>CM061548.1:188714534-191232034 GCA_030864215.1 Capsicum pubescens
AAATTGGATGATCAGGAGATACAGAGAGACAGGTTCTTTATGGTCTTAACTTTGGTTGGGTTGCGAGCAGACCTAACCTCAGTTCGTAACCAAATTCTTTCTAGCCCAACTGTTCCTAACTTGGATGAAGCATTTACAAGATTACGTACGTGGTCTCACCAAGTAATATAGTGGCCTTTTACAAGCCAAGTATCGATCCCTCAGAGACGTGTTAACAACTATCCCAGACTAGTCCAACTATTAAGATTAACTCAGTGCTAACGTAACCAAAAGTAATTGCAAGTTAAAACTAAGAATAAACTAAACAATGCTATAAAGTAAAGGGTTGAACAATTATGGGAAAAGCCCAGGGTTAAGGCACTGCGAACAATCATACTAAGCTATAAACTTCGTTGGTTAGGTTGATTATCTTGGTTGTTGGTACACGGGATCAATGATACGACTACAGCCTCCCGCTATTGATGCCTTGACCGCTTGCGCACCTACGCTATAACTTCGTTGGTTAGGTTGATTATCTTGGTTGTTGGTTCAAGGCATCTTAGGTGGATTTATGCACCTAAGTATGGTTATCCGGCCTTAATTATCCTTGTTTTGAGGACTTCTCTTGTACTTAATGAGCAAATCTTTGTATAATTGAGCATCTAAGTGTTAAACTACTTGATTATAATGTTTAAGGCGTGTTTCAAACAAGTTTAGAATCAATTTGGCCACTTAAAATTTAGATGAGAAAACAGTGTTACTAGCTTGAGTTATGTGTTGTTCTAGTTGATCTAGTTGATCTCAATGGATTCTAGTGTGTAATGGGTTACTAAAGATATAATTGAGTAATTATGTGCAGAATAACTTGTTTATAGTGTTTAAGGTTCAATTAAGACAAGCCCAGAGACAAAACACTAAGTTAAAGATCAAAAGGACAAAACTAGTACACTTAGCTTAAGTTCCTATTTCATCGTCTTGGATTGTATGTTGTTTTGAGCTCTAATTCGTGGTGTTTGATGCTATAGGATGCTTGTTGAGTTGATCATGATGATAGATGGATGATACACAAGCTGGAAATCAAGTGGAAACAACACCACAAGTCTTGGAAAGGATGGACAAACACTTGGGACAAGACTTGACCAAAAATGGACATTTTGGAGTCATTGGCGTGCCACGGACCTTAGGCACCGCGTTAGGGCCGTGCCACATTCTAGTAGCTCACCGCGATTAGGGCGTGCCACGGCATCACATCTGCACCTCCTGAGACAAATTCCTATGATGCATCTATCATGGATGTCCAAACGAATAATTTTCAAGGTGGATACAAAAAAAGAAAATGGAGGAACAATAAGCAGTGCACTCGTTGTTATAAAGGAGGAAATGTAACAGAGGAATGTCGGCTTTTTCTCTTACGTTGCACTCATTGTAACAAGGGAGACCATGTAAGAGAGGAATGTCGACTTCTTCATGGTAAGCCTCCCCACAATAACGATCGCCCTCGACACACAGCAAATGTGGACCATAACGGAGATGGTATTCTGTCTACACCTAATGTCAATGATGATCATCCAAATCTCTCACTTTAACTAGTGCAAACTACAATGACTACCTTTAGTACCAAGCATCAAGGTAACAATCATCAACTTCATCGGCTACTTGCACGGTACAACCTGGTAACTGATTTGCTTATGTCGCACGGTCTTCATCTCAGGAACAATGGATTCTTGATTCCGGTGTTTCTGACCATATTTGTCGTAACAAAAATACTTTTTTTACTCTTACTACTTCTCTCTCTGTTGTTACTTTGGCTAATGGATTAAAGACTATTGTAAAGGCGATAGGTATAGCTCACCCTCTGCCTTCCATACCATCAAAATCAGTCATTTTTGCAACTAAATGTCCATATAATGTTATTCCCATTAGCAAATTAACCAAAATCCTAAAATGTGTTGTAACATTTCTTGATGATTTTGTTCTTATACGGGACTGAAGTACGGGACAGGTGATTGGAAAAGGGAATGAGTCCCAAGGACTGTACCTGCTATCCATCCCAACAACCACATGTTGCTTTCACTTCCCTTGTTTTCTCTAAATTGCTCTGTAGTCAATTGGGTCATCCGAGTCTCTTGAAACAGCAGAAGATGGTTCCTAGTTTGTCTAGTTTATCTTTTTTTAGAATGTGAGTCGTGTCAGCTTAGGAAGCATATTCGTACCTCTTTCCCAAAGTGTGCCAATAACAAGGCATTCTCAATGTTTGAAATTATTGATTCGGATATATGGGGTCCAAGTCGTGTTAGTTCTTCCTTAGGCTTTCATTATTTTGTGACTTTTATTGATAACTATTCTCGATGCACGTGGTTATTTTTAATGAAAAATAGATCTGAGTTATCTTTATCTTTTAGAAATTTTGTGTTGAAACTTGCAATCGATTTGGTATTTCCATTAAGAAGTTAATCAGTGATAATGCCCGAGAATATTTTTTTTGACAATGGTAAGATTTGTATTTAAGCCATTACTTAGGTAGTATTGAAAAACAGTATTTACAAATAAGAGAAAAAAGTATAATCTTCCTCAAAGCTAAACCACGATCTAGATGGACCCTAAAACATCTATGATTGACTCAGTCTCATTGGAGTAAACATTGGTACACCAAAAACAAAACAACAAAATACATTTAAGCTTGATTTCCTGTAGGTTGTTGTCCTTATTCTCAAAACATCTATCATTTCTCTCTCCATATAGTCCACCATATACAAGCAGGGATCATCCTCCATCTTTTTTGGTTTTGTAGACCCAATTCCCAACTGAATAGAGTCTCATCAATCTTACTAGGCATAATCTTACTAGGCATACTCCAGGAAATGCCTCTTGAGATTAAGGAAAATCTGCCACAGCTGGACAGTGAAATTGCAGTGTAGGAAGAGGTGTCTCACTGTCTCTGTCAATCTTACTAGGCATAATCTTACTAGGCATACTCCAGGAAATGCCTCTGAGATTAAGAAAAATCTGCCACAGCTGGACAGTAAAATTGCAATGTAGGAAGAGGTGTCTCACTGTCTCTGTATCCTTGCCACATAAGGAGCACCTGTTGCATAGAGAGGTACCTCTCTTAGCCACATTATCCAATGTCAGAACTACTTGATTGGCTAGCAGCCAAGTAAAGCATGCCACTTTATGTGGCACTTTGATTCTCCAGATATGTTTCCAACGCCATTTGAAGACCTGATTATCACCCAGACTTGTCTATTTATATCCTTTCTTTACCCTATATCTACCTTTGTTGTGCCCATGCCACCATAAATAATCCTCACCAGTTTGTGTTCCTTGAAAACTCTCCAGTAACTTGTAAAGTTCAATCATTCTAGGAATTTCCTAGTCATTTAAATTTCTTCTCAGGACCAAATCTCATCCTTGTTGCGACCACATTTCAACAACTATCTTCTATTGATGTAGAGCCAAAACAAAGATGTCAGGAAAGAGATCTTTGAGGCTCTCGGTACCATTCATTGTCAACCCAAAAACTAGTTTTTCCACTATTTGGAACCTTGACAATTGACCATTAGGGCCAGGGGCTTTGTCAATAGCACACGTCTTTAGGCACTCAAAAACTTCTTGCTCCTCAAATGCTGCCTGCAGTGCCTCTTTCTTATCCTCTGTGATGATGTGATGGTAGGATGATTGCTAATATTTTCATAAGGCCTCCAGTCTTCAGAGTCTTCAAATTCTGAAAATAACTTCTTGTAGAAAGATGACTTCCCCCTTGATTCTGTTATGATTAGATATGGTCTCTCCCTACACTACACTTCCAACTGATCAATGTGATTATATTTTTTGTGGGCATTAGCAGTTTATCATTAATGGAAAAACTTTGTATTCCTATCCCCTTCGTTGAGCCATAAGGCCCTTGATCTTTGTCTCCAAGACACTTCCTCATTATTCAAACACCCCTCATACTCCATGAAAAGCGTAGCTTTCTTGGCAATTTCCTCCTTTGTTAAGGCTCTAATATTCAACTGTGATTCTAGCTCAGCCATTTGACTGAAGAGGTTGTTCTTTTGTAATTTCAGATTCCCTTGTTCATGTCTGCTCCACTCTTTCAATTTTCCTTTGAGAGCTTTGAGTTTACACGCTAAGATGTAGTCTAGCCTCTCGTAAAATTCAAATTCACTCCACTAATTCTTGACCTTTTCAACAAAACCTTCTTAATTCAGCCACCAATTTTCAAACTTGAAGTAGGATTTTGATTGCTCCCAGTATCCACATAGAAGAGCTATTGGAACATGATCCGAAGCCACTCTTTGCAGTGTAGTCTGCTTTAGGTTACTGAAGAGATTGTTCCATTATGTGGAAACCAGTATCATGTTTATTCCTGATGCAGTGGTATGGTTATCACCTCTATACCAGGTATATTTTCCACCACTTAGTTGCAGATCAATGAGGTCCATGTCCTCGATGCAATTTGAAAACTCTCATGCTGAATTTCTGCTGATACAATCCTTTCTTCAGAGGGAAATCTATCTACAGACGTTAAAGTCACCATAGATGGTCCATCAAACAGGCCTCTTACATCAATCAATTCCTCCCATACAATCCTCTTTAAAAGCCTACACACCAGTTATATGACATTCAAAGTTACTTAACTGAGCCTTGAATTTGCCAGAAAGAGTAAAAGCTCCAATTTGTAAGATTTCCCCTTCCCAGATTCTAGAATCCCAAAGTAGTAAGATTCCTCCTCTAATTCCATTGGCCTCCAAACATGCATATTTGATCCATCTTCCTGCCCAAATTTGCTTAATTAACTCCTGTACATTGCATTCTACTTTAGTTTCCTCGAGACAGCATATGTCTGTTTTCCAGTCCTGAATTAAACTTTGTACCACCCTTTTTTCCCCTGTTCCTTCAACCCCCTAACATTCCATGAGATCAATTTGATCTGCATGGAATATTCTGTTAGCTCCCTTGCACCTTCCCTCTATCACCATTGCTTTTGAATTTGACATCAAAAGATATCAGATTCTTTAACTCTTGTGCTCCTTTGCGTTTTGTTCTTTTAACCTCTACCGATTGCTTCATTCTTCTTGCTTGCCTGCTTGCATCCACCTACCTTAAGAGTTCAAGTGCTTCCTCTTTAAACCCCTAAAAATCTACCCCAAACATCTTATGGAGTTCAAGTTTTGTTGAACCCACACAGTAGCTTTCTTCTCCATTTCAGTAAAAGCTTCTTGTTGCTGCGTACAAAGAGGTTCAATCTCCTGTACATCCCATATTTCCCCAAAATCGACCATCCCCAATGTTTCTTGTCTCAATTCGATGTCACCAGTGATAATCTCCCCCTGCTTTTTATCTTCAATCCCTTCACTGTTTGCTACACATTATTGCTCAAGTTTCTTTTCCCCTTCTTCTCCTTCAATTTGTAATTGTTCATCAATAGCAGTCAAGGCATCTTCTTTTGTTTTCTGACTTCTTCGTATGTGATAACTAGAAGAATAAATCGCCGCAGTTTCGCCCACTATAACCTCCTGGAAGAATTCTTCATTGGGTTGTGGGTGAAAATTATAAGCAATAATCTTTGCTTGATTCGGCCTAAAACGTTTCAAGCCCAATTTGTTTTTAAATTGTGCACATGCCCATCACATGCTCATGTAGTCAATTTTAAAGTCTCCAACTGTCCCCACACTTGTCTCCCCTGTTCCGTCACCATCAGCTTGTTCTAGGGTCTCGGATATAAAGGAGGAAGTCTGTTATGTGCTGATTTTTCCTTTGGGTTTTCTCATCTTTTTTGACGACTGGTCCTTCACTCTCCGACGACAACTCGAATCGTGTTTTCCTTTCTACCCATATCGGAATAATGAAGTTAACTCCATCTCTGGAGATGGTAACTTCCGCTGGCATGTTCCAATCAACCCCTCGAGTCTCGGTCCTAGCCCATTTGAGGTGGTTTCTTTCGTTTCCTCCTCTGTTGCCAGCCACCCGCCGCAGAGTTCTCTAATCTCACGAAAAATCTTTTCCGTCCACAGATGCATTAGTAAACCCACAGCCCTAATCTAGGTGGATTTGGGTTTGTGAGTAATAGGCACACAGCCTGCAGAAAGGTTCCACCACTCTAATTTAAGTCTGCTTTTCTTCCACTACCATTCTCCCCCAGAGAACTTGTTCTGCAATGTATCTACTTGGAAACTCAAAGAGGAAACAATTTCCAACATCTCAAAGATATTAATCCCAAAAACCTTCTTCCACACCGTTAAGAACCATCGCTATCTTCTGAGAGGGTGGGTGTTTCAGCTTTTGCGTTGCCAAAAGACCCAAAAATACACCTTCCCAGCTGGTACTCCTTGATCTTTGATTTTGCCTACAACATTGGTTTCAATCTCTTTCCCTTTGGTTGTGGCTATCTCAGAGCTACTGCTCTGCCATTTACTGATTTACTGATAGTAACTGCTTTTGCATGAGGCACATCTAAGTCATCTATCCTGCTTTGTGTCTCCATCACCTTCTGTGGTGGACATTTAATGAAACTTTGAATCTTAAATGCCACACTTTACCATCAAACATTGATGTCTGACTCATAATAACTGTTTTGTCCTCTCCCTACAGTGAAAGAATACTCATATATCTCCCATGGGAATTGTATTTCCTCGTACCAAAAAAATCTGCCACCTGGTCCTTATATCTCCACTTTCTCACCTAATTTTTTTGTCAGATGAGATGATGTTTCCCTGATGTTTCCCTGAGGATGACGCAAATCCATTCTAACACCTTCTTAATAAGTGTAACCCTTCTCATCATGTTTCTGCTTCTTTCCACCCAGTCGTACCATGAAACATTATTTGAAGTCCATCTGGAAATGTCATAAGATTTAAAACCTCGGTTGAAAATATATTCTATTATCCCCCATAGTTTCTAAACTAGGAAGAAGGAAATTTTAGTAATCACGGGATTTAAAAACTGAGTTGCTTAAAAAAGAGGATCAATTCCGGCAACTTGAAGCTAGTGGATATACAGCTGAGGACAATTCCTACACCTGGTTTAAAGGGGATAACCAGGAGGTAGCTTCCAGGATCGATAGAATTTTGTTCTCAAAAGAGTGGGATGACAGCTTCAACAATTTAAAACAGAAAACATTACAGAGGTTAAGGTCTGATCACTCCCCTATTGCCTTACAAGGGGGAATGTAGAATAAAAACAAAAACTATTTCAAATTTGAAAATTGGTGCTTAGGCACAGAAGGTTTCAATGATAGAATCAAGGAATGGTAGAGCTCTTTCAACTACTGTGGAAGACTGGATTACATTCTTGCCTCTAAGCTTAAAGCTCTAAAAATCAAGCTTAAGGAGTGGAGTAAGAGTGAGCAGGAACCTGGGAACAAAAAGAAAAAATTTTGCTAAGCAAATTGGCAGTGTTTGATGGAATAATGGAGAATAGAAGATTGACGGATGATGAGATAGAAAGAAGGGCAACCAGTATGCTAGAGTATGAGGAATTGATCAAAAACGAAGAGATCTCCTGGAGGCAGAAGTCAAGGTCACTATGGTTGAAGAAGGGGGACAGAAACACCAAATTTTTTAACAAAATGGCAAATGCTCATAAAAGGTACAACAACATTGACCAACTTTTGATCCAAGGGGAGTTGACTCAACTCGGGATCCAAACATAATCGAAAGGGAGGTGGTAGATTATTACAGTAAACTATACTCAGAAACCACAAGCAGGAGGCCAGCTTATATGCACCCCAATTGTCCTAGACTCAAAGAAGAGGAAAGAGATAAGCTACAAAGGGGGTTTGAAAAAAATGAAGTCCTGAGATGCTTAAAATTATGTGCAACAGACAAGGCACCTAGTCCGGATGGCTTCACCATGGGATTTTTCATAAAGTGTTGGGGAGAGACTAAAGCACGACATCATGTCAGCCTTTCAAAACCTCTATGAACAAGAAATGTTTGAGAGAATCCTTAATGCCACATTCATTACACTCATCCCAAAGAAGAAAGAAGCCAAAGAGTTGAAGGAATTCAAACCAATCAGACTGATAGGTAGCGTATACAAGTTGTTTGCCAAAGTATTGACAGAAAGATTGAAAGATGTGATGCCGAAGTTGGTTGAGTCGCAACAAATGGTCTTCATCAAAGGCAGACAATCATGGATGCAGTACTTATAGCGAATGAAGTTGTTGACTCCAGATTGAAACAAAAAAAAACTGGAATCCTTTGTAAGCTAGAAATGGAAAAGGCATATGACCATGTTAATTGGGAGTTCTTACTAGATACTATGAGGAGAATTGGTTTTGGCCAGAAATGGATACAATGGGTCAAATATTGTATCTCCACTGTGAGATTTTCTATGCTTATAAATAGCTCACCATCAGGTTTCTTTAATGCACAAAGGAGTCTTAGACAAGGAGATCCTTTGTCACCCTTTTTGTTTTTATTAGCTATGGTAGGTCATAATAGCATGATCAAGACAGCAAATACAAATGGTTGGGAGCAAAGTCACAATCCGCAGAAATATGGAAAGGTGTAATCAAAAAATGTGAAAAGAAACTAACAAGGTGGAAGACCCAGTATTTGTCTAGGGGAGGCAGATTAACTCTCATTAACTCAGTCCTTGATTTTCTCCCAACATACATGATGTCTGGTTTTCCTATTCCTATAGGGGTTATCAACAAACTAGACAAGAAAAGGAGGAAGTTTCTTTGGCAAGGGAACAATGAAAGGAAGGGATACAACTTGGTCAAATAGGAGGCAGTGATTGTAGTGAAAAGACAAGGAGAATTAGGAATCAAGAATCTGAAATTTCAGAGCAAGGCCCTAAGAATGAAATGGCTATGGAAGTACTGTAATGACGATCAATCTTTATGGAGGAATGTCATCAATGCTAAATATGAAGAGAAAGATAACTGGATGACAAAGGAAATCACCACACCATATGGAGTAAGTTTGTGGAGATCTATTAGAGCTTTATGGAGTGAATTCAAGACTAATACAAAGATCAAAGTGGCAAATGGAGGCAAAACTAATTTTTGGAAAGATAGTGGCATGAGGCAGGAAGACTAGAAATTCAGTTTCCAGACATCTATGCATTAGTCTCTCACCAACAAAAGACAATCGCTGACTTATGGACAAACCAAGGATGGACTTTCAACTTTAGAAGACAGTTGAACGACTGGGAGATTCAAAGAGTTGCAGACTTCTTCAACACAACTGACCAGTTTAATGGTTTAGAAATAAATCAAGATACTCTATGGTGGAAAGGTAGCATGAAGGGCCAGTTTAAGGTGAGTAATGCTTATAGCTGGATGAACCAAACCCCCAGCGTATAAGAAACTGGCCCTGGAAAGGAATTTGGAAAAACAAAGTGCCACACAAAGTAGCATGCTTTGTCTGGCTGCTGGCTAAAGAAGCTTCTCTCACTCAAGATAATTTAATGAAGAAAGGGATACCTTTGTATCCTAGACGTTTTTTTTGTGGGGAAAATGAGGAAACAGTTAATCTTCTTTTTCTTCATTCCAAAATCACTGGACAACTATGGAGGATGCTCTTAAATCTCAAGGGCATTTCCTGGACTATGCCTGGAAAGATTACAGAAACAATTCAAAGTTGGGAGGAAGCTGGTGTGCACGCAAAGAATAGAGACAGATGGAGAATCGTCCCTGCAAGTATCTGGTGGACTATACGAAAGGAGAGGAACGCTAGATGTTTTGAGAGCATAGAGAGTAGTATGCAAAAGATTAAGCTTAATTGTTTTTTATTGCTATGTTTTTGGTGTAATCAAGTGTACTCAAATGATACTATCTCTATAATTGATGCTCTAGATTCAATTTAGATAAGAGATAGCAGGAAAGTATAGTAAATGATATAAATACGGTTTCAATACAACCTATGTACTGCTGTTGGAGAAATATACAAAGTTATCAGTTTCAAAAAAAAGTCTAGCGGAAAAGGGAAGTTTGCCAGTCCTAAAAAGTAGGAGAGAGAGTCATTGGTAAATGTGTCTGGGAGCATTTTTTGCAAAAATCACCGAGTATTTTTCTACTTCTCTCTGCTTTTATGTCATCCCAAGTCATATTGCACTTCTCTTATTGTGCACATACTCCTCAACAAAATGGAGTTGTGGAGCTAAAGAACAAACATCTAATAAAAACCGCTCGGACATTGCTCATTCAAAATAACGTCCCTTTACATTTTTGGGGTGATATTGTTATTACTGTTTGTTATTTAATCAATCGTATGCCTTCATTTGTTTTGCAATACAAGAGTCCACACTTTGTCCCTATCCAAACCAAACTTTGTTCCCCTTTCCTCCACGTGTGATTGGTTGCACCTGTTTTGTTCATAACCTTACCCCCGGAAAAGACAAATTTCAGCACAAGGCTTTTAAATGTATCTTTCTCAGGTATTCTCTTCTAAAAAAAGGTTACAGGTGCTTTGATCCCTCTACCAATAAGTACTCTATCTCAGCCGATGTTACCTTTTTCGAGACTTCACCGTACTTTTCTCCTAATATGGCAAAACAGAAGGCAATATCAGTCCTCCAATTCCAACTATTCCAGCCCCAACTCCACCTCCATCTCTTAAGGTCTATTCCCGACGACCTCATTCTGATCTTGTTAATCAAGTTAGTATTTCCAACATTGATACAGGTACATAAAGCACTCTCCTAGTAACTGGTGGCTCGTTACCTGCTCCATCAATGTCTCCTTCTTCAGTCCAGCACTTATTAGATGATCCTCCCATTGCTCTTTGCAAAGGTACTAGAAAAACTACCAATAAAACTCCCACTTATGCTTATTTAAGTCATCATCGTCTGTCGCCTTCATATCATGCCTTCATTACTAGCTTGTCAGCGGTCTAAGTTCCCAAAACTGTGGCAGAAGCACCGGTTCATCCAGGTTAGCGTCAGGCTATGATTGAGGAGATGACTATCTTGCATGATAATGGTACTTGGAAGCTTGTTCCTTTACCTAAAGGAAAAACCACAGTTGGTTGTCGTTGGGTATTCACACTTAAGGTAGGTTCTGATGGAGTTGTTGATCATCTCAAAGCGAGACTAGTTGCTAAGGGATACACTCAGATTTATGGCATCAACTATGGAGATACTTTCTCACCAGTTGCCAAGATGGCTTTTGTTCATCTTCTCATCTTTACGACCGCAATGAATCACTGGACCCTTTTTAGTTGGACATCAAAAATGCTTTCCTGCACGAGGAACTTGCTGAAGCGGTATATATGGAGTAACCTCTGGGGTTTCTTGCACAGGGGGAGTTTGGACACTCCTATGGATCCAAATACTAAGCTTATTCTAGGACGGGGGAGTTTCTAAAAGATCCTGACAGATATCAAAGACTTGTTGGCAAACTCAACTACCTTACGCTCGCATGACCAGACATCTCATTTGTTGTTAGTGTAGTTAGCCAGTTTTTGCAATCATCTTGTGATAGCCACTAGAATGCAATGAACGCATCTTGCGATATATCAAAAGCTCATCCGGGCAAGGTTTATTATATGAAGACAAAGGACATGCCTATATAGTTGGGTATTCTGACGCAGATTGGGCAGGATCTCCTTCTAACAGGCGATCTACTTCTAGTTATTGCGTTCTAATTAGAGGCAATCTAATATCTTGGAAAAGTAAAAAGCAAGTAGTCGTATCTAGATCAAGCGCAGAGGTAAGAGCAAGAGTATCAAGCTATAGCACTGGCTACGTGTGACAACTTCTCCAAGAATCGAAAATGGGAGGAGTTGAACCGATGAAATTGATTTGTGACAACCAAGTTGCACTGCATATCGCTTCTATCGTGTTTCATGAAAGAACGAAGCACATTGAGATAAATTGTCACTTCATTCGAGAGAAGATTGAGTCTGGATACATTGCCACAAGTTTTGTCAACTCAAATGATCAACTAGCAGATATTACACAAAATCACTCCGAGAATCCCGAATTGACTATCTTTGTGGCAAACTGGGAGCATATGACTTGTATGCTCCAGCTTGAGGGGGAGTGTTAGATATGGTATAATTAGTATAGAGAATATTCTATATAACTAGTATAGATATGAGAATATTCTCTAATCCCTGGAATCAGGCAATTAGGAGATTAGGAGATTGTGTAATATTTTCTTACTCTCTTTCCTTATTCACATCATTTGTAACAACTATTTAATCCCATGAACTTGAGGGAATAATCAATCAATACAATTCCAATATCTCCTCTTCTTTTTCAATTTCACAATTACAAAGAACAAGCAAAAGCTCCTATACCCTTGATCTTCTAAGGAGGAATCTAAAACATCAAAAATAGATTCAGGATCTTCTAAGTACTTCGCTTTACACCCAAAATACAACAGAAATACACACTTCATTATCAGGTTTTGAATGTGCCTGGAGCTGCCTTCAAAGCATCTTTTATTACTTTCTTCCCATATTGTCCACCAGATGCAAGGTAGGACAATCCTTCATCTCTCTCTTTTACCGGAGACATTACCTCCTTTGTTTCCAGCATTCTAGAACTCCAGATATTCTTCCTGGCATAACCCACATGATACCCCTTAAAATGGTGTAACTCCTCCATAACTGTATAGTCAACTTACTGTGCAAAAAAAAAAAGATGATTCCTTGTTTCCACCTCCTCCACATAAATAGCATCTTGAACATAGATGATAGCCTCTCTTGGCTAGATTATCTTGTGACAGAACTGTCTCTTTTGCTAAAATCCATGCGAAACACGAAACTTCATAAGAAATTTTCACTTTCCAAATTGACTTCCATGGCCAGCAACCATCTTATTATTTGATAAGTTGAATTCCATAGGCTGAATTGATAGAAAACTTCCCTGGCTTATTCCCATTCCAAGTCAACCAGTCTTCAGACTTACTAATCCCCTTAAATTGCTCAGAATTGTTGTAAAACACCACTGTTAACCTATCAAACTCCCAGTCAATTAGTAATCTTTTAAATGTAAGGTTCCAACCTTGATTAGCCCACACTTCTCTTAGTGTAGCTTCTTGTTGATTCGAAATGTTAATGTCAGGAAGCAATTATTTCGAAGGACCTTGGCCTAACCACTTATCCTTCTTGAAGAATATCTTCGTTCTTTGACTGCTCTAAATTTGGACTTATTCGGGAGTGAGTTTAGGCCATAGGTCCCTGATGGACTTCCATAGGCTAACCACACAAGGTCCATTCACAGACCTTGTCATCCATTTTCCTTCAATGTCTATTTTTTTCTTGTCACGATTCCATTACCACGGGAAATTCCTTCAAAGAGTTTCTACGCTCTTCTCAACATTTCAAGGATTGGAAAGAGAGACATCATATAAGTAGGTCGAGCATCAAGTACTGAATTGATTAGTAACCCCCACCGGCCACCACCACAGAGAGATAAATACAGACTCTTCCAGTTGGTTAGCTTTTTTTCACATTTTTCTATGACCCCACTTCAAATCCCCTTTGACTTGCTCTTGGCCCCAATGGCATCCCCAGATAAATTGTAGATTGTTCTCTGATTTTACCAAGATTCCAACCAAAGCTTGGATCTCATTTACCTCATTAACTGGATAAATAAACCTTTTGTACCGGTTAATGTGTAATCCAGATGTGGCTACAAACAAAATGAAAATTACCCTCAACACTAACAATTGTGAGTGTCAGCCTCACGGTAGACAAATGAACCGCATACTGCAGATGAGAAATCTCATAGTACTATCAGCCCTTAAATTCGCCTTAAAAGTCATTATCTTATTGTTATCCTGAACAGTCTTTAACATATCATTCAGGCTTCCATAGCAGTGATTAATAAGAAAGGAGATAGGGTTTCACCGCATCTCTAACTCTTTTGAGAAGGAAAGAAACAAGTTGGTGAGTCATTGATCGAGATTGAAAATTTACTGCACTGAGTAAAATTTGATGCAACTAAACCATCTTTCACCATAGCACATCTTCATCAGAGTTTCCAACAAAGAGTTCCAGTTTAAATGATCATATGCCTTCTCAATATCTAATTTGCATAATTTCAGGTTGCTTTTTAAATGGCTCTCCACCAATTTGTTCACCACTTTCTTGAGTCTTCCATTCAACTGCTATGAGATGAGCTTATACACACTGCCTATTAGATTAATAAGCCTAAAATCCATCACCTTCTTGGATCTCAACTTCTTAGGAATCAATGTTATAGCAGTGGAATTGAAGCTTTTCTCAAGCATTCCCTGATTATAGAAATTCTGGAAGACAGCTATTGCAACCTCATAAAATACCTCCCAAAAATGTGAGAAAACCATTGAATACCCATTATGTCCAGGTGCTTTATTCCCTGCACATGCTAAATTTCCTAAGGTTATCCAGTTAAGATGGAGGATTCCTAAGGTTATCCAGTTAAGATGGAGGATAACATTATTTACTTTGCAGTTGGTTTTAAGTCATACGATATCATTAGAATAGACGAGGAGTCGTACGAATGGACAGACCATGGCTAAAATCTTATCAGAAGAACAATTAGTCAAAAAATGATGGGGTGTTTGTGTGAGACTTTAAATGAGGCTTTGATGGTAAGGGGAATTATGTGAAGAGATGGAAGCTTCATCACTGATTTTAGTAGTTTTACTGTGTGAGAAGCTACAACCTGATGGGTATTTTATGGCTTTTTTACACATTGTTGGATGGGAATAAACAAGGATGTGATAGCAGCAGCACAGAACTCCCAACTCCTTCCATGAGTTACTTTACACTGGTCTATTACACTGTTGTGTGGGCCCACCTCTCTTTCATTTCAGCCCCTACTATCCTTTCCCTAACGCTTCTGCGCCCCCTTATCTCCTCCCCCATCCTCATCTTATCCCTTTCTTCAGTCACTGATTTCCAGTTCTTTTTCTTTCTTCTTTTCTTCAATTTTTCTCTTCCTTTTTTCCTGTTCTTTCACTTCCTTTTTCTCAGGGAAAAAGTCCAGAAGAAATTTTTTTTTGGAAAGGGAAAAGAATCAAAAATACTCCTCTACTTTCGTTTATTAGTTAAGTTTTTCCTTAGTTATACTATAGGGCCAAATATGCCCCTGCCGTTATGAAAGTATTCAAAAATACCCCTCATTTGGATGGAATCCCCCAAAATCGATTTCAATTGAAATTACCCGGTCCCCTCTTTAAACCCCAAATATAACCACCCCGAATTAATTTATCCATTGTGTCAGTACCCAGCAAACCATTTTCGAGGAGCAGATTCAAAGGACATCATTATATACCAGTCAAGTGTAATTTAAATTGCTATATCCTTTCTTTTCTCAGTTGTTAAGTGTTTACTGTTTGTTTAACGTAATAAGAAAATTCAAATATAGCTGCAGATAGATTGGATTTTGAAGCAAAGTTCTTGTACTGGAAAATTACCATCACTCCTCAAGTAGCATTCAGAAATTAAGAGCAGTATGTTGGATGCTAAAATTGGAATTGCAAAATTATCCAGGAAATGGAATGATTTTCTTGAACATGGGAATTGAAGTTCGATATCCAAGTTTCTTGGAGACTAAAGACTACCATGGCTAGTGGCAACCCTTTTTGTTATGGTTTTGATCAACACCATAACAAATGCTGTACCCTCTTTTATCAACAACAACATCATACCAGTGAAATCCTACAAGTACCTCGTGAAATCCCACAAGTGAGGTCTGGGGAGGGTAGAGTGTATGCAGACCTTCCACTAACTCATGGAGGTAGAAAGGCTATTTCTGAAAGACCCTCGACTCAAGTGAAAGGAAACAGTTACAAAAATATAGCAACTAATAGGAAAACAGTGCGAAGTCTACAAGAAAGAAACAAGAACAACAACAAAATAACATGATAATCGAAACATAATAAACAACAGACTATGATAGATATCACAAATAGAGGCTTCAATACTACGACTAATACAACAACAAACACCAACAAGCCTAAATCCTCGAAAAGCAAGACATTACTCCTATTCGACTAACTTTCTACCCTAATACGCGTCCTTCGTACCCTCCTATCTAAGGTCATGTCCTCGATAACCTAAAGTTGCACCATGTCCTGTCTAATCACCTCTCCCCAATACTTCCTTGGCCTTCCTCTACCTTTACCTCTCCTCATGCCAACTATATCCAACCACTCGCACCTCCTAACTGGGGCGTCTGCTCCTCACCTCCCCACATTTTCAAACCATCTCAATCTCGTTTCCCTCATCTTGTCAACCATGGAGACCACTCCTACCTTATCTCAAATATCCTCATTTCTAATGTTACTGCACCTAGTATGCCCCCACACATGACAAAACCATTTTAACATACTCATCTCCGCAACATGCATCTTCTAAAGATGGGAGTTTATGAATGGCCAATACTCTTCCATATACGACAACCCTCTTTTATCCAAAAAAAAAAAAAAAATTATCAAAAAAAAATGTCGTACCCGCATTATTTTCTTCCAGCAAAGGTCAAGTAGCATTTGTTATGGATTTCCAAACATTTATGCTGTACCATCATTATTTTCTTCCAGAAAAGGTCAAGTAGCATTTTTAGGCAGTTTTCAATCTGGAGGGTCATCTGGTAATTCTAGTGTGTCGGGAAGCCTGACGTGGTTGATTCAATTGCCTGATTTCAATTGAATTCTGGGTGGTTAGATTTGGGGTTTAATTAATTTATGTGGGTCTGGATTGGGTTTGAAGAGGGTACCGGATAATTTCAATTAAAATTGCGCAACTGAAGTTGATTTGGGGGATTCCATCCAAATGAGGGATATTTTTGAATACTTCCATAACGGCAGGGGTCTATTTGGTCCTATGGTATAACTAGGGGTAGAATTAACTAATAAATGAAAGTAGAGGGGTATTTTTTACCCTTTTCCCTTTTAAAAACATGACTAGAGAAGGAAAACTAATCCCTTTTCGTTCCTCTATGAAGTAACTTAATGAGACCCAAAAACATACACAAACCACACCTGCATGACTTAATATTTTCAGACAACATATAAGGTAGAATTTAATCAAAACAAGAATGCTCTTTTGAAGTTCATATATACAGTTCATACATTGCAAAAGTACAAGAGTTCAATCATACTCCATCTCAACAGTAGAACACAAGCTCTTCAAAAATAAATTTAACTTTTGCTCTTGAAGAATGGGTGAGGGAACGAAGAAGGTTTCTGCTGTATCATTGGGGGTTGAAAGTAGTATCTTTGGAGACTAGTTGTCCTGGGTTTTCTGTGTATGCTGCTGGTTTAAGGCATTCCCATGGAGAGAAAGGTGGGACTTTCGTTTGTTGAGAGGGAGCGGCTATTTCGGTTGAAGGTGTGGAGAGGTTTCAGGTGAGAGAGAATTATGGCATGGAGGTCAGGAGTTTTGCAAAGGAGTAAATACGGCTATGGGTTTTGTCGTGGAGGAAATGTGGCAGCTTGATGGTGGTGAAAGGGTGAAATAAGGTGATTGCATAGATTTTGTTGGAGTTGAAAGTTATCATGTAAAGTAGAAAGATATGAAAATGAAGAAACACGGGAGAAAAAAGAGTGGAAAAAAAAAACAATTAAAGTGTAGAAAGGAAAATTAAATAGCAATCTGACATGTCAACATAAGAGAGTGAGTATACACCTTCCATCATGAGACTAGCTATATATGTCTTGAGGGGTCTTAGTTTCACTTTAAATAAGATTATGAGGGAAAGAGATCACCCAAAAAGTTTAGGTGCGTCGCTGACTTTTCGGGACAAGTCCAGGAGGCAACTTATGTATTTCACTTAATAAACAACAATAATCTAATAAACATGACACAATATTACACCAACCAAAAAAGGTCATCCAACTAAATTTTAACCATGCAATTTAATGCAAACAATATCTTGATATTACTCTTACACAACCGATTATATAGGAGGGCAACGGATTGCCTTACCATACTTCTCAAGGAACCTTAGTGCCTTTTCAAGAAATGATGGGCCTCCATCTATATCTTCTAAGGCGAGCAAAATTGGTCTTCCAACAACTAAAGATTTAACAGGGCGTTTATGCCTCCCTGAATAAAAAGAAACCTGGTCAGATCTTTATGCCCTAACAACAAACAGGGAAAAGGTGCAGCTTCATTTGGATACAGCAGCCAAATCTCATCTGGAGCATTGAAGATGTGAACACAAAAAATTGGCAGATAACAGTAAAAGCAACTAACATTGATGGAAAGATCCTTCAATAGAATCACCAGAGTCACTCCGGAAAATGCCATTGTGTCCCATAACAAGAGCAGCACTTGGTGCTTGTGCAAGAGCATGCTCTAGGGCTGTCTTCCACTCATACAGATCCTCCAATGTCTCTGCCTGCAGTTCAAAGCTCAAAAGATGACTTCTTCTAATGTATGATACAGGAATAGGTATACTGTTGCATGGGGCTAGGTGTATGTGGTGGGAGACAGGAATTCATACACACTACTTGCAAGTGAAAAAGAAATGCATTTAGAACTCAAGTCATTTGGGAGTAGTTCCTACTGTTAATTATAGCGTCCCTTATACATATGTACTCATCAGGCTTATGTAAGATGATAATAAGCCTACTTATAAAAAATGTTTAATATCAGTTCAGAGTACTTTTTTGAGTTGTCGTTCAGTTTTCTATAATCTTAAAGTTAAAAGAGTGAAATAGACCAGTGTAAAGTAACCCATGGAGGGTTCACTAATATATAGAAAATAAGCAGCTATTTTTGCTTCCCAACCCGTCCAAGTATATCACTTGTCACGTGCATCGACAGTTTCTGGGATGACTTTCCTGTTTAGAAGAGAGACAGAGAGAAAAGAGGGATAAGTACCTTAAGAGTAAAAGCTCGCCCATCACGTCCATCAGGAAATAGTACGGTCAAAAGCTTTTTATCTTCTCTGACGACAACACTGAATAGCAAAGAATTGGAGTAAGAGCAAGACAGACTTTGAGCATACTAAATATAACCAGTTGATGACTCATTTATTACCTCCCTGAATTATTCAAGTCAATTCCTCCCAAAGTTAGATTCACTTCACCTCCTCGCTGTGGAAGAGTACTCTATATGAAGAGCGCAATGAATCAGAAGAGTCTAGATTATAAAATCAACAAGAGTAAAAGCTTCACAGGTAAAAGCTAAAACATGCACGGAGAGCAAATGACATTTCCAGACATTAAAACATCTAATCTAAATTACCATTTAAAAGCAAAATTACACTAAAAGTTCTCACAGCTTTCCAAGTTGTTTCAGTATTTGACAGGTTCAAAATTCAATCACTTCAGTCCTTAACCAGTTGGAATCGGCTATATAAATTCTCTATATTCACTATATTCTATGCAAGTCCATTTTATTCCAATATTAAATTACTTCCATTTAAAAAATAATAATAATGGTTCTCTAAACATCACATGTATCCCTATATAACTAGTATAATCCAACTAGTTATAATTGCCTATATGTATCCTTACCTTTGATTACACTCTATTTTTTAACCAAGTTTCAATGATTTCACAAGGTTTCAAATCTTGAGACATCTTTCCTCCATGTGATTTTGAACAGACTCATCCATTTTTAGCACCTTCAATCATCAAAATGACACTTATGAGTTGGTGTGTCAGGAGGTCCACGTATGACATGGCCAAACCATCACAAACGACCTTTCATTCTTCACACGTGTTACTTTCATCCTTTGTTGGATGTGATCATTTATAATTTTGTCCAATTTGATATGACCATAAATCCATCTCAGCACTCCAAATTCTAGAAAATTAATCCGGGGATATAGTGGACCTTATGGTCAAATATCCATTTCTCTACAATACTACTAGTCTCACAACCATTCTACTAAATTAGCTTTTCATATTCCATAACATGCAAGTTCTCTGGCAAGACTCAAGAACTCAATTGGCATTTGTCCAGTGTATATGCTCCAAATAACACGACAGATAGGGAGGAGGTTTGGTGGGAATTAGCAGGTGCTAGAGGACTATTTACCAGGCCATGGGTGGTGTGTGGGGATTTTAATACTGTCAGATTCCCATCAGAGAAGAAGAATGCAAACAGAATCACTAAGGCAATGAATGACTTCTCTGAGTTTATAGAAGATATGGTTCTGATAGACTTGCCCCTATCAGATGGAAAATACACTTGGAGAAAGGGTGATAGGCGAGAAACAGCTGCTAGACTGGACAGATTCCTGATTCCCATGGATTGGAATGAGGGCTTTAGAAACATTAAACAATCAACAATGCACAGAATCACTTCTGATTATTTCCCTGTGATGTTGCAATGTGGTAATTGGGATCCTATCAAATCCTATTTTAAGTTCGAGAACTGGTGGTTACAGACTGAGGGCTTCAATGATAGGGTAAAAGGGTGGTGGGATTCATTTGTGCATGAAGGGAGGCCTGATTTTGTTTTTCCTTATAAATTAAAAGCTTTGAAGGACAAGCTTAAGGAGTGGAGCAAAACGCTATAGGGAAACTTGATATCACAAAAGGCTAGAGTACTCAATCAACTTGCAGAATTGGAGAAGATTCATTATCAAAGGAGCTTAACCGAGGAAGAGTTGTATGCAAAAACATCCTTATAGTTGAATTTGAGGAAATCGCAAAACATGAGGAGGTGGCCTAGAGACAAAGATCTAGGGCTCTCTGGTTGAAACAAGGGGATAAAAACACAAAATTCTTCCATAGGACTGCAAATGCTCAGAAGAGATATAACAATATTGACAAGTTGATATTTGAAGGGGATATTGTGGACAATCCAACTGATATTACAAGGGAGATTGTTTCTTTTTACCAAAAGCTTTACACTGAGACAGAGAATTGGAGACCTCTAGGTAATCTTGGTAACTTCCCTAGGATTACTCTAGAGGAAAGTCAGTTGTTACAAAGCCCTTTCGGTGAACAAGAAATTTGGTAAAGTGTGAAGTCTTGTGCCGGAGACAAAGCTCCAGGACCCGATGGATTTTCCATGGCATTTTTACTCAATGTTGGGAGGTGGTAAAGACAGAAGTGGTTGCAGCAGTACAAAACTTCTATGAAAAAGGTGTTATTGAAAACAACTTTAATGTTACTTTTATGGCTCTGATTCCCAAGAAAGTGGGTCCAAAAGAGTTGAAAGATTTTACACCTATTAGCTTAATAGGTAGTTTTTACAAGATTATTGCTAAAATACTAACCGAAAGACTCAAGAAAGTGATGAACAAATTGGTGGGTGCGCAGCAGATGGCCTTCATCAAGGGTAGACAAATTATAGATGCAATTCTAATTGCAAATGAATGTGTGGATGCAAGATTTAAAAGCCAAGAACCTGGAATTGTGTGTAAACTTGACATTGAAAAGGCGTATGATCACTTAAACTGGAATTACTTACGGGAAACTTTGAGGAAGTTGGGATTTGGTGGTAGATGGATCAGCTGGATTAGGTGTTGCATTAGCACAGTAAAATTCTCAATATTGATCAATGGTTCACCAGCGGGATTTTTTCAATCTCAGAGGGGCTTGAGACAAGGAGATCCTCTATCTCCTTTCCTTTTTATCATTGCAATGGAGGGGTTACATGACCTGTTGAAGACTGCTCAGACAAACAAATGGATACGGGGATTCAAGGTGAGGTCGAGTACTTAGAGCGAGTTAGAGATTTCGCATCTACAATACGCTGATGATACTATTTGTATTTTGTGACACCGATTCTGAACAGGTTACAATATTGAGGGTAATCTTTATTTAGTTTAAAGCTACTTCTGGTTTACATATTAACTGGACCAAAAGTTTTATTTTTTCAGTTAATAAGGTAAACCAGATTAACCAGATTCAATCCCTGGCTGATATTCTGGGAGGCAAAATAGGAGAATTACCAACAACATATTTGGGGATGCCTTTGGGGGCCAAAAGTAAGTCAATGGGAATTTGGAATGGGGTCCCGGAGAAAATTGAAAAAAAGCTAACAAGTTGGAAGAGTCAATATCTCTCAATGGGTGGTAGGCTAGTTTTGATCAATTCAGTCCTTGATGCTATGCCTACATATATGATGTTATTATTTCCAATACCTAGGAATGTCTTGAGTAAGATAGATGTATTGAGAAGGAACTTCTTGTGGGAAGGACACAGTGACAAAAAGAAATATCACCTGATTAAATGGAGATCCATCATCGTCAGCAAGAAGGAAGGGGGATTAGGCATTAAGAAACTGAAATCTCAAAATCAAAGTTTGATGTTGAAATGGTTGTGAAGATTTGCTAGTGATGAAGAATAATTATGGAAAGAAGTGATTAAGGAAAAGTATGGCATGGAAGGTAAATGGACAACCAAGACTGTGGAGGGTCCTTATGGTGTTAGTTTGTGGAAGTCAATCAGGAATTTGTGGCCTAAACTCATGAACAAGGTAACCATTTAAGTTGGAAACGGCATGAAGACATCCTTTTGGGAGGATAAATGGCTAGGTCGAGGAATTCTGAAACAACTCTTACCGGATCTCCATATTTTATCTCAACAACAACAAGCAACAATAGGGGAGGTATGGAGCAACCAGGGGTGGAATTTGATCTTTAGAAGATGCTTGAATGATTGGGATATTGATAGGCTAACAGAGTTCTTCAACACTCTAGAGTTATTTACAGGGACTACAACTTCGGAAGATAGCATCAAGTGGCAATGAAATAAGCAAGGAGAATTCTCCATCAGATCAGCCTACAAAGAATTCAACCTATTCAACAATCAGATTAGGTGATGGCCCTGGAAGCTGATATGGAAAGTCAATTCCCTATAAAGTATCTTGTTTTACTTGGTTAGAGTAAACTCACACAGGAAAATCTATGCAAGAGGGGTCATCATCTATGTTCGAAATGTTTTTTGTTTGTGTGTGGGGAGGAAGCTGAGACAATTAATCATCTATTTCTGCACTGTGAACTGACTGGACAATTATGGAGGATGTTCCTCAACTTTAGGGGGGATTCAATGGACCATGCCAAGTAATATAGTTGATGTTCTAGCATGCAGGAACAAAGAAGGCAGTAATGCAATTCAGAAAATGAGATGGAAGATTATTCCAACGTGCATTTGGTGGACAGTTCGGGAAGAGAGTGTTAGAATATGAGTAGGAATAGGAATAGCATATAAAATCCTACTTGGAAAAGGATTGTAATGTAGTGTGCTATTAGGAAAAGGATTAGAATGTATTGTCTATAAATAGGGCCTCAATGTAATAATGTAGTTACAACAATTCAATAATATTTTTCTTTATATATTTCTCACATGGTATCAGAGCTTCCACGATCTTGGTAAAGAATCAAAGAATTTCCGCTGCCGGCGGGCGACTATAATCCATATATGTCGCCCGTCTGACCAATGATTATGTTAGCAAAAATTGGGTCACTGACTCACTGTGTATCTTTCTAGTGACTATTTTCTCATATCTTTGCGTAGCACCATGCATCTGTCCGATGACTACTTTTTCATATCTATTTTTCTTAACACCGTACTTCTTTTCGGTGACTATTTTCTCATATCTGATTTGCATAGCATCATGCATCTTTCCGGACTACTGTCTCATATCTAAGTTGCATAGCACTATGCATCTTTCTGGTGACTCCTCAGATTTAATTTACATAGTTCCGTATGTCTTTTCGGTGACTCCTCAGATCTTTTTCAGTAGGGTCGTGCCATCATTCCGACCCTGCCCATATAATCTCTTTTCCAGTAGGAGCGAGCAGTCATTCCGACCCTACTCATATAATTTCTATTTCTCAATAGGGTCGTGCCATCATTCCGACCCTACACATATTTCTCATTTTCAGTAGGGTCGTGTCATCATTCCGACCCTACCCATATACTTTTTTTCTCCTCGGATTGTAGTCACTTTTCAGCCATCAAATCTAATAATCCGGTGTGTGAGCATGTTTCGGCTAAGTTTCCGGTGACTTTCATGTTCAAGATCTACTTGTCTCTTGATTTCGAGATGACCCGTATATTTTATATCAGTTTTCGGCAATTTTCCAGCGACACATTGACTTTACGGCAATATTTACTACTTTTCGGATCATTTTTTCAATTTATTCCATTTCAATTGAGGTTTTCCAGACATCCAAAGCAGTCCTTATCAGTTTTCTTGCAGATATCTTCACCAAGTCCCTCAGCGATTCTCATATTAGTTACATCCATAACAAGCTTAGTACATATGTCTTCTATGCACCAGCTTGAGGGGGAGTGTTAGAATATGAGTAGGAATAGGAATAGCATATAAAATCCTACTTGGAAAAGAATTGTAATGTAGTGTGCTATTAGGAAAAGGATTGGAATGTATTCTCTATAAATAGGGTCTCAATGTAATAATGTAGTTACAAAAATTCAATAATATTTTTTTCTATATATTTCTCACAGAGAGAAACCAAAGATGTTTT
Source organism: Capsicum pubescens (assembly GCA_030864215.1). Taxonomy (NCBI): domain Eukaryota; kingdom Viridiplantae; phylum Streptophyta; class Magnoliopsida; order Solanales; family Solanaceae; genus Capsicum; species Capsicum pubescens. The sequence continues at coordinate 188,738,862 of CM061548.1, forward strand.
GAAAACAAAGCCGACCATCTCCAGAAGATTAAGATGAAATGCTTAGGGTTGTTCTTTTTCTGGTGTACAGCAATAGGTTTAGAATATCAAGAAACAATCTTCAATGTATTAGAATCCTTGTGAGATGACAGAGGATCAAATGCTCTATACTTTTGCAATCTGTAATTTAAGGGTGCTACACTGTTTATGTGAAGTCTTATATATAAATATACAAATATGTTACCTTTCTCAAAAAAAAAAAAATTCAATGGAAACTCTTATAGTCAGAAACTGACTCATTTGAGTCAAAGCACTTAGTTTGGAGAAAAAGGAAAGGTGCAAAACACATAGGACCTCACATTGACAAGATAAGGACAACGGGACCTTAATCTAGGAGAAGAAAGCAAATTACAGCTAAGTGGTAACAAATTGCTCCCCAGAAGTTGATTCAACACTCAATAGCATAATGAAGTGCAAGCAAATCCAGCAACTTGATGATGAAAGAGAACTAACTAGGTGTTAAATTTCCTGCAAAGGTTACGATCATTTATGTTTTTCTTATTAATTTGCCTTTAACAGGTGCCTCATTCCTGCAAAGGTGCCTCATTTATGGTTTGGGCATGTAATGAGAAGTGGCATTGATGCCCGAGTTCGTAGGTGTGAGAGGTGGCCTTGGAGGGCTTCAGGCGGGGGAGGGGGAGGCCGAAGAAATATTGGAGAGAGGTGATTAGACGTGACATGAAGCGGTTACAGCTTATTGAGGAGATAACCCTAGATAGGAAGGTTTGGAGGACGCATATTAGGATAGAGGGCTAGTGCGTGTGGATGAGTCTTAGGCAGTAGTTAGGAGTGTTGTGGTGTAGCTTGGCTAGTAGTCTTAGGGCTTTGTGCATAGGTTAGAGCTCCTAGTGCCTTTGGTTTGTTAGTGTATAGTATTGCTTTGTGAGTATTGTACCTCTGTTATTTCTCCTCGTTTCATGATTTATGATTACTTTGATTACTGTCATTTTGTCCTGAGCCGGGGGTCTATCGAAAATAGCCTCTCTACTACTTCGGGGGTTGTAGTATGGACTGTGTATATTTTACCCTCCCCAGACCCCACTATATGGGAATATACTGGGTTTGTTGTTGTAGTTTTTCTATCTTGCGGAGAGAGATCTAAGACATCCACTTTTTAGGGATCCAAGGGAGGAAGGAGAAGAAGAGCAGCAAGAATCCAAAGAACGCACTTTTTATACAAACTTCACCATTTTCTTTTTCTTTTTCGTGTTTATATCTAATATTGAACCCTATTTAATTGTAATTGTGCATGTGGCAAAACTAGTTAGTTGGGAGTATTAGATGATTATTTTGCTTAGATCTAAGTTTTTCTTTTGCTTAGATTATGTTTCTTACTGATAGATCTTCATTTTACTTCTACGAAATGGTATGCCTATACTTGTAAATCTTGTTACTGTGCAATAATAGTGTTGGTTATAGTTGAGATTCGAATAATGTTTGTGATGATGTTGTTTAAGTCAGGTCTAACTTGCTTTGTTACTTGTGAATCAAATCTTAGTCACAAGAGGAAAGTGGTCTCCCATTTATTTGTGAGTCAAATCAATCATTGTTGGATACAGTTGGGATCCGAATAATGTTTATGATGATGTGGCTTAAGTCAAATCTTAACTTTCTTTGTGACTTGTGAGTCAATCTTAGTCACGAGGAATGTGGCCTCTCATTTATATCAGCCGTTTTTTTTCTTTTCGTCTTTTTAAAAAAGAATGGTGTTGGGGTTAGGTTGTGCACGTCTCGACTATTCTATTGGGTACATGCATCCTCTCACCAACATAGATTTCAGGTAAATCTGCCACCAAGGCTTAGGCAGATCAGAAGATATCATTTTCTCACTTCTGCTGAGCTCTGAACTTTGGACTTCCATTGAATTCATTGCTCTTAAAAGCATTCCAGATAAGTTTGTTTTAAAATCTAAAGAAAAAAACAATCCTTCAAGCATCTAGAATAGGCATTTAAGTAAGACGGACATGGTATAATTAGGAACGCAACTATTTTATGAAGACTAGGTCTGTGGTAGTGGTAATTCTTGCATTGTGAAGAATCTAAAGATAAATCTTAACCAAGAGGGAATTTAGAACTTTAGAGAGTTCAAATTTTGGCTGCATCTGGAAAGATCACTTGTACTACAAGGAAATGAATAAGTGAAGTGCAAACTTGTTAATGTTGGAGACTGAAAAATTGGTGAAATGAATTTCCCATTCATAATTGAGATAACCTTTCCCTTGCTCATTCCACCATCCCAAGTGTGCATACACTATGTCGTTAATATGGTTTGTACATCAATCACTCGGTTCCAAATCCACATCTCAAATAAGAGATAATAAGATTCTCTTAGCAGCATGTTCCAAATCCGCATGGGTCAACACTTCATTTTCACTAAATTACTTGTATTGCTAGTGCATTTTCCAGAATCTCTTAGTCTGCGCATCAGTGAGCTCATTACAGATCCCAATAAAAAAGGTGTATCCCGTGATGCCTTTTCTGAAAAATATTTATTCACAGCAATGGAGGATAAAGATTATTAAAAAAGAAAAAGATTCATTCCATAAACTGGCTTTGACTTGTATTTAACAACCAATATATTACACATCTTCAATCTATAGAAAGATGATTCAAGAAATAAATCATAAGATAATATCTAGGTTGGACATACCAAATGGTCATTGATATGAACTGAAGAGAACAAAGTTACTCATTAAATAAATTTAAACTACCAAACTCCAATGAGCAAAGGGAAGGAAATAGTAGTAACTAGGTGTTTTCTCTAGAGCTAAATCATCAAATTGAATGCAAGCTATGATTCTCTCTTCCTTCAGAAGTTGAAGATGCAACCAAATCAAGAGTCGAACAGAAAAATCAACTTTGGAAATAAAGAACGTGAGAAATTATACTAACCGGATCATTCTTGAAAAAGACCAGAGATGTACGTGTAAGGATGAACCAGCGCTTTTTCCAAGACTTCCAACCTAATCCTGCAGATAAATTTAAAAATTACGATGTTGTAACACCTCATGTCTTCGGGCTCTAGTTTGAACCACTCTATGCATGAAATCAAACCCAAGTCAGTGACTTTGGTTGTGCCTAGGTGCAAAATTCAAGGCTTAAGTGTGGAAAGTGTGATGGATGTGAATTAAAGGTCATAGCGAAAATCTAGAACCAAGTTGGGTTGGAAGCTTCTCCACCGATTAAGTTTTCGTATAAGCTTGTGCAAGTTCCAACTTCAAACAAGCATATCTCCTAGAATACGAAGTGTTACGTGGTGCATTACCTATCAAATTAAAGGTCTTCGAGACTAGTTTCCAACGCATCAAATCGCTCGTAATTTGGACCTTCCTACAAAAAGTTATGATCATTTTACCGGAGGGTAGCATAGCAGACCGTTGGAGGCTTCTTTTTCTGATACGATAACGACCAAGAACACACGAAAACACACTCCCAAAACAGTCCACTAACTCAATGAGCCGAGGACCCTTTAGGAGACCACACTCGGATTCAAGAACAAGAACAAGGAGGGGATTACAAGGTGTTTTAACACCAAATCAGCCAACAACCAAACTATATTAGCAACAATAAAAGAGACAACAATAACAACAAGGAATACACTCGGCTTACACTAATCAAGAGGAAACAATACAAGATTACAATAAAAGTAAAGAGATAGATAGATAGACCATGGTTGGTATAATCTTAAGAACCCAAGAACTTATTCCACTCTTGGACCCTTAACACCACACACAACACAAAACCTATCATTTACGTGACACAAGATCGGATTCCACCTCTCAAGCATCGACGTTTCCAAGCAAAATGCATACAAAAGTGATTCCACACTTGTATAAGCCCTAGTTTCCGGTTTGCCTCTTAGAAAAGAGAGGACTTGTGTTACAAAGTGTTATACACTCAATATTCATCAAAAAAACTAAGTCTAAAAGCCCTACAATGTTCCTTTTATAGCTATTACAAAATATAAGTTAAAATGACCAAAAGGCCCTTCAAAGAGTGGGCGCCCATCAAGTGTAAGTTATGGACTGATTTTGGTGCATTCTGGGCCTCTTTTACACTTCAATTGCACACACCACGGCTCGGGTCCAACTCGCACTCTCATAAGTCCATATCCGTGATTATTCTCGTATCATCCTCTCCATCTTGAGAGGAATTTGTCCACAAATTCACGGCTTCACCTCGTTCAATTGGTTACTTCAAAGGAAACCTACTCAAAACAGTCCGCAAACAAGTCACAAAAACAAGTCAAAAACAGTTCACAAAAACATGAAGAATCTGAGGGCTCAATAACAAGTCTCGGCCAACATCTTCATTTTGAACCTCAGCTTCCTCTCCATCTTGAGCCTTGTCTTCATCCTCATCCGAAACACATAGTGAATGGCAAAGGAAACACTAAACACATCCCACCAATTTTCTTGGTGGCGGGTTCCTTGTGGTTCCCTACGTCTTCCCCTCAACTTCTCTTCCATCTTATACGCATCATTGTAGACTCTATGTCCCTCATGTTCCTTTCTACCACACTCCTCTATATGGACATATCGGTTTAGGTGAAGTGGAGTTTCGGATGAAAGGATTGATTTGGTAATGTGGAGCTTCGGTTGTGGAGCTTGGATGGGAGGAGGTTGGCTTCCAAGTACTTCTTGTTGGACTTGATCGAATTGTGAGAGAAGTGACCTACATAGGTCTCGGGTTGGAGGACATTTGGTGGTTTGGCTTATGTCTATGTCATTTGGTAGTGGTCTTGGAGGATTGATTGTTTGAGGTAATGTTTCGAAAGTAGAAACACGAGAATTCCTTCGACTCTCCACTCGATCCACCCTCTCAAGTATAGTAGACATATCCTAGCCCAATTTTTCAAGACCTGCATTCGCCTTAGCTATTTCTCGGGCAATAGCATCAAGGTGGGACAAAATGGTGTCCATTATGGCCAAGGAGATACCTACAAAACAGAAAACATTGTTAGTTGTACAAAATATCCTCACTCTCTTTTTTATTTAGTGTCTCTCGGATCTCTCACTCTCAATCTCGCAAGTGTTGTAAGCTTGCTTGTACTCCGAGAGGTGTTGAGAGGTGAATCCAAAGTTTACCAGGACTCCAAAGAGTAAGGAAAACACACAAGGACGTATTACAATGACTCAAAAGAATTAAGACACACAAAGAAAGGTTAACACGAACAACGGCTTCAAAACTAACTTACAATCTAGTACTAGCTTGTAAGTTAGATTAGGAATCAACAAACGAAACTAAAGACACAAAATGAGACTAAAAGATCAAAATTTGAGCTTTAAATATGTTGTGTGAACAGTAAAAGTGATGACGTGGCAGCCCACTATTGGTCACTGTTGGTGCCATTTTATTCACCAATTTGAAGTCTTGATCACTTTACAATTTGAAATGGTGAATTTTGGTTAATGGAGAGAAGACTACATGTGTTGGAACTCTTTTCAATTTTCAAACACAAGTCTTGACTTGACTAGTACTATTCCCACAAAACAAGGCCCTTGAAACAAGGAAAAGTGGTTGAAAAAGTTGATGTCAAGTCTAGGAAGTGATGGGCTCAAGTCCTTTCACCAACAAGCTTTACAACTTTTATCTTCAACTTTTTGAATCTATTTTGCACTTTTTGTTGGTTAAGTTATAAGACTAGGTGAAGAACAAGATGAACACAACAACAATCTTCAAGAACTACAACAACAACACCTTCAACGCCCACTCCAATTCTTCACAACAACACCACAACACACGGCCATCTTTCAAGTTCACAACAAAACTTCAACAAGTTCAAGCTCAAATATAGATCTAGACACCTTTAGTGTTAGTGAATCAAAAAACTAACATAAGAAACACACTAGACTAACAAAAAGATTACTAGATATAGACACACAAACAAGTTTTCAACCAAGACAACAACAAGATACAACTTTCGGCCAAGAACAAGATCTCAAGAACACAACTTTTTCTCTTTTTTTTTGTATTTTTCAACTACCAAGCCCAAGATTGATTTTGTTGGAACAAAATCAACCACAAGCTCTGGTACCAAATGATACGATAACGACCAAGAACACACGAAAACACACTCCCAAAACAATCCACTAACTCAATGAGCCGAGGACCCTTTAGGAGACCACACTCGGATTCAAGAACAAGAACAAGAAGGAAGGGATTACAACAACCAAACTATATTAGCAACAATAAAAGAGACAACAATAACAACAACAAGGAATCGACTTACACTAATCAAGAGGAAACAATACAAAATTATAATAAAAGTACAGGGATAGATAGATAGACCAATGATTGGTATAATCTTAAAGAACCCAAGAACTTATTCCACTCTTGGACCCTTAACACCACACACAACACAAAACCTATCTCTTACGTGACACAAGATCGGATTCCACCTCTCAAGCATCGACGTTTCCAAGCAAAATGCATACACAAGTGATTCCACACTTGTATAAGCCCTAGTTTCCGGTTTGCCTCTTATAGAAGAGAGGACTTATGTTACAAAGTGTTATACACTCTCAATATTCATCAAAAAAACTAAGTCTAAAAGACTTACAATGTTCCTTTTATAGCTATTACAAAATATAAGTTAAAATGACCAAAAGGTCCTTCAAAGAGTGGGCGCCCATCAAGTGTAAGTTATGGACTGATTTTGGTGCATTTTGGGCCTCTCTTACACTTCAATTGCACACACCAAGGCTCGGGTCCAACTCGCACTCTCATAAGTCCATATTCGTGATTATTCTCGTATCATTTTCTTTTTTGGAAAGGGTAACTTGTATTTCATATCCAAAAAAGGCTCAGTACCATCAAGCAGGTGCTAAGGCGAAAAGTTTCAATCACAAAAAAGGATTATGGGGGATCCTATGTACAATTGCTAACTTACAAATTGTCAAAGAAATCTACAAAAACTATTATCTCCGCATTAGATCCTATTTACACCAAAAATAAAAAAGATAAGTCGATTCATCTTAATTTTGTGGATGGGACTGCTTTTGATCTCAAAATGTCTGAGGTTCATCTTTGTCATTACTGTCCACCAAATACATGCCGGAATACTCTGCCACCAGTCTTCCCCTTCAGAAGTTCCAGAATTCTTGGTATTGCCCAATTTACCCCCAACATATAGAAGAACTTTTGCCACAAATTTGTAGTTGTCTCACAGAATATCCATTCTGCTAACTGCATAACAGTTCCGTTGTCGGCAGAATGGACTTTGAAGTCCCAGGCATTCTATCAACTTCTGCAATGAGAATGCTGACAGCAAAACCAATCTGTTATCCACGTAATGAACCGCGAAGTTCGCCGATGGGATTCTATAAATACTTGTGTTCCCGAATTTTTCGTTCAATTTTTCACTCCCACCAGCCCTTGGATGATTTTCTCTACTCTCCTCAACCTTCAACGGTAAGGTATGTTCCACCCATGTACTTCCAAGTGTTTCTAAGCACTCCTAATGTATAATTACGAATTCATGACATAATTCCACACTACAATCCAATGATTTTCAAGAAAAACCCATCTCAAGGTTCAAAAGTGGATGAGCATTCTTCCTTAAAGTTTGAGGTTTTCTCCAATTGCTTGATTGCAATTAAGGTATCGACAGCTAATGTCCTGTTTCTTCCCCACGCTACATTTTCATGAAAACGTATGAAATTCTCCTTCTTGGGATAGTTGGGGCTAATGTTGAAAGTCATGATCTACATGTAAATTCAATTTGAATACCATGAACTCATATGAATTCCTTAAGTGCTCATTGTTGTTTTGTTCCATGAGCTTCATGAAATTTCCTATGAAAAGCGTCAACTATATGGATTTATGATTTTCATCTAAAAAGAGTAGTTTTCATTGATTTTTATGAATTATGAATATGAATTACGAATGGGTCAATGAACATGAACTATGAGTACGATATGATGAACGAACTATGACTTATGAGCTTATAAAGCTAAACGATGATATTACGAGTTAATCTCACCACGAAATGAATGGAAGTAGTATTGATAACCGAGAAGGCATTCGTGTACATATGCCAACGCAAGATATGGATCACTTCGTTGGTTCGGGTGAATCCTCTATGTGCCCCTAGTAAGGGCTTATTATGGATCCTTGCTAGCAATTATGTTATGTACGTCTCATCCCAGCAACTGTTAAAGTTGTTGTCATATGACCGCGAGGTCACGGGTTCAAGCCTTGAAAACAGCCTCTTGCAGAAATGCGAAGTAAGTTGCGTACAATACACCCTTGTGGTGGGGGCCCCGGACCCTGCGCATAGTGGGAGCTTTAGTACACCGGGCTGCCCCTTTTTTAAATGTCTCATCCCCAGCAGGGTATGAGACGGCTTAGCTGATCAAGAAGGGATCAGACTTTGTATGCTCACATGGCGGTTTATGTAGGTTAATCAAAGAACCTCTCATAACGAACTAATGAATGAAGAAAGATGCATATGATAACATCAACCTAGTTATTTTAAATCATTTGATTCCCTCCAGGCTCCAGGTTATGTTCTTGGTTGTCCTTTCACTTCAGTTATATTCATGTTTTTTGGCCATATTACATGCAGTACAATTCCATGTCTACTTACGTTCCTTTTATCGAGAACTCCACATTTTAGATAATGCAAACATAAGTTCTTCACATTATGCTTTTGGTGAGCCCTGCTTGCTTTTGGGGCCTAGTCTTTACATTCAGCATTTCTAGTTTTTTTGCCTGGGTGCCTTGTCCCGGTAAAATAGTTTATTCATTATGTTTGAGGTTTCAAAAATTAGACGAGTATAGCATGATCAATGATGTAAACTTGGCAAATCTCTTTATTTAAGGAATATTACCATCTGGATCTACATGAAAGCTTTTGAAATGAAAATTGTTGCCTCTTAAGGAACTTTGCTTATGATATGAATATAATTCACTCTCTTCCGCATATGTTATGTGTTATGCCATGCACTAAATTCACTCGGGCAAGTTAAGGCCTCGGGTGTCTGCCTCGCCCAAGCCCAAGGTCAAGGTGTGACAGATGTCAAGTGACCAAGTTGGTAGTGGAAAAACAAAGGTTTCAGTATCATCTGGAGGGCACAGAACTCTCTACCATTGTAAACATTATTTTTTTTATGATTCCATTATTGTATAAATTATATCTCGATAGCAAGTCTCCTCCCAAGAACATTTTCATCCTAATAATAAACCAACTTGTGCAAGACCAAAATGAAGTCCTACACCACTTAGGATGGGATATTTTTTCTATGAAAAATGTTCTCTAGGAAAATAAGTGGGTTTCTTATTTATTTCCTTGTGTTTGGTACATAAGCAAAAAAATATTATCCTAAAAGCATTTTGATATAATCTAATCAAAAATTCTGGGAGGTGGGGCTGAGGTAAGGTGTGCGGTGGTGGGGATGGGAGCTAGGGGATGAAGATGGTGTGCGTTGGAAGGTGGGGAAGACTCAATAGGAACGCCACTTGTGGAACTTGTTTTCCCTACTTCCGCGAGGGACGTCATTTTCCTCATTTTCAAGGACCTTGCTTTCCTAGAGAAAATGTTCTCCAAAATTTCGACCAACCGAACATGGGAAAATTGAAAAATGTTGAAATACACCCATAGATTGGGCCTCCAACTGCAAATCCCAGCTCTTCATTTTGTACTTGTTTCTGACCTCATACATTGAGCATAGACTTATCCAAAAAAAAAAGGTTACAAAATCGTACTTTTGCAGTTTGTCATAGGTCGAAAAGCTGATGAAATGCAGATCTTCCTTGCAGATTGCAGTCCACTAGTAGGGACTGAGAGTGTTCTTGAAATAGTGTCATTCTGCTAGAGAAAATGAATACCTATCAGGGTAAGGAACACTACTGCACACTACTCTCTTAGGGGTCGTTTGGTAGAGTATAAGAATAATACAAAATATGGTGTGTTAGTAATGCTTGTATTAGCTATGCTTGCATTAGTTATGCTTGTATTTTTCTTGTGCAGTGTTTGGTTTGATGTATCAAAAATAACATGAATTAAATAATTTCTAAGAAAAAAAAAAAATTACAAAAATATCCTTCATATATATGTTGGAAAGGATGTGAATTTTTTTGAGGGATAATAGTGTCTTTAATCATGTTAATGCATGTATTGGATCTATTGCATTGCTAATACCATGGATTTTGAGGTATTAGTAATACACACCTCAATACACAATAGAGTGTATAACTAGTGCAAGCATTAGCTATACATAAGGTGCAAAAGTATACCAAACAAGGTATTAGTAATACATATTAAACTAATGCATGCATTAGTTTTTCCAATACACTCTACCAAACGACCCCTTATTTTCCCAGGTCCGCACCTTTATAAGTAACATTTGCTTGTTTGTCTCTATCAATATAGAATCAAAAACCAACTGAAAATAGATTAGGGTCATCGGGGACTGTCCCTTTCTTGTCTCCTTAAAGCCGTCATACTGGATTTCTATGCATCTCTCCAAGGAAAATTACCTCAGCTTCCTAAATTGACTATATTCCAAAATTTCCTCAATAATAAGAGAAGAAAAAAGGTGTTAATGCCTTCATGGAACCTCCTGGCCCATTAAAATCTAAGATCCTCCCATAACCAGACCAGCCTTGTGAGAAGAACAACAAATTTTAGTCTTTTCATCTAAACGGATATTGTTGAACTCCTACAGACTCAATAAAAAGTGTATCCCTGAACTTATATATAGTATAAAGCCCCTGGACACCACGGTTATCAAAAAAAGAAAAAAAAAAAAGCCATAACCAAGTAAAAGCTTGTTGACAAAGTTATAACCAACTAGTGCTTAATAAAGAGGCCAAATCATGACGGAGCAGCATAATAATCATCAACACAGGTGTCAAGGAAATTAGAGAAGCTTTACGAACCTTTTGAAGAGATAAACAGAGGCCCACTCTTGAAAACCTGCAAAGAGTTCGCCAGTTACAAAATTGAAGCCCAATAATTCTAATTGTAAAGCAAGATTAGAAGCAATACTGTCTTCGTGAAGAAAGTATAATTAAAAACAATGAACAATAAGACTAGGAGACTATTATCTTCATATAGTTCAATAAATACATAATGATGGATCTTGAAGTTCAGTGTGTTGTCAAGCTCTGCATATTTCTGAATCCTATATGACAATAACTTCATTTGTTCAGACTTCAATTTGTTTCTGGATGAAGGCATTACATAAAGGAGCAAAGATCTTATGACGTCGTGAACAGATTTTTTATCCCATCAAGAAGAAGATAAAAGCAAGAGACAATGAATAACCAACAAAAACAAACAACAACTACAAGAATGAATAACAAGGGAAAATACATGATTCCTGAAACAGGGTACAGAAGGTCATTATTACTGGGGTGAGGATTTCCTTGATTTGAAGAAACTCTATTGTTACTCTACCCCCTTTTAAGGTGGACGATGGAAGAGTTGACTGAGAAGCCATCACAAAGACTCTAACTTTCACTTCCACGTGGCAACTAGCTACATGGTACAATGAGATATGAGGAAGAAGAAGAAGAAACCTATCATGTTCGTCACATGTTTTCTTTTGACATATAAAAAACTAAACGGAGATTCCATGTTCTCAATCTCATTAAAGAAGGATGATAGAGGAAGAAGTATCGAAAGTCCGTCAAGAAATTGGATTCACATAGACCCACCGAAGCTTGTAGCTCGATCGATAGAGAGGGTGTAGAAGGCTGTTATTAGGTGAAGATTTCCTTAATTCCGAAAAACTCTACCACTATTCCAACCCCTTTCTAATGTGGATAATGAAAGAGTTGAATGAGAACATAGATCTCGGAACATGGCCTTTGTACATGTTGTAGATGCCATGTTAGAACTTTTACTGAAATCTACTCTTCAGAACATAGATTTTGGCTTTACTTTTGAATCTTCCGTCAGATTATGTTTAGTAAAAAATTGAAAAAATCTTGCAAAAACACATAGCTTGAGTTTTTATGTCCCTGATTATATAAGAGTTCAAGGTGTTGTTTCTTCCTTTTAGTATGAGAGGAGTTCTCAGCTAAAAGAAGATACAAGTCCATAAATTTCAACAGTGATACTAAAAATCTTTTAAGGGAATAAAATACACAAATATATAATTAGATGATCCAAAAACTACTCTCAAATGTATCTATCTCTTTTTTTTACCCCAATAAATACAAAATATGTGTCAAACATACGTATCCTATTTCTCCCAAAACACAACCTAGAGGTTAAACCAAACCTAACCTAATAAGAGAATCATTAGTTTCTGAATGAAGATTATTTGACTGTCATTTGCGCATCTTGACCCAAAATATTTTTCTGGAAAAATGGTCCAATTTTTCTGAATCACAATCATTTGGCTGTGATTTACTTCCGAAAGACCGAACATTGCAATAAACTTTAACTTAAATTTTGGTAAAACATGTGTAACTCCAGTCAGTAGATCATAATGTCTCTAACGCAAATCATATGAGATATCCCAATTTTCATTCTTCAGCTTATCTTTTAAATAACCTAACTTGTTGAAATGAAATTCATTTTACTATATAGATGACTTCAGAGTTTCGCAATCTGCTTCACTTTTTTGAACTCATTTTCTGAGGAAACAGAGTATTAGCTCCAATCATCCAAAAAACAAAAAAGAGAAAGAAGAACCATAGTGTTTCTAAATGAAAAGCATTTGACCATCATTGACTACATAATGACCCAAAATTGACTCTAATCCAATCCCAAGAGAAGTCCCATTTTTCTCAAGTAGTACTAATTTGACTATAGAACGCTTTGTTATGCTTTCACTTCCATTACTTCTTTGAGGTTCTATCAATAACAACCTCTCTACTTCTAAGGTAGTGGTAAGTTCTGCGTACACTCTACCCTCCCAAGACCCCACTTTGTGGAACTACAGTGGGTATGTTGTTGTATTATTAATTTGACTACAGAACGCTTTGTTATGCTTTCAATTCCATTACTTCTTTGAGGGTCTATCGGAAACAAGACTCAGCCTCTACCTCTAAGGTAGGGGTAAGGTATGCGTCCACTCTACCCTCCCTAGACCACACTTTGTGAGACTACACTAGGCATGTTGTTTTTGTAGTACTAATTTGACAGTAGAACGCTTTGTTATGTTTTAACTTCAATTACCTCTTTTTGAAGGTCTATCGAAAATAGCCTATCTACCTCCTAAGGTAGGGGTAAAGTCCACGTACACTCTACCCTCCTCATACCCCACTTTGTAGAACTACATCAAATAGTTATTGTTGTTGTTGTACTAATTTGACTATAATTGACCTTTCGTTTACCCCACAATTCCTTCTCTATTCTACATTATCATCTGACTAAAACAACTCACAACTCAATTACAAAAAAATCCTAAACTTTTTAAGAAATAAACCATAATTTTCCTTCTATTTCTATCCTATCTATTGATTAAAGGTTAAAATTGCTATCAACTCCAGCAAAACATAATATTTCTCAAGGCATGCGTATTATTTGTAAATTCTAACTAATAATATCAAAAAGTTTCAAAATTCTTTTCCATTTTGACAATCATTAAATTCACAAATGAAAGAAAATGTTAAAAATGAACTTTACCGTATTGGAAGTACCGTTACGTGGACGTTCAAATGCAGCAAGTGAAGCCGACATTATTTGTAAAAGGGGGTTCAGGAAAGTGAAGCCAACATTGCAAAAAGAAGTGAGTTGATTTCGGGTCGGGAGTGTAACTCGGTTACAACTCAGTAATGGAGAATTTAATAGGAGATCTAAAAGGGGTAATAATGAATGAAGAAGAAGGAAGGACCAAACAAGACAACACAGAGGAGGTTTGTGTTGTGTTGTCTCTCTATTTTTGTTTTGTTGTTTTGATATTAGGGGTGCGATGTGGGGATGGGTTGAGTTGGTGGAGTAGACTGTACTAGTAGTAAAGTTGATAATTAATTAACTTTACAGACACTGCTTGACTGAGCATTAAAGCTCATTATTGCGAAAATGAATGTATTAAAGCTAAAAGGATTTATTTTGAAAAGATTTGAGAAAAGAAAGAGGAGTTATTCAACAATAAATTTTTACAAGTATTTTTTCAATCCAAATTTTGTTTAAAAATTTTTGAAAGATGATTTTTTTGAAAATTCAATTTGTGTATTTGCGCTAATATTTGTATATTTGTTGATTTCGACTAAATTATATGAATTTTAATATGTTTTGATTCATTATTTTTCGTTAATGTAGACACTGTCTATACTGCACACAAAATTGAATATGATGGCAGAATTGAATATATGTATATTTGTATATAGATTTGTATATATATGCATATACATATATACACAAATAAAGTTATATATAAATTAGTATAAATGTATTATGTCAATATATGTATAAATTTTTACACAAAATACAAACGTATACATACAAAACTTTAACACTATGACATTCTATACAACTAATCAATAAAAAAGTCTAATAGTATATATGTATATGTATAAATACATATGTACTTAAGAACATTTTACCTTTGAAATTCTATATGTACTTAAGAACATAGGTCGTAAATACATATTATATCATCTCATAAATACTTACCTTTGAACACTTGCTACTGCCAGGAACACAATGCACATTCATGGCTGGGATTTCTCCTTTCTTATCAACCGACAATTTTTTGATGAAATTCTAATATGTATTACAAATCACTATTTAAATTATGTATGATTTATTTGAAAGTAATGCTTGTATACTTCTTACCTTCTCGTGAAGCGATTTACTTTTGATAGCATCCATGACTGTCTGATGGTTGGCATTTATCAAATTACGCAGAATTTGAAATTCTGACTTCACTAACATTTATATAATAAATTTGTATTGGTAATGTCATAAACCTCTATATACAAGTTTCATCATCTTGTATATGTTCTATAATGTCAAACAAAATTTCTTTAGGATTTTCTGTTATGACATTTATAGATTTCTTGGCGCAGGTACAGAAGGTACCATTGCAAGAACAGTCTTGACTAGACTGGGATTGGTCAGACTCATAGGCGGCGTTGATATAATCTTCGTCGCTAAAATCTTCACTTGAAGAGCTGGTAGAACCTGAAGAGGAGGATGAATCATCTTCCATAAGTACATCATCAATATAGACAATTAACATGTAACTGTAAGGATTGAAAATGTTGTTCATAATATTTTGGAATTCAGAGGGGGCATTCTTGAGCCCGAAAGGTAAGACATTCCATTCATAATGTCCAAAAAGGACATTGAAAGCAGTCTTAAATTTATCTTTCTCAGCTATCTGGATTTGCCAGAAGCCTGACTTCATGTCGAACTTACTGTAAAGGTTAGATTTACAAGTTCTTTTTAAAAGATCCATTTTGTTGGGGATTGGATGCCTAATCCATTTTAGGACGGCATTTAGTGGCTTGTAATTAATTACTAGCCTGGGAGTTCCTACCTCCAGTACCAGTACGCAGAAAGAAGCCTCCAATACCAACAAAGAGAAAGGATCTCTTTTAAAACTTACCAGTGAACGTTTTTCTACAAAGAGAAACTATTATACGAAACCCTCTCCCCCAGATACCCAGTTTGAAGAAAATCATACCCTCTCTAGTTCAAACTATGATGGTAGAGGAATAACTGAATGGAATGTTGACGGTTTGGCTGAACACCAAATCTACAACAAACTCCATGAAATGGGTATGGCGATCACCGCCTATAAGATGAAGGGAGCTTCAGATAAGCAGGCTGCCACTTTGATTGCATCAGGTTTTACTGGTATGATAAAACATTGGTGGGATAACTATTTCGCAGAAGACGTTAGGAGTCTTATCTGGGAATCAACATCTGTTGAAACAACTGTCGTAAAAAATGAACAGGGTCAAGAAAGTCTTCAACAAGTTGAAAAAGAAGACGTCTGTGCCACCTTGCTATATCACATAGCCAGGCATTTCATAGGAGAACCTAAGTTATTTTAGGACAGAAGCTTAGAAATCCTTAACAATATTAGATGCAAAGACATAGCAGACTTCAGGTGGTACAAAGATACCTTCCTAGTCAAAGTTATGATCCGACCTGACTGCAATAAAGACTTCTGGAAAGAACGATTTATTAGCGGGCTTCCATCTCTATTTGCAGACAAAGTTAGGACCAAGATTAAGGATAGGTTTGAAGGACAAATCCCTTACGATACCCTAACCTATGGTGACCTAATTAGTTTTATTACTACCGTAGGGATTGATCTCTGCACAGACTTAAAGCTTAAGAAACAGCTTAAGAAAGATAGTTCCTCCAAATATGGGTTAGGAACCTTTTGTCAAGACTATGGATTTCCTAATGTCTCTTCCCCGCCTAGTAAGAAACATAGGAAGATGTCTTCAAAAACCCATAAGAGGAATAGGCCTAGAAAAGAATCCTCCAGAAAGGATTCTACGTCCCACAAAAATCCTCCAGTTGCCTTCCCAAAACAGGTATGCTGCTATTTCCGAAGCCCCAAGGCTTCCTCCTCCCATCCCCACTAAGCTAGTGGATCTAAAAACAGGTAAGCCACTGGATACTAAACAATCACCGAGTTCATCGGTCCAGTCCAAACAAAGTTATGCTATGAAGGCTCCAGAATCCTTCGCCCAAGCAGTGAATCCTGCAGCATCCAAAGCTACCATCCAAACCACAACACCTTCCCCAAGAGAAGAATTCAAGTTTATTACCACACAGGTAATGCCGATCATTGCCCTTGACAAAGAGTATGAGGGATACCCATTGGATCAGCTGATTAAGCCGGTCTATAATGATAAGAATTTTGTGGATACTGAGATTCCACTAAAAACAAGAAGATTCTATGAGGCCATCCTCGTCGACACCGACTCCATTGAAGTCGAGCACAACATGAATGAACGAAATTCGAAATATATTGATTATTCTAGGTTTACTATCAAAAGGGTACTAACCCCATTTAATTGGTTTGCTGATCATCTTCACACACCAATAGCATTATCCATGCCTCATCGTCCCCAGACGTATAATTGGTATGACTATAAGTCTGCATGGTTTAATTTTCTGTATGTTAGACCAGGACATACCTGGTTTGTTAAATATTGTTCTTCTATGGTAGATACCGTTATTCCTAGATGGTTCTACGAATGGTGGATATATTTTGGGGGAATCAAAGAAATCCTCCCCTTACAATTCGCTAGCAGATTTATGGATTTCTGCACAAAAGAAGGGTGTACAACCCTCCCTGAGCACATTCAAATGTGTATGTTCTTTATTAAGAAAAGAGTATCATATATTATCTCCTGGAATTTCGCCAAATGAGAGCAAGATAGAATCAAATACTTGTCCAAAGAGATCAAGGTGAAAGGCTGGACTCCCAAGCCAGTCGCTCTAAGAACACCTGACAAGAAAAAGAAATCTTTGCTTTTTGGTTTATCCAGCAATGCCTCATTAAGTAAGAAGGCATTAAAAGAAAAATTGAAGAAGGCTTTACATGATATGGAAAGCCAAGAAACCACAGAAGAAGAAGTGTTGCAACTTCTAGAAGAAACTTCCTCAACAGGAAGCAGTGATAATAATGGTGATATGCTGAATCCCACTGGAATAGCATTGGCCTACATGGACCCCTACTGAGAATAGGGAAACGGCTCTTCAGTAAAAGATAGAGGTTCAAAGAACTGGAATTATCTTTTCTGAAGAGGCAACCCACTATTCCAATAGGAATCTTTGGGACCCACTGCTTTTTCTAAAAGGAAAAGACGACACAGCTTTATTGAAAAGCATCAAAACAACTGTCAGCCATTACAGAATGATCATAGCCTTACACTTGTACACTTCAGATGTATATTTACATTTCTCATAGTCTATATAAAGACTTAATGTAACTCTGGAGAAGGCATCAGAAAATATCCTAGATATCTTCTACCTGCCAAAAAGATGTATTAAAGCTAAAAAGATTTATTTTAAAAAGATTTGAGAAAATAAAGAGGAGTTATTCAACAATAAATTTTTACAAGTATTTTTTCAATCCAAATTTTGTTTAAAAATTTTTGAAAGATGATTTTTTTGAAAATTCAATTTGTGTATTTGCGCTAATATTTGTATATTTGTTGATTTCGACTAAATTATATGAATTTTAATATGTTTTGATTCATTATTTTTCGTTAATGTAGACACTGTCTATACTGCACACAAAATTTAATATGATGGCAGAATTGAATATATGTATATTTTTATATAGATTTGTATATATATGCATATACATATATATACAAATAAAGTTATATATAAATTAGTATAAATGTATTATGTCAATATATGTATAAATTTTTACACAAAATACAAACGTATACATACAAAACTTTAACATTATGACATTCTATACAACTAATCAATAAAAAAGTCTAATAGTATATATGTATATGTATAAATACATATGTACTTACGAACATTTTACCTTTGAAATTCTATATGTACTTAAGAACATAGGTCGTAAATACATATTATATCATCTCATAAATACTTACCTTTGAACACTTGCTACTGCCAGGAACACAATGCACATTCATGGCTGGGATTTCTCCTTTCTCATCAACCGACAATTTTTTGATGAAATTCTAATATGTATTACAAATCACTATTTAAATTATGTATGATTTATTTGAAAGTAATGCTTGTATACTTCTTACCTTCTCGTGAAGCGATTTACTTTTGATAGCATCCATGACCGTCTGATGGTTGGCATTTATCAAATTACGCAGAATTTGAAATTCTGACTTCACTTACATTTATATAATAAATTTGTATTGGTAATGTCATAATATGATTTTTTTCTAAAATTTTAAGATGATTATAATATACTTACATAACTCTCTAGCATGTCGACTTTCTGATTACGATTATTGAGATCATCGGTCGGAATGGTTCTCTTCACTTCTGCATCGGTCACAGGTGGTTCAAAACTATGCGGTGACTGAATTTGCTCCTCTACTATCTTCCTATTCAAGGTAGACTTTTTGACTATTTTACCAACCAAAAACGAAGATGTGTTAGATGTTGTCGCATTTGAAACCACCTTTGTAGTACTCTTGATTGATATTGACGCACCCGATGATATTTGATTCTGCTTCTGGTTCCTTTTCGAGGGTGAAACAGAAACACCTATTTTACACTTTTCTTTGTGAGCAATAGAGATTGGAGGCATCTCTTGAAAGTCGGCGTCAGAATTAACAACATCATTCATTGGAGATTCCGCAATGGTAACATTATCAATAATTTTTTGTGGGAGTTGGAAAACTGCAATTTCACTTGCGATGCCTTGATGTTTCAAAAGGAAATCTGGACATTAATTATGAATTATCAATTAGTTTTGTCTCTATCCATATATACACATATTAACTTTTTCAAAAACTTTGTATTTGAGGTTACTGGGACACTGAATTTTACCTTTTTACACATAAACATGTTTTTCATAAGCCATTTGTACCGTGGACGGTCTTTTATGATTTTCCAATTAAGTAACCTAGGAATTCGATCACCAACCTTTATAGCAAGTCGCTTATCAACATTGAGCAACACTCATACATTCATACTTGCATAGCGTATGGCATGCTATGAAGTTAATAATATTGTCCATCGGAGGTCAGCTTCATTGATATGGACTTAGCAAGCTCTTTGAAAGCTTCTTTACCCCAACAGTAATACATGTATCATTCTTGCTCAACCACATCAAAATGAATTCTTGAAACTCAAACAATATGAATCTCGTTAAATATAATAAAATGATGAACGAAATAGAGAATAGTAATTTTCAAAGCATCATCGTCATTCTGACCCCATACTTTATCCTCATTTGCCTGGAATAACGTTGCTTTGTATGGTTGTTCTTCACCATCAAAATACATCTGCATTAATCTATTCGGCACACTTGTGTCGAATACAAAATCACCTTTGAAAGCAACACAGTTCAAATCAGATATAATTGCAAAATCCCTTAATGAAAACCTTAACGTGTTTTCATTAAATCGCAACATTATAACATCCGTTGAACTGATTTTCAACTCAAGGGACATAGCGCACCTTGGGACTGAACCCATGATTCCGGCATAGTGGCGTATTGACCAAAGCATGTTCCCATAAATCTTCTAAGCTGAACATTGAATAGCTTTTGTTTTAAAGTATCAAATATCTTCATCTCCACATAACACGCAATATGCAGGGACTTATTAGAAAGATCTGTGATGACAAAACTACTATCCTGTTGAACCAAAAACCACAAATGATCAACCACTAAAATACAAATGATAAAAAAATTTATAAAATGTATATAAAGCCGCATCCCTAAACTAATTGTATCCAACTACATATCATAAAACACATAAACATTTTATATGCTGACCGAATTGAATATATGTATAACTTTATGTATATATATATATATATATATATGTATATGTTTACATATATAGGTATATTTACATAAGTATAACTGTATGATGTCGATATATGTATGTATCTTTACATCGAATACAAACGTACACATATAAAACTTTAACATTATGACATTCTACACAACTAAACTACAAAAAAATCTAATTGATAAATATACAAAAATACCTTATGTTGAATCTCAATATCGTTACTCTCTGCTTTGGATTGATAAACCTTGAAACATTTTGCTCTTTCATTATTGCTAGAATTTGTCATTTTTTTTTCTTTTCTTTTTTTTGATCCAGTTGTACTGACCATTGATATTTTTGAAGTGTTGATTAAATTGTATTTTGATTGACAATCTACCATGCTATTTCGAATAGTAACATGGTCATTTTCACTTTTCTTCGAGTCTCTGCTTTTAACTTATCTTCTTTCAATTCCGCTATAAAACTTGCATTGTCACTGTTTAATTGAGAAACTTCCAAATCAAACGATGGAGTTCCATAATTAGTCTTATCTACATGTTCAATACCTCTTGTTACTCTCCTAAAAGAGGTTTTCCCATCCATTTGGAAAACTAGAAATTGGTTACTTGAATACCTAATTAACACTTCATATATATGAAAAATTGAATAAAATTAGTGGGTAATGTAGAGAATAACTTAAAAAAACAAAGAAGAACAAACATATATATCCGAAAAGATATAAAATTTACCACAAAAATCTTTAAATCAAATCTATGCGAGTTTATAGGGATTAAAAAAGCTTCAACGTAATCTTCAATGGACAAAAAATAGCTAATGTGTAGGTGAAGAACACAATATTTGAGAAAATTTAGGAGAAGAAATAGGAAGAAATATATTCTTTGATATTTCAATTGAAAGAACTTTGAGATTATCACAATCTTGAGCATAAAAACCTGTAACGCTCCGAATCTGGTACCCGAAATATTACACGGTGCTCATGACCCCGAAGGACCACAAGTTAACCCATGACTGATATTTGTACCTGAACACTCATAATATACTGTGTAAATACGGAAATAAAGGATGTAAGGACATAAGATTCAAAACTGAGACACAATATCTAATAAAATATAACATCTGTGTGGGGTATGAAATACCCATAACAAACTAATAAACTAACTGAACATGATAGTCTGAAAAGCCTCTAACTGTCTGAATAAGGAGTTGATGAGATATGTCCCAAACTAACTCCAACTACTAAAATAAACTAAGTATGAAATGATAAGATAATACTCATGTCCTCGAAGGATGAGGACTCACTGCTGACTCTGACTGCTGAGTACTGTAATGCTACTGATGCTCTGGAGCTTGTGCTTCTGAACCTATGGTGTAAAACACCATAGAACAAATGCGTCAGTACAATTGAATATATTGGTATGCATGTGAGGTAGGCTGAATACAAAGGGTTCACATGCATGAACTATACTAACTGACTGAACAACATGAACGTGAGAATACATGTATGAATACATAATAACTGTAACTGAGTTCGTGATAACATGATTACTGAATCTGAGTACTGATAACATGAGATGCTGATAACTGTATAACTGAAATAACTAATACTGAGCGACTGTATCTACCATTCTAGTTTCTGATGGAACTAACTGGGTTTGGTTCTGTTCTGAGGTGACTGTTGTCGAGCCCTATTTCGAACCGGTCGAAACAACACGCGATGTATGGTGGTGTTAAATGACTCTTGGGATTTAATAATTTATTTTTTAGAGTAGCCACCTAACTTTTTAGGAAAATTAGGAAAAACTATTTTTTATTATAAAACTCTGTTTTAGTCTATCGAAAAAATTTTGAAATTCTGAGTAAGGGTTTTGGTTACTCGAGGGGAAGGTATTAGGCATGCCTCAGAGCCTATCCGAAGATAGTCCTTACACTTAGTTTAGGAAAATATTAGGGAAAACCTTTATTTCGTTATTTGCTTAAAACAGTGATAAGACACGTTTTGTTATTATTTATTATTCAAAAGAAAATTTAAAGTATATCAAACATGACGCTACTACGTACAAAGAAAGTAATGCAGTTATCGCAAAATATACATGCATTTTTAGTATGAAAAGGATGATAATATAATTTTATGTATTATAAAATTTAAAATCTTGTAATTCTATTGGAGAAATTGGAGAGATATGTGGATTTAAATAGTTAATTATAATTATTTATGGAGTAAATAAAGTATCTTATGGCATGGGAGTTTATTTGTGAAACGTACTTTCAAGAGCGTAAAAAAAAATGTTGAATTATAGATGTGTCGAAACTATGTAAAAATAATAGTGATAATAATAACAATTATGATAATAATAATAATAGTAGTAGTAGTAGTAATAATAATAATGATGATAATAATAATGAATTAAAATAATGATGATAGTTTCGATATGACAATAATAATAATAATATTAATAATAATAATTGAAATAATTGCAAATGTAATGGTGTAAATAATAACGGTAATAATAGATATGATGTAAAATAGTTGTTGTGAAAACAATACGATGTACCTTATACGTGATAGTGAAAGAATGTATATACCTCGCGTTTTCTAATCTTTCGAGAATCTGAAAACCCGAAGGAACATTAAAAGTATAAAATAAAGCTTGAACAATAGAGTTATATACTAAAAAAGGTTAAAATTGATAAATAGACTCTTTGGAAAAATCTGAAATTTGGATAACTTTCTCGATTAAGTTAAAACTGAAAATTTATTTATTTTTATATTTTAAAGAGAAAATGTGAAGGTTGCTATGGTAATCTCATTCAAGATATTAGTAATAAGTTTTTTTAAAAAAAGTTAGCCGATTATGATGACAATGTATTTTTCTTAGCGATAGTCACGCGTTATTTGCGGAAGTAAAACGTTAAAACTACTTCTAAAGGGTCGACAAATAACAAGATAACATAAGTTTAAATAATTAAGTAAAGTTGTCTAAAAAAAAAATCAATAACAAGAGTTAGCATCATTCCAAAAACTCAACATGACGGATATAAATTAAATTCAAAGAATATAAGAGATACTCGACTCCATTTGGGAGTTTGGGCTTCTAATTTTGCGACACCGAGGCTCTTGCAATCCTAGCGATGATTGACCCAATGCTTGGGTCAAAGATGAGTTCCATTGCGGAACTCTGGGTCCTGAGTTCACATGTAAAATAAAGGAAAGATAAGGATTAGTAACTCAAAAAGATAGGCACGCAAAATTAAAGTAGAACATGGCAAACATAGCTTTCCGCTTCAACGAGAGATGCCAAACCAAGAACATAAACTCTTAAAATTACACACTCAATATGTGAAATAAGGACACGAATCACATTGAATATGTTTTAAACATCCCGGACTTTATCTCAAATCCTAAATAGACAGGTGATGAAAGCAGAGGGGAGCACCTAGTGTAAAATTAAGACAGTTAGATCAATGTGTGAATCAATATTTAAAAAAAAAGCAAAGAAAACTTCTCAAGTGAGAATGTTTAACAAACATTTTCCCAAAAATCATCTTTGGACCTTACTGCAAAGAAACTTAATTCCTTTTATTTTATTTTGAAAGAAAAACTAACATAATGCACCGAGATTATCACATGCCATGAATTCTTTCTTCCTCAGTTCGATTTCGAGGTCTCAAAACGCTACTGAGATGCTACGTCTATTATTCTCTAATTCTTGAGAAAGCATAACCACCAAATGCCGAATAACCTTCCTGGAATATAGTTCAACAAAATGAAATCATACTTTTTAAAAGGAAATCCTGTCCAAATTCTTTTTTTTAAGAGAGATAACAACGTGACCAAAATATGCAACATACATTTCTACCCTAGATTTGATAATGACACCCATTTTTAACTAAATTCAATACAAGTCCACTTCGGAGTTGACAACAAGATATGAACTCATACGGAGATGACATTTACGACATATTTCTAAAGCAAATTACAATCCAAAGAGTACTTTAAAGTTTGTAGTCAAGGTAAAAGAGATTATGGACCAAGTTTATCGACCAAGTGAGTATTACTAATAATTTTTTTTTAAAAAAAATGGGAGACAATAGCAGACTACATATTCATCAAATCTAATAAAATAAGAGAAAAAATCGAAGAAATATTAAAATTATAGGGCAACAAATTAGGGTGATTTTAGATCGCAAATCCTCACTTAGAACTTCTCGATTTCAAACATATTAGCACAGAGGAATCAAAAATCAAAGAGAGAAGAAAAAGAGAGAATTCACACCTTGTTTGGTGCAGCAAACTAGGGCGTTGACGTCGGGATAGTTTCCGGCGACCTTAACTCGAACTACGGAACTTCGGATTAGGCCCGGAATCAGAAAAGGAGTAACAAATCAAGAACCTTTTTGTTTCCAGAACCTGTTGCTAAATAAAATAAAAACTTGTTCCCAAACTTGTATTCCCTCTTTTTCTTTTCTTACGAATTTTGTTTTTTCTCCCCAATCTTGAATTTGATCCTTTTTTTTTATTTTCAGGCCTCACAAAATTTGCCTTCTCTCCTAATCTTTTTTTTTCTTCTCCACTTTTTTTTTGCTCTTGTTCAACTCCCCCTTTTTTATCTTCTTTTTCGCTCTTCTCCCTCATTTTTTTAATATTTTTTTTCTCTTTTTTCCTTCTGCTCTAATTTTTTTTATTGATCGATGCCCTCCATAGGAATTGTGATTCGACTATTTATAGCCTAAAATTCAGACTCCAAAGTCTGAATTCGAATAATAATTTAAGAAAATCGCTTTGAATTTCTAATTACTGAACAAATCTTCAGCTTCTGAAGCCATTAATAGCGGATTCGAAGTCAGTAAATAAACTGTTACATCATTTTGGGACTACTTTCTCTGAATTTTGCGGATTCACGAAGTGACCATGATAAAAATAGGGGAGACCCTCGCAGATTTGATAGACGACCAGCTATGCTACTCCGATTCGGGGGTGATGGAAAGGAGAAGGAAGAAGTGAGATGAAACTTCATTTGATTTTTGTGAGATTTGGGTAATGAAAGATAGTGACCCATCGATGGTAAGGGGGAGGGAGGATCTTGATCAGAGGGACAGCTATAGCTGAATCGAGCACCTAGGTTTTTTCCTTATTTTGGGTTATGGAGGAAGAAGAAAGACAACAGAGAGAGAAGGCGTCCTATTTTTTGACTAGTTTGGTACATTGATTATGACCACACTCTGATGTGCATGTTTTGAAAGCTGGGAAAGTTACGATACACGTGCCTCTAGTTTTGGCAGACGCGGTAGGTGTACATTTAATGCACCGTTCTTTAAAATCTTGACCAATTTTGGTCTGTCCGATTTTTAATCGGATGGTCCTAAAATATCACCTCAAAATAATAACAATACAAATATTTATATATGTGTATATATATAGATAAATATACGGAGAAATATATTTAAAATTGATTAATTTCTGATCCATTCGATTTTGATCGGAACAATCCGAATTTAAAAAATATATAAAAATGTAAATTAGAGTATTAATATATAAATATAAATATAAACATTTGAAAATTTGGGACTCTCGGATTAGAAAGAAAAATTAGCGGACTAGATTAATTTGTGCTAGTCGGATGTTTTTGGACTGATTTTGAAAGATCGGACGATTTTGAAGAGATTACCCTTAAAAATAATAACAACAACAAAATAGGAAAAATAAAAATGTATGCATATACGGATAAATATGAGAAAGGTTGGTTTTAAAATGACTTTTTTTTCGATCCGGTCGGACGGTTCGAATTTAATTTAAAGAGAAGGAAAAATTAAAAAAATAAATGCATAAATAAGAGACAGTTAAATAAATAAAAAATAAATTATATATCTACATATATAAAAATAACAAAAAAATTTGGGATCTCTCGGATTCAAAATAAATCAACGGACCAGATTAAGTCGTATCTGTTAAGGCGGAGTGACGAAGTGGACATAGAAATTGTACTGAGTTTTGGGCTAATTTTTAGGCTCTTGATTGAAATTTATAAAATGAGAGTTGGGTTCAAGTGAAATAAAAATGAAATTAGACTATTGCTAGCTCGAATACTCTTTTTATTATTAAATTAAATTCATCGATGCTTCCTGTTATCCTAAAAATTATTTAAAATTATTTTAGTGTAACGTATATAAATTGCAGACATAATTTGTACAAACATGCGACTTAATATTTTGTGACTTTTCTGTTAACAAAATACGTATATATATGTATATATATGTGTGTATGTGTGAAATTAAGAATATAATAAAATACATAAAAAATAAAAATATATGTAGATCTAGTAAAAGATATATTTTATGTAGCAAAAAAATATATACATATAAGGTCACAATACTCCCCCGAAAATACAGTTAGAAAGAATGTGGATGCGACTATCAAAAGATATATATTTTGCGATTGTGATGTCAAAATATTTAATTATATTCAATTAAAATAATTTTATAAATGAAAATAAATTCCCTTCTTACTAAAACTTGTAGAAATAGAAACAAAAATATGAATCTTATTATTATTTTCTTTAAAATATTTAGGGCCGAGGAGCATCGAAAAAAGTAATTAAGGAAAAAAAGGCTAGTCAAAATGGGGGTGTCAACAGTTTCCCCTGAGGGATCGAAGATTTGTGTGGAAATCTTTGGGAACTCACGTTGACGTATTCAATTTTTTCTCGGGCAGAACAAAATATTTAAAAGATTATGGCTGGGCTCCGAGTTTTGAGCTTCCTACATATCTCGGGCGCTACGAGAAATCAGGCCATTTGTAGTTCGAATTGTAGCAAAATTTTGATATTTATCAAAATTTGCCCCAGTATACAATTTATGGTAACACTGGATTCTTTCGGGATGATAACAAACTTTCAGCACGAATGAAATAGATATGGGTGCAAGTCCAAAACGGGCTATTAGAAGTAGCTGGGGGTGAGGAGATGTTGGATAGTGATATCTGCTGAGGATCTTGAGAGAAAAGGAGATAATGATTTTTCAAAAATTGCCCCAGTGTCGGACTAAGATGGCACTGGGTGATGAAAAAGAAAATTATAAAAATAAAAACTTGAATCTAGATGAGTTTCTTCGCCGAAATCCTTGACGTAGCTAAGGATGCTTGACATTCCACTAGTTTTCCACAGTTTGCTGCTAAGAGGGTAGTTCCACGTTGTACTGCATGGTCCTGCAAAATAGGTAAAAGGGCGAAAAGTACCTGTTGTTTGAAAATTTATAAATTGAAATCATAATTTAAAGAGTAGAGTTTAGATATTCAAACTAGTATTGTCTCTGTCTGTGGAGGCCTCCGACTGGCAGGGCAATAACTGAAATATAAATAGCCTCTGTCGGCTGAAATGTAAATAGCCTCTGTCGGCTAGAATATAAATAGCCTCCGTCGGCTGGAATGTAAATAACCTCCGTCGGCTGAGCAGCTACTTGAATGTAAATAGCCTCCGTCGGCTGAAATATAAATAGCCTCCGTCGGCCAAAATGTAAATAACCTTCGTCGGCTGAAATGTAAATAGCCTCTGTCGGCTGAAATGTAAATAGCCTCCGTTGGCTAAAATGTAAATAGCCTCTGTCGGCTGAAATGTAAATAGACTCTGACGGCGGGATATTTGCCCAAAGGTAGACTGTCTCGTATTTGTCAAGGCGGCTCTCAGTCTGAACGAGATGACGGTATTGCTGCTGGAACTTGATGTTGTTGTGATAGTGGCTTTCTTGCACACTTTTTATGGTGTGGGCCTCTGATTGGTAGGTTGTGCTTTGTTTGCTGAAATGTGATTCTTCGATATGGCGGTGTGTTGTTTTGGTTATATACATCCTCTGATTTGTGGCGGGGCATCCCCCTTGCTGGTGCACAACTCCCGATACGGTGGAGAGTTGTATTGCTTATTCGCATCCTCCGATATGGCAGAGGATCACTTTGCTTGCTTATGTACAATCTTTGAAATGTGGAACTCGACTTTGTTTGCTTATATATAGTCCTTTGAAATGCGGAGCATTGACTTTGTTTGCTTATATACAGTCACTGCCCTACGAAATCTCAACTTTATTGAAGTCAGACGACACTCTCCGATTTGTGGAGTTTGTTGAGAGAAGTAAATAGCCTAATCTTCCTATGAGGATCCTCTTTTCTAAGTTTTGACCCGGGTCTTCAAAATGTACCTGCGAAAGAATTCGAATAAAACTCTTAGAGCTTGCGAGGATTAGTATAAATGTATATAAAGAGAATAAAGTAAGGGAAGAATATTTGGCTCATGTTGTAGCGGTAAGTCGCATGATGCCCTTGATCCTATCCCAAATCTTGGATTGATGTAGTCTTCCAATTTCTATTTTCTTGCGCTCAAAGAAAAATTCTTAGTTGGGAAGGGGTGTTGATTTTTGTCGACTTGGGAATCCTGGCTTTGTTTACGGAATTCCCCAACACTCGCTCAGTTGCTCAATCACTCCCAAATCTGGAGCCTCAGTAGGTGGGAAAGTTGAAAGTATGGTGAAAAATACATATAAGTATATATGTTTTCGCAAATATAATACGTTTATATTAAGTATATATAGTAATCCTTTATTGTTTTTAGATTATGACACGTTCGGAAATCCGTTAAGCCTCGATTTGTTGATCGTGACCCATGTAGCTTTATCCTTCGGGTGGAGCTGCTCTGACTGTTGATGCTATGACGATTCTGGTGGCGAGATCTCTTATATTCTGAGGCTATACTATGAGCAAGGGGTTTTTCCTTAAGGTAAGACCGAACTTTTTAGGTTGCCTACGTATCCTTAAGATAGAAATTAGGTCTGTGCGTAGTTCGAGGGTAGAGAATGAGGTATGAAATACAGAGACTGAGTCTGACTCAGACTGCCTACGTATCCAAGTGGAATCAGGTCATGACGTAGTTCAATACAATGGGAAAAGTAAAATATGCAGTGCAGTGACCGAGCCTGACTCAGGCTGCCTACGTATCCTAAGAATTGGAATCAGGTCATAACGTAGTTCAATACTAAAGATGAAGTAAAATAGTACAATGATCGGGCCTGACTCAGGCTGCCTACGTATCTAAGTGGAATCAGGTCAGGACGTAGTTCAGTACAATAAAAAGGTAAAAATTTAAAGGGGCTGAATCCGATGCGGATTGCCTACGTATCCCGTCGTGGAAAGTCAGGTCGAGCGTAGTTCTAAATACATTAAAGGATGATGTTTTGTGGTTTTTCTAAGGGAAATGGAACCCTATGTGGGCTGCCTACGTATCCCGTCATGGGAAATCAGGCTAATACGTAGTTCTGTTACATTAGAGAAAAATGCAAAAAGGACAAAGAAACAACTAGTCCTAATGTCTTCAAATGTAGTACTTCTTGATGGTGTCTGAGTTGATCGGCTTCGTGCTTATTATGCCGTCCATTTCTGCAAAGGTTACTGCTCCTTCTGAGAGTACTCGGTGAACTATGTAAGGACCTTGCCAATTTGGCACAAATTTCCCTTTGGCTTTATCTTGGTGAGGGAATATCTTCTTTAATACTAATTATCCCGGTGTGAATCGACGAGGTTTGACTTTCTTGTTGAACGCCTTGATCATTCTATTTGATAGAGTTGACCATTACAGACTGCATCCAATCTCTTCTCGTCAATGAGCATCAACTGATCAATCCTGCTACGAATCCATTCAGCATCGTCTAGACCAACCACCTGAATGACTCTTAACGAAGGTATCTCTACTTCTGCAGGTATCACTGCTTTTGACCCATAAATCAACATGTAGGGAGTTGCCCCAGTAGAAGTTCTGATTGTGGTACGATATCCAAGTAAAGCATATGGCAACTTCTCATGCCATTCTCTATTACGGTCCACTATCTTCCTCAAAATCCTCTTGATATTCTTGTTTGCAGCTTCAACTGCTCCATTTATTTGTGGTCGATATGCTGTGGAATTTCGATCAGAGATCTTAAACCTTTCGCAAATCTCTCTCATCAGGTCGCTATTAAGATTGGTTCCATTATCTGTTATGATTGATTCTGGAATTCCAAATCGGCAGACTAAGTTGTTGCGAACAAAATCTGCTACCACCTTCTTGGTTACGACCTTATGTATCGAGGCCTCAACCCACTTTGTGAAGTAATCAATAGCGACCAAGATAAAATGGTGTCCATTGGACGTAGGAGGCTCTATGGGCCCAATAACATCCATGCCCCAAGCAGCAAATGGCCAAAGAGAACCCATCATATTGAGTTTGTTTAGCGGAACTCGTATAAAGTCTCCATGAACTTGACATTGGTGACACTTCCGCAAGAATCGAATGTTATTCCTCTTTATGGTCATCCAAAAGTATCCAGCTCTCAAAATCTTCTTCGCAAGCATTAAACCATTCTTGTGGGATTCAAAAGTTCTTGCATGTATCTCCTGTAACAATCTGGTGTCCTCCGTGGCATTGACGCATCGTAGCAATCCTAGGTCTAGAGTCGTCCTATATAGGATTTCCCCATTGAGAAAAAAATGATTGGCCATCCTTCTTAAAGTCCTCTTCTGCTTGTCAGTAGCGCCTTCTGGATATCCTCTTGCTCCAAGTAACCTCTTAATGTCGTAGTACCACGGCTTTCCATCTGGCTCTTCATCTACAGGGAAACAGTAGGATTGTTGGTCGTGTATCTCCACTTTGATGGGATCGCTATAATTGTTATCTGGATGCTGAATCATTGAAGATAGTGTTGCCAAGGCATCAGCGAACTCATTTTGAATTCGAGGGACATGGTTGAATTCGATCTTCGTAAACCTTTTGCTCAATTCCTTAACACATTCCACATAAATAAGGATTTTGATATTCTTGGTGGTCCATTCTCCTTGCACCCGATGGATCAACAAATCTGAATATCCTATCACCAATAGCTCTTTAATGTCCATGTCTATGGCCATCCTAAGCCTGAGAATGCAAGCCTCATATTCTGCCATGTTATTCGTGCAAGAAAACCTAATCTTCACCGAGATTGGGTAATGTTGACCTATTTCTGAAACTAGGACTGCTCCAATTCCGACTCTTTTGAAATTTGCTACTCCATCGAAGAACATCCTCCATACATCATATGGTTCTGAGATGTCCTCTCCCGCAAACAATACCTCTTCATCAGGAAAGTATGTATTGAGCGGCGTGTACTCTTGATCCACTGGATTTTCTGCGAGGTGATCAGCCAAAGCTTGTCCTTTGATGGATTTTTGTGTCACGTTCACAATGTCAAACTCACTCAATAAGATCTGCCATTTTGCTAACTTTCCCATAGGCATTGGCTTTTGAAAGATATACTTGAGTGGAACCATTCTTGAGATCAAGTACGTGGTATACGCGGACAGGGAATGTCTCAACTTTTGCGCCACCCAAGTCAATACGCAATAGGTCCGCTCCAATAATGTATATCTTACTTTATGCAGGGTGAACTTCTTACTTAGGTAGTAAATGGCTTGCTCCTTCCTCCCTGTATCATCCTGCTGCCCTAACACACATCCAAATGTATTGTCCATAACAGATAAATACAATAACAATGGCTTTCCCGATTCTGGTGGAACCAATACTGGTGGGTTAGACAAATACTTCTTGATTTTGTCAAAAGCCTTCTGACATTCTTCAGTCCATCTGGTAGTGGCGTCTTTCTTCAACAACTTGAATATTGGTTCACAAATTATTATGGACTTAGCTATGAACCGACTAATGTAATTGAGTCTTACCAAGAAGCTCATTACGTCCTTTTTGTTCTTAGGAGATGGTAAGTCTTAGACTATTTTTATCTTGGATGGGTCCAACTCTATTCCTCTCCTACTAACAATGAATCCCAATAACTTTTCTGCGGGAACTCCAAAGGCGCATTTAGCTGGGTTCAACTTTAGGTCGTACCTTCGCAGCCTTTTAAAGAACTTTCGTAAATCATCTAAATGGTCCAAACTCCTTTTAGATTTGATGACGACATCATCCACGTACACTTCGATTTCTTTGTGAATCATATCGTGGAAAAGAGTAGTCATGGCCCTCATGTACGTTGCACCGGCATTCTTGAGTCCAAATAGCATTACCCTATAGCAGTATACTCCCCACGGAGTGATGAAGGCTATTTTTTCTGCATCATTCTCGTCCATCAAAATTTGATGGTATCCCACAAAACAATCAACAAACGACTATAACTCATGTTTTGCGCAATTATCAATGAGAATATGAATGTTTGGGAGAGAAAAATCATCTTTTGGGCTAACCTTATTGAGATCCCGATAATCTACACATATTCTTATTTTCCTGTCCTTGTTTGGTACGGGCACGATGTTGGCCAGCCAGGTGGGATAAGTTGTGATCCTCATGACATTGGCTTCTATCTTCTTGGTCACCTCCTTCTTGATTCTCAAACTCAAATCGGGTTTGAATTTCCTCGTCTTTTGCTCTACCGGTGGACATGCGGGGTTAGTCGGTAGTCGATGCGAGACGATATCTGTGCTTAAACCAGGCATGTCATCGTAAGACCAAGCAAATACATCAATGTATTGCTTAAGCAGACTTATCAATTCCTGCTTCCTTTCGGCCTCCAAGTGTATGCTGACTCGTGTTTCCTTTGCTGTTTTTTCGTTACCCAAATCGACGGCTTCAGTTTCATCCATATTAGGCTTCTTCTGACTCTCAAGTTGCTCAATCTCCTGAGGCAGGTTTTCAGGCATCATGCTCTCATCGTACTCCTCATAATCTTATTTATCGCTTGCATTTTTCTCAACGGATTCGTTACATGTCATAATCGTGGAACGAGGATTTTTATTAATATTTGCGCTAAAAAGTATAAAAAGTGAGTAAAGTAAATATATGTTGAAAATAGAAGAATAGGTTTTGAAAATAAGGACTTTTATTAATAAAGCACTGGGCTTTGGCAAAAGGCTAGTAGCAAAAAGCTTCGGCATGATTCAAGCCTCGATTGATCATGCAAACAAAATAATTTTTTTTTAAAAAACGATAGTCCCACACTACCAATACTCCTGATGAAACAGGGATGGGCTGGTGGTCCAGTTCTGCAAGGCTTCTCCAGGCTTGGCATCACGGATGGTAAGCTTCTTGAAAGCTATCTCTGATTTTTCTTCGATCACGGCCACAAACAAATTTTCTATTCCTGTGTGATATCTTCGTCATCTGCTTGTTCTGAAACCAGGACTTGGGATGGCATAAATATCATCATTCTAAATCCTTTACTGCAGGCTACTCTAGAAATTGGCTCATATCCAAGCCCTGTAGTACCCTTCTGCCGCTTTAATTGGATTGACTCGACTATACCATCATCTCTGAGTCCTAGTCCTGTCTTGGGCTGATACCCATATTTCAAAATCTTTGACGCAACCATTTTTCAGCATTCAACATTTTTTCTTCAGTTGGCATTACTTCCTCATTGATCTTTGCTGCTTGCATGATCTCCCGAGTATGAAAAGTGGCTCCATCTAACTCCTCGGTGACTGGGACTGAATTGACAGAATAAATGGGATGACCGAGTTCTCCAAGGACAGTAATTTCTGTGCAACCCCATTCAAACTTCACGCACTGATGGAGAGTGGAAAGAATGTCTCTTGCCATGTGGACCCATGGCCTCCCCAGCAACAGGTTGTAGCTAGATGACATATCCATTACCTGAAATAAGATAGGAAATTCTACTGGTCCTATCTGCAGTGTTAAGTAAATTTCCCCGATGACACTCCTTTGCGACCCATCAAAGGCTCTAACCTTCACCCGACTCTCCCTTATATCTTCTATATTCATGCCCAAATCCCTCAAAGTAAAGAATGGAAAGATATTACAACCCGAAGTACCATCGATCAAGACCCTTTTCACAATCTTGTCATGATATCTGACCGCAATATGGAGCGCTTTGTTGTGTGCAATCCTTTCTAACGGTAACTTATCATCATGGAAAGAAACCTTAATTGCCTCTACCACTCGCCCGATTGCTGCGGCCAAAGTCTCGTTAGTTTTCTTCTTTGGTATGCTTATCCTAGATAACACTTCCATCAAAGCATTTCTATGGGCTTCAGAAGTCATAGGAAAAGACATGACGGATATATGGGCCGGTGTCTTCTTGAGCTGATCCTCGACTGAATAGTCCTTGGGCTGCATCTTTTTCCAAAATTCTGCAGCTTTCGCATCTGTGATATTTCTCCTCGGGTTTTGATCTTTTTCGAGAACTCCACGATTTGGTTCCTCTGGCGCATAACACTTTTCCGACCTGGTCATTCCTTGAGCCGCAACAGTTTCTATTATTTTTCCCTTGGTTTCAGGTTGATAGTCCCACGGGACTGCCTTAGTGTCATAGTCAGTCCTCCTAGTGGCTAAATTGGTCACTACGACTCTTGGTAGATAGGTTTGAATAGTTATAAACTCCCTCAACTGAACTATAATAAATGGTTGTGATGGGGATGCAGTGGCTATTTTTTCTGCGCTCCATGTAGGCATAATAGTTTCTTCCAAATCATACTCCTCATCTAGAGTAATCATATTGACTTCCCGATTTCCATGATTTGGCAAGGGGTTATTGTTCACATTGGGAGCTGCTGCGGTGCATTTGATGATACCCCTTTTTATTAGAGAGTCAATTTGATTCTTCAAGCTGTAACAGTCTTCCGTGTCATGCCCTTGGACTCCTGAGTAATAGGCGCACCGCTTACTACCGTCAAAGTTTTGAGAGGTCGGATCAGGGGCCTTTCCCTCAATTGGATACAATAAATCGGTAGCCCTCAACCTTTCAAACAATTGGGCTAAAGGTTCTGCAATCGGTGTGTAGGTGCGGGTATTTCTGGCTTCAGTATTTGGATGTGGTCTGGGTGCATAGGATGGTCTATTTTGGTGAGCTGGATCTTGGACAGGGGTGTATGGTCTTTGTGGATTTTGGTATGCTGGAGCTCGAGGTGGATTATAATGCGGTTAAGTATTGTACACTGGGACGTGTGCAATAATTTGGGGATTGTTAGGGTAATGGTGGGAAGAATTTCCAGGTCGGTAGTATGGTGTGACGGATGAGACGTCTTCCCTCTTTTTCTTGTTTCCGTTAATGGAACCAGTCTGCATAGCCTTACTCGCAGCTTGCCACACAGCCATAGATTGGATCTTCCCCGACTTGATGCCTTCTTCTATGAACTTTAAAAGTCACAGATATTGCGAAGGCAAGAGCTTCGGTAGCGTATACTGGTGGCACAGGTATCTCACAATTGATATGTGCCTCGGGTATGTGCCTTATTTCTGGATGGACTAGAATAGTAAAGTTCTGGGCAAGAAATGAATAAGCAGGTGTAGTTCCAACAGTAGGTTGAAGAACTGGTGGGGCTTGAGCATGCGGTATACTTGCTTGGTTAGCAGAAGTGCCTGGAGGTAATTCAATACTTGGAGCCTGTGGCTGAGTGGGAAAGCTAGCTATTGTAAACTTGGTTAGATCCCGCATTTGATGGAGTTCTTCTTTTAGGACCTCAATATCCTATGCCATATTGTCTATTTGATCATCGTTCTGAGTATCCGACGTCCTTTGAAAACTCTCGATGTCATCCACTGGGATCATCACGGCCTTGTCTCTATTAGTCATTTTGTCTTTCGATCGAAGGTTGTATTGGGATTCCACCAGTTTTCCAGTCAACACAAATCAACTTTTTTTTTTTCGAGGAATTAATAAGCAAAAAGAAAGATAGAAAGAAAAAAAAGAAAAAGGAAATTATGTTAGTT
This sequence comes from Capsicum pubescens, assembly GCA_030864215.1. Lineage (NCBI taxonomy): Eukaryota > Viridiplantae > Streptophyta > Magnoliopsida > Solanales > Solanaceae > Capsicum > Capsicum pubescens. The sequence goes on from CM061548.1 coordinate 188,775,017, forward strand.
TGGGCAATAATGAAAATGTAACAAGTAAGTAACACATATATACACCAAGTTCGCGACATCCAAATGCATCCTAATATAGAGCCTCTTTTTTGCCAGAGGTAGGCCTACGTTTCAATCAATTTAATGATAAACAGTCTATTTTAACACATTTGGATTTGAGAATAATCACAACTTTCATTGAACAATGGTGTTTCAAAAGGTTACATCAAAACAAATCATCGATAGCTTGAAAGAAAGTGAAAGGATGGCCGTAAGGGCTTACAACGGGGTGGGCCATGTGGCTTTTTTTAGGGAATATAAAAAGTACAATAGGAAAGGATGTCTAAGGCCAAGTGGATCCATCGTCATCGTCATCTCCTGGGCATAAAAAATAGTCCATGAAATCTTGATTATTTATCAGCCACTCTGGGTAGTCTGAATTATCCTCATTCTTCATGGATTGGTCGCCTAGTTCCTCGTTTGTGCCTTCCCTAACATCATCATTATCGTCTGGAGGAATCATGTTATCCACCGATCCCATAACTACCCGTCGGTACATGGAGGTGGTAAGATATATGTGAGGTAGTATTTCCCTCGCCACCTGACACACCATGTCGTAGTCCACCAACCCAGGAATCCTTTCCCAGCTTGGTCGTGTTATTAGACCTGTTTCTACTTTCCATGCATAATACCCTGAGGTGCACCAAGTTGTTTTTCCAATTTCTGCTGAAAGTATGTTCATCCACATTTCCTGCAGCTTCGTAATTCTTTCCCAAGGTATTTGTTTTTGATAAGTAATTTCCGCTGGATCTATGGGCGACCATAAAAGGGATGTTTTGTTTTATTCCAAACTGACGTAGAACTCTAAGTGGAGCGTATGGTTGGATTCCTTCCAACCCAATCATCTCAATAAAATAACTGGTGTACCTTCTCAACAGTGCTCTCCCGTGAGGTACGTCAGATAATCCCGCTATGCTTCTAGTCCTAGTGGTGCCTCCCAAAATCTCAACCTCTGTTCTTGGTTTTGTATCATGTTTGGGATGTCCTCTAAGTTGTCTCCGATTGGATCCCGTTTATAGAAGCGTTCCATGGCCCAGAATTGAAGTAGCAAGTTACATCCACCAAAGAAATCATTCCCTCTAGAGCAAGCAGACAAAACTCGGAATAATTCTTCCAGCAGCATTGGCACTAACGTCAATTTCTCAAAACCGGTGAACATGGTAAAAACCAAAGGCATCAAGTTGATATTGATATGGCCCCTTCTTCGAGGAAAAACTAGAATTCCCAGTAAGGCAAGTGCGAATGCCATAGGGCGAACACTCTCCCACCTTGTTCTGCTACAAGCAAAGTCCTCTCGATGATGGTCATAGCTTATTTGATATCCAAACCTTTGAAACAGGTAACCCAAGTTAACCCAACCGTATCTGATGGTCCTTGGTACACGGTCTGCCCGTAAACCCAAAGTATGCAAAAATCCATTGCCGGTCATGGACGATGGGACTAACGGCAACCTTCCTTCAAGAGGCAAATCCGTAAGGCTACTAATGTCTTCCAAAGTTGGGGTGATTTCGAAGTCTGTAAACTGAAATGTCGCGGTGGACGGATCCCAAAACTCAACCAATAGTTGCACGAGCATTTTGTTGGCCTGAATATCCATGAGGAACACCAAAGAGCCTAAGTGTTCTCTGACTTTGGCCCCATGCATGACTTGAATGTTTTGCCACCAGGTTAGTAAGTTTTGGGGGACTGAGACAATCATTTGGATGTTTAGTAATATTTGGTCGGTATTCATCTGAAAAAAAGGGTAAATGATATGATAAGTCATTTATCTCAAATCCATTATGTGCTTTAGTTTAGACCGTCAGCATCAAGCATCACATAAAATATGTCGATAAGTTTTTAACGTTTGACAAAATGGTGGTTTCCTAATTTTGATGACGATGCCTTGGACCGTCAGGCCTAAGGTTTATGCAACATGACCTATTTCTAGAGTAAGATTTTTTTTTTCTAAAAATTTCGAGAGTGGGACTGAATATTTACGAGAAGGCGCACTAACCTAATTGCACCAACTCCGAAACTAAGGAATCCAAAGAGGTTTCGGAGGAGTGCAGGTTCACCCCTCGCGTGTTCAGTGTGTGAATTGTGTACGATCAAGACTTGATAGGAATAATGCAAGTAATAAAGCGATAACAAGCAGTGTTATACAAACAAATAAGGAACGCAAGTTCGTATTTGGCTTGCGTCCTTTCACAGAAAGCATGATATAAAAAATGACCAAGCAAATAACACAATAAAGCACAAAATTCTAAATTAAGCATGTTAAGGTTAAAACCTAAGTTCAAAGATCCCCAGCAGAGTCGCCATTCTGTCGAGCCCTATATCGAACCGGTCGAAACAACACACGACGTATGGTGGCGTTAAATGACTCTTGGGATTTAAAAATTTATTTTTTAGAGTCGCCACCTAGCTTTTTAGGAAAATTAGGAAAAACCATTTTTTATTGTAAAACTCTATTTTAGTCTGTCGAAAACATTTTGAAATTCTGAGTAAGGATTTTGGTTACTCGAGGGGAAGGTATTAGGCACCCCTCAGAGCCTATCCGAAGATAGTCCGTACACTTAGTTTAGGAAAATATTAGGGAAAACCTTTATATCGTTATTTTCTTAAAACAGTGAGAAGAAAAGTTTTGTTATTATTTATTATTCAAAAGAAAATTTAAAGTATATCAAACATGACGCTACCACGTACAAAGAAAGTAATGCAATTATCACAAAATATACATGCATTTTAAGTATGAAAAGGATGATAATATAATTTTATGTATTATAAAATTTAAAATCTTGTAATTCTATAGGAGAAATTGGAGAGATATATGGATTTAAATAGTTAATTATAATTATTTATGGAGTAAATAAAGTATCTTATGGCATGAGAGTTTATTTGTGAAATGTACTTTCAAGAGTGTAAAAAAAAATGTTGAATTATAGATGTGTCGAAACTATGTAAAAATAATAGTGATAATAATAACAATTATGATAATAATAATAATAATAGTAGTAGTAGTAGTAGTAGTAGTAATAATAATAATGATGATAATAATAATGAATTAAAATAATGATGATAGTTTCGATATGACAATAATAATAATAATAATATTAATAATAATAATTGAAATAATTGCAAATGTAATGGTGTAAATAATAACGGTAATAATAGATATGATGTAAAATAGTTGTTGTGAAAATAATACGATGTACCTTATACGTGGTAGTGAAAGAATGTATATACCTCGCGTTTTCTAATCTTTCGAGAATCTAAAAACCCAAAGGAACATTAAAAGTGTAAAATAAAGCTTGAACATTAGAGTTATATACTAAAAAAGGTTAAAATTGATAAATAGACTCTTTGAAAAAAACTGAAATTTGGATAACTTTCTCGATTAAGTTAAAACTGAAAATCTATTTATTGTTATATTTTAAAGAGAAAATGTGAAGGTTGCTATGGTAATCTCATTCAAGATATTGGTAATAAGTTTTTTAAAAAAGAGTTAGCCGATTATGATGACAATGTATTTTCCTTAGCGATAGACACGCGTTATTTGTGAAAGTAAAATGTTAAAACTACTTCTAAAGGGTCGACAAATAACAAGATAACATAAGTTTAAATAATTAAGTAAAGTTGTTTAAAAAAATTCAATAACAAGAGTTAGTATCATTCCAAAAACTCAACATGACGGATATAAATTAAATTCAAAGAAGATAAGAGATACTAGACTCCATTTGGGAGTTTGGGCTTCTAAATTTGCGACACTGAGACTCTTGCAATCCTAGCGACGATTGACCCGATGCTTGGGTCAAAGATGAGTTCCATTGCGGAACTCCGGGTCCCGAGTTCACATGTAAAATAAAGGAAAGATAAGGATTAGTAACTCAAAAGGATAGGCACGCAAAATTAAAGTAGAACATGCTTTGATTCACAATTTCACGAGCCGAGCAAAAGATGGCAAGCACACAGAAAAAATAAAACTAGGCTCTATAAATGTCTTTGGAGGTGGAATTAACAAACAAAACCTACAATAAACACCTAAATTCCAAACCAGGAACTTACAAAAATATTTCAAACTCCATGCAAAAAATTCACATGTTTTAAAATTAAATGACAACCTGACCATAATGTGTGAAAGAATATGTAACATAGTTGAGCAAAGTTTACTTGATCACCACTGAAAGAAAATGACACTGGTTATAAAAGTAAGCCCAGGCTAATGATTTGTGATTTCAACAGCTATAATACAATCCCATAAATGATCTAAATCTCAATAGTTAAGAAAAATTTTAGCCACTGCACTCGAGCGTTCAAATGACGATGGAGATCCCTTCGCGTTACTGTGAGCGCATACTAATGTACTAAATAAAATACCTTTTCAGATAGAATGATAAAGAAAATCCAATCAAATGTAATAAGACATACACTTACACATGTACGATCAAACTTCATCTTTACCATGACAAATCAAGTGATTACTCAAAACTTTATCGTCAATAGGACTCCCTAATCCTTGTTTATTATGAGTAAATTTAACAAGGTATCGATAGCTATCCCTATTAAATAACGAAGTCATTCGGAAAGGAATATTTCAACATAGCTTTCCGCTTCAACGAAAGATGCCAAACCAAGAACATAAACTCTTAAAATTACACACTCAACATGTGAAATAAAGAAACGAATCACATTGAATATGTTTTAAACATCCCGTACTTTATCTCAAATCCTAAATAGACAGGTGATGAAAGCAGAGGGGAGCACCTAGTGTAAAATTACGACGGCTAGAATCAATGTGTGAATCAAGATTTAAAAAAAAAAGATCACTTCTCAAGTGAGAATGTTTAACAAACATTTTCCCAAAAATCATCTTTGGACCTTACTGCAAAGAAACTTAATGCCTTTTATTTTATTTTGAAAGAAAAACTAACATAATGCACCGAGATTATCACATGACATGAATTCTTTCTTCCTTAGTTCAGTTTCGAGGTCTCAAAACGCTACTGAGATGCTACGTCTATTATTCTCTAATTCTTGAGAAAGCATAACCACCAAATGCCGAATAACCTTCCTGGAAGAAAATTCAACAATACTATATATCGAGATAGAAAGCGGGGACAAATTCAGGACAATGAAAGCTTTCCACATGATCCGAACCAAAATGAAATCATACTTTTTAAAAGGAAATCCTGTCCAAATTCTTTTTTTAAGAGAGATAACAACGTGATCAAAATATGCAACATACATTTCTGCCCTAGATTTGATAATGACACCCATTTTTAACTAAATTCAATACAAGTCCACTTCGGAGTTGACAACAAGATATGAACTCATACGAATATGACATTTACGACATATTTCTAAAGCAAATTACAATCCAAAGAGTACTTTAAAGTTTGTAGTCAAGGTAAAAGAGATTATGGACCAAGTTTATCGACCAAGTGAGTATTACTAACAATTTTTTTTTAAAAAAATGGGAGACAACAACAGACTACATACTCATCAAATCTAATAAAATAAGGGAAATAATCAGAGAAATATTAGAATTACTGGGCAACAAATTAGGGGGATTTTAGATCGCAAATACTCACTCAGAACTTCTCGATTCCAAACATATTAGCACAGAGGAATCAAAAATCAAAGAGAGAAAAAAAGGGAAAAATCCGTACCTTGTTTGGTGCAGCAAACTAGGGCGTTGACGTCGGGATAGTTTTCGGCGACCTTAACTCGAATTGTGGAACTTCGAATTAGGCCCGAAATCAGAAAATGAGTATCAAATCAAGAACCTTTTTGTTTCCAGAACCTATTGCTAAATAAAAAAAAACTTGTTCCCAAACTTGTATTCCCTCATTTTCACTTCTTACGAATTTTATTTTTTCTCCCCAATCTTGAATTTGATTTTCTTTTTTTTCCTTCGATTTTCATGCCTCACAAAATTCGCCTTCTCTCCTAATATTTTTTTATCTTCTCCACTTTTTTTCTGCTCTTGTTCAACTCCCCCTTTTTTATCTTTTTTTTTCGCTCTTCTCCCTCTTTTTTAATTTTTTTTTTTCTCTTTTTTCCTTCTGCTCTAATTTTTTTTGATTGATCGATGCCCTCCATAGGAATTGTGATTCGACTATTTATAGCCTAAAATCTGGACTCCAAAGTCCGGATTCGAACAATAATTTAAGAAAAATGATTTGAATTTTGAATTACTGAACAAATCTTCAGCTTTTGAAGCCATTAATAGCGGATTCGAAGTCAGTAAATAAACTGTTACATATTTTTGGGACTGCTTTCTCTGAATTTTGCAGATTCACGAACTGGCCATGATGAAAATAGGAGAGACGCTCGCAGATGTGGTATGCGACCAGCTATGCTACTCTGATTCGGGGGTGGTAGAAAGGAGAAGGAAGAAGTGAGATGAAACTTTAATTTTTGTGAGATTTGGGTAATGAAAGATAGTGACCTATCGATGGTAAGAGGGATGGCATATCTTGCTCAGAGGGACAACTATGGCTGAATCGAGCACCTAGGTTTTTTCCTTATTTTGGGTTATGGAGGAAGAAGATAGACAACAGAGAGAGAAGACATCCCATTTTTTGACTAGTTTGGTACATTGATTATGACCACACACTGATGTGCGCTTTTTGAAAGCTGGGAAAGGTACGATACACGTGCCTCTGGTTTTGGCAGATGCAGTAGGTGTATATTTAATGCACTGTTCTTTAAAATCTTGACCAATTTTGGTCCGTTCAATTTTTAATCGGACAGTCCTAAAATACCACCTCAAAATAATAACAATAAAAATATTTATATATGTGTATATATATATATATATAGATAAATATACGGAGAAATATATTTAAAATTGATTATTTTCTGATCCGTTTGATTTTGATCGGAACAGTTTGAATTTCAAAAATATATAAAAAGGTAAATTAGAGTATTGATATATATATATATATATAAATATAAACGTTTAAAAATTTGGGACCCTCGGATTAGAAAGAAAATTAGCAGAATAGATTAATTTATGCTAGTCGGGTGTTTTTGGACTGGTTTTGATTTGTCCGATCTTTTTATCGGACAATTTTGAAGAGATTACCCTTAAAAATAATAACAACAAAAAAATATAAAAAATAAAAATGTATGCATATACGGATAAATATGAGAAAGGTTGGTTTTAAAATAAATTTTTTTTTATCCTGTCGGACGGGTCGAATTTAATTTAAAGAGAAGGAAAAAAGAGAAAAATAAATGTATAAATAAGAGACAGTTAAATAAATAAAAAATAAATTATATATCTACATATATAAAAATAACAGAAAAATTTGGGATCTCTCGGATTCAAAATAAATCAACGGACCAGATTAAGCCGTATCTATTAAGACGGAGTGACGAAGCGGACATAAAAATTGTACTGAGTTTTGGGCTAATTTTCAGGCTCTTGATTGAAATTTATAAAATGAGAGTTGGGCTCGAGTGAAATACAAATGAAATTAGACTATTGCTAGCCCGAATACTCTTTTTTATTATTAAATTAAATTCATCGATACTTCCTGATATCCTAAAAATAATTTAAAATAATTTTAGTTTAATGTATATAAATTGAAAAAATAATTTGTATAAACATCCGACTTAATATTTTGTGACTTTTTTGTTAACAAAATAGGTATATATATGTATAAATATGTGTGTATGTGTGAAAATAAGAATATAATAAAATACTTAAAAAATAAAAATATATGTACATCTTGTAAAAGATATATTTTATGTAGTAAAAATATATATACATATAAGGTCACAATACTCCCCCGAAAATACAGTTAGAAAGAATGTGGATGCGACTATCAAAAGATATATATTTTGCGATTTTGATGTCAAAATATTTAATTATATTTAATTAAAATAATTTTATAAATGAAAATAAATTCCCTTTTTATTAAAACTTGTAGAAATAGAAACAAAAATATGAATCTTATTTTTTATTTAATTTTTTTCTAAAAAAAATATTTAGGGTCGAGGAGCATCGAATAAAGTAATTAAGAAAAAAAAGGCGAGTCAAAACTGGGTGTCAACAACTGCATCTGACAGTCCTAAATTCTGTAGAACTATCTGAGTTCTATTACTGAGACTGAATGACTGTATCTGACTGTCCTGATCTGGAACTGAAACTGTGGGAAGTAGTCACCTAACCGATATGCCCCAAATAATGCAATATAGTTGTGTTGGGGTCCAATCTGTAACCCCAATTGGAAGGGTGTCAATATCGCACCACTGGTAAAGACAAGTTGTGGGTGACCCTCATCTGACAGTGTCCTCAAAAGAGAACGGTGGGACCCTCATCTGACAGTATTTATCCACCTCATCAACCCTCATTTGACAGTGTTGATGTCTCAACCTATGCTGGCTACATAGTTCTTGAACGCAAGGATGACTTCTAAGAATCACACCCTCATCTGACAGTGTGTGTTCCCATCCTTGGGTTTACTCGGTTCTAATTCCTACTCCCATCTGAATAGACATTGAATATGGATTACTAAACTGAACTGGACTGAATTAACTGAGTTTCCATTGACTGACGGAATAGTACTAAGATTACTGTATTACTGAGATTTCCTGAGTCATATGACTGAATGAGTTCTATGAATCATGGCTTGACTGAGGATATTGTGAAAATATGACACTAACTCTAGGCACTCAACTATATTTTTCGGGTACAAGTACCCCCAGGACTCGATGGGAAGAAATTGACAAAACATGACTTTCTTGAATACATGACCAATATCACAATCCATAATACAATAAGTTGGAGATTTCATGAAGTACAAGTTCTAAAGCACCACAATGGCTACACATATATCCATGCTTCATTGACTAAGATATTTCATCAAACACTTGACATGCATAAACTTGTGCGTGAATGGAGATTTTATATTATTATACTAGTATGGCACTTTTCCGTTACATAGGCATTTAGTCAAACACATGGGGAGCATTCTTTGGTTATACCATCATCAACATATCTAATAATCATGGATACATCAATCAACTTGTAAATTGAAGCGGATTTATCATGATTATTCTGCAAATCTTCATATACTAGGGTAAATCATTGGAATATGTACTTTAAAACATGAATCAAAACCCCACAACATCATGAACATGAATTTCAATTCTATTTAAATCATGAACGTTCATAAATACACAAATCTTGTATTTTGAAAAGATATTCTTGAGCTTCATGGGTGAAAGGGACCCATGAATCAACACTTGACATACCTTGATACTTGATTTGGGAAAATTGATGGAAGAATCCTTGAGATTTGGATCTTGAATTGGAAACCCCTTTTTTGTTCTTGAGAGAATTTGAGAGAAAATAATGAATTTTGGTGAAATAGAGGCTGAATTCAGTGTTTATGGAGCTTTGGGGTGAAGGCATAATACCAAAATACCCCTCCAAAACCGTTTGGAAAATGCTGAATCCTACGGCTGACGACATTAGGCTGATGTCATCACATATATGATAAGCCATCAGCTCTTGGCATCACTTGATTATGGAATTTATGACTTTCTACCTAAGGCTTACGATATTAGCTGATAAGTCATCAGATATGTGATAAGCCGTCAGCTCATATCGTCACTTAGTTGCCAGGCTAACATGTTAGAGTAAAATGGGTATAACTTTTTGCTCCGATATTGGATTTGGGGGAAATTGGTATCGTTGGAAAGATAATTCAATTATATATTTGATGGTGGGTCATGAGATAAAAAATTCTTAGTATAACGAGATACATGCTCATTTTAAACTGACTATACCAATATCCTTCCCAAGAATTCAATCGGTAAAGAATGTTTTGATTCGCCTAATAGCTAAGACATATTTAAGACCGTAATTGCCATAAAACTTGATTATGAATCTACCAAAGAACCATTATTTACTATGCATAACCTTGAAATATGGAGCTAATATTGATTTGCATTTTTTGGGGTATTACAATAGCTCACCATTGGGAACATTTGTCCTCGAATGTGACCGATTAGACTGAGAGAAATGATAATTGAAAGTACATACTGGAAATGCACAACTGAAGCATGATTTCATGACTGACATGTCTAATAAGCTAGTTTTATCATATTGAACATGCATAGCTGATGCATGAATACATAACTGAGCTGACACATGAATGCATGACTGAATATGTAATGGTACTTGGTACCAAGTTTATAATGGAAATCTGAACATGAAACTGAATAAGCTTAGGGAAAATTATTACCTTGATCTGAGTCTGAGTTTGCGGAGAAGAGGTGAGGGTACTTGGTTTGCATATCTGCTTCTGCTTCCCAAGTAGCTCCCTCAACGGACTGATTCTGGCAAAGAACTTTGACTAGAGGGACTTCTTTGTTCCTTAGTCTACAAATCTGGTAGTCAAGGATTTTGACTGGAATTTCTTCATAAGGGAGACTGTTCTGAACATCTATGCTTTGAATAGGGACTACATCTGCTGGGTCACCTATGCACTTCTTGAGCAAAGAGTCATGGAAGGCTGGGTGAACTGAAGCTAGATCTGAAGGCAATGCGAGCTCATAAGCTACTTTGCCAAAGCGACTGAGAATTTTGAAGGGACCAATATATCTGGGACTAAGCTTTCCCTTCTTACAGAATCTCTTCACTCTCTTCACGGAAGAGATCTTTTGATATATAAAGTCACCAATTTCGAACACAAGATCCTTTCTGCGTACATCTACATAAGACTTATGTCGGCTTTGAGCAGCCCAAAGTCTCTCTCTAATCAACTAAACTTTTTCTAAGGCATCGACTACCAAGTCAGGACCTATGACTGAGGCCTCACTAACTTCGAACCAACCGACTTAAGATCTGCATCTCCTACCATAAAGAACTTCGAATGGAGCCATCTGAGTTCTGGAATGATAGCTGTTGTTGTATACAAACTTAATCAAAGGCAAGTGGTCATCCCAACTTTCCTTAAAATCAATTGCATACGCCCTTAGCATATCCTCCAAGGTCTGAATGGTCATTTCTTCTTGACCATCTGTCTGGGGATGAAAGGTTGTACTGAGATGAATTTGGGTACCAAGACCCTTTTAGAATGCTTTCCAGAAGTGAGAGGTGAACTGGGTACCTCTGTCTGAAATAATGGACAACAGAATACCGTGTAATCTGACCAACTCCCTAATATAGAGTTTGGCATAATGCTCGACTGTATAAGAGGTTTGAACTGGAAGGAAATGAGCTGATTTGGTCATCCTATCTACAATGACCCAAACTGAATCATCCTGACGACGAGTACGTGGAAAACCCGTCACAAAGTCCATGTTCACTTCTTCCCATTTCCAGGTAGGAATAGTGAACTCTTGCATGGGACCACTAGGCTTCTGATGCTCTATCTTAACCTGCTGACATATAGAACATATAGCCATAAACTCCACAATATCTCTTTTCATCCCACTCCACTAATAGATCTCTTACAAGTTGTGGTACATCTTTGTAGCCTCTAGATGAATAGAGTAGCGTGCACCATGCGCTTCTGCAAGAATTTGCTGCCTCAAGTCATCTATGCCTGGAACATACAGACGACCCTGACAACGCAGAACATCATCTCCTCCCTGGGGGAAAACCTCAACCTTCTGATCCTTGACTGACTCTTTCAACTTAACTAGACTGGGATCTCTATCTTACTTTTCTTTCTCCTCGGAAACTAGAGATGATTCTGAACTACTCTAATCTCATAGATCACCCTCCTCTGTATCGACTAAGAGAACACCTAGTCTGGCAAGATGATGGACTTCCTAAGCTAACTTCTTCTTACTATCCTCAACATGAGCAACACTACCCATAGACAGTCTACTGAGAGCGTCGGCCACTACGTTGTCCTTGACCGAATGATAAAGAACATTCATGTCGTAATCTTTCAAGAGCTCTAACCATATTTTCTAGTATAGGTTAAGATTTTTCTGAGAGAATACGTACAGAAGGCTCTTATGATCTGCGAACACATCTACATGAACACCGTATAGATAATGCCTCCAAATCATTAAGGCAAATACTACGGTTTCTAACTTAAGATCATGAGTCGGATAATTCTTCTCATGGGGTTTAAGCTGTCTGGAGGCGTAGGTTATGACCGTACCATGCTGCATGAGGAAATAACCCAAACCTAATTTGGATGCATCACAATATACTACGAACCCATCTGAACCATCTGAAAAAGCTAGGACTGGAACTGAGGTGAGTCGAGTCTTTAGCTCCTGAAAATTCCTCTCACAAGGATCTGACCACTGAAAATTGACCTTCTTCTGTGTCAATCTGGACATAGGGGATGCAATATAAGAAAATCCCTCAACAAACCATCTGTAATAGCCAGCCAAACCAAAGAAACTCCTGATATTTGATAGAGATACAGGGAGAGGCCAGTTTCTTACAACTTCGATCTTTTGAGGATCAACCCTAATGACATCACAAGAAACTATATGACCAAGTAATGCTACTGACCTTAGCCAAAACTCATACTTACTGAATTTGGCAAATAACTGATGATCTCTGAGAGTCTGATATACAATTCTGAGATGGTCTGCATGATCACGCTCACTGCATGAATAGACCGGAATATCATCTATAAAGACTATGATGAACATATCCAAGTACTACTTGAACACCCGGTTAATCAAGTCCATAAAAGTTGTTGGGGCATTAGTAATACCAAAGGACATGACTAGGAATTCCAAGTGACTATACCGAGTTTGGAAAACTGTTTTGAAATGTCACATTCCCTGACTCTGAGCTGATGATAGCTTGATCTAAGGTCTATCTTAGAGAAATAGCTGGCACCCTGAAGTTGGTCGAACAAGTCGTCAATACAGGAAAGTGGATAATTGTTCTTGACCTTAACTTTATTAAGCTGATGGTAATTAATGTACATTCTGAGACAACCGTCTTTCTTGCGCATGAATAAGACTGGTTCACCTAACGGGGACACGCTGGGCCTGATGAACCCTTTATCTAAGAGTTCCTTCAACTGCTCTTTCAATTCTTTGAGTTCTGCTGGTGCCATTCTGTATGGCATAATAAATATTGGCTGAGTATCTGGAAAAAGATCAATGCCGAGGTCTATTTCTATTTCAGGAGGAATTCCGGGAAGATCTTCGAAAAAGACATCTGAATATTCATTCACGACTGGGGACTGAATCAAGACTGGGAGTTTCAGAACTAGTGTCCTTAACTCGAAAAAGATGATAGACACATCCTTTAGACATCATTTTCCTTGCCCAAAGGTAGGAAACAAGCTGACCTTTGAACGCCGAAGTACTACCACTCTACTTTAGGATGGGTTCATTTGGAAACTGGAACTGGACTATTCTATTTCTGTAGTCGACTGTGGCATAGAAGGAGTGAAACCAATTCATGTTGAGAATGACATCAAAATCAGTCATCTATAATTCGACTAAGTCTGCTGAAGTGACTTTCTGAAATATCATAACCGGTAACTTCCTGTATACCCATCGGGATATGATGGTTTTACCCACTGGGGTAAAGACTAAAAAGGGCTCTGCTAGAATTTTGGGACTGATTCTGAAATCGCCTGCTGTATAAGAAGTAACAAAAGACAAGGAAGTACCTGGATCTAGCAAAGCATAAATATGCAAGTGAAAGATCTGTACCGTACCAGTAACCACATCAGGAGAATTTTCTTGATCCTGTCGGGACTGGAGAGCATAAAGTCTGTTTGGGTATTGCCCACTAGTAGCACTGCAAGTGGCACCCTGCTGATTTGGGCAACCGTACTAAGCTGAGGAATGGTTTTGCTGAACTAGATAACCTGACTGGGGACAATATCTAACTCTGTGGCCTAGCTTTCCACATCCGAAATAGACATCGCTGCCAGCTCTGTAAACATCCTTGTATTTTTTACCACAGTCTGACAAAGGAGATTAGTTCGGGCATTATTGACACTGCCCTGAGACTTAGATCCTGGCTCCCTATCCCTATTACCATCTTTGAACTTAGGAGTTGGAGCACTAGACGAAAAAAGAGATGGAACTGATGACTTAGGACAAAACTGAGAACGGTTTCCTCCTTCTGATTTGGGCTGAGCAAAGTTAGAACTACATGTCCTTGCTCTCTAATTCTGCTTCTCCCTCATCTTAATATTTTGCTCCTCTATCTGCTGAGCATGAGTCATAAGCCTGGCTAAAGTTATGTCACTATTCAATATCGCAGACCTACACTCGTTGAACATACTATCACTCACCCCAGAAATAAACTTACTCATCTTGGCCCCGCTGTCTGTAACCACATGAGGGGCATATCTGGATAATTGAGTAAACTTAAGAGAATACTCTTTCACCATCATATTTGCCTACCTAAGGTTGATGAATTCTACCAACTTAGCTTTTCTCAGCTCTAGGGGAAAGAACCTCTCTAAGAATGCGGTGATAAACTCCTTCCACTCTATAGGTCCTGCATCAACTGACCTTTTTGACTTCCACTGTGGGAAATATCCTGTAATTGATATACAGCTAGCTCAGCACTCTTACTAGGAGTTACCCCATGATGTCTGTAAACCTTCTGAACCTGATTGATGAATTCCTGAGGGTCCTCATCTGACTTAGACCCGAGAAAGGATGGAGGATTCATTCGGGTGAAGTCTCGAATCTTGGCTGCAACTGAATTGGCCACTAGGTTGGCTGGAATGACAACTGGTCATTAATTTTGAGCAGCAATTGACTGAGCAAGAGTAGTGAATGCAGCTTTGAACTCTGTATGAGAAACATGTTCGCCCAAAGGATCTACGGGCTGAGGAGTTGGCTGATTCCCGTTTCTTCTTTTAGGAGGCATGTTCTTTTGAAGAAATGGAGAAACAAATTACACTGAGAGATTAGATTGAGATTATGCTCACTGGCATAACATGAATACTGAAAGAAGGGACACTGTTTCTAAAACATCTTATAGCCTCCTGCACATAAATATGACACGCAACACACCCATATATAAAACTATATTAGATGCGGCTTTCAGACTTTCTAGGACACTATTGAACCTTAGGCTCTGATACCAAGTTTGTAACGCCCCAAAACTGGTACTCGGAATGCTACACGGTGCTCATAACCCCAAAGGATAAAAATCTAACCCATGACTGATATCTGTACCCGAACACTGCATAATATACTGTGTAAATATGGAAATAAAGGCTGTAAGGCCGTAAGGTTCAAAACTAAGACACAATATCTAATAAATTATAACATCTGTGTGGGATATAAAATACCCAAAACAAACTAATAAAATGACTGAACATGATAGTCTGAAAAGCTTCTAACTGTTTGAATAAGGAGTAAATAGGATATGTTCCCAACTAACTCCAACTACTGAAATAAACTAAGTACTGAAATGATAAGAAAATGCTCATGTCCTCAAGGATGAGGACTCACTGCTGACTCTGACTGTTGAGTACTGGAATGCTACTAATGCTTTGGAGCTCGTGATTCTGAACCTATCGTATAAAATACCATAACACAAATCCGTCAGTACGATTAAATATTCTGGTATACATATGAGGTAGGATGAATGCAAAGGTTTCACATGCATGAACTATACTAACTGACTGAACAATATGAACGTGAGAATACATGTGTGAATACATAATAATTGTAACTGAGTTCGTGATAACATGATTACTGAATCTGAGTACTGATAACATGAGATATTGATAATCGTATAACTAAAATAACTAATATTGAGTGACTATATCTGACTGCCTAGTTTCTGATGGAACTAGCTTAGTTCCGTTCTATTCTGAGGTGATTGCATCTAACAGTCCTGAATTCTGTAGAACTATCTGAGTTCTATTAGTGAGACTGAATGATAGTATCTGACAATCCTGATCTGTAATTAAAACTATGTTAAATATTCATCTAACCGACATGCCCCAAATAATGCAATATCATTGTGTTGGGGTCCAATATGTAACCCCAATTAGAAGGGTGTCAATACCGCGCCACTGGTAAGGATAAGCTGTGGGTGACCCTCATCTGACAGTGTCCCCAAAAGAGAATGGTGGGACCCTTATCTAACAGTGTTTATCCACCTCAACAACCCTCATCTGAGAGTATTGATGTCTCAACCTATGCTGGCTACGTAGTTCTGGAATGCAAGGATGACTTCTAAGAATCACACCCTCATCTGACAGTTTGTGTTCCCATCCTTGGGTTCACTCGGTGCTAATTCCTACTCCCACCTGAAGAGATACTGAACACAGATTACTGAACTGAACTGGACTGAATTAACTGAGTTTCCGTTGACTGATGGAATAGTACTGAGATTACTGTATTACAGAGCTTTCCTGAGTCACATGACACACTGAGTTCTATGGATCATGGCTTGACTGAGGATATCGTGAAAACATGACACTAACTCTAGGCACACAACTATATTTTTTGGGTACAAGTACCCCCAGGACTCGATGGGAAGAAACTGACGAAGTATGACTTTCTTGAATACATGACCAACATCACAATCCATAATACAATAAGTTGGAGATTTCATGAAGTACAAGTTCTAAAGCACAAAAATGGCTACACATATATCCATACTCCACTGACTAAGATATTTCATCAAACTCTTGACGTGCATAATCTTGAACATGAATGGACATTTCATATTATTATACTAGTATGTCACTTTTCCTTTACATAGGCATTTAGTCAAACACATGGAGAGCATGCATTGGTTATACCATCATAAACACATCTAATAATCATGGATACATTAATCAACTTGTAAATTTAAGGGGTTTGTCATGATTATTCTGCAAATCTTCATATACTAGGGTCAATCATTGGAATATGTAATTTAAAACATGAATCAAAACCCCACAACATCATGAACATGAATTTCAATTCTATTTAAATCATGAACGTTCATAAATACATAAATCTTGTATTTTGAAAAGAGATTATTGAGCTTCATGGGTGAAAGGGACCCATGAATCAACACATGACATACCTTGATACTTGATTTGGAAAGATTGATGGAAGAATTCTTGAGATTCGGATCTTGAATTGAAAACCCCTTTTTTTGTTCTTGAGAGAATTTGAGAGAAAAGAATGTATTTTGGTTAATTGGAGGCTGCATTCAGTGTTTATGGAGCTTTGGGGTGAAGGGAAAATACCAAAATACCCCTCCAAAACCGTTTGGAAAATGCTGAATTCTACGGTTGACGACAGTGGGTTGATGTCGTCACATATGTGATAAGCCGTCAGCTCATGTCGTTACTTGATGCTAGAATTTATGACTTTCTGCCTAAGGCTGACGACATTAGCTGATAAGTCATCAGATATGTGATAAGCCGTCAACTCATGTTGTCACTTAGTTGCCAGGCTAACATGCTGGAGTAAAATAGGTATAACTTTTTGGTCCGATATCGGATTTGGGTGAAATTAGTATCGTTGGAAAGCTAATTCAATTATCTATTTTTTTGTGCATCATGATCTCAAAATATCGAAGTATAATGAGATTTATGTTCATTTGAAGTTGACTATACCAATATCCTTCCCAAGAATTCAATCGGTAAGGAATGTTTTGATTCTCCTAATAGCTAGGGCGTATTTGAGACCTTAATTGACATCAAACTTGATCATGAAAATAATAAAGAACCATGATGTACTTTGAATAATCTTGAAATATGGCGCTAATATTGATTTGCATTTTTGGGGGTATTACAATATCTCCCCCTTGGGAATATTCGGCCTCGAATGAGACTGATTAGACTGAGAGAACTGATAACTGAAAGTACATACTGTACATGCACAACTGAAACATGATTTCATGAATAACATGACTAATAAGCTGGTTTTATTATATTGAACATGCATATCTGATGCATGAATACATGACTGAGCGGACACATGAATGCATGACTGAATATGTAATGGTACTTGGTACCAAGTTTATAATGAAAATCTAAACATAAAACTGAATAAGCTTAAGAAAAATTATTACCTTGAGCTGAGTCTGAGCGGATAAGAGGTGAGGTTACTTGGTTCAAATGTCGTCTTCTGCTTCCCAAGTAGCTCCCTCAACGGACTGATTCTGCCAAAGAACTTTGACTAGAGGGACTTCTTTGTTCCTTAGTCTATAAATCTGGTAGTCAAGGATTTTGAATGGAATTTCTTCATAAGAGAGACTGTTCTGAACATCTATGCTCTGAATAAGGACTACATCTACCGGGTCACCTTGTCACTTCTTGAGCAAAGAGACATGGAAGGCTGGGTGAACTGAGGCCAGATCTGAAGGCAATGCGAGCTCATAAGCTACTTTGCCGAAGCGACTGAGAATTTTGAAAGGACTGACATATCTGGGACTAAGCTTTCCCTTCTTGCCGAATCTCTTCATTCCCTTCATGGGAGAGATATTTAGATAGACAAAGTCACTAATTTCAATCTCGAGATCCTTTCTGCATACATCTGCATAAGACTTCTGTCAGCTTTGAGCAGCCCGAAGTCTCTCTCTGATCAACTGAACTTTTTCTAAGGCATCAAATACCAAGTTAGGCCCTATGTCTTATGCCTCACTAACTTTGAACCAATCGACTGGAGATCTACATCTCCTACCGTAGAGAGCTTCAAATGTAGCCATATAAATACTAGAATGATAGCTTTTGTTGTATGCAAACTCAATCAAAGGAAAGTGGTCGTCCCAACTTCCCTTGAAATCAATTGCACATGCCCTTAGCATATCCTCCAAGGTCTGAATGGTCCTTTTTGCTTGACCATCTGTCCGAGGATGAAAGGTTGTACTGAGATGAATTTAGGTAAGAAGACCCTTTTAGAATGCTTTCCAGAAGTGAGAGGTAAACTGGGTACCTCTATCTGAAATAATGGACAATAGAATACCATGTAATTTGACCAACTCACTGATATAGAATTTGGCATAGTGCTCAACTGAATAAGAGGTATGAACTGGAAGGAAATGAGCTGATTTGGTCATCCTTTCTACAATGACCCAAACTGAATTATTCTAACGGCGAGTACGTGGCAAACCCATCAAAAAGTCCATGTTCACTTCTTCCCATTTCCAGGTGGGAATAATAAACTCTTGCATAGGACCACTAGGCTTCTGATGCTCTATCTTAACCTGTTGACATGTAGAGAACTTAGCCACAAACTTCACAATATCTCTTTTCATTCTAATCCACTAATAGATCTCTCGCAAGTCGCGGTACATTGTTGTGGCCCCTGGATGAATAGAGTAGCGTGCACTATGCGCTTCTGTAAGAATTCGCTGCCTCAAGTCATCTACACCTGGAATATACAGACGACCCTGACAATGCAGAACACCATCTCCCCCTAGGAGAAAACCTCAACTTTATGATCTTTGACTGACTCTTTCAGCTTGACTAGACCGGGATCTCTATCTTGGTTTTCTTCTACCTCGGAAACTAGAGATGATTCTGAACTACTCTGAACCTATACATTACCCTCCTCTGTATCGACTAAGCGAATACCTAGTCTGGCGAGATAATGGACTTCTTGAGCTAACTTCTTCTTACTGTCCTCAACATGAGCAACACTACCCATAGACAGTCTACTGAGAGCGTCGGCCACTATGTTGGCCTAGCCCGGATGATAAAGAAAACTCATGTCGTAATATTTCAAGAGCTCTAACCACCTTCTCTAGCAGAGGTTAATATCTTTCTGATAGAATACGTAATGAAGGCTCTTATGGTCTGTGAACACATCTACATAAACACCGTATAGATAATGCCTCCAAATCTTTAAGGAAAATACTACGGTTGCTAACTCAAGATCATAAGTCGGATAATTTTTCTCATGGGGTTTAAGATGTCTGGAGGCATAGGCTATGACCTTACCATGCTGCATAAGGACACAACCCAAACCTACTCTGGATGCATCACAATATACTACGAACCCATCTGAACTATCTGAAAGAGCTAGGACTGAAGCTGAGGTGAGTCGAGTCTTCATCTCCAGAAAACTCCTCTCATAAGGATCTGACCATTGAAACTTGACCTTCTTCTGAGTCAATCTGGATATAGGGGATGTAATAGAAAAAAATCCCTAAACAAACTGTCTGTAATAGCCAGCCAAATCCAAGAAACTCCTGATTTCTAATAGAGATACAGGGCGAGGCCAGTTTTTTACCGCTTTGGTCTTTTAGGATCAAGCCTAATGCCATCGTCAGAAGTGATATGACCAAGGAATGCTACTGACCTTAGCCAAAACTCACTTAATGAATTTGGAGAATAACTGATGATCTCTGAGAGCCTGAAGTACAATTCTGAGATAGTCTGCATGATCATGCTCACTGCGGGAATAAACCAGAATATCATCTATAAAGACTATGATGTACATGTCCAAGTACTGCTTGAATACCCAGTTCATCAAGTCCATGAAAGCTGCTGGGGCATTAGTAAGACCAAGGGACATGACTAGGAATTTGAAGTGACCATACCGAGTTTGAAAAGCTATTTTTGGGATGTCATATTCCCTAACTCTGAGCTGATGATAGCCTGATCTGAGGTCTATCTTAGAGAAATAGCTGGCACCCTGAAGTTGGTCAAATAAGACATCAATACAGGGAAGTGGATACTTGTTCTTGACCGTGACTTTATTGAGCTGACGGTAATCAATGCACATTCTAAGAGAACCGTATTTCATACGTACGAATAAGACTGGTGGGCCCCACGGGGACACGCTGGGCCTGATGAACCCCTTATCTGAGAGATCCTTCAACTGCTCTTTCAATTCTTTGAGTTCTACTGGTGCCATTATGTATGGCAGAATAGATATAGGCTGAGTATTTGGAAGAAGATCAATGCCGAAGTCGATTTCCCTTTCGGGAGGAATTTCAGGAAGATTTTTGGGAAAGACATCTGAATATTCATTCACGACTGGGACTAAATCAAGACTGGGAGTTTTGGAACTAGTGTTCGTAACTTGAGCAAGATGATAGACACATCCTTTAGACATTATTTTCCTTGCCGGAAGGTAGCCCGAAGGTAGGAAACAAGCTGACCTCTAAACATTGAGGTGCTACCCCTCCACTCTAGGACGAGTTTATTTGGAAATGGGAACTGGACTATTCTATTTCTGTATTCGACTGTGGCATAGCAGGAGTGTAGTCAATCCATGTCGAGAATGACATCAATATCAGCCATCTCTAATTCAACTAAGTCTACTGAAGTGACTTTCTGAAGTATCATAACCGGACAGTTCCTGTATACCCGTCGGGCTATGATAGTTTTGCCCACTGGGGTAGAGACTGAAAAGGGCTTTGCTAGAATTTTGGGATTGATTACGAAATTGCCTTCTATTTAAGGAGTAACAAAAGACAAGGAAGTACCTGGATATAGCAAAGCGTAAACATGCAAGTGAAAGATCTGTAATGTACCAGTAATCACATCAGGAGAATTTTCTTGATCCTGTTAGGGCTGGAGAGCATAAAGTCTGTTTGGGCATTGCCCACTAGTAGCATTGGAAGTGGCACCCTGCTGATTTGGGCTACCGAACTGAGCTAAGAAACGGTTCTGCTAACCCTGATAACCTGACTGGGGATAATCTTTGACTCTGTGGCCTAGCTTGCCACATCTGAAACAGACATCACTACCAGCTCTGCAAATACCCTTATAGTTTTTACCACAAGTCTGACAAAGGGGATTAGTTCAAGCATTGTTGACACTGCCCTGAGATGTAGAGCCTGGCGCCCTATCTCTATTACCATCCTTGAACTTAGGAGATGGAGCACTAGCCAAAAAATGAGCTGGAACTGATGACTTAGGATGAAACTGAGAACGATTTCCTCCTTTTGATTTGGGCTGAGCAAAGTTGAAACTACTATCCTTTCTCACTTATTCTGCTTCTCCCTCATCTTAATATTTTGCTCTTCTATCTGCTGATCATGAAACATAAGCCTGGATAAAGTCATGTCACTATTCAACATCGCAGACCTACACTCGTTGACTATACTATCATTCACCCAGAAACAAACTTACTCATCTTGGCCCTGTTGTTTGCAACCAAATAAGGGGCATATCTGGATAATTGAGTAAACTTAAGAGAATACTCTTTCACCGTTATGTTTCCTTGCCTGAGGTTGATGAATTCTAACACCTTAGCTTCTCTCAGCTCTAGGGGAAAAAATCTCTCTAAAAATCAGTAACAAACTCCTCCCACTCTATAGGTCCTGCATCAACTGACCTTTCTGACTCCCACTGCTTGTACCAAGTGTGAGCAATATCCTACAATTAATATGCAACTAGCTTTGCACTCTCACTAGGAATAACCCCCATAATGTTTGTAACCTTCTGAAACTGATCGATGAATTCCTGAGGGTTCTCATCTGACTTAGACTCGAGAAAGGAGGAGGATTCATTTGAGTAAAGTCCTGAATCCTGGCTGCAGCTGAATTGGACACTAGGTTGGACGAAATGACAACTGGTCATTAATTTTGAGCAGCAACTGACTAAGCAAGAGTAGTGAATGCAACTCTAAAATCTGCATAAGAAATATGTTCGCCCAAAGGATCTTCGGGCTGAGGGGTTGGCTGATTCTCGTTTCTTCTTTTAGGAGGCATGTTCTCTAGAAAAAATGGAGAAACAGATTATACTGAGAGATTAGCTTAAGATTATGCTCACTGGCATGACATGAATACTAAAAGAAGGGAAACTGTTCCTAAAACATCTTGTAGCCTCTTGCACATAAATGTGGCACGCAATACTCCCATGTACAAGACTCTACTAGATGTAGCTTTCAGATTTCCTAGGACATTATTGAACCTTAGGCGCTGATACCAAGTTTGTAATGCCTCGAATCTGGTACCCAGAACTCTACATGATGCTCATGAATGTGAAGGACCACAAGCTAACCTATGACTGATATCTATACCTGAACACTGCATAGTATACTGTGTAAATGTGAAAATAAAGTCTATAAGGCCGTAAGGTTCAAAAATGAGACACAATATCTAATAAAATATAACATCTGTGTGGGGTATTAAATACCCAAAACAAACTAATAAACTGACTGAACATGATAGTCTGAAAAGCTTCTAACTGTCTGAATAAGAAGTTGATGGAACATATCCCTAACTAACTCCAACTACTGAAATAAACTAAGTACTGAAATGATAAGATAATGCTGATACCCTCGAAGGATGAGGACTCACTGCTGACTCTGACTACTGAGTACTGGAATGCTACTGATGATCTAGTGTCCGTGCTTCTGAACCTATGGTATAAAACACCATAGTGCAAATGCGTCAGTATGATTGAATGTATTGGTATTCATGTGAGGTAGGATGAATACAAAGGTTTTACATGCATGAACTATACTAACTGACTGAACAACATGAACGTGAGAATATATGCGTGAATACATAATAACTGTAACTGAGTTTGTGATAACATGATTGCTGAATCTGAGTACTGATA
This sequence comes from Capsicum pubescens, assembly GCA_030864215.1. Lineage (NCBI taxonomy): Eukaryota > Viridiplantae > Streptophyta > Magnoliopsida > Solanales > Solanaceae > Capsicum > Capsicum pubescens. The sequence goes on from CM061548.1 coordinate 188,798,488, forward strand.
ACATGAGATACTAATAATCGTATAACTGAAATAACTAATACTGAGTGGCTGTATCTGACAGTCTAGTTTCTGATAGAACTAGCTGAGTTTCGTGCTGTTCTGAGGTGACTGTATCTGACAGTCCTGAATTCTGTAGAACTATCTGAGTTCTATTACTGAAGCTGAATGACTGTATCTAAAAGTCCTGAATAGTAACTAAAACTGTGGGAAGTAGTTATCTAACTGACATACCCCAAATAACGCAATATAGCTGTGTTGGGGTCCAATCTGTAACCCCAATTGGAAGGGTATCAATACCGTGCCACTGGTAAGGACAAGCTGTGGGTGACCCTTATCTGACAGTGTCCTCAAAAGAGAATGGTGGGACACTCATCTGACAGTGTTTATCCACCTCAACAACCCTCATCTGACAGTGTTGATGTCTCAACCTATGTTGGCTACATAGTTCTGTAATGTAAGGATGACTTCTAAGAATCACACCCTAATATGATAGTGTGTGTTCCCATCCTTGGGTTCACTCGGTGCTAATTTCTACTCCCAGCTGAATAGAGACTGAACATGGATTACTGAACTGAATTGGACTGAATTAACTGTGTTTTCATTGACTGACGGAATAGTACTGAGATTACTGTATTATTGAGCTTTCCTGAGTCACATGACTGACTGAGTTCTATGGACCATGTCTTGACTGAGGTTATCGTGAAAACATGACACTAACTCTAGGCACACAACTATATTTTTCGGGTACAAGTACCTCCAAGACTCGATGGGAAGAAATTGACAAACCATTGCTTTCTTGAATACATGACCAACATCACAATCCATAATACAATAAGTTGGAGATTTCATAAAGTACAAGTTCTAAAGCACCACAATGGCTACACATATATCCATACTTCATTGACTAAGGTATTCCATCAAACACTTGATGCATGAATGTAGATTTTATATTATTATACTAGTATGGCACTTTTCCTCCACATAGGTATTTAGTCAAACACATGGAGAGCATGCTTTGGTTATACCATCATCAACATATCTAATAATCATGGATACATCAATCATGTTATAAATTGAAGGGGGTTTATCATGATTATTATGCAAATCTTTATATACTAGGGTCAATCATTGGAATATGTAATTTAAAACATGAATCAAAACCCCACAACATCATGAACATGAATTTTAATTCTATTTAAATTATGAACGTTCATAAATACACAAATCTTGTATTTTGAAAGGAGATTCTTGAGCTTCATGGGTGAAAGGGACTCATGAATCAACACATGACATACCTTGATACTTGATTTGGGAAGATTGGTGGAAGAATCCTTGAGATTTGGATCTTGAATTGGAAATCCCTCTTTTTGTTCTTGAGAGAATTTGAGAGAAAAGAATGTATTTTGGTGAAATGGAGGCTGAATTCAGTGTTTCTGGAGCTTTGGTGTGAAGGGAAAAATACCAAAATACCCCTCCAAAACTGTTTGGAAAATGCTAAATTCTACGGCTGACGACATTGGGCTGATGTCGTCACATATATGATAAGCCGTCAGCTCATGTCGTCACTTGATGCTGGAATTTATGACTTTCTGCCTTTTTAGTATAGTACAAGTACAATTTTGTCCTCTACACCTCAAATATTTTTTAACTTTTCATACTCATTTGTCTCTCAAATTCTATTTTTATTTTTATTATTTTTACCTTTTTTATCTAAAAAATACCCCTGAACTATTTGAAATAGATCAAAAGGCTCAAAAATACCTTTCTCTCTAACGGAATTCGGAAAAGGATAAAAAATATCCCTGAACTATCTGAAATGACTCAAAAATATCCCCCTGTTAAATATTTGGCTAAAAAATACTCCCCCCTTTAACAAAATTCCACCAAGCATGTCACCTAGATAAAAAAATCGATGTGACTATGCCACATTACCATCCACATATAAAATGTTAGTGTTTTTAAACTATATGACATTCCTTTCTTCTTTCTTCTTTATTTTGTATTTTTATTTTTTTGCAAAGCAGTGAAACGGAAAGACCAAAAAACCAATCTTTTGCTAATTACATCATTAGTGTTTTAAAAGTTCTAGATTTTACCTTTTCATTCGTATTTTAAAAGTTCTAAATTTCATTTTGTTTTTGTCGTTTGGGATGTGGGGCAGTTTGATCTTGATCTGATGTTGATTCGGAGGAGGAGCTAGAATTTTAACTTTTAAGCTAGCAAATGTTGATGTACTAATAATTGAGTTGAATTTACTACATGCAAATTCTTTCTCAAAATAAATGAATTCCTTTTAACACTTGTTTAATCATTCGAAATGAATTCATTTTTCTAAATTCAGTTTTGATGAATAATCTTATTATTTTTAGAACAAGTTTGAAAAGAAGTAAAATGATACTTAATATTGATAAATTATTCTTTAATTATGTCATTCATTAACTTTTTGAAGATGTGTGCCATATTCAAAGATTCATTAATTTTAGATTTGAGGAGGTATTTATTAAATCATTTTAACATAAACATTTTGAGTAAAAGCTTGCAAAGCCAAACACATCTTTTGAGTAACTAATTTGAAGTTTAGTTTGAAATTTGTTACTTTTACGAGTAAATCTTAATTTTAACTTTTATACTGGCCTAATAATTAATGGGTTTATTAGTTTAATAAGACTCTTTTGTTGGGTTTCACACTTTTAAACCTATTAACAGGAAAAAACTTATTTTTTAGATGATCAAAGGAATTTGATAATAGCGATGTTACATTTAATAAATTTTTTCAAAAAAAAATATTATGTAACCACCGTTTGTCTACTTTGATTAAAAATTAAAAAGCCGTGTAAGTTTTGTCCGTTTCACTGACGTTTTTAAATAAAAATAAAAATAAAGAAGAAAGGAATGTCATATAATTAAAAAATACTAACATTTTACATGTGGATGGTAATGCGGCATAGTTACACAGTTTTTTTTATCTAGGTGGCATGCTTGGTGGAATTTCGTTAAGGGGAGGGGTATTTTTGAGCTAAATATTTAACAGAGGGGTATTTTTGAGTTATTTCAGATAGTTCAGGGGTATTTTTGATCCTTTTTCGAATTCCGTTAGAGGAAGGGGTATTTTTGAGTCAAATATTTAACGGAGGGGTATTTTTGAGCAAAAAATCTAACGAGGGGTATTTGTGAGCTATTTCAGATAGTTCAGGGGTATTTTTGAGTCTTATCCGTTTCTTTAATTTTATTTTCATGTTTTAATTCATTTGTCTCAACCTTTATTTTTTTCTCAAACATTATCTATTTCTTTAATTTTTCAATTTTTTTGTCTCAAACTTTATTTTTCTTTTATTTTTGATTTTTATCATTTCTCTTTTTTTCCCTCATTTTTCTCAAACTTTTTTTTTTATTTTTTTCTCTCATTTTTATTTTTTTTCTCAATTTTTTTAATTCTTAGCTTTTTTCTTAATCTTTACTTTTTTCTTGCCTTTTTTTTTCTCAATCTTTTTATTTATTTATCTATTTTGTTTGATCACTTTTTTCTTTTTTCTCAACTTCTATTTTATTTTGCTAATAAATAAAAAATTGAATAATCCTCAAAGGAATTTTTTTTTGACATCAAAGCAAATTTAAGGGCATGAAAACATAACGTGGTAGATTCAACTCTTTCCTGTGGGGCATAATTTGTTGTTTGAAAGTTCTTGAGCTAAGTTTTGCCTCTAAGGCAATAGTTGTAGAACATCTCATAAATGAAAACATAACGTGGTAGAGTCAACTCTTGCTTGTGGGGGCATAATTTGTTGTTTGAAAGTCCCTGAGCTAAGTCTTGCCTCTAAGGCAATAATTGTAGAACATCTCATAAATGAAACATAACGTGGTAAAGTCAACTCATGCCCATGGGGCATAATTTGTAGTGTGAAAGTCCTTGAGCCAAGTCTTGCCTTTAAGGCAATAGCTGTAGCACATCTCATAAATGAAAACATAACGTGTTAGAGTTAACTCTTTACCGTGGAACATAATTTATAGTTTGAAAGTCCTTGAGCTAAATTTTGTCTCTAAGAAAATGGTTGTAGAACATCTCATAAATGAAAACATAAATGTGGTAGAGTCAACTCTTGCCCATGGGGCATAATTTGTCGTTTGAAAGTCCTTAAGATAAGTCTTGCCTCTAAGGCAATAGTTGTGGAACATCTCATAAATTAAAACATAATGTGGTAGAGTAAACTCTTGCCCGTGAGGCATAATTTATTGTTTGAAAGTCCCTGAGCTAAGTCTTGCCTCTAAGGCAATAGTTGTAGAGTATCTCATAAATAAAAACATAACGTGGTAGAGTCAACTCTTGCCTGTGGGATATAATTTGTTGTTTGAAAGTCCTTAAGCTAAGTCTTGCCTCTAAGACAATAGTTGTAGAATATCTCATAAATGAAAACATAACGTGGTAGAGCTAACTCTTGCTCGTGGGGCATAATTTGTATTTTGAAAGTCCTAGAGCTAAGTCTTGCCTCTAAGGCAATAGTTGTAGAACATCTCATAAATGAAAATATAACGTGGTAGAGTCAACTCTTTCCCTTGGGGCATAATTTGTTGTTTGAAAGTCATGAGCTAAGTCTTGCCTCTAAAGTAAGAGTTATAAAACATCCTATAAATCAAAATACAATGTGGTAGTGTCAACTCTTGCCCATAAAACATAACTTGTTGTTTGAAAGTCATAAGTCTTGCCTTACAATATAGTAGTGTCAACTCTTGTCCATGAAATATAGTTTGTTGTTTGAAAGTCATAAGTCTTGCCCTTATAATGTGATAGTGTCAACTCTTGCTCATGAGATGTAACTTGAATGGAAGAAATTGAAGAAAAGAACGAAAATAATAAAAATTGCGAAAAAAGAATAAAAATATTAAAACATAAAAATCAAAGAAAATGTAGAAGTTGAGAGAGAATAGGAAAAAAATAAAGGTTGATAAAAAAAATCATATATAAATAAAGGTTGAGATTTTTATAAATAAAAATCAAAGAAAAATAAAAGTAGTTTTTTTTTTTTATAAAAGTAAACATTGAGAGGTGTAAACAAAAAAAATTAAGGGTTGATAAAAACTAAAAAGAACAAAAAAAGAGGAACGAAAAAATAAAAAATTAAAATAATATAAAATAAAACAGAAAAAAAGAAGTTGAGAGGGAAAAGAAAAAAAGTAAGGGTTGAGAAAAAAAAATCAAAGTAAAAAAAATCAAAGTTGACAAATATAAATATAGGGTTGTTATCCACTATGAGGATCATTTATGTAATTACTCCATAGATCAGAGGCAATTTCGTCCAATAAAATATTAGTTAATAGGTAAAGGCTATTTTAAGGAAGCTTTTTTATTTGGGGCTAAAATTTTAAAGTCACCCCAATTTGGGTCTATTTTTGTGATTCACCCTATGGCTTATCAAACATTAAGCTTGTAATTATTTTATTTAATTAATATTAATTTAATTGTATGTATAAAGTTTGATTATTTAAAATTAAATGATTTTATCTATTGCGGAGGTTTTTAGTGACGTGTAAAAAGTTCAACTCACTTTCTGAAGATCCTTCACATATTAATATATTAATATAATAATATAAATATAAACATATATTTTAGTATAAATACATATATATTTACCACTAGAAGTTTAAGTGATTGACCGATCATCACTTTTCCGTTTGTTATGCAGTACCTCTTTCCCATAATGTCAGAGGCTAAGAGACACGCATCAATTTGAACCATATTTGTAGTGTGATTATTTTTTTTTCTATATTTAAAATCTTTTCTTGTTTTTAAAGTGAAATCTTTACAAAATCATTGATTACATTCTTATACGTACTTAAAACTTTTAAAATTTGGTACTTTTTAAATTTTTCTTATTCTAACGCTTTTGTATTTATTTCTAGATTCTCCAAATCTTCTTAAATCAAATTTAGTTGATTTAAAAATTTTAAACTAATGGAAAAAATGTTATAAATGTATTACCATATATAGTGAATGTCCATTTAGGGAAAAGTTAGAAACGCCAAGGTTTGTTTTCCCTTATAAATAAATGGTTTTTCTTCATTGTGATTTATCTCTCAAGATAAATAACAATCACTCTCTGTTCTCTCTTGATTCTTATTCTTCTCTGCTTTATATTTCATAACACGTGATCAGCACGAGTCTCTAACTAATACCTACTTTCAATCGGCGGTAAGCTTAAGTCTTTGATATGATATAATTTCTATATAATAATAGTATTGTATAAGGGGACAATGACGTATGATTTAAATTATTTTGAGACTTATCTTTATTAGTAACATATAATTGTTTAAACTTGTGTATGTGAATCTAAATCACTACTAAAATTATATATTGGATTCCTTTATACATATATGAGTTTTTGCTGGAATGATTAAATCAAGCATTAGAATTGTACTGCTAGGTGCACAAATAATTATTTTCTATTGGCTTACATAACTCTTGTATGTGCATTACGGTGGTATAATGTTAGAAACCCCTAGAACGGAAAGAATGATCATGAATTTGACCTTAAATTTATGAGATTAGATTGTAATCCTCGAATGTACTAGGTCATTGTCTAAATTGTGATCATGTTATTATTTTTAGACCACGCCCAAGAAAAATTTGCATGGAAAGGCAAGACTCAGGTTCAATAGAGTGTTGCAAGTTTGGTTTAAGGTAGGTGATGGTTTAATCTAGTTGAAACCCAACTTTATTTATGTATATGTGTTAACTATTTCTTTATATACTTGTGACAATGAATGTTCAAAGAAAGAAAATGGTTAAATGATATCCTAAATGTCAATCATATACAATGAGGTTATATTGAAAGCTTGTTGATTGTTTTCATTGGGGTTGAGATTGTTGTGATATCTGTTGATTATTTTGGAATGTATCAATATTTGAACATCTTTACCAAATTCATATTTATTATTGTGGGATATACCGAAATTTAGACATCTTCACGAAATTGGTGATATAAGATTGACATGCACGTGATGTCTAGAATTTTGGTACATAGACAAGAGCTTATCCCCTGCAGGTCATCACTAGTGGGAGATCATAAGATCTTTAACATGTGTACAAGGTATTGGTGAGTGTGACGGTTCTCTGAGTGAATCGTATTTATGTGTTGACTTGTTATATTTGGTTCCTTGAATGAATTAAGATTTTATAATTATGGTCATTATTGTTGTTGAATTGAATCCTTGAGTGATTCAGACTAAATTAAAAATTATTGGCATATCTTTTTATTGTTTACTTTCTTGTGTAATTGAGTCATGGTTAGCATATAGTTGATTAGTCATGGTTGGTTGACTTGACTTGATGCTGATAGTCAGAGTCTTGACTTGAATTATTGCTTTTATTGACTTGTACTTGACTGAACTCTATGGTGTTGTTTGAAATACTATAAGTATCACATAATTGAAGTATAGTTAATTGGCAGGTGTTCATGGTGTTTCTTGTTTACTAAGTTATGGTTGCATGTTCACATTTCTTATTTTTGGGTTGACTGATAACCCTATCAGTACATCGTTATTCTTTTGTACTAATATCTCACCTTCTCTTCTTTTTAATTTGTTGAGTACAAAGAATTTTCTAACAATTGCATCTAGACCTCAGCTTTAGAGTACACATCATTTTTTCATAATGGTGAGAAAAATCTTTCGAGTAGCTACGAGTCGTCTTCTTAGTTCTGGTTCATTTATTTTGGACTCAGATATTTTCAATTATTTTGGGTTGAGCCATTTAATTGACATTTGTAGTGATTTTGATACAATGACATTCAGATTCTAGGAGTTGTTTTAGACATTTGTTTTATTTTTGCATTTATTTTATTAGAACAATTTGAGACATCAAATTTATTAAAATGAAGTAATTTGTTTATCTTGAATTTTGGTAAGTGTTAGGATTGAGTAGTTTGGATTATACGGTTCTCCCACTGGATGATTCGTGTGGGTACCACTCTCGACGGGTTAGGATCGTGATAGTATTACCCTGAATGTAGGATGATTTGAACCTCTTTGTGATGTATTTGATTACCAAGAAAACTTTATGGATCACTTCAGCTTTGGAAAAAACATTATCTGGTGTTTTGATCTTTGTATGAATACCTAGAAATTTATGGGATATTCAATATGCTTTTTTAAGAAAATATATACTTTTTTAATATGTGTGAAAGTGAGCTAGATTTATCCTCTATGCTAGGAATCGAACTACCTACACCCACGGACCATAAATACCATATGCAGGGGTAAAGTAATCAACATGCCCCAAAATTCAAAAATCATTATGAGGGTTGTTATATCATCCATCACAAACAGATGTTCGTCCCAGAACGTAGGAGTAAGAAAGATACCTAAACTGTAAAAAAGTTGGGAATATCTACTCCACATGTTCGACTTTGTCTCCCAAGTGGCCTTCTCAACCGGTCGATGCTTCCACTGAACTTTCACTGATGTTATATCCTTATATCTCAACTTTCTAGTTTATCTATCCAAAATATCCACATGCTCTTCCTTAAATGTCAGATTTTGATCCAAATCCAATCGAGTCACATGAGAACCATCAGAATGATACTTTTTCAACATCAAAATATGGGAAACTGGATATGCACTTAATGGCTCGAAGGTAAAGTCAACTTATAGGCGACCTCCTCAACTTGTTGAAGAATCTTAAAAGGTCCAATAAACCTCATACTAAGCTTTCCCTTCTTTCCACACTTCCCCTGATACCGTCAACAGAAGCCATTCTCCAACTATGAACTCCAAGTCATGAATCCTCTTATCCGCATATCTCTTCTGCCTACTCCGTACTATCAAAAGTCAACCATGTATCAACTTTACCCTATCCATAGATTTCCTACAAAAAATTTGTGCCCTATGACCTAATATTAAAAGTATCAAATCACCAACCAGAGAGATACACTTTCTCCTATAAAAAGCCTCAACTGATACTTTCTGCATATTGGAATGGTAACTGTTGTTGTAGGTAAACTCCACCAGATGTAAGAGCTGGTCCTACTAACTACCAAAGTTGATCACACAAGCTCGAAGCATATCTTTCAAAACTTGAATAATCTGCTCTGATATACAATTTTTTTGCAGGTGAAAAGTTGTACTCATCTCAAATTGAGTGCCCAACACTAACTGCATAGAACTCTAGAAATGGGATGTAAACCGAGTGTCTCTATCTGAAATGATAAAAATGGGAAGACTATGCAATTGAACTATCTCTCGATTGTAGTTCTTAGCTAAATTCTCTACATTGTAATTAACCTTCACTAGTGCTAATTTTGTTAATTTATTCACAGCCACCCCAATATAGTCAAACTTCTCCAAAGTCTAAGGCAATTCAACCACGAAGTCTATAGTGATAAGTTCCCACTTTCACTCAAGTATAGGCATCCTTTAAGTCATACCACCCGATTTTTGGCATTCATACTTCATTTGTTGTTAACTATTTTTCCACAAGATCCACGATGTCCCTCTTCATCCTACACCACCAACAATGCTGCTTTAGGTCATGATACTTCTTGTTTGCACCCGGATGAATAAAATACTCAAACTATGAGTCTTCTCCATGATTAACTAGTTATGCCGCCAACTCTAGGAATACAAATCTGAACCTTAATCCTCAAAATACCCTCTTGTCAAGACTTGCATCTTTAGTTTCACCTTTCAACGCCTTGTCCTAAATAATGCATAACTTTCTATCCTCAAACTATCTATCCTTAATCTTCTCTAGTAATAAAGGTTGTGCCTCTACACAAGCAAAAACCCAACTAAGTTCATAAATATTAAGTCTCATAAAACTATTGGCTAAAATCTGAACATCTATAATCAAAGGTCACTCTACCTCCATCAACAAGGCAAGACTACCTATACTCATCATATTCATACTCAATACATCCACCACTATACTAGCCTTGCCCGATGATAAATAATAGTCATATCATAGTCATTCAATAATTCCAACCACCTGTGTCATCTCTAACTCAGACCCTTCTAGTTGAACACGTATTATGGGCTATAATAATCGGTGGACACCTCACAATAAACCCCATACATGTAGTGCCAAAACAACTTCAAAACAAAAACTATCACCGTCAACTACGTCATGAGTGGGATAGTGCTTATCATGGGTCTTCAATTATCTCAAAGCATAATGTTCCACCTTTCCCTTCTGCATCAAAACACCCTAAGACCAACTTTTGAAGCATCACAATACATGGTAAAACCTTTACTCTCCACAGGTAAGGGCAAGGTAGGTGTTGAAGTCAACAGAGCCTTGAGCTTTTGAAAGCTCACCTCATACTCATCGAACCACTAAAAAGTGATATTATTCTTAGTCAATCTAATAAAATAAGTTGTAACAGTAGAAAAACCCTACACAAACTATCAGTTATAGCTAGAAAAATGACAAATCTAGGTTGGTAAAGTAGGGCTAGACCAAACCTGAACTGCCTCTACCTCGACTAAATCAACCATACTACCTTTTTTGAATGCTATATACTATAAGAATTCCATATAACTAAGCTAAAACTCACACTTCAAAAACTTAGCATACAATCTCATCCCACAACTTCTGAACCACAATCCTCAAATATTGTACATACTCTTTCTCACTCTTGTAGTAAAGCAAGACATCATCAATAATTACAATAATAAAGGAATCAACATAAGATTGAAACACACCATTCATCAACACTATTAATGTCATCGGAGCATTAGTCAACCCAAAATACATAACCCAAACCTCATAATGACCACACTAAGTTCCCATGCTGTCTTAGGGATATCTGAACCACTAATCCTCAACTAATGGTAACTTTATCTTCAGTCAATTTTTCAAAATAATGAAGCACCTTGAAGCCAGTCGAATGAATCACTAATTCACGAAAGAAAAATATTTGTTCTTGATGGTCAACTTATTCAACTATCGATACTCAATACAAATCTACATAGATCCATCTGTAAGACCCCGCAAAGTCCTAGTTATTTTAGTTCTTTATAGCATGCCAAAAAAGGTCCTAGGCTTAGAAAATTTCAGTCAAGTGTTGACACTTAGTCTCATTTTTGGCCTCGATATTTCAATAACATCATTTACGATCCTTTCAGCCTTATATTTTTAATTTTTAAATTGATACATAATCAGGTTATCTATAGGTCATATCGGGTGAGTTTTGGAATTTATGAAGATCATTTTAGTCGCATTTGGATGACCAAAACAAAAAGCCAATGTGATTACGACGCGTCGCGTTGGCACCATCGATGCGATGCATTGGAAATTGCATCGATACCATCAATGCGATGCATCAGTTATCACGTCACTGGGCACAAATTTTGTATTAAGTTATGGGTTTGTGGGGGTAATTAAGTCATCTTTCTCCCACATTGAACCCCCATAACATGAAATTCAGCCCCCTCAATAGGTGAAATATATTCACTCATTCACAAAATCCTCTTAAGAAATAAACCCTAGTTCATCAAGCTCAAGATCAAGTTCCAAGAAATCACCAACAATCTTTACGAATTCCATTACTTAGGTATGTTAGGTGTTCATCCTTGGGTTTTGCTTCCACTCTTGGAGTTCAAGAACCCTTTTCAAAACTTGAATTATGATTCCCATGTTATGAATTAAATTATGCTCTTGTTTGGGTTGTTATTTGACTTTCAAAGTTAAGAAGATATGAGTTTCATGTAAAATTGATCAATGGGTATGTTGGTTGATGTAGATCTCATGTCAAATCCTTGAATTGTAATTAATTGTTGTAGTCATGATGCATTAACATATTGCTCATTTCCATGTACAAGGTTATGCCTCCTAAGTGTTTGACAAAATGTCTAAGTGAATGAATTGTGCTTTTTGATCTTTTGGTGATTTTAGTATTGAGATCATGCTATTAATACATGTTTAAACTATTCCCATGCTTAAGCTATGCCTTGCAAGTGTTTGATAAAATATCCATATGAGTAAATCATGTATGGTAACCTATTGTTGTGTTGCTAAAGTTGTGATATGAGTTTATCTATTATGATATCGAGTCCTGGGAGTATTTATTACCCAAAATCTAGCTATTTACTTAGTTGCAGTAGTTATAGAATTGTTCCAGTAAAGGTCAAGAACAGTAGTACTCAGTCAGTTAACAGAACTTAGTGAACTCAGTCCAGTTTTGTCAATCAGCACTAACAGTGTTAGTTCGGTCAAACTTAGTATATTTTAGTGATCAGTTCAGTGTCGATTTAGTTGAGAGTAGGATTCAGCACCGAGCGAACCCAGGGATAGAGGCATTCCTATCAGTAAAGGGTTTGACCCTTAGTAGCAGTTCCTATGTTATAGAACTACGTAGCCAACATAGGGTAAGTTGTCCTTCTGCCAGACTAGGGTTGACGCAATCATATATAAATTTCAGGAGTCTTCCTGCCAGATTAGGGTTGACCCAATATTATTAGTATCCCATGGAAAGATGCTAATACCCTTCCAACTGTGGTTAGAAATTGGACCCCAAATCAGTCTATATGGAAGTATGTTGGTTAGATGAACACTCCCATAGTTACAGTTTCAGTCTTAGTATTCAGTGAATAACTCAGTCAGATCTACAAAACCATGGATATCAGTTATTGGTTACTCAACCATCAGAATTAAGTACTCAATATCGGTGTAATCTCAGATACACGACGTATACCTATATGTGCAACATTGCATGTTCAGTATGCTCAGTAGTTACAGTTTTGCACGTACTCTCATCCAGTTACTTCATGATGTTCATTCAGTCAGTTATCATCTCATACATATAAAACCATGTATATTAGTCTTACCTCAGTTAGCATACCGGTATATTCCATGTACTGATCACTTACTCTCTTTTGCACTATGATGTCTCATATCATAGGTTCGAACGCTCAGGTTCCTAGCCGTACTTAGAAGCTCAGGCTATCAGTAACAGATATAGTGGTGAGTCCTCATACTTCGAGGATAGAGTTTATCTATTTCAGTATTTTAGCAATTCAGTAGTTGTTTTAGTCGGAGTTAGTTGGAGGTTTGTTCCATCAACTCCATATTTGGACAGTTAGAGGCTTTCAGACTAGCATAGTCAGTTATTTAGTTTTCAGATGTTATTCTTAGTTATACTCAGTTATTATTTCAGTATTTTAAGAACCTTATGGCATTTTTAGATTTCTTTCTCATGGGTTAGCTTGTGGTCCTTCAGGGTCGTAAGCACCGTGTGACGCCCAGGGTGTACTCTCATGGCGTTACAAACTTTGTATCAGAGCCTAAGGTTCTAAAGTGTCCTAGGGATTCTGAAAGCTACATTAAGTAGAGTCTTGTGCATGGGTGTGTAGCGTGCCACACTTTTGGATAAGAGGCTATAAGGCATTCTTAGGAAAAAGTTCCCTTATTTCAGTGTTCATATTATGCGAAAGAGCATGAGATCTATTTAAAAATATTTTCCTAACTCATCTACCCTTCTGTGTCCAGAAAGAACAATGGAAGAAGAAACAGGACCAACCAACACCTCCGCCAGTTTAGAAAGATTCCCTGAATGAGCATGTCTCTCATGCCAAATTCAGAGCTGCTTTTACTACCTTAGCTTGTTCAATAGTTGCTCAGAGAAATTTGCAGGTTGTTGTCCTATCTAGTCTTTTGATTCATGATCAACATAGTGAGGAGGAAGAGCATAAGAATAAAAAAAGAAAGATTAAGATCCAGAACAAGTAGTTTTAAGCCTAGGTCAAGGGGTAGTAACAACTCCCAATCCCATTAGAAATTCTCATCCCCAGCTCCGCTTTTAGCCAGTGTGCCAGTGCCTAAGTTTAAGAATAATAGTCAGGATAAAACACCAGGATCTAAGTCACAAGGTAGTGGGAAGGGTGTTCGTATCAATCCGCTTTGCAAAAAATATGGTAAAAATCATAAGGGTGTGTGTAGAACCGACAGTGATATGTGTTTTGGGTGTGGCAAGCCAGGCAATAGAGTCAGATATTTCCTAAAGAGTGGTCAGCAGGGTCGGTCCAACTGCCCTTCAGTTTTATCCAATCACCTAACTCAGCAGGGTGCTATCGCTTCTAGTGCTAATAGTGGTCAACATCAAAATAGCCTATATGCAATCCAGTCCCGAAAGGATCAAGACAGTTCTTTTAATTTGGTTACGGGTACAATACCGACCATTTATTTAGATGTTTATGCCTTGTCAGATCCTGAAGCTTCTCTTTGTTTTGTAACCTCTGATGTTGTTGTCAAGTTCAGTGTTAGTCCTAAAACCTTAGTAGAGCCCTTCTCAGTGTCTACCCTGTGGGTAAATCTATCCTAGCTAGACGAATGTACAGAAATTGCCTCGTTACAGTATCCTAGTAAATCACTTTAGTTGATTTAAAAAATAGTGTAGTTCAGTTTCAGTTTCTCAATGAACCAATCAGTAAATGAAGGGGTAGTACCTCAGTGCTTAGGAGTCAGACGTGATCTCAGCTTCCTTCTCAGAATCCTATGATAGCATATGATCTAGAGTTAGAAGCATAAAACCAAGAGTTTAGCAACAGTAGTAGAGTTGGGATGGTGTTATCTAAAGTTGAGCAGATTATATATTTTATGGGGCTAGTCATGTGAAAGGTGAATCAGTATGCTTGAAGAAGTGTATATAATAATTTAAGTTTGTTGATTCGAAACATGTGTTTTGAATATGATATTTGTAGGCTATGATGAAAGTAGTATAGTTATTAAAGAATTGGGGATATCCATATTATGTATTAGGATCTAAGCTTGAATCTTTGAAGGTTGAGCTAATAGAAAGAGGAGTTAAAATTTTTAAGTTTGTCAGTTCTTAAGTTGTTACATGATGTACTTGGGGCTATAGAAAGTTAAGAGTTTTATCTCAGAAAGAGGTATCAGCAATAGGGTTTTACATTTTCGGGTGTAGTCTTTCAGGGTGAGTTTAGTGTTTATGAGTATTATTATATCTCGGACTCTATAGTAAAGTGGTTTTAGTTCATTTTAGAGTTTGTTAAGTTGTCCAAAGACTTTGGATGATGGATTTAAGCTAAGGGGGAGATGGTAGAACAAGTGACCAAGTCAGGCTCTCAGATTCTAGTAGTGATGCTAGTATGTTATAGAACAACACTAGGGAGGGAGATGCCCGACCCATGCTTATTTCAGTATTTGTACTTTAGTTATTACAATATCTTCTCATGCCTTACATATCAGATCTATGCTCATATCTCATATTCATTCACTTTTCACAAAATCATCTGTAATCCCAATCCCTTGTATGAGGAGTTCTAGTTTGCTCAACAGTGAGAATCATGTTCCATGAATTTAAAAATTCCAAACTCAGGTCATGTAGCTCATGATCTACAGTATGTTTAGTTCCAGTATTCATGCAATACTCCTAATAATTAGCGAAATTCATATTATGTCATGTATATCCTCAGTCTAGGTCTCCGGATGAACCCATGATGTTGATATTCTATTCCTCAGGCCTTTTTTAATGTGTCAAGTTCTGTATAGTGTTCATTCATACTTCAGGTCCTCATGTTTTAGCCTTTCAGTGACCTCTCCTTATGAAATGATGTAGTGATGAACAATTGCTTAGATGGGAGAAAGTAAATGTTCATGTTAAGGAAAGATTGTTACATGCTTGTTTTACTCAAAGCTATAGTTATGAATATAGGCTTGAACATCATGTTGGTGTGTGAGTGGATAAATGCATTACGCATTAGTGAATGGCTAGTAAGAGGTTGTATTTAGTTGTTGAATGGGAAATCAAAATCTTTTTTTCATGAGATGAGAGGTTATGAAAATGTAGGGTGTGTTGAATTCATGATTCAGACTAGTATTATAGTGTTATATGTGCATTTGATAGACCCGAGTAGTGTGCATAGTGGGAGAATTCAGTCCATCTCAGACTTTGGTAAGTAGAGTTATAAGTGCCCATGTGAATATTTTCAGTAGTCTCAGGTGAAGTGCAGTATTAAGGTAAAAGGTATAGTTCAGAGAGTCTTCGAGGAGTATGTCTAAGCTTGAAAGATAGTAGTTGCAGTGTATAAGGGCTAATAGCTCTATCCTAGCTAATGTTTCGTAGGCCTGTGTTCCATATTATCAAATTTTAGCCTTGTTGTGATTTCTTGTCCAGATGTCTAATTCAGACCATGCCTAAGATTCCTTACTCCCTAAAAGTCATTAGAACTTCTTAGAAAGAGTGTCGAAGAAATACTCTAGTTAAGTATAAGCTTTAAGTATGAGTTAGTTTGTATAGCCAATAATTCAGATTAGTAGTCAGACAGACAGGTTCCTATGGTTTTTCCATTTTTTCGATCTGGTCTTACTATCTGAAGTTTCATGAATATATCCCTTCCAAGAAATGGTTTGTTCGCATCCAGGTAAATTGTGTTTCTATTTTAGTTCATGCATCATATTTCAGATCTCAGATAGTCAGTCACGATTCAGTCCGTAAGCATTCCGTGCATCGTCTTAGTTTTCCTAGTATTTCAGTCAGGTCAGTATTATTCAGGGGACAGACTATCCCAAGGGGGAGATGTAATACCCCTGAGCTTTTCATGTACTAAATCTCTCATATTTTCTTCACAAAACCAGATCTAGTCAGAGATAATGGTTACTTATAAGTTGACTCTCTCATTCCTATCTTAACCTTTAAGCCATTCTCATTTCACTGCATATGTTCAAGAAAAAAATCAGTTCAGTTCATGATATTCAGTTTATGTATTATGCTTCAGAATCAGTTATGATCTCATGTTCCCATTCATGCATGTCCAGTAAAGGATCTCAGATTCATTGGTATTCTCAACTTAAGGTAACAGTTTTCCATATATTTACTATATTCCATACTCAGTTACAGCTGCATAATATTCTCATATCATTCAAGCATTCATGAAATAGTTCAGTCATGTGTCATGTCTCCAGAATTCAATCATGCTTTAGTTATGCATGTCAGTGTAAGTACAATTCCTCAGTTCCACTCAGTTCAGACAGTCTTATTCGGGGACGAATATTCTCAAGGGGGAGATATTCTAAGACCCCGTAAAGTCCTAGTCATTTCAGTCCTTTATAGAATGCTAAAAGAGGTCCTAGCCAAGTGTTGACACTTAGTCTCATTTTTGTCCTTGATATTTCAATGGCATCATTTATGATCTTTCCGACCTTAGATTGTTGATTTTTAAATTAATTCATAATTAGTGTTATCTATAGGTCATCTCGGCTGAATTTTGGAATTTTCAGACATCATTTGAGTCACGTTCGGATAACCAAAACAGCAAGCCAACGCGATCGCGATGTGTTGCATTATCTATCAAATCGACACCATCAACGCAATGCGTCGGCTATCGCATCCATACCATCGGCGCGATGCATCGGTCATCGCATCACTGGGCACAAATTTTGTATTAACTTACAGATTTATGGGGGTAATTAAGTCATTTTTCTCCCACATTAAACCCCCATAACACGAAATTCATCCCCTCAATAGGAAAAATACATTCACCCATTCACAAAATCCACTCAAGAAATAAACCCTAGTTCATCAAGCTCAAGATCAAGTTTCAAGAAATCCCCAACAATCTTCATGAATTCCGTCACTTAGGTATGTTAGGTGTTCATACTTGGGTTTCCTTCTACCCTTGGAGTTTAAGAACCCTTTTCAAAACTTGAATTATGATTCCCATGTTATGAATTGAGTTATGCTCATCTTTGAGTTGTTATTTGAGTTTCAAAGTTAAGAAGATATAAGTTTCATGTGAAATAGATCAATGGGCATGTTGGATGATGTAGATCTCATGTCAAACCCTTGAATTGTGAATTAATTTTTGTAGTCATGATGCATTAACATATTGCTCATTTCCATTTGACAAAATATCTAAGTGAATGAATTGTGGATTTTGATCTTTTGGTGATTTTAGTATTGAAATCATGCTGTTACTATATGTTTAAACTATTCCCATGCTTAATCTATGCCTTGCAAGTTTTTGATAAAATATCCATCTGAGTAAATCATGAATGGTAACCTATTGTTGTGTTGCTAAAGTTATGATATGAGTTTATCTATTATGCTATCGAGTCCTGGGAGTATTTATTACCCGAAATCTAGCTATTTACGTAGTTACAGTAGTTATAGAATTGATCCAGTAAAGGTCAAGAACAGTAGTACTCAGTCAGTTAACAGAACTCAGTGAACTCAGTCTAGTTCAGTCAGTCAACACGATCAGTATTATTTTGGTCAAGCCTAGTACAGTCTAGTGATCAGTTTAGTGTCGATTCAGTTGGGAGTAGGATTCAGCACCGAGCGAACCCAAGGATGGGGGCATTCCTACAAGTAGAGGGTTTGATCTTTAATAGCAGTCACTATGTTATAGAACTACGTAGCCAACATAGGGTAATTCGTCCTCCTACCAGACTAGGGTTGACGTAATCATATATATATTTCATGAGTCTTCCTGCTAGATTAAGGTTGACCCAGAATTGTTAGTATTCCGTGGCAAGGTGCTAACACCCTTACAACTGGGGTTATAAGTTGGAACCCAAATCAGTCTATATCGAGGTATGTCTGTTAGATGAACACTCTCACAGTTACAGTTTCAGTCTCAATATTCAGTGAATAACTCAGTAAAATTTACAGAACCATGGCTATCAGTTATCAGTTACTCAGCCATCAAAATTCAGTATTCAGTTTCAGTATAATATCAGCTACACGATGTTTACCTATATGCACAACATTGCATGTTCAGTATGTTCAGTAGTTACAGTTTTGCATGTACTCTCATCCAGTTACTTTATGATGTTCATTCAGTTAGTTATCATCTCATGCATATGAACCCATGTATATTACTCTTTCCTCACTTAGCATACCAGTGCATTCCACGTACTGATCACATACTCTCTTTTGCGCTATGATATCTCATATCATAGGTTAGAACACTCAGGTTCCTAACCATACTTAGCAGCTCAGGCTATCAACAGTAAATATAGTGGTAAGTCCTCATATTTTGAGGACAGAGTTTATCTATTTCTGTATTTTAGCAGTTCAGTAGTTATTTCAGTCGGAGTTAGTCGGGGGTTTGTCCCATTAACTCCATTTCAGACAGTTAGAGGCTTTCAGACTAGCATAGTCAGTTATTCAGTTTTTAGATGTTATTATCAGTTATACTCTATTATTATTTCAGTATTTTGATAACCTTTTGGCATTTTCAGATTTCTTCCGCATAAATATTCCAGTATTATATTCAGTTCTCACAGCAGGTACTAGTTATGGGTTAGATTTTGGTCCTTCGGGGTCGTAAGCATCGTGTGATGCCCAGGGTGTACTCTCAGGGCGTTACACCATTCTTCTTCATTACAAACAAAATGGGAGAACCCTAAGGTAAAACACTGGACCTTATAAATTCTTTACTTAATAAGTCCTACAACTAATATTTTAATTTATTCAACTTTGTTGGATCCATCTTATAAGAAGGAATGGAAATGGGCTTGGTGTTCGGCTTCAAATCAATGCCAAAATTGATGTTTCTATTAAGTGAAACTCTTAGAAAATCTATAGGAAACACATCTTAAAACTCTCTAAGAACTCCCCCCAGCTTCAAGAGAGACATATCAATATGTGTCACAAACATAATTCAAATAGGAAAGACACTCTCAACCAACCAATGAGCCTTATGAAAAGAAATTACCCTCTTAAGATACGATACCTAAGTAACCTTCCACTCCTACCTTGGTACATCTATCATAAACAAAGTAACTGTCTTGGAATGATAATATAAGACAATATATGGAGAAAGCCAATCCATGTCTAAAATCACATCAAAATCAGCCATATCCAAAATAACCAAATCTACCCAAGTATCATAACCCAAGAAAGTTATAACAAAAAATCAATACAACTAATTCACTACTAAAAATCACCTACTATGGTATATACTAAAATAAGTACAATAACATACTTACACATCATATCAAGACTCGACGCAAAATAAGTAAACATATAAAAAGAAGTAGAACCAAGATAAAATAAAATAGAAGTAGGCCGATGGAATATTGGGATGATATATATAATAATATTAGATAAATATACCTTGGGACTATCTAGAAAAACATAAATTTGAGTTATGCCATTGTATGATTAAGCAATTTCTCTTCCAACTGGTGGTCTATTTTTACCTATTTGAGACCCACCATGACCCCTCACTAGCAGTGATGCAATCTTGGATAGAGCCTAAAAATCCTATTTTAGTCCTCTCTTTTTGAATTATGGTCAATTTTTCCTTAAATTTCCAAAATCCCCATACATAAAATTACCTGAATAAGTAGAGCCCCACTAAGATAAACTCGGAAACCCAAAAGATCCATAATAATAGTATGGGCTTCATGACCTAAAAACCTTTGGAAAAACATGTGAAATCTATCCTAAACTGAAGTATCTCATTAGAAATACCTATTTTTAAATGCTTGAATGGCTACATGAACCACTCTACCTTATTAAGGGGAAAATCCTTTCCTAAATGAACCCCTACCTCAAGATGAGATAGCACTAAAATGTCCAAAATTATAGGACCTCTTGTCCCTCAAGTCACCAAAATCCTCACGATGCATGAGCTCAAACTCCTTAGTCGCGTCAACTACCCTTTAAGAAGTAGCCCTCAATTCGGTTGTAGGAAACCCAATTGAGAATAATCCTAGTATCATTCAGTAAGATCATCATGGCTTGGTAAGACAATTCATAAAATTGAGTCTTATAATCATCCACTGAGATTCCTCATACCTACAAGCTCACAACCATGCGATTGGTCCACTCTTATAAAAATTATTTTGGCAAGTTACTTTTGTGCTTGTGAAATGTTTATCCTACCTATGATGTATTACCTATGATAATATCTCCATAGATACATATATTGATGTTGCCTAAATAGTGGGATTTCTTTTTTTTATTCTACTTTTAGATATCTTTATTTTTGGGAGCTTGGGAACTCAATTTTGAGAGATTCAAAAGGTTTTTTCAATGATTCTTATGTGGAATGGGTGTCTTAGAGTCTCTTCGAAAGGGTAAATCTTCATTATGACTTTGTTGGACTTTTTTAAAGGTAAGTTGATGTTTATTTGATTCTTTTAAGATGTTTATGTGCTAGTTATTTGTATGGGAGGTAATGGGGATATGGTGGTACTATATAGATGAGATGATGAGCATATATACAAGTACCAATGTTATGTGAAGGTTAAAAGTAATTAATTAATTTGCTTGGACTATTTTCTTCTAATTGCTAGCATGTTGTGAATTCAATTTAAAAGTGACTTATTGTGCATGATAGTTGATGATTGCGCTCTATTTTAAGATGTTTGAGTATGTTTATGCTAATATTCAATGAATTACTAATATATTAGTTAATAGAGTACAAAAAGGAAGTTTTATTATTCATGAAAGCTGATAAAGGGGAACTTAAACACATAATTACATTGTTTCATGGTATAAAATGTCTTGCTTGAGATTGTAGTTGATATTTGGGATTGGTGTGGCACCTTTGCATATTTTGTATTTTATTTTGTTAGTATTAAAGTGGCACACAATCTTGAGTTATATTATGGATTAGAAGGCACAATGTCATGTGTTATAATTGGATATAGAGGGCATATTTTGTCCTGGTATATGGACATCATGAGTTACCTATGGGTCCTTCCTAGATATATAGATAAGTGAGTGTATATGATGATAGGAGAATTTACACGCCTATAGCACTATATTTTGCCCATATTTTAGCCTGGTTTTGAGAACAAATTATATATTTCATGCACTTTTAGTCCTTTTTCCTGTAAAGTGAGCTAACGAACATGATTAGCAAAGTTTCAGGTATAAATGATGCAGAATTCAGCATTTTATGGATAACTTGACGCCAAAGAAAGCTTCACGAAAGGAGAAAAGCCAATCTTGGACGCCAAGGACTAAAGATGGCGCATGGAAAATCTGTCCCGGGCTAAAACAGTATTTCTGAAGACTTTGGGGACTAGCAGTAATTTATTAGGATTAGGATAATGATACATTAACCTAGTACAATTGGGTTAAGTATTTCATTAGCTTATTAGGATTAGGATAATGATACATTAACCTAGTACAATTGGGTTAAGTATTTCATTAGCTTAGTAGAATTTGGTTAAGTATTTCATTAGCTTAGTAGGAATAGGATATGGATATTATAAATACCCTATCTTGATAGAGATTTTAATCAATTCGGAATAAATTCTATTACTCTACAACTCTTCTTCTAATTCTTCCATTAATTCTATTTTTCTTCTTCTACTCATCTATTCAATTCTTAAATTCCGCAACAAGAGAAACGTTACCTTGCTAAGGAATTCACGCCTAAACGCCTGCCACACCATTATAAACGTGAAATCTTAATTGTGGTATAACAACAATGTCAATTGTGATTTCCTTCGCATTCATGGGTAACTAAACTTCTCTGTTGGGGTTGTGGAAGCCGTATGAGATACTATCTATTGCTGTGAGTTTGTGAGTTCGTGACATGTATGCTGCTTATATCATTATTCTCTTCATCTTAATCTAAATTCTTTGTGGTTGCAAACGCAAGAATACGCCAGTATAACATTTAACTTGTTCGAAAGAAAGGTTATCTATCTGGAAAAGAGATAATGTCAAGGTAGTAGGGTCCCATCCCCTATTAAAAAGTTAGTGCCGTAACTGGATTAACCTCTTGGAGAATTCGTACCGTTAGACACGCTTTAAGCTCGAAAGAGTTAAAGTGAAATAATCCTCGAATAGGTCGAAAGACGCCTGGATTTACCATCGAATACAATTCTCTATAAGCACATGCATGTCTGAATTCCGCACACTCATAGCCAATAGAGACGTATAACTCAGAAGGTGGACATAACCCCAACTCCTCAATTCTCATTGTTTACATATTACAAAACATTCGTTCTTTTACTTTGCTATTTTCTGCTTTACTCTCTTATTTTGGTTACATTACTATCACAATACAATTCCCCCCCTTTTACAAGACTTGCACTAAAAGTCTAGTAATCTTTGCTTACTTGTTGACCAAGCTATTCCCTGTGGGATCGATACCCAACCTAGTTGGGTTCTATATTTGACAAACGACTGCTTTACACTCCTACGAGAGCTATAGATTGAGCGTTATAAAAAATTGGCGCCGTTGCCGGGGAATACAAGTGTCAATTAAGTTCGTAATAATTACTAGACCCTTTGGTCAAAGATTCTCGTACTTTTACTTTTAGTTTTTGTTTTTGATTACTGCAGGTTTTTATTCAGTGCATGCCCCATACCCGAAGTTCTGGTCAACCGTTATTACCAATCAATCCTGAACCACAACGTATTCGCAGAATGGAGGCACAACACGCAATTGAAAGGATGGCTGCTCAACAGGAACAAGCGAGACTAGCTGCACTAGCCGCCGCTTAAGTGCATCAACAGAATATTGATAACCCTGGGCGAGCAACAAATCCTGACGATGAAGATCTAGGTGATGACGAGCTACTATACCCTAGGCATGCCGCTGAGATCGCAACACCTGGCAACAGAAGAGATCTTCAAGCTAGGTTTAGGACTGAACACCAAGCTATGCAACCAGCTTTCGACGATGATGATGATGATCTTGATGGAGCCGGAGCCACAGGAGCCATTATTCCTCGACCATTAGCACCCGGAGCCAAGTTCAATATCACGAGCACCATGATTCAGTTATTGCAACTCAAGGTATTATTTGGTGGACTAGCAGGCGATGATCTGAATATGCATCTCATCAACTTTATTTCTACGTGCAAGTCGTTTGACAATCCTGGAGTTGGTCAGAATGCAATTCGGTTACGCTTATTTCCATTGTCTCTGTCTGGGGAGGCAACTCTATGGTTGAATGGGCTGACTCCTGATTCTATTACAAATTGGAGGCAATTGAGAGACGCTTTCCTAGAAAGATTCTTTCCGCCATCCAAAAGAGCACAAATGAGAGATAAAATCAGCAACTTTCGTTAGCTTCCAACTGAAGCCCTTCATGAAACATGGGAGAGGTTCAAGACGAAGCTAATGAGGTGCCCAAACCATCACATGACTAATTTTCATCTAATGGAGATACTTTATATAGCCTTGAATTCAATAACTAAACCAGTGGTGGATAATGCGGCTGGAGGATCCTTTATGGATCTCACCTTTGGTCAACCAAGCAATATGCTAGATCGTATGACGAAACAAAATAGAGCTTGGCATACCAGGGATTCTGAGGTAGCAAGCCCCACTTTATCTATTGGCATGACTGCAGACCAAAGAAGAAGACAAGAAGAATGTGATCAAGATATGACGCACATGAAAACACAAGTGGATCTTCTTACAAAGCATTTATTATTAGGGAAGACTAAAAAAGTGAAAGCTATTGCGTCAAAAGGAAGAGACGAATCTGATTCGTAAGAAGAAGCCAACTACTTGAACAATCAGGGGGTTTCCGAGGCAATGCCTAAGGAAACCAAGGTCGGAACTATTATGATAAGTCTGGAAACAAGGACCAAGGTAGGTGGAGGAAAAACAATGAAAAGAGTGGTTTATACGTACCCCCTGGAAGACGTAACACCACCACATCTAGTTCTGGAAGTATGGAAGACATGATGGCTAAACTACTGAAAGGAGTGGAAGCAACGAGCGCAGGAGTAACGGAGGTAATAAATGATTTGTCCTCTATGAAGCAATTAGCTGATTCTCATTCCACTTCAATCAAGCAAATAGAGCAGCAATTGAGCCAACTTTCAACAACACTCAATCAAAGAAAGGCTGGTACTTTACCTAGCGATACTGTGAAAAACCCAAGGAATGATGGGTCATGCATGGCCATCACTACCCGAAGTGGTAAGGTGCTGGAAACTTCAGAAAAAGGCAAGCAAGTGGTTGACGAAGAAGCAGAAATTGATGATAAGGCGAAAGGGAAAGATACCGCAGCAGCCGATCCTAACGTCCTTAACGTCACTCCTCACGACGTGCATCCTGGAAAAGATGAAAACGGAAGCAAGAGGAGAAGAAAGCCATGGAGAGAACAATTCCATACCCACCACCACCTTTTCCCTAAAGATTGAAGAAGGTGGCGGATGATACGAAGTTCAGCAAATTCATGACTATGTTAAAGCAGCTGACCATTAATGTTCCATTGGTGGAAACACTTGAACAAATGCCTGGGTATGCGAAATTTATGAAGGATTTTTTGACAAAGAAGCGGGCAGCAAGTTATGAGTTGAAAGATGATGTCCATCACTGCAGCGCAATCGCTACCCGATCAATAGTTCAGAAGAAGGCTGACCCCGGAGCTTTCACTATTCCTTGCACCGTTGGATCTTTGAATTTTGTCAAAGCATTATGTGATTTAGGAGCCAGCATCAATTTAATGCCATTATCTATCTATAAAAATTTGGGGTTGGGTGATCCTACTCCAACTAATATGAGGCTCGTCATGGCGGATAGGTCGGTAAAACGACCTATTAATATCCTATGTGATGTCTTGGTAAAGGTTTCTTCATTCATCTTTCCAGCAGACTTTGTTGTTTTGGATTGTGAAGCGGACTCAGAGGTTCCCATAATCTTGGGACGCCTTTTCCTTGCTACAGGAAGTGTGCTCATTGATTTGAGAGCTAATGAGCTTTCATTCCGAATAAATGACGAAGTGATTCGCTTTGATGTTTGAAAATCAATGAAGCAACCCAAAGATCCGAGTGTATTTTCGGTGGCTGATGTTTTCTTTGATGATCCGAAAGAATTACTTAAAGAAGAGCAAATTATTGCTGACCCTTTGGCGGTTGTGCTCATGAATGGAGAGAGTAAGGATGCTGAAAATTGCAAAGAAGCTATTTGTGCTCTATCAGGATTAGGGACATATCGCTATGCTCCCAAGAAGCTGGACCTTGATCTCAAAAATCGACCCACACCACCAGCTAAGCCATCTATTGAAGAGCCACCCACGTTAGAATTGAAGGAGCTGCCAAGTCATTTAAAGTATGCATTCTTAGGAAGCGGAATCACACTTCCAGTCATTGTGGCAGCATATTTCGGTAAGCAACAAGTTGCAGCTCTTATTGCTATTCTACGAAAGTATATTAGAGCCATTGGATGGACCATTGCGGATATTATTGGTATTCCACCTGGGATTTGTACTCACAAGATTCAGCTTAAAGAAAATTGCAAACCAACCATTGAGCATCAAAGACGTCTAAACCCACCTATGCAAGAAGTGGTGAAGAAAGAAATTATCAAGTGGTTAGATGCAGGGGTTGTGTATCCAATCTCTGATAGTACATGGGTAAGCCCGGTACAATGTGTTCCCAAGAAAGGAGGCATGACCGTGGTCGCGAATGAGAAAAATGAACTTATTCCACTCAGACCCGTCACTGGATGGAGAGTATGCATGGACTACCAAAAGCTGAATTCTTGGACGCTCAAAGATCACTTTCTAATGCCATTTATGGACCAAATGCTAAATCGATTAGCAGGGAAAGGATGGTTTTGTTTCTTAGATGGTTATTCAGGCTATAATCAGATTTGTATTTATCCCGAAGACCACGAGAAGACAACGTTTACATGCCCATATGGTATGTTTGCCTTCAAGCGTATGTCATTCGGGCTATGTAACACACCAGCCACCTTTCAACGCTGTATGATGTCCATTTTTTCTGATATGGTTGAAGACACTTTGGAGGTATTCATGGACGATTTTTCAGTTGTTGGTGAGACTTTTGAAGCATGCTTGACAAACCTAAGTATGGCGTTGCAAAGATGTGTAGAATTCAACCTAGTGCTGAATTGGGAAAAGTGCCACTTCATGGTAAAAGAAGGTATTGTTCTTGGGCACAAAATCTCCAAAAGAGGAATTGAGGTGATCGAGTGAAAATTGAAGTCATTGAGAAGCTACCGCCTCCAATTTCGGTGAAGGGTGTTCGTAGTTTTCTCGGCCATACAGGTTTCTATCGTCGGTTCATCAAAGACTTCTCTAAAATTGCTAGTCCATTGTGCAAACTCTTGGAGAAAGATGCGAAGTTTGACTTCAATGACGATTGCTTGAAGGTATTTGAATGCCTCAAAGGAAAACTCATTGAAGCCCCTATCATGGTAGCACCAGATTGGTCTCTCCCATTCGAAGTCATGTGTGATGCTAGTGGTGTAGCCGTTGGTGCTGTACTTGGTCAGAGAAAGGAGAAGATATTTCATCCTATCTACTATGCGAGTAAGGTCCTAAATGAAGCCCAAAGGAACTACACTGTTACTGAACAAGAGCTCCTAGCGGTTGTGTATGCGTTTGAGAAGTTTCGTGCCTACCTATTGGGTACTAAGGTGATCGTTCATACAGACCATGCAGCTCTTAGGTATCTAATGACAAAGAAGGATGCAAAACCAAGACTAATTCGATGGGTATTTCTGCTGCAAGTGTTTGATTTTGAAGTTAAAGATAGAAGAGGTTGCGAGAACCAAGTGGCCGACCATCTCTCTAGACTCGAGAACGAGCATGTGGCGCAACCTGAAATCGAGATTGATGATGCATTCCCTGATGAGGAGATCTTAGCCACGATAATAGAAGAGTTACCATGGTATGCCGACTTTGCAAACTTTGTGGTGAGTAATGTGATACCTACAAATTTATCTTACCATCAAAAGAGGAAGTTTATGCATGATGTACAACACTACTTTTGGGATGAGCCATATTTGTTTCGACGATGCGTGGATGGTGTTATCCGACGATGTATATCCCATGAAGAGGTGCCAAATATATTGGAAGCATGCCACACTTCCCAAGTTGGGGGACATCACGCAGGTAATCGGACGACAAGAAAAGTATTGCAAAGTGGATATTATTGGCCTTCCATATTTAGAGATGCTTATGACTTTGTTAGAAGATGCGACCAATGCCAGCGACAAGGTGCTATTTCGAAACACCATGAGATGCCCATGTCGAAAACTCTTGAGGTAGAACTCTTTGATGTATGGGGCATTGATTTCATGGGTCCATTCGTGAATTCGTTTGGAATGAAATACATCTTAGTTGCTGTGGATTATGTCTCGAAATGGGTTGAAGCTGTAGCGTTGGCCGACAATGAGGGAAAGCGTGTTGTAGAGTTCTTGAAGAGGAATATCTTCTCTCGCTTTGGAGTACCACGTACTATCATAAGCTATGGAGGATCTCACTTTTGCAACAAGCTATTCAAGTCCGTGTTGGCAAAATATGGTGTCAAGCAACATAAGGTAGCCACGCCTTATCACCCACAAACTAGTGGACAGGTAGAGGTTTCCAATCGAGAGATCAAGCAAATCCTTGCGAAGACGGTAAATGCTAATAGGAAGGATTGGTCTCGGTAGCTGGACGATGCACTATGGGCGTATAGGACTGCATTCAAAACGCCAATTGGCATGTCCCCTTATCAACTAGTTTATGGGAAGGCTTGTCACTTACCCATTGAGCTCGAGCAAAAGGCATTGTGGGCGCTGAAGCGATTGAATTTGAATTGGGATGATGCAATGAAGCTGAGGATGGAGAAACTGAACAAGATGGATGAATTCCGTCTACATACTTATGAAAGATCAGACCTATACAAGGAGCGGATGAAAAAGTATCATGATCAGCGGATTGTTCGTCGAAACTTTCAAAAGGATGATATGGTACTTCTCTTCAACTCCAGATTGAAGCTCTTCCCAGGTAAGTTAAAGTCCAAGTGGTCTGGTCCATACAAAGTTATCCAAGTCTACTCGTCTGGAGTAGTTGAATTGGAAGATAATAATGGTGTTATCTTCAAAGTGAATGGCCAACGTGTGAAACCTTATATCGGTCCTCTTGATTCGATAAACTTCATAGCCATCACTTATCTCGACAAAGTATAAGTACTCGAGGTAACTATGTCGAGCCACGACAATAAATAAGGCGCTAGATGGGAGACAACCCATCGTTTATCGTTTATCGTTTATCGTTTTACATTTTTTTGTTTTTTCTTTCATTTTAGTACGTGTTTTGTTTTTGATAAATAAAAAAATCCAAAAATAAGAGTCGTGCCACGGCCAAAACTAAGGCGCTTGATGGGAGGCAACCCATCGTACTAATTGTTTTCATTGGTTTGAGAAAATGTAGGTGCAAGAGGTATAAAACGAGGAGATTGATTTCAAATGACGATTTGGACGTATTGCATGGTAAAGGTGGTGAGTTAGGAATGAAGATGCATAAGGCTATGGATTGAGCATTGCTCATGACAAAATAGTCATCGAGCAAGGCTAGGCCTAGGTAAAACTAGGCCATGAACAAGGCATGACCTATACTATAGCCCAAGGTCTCGGAATCTAGTGTGCTATAGCATAGGCGCCGTCCATGCTCAAGTATGCCATAGCATAGGTGCCGCCTATGCTAAAGCATTTGGTCTCTGAATCTCATATGCCATGCTAAAGGCGCCGCCTATGGTCACTAAAGGCATTGAACTAGGCGCCACCTATGCTAGCAAATGCTTTGCATTAGGCGCCGCCTATGACAAGCTTAGGCAAAGCTAAAGGCGCCGCCTATGGTCATTTTTTATCTCCAAAACTGATTTTAAATGGGTCAAAACCTGACCCATTCTTTTCCTATATAAAGGAGACTTAGTCTTGAAACACAAACACATTGAAAACTTGACCTAGGCGCCGCACATACTCTCCAAATCATCTCAAAACTTTTCTTTTTGCTCTCCCACTTCACAAGAACATCTCCAAAGGCTTCAATCACGTAAGTACTCTTTTGTTCTTCATCTATTTTTCGTAATTGCTACGTTGCTATGTCTATTATGAATTGCTACATCTTGAAAAAATATTGGTGATGTTAATGTGTTTGAATTGTTGATACAAAACCAAGTGAGTGAACATGTACGTTAGGATACTCTTAACTTGTTTCCGACTTGAATTTGATTTTGATGCATTGTTATACTACTTGCGGAATTGCTATAGTCATGAACATTGCATAATCTTGTCACTAGAATGCTTACATGTTAGAATGTCCCGTTCATCGGAATAAGACTTATAGTTGCCTACCGATATAGGAGGTTGTGATTATTGATAGAAACAATACCATGATGTAATCCCTATGTAGTAGTCTTGATATATCTAACATGAAAATATTGCAAAGGTTGCAAGAAGTGATACATCTCTGATTTTCTTGTTGGAATATAGCTCCTACAACGTATGTCGATGAAGTCTAAGTAATCGACCACTTTCACTTCACTAATTCGTATCAACAAACTAAGTGTGGGGTGGTACCCCTACTGCTTATGTATAGATTGTATCCATTGAGATTGTGCTAACGTGAACTCTATTTCTAGTCTCAGGTACAATGGCACCCAAAGCAAGACAAGGCAAAGATAAGGCTACCACTTCCCAAAAGAGCAAGAAAAGAAGTCGCAAGGAGCAAGGAGAATCATCCTCAATGCAATTACCACGCCGCACGTTTGGAATAAAATGGGTTCTTGAGGAGGAAGCGAAGGAATGGTATAGGAACAATAAAGAAAGAAATATGTTCATGTAGACCTGATCAACAAGGAAAGCCTAGCGAAGAAGGAGCCGCGCATGTTGGCCAAGATCATGGCATTACATCTGGATTTCATCTTCCGAGACATGGGAAAATGCAATCTCGATTTAACAAGAAAATTCTATGCCAACTGGTCACCGAAAACCACAGGAAGCGAGGTCAAGATTCGGGGCCAAGTTTTACAACTCAATGCGAATTTCTTCAACTCCTTTCTTGGCTTGCCTTCAGTCGATCTAACACCATTCAAAGAGATGTACAGTAGACCTCCATATAGAGCAATTCGACACACACTTTGTGGAAGTAGATCCATGGCAAGGTGGAGCAGACATAAAGACACCGGGCGACATAACACCTTCCCTTATGCTCCTTTGAATAGGGAAGCAAGGATATGGTTGCGTATTGTCAACTCTTGCCTCATACCAGGGACTCAGTACACCAAGATAACAAGAGATAGAGTGTGCTTGGTATACGCATTGATGACGAATGTCCCTATCAATGTCGGGGCAATTATTCGTTCCACAATGCGGAAAGCTAGGCTACACAAGAGGTCCCACTTCAGTTTTGGCAACCTGTTGACTGCAATACTAAGGAAAGAAGACATCGAAGAGGAACCGGCTGATCACAAACTCCCACACAACACAAAGAAGGTTGACCTCACGAAGGTTAAAGATGCTGAAACCACCCATGGAGTCAACCTTACCACTTCAGAAAGGCATGCTCGCGACAAAAGCTTCTCCTGCTATTTATATGGCATGATGAAGTTTACCATGATGAGAGGGGGTCGTGTTCTAACTGCTGCAGAGCTCCAACAGTTGGATTATGACTACCCAATGAATGAGCATGCGAGGGCGATGTGTGGAGAAGGTGTATATTTTGAGGAACCTCTTGATGACGACATGCCAATCGATGATGATCGACGAATGCCATACTCCGACGTGAAAGAGAACTCTGATGACGACGACTCTGATAACGATTCCGATGCAGGGGGTATGACCCCAGACATAGAGGATGAGTCCGACTAATCAGGTTCTTCTTATTTATTTTTCACTGAGGGCAGTGTGTCCCGTCTAAGTGTGGGGTGCTGGTATTTGCATGCTATACTTCTCTATCCACATTTGCATTTATTTATGTTTGTTTGTTTTGTTAGTAGTTAATTGTTTTTTTCAGTAGTTAAAATTAGCTTCGCATGAAATTATTCTAATAGGCAGCATGAGATTATGACAAGAGTTTGTGCTAAAATCATGACTATTGAGACGTTTAGGCTCTAATTGTGACTCACTATGTGATATTGTTTGGTTTAATTCCTTCATCTGTTGGGTCAAGAGTCTATACTACTCCCAATAAAGTCGACAATGTGCCTTGTGTGTGTGAGATAATAGTATATTCTGTGCTTGTGGCTGACGCTAGAACTTGCCTGGTATGTATGTAAAGCAAAAATCAAGAGTGCAAGTCTAGGAGATGATTTAGGCATTTCTTTGGCAACCTATGATTATTTACCTTCTTTTTACCTACCCATGGACATTATCCTAGTCAACCCCTTTTGAGACTTTAGTCTATTTTCTTTGACAACCTCATATGAAAGCCTAATCCATTTTTTCAAGACCATAATTTGATCCAAATTCCTAAGTGCTTTAAAGTGTAAAGTCATGTGACAAAATAAGAGGAGATTGGGTGAATATGATGCTTTAGAATGTATGGGTGCTTGAATTCATTATGAAAAAGAATTGCTATCATAAGAGGTATGTTATGAAAAGAAAAAGGAAAGGAAAACTAAAAAGTTGGTTATGTTTAAAATTAAAAAAAAAACAAAAGAGGAGAAAAAGGGTGGTAGATTAAAAAAAATTAGAGAGGTTGTTTGAAAGAAAAGTGTTAATGATATAATGTGATGTATTAAAGCGCTTAGGAACATAGTCACTATTTCTGGCCAAAATAGTCCTACCCGTCCCTTAGCCTACATTACAACCAGCAAAAGACCTATTTGATCCTAAGCTTAGCATTCTGACATTTAGTGGAGCATTACACTAAGGGCAAGCCTATGGTCATCAGTTACAACATATGAATTCTTTGTGAGAGTGAGAGCAAAGATATTTTTATACCCATGTTTGAAAAATATGCTATACTTGTGAGTGATTATGGGTAATACATTGTGAGACACACATGGTTGATGAGTTTTGGGTGGTCGTGTATGATTCTTTATGCCTTGACTTTTGAATATGAGTTGACCACCATCACGAGTCTATGTTGGAGGCTGAATTGTTTCTACTAATGATCAGAAAACTACTCTTTGTTGATAATTGTTGTGCTTGTCTTGACGAATATTTTGTGTTGTTGCTGTGAAACCCTAAGTTGATGTTTAGAGGGACATGATATTTTGTTCGAGGATGAACAAAGCTTCAAGTGTGGGGTGTTGATGATAGGCGAATTTACACGCCTATAGCACTATATTTTGCCCATATTTTAGCCTAGTTTTGAGAACAAATTATATATTTCATGCACTTTTAGTCCTTTTTCCTGTAAAGTGAGCTAACAAACATGATTAGCAAAGTTTCAGGTATAAATGATGCAGAATTCAGCATTTTATGGATAACTTGACGCCAAAGAAAGCTTCACGAAAGGAGAAAAGCCAATCTTGGATGCCAAGGACTAAAGATGGCGCATGGAAAATCTGTCCTGGGCTAAAACAACATTTCTGAAGACTTTGGGGACTAGCAGTAATTTATTAGGATTAGGATAATGATACATTAACCTAGTACAATTGGGTTAAGTATTTCATTAGCTTATTAGGATTAGGATAATGATACATTAACCTAGTACAATTGGGTTAAGTATTTCATTAGCTTAGTAGAATTTGGTTAAGTATTTCATTAGCTTAGTAGGAATAGGATATGGGTATTATAAATACCCTATCTTGCTAGAGATTTTAATCAATTCGGAATAAATTCTATTACTCTACAACTCTTCTTCCAATTCTTCCATTAATTCTATTTTTCTTCTTCTACTCATCTATTCAATTCTTAAATTCCGCAACAAGAGAAATGTTACCTTGCTAAGGAATTCACGCCTAAACACCTACCACACCATTATAAACGTGAAATCTTAATTGTGGTATAACAACAATGTCAATTGTGATTTCCTTCGCATTCATGGGTAACTAAACTTCTCTGTTGGGGTTATGGAAGCCGTATGAGATACTATCTAGTGCTGTGAGTTTGTGAGTTCATGACACGTATGCTGCTTATATCATTATTCTCTTCATCTTAATCTAAATTCTTTGTGGTTGCAAACGCAAGAATACGCCAGTATAACATTTAACTTGTTCAAAAGAAAGGTTATCTGTCTGGAAAAGAGATAATGTCAAGGTAGTAGGGTCCCATCCCCTATTAAAAAGTTAGTGCCGTAACTGGATTAACCTCTTGGAGAATTCGTACCGTTAGACACGCTTTAAGCTCGAAAGAGTTAAAGTGAAATAATCCTCGAATAGGTCGAAAGACGCCTGGATTTACCATCGAATACAATTCTCTATAAGCACATGCATGTCTGAATTCTGCACACTCATAGCCAATAGAGACGTATAACTCAGAAGGTGTACATAACCCCAACTCCTCAATTCTCATTGTTTACATATTACAAAACATTCGTTCTTTTACTTTGCTATTTTCTGCTTTACTCTCTTATTTTGGTTACATTACTATCACAATACAATTCCCCCCTTTTTGCGAGACTTGCACTAAAAGTCTAGTAATCTTTGCTTACTTGCAGACCAAGCTATTCCCTGTGGGATCGATACCCAACCCAGTTGGGTTCTATATTTGACAAACGACCGCTTTACACTCCTACGAGAGCTGTAGATTGAGCGTTATCAGTATACAAAACATATGCATTTTATTCATTCACGTATTATACTTGGATTGGTATCTAATGTAAGGAATAAATGACTGGGTTCTTGCTTTTGCACTAATATTTAGTGTTTGAGTGTCTTAGACAGTGTTATGTCCATATTTTTATTTTATAATTATTATCTTATGTATGGTGTTCCTGCTAATAGGTTTGTGTGGTTGATTTGAATAGTTGATAGGTCAAATGATTTATTTCTATTACTTTGAATTAATAGTAGCCGATGTTGTTGCTGAGTACGTGTGTTTTATTATTCATACTTATTTCTTATGCACTTTTATGTGCAGGTTCTGAGTCTGAAGCTCTAGGTCATTGATTTCCCTCTTTAGGGGTCAAGTTTATTTGAGATTTAAGGTAGCTGCTTAAGCTATTTCACAGCGTGCTCGAGTATTCTCTATGCTTTTCATTTTGT
The DNA here is from genome assembly GCA_030864215.1 of Capsicum pubescens. Classification (NCBI taxonomy): domain Eukaryota; kingdom Viridiplantae; phylum Streptophyta; class Magnoliopsida; order Solanales; family Solanaceae; genus Capsicum; species Capsicum pubescens. Next base: position 188,833,316 of record CM061548.1, read on the forward strand.
ACGTTTTATTTGTTTTTGGCAGTCTATCAGACTTGTATCAGGTTTGTTATAGAGGATTATGCTGGTGACTTTCTAATTTTGGAATTTTGTGATGTCTTCATATACCTTCATCATATGATTTATGTGATTACACTTGAGTTTTATCTTACTTTACTTCTTCTATGTATTTATTTAATTTAGCTTATTTGTGTGTGTGAGATTGACTTACCTACTAGGTGCGAGGGGCTAGATGCCATTCGACTCAAGTTTTAAATCAGGACAAACATCCTTACATGAAAATACATGATCAAGAATGTTGCCTATATTGTGTTCTGATAGAGGATGTACCGTGTCTCATATATATTAATAAAGAAAGTTCTAGTATAGTAAAAATAGAAATAGGTGTATTTTGGGAAATAAAATTTTATCAAAACTATCGTTGTCTATGGACATGAAATTTTAACCACTTAAAACTTTTGACATGTGCATGCTTTTTGCTTTAGCACCAATTGTTTTTCATATACCCATATTTTACTGAAAGCACAAATTAAGTTGAAGACACGACCTATATTTGTAGTTATGAAGAAATGTAAAATTTGTAGTTGACTGAAATTATAGTAACTTTCACGACCTAATTTCTCAGTTCACGATGGGACTACTATAACCCACTAGTAGGTAAGCCAATCCCTAGTTCGAAACTTCTAGTAATAGACTACTAAGAGAAATGAAGGAAAACAATAGGATAAATATAATAAAATGGGCTAATATATATAAGCAACCCCTAGACCTGTTGAATTTAGTATAAGAGCTTCTAATAAAATAAGAGTACAAAGCTCAATACCGATTAAATATACAAGTACAACCCATCTCTTAATGCAATGTAAAGATCAATCTAATCAATAAGAGGTAGAGTAGCAATACTTCAAACATTAGGAGCTCACCTGAAATATCTGATCCATGGCTGCTCTGTATGATGCACAAACCAACAGTGAGAACTCGTAGTATGATCTGCAGGTTTCAGAAGTGTAGTATGAGTATCAAATACATGGTACTCAGCAGGCAACTGTAGACTGAGCTCCAAAAATAATACAAGTATATATAACATGTAAAACTGGAATATAGACTACAGGAAAATGTCCAGTAACTAAGCATTATAAGGCTAATGGAGTAGAAGGATAAACCATACTATTTTGGCGGTATTTAGGAACAAAATTACTATATCATATATCACTAGATAATATAAAATAGAGAGTGGAAGAAGGATATGTAGTAGTATACAAGGTCAAGAAATACATATACAATATGAATAAACAAGGGAAGAGAGGGATATACGGTAATACCGTATCTAAATATACTTGTATATAGGTATATAAGACTAACTCAAAGGTAACAACCTTAGGTAATCAACCTAATCTCTCTAGAGAATCCTATACAAGTGGGAAAACTAATAGTAGCATGATCAGGGGCTATAGTCAAAATGTCTAACCGCAAATAAACTATCTAAATGGAAGTTGTTATAATAAAGTAACGCCTCAGAAACATCTCGAAAGCCTCAGTACCAGTCTATATTCAACCTACCATGAGATAACCATAATAACAACAGTAAAGTAACTGTCTAGTCTGGGAGACCAATACTTAACCGATGCTCCATAAGCCTGGAAGGTTCAATCAACACTCAACAAAAAAAAATCATAGCCTATACCTATGCAACCCCTCATAAGGCTGATAGCTAAGTACCAAATAAGATATGGTGATAGATAATGCATATGAATGAATAAGTGCAAAGTAAATCCATAGTACCATATCTGATCCAAGTGCCATAATGTACCGAGTGTATACACCTCCTCCATCTTAACAACTTACTAAGGTAGGATCTATGGTGATCTCTTTTATCTGGCACTGTGGCTTACAAATGAAGGTGTTCCTAGGTTATTTGGGAATATCTGTATACATTGCCTGGTCCCGATCTAGTATTTACAATCATTATCATTAACCAACTACATCCAGTACTATAGAGATGTATATATAATAAGTGCATGAAGTCAAACCGTGGCTAAAAGAGTGTAAGTGTAATGACCATCTAGGATATTTCCTTGATTTACATGTATTTTTGGCTTTTCGAGCTCCCAATAGTGGCTAAAGGTCATTTATGACTTGTCGGAACTGTTGGTTTGGTTATTAGAATTTTTTGTTTGTGTTTTAGGCTTATTTCCCTATTTTAGAGCTTTCGCTATTAAGGAATTGGTTTGGACCAAAACTCCTACTAGATGAGCTCACATGAGAAATTTGATAGTGCTATCAACTCTGAAATGTTAATTTTAGTCAAGGGGGACCCTTGGTTCTGTTCCCAAGGCTTCCAACCTCATTTTGGACTATTGAATGGGTTATATGAAAAGTGGAACTATAGGTGTAGGCCCCATTTTTAGTGAAAACAATCTCAGATTAAAGTTTTGAGGGTTTCATTGAGCCCAAAATGTTAAATTTGGTATGGTGGCATAGTTCATTTGCACACACGGGGTTTTGAACAAATCCCAAGCACTCGATCGAAGTGCATTTTCGACTTAGAAAATCTGATGCCTCAGGTTGCTGGTGCAACTGCTTAAGCGGTCGTTGCTTTAGAGACATTGGGTCATTTTAGTAGCCTTGTCCATTTGGCCAAGGGCTGCTTAAGCGATCAATGTCTGCTTAGATAACATCGCTTTTATGGCCTAGGCACTACTTTAGTGATACCCGCGCCCCCGTGCCAGACAACTTTAGCGATAGAGGACCCACTTTAGCGGCAATCACTTAAGCGACTGGGTGACCGCTTAAGCGACATCTAGTGATTTTTAAATTCCCTTTTTCATGAAAATTTCCCATTTATTTTCTCACTATGTTTCCACCATTTTAATATCTTAAAGAGAGGAAAGAGTGGTGAACCATCTATTAAAAATAAGGTAAGCTATCCTAACACTATTTGCTCATTTTCCATTATTCTTCTCATCAATTTCTATCCTATTTCATGTCAAATTCTTAGAAATTTGGTCTTTAAATCCCTATACCTCATAGGCTGATTTGGGTCTCGGTTTATACGACATTTTTCTCAAATTTTGAGCACACATTTCGTGTCCTTCAAGGGACCTTGTGAGGGATTCAATTTTAGATTATATTTGCGGCTCCACGGGCTCTTTCTTGACTTGAATTCTGACCCTAACTTTTATAAAACAATATGGGTCTCTTATTACTCCTAATGATATGTAGTCTACTATTTTAATAGTGTGGAGACATTTTGGGATCGTGGAGTAAAGACGTACAATTTATTAACGATTTAAGGACTTGTAGTTCGACATCAAGGTAGGCTTCGATCTATTCTTCTTCATGAGTTAGTGTATGATATATATTGTATTCTAGGTAAGTAAAATAGGATATGATTATGGTAAGAATACCATAACCTAGCCTAAATTATGAGTTCAAGGATAGAAGGGTGAATCGACCCTTAAGATGAAATACTTGTTATGCCTATAGGATCCTATTACCCTAGGTTGTAAGCATGTTGATCACAGTTGATGCTAAGGAACCCTTTATTATAAGTTTTATGACTTTACTTAGTGTATTAGATCACAGTTACACGGATTATAGTGTTGATATTATGTTGGTTATATATACTATTGGGCCTGAGGCTGTGATTACGATATCAGTAAGACTCCAGGTGAGCAATCTATCCTTGTAAAGGATGTAGCCATAGACTATGGATGTTTAGATGCTTATGATTGTATTGCTTGGATATTGATGATAGCATGCATAGACTTTGGTAAATTCATTCTCACTTAGTGTTACGATTCCAACAAAAATCATGGTTTTACTACTATTTTCCTAAAAGGGGTTTATTCACACTTTTTCACCTTTAGAATGGATTCTTTCATAACAGGAATTGTACCACCTTAGATTTATGAAATTTTGGAACTAAAAATGATGTTTTAGAAATTTGATCGAGAATATTTTATATCAGTCGTAAGTCATTCTGATCCTTTCTACTATATTATGATTATTTAGTCTCAGAGTTTATCCCCAACAATAGATTTATAGAGTTACACTCTTTTAGCCACGGTTCAAGTCTTTGCATCTATTATCTATACATCGTTCTGGTACTGGATAAAGTAGACTAATGATAATGATAATTGGAAATACTGGATCGGGACCAGGTCAATATATACGGGTGCTCCCAAACCCCCAGGGGCCCTTTTATCTGCGATCCGTCATGCCGGAGAAGAGAGGCAATCATAGGTCCTGCCTTTGAAATCCATCATGATAGAAAAAGTGTATATACTGAGTTACGTTATGATATTTTTATTAGTTATGGTATCTTTGATTTACTTTGCATTCATTCATGCATGCGCATTGCCTATCACCAGTTTTATTCACGCATGTGCATTTCCTGTCACCCGTATATTATTTAGTTCCTATATCTATCAACATTATGGGGGTTACATAGGTAAAGGTTATGAGTGTTGTTTGCTGAGTGTTGATTGAACCTTCCAATATATGGGGCCCGATTAGGTATTGTTTGTCCGGACTATCCAGTTACTTTATTGTTATTATTATGGTTAGTTTGTGGCAGGATGATTATGTTCAGGTACAGAGGTTGGAGGTATGTTTCTAATCCTTTATCTCTTATGATAAATTATAGTATGGATTATTATCTCATGGATAGACATTAGAGTTTGGGGCCCTTATTATGCCAACACTAGTTTCCTACTTTATTCGGACACCTTGAGATGCTAGGTTGGTTAACTTAGTCATTACCTTGAGTAGTTATATACCTATACCTATATATATACACACACACATTTGCTAGGGATCTCATAGGGTTTAAATAACGGAGTTGAAGAGGTGGAGGCCTCTGAAAATTTAGGAGTTAAAGATGGTTTTGAAATCAACTATTCACAAAGAGAATGAAGATACTTATTTGTATAGTAATTGTGTTAAAAAATATTTTTAATATATTTGCTGGTAACTGGTTTGTGTTCAGCCTTCCCTTTGAAGAGTGAAGCAATGACTGAGTTATCAGCATAAGAAATAGTAAAACCATGTGATGGAGGAAGTTCAGCGGTGATATCTGCCCTGTTTATGGTTTTCCATACTTTTGGAACATTAATTGATTTTGAAAAAGGAAAATCTAATTGATGATACTCAGCATAGGCCTCAAACCATTCAAAGAAACTAATTTATTTTTAGACAGAATTTAAAAATTCATAATAAATTTGTTGGATGCTATTTGTTCTTTTGGAAATTATTGAAAAAACCAAGTTTGTTTTAAAATATTTCCTAATGAATACAACTCTGCCCTAAGTGTTTCTTTATCAATATGAAAATCTTAGTTTGAAACTACTAGCTCTCCACCTAAGGCTGTGTAAGTTGGCGATTAGGGTTGGTCGTCATGGACTTCAGTTAGAGGTGTTTCCAGAGAATATTTGGCTTGTGGTATCCTAGATTCCAAGTTGACAGCCTCAATTCTATAAGGGAATGAAGAAACTAAATTCCTAGCAGTTTGTATTGCTTGATAAACCGATAGGGAGCTAAAGACTCTCGGGCTAAGTGATCTCTGCAAAGAGATAGAAATAGTTCCCATAGAGAACTGTTGAATCTAAAAAACTGTAGTATTCTCAGTTTTTTCTACTCTAGTTGCATCCTTCAACATCCAGTTTTGAGGTAAAGATACTTTGTTCCAAGCTATTTGTTTGGGAACCAATAAATGAGATTTTTGAAGATCCTTTGGAAAAGGATTGTTTCTCCTTTATAACTGTTTTTCATAGGTTAGGAACATAAGGCAGTATCCATGGCCTTATACTAAATTCTATAGATAATTGCAATTGGGAGAGATCCCGTTTTGATCCTATAGTTGGATGTCTTAACATTGAGCATTAAAAAATCTAATATATTTAGATCCCTTATGGATACAGTAAAACTTGGAAAACAATCAAAATAAATTAGACCATCACAAAGGGCGGTTTCGACCATTCCTAGTTAGGAATCATTGAAATCTAGCATCTCTTAGGCAAAAGAGAAGTGAGGTATCTAAACCTTCTCGAGAAAGAGGTTTAGCTGCTATTTTATCTAAACCAAAATAGACGAAATTGTACTTACTCCTACATCATTCTATAGCCCTGTGGTTAAGAAGCTTGATATCCTTATGATCTGACTCAAGAGGAATGGTTTGTTCAATGGTTGATATATGGTAGTCACTTGTCAAAGACAACCATTTAGAAGGAGCTTTATAAATTTGGTCTTAGGGAGTCTAGGAATTTTCTAATCATCAATTGATTGCTGCAAATCAGAGAAGCTAATCTCTTTCTTGAGATTCGAATTTGGAGAATTATAGGAGATTGTAGATGACAAAGAGGACGAAGAATTTTTAGAGGGAGAAGAGAAGGGACGAAAGAATGCCATAGTAGAATCTGTAAGAGAGTAGTTAGAAATAACAACAATAATAACTTAAAGGCTTCCTATCCTTTGATCAAGAGACCATTGAGTTTCATAATGAAGACTATTCAAGTATTTAACTAAATACTATATGAGAGAGTCAAATCTGATAATTAAATTAGTGGAATCTTGTCTCAGTCCTATACATGTTAGCAAGATCAATTTTATTTTAAAGGTTCTTCAATCGAATAGTCTAAAGGTTATAAATAACCATCTATAAGTCCACTAAGTCTTTTTTGGCAATCCATCCGTTAATGCTTAGGTACACAACCTACAGTGCATATATGAAAGATCACAATATTATCTTCAATTGGATCCTTTTATAAAATACATTTTGCTAAGTTGTATAGATTGGTTCAAGTTTTACCATTTAAATTGTAGATCTGACAGTACCATATAATAGCAAGTTAGAAATAATAATAATAATCTTTACTTCCCCCCATGGCTCTGATACTAAGTACACAGAAAAATTGAAGTAGAACTTTAACCAATTTATACAACTTAGCAAAATCTAAGTTGTATCCCACTAACCCTACATGTGCGTGTGTGTTTATATATATATATATATATATATATATATATATTGTTCAAAAAGATTTTTAATATATCTGCCAGTAACTGGTTCATTTTCAGCCTTTCTCTTAAGAGGTGAAGCTACGACTGAGCTATCAGCATGAGAAATAGTAAATCCTTGTGATGGCGGAAGTTCAGCGGTGACATCCGCATCGTTTACGATTCATATATATATATATATAGTTAGAAACAAGAAATCAATCCTCCAAATGTATCCCACCATCCTTTAAGCTGATAGAATACTTGGCTGTGATACTAAGTACACGGAAGCGAACCCCTAAAATAAAGAGGGTAAAATATAGGGAAAGAGTAGAAGGAAAGGAAGCAAGTTAATTAATCTCAAATAAAAATGATGCAGGTATATGTAAATATAAATGCAATCAATAAATTTGGTGTTGGGATCGAACATATGCTAAATGATGCAATTAATTAATTTAAGTAGGTGGTGGTGCCAACCAAAAGTAATAAGTACAATAAAAAGACAAGTAAATAAAGTAATGATAAAGACAATTGGAAAAATTAAACTTTAATATTAATATCAAAAGTAAATTTCAAAGATACAAGAGAGAGGGAGAGAGCAAACTCTAACTAAGACTTCTAGAGAGAGTGACACGATCTGAACCAGGGTCTGTCGTGTCGGGTGCCTCAACCCCAACCGAGATCTGAGACTACCCCCATTACCCAACCATAACCGCCCTACACCATATGTCAAATAAATACCGAATACATAAAAAGATGGAACAATCAAGAATCAAATACAGTCAAATGCTGTCAGCCCCAATACCAATTAAAATGCCAAGGCTGACACCAATACCGACACCGCCTATACCAACCCAAAGTAGTCTCACAAAGCCTTTGTGCAATAGCAAAAGGATATCCGGTTGGGACATTCCCCCGACCATAGCCAAAATCAAAGTCTAAGAAATGACAAAAGTATATCGAGAAACCCATAACATGAAATAGAGCCTTCCGGAGTATGGAAGCTCACCTCTGCAATCCAACATAAGCTGTCCCTGAATCTGATCCCTGAGCAGGAGGAGTATGGGTGGTTCCTGCATCGCGTGGGGATACAATACCCGAAGATGGGTTAGCATGTGAATACTAGCACACACTCAGGATAAGGATAAAATAATGCCAATATTTAAAAACCAAGTAAGTAACCATATGCCTCCACATCATTACATATACATATATACCATGATAGGAAAGGGAACCGGGTATAGCATGCGTTTAAAACCATTAACCTGGGTTGTGTATCTTAACCATCCTAGAACCACCCATGAGCTATATGGGTCCAGTGTTACCCCCTGAACGAGCCTCGATACGTGTAGCCGCACGAATCAGAGATATCATAGGGGCAGGGGATTCCTGTGTGCCCTTCATCCTCCATGATACATATGTACACGTATAACTTAGGGGATTCTTATGTACCCCACAAGATATGGTCGCCTTGACCAATCCTCATGTCTACAAACATGAGTTTCTAGTGTCCGTCTATTGGACTCACACCTTCACGGTTAGCTATCACAACCCGCAATTATTTCCCAATTAAAACCATTTGCATACTACCAGACATTATGAAGAACACATACTCTCAGCACGAATTTCTGGAGCAAAAACAGAAATAGATACGTGGACTATATGTCCTCTTCAGCTTCCCAAGTAGCCTCTTCAACCTTGTGGTTCCTCTATAGAGCCTTTACCGATGCCACGTCTTTGGTTCAAAATTGAGAAACCTGATGATCCAAGATATCAATTAGGATCGCTTTATAAGATAGGGAATCTAAAATACCAATATCCTTGATAGGCATGATTTGAGACGGATCATCCATACACTTCCTCAACATAGAGACATGGAATACGGGTAGATGGAACTCAAACTAGAAGTCATTCCAACTCATATGCAATATTACCAACCCTCTTCAAAACCAAGTATGGACTAACATACCGGGGACTGAGCTTCCCCTTCTTACCAAACTGAATCACTCCCTTCATGGGAGACACCTTCAGAAACACACTATCCCCAACCTCAAATTCCAAATCCTTTCTCCTCACATCCGCTTAGGACTTCTGGTGACTTTGGGAAGCCTTAAGCCTATCCCAAATCACTTTCACCTTTTACATAGCCTGGTGAACCAAGTCTGGGCCAAACATCTCCGCCTCACCAACTCAAACCACCCAATAGGAGACCTACACCTCCTACCACACAAGGCTTCAAACAGAGCCATACCAATGCTAGAGTGGTAGCTATTGTTATAAGCAAACTGCACAAGAGGAAACTGATCAACCCAACTACCACCATAATCAATCACACAAGCATCAAACATATACTCCAATGTCTGAATAGTCGTTTCTGCCTGCCCATCCGATTGCTAGTGAAAAGATTAACCTTAGTCCCCAAACCCTTTTGAAACGACTGCCAAAAGTATGATAAAAACTACATGCCATGATCTGAGATGATTGAAATAGGTACCCCACGCAGCTTCACGATCTTATTGAGATACAACCTCGCATAATCCTTAGCCGAAAAGCTATCCCTTACTGGCAAAAAGTAAGCTGACTTTGTCATCCTATCCACGATGTCCTTAATCAAATCAAATTAATTCCGAGATTGAGGGAGACCAATAATAAAATCCATGATTATTACTTCTCACTTCCATTCAGGCAACTCCATTTCTTAATAAAAGCCTTTGGGCCTCATGTGGTCTACTTTCACTTGTTGACACACCATGCACTTGGCCACAGAATTAGCCACATCCCTCTTTTTATTATTTCACCAATATATCTCTTCAAGGTCATAATATATTTTTGTTGAACTGTGATGAACAACACAACGTAACTCATGCGCCTCAGCAAAGATCCTCTCTTATAAACCATCGACGTCAGGAACACATAACCTCCCTTGGTACCGAAAAGTACCATCACCTCTAATCTCAAAGGCCATCACCGTTTGACCACCTACATCACCCTTGATCCTCACCAAGACAGGATCCATCATCTGCTTCTCCTTGATTTCAGCACTAAGAGACGGATGCGCTACTTACTGCACTAAAAAACCAACATGCTCAGAGTCCAAGAGGCGAACTCCAAGGTTAGACAAATAGTAAATGTCCTTCACCAACTTTCGCTTCTCCTTATCAACATGAGCTATACTTTCCATGGATAACCTGCTAGGAGTATCAACAACCACGCTAGCTTTACCTAGGTGGTAGTGAAGACTTATGTCATAATCCTTGAGAAGCTCAAGCTATCTTCTTTGCTTGAGGTTATGCTTTCTCTACATAAATATATACTGCAGGCTCTTATGATCAGAAAAGATATCCACATGCACTCCATACAAATCGTGATGCCAGATTTTCAACGCGAACACCACAACTAATAATTCCAAGTCATGAGTTGGATAATTTCTCTCATGCACTTTTAACTGCCTGGAAGTATAAGCTATCACCTTTCCATGTTGCATCAGAACAAAACCAAATCCCACACGGGATATGTGATGGTAGTCCATAAATCCTCAGTGCCTTCAGGCAAAGTCAAGACTGGAGCCTAAGTTAGCTTATCCTTCAGTTTCTCAGAACTACCCTCACAAGCATCTAATCACAAGAAATTTACCTTCTTCTTCTGAGTTAATTTAGTCAATGGGACAACTATAATTAAAAAGCTTTCCACAAACCTCCTATAGTAACTAGCTAAACCCAAGAAGCTCCAAATATCAGTTGGACTCATGGGTCTAGGCCACTTTTTCACCACTGCAACCTTCTGTGATCCATCATGATCCCTTTACTAGAAATAATATGACAAAAAAAGTGACAGCGTTCAACCAGAAATCACACTTCAAAAACTTAGCATACAACTGCTGCTCCCTCAAGGTATGTAACACAATATGGAGGTGATCGACATGATCCACTTCACTTTTAGTGTACACTAGGATGTCATCTATGAATACAATGACAAACAGATCCAAATCCTGATGGAAGACCCTATTCATCAAATCCATGAATGCCGATGGGGCATTGGTCAACCCAAAAGACATAACTAGGAACTCAAAATGACCATCCCAAGTTTGGAAGACAGTCTTAGGGATATCCTCTAACCCAATCCTTAACCGATGATACCTGGATCGAAGATCAATCTTGGAAAAGAATTTGGCACCTTAAAACTGATCAAACAAGTCATCTATCCTTAGAAGAGGATACTTATTCTTTATCGTCACCTTATTCAACAGTCACTAATCAATATACATCCAAAGAAAACCATCCTTCTTATGCATGAACAACACCGGTGTGCCTCATGGGGATACACTAGGACGGATAAAACCCTTATCCAGAAGATCTTTGAGTTGCTCCTTACGCTCTTTTCACTCAGCCAGATCCATTTGATATGGAGGAATAAAAATTGGATGAGTGTTCGGAACAAGGTCTACCCCTAACTCGCTCTTTTTATCAGTAGGAACACCAGGAAGATCATCAAAGAAGACCTCAGGAAATTTATTTACCCCCGGGATGGAATGCAATGTAGGGACCTCCGAGTAAAAATCTTTAACCCGAACTAGATGATAGAGACACCCCATGGAGATTAATCTCCAACCTCTAAGAGAAGATATGAACTTTCCCTTAGGAGATAAGGAACCACCCTCCCACTTAATAACCAACTCATTAGGAAATATAAAAACAACCTTATAGGTATGATAGTCTAGAGAAGCATAGCACGAGTGCATCCAATCTATCCCCTATATAACATCAAAATCTATTGTATCTAATTCAAATAGATCCACCAAAGTTTCTTTACTACCAACAGATACCACATCTCCCTATAGACTCTTCTAGTAATCACAGAGTCACCTATAGGGGTAGAAACCAAAAAAGGGTTTGAAATATACTCCAGATAAAAACCAAAATAACATCCATAAATAGATTAACATACAAGATAGTGGACCCTGGATCAGGTAAAAAATACACATCTCATGAAAAGAGTTTCAACATACCAGTCACGATGTCAGGCAACACCTCAAACTCCTGTCGGGTAGCGAGATTATAAAGACGATTTCGACCAGTGCTAGAACCAGATGGTGCACCCTTTGGTGCTAGAGATGAAGATGAAGCAACTGGAACTTTATTAGCCTCCGACACAACCTTACCAACATGACAGTTTCTAAGCATATGCCCTGGCTAGCCATATTTGAGGCACCTATCCCTTTCTTCATCATAAAAACCTCGATGAGAATATCGCAGAACCTATAAGGAGGACATGATAGAGCCGACTAAGCCCCACTAGACTGAGATTGGGCACCCTGTGCCCTGAAGTTTTTGCCACCCTACAGACACCTATCACCTAACGACTTTGGGTAGAGAGCACTAGCCATTGAGTAAGACCCAGAGTTTTCTCACTTCTTATTGGGCCACTTACTATCATCCTTGCCAGTCTGCTATTAGCCACCACCCTATTCAAAGAACCTAAACTTCTTTCCCTATCTTTCTCCCAACTAAGCCTACTTTTTTTCTCTTCCTCTACGTGTTGCATGTACACAACAAACCTGGAGATATCCATGTCCTTAATTAATAAGACAACCCTACTCTTAAGGAATAACTCACGAGACAATCTCAAAGCAAACTTTCTCATTCGGGCCCTCTAACTAGAAACCAACTTTAGAGCATACCGAGATAACTGGTGAATCTTCAAGTCATATTCCTTGATCGATATCTTCCCTTGTTTCAAATTAACAAGCTCATCCATTTTTTTCCTCAACTTTTGAGGAAAAAAGCGATCAAGAAATAATTTAGATAAATCCTTCCATAAGGATGACTTATCACTATCACCCCTTTCCCGATCCCACTCTACGTACCATTGGTACGCCACATCCTTCAGCTAGTTGGTAGCAAACTCCACCTCTTCCACATTCGTAGCATGCATAACCCTGAAAATATTTTCCATCTCATTCAAAAAACCTTGAGGATCCTCCTCAACCCTAACACCCATAAAGGTCAGAGGGTTTAACCTCATGAATTGGCTAACCCTTGTGGCCTTAGAAGATGGACTCATAGGAACACAATGTTTAGACTGAGTAGCTACCAAATATGCCAACATGTGAATAGACTGACGAAACTCAGCATTCATCACTTCATCTTGAGGAGTCTGAGAAGGAGTAGAGGGAACTAGTGGAACTCCAGAAAAGTTTGGGACTAGACCCCTAGATTGGGTATGGATCCCATGAGTAGCATATGTCCCATCAACATCATCCCCAGTTGGGACAGGAGAGTTTTTGTGCATATCAGATCATCGAGGCATGATAAAAAAACAAACAATAATTAGAGGAGAATTTAAGATATTAAACTTTACATCTTGATAACAGAACACAAGAAAGAGAAACAATCCTAAATGTCTTGTAGCCTCTCCCTTATGAGTGTAGAATGCTACACACCCTCAAAAGAGACTTTACTCAACACGGATTTGTGAGCTCCTAAGTGACCATGAACCTAGGGCTCTGATACCAATTAGAGACAACCCAACCCAGGTTCTGGTCATGTTGAGTTCCTCAAGACCAACTGGGATCGGAGATCACCCCCATTACCCAAAAATAATTACCTTACACCATATGTTGAATAAATTTTGAATACATAACAAGATGGAAAAATCATGAATCAAATATAGTTGAATGATGTCAAACCCAATACCATTACTAATGCCAAGGATGGCACCAATACCGACATTGCCCATACCAATCCAAAGTAGTCTCACAAAGCCTCTGTCCAAAAGTAAAATGATATTCGATCGAGACATGCCACCGACCTTAGCCAAAACCAAAGTCTATGGAATAACAAAAGTATTTAGAGAAACCCATAACATGGAATGGAGACTTTCGGAGTGTGGAAGCTCACCACTTTAATCCAACATAAGTTGTCCCTAAATTCGATCACTGAGTAAGAGGAGTATGACCGGTTTCTGCATCGCGTGGGGATACAATGCCCAAAGATGAGTTAGTGGATGAATGCTAGTATGCACTCAAGATAGGGTGAAAATAATGCCAACGTTTAAAAACCAAGTAAGTAACCATATGCCTCCATATCATTACATATACATATTTACTATGTCGGGAAAGAGAACCAGGTTTAGCATGCATTTAAAATTATTAACCTGGGTTTGTGTAGCTTAACCATCCTAGACCCACCCACATTCTATATGTGTCCAATTTTACCCCCTGAATGGGCCCCGATGCGTGTAGCCGCTCGAACCAAAGATATCATAGGGGCAGGGAATTCCCGTGTAACCTTTACCCTCCATGATACATATATACAAGTATAGCTTAGGGGATTCATGTGTACCCCACAAGTATATGGTCTTTATGACTAATACTCAGGTCGACAAACATGAATTTCTAGTGTCCATCCATTGGACTCACACCTTTACGGTTAGCTATCACAACCCGCTAGATTGAGGAGTTTGATGGAGTTTAGCTGACTTTTGCCCAATTAAAACCATTTGCACACCACCAGTCCTCCGATTCCATGTATTATTAACCAAGGCTTTATGAAATGGTATCGTCATATCAACTATAGCTTGTAAGCAATGTCATTAGCCAACCTTTTAAGGGATTCCCATGTACGCCGTAGATTCCGTTATTAAATTCACTTGGGGGATTACCATGTACCCCATAAGTATTTTAATTCAACAAAACCATGGCCACCAAGGCCTTACCATTTAAAAATTTAAAATCATTTAAACCATTTTAGGTTTCATTACCATATTATACCATGCAAAGTTTATCAATGAAAGTCCAAATATGTACAAAAGCATTCTCATATGCATTTTAACAAACATATTGAGGGCATATAGTTTCCAAAACCAAAACCAAGTACCAATTGACCATTCCCATGCAACCACATGTTCAAACCACCATTACAACATGAAAACCATAACTAAAAACATGGGAAAACATTATCCAACCATTAATAACCAAAACCCCCAACACATATTTCAAAACCTAAAATATTATCACAATCATGCCATGAAAACCATTTATAAAACATTCCTTTAGTTGGAACTAACAATGAGGGAGGAGTAACATGACTTAGATACCAAAGAGTACAGATAGAAACCATCCTTGTAAGCCCCGAATTGATTGTATTGAGAAAACCCTAGCCTTCCTTGAACCAAGAGCCTTTAGAGAGATTTAAGAGTGTTTTGAATGTTTTTGTTAAGAATACTAGGGTAAATGAAGTCCCAATACTATTTTAAAAGGGGAAATTTTTTGAATACCCCTAACTTAAACTGTAAAAATCACCCAGGAGGGTACTGCTACCCTCCCCTAACTCGTACCCACAAAATACTAGTGTTACCCACTACTCGTACCCTAGACATAATCTTGGACATCACACACTTTCCAACATACGACTCCCCTTGCCTAATTTGTACCCATACCATATGACTAGTACCCTCAAACTGTATCTAAGACAGACTCAAAGGGGTTGGACACTAGACAACTTACTAATTGGACTATACAACTCATACCATGTCCATACAACCCTTAGGATATCTATTCGTACCTTGGACATAATTCAACCTAGATCACACTAATTATCATACGACCAAGACCCCCTAAACTATACTCGCATCATACAACTAGTAAGATTAAGTCATATGATGTTCAGAGAGTTTAAAACCCAAAAAATTTACAAGGATCAAAACCCAGGGTGTTTCAATTCTCCAGCACTTGGATCATTCGTCCTCGAATGATGAACGAGGCAGTACAAACATGATTTAAACCCTAAACACCCTTTACTCCGACCTTTAACTAATTTAGAAAACAAAGGTGCAAAGAATTTATCTTTCCTTTATCAAAGTTTGAAAACAAAGACGTTATGAAGAACGCATCCCTTTCACATGAAATTCTAGAGTAGAAAACAGAAATAGATACTTTGACTATATGTCCTCTTCAGCTAGTAGCCTCTTCAACCTTGTGGTTCCTTCATAGAACATTTACCAAGGCCACGTCCTTGGTACGTAATTGACAAACCTGATGATCCAAGATCTCAACTGGGATCTCTTCATAAGATAAGAATTCAAAATACAAATATCCTTGATAGGCACGATTTGAGATGGATCACCCATATAATATGACCAGTACCCTCAAATCGTATTCAAGGCAGAATCAATGGGGTTGGACACTCGATAATATATGAATTAGACTATACCACTCATACCATCTCCATACGACCCTTATGCTGCCCATTCATACCTTGGACAAAATGCAACCTAGATCACACTAATTATCATATGACCAAGACCCCCTAAACCACACCCACATCATACGACTAATAAGCTTAGGTCATATGATGCCCATAGAGTTCAAAACCTAGGAAATTTACAAGGATCAAACCCAAGGTGTTTTAGAGAGAGAGCTTTTTCCAAAGAAAAATAATGTATCCTTCTCAAGTAGAGTATGCTATTTATAGACAAAATTTTGCTACAGTAAAAGTGCCACAATGTTGCTACAGTGAAGCTATAGTAACATCTCTAATTATTGCTACAGTTTGCTTCAGTGAAGCTACATTAACACTTAAAATAATTTTTAGCAATTGGTTGTTGATATCATGCATGAAATTAATATTCAGACTAATAGGTGATGTCAAATTGGCTAAAAATCTTATTCATCATCTGTGTCAGACTTTTATGATGAACTTTGATTACTGGAACCTCAACTTGGAATTTTTGGGGGATTTTTTTCATTTGTTGAATCAAATCTCCTCTGTTAGTTGACTTTGCTAATTGTGCAACTACAATTGATTTTTGTTGTAAAAATGAGATTTAGGCAATATTTGTTAGAGCTAAATTTCCAAGATTGCATCAGAACTATTTTTTTATGTCCGATGTGTAAGCCTTTGTAGAATCTTAATTTTTGTACCATTTTCAATGTCCTTGGATAGCCATGGAAGCCATTTTCCCCTTTGGCATATTAAAGGAAAATTTTTGCAAAAATATCAATAGAATGTGAAACCTGTGGAAAAATTATAAAAGTAGAGGAACTTGGTGGTCATTATGAAATTTCTATGCACAATATTCATATCTTTCTCAGATAAGGTGTGAAAGGATTTCAAACTTGTGACTATATAATATCCAAAATTAGTGTAGGAACCACTAAGGAAATTCAGAGGCCAGTTTCTTTCCCTAGATGAATAAACAAGAATGTTTGTCAGTCTTATTTTGGAAGGTGAATGCATTCATCCACGCTCTTTGGTAGTCAAAATTATTGTAATATTTGGGGTCATTTTCTTCAGTGAGCTTTGATATTTTTCTGGGTGCATACCCCATTATTTGGGTGAGATTATTTTTTTAATTCATACCATGGTAAAAGTAACCTAAAATTAGATTTGCTTATCTTTCTGGGGTTTGAATAAACAAGACTTTGTATCTGTGAGGATCATAGTATTTTTGTCTGTAGGAAGGAGTTTTTTGGATAAAATTGGCTTAAGGTCTATGTATTTACTTAGCTACCTCCTGAGAGTTTGAATGCCAAAAATTTGGGTTCAATTTGTATTAGTGGGTAAACACTATCATTTTTGAAGTAGGTTAGATCATCAGTGGAGGATCCTTTACCAGAAGAAATTAGTTATGCTATGGGTGAAGAAATTGTTTTAATTGGAATAGGACAAATATTTGAATTATTTTGTGAAAAATTAATGTAAAAATTAATGGGGTTTTCTACCTCCACAGAATCTTTTATGGTGCTTTTTGCAACCACAGAATGAGAAGAGGATGCGTGGCTTAAGACCTCTGCTTTTGAAAATATTTTTTGGAAGGTCTGAAAATATCTTATTAAATCCTTCATGTTGATACTTATCATGGTCGTTGGATCTTTAAGACCCATAAGTAAGCGCCATTGTTTAAAATAATCTTCTGTCCATGGGACAGACAATGTTTGGGCCAAATGTTTTTTTTTTTCTTTTTCAACCAAATCAACGTATTTTTTGGGGTTGGAAATTGGTATTAGAGTTGGACTTGTCTCATTATTTAGGATTGATGGATTCCCTTCATGGTATAGTCAGCTAGGGTTTGATACCTTGGCTGGTTTGCTTCAACCACTATAGTTGAGAGTTTCTTTGATGCAACAACAATTATTTGTTATGGAGTAACAACCTTTTGGGTATTTTCTTTCGTGGATAGGAGAGATAAAATTTGTGGAGGTGCATTAGTCTCTATTTTTTTGGTCATTTTATCTTCCCTGCAAGTTTGGGATAGAATTGGAGCTCCCTTAATATATTTAATATCAAAATAAAAAATAGATAAAATAGTTCGCCATCTATAAAATGTATGCTTAGAGGCTAGGTTTTGCATATTTTTTTATTAACAAATTTTGCTGCCTTACAATCAATCCTTAATAAAAAATTTTGATTTATAAATTAGCTTGAAATTTAGAAATGCACAACACAATTGCTAAAATTCCTTTTTTAATGTTTGGATAGTTTTGTTATGCTTTATTCTAGTGCTTAGAAGAAAATGCAACAATATATTCTTTATCGTTTTTCTTTTGTTTTAAAATTCCACCATAACCTATGTTTGATGCATCTGTTTCAACTAGTTTGAGTACAGAAGGGTCAAAGAGGGTTAATAGAGGAAGATCTTTCACCTTCAATTTGATTTCTTTAACAACATTGGTGAGGATGTTAGTGCACGAAGGAGAAGGATTTTTCAACTTATCATGGAGTGGTTTTAGCAGAGTATTAAGTCCAGGAATAAAATCTGCTATATAATTGACATATCCTAAAAACCTTTGGAGTTGTCTTTTATCTAGAATTTGATTAGAAAATTTCTCAGCAAATTTAATTGATCGTTCAATATTGGTAATAGTACCCTAACAGATATTATGAATGAGAAATCTAATATTAACTTGGAAAAGGCTATACTTAATTTTGGACAAAACTAAAACCATTTTCCCTGATGACATTGAAGAAAACCTTCAAGTGTTTAATGTGTTGGTCAGTACTAGTGGAAAATATTTAAACATCATCAATATAACCTATTATGGATTTTGAAAAAGGATTAAAAATGTCACTCATTATTTTCTAAAATTTTGAAGGGCCATTTTCAAACCAAAGGGTATCACGTTCCGCTCATATTGCCCAAATGGTTCTGTAAAGGCAATTTTATATCGATCTCTTGGATCAATTTAGATTTTCTAGAACCCTGGTTTTAGATCAAATTTTGAGAAAATTATGGTTGCATAAAGTCCCTGGAAAAGATTTTTTTTAGTTGGAATTGGATACCTAATCCATCAAAGAGCGACACTTAAAGGCTTATAATTGATGAACAAATGAGGGACTCCTCATTCGATTTTAGAAATTTTATTAACATTAAAAACAACACTACTTGGAGAGATGATCTATTTTTTAAGAAGATTATTGATTTCCATTTGGTAGCGGATTATTAGTTCACGATTCATCTGAATGGGTCAGGATTTGGTGGGGATAGTTTTTTCATCAAAGTTAGGTTCATAAAGAAGCCTGATCATGTACCTTTTGCGATTCCAGAATTCTGTGGGTAAATCAAAACAAAGTTCCTTTTTTATTTTTATTTCTAAACCCTTGATCTTGGATTGAAGAGGAGATTCTTGAAGCCGTTGTTGAAACCTTCGAAATGCTATTTCATCTTTGAGGAAATTAATTTGAGCCTCTTTATTCTTAAGGAAGGGCAAAACTTTTCTAATGGGAGGTTTGTTAAACATGGGAAACATATTTTTTTCTTCAATAGTTATCCCCACTTGCGTAACCCTAAATAGAATGAGTGTTTCAATAAAATAGGTGCCTAGTTTTACAAGACTGGTTATATCCTTTACCAGGAAAAAGAAGGTAGAAGATGACAAAAGTGAATTTCCTAGGGAATTTTGTATTTCAACATTGGAAAGTTTGTAACTGATTCCTAGTCTACTACCATTTGCAGCTCTAAGGACTTTCTTATTTTTTTAAAGTATTTGGTTGGGATGAGTCCCTCTTGGACACAATTGAGATCGACACTTGTGCTGAACAAGGAAATGATATCTAAAATAAATGACTTGTTAATGATTAAGGTTATTCGAGTGTGCTATCTCCTAATGGATATCCTTATAAGATAGTTTAGAAAATCTCCTTGTTTGACTTTTTGATCCGATCAGTGATATCTACTGGCTGAGATTGTTCAACCTTTTTAGAAAATTATTGGAGGACAAGTCGATTCAAATAAGCACTATTTATGATTGGAGATCTTGGATAGTTACTACCTTAGGCTTACTAGATGGGAACCTATTCAGAGCATCAGGGATTCTGTAAGTATTTGCTATTTGACGATGAGAAAATATACCAGAGAAAAATGAGGAAGGTTTATCTAGAGTCTTTTTAAATTAGTCTAGATAGTATTTTTTTCTGATCATAATCCTGAAAATTACTTATCATTTCTAGGAGAAGATCTTCTTTTTTTGATAGAACATTAATCTCAAGTTGATCTTCTTGGTCAAACTAGGACGACTCTAAGAGATCATTTTAAATTTGGTTAAACTCTTGTTCAAATTCATCAGTAGCACTATCATAATCTCCACTTTCCTATAGTAAGAGATGTTGGATCTAGCTAAGGAAAAAATCATCAAGATTAAGATTTCTAACCTTTTTATATAATTTTCAATATTTGGCAATCTGATTAAGTTTTCCACACCTATAACTTTTGCCATTATTGGGAGCAAGAAGCTCGACTTTGCCGTTGAACACTGTTAAGGATGAGAAGATTTTGGTTTTCTAGAAATATAAGGCTTGGTAGTAGAAACCTTCCCTTTTGATGTTGGTTTTCTATTAGCCTTATTTATATATGAAGTTTTAATGATTATCAGCTAAACTGCAAGCGACCAGGTCCCTAGACGTGCAAGGTATAGTACAACTGGCACAGGTCATCTGCATAGTTTTGTCCTCTTGTGTAACAAACTTGTAGGTGCTATTATGTACCAACTTGGATAGCTGGTCTAATGATATTTTAGCCCTAGTCATCACTCATCTATAAAAGGAAATAGATGCCTTTTCATCAAATGGTTTTTTCATAAATCTAAAGAGTGAAGAGAGGCAGTAAAACCCCATTTCTACACTGCTCAAGTTCTTAGCTGATTGTATATGCTTGAATAGAAATTATTCTTGAGTGAGTGTTGATTTGTAACTGAACTACTCATGTTATAAGAGTAGTGTTTTTATTTATTGAGAAAATTTCTTAGGTAGAGTTACCTAAGTGTGAAGTTGATTAGAGTTAATCAGTGTAGAGGGAGTCCTTTGTAGAGTTACCTAGATGAGCTTGTAGTAGAGTTGCTACTAGCGCAACGAGCCTAAAGTTAGGC
Source organism: Capsicum pubescens (assembly GCA_030864215.1). Lineage (NCBI taxonomy): Eukaryota > Viridiplantae > Streptophyta > Magnoliopsida > Solanales > Solanaceae > Capsicum > Capsicum pubescens. Next base: position 188,854,665 of record CM061548.1, read on the forward strand.
TGAAATCTAGAATGTAATTAGAAGGTTGGTTATAGTGTATTTCCTTGGTGCTTGTGAAGGCAATCCATGGTTTTTCCTTTCCTGGTTATTTCTGTGTACTTTGCCTATGATCGATCTTGAGGGACTTGGTCCCTTACTGTGTGGTGCTAACCCCAAAGGGTTCCAACAATTGGTTTCAAACCAAGGTCACTCTAAAAGGTTCACACCTAGAGTGTTTTGGTTAGAATGAATGCTCTACCTAATCTAGAAGAAGGCAAATCTACTACTAGACCACCCAGATTCAATGGACAGTATTATAAGTGGTGGAAAAATAGGATGTTTGACTTCATCATGGTGAGGATAGTGAACTGATAGACATTATTATTGATTGTACTTATGTTCCTTTAAAAGAATTCAAAGAAAGGTATTTGACAAGAATGGTTGAAAAAAGTAGAGGGGAGTCCAATGATGAAGATAGAAAAAAGATTGAAAATAATTACAAGGCCAAGAAGTTGTTAGTATTTGGCATAGGTCCTGATGAATATAACAAAATCTCTGCTTGTGAAAATACATAAGAGATCTTTGATTGCTTGAGGATTGCTTATGAGGGAACTACTAATGTGAGGGATTCTAAAGTAGATACATTGACTAGCCAGTATGAGATCTTCACTATGAAAGAAGGAGAAACCATCCAGGAAATGTATACCAGATTCACCTCAATAACAAATGAGCTTTATTTTTTAGGAGAGGTGATTCCAGTGTATAAGCAAGTAATAAAAATTCTAGGGGTTCTTCCTAAGTCTTGGGAATGCAAGGTAGATGCCATAAATGAGGTAAAAAACCTGAAGACCCCCACTATGGATGAACTGATTAGAAATTTGAAAATCCATGACCTAAAAAAGCAACAAGGGATGGAGAAGAATAATACAAGAAGAGAAAAATCTTTGGCATTGAAGGCTTCTAAATATGATCTAGTTGGCGATGAAGACACAGATGTTGCTTAGTTGGAAAATAGAATTGTTAGAGCCATGAAAAGGAGTGGTCAATTCCAAAAAAAAAAAAGAAATGTTGAAGTATGTCACAAATATGGAAGTCCTAAGCATTTCATCAAGGACTGTCCTATGCATTAAATAGATCATCAAGATTACCTCAAGGCTGAAGGTGACAAAGGAAAGATTAGGGACCAGGTCCTTGATAATTCAAGAAGGAAAACAACAGCTGAATATGCTGTAATACAAGCTCTGACAGTATGGGGAGATATTCCAGTGATTCAGGTGAGGATCAAAAGACTGGAGGTATTTCTATGCTAGCAGTGGAAGACAATCCAGGTATCTATTATTCCCTATTTGCATTCATGGCAAACACAGAGGATAAAAAAGAAAAGGAGGTAACTCTTTCTGATATTAAGAAGAATCCAGATAATTATACTGCTAGAAAGATAATAAAGCTTGTGAGTATGTTGATAGACTCTATGTGAACTAACTGCTGAAAAGAAGCCTTAGAAGAAAAAGTAGAGAATCAAGAGCATGAGATGATTGCTTTAACTCTCAAAATTTCTGAAACTGAAGAGTTCACAAAGATGAAGTCTTAAAATTTAAGTCTAATAAATAATTTGAAGAAAGTAAATGGTGTAGATGGTAAAGGGAAAAAGGAAGCCTCAAGGCTTGATATTGATCTTGAGGAGGGATTGAAAGCTTCCTTAAAACACCTTATGTCAGCACTTCACAGAAATAAAAAATTAGAGAGGTGCGTGAAGCTTGTGTTCAAAAGGAAGACCTAGAATGACCTTCAGATTTAATGAATGAAAATGCTCTGGAGAATGAACTGAAAAAAAATTTATGGGTCGATGAGAGGAGTGAATGTAGTCCTTGATTAGTCAGGAAAATTATTGATCCTTGGTGAAGGTAAAAATGAAGAGCAAGAGGATGAAAGATGCAGATAAGCTCTGATTCTCAGGGACTTGGTCCCTAAGAAATTCATCTCAGAAGGAGATGATTCAGCAGCTTGAATTAAGTCAAGTTTGGGACCTGGTCCCCAGACTTGCTTTGGGAACAAGATCTGAGCAAAGAGGGAGTGTACATAGATTAAATCATGATGCTGACTTAACCTAATATATGGATTAGTGTCTCTCACAAAAAGTGGCTATGATAAGGGGACAGATATCCGTGATAAAGTAAGTGCATATTAGTCTAACTCAGTACCATATCCTTGCAGGTATACACCTATTAGAACAACTTTGAAAGTGGACAAATGTGACTTGCATAAATTTGAAAGATTCTCCCAAAAATAAGAGGGACTTAGTCTCATCTTACAGGTTAGTATCATTGCAGTATGCTTTAATAATCATAAAATATAGTCTGAGAAAGTCATATGTTTTTCCTTTTCTCATAAAAACTATTAATTCTTTTGCAACATGAAGAGTCACTCTTATTAAAAATTGACATGTTATTCCAAAAGAAACATATTTTGATGACAACGATCACCTCTTTAAATTGCTAAATCATGCTATTTTCTCAACTCATCACTATTTGGCTCTTCTAAACTAAACTGATCTTTCTCACTTTCTTTCACTCAAAGAACCAAATGACCGACATTGCTGCTTCTTTAAATCCAGCTAAAAATCTTGAAGTAGATAAAATACCAAAAAACCAAATTGAATATGTCCACATCGAATACCTTGATCCTTTAGAAACCAAAGGCATAGAAAACTTTGCATTAGGTCCTGTAAGTCAAAGTTTGGTAACCTTGCTGACTAAAGCTAAAACACATAGTTATGAAAAGGAAGAAAGCCTCTCAGGGACTTGTTCCCAAGAAGAAAAAGTTGATATTTGATGGTAATAGGAAAGTAATGATACCAAAGAAAGAGATGCAGGATGTGGGTAGTTAAAAAGGGAATAAAATGATGATGACTCAAAAAGTTCACTCAGGAAAAAACTCTTGATCCCAAAATATGTGAGAAAAAAGAGAGACATAAAATGCCATATGGGTACCCCTCAATAATATATTCAATCACTTTGGGGTAATTGGGACAAAGGGAACACATGGAACAACCAAGTTGATATTCAGTCTGATAAAACTTGTGGAGAATGAATCTCAAGTATTTGAGTTGCTACCTATTTATGAGAAGTTGGAAACAGAAATGGAGGATTTAAGGATTAAGTTAGCTACCAAAGATGCTGATATAAATGCATTAAACATTTCTGAATCAAAGGATGTCCTCTAAAGGACCAGGTTCCACTGAGGAACCTGGAACTGAAAATGCAAACTCTAAGCAAAAATAGCCAAGCTAAATGCGGAAGTGAAGGACCTTACCAAATAGTTGTTGGATGATAACATTTCTAAAAATGTAAGAATATAGTACTGCTTAAGTCCTTTTCACCCAATACTTCTTCCACCTGAGCCCTGATACCCTTATTTTCTTATCAACCTCGTGTTAGTTTTACATCCTAATTCTTATAATGGATTTTAAAGATAGTTATCTTATGATGATTATTTTATCTTTGATTTGTGTGTAACATCTATTTTCTTTAAAGTGCAAAGCTATTATTCATGTTAGTATTGCCCTAATGGCCATAAGTTAACTGATTTGTGCTTAATTTGTTCTTAGTTTACTGTTAATCCCCTTTCAATGATGCCAAAAGGGGGAATATTGAGTTTATGTAGAAAGGACCAGGTACCAAATACATTGAGTTATTGCAGAATTAGGTGTCATGTTGATAGGGTAAAAGCGTGTAATGTGCAAAATGCATTATTTGAAGGTGCATGATGACATGAGGAATAAATGGAAGAAATCAGAGGTAAATACACTAATTAAAGGTGCATGATGGTAGAGGGAAGAAATGAAAAAAATCAATAGTTTTTGCTGCAAAATGATAACAAGGGACCATATTCCCGTGTTGCATGATGATAAGGGGAACATTCATCTTCAGGTGATAATCACTCGGATTAAATGTGATGAATGTGCACTGATGCTCAAATTGTATGGTTTGGTTTGTCATTATCAAAAAGGGGGGAAATTTCTATATGAAGTTTTGATGATGAGCAACTAAACTGTAAGGGACTAGGTCCCTGTATGTGCAGGGTACAGTACAACTGGCACACATCATCTACACTGTTTTGTCCTCTTGTATAACAAACTTACAAGTGTTTTTTTGTACCAATTTGGATAGCTGGTCCAATGATATTCAACCCTAATCATCACTCATCTATAAAAGGAAAGATATGCCCCTTCATTAAATATTTTTTGCACAAATTTAAAGAGTGAAGAAAGGTAGTGAAACCCTATTTTTACACTGCTTAATTTCTTAGCTGATTGTATATGCTTAAATAGAAACTATTATTGAGTGAGTGTTGATTTGTAACTGAACTACTCATGTTATAAGAGTAGTATTTTCATTTGTTGAGAGAAGTACTTAGGTAGAGTTGCCTAAGTGTGAAGCTGATTAAAGTTAATTAGTTTAGAGAAAGTTCTTGGTAGAGTTACGAAGATAAGCTTGTAGTAGAGTTGCTACTAGAGAAAAGAGCCTATAGTTTAGCTGAAATCTATAGTGTAATCATGAGGTTGATTATAGTGGATTTCTTTGGTTCTTTTGAGGTAAAGTTGGTTTTTTCCTTTCATGGGTTTTCACGTAAAAATACTTTTGTTTTTATTCTTTCTGCACTGTCTCTTATTTCCTGGTTATTTTTTTGTACTTTTAGTGTGATCGATCTTGAGGGACCTAGTCCCTCACTATTTGGTGCTAACCCCCAAGGGTTCCAATACTTTCTCCTACATGGGGGTAAGCCAAATTTCTCACAAAAACTCCTTCAATCTAGTCGAGTTTGTGCCCTATCTTTAGCTACTTGCCTTAGTATGTTATCTTGTCGACATATTTTTAAGACAACTTATTGGATTTGACTTGTGAGATTTCCATAAGTAATCTTCTCATAAGGGATGATGTTGCTTGAATATTGGTGTTAAAGTTCTTCTTTGACTTGGTCCCTAAGACACTTGGGCAATCTATCAAGAATTTTTTCTTCCAATATGAGATATTTCTATCAGGTCTTTCATAGATCAGTGTGAGAAAAGAGTCCTTATAACACCTAAAATCAAAAAAAAATTTGCACTTAAGATTGTTAAGTATCTCAGAGGACCTTTTCCTAAAAATACCCAGACTTTCTATGAAGGTTTTGATAATAGTATAAATTAACGTGTTTGTAGAGTCAGGAATAGTCTTACCATCTTAAAGAATTGGTTCTCTTAGTGAGTCACCTTGGACACTCTGGAAGATATTTTGCTTATCTTCCTCTCTAAGATGGGTATACCACCATCATTTAAGATGGACTGTAATCCAGTTGTGAGGACATGGGTAGTAAGTTAATTCAATAAGTTATGAGCAGTTCTATAGGCAGTGACAACCATTGTCATCTGCTGAAGTTTGGACAGGATGTTATAAATAGAACAACCATCTATGTTCTATTCATTGATTTTATTAGCATTATAGTTTTTTTGCATAACATCATGTTTATCTTTAATGCTACGTCCTAATGGGTAGCTCTAGGGTAATAAATTTTTATGGATTACGCCAACTAAAAAATTCAGTAGGGGCTATTTTTAAAGGAACTTCTTCCTCCAGCTGATTGTCATCTGAACTGCTTTGTTGAAGTACCCCAACTATAGCATAGGATGCGTTACATAGGGTATTAGGGGATACAGGGTTGAGAAATTTCTTAATTTATATGATTCGTCATTGAAGATTAGAGAGTTATGGAAAATCTTTTGAATTGTGTATTTCGAGTTTTCTTATTAAAGGTTCTAGGGATCTCATAGGGTTTGAATAATGGAGTTGAAGAGATGGAGGACTCTGATAATTTAGGAGTTAAAGATGTTTTTGAAATCAAATATTCACTAAGAACATGAAGATACTTATTTGTATAGTTATTGTGTTCAAAAAGATTTTTAATATCTTTGGTTCATTCAGCCTTTCTTTTGAAAGGTGAAGCTACAACGAGCTATCAATATGAGAAATAGTAAAACCTTATGATGGAGAAGTTCAACGATGACGTCTGCCCCATTTATGATTTTCCATACTTTAGAAACATTAATTGATTTTGAAAAAGAAAACTCTAATTGATGATACTCAACATAGGCCTCAAACCATTCAAAGAAACTAATTTATTTTTGGACAGAATTTAAAAAATCATAATAAATTTGTTGGATGTTATTTCTTTCATTCTTTTGCAAAATACTGAAAAATCAAGTTTGTTTTAAAATATTTCCTGATGAATAAAACTCTTCCCTAAGTGTTTCTTTATCATTATGAAAATCTTGGTTTAAAACTCCTAGCCCTCCACCTAAGGCCGAGTAAGTTGGAGATTGGGGTTGGTCGTCATGGACTTCAATTGGAGGTGTTTCCATAGAATATTTGGATTTTAGTAACCTAGATTCAAAGTTGACAACCTCAATTCTATAAGTGAATGAAGAAACTAAATTCCTAGCAGTTTGTAGTTCTGGAAGAACCGATGGGGAGCTAGAGACTCCCTGGATAAGAGATCTCTGAAAAGAGATAGAAATAGTTCTGTTGGATCTAACAAATTGTAGTATTCTTAGTTTTTTTGCTAAAGTTGCATCCCTACAACATCCAGCTTTGAGGTGAGGATACTTGGTTCCAAGATATTATCTTGGGAACTGATAAATGAGATTGCTGAAGATCAGTTTAGAAGAGAACCGTTTCTCCTTTATAGCTATTTTTCATTGTTCTGGAACCAAAGGCGGTATCTGATATGATTCTCGCCACAAAGAATCAAATCTAAATGCAAAAAAGTAAGATAGAGGGATATGATATCAAAGATAGAAAGACACAAATATGATAACAAAAGGGCAATCAAAGGGTGTATCAAACCCAAAAATCTCCCTTAAAGATTACCAAATATTACCTAACTCTTACGTGACTGAAAGGGGGATCGAATCTCCCTTACAACTGACATTTCTAATTAATGATCGACATTCACTTTTCCAAGCTCTCAAACACTCCCAATTGAGGTTCATCAATTCATCAAGAAAAAACTAACTAAAATAAGCCTAGCCACCAAGTATTTATAGTTTGTCTATATATTACATAATTAGAGCCCAAAAGTGACCCAAACGTAAGAAAACCCCTACTAGGGGATGTTTTAACCCGCTCTTGAAATGCTAGAGTGGATCAAAAGTGGATCCAAAGCGCCTTGCGCGCATGACCCTCCCAAAGGTCTTTCGAGCCCCGTTTTGCACTTATTCGACCTCATCAAAGTTCTTTGACCCTCCTTAATTTCCATCCTCCTCCATGCGATATCTTTTAATAACACTAAGGAGTCATTAAGCATCTCGAGCATCATATGTATCTTATTCAAAGGTCTGGAGGCAATTTAGCTTGTATCATCCTCCCCTTCTCGAATAAGATTCAACCTCGAATCCAAACCTTGCAAAACCAAAGGAAGGACAAATAAATACAACATCCTCATGACATGAGGATTTGGGTTAGCACAAATAATCATAGCATCATGTCAAGGTTGCACACACTTAAGATATAACCAAGAATCCTTTGTGGTAAATATTAGAAACTTATCAAAAAATGTACAAAGGAGTTGGCTATGGGAATCATCAAGAGGAAGGAAACTACAAAGGTCATAATGGAATCATTAAATCCAAAAGGTAAGGCTACCTTCACCTTAGGATCCATAAGACACAATTGCTTCATCACCTATTTAAGAGACTACATTAAGTGTGGTGCCTCAATTGGTTTTTAAGTCTACAAGATCCATTTAGAATTTTTATTCAAACAAGTGGACCGAACAACAAGTTCTCTACCTCTACATAAAGCAAATCCAAGACTAGCATGGAGATCATCATAAGTAAAGAGGTAGTATAGAAAGGAATCAAGTGTAAAAGAATCATCCAAGGTGCTATTATATACAAGAAGGCTATTTGACTCAAACGATACAACACATAATGCACACAAGGATAGAATCAAAATATTTAAGCACATATGACCTTTTCCTTCCAAACAACTTCCCTGAAGAAAGGGGTCACCAATTGTAAACAATTCACAAAGAAGGTGATCACTAGTATGGAATCCATCAAAAGTGTTTTAAAGAGGAGACTCTCTCCTTGACCTACAGGTATTGAAATCTTGGTCAAGATTGGAAACACACAATGTTGAATTCTTGGATTTTTTCTTTACTTTCCTTCTTATCAATGCTTATCTTTGTTGGAAATGCCTCCCATGCATAACTTAGGTCTACCGAGTGGGTTGTAAATCCCCAAGAAAGACTTTCCATCATAGGGAAGGATTCCAACATCCTCATTTAAACTTTGCTTGTTAACTAGACCAACATCAAGTTGGGTGTGTGGAAATCACTATATTCAATTTGTCACCAGGGTCAAATGGATAGAGTGGCCATAGACATGGGTCTAGACAACACTTTTTCCCCCAAACACATCACTCAAATCAAAAGATATACTCTCCATACTAGCATAAGCATCATCGAAAGCAAATAGAGAGTAGAGAAAGGTATCACTAAAGTTAACTTCAACCAATGTGTCCTCATTATATACTCACTATTAGATTCAAGATCATCACCATGAGTATTATCAACAATAGGAGCATACAAATTAAAAGAAGAAATAGTTTCCAAAAAATTGATGCTTTCTCTTTAAGGGAAGAATCCTCAAGTAGACACATACCACTACTAACATCAAGGGAATCATTACTCAAGTTATCACAAGAATCAAGAAATTCATTGTCATAATTATCAAAAAAGGGTGGGGTGTCATACAAAGGATCATAACCACAAGCATTTTCGATTTCTTAAATATTCAAGCAAATTAAAGTTATCATCACCCAATTGATCATTCCATTTCAAACCTCTCATTCCTTTCATTTAAGAGTACTCTTATATTCAAGGAAGAGATTTCCATATTTAAGATAAATGTAGTCACACCATAGTGGGTTGTCATATAGTCCATAATAACCCTCAAGATGAGCTATACCATCAACATTATTCATACCACTAGGTTCACTATGAGTATTGCACCATCTTTGAACCTAATATTATACTTAAAGAGAGAAGGATCAATCCATTAAAGAGGATTAAAACTTGTAAGTTCAATATCAATAACACAACTATCAGGTTTTTGAAGAAGTTTCAAACACATAATCATCCCTATGAGTAAGAAAAACAATAGGATATTCACTAAAGGACATGCTCAAAGATTCACTCCTATTTACTTGCCCAAATTTTTTAATGTCATCACTCACTTGAGGCTCATTAATCACATAAAAATCATCCTCAAGTGGTGTACTAGTTTTGCACGCAATTTGATCAATACAAATTTCATAAGACAATGTACCATCATTCATCGCATTGGCTTCAACACTAGGTGGACTCAAATTGATCTTACTAGAAGAGTCAATGAGGTTATTAATAGGATCAACTAGTGTTTCCACACTGTCAATGGGTACATCATCAACAAGAGGAAACAAATCATGAGACTCATATATAGATAAGCTAATACTCACACTTAATAGGCTACTTGCCACATAGTCATCATTCACATGTACAAAAGTGTAAGAGTGAGTTATTTCACCTTGAAGTTCTTGAGAATATTCTTCTTTGCCTTAGTGTGAAGGTCCTTTACAAGCCTTGGAAGCATCTAAGATTTCCCTCATCAACTCTTTAAAGAGAATTTTCTCTTTTGGTTCTTGTTCTCCTCCACTTTCCATGTTGGTACCTACACACATGTCCTTGTTAAAAGATGGACAAACAATGTTAGCTCAGTTTGGTGGCAACCCCCTACTTCGCTCCTAACTACCTCTCATTTTTCCTCTCTTAGGTTTTCACCTTGTAATCCCTTACTTCTCTTAATCTTTTGTCTCTCAATTTCTTTAGGCTTGGATTAAGTGGTTACATCTCTTTGAGATTTGGGAAGAATGGATGGAAAGAGATGATTTTTCCATTGGTCCTTTACAATCTTAGGCCAATTTTGTACATTTGGAACCTTATGTTGTGAAAATCAATTGGCACCCAAGCATAAATGTCCATGTTCCAAGTGGAAGATGTCACACCACACCTCCTCATAATACCCACATCGGGTGAAGAAAACCTTCACTTTCTAAAACCCTTTATTCACCATAAGAACTAAGGTCATCATTCATCTCATGTTCTCCTTTGGAGTAGTATCCCTCACTTTCATCCATATTTTTATCGTGGCTATATACATAGCCCCCATAATCTCCATCTTCTTCATAGCCATAACTATCTTCACCACAATCATAGTCTCCTATGTCGTAGTAACAATTTTCTGAAGATATTAAGGACATGCTTCCTTATATCACCTTGTACCTAAAAAATGAACAAACAAGATTAGTAGTAAATATCCTCACCAATACTCGTATGAATCTCACCTTTGTAATCCTCACAATTGGAGCAGAGAATATTGGAAGTTGCTTATACTCCGGTGGTCAATAAGGTGTCAATCTCTACTTGCAGCCAATGTGGATTATTTTTTGAATGATTCAAAATATAAATCAATTAAGGACTTGAATTGAGAAATCACAACGTATTGAAAAAGAGAAAAGCTTGAAAGAAAATGGATGATGAAAGAAATAAGACTTAAGAACTAATCAATCAACTTAGTAGATAAATTACTTAGTTGTTGAGTAGTTTAAGAACCAAAATATGAGTTTAGGATCAAGAAAATGAAACTAAAGAATCAAACCTTGAGAAAAATGGAATTGTAAAGCTTTAAATGTGTTTGGAAGCTTGATTTGCCTTGGAGAAGTGTTGATCTGCGTTGGGGACCTACTTCAGCAGGTGGGGCGCATCACCAACACACCTTGGACACAACTATATGTGACACTACTGGTTTGAAATATGTTTGGACTGTTGTAGGAACTCCAATGTAGGTCAAGGGTAGATGGGGCACAGATCAGCCGTCCAGTCCTCTTAGAATGGCGTTTTTGCCCCTCTATTGGTCCCTCTTTGTTCTCTTTCTTGGAACTTCCTTGGAATATTTGTAGATGATTTTGTACAAACACTTTTAACACTTTTTTCTTCCTTATTTTTTGATCAAACAAACAATTTACTAAAAAAATTCAACTTGAAGATAACAAGCTTCTCCAAGAACACCAATTTTTCCTAACTTCTTCTCTAGAGCTGGAAATGAGTTGAAATTTTAAACATAGGAACTTTTCAACCTTCCAAAATCATTCCAAACACCATTTAGCTCAAATTATTCACCAAAGTCATTAGATTTTTAATTCGCTTCAAATTTCATTAACCCAAGCTTCCAACGATAGTAGAAGGCTCAATTTCACTCCGATTTAGCTTAAATATGATTTATAGACTTATATAGTGTTAGAGAACACAAATATAACAATAGAAAAACACAAAATCAAAAACTAAAAATTTGACCTCAGAACAAAAACATAAATAGTGTCTTTTGGGGGATTTTTGTTTTTTGACACCACTTTTTTGTTGATTTTCAATATAACAAACCCAAGATTGAATTTGTAGGAATGAAATCATGCTCTGCACTAATACCAAATGATAAGATTCTCACAATAAAGACTCAAATATTAATGCAAAAAAGTAAAGATAAAGGGATAGGATATCAAGATAGAAAGGTAGACACAAATATGATAACAAAAGGGCAATCAAAGGGTGTATCAAACCCAAAAACCTCCGTTAAAGATTACCAAATAACACCTAACTCTCACATGACTGAAAGGGGGATCAAATATCACTTACAACCAATGTTTCTAATCAAAGATCGATATTCACTTTTCTAAGCTCTCAAATACTGCCAATGGAGGTTCATGAATTCATCACTATCAATCAACAAAAAACTAACTAAAACAATCCTAGCTACCAAGTATTTATAGTTTGGTTAAATATTACATAATTAGAGCCCAAAAGTGACCCAAATGTAATAAAATGCCCATTAGGGGCTATTTTGAGCCACTCTTGAAATTCTAGAGCGGATCAAAAGCGATTCCAATGTGCCTTAGGTGCATGACCCTTCCAAGGGGCTTTTGAGCCCCGTTTTGCACTTCTTTGACCTCGTCAAAGTCCTTTAAACCTCCTTAATGGTAATATTCATCCATGTGGAATCTTTTAATAGAACTAAGGAGTCATCAAGCACCTCGAGCATCATACGTATCTCATCCAAAGGTTAGGAGGCAATTTGGCTTGTATTGATATCCATGACCTTATACTGAATTCTATAGATAATTGTAACTAGGAGAGATCCAATTTATGTCCTATAGTTGGATTTCTTAAAATTAAGCATTAAAGAATCTAATATATTTAGATCTCGTAAGGATACAGTAAAATTTAGAAACTAATCAAAATAAACAAGACCATTACAGAGACTGGTTTAAACCATTCCTAGTAAGGAATCATTGAAATATATAAATCTAGAATCTCTAAGGAAAAAGATCAGTGACATAGCTAAACCTTCTCAAGAAAGAGGTTTAGCTGCAATTTGAACTAAACCAAAATAGAGGTAATTGTACTTACGCCTAAATCTTTCTATAGCCTTGGGGTTAAAAAGCTTGATATCCTCATGATCTGACTCAATATGAATGGTTTGTTCAATGGTTGATATATGGTAGTCACTTGTCAAAGACCGCCATTTAGAAAGAGCACTATAAATTTGGTCTTTGGGATGTCTGGAAATTTTCCAATCATTAATTGATTATTGCAAATCAGGGAAGCTAATCTCTTCCTTGAGCTTTGAATTGGGAGAATTATAGGAAATTATAGATGATAAAGAGGCTGAAGAATTTTTAGAGGGAAAAGAGAAGGGACAAAAAAATGCCGTAGTAAAATCTATAAGAGAGTAGTTTGAAAATAACACTAAAAATAACTTAAATACTTTCTATCCTTGGATCAAGAGACCATTGGGTTCCATATAGAAAACTTTTCAAGTATTTAACTCAATACTATATGGGAGAGTTAGATTTGGTAATTAAATTATTGGAGTCTTGTCTCAATCTTATAATGTTAGCTAGATCAATTTTATTATAAAGGTTCTTTAATCGTATTGTACGAAGGATATATATAACCATTTGTAAGTCCACTAAGTCTTTTTGGAAATCCATCTATTAATTCTTAGGTACACAACCTATAGTGCAAATCTGAAAGACCATAGTACTGTCTTCAATTTGATCCTTTTATAAAATAGATTTTTCTTAGTTGTATAGATTGGTTCAAAGTTTTACCATTTAAATTATAGATCTGACAGTACCATACAATATCAAGTTAGAAGCAAGAATAATAATCTTTACTTCCCCCCATGGCTCTGATACCAAGGACACGAAAAAATTAGAGTAGAACTTGAACCAATTTATACAACTTAGCAGAATTTAAATTGTATCCACTTACCCTAAATATATATATACATATAGAAAGTACACACATATATATATAGAAAGTACATATATATATGTATATATATAGCAAGTACATATAACAAGAATAACCAATCCACCAAATGTATCCCACCATCCTTTAAGAAGATAGAATACTTGGCTCTGATACCAAGTATATAGAAGCGAACCCCTAAAATAAAGAGGGTAGAATACGGGTAAGAAGGAGAAGAAAAGGAAGCCAGGTTATTAACCCAAATGTAAATGATGCAGGTATATATAAATAAAGATGTAATAAATAAATTAGGTATCGGGGCCGAACATATGCTAAATAATGTGATTAATTAATTAAAGCAGGTGGCGGTGCCAATAATAAGTAATATGTACAATAAAAATACAAGTAAATAAAGTAGTGAAAAAGACACAACTGAAAAAATTAAACTTTGATATTAATATTAAAAGTAAATTTCAAATATATAAGAGAAAGGGAGAGAAAAGTCTAACTAAGACCTCCAGAGAGAAAGAGAGAGAGAGAGAGAAAGCTTCTTCCAAAGAAAAATAATGTGTCTTTGTCAAGCGGATAAGTAGGCTATTTATAGCCAAAAATTTGCTACAGTAAAAATGCTACAGTGTTGCTACAGTCTTCTTTATTTCAGATAGATTGTTGTTAATAGTTGTTAGAGGATAGCCTATTGGCAATTGATGATGGTTTCTTCTTCTCTTGACATTGATTTTTAGTTTTTGTTTGAACGTTGGATTATTTTCTTAGCAGAATAAATGTAGTTGAGTTATATTTAACATGATTTCATACTTTGTTTGAGGGACATCCTGGAGAGGATCATTCAGTGGTGAGTGTTTATGCTTTGGACTCTTGATTGTCAATTTTAAGGGTTATTCAAACCAGTCATAGCACTAGCAGTGGGTCGTAGACATTGGTCATCACCATTTGTGCCCAGGTAGAACCCTATGGGCTTATCCTTATGTTGGCCATTATGGATTTTGGTAGATTAGATTTAGTTCTTTGATGTAGTGTGATAGGATTGCGCAAATAGGACTCAGTGACTTTCTTCTTGGTTCAAAGTAGATGGCAGGCTTGGAAAGATAAAAGAAGGTTATATTTGGATAATGGAGTTGATCACATGATCCATGTCTTGGATTGTCTTTGACTTGGATGAGATTTTCCTTGGTTATGCTTGTATCAGTGTGATATTTGTGTTTTGTGGTTTGGATTTATGCTCATCGTCCATTTTTAATTTAGTTGGAGGCCAGTTGGTTGTTAAAGTTAAATATTAACTATTTGGAGAGTGAATCAAGGAAGTTGGTTGAAATAGGGATACTTAAGAAAAAATCCTATCAAAGTATTATTTCTTCTTAGAGGTTATATAGGGAGTCGTGCTCAGAGCATGCAGGCCCAGTACCTCCTCCCTTTGAGCTTTTGCTCTCTTTCTATTCATTGACTTTCGCAGACAAAAGTCCTTTTTGTTGTGGATATTATAATAACCCTCTAGGTCATTTCCTTGATTTATAATGTTTTGAGCCTGTGGATAAAATTCATTTATGACTTGCTAAAAGTATCAGTTCATTTATCGGATAGTTTATTTAGGTTTTAGGCTCATGTCCCTATTTTAGAGCTTTCACTATTAAGGAATTGGTTTCAGACCAAAACTCCTTGTATATGACCTCGGATAAGAATTCTATAGTTACATCATCTCTATAACATTTATTTTAGGCTAGGGGGACCCTTGGTTTAGTTTCCAAGGCTTCCGTACTCATTTTGGGCTATTGGGTGGATTATATAAAAAATAAAACTATAAGTGTGGTATGATTCCAACTAAAATCATGATATTACTACTGTTTTTCTAAAAAGGGTTATTCCCACTTTTTCACTTTTATAATGGATTCTTTCATAACGGGAACCGTACCACCTTAATGTATGATTTATGAGCTTTTGAAACTAAAAAATAATATTTTAGAAATTTGACTAAGATTGATTTTGGTTCATGGTTTTACCACTATATTTTACTTTGGTTGTAAGAGATTTCGATCCTTTAAACTATATTATGATGATTTAGTCCCAAAGTAGAACCCGAGCAATGAATTTATTGACTTACACTCTTTTAGCCATGATTTGAGTCTATGTATATATTATATATACATCTCTCTGGTACTAGATGAAATAGACTGATGATGATGATGATTAGAAATCCTGAAATAGGACCAGGTCAGTGTAAAGGGTACTCTCGAACCCCCTTAGGGCCCCTTCATCTGTGAGCCATCATACCAAAAAAAAAGGTTACTGTAGGTCTTACCTTTGTGAGCCATCGAGCTCGAGGAGGTATATACACTGGGTTATGTTATGACACTTGGATCGATTATGGTATTATGGATTTACTTTACACTCATTCATGTATGCGCATTGCTTATCAATAATATGTCGTCTAGTTCTTATATATATAAGTCTTATGGGGGTTATCATAGGTATAGGTTATGAGTGTTGACTGAACCTTTTGATTTATGGGGTTCAGTCAGGTATTATTTGTCCAGACTAGCCATTTAATTTAATGTTGTTATTAAGGTTAGTTTGTGGTAGGTTGATTATGGAGTGGTATTGAGGTTGGAGATATGGTTCTGATCCCTTCTCTCTTATAGTAAATTATTGTATGGATAATTGTCTCATAGATAGACATAGGGTTAGGGACCGTGATTATGCCAACTCTGGTTTCCTACTTGATTAGGACGCCTTTAGATGCTAGGTTGGTTACCTCAATCATTACCTTGAGTTGTTATAAATATATACACACAAAATATTATCGTATATCCCTCTCTTCCTTTCTATTTCATGCCATATACATATTTTTGTCTTCTTAAACTACTATATATATGTTTATTGTACTCATTATTTATACAATGGCCAGTGATATATAATATAGTGCTTTAGTTTCTGAGTACAGTTAGAATAGGATAGTTCACCCTTATTGCCTCTCTAGCTTTATTATGTTACCTTCTTAGATAGTTTCATGTAGTTTATATTCTTTCTTTTCATGTTATCTATATTTTCATTATCTTTGGATCTTAGTCGACATTTGCCTACTGAGTACAACCCGTTTGTACTCATACTACACTTTTTCAGCCTGTAGATCATAGTTCGAGTTCTCGTTGTTGTTGTGCACATCGTGTGGAGTAGTTATGGATCAGCGATTTTGGGTGAGCTCCTAGAATTCAGAGTATGACTATTCTCCCTCTTATGGTTTAGACTTATATCTGTTGTATTCAAAGAGGGGTTGTATTTGTATATTTATTTAGTATTGAACCTTTTACTCTTATTGTATTAGAAGATCTTGTACTACCTTTATTAGATTTTTGGACTATTGTAAATATGTTAGTCCTCGTATCATATTTATTTTACATATTTCTTTCATTTCTTTAGATAGTCCATTACTAGTGGTTTTAGGCTATGGGTTGATGTATCTACTGGTGGGTTGTAGTAGGTACCATTATGACCTGAGAAATCATATCGTGATAGTAAGTTTGTAAATCCATTGCTTGAGATCAACTTCGGGACTAAATCAGTATCATAGAGTAAAAAGGGTTGGAGTCTCTCTCGACCGACGTAAATAATAGTGGTAAAATAGTGGATAAACCATGAACCAAATTCAATCTTGGTCTAATTTCAAAAACCTCATAAATCATCAATTAAGTTGGTATGATTTTTGTTATAACAGAATTCATTTTAAAAGTGAAAGGTGGAAATAAATCCTTTTTAGGAAAAATAGTAAAATCAAGGTTTTGTCAAAATCGACCATTATGTGAGCATGAATGAACCGTAATCTATGCATTCTATCACCAGTTTCTAGACAATACAATCATAATAATCTAGGCATCTATAGACAAAAACCGCATCCTTTATAAGAATAGATTAGTCACCTAGAGTCCAATTGGTAGTGTAATCACAACCTCGGACCCAATAGTATATAACTAGAGTGATAGTAATACTAAATCTGGGATACTATGATCCAATTTACTAAGCCAAATAGTAAACCTTATACTAAAGGGTCCTTATCATCAACTATGATCACATGTTTGTAATCTAGGGTGATAGGATTCCATGGCCATAATAAGCAGTTTATATAGGGTTCATGTTATGTTTCAACCCTAAATTCCCTAAACAGGCTAAGCCATATTGCGCTAGTCCCAAACGTGTCGTATCATCCTTACCTAGCATGCAATTTATATTTTACACCATCTTATAAAGAAAAGTAGACCGAAGCTGTAATGCCCTAAAATTTTCAGCTTTAGACCCACCAAAATATAGGTTATTGCATTAGCTTTCCAATGTCGCTTGTCTCGCTCAAATCTGAGGTCGCAGTGAAAAGTTATGGAAAATCTTGTAAGGCACTATCAGGTTACCAGTGACAATGACTCTAGCTATGATTTGTTGTCAGACACAAAAATTCATCATGTAGACTCATTGTGATGGCAGTGAGTGACCAAGGAATTCAATCCAATGGAAATGAGTCCAGCACACGACTCATTGTTAGACTAAATGAGTTGTTGTGTGGACCCATTGTCACAACAGTAAGGAACCAAGAAAATAACCCTTGGACAACGACCCTTCATGATGTCTCATTGTCAGGACTAATGAGTCATTAGGACGGGATCCATTGTCATAGTATAAAGGACCTAAAAACTTATGTCCTCAGGTCACGACTTAAGCCATGACTCGTGATCTGACATAACGAGTCATTACCCGAGCCGTAATGACTGTTTCCAGAATTTCCTGAATATTTTAAGAAGGGCGTATTGGTCTTTCCCCATTCTTTTAACTCCAAAGCCACATTGTTTAGGTACACAGGCCAGTTATTAGGGGTTAATATTACCCTAACACCTCAAAAACTCAAAATCAATCAACACATAGCAAAAAGGGGCAATTTTCTCTTCTCCAATTGCAAAGTAGGGTTCCTTAACTTCAAGCACAAATTCTAAGGAATTTTCCAAGGACTTCATCTCCAGGTATATGGGATTTCATCAATGGGTTCCTTCTATCCATTAAGTTCTAAGTTCCTAAGTTTAATTTCCCCTTCAAGAATTGAGTTCCAGGTCAAATATGAGTATATTTAATTCCTTCAGTTTATTTTTGTAAATAAATTGTGAGTACACATTTTTCCCTAAGAGTATCATCTACCCATGTTCAAAAATCATGAATTTCCTTATTCTGATAAATTGTGGAGCTTTGGCTTAAATTATGAAATTTCCTATTATGAACAACTTTTAGTATTATCAAGTTCAATTGCATTAGCAAAAAGCTAGTGAGTTATGAACACCTGATACCTAAATATTGATGCATATATATGTTTTCATGTCCAAAGCACTTAAGATTATCCATTATTGATATTTTTAGAATGTAATTACAATGAATAATTCAATTTTTAGTGTCGTTTAGTTGGGAGTGGTACATAACACCGAGCAAATGCATGGATAAAGACTCACTCGTTAGTTGAAGCTTGAGACCTTTAGTAGCAGTCCCTAAGTTCTAGAACTACGGCACCACCGTAGGTTATAAGGGTTCACTCGTCAGTTGAAGCATGACACCCTAGTACTTCGGGACCTCAGTTTAGTGGATCCACGCCAGCCCGTATTAGTACCCATGGAGAGGTACTAGCACCCTTCCAACTGGGGTTATTTGCTTAGATTGGGGTATATAGGTTATTGTTATCTCCTACAGTCTTGAGATCATGTTTTAATTTATATTCAGTTTAGGTTTGCTTGATCGAGTATTCAGTTATCCAATTTTATCCAGTACATGTTTATATTTGGTCTTGCATTCAGTTTTCATGTTCATGCATTCATGTTCAACTTATACTAGTTAGCTTTCCCATCTCACTTACTTAGTACATTCAAAGTACTGATCGCATATTTTTCTATGTTATATTATCTCATAATATAGGTTCGGACGCTCAATACCTAGAGATCGCACTTAGCACACTTTCATATCATCAACCACAGTATTTAGAAAGTCCTCGTTATTCAAGGACCAATTATCAACTATTTATTTTTCGTAAGTTAGAGTTAGTTGGGGGTTTGTCCTAACAACTCATTATATTTTAGAGGCTTTCAGACAGACATTTTAAATTTTCAACATGATTGGTTGTCAAACAGTTCTATTTCCAATTTTGGTCAATATTTAGCTTACATTATTTTGATTTCCATCAGTTATATCAATTAGCTTGGGCTCATTATTTTTTAAATTTCTTCAGTATCCTAATCCATGTAAGTCTGTGGGTTAGGTTGGGGTTACTTGTGACCTTAGGCACCGTGTTATGACTAGGGGGTAGTCTCAGGTCGTGACAAACTTAGTATCATAGCATCAGGTTTAAAGTCTCCTAGAGTGTCTAAAAGCCATGTTAAGTAGAGTCTTATTCATGGGTGTGAAGCGCTCCCCACTTATAAGCAAGAGGCTATGAAAAGTTTTAAGAAAGCCTCATTTTTTTCATGATTCATGTCGTGCGATAGAGTGTGAACTCTATTAAAATTCTCCTCCTAACTCATCCTCTACCCGTTTATAAAAAATGCCTCCTAAGAGAACCAACAGAAGAAGAAATGGGAACCAGCAAGCACCATCGCCAGTTTCCGAAGACCCTCTGAATGAGTAGGTCTCTCATGTTGAGTTCAAGGCTACCTTTACAATATTATCCCAATCTATGACTGCTTAGAATAATCAGTAGGTTGTTTTCCCCAGCCAACCCAACAACGAATACGACACAACTATAATCCGGGACTTTACTCAAATGAATCCACCGATATTCATCCGGTCTAAGTCTGAAGAGGATCCACAGGAGTTCTTAGACAGTGTTTAGAAAGTGATTGAGATCATGGGTTTCACTTTAAGTGAAAGTGCTGATTCGGCTGCCTATCAATTGCAAGGAGTGGCTCACACCTGGTTTAAGTAGTGTAAGGAACATAGAGGTGCCGATACAGGGCCAATAGAGTGGGATGAGTTTGTTGCTATATTTTTGGATAGGTTCTTTCTACTTGGGTTGAGGAAATCCAAGGTGTAAGAGTTCATAAACCTAAAGTAAGGTAACATGATGGTGAAGGAGTATTCGCTCAAGTTTACTCAGTTGGCAAAGTATGCCCCGACTATGGTTGTTGACTTTAGGGCTCGAATGAGTAAGCTTATGTCTGGTATTTCTGATGACATGGTCAAAGAGTGTAGAACGACCATGTTGGTTAAGGAGATGGACATCTCTACATTGATGGTTCATGCTCAATAGATTGAGAAGGAGAATATAAAAAGGAAGAAAAGAGAGAATAAGAGGGCCAGAACTGGTAATTTCAATTTCTCTTAGCATAGATCTGATAGTGGGAATCATTCTTAATTCTGCTAGAAATCTTCAACTCCAACCCCATCTTCTGCTTGTGCTTCAGTACCCAAGTTATGACAAGATACTAGAGATAGAGTGCCGGCTCTAAGTCCCAGGGTAGTGTGAATAGTGCTGGCACCAACCCAGTTTGCAAGAAGTATGGTAGGAATCACATAGGTGAGTGCATGGATAGTAGTGATGCCTATTTTTATTTGTCAAGTCAGGACACAAAGTGAGGGACTATCCAACAGTTATATAGAGAGATAGGGATGATGTTCAACAGAGTCATACTAACTCTTTAACAGTTATAGAAGGTCACCTGACTCAGAAGGGTGCCATTTCTAGTGCAACTGGTGGATAGCGTTAGGGTAGGTTCTATGCCCTTTATATTTGACAAAATTAGGTGTGTTCTCTTGATGTGGTCACTAGTACATTGCAACTCTTTCATATTCATGTTTATGCATTATTAGATCCCGAAACCACACTTTTCTTTGTGACACCTTATATAGCAGTAGATTTTGGTGTCAGTCCCAAAATCCTTGCAGAACCCTTTTTAGTTTCTACTACAGTTGGCAGTTCAATCATAGCCAGACGGGTGTCAAAAAATTTCCCAACCACAATATCCCAGAAGGTCACCTCAATCGACCTTGTTGAGTTAGACATGACAGATTTTGATGTTATTCTTGGCAAGGATTGGTTCCACTCTTGTTATGCCTCAGTTGATTGTAGGAACAGAGTTGTCTATTTTTTAGTTTCCAAACAAGCTAGTCATAGAGTGGAGGGGCAGTACCTCGGTGCCTATAGGTCAGTTTGTCTCTTTCCTTAAGGCAAGAAAATAATTTCCAAAGGGTGCATTCACAATCTTGTCTGAGTCAAGGACTTATGGTCTGAAATCTCGAGTCTTGAGTCAGTTCCAATATTAAGTGAATTTCCAGAAAAGTATTTCCTGAAGATTTGCCTGGAGTTCCTCCCGAGTGGGAAATTGACTTTGGAATAGATCTACTTCTAGATACCTAGACCATATCAATTCCACCTTATAAAATGGCTCCAACCAAGCTTAAGAAGTTGAAGGAATAGTTCAAATATCTCCTAAATAAGGGTTTTATAAGGCTTGGTGTCTCTCCATGGGGTGCTTCAGTTCTTTTCATATGCAAGAAAGACGTTTCTGTCAGAATGTGCATCGATTATCGTCAGTTGAACAAAGTCACTATCAAGAAAAAGTACCCCATCCCTAGGATTGATGACTTGTTCGACCAGTTTCAAGGTGCAAATTGTTTCTCTAAAATAGACCTTAGATCCAGTTATCATCTACTCAGAGTCAGAGATCGTGACATTCTAAAGACAACCTTCAGTACTCGGTATAGTCACTTTGAATTTGTTGTTATGACTTTCAGACTAATGAATGCTTCTGCATATTTTATGATCTTGATGAAGAAAGTGTTTAAGCAGTACTTGGACATCTTTTTTATAGTCTTCATAGATGACATCCTCGTTTATTCTCGGAGTGAGATCAAACACACAGATTATTTGAGGATTGTCTTGGAACTCTTAAAGATCACCAGTTATTCGCTAGTTTTAGCAAGTGTGAATTCTATTTGAAATTAGTATCATTCCTTGATCATATTATCATTGGTAAAGGTATTCGAGTTGAACATCAAAATACCAACGCAGTAAAGAACTGGCCTAGACCCATTTCTCCACTAGATATCAGGAGTTTCTTGGGTTTAACTAGTCATTACCGATGGTTTGTTGAAGGATTTTCCTCTATTGCTTCTCCCAAGTATAGAATGACCTAGAAGAGAGTCAAATTTAAGTGGTTCGATTCGTGTGAGAAGAGTTTTCTAAAGTTGAAGAATCGACTCACCTCCGCTCTAGTTTTGACTCTACTAGAGTGATCAGATGGTTTTATGTTATATTGTGATGCTTCCATATTTAGTATTGGTTGCATTTTGATACAGCGAGGCAAGGTTATAGCATATGCCTCTAGGCAACTCAAACCTCATGAGAAAAACTACCCGACTCATGATCTTGAACTGGCAAAAGTTGTTTTTTGCCTTAAAGATCTAGAGACATTATCTTTATGGGGTGCATGTTGATGAGTTCTTTGATTTCAAAAGTCTTCAGTATGTGTTTAGTCAAAAAGATCTAAATATTCATCAGAGAAGATGGTTAGAGTTATTGAAGCATTATGACATGAGTGTCTTGTACCACCTGGGTTAGGCCAATGTTGTGGATGACGCCATTAGTAGACTGTCTATGAGAAGTGTTGCTCACGTGGAAGATGAAAAGAAAGAGTTAGTTCGTAAGGTTCATCAACTTTCTAGGTTGGGACTTTGGTTGGTGGATTCAATCGAAGGTAATTTCTTGATTTAGAATGGTTTAGAATCTTATTTGGTTTCCGAGGTGAAGGAAAAGCAAAATAGTGATCCTATTTTGCTTAAGTTGAAGAAAGCAGTTTGAAATCAGAAGGTTGAGGTTTTCTCTTAAGAGGGAGATGGTGTTCTTTGCTATCAGAGTAGATTATATGTTTCAGATGTGGATGGTTTGAGGTAGCGGATATTAGGAGAAGTTCACAATTCTCGATATTCTATTCACCCAAGATCAACTAAGATGTACAATGATTTATGGGAAGTCTATTGGTGGAACGACATAAAGAAGGATACAGAAAAATTCATGGCTAAGTGTCCAAATTTCCATCAGGTTAAGGTTGAGCACTAGAGTCCAAATGGAATACTTCAAGAATTTAGTATTCTACTTAGAAGTGGGAAGTGGTGAACATGGACTTCATTAAAAGGTTACCTCATACTTGTCAATAATATGATTCTATTTGGGTTATCGTGGATCGAATAACTAAGTCAGACCACTTTTTGCCAGTTAATACTTTAGATTCAACCAAAGATTATGATAGACTCTATCTTAGGCAGTTGGTGAAATTGCATGGAGCCCCTTTGACCATCATTTCAGATAGAGGTACCTAATTTTCCTTTTGATTTTGGAAGATTTTCTAGAAGGGTCTCGGTACCCAAGTTCACCTTAGTACAACTTTTCACCCACAGACAAATGGTTAGGCAGAGAGGACCATTCAGATCTTAGAGGACATACTAAGGGCGTGTGTAATTTATTTCAAGGGAAGTTGGGATGATCACCTACCTTTGATCGAGTTTGCTTATAATAACAACTATCACTCTATTACTCAAATGGCCTCATTTGAGGCTCTTTATGGTAGTGAATTTGCTTTGATAGGGACAAATTCTATGCATGAGATAATGGGAAAAGTTCAGCTGATTAGAGAAAAGATGAAAACTGCTTAGAGTCATTAGAAATCCTACGTAGATGTGAGGAGGAGGGTGCTTGATTTTGATATTAGTGATTTTGTCTACCTAAAGATTTCACCTATGAAAGGGGTCAAGAGATTTGGTAAGAAAGAAAAGTTCAGTCCCCGTTATGTTGTTCCTAACAAGATTTTGAGTCGATATGGTAAAGTAGCCTATGAGTTGGAGTTGCCTATAGATTTAGCATCAGTGCATCCAGTCTTACATATCTCCTTGTTGAAGAAATGCATTAGCAACCCAGCATCAGTAGTTACTTTAGAAAGGGTTGGCAGGGAAAATAGCCTCTTTTATGAAGAGGTCCCAGTTGAGATTTTTGACAGTCAGATTCATAGGATAAGGAATAAAGAAGTCGCTTTGGTGAAAGTTCTATGGAGAAATCAGTCAGTCGTGGGAGCTACATAGTAAGAAGAGGTAGACATGTTGTCCATGTACCCCATTTTTCCTCCTCGAACTTAGTTCCAACTTGAGGTAATAGTTCCCTAAATTAATTAATTCTTTCATTTCTATCTCAGGACATCCAAATAATTTTATGTCATATCATCTATCATGAGTTTACTTTAGTCCATTCATCAATCATAGATTCAGATATCAACTCATGGTTCAGCTCGTAAGTGTTCAATGCAAAATTTCAGCTTCTTCCCCTGGTACTTCAATTTAGTCAATTTCATTCAGGGACGAATAATCCCAAGGGGGAGATATTGTAGTGCCCCAAAATTTTCAGCTCTAGACCCACCAAAAGATAGGCCATTGAATTAGCTTTCCAACACCGCTAGTCTCGCTCAAATCCGAGGTCGCATTAAAAAGTTGTGGAAAGCCTCCTAAGGCATTGTTAGGTTGCTAGTGACAACGGCTCTGGCAATGACTCATTGTGTCTAGGAGATTGTCAGGTTTCTATTGACAACGGTTCTAGCAATGAATCATTTTCATAAATAACGGGTCATCGTGTAGACTCATTGTCATGGTAGTGAGTGACCAAAGAATTCAGTCCAGTGGCAACAAGTCCAGCACACGACTCGTTGTCAGACTAAATGAGTCATTATATGAACTCGTTGTCACAATAATAAGGAACCAAGAAAAAAACCCTTGGACAATGACCCTTCTTGATGACTCGTTGTCATGCCTAATGAATCATCAAGACGGAAGCCGTTGTCCTAGCTGAAAGGATGCAATAACTCAGGTCCTCAGGTAATGACTCAGGATACGACTCGTGATAAAAAATAACAAGTCATTACCTGAGTCGTGACGATTGGTCTTTCCCTATTCTCTTAACTCCAAACCCATTTCATTTAGGTATACCCAAGCCAAGTATTAGGGGTTAATATTACCCTAACACCCCATAAACTCAAAATCAATCGACACCCTATTCTAAACAACCTTTAAAATTATCATGTTCAGTTGCATTAGCCAAAAACTGGTAGGTTATGAACACCCGATACCTAGAGACTGATGCATATATATGTGTTTTCATGTCCGGAGCACTTTAGATTAACCATGACTGATATTTTTTAGAATGTAATTACAATGAATAATTTATTTTTTGGTGTCTTTCAGTTAGGGGTGGTACGTAGCATCTAGCGAACATAGGGATGAAGTTTCACCCATTAGTTGAGGCTTGAGACCTTTAGTAACAGTCCTTAAGTTACAGAACTACGGCACCTCCGTAGGTTATAAGGGGTCACCCATCAGTTGAGGCATGACCCCCTAGTACTTTGGGATCTCAGTTTAGTGGATCCACGCCAGCCAGTGTTGGTACCCTTGGCAAAGTACTAGCACCCTTCCAACTGGGGTTATAGGTTGGACACTGATATGCTCAGATTGGGGTATGTTGGTTATTGTTAGCTCCCACAGTCCTCAGTTTTAGTTTATGTTCAGTTCAGGTTTGCTTGACCGAGTATTTTGTTATTCAATTTTATTTGGTACATGTTTATACTTAGTCTTGCATTCAGTTTGCATGTTCATGTATTCATGTTCAACTTATACTAGTTAGCTTTCCTATCTCACATACTCAGTACATTCAAAGTACTGATCGCATACTTTTTTGTGCTATATTGTCTCATAACATAGGTTTGGATGCTCAGTACCTGGATCGCAATTAGCATACTTTCGTATATCAGCTACAGTATATGGTGAGTCCTCATTATTTGATGACCAGTTATCAACTATTTATTTCAAGTCAGTTAGAGTTAGTTGGGTATTTGTCCCAATAACTCATTTATTTTAGAGGCTTTCATACAGATGTTTTAGATTTTCAGCATAATTGGTTGTCAGAAAGTTCTATTTCCAATTTTGGTCAATATTCAGTTTACATTATTATGATTTCCATCAGTTATGTTAGTTATCTTCCGCCTTGTATTTTGTTAATTTATTCAGTATACTAATGCATGCCAGGCTATGGGTTAGTTTGGGGTCATTATGACCTCAGGCACCGTATTATAACTAGGGGTAGTCTCGGTTCATGACAGAAGCCTACCTCGATTTCCCAAGTCATGATGACACCTAATTTACCCTACCAGTAGTACAAGAACTATAAGTAATACGCTAATTGGTGGATATGGCATAAATTCCAGAAATATACAAGTAAATAAGTTAAAAGCAATAAACCATAAGAGAAATAACATAATGACTGAGAAACAAAAGAGGATTATTATCATCCCATAACCTAGTAAGTTCGGTACAAGATCCTCTAATTCAAAAGAATACGAGTACTATCAAAGTCAATATATAACATTATCAAAAATAAAAAGACTATCCAAAAACAGAAGATGGAGAAAAGGTTAACTCCGGTTTTGAGAGCTCACCCAATCTCCAAAATCTGACTAGCATAATCATAGTGTCAACGGCGACAACTAGTACTCATATCTACGCCAAAAAGGTATAGAAGTATAGTATGAGTACCAAAGCCATGGGTACTCAGTAGGCATCATCGACCGATTGAACTAAAGCATAATATAAATATAATAAAAATACAAGCTAGGTAAGCTAAGTCGAAGGAAAAGGGAAAACATTGAATAATGCTCCAATTACTGAATGTAAACAACCAAAATAAATAAAAATAAATGGAAAACCTCTATCGCTAATATAACTGGGACTCCACCAGCCCAAAAGATGCAAACAAAGTAAATTACCCAATGCGGGAACCTATAAGCCCGGTGGAGTCAATTAAGAAGAAGGAATAACAGTAATTACACCAACTATCCATATCTCAAAATCATAGATCTTTCCATACCGCAAAAACCAGACTAAAATTGGTCTCATAACTATCATAAATAACCTCTCAAAGCTGGACTTGAACCGAAACTAGTATCTCATATACCGGACTTGAACTGGAACTAATATCGACAATAATGCCAGAAATCAAATCGGTCTTGATATCATAAAATATCAGACTTACACCGGTCTTATCATTCCCAATCACCAATCTAGGATAAAGTATCATATGCCTAAACCTCCTCGGGCTCAAGAATGTAATTAAAATAACGTATAAATGCCTATAGATCTACAATGAACCAAGCACAAGTAACCTTGGCCTAAGGTGGGCTGGAGGGCCCCATTTCTAATCCCAATAATCCATTCTAAGACAATTTCTACAATGAATCAGGATAAGGTGTCAAACCTCACTACAATATTATAAATAAGTCCTATGGAGTCCTAATATAGCAATTCCACCTAAAGAATGGGTAGTTAAGTCTAACAAGCCTAATTACGCTTCCTTAATCAGCTAAATGATCCAAATCACACTAAATAATTTCCAGCCCAAAACTAGAATAATATCATAAAGCCCAATATAAGGGAAATGTAGGACTAGCCTGCCTGGATGCCGTAGAAAGATTAATAAAGTCCACTAAAATGGAAATTTCCCCTTTTGAGAAGCTTTCGCACAATGAGATGCTATCAAAATAGTAATCCACGCATTAATACGAGAATAACGGTACCCATATTGTATTTTTATGTTTTAGCTCCAAAGTTCAAGGCAAAATCCCATCTAGGGCCCGCTTATAAAATCACACTTTTGAAATCATCAACACGTCCATCAATGCTTCAAGATCATTTACCCTAAAAAATGGGTAAATTTTGAGCTCAAATGATACTAAAATCAACCCACTAAGAACTAGGTATTTATGACAACTTTTGGGGAATTAAACCAAGAATTAAATGGAAACTTACAAGGGTTTTGATGAGGAAATAGTTATTCCGAGCTAGAAAATGCCCCACGATCGTCCAATGATTACTCTCTCAATTTTCCACATACGATAGGGCTTTTACCTATTGATACTAGTGAAAAATTGGGAGAAATCGAGCAAAAAAGCTAAATTTAATGCCCTTCAGGTGCCGCTTAAGCGGTCACCGCTAAAGCAGCTTAGTACCACTAAAACAGTAGTTGACTGGCCTAGCCTTCCGCTAAAGCAGAAAGGCTATCACTTAAGCGGTATTCGCTTGAGTTGAAAAAACTCCACTAAAGCAACCAAAGGTTCACTTTAGCAGATATTCATTCGGAATCCCATGAACGCAAATGAATTATGCCATCCTATCAAATTTGATATTCCAAACTCAATGGTGCCCTTGAAATTTCTATTTGAGGTCATTTCAACAAACTCGTGGGCCCCAAACTCGTGGGCCATTTTTATCAAATTCCTACTAATAGCCTAAAATAAGTCTGGAAACCTTGGGACCCAGACCAAAGGTCCCTCTAGCCTAAAACCGACGTCCCGGAGCTGATGGAACTATCAGAATTGGAATACAAGGTTGTTAACCCAAGTTTTATGTCCGATATCCAATCTCTGCCAGTGAGGACTTCAAAATAGGGAATTATCTCTAAAACCCAAATGAATCGCCTGATAACCCTACTGTCAGTTCCAGTAAGTCACAAATGACTTGGGAAAGCTATAGGAAAACTCTAAATAGCAAAAAATATGTGGAAAAGCAGAAAATGACCTGGATGGTCATTACAATATCCACTACTAAAAAAACATTCACTCGCAAAAGTTAAGGGTTAGGATGTACCTAAAGGCTCAAACAGGTGAGGATAGTAAGCCCACATCTCGCGCTCGATATCCCAAGTAGCCTCCTCTGCTGGGCAGTGCCTCCACTGAACCTTGAATACTGGAATCTCTCAAGAGAACAAAGAAATAACATCCATGGCTAATATGAAGACTGACTCCTCCACAAAGGTCAATTGCTCATCCAATTGAATTGTGTCCATCAAAACACATATGACTAATCGATAATGAAACACCGCCACATAAAAACATGGAAAACTAAATGCACAACGGTAAAATCTGGGGGCAAGGCTAACCTATAAGCCACATCTCCAACTATGCAAAGGATCTCAAAAGGTCCAATATATCTGGTATTTTGCTTGCCTTTCCTCCCGAGCCTCATCATCCTCTTCTTGGGTGATACTCAAAGGAACAACTAGTATCCAACTACAAACCTCAAGGCACAAAGTCTACGATCTACATAAGCCTTTTGACTTTTTCCAATGAATCCCAAAATAAGTCAGTACCACAGGGTCTAACCTCAGAGGTCTCGAACCAACCAATCGGAGCTTGACAACGCTACCATATAGTGCGTTGAATGGTGCCAGTTCAATACTCGAATGGTAGCTATTATTATATGCAAATTATGCCAATGCTAAGTGTTTCTCTCACAGACCTCCAAAATCCATAACACAAACTCAGAGCATATCCTCAAGAATCTGAATAGTCGATTTTGACTTCTCGTCATCTGAGGGTGAAAAGTAGTGCTAAGATTTACCTGAGTAATCAAATAATCCTAAAAATGTCTCCAGAAGCTAGAAGTGAACACCTAGTCCTGGTCTAAAATAATTGATATAGGCACTCCATGTAGGTGAACTATCTCATGAACTTAGATATGGGCAATATCTCGACACTAAAGGATATCTGAATAGGAAAGAAATATGCCGATTTGGTCAACTAATCTATAGTGACCCAAATATCGTCAGAACTATAAGAGTTATAAGGTAAAGTACTAGCAAATTCCATGGTGATCGGCTCCCACTTCCGCTCGAGAATGGACAATCTCTAAATTAGGCCACCAAGCCTCTGATGTTTGGCCTTCACCTACTCACAACATAGTGTCATGAAACCAAACCCGGAATGGGTAATATCAAGCCCACTATGGACCGAAGACAACCCCCTTATCCTTACCTTAATAGCACAAAAATTTAAACAACGGAAACCAACCAAAATAGTAATAAGGATAGATAAGTCAAATGACATTTCTAAGAATCCAAACAAATAACAAACCCATACTTGTACATAAAAGCCTCTAAAATCAGAATACCAACTAAGTCGGTACATAACCCCAACTATGACAAAAAAGAAACCAAAAAGAAATACTAAGAAATAAAGAAACTAGTCAAATGACCTGGCCTTTCGAGAGATGGAGGCTCATCACTTCACAACAGATCCACGGGAGTACCGAATCACCTAATGCTACACATGAGCTGCAGAAAAACCCTTAAACCCTATATTATGAAATGATGCAGCGTCCAAGAACGGTCAGTGGGGTGAGCACTGGCATGTAACTCAGGGAAAAAGATAAAATAATGTCAATTCCAAAACTAATCAAAACCACATGCACAATATTTTATATATACATATATAAGATGTCGGGATAGGGATAAGGGTCAAATAACATGATAGTTTAAAATATTAACCTGAATTGTATAGCTCGCTCTGTGCTAAAGGCACCCATGGGATATATGGGTCCAACTTCCCCTGATGGAAGGGCCCAGTGCGTGTTAGTCGTACAAACCGAGGAAAGACTAAAGACATCAAGGCTATAGCTCTCCCAAAATGTACAAACATAGTGTCACCAAGAACACGGTCACAAGGACCCCCAATGTCAGTAAATGTGGTTTCCAGTGATAATCCCCCTGCGACCAACACCTTCATGGTAAACTACACAATTCCTTTTAAGCCCAAATTAAAATAATTTGCACAAAAACCAACCATTAACCCTGTAGTAATTTATTAAGGAATTTACCAACTTGGTATCGTCATACCAATTTGGTTGTAAGCTAATATAATTATGTCAAACCAATCCATATAACCAAATTAACTCTCAAGTTCCATTTAAAATCCAAGCCATGTCCATCCAAAAATCACATTTATCCATTTATCCATTTATCCCTTAATGCAATGAAATGGGTTCAAAAGTTAGGTTAAATCATGTAATTATCCATATTCAAAACCAAGTTTACAAAGTGGGTTAAGGTTAATGCCATTATCAAGGCAAAATTCCATCAAGTTGGGGAAACCCATATCTCTCGTTCCAACTATTAAAGTAATGCAACAATTCAGTCCCAAAACCATCAATTAAAACATAAATAATCCATTTAATGCATGGTACAAGTAATTCAAGAAAAAATAATCAAAAGCCCTCAACCTAATTTAAAACCCATCAATTCAAATCATATGCATATTCAATGAATCAATGCCACAATGTAAAATTAAAGTTAAGGAAAGAGAAACATGATTGAAGTATAAATAAAATTGAAGAGAAATCAAAGTATAGAGCCCGAAGCAGTGATTTCTTGTAAAACCCTTGAATGTTCTTGGGTTTAGAGTTAGAGAGAAATAGAATGGATTTTGATCTTTGAAAACTAAAGAAAAATAGGTTATATTATGTTTATAAGTCGTGCAAGGGGTATAAAGCCCTAAAGCCCTTAACCTCAAGTGGAAAAACAAAAACTAGATGAATTTAACATAGCAATATGGAACGCGCTTATCACGGATGTTAGCCTTCATTCCATACCCTTATCGCAGAGGTTAACCTCCATGGCACCCCGGCTTACTGCCTTGGGGTCCCAAAATGACCCCAAACCCCTTCCAAAAATTCCAAAACTTCCTAAAATACCCTTTTAACACCCCTTAACATAATTGAAGTTAAAAATTAACATTATGCACATGAGATAGTCAAAAATAAATTCATTGAAATTTTATGGGGTCTTACACATAGGCAGCCACAAGATCAACCACATCTCTCTTCATGTCACTCCACCAGTAGTGTTGCCTCAAATCCTTATACATCTTAACTATCCCAGGTCGAATGGAGTATTTGGAGCTATGAGCCCCGAGCAATATAAATTAAATCAAGTCACCAACCTTTGGAATACAAATACGACCATCAAATCTCATAATACCCTTAGAATTTATATTAGCCTTCCTAGATTCACCATTCAACACTTGATCACGGATGATACAAAGTCCTTTATCCTAAATTCGGTGACTCTAGATCTTCTCAAATAAGGTAGACCTCACTTTGACATTATCAAGGATCCTTCTACAGTCCAAACTATTGAGTCGTACCATCAAGTTGGCTAACGACTCAAAGTACCACAACAACAACCTCTTAGAAACTTAAATAGAAGCCAAGCTACCATACTCACCACCTTCCGTCTTAGGGCGTTAGCTACCACATTTGCCTTACCTAGATGGTATATAACAGAGATGTAATAATCATTCAATAACTCCATACATCTATATTTCCTAGAATTAAGCTCTCTCTGGATATAAAATGTTGAAGACTATAATGATCCATGTAGATCTCATAATGCACACCAAATAAATAATGTCTCCAAATCTTAAGTGCAAAAACTACCATCGCCACCTACAAATCATGAGTGAGGTAGTTGCACTCATGCACCTTCAGTTTCCTCGGCGTGTAAACAATAACTCGACCCTCCTGCATCTAAACACAACCTAGAACATTACCAAAAGCATCACAATATATGGTGAATCTCTCCCCCTAAATAGAAAGAGCCAATATAGAAGCTGAAGTAGGAAAACCCTTGAGCTTCTGAAAGCTCAACTCACACTTCTTAGACCACTGGAAAGTAACCTCCTTCTGGGTCCATCTGGTCATTGGCGATGTAATAGTAGTAAACCCCTAAATGAACCACTTGTAGTAACCAGCCAAACTAATAAAGCCACCAAACTCACATGGAGATATAGGTCTGGTCCAATCACAAATAGCCTCAATCTTTGTTGGATCCATGATAATCCTATCCTTAGACACCACATGTCTTAGGAATGTCATCGTCTCGAGCTAGAACTCACATTAAGAATTGGGTAAAATGCCTATGATCTCTTAACGTCTGGAGCACAATCCTCAAATATTACATATACTCCTCCCTACTCCTCGAATACACAAGAATGTTGTTGATAAACACAATCATGAAAAAATCTAAATAAGGTCTAAACATATGGTTCAACAAATCCATGAATGTTGTTGGGGCATTGGTTAGCCCAAAAGACATCTCCAGGAACTCAAAATGGACATAGTGAGTCCTAAAGGCTGTCTTTGGGATGTGCTCAACTCAAACTCTCAACTGATGGTAACCAGACCTTAAGTCAATCTTAGAGAACACCGCTCCTCCCTGAAGCTGGTCAAATAAGTCAACAATACGAGGTATATGATGTATATTATTCATTGTCACTGACACGACCACCTAGTAATGTTGGGTATCTCAAGTCGAACCAGGACCGGAGAGTACCCCCCAAAATCCATCCGTTAACCACCCCGCCATCTATGTCGGATGAATTCCAAACATATAACAAGATTAAACAATAATAATTTAAAGGAATTGAATTAAGACCATAACCATGACCAAACAGTCACAACCAAATATCCAATCAATACCAATGACAATGTCAATACCAATACCAAGGCTAAAAAAAATTACCGGCACCGCCCATGCCCATAGTAATCCGATAAAGCCTCAAATGGAGATCAAAGAACATCCAATCGGGACATGACACCGACCATAGAAAAAGAATCCAAGAAATAATAATAAAAAAAAAAGTCCATAACATGAAATGGAGTCTTCCGAAGTATGGAAGCTCACCACTTTAATCTGACTCGAAGCAGTCCTCAAATCTAAGTTATTGAGCAGAAGGAATGGTAGTATGGCCAGTTCCTACATCGCGTGGGGATACAGTACCCGAAAATAATTAGTGGAGTGAGTACTAACATGTAACTCAGGGATAAAGATAAAACAAAGCCATTATTCAAAACCAAATAAGATAACCAATATGCAATCATATATATACATACATATATATCATGGTGAGAAAGGAAATAAGGTTTAACATATATTTAATACCTTAACCTGGGCTATGTAGCTAAGTCGTCCTACATGTCCACCTATGGGCTATATGGGTTTAGCTCCACCTGCAAAAAGGGCCCTGGTGTGTGTTGGCCGCACGAAAAGGAGGTATCAAAAAAGATCAAGGAATCCCCCGACCCCCAGTAAACTAAGATACAAATATATCAACAGTGTGAACAATGCACACGGGTCATCAAAACCAAACCTCACATCAGCAAACATGAGTTTCCAGTATTAGTCCCCCCGGGACCTCCACCTTCCATGGTTTTTCTATGCAACCCCCTTTAAGCCTATATTCAAAACATTCATACATTCCCAACCTTTTACAAAGAAGTCTTTTAATTAGGCATTATCCATTGGTATCGTCATACCAAAATTAGAGCTTGCAAGTCTATTCCAATTATGCCATATAAAACCAATAAACCAAAATTATACTCCACCGTTTCCATTGAACCAAGACCATGGCCACCAAGGCCTTTCCAAAACCATTTAAAATCAAGCTAGACCAATTTAGATTCCATTACCATTTATGCAATGCAAAAATTTCAAGAATAGTCAAACAATGTGAAAAAATCATACTCATTGGCATTTTCACAAACAAGTTGTGGGCACAGAAGTATTAAAACCATAACCAAGTAGTTTGGGGAATCCATAATACCTTGAAATCCATTTACTATTACCATGAATCCCATAATAGTCAAAATCATACTAAAAGCATGCTAAAACATAATTAAACTATGAGAAAATATTATTCAACCATGAACATCCAAAAACCCCAACCCTTATTTCAAAACCATAACAATACCATGTAAACCATACATTAAAACACATGATTTTTGTAAAATAATAATGAGTGAGGAGTAACATGCCTTAGACACCAAGAAGTATGGTGAGAATCACTCTTGAAAGCCCCTAATTGATTAGCTTGAAGAAACACTAGCTTTTGCTTGAACAGAGAGTTTGAGAGAGATTGTAAGAGTATGTGATTGGGAATAATATGTTAATGAAGTACCAAAAAAGTGTTTTAAGTCGTGGTATCCAAGCGAGTTAAAAGGGTAAATGTCCAGAATGCCCCCAACTTAAAACTGTAAAAAGATTGCAGGTGGTTACGAGCCGACCCCGTGATTCGTGACCACAACATATGGCTCATACCTTTGAGTCATCACCAAGATAGTGAGTTGGACACCCATATACTGTCCATCATATGAATCCATGACCCCACTCGTGACCAGACCATATGACTTGTATGGACTAGTCGTACCCAAGATAAAACCCCAAAGATTGGACACTAGATAACATACGACTCAACCCTACCACTCGTACCCTATCCTCACGGCTCTTAGTGATCTACTTGTACTCAGAGCCAAGTGAAGTTACTAAGTTTCTAATTTGATGAAGAATCCTCCTAACGATTTGTCACTCCACCTAATGACTCGTACCACCCAACTCGTAACCATAATAGAAACCCAACCACCATTCATTGGACACCTTATGATTTGGGTCACCTATCCCTTACCCATACCATACGACTCGTATCATGAGTCATTACTAGGACAGTGAGCCTAAGGTTCAAGAAATTTCAAAGGGATAAAATCTAAGGTATTTCAATTCTCTCCCACTTGGATCGTTCATCCTCGAATGATGGGAAAAGGCAGTGACTAGCACGATTAAACCCCTAAACATCTTTACTCTTACCTTTAATATAGAAAACAAAACACCAAGGAATTCACAATCTACCCTCAACAAAGACAGAAAACAAAGATCTTAAGAACAACACATACCTTAAGCACGATTTTTCAGAACAGAAAATAGAAAAGGATACTTGGACTTCATGTCCTCTTTAGCTTCCCATGTAGCCTCTTTCACCTTGTGGTTACTCTATAGAACATTTACCGAGGCTACATCTTTGGTCTGTAACCGACGAACTTACCGATCCAACATTTCAATTAGGACCTCCTCATAAGATAAGGAGTTTGAAATACCCACCTTATCTAAAGGAACAACTGTCGATGGATTACCCAAGCACTTTCTCAACATCGATATATGAAACATCGGATGAATGGAGATCAAACTAGAAGGCAACATTGCTAACCCCCCTCAAAACCAAGTATGGACCGATATATGCAACATTGCTAACCTTTCTCAAAACTAAGTATACATAATATTTCAAACCCTCATCAAAACCAAGTATGGACCAATATACCAGGGATTGAGCTTCCTCTTCTTCCCAAGCTGCATCACTCCCTTTAATGGAGATACCTTCAAGAATACCCTATCCCCAACCTCAAACTCTAACTTCCTATGCCTTACATCCACATAAGGCTTTTGGCGACTTTGGGAAGCTTTAATCCTATACTGAATCACCTTCACCTTCTCCATGGCTTGGTGAACAAAATACGGGCCAAACATCTCTGCCTCACCAACCTCAAACCACCCAAAAGGATACCTACACCTTCTACCATACACGTCCTCAAATGGAGCCATCCTATTGCTAGAGGGGTAGTTTTTATTATACACAAACTCTATAAGAGGAAAATGTTCAACCCAATTACCACCATAGTCAATCACACAAGCTCGAAGCATATCTTCTAATGTCTGAATAGTCATTTTTGCTTGCCCATCCGACTGCGGGTGGAAACCTATACTAAGACTCACCTTGGTCCCCAAATCTTTTTGAAACGACTGCCAAAAGTGAGATGAAAATTGCATACCATGATCCGAGATGATAGAAACAGGTACCCCATGCAACTTTACAATCTCTTAGAGGTACAACCTTGGGTAATATTCCACGAAGAAATTTGTCCTCACTGGTAAGAAGTGAACAAAATTTATTATCCTATCCACAATAAACCAAATCGAATCAAACTGATTCCGAGATTGAGGAAGACTGGTAGTAATATCCATGTTGATCACTTCCATTTCCATAAAGGTAGCTCGATTTCTTGATACAACCCTCTGGGCCTTATGTGCTCAACCTTCACTTGTTGTCACACCATGCACTTAGCCATTAAATTAGCCACATCTCGCTTCATATTGATCCACCAATACATCTCCTTAAGGTTATGATACATTTTCGTCGAACCAGGATGAATAGCATAACGCGACCCATGCACCTTAGTCATGATCCTCTCTCGCAATCCTCCACATCTGGAATGCAAATCTCCCTTGGTGTACCATAAAGTACCATCACCACTAACCTCAAAGACCATTACTTTTGGCCCACCTACATCACCCTTGATCCTCATCAAGACAGGATCCAACACTTATTTCTCCTTCACCTTAACACCCAGCGATGACTTTGCCACCTCCTGAACAAACACACTACCATCTTCCAAGTCCAAGAGATGAACTCCAAGGTTAGCCAAACGATGAACATCTTTCACTAATTCTCGCTTTACCTCATCCACATGAGCTAGACTACCCATTGACAACCTGTTAAGAGCACCATCAACCACGTTAGCTTTACCTGGATGGTAGTGAAGACTCATGTCATAATCCTTGAGCAGCTCAAGCCATCTCCTCTGCCTAAGGTTAAGCTCCTTCTTCACATATTGCAGGCTCTTATAATTGGAAAAGATATCTACATCTACTCCATACAAATAGTGATGCCAAATTTTCAACGCAAACACTACAGCCAATAACTCTAGGTCATAATCTGGATAATTCTTCTCATGGACCTTCAACTGTCTAGAGACATAATCTATCACCTTGCTATGATGCTTTAGTACGCAACCAAGCCCCACATGGGATGTATCACAATAAACCACTAATCCATTAGTGCCTTCAGTCAAAGTCAAGATCGGAGTCGAAGTTAGCTTATCCTTCAGCTTTTCAAAACTACCTTGCAAGTATCAGACCACAAAAACTTTACCTTTTTTTAGTTAGCTTAGTCAACGGGGAAGCTATAGTCGAAAAACTCTCTATAAACCTCATGTAGTAACTATCTAAACCTAAGAAGCTCCGAATATTGATTGGTGTCGTGGGTCTAGGCAACTTTTTAACCACTACAACTTTGTTCGAATCCACCACAATCCCTTCACTAGAAATAACATGACCCAGAAAAGTGACAGCGTTCAACCAGAAATCACATTTCAAAAATTTGGCATACAATTATTGGTCTTTCAGGGTCTGCAACACAATGCAGAGGTGATCGTTATAATCCACCTCGCTCTTAGAGTACACTAAAATATCATCTTTGAACACAATAACGAACAAATCTAGAAATTGCTAAAAGACTCTATTCATCAAATCCATGAATATCGTCGGGGCATTGGTCAACCCAAAAGACATAACCAGAAAA
The DNA here is from genome assembly GCA_030864215.1 of Capsicum pubescens. Lineage (NCBI taxonomy): Eukaryota > Viridiplantae > Streptophyta > Magnoliopsida > Solanales > Solanaceae > Capsicum > Capsicum pubescens. The sequence continues at coordinate 188,893,157 of CM061548.1, forward strand.
TCAAAATGCCCATACCGGGTACGGAAGACAGTCTTAGAGATATCCACTCCCTAATCTTTAACTGGTGATACCTGGATTGAAGATCAATCTTGGAGAAAAACTTAGCACCCTACAGCTGATAAAATAAATCATTTATCCTTAGAAGGGGGTATTTATTCTTTACTGTCACCTTATTCAAATGCTGGTAATCAATACATATCCAAAGGGAACCATCCTTCTTATGCACGAATAACACCAATGCACCCCAATCAGACACACTAGGACGGATGAAACCCTTGTCTAAAAGATCCTTTAGTTGCTTCTTAAGCTCCTTTAACTCAGCCAGAGCCATTCTATATGGGGGGAATAAAAATAGGACAAGTTTCTGGAACAAGATCAATCCCAAAATCAATATCCCTATTTGGAGGGACACTAGGAAGGTCATCAAGGAAGATCTCAGAAAATTCATTCACCCTAGGGACGAAATGTAATGAAGGACCCTCTGAGTTAGAATCTTTAACCTGGGCCAGATGATAGAGGCACCCCTTGGAGATTAATCTCCGAGCTCTCAGATATAATATGAACCTCCCCTTAAGAGCTAAGGAACCACCGTCCTACTCAATAACTGGTTCATTAGGGAATTTAAAGACAACCTTATGGGTCCGACAATCTAGAGAAACATAGCAGGAGTGCAACTAATCCATACCCAATATGACATCAAAATCAACCATGTCTAATTCAAATAGAACCACTAAAAGTCTCCCGACCACCCACTGATACCACACAACCCATATAGACTCTTATAGCTACCATAGAATTACCCACTGAGTAAGAAATAGGAAAAAGGTCTGAAATACACTCGGGACCAAAATCAAAATACATAGCCACAAATGGGGTCACATAAGAAAGAGTGGACCCCAAATTAAGTAAATAGTACAGATCACGAGAAAAGAGTTTTAACATACCATTCACGACATCAGGTGATGCCTCAAACTCCTGGCGGGTAGTGAGAGCATAGAGATGGTTTCAACCAGTGTCGGAGTCAGATGATGAACTTTTTGATGCTGGAGCTGAGGAATATGTAACCAGAACCTTATTCACCCCAAAAGTAACCTTGACCACTAGGCAGTTTTTAATTATATGCCCTGGCTGACCGCAGTTGAAGCACTTGTCCTTTTATTCATCACGGTAACCCCAATGCAATCGAACACAAAATCTACAAGAAGGATATGATAGAGCTAATTTGGCCCCACTATCTTGAGATTGGGCACCCAATGCCTTATAATTATTGCCACCTTGGAAATATCTGTCACTTGATGACTTTGGGTAGGGAGCACTAGCGGTCGAGTAACACCCATAATTGCCCCACTTTTTTTGGACTATTTGCTACCATCCCTACCACCCTGTTGTTGGCCACCACCCTGCTAAAAAAATCTAAACTTCTTGCTCTATTTTTCCTCTATTTTTACCTGCTTCTTCTTCTCTTCCCCAACGTGATGTATGTACACAACCAACCTGGAGGTATCTATGTCCTTGTTCAACAAGATAGTTTTACTCTCTAAAATTGTCTCAAGATAACCCGGAAGCAAACTTTTTCATTCTATCCCTCATGCTAGAAACTAGCTTTGAAGCATACCGGGATAACTGGTAAATCTTCAAGGCATACTCTTTGACTGAAATCTTGCCTTGCTTCAGATTAACAAACTCTTCTACATTCGCTTCCCTCAGCTCTTAAGGAAAGAAGCGGTCCAGGAAAGCATTAGAAAAATTATCCCACAGGGCTGACTCAACATCATCACCCCTTAAATGATCTCATTCCTCGTACCACTGGTATGCCACATCTTTTAGCTGGTAGGTTGTGAATTCAACGCCCTCTACATAAGTGGCATGCTTAACACAGAATATATTTTCCATGTCATCCAAAAAACCTTAAGGATCCTCCTTGTCCTTAACACCCGTAGAGGTTGGAGGATTTAACCTCATAAACTGGCCAACCCTTGTGGCCTCAAAAAATGAAGTAGCAGGAACACCGCATTCTGGCTGAGAAGCTACCAACTGAGCCAACATATGAATAGACTGACAAATCTCAACATTCGTCACATCAGCCTGAGGATCTCGAGAAGGACTAAAGGGGACCGGTGGAACTCCAGAAGGGCAATAAGGAACTAGACCCCTAGACTGGGTCTGTACCCCATAAGTAGGATGGGTTCCATCAATATTGTCCTCAGGTGGGATAGATGAGTTTTCATGAACTTTAGATCGTCTGGGAGGCATGATCTAAAAATTGAACAAATAGGAATTAGAGAAGATTTTTGAACCTTAGACTTTACAGCCCGAAAATAGAACTCAAGAAAGAGAAACATTCCTAAATGCCTCATAGCCTCTCCCTTATGAGTGTGGCACACTACACACCCTAAAAAGAGACTCTACTCGATACGGCTTTGTAGACTCCCAAGTGACCATGAACCTAGGGATCTGATACCAATCTGACACGACTCAAACCAGGGCCTAGTCTGTCGGGTATCTCAAGTCCAACAAAGATCGGATACCACCCATAATACTCAACTATTAACCACCCTGCCCTCCATGTCAGATGACTTCTGAACATATAATAAGATAAAAAAATATTTGTTTTATCCCTTTTGGGTTTTATTTAAAAGAAAATGGTTTTGACCTTCTTAAAACTATTTCAAAAACTTCAAGAAAATTTTGAAATAATTTTAAAAAATTCACAGAGTCTCCACTTGATTTTTATAGAAAAAAATCAAGAAAAAAAACTTAAAATAGTTTCAAAGGTGCAAAAATAGAAATAATCCTTTAAAACAAGATAAACTGGGTAAGAGTTTAATTAACGCCCTAAGAGGGTTTTTAAGGCACTTAGGAGCGTCCGTTTAAAATGATTTACCAAAAAGAACTAACTAGACTAACTAAAAGTGACTAATTGTCGTAAAGACTTGATTTTATACAAAATATTAAAATTATATACTTAGAATTTTAAAAATAAAATTTATTTATTCAAAGGAGAAAACAATTTATTTGAATTGAGCTAAATTGTAACTTTACGGACGTAAGAGGAAAATGATTTTGCTTTCGTGATGAAAGAAAAGATTAAGAAATTATTTTCTTATTATTAATTATGATAAGAAAAAGTCGATTAGGTTATAGATAATACCTTAGGAAAAAAATATTGAGAGAGTAAAAATGGCATTGCTAATTTTTGAAGAATTGATTTTCAAAACAAATTAGTTTATTAGACTTGGAGATTAGTTTCTTAGGTTTGGAGAAAATTATTTTAATCCAAATAAACGATTAATCATATGAACAAAATAAATGTCGTGAATAAAATAATTAATCTTTAGAAGACTTGTTGTAAAGAGAAAATCGAAAGAACCAATTTAATTCGTTTTAAACAATGTAAATTATGTGAAGAAATTATAGATTAAGTGAAAGGAAACTAAGATAAATCGAAATGACAACACTTTAGGGGTTAATCTAGGTTAATTGATTAAAAAGTTAGTTATCACAAATAAATAATACAAGCTACAAAAATAATACAAGAATTAAAATTGGGCCCTTAGTTAGCCCATCAATAAAACTGTCCAGATTTTGGGCCCCATTCTTTGTGGACTTTTGGTCCATTTCTGCAGTGTATACCCAGTTGTATACTGACTGTATATCACATCCCTTCACCCTTGCGTTTTTGTATATACTTCCACGTATATACTGTATATCAACGTATAAATCAGCATATTCCCTATCGATATTTCATTGTACACTGTATGATGGTATGCATCTATGACTTTCAGTGTATACACGCTGTATATCAGCATATACCAGCTTGTATACGTGTGCTATCCTGTGTATATCAGTCCAAATTTGGACTTCAATGAGGCTCGACTCGACGGACATCGAATGCGAAGGAATAGGGAGTCCGATCGGAATCGTTCAAGGTGGATTCATGCAAATTAAAGAAAGGATAAGGATTAACAATTGTCTACTAATAATAAAACGGGCAAAATAGTATACCAAATGTCAACTTAAACAAATCGTAATAATCAAAATTGATGAAGAGATATTACAACTAATCTCTTATTTTACTTTTAACTTTATATGCAAGATGAACTAATTGATGCGGGATTAAATAACAACAAAGAGCTCATCAGAATGGACTTATTTTATAAAGATTAAGGTCTTTTCAATTGCAGACCAAAGCTTAGCTATTCGACATGAACAAATAAGGAATGTATATATTTTTTTAAGTACATAACAACACAAGACTCAACTAAATTATGCCCCATCCATTACTTAGCTCATAATTAATAAAGAAAGATACTAATTCAGTTTGAGAAGAAAATAAATGGCTTAGAAAAAAGAAAAAAAAATTAGCCGATAGATGGAAATCAGGGAACACAACAATGCGACTTAAACTAATTTGACAACGATCATCAAAATCACATAATCTTGCGAAAGCAAATAAGACCAACCAATTTATTCATCAATAAGCCACACAACCCAAAAAGTCAAAGCTAATTTGGACGAGAGGAGATTACTGTATTACCTAAAGTAAAAAATTAATAATCAACAAGATATTATGTTATCTCACGTCAGGCGAAAAACAAAAGAATTTTTAGAATCCAAAACAATCAGGAAACATACAAAATTGTATCTTTCCTGATCTCAAACAATGCATTTTTATCAAAAAAAAACAACTATTTTAAACAGATACTCCATGAAACAAATCTCAAAGAAAGATTAAAGTGCTGCTAGGTTCTTAAAGTACACAAAGAAAATATAAAGATCCAACCTTTAACTCTACGCCAGAACAAACAATCTTTGAATTACAACGTAGACAATAAATTATCCTATAAGATAGCAAAGTTCAAAACTTTTAAATGAGGCACAACAACATTATTATATCATAACAAAAATCGGACTATATAACGAGTCTAACCATTTATCACATCAAATACTCGAATAAAATCGTATGACAAAATAACAAATTTAACTTCATCGCAACAACACCTACGACCTTGAGACCTCTGCAGCACAGAATCCCACCACTATTGCTATAACGACAAAATCACTACTCATAAAAGAAAAAGAAGAAGAAGAATTAACTAAATATAGAGAAAGGTGTGCTTACCTGTTTTCGGGCTGTGAACCGGAACAACGAGTTGACGACGACTTTCAGCCGGAGTTTAAATTTCAAATCTTTGGAATTTAATTTTCATCGAAATTGAGTTTTTGAGTATGTTTGTTCAAAAATTTTTGGTTACGTAGAATTAGAAGCATGCGCCTCCCGAATCCTCAATTTTCCCCAAAAATCCTCTCTCCTCCCTTCAATGGAAGCATGGCATCCTATGTATAGGCAGAAAAATCTCATTAAAAATTAAAATGAAAGTAAGTTTTAATGATAGAGAGTGGTTGGGGATTTGACAAAAATTTTAAAAAAAATATATCCTAATAAATCTGAATTTGACTGTGATGTTTCTGATTTGGATGAGATTTTGAAGCAAGGAGCACACCTATCTTGAACAAAAGTCAAATATCAAAGCTCGAGGTTTGCAACATTCAGACGAAGAAAAAAAAAAGAGGTTTATTTGTTTAGTTTTAGTTTTTGTTGTGGTTGATACTGGTTTGAGAGTTGTGCGTTGTTGTCGTTAAACATTGTTCACGCGTTATTGATGTTGCTGTCGTTTGTTGATGAGTAAAGGCCCAAAATCATACATTATCTTTGTCTTAGACACAAAATAATACATATTCTTTCAACTAGGCACTAATAGTCCTTTTTATTTAGTTAAGTGGTGCATTTTTAGTCATAACCCTAACACCGTTAATTTTTTTAACAACAGTCAAATCACCTTTCTATCACACTATGTTTTCCCTAAAAAAAAAAACCTCACATGTAAAATGTTGCTGACAAGGGCTTGAATCAGTTTGAGTCTTGAGATTTTCTATGTCACTAGTCACTGTGATTTAGTCATAAGGGCATAAGTTCTTGGGGATCTCTTGTGTTCATGGACTGAATGCACAGCCAATGAGGGAGGAAAAAATATATTCCAATAAACACAAGAACTCTGAGATCATCCTCTTCACCAACAACTAGCCGACGAGGACGAACCAAGTATATTTGGGTTGCACACCATAAGAAGTATAAGGAAGTAATTACCAACATAAGATAGATAGAATTGATAACTAGTAACTTGAGCAATTTCAGTGGCTTCACTCCACAAGATAGTTGCGACCCAAAAATAATACGTTAACAACAGAGCAAGCAACTGAAACGAAAGTAAAATATCATTGACTAATCCATCAGTAAACACCTGTTGATGTAAATAAAGTCATCTATCAAGCAACAACATAAAACGCAAACCATAACAACAACATCTGGATTTATTGGTGCGCGACTTTTCCACCAACCTGTGCTCAATATCCAAGTGTATTGAGAGAACATCTTTTGATTTATACACGTACTGACTTCTGTTATTCTCTATTCCTAGTTCTTTCACTCTTTATTCTATCAAACGTCCTCATCTTTAGAAATGAGTTGTTTTGCTCTTCATTCTGTCAAACGTCTTTGCATATCTGGTATGTATTTTGATCTATTCGAGTTGATTCCATCTGCTATTTTCTTGATAAGAAGCTCCCTAAATTTGTTGTATATGGATATTCAAGTTCTTAGTGATTTGACTCTTTTCTTTCTCTATTATGAAATTTATTTGTGGTTTTCTTGGCGGAGACAAGAAAATGCTCAGACTAAATTGCAACTTTTTGTTAGTATAATGCTTATTGTTTAGGCATAGGAGGTCATCATTGTTTCTTGTTAGACAAAAGATTTTGTGAAGTTAATTAGTGGACTTTGTATGTCTTACTCATTTTTATACTAAAGTCGAAAAGTTGTTCATTGTTAATGTTTTAGGTGGCAACCTTTTACGATTATGTTCCTATCCCAAAATCTCTTCAAGTGGAACATTTCGCAAATATGATATTTAATCACCTCAAAGAAGTTAACTCGGAAGGTTTTGTAGTCTAAAAGCCTGAGTTGCAGCGTATAAAACTTCTCTTAGCCAAAATCTTCGATGCTAATGAAAATTCTAACCAACCTCTACTGACCTGCTGAAGATTCTGGAATCACCTAACGTAGAAGTTGATGTCATCTTTGATCTTCATGAGTCTTATCAGACCATGAAATTAATAGATTAAAATAATTATTGATGTAGTGATACAGAGAAGTCTGAATTGTTGATGCAACGTCAATGCCTCAAGGCTTATTTGATGTGTTTTTGCATTGATTTTCTTTGTTTAATGGTGCTCGTATTTACCTGATATGAAGATGAGAAGCTTCTACTAAAAAAATTAACGTCTAAAAATGCACCACTTTTTAAACAAAAAGGACTATTAGTGCACCAGTTGAAAGAATATGTATTATTTTATATCTAAAGCAAAAGATAATGTATGATTTTGGGCCTTTACTCATTGTTGATAGTTGATAATTGTACGTTGTTTTCTGTTGTTAAGAGGATAAGGAGATTAGAGATAGGCCAGACCTAGTCGGGTATTGGCTAAGTGGGCTAGGGTCTGATTTTTGTTAGATTGGGCCTGGTTTTGTATGGGTGTTGTTATTTATTGTAGTTGGATGGGCTGTTGTTATTGTTAAACAGAAAAAGAAAAAATAAATAGAATTGGGCTTAGGAAATTGGGGCAATAAAGGGATTGAATTCAAAAGCCATTTTATATTAATAAGATAGTCACAATTGAATCAATTGGAAAAAGTTGAGATGAAATAACTTCTAATTAATTTAGTAAATTTTTCAAATTTAATAATTTCAAAATAAAGATTAAATAAAACACAATTTTTTTCAAAGATAATAATAAAAAAAAATTAAGAAACTAATTATGTTATCAATTTCTTATTTTCAATCGATCTTGAAAAAGTAGAATATTTATAATTTAATCAAACTTTTCACTCTAAATAAATTCTAAAGCATTTTATTTAACTGATAATTATATAATCACGTATAATTAAACACTAATATATTAATTAGACCTAAATTCAAAAGGTAGGGTTAAAATTTATTTTAAAATAACTTAAAATAAATATTATAAAACTATTTTAAAATTGAGAAATTCAAGAACTAATTTAAAGTGTGGAGGGCAAAAATTAGGTGTCAACAACTGTCTCCTCCCTTTGGTTAGGGTGGATGCAAGTAACCCTGGGCAAAGGGAGTTTGACGTTCCTAATTTTGTCCGACCACAAATTCGTGTCTCGAAAAAGATTGGTTTTCGCACGATTGTTTTTGCGGAGTTATGGTTGGACCTCAGTATCGTGCTTCCTACATATCTCAGGTTGCATGAGAATTCAGGAGACTTGTAGTTCATAAAGCTTGATTTTAAAGCATGATTTTCAAATAATTCACAAGCTATCATGAGTTTCGAATTTTGGTGAAATCGAAAAGCTAGGTAATAAGAGGATTGGAGGAAGGTTGGAATGCAGTCGAGTTTTCTACATAAAGCCCATCCTACATATCTCAATGATTCAGAAAATCAGACTGTTTGTAGTTTGAGTCGTTCGATAGAAAAAATAGTCTTTTATTTTAGACAATCTTTGGCTTATGGATGAGTGAAAAATATGTCGAGTTATGGAAAACAGGCTTGCATTTATCACAATCAAGAATGTGGGGCCCCTTATACCAGCAACTAAGAGCTACATGGACATAATTTCCAAAGCTCTAGATGTGTTGTCACCTGATTTCAAAAAAGAGAAAGACTACATCTGGTGCGAGTTTAGAACTGCCCCAGAGGTAAAACTGAAACCAAAAACATCCTAAAATACCCACAAGACTTCTGATAGGGGTGTGGTTTGATGGTAGTGGAAGTCGTCCCTCAGCTCACGTCTAAAGAGTTTGATATTTCTCTTTAGACTATGTCCCAGTTCGCTGCTAAGAAAAAGTTCCACATTGTGCTGCATCCTTTTTGGAGTGGTCCGCACCTGCAGTTTTGATTTGAGAATTTCATCCTTTTGGATGCTCTAGACAATAACTCAAATAAACGATTAGTTGTAAATGTAGCGTTACATAGGCGTAAATTAGTACAAACCTATTCGAACATGGTGTGCTGAGATAGTTGATGAATCAATTTGTATAATCACTTTGAATGGAGTGACGGTCCAACATGCCTCATTAAAAGGCGGACAACCTATCTTGAATGTAACATGTCAGTTGAACGGGGTGACGGCCCAACATGTCTCATTGAAAATATAATGGGTCACTTGAACGGTGGACAATCCAATGTGTCTCATTAAAGATAGACGACCAATATCGAATATAGCATATCATTTTGAATGGGGTGATGATCCAACGTATCCTATTGAAAGATGGACGACCTATTTTTAATGTAATATGTCACTTTGGATGGAGTGATGATCCAACGTGTCTCACTGAAAGGCGAACAACCTATCTTGAATGTAACTTATCACTTGATCAGGGTGATGTCCCAACGTATCTCATTGAAAGGCGGATGACCTATCTTGAATGTATATGTCACTTTGAACATGGTGACGGCCCAACGTGTCTCATTGAAAGGAGAACGACCAATATTGAAAGTAATATTTCACTTTGAATGGGATGACGACCCAAATGTGTCGCATGAAAAGGCGGATGACCCATCTTGAATGTAATATGTCACTTTAAACGGGGTGATGACCCAATGCGTCTCCTTGAAAGGCTGATGACCTATTTTGAATGTAACATGTCACCTTGAATGGGGTGATGGCCCAACGTGTCTCATTGAAAGGCAGACGACCTATCTTGAATGTAACGTGTCACTTTGAACAAGGTAACGATCACACGTGTCCCATTGAAAGGCGGGCGACCTATCTTGAATGTAATGTGTCACTTTGAACGGGATGATGGCTCAATGTATTCTCTTAAAGAGTGAAAACCCAAATGTAATAAGATGTGTTTTTTTTAAAAGGGTGGTAGTTAAAATAAGATGTGTCGTTTTGAAAGGGTGGACGGCCAAATGAGATGAACTTCATCCTTTGAATCAGGAGTCTTTCAAAGGACTTGTGTATGTCCTGAGCTTCTGGATTGGATCCTCAAACTTTGAGAGGCTACTTTTGCACTATTTCTTAGAGGTGATCTAGCATAATGTCATCTTTATAACTTAAACAACACTCATTAATAGTAGGATAATTTATTATAACTAAGTCAGGAGTGTAACAGAAGGAGGAGTTTAAAGATAAAGATGAAGTTGTTTGACTCATGATGATTTATAGATAGTAGTTCGGATAATATCTCCACATCTTCGTCGTTATGTCGGATCATTTCCCTATAAAATCAGAGAAAGTGTTAGAGATCGTAGAAAAGTAATAGAAACATAAATCAAGAGAAAATGGGGGAGAGAAGTTGACTGGATTATTATGGCAAGGCCACAGTGGGACTGATAATGTCCTGTGCCATGCTTAACGTTGTCAACTTTGTGACTTTATTATTCCTGCATCCAAAGAAAAATTCTTAGTTTTGAGAGACTGATTGTGTTGGTATTGTCTTGCTCTCCTGATGCACCTTGTTAATTATTGATTTGTAGACTTGAAGTGCAGTCGTTGTGAAATTTTTTAGGATCTCTCTCAAAAATTCTGCACCGGTTTAGAAACTCACTTTCTTATGACATTGTTTAGTATGAAATTTTTGAGATCTTCTCAAAATTTTGCCCAGTCTAAAATGCAAAATATTTGAGTTGAATCTAACGTAGACTACTTTAAGTGTAGGGAACTTCAAAAATGATGCTCCGATCTCATCTTCAGCAACGTTTGAACTTCAATTCGTGGCAAATGTCACATTTTTTTTGAGAAATTATTGAGACCTTCTCAAAATTTCTGCTCCAGTTGCATGCTTAAAGGTCATCCTCATTTATCTTTAGAAAGGATCCTCTAAGATCTTCTCAAAAATTTTGTCATAGTTTCTATGAAAATCTTATGGGAAATATGATCGAGTTAGTGTGACACCTACGCATTTCATTTAGGTAGGAAAGGTAGTTCCAACATAAAATAGAAAGATAAATCTTCTAAGGGGATGACAGAACCCGACATAGGCCGCCCACGTATCCCATTCTTGGAAATTCAAGTCAAACGTAGTTCGTACATAAAAATAAAAAGATAAATTTTTTAAGGGGTTAACCGAAGCCGAAACATGCCTCTTACGTATCTCATTCTTGGAAATCCAGGTAAAACGTAGTTCATACCTACAAAAGAGATATTTGATACTTTGGATAACATGACCGTGTGAAATGTTGATGTTCTGCCAGCGATTACTTTGCCTTTTTGAAGCGAGCAAATTTTGACTACCAACACAAATCAGCTTCTCTAAAAGAAAAGAAAAACAGTCAAAAGGTAAAAAGTTAGTTCATGATCGTAATGATTGATCAAAGTAATATATGAAACAAATGACATATATTTGATTTGAAACAAACTAAGTCCAGAATTTGAAGGATAGGACACTTGAGAGAGTGTCGGAATGATCAGAACTTTGATCATTCGATGGATCTTGAATTTGATGGAAGAAATAGAACTTCAAACAGAATGAACTAAGTGATTTAAAGAAATCGGATATTAACAGATAATCATCCTAAAAAAGGCTTATTTGAAAAACTTTGAAGACAACATAGTTTTTCATTAACAGAGTATCTGAATAGCTCTGACTACAATCAAATGCAGAAAAAATGACTTCTGAGGGCAACGTAATCAATGTGAATTGGATAACAACCTAATGAAATTCTGAACAAAATTGGGTAAATTGAAAGGGATTTTATCAACGAACTTCTAAGCTATTTTTGGAAGATTCAAATTTTGAGTCTTATATACCTATTACCGCTCTAAGACTTCGAAATAGGAATAATAAACTAGTCTTGTTTCAAGCCAAACGTATGTTCTTTAAACACACAGGCAAAGAAAAATAATAAAAAAATTTAGCACATAAACAGTTACTACACATAAAATAGTAAATAACGTGTCCCAATTTGGTGACCCTTTTGAGCCAAGGGTGAGCCTAAACGTCAAATATCGATTGAGATTTCGATAAATTGATTCAAGCTTTAATTAATGAAATTACTCGAGTTTAGAATTTTTTAAACTTAATTTGGTGAAATTTTAACTTGGATCGATTTATCATTATCTCTGCACATAATATGAGGATCGTCATTGAGTTATCAACCCTTTTGACATGAGGGCGTTTCCTAAATTTGTGGAATGACACCACGGGTCAAACCACCTAAGGCTTATGCATGCATGGCCTGTATTCAAGGAAGCTCTATCTTAAGTCCTTCTAAGATTTGGCTTACTAGGCACAAGGCTCCCGGGTGGACAACTCGAGTGAGAAGGCTACGCGGTCACACAAAAAAAGATTCGGACACACCGCGCATATGCCAACTATCCTAGAATTTAGAATTTGAAAGAAGTTTGCGGGTGCGTGAAACACACCTCACGTGTACGTGTGACTGTGTCAATTTTCCCGAATGGGAGAAATATGAACGGAATGACAGTTTATATGAAATTTAAACCAATACACACGTAATAATTAGCCACAACAAGTTAGAAAATTCCTTTTGGTTAGAACCTAGATAAATCCCCAATAGAATCGTCATTTCTATTTTATCCCTTTCGGGTTTTATTTAAAAGAAAATGGTTTTGACCTTCTTAAAACTATTTCAAAAGATTCAAGAAAATTTTGGAATAATTTTTAAAAATTCATAGAGTCGTCACTTGATTTTTATAGAAAAAAATCAAGAAAAAGACTTAAAATAGTTTCAAAGGTTCAAAAATAGAAATAATCCTTTAAAACAAGAGAAACTGTGTAAGAGTTTAATTAACGCCCTAAGAGGATTTTTAAGGTACTTAGGAGCGTCCGTTTAATCTGATTTACCAAAAAGAACTAACTTGACTAACTAAAAGTGACTAATTTTCGTAAAGAATTGATTTTATACAAAATATTAAAATTATATACTTAAAATTTTAAAAATAAAATTTATTTATTTATTCAAAAGAGAAAATAATTTATTTGAATTGAACTAAATTGTAACTTTACGAACGTAAGAGGAAAATGATTTTGCTTTTGTGATGAAAGAAAAGATTAAGAAATTATTTTCTTATTATCAATTATGATTAAAAAAAAAAGTCGATTAGGTTATAGATAATACCTTTGGAAAAAAATATTAAGAGAGTAAAAAACGGCTTTGCTAATTTTTGAAGAATTGATTTTCAAAACAAATTAGTTTATTAGACTTGGAGATTAGTTTCTTAGGTTTGGAGAAAATTATTTTAATCCAAATAAACGATTAATCATATGAACAAAATAAATGTCGTGAATAAAATAATTAATCTTTAGAAGACTTGTTTTAAAGAGAAAATCGAAAGAACCAATTTAATTCGTTTTAAACAATGTAAATTATGTGAAGAAATTATAGATTAAGTGAAAGAAAACTAAGATAAATCGAAATGACAACACTTTAGGGGTTAATCTAGGTTAATTGATTAAAAAGTTAGTTATCACAAATAAACAATACAAGCTGCAAAAATAATACAAGAATTAAAATTGGGCCCTTAGCCCATCAATAAAACTGTCCAGCTTTTGGGCCCCATTCTTTATGGACTTTTGGTCCATTTCTGCAGTGTATACCCAGTTGTATACTGACTGTATATCAAAGCCCTTCACCCTTGCGTTTTTGTATATACTTCCACGTATATACTGTATATCAACGTAGAAATCAGCATATTCCCTCTCCATATTTCATTGTACACTGTATGATGGTATGAATCTACTACTTCATTGTATAAACATTGTATATCAGCGTGTACCAGCCTGTATACGTGTGCTATCCTGTGTATATCAGTCCAAATTTGGACATCAATGAGGTTCGACTCGACGGACATCGAATGTGAAGGAATGGGGAGTCCGATCGGACTCGTTCAAGGTGGGTTCATGCAAAATAAAGAAAGGATAAAGTATTAACAAGTGTCTACTAATAATAAAACGGGCAAAATAGGATACCAAATGTCAACTTAAACAAACCGTAATAATCACAAACCATAATAATCACGGTCTGAAAAAAATATTTTGATGAAGAGATATTACGACTAATCCCTTATTTTACTTTTAACGTTATACTTAAGATGAACTAATTGATGCGGGATTAAATAACAAGAAAGAACTCATTAGAATGGACTTATTTTATAAAGATTAAGGTCGGGGAGTAGATTTTATATTTAACTGTAGACCAAAGCTTAGCTACTCGACATGAACAAATACAGAATGTATCTATTTTTCTAAGCACATAACAACACAAGACAACTAAATTATGCCCCATCCATTACTTAGCTCATAATTAATAAAGAAAGATACTAATTCAGTTTGAGAAGAAAACAAATGGCTTAGAAAAAAGAAAAAAAAATTAGCCGATAGATGGAAATCAGGGAACACAACAATGCGACTTCAACTAATTTGACAACGATTATCAAAATCACTTAATCTTGCCAAAGCAAACAAGACCAACCAATTTATTCATCAATAAGCCACACAACGCAAAACGTCAAAGCTAATTTGGACGAGAGGAGATATTGTAGTACCTAAAGTAAAAAATTACTCCCTCCGTCCCATTTTATGTGTCATCATTTTTTTTTGTCCATCCCAAAAAGAATGTCACTTTCCTTATTTGATATTTATTTAAAGACACAATTAAACTTTTACCCTTATTGGTCCCACTTATAAGGGCCCAGTTAATTAAAAATAATAATAGTACATTGTTTTAATGAAGGACAATTTAGTAAAAAATATCAAGTCTTTACTCATTTTTTAAACTTCGTGCCCGATCAAATGACGACACATAAAATGGGACGGAAGAAGTAATAATCAACAAAATATTATGTTATCTCACGTCAGACCAACAACAAACGTATTTTTAGAACCCAAACAATCAGGAAACATACAAAATTGCATCTTTCCTGATCTCAAACATTGTATTTTTATCAAAAAAAAAAAAATACTTTAAACAAATACCTAATGAAACAAATCTCAAAGAAAGATTAAAGTGTTGCTAGGTTCTTAAAATACACAAAGAAAATATAAAGACCCAACCTTTAACTCTACGAAAGAAAAAATAATCTTTGAATTACAACGTAGACAATAAATTATTCAATAAGATAGGAAAGTTCAAAACTTTTTAATGAGGCACAACAACATTATTATATCATAACAAAAATTGAACTATATAACGAGTCTAACCGTTTATCACATCAAATACTCGAATAAAATCGTATGAAAAAATAATAACTTTAACTTCATCGCAACAAAACCTACGACCTTGAGGCCTCTACAGCACACCACTACTGCTATAACGACAAAATCACTACTCATAAAAGAAAGAGAAGAAGAAGAAGAAGAAGAAGAAGAAGAAGAAGAAGAAGAAGAAGAAGAAGAAGAAGTATGTTTCTTCGAGAATTTTTGGTTACGTAGGATCAGAAGCATGCACCTACCGAATCCTCAATTTTCCCCAAAAATCCTCTCTCCTCCCTTCAATGAAAGCATGGTCTCCTATTTATAGTCAGAAAAATCTCATTAAAAATTCAAAAGAGAGTATATTTTTGTGACAGAGAGTGGTTGGGGATTTGATAAAAATTAAAAGAAAAAATGAAAACATAACCCAATAAATTCAGATTTGACTATGATGTTTTTTATTTGGATGAGATTTTGAAGAAAGGAGCACACCTATCTTGAACAAAAGTCAAATATCCAAGCTCGAGGTCTGGAAAATTAGGACGAAGGAAAGAGAAAGAGGTTTATTCATTTGGTTTTTGTTTTTGCTGTGGTTGATACTGGTTTGAGCGTTTTGCGTTGTTGTCGTTAAACGTTGTTCACGCGTTATTGATGTTGTTATCAGTTGTTGATGTTTGATAATTGAACGCCATTTGCTGTTGTTAAGAGGATAAGGAGATTAGACATGGGACAGCCCGGGCCGGGTATTGGCTAAGTGGGTAGGGGTCTGGTTTTTGTTGGATTGAGCATGATTTTATGTGAGTATTGTTATTTATTGTAGTTGGCTTGGCTACTATTATTGTTAAAAGGAAAAATAAAAAATGGAATTGGGCATATGAAACTGGGGCAATAAAGAGATTGAATTCAAAAGCCATTTTATATTAATAAGATAGCCAAAATTGAATCAATTGGAAAAAGTTGAGATTAAATTAACTTCTAATTAATTTAGCAAATTTCTCAAATTTAATAATTTTAAAATAAAAATTAAATAAAACACAATTTTTTTTTATTTTTTCAAAGATGATAATAATAATAAAAATTAAGAAACTAATTATGTTATTAATTTCTTATTTTCAATCGATCTTGAAAAAGTTGAATATTTGTAATTTAATCAAACTTTTCACTCTGAATAAATTCTAAAGCATTTTCTTTAACCGATAATTATATAATCATGTCTAATTAAACACTAAATATATTTATTTCACCTAAATTCAAAAGGTAGGGTTAAAATTTATTTCAAAATAACTTAAAATAAATATTATAAAACTATTTAAATTGAGAAATTCAAGAACTAATTTGAAGTGTGGAGGCAAAAATTAGGTGTCAACAATAATAATTTAAAGACATTGCATTAAATCCATAATCATGATCAAACAGTCACAACCAAATATCCAACCAATACCAACACCAATGCCAATACAAATACCAAGGCTAACAAACATACCAACACTGCACTTGTCTATAGTAGTCCGACAAAGCCTCTCACCGAGATAAAAAAAGTATTTGGTCGGGACATGAACCGATCATAGCCAAAACCAAAATCCAAGAAATAATAATAAAAAGAAGTCCATAGCATGAAATGGAGTCTTTCGAAGTATGAAAGCTCACCACTTCAATCCACTCAAAGTTGTCCCCAAATTAGAGTCATTGAGCAGGAGAAATGGTAGTATGGCCGGTTCCTGCATTGTGTGGGAATACAACGCCTAAAGACGGTTAGCGGAGTGAACTCTAGCATGTAACTCAGTGATAAAGATAAAATAATGCAATCATTCAAAACTATATCAAATAATCAATATGAAATCACATGTATACATGCATATATATCATGTCGGGAAAGGGAACAAGGTTTAGCATGCATTTAAATCCTTAACCTGGGTTGTGTAGCTCTGTCCTGAATGTCCACCTACGGGCTATATGGGTTCAGCTCCCCCTGCTGAAAGGGCCCGGTGTATATTAGCCGTACGAATCGGAGGTATCAAGGAAGACCAGGGAATGCCCCGACCCCATGTTAACCAAGATACAAATATATCAATAGTGTGAACCATGCACACGGGTCCTCAAGACCAAACCTCACATCGGCAAACATAAGTATCTAATATTGGTCCCCCCAGGACCTCCACCTTCCACGGCTTTGCTACGCAATCCCTTTTAAGCTCATATTAAAACCATTCACAGATTCCCAACCATTTACCAAGGAGTCTTTTACTTTGGTATTAGCTTTTGGTATCGTCATACCAAAATTAGATCTTGCAAGTATATTTCAATTATGCCATATAAAATCAATAAACCAAAAGTAGACTTCACCGTTTCCACTAAACCAAGATCATGGCCACCAAGGCCTTTCGAAAACCATTTAAAATCAAGCCAAACCAATTTAGGTTCCATTACCATTTATGCAATGCAAAGATTTCAAGAATAGT
The DNA here is from genome assembly GCA_030864215.1 of Capsicum pubescens. Classification (NCBI taxonomy): domain Eukaryota; kingdom Viridiplantae; phylum Streptophyta; class Magnoliopsida; order Solanales; family Solanaceae; genus Capsicum; species Capsicum pubescens. The sequence continues at coordinate 188,910,858 of CM061548.1, forward strand.
CAAACTATGTGACAAAATCATACTCATTGGCATTTTCACAAACAGATTGTGGGCACATAGGTTTTAAAACCATAACCTAGTAGTTTGGAGAATCCATAATACCCCAAAATCCATTTACTATTACCATACATCCCACAATATTTGAAACCATACTAAAATCATGACAAAACATAATTAAACCATGACAAAATATTATTCAGCCAAGAACATCCAAAATCCCCAACCCTTATTTCAAAAACATAACAATACCATGTAAACCATACATTAAAACACATATTTTTTTGTAAAACAACAATGAGGGAGGAGTAACATGCCTTAGACACCAAGAAGTATGGAGAGAATTACTCTTGAAAGCCCCTAATTAATTATCTTGAAGAAACCCTATATTTTGCTTGAACAGAGAATTTAAGAGAGATTTTAAGAGTGTTTGATTGGGAATAATATGTTAATGAAGTCCCAAAAGGTGTTTTAAGTCATGGTATCAAAGGGACTTAAAAGGGAAATATCCAGAATGCCCCCAACTTAAAACTCTAAAAAGATCACAGGTGGTTACGGGTCGACCTCGTGACTCATGACCCCAACATACGACTCATACCCTTGAGTCATCACTAAGATAGTGAGTTGGAAACCCACACACTGTCCATCATACGACTCCATGACCCCACTTGTGACCAGACCATACGACTTGTATGGACTAGTCTTACCCAAGGGATTGGACACTGAACAATATACAACTCAACCCTACAACTCGTACCCTATCCTTACGGCTCTTAGTGAGCTACTAGTACTCAGAGCCAAGTCAAGTTACTAAGTTTCTAATTTGATAAAGAATTATCATAACGACTCTTCACTCCACCAAATGACTCGTACCACCCAACTCATAACCATAATAGAAATCCAACCACCATTAATAGAACACCATTTGATTTAGGTCACCTAACCTATACCCATACCAGACGACTCGTATAATGAGTCATTATTAGGACAGTGAGCTCAAGGCTCAAGAGATTTCCAAGAGCCAAAATTCAGGGTGTTTCAGTCGCCTTTTTAAGCTATATATAATCAATACACATATCAAGAAAGTATCCTTCTTCTTCATGAACAAGATAGGAGCACCCCAACGAAACACACACGATCAAATAAAATCCTTACCTAAAAGATCTTGAAGTTGAGAATTTAGCTCCTTAAGCTCGGTAGGTGCCATATAGTAAGGTGACATAAAAATAGGTCGGGTACCAGCTCAAGATCAATAATAAACTCAATGTTATGCTTAGGAAGAAAATCAGGTATGTTGATAGAAAAACATTAGAAAAGTCACAGACTATGGGAATAGAGTCAAGTGAGGGACCCCAACACTAAAAACACACATATAAGCAAGATAAGACTCAGAACCCCTCAATATAAGTCTCCTAGCCCAAGAATAAGAAATAATCCTTATCGATTCGCAGCTAAAATATCCTGCACACAATCAAGGTTATGTCAGGCATGGCTAAGGTAACAATCTTGGCAAAATAATCCAAGACCAAAGATAGGGGGAGAACCAGTTCATGCCAAAAATTACATCAAAATCCACCATATCTAATACAATAAGATTAGCCTAAGTATCAAAATTTTGAACAGTCACAACACATGATCTATAAACCCGATCCATTACTAAAGAATCACCCATGGGAATAGAGACACATGATAACACAGATAAAAGATCCCAAGACAACTCTAACTGTGTGCATAATAAGCAGACACATAAGAATAAGTTGATCTCGAATCAAATAAAACAAAAGTTGGTCAATGGCACACTAAACGCATACCTGTAATAACAATATTTGAAGACTTTGCCTTTGGTCTATCAAGTACATATATAAATAACGTCACCAACTACTTGGTTGGGTGCCTAACCAATCAGCTGTCCTACTTTTCTGAGGACCTTTACGAGAACCTTGGTGACCACATCAAAAAACCCCGCATACCATCTCTACCTGAGGGTGGTACTGCCTTAATCGACGGAACACTCTACGTTACAAGTACAACTCCCCCATGCCTAAGACACTCTTTAGAGAAATGGCTAAAGGTCCCACAGTTATAACACGCTCCAAGCACATCACTGTATCCAAAATATCCTATTGAACCAAAATAACCACTTCGTCTAGAAAACCCAAAAGATAAACCTCTCGAAGGATGACCACTACTCTGACTTAGATGATCACTGTAGCTAGGATGACCCCCATTAATTAACTAAAGAGTGGAATGAAAGAGCCTACTAGAGTGACCTTGATGCTGGTAAGACTGGCATGGAAGGTACCTACCCAGAGAACTATTGCCTCTAAATTGGGAGCTACTCCAGATCCCACTGAAACTACCCTAATAACGCGGTCTCTTATTGCTTCCCCCTTGGGCGTCATGATGCATCTCCTCTATAATCTGAGCATGATTAGAAACCTCAATAAAAGACCTTCCTGCAACATCCAAACTCTATGTAGCAATGCAAAGAAAAAGTCTTAAACCCTAAACAAAACACCTTATTTGCTTATACTCAGTTGACAAAATAGAAGTAGCATGCCTGGACAACTCATGAAACTAAGCGTCATACTCCAAGACAGTTATAGAACCCTGCTCTAATCTTGAAAACTAGTTTCTCAGATAATCTCTCAGGATACAAGGCATATACTTCTCTAAAAAAACCTCGAAGAACAGAGTCCATCTCAACAAGGAGATCCTGCTGGCTTGAAATAAAGATTACCTCTCCACCAAAATCAAGCTACCAAATCCAACTGAAAAGTAGTGTAGTCGATATCGGTAGTTTTAACTAGGCCTAAATTATGGAGCCCATTCACACAAGCAACCAATAACTCATATGCATCCTCGCCTTGTACCCTAGAAAACCTAGACAGAGTCATTCTTAAGAATCAACCAAACATCTTCTGCTCTTCAATAGACATAGCAGGCTAGGCAACTACCACCTGAGTAACCATCAATGATGGAGGATCTCAACTCTAGGAAAAATAGCTATAGGATGCACCCCTGCCTCGATACCACTCTACTCCACAGGAGTGATGGGGGATCATATGGTGCACTACCAACTAATCCAAAAAGTTGAACTAGAGCATTAGGAGTAGCAATGAAGAAATAAACCCTAATAAAGCTTGGGTTGCCCTTTAGCTTACCATTGGATGGGGTGGAGGAATCTATGGTACGGGAGTAGGGATAAGGTCTAGGGAAGTCTCTCTATCCTGATATCTAGTTAGAGATGCATCACTTATATTCCCTCGACCTTTAGGTTATCCACATTCTTTAGTAGGATCCATAGTCGCAGACTTGGGGTCCTCGTCTCTAGTAGCAATAGCTTGCGTCCTAACCATATGCGAAAGAGTTAAAATAAATGAATCTAAGAAATCAACACAGACTCTTAGCGAAAAACAAGTAAAGGAAATAAAGTTCTCTAAGAATGTCTTATAGCCTCTCAAAGATATAAAATGGACGTCATCATTCAGATCTGCAGGACTCTACTAGATACTTGCTCTTGTACCAATAATACTAGTAAACATAGGCTCTAATACTAATTTGCCATGACCCAATTTTTCTAGTCATATGATGACACCTACTTTACCCCATAAGTAGGTAAATAATATTGTAGCTAGAAGTATATGTAATGGGATAATTGGTGGAAAATGACATAAATACCATAAATATGCATGTAAATGAGTTACAAGCAATAAACCATAAGAACAATAACATAATGAAAGAGAAATACAAGAGGAGTAATATCATCCCACGACCTAGTAAGGTCGGTACAAAATCCTCTAATCCAAAAGAATATTAGTACTATCAAAGTCAATATACAACAATCTCAAAAATAGATTGACTATCCAAAAATAGAAAATGGAGAAAAGGTCAACTTCGGCTTCGAGAGCTTACTCTCTCTGTGAACTCTAACCGGCATAATCACAATGTCAACGGTGGCATCTAGTACATGGATTTGCACCAAAAAGGTATAGAAGTATAGTATGATTACCAAACCCACTGATACTCAGTAGGCATCATATCGACTGAGCTAAATCATAATATAACAAAATATGAGAAAAGTAAGCTAAGTCAAACAAAAAGGGAAAACCTAGAATAATGCTCCAATTACTAAAAGTAAACAATCAAAATTAATAATAATAAATAGAACACAACTATCTCTAATATAACTGGGCCCTCATAAGCACAAAAGATGCACACAAAGTAAATTACCCTACGTTGTCCCCCATAAGCCCGGTGAATATAATCAAGAAGAAGTAATAATAGTAATTTACACCAGCTATCCATATATCGAGATCATAACTATGGATCTTTCCATACCACAAACACCGAACTCAAACCGATCTCATAACCTTCATAAATAACCTCTCAAATTCAGACTTGACTTTAAACTAGTATCTCATATTCTAGACTTGAACCATGACTAATATCGATAATAATTTCAAAATCAAACCGGTCTTAATATCATAAAATACCAGACTTGAACCGGCCTTATCATCTCCCAATGACCAATCTAGAATACAGTATCATATGCCTAAACCTCCTTGGTCTTGAGAATGTAATTAAAATAACATATAAAGGCTTGTAGATTTACAAGAAACAACAGTAATATTGGCCTAAGGTGGGCCGGAAGATCCCACTTCTAACCCCAATAATCTGTTCTAAGGCAATTTCTACCCCAAATTAGTCTAAGGTATCAAACCTCACTACAAGATGCTAAATAAGTCTTATGGAGTCCTAATATAACAATTCTACCTAAAGAATGAGTAGTTAAGTTAAATATGCCTAATTAAGATTTCTTAATTGGCTAAATGATCCAAATCACACTAAATATACCCCCAAGACCTAATTCCCAATCCAAAACTAACAAAATATCATATCAATACTATAATTAAGACCAATCTAAGAGAAGGGTAAGCCTAGCCTACTTAGACGCCAAAGAAAGCCTGATAAAGTCTACTAAAATGGCAATTTCCCCTTCCAAGAAGTTTCCACATGATGCCACATTATCAAAATAGTAATATACTCATTAATAAGAGAAAAATGGTACCCATATTACATTCTTATGCTTTGAGTCCAAAATTTAAAATAAAATCTTATGTGGGTCCCGTTTGTGGAATCGCACTTTGAAAATCGTCAGCACATCCCGCAATGCTCAAGGATCATTTACCCTCAAGAATGGTTAAATTCTGAGCTTAAATCATACTAAAATCAACCCACTAAGAACTAGGGATTTACGACAAATTTTGGGTAATTAAACCAAGAATTAAACAAAAACTTATAAGAATTTTGTTGAGGAAATGGTTTTTTTGATCTAGCAAACACCCCACAATCTCCCAATAATCACTCTCTAAATTTTCACTCTCTAGGGCTTTTAGCTCTCGAGACGTGAAAAATAGGGATAAATTGGGAAAAAGAACTGAATTTAATGCCCTCCAGGTGCCGCTTAAGCGGTCACCACTAAAGCGGCTTAGTACCTCTAAACCGGTACTCAGATGGCTTGTCCTTCCACTCAAGCGGATAGGCGGCCACTTCAGCGAAATTTGCTTTAGTGATATCTACTTTAGTAGATAAACCTCTGCTAAAGCGACCTGATTGGGGTCCTTGGCTGCCAAATAAATTGGTTGACTTCTTAAGCAACCTCCACTAAAGTGACCAAAGATTTGCTTTAGTAGATGCACCAGCTAAAACTTGGAAAAATTTTAAGTTTTCACCGACCCCTCAGGATTCATTCAGAATTTTGTGAATGCAAAAAAATTATGATACCCTATCAAATTTAATATCTTAGACTTAATAGAGCCATCAAAATTTCCATTCGGGGTCGTTTCGACGATATATGGGCCCACACTTATGGGTAATTTTTATAAAATTCTGACCAATAGTCTGAAATGAGTTTGGAAGCCTTGGAACCCAGAACAAGGTCCTCCCACCTTAAATAGATGTTTTAGAGCTGATGGAACTATTAGAATTGACATATGGGGTCCTTAACCCAAAGTTTATACTCGACAGCCATTCCTTGCCAGTGAGGACTTCAAAATAAAGAATTAGTTCTAAAAACTAAACGAAAAATCTGGTAACCAAACAATTAGCTCCAGAAAGTCACAAATTACCTGAGGAAGCTATAGGAAAACTCTAAATGGTAAAAATATGTTGAAAAGAAGAAAATAACTTGGAGGGTCATTATATTGATGGACTCAAAGTTGTTGTGCCTAGGCTACCCATTATTCTTCTATTCTTTCATTTATTTTGGTCCAGATTTGTCAATTATGTGATGGGTGGATTTATCACTATAAGTTAGTCAAAATAGTCTAGTAGGTGATGCACCTACTTTTCACCTGCTAGCTTAAATTAAGTCAAGCAAGCAACTCACTTATCTTATTTCATATTTTAAGTCTTAACCCCTTTACTTTAAATTAACACTTATAAATACTTGGCTACTTTAAACCTTGAGGTAGAATGTCACCTTATTATCTCGCATTTAAATACTTCTATCAGGATTAACTTGGTCATATGCATGCTGGAATATTTGGAATGTTATAATATTCTTTAAATCTATTTTAAACCATCATTAATCACTTAAGAAACTTAGTCCTTTAGCTATACAATAGGTCTATCTCTAGTTCCATACAAATAGAACTAGTATAAGTAGAATACGGGGCATTATAATTATTTTTCTTGACATAGATGGTTGATGACCGTTCTCAGGAAAATTAGTCTCTGGAAAGTTAGAAGAAACCAAATGTTCTTCAAACATTAGGTTCTTAAACAAAAATTGCTAAGACTACATTTAAGTAAATCTCTAATATATTATGCATAAAAATTAGATAGATTTATTGAAATACATAAGGCTCTAAAATTGACTATAAGCAAATAAAAAGGAGCTTTAATTCAATTAGATTTTTAGGTAGAGAATTGATAGAAAATCTGTTCAATTATTTATGTGTCATTGTGTAGTGAGTTTTGCATATTCCTTATATGTTTTGATATCTGAAACTTGTGTGATGTGTGTACTTAGTGAAACTAAGTGTGAATCCATAGGATATGATTTAGACATTTTTGTTACCCATTTAGTAGATATTATTTGTGCCTACTCTTGTTATTATCCTTCATTCATTTGAGCCTATTTAGCCTTTTTTTTAGATTCGCCATTTAATTTCTCTTTCTCTTTCTATTGAATTGCCTTCAATTAAAGTTGATCCAATAGTCCCTATGCATTTGGTAGTTTAGAAACTTAAAAGTAGAGGAAATGAAGAAGAAAAAAGGTGAAAATAATAAGAATTCATGTAGTTGAAAAAGTAAATAAAATTAAGGGATGCAGTAGTGTGAAAATTATATTTGCAGAATGATTAGTAGGGAAAAGAACAATATAAGGTAAAAAGGAATGAATGTTCTAAGAAAAAGTAGCCTCCTTGCTAACAATGTTCCAAACAATAGGGCAAAGCTTAAAAATGAGGAGTGATATAAAGGGAAATTTGAAAACAAGTAGAATTTGGTAAGACATAAGTAAAAGAGTTTGAAAACATAAGAAAGTAATTATCATGAAATGTATGAGGAAGTAGTCGTTATTTTTTCAAATAATTGTAACATGTCCCCTAGCCGACATTGCAGCCCTTAAAGACATTTTGATCACATGTTTTTCAATACTTTTGTTAACAGAATATGACTCTAATGACAAGCTTATGGAGTATCTTGTATGCATGTGAACTCCTTTGTAAGAGTGAACGTATTTCTCTAACTACACAGATGCCTTAAAGTTGTAAATTAATTGTGTGAAGGGCATCTCTCTTAAAAATATGAGGGCACATAAATAGGTTATACTTGACGACCCATTCAATGTTATTTCTTGATAATGTAATTAAAATTTCCCTATGTATTATGTTGGTGAATCAGTTTTGGAAGCTAGGTTATTTTGAATGAAATATCTTATTTTAAAAAGATGTAAACATTTGTACAAGAATAACTTTCATGTTCAAATTATATTTTGTGATCAATATATGAGTATACCTATTTGAAGTCTACATTGTAATGGGGTAAGGCAATTAAGTGTGTTAGTTGTTCGAGGAAGAACAAAGGTTCAAGTGTGGGGTAGTGATGTTGGTGAATTTACACTTTTTTTAGTCGTTTATCACCCATATTTGAGCTGTGTTTTGAGTGTTTTATAGCTTAGTACACCTTGTTTCACTAAATTATATAAGTTTGAGCTTATGAATGATGTTTAATGCTTCATCGGTGAAAGTAGTCAAAATTGAACTAAGTCTAAAGCTTTAAGTTTAAAAATCTTGCAATATAAAATCCAAAGCAAGGTTTGAAGTTGGCCATGTGAGAGGGAAAGCAAGGGGGGTCCAAAATACATCCCTTCTGAATTTTGATCACTGATGGATCTAAAACCAAAGGGAGGGAAATCACCTTATGACACGAAGTCCATTGCAAGGAAACCTACCTCGTGACCCGAGGTAGTACATACAATACATAATTTCTGTCTTCTCCTAGTCTGACTTAGTGTTACCTCCAAGGTGCTTTTTAAAAAGTATGAAATTTAAATTTTGGCATTCTTATAAATAGTTTGACATTCTTGAAGAGGGAAACATGTAGGAGCATAGAGAAAGTACATTTATCACAATTCTAGTTTTTCCTTCTAAACCTTATTATTAGATTAATATTTCTTTATTATTAATTAATTGCATATTTAAATAGATAATGAGTGGTTAAACTCCCTCATTCTAGGTTACAACCACTATATGAACATCTTCATCTAATTATATGTTTTTTTAGCGGATTCTACCCTATATATTTTGTTTTCTTAGTCTCATATTGTAATACCCCGTATTTTCCTAGCCTAGATTAACTCTCAGTACATGAGTGATCTAATATAATTTTTTTTCTAACAACTCAATATTTTTTAGTTTAGTTCCTACTATTGCATAGGAAATTGAATTAGCTTTTCAACGATATAAAATTTACCTAAAACCGATAACCGAGTAAGAATTATGGCTATTTTAAGTTTCAATCATTAAACACCGTCATTTAGGCTAATAGCGCATCGCGGAGTATGTCAACATGGAAATTGTCAGTTTCCAATGAGGTACCGCGATACCAGCGCGTCGCGCCACATCTTATTTTCACAATTGTTAATTTTCAGTAAAGCAACGCGATTGTACCACATCGCGCCAAGCTTCTAGGTCCCATCCAGTATTGCAACATAATTCCACCGCGTCGCGCCATGAAGCACATTCCCAGTTGTCATTTTCTAGTGGCTTGGCGTTATAGTGGCGCATCGCACCAGGGGTAAAAATTGAGAATTTTTCAGTAATTTTGAGTTTTAATTTCCAAGGGATTTAGGGTCTTTTCCCTCATTTTAGACATCCTAAAACACGAAATCTAGCCCTAAATGATCTATGATCTCATTATTTTACTCATTTCTCTTAAGAAATAAAACATTCTATCTAAAGAGGCAAAAAACCTAGTTCAAGAAATCAAGAACAAAGTCAAGAAACCCTCCAAGTGCTCTTTTTCTCAGGTATGTCAGGTGTTCATCTATGGGTCCCTTCCACCCATAGAGTCCAAGAATCGTTTTTTTTTTAACTTCAAGATTTATGATTTATGATTTTCATGCTTGAAATTGAATGTATTCATGTTAATGATAGTAATTGGGATCCAATTCATGTTTAATTATAAGTTCCCATGAAATTAAGATAGTTATGTGGTGAATTATACGAATTGCATGCTTAACCTTTGATATTGAAATTGAATGTTCTATTCATGCTTACATATGTTGACCATTATCATGTAAATAATCCATGCTCCCCAAGTGTTTGCTAAATTGCCTATGTGAAGTAAATAGTGGAATCATGACATGTTATTATGTGGTCCCAATCATGTACAAGCTTATGCCCTACAAGTGTTTGATCAAATGCTTATGTGATTTGACTAGTGAAAGCATGACATGTTATTACGTGATCCAATTCATGCACAAGTTTATGTATATCAGCTGTTTGACAAAATGTTTACGTGAGTGCATTGTTAGCAAGCAAGTATTGTTATATCTTTATGATCATGTTATGTCTTTTTTTATGCTATCGAGTTCTGGGGGTATTTAATACCCGACAATATAGATGTGTACCTAAAGCCAGTGTCAATTATAGAATAGTATCAGTCATATCCCAATCAATAGAATCCAGTCAGTTACAGAACTCAGGAAAACTCAAAAAACTCAGTATCAGTCCAGTCCAGTTCAGTATACTCTAATCAGTGTCTTTCAGTTGGGAGTAGGATTTAGCACTGAGCGAGTGCAGGGATGATGGATTCCCCGTCAGAGAGGCAGGGTCGTTAGTATCAGTCCCTGTACTTTAGAACTGCGTAGCCAGCGCAGGATGAGGAGTCACCCATCAGACTAGGCTTGACTACCTCCCAGGGGTCACCCGTTAGATTAGGCTTGGCTCCGCCCAGGTGTCACCCGTCAGTTAGGCTTGGCATCATGGTTTTCCAGTGTTAGTACTCGTGGCATGGTATTAGTACCCTTCCAGCTGGGGTTACAGGTTGGACCCCAATTAGTTCAGAGAGAGGCATGTCGGTTAGATGATTACCTCCCACAGTCTCAGTTTAGAATTCAGTTCAGTTCTACAGAATCAAGACTGTCAGATACAGTCACTCAAAATCAGTAATTTAGTTATCAGTAATTTTAGATATCAATTACTCAGTTATTAGAACTCAGTACCTACCTTCAGAAAAGCTCAGTTATAGTATACATATATGCACAGTATTACATACTCAGTATTTACAGTAGCTTCAGTTATCCATGTACTCCTATATTTAGTTACTCTATTTCATTCAGTCAGTATGAACCCTTCCATTTAGCCTTACCTCATCTAGCATATAAGTACATTCCATTTACTGACCGCATACTCTTTCTTTATGCTATGATATCTCATATCATAGGTTCAAACGCTCAGGTTCCCGACCGCACTTTAACAGATCCAGTCAGCAGTCACAGATTTAGTAGTGAGTCCTTATCTATCAATGATATGTTTTTTCTTCAGTATTTTAATTTATCAGTAGTTCAATAGTTGGGGTTAGTTGGGGGCTTATCCCATCAACTCCACTTTCAGACAGTTTAGATTAGAGGCTTTTAGACTAGATTTTTTAGATAGTATTCAGTTTTACAGATTGTTATTTCATTATATTTTATCAGTATTTTACATTTTGAACCGAATGGCATTTCAGCCTAATTTCGCATTTATTTCAGTATTATTATCCAGTGCTCATCGCAGATAGCAGTCATGGGTTAGCTTGTGGTCCTTCGGGATCGTAAATACCGTGTGACGACTAAGAGGTAGTCTTGGGTCGTTAAAAACTTAGTATCAGAGTCTAAGGTTCAACAGAGTCCTAGGAAGTCTGAAAGCCGCATCTAGTAGAGTCATGTGTATGGGTGTGTAGCGCGCCACACTTATGGACAAGAGGCTATGAGATGTTTTAGGAAATGTTTCCCTTTTTTCAGTATTCATGTCATGTGAGTGAGCATGAGCTCAAGCTAAATTCTCAGTCTAATCCCTTTCTTCCTTCCGGTTACAGAACATGCCTTCCAAAATGACTAACGAAAGAAGAACTGGAAATCAGTCAGTACCTCAGCCCATTCAGGAAGATCCCCTAGACGAGCATGTCTCCCACGCCGAATTCAGAACTGCTTTACTACCTTAGATTATTCAGTAGTTGCTCAGAACAACCTACAGGTTATTTTTCTATCTAGGCTTTGGGGTCGTACTCAGCAGAGCAAGGGGGAGAAGTGTGGGGAGAAAGATAGAAAGAATAAGAAAGTCATAACAAGTGGTTTTAGGCCAAGGTCAGAGGGTGGTAACCATTTCCAGTTCCGTAAAAAATTCTCAGCCCCAAATCTTTCTGTAGCTAGCGCTCCAGTACCAAAGTTTAGAAATATCAATCGAAATAGCACGTCATATTCTAAGTCTCAGGGTAGCATGAAAAGAGGTCGTACCCACCTACTTTGCTAAAAATATGGTAGAAACCATCAGGATGAGTGTAGAGCTGGTAGTGACGTATGTTACAAATGTGGTAAGCTAGGACACAGGATGCAGGGGTGTAGAGTAATGGATCAGAGGGGAAATATTTGCACCAACAGGGTCAGTCCAACCGTTCTTTAGCTCAGTCCGATCGCTCAAACTAGCAGGGTGCCACTTTCAGTGCCACCAATGGGCAACGCCCAAATAGGCTTTATGCCCTTCAGTCCAGAAAAGATTAGGAAAGTTCTCCTGACATGGTCACTGGTACGTTACAGATCTTCCATTTATATATTCATGCCTTATTAGATCAAGGAGCTTCTCTATTTCTTGTTACTCCTTGCATAGCAGTCAACTTTAAAGTTAGACTAGAAATCTTAACAGAACCTTTCTTAGTGCTTACCTCAGTGAGGAAAAAAAATCTATTCCAGCCAGACGAGTATACAGGAATTGCTCAGTTACAGTATTTTAGAAAATTCCTTCAGTTAATTTCAGTAATAGAGTCATTCCATTTCAGTTTCTTGATAAACCAGTCCTTAAATAAAGGGGTAGTACCTCAGTTTTAATTGATTTAAGTTTGAATCTCTAGATTGAACTAGTAGAAAGAGGAGTTAAGAATTCTAAGTTAGTCAGTGTTGAGGTTGCTATATGATGATTGTTGGGGAAATGGAAAACTAAGAATCATGTATCAAAAGGACGTACTAGCAGTGGACATTACATTATTAAGAGCAGTCTGTCAGAATAAGTTTAGTGTTTATGAGAATTGTCATATCTCAGACTCTAGAGTAAAGTGGTCTCAGCTCGATTTAGAGTTTATTAAGGGGTTCAAAGACTTAGAATAATGGCTTTAAGCTAAGGGGGAGATGGTAGAACAAGTAACCAAGTCAGACTTTTAGATTTTATTAGTAATGTCAGTAGGTGTAGAGAAGAAGCGGGAGAGGTTGATGCATAACACGTCCTTACCTCAGTGCAAAGTTTTGCACTTCAGCTATCATGATATTTACTCATGCAGTACTTGTCAGTTCTATGATCAGATCTCCTATTTGTGCACGTTGTCAAAAATTATGTACACTTACAGTTCCTAGTATAAGTAGTTCTAGTTCACTCAGTGTTACGAATCACGTTCCCTGAACACAGAAACTCCAAAATCAGGTCATGCAGCTCATGACTTATGTAGTTTCCATGACTTATGCTAATGTAGTTTCCATGACTTATGCTATACTCCTATGATCAGCTAAATTCGGATTTCGTCAGGTATATCCTTAGTTTAGATCTCTTGATAAAGTCCAGGATGTTGATATTCTACTCCCCAGGCCTCAGTTAAGTGTCAAGTTTAGTATAGTGTCCATTCATGCTTCAAGTCCTCATGTTTTAACCTTCAGCGGACTCTCCTTATGAAATGATGTAGCGATAAACAGTTGCTTAAAAAAGAGAGAGAGTAGATGTTTCATGTTAAGAAAAGATTATTGCATGCTAGTTTTACACGAGGTTGTAGTTATGAAGATAGGATTGAATGTCATGATGATGTGTAAGGGGCTAAATGCATTTCAAGATTTAAGTAGTCTTGAACATAATGGGAGAATTCAGTCTAGATCAGACCTCAGTAGGTAGAGTTATTAGTGCCCTATTACAAAATTTTAGACATGTTATGATTTCTTATGTCTCATTCAGGCCATGTTAAGATTTCCTTGCTCCCTAAAGTCAGTAGAACTTTACAGAAAGAGTGTCAAGAAATGCTCCAGTTGAGTATAAGTTTTTAGTGTGAGTTAGTCTGTAAAGCCAGGAAATTCAGTTTAGCAGTCAGGCAGACAAGTTCGTAAGGTTTCCCATCTTTCCACCCAGTCATACTATCTGAAGTTTCATGAATATAATTGTTCCAAGATAGAGCATCCTAGTAGTTACAAATTCAGCCCAGTTCATGTATCATGTCTCATTTTCATATCCCAGATATTCAGTTATGAGTCAGTTCGTAGGTGCCTTGTGCATCATCCCAATTTTTCCTTAGTATCTCAGCCAAGTCAGTATTCTTCGAGGGACATAGTGTCCCAAGGGGGAGATAAACTATAACCCCTGAGCTTTTATGTCATAAACATTTCATTCTCTTCTATCTTCACGTAACAAGATCTAATTTGAAGTAACTGATACTTATAAGTCGACTCTCTCGTTCCAATCTCAGTCGTAAGCCATGTATTCAGGGGCTCAGTTCAGTTCAGGATATTTATTTTATGTATCATGTTTAAGACTTAGTCATTCCCTCATATTCCCGTTCCTACATGTTTAGTAAATGATCTCAGGTTCATCAGTATTCTCAATTTAAGGTAACAGTCTTCCTTAGCTTGATTTTGTTCTATGTTCAATTACTATTTTAAACTTGGTATCCCTTAACATTGCATAACCAGTCATGCATTCATGAATCAGTTTAGTTATGTATTCCATGCATCAGATATGCATATTCAGTATGAAAAATTAGCTTGTCAGTAGTTCAGTCATGTATTCCATGCACCAGATATGCATGTTCAGTGTGTAAACTCAGATATCAGTGTTTATCAGCTTAATTAGTCTCATTCGAGGATGAATGTTCCCAAGGAGGAGATATTGTAATACCCCATATTTCTCGAGCCTAGATTAACTCTCAGTACATGGGTGATCCAATATAATTTTTTTCTAAATACTCAGTATTTTTTAGTTTAGATCCTTCCATTGCATAGGAAATTGAATTACCTTTTCAACGATATAAAATTTGCCTAAATCCGATAACCGGGTAAGAAGTTATGGCTATTTTAAGTTTCAGTCGTTAAACATCGTTATTTAGGCCAGTAACGCATTGCGGAGTATGTCAAAATGGCAATTGTTAGTTTCTAATGAGGTAATGCGATACCGGCATATCGCGCCACAACTTATTTTCATAATTGATAATTTTCAATAAAGCAACGCGATTGTACTGCGTTGCGCCAAGCTTCAAGGTCTCATCCAGTATTGCAATGCGATTCCACCGCATCGCACCACCATCCACATTCCATTTGTTATTTTTCTGTGGCTTGGCGCGATAGTGGCGCATCACCCCGTGGGGGGAAATCGAGAATTTTTTAGTAATTTCGAGTTTTAATTTTCAAGGGCTTTAGGGTCTTTTTCCCTCATTCTAGACAGCCTAAAACATGAAATCTAGCCTTAAATGACCTATGATCTCATTATTTTAGTCACATCTCTCAAGAAACAAAACATTCTCTCTGAAGAGGTAAAAACCCTAGTTCAAGAAATCAAGAACAAACTCAAGAAATCCTCCAAGAACCTTCAAGAAATCTTTTTCTCAGGTATGTTAGGTGTTTATCTATGGGTCTCTTCCACCCATAGAGTCCAAGAATCCATTTTTTTAAAACTTTAAGATTTATGATTTATGATTTTCATGCTTGGAATTGAATATATTCATGTTCATGATAGTAATTGGGACCCAATTCATGTTTAATTATAAGTTCCCAAGAAATTAAGATAGTTAAGTGTTGAATTATACGAATTGCATGCTTAACCTTTGATATTGAAATTGAATGTTGTATTCATGCTTACATATGTTGACCATTATCATGTAAATAATCCATGCTCCCCTAGTGTTTGCTAAATTACCTATGTGAAGTAAATAGTGAAATCATGACATGTTATTATGTGGTCCCAATCATGTACAAACTTATGCTCTACAAGTGGTTGATGAAATGCTTATGTGATTTGACTAGTGAAAGCATGACATATTATTATATGATCCCATTCATGCACAAGTTTATGTATATCAAGTGTTTGACAAAAATGTCTAAATGAGTGATTGTTAGCGAGCAAGTATTGTTATGCCTTTATGATCATGTTATGTCTTTCTTTTAATGCTATCGAGTCCTGGGGGTATTTAATACCTGACAATCTAGTTGTGTACCTAGAGCCAGTGTCAGTTACAGAATAGTATCAGTCATGTCCCAATCTATAGAATCTAGTCAGTTACAGAACTTAGAAAAATTCAAAAAACTCAATATCAGTCCAGTCCATTTCAACATACTTTGCTCAGCGTCTTTCAGTTGGGAGTAAGATTTAGCACCGAGCGAGTACAGGAATAATGCTTCCCCATCAAAGAAGAAGCGTCGTTAGTATCAGTCCCTGTACTCTAGAACTGCGTAGCCAGCATAGGATGAGGAGTCACCCATCAGACTAGGCATGACTATCTCCCAGGGGTCACCCGTTAGAATAGGCTTGGCTCTGCCCAGGTGTCACCCGTCAGTTAGGCTTGGCATCCTGCTTTTCCAGTGTTAGTACCCATGGTACGGTATTAAAACCCTTCTATCTAGAGTTACAGGTTGGACCCTAATCAGTTTAGAAAGGGACATCTCAGTTATATGATTACCTCCCACAGTCTCAGTTTCAGTCTCAGTTTAGAATTCAGTTCAGTTCTACAGAATCAGGACTATCAAATACAGTCACTCAGGATAAGTAATCAGTAACTTCAGATATTAGTTACTCCGTTATTATAACTCAATACTTAGATTCAGAAAAGCTCAGTTATAGTATACATATATGTATAGTATTACATACTTAGTATTTATAGTAGTTTCAGTTATCCATGTACTCCCATATTTAGTTACTTTATATCATTCATTCAGTTAATATTCATGTATATGAACCCTTGCATTCATCCTTACCTCATCTAGCATACCAATACATTCCACGTACTGATTGTATACTCTTTCTTTGCGCTATGATGTCTCATATCATAGGTTCGGACGCTCAGGTTCCCAACCGCGCTTAGATAGATCCCGTCAGCAGTCGCAGATTTAGTAGTGAGTCCTCATCTATCGAGGATATGATTTTCCTTCAGTATTTCAGTTTATCAGTAGTTAGGGTTTGTTGGGAGCATGTCCCATCAACTTCACTTTCAGACAGTTCAGAGTAGAGGCTTTCAGACTAGATTTTTCAGATAGTATTCAGTTTTATGGATTGTTATTTCAGATGTTATATTTTATCAGTATTTTAGATGTTGAACCTTATGGCATATCAGCCCAATTCCATATTTATTTTAGTATTATTATCCCGTGCTCACAGCAGATATCAGTCATGGGTTGGCTTGTGGTCCTTCGGGATCGTAAGCACCGTGTGACGACTAGGGAGTAGTCTCAGGTCGCTACATATATTTGACTATTTTGTGTCTTCAAAATCCATCAGATAATGGATGAATTCTAGTAAAAATAGATACAAAAATGCTAGGAGTAAAATGTAGGATAAGGAGAGTAGGATTTATCTATTTACAGGTTAGCAGTTAGGATGGAAACCAACCTAGTTTGTCATGCTTGGGTTAGATACGGGATAATATATATATATATGTATAAAAAAATTCATTTGAGGTGATTACCATATCCCTGCTTAATTGCAACACCCTGGATTTTTCGTCCTTGAAATTTTTTTAAATTTTATCCTCATTGTCCTGACTACGACTTACCCTATGAGACGTAGGGAGTCATGATAGGTCATTAGACCTAAATTGTAGCCTAACCAACATGTGTATCTAAGTCTTCTACTCTGATTATGAGTGGCTCACTATGAGTCGTGAAGACTCATTACGTGTCGTTCTGTGCAAATCATAGGATGTCCTATGTATACCCAAATAGTTTTTGTATTGACTACGACTAGACCCTATGAGTCATAGGGTCTCGTTATGATCCATGGTATACGAGTCGTAAGTCAACAGTGTGTGTGCTTGGTGACACTGTCTTGACAACAACTCATGGAGACGAATCGTAATGAGTCGTGACGAGTCATTATGAGACTCGTATGACTGACGGTTTATTTTTCCAGCTTTTAAATAGAGGTATTTTAGATATTTTCCTCTTATCCCAATAATAACCCATGACCTATAAACATACTTGGGGCCCTATTTTCATTGATAACACACTCCAAACACTTTTTCTTCTCTCTTAAGTCTCTCAAGCATCCATACTTAAGATTTTTTAGAAGTGGGTCAAGTAGAGCTTTAAGGGCTGAATCCTCTCCATAATCTTGGGTATTTCAGGCATGTTACTCTTCAATGATTTCTACTTTGTTAAAATCATGTGTTTTAAGTATTATTCATATGGTTTGATATTGCTTTTAGAAGATGGGTTGAGGGGTTTTGTATATTTGTTTTTGAACATTGTTTCCCATGGTTTACATATGATTGTTCACGCTTAAATTATGGTTTTAAACTTGTGAGGTTTTTGGTTATGATGAATAAACTAGGGGATCGTGATTTCCCTCAATTTGTGAATATTGACAATTGAAGTGATAATGACCTCAATCCCTATAGTGAAATTTATTTTGATTATGAAAAGTATACACACTGAATTACTCTTGAACTGTTGCATAATGTGAAGAGTTAATGAAGCATAATGATTTTGAATTAAACTTATGGGGTTGTGTAATTCCCGAAGCTAATGTATAATTGAACCAAGAAATTTCTGCATTGGATTTTAACTAGTTATACATTTAGTTATGTGCATTGAATTTTAACTGATTTTGAAGTGTTGATCATGGCATTATTTTGCTCCCATACCCCTGAGTTACATGCTAGTGCTCAACCCACTAATCGTCTCTGGATGTTGTATTCCCATGTGATGCAGGCACCAGAGATACTTTTACTTTTCATGTGCAGTATTAGATGGTTCATCTTGGTTCGTCAGTTTGGTGTGGTGAAATGGTAAGCTTTCATTCTCTAGAAAACTTAGATATTTCATCAGTTCCTTTCATTGACTAGAATTGAGAGTTTACATTATCATTAACATTGTCATTGTCACTGTTAGAGTCGGGGGCATGTCCCGATGCTTTATTGATTTCGTATTTTTTAGAAGGCTTTATTAGATTACTGTGAACTTGGGTGGTGATATTGGTTGGTTGTATTTAGTCGGTTATCGATTATCGATTATAGACATATTTTAAATTTCTTGAGCTTATCTTATGTTATATTATTATTTATTCAGAATTTATCTAATGTTGGGGGGATTGGGTTTTATATGTTTAGGTGTAGGGGATGTTCTCTGATCCTCGTTGGACTTGAGATACTCTTCATGGTCAGGCCCTAGTTTGAGTCGTGATATTAATGATGTAAGTGTAAGGTCAATCTGGATAGATAATTATACAACTCAAAAGGTCATAATCATATTATCGACCCTACAATTTATTAATTTACTAGATTTTTTAAATAAGCTTGACAAATATGATTAGAAAAGATGAAATTAGACAAGCACCATAGCTCTATGTCTTTAACTCTTTATGAACAACTCCTACATTAATTCTCTATTTTAATTGTCTTGTCTTTTCGAATTAAATTAGTAGAAATAGTTAGTGTAATAACAACCTCAACTTTTCTAAAAAATAAGTACGATGTTATTCTACTAACTGCAATAGAAAAATAGACAGCTTGTCAGCAACTAAGTTCCTATGGGATCGATAAATCTTGTTTTGAAAACAATCACTTATTACTTGAAACTATGTACAATTGTGCATGTGTTATGAACCTGAAATAGACACAAAAATTCTTGTGATATTCTCTCTTTTCTTCATACCATGCTTTATTTAGTTCTTTCAAAAATATTATATTTCTTTCAAGATCGGTGTAGATCTCTTATTGACGACGTTGAACATATTTTCTACTCCTTTTGAGTATCATTATCTTAGTCTTTCACTTTTGGGAATGTACTACAAGTTTCTATTTTCCAGTATCTAATGCATATTTCTTATTATTCGAAGAGAACCTGATTTTTGAGATCCTCAATCATTTCACTCAGGATCTCTTAACTTTCTCCTTAATGATTGATACCCAATCAAGAGAAGCATGTGTATTCAACACCTTTTTTGTACAGTTTAAAATTTTTTGTATGCATTAATGACAACACGAGCCACCTTTTTAGTTTGTTTGTATAGTATTTTTGTATGTCATTCTTACTCTTAGAAAGATTTACCTTAAAATTGTCTTCTTCAAATTCTGAATTTGAATTAGCCATTAATGTAAGTATATTTTTTATTCCATACTCTTTGCTCTATACTAATGATTAATTCCTTTCTTCTAATTCATCATCTATATCATCACTTAAGGAATTTCTATGACAATTAATGTCTTTCTCATAATTTGATATGTTTGTCCAGTACTCATCTTCTTTCTAGGTACATGTGCCCTTATCCTTCTGTCAGGAGTATTCCTTCTCCAATCATATTCCTTGTCTAGGAAATTCTCTTTTGAAGTGGTTTGCACATTCACATTTGTAGTTTCCCTATGGATTGCTTATATGAGGTTATTTTGGTTTTGAGGTGATTCATCTATTTAGGAACCCACATCTCCTAATTATTCTTTGAAACCTTTTGGTGAGTAATGTCATATATTCTTTACTTATATCTTAGTATTGGGTAGTTGTGAGGATCATATTAACATATTTGCTTGTTTGGGGGTGCTCCTTCCACATTTCATGTGTCATTAAATTTTTTATTAGTTCATCCATGGTAATTATCTCTGGATTCTTTGCCTCCATAATAATATTCACTTTGCTTTTTCAAGAATCTGAAAATAGATCATAATTGTCCTTTAGTCCTTTTGATCAGAGAAATAATCTATCCAAGAGAGTCAAATTCATTAATGAAGTTAGTGAATTTATTGAACATCTCCTAAATGAATTCTCTTTCAATCATCTTAAGTAGCTCATATTACCTATTCAATGAAGTAATTTTAGACTTCTTGACATGTGTGTGGTTTATATGGCATACCACACTTCTTTGGAAGTTTATAATAAGATATTCTACTATATACGTCAGGTCCAATGTCACAAATAAGCTTCTTTACTTTGCATACTTTTGGACCATCTTGATTTCGTCATTCATATATTTCACTCTTTCTTTGGAACCAGGTTATTCCTTTATCATTAGTAGTTGTGGGAATTTTTTGACCTTCTTGTATATTATGACATAGTTCTAGGACCTCTACAATGATAAAATCTTCCATTCTTGTTTCCACTATTGTCATTGAAGCATGGTAGCTTGTGGTTGATCGTCTTTGTTGACCTCCTGAAGGTGCAACTACCTCTTATGTTTCAATGTGTTAATCTTTTTTGAATGAACCCACTTTGCTACCAATTATTATGTTGTAGTCACATATATTCTAAAAGAATTAGGTTCTTTCAATAACTATGCAAAATGATTTTTCAGCAAACGTACAAGAAGATAAAGTATGGAGTCAAAAATCAACAAAAGAATTTGTAAGTAGAAAACTCCTTGCTTAAAAAGGGTAAAAATCATAAAATATCTCCAATAAGATTTTTTTTCGCCTTCAACTATGGATTAAGAGATTTTTTTCTATCCAACTTGAATCCTAAGGGCTATCTATTTGAATCATAGAGTTTAGAAGCAACCTATTTCAATATATAGAGGTCTAGAATATTAATGTGACCGGAGTACAATAATGAAATTAGATCAAAATGCAGAACTCAATTTCTTTATAAAAATAGAGAGAGAGAAAATCAAATAGGTCAAAGGGCTAAGTGACTCTTGAAAGTCATCTTTTATATCAGGTTAAGATAAATGACATAGATAAGGTCTTACTGAAAGAGCTTCAATACTTAAGAAATTGACTCTAATAATCCCTACCTCAATCCATTACAATTCTCCTTGATTATTGGTAGCTTCGCCATCTTTTTTCAAAGACTCTATCTAATTTATAAAGTCTCTTACCAATCAAAACAAAGATCTAATACAAGTCATTAGAAATGTAATAAGCATACGGGATGAAAACCAAAAGAATAACTATTACAACTCAAGAATAATATAAATAACTTTCAAGAATAGGTTATTTTTGGCTTAAATTTGATTCTTCTCCTGGAAAGACACTCGAATAGATCTTTCTTATGTGGTTTCACCAATAAAGCATCAAAGCAATGCTTTATTTAGGAGTAAAATAGTTTATTATATTTCTTCAAATACAATCAAGACTTTATGAGAAATCAATCTTTATTTGGCTTGATTTGAAACTAGCCGACTTCTCTATATTCCAAGCTAATTTCATGTATTCAATTATGATAATATTTTCATCTCTTAAACTTTTGTTCCTTAAAGAAATGGATTATACCTTAATCCCAGTTCTCAAGGTTTCCTTTAATGTGCGAGGAATAAGTTCTTCTGTAATTCCTTCTGTATAATACCAAACAGTCTTCAATTTTGATTTGAAGGTACAAGTTTTCTCATAAATTCCTCATCGGGTTGTAAGTTTCGTCAATTCCTTTTCTAGATCTGCTAAATTCATGATTCTTGTATTTCCTTGTCCATCTTCCTTGTACATAGATTATCATATATGCAATATTTATCAATCATTAAAATTTCATAGTTCTCAGATCAAACTAGCTCAAAAAGAAAACATATCAAATAGTTAGATCTATACGTGTTGGAAAAAAATGTTGTTTGAGAGGCAGAGAGATTAACTATAAATTTCATTTCTTTTTAAATTTTGGAGGATTTCTCCAAAGCTGATATGGACCTAAAGTTCTATCTAAGAATAATCGTGTCTATTTTATTTGCCTCTACTCTTCTTTTTTTTTACTTTACCTTGTTTAAGATTTTAAATACTTTCATCCAGTATGATAAATATTCATAGAGTAATTATTTCAATAATAGAGTAAAATTTTACATGTAACGTTAGATAGGATAGAGCGTACAAAGATCTTACCTTTACTTTGTGAAGGTAGAGAGGTTGTTTGCAAAAAAAAAAATTTGGCTCAAATAATGCTTATCAAAGTAGTTTAAAAAATGTAAGAAATTTTAACTCACCCATATGGGGTGCTTTAAGGTCCATTAGGGTAAGTTAACCCTAATATATACTAACACTTATCGGGTATCATTAAATATACTGAAACATAATATTTTTATGTGTTATTTCTTGACACTTATCAAAAAGGTGAGAGTGACTTTGGTGGAGGACAAGATGTGGGAAGTGAGGTTATGATGGTTTGGACATATTATGTGAAGGAGCACGGATGATCTAGTATGGAGATATGAGAGGCTGACTATGGATGATTTTAGGTAGGGTATAGGTGGCTGAAGATTTATTGGAAGAAGGTAATTAGGCATGACATAGAGCAATTACAACTTACGGAGGACATGACCCTTGATAGGAAAGTGTAGAGGACACAGATTAGGGTAGAGAGTTAGTAGGTAAGAGTGCATTCGTAATAGCAGGAAATAGTGCTTAGGAAATAGTACTTTGTGCCTGTAGTTTATTGTAGCCTCTTATTCATAGTGTTTTGGTGATGTCCATAATTTTGAATAACTAGTTTAGAGTATTACCTTGTGGGTGTCTTGTTTTCTTTATTATCAATCCTTTTGTTGTTTTCTTTTATGTTTTTTGTTGGTTATACTGTTATCTATCTTAAGCTAGGAGTTTATCGGAAACAACCTCTCTTCTTCATCTGAGATAGTGGTATGGACTGTGTACACTTCACCATCTCTAGACCCCACTTTACAGGAATACACTAGGTATATTGTTATTGTTGTTGATTGTTTTTTCATAATCAAACTAGGATATATATTATGGTGCAAAAGTTGCTTCAACATATCATAACAACCATCATAGACCAATAACCACAGTTCATCCTAACCTTTCACTTCCACTATATGAATAACAAGTTCTCATTTTATGATTTATTTATTATCTAATTAGTTAGATTAATATAGAATGAAAATCTTCAAAAAAGTGTGTGGGTTACTTAAATAATAATTTTTGCTTTTCACGTTGCTAAAACCTTCTCTACATGGGTTACTTAAATAATAATTTTTTGAAAATGCTACAAAAAAGAATAAATCATGATTAATCTATTTGTGAGTCCATGACAAATAACACGCTCTGATTTAGGAGATACTACTATTTATTACAAGCAAACTTTCAAGTGTATATTAATAAGCTAGAATATTAATGCATTTATTTTCAACTTTATAACTTTTACTAATTCTTCCTCACGTACCAAAGGTCATCTTCCAAAAGAAAGAGTAACAAAGAAACAATTGCAAGTAAAAGTTACATCAGCGTAATACAACAACAGATATTGCCTTCGTAAAAATTATATAAAATTTCAGTATAAGTCAGTCATCAATCAAGTTCTCTTGTATAGTAAAGATCCCTTCTGATATACTATAACATGTGTGTCCTCAGACCTCCTTTTAAACTTTAAAGACATAACACAACAACAAATTTTTATAAAAGAATACAAGCTTTATAGTTTAGTCCACATGTTTTACGGAGGGATAAAAAAAATTCAATTGAAGAACAAAACTACTCTAGTATGACACCGTGTCTATTTAACTTGCTTAAATCATAAATTGTTATAAATATTATCCATCTTTCAAAAAAGTGTGTGGGTTACTTAAATAATAATTTGTGTTTCTCATGTTAAACTAAAACCTTCTCTACATGGGTTACTTAAATAATATTTTTTTGAATGTGCTAATAAAAAGAATAAACCATGATCAATCTATTTATGAGTCCATGACAAATAACATGCTCTGATTTAGGATATATTACTATTTATTACAAAAAAAAAATTCAAGTGCATATTAATAAGCTCGAATAATAATGCATTTATTTTCAACTTTACAACTTTTACTAATTCTTCCTCAGGTACCAAAGGTCATCTTCCGAAAGAAAGAGTAACAAAGAAACAATTGCAAGTGAAAGTTACATCAGTGTAATACAAAAATAGATATTTCCTTCATAAAAATCATATAAAATTTCAGTGTAAGTCAGACATCAATTTAGTTCTCTTGTATAGTAAAGATCCTTTCTGAGACAAAATAACTTAAGTGTCCTAATTTAGCTTAAAAAGGCCTCAGACCTCCTATTAAACTTTAAAAATATAACACAGCGACAAATTTTTACAAAAGAATACAAGCTTTATAGTTTAATCCACATATTTTATGGGGGGGGGGGGGGGGGTAGAGAAATTTCTATGAAGAACTAAATTACTCTAGTATGACATCGTGTCTATTTAACTTGCTTAAATTACATATTGTTATAATGATTATCCATCTTGAAGCTTGCCAAAAATTAAAAACTCTTGACATATGTTGCGCTTCATAAAATAAGCAAGGCATAAATATATGTAAGTACACAAGTACAACTTGACTCATTCTCACTCTGCCTCCCATCCAGGGATATTAGCAGTAGCTTTAGTAACCATCTTCACTAATCTTACCTGTAAAAAAATCAAGCGTGGGGATGGAGAAGGGGTAAAGGACAAGAGAGTGATAAACACAAATATAGTTCCTTGCAAATAATGACACTTTTTACTGTCCACTAATATGTATGTAGTGATGAAGCATGTCTGTTTGCATGACTCATTGTGGTGAGACTTAATCACCTTCAAATCAAATATTTAATGTTCACATATATGTCCACTGCTAAAGAAAAAATAATATGCTTTGAGTTAAACGGGATATAATAATAAAAGGATATTAACAGATCTATCAGCTCTAACGGAAGAAGAAATGTCACCCTATTCCATCATTTAAGGTCATCGTACATCAATACTATACAATGAAGAAAATTAAAAAATGCTAGAAATTCTCTAATTTTCCTAGTATCAGGATATAAATATAGGACTAAGACACCCAGGATACATAGTCGAAGTACGTCTGTCTAGTGTGCTTCTTTCATGGCATTCTATAGTTCTATGTTTAGGAAATATAGGACCTAATGTAAAAACTATGCATAATTTTGGTAATGGTAACATAATTTGTATTTTCCTTTTCCTTGCAGAAAATTCATAATTGATCAGTGTCATCAAATTAGAATTGATTGGGTTTTTGAAAAAAGTAACATATTATTGAGGCTTTCATGATAGTTCTATAGATCAGGAGTAACTAGTCTCTCATTCAAAAAAAAAGAGTGTAACTTACCACTTGTGAAAATATGTTAGTCTAAATTATGGCTTTTAATTCCTTAACTAATGGTCAAATTGTTTCTTATTAATGGGTGGCTCAAGATTTTGTTAATTCTATTCCATGACCACTAGGATGAAACTTGTCCTAACTTGGATAGGATGCAAGGTAATTCTCATATCAATCCATTGTCATTTTCTACGGGTACTTAAATGCATAACATTAAAGCACCTGCATTATACTGATATTAAAACCGAGCCATCATAAGTTTGAGGACGTCATCCAAACATATAGGGATGAACTCATGTTCGATGTTGTAAGACCCCATAAAATTTTTGATCATTTTTTTGTTGACCCTCTCGTGTGCGTAACTTAAATTTTTAACTTGAATTATGATAAGGGATGTTAAAAGGGTGTTTTAAGAAAGTTTTAGAATTTTTGAAAGGAGTTCGAGGCCATTTTAGGATCCCGATGCTGTGAGGGTCCACGATAATAGAGTGCCACTTATGCTCTGGGATAGAAGCATGGCACAGAGGCTACCCTTCGCGATAGTGGCGTGCCATGATGCTACATTAGTTTCATGCAATTTTTTTTTCACTTGGGGTGAGGGGTTTTTTGTTTCTTTACCCTTTCAACGACTTTAAAACACTTAGATGGCCCCTTTTACTTTATTTATCAAGATCAAACATTATTCTTTCCTCTTTAACTCTCAAGTCAAGAAATTTCAAGGGTGTTACAAGGATTTCACCATTCAGGCTCTAAACTTTGATTTCTCTTTGATTTTTTATACATTTTAGGTAGGTCTCTCTTTTCTTAACTTGTATTTTACATTGTGGCATAAACTAAGTCAATATTTATGTGTTTTAAATTGATGGATTTGAAATTGGATTGAGAAATTTTGGTGGTTAATACTTGAATTAATTTTTCCATATTTTTAATGTGTTATTCATGCTTTAAATTATGGATTTTGGAACTAAATTTGTGCATTATTAAAATGGTTGGAATGGGAGACATGGATTTTCCCAAATTGATAAAATTTTGACTTGGTAATGGCATTAACCTCAACCCACTTTAGAATCTTGATTTTGAATATAGGATTTTACACAATTTAACTTACCTTAGAGAATATTGCATTACATTAAAGGATAAATAGATAAATGGATAACTATGGTTTTGGAATACCCTTGGTGGCCATGGTTTTAAATTTTTAATGGAACTTGGGAGTGTAATGGTTATATGGATTGATTTGTTATAAATGGAATAGCTTGCAAGCATATTGGTATGATGATACCAAGTTGGTAAACGCCTTAATAAATGACGCCCTGATTAATGGTTGGTTTATAAATTATTTTAATTTGGTCTTAAAGGAAATTTTATAGCTCTTCGAGAAAGTGTAATCTCGGGGGGGACCAACACAAGAAATCACATTAGTTCAGGCTATAGTCCGTGGGTACTTGGAATATCGGTACGAGTTGTATAGTTTAGGCTAATGTTTTAAACTGTCATATTCATGATCCTTGTCCCTATTATGGCATCCTATATATATGTATAAATGTTGTGCATAAGGTTTTTGACTAGTTTTTGGTAAATGCGCTATTTTATCCTTTTTTCTTGAGTTACGTGTCAGTGTTTTTTCTACTGATCGTCCTCGAATGCTACATTATTTCATGATGTACGTTTGGGAGACTTTTTTGTTGTTCCTATGCAGCGTTACACAGTTTGTTACGTCTATTGATATGTTTTGGAAGGCCCGATCATTTCAATGGTTTCATTATTGACTTAGTACTTTTTTGGGAATTATTTTTGTCATAGTCGGGGGTATGTCTTGACTTATTGGTATTTCTGGTTCAGAGGCTTTTGCGGATAATATGGGGATGTCTTGGATGTCTTGTTTTAGATCCTATCTTACTTTGGTTTTGTATATATATCTTTATAGACTTGTTCGGCTTTCGTTATTTACTTTCATTATGCTCTTGAGGTAAGGCTAAGGGGGTTTCTGACAGCGGCCAAGCGTACACACAAATGTACGTGGTCTTATCATGTAGTAAAGTGGCTTCAAGAAATTCCAAGTATTGATATCTCAGGGACTTTTTTTTGCCGACTATCCAATTCTAGTTTAACAATTGAGAAAAAGTAAAAAAAAAGAGTTTCAAATTTTGTAAATTAAAAATAAAATAAAATAAAATAAAATAAATAATGCGTAAAAATAAAAGTCTTGGAAAAATCAATGAATTAAAGCCCAGGGTTAAAGCACTTCGAACAATCATACTATGTTATTGAATTTCATTCATTAACTTGCTTATCTTGGTTGCTGATCCGTAGGGTTAATTGCATGATCATGGTCTCCCGACCTCTAATCTTTTACCTAATATAAACATTACAACTACATCATTGAGCGGGGATGTAATAATCCAATTAAGTTAATTAAAGCTATCATCCTACGTATGAATCAAGTAAGGTATCTAAATACATCCCTATCCAAGACGCTGAGTTTAATTCTTTATTTTATAAAAGAATAAAAACCCAAACTTTGTTTATTTCCATGTTCTATCTCCCTATTCTCTCTCCCGAGATTAAAAGGTCGATAATATATGTATTTTATGGGTGATCAATTCATAAAATAATTAAAACAAGAATAAACAAACTACCAAATATGATAAGCAAAATTAATCGAAATTAATCCAAAACAATAGTACTCAAGTTCTTGGCTTTAACTCCGGAAAGAGGATTTTTAGCCAATAATATTCATAATCACGATTCAAATAATTGAATACATTATATGAAAAATTAAAATTTAAATAAAATAATAAAACCTAATTTAACCGTGTAGCAGCACTTCACAAT
Organism: Capsicum pubescens; assembly: GCA_030864215.1. Taxonomy (NCBI): domain Eukaryota; kingdom Viridiplantae; phylum Streptophyta; class Magnoliopsida; order Solanales; family Solanaceae; genus Capsicum; species Capsicum pubescens. The sequence goes on from CM061548.1 coordinate 188,939,636, forward strand.
TTTTACCACTGAATTGACCAAGTCATGTAACGTGTCCAGGTGTATCTCCACTTTTTGTAAAATTTTCCAAGTTAATCTCCCCACTCACGTGTCCAGCTGTGTCTTGTATATATATTATATTTCAAATCCAATTTCTAGTGGGATTAGGTAGAACGAGTCCCAAGAAAAAGATTCCCCCTTTTGCACTTTATTGTTAAAGTTCTTTGATCCGTGTCGGTGCAATTTTGAATTGCAGTTTTTAAACACATCGACGCGACGCGTCGAGTCTACGTCGGTGTACTGAAATTAGCATTTAAAAAATTCTTCTAAGTGTAAACTGTGTGAACATCGATGCAACGCGTCGAGTTCGTGTCGACTCACTGGAATTTGCTTTCAAAATTTTGGTTAAGTGTTGAACGTCCTATCCTTTGCCCAAGCCTTTTGTAGTGTATTTTTAATGAATTTTCGATCTTTAAATCATCAATATATCACTATATTCATCTCAACAAGCCTCCTACAATATTACACACCACATAATAAAGATTAAAACAACACAATAACCTCAACGATAAATCAAAACAAGAGATAAGATAAGGCAAATTCGCAATGATCTTCCACTTATTATTCCAATTCTTGAATTAATCAATTTAAACCTCACACATTACAAACAAGTTATTCCACATATAATTACACATTTAAAATATTTGGAACAAATTAAACATGTTATAATCCACCGAAACTAACTAGACACGCACCTAGCTCAAGCTAGTAAAACTAGTTTTCCGGGTTGAACTCTAAATGATTCAATTAAGCACAAACTTGTTTGAAAAATACTTTGGACATCGTAATCACACATTTGGACACTTAAATGCTTAGTTATATCAACATGAACATGTTAAGCACATGAATTGCTCTCAAAATAAGGCGAAATAAGCTAGAATAATAATACCAAAGTGCATTAAATCACTTCAGATCATCACCTCACACTTAAATTCTTGTTCGTCCTCGAACAACTCTTTACTCTAAGCATAAAAATCTGAGGTGATGCTACACTTCTATTAAATGCAATACACTCAAGCTAGTACTACAATGACTACACAAAATGCAAGTTTCTACACAAAGCATGTTACAAACACAATTAATAGCTCATGAACACTACTCCAAAACATCTTAGCCTCAATAATTGACTCACTAGTTGGCAAACTCATGTATATTGCTCAATCAAGGACATCATAAAAATCACTCACATTCATCAAACATGTGCCCTCACAACAAGAGAGCTACCCATAATCACTCACAATAATGCAATTTATAACATAATGGGTACAAGAATCAAATTACGCTCACTCTCACAAAGAATTCACAAGTTACGCATAATGAACTTTAAGATTTCCCTTAGTGTAATGCTCCACTAATATCAGAATGATGAACTTAGGATCAATTAGGACTTTTACGGGTTGTAATGTAGGCTAAGGGACGGGTAGGAACTATTTTGTCCACGAATAGTGACTAACCTCTCTAAGCGTTTTAATACATCACTTTATGCAATTAAGACCACTCTTCAACAACCAAATTACACCCTTTTTACTACCCTCATTCTCTTGTTTTTCACCCTATCTCTTTTAAGCATTTTCACAAACACATGGTGGGCGCATTGTTTATTCTTTCAAGATTCAATTTTTCTCATTTTTTTCAATCATGGGAATATTTCTCACACCATTTATATCACTCTCAACCACCACAAAACAAATATAAACACCAATAACTATTACCTTGGAGCATCAATTTCACCTTTTTCTTTTTCAATTTCTCAAACTCCTTACTAAATTATTATTTTTTATTAAAGCACTTAGGATCTTTTTGGATCAAATTATGGTCTATCAAAGAAGGGAATTAGGCTACATATGAGGCTACCAAAGAAAAAGGTAAAGGCTCAATGGGGTTAACTAGGATAATGCACAAGGGTAGGCCAAAAAAGAAGGTGAAAATAAGGCTATAAAAATGCATATATCATCTCCTAAACTCACATTCTTTATTTCGCTTCACACACACCGGGCAAGTTCTATACATCATATGCAACAAGAAATATACAAAAAATTCTCACATCACACATGGCACATGCTCAACTCAATAGGATCATCATAGACTCTCAAACAACAATAACATGAATTCAAATTTAAGCCAACAAGAACAAGAGTCACAAACATGAGCCTAAGAGTCTCAAAAATAGCAATTCACTCAATCAACAAGCTTTCACCAACAAAATCACTTACATCATACAATCAAAAATAGCACCAACAATAATATCCCACTTGTTCCTACCCTAAAAAATTTTAAATTGAGCCAAAAATTAGGAATTTCCCTACCTCACACTTAAAAATCTACTTTGTCCTCAAAGTGAATTTAAAGCTAAGAGATAGAAATACTCCCTGAGGCCTCTAGGCCTATCTAGTAGCATTTTTTGCATAAAAGGATCCGGGGGACCCCACACTCCATTTTTGCCATACTCTTCGCTCAGATTTTCGGTACTCAGACTTCCCATAAACCTGTGACTCAATCAAAAATAAAACTACGTTAAGTAAAAACTAAAGAAAAAAACTAAAAGAAAAACATACCTTAGCTTGGGTTGCCTCCCAAGAAGCGCCTTATTTAGTGTCGTGGCACGACCCATATCACTTTTCCCTCCACCTTGAAGATATGAATTTCACATCAACGTCGCATCCATATTTTTTCCTCGCACATAGGATGGTGGTACAAAAATTAAAAAACCGATTAATGGAATGTTCATGGTAAACCACTCGACCTTAAAGTGAGGTGTGTTTTTATATTGCTTATCCAGTGTAAAATCAAGAATATAGGATTCTTGTTTCTCATCTTCACACTCTTCCACTATTTTAAATGATTCCACAGATAAGATATCATCTAAACATAATGTAGAAAAATGCTTCAAGTGAGGCCCAACCAATCCTACTTCAAAATTTACACTATCTACTACACACTCACTTTTATTCACCTTCTCAATTTCAGTCTCAAGATAAAGATGACAATCGAGTGACTGTGATTCTTGTATTTACTCCATAAATTGGCTAATATCCCCCTCATATTTTTTTTTGCTTAGCCACTATAGACATGGTGGCAGTGGTATCTCCTCAACCTGTACAACAATTTTAATTTTTGAGTACTCAGACTTCCTTGAATTATCCGCAACTTTATCTACAACAGGTTGGGAAGTCAACTCTGTATCTACCTCTAGCTTATTATCCAATTGCTCTGCAGTCTCCTGATAGTGCTTCATGTCTGCCAAAAACTATACTTGAGACGCTAAAATTTGTTTCAGCATCTCTTCCATTTTACTCATTTGAGTTGTGGCATGCATGTTTAGTTGTTGCTGCTGAAACTGTTGTTGGTTGGTCCATAATTAAATTTGTGACTGATTCAACCCCGTTCGATTGTAGTAGTTTATATAATTTTGCCTTTCAGCATAGCCCACAAATAATTCTGAATCGGAATTGACAACACACATAGCTGCAGTATGACTACTTTGGCCACAAACCAAACACCAAGTTGCATTCTGCTCCATAGATAGAACAGTATCCGCATCATATTATGAAGGATCCGTCCATGCATTTCTATCAAAATCTGGACAAAAAGTCACTTGATATGGTCCCCCACAAAAACAACAAGAATCGTCATCCCTCGAAAACCATCTATCCCAGGCTGACATCTCAAGAAGGGTGTGAGAAAAATAAAAATAAACTAAAAAAAACTATTTACAACTCAATATAGAAAAACTAAAAATAAGATAGTTGCCTAGCTACAAGTCCCCAACAACGGCGCCAAAAACTTGACAGTGCCCAAGCACACAGGCAAGTGTACGTGGTCTTATCAAGTAGTAAAGTGGCTTCAAGAAATCTCAAGTATCGATCTCTCAGGGAATTGCATTCGCCGACTATCCAATTCTAGTTAAACAATTGAGAAAAAGTAAAAAAAAAAAGAGTTTCTAATTTTATAAATTAAAAATAAAATAAAATAACTAATGCATAAAAATAAAAGTCTTGGGACAATCAATGGATTAAAGCCCAGGGTTGAAGCACTTCGAACAATCATACTATGTTATTGAATTTCATTCGTTAACTTGCTTATCTTGGTTGTTGATTCGTAGAGTTAATTGCATGATCATGGTATTCCGACGTTTAATCTTTTACCTAATATGGACATTACAACTACATCATTGAGCGGGGATGTAATAATCCAATTAAGTTAATTAAAGTTATCATCCTACGTATGAATCAAGTAAGGCATCTAAATACATCTATGTCCTAGACGCTAAGTTTAATTCTTTATTTTATAAAAGAATAAAAACCCAAACTTTGTTTATTTCCATGTTCTATCTCCCTATTCCCTCTCCCGAGATCAAAAGGTCGATAATATATATATTTTATGGGTAATCAATTCATAAAATAATTAAAACAAGAATAAACAAACAACCAAATATGATAAGCAAAATTAATCGAAATTAATCCAAAATAATAGTACTCATGTTCTTGGTTTTAACTCCGGAAAGAGAATTTTTAGCCGATAATATTCATAATCACGATCCAAATAATTGAATACATGATATGAAAAATTAAAAGTTAAATAAAATAATAAAACCTAATTTAATTGTGTAGCAGCACTTCATAATTTTTACCACTGAATTGACCAAGTCATGTAACGTGTTCAGGTGTATCTCCACTTTTTGTAAAATTTTCCAAGTTAATCTCCCCACTCACGTGTCCAGCTGTGTCTTGTATATATATTATATTTCAAATCCAATTTCTAGTGGGATTAGGTAGCACAAGTCCTAAGAAAAATATTCCCCCTTTTGCACTTTATTGTTAAAGTGCTTTGATCCGTGTTGGCGCTATTTCGAATTGCAGTTTTTAAACACATCGACGCGACACGTTGAGTCCGCGTCGGTGTACTGGAATTAGCCTTTAAAAAATTCTTCTAAGTGTAAATTGTGTGACCATCAACGCGACGCATCGAATTCGTGTTGACTTACTGGAATTTGCTTACAAAATTTTGATAAAGTGTTGAACGTCATATCCTTTATTCATGCCCTTTGTAGTGTATTTTCAATAAATTTTCGGCATTTAAATCATCAATATATCACCGAATTCAGCTCACAAAGCCTCCTACAATATTATACACCACATAATAAAGTTTAAAACAACACAATAACCTCAACGATAAATCAAAATAAGAGCTAAGATAAGGAAAATTCGCAATGATCTTTCACTTATTATTTTGATTCTCGACTTAATCAATTTGAACTTCGCACATTACAAAAAAGTTATTCCACAGATAATTACACATTTAAAATATTTGGAATAAATTAAACACATTAGAATCCACCGAAACTAACTAGACACACACCTAGCTCAAGCCAGTAAAACTAGTTTTTCGAGTTGAACTCTAAATGATTCAATTAAGCACAAACTTGTTTGAAAAATACTTTGGACATTGTAATAACACACTTGGACACTTAAATGCTTATTTATATCAATATTAACATGTTAAGAACACGAATTGCTCTCAAAACAAGGCGAACTAAGCTAGAATAATGATACCGAAGAGTATAAAATCACCTCAGATCAGTTTCCTTTGGTCCTATGATGGGATTGAGATTGTCCATCAAGTCCAGGCTCAAGTTTGGGTCATGACAATCTTGGTTTCAGAGGACAATTCAGGGTCATTGAGTGTCTACAAAGTCGTGTCAAGTAGATTCCCTTTAATAGGTGTGTAGAGCGTCACACTTATAAGGAGGAGTCTACAAGGAATTTAGGAATGTTTCTATTTCTTGTGTTCTATTTCATGCTAGAGATTCTAGTACTTTGAGTTTTATCTAACTCCTAGTTTACCTGCATTTCATATCATGCCTCTCTCAAGGTCTGGCGATTGTAGAAACTCCACTGGAATCTCTATCCCACCTAGGGAAAATGTGGAGGGAATTTCCCTTGCTAATAGAGTACAGACCCAGTCTAGGGTACCTACTCCTAATTGTACTGCTCAACATGGGGTTCCACTGTCCCTACTAGTCCTCTTCGGGCTTCCCGAGCTGGTGATACTTATGTTGAGCCACCCCAAAGAGATATCTCTAATATGGAGTTCCATCAGTCTATCCATATGTTTTCCTAACAGGTGGTATCAATATCGCCGGTCTTATTATGTTGGTCCTGTTTCTAGTTCATCTGAGGTCACCAGGGTTAGCCAGTTTATGAGGTTAAATCCCCCAACCTTTACAGGCTTTAAGGTTGAGGAGGATCCTCAGGGGTTTATTGATGATATAGAGAATATTTTTAAGGTGATGCATGTTATTGGTTCATAAAGAGTGGAGTTTATTGCTTATTAATTGAAGGATATGGCTTACCAATGGTATGAGAAGTGGGAAGAGTTAAGGGGTGATGATGCTGAACCGACAATGTGTGATAAGTTTTTAGGTGCTTTTTTTATTACTTTTTTCCTTAGGAGTTATGGAAGGATATAGCCAAAGCATTTGTGAACTTGAAGCAGGGTAAGATAAGTGTTAAAAAGTATACCCTAAAATTCTAACAGTTGTCCCATTATACTCCGGAGTTGGTGTCTAATATGAGGTCCAGAATAAGAAAGTTTGATTTTGGTTTATCCCGTGATTTGGTGTTAGAATGTAAGGTTGTGATGCTGAATAATGCTATGGACATATCCAGGTTGGTGGTTTATATGAAGTAGGTGAAGGATGAGAAAAAAAGTAGGTAAAGATGAGAAAAAGTCAAAGCAAGAAGTTTAGATATATAGAGAGAGGTGTAAATAAGAAAAATAGTAAGAGAGATCGTAGGCAGTGAACTAAGAAGAGGAATTGGGGAAATTCTTATTTGACAGCTAGTGCTCCTTATCCTAAGTATTTAGGTGATTGTTGTTTTCAGACTGGCATGGTCCTAAGGCACAGGGTGCCTTATTTTAGGTCACTGGAGCTCAGTCAGCCTCACCCTACCTTCCTTGTCGATTTTCAGGACAACTTCACCATAGATATTGTGAGGGGGGAAGGAATCTATGCTTTAATTGTGGTCAGTTTGGTCATCTACGGTGGAATTATCCTATATCTAAAGTATCCACTAGAGCTAATAAGGTCTCGGTCATAACTTCTTTGGCTCCTATACCTAAGGGCGCCACTTCAGGTACCAAAAATAGTCAAAATCACCATTATACACCTGCTACTCATCAGGAGTCTAAGGCATCCCCAGATGTTGTAACTGGTATGTGATGGTTCTTTTTCTGTGATGTTTATTGTTTGTGTGATCGGGATTCTACCATTTCTTATGTGACCCCTTATATGGCTGTACACTTCGGCTTTTGTCCTCAAAATATTTTTGACCCCTTTTCTATTTCTACTCCTGTGGGAGAGTCTATAGTTGCCAAAATATCTATTGGGGTTGTGTGGTGTCCATTCTTCATAGGAGACATTGGTGGATTTGATAGAACTTGACATGGTATATTTTGATGTAATCTTAGGGATGAATTGACTTCATCCGTTCTATGTTTCTCTAGATTATATGACCCAAAAGGTCAGTTTTCATTTTCCAATTGAACTAGTGATTGAATAGGAGGGGATTTCCTTAGTACCCAAAGAAAGTTTTATTTCCTATCTTAAAGCTCAGTAGTTTATTTCCTTTGTGCACATTACCTTATTTTGAATGAATGAATGAGACATATTGGTGATAAAATGCACTAATATCCACTCTTTGCAGGCATAGAGTTGAGGAGATCAAAACATGTGGATTGGAGTTGAAAACGGCCAAAAGGGAGCAAGAAAACTGCAGCTGATGACTTGGAGCAGAAAGACCTCAAGTACCGCAGTTGTGGTCTGCTGACCGCGATCGCCAGTCAAGAAAATCCATTCAACCGCGATCGTAGCTAGACCCGTGCGATTGCGGCTTAGCAAAAGAAATCAGCCCAAGGGCAAAACTGGAAATGCATGTGACTGATCCCAATTTTGACAAAAAGACTCAAAACCTAGCATCATGGATGATATTCCATCTTCCCTAATTTTTAGGGTTATCTCTTGAGTTCATAGCCTCAAATTTTGGAGAAGAAAATATTGTATAATTTTTAGGTAAAGAATACATTGGAATCTTTCTAAGTGGAAGATTAGCTCACTTCCATTGTTGATTTGTGGGAGTGCCAAGTTTGAAGTAACATTCACTTAAGCTTCAATAAATCACTTTAATGGAGACTATGGGTATATCTATGCTTATTTATCTTACGTGTAGCTAGATCTCCCTCTTAGGGTTATGTGTGAATAGGGGATAAAGTGTGTGGGCTATTATTGATTAGCTTCTATTTATTAGATCATATTTATGGGTTTTATCATTGCAATGCTAATTTAGTTGGGATTGGATGGGTGAAAGCCTCAAATACCCGTATGGGTATGATGAGTGAAAGCTCCATGCTCTACAAAACCCGAAGCCATCTTCGAAAGAAGGGTTTTGGGTGAAGTTTAGGTCATATCATTCTTGAAAGAGGTATGTGGAGACCAAAGCAATGATAGGCAATTGTGTGTGTAGTTTGCTAAATTTTCACTATCTTAGACCTAAGGGTGAATGTGAGGTTGACTATACCATGGGTATCATTGTAAGGATGCCTAGATTGAGGTTGTGGTTACCAATTGTTGAACACACCTATTAGGTATTTGAAAGAATCAATGGGTGAAAGTTTGATGTTTCGTTGAAAGACTAGCATCAAAATCTATAACCAAACCTACCCATATTTAACTTACTAAATTGATGTTGATTGCAAACACCCACATATCACTCCCTTAGTAGTGTATAATCCCAAGATCCGTGCATACCTGTTAAAACTCTAATTATTCATAGCCCCAAATTTATACTAGAAAAACCCAAAAAGAAACATTAGTATAAATACTTATCTCCCCTATTTTGACCATCTTATAACATTGGTTTGGATTTAACTTATATTTATTATTTCGAAGTAACTTGATTGCCACTCATATTGTTCCTTGTGGATTCGACCCTAACTCCAAAATTAGGTAAATTTATTGACGACAACCGTCTTGCACTTAAATTGACGTGTAAGTTAAGCCTTATCAAAAATGGCTCCATTTTTGGGGAACAATTTGACGTACTAAGTTAGTTTGAAATTTTAGTTACTTCTTTGAATTCAAGCTTGTATATATTTTATTTGATTTTTCTTTGTAGGTAGATTTTATTTTATTTTTACTTTTCTCTATGGCATCTCCTTATAAATATGATATTGGTAGTTGGGAATCCTATTGTGATGACCCATGTCTAATCTATGATGGACCATATAATAGGAGAGATTGTGACTATACTCCCCAAAAAGAGATAGACCCACTGCCTAAATCCTATAGGGAGTATAGGTGCTCGTTATGTAGTGGTCGAGATGGACATTAGGATGATTGTCCAAATGTCCCCTCCCCCTATTATACTAACCGAATTGCTAGTTCTTCTTATAAGATTGATAGGCCTTATGATGAGAAAAAGGAAGAGCTATAAACCAGACTCATCGGTCTTGGAGCAATGCTTCAAACTATTTTGGATCGGGTATCGATAACCGGGGAGAATGCGCAAGGCTTGCATAAATCCTACGGGGTGTTCGAAAGGGCAAATTTCAAGGCAAAGAAATTTGGGCAAGAACATAATTCTTACAAACATTACAACCATGCCCATTTTCCAAGAGGAGGTCCATCAAGAAGAGACACCAATCTATGATGATGAGATTAGTCGCAAAGACTTCTCGGTAACTTCCCAATCCACTGAGTCATATGAGGAAGAAGAAGCCACAATAAAAAAATGGTACTAGAGTCAAACAAAAAATTGATGCTATCCTTTTATGATGACTCTAGTTTATTTCGGGGTAAAAATGCTTTGGAGGAGCTAGCCCGAAATTAGGAGTTGGGCCTCATTCAAACCACTTTTCAATATTATGCTTAAAGGATGTGATGAGGATCCATCCTTTTGAGCAAATGGTGTATTATGGGGATACGGAGTCCACGTATTATATTTTGGAATTTGGCATTCCAAAAGAGCATATGGAACCCCATCCATCAATGGCCAAGGAACACAACTTCCAATGTACAAGGAATGACCTATTGATGTGCCCACTTTTTCCCAAAGAGACAACGCGGAAATTTGATTTCAAATTGGGTAAAAGGTTCAAGTCTTCAAAATAGTGGGATTAAATCTTTCTCTCCACGTCCGCACAACTTCTAAGTTTCATCTTAAAAGAATTGAATCTTTTGTCCCTCTGCCGCTCATCGCATATTGAATGAAAGCTGGGATGGAGATTCAAATCTTCTAAGTGGAAACATAAAATAAAGCTATGGAGGCATCGTTCCATGGCATTAACCTAAGTGCTCGATGGGAGGCAACCCATCATACCATGAAAACTGGCACATATCCATTAGATTTATGTATTTTAGACTAGATTTCATTTTTATTTTGTTTTGTTGCATGCATAATCCATGAAATGTGGTGCTAGGAGAAATTTTGATTGACTTTGAAAAAGGAGTGAATGAAATTGGCATGTTGGAATGAATAGAAAGTGAAACAAACCCGATTGTTTAGTCTCAGTTACCACGACTACGGTCTATGCCAACGCGATCATGGAGGTTGTGTGATCACGATTGCATAACTCGAACCGCAATCGCAGTCGAATCAGATTAAAATGACCATCCGAATACCATTTTCCCATGCGCCTTATTTTCAAAATTTTCTCAAATTTTCTCTCAAGTTTGTGTCTTTACATTCCATATCCAAGTGCCAATTCAACCCTTGTATCATATAAGTGGTAAGTTGTCTAAATCTCCTCGGTTTTGATATTATTGTATGCTTTGAACTCGTAATATATAAAAAGGGCCTGAAATAATGTTTTCATTACCAAATTCATGCTTAGTTGTTATTGTATTGTAGTTAGTTGTTGTAGTTAGTGTACACACTATTAGGGAAGTCTTGAGTACCCAAAATTAAGCCTTAAACTGCTTAAATTAAAGTGTACACCATATATGTAATTAAATGCCCCTACGAATTCAATGTTCAATTTTTTTAAGTTTGGGGTTGTGATCACACACTCTAGGCTTGAAATTCTCTATTTATAATCTTGTCATGCCTAGTTGAAATGAGGGATTGGGGGTTAAATTTGCATTTTAAAAACTGTACCGAAACTATCCAACTTAGTCTCAGGTACCGCGATTGCGATCTCGATGACCGCGATCGCGATCAACACTCCGTGATCGCTATACCTGAGGCCAGATTTTGGTAGAATTCAAAACTTCTGCACATCCTCTGCTACCCCTGAAACCTTTCATAACACTATTAGTTGAGCTTGTCTGTATGATTTAGCACGTTTTGGTATAAACATACTAATATTGGTCTGAGTTGCATTGCTTACAGGTTCTCAACCTAAAAAATAGGATATTTTAACAACACCAGATTCATGGACACACAATGCCGACAGCTCTACTATAAGGATTTCTATAGGATAAAGCTACTTCCTGAAAAGGGTATTAGCTTAGACAAGATGGAGGAGAATCTCCCAGAATTCCATGCCAGACATACTGCAACCTGGTGGATGTGCTTTACCCTGGAACCCTGCTATGCTAATTAGCAGTGGTACATGAGTTCTACACAAACCTCAGTCTAGTGTCTCTCACGAACCCAGTGATGACTATTAGGGGTAAGCAAGTGAGCTTCAGAGTAGAGCATATTAATGCGGCTTATGGGCTCCTAAATGCTGACATGGGGCAGTTTCATGCCAAGGCATATGAGTCAGGGACCTGGCTGGGAAACATTTTATGTCCTGGAAAAGCAGTTCCCTAGTCCATCACCAAGAGAGATATTTTGATGAAGGACTTCACAGCAGAATCCAGGCTTTGGCTAAACATCATATGCAATTAAGTATCGTCATGCACCTATATGACCATTGTCACCAATTTGCGATCTCAGATAGTGGCTTGAATTCTATCTGGCATCCCTCTCAATGTGGGTCAGATTTTTGTTTCAGAGCAGAGGTATTTCCAAAGTCAGAGAGGTACGTATCTTCTTTTCCCTTTCCTTATCACTAGGCTTTGCAAGAGGGTAGAAGTAGAAGAGTATGCTACAGATAGTTGGGTACATCCAGTCTCCATCATCTTCCACTTAAATTGAAAGGTGAGGGTTCCCCAGGTCAAAGTAAGAAAAGAAAGATTGACACGGGAAAATAAGTCCAGTAAGACACAAACTCTTCCAGACCCTCATCAACCACTACTTTCAATGATATCTCTATTCAGATACAGGGGGCGAGAGAACTATTGTCCAAACTACCTCAGTGACCAGGAGAACCTTTCACTGCTCGTCAATCATATGTAGCTCAGTTAAATTATGAGAAGTACATGGAAGAGCAGCAAAAGAAGGATACCACAGTAGCTAGTTTAGAGAGAGCATATTTGTCCTTAGCCACCTCTCATAAGGACCTCAAGGTTTTGCATGAGAAAATAGTGAAAAGAGAAAAAAAAAGAAAAATTCTTTAGGAAGCTGTGGAAAGGGGTGAAGGGCATCTTCAAGGTGCTCAAACCAAACCATCCAGTACCTTCACCAAGATTGGATAGTGAGGATGAGGCCCCTACTGAGTGGTCAACTGATGATGCTAGTGGTTATGATACCAGTTAATGGGAGAAGATAACTCTTGATACATATTCAGGGAGACCCTTATACTCTTACTTGCCTGCACCTACAGTGTCCACACTGCATTCTCATAGTTGGGGGTACCCTCGAATGTGTATTGTTTTGGTGTTGTTTGCCAGATATTTATGTTGGTGATTGTTTTGGGGTTATGCTTTGGATATTATTTTAATTTTTTTTAAATGCTACTTTTTGGGCACCCAATTGGTGCCCACATTTTATGGATTATCATGTTTTTCTTCTAGTTTTAGTTTTTCTATTTTTACTTTAGCTTGATGATGCACGATAAGTTTTGCCCAATGATAGATTGGGTGACGACATCCTTAAGGGTAAAGCCTCATATTTGGGTTTTGAGGCATAGATTTCTAAAATGCAAGGAAAGTCGGAGTACTAGTGGCATTGTTTGTTGTAAAGTTGGGGCCACTTTGTACACCATTGGCGAAGTCTGAGTAGCCATATGGGTAGTTTACCCGTTTTGAGCCTAAATGTAAGACTAAGGCTTTGGTTATAGCCATAGTTTAGCAAATTGTGTGAGAGGCTAATGCAAAATAAACAACCCCCTCCATCCAAAAAATTTTAAAAAACAAGGATGTGGACGTGAGCAATGTTGTAACAAAAGTTTTTCTCTTTTTGTGGCTTCATAAATTTTAACTTATGAATAGAAATAGATACTCCCATTTCGTCTCTCGCGAGAGGGGCATTTGAGCCCCCTTGGAGAATTTTGTGTGCCATGTATGGTAAGATTTTGTATTCATCTCTTGTACACTTGTGTTATCTAGAACTTGCCCCGTTAGTCTTCCAAAACTAATTTTGATTGTTTGTGGTTGGAGAAATAATCTTAGGCCATCTTTGTGATTTTGGAACCCACTCTAGCCTAAAAAGCCTACCCATGCATAATTATAATCCCTAATACCCACTTTGAGGCTTTGGACCTTTCTTTGGAAAGCCTATTACAACCCGTGATCCATTCTTTTTATCCCTCTTTTGAATCAAACCCTCCTTGAACTTGAAAATGTAACTTGAGGCTAAAATCCTAAGTTGGGGGTGGTAAAGGTTGATGGAAGAAATTATGAGGTCACAATTGTTAGTAAAATATCGAATGAGCCTAAGTGTTGAAAATAAAAGAATAGAGAAACAAAAGATCCAAAAAAAAGGAATGAATTGCACAAAAGTTGAAAGAAAAAAAGATGAAATAAATGAGTAAACAAAGGAAGCAAAAAAAATAGGCATGATAAAAGCGAGAAAACAAAGAAGGGTGGCCCATAGTCAAAAAGAAAGATTGAAAAGTATGGTATAGATGTTCAAGGAAGGGTGTAGCCATATTGTTCCAAGATGATATCCTACCCTAACCCGAACCTACGTTGCAAGCTTAGAAAGTCCTTCGATATCTCCAACCATTTACTTTCTTTGTAGTGGAAATTGAAAATAAGGGAAAGCTTATGGTATAACACTTATTGCTTAGAGATTTCTTTTGTGAGGGACAGAGTTTTTGCACTTATAATTCCTTGTTGCATATTTGGTAGTTTGGTGTGTGGATTTCTCTTTCTTGTGAGTATTGACATGTGAAACAAGTTGGGGTGTGTGATTTTTCCACCTTCCGAGGAATGAGGCAAATGGAGTATAGCTATGTTGTGGTCAAGGGGAATCCACCTCTAGAATAGGTTGTTGTTGCTTGGTTGCTCTTTAAAGTCCTATGTATTCTTGAATGTTGCATCTTATGATGAGGGGTGTAGTGGAAATTAGTTTAGCTTGTATGTAATGTGCTACTTGTGGTTGCGACTAAAGTTGAAGTCATTGTGAGCTTTAAGGTATAAAGTTTGGGCATAGAGAATTGTTGTCTCATGGTAAGAGATAGTGTTTCTTGAGGACAAGTAAATACTTTAAGTTGGGGTGTTGATGAGTGATGATTTTACCACTCATTCTCACTAAACATTTGTGCATATTACGTTGTTTTGAATGAATGAATGAGACATATTGGTGATAAAATACACTAATATCCACTCTTTGTAGGCATAGAGTTGAGGAGATCAAAAGATGTGGATTGGAGATAAAGACGATCAAAAGGTAGTAAGAAAAGTTCAGTTGAGACTAGAGCAGAAAGGCCTCAGGTATCGCGGTCGCGGTCTGCTGACTGCGATCGCGATAGTCAAGCAAAAGTCATTTAACCGCGATCGCAGAAGTTACCCACGGTCGCGTAATTGCGGTCGCAGCCAGACCTGCGCGATTGCAGCTTAGCGGAAGAAATCAACCCAAGGGCAAAACTGAAAATGCATGTGGCTGATCCTAATTTTGACAAAAAGACTCAAACCCTAGCATCATGGATGATATTCCATCTTCCCCAATTTTTAGGGTTAGCTCTTGAGTTCATAGCCTCAAATTTTGGAGAAGAAAATATTGTATAATTTTTGGGTGAAGAATACATTGGAGACTTTCTAAGTGGAAGATTAGCTCACTTCCATTGTTGATTTATGGGAGTGCCAAGTTTGAAGTAATATTCACTTAAGCTTCAATAAATCACTTCAATAGAGATTATGGGTATATCTATCTATCTCCAAAACGTGTAACCATTTGACTCCCAAGTTTCATTTTAAAATCCAAACCATGGCCACCAAGGGCCTTTCAAATCTGTTTAATCAATTATCTATTGGTATCATGTAGTGGGTTCATAAATAAGTTAAATTATGCAATTATACATGTTAGAAAACCAAATTTACAAAGTGTGCTGGGGTTAATGCTTACCAAGCCAAAAAGTCATCAATTTGAAAAAACCCATGATCCCGATTCCAATTCCCATAACAATGCACCCATTCAATCTAAAAACCATATTAAAGCATGAATCATCAATTTAAAACATGGAAAAAGTAATTCGAGTAATTCAAATCAAAACCCCTCAACCCAATTTCAAACCCATCAATTTAAACAATATACATAATGAATAAATAAGTGTCGCAATGTAAAATTAAAGTTGAGGAATGAGATACATGTTGAAATATATAAGAAATTGAAAACAATTCAATGTTCCGAGCTTGAATGGTGAATCTCTTGTAAAACCCTTGAGTGTTTTTGGGTTTTGAGTTTGAGAGAGAAAAAGAATGATTTGATCTTTGAAAGCTGAAGGAAATAGGGTTATTTTATGATAAAAGGTCTACAGGGGGTAAAAGGACCAACATCCCCTCACCCAGAAGAAAAGAAAATAACAACGGGGCATTTTAAACACAGCAGCGTGGCACGCCAATATTGCAAATTCTAGCCTCCGTGCCACGCTGCTATTGCGGAGGTTATCCTCCGTGATACGCTAATATTGCGGACCCTCACTGCCTCGGGGTTCCAAAATGACCCCATATCCCTATGAAATATTCCAGAACCTTCTAAAATCACCCTTTTAACATCCCTAAATATAATTCAAGTTAAAAATTGACATTACAAATGCGGGAGGGACAAAAATAAAATTGTCAAAATTTTATGGGGTCTTACATTCCCCCCCCCCCCGCCCTTTAGGATCATTCGTCCCGAATGTGGAGTTAGGTTATTTTTAGCACGATAACAGCAAGGATACATCCGAGCCAAATGAAAAATTCAAAAGGGAACGAAATTCATACCTCAAGCACTTTCATCTAACACGGGGAACAAGAACGGGTACTTGGCCTTCATATCTTTCTCAGCTTCCCATGTAGCTTCTTCCACCTTTGGTTTCTCCAAATAACCTTCACTGAAGCTACATCAGTCATCCTCAATCTACGAACTTGCTTGTCCAATATCTTAACTGGGACTTCCTCATAAGATAAAGAATCCACAACACCGACATCCTCAATCGGCACATTCAAGGAAGGATCACCCACACACTTTTTTAGCATAGACACATGGAATACAGGATGAATAGAACCCAAACTTTCTGGAAAATCTAACTCATACGCCACATTCCCAACTCTTCTTACAATCTAGTACAGTCCAAAAAAAAGAACTAAGCTTTCCCTTCTTCCCAAACCTCATGACTTCTTTCATAGGAGACACCTTCAAGAATACACAATCACTTACTTCAAATTCCAACTCATTTCACCTCACATCTGCACAAGACTTTTGGCGAGTTTAGGCAATCTTAAGTCATTCTCTAATTACCTTGACCTTATCCATGGCTTGGTGAACCAAGCTAGGATGAAACAACCTAGTCTCACCTACCTCAAACCATCCAATAGGAGACCTATACCTTCTGCCATAAGGAGCCTCAAAATGAGCCATCTGAATGCTAGAATGTAACTGTTATTGTAAGCAAACTCAATAAGAGGTAAATGGTCAACCCAACTACCCTTAAAGTCAATAAATAGTCCCTTAGAATATCCTTCAAAGTCAGAATAGTTATCTCTGCTTGTCCATTCATTTGAGGTGAAAGCAATGCTAAGATTTACCTGAGCACCCAAATATTTTTTAAATAAAGGCCAGTGAGAAGAAAATTGCATATGTCAGTCTGAAATAATGGACACGGGTGCTCCATGCAACTTGACTATCTCCTGAATGAAAAATTTAACATAATCCTCTCCTGAGTAGTTAGTCCTTATAAGCAAGAAGTGAGCAGACTTAGTTATTCTATCTACAGTGATCCAAATAGAATCATACTGATTGTGAGACCCGAAGGGCCCATAACAAAATCCATACTGATCGTCTCCCATTTCCACATGGGCAACTCTATCTCTTGAGACATGCCACTAGGCCTCAAATGTTTGACCATAACTTATTGACAAACCATACACTTAGCCATAAATTTTGCCACATCTCTCTTCATATTATTCAGCCAATAGATTTCATTTAAGTCATGGTATATTTTATTCAAACTCAGATGAACTGTATACCTAGACTCATAAGCTTCGATCAAAATCCTTTCCCACAGCCCATCAACATCAAGAACACACAACATTTCTTGATACCTCAGAATGTCATCTCCCTCAATATTGAATGCTAATCTTTTGTTGTCCCACATCATCCTTAATTTGTATACGTATAGGATCCAAAGCCTTCTTATCCTTCACCTCAGCACCAAGAGATGATTTAACCACTTCTTGAACAATCATTCCCCTATCTTCGGAGTCCAAAAGACGAACTCTTAAATTAGCCAAATTATGAATATCCTTCACCAACCCACTCTTCTCCTCATCCACGTGAGATAAGCTTCCCATAGACAACCTGCTAAGAGTATAAGCAATAACATTAGCTTTACCTGGATGGAAGTGCAAATACATGTCATAATCCTTAAGAAATTTGAGCCACCACCTCTACCTGAGATTCAATTCGTTCTGCATAAACATATACTGCAAGCTCTTACGATCTAAATAAATATCTATGTGCACCTCATACAGATAATGGTGCATAATTTTCTACATAAAAACCACAGCTGTCAATTATAGATCGTGAGTCAAATAATTCCTCTCATGAACCTTAAGTTGCCTGGAAGCATGAGGTACAACCTTATCGTGCTATATCAAACACAACCCAAACCCACAGGAGACACATCATAATATACAATAAATCCATCAGTACCCTTGGACAGGGTTAAAACTGGTGCAGAAGTAACTTATCCTTCAACTTCTCAAAACTACCCTTACAAGCATCGAACTATAAGAACTTAACCCTTTGTTGAGTGAACTTCGTTAATGGAGCAGCAATAGACAAACTCTCCATAAACCTCCTATAATACCCAGTCAAGCCCAAGAAGCTCCTAATGTCGGTTAGAGTCGTAGGTCTAAGTCATTTCCTAACCACCTCAACTTTCTGTAGAACCAACTTGATCCCCTCACTAGAAACAACATCCTCACAACACTTAGCCAAAACTCAAACTTATAAAACTTTGCATATAATTTTTTTTCCTTAAAAGTCTACAGCACAATTCAAAGGTGATTGGCATGATCCTCCTCACTCTTAGAGTACACCAAGATATCATCAATGGAGACAATAGCAAACAAATCCAAGAACTGTCCAAACACCCGATTCATAAGATTTAAGCATTAGTCAAGCCAATGACAAAACTAAAAACTCATATGACCATACCGAGTTTAGAAATTAGTCTTGGGAATATCAACCTCCCTAATTTTCAGCTGATGATAGCCCAAACGAAGATCAATCTTAGAGAAACACCTAGAACCCTGAAGCTGATCAAAAAGATCATCAGTCCTAGGAAGAGTGTACTTATTTTTTACGGTCACCTTACTCAACTAACCATAGTCTATACACATCCAAAGAGACCCATCTTTCTTTCACACAAAAAGTATGGGAGCACCCCATGAGTACACACTAGGACGAATGAAACCCTTATCAAGGAGATCCTTTAATTGCTCTTTTAGATCCTTTAATTCAATCGGAGCCATCCTATAAGGGGGAATGGAAATGGGATAGGTATCTAATAGAAGATCAATTCCAAAATATATTTCCCTATCAAGAGGAATTCTAGGAAGATCATCAGGAAATACTTCAGGAAATTCATTAACTATAAGGACAGATTGCAAAGAAAGACTTACAGAAGTAAAATCCTTAACACAAACTGGATGATACAGACACCCTTTAGAAATCAACTTTTGGGATCTAAGATAGGAAATAAACCTCCCTTTAGGCACTAAGGAACTCCCTTCCCATTCAATCATCGTCTCATTAGGAAAGTGGAAACTGACCTTTTGGGTTCTATAATTTAGAGAAGCATAGCATGAATGGAGTCGATCCATACCCAAAATCACATTAAAATTCATTATATCAAGCTCAACCAAATCCACCAATGTCTTCTTATGAAAGATGGACACCACATAACCCCTATAGATTTTCCTAGCAAATATAGAATCACCCACTAAAGTAGAAATAGAAAAGAGGTCAAAAATATTTTCAGGGCCAAAACCAAAGTGTACAGCCACATAAAGATTCACATAAGATATGGTAGAACCTGGTAAAGCAAATAATAAACATCACGAGAGAAGAGTTGTAACATACTAGTAACCATATCTGGAGATGCCTCATACTCCTGATGAGTAGCAAGTGTATAGAGATGATTTCGGCCAGTGTTGATTCCAAAAATGGTGCCCTTAGGTGTCGAAGTTGAAGAAGTGGTGACCAGAACATTATTAGCTCCAGTGGAAACTATGTCTATAGAATTATTTCTCTACAAATGGCCAAGATGACCACAATTGAAACACAAGTTCCTCTCCTCTTCATAGTAACCATGGTAAAGTTGTCAATAAAAATAATACGGAGGATAAGGTGGGGCTGACTGAACTCCACTAACCTAAGACTGGGAACCCTGTGCCTTAGGACCACTGCTGGTCTAAAAATGACGATCGTTAGAAGGCTTAGGATAAGGAGCACTAGTTATCGAATAAGAATTTCCCTAATTTTTATTCTTGGTCCATTGTCTACAGTCTCTCCCACTATTTTGCTGACCCCCACCCTGCTCTGAAAACCTAAACCTCCTGTTCTGTCTCTCTTATCTCTACCTATTTTTTCTTTTCATCCTCCACTTGTTACATAAACCACCACCCTGGAGATGTCCATAACATTGTTCAACATCGCAATCTTATATTCCAATACCAGATCATGGGAAACCAAAAGCAAACTTTCTCATATTAGATCTCATGTTAGCTACTAACTCCAAAGCATAACGGGACAATTGCTGAAATTTCAGAGCATACTCTTTCACACTCATCTTTCCTTGCTTCAAGTTCACAAACTCTTCAGTATTAGCCTCTCTCAAATCTTGAGGAAATAAGTGATCAAGAAAGGCACCTGAAAACTCATCCCACAATGCTGGCTCATTGTCATTACCTCTCAGTTATTCCCTCTCCTTATACCACTCATAAGAAGTATCTTTCAACTGATATGCAACAAACTCTACACCTTCAAAATTAATAGCCCACATCATGCTAAAAAACTTCTCCATCTCATCAATAAACTCCTGAGGATCCTCCTCAACCTTAGAGCCTATAAAGATTGGGGGATTTAACCTCATAAACTGGCCAACCCGAGTGACCTCAGATGAACGAGCAATAGAACCAACACAATTAGATTGACGAGACTGCGATGCCACCAACTGAGTAAGCATATCAATAGACTAACAAAACTCTGCATTAGAGATATCTCCCTAAGGTAACTGAGCATAAGTATCACCAGCCCAGGAAGCCCGAGAAGGACTAGTAGGGATTAGTGGAACTCTACGTGGGGTGGCACAGTCAGGGGCAGGGACCCTAACTAGGTCTGCACTCCATAAACCGATCAAGTCCCCTCCATATTTTTCTCAAGGGACAGAAGTTCCAGCAGAATTTTTATGAATATCAGATTTTCAGGGAGGCATGATCTGAAATGCAAGTAAGCTAGGAGTTAGATAAGTTTCAAGACACCTAGACTTTATAGCCCGAAATAACACAAGAAAGGAAAACATTCCTAAATGTCTTGTATCTTCCCCCTTATAAGTGTGGCACACTACACACCCATAAAAGGGAATCTAGCCAACATGACTTTGTGGATTCCCAACTATCCTGAACCGTTATCTAATACCAAGATTTTCATGACCCGAACCAGGGCCTAGTCATGACGGGTATCTCAAGCCTACCATGGACCGAAGACCAACCCCTTAGCCTAACCTCAAGAGCATCATAATAATAATAAAGCAAGAGTCAATCAAGATAGTAATAAGAAGAAAAATAAGTCAAATTAAAGTTTTAAGAGTCAAAACCGACAATCCAACTCACACTTTTCCACAAAAGCCTCTAAAACCAGATATGTCAACTAAGTCGGATATGCCTCGACTATAACCAAAAGAAAAGAATCCAACAAGACTAAGTTAATAAAAGACTAGTGAAATGACAAGGCCTTCCGAAGTATGGAATCTCACCACTTCACAGCAACTCAACGAATGCACCACACTACTTAATGTTGCACAAGAGTAACAGAAAAGCCCTCAAACCCTACATCATGAAATGATGTAGCATCCAGGGATGATCAATGATATAATCATGTGCATGTAACTCAGGAAAAGTGATAAAATAATATCAATGCTCAAAAAAACAATCAAAACCATATACACCACATTCATATACATATATATAGAAGATGTCGGGATAGGGAAAGGGGTTATGAACATGAGACTTTAAACCCTTAACCTAACTATATAGCTCACTCTATCCTAAAGGTACCCACGAGCTATATGGGTTCAGCTTCCCTGCTGAAAAGGCCCCAGTGCGTGTTAGCCGCACGAACTAAGGAATTCAAAGAAAGTGCTAAAGACACTATGACTCTATCCATCACCAAAACATAATGTCTGAACCATGTAAATGGTCATATAAACCCCCATGCGGCCAAACATGGTTTCCAATGTTAGTTCCCCTGGGACTATACCTTCAAGGTGAGCTACGCAATTTTTTTAAGCCTAAATAAAAATAGTTTGCACATAAACCCAACCATTAACCCAGGAGTCCTATATGAAGGCATTTACCACTTGGTATCGTTATATCAATTATGTTTGCAAGCTCGTTTAATCATGCCAAACTAATCCATGTAACCATTAGACTCCCAAGTTCCATTTTAATATACAAACCATGGACACCAAGGGCCTTTCAAATCCGTTTTAACCAATTATCTATTGATACCATGCAGTGGGTTTATAAATAAGTTGAATTATGCAATTATCCATGTTCAAAAACCAAATTCACAAAGTGGGTTGGGGTTAATACCATTACCAAGATAAAAAGTCATCAATTTGGGGAAACTCATGTTCCCCATTTCAAAAATAACAATGCACCCATTCAGTCCAAAAACCATATATTAAAGAATGAATCATCAATTTACACATGAGAAAAGAAATTCAAGTAATCAAAACCCCTCAACCCAATTTCAAACCCATCAATTTAAAACACATGGATAATGAATAAATAAGTTTCAAAATATAAAATTAAAGTTGGGGAATGAGATAAATGCCTGAAATACACAAGAAATTAAAAATAATTTGGAGTTCAAATCTTGAATGGTTAATTCCTTGTAAAACCCTTAAATGTTCTTGGGTTTTGAGTTTGAGAGAGAAAGAGAATGATTTGGTCTTTGAAAACTGAAGGGAATAGGATTATTTTATATTAAAAGTTCGTACAAAGGGTAAAAAGACTTAAAGCCCCTCAGCCCAAGTGAAAAAAATAAAAAATGAGTGTTGTTAACACAGCAGCGTGGCACGCCAATATCGTGGAGGTTAGCCTTCGTGTCACGTTGCTATCGTAGAGGTTATCCTCTATGACACGTCAATATTGTAGACCCTCACTGCCTTAGGGTCCCAAAATGACCCCAAACTCATTTCAAAAAATTTAAAACTTTTCCAAATCACCCTCTTGAAATCCCTTAATATAATTCAAGTCAAAAATTAACATTATGAATGTGAAAGAGTCAAAAATAAAATCATTAAAATTTTATGGTGTCTTACAGACCAAAATGTACCATGACTTGAAGAAAATCTACTGGTGGAATAATATGAAAAGAGATGTGGCAAATTTTGTTGCTAAGTGTATGGTTTGTCAGCAAGTCAAGGTAGAATATGTGAGGCCTGGTGGCATATCCCAAGAGATAGAATTTCTCATGTGGAAGTAGGAGATGATGAATATAGATTTTACTATAGGTCTTCTACGGACTCGCAATCAGTATGATTCTATTTAGGTCACTGTGGATAGGATGACTAAGTCTGCTCATTTCTTTCCTGTGAGGACTAACTACTAGGGAGAGGATATGCTAAGTTGTTCATTCAAGAGATAGTAAGGTTGTATGGAGCACCGGTGTCCATCAATTCAGATCGAGGTATGCAGTTTTCTTCTCACTTTTGGCATTCGTTTCAGAAAGGTTTGGGTACTCAAGTGAACCTTAGCGCCGCTTTCCACTCTCAAATGAATGGACAAGTAGATCGCACTATTCAAACTTTGGATGACATGCTAAGGGCCTGCATAATTAACTTTAAAGGTAGTTGGGTCAACCATTTGCCTCTTATTGAATTCGCTTACAATAATAGTTACCATACCAACATTCGAATGGCCCCTTTTGATGCTCTTTATAGTAGAAGGTGCAGGTCTCCTATTAGTTGGTTTGAGGTGGGTGAGACTAGATTGTTTGACCCTGACTTAGTTTACCAAGCCATGGAAAAGGTGAAGGTGATTAGAGAAAGACTTAAGATTTCTCAAAGTCTCCAAAAGTCATATGCGGATGTGAGACAAAGGGAGTTGGAGTTTGAAGTTGGCAGTTGGGTTTTCTTGAAGGTTTCTCCTATGAAAAAAGTCATGAGATTCGGGAAGAAGGGGAAGCTCAGTCTCCATTATATTGGTCCATATAAAATTGTAAGAAAATTGAGAATATCGCTAATGAATTAGATTTACTAGCAAGTTTGGCTTCGATTCTTCCCGTTTTTCATGTGTCCATGCTTAAGAAGAGTGTGGGTGACCCTTTTTTGATAGTGTCTGTTGAGGATGTTGGTGTTACGGATTCGTTGTCTTATGAGGAAGTTTTGATTGAAATACTAGATAGGCAAGTTCGTAGATTGAGGACTAAGGATATAGTTTTGGTGAAGGTTCTTTGGAGAAATCAAAAGGTGGAAGAAGCTAAATGGGAATCTGAAGAAGATATGAGCCAAATACCCATTCTTGTTTCCAACGTTGGATGAAAGTGCTTAAGGTATGAATTTCATTTCCCTCTTATCGCATTTTGAATTTGTCCTTGGATTCTACTGTGTTCTATCTATTATCGTGCTAAAAATATCCTAACTTCACATTCGGGGATGAATGATCCAAAGAGAGGGATAATGTAAGTCCCCATAAAATTTGATCATTTTATTTTTTACCCTATCGTGTGCGTAACTTAAATTTTTAACTTTAATTATGACGAGGGATATTAAAACGGTGTTTTGAAAAGGTTTTAGAATTTATGAAAGAGGTTCAGAGCTATTTTGGGACTCCGAGACACTGAGGGTCCGCGATAGTAGTGTGTCACGCTAGTTATGCTCCGCGATAGAAGCGTGGCACGGAGGCTACCCTCCGCGATAGCAGCATGCCACGCTGCTATGTTAATTTTGTGAAGTTTTATTTTTTTCACTTGGGGTGAGGGGCTTTTTGATCCTTTACTCCTTAAATGACTTTAAAACACTAGATGGCCCATTTTTCTTCAGTTATCAAGATCAAACATCATTTTTTTCCTCTTTAACTCTCAAGTCAAGAAATTTCAAGGTAATGTCACCATTCGGGCTCCAAACTTCGACTTCTTTTCGATTTCTTCTATATTTTAGGCATGTCTCTCTTTTCTTAACTTGTATTTTACATTGTGACATAAATTAATTCAATATTCATGTAATTTAAATTAATGAATTTGAAATTAGATTGAGGGTTTTTGGTTGTTAGTGCTTGAATTACTTTTTTCATATTTTTATGTGTTATTCATGCTTTAAATTATGACTTTTGGAACTGAATTGGTGCATTATTCAAATGGTTGGAATGGGTGACATGGATTTCCACAAATTGATGAACTTTTGGCTTGATAATAGCATTACCTCAACCCACTTTAGAATCTTGATTTTGAATATGGGATTTTACATACTTTAACTTACCTTTGAGTACATTGCATTGCATTGCATTGAAAGATAAATAGATAAATATGATTTTGAAATGCCCTTGGTGACCATGGTTTCGGATTTTAAATGGAACTTGGGAGTCTAATGGTTATATGAATTGGCTTGGCATAAATGGAATAGCTTGCAAGCATATTGGTATGACGATACCAAGTTGGTAAATATCTAATAAATGACTCCCTGGTTAATGGTTGATTTATGTGCAAATTGTTTTAATTTGGACTTAAAAGAAATTGTGTAGTTCACTGAGAAGGTGTACTCGCGGGGGACCAATACTGAAAACCATGTTTGCCGATGTTGGGGGTCTATATGACCATGTGTCTGATAAACACATTATATTTTGGATGGCTATCGCCTTGGTGTCTTTAGCCTTTCCTCGGTACATGCGTCTAGCATGGACTGAGGCCCTTCCGGCAGGGAGAGTCGGACCCATATAGCCCGTGGGTGCCTGAAATGCCAGTACGAGATGCATAGTTCAGCTAATGTTTTAAACTCTCATATTCATGAATCTTGTCCCTATATATGTGTGCATGTGATTTTTGACTGGTTTTTTTTTATAAATGCACTATTTTATCCTTTTTTTTAGTTACATGTCAGTGTTTGCCCCACTGACCGTCTCCAGACGCTGCATCATTTTATGATGTAGGTTCGGAGGACTTTTCTGTTGCTCATGTGCAGTGTTAGGTGGTTTGGTACGTGTTAATCTGTTGTGAAGTGGTGAGCCTCCATCTTTCGGAAGGCCCCGTCATTTCATTGGTTTCATTATTGCCTTAGTACTTTTTTGGGGATTCTTTTTGTCATAGCCGGGGTCATGTCCCGACTTAGTTGGTATTTCTGGTTTAGAGGCTTTTGTGGACAGTGTGTTAGAGGCTTAGTTGGTATATCCATAGACTTGTTCGGCTTCCATTATTTACTTTCATTATGCTCTTGAGATAAGGCTAAGGGGATTGTCTCCGGTCCATGGTGGGCTTGAGATTGCCTGTCACGGTCAGGCCCGAGTTCGGATCATGACTGATGTAGAAGTGATTTTTAGGTCTGGTTCATCAAGAATAACTTCAAGCACAAGTTCAATGATAATTTAAAACTTAAAATTGAATCTCTAATATTTTGTATATAATGACACTTATGATGTATCATTAAACATACTAAAACGCAATATTTTTATGCTTTATTCTTTTGCCACAATCAAATTAGGATTTAGATTGTGGTATAAGAGTTATTCCAACATATCATGGCAATCACCATCGATCAGTAATTTCAGTCACGGTCCGTCCTAACCTTTAGCTTCTGCTACACAAAGACCAAGTAAATTCATGTTTTATGGTTTGCATATTATCTAATTAGTTTAGATTAATATAATATGTAAACCTTAAAATAAAAAAAAAAGTTAAGAATAATTATGCCATTACGGCAAATACTAATTTGTGTCTCCCACGTTGAACTAAACCCTTCTCTACATGGATTACAATACCAATATTTTTTTGGAAGTGCCAACAAAAAGAACATACCAATTACCATGATCAAGCTATTTATGAGCCCATGACAAATAAGGCTGGACATAGCGCTGGAGGCTCGTTTGACTCACTTTGATCATTACCGGCTCAGCTCCATGCAGGTCAAAGCTCGGTGGAGCTCTACTCGGTAGAGCTGGGCTCAGACTCAGCTTCACTCGGCTCAACGCCCAGGCCCAGTGACCGATAACATGCTCTGATTCAGGAGATATTACTATTTATCACAAGCAAATTTTCAAGTGTATCGATTTAGCTAGAATTCTAGTGCATTTATGTCCAACTTTACAACTCTTACTGAACACCCTTGCGCGCCGAAGGTTCATCTTCCAAAAGGAAAAACAACAGAAGAAACAATTGCAAGTGAAAGTTACATCAATGTAATACACCAGATATTGCCTTCGTAAAAAGACATACAAAATTCCAGTATAATCAGCCATCTCGTATAGTAAAGATCATTTCTGAGGCGCAATAACTTGTGTGTCCTAATTTGGCCCAAAAAGGCCTCAGACCTCCTATTAAACTTTAAAGACACTACACAGCAACAGATTTTCACAAAGAATACCAGCATTATAGTTTTAGTCCACAAGCATCATGGAGGGATAGAGAAATTTCTATGAAGGACAGAACTACTCTAGTATGACACCGTGTCTATTAAACTTGTTTAAATCATATATTGTTCTAAAGATTATCCATCTTGAAGCCTGCCAAAATCTGGTAACTCTTGACATGCGCTGTGCTTTGGAAAATGAGCTAAGCATAAATATGGGAACTACACAAGTCAAATTTGATTCATTCTCACTCTGTCTCCCATCCAGGGATATTAGCAGTAGCTTCATTAACCATTTTCACTAATCTTACCTGCAAAAAGGGAAAAAGAAAACATGAACAGTGATAAAAACAAGTCTGGTTCCTTGCAGATACTGGCACTTTTTTCCCTCCACTTGCATGTGTGCAGTGATATAACATGCATGTCTGTTTGCATCAATCATTGTCATGAGATTTAATCACCTTTATATTAAATACTCAATGTTCACACGTAAGCCCACTGCTAAAGGACAAATCATATGCTTTGGGTTAAACGGGCTATAAGGAAAGGATATTAACAAATCTGTCACGCTCTAACAGAGGAATAAATGTCACCATGTCCCTCGAATTTAACCTCATTGTAGACCACTAGAATATAAAATAAGAAAATAAAAGAAATGCTAGACGTTCTCTAATTTTTTCTAGTATCAGCATATAAATCTCTAATTGGACAAGACTCTTAGGAAATACACAACAACATACCCAGTGTATAGTGTATTCCCACATAATGGGGTCTGGGGATCTTACGAAATATAGGACCTAAAAAAAATGCATAATTTTGGTAATGGTAATAGGATGTCTTTTCCTTTTCCTTCTAGAAGAGACATGCTAATCAGTGCCATCATATTAGAACAAATTGGGCCTTTGCAAACAATAACATGTTATTGGGGCTTTCGTGATGGTTCAGTAGATCAGAGCTAACACTTGCCACACACTGATTAAAAAAAAAAAAAAAGACTTACAACTTACCACTTGCGCAAATATGCTAGTCCAAATGATGGCTTGTGAAATTCCTTAATCTAATGCTCAGTTAGTTTCTTATTGATGAGCGACTTAGAATTATTGACAGACATTTCATTTACTCTGTTCCAGCACCACTAGGAAGAGACTTGTCCTAACTTGGGAAGGCTGCAAGGTTATTCTCATTTCAGTCCATTGCCATTTTCTTGTGGTACTTAAAAGGAAAACACAACGCATCATACAGACATAATAACTGAGCCATCATAAGTTTGAAGAAGTCATCCAAACACCTAGGGATGACTCATGTTCGACGTAGAAGTGACGTTTAGATCTGGTTCATCAAGGATAACTTCAAGCGCAAGTTCACTGAAAATTTACAACTTTGATGTTGGGAATAAAAACAACATACCTAGTGTAATCCCACAAGTGGGGTCTATTGAGAATAAGAAGTATTTTGGAATTATTGTAGAAGAAACTTTTTGAACGATTAAGTTTGATAATTGAATCTGATGGGTAGAATCAATTTGCATGGCAATTGGAAATATGTGCTGGTAGCATATAGTGCAACACATAAGGGCAGTATAGAATCCCGTAAAGGGCAGTAAATTTGTGAAAACGATAACAGGCATACAGAGGATAAAAGAATTTCTCAAGATGAAACCTGTAGGATGGACTAAGGTGATTCTCATGTCAATCTGTTCCCATTAGTCCATCCTACAGGTTCATCGTGAGAAAAAATGTCGAACATTAGTTGCTGCTTAAGGCTCTATAGTCACAAACATTTATGATAGAAGAAGATAAATAGCAATGACAGCATGAGGTAAAATGAAGCTAGAAAGCGAAGGGAATCCATAACATAAGCCAGTAACTTTTGACCACATCAAGAACGGAAAGTTAATCCGATAAAAGTAAGCAAAACAACTGAACGGGACAATAGCAAAATTACATATAGCTTCTGTTGTTTACACAGCATATAAATCTCTGCAATCTTACTTTTAAAGTTGACAGTACAAATTTGAATGATTTCCCAGGTACTTTTTTTAAAGTTAATAGTAATACAGCATACCACAAAGCTGTAAACAGAGGTTTAAACGTACCACACTTTCAGGAACCCCTGGAGGGGGCAAACTGAGATTTTTTGGTGGAGGGCCTCGAAGGTAAGATCTTTTGTCAAATCTCCATTCACCAATCTTTCCATATGTCAACTCTCCCTGTTTAATCATCAAAAGGATTCAATGAACGGCAGACAATGTTCGTTACAGGTTATGACAAGAAATTCCATGTTTGCAAGAACAGAATCTGTAAGTATTTATTTTACCTTCATATTATAATCACATCCATAGGTATAATGAATAATAAACCTCTTTCCAACTTCCAGATCCCATGGTGGCTGAAAATGACCGCCATTTGTTAGCTAGGAATTAGTCAAGCATAACATAATGAAGAAAAAGATATTTTCATTCAGCTCTTGCAGACCTGTAGCATGAAGTCCTTTCGAAGAATGTGGCGTACACCATGCAAAGCAGATGCCACCGCATAGCCATACCTGGAACAAGGAAATACAAATCAAATTTAGACTTCATAAGCCAAACATAGTATGAACTACAAGCAACAACTGAAATAAGAAACATAAACATCACACACATTTCCAGAACCCAGCCAAAAGCCTTGTCGGTTTCTGGATCATCTTTCATCCTCAAAGAAACATTCATCCATGTAGGAGCAATTTTCTCCAAGATGGACTGCAAAAATCAGAAAAACAACACAGAAAACGAAAACTGAGTACACGACCCAGAGAAAATGACCAGCCCAAAAATCTAGACAGGATAATGAGATCAGACAGCATTTTCATCACATAGTATATGGTATTGTTAATGCAGTTCAGCAGGAAAGAAATTTAAAGGACCATCCCCAGCAATAATGAAATACTGTTTGGTTCAGCATATAATAGCTAACCTTTTTAATTATTACTGGAGAATTTCCAATTGGATCAACATTAGTCACTGGACCCAGGTCCTCTGGATAGTATTTTCGTATAATTTTTTCATGTTCTGATGGTTTTATGTAGAAAAAGGGGAATGCGGTTGGGTGATCTCCGCGAGCCAAGTTAGGCAAGGGATTTGCAAATATATGGTCGGGCTCTGCCATTAGAATGTATCTGCATCAGTAATAGCATATTGCACTGTTCAGACTATTTGCATACAAGAAAAAATGGTATACATTATCCAGCGTAGTGACTTACTCTTCTTCAATTGTTGCCTTTTCAAGCCACTGAACAAAAGCCCATGGTCTGTTAAGGACAATATAACCCTGAAGATAAAATGGAAAAGTTAGGATGTGAAAGTATTTTGCTAGTGAAGCAACTCAAGTAATTAAACTCAGAGAACCAACGTTTTCGCAGAAATAAAAGATATGTAGGAACAACTCAATTTCCAGTAAACTGCTCCCCATGGCTTCAAACAGCAGATGATCATTCGTTGATTCATTTGCAAACCGTTGAAAGAGAAGTCAAATCATTTTCCTATTCTAAGCTATGAGCTTCTGAAGAAATCACTCAAGTTTCCCTCTGACAAATATTTCCTTGAACAACTAATAAAAATTTGAACAGATCAAAGTCATCTCACCCCCCAAAGTAATCCAAAAGTTCATACATCTTTTGAGCCCCAGGAAAGAAGATATGGAAGACCTAAACTGAGCAGATGGAAAACCATACTATCTTGGCATGCACCAGCAAAAAACCATACATATTTCAAGTGAAGCCTGTTGACACATTTCAGCATCCCAGTGATGGGGAAAGTGGGTATTTTCCCTTGCTATTCCCAGGGTCCAAAACCCAGCTTGTGTAATCTTTTTATTTATAGCATGGAAAAGATCTACTAAGAAATAAGAAATAAGCATCACTGAGGTAGGATCCAACCCCCCTCAAGGGAATAACACAAGCTCTAGGCTTGATGTGTTGTGTTTCCTTTTTTTTATAAACAAGTTGTTTAGTTCCTTCAGTAAAATAGTAGAAACTCTAGCGTTAGTTTCTTTTCCCAATCGAACTTAAAGTTGAAAAGAAACATTTAAGGAAATTTCTCACTTATTCCCCGGGTTACTTTCGCGATCGTGGGTTCAGCCACCACCTTCGTTAATTGTTAAACACGCTCTATGAAAATTTGTATATGCCACTGACAAGAACATATTCCCATACTCCCAGACTTTCCATAACCAAAATTTAAGACGTTCACCAATTTTTACAAAAGTTTAAAACTTAAAACTATTCAACTGTAGTGTTCATGAAAGTCTGATCACATGAGAAACTGAAACCTCCTTCCTCGAAGCCAGAAACTAGCCAATCCCAAGAAAAGGGGGTAAACTTATCATTCCACTGACTTAATAACCAAATTATGAAAAAAACAAAGGAACACCTTTCCAAACTAACTTCAACATAAAAAAAAAAGGCAGCCCACTGCACTAAGCTCACGCTATGTGTGGGTTCGGGAAGGGCTGGACCACAAGGGTCTATGCGCAGCTTTACCCTGCCTTTCTGCAAGAAGTTGTTTCCACGGCTGGCTCGAACCCGTGACCTCCAGGCCATGGAGGTCACATGGTGGCAATTTTACCAGCCACGGTTAACTAACTTCAACATGCAATACTGAAATTCACTTTCTCCATGTCTCAAACTAAACCCCTCCTAGAAAACCCCGAAAACTAAAAAGGTGTCTCAAAACTAACCATTAAAAAAACAAAAGACTTGTTAAAAGACACAAGAAAAACAAATACTGACCCGATCCAATCCTGCAGGAAGGGGATCAACAACAAAAGTAGGAATCTCCTCCATCAAATTATCGGGTTTACCCGAATGCAGAACCCGGGTAAACCCACCCATATCGGATCCACTCCTCTCCTTCATTCTCTTATACCAATAATACATGATCCTACACTGCCACTTACTGTACGGTGCATCGGTCGCCGTCAATGCCACGTGGAATTTCCGATGATCACCGGATTTTAAACCCGATTCCTGAACCGGGTCGAACCATTCCGATCCGCCATTGTTATTACTAGTACTAGTAGTAATACTGCTACTTCTTGTTACCCTGTTGTGAATTATCATTGTAACCAAATTGTATGTTGCAAAGAAGAAACCTAATGCGAGTAATATCAATAAAAATGGCGAAACCCGACCCATATTCTTTCTTGGTGGCATCATTTTGAGGATTGGGTTCAATTTTTTGCTTAGGAGGTAAATCAAGGGAGAAATGGGTGATGAAAAGAAAGCGTTATGGGAATTCTTACAAAGATTTTCAAAGCTCTTATTAAAGTTGAAAACTTCTAGACGAGATTAAAAGAATTTTTGATATATTTAGCATAATTTTAATTTAATGTTATAAAATTTAATTTTTTAAAATTTTATGTCAAAGTTAAAATAATAATTTTTTCCCAACGAAAGGATTATAATTTAATTTGATTTGTTCATTCTCAAAATTAAAAATTTAGTACTTCATCCATTTCATTTCACCTTCCACTTGCTAAAAATAGTCATTTAGACGAAGTTTATTAAATAAATATAAAATATATTCATAATTATATTTAAATTTTTAATATATAATTAATAAAATTAATTTAATAAAATAAATATTTTATAATTGCCATCAAGTTAATATAGGCAAGTAAAATGAACCAAGGGTGTATATAATGTAATGAAGAGTTGTACATGGAAAGCATGTACTCTATGCGTACTAATTTGTGGCATTTTTCATATTTTAAAATTTAAATAAATTTATTTTGATCGTAATATTTTTATATATCAATTAAATATTTTTGATGTGTTAATTTTTATAACTTAAAATATTTTATTATTTTATTTTTATGTATATAAATTTTAAAAATTAAACTGATTGACTCCCAAATTCAAATGATACATATAAATTGAGAAGAAGGAAATAATGTTATTCGATTCGTTGATTGTCAAAATTGGAGGTCTAATGCCTACCAATAAAAGAAAAAAAAATTGGAGGTCTAATTAATATATATAGTGTAGTGGATGACAGTTTTGTTTTCTTGTTTTTGTCTTTTTATTTAATTTTAAAGCAAGCAAGAAAGAAAAGGAATGACCTTTTAAGAAAACAAGGGCTTTGTACCTAGGTTTTTAATTCCGGCCTTCAAAGTGAAAAAATGTAGAAAAATGCTCTGTAAAGTAGGTTAACAAGTAGTACTGCAATAGCCTTCCATGGATACAGATCAATCTTCCCTGCAACTTTCACCCCGAAATCCTGTAAATCTCGATGTAAACAACCCTATAAATAACTCTTCTACTCCTACCTTTTCTCAAAAATTACTCTAAGATGACCTTTTCCCAAATATGGTTGATGATATGATGGTAACCACAGAACTTCAAGATGAAGTTACGCCTGTAAGTTCACAGGAAAACTTCATCCCTTTATCAGCAGCAGACAAGGTGAGGTTATATCTGCCCTGGCAGACCTCTTTGATTGTTAAGTTAGTGGGCAAAAAATTGGGTTACCAACTCCTCAGGAAGAAACTTCAGGACTTATGGAAACCTACTGAGGAATTTAATTTGATAGACTTGGGTTGTGATTTCTTCTTGATAAAATTTCACTAAGACCAAACTATGTTCCACGTTCTTCATGATGGACCATGATTCATCTACAACAGTTTTCTCTCCGTTCAAAAATGAGAACCCAAATTTGTGGCATCCCAGGCTCGGCTTGCTCACACTGCTATTTGGGTTCGTCTGCCAGAATTACCTACAGAATTTTATGACATCGAAATTCTTCAGAAGGTTGGTGCTACAATTGGAATCATTTTAAAGATAGACACTTGTACCTCCACAACTTCTAGGGGAAGATATGCTCGTCTGTGCGTGCAGGTACCGTTAGAACAACCCCTTCTTCATCACTTGTACATAGGAGCTCACAAACAACTGATTCATTACGAAGCTGCATCTTTACTCTGCACTGGTTGTTGGCGACTTGGGCATACCACCCATTGCCCATATAGAACGGTGAATAACAGTCCCAACGAAAAAGTTGTTGCTAAAGCACTAAAATCTACTGTAACCGAAAATGAGAGACATAAAAATGAAGAAGATGATGAAGGTTGGCAGCTGGTTCATTTCCCTAGGCGACAACCTTATCGTCCAGCAGAGAAAGGAAGGGCTGACTTTCAACGTTCTGATAGAAGCCCTACTAGGCCATTAGGGGTTAGTGGGTTGTCAAGTAAAAGTGGTTCCCAGGTAAAGGGCCCCAATCTTTCTTCTTCTATGGGCCCAGGTAAGTCCTCTTTGCCCAATGACTTACAAAGTCCTTATAATGACCATTATGCCCCCGCCCCCAAATTCTGCACTAACGATTCCACCACAATTCCTTTAAATGGGGATCTTCCTAAAGTGGGGTCCATGGAGCTTAATTCGTCTATTCCAACTCTGTCCCATTTGAAGGATTTAAAAATAAATGATTCACCTCTTTTCTTGAATAATACCATGGGCCCACCTGATTCTCAATTGAAGACTGATAGGCCACAGATAGACTTCATGCATAACAATCAAAATTCCCATCACGTACACTCACCTGTTAACAATTCTAATGTTCACCCTTATAATGATTACTCTTCACGTGATGACAATGATCTATTAAATTCTCAAAACTCACTTTCTCCAATTCACTTTGCCAAAAGCCACGTTTCCGACCTTACTCCTTCATCTGCTATAAATCATGGATCATTCTCTAACTTGCCCATTCAAGGGTCTACATATCCATCACAGCCCATCATACCCGGTTCAACAACTATACCACAAATATACTTTGATGTCAAAAGAGAAAAATCATCCTCCTTACTAAATTTACACATCAAGGAATCCTATTCCTCTTTATCCACCCCAGTCATGGCTAGAGGTGGTACTCACGGGAAATGCACTCACATTCACCATGACAGTGAATGGTCGGGAGTGTCTGGTACTGATTCAAAACCCTCGGGACCTGGAACAAATAATAATGGAGGGGATGACGAGAGGGACGGAAGTTTTCAACGACCCACCGGCGACAAGACAATCCCTCCCGACACTTTTATTTTACCCGTCATCATCAGGGGAGGAATCAACCCCATGGATTCAACCCCATGTGACGGTAGTGGCGATGGAGTCCGACTCACAAGTCCTTCCTATTCCACTGAGTTCTCTTTCGCCTCCGACAATATCCAATACGGAAGAAGGGACGGGGGAAACAACTACATTCCTGGGACAGGTAAAGGTATTCCTCCTCAAAGAACTGTCCGAAAAAAAAAAACGTAAACTGTCCTCAAAATATGTTCAAGTGTTCCATTCATGTGAGGCCAACCCTCAACCCCGATGTGGGGAAGTATGCTCTAATTATGAGTCTCTATCTGAGGGACAATGACTTTCCAGACTCTCCCCCCTCCCCCGAAGGCCTCTAACTTTTAATTGCCTGATGAATTTTCTAATTTGGAACTGTAGGGGATCTTCTTCCCCGGAATTTAAGGTTCACTTTAAGTAACTTCTTGACTTGCATAGGCCTGCACTTGTAGTCCTCTTAGAAACTCATAGGACAAACCATCAGTCTATGCCCAATGAGTTTCACTTCTCAAATGTTGTTGTTGTCCCAGCCTCGGGACAAGCAGGGAGAATAGCTATCCTTTAGAAAGCGGACCTTTTGAATGTTATGGAGGTCCCTATGACCCATCAAGAAATTCACTGTATCGTTCAGGTACTCTCTTCCCTAAATAAATAGTTTTTTCTGCTATTTATGCTTATAATAATATGGTTGATAGATGAGTCTTTGGGAGAATCTTAAGCGGGTTGCTGACTCATTTAACGGACCTTAGCTGATGGGTGGGGATTTTAATGAAATACGTAATTCCACCAAAAAGTTTGGGGGATTACCGATTAAACGTTCAAGAGTTGACAAATTTGCTGAGTGCTTAGATTATTGTCATATGATTGACTTAGGTTTTTCGAGAAGTAAGTACACTTGGTCAAATTTGCACAAAAATAATACTCTTATTCTAGAATGTCTTGATAGATGTGTGGCAAATATTGATTGGTTCCAGTTATTTCCTGAATCTTCTGTTAGGCACTTGCCCCGCACTCATTCTGATCATTGTCCTTTACTTCTTCAACTAACTACTCTTGTTGTGCTATCACATAAGCCTTTAGAATGGAAAACATCTGGACAAGCCATCCTCACTTTCCTTCAGTTATTAAAAATTCTTGGCTAAGAATGAATAATGCTTTACTACCGTCCATAACCTGCTTCCAGAGCCAAGTAGCCATTTGGAACAAGGAGGTTTTTGGAAATATTTTTGGTAAGCAAAGACGTATCCTCGCAGGATTAGGCGGAATGCAAAAATCCCCTCATTACCCAACTAGTAGTTTCCTTCAAAAACTTGAAGTTTCTCTCAATCAAGAACTAAATGGGTTGTTTTATGCTGAACATGAATTTTGGAGGCTAAAATCCCACTTCCACTGGCTTAATGAGGGTGACGCAAATACTAAATTCTACCATATGTCCACTATTCATAGAAGGCGCAAAAATAGAATTTTTGCCCTTCGTGACACAGTAGGTAATTGGATTGTGGATAGGCATGATGTGGAGGATTATATCACCTCTTTCTTCTCGAGCTTGTACTCAACAGGCCGTAGTTGCTCTTATAACCAATTTTATGAAGCACCCAACAACTTTATCTCTGTTTAAGATGCGGATCATCTAGAAAGACCTATCTCATATAAGGAAATTATTGACTCGTTTTCTCCTTTAAGCCTTACAAGTCCCCAGGTACGGATGGCTTCCACCCTTTCTTTTTCCAAAAATCTTGTAAAACTTTCTGTGGAGGATTTTTGTTATAGTGTGTTTAGACATAGGAAAATTCCTGAGGAAATAAATAACACCTTTATTTTCCTCATTCGTAAAAGTCCTAATCCGGCTTCAATTACTCAGTATAGACCTATTAGTCTTTGTAATACAAAGTACAAGATTATCACCAGGATCATTGTCAATCGGATCAAGCACCTTCTTTCTAGCCTAATTGGGCCGGCATAATCAAGTTTCTTTACAAATCGCAGGGCCTCTGATAATGCGATGCTTGTGCAAAAGCTCCTGCTCCATCTCCAGAATACCAAATATAGGAAAGGGTACATGTTGGCAAAAATTGACCTCGAAAAATCTTTTAATCGATTAGAGTGGTCTTTCATTCGTGACACCCTCTTTTATTTCAAATTCCCTCAAAATTTTGTAAACCTCATCATGTCCTGTATTTCCACTACCTTTGTTTCACTCCTTATCAATGGCTCGCCAACCCCTTACTTCGCGTCTACTAAAGGCATTCGCCAAGGTGATCCCCTCTCCTCGTACTTATTTATTCAGTGTATGGAGAGACTCTCTCGCAGAATAGAGTTTGTAGTAGATAATGTCCAGTGGACCCCTATCAAAATAACGGCACGTGTACCCCTCATCTCCCATTTACTATTTGTTGATGATATCATTCTTTGTGTGACAGTTGACTCTGTTTCCTGCGGCTCTATTTCTATAATTTTTAAAGACTTTGAGATGATTTCGGGTCAAAAAATAAACTTGGCCAAATCAAAATTATTTTTCACTAAAATTGTCTCTGCCCTTGCCAAGGATAAGGCTATTCATGAACTTCATATTCAGAAGGGCCACAAATTTGGAAAATATTTAGGCTATCCTATGTTTATGTCGAAGCCTACTAAGTAGGATTTCCAATTCCTTTTGGATAATTTTAAAAATCGTTTGGCCGGTTGGAAAACTACTTTTCTGAATGTTGCAGGCAGAACTACCCTCATTCAGTCAACTTTGAACAGCCTTCCAAACCATGTAATGTACCTTCTGAAGCTTCCAAGGTATGCTATAAATAATATGAAAGCTTACGAACGTAGTTTTCTTTGGGGTGACTCTACAACCCAGCGAAAAATTCATCTTCTAAAATGGAGGGATGTCACTGAACCTAAAGATGTTGGGGGTATGGGTATCCAAGGACTAACTCATAAGAACTTAGCTTTGTTAGCCTCTTCTTCTTGACGCGTCTTTCACTTTAAGGCCCCTTGGGCTGATGTTTTACGATCTAAGTACTTAAGCCGAAAAGCTGACAAATCGTGGATATGAAAAACCCTTAGGATAGGCTGGGCTCAATGTCAACTAGGGTTTCAATGGCTTCCTGCAAATGGTAAACATATTAATTTCTTCTGTGACCCTTGGCTTGGGCCAAAGTGTTCTATTCGCAGTCTTATTCAAGGATCCCTCCAGAGGTATGAAGCAGAAACAAAGATTGATTATTACAGAGCAGACAATTCTTGGTCCCTTTCCCATCTCTTATTTGACCTTCCATATTCCATAATCTCCCATATCAACTCTTTTTATCTTCCTCGCAATAATCTCTCTGGTGTTGACAAGATTATTTGGGGTCTTACGAATAATAAAGTCTTCTCAGTTGCGTCCTGTTACAATGCTTTAACTAAAAAAGATGTTTCTACTGACAATGGTTCTGTAGACTTTTCATGGATTTGGAAGTTACCAATCTTACCAAAAATCAGACATTTCTTTTGGCTTACAAATCACAATCTCCTTCCTACCGCCTCTTACCTACATTACACTAACTGTATTTCATCCCCCATGTATCCCCTCTGTCATTCGTCACCCGAAATAGCCGTTCATCTCTTCTTAAGCTGTAATGATGTTCAGCAAATTTGGTTTGAATTAGGTATCTCCACCCAAATACATAATATTTTGTCTGCTTTTATAGACCCTTATCACTAAAGATGGCTCCGACTAGTCTTGGATACAAAACTTCAGCAACGTTTCATCCTGACCATTCCAACCAAGGTTATCCTTAGTTACTGTTTATGGGCAATCTGGATTGGCCGCAATAAATGCATTTTTCAAGGTTTGCAATTTCAAGCTAATCTAGCATTTGTAATTGGCCAGGCAACAGAGTTTTAGATTTTGGCAGGGAGGTCTAAATCTCCCAAGCATATCATTCCTATGTATGTTAAATGGAAACCACCAGCACCCTCTTCCACGATGCTCAATATGGATGCAACCTTTAAGCCTGGTGCTCATCATGCCACCATAGCTGAAGTCTTTAGGAATTGTAATGGAGCCTGGCTTCTAGGCTTTACCAATCAGGTCCCTGCCTTAGACCCTCTGGAGGCTGAACTTCATGCTCTACTTTTAGGTCTGGTGGTTGCTTTGGAGCACCGTTTTGGTGCGTTAGAAATAAATTTGGATTGTCTGCAATTAGTTAATCTCTTGCAAGAAACATCAAATGTTAACTCATATTTAATATCTGATTGCAGATCCCTACTTCTAGCTCTGGGTAAGCCACAGATGAAGCATGTTTACAGAGAAGGAAATAAGTTGGCGGACGCATTGGCAAAAATGAATGTACATACTACTACTACTGAACCTCTGCTGCTCTGGGATCCTCCTGCATCCATAAAAGATATTTTGCAAGCTGATATAACTGGAGGACCAGTTACTAGAAAGAGTAGCAATATAATAACCGCAAGGTCTTTGTATAATAGTGACTTTAGGAATGCTACTACTTTTGTTGACGCTTGTATAGTGGCACTGCCATAAACTACCTCTCTGTAAACTTGGTTTGGTTATATAGTAACATCGTGTTTGACCAAAAAAAAGGGGCTTTGTACAACTCAACTTGCATAATGTACGGTGACCTTTTTAAGAATTGCAATCTAACTAAGGATGTACATGATTTAATTTGAGCAAGACTCTTTCCTAGAAAAATAATGAAACGCCCCGTATGTGGACTTCCTAAATCTACAAAGCATTTTTTTACGGAAAGAGTGAATTATATCTCCATATTATTAAAAAGAATTTAAATATATTTTTCGTGTTACAGTATATTTTTTATTTAAATATATCTTCTTTTGTTATGTTTTCTATTTAAGTATACTAGTATACTTACCCACGCGATGCCCGGATTATTGTAAAGAGAAAAAAAAAAGATAATTGTAACAATCTTGGGGACTGAATAGTTCATCGATTGTTTGATAAATATGAAGAGTCTGAGTCATTGTTCTTCTCAAAGAAGCAAGTTTCGATTGAAAGAACTAAAAGTTTTTCATAGAGAAGATCAGTCACTGCAACTCAAAAGTGCAAAGCAGGCAATACGAACCCTTAGGGAGAGGAAAGCGTGGGAACTTTATATTTTATTAGATTGGTGATGCAAGTTAATTTTGTTACTATTTCAAATTGAATGCACTTACTCATTTATAGACTTGATTAAGCTATTTGTTAGTATAG
The DNA here is from genome assembly GCA_030864215.1 of Capsicum pubescens. Classification (NCBI taxonomy): domain Eukaryota; kingdom Viridiplantae; phylum Streptophyta; class Magnoliopsida; order Solanales; family Solanaceae; genus Capsicum; species Capsicum pubescens. Next base: position 188,980,293 of record CM061548.1, read on the forward strand.
ATTCTTTATTCTAAGCTTAATTTCTCAGTATTTTACAGTAAACTACTTTTCTCTTGCAATATATAAGAGAGTGGATTAAGGGAAGGCACTGTTGGTTGTAGTGTCTTAAAACTTGCTAATGTTTTTACCTATATCTATTTTCATAGGTCTCAATATCCTTAATGTGCTTTACTTGAGCTGAAGGTCTATCGGAAATAACTTTTCTATCTTTTCAAAGTATTGGTGTATATGCTACTGCTGGATCGGTATAGATTATGCCGCAGTGGGCTTCAATCTCTTTAAAGAAAGCGAGATAACCGCGCCTCAGTCGAGAAGAAGATGATCTTATTTTCTTTATTTTTGTTCATTTTATTTCTAACTGTAATAATTATTGTAATTTGTGGTATATTACACCAACACAAAGTTAGGCGTAAGACTGCGTATACACCACCCTCTCCCAACACCAGTTATGGAATTACACTAAGTATTATGTTGTTTTAAATGTGGACTGGATTTCAAAGCAGTACTCTCACTCTCGGCATAATATCTTTTTTGTTTCTCCAAGAAAGAAATTGTGTAATAACTTAAATACCACCAATTTTTATGATCTTTATTCACGAAGACAATACTTGCAATCACTTTTAGTTGTGTTACTTTCAAGGGTGTGGTCTAGTAGTCAATGAAGTACGTGGGTTGAGAACTTGAGATTTCAGGTTCACATTCCAACAGAGACAAAAAATCGAGGTGATCAGAGTAACCAATATAACACATTTACCAAAAATTAAGAGGTGGCGCCGCCATTTCCACTTGCAAAAGGGTATCAAAGTAACTAATAGAAACCAAAGCATGTGTAATAAGACAACAACTATCTGTGTTGCTTAAGTTCGTAAGACAACAGCTATCTGTGTTGCTAAGCTTTATGACATAAATGTCGAGCTTGTGGAAAATAGTGATTTTTGGGATGCTCTCAAGGACTTAATATCTGACAATAATCATATGGTTGTTGCAAATGCTATTACTGCTCTTGCAGAAATCCAAGAAAGCAGCAACAGACCCATCTTTGAGATCACCATCCATACACTTTCAAAGCTTCTAACTGCTCTGAATAAATGCACTGAGTGGGGTCAAGTATTTATATTGGATGCCCTTTCCAAGTACAAAGCAGTTGATGCTCGCGAAGCTGAAAACATTGTGGAGCGAGTCAATTCACGATTACAAATTTGAAATTGCGTTGTTGTGCTTTCATCTGTCAAGATGATACTCCAACAGATGGAACTCATCACCAACACTGATATAGTTAGGAACCTTTGTAAGAAGATGGCTCCTCCTCTTCTAACATTTCTTTCAGCAGATCCTGAAATTCAATGTGTTGCTTTAAGGAACACAAACCTCACCTGAAATTCAATACATTGCTTTAAGGAACATTAACCTCATTGTACGAAAGCATCCGATAATCCTTGCACATGAAATCATGGTATTCTTTTGCAAGTATAATGATCCTATATATGTGAAAAAAAGAGAAGTTAGAAATCATGATAAAACTTACTTCAGGCAGAAACATAGACCAGGCGATACATACATTCAAGGAATATGCCACAAAAGTGGATGTTGACTTTGTTAGAAAAGTTGTCCGAGCTATTGGCTGTTGTACCATCAAATTTGAGAGGGATGTTGAGCGCTGTATCAGTATCCTTCTTGAATTGATTAAGATAAAAGTAAATTATCTTACGTTCCCTGAACTTGGCTAGGTACATGAACACGCTTCTTTTAGGCGTGAAATTGACTTGTAAAATAAACACGGGGGTAAACTTGATCATACTCTTCTTGACGAACCTCTTTCCAATATTGCCACTTTATCCTCTGTCTATAATAAGCCTCCAGAAGCATTTATCACTCGTGTGAGGACCACTCAGAAAACTGAGGATGAAGAATATGCCGATGCAGGTGAACAGGGATATTTTGATTCTCCTGCTCTTGTAGCAAAAAGTGGTGCGTCACTGCCAGCTAGTATAGCTAATGCGCGGCATCCTACAGCACGGCAACCAGCTGCACCTACAGCTCTTGCACTGCCTGATTTACTTGACCTTAGTGCTATTGTGTCAGCTGATCAGCCTGCAACCCCTGCCGACCCTCCTTTACCCGTCGTATTACCAGTCTCTAGTAGGCAAGGTTTACAAACCAATGCCCAACTGGTGCAGAGAAACGGACAGGTATTTTACAGCATGATGTTTGAGAAATTCCTCTTGATGGGTTCATGATTTAGTTTAATAAGAATACATGATATCTTGTTGCCGGTGGAAAACTCCAAGTTCCTCAATTGCTACCTGGGACATATGCAAATACTCCAAGTTCAATTACTCGTATCAGGTTTTTCAACTACTCGTAGTGTTTGTAAAGTAAAGCTAGTAACGTCTGAAGCTCAACGATGGGATCCCTTACTATATCACATCTACAATTTCATACTTTGATAAATACAACTACTGCAAAAGCAACTTAAGAGTTCAGATTCCAAACAACAACAACAACAACAAAAAACCCAGTGTATTCCCACATAGTGGGGTCTGGGGAGGGTAAGATGTATGCAGTCCATACCACTACCTCCGGAGAAGTAGCAAGGTTGTTTTCGATAGAACCCCGGCTCAAGACAAAGAATATTAATCAAATCCGCAAAAAAGCACGTAACAAGATGGCAAGACATAAATACACCACTCACAAGGAATAGCAACCAAAAAATAGTACACTATCGCAATACAGCATGCAACAAAGTAGCATACCAAGAATAATATACCCATCAAGCTACGCCCTACCCTACCGACCCAAACTGACATTAGCCTTCTATTCTAATACGTGACCTTCATAACTTTCTATCTAGGTTCATGTCCTCAGTGAGATATAACTACTCCATGTCCCACCTAATCACCTCTCTCCAGTATTTCTTTGGCCTACCCCTTCCTCGTCTGAAGCCATCCAAAGTTATCCGCTCACACCTACGAACCGGTGCATCTGTGCCCCTTCTCATCACGTGTCCGAACCATTTCAATCAGACTTCCCGCATCTTATCCTCCACTAAAGCCACTCCAACCTTCTCCCAGATAGTCTTATTATGAACTATATCACCCCTAGTAAGCCCATACATCCAACGCAACATCTGCATTTCTGCCACTTTCAAATTTTGAATGTGAGAATTCTTGACTGGCTAATACTCCGCTCCATACAACATGGCCGGGCGGACTGCCACCTTGTAAAATTTGCCTTTAAGCTTGGGTGGCACCTTCTTATCACACAACACCCCCGAGGCAAGCTTCCACTTCATCCATCCCACCCCAATACGGTGAGAGACATCCTCATCGATCTCACCATCCCCCTAAATCATGGACCCGAGATACTTGAAACTATCTCTCTTACACACCACTTGGGAATCCAACCTAACTACCACCTCGTCCTCCTGCCTCAAGCCATTAAACTTGCATTCTAAATACTTGGTCTTGCTCCTACTCAACCTGAACCCTTTAGACTCAAGGGTCTGTCTCCACACCTCTAATTTGTCATTCACACATCCCCATTTCTCATCAATCAAAATAACATCATCTACAAAAAGCATACACCAAGGCACCTCTCCTTGAATATGTCGCATTAACACATCCAACACTAAGGCAAACAAAAATAGGCTAAGAGTAGATCCCTGATGCAACCCTATCAAGACAGGGAAATGCTCTGAATCGTCTCCCACCGTCCTTACTTGGGTCTTAGCTCCATCATACATATCCTTGATTGCTATGATATACGCCACCAGGGCCCCATTAACCTCTAAGAATCTCCAAAGAACCTCCCTAGGGACTTTGTCGTATGCCTTCTCCAAGTCGATAAACACCATGTACAGGTCCTTCTTCATTTCCCTATACTGTTCCACTAGTCTCCGCACCAGGTGAATTGCCTCACTCGTCGAGCGCCCGGGCATAAATCCAAATTGGTTCTCCGAAATAGACACTATCCTCCTCAACCTCAACTCGACCACTCGCTCCCAAATCTTTATAGTGTGACTCAATAACTTAATACCCCTATAATTATTGCAACTCTGAATGTCATCCTTATTCTTATATAGAGGGATCATAGTACTCCATCTCCAAGCCTTGGGCGTTTTCGCTGACTTAAAAATATTGTTAAACAAATCAGTCAACCACCTAAAACCCGTCTCGCCAGAAAGCTTCCAAAAATCCATGGGAATCTCATCAGGCCCCGTCGCCCTACCCCTTCGCTTCCTGCGAATAGCCTCTCTGACCTCCTTCACCTTAAAACGTCTACAGTAACTAAAATCACGACACTCCTCAAAGTGATCCGGCTCCCCTAACACAATAGCTTTATCCCCTTCATCATTCAAGAGACTATGAAAATAAGACTGACATCTTTTCTTAATGTGATCGTCCTCTACCAACACTCTACCATCCTTTTTTTAATGCACTTCACCTGGTCGAGGTCATGACCCTTCCTCTCTCTAGCCTTAGCAAATCTAAACGACCTATTTTCCCCTCCTTTCTCCTCTAACCCCGCATACAAGCTCTCAAATGCTGCCGTCTTAGTAGCCATAACTGCTAACTTAGCCTCTTTCCTATCTAACTTGTACTCCTCCCTATTTACCCGCTCCTCTTCTTCCTCTTTACTATCAACCAACTTAGCATACGCCCCCTTTTTAGTCTTCACTTTCTTCTTAACTGCTTCATTCTACCACCAATCCCCCCGATAGTAACCAGTCTGGCCCCTGGAAACACCTCACTAGCAGCCTTCATGATAAACTTAGCCACCCTATCCCACATACTGTCCACGTCTCCCTTATACTCCCACACCCCCATTTCCTCCATCTTCTTCCCTATCTCCCGCACCTTTACCGGCGTCAAGCCGCCCCACTTAATTTTTTGTCGACCCTCCCCACCCATTTTCTTCTTATCCTTCTTTATACCCAAGTTCATCACCAAGAGCCTATGCTGGGTCGACAGGTTCTCACTCAAAATGACCTTACAATCCTTACACAACACCCTATCCTCTTTCCTAAGCAGCAGATAGTCAATCTGGGTCTTGGCTATTGCGCTTCAAAAGGTGATCAAGTGATCTTCCTTCTTAGGAAAGCTCGAATTCACCACCACCAACCCATAGGACCTCGCAAAGTCCAACAGAGCAGCTCTCTCATCATTTCTTACCCCAAATCCAAAACCACCATACACATCACCAAAGCCTCTCGGGAATGCCCCGATGTGCCTATTGAAATCCCTTGCCACAATGATCTTCTCAGAGCTAGGTGCGTCTCTCACCACCTCATCCAAATCCTTCCAAAACCGTCTCTTCTCCTCACCGTCCAAGCCCACCTACGGCATATACACACTACATACGTTCAAGGTAAACCCCTCAAAGACCAACTTAATAGTTATCAGTCTATCCTTGATCCTCGTAACCTCAACTACCTGTCGTCTAAGCTCTTCATCTACTAGGACACCAACTCCATTCCTACGCCTTTTGATTCCAGAGTACCAAAGCTTGTAACCATACAATCCCTAGCCTTAGACCCTACCCACTTAGTCTCCTGGACATAAGTAATATTGATTCTCCTCTTCCTAAGAATCTTCACTAACTCTATAGATTTTCCCTGGAGTGTCCCTATATTCCAAGACCCCACCCTCAGCCTACCAACTCTAGCAACACGTTTACCTCTTCCGCCCTTAACGCTAGACCTTGACCCCACTCTCCCACCTACCCTACCCACTCCCCCATCCCCACAATAGCCCCCCACCCCAACCCTCTCGGACATGACCGTATCCTACCATCCAAAACCACAGCCACTACACCAAGAAAAGAATACTCCTCGGTAGTAACAAAGTCACAGCAGGGAATACAAAGCAACAACAAGAAAATATGACACACCCAAAGTAGATGGTATAATTAAGGCAGGTCAATCCCACAGATTAAAAATAATTCAAGAGATGACCCTATTCCCACACTTATCCTCAAATCCACTACTCAACAAAGAACAACCAAAAACAATGGGAGGAAATAGCACAATAGTAACAGGCACACTCAAAGCACAAAAATACCACCAAAATGCACAGAACAACCGATACTAGGCACCAAATAAACAGACAGGTTAATCCACATAAATTCTAGGTAGCAAAGATAACGAAAATACTGTGATAGAAATAAAAATAAAAATAAAAATAAAGATAAAGTTAAAGGTCAGAATTCACCCGGGTACGTAGAAGTGGTTCGCCAAAATTTTGTCGCCTCACCGGAAGGATTGCCGGACCAGATCTGTTCTAGTTTTTGGGATAGCTGCCGTCACCATCGTCGACCGTCGGAACGGTTCTCCTGAGCTCGCCGAATTATAAAACGTCGTAGTCCCACACCGTCGATGAGATCACAGTGACTGGCAGATGGGAGTTAGGAGAGAGCTCGAAGGAGAGAGAAAGGAAGACCAGGAAAGAGAAGAGGAGAGAAAGAAAGAGAGAGTATTACCCTTACCTACTGCCTGCGGTATTACGCCGCTGGCGTTAGCTTCACCGGAGCCGTCTCAGTCACGTCAAAGAGACGTTGAAATGGGGCGTTAAAGAGAAATGGGGCGTTAAAGAGTTCAGATTCCAAACTAGAAAGAAAATTCTTTAGTGATGCTATGTTTAGGATATAACATTCATTTGGTCGAAAAAACCCTCAACCACAGCCATACCAATTCCTAATTCAAAAAGAAGTTTGATATATGTATCTGCAGTAATTATTATATATATCTGTAGCAGAGAAATGTAAATCACACGTGCAATATTAGAAACCATCAAAAAGAAACTACTCAATAGAAATCCTTGGTTCCATACCACGTAAAGTAATACTCCAGCTAAAAGGAAAACTCAACAATACTCTGCAACTATCACGACGCCATACCTCTAAAACAGGATTAGGTGTAAAGTCAGGAGGCAACACTTCCTATTTTCTAGGTGGTGCAAGATACAACATTTGAACTAATTTACCTATCGCCTCTTGTTGTTTTTCATTTGACTGCATTGATGAAGGCAGATGGCTGAAAGAAGAAAAGTAAAACTCCCAAACATCCTCAGCAAAGGGAAGAACATTGAAGTAAAATAAATCAGGCTGCAAGCAACGGTCCAAGAGAATGTCAACAATCTAAGAGAAAAATAATCAAAAGTTGAAAATTTAAACCATATTTACAGTATTATCCTTGTCAAAGACATTTGGAGTTAGGACCCCAACAACAATATTACCTTGTCCTTGCCTCCATACACATTGGACAATTGCTACTTTGTTCATTTCCTTCATTGCCCTTGCCAAAGCAAAAAGTGCAAAAATGGCTTTTTTGTTGCCAGGTTCGTCTATGAAGATATTTACATCTTTTAGGTAGTAATGCCTGAGTAAACAAAGTATTATTGTATGAAGATTGGAAAGACAAACAGCACAAGACATTTTCTCCTATCCAAATATCAACCAGAAAAAAAACTGTGTAGATAGTACTCAAGAAATAAATTATTCCGCATTATATTTGTAGCATCTGTGAATCCTAGAAGCTTCACACTTTTCTCTGGTTTGAACTTTACAACCTCCAACTCAACAGAGGATATAGGAACAACTTGAAGTCCATAATAAAAACCTTTAATTCCCTATTCTGGCGGCATAACTTTATTAGGGTCTTCTATGTTTTTATATTCATATAAAAAATTTCATACTTTGATAAACATAAATACTGCAAAAGCAACTTAAGAGTTTATATTCCAAACCAGAAAGTAAATTATTTAGAGATTCTATATTTAGGATATAACTTTCATTTGGCCGAAAAAACTCACAACCACAGCCATACCAATTCCTAATTCGAAAAGATGTTTGATATGCCTATGTTGGTAAAAAGAACACAATTACTGCAAAAGTAACTTAAGAGTTTACATTCCAAACCAGATAGCAATCAGAAATCTTTGTGCTTCTGGCCGGTTTTCTAATCACTAGGTAACCTAAATACATTCTTCCTGAATGCTCCAAATCCTAGTAATATGAAAGAAGTAGTAGAATTTCTATTGTAAATAATATTTTCAGCGAACGAGAAATTTTAAGATAAAGAAGTTGAGAAAAGTAACAACCATGCAGCTGGAATGAAGGAGGGGCCAAAATAGGAGACAACTCTAAGATGCAATAGTCAATTTATACAAAGAGTTATGCAAATGTGACGGTATTATTCAACTACTCGCATTAAGTCTTTCAACTACTCGCAATGTTTGTAAAGTAAAACTAGTAACGTCTGAAGCTCAGCGAGGGGATCCCTTACTATATCATATCAAAAGAATGTGATAAGCTTAAACATATCAACTGATACACCTGTATGTCGAGGAACATTCCAAAATATTTCATTTTCAATAGAATTAGAAAAGAATAAAATATATGAAATTTTCGATAACTCATAAATCTACAATCATGCTTGGATCGAGACTTGATTCCTAGGTAAATGACAACAATAAGGCAACTATCATGGTATTCCCACAACATTGTAGAAAGAAGATTCCAAAGTACTCAGATCTATTTTCTAAATCTTTGCACCCACTATACTGATAGAAATTTAATATTGTTTGTGAGAGCAATCTTATTTTTGTTAACATTTAGATCAACTACTCCCTGATCCCAAATTAGTTGGAATGAGTCCACCATATCCATTCTGCTATATTTAGGTTTCGTTCGTTCCAATAATTTGTGTTAAGATTGGTGCAATTAAAACTTCAATAAACCTCTGTCATGGACACACCACCACGAGATAAAGCAAACACAATGCATAAGAATACAGAATTCCTTACATATTTGGTACAAGACATCCTCATCAATAAAGCAAAAGTTTATTCCATATTTGAAAATAGGAGAAAATATCACTTCTCAGGTTCTCATAACTTGAAAACCAAATTGGGAATCGATTACCTCTAACATCCTGAAAAACGTGAGTTTAAATAGGATTCTCTCAGGGTCATTTTGAACAGCTCTGGGTCCGTATATATTAAATAGAACTACAAGAAGAAAACATTTGTCAATCACCAAAATATGGTAGGAAATACATTTATGAATGTGCGACAAAACATTAAAGAATTTTTTTAAAAAAATAAAAAATTGAAGAGTTATATCACATAGTGAGTCAGAAAATAAAAAGGAGAAGGCTCGGAACAAAAAGGTTTAGACCATGATTCATATTAAGAATCAGACATCCCTGTTGATTTCGTAAATATCATGTACTCACCAAAATGACCATGATCAGTTATCAGACAACGTCCCTCACTGTCAACTTTAAGAAGCTCATCTCTGGAAAAGCACTCGAGGTCGTCTACAATCGAAGGGCACTCCTCCTTTTTAGGTTGATAACCTTTAGATGTTGCGAGGAGACCAGTGAAACCTTCTTCTGCCGAAATTGGCAGAGCTACCTCATTGCTAAAAAAAGCAGAGTTTACACGGCAAAAGGTTGCATATAAAATTATTGTCTCATCATTAATTGTATTACAATTTAGTAGCACTTACCATAGCCATATATGGTACTTATTGGCAGTGTAAAGGTTTGATTTAATATAGATACGATTCACTTACCATAGTCATCTACTTTTCGTCCATGGGAGTAATTAGGTTGATTTTCTTAAATCACTTGATTGTTTGGAATATATATTTGGAAATTGAAATACAGATTGTGGAATTACTCCTATAGCTTGATTGGAATATATATTTGGAATAAAAATTGTGGAATTACTCTTAATGATAGTGGAATTAGGAGTAATTGACGGATGATCTTCTTAAATCACTTGATTGATTGGAATATATATTTGAAAATTGGAATACAAATTGTGGAATTACTCCTATAGCTTGATTGGAATATTTAGGAGTAATTGACGGAACTTTTATGTGAATATGTTAAAGTCTTACATATCTATGAATTAATCTATGTACTAATTAAATAGAAATCAAACTTAATTATTTTTTACCACAATGTGAAATATATAAATAATTATAATAGTGTTCATTAATAGGAGTCAATTCTAATTATTTTTTATCACAATATCAAATAATCTTTTTTAATCTAATCAAATTAATGTTCCTTTTCTAAAACTAAACTAATAACGAATTAAACTTGAAAAGATATCAAACACACCATTTTTTTTTTCAAAATAAATAAATCAATTATTAGGGGAAAAACAATTTGCTGCCTTATTTTGAATCCTTTTCGACATTATAGATGTAATTAAATAATCAATTAAATAAAATCAAATAATACAATTAGGAGGGATCTATGGAATAGAAAATTATTTATTATTTATTTATTTGTTTATTATTAAATTTCTTTATTTTAATTAAAACATTTGCTACCTCATTGGAATCCTTTCCAAAATTATAGTTGTAATTAAATAATCAATTAAATAAAATCAAACTATATAATTAGGAGAGATTTATGCAAAATAAATTTCGTGATATGCTAGGAAAAGTTACAAATAAAGATGAAGTAGCACAGAAATAGAAAATTATTTAAAATTTTATTGATTTTTTATTATAAATTTATTTATTTTATTTAAATAATATCTATAATCTGACCTAATTGAAAGAGAGTTACCTTTTTTTTAACTAACCAAATCAATGTTTTCCTAAAATTAAACTAATAATAAATTAAATATTCAAAAGATATAGAATATACTAAAATTATTTTAAAAAATATATATATATAAATAAATCTGTAACTAATGACCAAAATAATTTTCTACCTTATTTAAATCCTTCCTTCTTTTTTTTTTAACTAACCGAATCAATGTTTTCCTAAAATTAAACTAATAACAACTTAAATATTCAAAAGATATAGAATATACTAAAAAAAATAAAATTAAAATATATAAATAAATCTGTAACTAATGACCAGAATAATTTTCTACCTTATTTAAGTCCTTCCCGAAATTATTGAGGTAGCTAAAACAATCAATTAAATAAAATTAAACTATACAATTAGAAGAGGTTCATGGAAAGTAAATTACATGAAATTCTAGGAAAAATTACAAAGAAAGATGAAGTGGCACGGAATTAGAAATAATTTGAAATAATTCTAATTATTTTTTTATCACAATATCAAATAACAGAATAAAAATAAACAAAAGTATTCATCAAACATTTTGCTTTATTATATATAAAGAGTTGAAATATATAAATAATTATTTTTTACCACAATATGAAAATATATAAATAATTATCACAATATGAAAATATCATATAATAGAATAAAAATAAATAATAGTGTTCATTCAATATTTTTTACCACAATATGAAAATAGATATGAAAATTTAAAAATCTATATATAAAATAAATAATTAATCAGTAAAATAAATTTTATTGCCAAGAAAATAATTTTTTTTTGCCAAAATCCCAAGTGGCTAGTTCTCAATAGCCACTTGGCATAATTTTATGCAAATTTCTTTGCTTTATTATACATATAGATATGAAAATATATAAATAATTATCACAATATGAAAATATGATATAATAGAATAAAAATAAATAATAGTGTTCATTCAATATTTTTTACCACAATATGAAAATTTTAAAAACTATATATAAAATAAATAATTAATCAGTAAAATAAATTTTGTTGCCAAGAAAATAAATTTTTGTGCCAAAATACCAAGTGGCTAGTTTTCAATATGCCACTTGGCATAATTTTATGCAAACTTCTTTGCTTTATTATATATATAGTTTATTTTTTACCACAATATGAAAATATATAAATACTTATCACAATATGAAAATATGATATAATAGAATAAAAATAAATAATAGTGTTCATTCAATATTTTTTACCACAATATGAAAATAGATATGAAAATTTAAAAATCTATATATAAAATAAATAATTAATCAGTTAATTAAATTTTGTTGCCAAGAAAATAGATTTTTGTTGTCAAAATACCAAGTGGCTAGTTCTCAATATGGCACATGACATAATTTTATGCAAACTTCTTTGCTTTATTATATATATAGATAGATATGAAAATTTAAAAATCTATATATAAAATAAATAATTAATCAGTAAAATAAATTTTGTTGCCAAGAAAATAGATTTTTGTTGCCAAAATACCAAGTGGCTAGTTCTCAATATGCCACTTGGCATAATTTTATGCAAACTTCTTTTCTTTATTATATATATAGAAGATTCTTCTCATTTACCTGTATATCTACATTCACATCTACATTTATAATCTACAATCTACATCTATAATATATTAAAAATGTAAAGAGTCTTGGAAAAGTAATTCAAACTTTTTGCTCTTCATTAAAAATCTATAGTTTAGACAAAATCATCTTTTCACTTATTTTCTAAATTATTATTTAATTATTTTTATAATATTCAAAATTAAAGAGTCCTAAAATATGGTGAGAATTATTTGGAGAATAAGTAATTAAAGATTTTTAAAATATATGGTAAAAGATATTAGAAGAATTAATGATTAAAGAGTTTAAAATAAAACAAAAGAAGAAAAAATATATTAATTCTAAATCTTTTCTTATTTGAGAAAATCAAAAGATGTCGCTTTTCTTATTACGGGTGAAAATCTTTTTTTTCCCCTTAACTTTACATTAAAAATCAAACTTCCCCTTAACTTTAAGCAATAAGCATTCTCCTCCTTTTTTTCTACTTATCTTTTTTAAATACCTATTTTACCCTTACACTATTAATTTTTATTTTTCTTCACCTCTTTAAAATTATTATATTTTTTATTTTTAATATATATAGTAATTTTTTGTAAATAAAAAGAAAAATTATTTTCTAGACAAAAAAAAGTGAGAAATATATATTAAGTATATAAGTTAGTGACATTCTAAATGAAATAAATGATCAATATAAGGAAATTAATTTATTAATAATAATTAAAACTGTAATATCTATTTATACTAGTGAAAATAACAAATAAAAATAAATTTATAAACAAATTCCAATGCATGTAATATAATAACATATAATAAAAATGGAGATATATTTTATAATAAAGTAATTCAAAAGTTTACTTATATTATAAATATATACTCCCTCTGTTCACTTTTACTTGTCACTATTTCGCTTTTGGAGGTCAATATGCATGAACTTTGACCAATATTTTGAAGATGTATAATTTAATATTTGAATTTAAAATTTAGATGACCAAAAACTATAGGAAAAATGCTATAAGTTGCATTCCTTCTTTATATTAATATACTGAAAAATATATGTTAAAATATTGATCAAAATTTATGCAGGTTGACCTGAAAAAGCGAAAAAGCGACAAGTAAAAAAAACAGAGAAAGTAAATCGAAACTCCTATGCATATCTATATCTATAATCTATAATCTATATCTATAATATATTAAAAGTGTGAAGGGCCTTAGAAATGTCGTTTGAACTTTTTGCTCTCCATTAAAAGTCTTTACTTTAAACAAAATCGTCTTTTCACTATTTTTTTCATAATATTTAATAGTTGAAAATTAATCAAATATATTTATGGTAAAACCTTTTCTTATTAGAAGTCATCAGAATTAATGATTACTAATATTTTTTCATTAGTTTAAGAATTTTAAATTAACTAAATTTGATTTTAAGAAGATTTAAAAGGTCTATAAATCTACATCTACATCTACAATATATTAAATTCATTAACCACTTGAAACTTCTAATGGTAAAATATATATTTGCTTACAATAAAATATATGTTTTAAACTTTTTGCACTTCATTAAAAACCTTCGTAATAGATAAAATCATCTAATTTTAAATAATCAAAAGTTACATGTGCGAGACAAGTGCTGCTAAACTAGTATATATATATATATATATATATATATATATATATATATAGAGAGAGAGAGAGAGAGAGAAATTACACACACACACTTAATGCATGTAAAATAAGAGATAAGGTACACGATACTCCTAAACTATACGTGAAGTTGCTATGACACACTTAAACTAACTTTGAGGGGGGTCTATTACCACCTAAACCCATTTTTGATGCTCTGGTTGTCAAGTATCAGAATATTTTCGTATTCCTTTTGGCCAAGTCAGCACAAAATGAGCACAAAAAATTTTGATACTTGATTGTTGCGTCAACAAAAAGGAACATAAAATGCAAAAAAAATAAAATTAGGAGGTAATAGGACCCCCGTAAAATTTACGTGTGTCATAACAACTTCGGATATAGTTGGAGAGGAGGGGGGACGAAAAATACCTGTACGTTATCTCAATAAAATAACAATCATAAAAAATAACATTATCTTTTGTTACAAGTTCATTGAAAAAGTTATTCTACTTATAATACTAAAAAATTTAAACAAAAATATCTAAGTACTTGACTAAAATAAATAATGTATAGTATAAGAAGATATTGCAAATGTCAAGATTAAAATACACATTATCAAGATAAAAAGGAAGAGGATGCTTATTATTCAAAGTAGAGGGAAAAATTAATTTTTAAAGTAAACTTGAGCGGGGAAAGGATTTTCACCCTTCTTATTATTTATTCAAATCGTCTGTTGTTTATATAGATTTCAATTTTCTTCCTAAATCTTTCTGCTTGCTAATTCTTTCTTAATACAAGTGGGACAAATTTCATTTCTTCAGCCTAAAGTACTTGGTAAGGAAAATTTGTTTCCAGTTGAATTTATGAAACTATTTTATATTTTTGTTTTCTATGTGCATTTGTTTTCTAAAGAAATAATATATTTTGATCGCCTTATTTAAATTTTTTGGATAGTTACGTGTTCGATGTCATGAGATTCGTAAACTTTGAATCTTTATTTTATTTCATATTTCTTTTTTTGATTTTTTGTTCTTCTTTGTTGATTTTTATTGTATGAAAAACTCATGTAAATATTTTGTTTGTTTGTATGCAACACATATTATCAGACGATTATGTATATAGGTAGTTCTAGACTATCGATCAACTGTTTTGCATATAAAAATTGAAGAGATCTACAAAATTAGACTATTGATCAACTACTTTGTGCATATGAAAATTGAAGATATCCACAAAATACAGACAAAGTGCATGTATTTATTTGTTCATGGATTATCTATTGTTTTTCCATTTTCCCCAAAGAAGAACCAACCTAGGAAGATTGGTTGTTTGTAATTTGAGTTAAGTTTTCTAAGATATTAGTATTTTCTTGAAATTTACAATAAATAAATGATAATATATTCTTGATAGACAGTTGTTATTTGAGAAGTACATATATATATATATTATTAATGAGATAAATTTGTTTATAATTTGAGGTAAGTTTTCTAAAATTTTAGTATGTTCTTAAAGTTTTCAATAGTAAATAATCATGTATAATTTCCAATTGAGAAGGTTATTTGTAAAATATTAATTTGCTTTTCATTTGAGGTAATTTTTTAAAATTTTAGTATATTTTTTATGTTTACAAAAATAAATTATTGTGTAATTTTAATAGACAACACTTGCTAATGGAGAAGTTTTGTTTAGTGATTTTAGTTGAAGTCTTCCCGTATGTTGGGTGGTGTTATGTGTGGGTGTTGCAATATGATATTTTTGAGTTTTCATTCTTTTGTCTTTACCAAATATATTTGAGAATTTTAGTTTAATTAAATTTTATCATATTATTATGCTTGAAATAATTATTTTGTAACACATTATGTGTATATTTAGGTGGGTATTGTTAAATTGTGTCTGCTAGGCAGTAGGATCTATTGATAAAAGTACAGCTTGAGAGAGAATGAACAGAGGCGAGAAGGAGATTTTATTTTGAACTAAGATGAATCTATTATTGTGCCAATGTAACAGTCTATCTCTCTACTTATACAATTGTGCAAAAGTCTCTAACAACTAACCGACTAAACACAACTAATTATAACTCATTTACAGCTGGCATTTCAGTCTCAACACCTAGTGTTAGTAACTAACGTTTCTAACTAATTTTATCATACCATGCTTCAAGTAATTCCACTCTCAACACTCCCCCTCAAACTGATGGGTACAAACACATTTAGCACTCCCAGGCTGGACATCAAATAATCATGTTGGTATCTCAGCATTCCTTTGGGTAAGATGTTTGTTTGTTGTTCCTTCGTACTAATGTGATGCGTTTATATCAACCCTTCCTAAATTTTTTATCTAATGAAATGACAATCAATCTCTATGTGTTTGGTTCGCTCATGATAAACAGGGTTAGCTGCTATTTGCAAAGCTGTCTTTCTATCACTAAAGAGGTCTACTGATTTTATCAATCTTATTCCCAGTTCTTCATATAAGTTGATCAGCCAAACTATTTCTGATAATGTTGTTGCCATACTTCTGTACTCTGATTTTGCTGAACTCCTAGAGACGATTGTTTGTTTCTTTGATTACCAAGATATAAGTGACTTCCCATGCGATCTCCTAGTGCTCGGGCATGAGGCCCAATCAACATCGCAATAAGTTGTCAATGTGTCATCCTTTTCACTACTCAACAAAATTTCCATACCAGGCTCTTTCTTGAGATATCTAACCACTCTTAAGCCAGCTTCCCAGTGAGATCTTTTGGGTTGCTGCATGAATTGACTGAGTGTTTGAACTGCAAATGCTATGACTTTTCTGGTATGAGTCAGGTACAATAATCTTCCTATCAATCTCTGATATTTTACTTTATCTTTCAATAGTTTATCATCCTGCAAATCCATTACTGTATCTGTTTTCTTTGTTGTGAGTTTCTGATTGAATTCTAAAGGTGTGCAAGCTAATTTAGATGCACTCAAGCCCAAGTCATTGATTAATTCAATAGTGTGCTTTCTCTAGTTCAATAGAATACCTTTGTTTTATCTTGAGAATTTCATTCCCAAAAAATATTTCATTTCACCTAAATCCTTCATCTTGAATACTTTCTATAAATCTATTTTGGTTGTCTTTATCAATTAAGTATTATCACCTGTGATGAGCATATTATCCACATATACAAGGATCACCACTATATGGTGTCCATTTTTTCTGGTAAACAGAGAATAGTCTGAGTAACTTTGAACAAAGCCAAGATTGACAAGTGCATTTTTCAATTTTACATTCCATTGTCTACTTGCTTGTTTTAATCCATACAAGGATTTGATAAGCCTACATACTTTTGGAACACCATTAACAGGTTCCCCCTGGATATTAAATCCTTAAGGGATCTGCATGTATACCTCATCATGTAAATCACCCTGTAAAAAAGCATTATGGACATCTATTTGGTGGATTGGCCAATCAGAAGATGCAACAATAGATATTACAGCTCTAATAGTGATAATTTTGACAACAGGAGAGAATGTCTCATGATAGTCAAGTCCTTCTTGTTGGTTGTATCCTATGACTACCAATCGCGCCTTATATCATTTAATTTCCCCATCAACTCTATATTTGACCTTAAAAATCCATTTGTACCCAGTAGGTGTCTTACTAGGTGGTAATGAAACTATTTACCAGGTCTTGTTGTCAATAAGAGCTTGAAGCTCAGAGTTCATGGCATCAACCCATTGAGGATCTGAAAAAAGCCTCTTGGAAAAACTAAGGTTCCACTACTGAGGTAAAAATAGCTAAAGACCATCTGTAAAAAGGTTTCAGGTCATCATAACCAATAGAGTGAGTTATGGAATAAGGGACAGCAGTAGAAGAAGATGTGGATGAAGAGGTTGTTGTGACAAAATTAGTCATCCAAGAAGGTTGTTGTCTAGGTCTACTTGACCTTCTTTGGGACTCGACGAGAGTTGGAATTGGTGGGACAACAGAAGATGGTACAAAAATAGGGTTTAAATTGGGGTCAACGTCAGGAGTAGAAGGCTCAGAAGTATCTGGTGGAGGTGGTAAGGGATCAGAAGTTGGTGGTGATGTAGGAAAAGGTATGGGTAAGACATCACTAACAAGTGGAATATCATGAAATAAGGAATCCCGCGTAGATGCAGTGGTCTTAAATTTGACGGGAAAAAGAGATTCTCTAAAAAAAACATCCCTATTAATGAATAAAATGGAAGTTGCTAAGTCAAGAAGAATATACCCTTTTGTCAGGTCGGAGTAACCCATCATAACAGCTTCTACTGCTCTAGCACCAAACTTGTCCAGCGCAGGAAGCTTCGTGGCAAAACAAAGACAATCCATGGTTTGCAAGTGGTCAATAGAAGGTTTCTTGCCATAAAAAAATCTCATATGGACTTTTCCCTTCAAGAACTACAGAGGAAAGTCTATTAATAATATGTGTAGTAGCTAAAACACAATGTCCCCAGTACTTTAATGGAATGTTTGCCTAAAATCAAATCCCTCTCGCAATCTCTAGTATATGTTTGTGCTTTCTCTCTACAACCCCATTTTGTTGGGGTGTATAAGCATAAGTTCTTTGATGTTGAATGCCATAAGAGTGGAAAAGGGCACTACATTCAGCATTCAAAAATTCACCACCATTATCTGATCGTATCACTTTTACATTTATGTTTAACTGGTTCTGAATTACCAAAAGGAAATGCCTCAAGACAACAACTACATCATATTTCAATTTAAGCAAAAATAACCAGGTGATTTTGGAATGATCATCAACAATAGTTAGAAATATTTTATTCCCATCATAAGTATAAACATTATAGGGACTCCAAACATTAACATGGAGCAAATCAAAATGCTAAGAAGCTAAACTAGTACTTGTAGGAAAAGGCAATCTAGTATGCCTAGCCATAAGGCAAACAAAACAATTCTCAATCACATCTAAACCATCAAGTTGTGAGGAACCAAATAGTTTCTTGAGTGTTCTAACATAAGTATGACCCATTTTTCTATGCCAGAGACCAATATCTACCCTAGGAATATATGTGAATAAGCTTGTCTACTGTTACTTTATTGTAGAATTAAGAAAAGAAAGCAAGTATAGGCCACCTCTTTCTCTATCAATCCCCTTGATAGTTCCAGTTGAAAGCTCCTGGAAGATGTAGAATGCAGGGAAAAATAGTACTGAACATTTTAGTTCTCTAGTAAGCTTAGAGACTGAAAGTAAGTTATTGTGAAAATCAGGAATGAACAACACATTCTCTATAATGCATGTGCCCGGAATCTGACATGAACTTGTATGGGATGCACTAGTGGATTGACTATTAGGTAAAGTTACCTCTTTAGATGAATGACCATCAGGTTTTTCCTTGTTATGAAGCATGTTTAAGTCTGATATCATATGATTAGTGGCTTCAGTGTCCACAATCCAATCCTGTTTATCAGAGGAAGCAAAATAAGCATGAGCAATACCTGTCATGTTGACTGAAGAATGTTTAAGTTCCTCTTTATTTAGCAGCTGCACAATATCGTTGTATTGACCAGGTGTGAAATAAGGCTTAGGCTGTGCAAATCCATGAACTCCTTGTATATACTCACCGTTGGAAGCACTGACTTGTGTTGCCTTAGACTCTACAGAAACATTATGTGCAGCTTGAACACCTTGTTGGTTTAGTTTCTCATGAGGACCTGGCTTCTTTTTGTATGGATATTCAGACGGATAACCAATAAGGCGAAATCAAGTTTTAGTTGTATGTCCCTGCAATTTGCAGTAGTCGCATCTCTGAGAGTAGTCCTTCTTATGACTATACATATATGCAGGATAATCATTTCTCGGACAAAAACTTTTCTTAAGATCTTGCACATGTTCGCGATTGCGTGAATATCCAGAATTAGCTCCCATTAAAGAAATGATGTATCCCATATCCTTAGTACCAGAAGTACCTGCTATACACCTTTGACTTTTTCTTTCAACTAATATTGAATAACCCTTGTTCAGAGAAGGAGTTAGTACCATCATCAAAATTTAACCTCGAGCTTGATCATATGTTTCGTTCAATCCCATGAGAAATTGCAACAGTTTTTGGCATTGCATAAAAGTTATAAACTCTCTTGATTTATCATAATTGCAACCAGGTATTGGTGTCAAATAGTCAAACTCTACCCAGAGCATTCTAAGCTTGCTATAATAAGCAGAGATGGAATCTGTACCTTGAGCTTCAGTTGCAATATCTCTGTGAATTCGGAAGATTCTGGAGCAATCTACCTTTTCAAATTGTTCCTTCAAATCATTCCACACAAATGCTGCACTCGAAGCATATACAATTTTATTGAGCAGTCCGATCGAGACGCAATTCATGATCCATGACAATACGATCGCATTACATTGTTCCCATAGATCTGCCAGATTCGAGCCAAATTTTTCCTTTTTGCAAGTACTATCAATAAATCCTAATTTGTTATGACCTAGAATAGCAATTCGCATACCATGACTCCGGACTGCATAATTATTGATGCCATTCAATTGCATCAAAATCAAGACTACACCAAATGTATCAGTTGAATGTAAGAAGAGAGGATGATTGTATCTGAGTTTCTCAGGCAGTTCATTGTCGAGCGCCATTGAAGCTAGCTCTGGGCATCTTCTATCTGTTCGTGTAAATACAAAAAATACCACACTATATGTGTGGCTCTGATACCATGTTAAATTGTGCTAGCTAAGCAGTAGGATCCATTGATAAAAGTATAGCTTGAGAGAGAATGAACAGAGGAAGGAAGGAGATTTTATTTTGACCTAAGATGAATCCATTATTGTGCCAATGTAACAGAGTATATCTCTACTTATATAATTGTGCAAAATCCTCTAACAACTAACCGACTAAACATAACTAATTACAACTCATTTATAGATGACATTTCAGTCTCAACACCTAGTGTTAGTAACTAACTTTTCAAACTAATTTTATCATACCATGCTTCAAGTAATTCCACTCTCAACAGGTATTGCTTCTTGATATTTTTAAAAAATTTATGCTTAAACTTTATTCCATCAGGAACAACTCAATTTTTTTGAGAAACTATCAATTTATTAATGTTAGAGTGCTTATTTATCTCAATTTATGTGAGAAATTTAAGAGTATGAGAATTGTAACAATTAGATTTTGATATAAAATAATTTAGCTACCAACAATTGGCGATGAATTAATGATGAAGTTTGTTGTTACATTCAATTTCTTTTGTAGTTTTATTGGAAAATGAGATACACGTTTTTTATCACGCGCAAAGTGCATAAACTAAACTAGCTCTAATAAATTCACAAGCTCAAATTGAATATTTCACTTCAAATTTTAAATATCTGATTTTTTAAAAGAAAATCACCCCCCTTTATGAAATGTGATTTGTACAAATTTCGTTTTGCCTTCTACTTTTCTTCTTATTAAGTGAAAACATAGATATAGCGTTGATTTTTTTAATGGGTTTGTTTAGATAGTGATTAGATGTTTTACTCACGCTTTTCAGGGTCTATGAAGTATATATGACAAAAAATGGTTGAATTTTTTTTTAACATGAACCTAATTTTTTTTTATATTGAGCTATTCTAAACTTGTGTTCTTGGCTGAAAATATATTATGGATTAAATGGATGAATAAGAAAATATAATCAGGCATTTAAATTGAAGTAAACCATTTGATTTTGAGTTTGTCACGTGCTTCTTCGTCAATATTAAGAATAAATTTGTGATAAAGTATAATGACAAAAGAATATTTGGATCGAAAATATAACAGAAGGATTATATTTGAATTGAAAATATAATAATTATATATTTAAATTATTTTTTATAGTACTGTACAAGGGTTAGTCATTTGATCCTTTTTCATTCTTTTAATTGTTGTTTTGCAGGTTTTCTTCTTCAATTTGCTTTGTCACATAAATAACAATACTAGAAAAATAATGTCCTATACTTATTGAGAGAAAATATTTACAAATATTTGGTATAGTGCATACATGTTATGGGTTAGAGAGAGACGGTCTCCCCTCTCTCTACCTTTTTTCTTATTTCCCTATCTTCTTCATACTATCCCACCCTACTACTTCTCCAATGGCGTCTAAACCCACTTATTAAGATATCACCTCCAATTCTATAATTCCATTTGATCATCCGATGAATTTCATTGATTCGGATACTGAATTGTCCGTGACGGAAGGGGATTCGATTGATCTCACTCTGGAAGAGAAACTTCGCATCTACTCACCTTGGCAATTTTTGGTTATCCTAAAGGTTTGCGGAGGTAAATTTACCCATCCTTATCTTAAGACCAAGCTAGATGCTCTTTGGAACCTTTTCGAACCCCTATGCCTAATCGATCTGGGTCATGGTTTTTTCACGGCAAAATTCAAAGGAAGGGACAACCAGGAAATTGCACTGCAATGGGGTTCATGGTTTGTATCTGGAAGCTTAATCTCCGCCAGAAAATGGGAACCCAATTTCGTTCCTAGCACCACTAAGATTAACTCTACTACGATTTGGGTACGGCTTCCGCAATTACCCACTGAGTTTTATGATCGATCCATCCTGGAGCAAATTGGCCAAAAAATTGGGGTCCTTTTCAGGGTAGATGCATGCACATCCTCAACTATACGTGGTCGGTACGCGCGCATCTGCGTGCAAATTAAATTGGGAAAGCCGGTAAGGACCTCCGTCACTATTGGCTCCCACAAGCAACAGCTCATCTATGAGGGTAAGAAAATTCTGTGTAAAAATTACAGTTGTTTAGGACATACACCGATCTCTTGTCCAACAAAACCACCGCCCCTGCCTTCAACTGTCGCTTCGGACACCCAGGGTAACACTCCTGCTTTGGAAGAGAAAAATGAGTGGAAAATAGTGTCCTTTTGCAAGAGAACTAGAAAAAAATCTGATCTATCCAACCACCGAATAGGCCCTGAACGTGGTAATGGTGTTCTCCCCGCCACTCTAGGTAAGTATACTAACTCTATATCCTTCGCAGCGGCGGCGCCCATGGACCGACAAAACTCCCCAGCTAGGGCCTTCTAACGCTATTGGGCTATCTCGGGTCGACTCTACTGATGGTCCACCTCATCCTCATCAGGGTCGGCCCAACTCTTTTCCTAACGATAAGGCTCCAAGCTCTTATCATAGTACTAACTAGATTTCTGGCTCTCCACATTTGGGCTTCAACCTCAAGCCCAGTCTTAATTTGAGCCCAACTCCCCTCTCACCTTATGTTCTTAATAAGTCCGGCCCACCAGACCTCTCTAGTTCTATTTTACAAATTTACTCTGATAAGTTATCCAATTCCCTCCCTTCACCTATTATTACTCAGTTTCCTTCTCCATCTTCTAATAAAGAGAAAGGAAAAGATTTGTCCTATGGGACCCACTCTCCTGTCCAAATTATTACTTCCACTCAGCCTCGTAACTCCACCACCACGTTGTTAATCTCTTCCCCTTCTATAAGATATTTAATGGCCAATAATCATCCCATAGATAAAGCATTTATTGCCACTGAGATGTCCAATGCTGAGCCCCTTCATATTTTCTCCTCTCCTCTAAATACTCTCATTGAGGAGAATGCCATGCAATACACTTCTGCTTTACACAATGAGAAATCCACCTCCAACAATGATCACTCTCACCTCAGCTCCCCTTCCTCTACCCCGTATTCCTGTCTCATGGTTGGAAGTCTGTCTAGCGGTCCGGTCATTTTTCCTTTACCTATAATGGAGGGGACTCCAATTTACTGTGATAATTCAGGACCCTCACTACTCAGCACTCCTGGCTATGGAATACCTGAACCAAGGTCTCTAAAACTTTGGTCCAAATATGTGGATGACCATACTCATGCAAATCTTTCATCCATTCTTCCAAGAGGACCTCACTCCAACATTAATATCAGAGAGGATGCATATCACAAGCTCGAATCTCCCGTTCTATCCTTCCCCAAACCCCTCTTTCCTGGCAATATGCCCTCTTTTTATGAGTCTCAATGGGGCAGACCCAATAATACCAATAATGCTCCCTCAGAATCTTCCCTCTCTCACCTTCATTTCGAACACAGAGGTGTTAGAAAGAGAGAAAATCCTGGAAGCTCTCAGGGAGAGCAACAGGGAAACGGAAGCCCTATTAGCTCAATTGAGAATACCCAGGACAAATGTTCTTACTTTGGAAAGACCTGTAAGCCTGGTTTTCGAGGGGCCTACTCAAGAGCTGGATGTTGTTCTCCTCCCTCTGGATATCTCAAGGATAAAAATAGCTTTAGATCTGTCAAACCCTATGACAGGGACTCCTTACTAAAATAAAGATCTCACCGCTCTCAAGGAAAAATAAAAGACTGGACCTCCCCAGCTCCTCAAAGTCTCAGGGAAAAGGGAAGACAATTCTTCAGGGAAACCATCAAAAATCATCAATGAAGAATTGTCTAATATGGAATGCTAGGGGTGCCAACAATTCTGAATTTAGGCGCCACTGCAAGTCACTTATAGGTATGCACCAACCCTCAATTTTAACTTTTCTTGAAAATAGGATGGTTGATCATAGGGACTTAGCTGATGAGTTAGGTTTTCCTTGCTTTCTTCAATATTTTGCTTCTGGTTCTTTCGGGGGGGTTGTCATTTTCTAGAAGGATGATGTCATCTCCTTAAAGGACATCTCCATCTCTTCCCAGGCTATCTTTGTGACTGTCAAGGTTAGATCTCCTCCCTCTTATTGAATTCTTAGCGTTATTTATGCTAGTAATACTTTTTTCTTTAGAAGAGACCTTTGGGACTAATTAAGGTGTATTTCTGACTCTCTTCAGTCCCTTGAAAGTGATATCTGGCTCTTAGGTGGTGATTTTAATGGAATCTTAAATGCCTCAGAGAAATTTGGGGGTATTAGTATTAATAATCACAGAGCTTATATTTTTAGGGATTGTCTAAACCATTGCAGCCCCATAGATCTTAGTTTCAGAGGTAGTAAATTCACTTAGTCCAATATGAGATATAAGAATAAACATAATCTTATTTTAGAGAGATTGGATAAGTGCTTTGCTAATGATCATTGAATCCATCTCTACCCTGAAGCCTCCATCCCCCATCTTCCTAGGACCCATTCTGACCACTTCCCCCTCCTGGTTACTTTTGGAAGAACCCCTCTCATCTCTTATAAACCCTTTAAAGTTGAATCTATGTGGTGCAACCACTCTTATTTTCCCAATCTTGGGGCTCAATCATTTCCCTTTGAGTCCAATCTCACCAGAGCCACTTTGGACTTTGCAGACATTGCCTCAACCTAGAATAAAAACACCTTTGGAGATATTTTCCACAAAAAAAAAACATCTTCTAGCTATTCTTAATGGTATCCAGCAGTCTCCTAATTACCCTACTAGCATTTTCCTTCACAATCTAGAGGATTAGCTCACTAATGAATACATTGTTATTTTAAAGAATGAACAAGATTTTTGGATGCTTAAATTCAGGATAAACTGGCTCATGGAAGGGGACCAGAACACTAGATTCTTTCACACTTCCACCCTTAATAAAAGGATAAGGAACAAGATCCACTGCCTTCATGATCAAGGTAGATGGATCTATGCCCATGAAGACATTAAAGATGCCATCATCTCCTACTACTCTTCCTTATTTAAAACTGATCACCTTCAAGGCCACTTAAAATATCTGAGGAACCCTTCCCACAATGGATCTCTTTCTTCCTCTTGCTACCTTAACCTGGACTCCATCCCCTCTTTATCTGAGATTCGAAATGTTGTCTTCTTTTTTCAGCCTTTTAAAGCTCCTGGTCTTGATAGAATGCATCATTTCATGTACCAAAAATTCTGGAATATTTTTGCTCCTCTTGTATTGGATTTCTGCACCCACACCTTCACTCATGGGATCATGAATGCTTAGGTAAACACCACTTACCTTTGCCTTATCCCAAAGTGCAAAAATGCAACCACCATTAAGAACTTCAGACCTATTGGCCTTTGCAACAACCAGTATAAAATCATTAGCAAAATTATTGCTAATAGAATCAAACCTTTCCTCCAATCCATCATAGGAAGTACCAAGACTATTTTCTTATCTAAGAGGAGAGCCTTTAATAATTCCATTGTTGTTCAGAAGTACATTAACTATTTTAGAAGAATGAGATGGTTAACCCCCAGCATGATCTTGAAAATTAATTTAGAGAATGTCTTTGATAGACTAGAATGGTCTTTCATTAGACAGACCATCTTCTACTTTAACTTCCGTTCTGGTCTCATCAAGCTTATTATGTCTTGTGTCTCATCTTCTTCCATCTCTATCCCTGTCAATGGTAGCTCTACTCCTAACTTCTAACCTACCAGGGGAATTAGATAAGGAGATCTTCTCTCTCCCTACCTATTCATCCTGTGCATGGAACTTCTTTCTAGAATTAATCATAAAGTAGATATTCTCTGATGGCATCCTCTCTAAATCAATCATAGAGGACCTAGGATTTCTCACCTCTTCTTTGATGATGACTTAACTCTATTTGCCAGAGATGATAACCTCAACTGTGCTACTATTGTTAGAACCCTTCATAATTTCAGTCTCTTCTCTGGCCAGAAAGTCGATCTAGCTAAATCTAAAGTCATTTTCTCCTCTAACTGCCTCTCTTTTACTATAACTCTCCTTTCTGCCACTTTGGGTATTAAATCCAGCCACTCGTTTGGGAAATACCTTGGATCCCCTATCTTCCATGATAAACCTAGGCTATTTGACTTTCACTTTATCCTTGATAACATCAGTAACAAGCTAGTTGGATGGAAAATCAAATTTCTTAATATGGCTGGAAGAACCACTCTTTCCAAAGCCTTCTTGAGCAACATCCCTAACCATGTCATGCAATACATCCTTCTACCTAGTAGGATTCACACTCTGATTGATAGAGCCCAGAGAAACTTTATCTGGGGATCCACTGCTGAGAAAAAAAAGATGCATATGATCAACTGGACCACCATCACCCAGCTGGGAGGTCTAGGTATGCAACAAACCCATATCAAGAATGACTCCTTGTTGTGTAGCCTAGCTTGGAGGCTTCATTCTAACCCCACCTCTTTGTGGGCTCGAGTCCTCTTCTAAATAAGTTATCCCACTAAAATTCTTCCTTATTCTTCCTCTTGAATCTGGAGAAATGTTCAAAGAGCTTGGTCTATCTGTCGAGGAATTGTCCATTAGTCTGCCTTTAATGGTCATAAGATTGACATTTGGAAAGATAGATGGGTCCCTTGCCATCCCCTCCTAGCATCTATCATTCATGGCCCCCTTTCAAAATCCAGCTCCACAATAATATTTGGAATCTCAGCTCCCCCCCTTTGTCATTCCTAGAGATCTTCAGTTCAGTATGTTCAATGCCTTCAATCCTGACCCTCTTCTCAATGTTGATCTTCCCTTCTGGACCCTGACTGGCAATGGGATATTCTCCCATAAGACTGCCTACTACTACCTTGTTACCACTAAGTATCCTCCCACCCACAACCCTACTTCTTTTAGGTGGATATGGAAACTTCCTGTTCCTAATAAACTCAAATTTTTCTTGTGATCTCTTCAACACAATAGTCTCTCCACTAACTTCACCCTTTCTTATAGGGGGCTCTCTATTGCTCCCTACTGTCATCACTGTCCTCTTCTTTATGAGGACATCTCTCACCTATTCTTCTCTTGCCATCTCTCTCTGGCAAGACCTCTCCCATCTCTATCGAGGTGCTCATACCATTAATTCTCTCATGTTTCACCCCTTTAATTGGAACATAACCTGGCATCTGTTAAGAAACTTCTGCTTTGACAACCTCATCAGTTGGTCAATCCTGCTGCTTTTTTGCCTCTAGCATATTTAGAAGAATAGAAACTCAAATTCTTTCAATAATAGATCCTCTCACTCTTTCTTTAAACTTGCTTATTCAGAAGCTGTTAAATTTTTCCACCTGAACCCTATCTCTGTTTCTAGAAGCTCTGCCACCATCCATGTAGGTTGGAATCCCCCTCCTACACATCACTTTAAGCTGACTACTGATGGCTCTAGTTTGGGTAATTTAGGCAAAGGAGGTATTGATGGTGTCATTCGAAATGCGAATGGTAATTGGGTTTTGGGTTTTTCTCAAAGTTACCTCCATGCTACCAATAACTTTATGGAACTATTAGCTCTTTGGAAAGGTCTTCAACTAGTTATTGATCACAACTTAACCCCCATCATCATCAATGTTGATTCTGAGGATATAATCAAAATGCTACAATCTGGTAATGCATTTTTTAACTCCTACATTCATGATTGCAAGTCGATGCTACAAAGACTAGGAAGGCCTTCGGTCTAGCATAGTCACAGAGAATAGAACAGAGTGGTAGATGCTCTAGCAAAAGAAGGCGTAAAAGAAAGATTTTTGGATTAATGTAAAGTTTTTGTCTCCCCGACCCCTTTTGTAACCCACACAGTTAGGGATGATATGTTAGGAAAACAATTCTCTAGAACAGTTTCTTCTTCTCAGACGCCAGTTGCGCGTCAAACTATGTTTGTTTTGTAGCTGGATTGAGTGCTCTCCCTTTGCTCTAATTAATGCATCTCTACTTTACCAAGAAAAAAAATATTTACAACATGTAGTTCATATTATAAGTTTGTTATTCGATTTATCTTGTATTTGTGTATAAATACCTTTCACTCACTATTATATTTTTTTATACAAGACTGATACATTATATATGTATTATGAATTCTCTCAGGTATAATATTATATAATATTATATATTAAGATATATAGACGTAATATTTTATATTAGGCAGTATATATCGTTTATTTAAAAGTGAATTTTTTAATCAATCAATATATATATATAAAGGAGGATCATAGCTATGCCTATGTGGCACCTCTCTATATCCTCCATTTCTATTTATTTTTTTCTCAAATTTTTGACATTATTTTTTATTTTTATTTTTATTTTTATGTGATATATTAAAATGCTTAAAACTCACTTTTAATGTTTTCTTAATTATACCTATCCATTTACTCTCCTTTATTTGTCATATCTTTTTCAATTTGTGGAACCGAAAAGACTACCATTAAATCTCAAAATAAATTCACTTAAATAACTACTCTACAAAATAAAATAATTTTTAACTTCCTTCTGATTTAATTTTGACGCCTCAGTTGTCTCTATATAATATTTTCGGAGCTTCTTTTTACCTTCAAAAGTACTATCACAAATACTTGTTATATGTGACAAGAAATTTGGCGCACTGCTCATTAGTCAGTTCTTTTTTTTTTTTTCTATTTTAATTTCATTAGGGAAATAATTTGTGACACCAACTCAATCTCATTTGTACTGCAATCATCTCAAGGATTTTGTGATTTTGTGTTTTATGGTTAAAACATCTTCTTTTTAAGATCTTTCTTTAGTTATTCTCATTTTTCATCTCTTATACTTATAAACTGGGTTCAACATATGAAGATCGACTTCTTATCTTGTATAGTTGTATAATTAAATGAGGATGTTAGAGGAATACAATGTGAATCAAGATCTAAGACTAAGATAATTCATATTATATAGTATAATATAAAGTAAAGTATTAGAAAGATGATGTGACACCTCTCTTAGACCGAGGATAATAATATCTTTTTTCTCATTTTAATTTTTTTTTTCTATTTTTTATTTTTATTTTTTAAGAATAAATATGACAACTACTCCTCCTCCATTCATTTCCTTTCTTTAATGTAATAATTAAAACTTCTCAAAATTAGCTACTCCACTCACTCTTAATCTTTATTGTAAAAATATTATAAAGGATAGTATTTACTTTCACTTAATATAGGAAAGAACTTTTAACAATTAATAAGAAGTTGAATGGAGTCATGTCATGTAATTGCAAAATATAAAATATATTTTTTTATCATTAAATATTGAAAATTATTATACAAACATACTTGTTCAATATATGTTACTATCGGCATGCAATTGTTCTTATGAGTTGTTACATTTTATCTTCTCAGTTTTCTTTTATATTTTGCTTATTGTTAAAATAATGTTTTGTGTTTGGATGCTTTGTACATGTAGAGCGGGTCAAATTATTCAAAATCATGAGATAGATGCATTCTAGACGAATCTCAAAATCGAAAAACAAAGTGATATACTTTTATTTTCTTTATGTTTTTCTTCTTCTTGATTGATATTTTTTTTTGTTTCTCTTTTTTTTTCCTCGATAAATCTACAACGTTCATACATGTTGTACTTTTTACACATGTATATTGTCAATTTTTAATTTGACAAAATTTTAAACTAAATCTAAGAATTAATATCCATGTCTTTATTTTACTCATCAATGAATAATTGCAGAAAATAAACAAAAGAAATGAAGAGTCATAAAGTTACCAACAAACTTCGTAATTTGTAAAGACAATAAAGATATATGTTATAATGACCTGCTCTCTTTCTTTTAATTAATTTTTATTAATATGCATTAATGTGCTAAAAGCGGGAGAAAAAAAGACATGAACTAACCTATCAATTTTTCTAATACACATCTACTGTTATCTACTTAAAGTGAATATTTTTTTTTTCTATAGAATTCTAATGATTCTTAAATAAATAAAATTTTTTGAGGTTATCAAGTAGCAACAAAAATAAAACAAAGTGCAAAACCTAAAAGATTATTAGCACCTTCAAAATGCAGAAGGAGCAAGGAAAGATACATATGGTATTATTTTACAATTTAACTTATATTTGTTGTGATCTTTAATTTGTTGACTATGTATTATGCTCGATATCAACTTATGATTTGAGAATCGTGAAAATTAATCATTATTGAACATTATTTTTCAATGCGTGAGAAAATATAAAACAATGAGATGTAAATCAATGAAATTGATTAATAGGTTTGAGGAAAATCGTAATCAAGATTGTTGATAGCGCAAAATTATGTGATTATAAATTTTTTATCTCTATATTTCTATTTTTAATTTCGAATGTGAATGGACATTTAATTTAGTGCCGGACATGGTTTCTCGAATTTAAATATATTTCGATTAACATTATAAATTTTTTGTAAATTATCTTTTGAAGGAAGAACCAATGAAAATGTACTTTAGTTTATGATTATTGTAGTAGTCAAATAATTAAAAAAAAATAAGTATGTTATAAATTTAAGGAGGTTTTATGACCGCGCGTAGCGCGAAAATGTTCCCTAGTGTATAATAATAAAGATGAAACAAGACAAAGTGATGTGACACATCTGTATGACCTCCATTTTTATTTATCAGTTTCTCCTTTTTTTTAAAATATTTTTTAGACCTTTTTTTTTGTATTTTTTTGAGTTAATTTCTACTACTAAATAATGGATAATAAAAGCCTCACAAATTTCAATTAAGTATAACAATCAAATGCAACAAAATTTTACTAAACATTTTAGTCTGAGTAAGCCCACATGTCTTGCTAAGTGCTACAACTCCCCTAATTAAATTGTTTCTACTAAGTATTTATTAACATTTTTAATAATAAAAGTAATTGAAATAATGTGTCTCTTCAACTGTATCTTCTATAACCTATAATTAGTATATATTTGTACCATTAGTTCTTCTCTGTATCTACAACTCACGTAGCCTTCTAAAAGCTTGAAAAAACATTACCGTGGTGAAACAAGTTTTGAGTCTTTTACATTGTGTCTGCTAAACTGTAATTTCAGATAAGAATTGATGGGTTTCTTTTTATCTTCCTAGAGAGTTTCAATCTTTGAAACTTTTCTTTTTAATTTACTTGTATGGTCTCAATCTCCTAAAACACTTTGTTTGGATGGCTATTACGTATCATTTTATATTTTACCGTATTATATTATTTTAATAAATACAATGTTTGAATAGATTGTGTTGTCTTCATCGTTACATAATGTCACACGTCAATAATTTGAATGATAAACTACATAGATTTTTTTTGATTGAAAAATTTATGTTTAGTCACTTAATTTTCTTTATTGCACCTCTTTATTCTCTTAATCACACCTTTTCTTTTCCTCCAAAATTGTTATAGTGTTCTCTCCTTATTATCCGATCGACTAAATGAGAACAGATTATTGCTGACAATGAGGAGTTGGGTCTTGCTTCTTGCTGAGGCTCTGGTTAGGTTTCAAGAATAATATGTGTACCTATGATATGTCTACAGTTGTTGTGAAGATGAGGAAGTATATATGTGGTGCCATTGTTGTTGGGAAAACGAATATATATGGATGAGTTTAACATGTGGAGTACCTCTAAGAATGCGCTCCTCGGGTATTGTTTTTTTATTTCAAGTTTATCAGGCAATATATCATTCTCCCTCATTTAGGCTCCATTTATTTATTTTTTAAGATTCAGACATCCGAATCTTAATGCACAATAATTAAAATATTATTTCTAAATTTAAAAATTAAATGATTAAAATTATTTATTTTTTAACATCTGAATATGTAAAAAAAAAAAATTATTTATATACATAATAAAATAAAAAATATAATTCAAATAAAAAATTAATTATATATTAAAAAAATATGTAATTTAATACAATAAAATTATTAATATTTGATTGCGAAAAAATATTTATGTTTGTTAGTGATAGTGGAGATGACTTATAATGGTGGTTGCGGTAACGATGATTGATGTTAGTGATTAATAATGTTGGCGGTGATAATTGTGTTGGTTGGTATTGTAGTGACTGTTATGATGGTAGCGATTGATGGTGGTGGTGGTTGTTGTGATGTGACGTTGCTTGATGTTAGTAGTTTAAGGTGTTGATTGTGTTGGCTGAAACATGAATGCATGATGATTGACGATGTGTTGGTGCTAGTTGGAGATGTTATTTGTTGTGATGGTGGAGATGGTTGTTAGTAGAGATAAATTGTAGCGATAGTACTGGTTGAAGTGGTGGTAGAGGTGGCGTTACTAGTGGCAATGGTGGTGGCGGCCAAAGAATGTGTAGAGGTTGTGATGTATTAGTGGTAGTTAGTGTGGTGCTAGTTGTGATAGATGAGTTGGTTGGTAGTAGGGATTGACCGGTAGTAGTTGTTGATTGTGGTGTTCTTGACGGCAGTGGTGACGGTGAATATAATTAGAATAAAAGCGGTAGTAGGTGATGTAGTTATTGACAATTGTGGTTGGTAGCGGTATTTTTTATCAATGGTGGTTGTGATGATGGAGGTGGTTGGTGGTGGTGGGTGGTGGTTTACAATGGTGACGGTGGCAGAGATGGTTAGTGGTGATGATTGTTGAATATAAATAGAGTAATGAATATTATCCAACACCAGATCTGAATGATTAATACTTATTCAGACCTATTAAGAATTAAAATCCTAAAAAAAAAATACACTTAATAATTTAAAGTGTGAAACATTTAGATTTAGTCTTCCATTAAGTGCAAACAACTGACGCGCAAACTTCGGTAAGTTTTTCAAGTGTTGGAATTGACACTGATTGAAGAAATGAGAAATTGACATAACACTGGTCAAAATGATATTAAAGGCTGCTGACTTCATGAACTAGATATTGAAAATCATGACATAGATAAGAATTTAAATTAGTAGTGTAAAGTTTTATACTGAAAAACAAAATATTGTATTATTATTTTTTATTATTTTTTTTTATTTTTTTTTAATGACTTCTGTGTTTGAGATTTTGCACACCTTTAGTAATTTTATGGCTATGTACTTGCTATTTTCCATCGACCAATTCCACAGATTTATCTGCTAACTCCAACTACTCGGATAACTCAATCTACATATATGTAAACCAAGAATAGACAGGAAGATGTGACATTTTTCTTTTTTAACGTGGCACCTCTTCATGGCTTAGAAAAATCCTTTTTTAATTTTTTTATTTGTTTTCGTTTACCTATTTATTTTATTTTAATGGCTCAAAAAGCTTTTAAATTTAATTAATCAACTTTTAACCTCTCACTGTAATTATTTTCTTTATTAGATATCTTACTTTGAAAAGTCTAAAAATGTCTAAATAATTACTCAATTAATGCATGAGTGACAATTATTCAGAAAATAAAAGAAGAAAGACATCAGTTTTCAAAATATGTCAGTCATCAAACTATTCAAACCATTCATATCATATAACAATAAAACATGAATTTATCAAAGAGATTTAATTTAAGTTATGTCTAAAGCATTAAAGTCAATTTTTCTTTCAAAATACTTCTCTGTTTCTGTTTATAGTTTATCATTTATGCCTAACTATGCATTATCTGGGACATGTGTATGTGATATTTAACTTTTTTATAAATATTAGGAAAAAGACATCATTTTCATCTTATACTATAGAAGAAAAGTCTAAGTCATACCTAAATTATATAAGTGGCCTATTACACACCTTAACTATATAAAAGTGATATTATTACCTCCCCGCAACCCCCATTCTAAGGCGCGTGTGTTACACTTATTTTAGGCGCGTCCATCCTATTAAATAACAAAAGTAAACGGCTAAAAACATTAAGGGAAAAGGCATCGTTTCCACCCCAAACCATAGTTGAAAAGTCGAATCCACACCTAAACTACATAAGTGACCTATTACACACCTTAACTATAAAAAAGTGATACTTTTTACTGACGTGGTGCTGACGTGGCAGCGTGTGTAAAACACTACACCACATGCAAGTGGTGGTAGCCTGGCAGTGTGTAAATAGTTTCACTTTTTTATAATTTAGGTGTGTAATAGGTCACTAGTATAGTTTAGGTGTGACTTCGACTTTTCGACTATAATTTGGGATGAAAACGATGCATTTTCCCTAAATATTATGAAAACTTCATGTTATCACATAAGTTGTTGGCATTTTTGCAGGAGTAAGTTGATTTGTTCTGAGGAGGAAATGCTCAAGAGAATATTGATCAGGTTATTTTTCTTTCATTATCTTACATTATATAATATCACACACCAACAATTTGAAGGATAAGCTACATACTTTTTTCATTGAAAAGATTATATGTAAAATTAGTGTAATTTGTGGCCCAATAGAAGAGGCAAGAGATCGGAGAGATTGTTCTTCTTCTTCGAAATAAGTACTATTCTTTGATCTCGTCTTATTCCTTCTCAAATGAAATTGTCGCCTTAAATTTTTATTTATTTTCACATATTTGTTTATATCTAAGCAAATTGTGTTTTCTGCTTGGTTTACGGTGCAAAGACAGTAAGAAATTTTAAAAGCGTATGACCTAAGCAAAATAAATGTATAACATAACTATATTATAATTTATAAGCTTAGTTTTTTTTTTTTTTAATGAATATAGGATATTTGAGATTAATTTTATGCTTGACTCTTTAGTTGTTGCAAATATTATTTGTGATTTTCATTAGTTACAGCGATAAGAGTCGCTACCAATCATGAGTTTCAGTTGTCAGAGACTTCGATAAGAAAGTAACGCACTCTTCAATAAGAACATATTTTCATGTTATCTTTCATTCAATTATTTGGTGAAGAACATGTAAGATATTTTAAAATAAATTAATTAATATTACTTTGGCACAAAGTAAACTTATTAAGTAGTGGTCACATGCCAATTAATTAGTGGCCAATTATTGTGAACTTGTTGGCCAAGTATCACATGATCAATTGTTAATTAATTAATTTTTAAGATTTGTTCTTGTCCACTGCCACATCTTGGTTCTATAAATAGCACTTCATCATTTCAAGTAGGGATAATTACATAATTTAGCCAATATTGACTTAATTACATAATTTAGCCAATATTGACTCCTAATTATTTTATTTAGTCTAGTTTCAATTAATTACAATTCATAACCTTCTCTTGCCTATTAATTTTTCATAATTACAATTCAGAGTCTGTCTCGTGTATTTTTTCTTTTTCTCTATTTTCTATTAATTCTTTTTTCTTTTTCATTTTTTTCCTTTCTTTTTCATTTTCTCTTTCTTTTCTTTTTCCAATTTTTTCGGGTTTTTTTTCTTTTGTATTTTTTCTTCATTTTTTTCTTTTCCTTTTTTTGTTTTCTCTTTCTTCTTTCTTTTTTTAATTTTTTGTTTTTCATTGTCTTTTTTTCATTTTGGTCTTTCCTTTTTTTTTTCTTTTTCAGTTTTTTCCTTTTCCTTTTTTCGTTCTCTTTCTTTTCTTTTTTCAATTTTTTTGTTTTCTTTTTTTTCTTTTGTATTTTTTTCTTTTTATTTTTTCTCCCTTTTTTTGTTTTTTTCCTCTATTTTCTGTTACTCTTTTTTTTCTTTTTTCAATTTTTTCTTCATTTTTTCTTTTCCTTTTTTGTTTTCTATTTCTTCTTTCTTTTTTCAATTTTTTTTTCGTTGTCTCTTTTTTATTTTGTCCTTTTTTTCTTTTTCTTCTTTTCCTTTTTATTTTTTCTCCTTCTATATTTTTCTTTTATTTTTTCTCTATTTTCTATTACTCTTCTTTTTTTGTATTTTTTTCACATTTTTTCTCTTTTTTTTTTTTCATTTGTGCGAGCTAGTAAATATAAATATAAGTGCGAACTATAAAATATAAATACAGAGGCGAATTATAACATATAAATTCAAGTGGCAACTATAAAATACAAATACAAACGCGGACTATAATATATAGATACAAGTGTGAACTATCATTTGTATTTTTTAATTATTGAAAAGGAAAGATTGATTTTTTTTTATGAATATTTGTTTGTATTTATTTATACGAGTTATATTTATTGATACAAATAAATACAATTCAAATTTTTATAAAAATACAATATGTATTTGTATTTTAAAAATTGTTGGTTTCATTTGTTTGTAATTGTATTTGTATCAAGTGATATTTATTTATTTACAAATACGAATAATAATTTTGACATACAAATACAAAATGGTACATTTGTATCAAATGATACATTGCATATTTATATATTTTAGAATCAAGAAAATACAATTAATGCATTTACTTGTTTGTATACAAATACAAATGATAAATTGTACATAATCACGGCTAAATACAATATGTAATCAACTTACAAATATAAATACAAAATAATTCTTTAAAAATAAAAAGACATCGTTGAAAATAGAATACAAATATAATCTAAATATACAAACACAATAAAATCATAATACAAATATAATCCAATATAATATACAGTCAATTATAAGATACAAATACTAAATAGTTCTTTAAAATACAAGTGTAAATTATATAAAATACAAATGATGGTACGAACTAACAAATACAAATACAAGTGCGAACTATAAAATACAAATATAAACGCGAACTACAAAATACGAATACAAGCGCAAACTTTAAAATACAAATACAAATATAGTGGTATCGTTGAATACAAAAATATAAATGACGGTGTGACTATAAATAGATAAATAATTATGGTATTTACGTT
This sequence comes from Capsicum pubescens, assembly GCA_030864215.1. Taxonomy (NCBI): domain Eukaryota; kingdom Viridiplantae; phylum Streptophyta; class Magnoliopsida; order Solanales; family Solanaceae; genus Capsicum; species Capsicum pubescens. Next base: position 189,017,396 of record CM061548.1, read on the forward strand.
ATCATCAATGACTTGTGCTCGAGTAGTTATATTTTTTAAAAATACAAAAAGTATAAAATAGAACAAAAAAATTATAAAGAAAATAAGTACAAAAAAAGAAAAAAAGAAAAGAAAGAGAGATAGAAGAGAGAAAAAATATATAAAAAAAAAAGAAAAAAAGAAAAAAAGAAAAAAAGAAAAAAAGAAAAAAAGAAAAAAAGAAAAAAAGAAAAAAAGAAAAAAAGAAAAAAAGAAAAAAAGAAAAAAAGAAAAAAAGAAAAAAAGAAAAAAAGAAAAAAAGAAAAAAAGAAAAAAAGAAAAAAATAGAAAAAAGAAGAAGAAAAAACGAGGAAAACACGAAAAAGAAGAAATATAAAAAAAAGAAAAAGAAAAAAAATGGTAGTGTTTTTGGCAAGACTAAATATGGAGTGTATTTATGTTTTTATGAATACAGACCACTAAGTAAAAATGAATACAACAACTGTGAATCAAATGCAACAACTAAATGGTACTGTATTTATATTTTATATGAATACAGACTATTGATAAAATCAAATACAACGGGCGTAAATTGACTACAACGGCTATAAATGATAATTATATAAAATATGGCTATGAAAGGTGAGTTTTCAAGCAAAATGTAGCTATTTTTGAAAGATCTCCCTTCAAGTAATGATATCCCCAAAAAAGAAAAAACAACATATGTTTCTAACTCCTAATATTTGTTCTTCCTTTTTCAATATTCTATTCTTCCTGCTTCTTTTGTTTTAATTTCAACTATAATTTTATTGTTGTCCTTTTATCTTATCATTAGAATTTGCTGGATTATAATTAATTTTGTTGATTCCTGTAGCCTCTGATTAATTAGGAAAGATTTGCTTAACTTCTGGATATCCTTTAATTAATCAGGAAAGTGCCTGTTTAATCCTGGTAAAATATTTCACACTGCTGAAATAGTTTCTTAGGACAGTGCCCAGCACGACTCAAGCATAATTAATATATTACTTAAAATCATATCGTTATAATATTTATTTAATATTCAATATTATTAACTTGTTAAGAAGTAATTATATTACTGTTATAGTTACTATATTGATTATAATATTATTATTGAAGTAGTAATATTATCATACATTGTTATATTATTATTGTACTGTTATTATTATTAACATTTCCTTAACAGTTTAAATATTATTGTTATTGGTATTTTTACCATTGTTCCCCAACAATCTCAGAAACTATTTCATATAATATTGGTCCTAAGACCGTTGATAATATTGATGTTCGTGTTGCTCTGGCTGCTTCCATTCCAGTCAGTTTGTCAGAAGATTATGGTAATGCAGAATACAAGTATGAAAATAAACTTGGATATACATCTAATGCTAATAATAAAATCTTCATAAATGATGCATCTCAATGCAAGAGAATATGTAAAAGAAATGACAATCCTGCTAAGTCAAAAATAAATTTGACTGAAATAGATGATATAATTATTGCGGTCATTTCAAAAATAAATATTGAGACCAACGTGAGAAATTGGGTGGTAGACTCTGGTGCTACTAGGCACATTTGTATAAATAAAAATGATTTTGTATCATACACCCAAGTTGAGAAAGAAGAAGAAATTGTTTATCTTGGGACCTCAAAAACTATTCAAGTTCTTGAAAAAGGCAAAGTTCATCTCAGACTCATATCTGGTAAAACTTTGGCACTGAGTAATGTGTTGCATGTTTCTAATATCAAAATTAATTTAATTTCTGTGGCATTATTAGAAAAAGTTGGAATAAAGGTTATATTTGAAAACAATGAGGTCATGCTAACTAAAAGTAATATTCTTATTGGAAATGGTTGTTGTAATCATGGATTATATATGCTTAATACTCATAATGATATTTCTAAAAATGTATCTACTTCTGCGTATTTGACTGAGTCTATTTCTTTATGGCATGCTAGATTAAGACATGTTAATTTCTCCTATATAAAGAATATGCAATCACTTGGTTTGATATCTGGTTTAAACTCTAATAATTATGATAAATGTGAAATATGTGTTGAAGCTAAAATTACTAAAAAATCATGTTTTTCAGTTAATAGAGAAAATGAATTATTATCTTTGATTCACACTGATTGAGTGATTTAAAACAAACTATGACTAGAGGTGGTAAAAGATATTATGTGACTTTTATTAATGATTTTTCTAGATTTATCAAGTTGTATTTGCTTAGAAATAAAGATGATGCATTTAATGCTTTTATGTCTTATAAATCTGAAGTTGAAAATCAGCTTAGTAGAAAAATCAAGAAAATTAGATCTAATAGAGGTGAAGAATATGTATCTTTAAATGCTTTTTGTGAAAAAGAAGGAATTATTCATGAAGTAACTTCACCTTATTCTCCTGAGTCTAATGGTGTAGCTGGAAGAAAAAATAAAACTTTGAAAGAAATGATGAACTCTATGTTAATTAGCTCTAATGCACCTGATACTTTGTGGGGTGAAGCTATTTTATCTGCATGTTACTTGCAAAATATAATTTCCCATAAAAGAACAGGTAGAACTCTTTATGAATTGTGGAAAGATTATAAATCTAATTTTAAATATTTAAAAGTATGGGGGTGCCTTGCTAAAATCCTTTTACCTGAACCTAAAAAGAGAAAAATAGGTTCTAAAACTGCTGACTGCATGCTTATTGGATATGCTGAACATAGTGTTGCATATAGATTTCTTATTTTGAAAAGTGATGTGCTTGATAGCAATACTATTATTGAGATAAAAAATATTGAATTCTTTGAAAATATTTTTTCACTTTGTGATAAAATATCCCATGCACTTGTGGAAAAAGAAAATGAATCTACCTCTAATACTGACGAACTAAGGAGTAAAAGGCCTAGAAAAGAATATTTTTCTTATGGAAGTGATTTTCAAACTTTTCTTGTTGATGATGAACCATCAAATTATTTTGAAGTTGTATCTTCTTTTGTTATTAAATTTTGAAAAGAGGTAATAAAAGTTGAAATTAATTCTATCATGAAAAATAATACATGGGTTTTAACTGATTTACCTCCAAGTACAAAACCTATTGGCTGTAAATGAATTTTCAAAAAGAAATTTAATCCTGATGGATCTATAGATAAATATAAAGCTTATTTAGTAGTTAAAAGATTTTCTCAAAAATAAAATATTGATTATTTTGATACTTTTGCACCAGTGACAAGAATTTCCTCTATTCGATTACTAATTGCCTTAGCATCAATTCATAAACTTTTTATCCATCAAGTGGATGTAAAAACAACTTTCTTAAATCGTGATTTAGAATAAGAAATTTATATGGTTCAATCTGAAGGATATGTAGTTTTGGGACAAGAAAATAAAGTTTGTAAATTAATTAAATCTCTTTATGGCCTTAAACAAGCTCCTAAACAGTGGCATGAGAAATTTGATCAAGTTTTAATAAAAAATGGATTTTCTTCTGTTGAAGTGTATAAATGTGTTTATACTAAAGTAGTAGACAATGATTATGTGATAATTTGCTTATATGTTGATGACATGCTTATATTTGGTACATGTTTAAATATTGTAGAACGTACCAAATTATTCTTGTCTACTAATTTTGATATGAAAGATCTGGGTGGAGTAAATATGATATTGGGAGTTAAAGTTATAAGGAGTGACGATGGAATAATGTTAACACAAGAACATTATGTTGAAAGGATTCTTAAGAAGTTTGAATGTTGGGAGATAACTCCCGTAGCTACTCCTTATGATGCTAACTCTAAATTGAAAAAGAATAATGGTGACCTAATTGTCCAGTCTAAATATGCATAAATTATTGGGAGTCTAATGCATTTGATGAATTTTACCAGACCTGATATTACGTCTGTTGTGTGTAGATTGAGTAGATATACTCACAATCTCAATAAAGAGCATTGGTCTGCATTAATGAGATTAATGAAATATTTGAAAGGAACCATGAATTATGACATTCTATATAGTGGATTTCCTTCTACTTTAGAAGGATATTGTGATGTAAATTGGATCTCTGATTCAGATGAGATGAAATTCACTAGTGGTTATGTGTTCACTTTAGGTGGTGGTGTAGTATCGTGGAGATCAGCTAAACAAAAAATAATTGCTAGATCAACTATGGAATTAGAGTTTGTAGCTCTGGAGTTAGCCGGTACTGAGGCTGAATGGCTAAGAAATTTCTTAGCGAACATCTCTTTTAAAAAGGATGATCTGTTGCCTCATAGCCCTTCTAAGAAGGATGATCTGTCACCTAATTTTCCTTCTAAAAAGGATGATCTGTTGTCTGATATCCCTTTAAAAAAGGATGATCTGGTACCTCCTGTGTATATATACTGTGATTGTCAAGCCGCAACTGCTATTGCGAAGAATAAATCTTACAGTTGTAAGAGTAAACATATGAAATTGTGGCATGATGTTATTAAGCAATTGCTGAGAGATGGAATAATTTTCATTAATTATGTGAAGTCAGAATTGAATTCAATCGATTCACTGACTAAACCTGTGGGAAGAAAATTAATTCTTCAAACCTCAAAAGAGATGGGGTTAAGACCAATATGATTGTCAATAGAGATGGTAACCCAACCTATGTGATTGGAGATCCCATGAAGTAGGTTCATATGGGTAATAACAAGTTGATATTGACACTGAACACTTATTGAGAGTTCTTGAACTGCTACTAAAATTGAGGGATGAGTTATTAACTCTTAATAAATTCATAGCCCTTACGGGTGGTGTATTTAAAGCAGTGTACACTTGATGAATTCACCTATATGAGAAGTGGAATGAGGCCGTTTCTATGATACTTTGGCCTAGTCTCTAGAGCTCTCATGAATACCAGGCACGCGCGTGGCCTATTGGCGCAAAACCGAGTTGAACAATAAAATTATGGTCAAAATGTGATTGATAAAATCTCTGGCTTACAATAAGAATTATTTGGTTCATAGAAATATTATATTTCACCAATAATTCTGTAAATTAAATTTTATCGGTCTAAGTTTGGTTCATAGTCTAAAAGACACCAAACCTATTGCATTTTGTCCATATAATCCAGCAAGTTACACTCGTTCACTTATGAATTATTTTAAAATATATGGGGGATTGTAAGATCTTTTAAAATAAATTAATTAATATTACTTTGGCACAAAGTAAACTTATTAAGTGGTGGACACATGCCAAATAATTAGTGGCCAATTATTGTGAACTTGTTGGCCAAGTATCACTTGACCAATTGCTAATTAATTAATTTTTAAGATTTGTTTTTGTCCACCGCCACATCTTGGTTCTATAAATAGCACTTCATCATTTCAAGTAATTATATCCCCAAAAAAGGAAAAACAACATATGTTTCTAACTCCTAATATTTATTCTTCCTTTTTCAATATCTATTCTTCCTACTTTTTTGTTTTAATTTCAACTATAATTTTATTGTTGTCCGTTTATCTTATCATTAGAACTTGCTAAATTTTAATTAATTTTGTTGACTCCTATAGCCTCTAATTAATTAGTGAAGATTTTCTTAACTTCTGGATATCCTCTAATTAATCAGGGAAGTGCTTGTTTAATCCTGGAAAAATATTTCATACTGCTGAAATAGTTTCTTAGGACAGTGCCCATCATGACTCAAGCATAATTAATATATTACTTAAAATCATATCGTTATAATATTTATTAATAGTCAGTATTATTAACTTGTTACGAAGTAATTATATTACTGTTATAGTTAATATATTGATTATAATATTATTATTGAAGTAGTAATATTATTATACACTGTTATATTATTGTACTGTTATTATTATTAATAATTCCTTAACAGTTTAAATATTATTGTTATTGATATTTTTACCATTGTTCCCCAACAGAACACATTTTTCATGTTATGTTGACCAAATTTGCAAAGGAGTAGTGCCTTTTGTTATTTGTGGTTTTCATTTATTAAGGATCACTTGAGTAATAAATTTTTAGTTGATGCTTCCTAATTGATGCATTTCTTTATTTTTTTTATAAAACATTTTAATGTCCTCTCATTATACGCTTTTTTGTGTTTTTCTCTTTTCTTCTATAATAGTTATCAATGAATTACAAGTGATGACAATGCTTGAGTGGTTTGATATTCTCTAATGTTGATTATTTGGATATTTTAGAACCAATAAACAAAACTACCAGAGTTGGCATAGTGGTTCAGCGCTATGTCCCTTATGCAAGAGGTCGGGGTTCGATCCCCGCCTCTGGCGAATGGAGCAAACTCTGTGGCCAGTTTCCTACTGCAAAATGCGCCGACCGAGGAACGGAGGATTAGTCTCACGGCTGTGGGAATACCTTGGGAAATCAAAAAAAAAAAGGACCAATAGACAAAAACTAGTATGGCTCATAATTCATTAACTAAAATATTTGGCTTCATCTCAAATTTTGATTTTTAATGATCGGTTCATTGATATTTTTAAAAGAGATTCAATGGGGTATCTTAAAAGGATAACTTGTATTTCTAAAACTAAGATATACATAGTATTTTAGAAAATAAAATGCATTTTAATTAGAATGACATATATGTTATAATTGATTGGTTGATAACTTTATCACATATTTTTTCTGCATTATAGGGAAAAAAACCCTTTATAAAAGTAATGTCACTTGACATATTTTGGTCAGTCGGCCCAACTAACTGTCAAACAATGGCAAGTCGGTCAATACTATTGCCATTCAATGGCCTTCCCTTCCTTCTTGGGCCATTTTCTATTCATTAATTTTTTTTAGTAATTTTTTTCTTGGTTTTTAAGAATTTTTTTGGGGCTAAAAAATCTTATTTCTTTTTTATTTTATATTAAAAAATAAAATAATTAAACACAATTGTATAGAAATTATATAATTATTGTATAGATGATGTACCTATATAAGATATATGTATAGAAATTGTATAAAATGTGTATAGAAATTATATAATTGTTGCATGAAATGTGTATTTGTATAATATATATATATATATATATGTATATATATATATATATATATGTATGTATGTATGTATGTATTATTATTGTATAAAATATGTATTATTGTATAAGATTGTAGTGACTTGATCCTGCGAACTTTTCATTTTTTTATGTTTTGATCATTTTACCCTTCTCGTGGTTACTATGTGCTTTTTTGGAGCGTGGAAATGATTGACATAATTTTTGATGCGATCTGAAATGATTTGTATGAGTTTATGATTTTTAGAGGTTGGAAAGGCCTTATAGTTGTCTTCGATTAGGGGTGTTCATGGGTCAGTTTGGATCGTTTAGTGGTTAAAATCATAACCAAAACCAATTTAGTCGGTTTTTGAATTTCTAAAACCAAACCAAACCACAAAAAGAAAATAACCGTTGGTTTGGTTCTATTTTTTTGGTTATTGACTAGCCTACTCCAACCATCTCTAGAATAAACTCCTTTTTTTAACCCATAGAAAAGAGTATCATATTGAACAATTTCTCATGAAATATTTATACAGTGATGGACAAATGACACTATAAACTCTTAAAAATCAGAACAAACACATTAAACAAAACCAATATTGAGATGAAAAATACCAGCTTTGTATTGTAGGCACTAAGATTATCCAACAACATACAAACACATACATGTACATTGTAAAACAAAGCTTTGTATTCTATTGCAGTGTATTGCAAGAAGAGACAGAGTCGAGTAAATTTGAGTTATCTGTTTACTTTAAAGACTAGCTAGGTGAGCTAATCATATAGGAAAACGATTGAATAAACAAGGAGATATAAAACTACCATTTGAACCAGGGACCATGATAACTCGCATTGTGAAAGTTGAAGTGGAAAAAGTGAGGTAGGGATCGTAGGGTTAACTTATTAGTAATAGTAGGTAGAGTTGGGCTTGGGTTTGGGGCTTTGGGCAATTGGGCTATAATATTGGTTGGACTAGACATAGATTAAAATTTAATAAAATATTTATATTTTATTTATAAATTATATATAAATAATTATAATATATATATATATATATAATTTATCGGTTCAGTTTGGTTATTTTCACGTGTTTATTAAATAAAATCATAACCAAACCAAATAGCATCGGGTTTTTTAAAATTTAAAACCAAACCTAACTAAACCAAACCAAACGTCAATTTTTTTAATCGGTTTGGTTCGATTTACGGTTTGGTTTTTAACCAAACCCATGAACACCCCTATCTTCGATCATAATTTGTTGTTCTATATATCGAATGGCGAAATGAACTTTGTCAGAAGATCCAGGTTGTTGATTTTGGGTTGGTAGCGTGGTTGGTTCGATTATATGACTTTTGAATCTTATTTTGACCCTTGGTTCGGAAATTTAAAATGGAGTCCCGGGGTCAATTTTGTGAAAATAATTTCTTTTTGAAAATTTGATGTCGCCATTGAGTCTGGAACATAGAATAAAGTTTAGTATCATATTTTTTTTACTTCCATGAAATTTCAAATGAATTCCGAGGGTTAGATCGACAACTTTGCAACTTAGGATCTGGGGGCCGGAGAACTGCTAACGTAGTAGCCGCTTTAGCGGCCATGCACCACTTTAGCGGAAGGCTTGTTGATAGTCAACTACCACTAAAGAGGATATTGACCGCTTCAGCGGTCGTCGCTTTAGCGGCCTCCCATTTTTGGGCTGAACCGCTTAAGCGGTAATCCCACGCTTAAGCGATAACCGCTTAAGTAGTCATTTGACCGCTTTAGAGACCATAGCTCGACAAGTATAATTTATTTTTTCTCAACTTGTCTTCTATTTTGAGACCTTGAGCTTCGGGTTGAGAGGGTTTTGGACGATTTCTTCAATTCTCAAGCTTGGGTAAGCTTTAAATCACTATTTCAATAATTTTACTTCGATTATTGTCGTTTAAAACTCTTTCAATTATGATTTCAAAATGGGAATTTGGGGATTACGGCCTAAAATGCCTAAAAAGAAATTTCTTCAATTCAAGCCTCATTTTTAACCCATTTTCATTTGGATTTTTGCATGTCTTTCTTTAATCATGGGTAAGGTTTTTCTAAATAAAATTTTCAATTTTGCCATTTTATTTCAAAAATTCATTTTGGGGGTCCTTTTGATCCCGACTTAAAAATAGGCAATATAGGTATCGTTGACTTCTTTTTAATGTGTAGATTATATATTTGTATGTTTTAGTTGATTTTGGAGTTGTTAGAGAGGGGAAAGTTCCATGTTGAAGGGCTTTGAGCTTGGATTTTATCGTCATGAGGTCTGTTATGGCTTAACTTTCTTCAGACTAGATTGGATAGTTAATATATGTATATATATATGTTCTACGTTAAAGGGCTTTGAGCTTGGATTTTATCGTCATGAGGTCGGTTAAAACTTATCTTTCTTCAGACTAGATTGGATAGTTGATATATATATATATATATATATAAACATGCTATGGGGATGTATGATCATCATGGAAAGCATATCTCAATGATATTGTTATTGTTGTATACCTGTGTGGGGGACTTATTTGATATTATTGGCCTTGTGTTTGCGCTTGGATGCTTTATTCATTATAGAAATTCCCAAGTTGGTTAATATTGTATTAATGATGTCTTACTTGTATTTTTACTCTAATGGTACATTGCTTATATAAAATCATAGATGGTTGACATATTGAGTGGATTCTGAGCCCACGTGTACATGTATTGAATGGATTTGATATCCTCATACTGGTTTGGTTGTGAGAATTATATTCTCATATCATATATACATTCATGAGATATTTATACTATTATGGAAATGCTGATTTTGACAGAACTGAGATATTTTTACAAAGTCATCTATCGTAGCCCACGAGTCAGAGAGGAGATATGGCTATTGAGATTGGAATTGAGTATTGAGAAAGTATATGAATTGCGAATCCCTATAATCCCAAACAAAAAATGCTGAAACTCGGTAGATGTATATGGAGGTTATGTGATAACCTCATTCATATCATGTTATCATTGTATTTAAGACCTTATGCGTCTTCAATGTTGTGATTTGGTGATTAATTTGATGCATATCTATTTTGTTTCCCTTACGTACATATTTTCTTGATTATGTTCTATATTTAGAACTATTAGTGGAGACAGTGTGAGCTACCGTTTGGGATATTTTCTAATTACAAGTGATGTGCTTATAGTATGTATTTTATGTATCTTATTTCCTACTTTGCTCAGTCAACCAATGATACCTATTGAGTAAAAGTGGACCATACACATCCCTACTGTGCCCTCTCAGTTTAGATCCAGGTACGAGTGCATTGTGTGACAGCTGAAATCATGCGGTTTATCATTAACACTTCGAGGTATTGGTCACTTTATGCCTTCAAAGTTGACCTTAGACCTCCTATCCAGATGATATTTTTATTTTGTATTCAGAGACAGACTTGTTGTTCTCGGACTTTCAGTTGTATTTTCTAGTTTTGAGTTCTATTTGGATTGTTTGTACACCGTGACACCAGGTTTTGAGATAGTTTATGGTATATTTATTATTTAGACATCCACTATTATTGTACATGTATGGTCTGACTTTGCTTAAGAAGTCTTGCCTTGAGAATTGTGTTATGATTTCTTCTTACATATTAGTTTGGGCGATTGGCTTACTTATCAATGCTTAGCCGTGATAAGTGTCATCATGACGATATCAGAGTCAGGTTCATCATCTCATCAGTGTAAGAACAGTGTCTCTGGTAGAGTCTCATGGATCGATACATAGACGTTTGTATCTATCTTCAAAAGGCTACAAGATATCATTAAGAAACTTCATTATTTTGTTCCTTATTGTGTGGGTTTTCCATGTCCTATATTCTAAACTATTTTTTACTTCTTTCTGCAAAAATGGTGAGGATTAGATCTTGTAAGGTTAGAGATGCTGATCTAGAATTCGATGGGGATGGAGAGCCCAGCCTAGGGGACGACTCGTGGGTTCCGAATGAGCTCGAGGTAGAGAAATGACACAAGGATCTTCTCCTTCCAGAGGTAGTACTAGGGGGATCTCCCCTGAGCCCGAGGTTGAGCATGCTAGAGATACGGGGCCTACTCAGATTCCATAGAGTACTACTACCCTGGTCTTTAAGTGTTTATGGATTCATTTATCGATTTATTTGGAGGATGTTCCTTTAAGTGCACCTAGTATTTCTCCAGCTCTGTGTGTTGTATCTCTATCCATGCTCGAGTTTGCTTATGGTGTTTCCTCGGTTTCGAGTGTGATTCCTTTATTGGTATAGACATCTGCTTATGTTATTCCACAGGCTCTGAGTATTGTTCCTTTTACCTTGCCAGTATCTGAGTGTGGTAATTCGAGTTCAGGAGTTCAGCCTTCATCTATATTACCTCCTCATGTAGGATCACAACCGGCCATATTCACTTTTTCTCCAGTTGCTTCGGGTCCTGCTATATCTTTTAAGGATCAACAGAAGTTTGAGAGATTTACTCGCTTTAAACCACCTAAATTTAATGGTGTTATGGGTGAGGATGCCTATAAATTCTTGATTGATTGCCGAGAGAAGTTGTATAACCTTGGATCGCTTATAACCTTGGATCGCTCACGTCTCATGGAGTTTCTTACACTACCTACCAGCTGAGAGGTGTTTCCAGAGATTGGTAGAGGTCGCTTGTTAGTTTCAGACCACTTGATTCGCCAGAGATGACTTGGGATCAATTTATTGAGGCCTTTTTGGACAGATTTATGCCCTACTGTTTAAGGGATCAGATGAGATACAACTTTAATCATTTAGAGCAGGGCTTCATGACGGTTGCTGAGTACGAGGCACGTTTCCATGCCTTGTCTAGATATTCTATTACCAGTATTGCTATCGAGTCTGAGAAGATTCAAAAGTTCATGAAGGGATTGGATACTACTTTTTAGTTGGCTACTGCCTAAATAGTAGTGTTAGGGCTGTCATTTCAGAGCATGGTAGATCATGCAAAGATGATTGAGTCTTTTTTTTTATCTACTCAGGGAGGCGCCAAGATGGTGCACCATCAGGGCAAGTTCAGTGGTCATACCCCTCGAGGCAAAGAGTTTAGAGGTTTTTATGGGTACCATAGTAGACGTTGTTATCACAGGTATCATCCCTGTTTATTTCAGATCTGCATCTGTGTTATTTGATTTGGGGTCAACTTTTTCCTATGTGTTTGCATATTTTGAGTCTGGTTTTGATTTTACTTGTAAGCCTCTTTCTATGCCTATTTGTGTGTCTCCTTCATAGAAAACACTTTAGTAGTAGATCAAATGCACCGATCCTGTGTTGTGGCCTACATGAAGCGCGAGACTTGGGTAAACCTAATCATCCTAGATATGGTATATTTTAATGTCATCTTGGGTATGAATTAGTTAGCTCCTTATCATATTATTCTAGAATATTATGCTAAGATTGTGACTTTAGTTCATCAGGTGTGCCAAGGATAGCTTGGAAGGGTACACTTTATTCTGGTCTAAAGAGAGTTATATACCTTCTACGTGCTCGTTAATTAGTAGAGAGGGGATGTTTGTCTTATTTGGCGCATATTCGTGATACCAGTGTTGCCTTACTGCCTTCTTTGGATTCTGACTGTATTGTTAGTGAGTTTATGGATGTCTTTCCTATGGATTTGCCTAGTATGCCTTCAGTACTGAGTGGTTGGTTCGTATATGTGGTCATGAGATAATTCGTCTCCATGGTGTACCAATATCTATTATCTTAAATAGAGGTTCAGTCTTCACATTTCACTTCTAAAAAACCTTTCAAGAGGAGTTAGCTACCCGGGTTGATCTTAAGACAATTTTTCACCCCCAAATCGATGGCCAGGTAGAGTGGACTATTCAGGTTATAGAGGATATTCTCTACAATTGTGTTATGAATTTTGGAGGTCATAGGGAGCAACATTTAGCCTTGACAGAGTTCGCGTATAATAATAGCTATCATTCGAGTATTGAGATGACACCTTTTGAGGCTTTATATGGTAGGTGTTGTCGCTCTCCGATTGGTTGGCTTGAGGTTCTTTATATTAGACCTCTAGGTAGGGACTTGCTTCACGAGTATTTGGATAGAGTTTGGTTTATTCAAGATAGACTCAGAGCAGCTTAGGATAGGAAGAAGTGTTATGCGGATTGTAGATTTCGTTCCTTAAGATTTAGTGTTGGTGATCGACTCTTCCTTCGTGTATCTCCCATGAAGGGCGTGATGAGATTTCGAAAGAGGGGCAAGTTTATCCCCAGGTATATTTGGTAATTTGAGATTCTTCGGACTATTGGGGATATAGTTTATGAGTTAGCATTACCCCCAGATTTTTAGCCATTTATCTAGTTTTCATTTATCAATTCTACGATGTTATATTCTGAATGAATCTCATGTCATTCATTGGGACATAATGCAATTAGATGGGAAATTGTCCTTTATTATGGAGCCAGTCTCTATTTTAGCTCGGAATGTTAGGTGATTATATTCTAGAGATATTCTGATGATTAAGGTCCGGCGGAAACACCATTTTGTAGATGAGGAGTACTTGGGAGGTCGAGTCCGACAAGTGTAGTAGTTATCCCCAACTTTTTACCGATTCATGTATTTCTCTTGCCTTTAGCTTGAGGACGAACTAGATACTCTGTGTTGGATGACAAAATGGACTCTGCCAGCACATCCAGAACATCAATTTTAGATTGGTAGCGTGGTTGGTTTAATTTTATGGCTTTTGGATCTCATTTCAACCTTGATTCAAAATTTATGAAATTGAGTCCCAGGGATTAACTTTATGAAAACAATATCTTTTCGAAAATCTGATGTTGTCATTGTATCCGGAACATCGAATTCAATCCAGTAACATATTTTATTTGCCTCTACGGAATTTCAAACGAATCCCGAGGGGTGGATCGACAACTTTGAAACTTAGCAAAGTTGCTGATCCAGCCGAATGCTGGTGTATCCGCTTTAGCAGCTATGCATCACTTTAGCGGAGGTCCAACTCACAGTTAACTACCGCTAAAACGGACATTGACCACTTTAGCGGTAGGGGGCCGCTTTAGCAGCCTCTTAGTTTTGGGCTAGACTGCTTAAATGGTCAACCCGCGCTTAAGTGATGACCATTAAGAAGTCATTTGACTACTTTAGCGATCATAGCTGGACCAGTATAAAAATTTCTTTTCTCGACTCTTCTTTCATTTTTAAGACCTTGAGCTTCGAGTTGAGAGGAGTTTAGACTATTTCTTTCATTCTCGAGCTTGGGTAAGCTCTAAATCACTATTTCAATTATTTTACTTTGATTATTTTTATTTAAAACTCGTTAAATATGATTTCAAAATGGAAATTTTGGGGTTTTGACCGTAAGGGCTAAAAAGGAATTTCTTTGATTTAAGCCTCATTTTAAACCTGTCTTCACTTGGATTTTCTCCTATGAATTTCTTTAATCATGGGTAAGATTTTTCTAAATAAAACTTTCAGTTTTACCTTTTCGTTTTGAAAACTCATTACGGGGGACCGTTTTGACCCCGACTTGAAAATGGAAAATATGTGTATCATTGGCTTCCTTTTATTGTGTAGATTCTATATTTATATGTTTTAGTTGATTTCGAGGCTATTTGAGAGGGAAAAGCTTCACATTGAAGGGTTTTAGTCTTGAACTTTTTTGTTACGAGGTAGGTTATGACATAACTTTCTTCAGACTAGGTTGGGTAGTTAATATATATATGTATATATATATAAATATGTTATGGGTATGAGTAATAATCAAAGAAACTATATTTTAATGATATTATTATTATGTGCCCGTGTGGGGTGCTTATATTATTGTTGGTGGTGGCTTGAGATGATATTTACTGCATGTTGCCCATGTGGGGGCCTTATATGATATTCTTGGCCTTGTGTATGAATTTTGAGTGTTTTCTTCATGATTAAAATGCCTAAGTTGGGGTTAATTTGGTATTAATGATGTCTTGTGTTTTTACTCTAATGGTACACTGTTTATACGAAATCATGGATGGTTGACATATTGAGTGGATTTTAAGCTCACGTATACATGTATTGAATGGATTTGAGATCATCATACTGGTTTGGTTGTGAGCATTATACCCTCATATCATACATGCATTCATGAGATATTGGTACGATTATGAAAACATTGATTTTGACATAAATGAGATATTTTTACAGAATCCTCTGTCGTAGTCCACGAGTCGGAGATGAGGTGTGGACATTGAAATTGGAATTGAGTATTGAGAAAGTATATGGGTTTATAACTCCCCATAGGTCTTACCTGAAAGCGTTGAGGTTTGATAGGTGTATACGGAGGTTATTCGATAACCTCAATCATATCACATCACCATTATCATCATTATTGCATTTCATACATTATGTATCTTCAGTGTTGTGCCTTTGTGCTTAATTTGATGCGTATTTATTCTATTTCATTTACGAACCTATTTTCTTATTTATGTGCTATATTTAGAACTATTAGCGGATACGATGTGAGCTACTGTTAGGACATTTTCTGATTGCAGGTGATGTTCTCATAGTATGTATTTTATGTATCTTATTTCCTAGTTTGCTCGATCGGTCTATGATACCTACTGAGTACAAGTGGAATGTATTCATCCATATTGTGCCCTTTCGACGTAGATCTAGGTACGAGTGCATTGTACGGTAGCTGAGATCGTGTGGTTAATCATTGACACCTTGAGGTATTGACCGCTCTATGCCTTTAGAGTCAACCTTAGACCATCTCCTATGCAAATGATCTCTTTATTTTGTATTTAGAGACAGGCTTATAGTTCTCAGGTTTTCAGTTATTTTCTAGTTCTGAGTTATATTTAGATTGTTCTTACATTGTGACATCGGGTTTTAGGATGGTTTATGGTATCTTTATTATTCAGGTTTTCGCTATTATTATGCATCTATGATCTAACTTCGCTCTAGAAGTCTTGCCGTGAAAATTATATTATGATTTCTTCTTACATATCAGTTTGGCTGATTGGATTACTTGTCAAGGCTTAGCCGCGATAAGTGCCATCACGACCTTAGTTTTTGGGTCGGATAAATATGTCTAGAAACTGTATAATTATTATATATAAACTGTATAGAATGTGTATAAAAACTGCATAGTTGTTACATAGATTACATAACTGTGTAAGCGATATATAGAAACTATATAAGATGTGTACAGAAACTATATAATTGTTGTATAAAATATGTTGGTATATAAAATATATGTATAAAAAAATGAATATGATATATGACTGTATCAATATGGTATAAAGGTTGTATCAATATAGTATAATTGTTGTGTAGAATATATTTGTTTTATATAATATATATAGAATTTGTATCATTGTTATAGAATATATGTATATGTATAGGACGTGCATATAAACTATATCATTATTATATAAAAATATTTATATATTATATTATATTGTATAAATGTAGATATGTATTATATTGTTTCAATGTAATACAATTAAAAGAATAGATTTTTTTAAACTAGCAAAAGAGCTGCAAAAAGAGAATATAAAAAACAGAGGAAAAAACACAAAAGAGCAACGATTTTTCTTATAACAGAATGAAGCACCAAATTTTAATAAAAATGGAGCAACAAAAAAAAACTAGCAGAATTAAAAAAAATTAAAATGAACCATCAAATTTTATTTTATTTTAAAAGTGGAGCAACAATATATATATTTTTTAAAAATAATAGAAAGAAAGGAGAAGCAATTAGCGTGCAAAATGGTCATTGGCTATAGAATGAAATTAATTTAGTGGCTAATTAGAGGAGATTAAATTGTAGTGGTTAATTAGTGGGAATAGTTTATAGCGAGGGACATTTTTGTCCTTTTCTCATAGTTAAATACACAAACAAACAATGACAAATTGATAACTTAATATTATATATATATATATACTAGTTTAGGTGTACGCGTCTTGCGCGTGTACCTTACTTTAATGAGTTTAAATATTACATTAAATAGGATATTTATTTAAATAATAAAAATTAATATAATAATTAAATTTCATATCTTTTGAGTATGTAAAAATGGAGAATTTACTTATCAAATCTAATCTTTACTAATTTTTTTTTTAAAAGTCGATCGACATTCATCTGTCATCTATAAATTGCAACAACACAATACAATGATAGAGACATTAAAATAATACAACTAAATCTAATCTTTACACATAATTTTTTTTTTAAATTCGTCAGACACTCATCTACCACCTGTAAACAATAACAAAATAATATGATAATAGAGATATCAAAATAATACAACTAAACCTAACCTTTACATAAAAAAATTTTCTCAAAGCTGACCAACATTTATCTATCACATGTAAATTGCAACAAAATAATACGATAAAAGTGAGATTGAGATTTAATACGATCAAAACAATACAATTAAACTTAAATTTTTACACACAAAAATTTCTCAAAGAAGATTGAGATTTATCTACGAACTGTAAACTATCACAAAATAACAAACTAATAGAGATATTACAATAATACAATTAAACCTAACATTTACCTAAAATGTTTTTTAAAGCCGACCCACATTCATCTAGCATCTGTAAATTAAAATAAAACAATAAGATAATAAAGATATCAAAACAATACAATTAAATCTAACCTTTGCACAAGAAATTCTTCAAAGTCAACGGACATTCATCTACGACCTGTAAACTATAAAAAAAAATACAATACCGATCACAAAGTTTTGATTTTAATCCAACTAATTCTTGTTTGAGTGAAAATTTTGACCCTAAAGAATAATTTTGAATGAAAACAAAGAAGATATATATACATACACATGTTGAATTTTACTATGCTGACAAAAACAATGAAGAAGTTGAGGGTTAGAAAATCAAGCATCCACCAACCTAGACATGCAATCGAATCAAGTTAGATGAGCATCAATCATATTGTCCCAATAGGCAAACCGATTTGTTCTCTAGTTTAACGTACATCTCAATATTTATAGAAGTATTTCCTTAATAGGGTCGTATTTTAGGAGTATTTTTCTAATTGAACAGTAGAAAGGAAAATATTAATTAATTCTCCAACTATATATTTTAGGAGTCTTATATACTTTAGGAAGTCTAGTAGAAAGGAAAATATTAATTAATTCTCCTACCATATATTTTAGGAGTTTCATATATTTTAGGAAGTTTAGTTAATATAATAAAAAATAATTAAATAATAAATTGAAAAAGAGTGAAAAGTCAGTTTTGTCTAAAGAATAGTCTTTTAATGAAGGGTAAAAAATTCAAATCAATTTTCTAAGAGTCTTCACACTTTTAATATATTATATGATAATATATATATATATATATATATATATATATATATATATATATATATACTAGGAGAAGAAATAAGACTTTGACACATTCAATATCTTTTCTAAGAATCTTCACACTTTTAATATATTATATAATTATATAATATATATACTAGGAGAAGAAATAAGGTTTTGACACATTCAATATCTTTTAACTTAAATTTAATAACTTACTATTGTTGGTGTGTCGTTCACTCACGAAAGCGTAAGTAATCACAAGTAATATAATGATTAAAAGACAATCGGGTCTGTCAATCATACATGGACTTAGTGGCTGACAAACAATTACTAGGTTATTTTGGTTATAAAAATAAATGTTATTTGATTCAAGAGTTGAGTGGTGGTTTTTCTACTACTTTTCTTTTTTATTTTTATTTTCTATTATATAGAAGAGGTGATTTTGACCACGTCTCATGTAATTACCAAAAAATCCCCCCACTCCCACTTAATTACATACCATGTCCCAAATATATAACAATTCCATCATTTCATCATAATTGTTTAAATATTTAATATATTCTATTAATTTATATTAATTAACTATAACTACATATTGGAAGTAAAATTTATTTATTTATTTAATTGGCTATCATGTCCAAAACTAATTTGTTACCACGAATCACAATAATTAATAACTTAAAATATTTAAAAGACATATAGAAATTTTATTGACTCTCATTATTTTAGCAATGTCACATAAATTGAGATAAAAGAAAAAGTACTGCAAATAATAATAATTAACAACTTAAAATATTTAAAAGATATATAAAAATTTTAGTTGATTCTCAAAATTGTATCGAAGCCACATAAATTGGGAAATAGGGAGTAAATATATTATTTGATAATTACGTAAAAATTATTATAAATCACAATAATTAACAAGTTAGAATACTTTTTTAAAAATAGATAGAAGTTCTATTCAACTCTCGAAATTTTTTCGGTGCACCATAAATCAGGAAAAAATAAAAAATTATCTTAATAAATTGTAACTAAATATTTAAAGTAAATCAATTTTATTATTTTAATTGACTTTTATATAGAAAATTAATCTTTTTATTTATTTATTTTAGTAAATTTAAATTTTAAAATTATATTTTTCTTATATATAAATACTAATATTTAAATTAACTTTAAATTTTTAAAGTACAAAATTAATAAATTTAATTTAATAAAACAAATTTCTAATGAATATTTTCTTAGAATTTGTGTTGGGTCAATATGTATCAAGTTAAAAAGAAATAAAGAAAAATATATAGTAAAATTTTATTATTGTGAAAGATAAATATAATGTACTATCCAATAATGTTTAATAACATCATATTTTGCAAATGCACATATAGCTTCCCATATTTAATTAATATACTATTTCGATGAATTATCGATGATTACTATTGGATATGATAAAATTATATTAATTTTTATAGTAATAACATAATCAATCGCTCTTAATTAATTATTATGAGTCATCTAGGTATTAAGAAAATAAATAATTTTTAATGAAAAATAAAATAGACATAAAATGCAAAATTAACTCTTAACGTTTTAAATTAAATTTTCGTCTTTCGAACGATGATTTTACTATATCACCTCTTATTATAAGTCATTTATGTATTAGAAAAGTAAGAATAACAAAATGATATGTCAACATAAAATATTTGATTGACTATCAAAATTATATTAGTGCCACATAAATTGGGATGAGACAGAAAAAGATATAAAACAACATATACTATTTGAAAATGAAATAAAAAGTACTGTAAATAACAATAATTAACAATTTTTTTAAAAAAATTGACTGATTTCTGTTGCTTCAATCGTGATTTTAATGTATCACCCCAATTAATTATTATAAGTCACTTATGTATTGAAAAATTAATAATATTGAATCCATGATTTTACTATATATATATATATATATATATATATATATATATATACTATGAATAAAATTTTTCATGATATTTTAAAATAAAAATAAAAATTATTACATATACTCAAAGGGCAAAAGAGTAAAAACACACAAGAGATAAATGTAGAGAAATCAAGAAGCACCAAATGGATTATTAACATTTGTAACATTCAACACATTTCTAACTGTTTCCAAATTCTTCTTGAATCAACACATACACATAATAAAAATAATAAATAATAAATAATAATAATTACATTTTACTATATCACCCCTAATTAATTATTATGGTCATTTAAGCATTGTACCACATAAGTTGAAATAGAAAAAATATTATAAATCACAATGATAAAAAATTTAAATTATATTAAAAATATAATTGGCTATTGTCTACACAAAACTCTGGACAAGGAGAGTAACATATATTATTCAAAAATTACATAAAAAGTATTATAAATTACCATAGTTAACAACTTAAAATATCTAAAACTAATTTAATATTTTATATATTTCAAAAAAATTACATGAAAAATACTAGAAATCACAATAATTAACAACTTAAAAAATTTAAAAGATATAAAATATTTGGTCGACTCTTGAAATTATATTAGTGTCACTGAAATTGGAATAGAAGAAAAGTATTATAAATCACAATAATTAAAAACTTAAATTATTTTTAAAATATAATTGACTATCAATGCCACAATTTGGACAAGAAAAGTAACGTATATTAATTTGAAAATTACATAAAAAATATTATAAATTACAATAGTTAACAACTTAAATTATCTAAATACATATTAAAATAACATATGTTGAACTCATGCTAGATTCCGGATGAATCCTAGAAAACATATGCAATCCTTTTATTAAATTTTTTTATTTAAATATATCAAGATTGAAAAGATAAATAAATATTTTAATATTGGGCCCGTGTTGACACGAGCCATGCTCCTCTAGTTTACTAATACAACTAAAGTAAAAGCAACTAAGATTTAGGAGTTGTTTTCAGGGTTATTAAGACCTAGTGTTATGACTCTTGCATAATTTCATTGCATTTTATATGTTTGTTAAACATGATCACGACATCTATCGAATTATTGAATCACAAGGTTAATAGTATCGTCATGGGCTCTCGCTCCTCAAATCATCTAACTACATCGTTGAGAGGGGATAGTCAAATTATTTCGAATGAAATAAGTTGCGAAATAAGTTGCCATCCTGTATTTAATCTAAATAGAAAAATGTAGGTTGTCTCCTTCCTAAATGCAAATATGTCGGTAGACGGATCCTACTCTCCTTAATTTATTTTTTATTTTTTGCCTCTATCTCTCGAGTTTCTCTAGAAACTATCGTGGTTATAATAGAATAGTAATTTTCTGATAATTGCTTGCTCATCTTCGAGACCATTATTCTATATAGAGTGGTAGATTTCACTAGAATTTTTGATTAGTCAATGATGTATCTGAAAATGGTAGAGATAGACTATGGCAATTGTATCAATGAAAGTTAAGAATTCAACAAAACAATTCTAGGACAAGGTATTATTAGGTTAGCGGTAGACGTCCAAAGAAAAGTTATAATCTATATAGAAGGGACTAAGCTAGCAATTGATTGACAGTATAATTGTCATCATGATCAAAGAAAGTGGTGCATATTATTTGTACTACAACGGTGAAGAATACTTTAGCAATATCACTAAGGTTAGCCTTAAGTCTGTTTTCAACGTTATAGGTGCAATGTGAAGCTTAATTATAACAACAGAAAAAAATCTTAATTGTTTTCATAATATTGTAGCTTGGAGTTTCTTCATTTAATCATTTGTTAAAATCTGCTTCATGTACATTTAATAAATTTAATTAATTGTTAAGAACTGGAGTATCATACTATTTTAATAGGTTTTCTGTTAAAGAAATCGACTAATGATTTCATCTATAGTAAATAATATGGTTAATGACCACACACTCACTCCTAACTAAAAATATTCTCATACTTAAAATATGATTGAAAAATTAAACTATTCGTGATGTGCTATAGAAATGTAGCACTTACAATGCTTAAAAATATTAGAATATGTATGTCCTTAAGGTTATTTTGTTAGATGTCATGTGTTTTTGAAGTGTTTTACAGAAAATTAGGTTTCGAATGCTAAATTCAAGAAAAAGATGAAAAGTGATGTTTTGGACTATTTATTTGATCAATCTTGGATATTCGTGACACTTTTCGGATTGTACATGACCAAAGGTTGTGATGAAAGTTGAAGATTTAAAGCTTGGTTGCAAGTGTCGAAAGGCCTGTCACTTACCCATGTCTACATGTAGACCACATGTAGCACATGTGGTCTGTATGAGACTAAGGTAAATGCTGGAATTGAAGATCTTGAGAGTTGACAGTGCTTCAGTAATTTGGCCATAATTTTTCACCCGGATATCGGATTAAGACGACATTGATATCGTTGGAAAACTAATTCAATCATATATTTGATGGTGGGGACTTTTGCACTTACTTAGTTTACACGCGGACCGCATATATGCAAAGCATGTATTAGAAGTCCAAAATTCCGAGAGCAGAGCTGTAGGAATTTTTGGTCTGAGCACATGCAGTGGCCACATGTGCCCAGCCTTAGGCCGCATGTACCGCATGCACCCAAGGCCAGGCTGCATGTGGTGACCACATGTAGCCACCGACCTCAACTTTTCTGAATCGTTCCGAAATCGTTTTCTAGGATTTTCATGTATCCCAATTACACTCCTATGATGTTTTTAAGTCCAATTATGTATGGGTAATTAAGTTTTTCTATTTTAATTAGGATATGATTTCTAGAGTTTCTTGTAATCTATAAATATCCTTTAGGCTTTGTGTTAGGGTTTTTGTCCTGATTTTCTTACTATATTTAAGTTTTATTTTTCTTAGAAAGAAAATAAAAATAATACCATAATTACTTTTACTTTTTCTGAAAAGAAAATATAAAACTTTTTCATATTTGGCAGACCTCTTTCTTAGAGGAAAGATTTTGGAACTCTATAAATAGAATAAACCCCTTCTCATACCATAACACAATAACATCCACAATGTAGTCTTTGTTAGGGTTTTTGCCCTGATTTTTTTACTATATTTAAGTTTTATTTTTTTCTTAGAAGGAAAATAAAAGTTACCATAATTACTTTACTTTTCCTGAAAGAAAAATATAATTCTTATCTATATTTGGCTAACTTCTTTCTTGGAGGAAAGATTTTGGACATCTATAAATAGAAAACCCCCCTTCTCATACTATAACATAATAGCATCCACAATGTAGTCATTAAAGAGTCTTTGTTTAGGGGAAGATTTTCTCCCAATAGTTTTTAATGTTTTTTTGATATTAGTTTTCAATATGTAGGTCACTTGACCAAATTACATCAATAATAATATTTTCTTTAGTATATTTTTCGTTGTCATCTGAATTATCAACATATTAGTTTGCAAACTTTAAACTTCCGCATGACGCCCTCTCGATTTCGAACCCAATAAGTGGTATCAGAGCCTACGGTTCAATGGTCCAATGGTGTGGTGAGACGAGATTAAACAGGTTCAAAGCGATTTCAAAATCAAGCTGCAACCAATTTGATGATAATGAAGATATATGTCCAAAAGCCACATGTGGAAATAATTGTCAATCATATTTTCAACAATTCTGCTGCTACATATTTGAAAATAAAGCTTTCTTTTAACCCTACAAAGGGCTCCAATATTTTTAACCAGAATGGGCTCATATATTTTTTATCCCAAAAACTCCATTTTTAAACATGACAAACAACAGTTATGAAGACTAGATGAAGAACAAAGATCAAAGATGTGAAGAAGGCGGATCAATTGAAGAAAATCAAGCCAAAAAGGGGAGATTTGTTAGGGTTTTTGCCCTGATTTTTTTACTATATTTAAGTTTTACTTTTTCTTAGAAGGAAAATAAAAGTTACCATAATTACTTTTACTTTTCCTGAAAGAAAAATATAATTCTTTTCCATATTTGACTAACTTCTTTCTTGGAGGAAATATTTTGGACATCTATAAATAGAAAACCCCCCTTCTCATACTATAACATAATAACATCCACAATGTAGTCATTAAAGAGTCTTTGTTTAGGGGAAGATTTTCTCCCAATAGTTTTTAATGTTTTTTTGATATTAGTTTTCAATATGTAGGTCACTTGACCAAATTACATCAATAATAATATTTTCTTTAGTATATTTTTCGTTGTCATCTGAATTATCAACATATTAGTTTGCAAACTTTAAACTTCCGCATGACGCCCTCTCGATTTCGAACCCAATAAGTGGTATCAGAGCCTACGGTTCAATGGTCCAATGGTGTGGTGAGACGAGATTAAACAGGTTCAAAGCGATTTCAAAATCAAGCTGCAACCAATTTGATGATAATGAAGATATATGTCCAAAAGCCACATGTGGAAATAATTGTCAATCATATTTTCAACAATTCTGCTGCTACATATTTGAAAATAAAGCTTTCTTTTAACCCTACAAAGGGCTCCAATATTTTTAACCAGAATGGGCTCATATATTTTTTATCCCAAAAACTCCATTTTTAAACATGACAAACAACAGTTATGAAGACTAGATGAAGAACAAAGATCAAAGATGTGAAGAAGGCGGATCAATTGAAGAAAATCAAGCCAAAAAGGGGAGATTTGTTAGGGTTTTTGCCCTGATTTTTTTACTATATTTAAGTTTTACTTTTTCTTAGAAGGAAAATAAAAGTTACCATAATTACTTTTACTTTTCCTGAAAGAAAAATATAATTCTTTTCCATATTTGACTAACTTCTTTCTTGGAGGAAATATTTTGGACATCTATAAATAGAAAACCCCCCTTCTCATACTATAACATAATAACATCCACAATGTAGTCATTAAAGAGTCTTTGTTTAGGGGAAGATTTTCTCCCAATAGTTTTTAATGTTTTTTTGATATTAGTTTTCAATATGTAGGTCACTTGACCAAATTACATCAATAATAATATTTTCTTTCGTATATTTTTCGTTGTCATCTGAATTATCAACATATTAGTTTGCAAACTTTAAACTTCCGCATGACGCCCTCTCGATTTCGAACCCAATAAGTGGTATCAGAGCCTACGGTTCAATGGTCCAATGGTGTGGTGAGACGAGATTAAACAGGTTCAAAGCGATTTCAAAATCAAGCTGCAACCAATTTGATGATAATGAAGATATATGTCCAAAAGCCACATGTGGAAATAATTGTCAATCATATTTTCAACAATTCTGCTGCTACATATTTGAAAATAAAGCTTTCTTTTAACCCTACAAAGGGCTCCAATATTTTTAACCAGAATGGGCTCATATATTTTTTATCCCAAAAACTCCATTTTTAAACATGACAAACAGCAGTTATGAAGACTAGATGAAGAACAAAGATCAAAGATGTGAAGAAGGCGGATCAATTGAAGAAAATCAAGCCAAAAAGAAGAGATTTGTTAGGGTTTTTGCCCTGAATTTTTTACTATATTTAAGTTTTATTTTTTCTTAGAAGGAAAATAAAAGTTACCATAATTACTTTTACTTTTCCTGAAAGAAAAATATAATTCTTTTCCATATTTGGCTAACCTCTTTCTTAGAGGAAAGGTTTTGGACATCTATAAATAGAAACCCCCCCTTCTCATATCATAACACAATAACATCCACAATGTAGTCATTAAAGAGTTTTTGTTTAGGGGGAGATTTTCTCCCAATAGTTTTTAATATTTTTTTGATATTAGTTTTCAATATGTAGGTCTCTTGACCAAATTACATCAATAATATGTTTTTAGTATGTTTTTCATTGTCATCTAAATTATCAACATATTAGTTTGCAAACTCTAAGCTTCCGCATGACGCCCTTTCGATTTCGAACCCAACACTTTGTTTAGTTTATTCATTCATACATTCACATAGTAAGGGGTAGGCCCTTAGGGGCTATCCTATACTCTCATTGTTCTTGGTTTGTTATTCAATTTAAGTCTTTAGGATCTCTTATTTTATTATTGTGAGATTGATTTTGTTATTTTGTCTATAGATTTTATGATTGATCTCATAATTATGAATGGCTAATTCCCTTAGTTAGGGTTGTGGAAATCCTGGTGGATTAACGAAGTAGAGGAAGTGCCAAGTCATTCTAGATAAAGTTCTTGCATATATTGAATTTTCTTTGTTCTTATTGATTTCTTAGCGGTGGCCAACGTTAAGATCCCGCCTAGATTATTGCTTCTTACTCCAAAAGAGAAGTAGTGATTAGGAAAAGAAGATCACAACAGTAATTTGAAGATTAACTATTGATCCACAGTAATAGGTATTATCTACGTATAATGGTAGTTTATCATCTAATAACTTGAGATTCAAAATGTAATAGTTAACTGGGATCCAAGATACGATTTAGTAAGGCGGCATCCTGAGACTCAAAAGGTAAAGGGTGAAATCTGTCAGCTTTTCCAAAAAATTATTGATGGTACATAACTTATCAGATTCTGCATGCAAGATATTGAAATAGTTCGACAGTGCATGATAAGTCTACTGAGTTGAGAAGTTAGGGAAAACACAAGTCTATTGTTCATCTAAGATTGTTTACAACCACAAACAACCAAGCCTTTTTACTTTTAACTGTTTAATATAATTTCCCCTCTTTTTTACTTTTTTGCACTTCCTGATGATTTCAACAAGTTTGAGATAGATTTTCGACCTATTTCCTGTGGGATCGACCTTAACCTAGTTGGGTTACTATATTTTGACAGTGACCGCTTCATCCTTCTAAGAAGGGGTAGTTTGAGCGTTATCAAAAAATTAGCACTGTTGCTGGAGAATACGATTTCGAAATTCTTGATTTAAGTTGTTGGAGTTATCAGGTTTTATTTTATTTTATTTTATTTTATTTTTTTTGTTGCCTACTCTTCTTGAGATGATAACCTGGATAGAGGAAATATGAAATGATGATGACTTCTTATTTATTGGTCCTTATCCTTATGATATGGTGCATTACTGCAGGAGTGTGCTAAACATATTGTTGGAACATAATGATAGCATGCTTGAGACGCTGGCACTCCTGAAAAAAGAAAGACAAGATCGCATTCAAAAGGTTGATACGGTTGGCTTGGATATCTACCACTTACAAGTAGAGTTGGATGCAAAAGTTGTTGCGTGTAAAGCCGAGCAACCTAGTTATCGATGGTGTGAGACTGAAAAAATTCTAAGAGGCCAACTTGAGGAGCTAAAATTGGAGGAGGCAAAAGCATGAAAGATTTTTACTTAGTAAATAATAACATGCCTTTCAAGTTTTATGTAATTTTGTCCGCATTGCTGTCTCCACTCTAAAAGTGTAGTTTGATACACAAGATCTTTCACTATATATAAATGATGTGTCTTCGATAATTTATAATTGCATCATATCAAAATTATCACTTAAACTATTGGACAACTGATCCTTCATGTCTACGAAAAATAAAAATTGGTATCCTTGAATCTGTTTGTGCAGGTTTTCTCTTCCTCTGAGAACATATACATATCAGGTAACATACACAAATATTGCACATGATAACATACTTTTATCTAACATTTCAATTTTTTTTCTCCATAGCAGAGTATTCTATTGCAAGATGTGTATTAATATCTTTTTTTAATTACATTCTCCATTTAAATATCAATGATTCGTCTACTTTTGTTTCATTAAGAATTTTTTTCATGCTACCACTTCATTTGTCTTGTGCAATAGCAAGATTTTTTAAATCTATTTAGTTTTTAATCTATAAGTAGATACCAAAGATGTGAATTAGATAGCATTTTGTAAAAAGTGTTTTATTTCCTTTTTAATTAGTAACTGCTTCTTCTTTTATCTTTTCATTGTCCAAATACATTCGTTCAAAGTCTCTCAGAAAATATATCATGTTATCGAATCCAACACAATAAGATTTCAGAATTCGTATGTTGAATAAATAGTATATCAACTTCAATAATAAGTCTAACACTTAAAAGTATAGTTGAACATTTAAGCCAGTAATATAATCACATACAAATTAAATTAAATCAATTATGAAGAAGCACATAACATTACTCATTAATCAACTTAAAATTACTTTGAATACTTTCTATTCTCAACACATAAGTAGCAATAACTTTCAGAAGCTGATACAGTCAACTATTAAATAAGATATACTATCTATTATCAACTATGTTCTGAGCTATCATAAATATTGAGATCGTGCATGTACAGACTATCGCCATCTTTTAAAATAAAAGAGTTACTTGAGAAAAATAAAAATAAAAATAATTAGAAACCAGAGCTAAAATCTTAAACAGGCAACTAACACACTAATTAAGTTTATAAATGCCTAGATTACTTTAATCAAATAAAAAAATATTACTTCCTTTCAATTACACAATTGCAAGCAAAGAATTTAATTCATCGTTGCTTCTTAAAGGCAATGCAAATCCAAACTAATTTCACTGTGAGATATTACTTGGAGAACATTTGTCACTGTTGTATTATGAGAAAACCAAAAATGAAAAAGTAAAATTTTAATTTCATAACTAAATTTTAGAAAAATTCATAATATTTGATCTCCCGATCCAATGTTTTCTTTGAATATTTTTGAATTAATTCTGTTGTATATAATTTGAAAAATGTCTGTTATTATCGATATTGGATAGTGTTAATCATGATATGAAGTTTGAGTTTATTATAATTTTTTTGAATGTTATCTGGTGTTTTCTTTATAATTGCTGGACAAATTAAAGGAACTAATGAATATATAATCTGAATTTTAATTTGGACTAGAATTGAGAGGTGAAATCGTATTCTTCACCATGAATGAATAATGAAATTCATACATGCAGATTAAAAGAGTTTGAACATATGAGTAAATGTAACGATCTGAAATTTGATGAAATATGTGTTTGTGATTTTATGTGATTTGATCATTTTACTCCTTTTCGTAGTTGTATTGTGGTATTTCTGGAGTGTAAGGGTGATTGACATGGTTTTTAATGCATTTTGATACCATTTGTGCGATATTGTGTTTTTTGGTGGTTTCGAAAGCCTTATTATGGACTTTTGTGAATATCTTTTGATCTGTGTGACAGATGACTAAACGGACCACGCCAGCAGATTAGGAATGTCAATTTTAGGGTGGTAACATGTTTGGTGTGGTTTCATTACTTTTTAATCTCATTTCGACCCTCAATTTGAAAAATTGTGATTTTGAATTTTGGGAGTCAACTTTGTAAAAATGTCTTTTTGAAAATTCGACTTCGCCAATGCATCCGGAACGTTGAATTTTGTGGGGTTACATAATTTATTTGCATAAATTGGACTCAAAACGAATTTCGGACACCCTATCGAAGTCCGTTTTGGACTTAAAAATCTGGTGCATCAGGTTAACTGGTGCACAAAGGATAAAACACATTCCAGGGGTGCGGTATATGCCTTTTTGTGCCTAGTAACCTTGTGCAAATATAAAAAAAATCCTTTTACCCGATTTTGCTCATTCTTTCACCTTGCCTCTTGAAAGTTAAATCCTAAAATAGTGTGAGAGTTTAAAAGTGAATCTTGTGGGTGCTTGGGAAGCTAGATTAACATATATTTCTCGATTCTTTTACGAATTTAAGGTGAGATTCATGCTTTTCTTATTTTAATTCTTGATTCATTATTCAAATATCCCAATAATCTTATTACTTAATTTATCCCCAAATTTTACTCCTTTTTACTTGAATAATGTTCTTAATCCTGTAATTACTTATTTTTCCTCGATTTCATCTTCAGACCATCCTCGATTCTTGAATTTTTAACGAATTACAAAGGATTTACTTGGTAAAAATTAAAATTGATTTTTATTCGATTTGAACATCGTTTTTGTCTCGATTTGACTTAAGTTTCAGCTGTAGATTTCTAAAAATATGGGAAACACATTTTTGAAGTAAAGTTATGATTTTGCCCTTTTTTTGAAAACCCATTGCGGGAGTTCGTTTTGACCTCGAATCAAAAGTAGGCAATATGGGTATCGTTAGCTTTGTTTTGGCGCATAGATTATAATTTTTTTGGTTTTAGTTGATTTCGAGTCCGTTCGTAATAAGTAGGGCTTTGTAATTGAAGTGTTGTAGACCGATTTTGCATACGAGGTAGGTTATGGCTTAGCTCTTTCAGACTAGGCTGGATAGTAAATATTGATATAAAATTCATGTTAAGGGTGAGAACTAATCATGAAAAATGACTATCTATGTGTTGTACCGGTGTGAGAGCCTATATGTGATGTAATTATCGAAATTAAGATATTATGTGATATATGTGATTGTGTGGGATCCTATGTGATATTGATAGCCTTGAATACATGCGAATAATTGTATTGTGTTTTGAAAATGCCCAATGTGGTACCATTGATGTATTGTGATTATATTCATACTTTATTGGCATATGAAACATGTGAAAATTCATGGATGGTGAAATAATGAGTGGATATTGGCTCACGTAGTTGTGAAAATGTATCATTGTGGTTAGTTGTGAAAATGTATCATCGTGGTTGATTATGGAAATACGTCATGTGATTGGTTGTGAGCATTACATCCTCATTCATGAAACATTGGTACCATCATGGCAATATCTGAGAAACGCTGGCAACACTTTTTTAAAACCCTCCCTGAGAGATGTGCCGAAGAGGAGATATTGTAAAACCTTATAAAATCCTTTTCAAGAGATGTGTTGGCAAGGAGATATGAATATATGAATTTTATATGGGTTGACGAACCCCCATGGGTCCCACATCGGGAGGCTTGTCTCTGTGGGTATATATGGAGGTTGTGTGACAGCCTCATGCATCATCATCATCATCATCTTATACATTGCACTTATTTATTGTGTTTGTATTGTGATTGAATTGCCATATTAGCTTGTCATACATTTATTTATTCTATTTTCTATTAATTGTACCTAACTATCGTGTATATGCATATTCTCCCTTGTTTCTACTTGTATGTGATATAATGTATACTTGTGTTCTACCTGGTGTTGTTGCTATATATGTGTTATATATATATATATATATATATATATATATATATGTTAGAACTGTTAGTGCAAACGGTGTAGGCTATCATTGCGGGATATTTTCTAATTGCACGTGATATGCCCTTAGTGTGTATTTTGTGTACTTTATTTTATACTTTGATCGGTCAGCCTATGATACCTACTGAGTACAAATGGACCGTACTCACCCCTACTGTACTTTTCTAGTGCAGATTCAGATTCGAGTGCGCCCACGCTGCTTGGTTCAGGCAATTTCTGGAGCTTTCGAGGTAGAGGTTGACGTTTCTGGCGTTCGAATGTCTTCTATTACATTTCTTTATAGACTTTGTCTTTATTTTCACTTCAGAGACAGAGTTTCTCTTATATTTGGATATCTTATGTATTTTCTTGTATTCGAGTTGTACTAGATATGTTCATATACTGTTGCCACCTGGTTTTGGGAGTTATAGCTGCATTGTTATGTTTTCTTCCGCATTTATTATACTTATGTGATTTGACTTTGTTCTAAAAGCCCTACCTTAGGGGTATTTTTGTAATTTTCCCTTTGTGCATCAGTTTGGATGATAGGCTTACTCGTCAAGGTTCGCCGCGACAAGTGCCATCATGACCCTTGGATTTTGGATCGTAACAGTAAATTTAGTTGAAGAAAATATGTCATGTAGGCATTATGTAGAAATATTTAGGTGACGACATTGAATTTTAATCGATGAGGGGTTAATATGATTCTAAAAATTGAATAACAACAAGAAATATGTTTAAAAGAGAAGATGATGCTTTTAGTCTCGGAGTTATCACGTTATTTCAATTGTAATTTTTGGATATCCGACTAAATATTTTTAACGTTAATTAAATAATGTGTGCTATTTTGATCTACGACTAACAAATACCATCAAATTAAAGGAAATAATAACTATTAGTAAGAACAATATTAACCTTTAATTAACTATTTATTGTTCGAACAAATGATGAGTAAATGAAATTTATATGTGTTATATATGTTCAGAGTGTCTTATTAATAGTTATCATTCTGTTTAATTTGATGAGATCTATTAGCCATGGATCAAAGTAGTGTGCATTACTTAATTGAAGGTTAACAGTATAATACTTTAATACTTAATATACATTAGAATCTTGAACACGACAATCTTACAAAGATACATTATAGAAACATACCTAATGTAGAAGATATTAGCGTACAGAGAAGTAAAATCGTTAATACAAAATTAATTTTTACCTCCTTATCCGAGTCTTATGTTACCACAATCTTTAGTGATGAAAAAAGAATAGTGTATGTGATGACTTTAATTGATAGAGGGAGGTCCAATTAGAGGTTAAGACTTAATGCAGTACATCTATCAAGTAACCGGTGCACAGTCTAGATCAATTCTTTCATTAGTCATCACTTGGGTGACAATTAAACATGAGCCCCAAGTAAGGTATATTCTTATATTCTCCCACTTTTTTCGATGACTACGTAACATAAACATTAATTGCGCGTAAAATAAATCTCTTCTATGATGTCCATCATACATACAACAATTTGAAAAACTACTAATGTGAGTTATGGTGATTATACATAATTTTGTGCTACATACTTCCTTTAATATACTATGACATCAACAACTTATCATAATAGGTTCATAAGCTATAATACATAAAATATTATGATCCACAATAATTCATTAAGACATATCTTGTAATTTCTAAAAAATAATAATGTGTACATCATTATGAGACACAAAAAATTCATTAATGTATGTCAGAAATACATAATTGAGCTCAAAGTATTAAGACATCATAACTACACCAATCATAAGTACAATAAAGATCCATTCTTTGAACATGCTCTTAAAATGTCTTTTGTTGTAAAACCTACATTAACAGATCTGCAGTCATAAGATCAGTCTTAATATTCTCAAGTGGCATTTTTTTTATTTCTGAACTTCTTCCTTGACGCTAAAGTAATTTAGTTTTATATATTTGGCACCTAAAGTACTTATCATTCTTGGAGAAGAATACTGTTGCAATATTATCACAATAAATTTTCAATATTTTGATAATGGTGTTGACAATTCCAAGTCTTGAAATAGAATTCTGTAGCCATAATTCATGAATTGTGACCTCAAAATATGCCATAAATTATACTTTCATTGTGAATGTAACAATGGTAGATAACTTTGAACTTTTTCATGATATTGCTCTTTCAGTTAATAGAAATAAATAATTAGACATGGACTTTCTAGTGTCGACATATCCAACAAAATCTTAATTTGACTATCCAGTAGCTTTCAAGTGATTGAATCTTCTATACATGTGATAACGTTCAAACTACACCTCTCTAATGAGAATGTAAGCGATCGTTGTCAATATAAAACCCAACTAGGTTGGGGTTGAATCCCACAGGGAATATGGTGTGAACTTAAGTCGTTTGCAATTTAATCAACTGATAGCTTGATGTTTCCTAAAATATTTTTTTTTTAGTTTAGCAAGTAATTGTTGGTCACTTTAGTTACAGTGTTCGTAATCAAGAGTTTATGGAAAAACCAGAATTATGTTCAATAAGGGTTTTGGTACTTGACAGATGCTAATGGTGGTTCAAGATTCTCACAGTAGGTAGGACAACAAATTATCTTTATCGAAGTTATGCCTAAATGTCTCTCGACCTACTTAAGCATTTAATTACCTAATCCTCTCTGACTTAGGAAATTTATATTCATGATCAGATTTTACCTCAGGTTAATCAACCTTGCTATAGCGTCAATTATTAAATAGAAGTTTTTAGTGCTTCCAAGTCTCTGTTAATAATTCACTTCCCACTATATTTGATTTCTTTCTCAAGCAAATCAAAGCAGGTGTTATCTATCGTTTGCAACCAATAGACGATAATTAAAACCTCAGAACTATTAAGAAGTCCTACCACCTTTTGAATCTTGAACACTCAACACCTTATCGAGACTTAACCCTAGATCCAATAATTCAGGTTAAAGGAATTTAGTCGCTCATGATGTAATAATCGAAACAACTAGTTATATTCATGATTTGAAAGATAAACTTACCATAAGATGAATAGAAACTAGAGATTCTCATATTAGATCACAATAGTAATCCCAGAATAATGATGATAATCTCTTCAAAATAATTGCTTGTTCAAGTCAAGAAACTAGAGAGAGAAAATATCAAAATACGTGTCTCAATACTCAAGTTTTTTCTTTCTTTTAGCAAGAAAACCCTTAACAATGCTTTAAATAGTTCACCCTAATTATGGAAACAAGATAATAAAGTTCAGAAATTCCTCGGTTTAGGTGACGCCATTCGTGATAACCTATCAGGAGGCTGGCGACTTATCACAAATATCGTTAGCTCCTCTTTGCTTTTGATAATTCGCTGCCTAAAGCTAACGACAACCGGTGATGTCCTATCAACTCCTTGATGACTTATCACAAATGTCGTTAAGTCTCTACCTCATCCCTCATGTTCTGCCTTAGGCTGACGACAACTTTGACGACCTATCAGCTCCTTGACGGCTTATCACAAAATATCATCACAACTCTCAACTCAGGTGTATTCTCTGTCTGAGGCTGGCGATGAAGCTGATAATTTATCACAGGACTGACGACTTATCAGAAATGTCGTCATCCACACTTCTCTTCGAATTACTTTAGATTTCAACTCCTTTCCTTCCATCCTTGTTGGTTCTCTTGTATCATAGCTTCTACTGTAAAATCAAACATAAAATAATCAAAAATGATAAAAATTGCTTAAGACTTTGCAATTATTCTTAGTTAAATGCCTCAAATGTGTTAGAATTAGCTCACACATCAACACCCTCAACTTAAAACAATTGCTTGTCCTCAAGCAACTCAACACAACTAAGAGAAAACAAAGTACATTTGGCAGTCAATCATCCATATCATATCAAAATACTTTCACCCTCTCCAAGGTCAGTTAATTCAAGAACAATGAAGAATACCATGCAACACACAAAAATCAATATACAACATTAATTCAACTACATTAACCATACATATACTAGTATTACACTCTCCAAACCAGTTAGCAACTAGCAACATATCTGGTGTGCCCTCACAGCAAAGAAATCCCCCTCATCTCATATCAGTAATCCTATACATAACCATGGGGAAAATCAAAACACTCACTCTCAGAACGAAGTTCCAACCAATGTATGCCAAGTACCATAGGCTTGCCCTTATTTTCATTGCCCAGATCTTCAAATAGGTCAGATAGGATCACTATAGGTCTTCTCTTAGGCTTGTGATGTAGGTTAGGGGCTGGTATGATACTCGATGGTATTTAAAGTGACTAAGCCTCCTTGATACTACACTAACTTTTTGGGGTTTCACACATTAGACTTTTCCACTCTTCTCTTTTATTGATCACACTTATTTAGGCTGTGTGCGGTCTTTTCCACAATCACTTATTTTTTTTCATAAATTTTCTTTTTCTTACTCTTTTCCTCCGCACCCAATTTTTTTATTCTTTTCTTTTATGCTACCTTTCTTCATACTCATTCTGTATTATGCACCTCTATGATAGCCACCCTCAACTTAGGCCATTTGCCTAAGTCAAGGTGCACAGTGTCCAAGGAGGACCAGGGCTAAAATAGGTTCATTGTGATCTAAATGGGAGGGTGACAAGTGTCATAAAAAGAAATAGGTTAATCAGGCTCAAAACAGGGATCAAGGAATATTATGCACATAGGGAAGGTCATTTAGGCTAAAGTGAGATCATATCAAAATGGCCTATGATCCTTTCCTAACCCCTATCCTTCAACCTAGGTAAGACTAACCGGGCAAGTTCTGGCTTCAACATACAGAGGGAACTAAGTAACATCTCACACACACTTGGCACACAGGTATATCACAATCTACTACTCATTCAGTTCAAGCAGCCGTTTAGCAATGATTATTGTATTACTATAACTAATGCCACAAAGATTCACAATGGTCACACTTAAATGCAAATCACACAGTTAAAGAAGTAGACCACTTGAAGAGGTGTACAAAAATCACAAAACAATTCAACTGTCTCAAGTACAAGCATTTCTCTTAGTCGGCTACAAAATTTTACAACAACAATTTACCCTACACCTTCAACTTAAATTCAAAGAAAATCTAAACTTAGGATTAGAGTATACCTGGAATAGATCAATCCCGAGGGTCATGGGTTTCCTCCCATGCAGCGCCTGATTTAACGTCGTGGCACGAATTAGGTATCTCTATTACTTCAGACTTCATCGAGACAGATAGTAGTGACACTTTTCATTGATTCTTTTGGACCAATATAAAGTTTGACTCGTTGCCCATTTACTTTGAAGGTACTGCCTTCTTCATTTTTAAGTTTCACTACTCCAGATGAGTAGACTTGACTAACTCTAAAAGGGCCTGACCACTTAGATTTAAGCTTACCTGGGAACGGTTTGAGTCTGGAATTGAACAGAAGCACCAATCACCCTTTTGGAAGTCTCATTTCTCTATCCTCCAATCATGGTATTTTTTTATTTTTTCTTTATATAGGTCTGCTCGTTCATATGCCCTGAGACAAAATTCATCCATCTCATTCAGTTGTCCCAGTCTCAGCTCTGCTGTCTCCTTCCAACTCAAATTCATCCTTTTGAGTACCCATAAGGCCTTGTGCTTCAGCTCTATTGGTAAGTGGCATGCTTTTCCATAGACCAGCTGAAATGGTGACATGCCAATGGGTGTCTTAAAAGTAGTTCGATATGCCCACAAGGCATCATCGAGCTTTTGAGACCAATCTTTACGACTAGCATTCACCGTTTTAGCTAGGATGACTTTAATCTCTCGATTTGACACCTCCACTTGCCCACTAGTTTGTGGGTGATATGGAGTGGCTACTCTATGTTGTTTCACCCCATATTTTTCTAAAGTTGCTCGAAATACTTTGTTGCAAAAATAAGATCCTCCATTACTTATAATAGTGTGTGGTACTCCAAAGCGAGAGAAGATATTCTTTTTGAGAAAAGCAACAACTCTCTTTCTTTCATTATCAAACAAGGCAACAACTTCGACCCATTTCGAGACATAGTCAACACCAACTAAAATTTACTTTATACCATACGAGCTTACAAAAAGACCCATAAAATCGATACCCCAGACATCAAATAATTCTACTTCAAGCATTTTAGTCAAAGGCATCTCATGTCTTTTGGAGATTGACCCCTGCCTCTGACATTGGTCACATTTCAGCACAAACTCGTGGGCATCCTTGAACAATGTTGGCAATAGTAACCACTCTACAACACCTTCCTAGTCGGTCGGTCACCTGCATGGTGACCTCCAACTAGGGTAGCATGACATGCTTCCAATATGCACAATACATCCACTTTTAGCACGCATCTCCTTATAATATTATCCGCACATCGCCAAAAAAGATACGACTTATCCCAGAAGTAATGTTTCACATCATGCAGGAATTTCTTTCTTTGATGGAAGGAAATATTTTCTGAGATGACCTCACTCACAACATAATTTGCAAAATCAGCATACGAAGGCAATTTCTCCACAACAGCAGCCAAGATCTCCTCATCAGGAAAGACATCATTTATCTCCATTTCATCACTCATTGCCTGCTCACCTTCCATTTTAGACAGATGATCTGCAACCTGGTTTTCACACCCTTTTCTATCTTTAACTTCAAAGTCAAATTCTTGTAGCAGCAACACCCATCTAATCAGTATTGGTTTTGCATCCTTCTTAGCCATCAACTATCTCAAAGCTGCATGGTCAGTGTGAACCACCACCTTGGTCCCAAAAAGATAAACCCTGAATTTCTCAAAAACATATACTACAGCTAGAAGTTCCTGCTCAGTGACGGTGTAGTTCTTTTGCACTCTATTCAGTGCTTTGCCAGCATAATATATTGGATGAAATAGTTTGTGCTTCTTTTGTCCCAATATAGCTCCAAGGGCAACACCGCTTGCATCACACATGATCTCAAATGGTTTTGACCAGTCTGGTGCAACAATAATAAGGGCCTCAACCAGCTTCTTTTTTAGGCATTCAAATGCCTTCAAGCAATCATCATCGAAGGAAAACTTCACTTCTTTCTCCAAAATTTTGCAAAGTGGATTTGCAACCTTCGAGAAGTCTTTTTAAACCTCCGATAGAAGCCAGCATATCCAAGAAAACTACGCAATCCATTCATTAAAATGAGAGGTGGTAGTTTCTCAATAACTTTAACCTTGGCTCGATCAACTTCTATCCCTTTTGCTAAAAATTTGTGACCAAGAACGATGTCCTCCTTTACCATAAAATGGCAGTTTTCCCAGTTAAGCACCAAATTGAATTCAACACATCGTTGTAAGGCTAAACTCAGGTTTGCCAAACACACCTCAAATGAATCTACCACCAAAAATAAATCATCCATGAATTTTTCTATGATGTCCTCCACCATATCTGAGAAGATAGACATCATGCACCGCTGAAAAGTGGCGGGTGCATTGCCTAGCCTAAAAAACATCCTCCTAAATACAAAGGTGCTATATGTACATGTGAATGTCGTCTTTTCCTGATCATCAGGAGCAATATATATTTGGTTGTATCTAGAATAACCATCCAAAAAATAATACCATCCCCTTCCAGCCAATCGATCAAGCATTTGATCCATAAAGGGCATAGGGAAATGGTCTTTCAGAGTCCATGAATTTAGCTTGCGGTAATCCATGCAAACTCTCCACCCAGTCACAGGCCTGAGTGGAATCAACTCATTTCTTTCATTTGCAACCACAGTCATGCCCCTTTTTTTGGGCACGCATTAAACTGGGCTCGCCCATTTGCTGTCAGAAATAGAGTAAACCACTCCTGCATCCAACCATTTAATAATATCCTTATTAACCACCTCTTGCATTGGTGGGTTAATACGACGCTGATGCTCTATGGTTGGAATATAATCTTCCTCAAGTTGTATTTTATGTGTGCAGATGCCAGGGGGAATGCTAATAATATCCGCAATGGTCTATCC
This sequence comes from Capsicum pubescens, assembly GCA_030864215.1. Classification (NCBI taxonomy): domain Eukaryota; kingdom Viridiplantae; phylum Streptophyta; class Magnoliopsida; order Solanales; family Solanaceae; genus Capsicum; species Capsicum pubescens. Next base: position 189,056,671 of record CM061548.1, read on the forward strand.
TATAGCTCTCATGTGCCTATGAAGTACTGAAGTAAGTGCGTTTACCTGTTGCTCACCCAAATCAGCTGAAATAATAATAGGTAGTGTGTTTCCGTTGCCCAAAAACACGTACCATAAGTGCCCAGGTAGTTCTTTCAATTCCAACACCGGTGGCTCCTCAATAGATGTCTTGGCTGGTGGTGTTGGTCGATTATCAAGGTCAAGGTCTAGATTTTTAGGAGCATAAGGATATGAACCCATTCTTGACAAGGCACAAAAAGTCTCTTCATACTACTCAATGCCTTCTTGATAAAAGTTCATCAGAACTGCGGCTAAAGGCTCGAAAACAAGTTGCTCCTCTCTTGACACCTCTTGTTCGTCCTTATAATACACATCAACTACTAGAACACACTCATTTTTTCCTGCTTCTTCATTGATTTACACACATCAAACCGTACCACTTCATCATTCATCCTAAATAAGAGCTCATTCGCTCTCAAATCAATCAACACACTTCCGGTTGCGAGGAAAGGTCGACCCAAGATTATGGGCACCTCAAAGTCCACCTCGCAATCCAGAATGATAAAATCTGCAGGGAATATGAAGTTGGCTACCTTCACCAACACATCATACAAAATGCCAACAGGTCATTTTACTGACCTATCCGCCATCATGAGTCGCATGTTGGTGGGTATGGGATTTCCCCGACCCAACTTTCTATATACAGCCAGCGACATCAAATTAATTCTTGCTCCCAGATCACATAATGCCTTGGCGAATTCCATAGTACCAATTGTACAGGGAATAATTAATGCGCCTAGGTTTGGCTTCTTCTGCACCAAGGTCCTTGTAGAAATAACGCTACAATGATGGAGATTATCCTCTAATTCATACCTCACTGCTCTTTTCTTAGTTACAAGGTCCTTCATAAATTTAGCATATCCTGGCATTTGTTCGAGTGCCTCCACCAATGACACATTTATTATCAGTTGCTTGAGCATTGCCATGGATTCGCTAAATTTTGAATCATTAGTTTTCTTCTTCAGTCATTGAGAAAAGAGAAGTGGTGGTCTTGGGATAGTTTTTAACACTACCTCCTTTTCCTTTTCTTTCTCTTTTTCCGAAGCATCATCAGAATTATCTAGCTTCTCAGACTCGCTTCTTCTGATTCATCATCAACTACCTCATCAACTACATGTTTGCCCACAGAAGGGCCAGGTAATATCTTACCACTTCTAGTGGTAATCGCCATACATGAACCATCATTCCGTAAATTTTGGACCGTATCACTTGGTAACGTTCCGTTCTTCCTCTGGTTGAATACTGCGGAGAGTTGGCTCATCTGCTTCTCCAACTGTTTGATTGCGGTTGAGTGCGAGTTTACCAACTGACTAATAAATCATAGATCAGTCTTCATGGTAGTCACACCAGAGTTGGTATCTTCCACTTTCTTCAACAACTTAGCCATTATGTCCTCCATGGACATCTTTTCAGAACTTGTTGTAGCAGCCTTATGATTCCAGGAGGGACATAGATCCCGCTCCTATCATTGTTGTTCCTCCAATTTCCCAGCTCCCTATCTTTATAACCAGGCTTATCATAATGATTCCGACCTATATTCCCTTGGCCATTGCCTCAGAAACCCTCCTGATTATTAATATAGTTTGCCTCTTCTTCTACATCAGCATCAACTCTATCCTGAGATCCCACAGCTTTTACCTTCTTAGTGTTACCTGATAGAAAGTGCTTGGTTAGCAAGTCCATCTGCATTTTAAGGTGAGCTATGTCTTGGTCACGCTCATCATCTCTTCTGTATTATTCCGCAGTAATACCCTCAGACACAGTGGGGCTAGCTACCTCAGAGTCTATGGTATGCCATGCCCGACTCTGTTTGATCATTCTTTCTAGAATCTCTGAAGCCTCTGGAAATGTAAGATCAACAAATGAACCACCAAAAACATTATCTACAATTAGCTTTGTCACAGAGTTAAGATCCCTGTACAAAGTCTCCATCAAGTGTATGTCCATCATATTGTGGTTCGGACACTGTGTCAGCTTCTTCTTGAATCTTTCCCAGGTTTCATGCAAGGCTTCAGTTGGGAGCTGCCTAAAGTTGCTGATCGCATACCTCAACTGTACCTTCCTAGAAGAAGGAAAGAACCTTTCTAGGAAAGCTCCTTTTAACTGCCTCCAGTTGGTTATAGAATCGGGTGTCAGCTCATTTAGCCACAAAGTTGCCTCCCCATATAGAGACAACGGAAACAATCTCAACTGGATAGCATTCTGGCTCACTCCTGGGTTATCAAAAGATTTACAGATGGTGACAAAATTCACCAAATGCAAGTTCGGGTCATCCCTAGGCAGGCCACCAAACAACCCCTTCAGATTGAGGAGTTGAATCATAGTACTCGTAATGTTGAATTTAGCCCCAGGTACCAACGGTGGAGGAGTGATTGCACCCATTGCACCTGATCCATCCATTCCATCATCATCATCACTGAGGTCATACTGGATCGGCTGGTACTCTTGCCTTTCTCAAAATGGACGGTTCCTGTTAACATTACGCTATACTGGTGCAGCTACTTGCTCTGCACGCCTTGGGTTACTAGGATTTAGCAACTCCTCGTCTCCCAAATCTTCATTCTCAGGATTTTGATGTCATGCTTGTTAACCGATATTTTGCACATTCACTTAAGCTCTAGCTAAGGCTGCCAATCTGTCAGCCTCTTGCTGTTCTGCTATTCTTCCAATTCATTGCGATTTTGGATTAAATGGTAATAATGGTTATACGAAACTCCTGGTGCTTGGCATACACTACAAAGATCCTGGTATAAATAAAAACAACAAATAAACGTAAAACTAGGAAACTTGACCAACAGTCAATTAGCGCACCCAACTTCAATTTACAACCGTATTCCCTGGCAATGACACCATTTTTGATAACGCTCAAACTACACCTCTCTAATGAGAATGTAAGCGATCGTTGTCAATATAAAACCCAACTAGGTTGGGGTCGAATCCCACAGAGAATATGGTGTGAACTTAAGTCGTTTGCAATTTAATAAACTAATAGCTGGATGTTTCCTGAAATGGAGTTTTTTAGTTTAGCATGTAATTATTGGTCACTTTAGTTACAATGATCGTAATCAAGAGTTTATGGAAAAACCAAAATTATATTGAATAGGGGTTTTGGTACTTGATAGATGCTAATGGTGGTTCAAGATTCTCACAGTAGGTAGGACAACAAGTTATCTTTATCGAAGTTATGCCTAAATCTCTCTCGACCTACTTAAGCATTTAATTACCTAATCCTCTCGGACTTAGGAAATTTATATTCATGACCAGATTTTACCTCAGGTTAATCAACCTTGTTACAACGTCAATTATTAAATGAAAGTTTTTAGTGCTTCCAAGTCCCTGTTAATAATTCACTTCCCACTATATTTGATTTCTTTCTCAAGAAAATCAAAGCACGTGTTATCTATCGTTTGCAACCAATAGACGATAATTAAAACCTCAAAATTATCAAGGAGTTCTACCACCTTTTGAATATTGAACACTCAACACCTTATCAAGACTTAACCCTAGATCCCATAATTCAGGTTAAAGGAATTTAACTGCTCATGATGTAATAATCAAAACAACTAGTTATATTCATGATTTGAAAGATAAATTTACAACAAGATGAATAGAAACTAGAGATTCTCAAATTAGATCACAATAGTAATCCCAAAATAATGATGATAATATCTTCAAAATAATTGCTTGTTCAAGTCAAGAAACTAAAGAGAGAAAATATCAAAATACGTGTCTCAATACTCGAGTTTTTCCTCTTTTTTTGAAGAAAACCCTTAACAATGCTTTAAATAGTTCACCCTAATTATGGAAACAAGATAATAAAGTTCAGAAATTTCTCGGATTAGGTGACGCCATTCGTGATAACCTATCAGGAGGCTGACGACTTATCACAAATATCGTCAGCTCTTCTTTGCTTTTAATACTTCGCTGCCTAATGCTGACGACAATCGGTGACGTCCTATCAACTCCTTGATGACTTATCATAAATGTCATCAAGTCTCTACTTCAGTCCTCATGTTCTGCCTTAGGCTGACGACAACTTTGACGCCTATCAGCTCCTTGACGGCTTATCACAAAATATCATCACAACTCTCAACTCAGGTGCATTCTCTGTCTGAGGCTGACGATGAAGCTGATAACTTATCACAGGGCTGACGACTTATCAGAAATGTTGTCAGCCACACTTCTCTTTGAATTACTTCAAATTTCAACTCCTTTGCTTCCATCCTTGTTGGTTCTCTTGCATCTTTGCTTCTACTGCAAAATCAAACATAAAACAATCAAAAACGATAAAATTTTCTTAAGAATTTACAATTATTCTTAGTTAAAAGCCGTAAATGTGTTAGCATTAGCACTCACATCAACATGAAGTGTGTAATCCTTCGTTCCTTTGAGGTACCTCAAAAGTTTCTTTACAGTTTTTCAGTGATTATTTTCAGGATTATTTTGATATCTTTCAGGCATTTCGATTGCGAAACTAATATATGATTTTGTGCAAGTTTTAACATACATCAAACTTTCAATAGTAGAAGAGTAAAAGTTAATTCCATTTTTTTGTTATACATCATTCATTGACTCTGTATGAAATTAAAGTTATCACTTTTTGAATAGGAATATTTCATGTAGAACAATTGTTCATGTTGAATATCTCTAAAACTCTTTTGATATAGTCTTTTTGAGATAGTTTCAATAATTATTGTGATCTATCACGAAATATTTCTATCCTTATCATGTAAGATGTCTCACCCATATATTTCATTTTCAAAGTTTATACAAAAGATTTTTTGTCACCCAATATGCCTAAATCATTAGTTGCAAGTAAAATACCCTCAATATACAGGACTAAAAATAAAAAAATTATTTCCACTGATCTTTTGATAAATACACTTATCAACGGTAATATTCTTAAAATCAAAGATGTTATGGTATCATTAAACTTTATATACCATTATTGTGAGGCTTGTTTGAGCTCATATATTAATTTTTCCTGCTTACTCATCATTTGACCTTTTTCATTAATTTCAAAATCCCTTGATTGATTCATATAAGCTTCCTCCTTTAGGTCTCCACTAAGAAAGTTAGTTTTTACATTCATTTAGTGTAACTCTAAATCATAATGATATACCAAAGTTAGAATAATTCTCAATTAGACTTCCTTCGAGATCGGTGAAAATGTCACTTTATAATTGATGCTTCCTTGTTGAGTATAACCCTTGACAACAAGTCTAGACTTATTAATTTAATATTGCTATTTAAATTATGTATGATCTTAAAAATCCATTTACATTTAATTTTTTAATTTTTTTTGACAATTCAACGATATCCTAGACTTTGTTGTATTTTATGGACTTTAACTCTTCTTTCATGACATCAATTGATTTATTAACTCACTACTTTTTATGATTTGTAAAAAGAAAATTGAATCTTTATTAGGTCCAATATCAAAATTTAACTCTTGCAAATAAATCACATAATCATCTAAAATGATTAATTTTCTTTCTCTTTAAGATCTTCTTGACAAGACTATTTGTGTGTCCATTTATTTCAGATATTTATTATTTAGTTACTTTTTGGAGTGTTATTGATGAGGAAGTAGGCACATTAATGGACAATGAAATCTTCACCTTCACCTTATTTATTTTCACACTTTGTCATTGAACACTCCCACTAGCTTTGCTATTCTCAATGAATCTTGTATTACTGATTTCAACAATTATTGAACTATATTTTGGATAGTAAAACCTATACCGTTTAGATTTTTTGGATAATCAATAACGTAACCACTTTTTCTTTGAAAATTTAATTTCTTTATATATGAATTATAAACTTTATTTTCTGTTGAACAACCCAAAGCATATAGGTGCCTTAAACTAGGTTTTCTTTCAGTCAACAAAAAACGATCAAAACTTCCTTACTAGAAATTCTATTTAATAAATATACAATGATTTAAGAACATACATCCATAATAATTTGGATAATGAAGAATTACAGACCATACACTAAATCATATTCATACATGTTTTATTATGCCTTTCTGCAATACTTTTTTGTTGAGGTGTTCCTGACATAGTATATCGTGCACATATGTCATATTTTTTGAGGAACTTTGCAAATGTATCTGGACATTATCCCGATTCATTATATTTTTCATAATATTCGCTAACTTTATCTGATCTAATGATTTACACTTTTCTATCTAATTGTCTTTCAACTTCATTGAAGTACACTTTGAGAGTGTCCGCTTCTTAATTTTTTAGCAAATCGATAAATTTATAATGTCATAAATTATCGATAAAGGTGATAAAATATCTTTATCCGTCAAAATATAAAACAATAAGAGTTTATGTGTATGATTTCAAGAAGTTGAGTGCTTTACACCTTTTTGTAGTATGCTTGATTTGCTTTCCCCTAATGCAATCCAAGCATATATTAATATAAGTGAAATTCAGTTTTCGGAGAATCTCATTCTTTACTAATCTTTGTAATTTTTCTGTGGATACATGATTCAAATATCTGTGTCATACGTAAGAAGAACTTTCTTTCAGTGAACTACATTTAATTTTAATATTTTGATGAATATCGAGAAGGAATTTAAAAAAATATTATTGAATATCAATCTATATAAATCACCAATAAGAACACCAGAATCATAAATTAGCATTCTTATATAAATTAAAACATTAATGTCTAAACTTAAATTAATTTTTAGTTTGGATCATAATGAATCCCTGCAACATAATGGATATATGAATAGTTGCATCAGAATCAAGTAACCAAGTATTATTAGAAACTCTTACTAAATTTGATTTGAAACATACAAAAGAACTAAATGTACCTTTCTTTTTGAATCAAGTTTTACATTTATGAAAATCTTTATAATGGTTTCCTTCTTTCTATAGAAGTGACACACATTTACCTTGAGTCCTATACCCTGTGAAACTTTAGCAGATGCTTTCTTCTTCTTGAACTCGTTGAGTTTCACCTAAAGTTCTTTATTAGCTCCTTGACTATGAAATTAATAAATCTTATTTATTAAGTCTTGAATCCTCCTGAGTAAACATACTGGATAGTTCATTAACATCTCATTTATTCTTAATAATGTTATAGTTAATTTGAAATGCTCCATACTCATGTAATACCTGAAAAATTCAAGATATTATTAGAACCATACTTTAAGTCATAAAAAATCAAAAATCATATTTAATTAGTTTTATAAGTGATTTTATACATATATGAAGACCACAAATAGCTCCTAACTTATAAACGAGTCAAAACGCCCCTTAGCGATTAAATTCTTGTGAAGTATGTAACTATAGTCAGCTTCAAACGAGCATAATTTTTTATATACTAAGATTTGAGCTTAGGACTAACCAACAAATAGATAATTAAATTATCTTTCCAATAATATTAATTTTGCCTTAATCTGATATAGGGGTGAAAAGTTATGGCCAAAATACTGAAGCACTGTCAAAGCTGCCCAGACAACAACTCGTAATGTCTCATTACCGGGTCGTTAGGGAGGATTTGTAATTTGGAAAGTAGAGGATGAAATTGAACTTCTGACCGTGACCAAGTCACGACTCGTGGACAGATCCTACGAGTCATGACCTAAGTCATTGGGATTGCTTCCAGGCGACTTTCAGACAATTTCTGAGGTTTTTTTGGTCTTTTCAACACTCTTTTAAACCTAAAACTACATTGTTAAAGCTAATTTAAGGCTGAATAAAAATTTAAAGTAATTTCAAATCCCTCATTCTCAGTATAACACCAAATTACTCTATAAACACACGTTTTTTCTCTTCCCCAAAGCAAGAAATTGAGGGTTTTCATCTCTAAGTTCAAATCCTCAAAACTTTAGTTCAAGAATTAAAAGTAATAAGGTATGTGGGGTTTGAGCAAGGATAACCTTTTATTTTTGTGCCCAAAAACTTTGATTCTAAAGTTGAATTTATGTGATTTAAATTAGGGTTCATACCCAATTTTCATATTCTTGAAATTATGACATTATATTATGATTTAAAGTTTAGTTTGTACAAGAGTTTACATTATTCATAATTTTACTTACATGATTGCTATTATGAGATGATTTTCATTATTTTAACATGAAGTTTGATGAGTTGATAAAAGATTTCATGTTGAGCATTGAGTTTGATATTTTGATATAAAGTTTCTATGTAATAATGAATGATTATAAGATTTAAGATTATAAGTTCAATTTACAAGTATTACAACATGATTAAAATTTAGTTTTTATCTTATGATCTTAGTTAAGACTCAAAAGCCACAATTTTCCTCATTAGTATGATTTAAGTAAGAGAAACATAGTTGGTTTTCAGTTTTCAAATTCATATGCTATTTTAAGATTTATTTCATAAGTATGAGCATATAAGTATATATATTTTAGGAGTAGTATTTAGCACCGAGAAGGAAATGTGGATTTAGCGCATTCTATTTTTCAGAAACTACGTGGCCCCGTAGGTTTAAGGGACCTCGCCAGAGAGTGTCTCCTCGCCCCATTTGGGCTAATTTTAGTGATCACTATAAGTTAAGGTTTTATTCTAATGGCAAGAGTAGAGTAGCTCTTTCCAATATGGGTAAGATGTTGGACTGCATGATAGCTCACATGATTTATGTTAGTTATAAGAATCTCCCATAAAAGTAGAGATTTTAGAAACTAAGTGTCATGACTCACTAAACTTATCAAATTATGCTTTACTATTCATGTTTTATGATATTTCAATTTTCAATTTTATTCATGACCAGTGTGAGTCCTTTTACACTTAACATGCATGATTTAAAAGTATGTTTAGTTTTAGTTTTACTTATTGCATTCACCCTCACATACTCGGTATATTTCAGAAGTACTGGCCACATATATGTCTGTGTGGATATATTATTTCATAATGTAGGTACTAGTTGTAGCTCACAACACCATGATTAGATAGCACGCAGCTTCCAGCCAATAGGTGATGTGTTCTCTTGATTCGAGGACTCGAGTCAACTCTAGTTCCAGTATTATATTTTTATTCAGTCGTATTTATTAGAGATGGATGGGGGTCATGTCTCGGCTACCTATAGTCAGTATTAGTAGAGGCTTCATAGACAACTAGTCAAAGTTGATGTATTTAGTTTTAGTTTCTTTTGTATTACCAATATCGTAAGTTTTTGAATAGTTTTGTATTGAACAAGTTTAGCTAATGACATATCTTTCACTTATTTCTTTTGGTTTTATATTTTTATTTAGTTGCTCATGAATCATGACAATATCATGGATTAGCTTATTATTATTTGTAGTTCTAAGCACCGTGTGCCATCCAGGAGATAGTCTCGAGGCATTACATATTTAATATTAGAGCACAAGGTTCAAGTGTCATAGGGTGTCTGTGAAGCCGTGCCTAGTAAAGTCTTTTGGAATGGTACAGAGATGTCTGTACTTTTCTTCAAGAGGATATTAGGCATTTAAGAACTATTTCTCTTCTTCATGTTCTAGATCATACAGTAAAGTTGTTCTCTCCAAAACTTCTATCGATTCGTGTGTTACTCCATAATTCTCTATCTATGGATTATTCTTGAGATAATATAAGTAGTAAATTCTATTTCTTCCTAAGATGATGCTTTCATATTTACTATCAGTAACTTCAGAAACTGCACAAAGGGTTTGAGAGGAGACTGATAGTGTGTTTGAAGTCCTTTAATTCAAAAGCTTATGACCTCATCCATATGAGTTGTACTGTTAAGATAAAATATGATATGTATTCAGATTCTTCATAAACCCTTCAATACAGATAGTACTCATGAGAGGAGATAATATGTACCTAGATTGTTTAATAGAGTTTATATTTGTGGGATAAGGTAACTTAGGGTATTATGATTCATAAGTAGTAGAATATCTTTAGAGTTGGAAGTATGGTTGAAGCTTAGTAATAAGAAAAAGTGGGGTTAGCATTTGGTTGAGGGAAAATTAATAGATTTATGTCTGCTATTAAGTAAGATTGAGGTGATATATCCTTGTGTGTTAACTAAGGGATAGTGAATGTGATGTAGGTTTTATGGTAGAAGGCAGAGAAGGAATTATTAGTTAAGATGAATTGTGTTATGCTTAAAGAATAAAAGGAGCTCTTGATGGTATTTCATTATTTTAGAAAAGTATAGGTTATTAACGAAAGTATTATATTGTTAAGGATTGTTAATGTGGGTTCTCCTTGTGGTTGTGAAAAAGAACTTGGTTGATACTTGTAGAGATAGGAGTACAATTAGATATATGGATGAATAAGTAGTAGTGATGCGTGAAAGAATGATATGCTAATGTGTTATACTAAGATAGATGGTTAGATTATGATCAAGTATTGTTATTATGAGGTTCTAGTGGACTAGTGTTCCTTGATGTTTTGCCAAGCAAGAATAGTGTGTGTGGTTGTCGTTATCATGTCTAGTTGTAAACACTAAGTTTGAACAGTGGATGACCAGCAAAGTAAAAATAATGATTTCTTAGGTTAGTGATGCTAGTTATATGAACAAAGAGCTAGTAGGATTGAAATAATGTATACTAGTAGGATTGAAATGATGTATGCAGGATTTAAGTTCATTTATTTACAATTAAGTATGATGGTTTAAGTATAAGTATGGTGGTTTAGGTATGATGTAGAGGTGTACCCAAGGTGTTATGGGTTGCATTATTTTCTAAGATATGAAGCATCACGTATGGTTAATAGTACCCTTGTGTAGTTTCTAAGGGTGAAAAAGGCTAGTTATGTAGTATATGGTATTCTTAATAGCTAAGTTAAGTACTTATGTATAGATGATTTTGAGTCTTTTAGTATAATTTTGATTCTCATGATTTTGGAAAAAATATAAATTTAGAAGTGTGATATTAGTAAGCTAGGAAAAAAAGGTAGATTATGTGTTTAGATAGACTGGTTTGTTGGTGGAGAAGAGCGTAAGTATATGATGATGATTATTGAAGCTAGAGAAAGTTAAGAATGGTATATATTAAGGGAGTGTCTAAGAATAAAGTAAATATAGTCCAGATATAATTTATTCGAGTGAGTTTGAGCATTATGTATAGTCTGTTAGAGTGAAAAAATTATGGCTTAATCTTGAGGATATTGAATAGACCCATAAGCTTAGAAATTGGCTTTAATCTAAGGGGGAGATGATAGGGTGAAAAACTAAATCAAGATTTGAGAATTAGATTGTGATGCATGCCAATAGAGTTGTGATGTGATAGTGATCCATTCTTGATCTAGCATATTTCTTTCCTTGAATTTCAATCATTATGGCACCCTATCTATGTTTTTAGTGATGGAGCCACACCAGTGACCAATGCTTATATACTTCATGCATATTTAAGTTTATTCTCAGATTTTAGTAAGGAAGTAACAACTTCACTCCATGATTCGAGTCATCCCCATGCATCTATGAATTCTAGTCTTATGTTGAGTAGCTTATGATAAGTATGAACTCATGTTTCAGAGTATGATCAACTCTCAAAATTCATGGTACACCCTTAATAACCTATGAGATTCATATTATGTCATGTATGTCCTCAGTTTAGATCTCTTTAATGAATTCATGCCTTTGATACTCTATTCTTCAGGCCTCAGTTAGGTGACAAAGTTATGTATAGTATTCTATCATGCTTTAGGTCCTTATGTTCTAGCCCTCCAATGACCCTCTTATTATTTTAAAATAGTGGTGATGAAAATGAATGAGTAATGGTCTAGATGAGACAAAGTATATGACCATCATTAGGGAAGATCGTTGTATGCTTGTTTTATCTAAGACTAAAGTGTGGAGGAAGATTAAGTCAAAGCTTTGGTTTATGTCATAGTTAGTTTAGAATTCTACGTGTCTTCTTAAGAATAGTGCATGAAAGTGGTTACTGATAGAGGTATTAGGGTGTATGAGAAAATTCCTAGGTGGGTTGGTTTCTTAGAAGTTCATAAGTGGTTATAATGATAGGCTTGAATGTCATGTTGGTATATAAGTGGATAAGGACATTTTGCGCTAGTGAATTCCTAGTAAGAGGTTGGAGTTAGTCGTTGAAGTGGTAGAGACTATTATTGATCTCCAAAAATACATAGAATATTGAATCTATGGTTTAGACTAGTATTATGGGGTTATGTATATTACCTTGTGACTTTGAGTTAGGCTTGAACATGGTGAGAGAATTTAGTTCAACTCAGACTTTGGTAGAAGGAGTTATCAATACCTATGTGAAGATTTTAGGTGGCATAAAATGAAGTATAGTATTTAAGAGGAAAAGTGTAGTTGAGGCAGTATTTGAGAAGTGTGGCTAATCTTGAAAGTTAGCAGTTACTTTGCCTAAGGCATAATAATTCTGTCCTAGCTTATGTTTTGTATGCCTATATTTCATGTTATAGAGTTGTAGCCTTATTGCGATCACTCAGATCATGCCCAAAATTCTTTGCTCTCAAATGTTATTAGAACTTTGGACAAGGAGTGTTGAAGGGATACTTCAGTTGAGTTATAAACTTTCAGTATGAGGCAGTCCGTATGGCCAACAATTTAGTTTAGTAATTAGACAGATAAGCTCCTAAAGTTTTTCATCTTTTCATCTAGTCTAACTATCCAAAGTTTCATGAGTATGCCTATTCCATGAGGTAAATTATTCACATTCATGCAAATTGTGAATTCAGTTGAGTCCTTACTCCTAGTATAAACCAATCTTAATCATAAAGGATATCTAGATTCCTAAATCAATATCATGTTAGTTATCCAACTTCAAAATTGAGCCAGACAGTACTAGTGAGTTCTCAAACTTTCAAACTAGTCAAAGTTTAATTTGGAAATTCAGTCATTATGTCCAAATTCAGCTCTCAAAATTCTGTGTTAGGGATTACATCTCTTTTCCTACTCTTTCAGCCAAGTCAGTTTTCATTCGAGGATGAATGATTTTAAGGAGGAAACATTATAACACCCCAAAAATCCAAGATATTATTAGAAATATGCTTTAAGTTCATAAAAAATAAAACATGTTTGATTAGTTTTATAAGTGATTTAGACATATATGAAGACCTCAAATAGCTCCTAGCTTATAAACAAGTCAAAACATCCCTTAGCGATTAAATTCTTGTAAAGTATATAACTATAGTAAGCTTTAAATGAGGATAAATTTTGGTATAATAAGAATTTTTGAGCTCATTATCTACCAACATATATATAATTGAATTAGATTTTTAATGATACTAATTTCACTTTAATCCGATATTGGGGTAAAAAGTTATGTCCAAAGTACTAAAACATTGTCAAAGCTGTCCAAACTATGACTCGTAATGTCTCATTATGGGTCGTTAGGAAGGAGTCGTAATCTGCATAGTAGAGGCTGAAATAAGACTTCTGACCACGACTCAAGTCAAGACTCGTGGCCAGACCCTACGAGTCGTGACCTAAGTCATTGGAACTGCTTCCATGCGACTTTCAGATGATTTCTAAGAATTTTTTGATTTTTTTTCACTCTTTTAACCCCAAAACTATGTCGTTTAAGGTTTTTTAAGGCTGAATAAAAAGCCAAAACAACTCCAAATTCCCCATTCTCAGCACAACACCAAATTACTCTACAAACACACGATTTTCTCTTCCCCAAAGCAAGAAATTGAGATTTTTCATCTCAAAGTTCAAATCCTCAAAATTTTAGATCAAGAATCAGAAGTAATTAAGTATGTGGGGTTTGAGAAAGGATAACCTTTCATCCTTGTGCCCAAAAATTTTGATTTTAAAGTTAAATTTATGTGATTTCAATTAGAGTTCAAACTCAATTTTTATATTATTGAAATTATGACATTATCTTGTGATTTAAAGTTTAGTTTGCACAAGAATTTATGTTTAATCATGTTTTTACTTACATGATAGCTGTTATGAGATGATTTTTATTATTTTGACATGATGTTTGATGAGTTGATAAAAGATTTCATTTTGAGTATTAAGTTTGATATTTTGATATGAAGTTTCTATGAAATAATACATAATTTCAAGATTTAAGCTTATAAGTTCAATTTACAAGTATTGAAACATGATTAAAGTTCAGTTTTGATCTTATGATCTTAGTTAAGATTTGAAATCCACAATTTTCCCCATGAGTATGATTTAAGTAAGAGAAACATAGTTAGTTTTTTGTTTACAAATCCATATGTTATTTTAAGGTGGATTTCATAAGTATGAACATATAAGTATATATGTTTTGGGTGTAGTATTTAGCACCGAGAAGAAAATGTGGGTTTAGCGCATTTTATTTTCCAGAAACTACGTGCCCCTATAGGTTTAAGAGACCTCACCAGAGAGTGTCTCCTCGCCTAATTTGGACTAAGTTTAGTGATCACTATAAGTTAAGGTTCTATTCTGGTGGCAAGGGTAGAGCAGCTCTCCCCAACGTGGTAAGACGTTGGTTTTCATGATAGCTCACATGGTTTATGTCGGTTATAAGAATCTCCCATAAAAGTAAAGATTTTAGAAACTAAGTGTAATGACTCACTAAGCTTATCAGATTATACTTTATTATTCATATTTTATGATATTTTAGCTTTCAGTTTATTCGTGACAAAGGTGAGTCCTTTTACACTTAGCATGCATGATTTGAAAGTATGTTCAGTTTCAGTTTTACTTATTGCATTAAACCCCACATACTTAGTACATTCCAGAAGTAATGACCACTTATATGTCTGTGTGGCTACATTATTTCATAATGTAGGTACCGATTGTAGTCCACAACACCATGATCAGACAGCACACAACTTTCAACCAACAGGCGATGAGTTATCTTGATTCGAGGACTCGAGTTAACTCTAGTTTTAGTATTATATTTTTATTCAATAGTATTGATTATGGATGGCTGGGATTCATGTCCTAGATACCTATAGTCAGTATGAGTAGAGGCTTCATAGACAATCAGTCAAAGTTGATGTATTTAGTTTCATTTTCCTTTGTATAACCAGTGTTATAAGTTTTTGAATCGTTTTGTATTGAACAATTTTAGCTAATGACATCACTTTCTCTTATTTTTTTGGTTTTATGTATTTATTTAGCTGCTCACTAATCTTGCCAGTATCATGAGTTAGCTTAAGATCACTTGCGGTTCTAAGCATCGTGTGACGTGTAGAGGGTAGTCTCGGGGCAATGAGTCCAGAATAAACTGAACCAAAAATGTGTTATTTGCTTTCCTTCCCAAGGTATGATGTCGTGCTACAGTGTTAGTCATCTCGATTATATGATTTTACATATTATGCGATTCATTAAACTTTATAGCCGTGAGTTCAGTCATTAATGAACCAATGAGAGACTTATTAGCAAAATGAAAAAGTTCTTCCATAAACTTCAGGTATTTTCCAGCATATCTTGTTTGTGGAATAGTACTCTTAATGTGTTAGCGATTGTCATTCGCATGAACATAAGACTCAATTTGTTATAGCGTTCTCATGCTTTGTGAAAAGACCTCTTTCACACTGCTATTATCAGTAATCACAGTAGGTTTATCTTTCAGCACAGTTAAGTCAAGATCCATCACACCTAAGTGGATCTGGACTTGTTCACATAGTTCGGAGAAGTTCAATTCATTAAATACAATATCAAATCAAGCAAATGCATGAAGAGGGGTAGCAGCAAAATAGATATATATGCTCATAAATTTTGAATTCAGCAAAATAATAAAAGTATATCATAATTCTTTTTTGGGTAGATACTACGACACACTGTCATAATTTAAATATCATTTTCAACTTTAATAGGCAATTACATATTTTTAATCAAACATATATGACATCTTTGGATATACAATACATATTCGACTAAAGACTATTAATTTACCTCATAATGTTCACTATTCATAGAATAATTGATTCACCTTAGGTAAATCCTTAAATTCTAACAATAGTGAGAGTTAATTTATCCATTTATTTTTAATAATTGACATTTCATCAGCTACATGGATAAATAATAATTTATGAGTGCATAATTTTTCTTAAACATACTAGTTTGACCATTTTAGTGACTATTATATTCAAATGCACACATATTTTCGTCAAAATTTATGCATGTGAAAAACTTAAACATTCTAATTTGGTCATTTTAGTGATTAACAAACTATAGAAACATAATACATCCATCAAGTGGTCACAAATATTATGGGTATAAATATTAAATATTATAGTTTGATCACTTTAGTGATTAACAAACTATATCACTTTAGCACACATATTACGTACTTATTTAGTGAAAGGACCACTTTAATTATTGTACAATATAAAATAGAATATAAACTTTACCAATAAAACTTCATTAACTTAACAGTCCAAGCATAAAATTACTCTGCTTCAAAAGTTTCAACAATAAACTTAAAAACATAATTTAATTGGATTGAAATTAGGCTTTCAAGGGATCATAAAAATAAATAAATTAAATGCGTACTAATAATTTCTCACCAACGGTAATTATTGTGTGAATTCTCCTCATAGATATTCACTCATAAAATATATATCAGATGCCCTAAGATTCTTTCAAATTCATTGACAAGGCAATTTAGCAAGAACAACATAAATTAGAACTTTTAATTCAGTCATAGTGATTCTGTCAATACAGTTAGCATATGCCATAATATAGCCTTTCTTTCGAGAAGATTATCAGTTCAAACAATTCAGGCTCTTATGTCACTTGTAATACTTTAATACTTAATAGTTAATACACAACAGAATCCTTAAGATGATAGTCTTACAAGAGATATGTTAAAAAAAACATATTTGATGCGGAAGACATTAGCGTACAGAGAAGCGGAAGAAGCGTTAATACAAAATTGGTCTCTACCTCATTGTTCGAGCCTTACGTTTATCACAATCTTTAGTGATAAAAAAAGAGTAGTGTATGTGATGACCTTAATGGGCAGAGGGAGAACCAACTAATAGAGGTTAAGATTTAATTCGATACGTTCATCAAGTAATTAGTGTACGGACGAGATCTATTCTTTCTTATGGCCATTACCTGAGTCACGAGTAAGATATATTCTTATAAAAAGTGCTTAACCGGATATCATAAGTACTGAAATTAGAATACCGCGATAACTCAAAAATTAAAAATATCATTTCCTCTATAAATCTATAATCTATAATCTATATATCTATATAATCTATATAATATATTAAAAGTGTGAAGACCCTTAGAAAAGTGATTTGAACTTTTTACCCTTCATTAAAAGACTCTTCTTTAGACAAAATTATATTTTCACTATTTTTTAAATTTATTACTATTTAATTATTTTTTGTTATATTAACTAGACTTCCTAAAATATGCAGGGCTCCTAAAATATATGGTAGGAGAATTAATTAATATTTTTTTTCACTAGACTTCCTAAAATATATGGTAGGAGAATTAATTAATATTTTTCTTTCTTCTGTTCAATTAAAAAAATACTCTTAAAATATGACTCTATTAAGAAAATACTTCTATAAATATTGAGATGTACGTTAAACTAGAGAACAAAACCGGTTTGCCTATTAGGAGAATATGATTGATACTCATCTAATTTGATTCGATTGCATGTCTAGATTAGTGGATACTTGATTTTCTAACCCTCGACTTCTTCACTGTTTTTGTCAGCATAATAGAATTCAACATGTGTGTGTGTGTATATATATATATATATATATATATATATATTCTTTGTTTTCATTCAAAATCATTCTTTAGGGTCAAAATTTTCTCTCAGACAAGAATTAGTTGGATCAAAATCGAAGTTTTGTGATCACTATTATATTTTTTTTAATAGTTTACAGGTCATATATGAATGTCGGTTGACTTTGAAGAATTTCTTGTGTAAAGGTTAGGTTTAATGTATTGTTTTGATATCTTTATTATCTTATTGTTTTATTTTAATTTGCAGATGCTAGATGAATGTGGGTTGGTTTTGAAAAATAATTTAGCTAAATGTTAGGATTAATTGTATTATCGTAATATCTCTATTAGTTTGTTATTTTGTGGTAGTTTACAGTTCGTAGATGAATCTCGATCGGATTTGAGAATTTTTTGTGTGTAAAAGTTAAGTTTAATTGTAATGTTTTGATATCACTTTTATCGTATTATTTTGTTGCAGTTTACAAGTGATAGATAAATGTTGGTCGGCTTTGAGGAATTTTTAATTAAAGGTTAGGTTTAGTTGTATTATTTTGATATCTCTATTATCGTATTATTTTGTTATTATTTACAGGTAGTAGATGAGTGTCGGACGACTTTGAGAAAATTTTTGTACGTAAAGATTAGATTTAATTGTATTATTTTGATGTCTCTATCATTGTATTGTTTTGTTGCAATTTACAGATGTTAGATGAATGTTGATCGACTTTTAAAAATATTTTTGGTAAAGATTAGGTTTAATAAATAGATTCTTCATCTTTACATACTAAAAAAATATTAAATTTAATTATTATATTCATCTTTATTATTTAAACAAATATGTTATTTAATGTAATGTTTGAACTCATTAAAGTGAGGTACACCCGCAAGACGCGTACACCTAAATTAGTATAATTAATAACAAATATAGCTTATTTATTAGAGGACAAGCAAATAATACTGCTCTTATTTTTTTTCCATGTTCGTTCTTGTTGATGCCTAATGCCAGTAACCAATGCATTGACATTGTTGAGTGCTATTTTAGAGAGGAGAATTTTGAAGCAAGCATTTAATTTTAACCCAATTTATGCCCACATTATAGTAGGCTGGTCCTACTCTGGCTACATCAGAACATCGTTGGATGCTATTTTAGAGAAGAAAATTTGGAGTATGCCTTTAATTTTATCCCTAATTTATGCAGATGTTATTTAGATGGGTTACTCTGGCTACATCCTTGATTGCTATGTAAGAGGAGAGATATTTGAGCTAAGATCAAATCTTTTTATAATGATGTCATTTATTTCGATATCTTTTGATTGTTATGATAAAATATTATTATAAAATGTATATCATATAACATATAGGAAATATTACTATAATAAAATATTGTTAAAAAGAATGATCATTATAAAGAAGTGTGATTTATACGATTTAGTTTCAACCCTTAACTTATGCACACATTATGTTAGATTATTTGTCCATGCTCTTGGGCCTTTTTCGTTGTATTTAAGTTCATATGTATGTTATAAAACAATTTTAATACAACAACATAATAAGGTAATTCAGATAACTCACTATAAGATATTATTAATTGATTAGCTAATAAAAATTGTAATCATCATGTTATCAAAGATAAAAATTTAGGATAAATTACACAAAATTCAAACTTAAGAGACTATATTATTCAATATCCCTTATCTTTTTAATATTTACATTAAATCTCGATTTTCAACTTTATTCTTGATACATATCAACAAAATCCCATATCTTATTTTTACTCCACCATTAATTCATGCAAGATATTTTTTTTCAAAGATTACCTTCCCTAAAATCTCTTCCAAATTATAATCAATTAAAACATCTTCGTTCCCGATTTTCTCTCCTCCATTAACGCATGCAGCTATTTTTTCACAGTTTTCTCCCCTAAAATCTCTCCCATTTTTTTTTTAAACCGATTGATACATATATAAATTTATTCAGTTATTCATACATGTTTATTCTTTAATGGTGATTCATATGAATGATAAATATGATATCATTATATGAGTATTATGGTGATTAACCAAAGACATCGATAGGCACTCAAAATTGTTGCAAAAATTCACTTCGACACCTCAACTATGGCCTGTACCTATCAGACCCCCCCCCCCCCCCCCCCCCCCGAATTTTGATTCAATTGGGCATTTTTTGCCTACATGGTACTGCGCGTGCTGTGTAATCTCGAGAGGCGCGTGAAGAGTAATTTTTTTATTAAGTTACGAATAGAAAAGTGTCAAGTGGCACTGAGGGCCCCAATTTTTTTTATAAAACTAAATTAAAAAACAAAATCCTCCAACATATTTTTAATAAAAAAAATTTCTTTAAAAAAAACCTCCAACATAATTCCTTACCCCCCCCCCCCCATACCCCTATTTCATCTTCTTCACCATTCTTCTTCTTCATTCTTTTTTTTTTGCTAAACTTAATTCTCCTACCATTTTTTCTACTTTTTCTCCTTTCTTGTTCTTACTTTTGAATTTGATTTAATTTTTTTTTGTTGTTAATCTTATTCTTTTTCGCCATTAATGTGCCGATAAAAATGAAAGTTTGCTACATTTGAATTGTTGGATTTTCAACATATTATTCATAGTAGGAGTCAATGTATGTAAATTCATGTAAATAACAACAACAACAAAAAAATTTCAGTCCAAAAAAATGGAAGTTTGCAGTGAAGGGGATGGGGTGATGACGATGCTTATGTGTGTGTGAAGACGCCGGGGGAGGGGGTGAAGAAGACGAAGATTGGGTGGGTGAGGGATGCTTGAAGACGCGGGGGGGGGGGGGGGTGTTTTTTATTTATTTTTTAAATTAAGAAATTATTATTAAATAAATAATTAAAAAAAAATTAGAAAATATCAGCAATTTCATGTATAATTTTGTTTTGCCACGTATTTTTTTTTAATTGGTTAATTTTTTCACGTCATCGCGTGTGTGCAACACACATTTCAGCTTTTTGCTGATTGACAAAAAAATGCCCAATTGAATCAAAATTCGGGGGGTTTAGGGGCCTGATAGGTACAGGCCATAGTTGAGGTGTCTAAGTGAATTTTGGCAACAAGTTTGAGTGCCTATCGATGCCTTTGGCCTATGGTGATTCATACGATACATACAGTTTGTATGATTTTAATGGGTGATACATATTATATTAATGGGTGATACATATGGTATTATGGTGATTCATATGGTAGATATGGTTATTATTACAATTATTGGGTGATTCATATGCTATTAATGGGTGATACATTTTGTTCACACTAAAGGAGAACGAAGCAACCATCCCCATCACCAGAGCTCACTGTTCCGGTGAACCAGCGCTGGTCCACTAAAAAATGACCCACTCACCACCGGAAAACCCCATAATAGCCTATAAAAAAAACCACCCCACCGGCATCACCAATAGCCTACCGGCGTCATCAATTATTGGGTGATTCATATGCTATTAATGAGTGATATATTTTGTTCACACTGAAGGAGAACGGAGCAGCCATCCCCATCACCGGAGCTCACTGTTCCGGTGAACCAGCTCCGGTCCACTAAAAAACAACTCACTCACTACCGAAAATATCATAACAGCTTACCAAAAAAACCATCCCACCAGCGTCACCAATAGCCACACCACCCTTTCGCGTCAATTTCTACGAAATTTTCAAATTTGAATCACAAGTGGTGGGTGATATTTCAAATTTGAAATTTGGTCGAGGGGAATTGTGGATTTTCGATATATAGGAAATCCAACTTGTAACTGATTGAGCGTGATTTTCTCTGCATAATAAAGCAAAATCCGTTACTTCCTAAAATAAATATCTAGTCAGTTTTAAATGTATCACTTCTTATATGTATCACGTTATAACAGATGTATCACAATTTTAAAAAACCGGGATATGATGTAATTACCCAAATAGTTGGGATAAAATGTAATAACACTTAACATTCAGGGATTTATGTTACAAACTACTTCATTTTGTCCGTGTAAAAAGCTTGAATTTTTTTTTCTCTTTCTTATTTATGTTTTTCTATTTCGTACTATTATTAATTTGGTGCTTTAACGTATCTACTCGTGTAAGGGTGTGCATCGGTTGGTTCAGTTTGATTTTATGTATTATCAGTTCAGTTTATCGATTTTTGATTTTCAAATATGCTAAATCAATAATAAACCAATAAGATACTTTTTGTCGATTTTTGATTTATCGATTTTTAGTTCTTGACGGTTCGATTTTCGATTTAATCGATAAAAAAATACTTTTAAAATAGAAATAGTAACAACTAACATGAAAAAGAATTGAATCTTAGTTGCAGTCAAAATCCTACATAATGTGTTTTAATTTACAAAAATCTTCAAATTTTAAGCGAATGTTGGTTCAAGAAATTGAATAAGTTTGTTAGTTTGTAGAGATTAAAGAGAAATATATATATATATACACACACACACACACATATATAGGGGTAAAGTAGTAATTTAGTATATTCTTATTGAGTTATCGATTTACCCAATAACCCAATGAGAAAAAAATTAAAACCGAACCAATAAACCAATATTTTTTTTATAAAACCATTAAAAAAATGTGAACCCAACAACAATAAATCAATAACATTTTTATGGGTTTGATTTTCGCACACTCCTAAATCTCGTCATTTTCCCATTGCTTAGTGCTTATAGTGGGAAATACAGCACGATCTTACATTAGATTAAAAAAATGTGAACCCAATAACAATAAATCAATAACATTTTTATGGATTGATTTTTGCACACTCCTAAATCTCGTGATTTTCCCATTGCTTAGTGCTTATAGTGGGAAATACAGCACGATCTTACATTAGACCACAAATAGAGATTATATTTGAACCAATCCAAAATAATATACTCCCATTTCATTTTAATATGTAACAGTGTTTAACTTAATTCAAAATTTAACATTAATTCGATTTTGAAATATCAAGGGAAAATGCAATAGTTTCTTAATTTGTGATTATGATTTTATTTTTTGATGTTTAGAAAGTGATTGATTTATCATTTTAGACTTTAACATTGGTCGGGTGAATTTGATGAAAAAATTTAGAACTCTAATTTTTTGGGTGGTGTTAAAACCTTAAAAACATACAAATAAATTTTGTGAGTTGTTGAATTTTTTTAATTTTTAATTTTTGACAAATAGCTAATTGATTTGCTGGGGATGTCATTTTGAAGTTGTGACTAAAATTTAAAGCTATGGAAAAGATTTGAGCTATTTGATGATATTTTTGACCCATTTCGTGTACTAACATATCTTATACTCTGTTGTACACATTTATATAAGATTGATACATTGAGGACTCAATAAATATATAATGCTGTCCCGTTTCAAAATAGTTGGTCCTTTTTTTTAAATATATTTTTTTTTTTTTTTTTTATAAAATTAAGAGAATATTATTATATTCTTCCAATACCACTATTATTATTAAATGACTAAATAAAGTATATATACTCAACTTTATATTTTTAAAACATAATTAATAAGACTAATTTGATAAAATAAGTTCCTAATAATTATTTTTTTATAAGAGGAATGCCAAATCAACAAGTGCCGACTATTACAAAAAGATTGACTATGTAGTGTTAACGGAAAACATGACTTCATAATATAATATTTTGTGTGAGACTCTGTAGTTTCAAAAAATACTCAATAAACTGATCAATATTGAATAAGATGTGAAACTATCCCTTAGTGGCATGTGAAATAATTTCATTCAGATCTGATTAAATTTGAATTCTCCTGGAAATTCATATTTAGAGGATAATTAAACATTTCCTAATAAAAATGACTCAAAATTTTCACTCTTTGCTTGGCATAAGACGAATAATAAATTTATTTTTATTGAACTTTTTTCACGCTCTATAGAAAAATTAAAGTCATTAACTTTTTTTTACGTATTACAGAAAGATTTGTTGTTGATTACGTGAAACAACTTATTCATCTCCTTACAGTAT
The DNA here is from genome assembly GCA_030864215.1 of Capsicum pubescens. NCBI lineage: Eukaryota > Viridiplantae > Streptophyta > Magnoliopsida > Solanales > Solanaceae > Capsicum > Capsicum pubescens. Next base: position 189,080,345 of record CM061548.1, read on the forward strand.
ATCATTAGTCCCCACCTGCGATTATATCATAAATGTCAAACCCAAATTCTTGACTTTAGTCAATATTATGTTCCCACAGTGTAGAGGAAAAAGAAATGGAGAAGAAATACAATTGAACTCAAATGAACAATGTGAAAATTCAGATAATCAATTAATTGAAGTACTAAGATCCCTACAGTGCATTATAAACAAATGAAAAAAGGGTGTGAATATATTCCTTAACTTTGCGAAAGAAAATAATATTAATTATATTGAAAAGAATTAAGGATAAATTAGTAAAAATTACCTTTTAATTATAATTTTTAAAGGATGTGTGAAAAAGAAGTGTGATGACTAATATGAGACAGAGGAAATAATATATTAATACTCTAATTGATGTCATTAATTGATTTTATCCTAAAAATTACTAGTTTAATGATTTATTTTATTTTTTTAATAATTTGATTATTGTAATGGAACTTAAACAAATAATATATCAACATTGATGGCTCCTGGGAATCCGGGAAAAAGGGAAGGGGTTATCAGGAATAGTAGAGGAGATTGGGTCATTGGCTTCAGCAAGAGTTCCACTTATGCTCCCAATAATTTCATGGAGCTTCTTGCTCTCAAAGAAGGCCTGAAACTTGCTATGGATCACAATCTAAGGCCTTTAGAACTCAACACTGACTCTAAAGAAGTCATAGATATGCTACATAAAGGTAACTTTCTATATGACTCGTTTATTGATGAATATAGGTCAATGCTAAGGAGATTAGGAGGATTGACTGTCCAACATAGCTTCAGGAAGTAAAACAAGGTTACTGATATGCTGGCCAAGAAAGGAGCAGCCTTAGAGTTTTTTTGAGAAGGTTCATGTTTTTGTTATCCCACCACCTTTTGCAAGATCAATATTTTGAAAAGATACGGCTGAAACTTTTTTAAATAGACCTGTTTGTTGTAATAGGGTCTCTAATGAACAACACCTTTCTGTATATGTGGTGGAGCTTGACTAAGGCAAACTTGTACTAACTTTATTTCTTTACTTAATGCATATCTGATTTACCAAAAAAATAAAAAAACAAACTAATAATATATCAAAAGATGACTTTTTGCGTCTTAAGTGTCTTAATCAGTTGGGCTTCATGGAGCTCACTGGCAATGGCGTGAATGGCTACTCGTTAAAAAATGGTGCATATATATATATATCTTTGTGTTTAAAAATGATGCATATATATTCTAATCGTCTAACAAATGATGTATATTTATTCTTTTCGTTAACATACAGAATTAAGAAAAACTTAAAACTATTTTTTAATTTCAAAAATATCATGCGCTTTTAAAAAATTACCCCACCAATTTTTTCAATTCCTCTAGACCCGCCCCAATAAAAAGAAGTCAAATCCATCTTTTCTTCATACCCAATCAAAACCTATTTTTTTACATAGAAGAGACATTTTTCTTTTCATTTAGATCGGATTTGGAAGGGTACAAAAATGATTGAGGTAATTTGTTTGTGACATTTTTTGAAATTGAAATACCTATTTTAATTTTTTTTTTTTTGTGATATATCTACCACTTTTTCCTCAATAAATTACGGTCGTTTGCTAATTAATTTTTTTTGGTGGGATAAAACACCAACTCAATTGTTTGACTTTCTTACCCTACCTACATTCAGCTGCATTTTCATAAGCAATATATATTTGACCATCTTTTTTTCTTTTTGGGAAAAGACATCGTTTCCACCCCAAACTATACCCGAAAAGTCTAAGCCACACCTAAACTATACTAGTGACCTATTACACACCTTAACTATAAAAAAATGATACTTTTTACATCCTGTCAGGCATTACACCACTTGCATGTGGTGTGGTGTTTTACACGCGCTGCCACGTCAGCGCCACATCAGCACCACGTCAGCATCATCCGAAAAAATAATAAATTTATTATTTTCATAAATTCTTATTTTAAATTTAAATCCTTTTTCTTTCTTTCTTTCTTCTTCATAATTTTTTATTTATTTAAATAATTATGTTTTTTTCTTCAATGTCCAAAACCATGGAAGTGCAGGTATTCTTCAATGTCCAAAATCATCTTCTTCAATGTCCAAAACCTTCTTATTCTTCTTCTTCTTCAATAAATTCTTCAATGTCCAAAACCATCTTCTTCTTTTTCTTCAATTACCAAAATAAAAATAAAAATTAACAGGATCATATTCTTAACGAAAAGATGATATAAAATCAATACACCCAAGCAACAACTACATTCAGATTCAATGTCATCTTTTTTTTTTTCTTCAATGTCCAAAACCATCTTCTTCTTTTTCTTCAATTTCCCAACAACCATAATGCCATCTTCTTCTTCTATTGTTGATATAAAATTAATACACCCAAACAACAACTTCATTCAAATTCAATGTCATATTCTTCTTTTTTTTCTCCAATAAGTTTTCTCCAATCCTTACAAGTCTCATCAAAAAGAGATTTTGATCGACTTTTTTTTTTTTTAATTTCAATGATTTTCAACAAGATGAGCAAAGAATTTTAAAAGTACAAGAACAGATTAATTTGAAAGTATATCAACAAGATGAATTGAATTTAGAAAGCAATAGTTCGACTGCGTCCGGTGAACCTTCTTCTCACTTCAACACGCCGATTCAACTTCTCTTTTTCTCTACAAAAACTACTATGGAAAAATTATTTTTGTCAACCACAAGGAGCAGTGGTTGTGAATTGAAAAAAAATGAAGAAGAAAGAAGATTGAGAGAGAAATAGAAAAAAAAATTAAAAATAGGGTTGAAGGAGAGAGAATATGTGTGGGGCTGGGTGCTGGGTGAGGGTTTTAAAGAATAATTTTGGCTTTAGACGCGCCTTTTTTTTCAATTTAATTTTATTTTCACGTCAGATTTAGGGTGTAAATAGTTTCACTTTTTTATAGTTTAGGTGTGTAATAGGTCACTAGTATAGTTTAGGTGTGGCTTCGACTTTTCGAGTATAATTTGGGGTGGAAATGATGCCTTTTCCCTTTCTTTTTTTCTTTCAAATTAGTCCCCCACCCCCACCCCCCACCCCCATCCCCACCATTTGAGTAAATAGTGTTATATAAATTGTAATATTAAAATATAATATTATTATATTTAAATGTATACAATAACAATAATATATTTCGTGTATTTCTACAAAGTGGAGTCTGATCAGGAGGGTAAATGTATGCCATTCATATCACTACTTCAGATAAAGTAGAGATGCTGTTTCCAGTAGACCCCCGGTCAGGTTAAACGTGAAACAAGTGTTGAGTGAAATTTTAGAAGTTATTTTCTCAAGCTGTATAAGGCTCTATTTTTTTTTAAGATTCAGACGTCTGAATCTGAATCCACATCTGAATGATTAAGATGTTGTCTCTAGATCTAAAAACTGAATAATTAAGACTGCTTGTTTTTCAACATCTGAATGTGTAAAAAAATTTATTTGTATACATAATAAAATAAAAAATACAATTCAAATAAAAAATTAATTATATATTAAAAAAGTATGTAATTTAATACAATAAAATTATTAGTATTTGATTGAAAAAAAATATTTATGTTTGTTAGTGATAGTGGAGATGGCTTATAATGGTGGTTGCAGTGACGATGATTGATATTAGTGATTAATAATGTTGGTGGTGATAATTGTGATGGTTGGTATTGTAGTGACTGTTATGATGGTGGCAATTGATGGTGGTGATGGTTGTTGTGACGTGACGTTGTTTGATGTTAGTAGTTTAAAGTGTTGATTGTGTTGGCTGAAACATGAATTAATGATGATTGACGATGTGTTGGTGCTAGTTGGAGATGTTATTTGTTGTGATGGTGGAGATGGTTGTTAGTAGAAATAAATTATAGTGATGATGGTGTTACTAGTGGCAATGATGGTGGCGGTCAAAGAATGTGTAGAGGTTGTGATATATTAGTGGTAGTTAGTGGTGGTGCTAGTTGTGATAGATGAGTTGGTTGGCAGTAGGGATTGACCAGTAGTGGTTACTGATTGTGGTGTTGTTGATGACAGTGGTGACGGTGAATAGTTAGAATAAAAGAGGTAGTAGGTGTGGTAGCGGTTGATAATTGTGGTTGGTAGCGGTATTTTTTTTTATGGTGGTTGTGATGGTGGAGGTGGTTGGTAGTGGTGGGTGGTGGTTGACAATGGTGACGGTGACAGAGGTGGTTAGTGGTGGTGACTATTGAATATGAATAGAGTGGTGAATGTTATCCAATACCAGAATATCCCTTCAGACCTATTAAGACTTGGTTCTAAATCTGAATGATTAAGACCTATTCAGACCTATTAAGAGTTAAACCCTTAAAAAAAACAAATGCACTTAATGATTTGAAGTCTGAACCATTCAGATTCAGACTTCCATTAAGTGCAAATAAATGAGGCCTAAGTAAAAGAGGCTTATTTTAAAACTTAGCTATTACTTATGCACCACCCATCGAAACTCATTTTACTTTCTCATGCGGTCGGCTGATTTGGAAAAGATTTATAATTTTTCAAGAAACAAAAAGTTAAAATCTTAAATATATTTCAATATATTCTCTAAGAAAAACTGGGTTTATTCACTCCAAATAGGTCACTTCAACTGGGTAACATGCTTGCCATCTTTCTAGCAGCGGTTCAACGGAGAGACGACTAAAACAATTACTTTAGGTCCCAAAAACATAAGGCTCCAAATTTATAATTTACATATTATATATTCATATTATAAATTTATTAATAAAATATGTTTCTTTTGTCTCAATTTATGTGAAACTTCTTCCTTTTAATCAGTTTGAATTAAAAAACTGTATACCTTCATATATTTAATACAAATATGTATGATTTATTTTAAATAATTAATTCATAAGTCTTCTTGTTATTCTTAAATTTTTCTCAACCAAACATAAATTGATATGGAGGGAATGATTTTAGTTATTTTTTTCTTCAAAATTTGAATTAAATTATTCAGATAAATAAGCAATATTTTATAATAAAATTAAAAAATATATTTCTTTTGTCTCAATTTATGTGAAACTTCTTCCTTTTAATTAGTTAGAATAAAAAAATTGTATACCTTCATATATTTAATACAAATATGTATGATTTATTTTAAATAATTAATTCATAAGTTTTCTTGTTATTCTTAAATTTTCTCAACCAAACATAAATTGATATGGAGGAAATAATTTTAGTTATTTTTTTCTTCAAAATTTGAATTAAATTATTCAGATAAATAAGCAATATTTTATAGTAAAATTAATGTAATATGTGAAATTTGACGATGACTTTTATAATTTTTTTAAAAAGTCTGGTGTAATATATGCTAGAATTGATTTATTACTTACAAAGAATGAATTGATCTATTTTTTCACTTTAAATAGATTTGATTTCTTTCAAATGTATGAAGTTATTTTGACATCTATTTTGTATTTCAAAATTGAGCTAATTAAATAATGAGAATTTTTCTGCATTATCAATATAAGTTTCTTATAAAATGTTATTTGAGGCTTATGAATAGAGTTACAAAGTATCTCTATGGGTTTTTTGAGACAGAGGAGTTGAGCCCAGTTAAGACCACCTATTTTCACTTTATACTTATGCTTGGGCATTCTTCGGTAAATGTCTTAGGTTTTCTTGAGAGAATGGTTCAGACTTTCATTTAGTGTGTTACTTTGGGGGTTTAGATTTTAGATATACAGTTAGCTACTGCTACAAATCTCTCTAGTATTGATGTGGTATTGTCGAGCATTACTCTACATCCAGTGAATTTATCCGCTATGTCTATAGAGGGGCAGAGTAGGTTCATGGAATTCATGAGGACAGATCCCCTAGATTAATAGGGATCCAAGTATTAATAATTATGAGTGTTTGATTGGTTGCCACGATAGGTTGCATAGGTTGGGCTTGGTAGGCTCTAATGAAGTAGATTTGTACTGCTTTTCAATTGTAGATTTTTATTTCTTTTCAATTGTTTGAACCATCCAGACAGTGGAAGGGGATTGCGATTGGCGACAGGTCAGTTAGGCCGTCTTTTCTATTTTGGGATTGATTTACTCAAATTTTTCTAGAGGAGTTTATATGAATTCATGAGGAGCATACGAGAAAGAGGCCTCGTAGACTTGACTATGATAGCAATATGCATGGTAGATGCTAGATTTCTTATGGTTATTCTCAGAGGAGTTTGGGCCATAGTAGCCGTTCAAGTTCTTTGTATTTAGTTCAGTGGACTCCTACTATTTTAGGTTGCTTCATATGTGGGATGTCGATCTCTATGAAAGGGATATGGATATAGAAATGCATCATCAGTAATATAGGGAGATGACAGGTCTCAGTAGTTTCTTAGGGTGAACTTACTTTTGGTATAGTGGTCACAGGTATGGTTTCAATACACTTTTGTTTTGTATCGGTAGTATTTGATTGTGGTTCTACATTCTCTTATTGTGCTTACTTATTCCGCACTGGGTCTTGATGTGACTTGTGAGTTTTTTTATCGTGTATATTGATATTACTATCCCAATAGGTGATTCTTAGTGGTGGATTGGGTGTGCCGATCTTATGGTGTGACTCATTTAAAGTATATCACTGAGTTAGATTTGATTTCTATGAATATTATGGATTTCAATGTGATTTCGGTATAATTCTCTTGATGGTTATGCTGTGGAATAGTGGCGGATCAATGGTAGATATTGGTATGTTCAGATTATAGGATGTATTTAGAGGTTTACTTGAGGTTCATGATGTCTATTGAGATTGATAATGTGATTTGTTTATTTAAATGGTGAGTTGTGAATAGAGGAAGCTTACAACTGGTGAACTTTTGCAAAGTTATCTGAAGGTGTCATTAGGAATATACGTGCATGGATTTTGTATTTATTTCCCTCTTTTAGAGCTATCATTATTAAAGAATTGGTATCGTACTAAAATTTCTACAAAATAACCTCGGATGAGAATTTTGACAGCGCCTTCAACTTCAAAACATTGATTTTAGGCTAAAGGGACCCTTGGTTCAGTTCTTAAGGTTTTCAAGACTCGTTTGGGCAATTGGATAGATTCAATGACAAATAGAACTATAGGTGTAGGCCCCACATTTAATCAAAATAATCTCATATGAAAGTTTTGATGGTTCCATTAAGTCTGAAATATTAAAATTTGTAGGGCAACAGAGTTCATTTGTGCACACACGAGGTTCTAAATGAATCTCGAGCACCCGATTGAAATCCATTTGGACTTAGAGAAATCTGGTGCCTGGCACCATCTGGTGCAACCTCTTAAGTGGACCTTTGGTCGCTTAAGCGATAGTCATTTTAGTGGCTTAGACGGTATGGTATATGACTGCTTATCCGCTTTAGTGGCCAAGGTACCGCTTTAGCGATGCCCACATCCATGTGCCCGACCCTTTTAGAAGACTTATGCAACGGACAAGTGGTCGCTTTAGCGACACTTGAGGATTGTTAAATCCTCCTTTTCACCCAAATTTCTCATTCATTTCTCAACCATTTTCCTTCATGTTTGAGAGTTTGGAGCGTGGTAAATGTGGGGAATTATCCATTGAAGCTAAGGTAAGTTAGCCCAATACTCCTTGGTCATTTCCTATTATTTTCCCCATCAAATTCCACCCCTATCTCGTTGTAAATTCTTAGAAATTAGGTCTTTAAATTCTTGGACTTTAGGGGTCTATTTGGACCTTAATTTGTGTCCTGTTTGTGTACAACTCTTGAGCATATATTCCTTATTCTTCGTGGGACCTCGTGAAGAATTCAATTTGGACTTTATTTGTGGGCCCTACGGGCCCATTTTTGACCCAAATTCTGACCCGACCTTTTATATAGCAATATGGGTCTCATTCTATTCCTATTGATGTGTAGATTATTATTTTGATAGCATGACAGTATTTTGGGGTTGTGGAGAAAAGGTGAATGATTTATGAATGCTTCAAGGCTTGTGGTTTTGGCATTGAGGTAGGCTTTAGTCTAATTTTTTTCATGAGATAGTGTGTAGTGTAGATTCCATGCTAGGTGGTATGATAGGACATGTTTATGACTAGAATATCATGACTTAGACTAATTTGGGAGTTTAGGGATTGAAGGGTGAACCGACCCTTAAGATGGAATACTTGTTATAGCTATAGAATCCTATCACCCTGGGATATAAGCATGTTAATCATAGTTCGATGTTAAGGATCCTTTAGAATAAGGTTTATTATTGACTTTGTGAATTTGATCGTAGTTTCGCGAATTACAGTATTACCTTTGTGCTAGTTATGTACTATTGGGCCCGAGACTATGCTTATGATACCTATTGGACTCCAGGTGAGCATCCTACCCTTAGAAATGGTGTGATTCTGATTTATGGACACTTAGGCACTATTTTTGTATTGTTTAGATACTGGTGCTGACATGCATACTATTATGTGCGTTTACGCTCACTCAGTGGTATGATTCCAACCAAACCATGATTTTACTATTGTTTTCTAAAAAAAGATTTATTCCCTCTCTTCACTTTTAAAAGTATTCTTTTATAATGAAAATCATACCACTTTATTAAATAAATTTTGAGCTTTTGGAACCAAAGATGATGTTTTGGAAATTAGACCGAGATAAATTTTGGTCCATGATTTATCCACTCTTTTACCACTACTATTTACTTTGGTTGAGATAGAGATTCTGATCCTTTCTACACTTTTATGCTGTTTTAGTCCCGAATTTGATCTCGAAAAGTGAATTTACGGATTTACACTCTTTTAGTCATGGTTTGAGTTCATGCGCTTGTGTGTATATATATATATATACATACACACACACATATCTCTTTGGTACTGGATGAAGTAGATTGATAATGATGATTGAAAATCCTAGATAGGGACCACGTAAGTGTATACAGATATTCTCGAATCCCCTATGGTCCTCTTTGTCCGTGAGCCATCATGCCGGAGAAAAGAGGTCACCGTAGGTCTCGCCTTTGCGAGATTTTAAGCTAGAAGGTTGTATACACTTGGATCAGATATAGTACAATGGATTTACTTTTCATAGATTCATTCATATGCATTGCTCATCACCAGTATGCTGTTTGGTGATTAGATCTATTAGTCTCATGGGGGGAAGGGGTTACATAGGTATAGGCTATAATTATTGTCTGTTGAGTATTGATTGAACCTTCCGAGATTATGAGGGTTCGGTTAGATATTGGTTGTCCGAACTAGCTGTGTCACATTCCAAAAATACAAGGGTCATGATGGCACTTGTTGCGGCGAACCTTAACAAGTAATCCTATCACCCAAACTGATACACAAAAGAAAAAAGACAGATATACCCCCAAGGTAAGACTTCTAGAATAAAGCCGAACCATATAGATATGATAAAAGCGGAGAGAATAAAATCAACTATACAACCATAACTCCCAAAACTTGATGTCAAAATTATAAAAAAGTAGCTAGTACAACTCGAATCCAAATGAAATACATAAGATGTCTACATACAAAAGAAAACTCTATCTCTGAAGTGAAAGTAAAGAAACAGTCTATAAGAAAGGTAGTAGAATATATTCGAACACCTGTAGGGAAACCACTACCTTGGAAGCGCCAAATCTTGCTTGAATCATTCAAGATAGAGCGCACTCGAACTAGGACCTGCACCGAAAGGGCACAGTAGGCGTGAGTACAATCCACTTATACTAAGTTGGTATCATAGGCCGACCGAGCAATGTAGAAAATAAGGCATGCAAAATACACACTAAGGTCATGTCACCTGCAATTAGAAAATGTCCAACAACAGCAACCCACACTGCTTGTACTAATAGTTCTAATATATATATCACAAAACAACAATAATACAACAAGTATGACACAAGCATACATTATCTCACATGAAACTATAAACAGAGAAAAACACATATATACAGGATGGTCAAGTTTAAGTAACAGGATATAAAGTAAGTAGACATATAACAAGTCAATATGGAAATCCAATCACAATATCAATCACAATAAAGAAAATGTAATGTATGATATGATGATGATGATGATACACGAGGTTGGCACACAACCTTGAAATTGGCACACAACCTTGAGATTTGGCATACAACCTTAGCACACAACCTTCAAGATTAGCACAAAGACTTGAGGTTGACATACAACCTTGAGCAATATTTAGTATTTCCAGTAGTTCCAGTATTTCTAGTGTTTCCAACATTTTCAGTATTTTCAGTATTTCCAGCATTTTCAAAGCACATACATAACATAAGATACAAATCAAGTACACATACATGAGAACAAAAATATATATAAAAAATAAAATAAATAAGTGAAATAATGCGTATGATGATGTAATGTTTACAATTATTCAAATGAGTATTTCCACAATCAATCCACATGATGTATTTCCACAACCAACCACAATGTTACAATTCCATAACCACGTGAGCTAATATCCGCTCATTATTTTCAATATTCATGAATTCTCCACATGATTCATATGCCCACAAGGTATGAATATTTCACAATAAGCCAAAGGCACCACAATAAGCATTTCCAATCAACACAATACGATAATTCACATGTATTCTAGATTATCAATATTTCATAAAACCCCGCACAGCCACACATAACACATGATATCTTAGATTCAACAATTACATCACATTCAGGCCCCCACATAGGCACAACATATAGATAGATATATTTATGATTATTTCCCACCCTTAACATGTATTTTGGTATACAAATTAATTACCCAACCCAGTTTGAAGAGTTAAGCCATAACATACCTCGAATGCCAAAACTGTCCGCTACACTTCGAACCCACAACTTTACTTTTCATGAATGATCTCAAAATCAACTAAAACCAAGAAATATAGAATCTATGCGTCAAAATAAATCCAATGATACCCATATTGACTACTTTTGATTTGGGGTCAAAACAAACCCCCAAAATAGGTTTTTGAAAAAGAAGGAAAAAATCATAACTTTACTTCAAAAATACATTCTCCATATTTTTAGGAACTTATATGTAAAAACCCAAGTGAAATTGAGTCAAAAGCGAGGTTCAAATCAAAGAAAAACCATTTTTAAGATTTACCGGGTAAAATCTTTGAAATCTGGGTTAAAATCAAGAATCAGAGTTGTTTTAAAGGTTAAATTGATGAAAAACTAGTAATTATAAGATTAAAATATTACTTAAGTGAAAAAAGTAAAATTGAGATTTAAAATCAACCCTTAAGATTTTTGAGGTTTTGAGAAACTAATCAAGAAATTACTAAGAAAAGGACGAATTCTTACCTTAAATCCATAATAGAATCAAGATATAGATATTAATCTAGCTTCTCAAGATCCCACAAGCTTCACTTTTACGATTCCACTCTATTTTAGGTTTAACTCCCAAGAGGCAAGGTGAAAGAATGGACAAAATGAGCCAAAAAGGGGTAAAAAAAACCCAGCATTGCAGAAAAAATCTGTTATACATAGTGCAATTTTTTTCTAAGTCCAAACGGACTTCGACGAGGTGCCCGAGATTCATTTGGCGTTTGATATATAAAACAAACTCTGTAACCATACTAAATTGGATGCTTCAAACTCAATGGCGAGATTAGATTTTCAAAAAAAATTGCCGTTTATAGAAAGTTGACCCCCGAAACTCGAAATCATAATTTTCCAAATCGAGGGTCAAAATGAGATTTAAAAGCCATAAAATCACACCATAGATGTTACCACCCTAAAATTGACATTCCGAATCTGCTGGAGAAGTCAGATTTTCCATTCGAGGTTATTTCGATCAAATGTGAGTCCCACACCCATATTTCTAATTTTCCAATTTTCCAACCAATAGGTCGAAATGAGATCTCGAACCAAAGGTGTACCTAGTCTAAAATTAATATTAGATGCTGGCACAGTCCGTTTAGACATCCATCACATGGATCAAAAGATATCTACATAAGTCCAAAATAAGTCTCTCGAAGCCATCAAAAATCATAATATCACATAAATGGTATCAAAATACATTAAAAACTGTGTCAATCACCCCACACCCCAGAAATACCATAAAGTAGCCATGGGGAGGGGTAAAATAGTCAAATCAGACAAAATCATAAATTTCACGTATTTCATCAAATTTTCAGGTCGTTACAAACTGGTTACTTTATTGTTGTAATTATGGTTAGTTTGTGGTAGGTTGATTATGCATTGGTACCCATGAATGTTGGTATGTTTTTGAGCCCTTCACTTTACTATGGAAAATTGAATTATTTACAGAGTATTTGTGGTTAGACTGTTTGACTAAAGGCCTTAATCATGCTAGCATTAGCTTACTACTTGGTTAAGATTCCCTGGTGAGGTTAGGGTGACTACCTCAGGTTTTCCCCTTTGATTTAGTATTATATATATATATACACATACAAAACACAGTGTTATCGTATATCCCTCTATTTCCTTGTTCATTTATATTGTATATGTACTCTTTGGCCTTGTATACTTCTATGTATCATTCTCTAATGACCCTTCAAGATATTTTTAATATTTCTACTTATATTTACTGTTAGGGCTTCTTCATAGATACCTCAAGTCATTTATGACTTGCTAGGACTGTCCGTTCAATTATCGGACAGTTCATTTGTTTTTTAGAGCCAATTTCCTGTTTGAAAGTCTTCGCTGGTTCCAAATGAACATCGAGAAAAAAAAATTAGTAAAACGATCTTGGATGCAAATTTTGACTTTTCCAGCAGATCCGGAATATCGATTTTAGGCTAGTTAGACCTTTGGTTCAGGTCCCAATACGCCCGAGCTCATTTTGTCCTATTGGTCAAAAAGTGAAAAAATCAAAAGATATGGGTGTGCGGCGTACAATTTGTATAATCAACCTCAAATGGAAAATTTTACTTTGCCATCGCATTCAAAACATCAAATTTAGTAGGGTTATATAGTTTATTTGAAAAAATCAGATTCCGAATGAGTTCCGAGACATTGATCGAAACTTAAAAAAATTCCAAGCTTCAGATGTCATCTGTCATAATAAACGATAGTGTGATTGCGAGAGAGGGAGGGAGATCACGGGATAATGATCATGATCCAAGGAGTGAAATTCCTGAATCTCCTTACCTGAGAAGGGTATTTAATGGCTCCTTAGGCCGCGTTTTGGTCATTGTCCCTCACTCTTGAGATCCCAAAACCCTAAATGGGTAAGATAACTCTAAATTGATATTTGTGGGTGACTTGGGAGCTTGATTATCATCTATTATTGTGAATATGTTCAAAATTAAGGTAATATTTCATCAATTTCTTGGTGAATTTCTTGGTTCTTGACCCAAAACCCCAATATAGCTTAGGGCTTGGTTTTAGCCCAAAATTAGATTTATTTTCACTCATTTCTTGAGGGTTATGATTACCTGTTCATGTATGAATATTGGGTTGACCTCAAAAATATGATTTTCGTAAGTGGGACACTTGGAGTTTTTGTGTCATTTTTGAACCCTAAGCACAATGGTGCAATATGGATATCGTTATTCTCGTATTGATGAGTAGATTATGATTTTGATAGTGTGATGACATTTTGGGATTATGAAGTGAAGATGAACATTTGGTGCATGATGTAAGGATTTGTGATTTGTCTTTGAGGTAGGCTTCTGTCCACTCTTTTTTGTAAGATGATGCATATTATATATTCCATGTGAATGTGAATATTAAGATGGATTGTAGGTATAATGGCTTAGTATTGAATATTGAAGTTGGGGGTTAGATGAAGGTTTTGACCCGTAAGTTGAAATGCTTATTACTTTTTTTTAGATCCTATTACCTCTTACCTAGATTGGACTAAATTGTAGCATGGATGTGATATAATTGTTGGTTTGGGTTGTGCTTTATGTGTTGGAATCATGGTTAGTATAACTAAACTTAGTTGGCTAGTCTAGTGATTTTGAAATCATAATTTGCATATAATTGACATAACTGCCCATGTTTCTAGACGAAGTTCCTATCTTAAGATTTGTTGTGGCTTACTTGACATCTAGAAGTTGAAATAGATAGCTTAGCCTAGTTTGGGATATAAGTTGCCTAAATATGGAAATTGAGGATTAGAAATGGGGTTGTCCGGCCCACCTTAGACCAAGACTTGTGTTAGCCTTTGTGGACTTATTTACAGATGTTAGGCATAGTTGAGACTAGTAGACCTTAGTGTAAGGTTACTTGGTGTATTGACGAATAGTGATGGCATTTTCCCTTGGATAATGACTTGTGGGTTATGGCCATGATATTACTTATAGAAATGATATTGGGCCTTTAGAGATGCCAATTCCTCTTAGATATGATATTGGGCTATTAGAGATGCTATTCCTCTTAGATGTGATATTGGGCCTTTGGAGATGTTATTTCTCTTAGATATGATAATTTTCCTATAGAGATGATATTTATCATAGTCATGGTACATAACCTATAGATACGAGATGTCTCAGATGTGATATGCCTCGTAGTTATGAGATATGCTTATTTATACATTATGCCTCCTTTAAGTGAGATGACTCCTAAATGTGAGATGATTATAGTTTTGCTTCATAGCTTATAGAAATGTTATGCCTCGTGAATGTGCTATGTCTATTTTAATAAGGTAATTTATATATACATGACTATTGATATGAGATATGGATACGTATGTAGGATTACGGCCGTGATTATGAAATGTTATGATTATTTCAGACATATTATTGGGTCGAAAGCTGTGTTATGATATTGGTTGGATATCCGGAAAGTGTTTATCCTTGTAAAGGAACTATTATAGTTTATGAAAATATTTATATATTTATATGCACATCTCTCCGGTATGGACAAAGAGATGTCCGGGAAGTGTTTATCCTTGTAAGGGATACTGGTGATGGAATGCATAGATTTGGTACATTCATGATCATTATATCTTTAAATGATGTGATTTTAGTTAAACTATGATCTTGTGACTATTCTTCCTAAATAAGATATTAAAATTCACTTTTCATCTAAAAAATAGATTTCTTTACGATATTAAATGCCTAACTAAATGGATGATTTATATTCATAAAAGAGGCTAAAAATGATGTTTAAAAGAATTAACCGATACTGATCTGTGATTTGATACTATTATTTCCTCTGGTCATGATACGTTCTGACCCTTTCTACACTTTTATAATGATGTAGTCTCGAGGATCAATCCGAGCAATGTATTTACAGATTTACATTCTTTTTACCACATCTTGAGTCCATGCGCCTATTATATATATACATTGGTGTTGATGGTATTGATGATATTTATGACCTGTTCAATTTTGAGTCATGATGATTTTTAATACCGGTTTAATTTCAATTCTTCAAAAACAACAACAACAACAAACCCAGTGTATTCCCACAAAGTGGGGTCTGGGGAGGGTAAAATGTATGCAGTCCATACCGCTACCTTCGAAAAAGTAGAGAGGCTGTTTCCGATAGACCCCTGGCTCAAGATAAAGAATAGTAAACAAGGTCTTAATGAAACATGAAGTAGGATGGATGGCATAACATAAATAAGGATTAATAAATAATAAAAATAGAAATCAGAGAAATACAAAATAAGAGCAATACGAAATAAGAAATAGAAAATAAGAAATAAGAAATAGGACACCCACCTAGTAGTAACATACACTCACAGACCAAAGACTCACCACACCTAAACTCTCCTGACTAGAGGCTCCTACCTATGGAAACAGTCCTAGTATTACTAACCTGTCTATACAAGAGCTCTCCTAACTACTTGATACAACCCACACACTCACACTAGATTCTACCCTTATCCGCAACCTCTACACCTTCCTATCTAGGGTTATGTCCTCATTAAGCTGTAGCTACTCCATGTCATATACAATTACCTCCCTCTAGTATTTATTCAGCCTACCTCTACTCCTCCTAAATCCATTCAAATCTAGCCTTTCAGACCTACGAACTAGGGCATCTGTGCCTCTCCTCATCACATACCCAAACCATCTCAACCTTCCTTCATGCATCTTATTATCCATCGAATCCACTCCTACCTTCTTCCAGATAATCTCATTCCTAACTCTATCCCCTATAGTAAGTCCACAGATCCAATGAAACATTCTCATTTTTGCCACCTTCAATTTTTGAATGTGGGAGTTCTTGACTAGCCAACACTCCACTCTATACAACATGGCTAGATGTACTGCCATTCTGTAGAATTTTCCTTTAAGCTTAAGGTACATATTATTATCACACAACACTCTCTAGGCAAGACTCCACTCCATCCAAACTTCTCTAATATGTTTAGAGACATCCTCATCTATCCGCCATTCCCCTAAATCATATACCTAAGATAATTAAAACTATCCCTCTTACAAAAATCCTGGGAATCCAACCTCACCACCACTTCGTTCTCCTATATCAAGTCACTAAAATTATATTCCATGTACTCTGTCTTGGACCTACTCAGCCTGAACCCCTTAGATTTAAGGGTTTGCCTCCAAACCTCTAATTTTTCATTCACACCCCCCACGTCTCATCAATCAATACTACATCATCCGAAAATAACATACACCAAGGTATGTCACCTTGAATACTCCGTGTTAACATGTCCATCACCAATGCAAATAGGAACAGACTAAAAGTCGATCCTTGATGCAACCCTGTCTCGATCAAAAAATGCTCTGAATCTTCTCTCGCTGTCCTCACCTGAGTCTTACCTCAATTGTATATGTTCTTAATAGCTCTGATGTACTTCGTCGAGACCCCTCTCACATCCAAGCATCTCTAAAGAACCTCCCTAGGGACTTAGTCATGCGCCTTCTTCAGGTCGATGAACACCATGTACAAATCCCTCTTTCTTTCCCTATACTGCTCCACCAATCTCCTCACCAGGTGGATTGCCTCTGTCATCGAGCGACCAGGCATAAATCCAAACTGATTCTTGAAAATAGATACGACCCTCTTCAATCTCCACTGAACCACTCACTCCCAAATCTTCATAGTGTGACTCAACAACTTAATACCCCTATAGTTGTTACAACTCTGAATGCCACCCTTATTTTTATATAACGTAATCATCGTACTATATCTCCAAGCCTTAGGCATTCTCACAGTCTTGAAAATGCCATTAAATAAATTAGTCAACCACCTTAAACCTGCCCCACTAGTATACTTCTAAAAATCCATTGGAAACTCGTCAAGCCCCGTCGCCCTACCCCTACGCATGCTATGAATAGCCTCTATGACCTTATCAACCTTAAAACATCTACAGTATCTGAAATCACAGCTCTCCTCTACGAGCTCCAGCTCCCCTAACTCAATGCCTCTGTCCTCCTTCCCGTTCAAAAGTCTATGAAAATACTCCTGCCATCTTTTCTTAATGTGAACATCCTCCACCTAAACTCTACCATCCTCCCCCTTAATGAACTTAGCCTTAGCAAGCCTATACAACCTATTTTCCCCGTCTTTCTCCTCTAACCCTGCATATAGGCTCTAAAACGCTGCTGTCTTAGCAGCCGTAACTTCTAACTTAGCCTCTTTCCTTACTACTTTGTAAACCTCCCTATTCACCTACTTCTCCTCTTTATATTTAATCTCAACCAACTTAACATATGCCTCCTTCTTAATCTCCACTTTCTTCTTAACTTCTTCATTCCACCATCAGTCCCTCTTATGCCGTCCTGCCCGACCCCTTGAAACACCCAACACTTCTTTAGAAGTCTCCTGATACATATAGAAGCCCTATCCCACATAATATACATGTCCCTCTACACTCCCATACCCCCATTCCTTCTATCTTCTCCCCTATCTCCAGCACACTAATTGGCGTCAAGACACCCCACCTAATTCTAGGTTGACCCTTCCCGGCCTTTCTCTTCTTGCTCTTCTTAGTAATCAATTCCATCACCACAAGCCTATGCTGGGTTAAAATATGCTCACTCAGAATGACTTTACAGTCCTTACATAAAACCCTATCCTACTTCCTAAGCAGCAGAAATTCAATCTGAGTTTTGGCTATCACACTTTGAATGGTAATTAGGTGATCCTCCTTCTTCAAAAATCTTGAATTCACTACCACCGGCCCAAAGTCCCTTGTAAAATCCAATAGAGCATCTCCCGCATCATTTTTATCACCGAAACCAAAACCTTCATGCACATCATCTTAACATCCCGGTAAAACCCCAATGTGCCCATTGAAGTCCCCTGCTATGAAAATCTTCTACGAGCTAGGCATACTTCTCACTACCTCATCCAAATCCTCCCAAAATCTTGCTTTCACCTCCTCTTCCAAGCCTACCTGCGGTGTATACACACCATACACATGCAACGTAAACCCCTTAATAACCAACTTAATCATTATCAGCCTATCAGTGACCCTCTTAACCTCCACCACCTTCCCTCTAAGCTCCTCATCTGCTAAAATGCACACTCTATTCTTATGCCTCTCACTTCTTGAGTACCTCAACTTATACCCATCTACATCCCTAGCCTTATACCCTACCCACTTAGTTTTCTAAACACACAAAATATTAATCCTCCTCTTATTAAGAATCTTCACCAGCTCTATAGACTTACCCTAAAGGGTCCCTATGTTCCAAGATCCTACCCTCAACCTGATGGTACATATTACCAATTTGATTCCGAAGGATGGTTATAATAGTGATGGTTATGAGAAAGAGTTTGTGATATTAATTTTATACCTTACATTCACTCTTGCATGAGCATGGCTTGTTGCCAGTATGCGCCTATGTCTATCAACTGGTATGGGAAAGCTGCATAGATATGGCTGATGATTATGCTTTATGTGTTTGTATACTGATTGAATCTTCCGAGCCTAAGGCGGAAGGGGTACACATAGGCTCGGCTAGGTATTTGGTTGTTCAGAATAGCTGGTTACTCACACTATTAGTGATATTGTTATTATCATTGTTATGATTATTGTTATGGCTAGTTTTTGATAGATTAATTATTGATTTGGTATTGAGATTTGAGGTTTGTTTTCAGCCTCTTCAATCATACAATTGTATTATTTTAGACGTTTATTTTATGTTTAGACATATGTATTAAAAACCCTGAGTATGATAGTACTAAATCCTAATAGGATTATAATGAGGCCTTAAAATGGAGACATGATGATTTAGGTTATTCTTTGAGTTTCCCTTATATATATAGGTATGTCTAGATATATGTAGCTATGATATTACAGTAAATCCCTTCCTTTATTTGTGTATATTGTATATTCATTCCTTGTCCTTGTATATTGCTATATATCTTCTTTCATTCTTTATTCATATATTAGCCAGGGATACACGATATAGTGTTGAGATTTTTAAGTATGGCGAGAATAGGATAGTTCATCCTCGATATTTTCTTAGCCTTAGTATGTTGGTCTCTTGAATATTAATAGGATAGTTTTTCCGTATTACCTTATTGGTTATTTATGTGGTTGCTGAACATTGAGTGTAGTTTCCATTTTATTTATATATTATATATATCTGCTTTATCTTTGGATCTCAGTTGGCATTCGCCTCTGAGTACCATTTATTTGGTTCTCATACTATACTTGTGCAGCCTACAGATCATAGTACGAATTACTGCTGTTAAGTTATGTATCATGTAGAGCAGCCATGGTTTGGAGACTTAGAGTGAGCTCCTGATATTCGGAGTATTACTTATCTCCCTCTTATGTATTAGACTAGTCTCTATATGGTATTCAGAGATAAGTTATATCAGCATATTCATTTTTACTTCACTTTGCACTCTTGTATTATTAACAACTCTTCTACTAATACCACCAGGTCTTGGGATTATATTATGTATTTGATTCTCTTATTTCATTTATTCCTCATTCTTTTCTTATATAATTGAGTAATTCATTACTAGCCATTCTGAACTATAGGGTTTGGCTTGCCTACTGGAGGGTTATAGTAGGCACCATCATGACTTAAGAAATTGGATCATGATAATTTAGTATTAGAGTCTAGGCTTAATCAGTGTATTAGTACACGAGCTAAGTATTTAGTAGAGTCCGACAGATTGGTACGAATACCTCCATAACCTATCTTCGAGAGGCTATATGGACATTTTAGAACCTTCAATTCTTGACTCCTTATCGTGTGTCCGCATTGCTATGAACCTCAAACATATTCTTTGACTCTATTCTATCCTCAAAGGATGATGCAACATTATTGACAGATATGGATGGGACTTCAACACACATTTCTAAAGTTTTAGCACAATGGCAGACTAGAGAGTCAGAGATGAATAACAAATACCTTCAGTATCAAACAAAAGTATTTAGGGCCAGCCTAAGGTACGATGCATAGCTGCTTCAGACCTTTGAGGTATTGGGAATCCAAGTCATATTGCCGATCCCTCACACCTATGGATAACATTCGAGTCATCAAGCAGTTCTCAGACTAGTATTGGGTCTAATGGTATTCATCAGGTTTCTTTGCCAGTATTGGAGTATGAGATTGGATTTCTCGAGTGGGCCTGACATAATTTTATGCTATATTCTTCTTAGCTGAACTTGGTGCATGGATTTGTTAAAGGAATAGAATTGCCACTCCATTTGGCATTGAAACATATAATAGTAGTTGGGTCTCCCTTCTCTCAAATTTTTGATTATGTGAGGTCCAGGTAGAGAGCATGTATTGGGACTTAGGGATGTAATAGAGAGGATCCATACCATTAATATAGTGCTATTGGTATTTTATCTAGGAGCTTGTATGGTTGTGATGAGATGAGACATTGGTTCAGAGAGCACCTCAGATGAGAGTTAGTTGATCAGATAGAGGTAGCATGTATTTCCTGCCAGCATAGAGTTCTTGAGTCAGGCTATGATTACATAAAGAATGGAAATTATGCTAGTGATTGCTCTCAGTATGAGTTTGCCAGCCATTTGGGCTTAACTTGTGTTAATCTCTGGGATTAAAGCTCCAGGAGTTTGTCATTAATGCAGAGAGATCGATTACTGGTATAGAGAGTGTCATCGACATGGGATTTCTAGTCATTCATCTCATTCATACAACCTCGTGATGTTGTGGAATCTTTGGTTAGAGATTGTGCGCTTGGCACCCCAATTGATGATTTACTTAATCGGTCTGAGTTTGGGCCCATTCAGATTTATTCTCCCTATGCCCGTCAGCTATGTGATTGTAGATTCCACTGTGATATGTATGCTTTTATTTCCCACATTTATTTTTTTATTATTTTTATTAGGGTCCTTGTACCCATTGACGATTATATACCTTGATGAGTTCATATTTATTATTGTATGCCTTGTTATTAAATTCTTGATTATGTGACTACTTTGTGGTTTATTTCTTTTAGTAGTGGATTGAGTATATTTGTATTAATATTTTCCCCCTCATGGGGTAGCATTTGGGTTTGAGTCCTATTTATCTTGGCATATTGGCCTCATTGTGGCCTTGAGTGGTATATGATATTGATGTTTATTTTAGTACCACCTACTCATTATATTAATATTGATATTGCTATTTCTATTGCTATCGCTGCTTGAGGTTATTGATATTATTACTTGATGTAATTGATCCTCGCTGGTAGCTGTTTAGACTAGTATTATCTAGTTTGAATTTCATTCTTTGTGATCTTATTCAGTGGCTTGAGTAGGTATAGCCCAATTTGACAATTTCATTCCTATAGCGCAATGAGGTTGATTATTTTCCCTCTTGGTTAGTTGTGTTAGATTGGTCTAGGAATGTATTATGCTATCGAAGGTAAGTTGACCTTCTTTGGTTTTGTATGACTTTTGGGTTGGCATTTAGTTATATTTCCCATTATTGAGTTTGAGATTCTTAGATTTGTCTATTGGGTTACGAATGCTTTTGTGTTGGCTATCCCTTTTTATATATCCCATTTTTGAACTTGACTAGTTTGGGTCCGTTCTTTGTTAGTAACTATTTCATTTCCCGATAACGGTGTGATATTGATATCGAGATGTCTTTGATTTATCTCTTAAATTTGTTGTGTTCAACTCCCTGTGATGGTTTGCCCTTATTATTTGCATGGAGATTCGATGATTTATTCTTATCATGATGTGACTCTTGTCTCCCGTGGAGTTAGAGAGATAAGAGATAGGTGGCCTTTTCTATGATCGCTTCTTATGTTGGCAAATTGGAAATTCCTTATCTTGATTTATTAGGTTCATTTTTTGGTTTATGGCATTGGTGTTGACATTTTCAGATGGTGTACTCTTTGGGAGTAGTATTCTTGAGTTGGATTCAACATGGTTTTATTCTCTGTTAATGGGACTTTATTCTTCGTTGATGGGATATCCTAGAGCGGATTGTTCAGTGATGAGTAGTTATGCCTTGATCTTCTTGGTTTTAGTCTCCGTTTCCATCTGAACTAGTTGTAGCATTGACATAGATTCTATTCCTTATTTTTCTCCATTTGTGTGCCCAAATAGCGCCTTATGAGCTTATTCTCATGTTTTCTATATGGACTTTCAGTGAACCAATTTTAGTTTTTTGAGTTCTCTATGATGAGATTGTGCGGACAAAACTCAGGTGGTTTTCCTCCTAGTTCAGAATACATAGCAAGTATGGATTGGTAAGAGAAAGTTATATTTGGATGTGGAGTCGGTTGTATGACTTATGCCTTGTTTTGCTTTTGTCTTGGTAATCCTTGGATTGGCCTATGCGGGTATCGAGATGGTATCAGTGTGTTGTGGTTTAGATTTATGTGCATCATCCTTTTTGATTTAGTTGGAGGCCATTTGATAGTTGGTGTTGAGTTTTGGGCTTTTTAGAAGTAAAGTTAGAGTTCTAGTAGAAAAAAGGGATACCTATGGTGAAATCCCTTGGAAGTGTTCTCTCTTCGTGGAGGTTATTTGGTAAGTCATGTTCGGAGCATGCGGGCCCAACACCTCATCCTTTTGAGGTTTTGAGATTCTTTCTATCCGTTGACTTTCGAGGATAAAAGTTCTTTTAGTATTGGATATTGTAATGCCCTTCAGGCCATTTTTCATATTTCTGCTTATCCTTGCCGCTAGGGCTTCTCTATTGCTCCCTAAGTCATTTATGACTTATCGGGACCGCCCGTTTGGTTACCGGGCAGTTCATTTGGTTTTTAGAGCCAAATCCCTATTTGAAAGTCTTCACTGGCTCCAAATGGTCATCAAGCAAAAAATTCAGTGAAATGATATCAGATGTGAATTTTGACCACTTTTGTAGATCTAGAATATCTATTTTAGGCTAGGTAGACCTTTGGTTAGGGTCCTAATGTGCCTGAGCTCATTTTGACCTATTGGTCGGTAAGTGGGAAAATCAAAAGATATGAGTGTGGGGCCTACAATTGGTCTAAACGACCTCGGATTAAAAATTCAGCTTCACCAACGTGTCCGAAATATCAAATTTAGTAGGGTTACATAGTTCATTTGTGAAAATCGAGTTCTGAACGAGTCTCTAGGCATTGGCCGAAACTTGGAAAAATATTAAGTTTCAACTGTCATCTATCATAACAGAGGATAGTACGACCGCGAGTGAGGGAGGGCAATCACAACACCACAATCATGATCCAAAGAGTTCGATCGCACATCTCCTTAGCCGAGAGGGGTATTTAATGACCCCTTAGGCCGCGTTTTGGTCATTTTCCCTCACTTTTGAGAGCCAAAAACTCTAAATGGGTAAGATAACTCTAAATTAATCTTTGTGGGTGACTTGTGAACTTCATTATCATCTATTATCATGAATATCTTCAAAATTAAGGTAAGATTTCATTAATTTCGTGGTGAATTTCTTGGTTCTTGACCCAAAATCCCAATATAACTTTGGGTTTGGTTTTAACCCAAAATTAGCTTTGTTTTCATCCATTTCTTGAGTGTTATGATTCCTTGTTCATGTATGAACATTGGGTTGACCTCGGAGATGTGATTTCTATAAGTGGAACCCACTTAGGGTTTTTGGTGTCGTTTTTGAACCTAAAGCACAACGGTGCAATATGGGAATCAATATTCTCGTATTGATGAGTAGATTATGATTTTGATAGTGTGATGGTATTTTGGGATTCTGGAGTGAAGATGAACATTTAGTGAATGATGTATGGATTTGCGGTTTGGTTTTGAGGTAGGCTTCCGTCCACTCTTCTTCATAAGATGATGAGTGTTGAAACTCTTGGGGGTTACACCACACAGTGAGGGACCTAGTCTCTTTATGTCAGTCATATGCAATGGAACAATGAAACAACTATAAAGTGCTGAAAAACTAAAGGCTTTACAGGAAATTAAAAACATAAGATTTAACGTGAAAACCCCCTTGATCAAGGGAGGAAAAATCACGACTTTCCCTCACAAGCTCCTAAAAAATCCACTATGATCAACCTCTTGATTGCAGACTCGATTTTTGCCCAACTCTAGGCTCCTCCTGCTTGTAGTAACTCGACTACAACTTCTCCTTGACAACTCTACCAAGACTCCCTCGACACCGATTAACTCTAACCAGTTTCATGCTTAGGCAACTCTACCTAAGCACTCTCAAAACAAGAAGAAAAGTTCATTACTCTTTTAACTTAAGTAATCCAGTTACAATTCAGAGCTCACTTAAGAATACTTACTCTTTCAGCTTAGAAAATAAGAACTTAAGCTAAATTGAGTTTTTGCCTTTTTCTCTTTTCACTCTTTTGAATTTTAAAAAACCACTTGATGAAGAAGCATCCTTTTTCTTTTATAGATAAGAGATGATTAGGGTTGAAATGCAATCGTACCTGGTTTTCTCAATAGTACAAGAAACACCTACGTAATTTTTTACACAAGATGACAAAAATGTGCAGACGCGTGCGAGCTATACTGTACCCTTGGACATTTAGGGACCTGGTCTCTTGAAGTCAGGTGCTCATCATCAAAACAAGATACAATAATTTTTCACCTTTCTGATGATGACAAACCAACCATAAAGTTTTGAGCATCAATGCTCATGCTTCATTCATCACATTTATCCAGTGTGATTACCACTACTAAAGATAAATGTCCACCCTATCATGAAACACCATGCTTCCACAACTTAGGGACTCGGTCCCTTGTTGTCAATTGCTATCAAGATTTACTTCCCCCTATTATTATGCCTTCACACCATCTATCAGATACTTTTCCCTAACAATATATCAACTATTCATATCTGCAATTCAACTCACATTTGCAGTTCAACATGGTACCTGGTGTCTACCACATATGAAATTAGTATCCCCCCTTTTGGCATTATTGAAAAGTATAAATAGTAAACCAAGAGTAAAATAAGTACAGGTTAGATAACTCGTGGCCACTGGGGCAATGCTAACATGAAGACCAACCTTTAAAATAAAGAAGATACAAATTGTGAGCACATAAACAAGAACTCATTCATAGTTGATAGTTTAGGTATCATAACAGTGCAAGATTTATATTTTTCCTTCCATAATAAGAGCCACAAAAGTTGAAGGAATTAAAAAGGTGAAGGATTTTGGGAGTAGGTTAGGAGAAGTAAGGCCATCATAAGACAGTTTAAGAACTCTTTGGTTAGCATCCTGATATCTGTATTCTAGCTCAGAATCTCATTGGTTAGAATTGTAACCTTTTTTTTAGTTTATCATTCTCCTTACTCCTAAGTTCTGTGAAGACCCTTGGAACTTCCTTTGTATATCTCTAAATTTGAACTTGTAATCTTCGAAATTCTACATCTTTAGTAATTGTCTCTTGCTTTTCGTCTTTTAGAAGCCCTACAAGGTTCATTATTAATCATTCTCTTCTTCTTTGGATCAGGCCCCTTAGAATTCATGTGATTTTCAGCAGAACTTGAAGATTTTACTCCGTAGACTCTTATTTTTAGGCTATCATTTTGTTTCTTAGTACCATCCAAAATTCCACTTGGCTTGAATGAGATTTTTAGTAACCCAAGTATGATCAATCATTACACTATCAGAGGGATCATGTGTTTTTTGGGATGAAGTTTTATCAGGAATGTGAGTGAAAAGAAAAGAAAAAAATTGCCTTATAATTGTTAGGATAGCTAAGCAATGGAGTTAATGCAAAGATGAATTTGATTTCAAATTTGGATAAGATAATTTTTTTGACAAGGAGAGAGAAGATATGGCCTTTTCTAATAGAATAACAAAAAATATGCACATTCATGATATTAACCTGAGAGATGTGACCAGGTCCCTCTCTTTCTTTGAGTGAATTCTCAAGTTTGTGCATACTTCATCTATTTTCTTCCAAAGCTGTTTTCTTGGGTGTATACCTGCAAATGTATGGTACTTAGTTAGACTAACAAATACATACTTTACCAAGGATACCTGTCTCCTGATCATAGCCAATTTTTATGGAGAAACACTGATTTATATGGTAGGTTAGGTCATTTTGATCAGACCTAACTTTAACCTATTCTTCAGAAATTATTCCTTGTAAAGTGACTTAGTAAATATATCTTCTATCTGATCCTTAGTCTCATAAAATTTCATACAGATAGCCCTTTTCTCAACATTGTCTCGTAAGAAGTGATGTCTTACATCAATATGCTTAGTCATTTTGTGCTGCACTAGATTATTGGCCATGTTTAGAGCACTTGTGTTGTCACACATTAGAGGAATAGTGTCTTAGAATATACCAAAATCTTTCAATTGCTGCTTGATCTATACCAATTGAGCACAACAAGAAGCTGTAACAACATATTCAACTTCAACAGTACATAGGGCAACTGAGTTTTGCTTCTTAGATCCCCAGGAAATTAAGGATGAGCTAAGAAAATGTGCCATTCCTGAGGCGCTTTTTCTATCTACCAAATATCCAACATAGACAGCATTAGCATATCCCACCAAGTAAAAACTGTCTCCTGTGGATAGTATAGGACCAAGTCCCCTATCCTCTTTAAATACCTAAGAATTCTTTTTACAGGACTCTTTTGGGCAGGCTTGAAATATGGCACATATTCCTACACTAAATACAATGTCTGGACTACTTGCAGTGAGTTACAACAAGGATCCAATAATCCCTCTATACATTGTCTCATTTACTGAAGGACATAATTCATCATTATCTATTTTTGAGCTAGTTTCAATTGGAGTATCAATTGGTTTGGCATTTCCCATGTTATATTTCTTCAGTAACTCCTTGATGTACCTCTCTTGATAAATCATTGTCCCCTGAGAAGTTTTTTTAATCTGTAGTACTAGGAAGAAGTTCAACTCACCCATCACACTAATTTCAAATTCACTTCCCATTAGCTTAGCTCTTCAAATAGGAATTCAGAAGTAGCTCCAAAGATTATGTCATCAACATATATCTGAAGAATCAATTGGCTACTACCTCTAGTCTTCAAGAATAAAGTATTATCTATTTTCCCTCTTTTGAAGCCATTTTTCCAGGAGAAACTTTGAGAGTCTCTCCTACTAGGCCCTTGGTGCTTGCTTCAAACCTTAAAGAGCTTTGTCCAATTTAAGTACATGATGAGGAAAGTCTATATCTTCAAAACCTAGAGGTTGTTTGACATAGATTGGTCCCTTCGAGTTTCCATTCAAGAAGACACTTTTGAAATCTATTTGAAATAATTTAAATCCCATATATGTAGAAAATGTAACAAGAATTCTGATTGCCTTTATTCTTTCTACTGGGGTAAAAGTATCATCATAGTTAATCCCTTCTTCCTATTTATAAACTTGAACAACCAACCTTGCTTTATTTCTGTTAATAGTTCCATTTTCATCTTGCTTATTTTTGTACACCCTTTTGGTTCCAATAGTTATTCTATAAATAGGCTTGGGGACCAGATGCCA
The DNA here is from genome assembly GCA_030864215.1 of Capsicum pubescens. NCBI lineage: Eukaryota > Viridiplantae > Streptophyta > Magnoliopsida > Solanales > Solanaceae > Capsicum > Capsicum pubescens. The sequence continues at coordinate 189,108,062 of CM061548.1, forward strand.
GACTTTGCTTCTTTTAAATTGTTAAAGTTTCTCTTGCATTGCATTGATCCAATCAACATCTTTCAAGGCTTTTTTCACATTCTTGGGCTCAATTTGGGATACAAAGGCTAAAAATACCATAACATTTCTGGATTGAGCTCTTGATTCCAAAGGTGTAATCAATTATAAAAAGAGTTGGAGAATTTCTAAATAAAAGATTTCTTTTTTCTTAGTCTAAAAAAGAGAGTTCCATATTAAATGAAACATATAGAATTGTCCTTTAGTATATATATACAAAATGAAATTATTTTTGGAAGTAAATCAAATTTCCACCTTAAACACTTGTTTTGATTCTCCTAAATGGGTCTCTTTTCTTGAACGTATTTTTCTGTAAAAATAATTAATTCACATTAAAATTTAAGATTTTGATCTATACCCATATTTTATTTTAGATTTTTCGATATTGGGTTGTATTAACATTGGATCTTTTCACAAAAAAATCATTTTGGATAAAAAGGCTGAAAATGCCATAACATTTCTAGCTTAAGTTCTTATTTGGACTCCTGTTTCCAAAGGTGTTGTCAGATTCTCAAGGGGCTGAGAGGATTTGTGCCTCCAGTTTTGCATTTGAGATTGATTCCACTAGGACTAGGTCCATGTGAATTCTGACTAGTTTCTTCTGGTTGTTCTTCTACTGGAGCTGGGATTTATGACTGAGATCCTGGATCACCTTCACTTTTATCATTCTTATATGTATCTTTTATCCTTTGATCATTATCTTTAGCAATATCATCCTTTTGAACAAGAATGTGTTCTTCAGCTTCTGAATCTTCACCATATCCCGAGTTCATTTCATTTCCTGAATCATCAAAGATCACATGAGCACTTTCTTCAACACACAAAGTTCATTTATTGAACACTCTGTAAGCCTTGCTTGTTGATTAATAGCCTACAAATACTACTTCATCACTTCTGGTGTCAAATTTTCCTAATTCTTTCTTGCCATTGTTTAACACAAAAAATTTGCATCCAAATGGTCTGAATTAGTCTAGCTTAGTCTTTCTATTAAATACCAGCTCATATGGAGTCTTATTCAGAAGTGATCTAATCAAGCACCTATTAGTCACATAACAAGCAGTATTTGTTGCTTCAACCCAAAAACTCTTTAGAAGACCACTATCAATCAGCATAGTCCTAGCAATCCTCATGAGTGTTCTAGTCTTCCTTTCAACAACTCTATTTTGCTGTGGAGTTCTAGGAGCAGAAAAGTTGTGACTTATTCCACGCTTAGCACAAAATTCAGCATCTTGAGAATTCTCAAATTCTGTTCCATGATCAGATCTACATTCAACAATTTTATAATTTAGCTTTACTTGAATTTTCTTGGCAAAAGACACAAGAATCTCATATGTTTCATCCTTGGTTCTTATAAACATTGTCCAGGTGAATCTGGAGTAGTCATCTACAATAAAAATCACATATTTCTTTCCTCCTCTGCTTTAGACTTTAATAGGTCCACATAAATTCATGTGTAGTATTTCAAGAGGTCTGTAAGTACTCACCCCCTTCTTCAATTTAAAGGAGGATCTAGTCTGTTTACCTTTAGCACAAGCATCACAAATTTCATTGTCTGGAAATTTCAGCTTTGGCAAGCCACTGACTAGGTCCCTTGAAATCAACTTGTTTAACAAAAAGGAACTTACATGTCCCAATATTCAGTGCCACGAATAAGAATATTCATATTAAGAACTTAAGAAAGTTAGTTCCTCATCATCCACAGACTCCAGATTAGCTACATACATATTTTTGATCCTTTTTGCTTTGAGAATAATTCTTTCAGATTTCATGCTTGATACAGTACATTCATCATTTGAGAATTTTACCTTATTTCTTTTGTCACAGATATGAGATACACTTAGAAGACCGTACTTAAGGCCATTCACATAATACAAATCTTCTATTGCATAATTAGGTGATTTTCCAATTCTTCTAACACCTTGGATATACCCCTTTTTACTATTTCCCAAAAACATACCACCCCCTTGAAGTGTCTTGAGGAAGAGAAAATAATCAATTCTTCCAGTCATGTGTCTTGAACAACCACTATCCATAAACCAGTTTTGGGTGAAATCCATTTTTGCTACCCTATTTTTTTCTTTATTTTCAGTAGTTGCCATAAGGAAAAACAAGGAACCTAAGATGATTTTCTTACCATCCTTTTCATCATGACACCACCTCCGAACTCTTTATATTTCTCAAATTTAATGGAGGAGTCTGCCCATGAAGCCAACACCTTCTTTACTAAACAACTAGCTGCATCCTTTCTTCTTGACTTTTCAGGATTTTGATCCTTTTTTACATTGGGCAGTTCCTAATGAAATCTTCAAAACTACCACCTTTGTGGAAAACTTTAATTTTTCCATTCCTTTTGCTAAGTAGACCATATTTCTTCATTGCTCGAACAATCCTTGCTGCCAGAAGTACAACATCAGTGTTTTCCTCACTTGAGTTAAACTCTAAAGCCTTCAAAGTCAGGAATCTCTCCCTTTTTGCCTCCATTCTCTCAACCCCTAGTTCAATTATAACATTTTCTTTACTTTTCTAGGATTTTGGAATGACTGCCAAAATTATTCTTACCTCTTTGTATAAGGGAAACTTTTATCTTGTTTCTAGATTTAGTGAGGCAACCATGATGGCCAAATTACTCTACGTATGAACCTTTTAGAGTGAACCCTCTCTGATTCCAATTGTTGAAACCCTTGGGGGGTTTCACCACATAATGAGAGGGACCTGATCTCTCTATGGCAATTATAGGCCATAGAATAATGAAGCAACTATAAATTGCTGGAAAACTAAAGGCTTTATAGGAAATTAACAACAGAAAGATTTAACATGGAAACCCCCTTGCTCAAGAGAGGAAAAACCAAGGCTTGCCCTCACAAGCTCCTCAGAAATCCACTATAATCAACCTCTGGATTAATGACTTGATTTCAGCCTAACTCTAGCTCAACCTACCTATAGTAACTCTACTACAACCACTCTGTAACAACTCTGCCAAGAATCCCTCAACACTGGTTAACTCTAACCAGTTTCAAGCTTATGCAACTCTACCTAAGCACACTCAAAACAAGAAGAAAAGTTCATCATTCTTATAACTTGATTACTTCAGTTACAATTAAGATCTCACTCAAGAACACTCACTCTTTCATCTTACAAGTAAGAACTTGAGCTAAAATTGAGTTTTTGCCTTTTTTTTTTCGCTCTTTTGAATTTGCAAAAACCACTTTATGATGAGGCATCCTTTTTTTTTTATAGATAAGTGATGATTAGGGTTGAAATATAACTGCACCAGGTGTCCTCAATAGTACAAGAATCACCTGCGTAGTTTGTTACACAAAAAGACAAAACTGAGCAGGCGTGTGCCAGCTATACTGTACCCTTGGACATCTAGGGACCTGGTCCCTTGAAGTCAGCTCCTCATCATAAAAAAGATACAACAATAAATGTTATATATTCCATATGAATGTGAATATTAAGATGGATTGTGGGTAGAATGTATTAGTATTAAATATTGAAGTTAGGGGTTAGATGAGGGTTTTGATCCGTAAGTTGAAATGCTTAATACCCTTTTTGGATCCTATTGCCTCCTCCTTAGATTGGTCTAAATTGTAGTATGGATATGATATAATTCTAGGTTTGGGATGTGGTTTATTTGTTGGAACCATGGTTAGTATGATTAACCTTAGTTGGGCTAGTCTAGTGATCTTGAAACCATAATTTGGGTAGAGTTAACATAAATGCCCATGTTTCTAGATGAAGCTCCTATATATATATTGGTTGTGTATTAATTTACTTCTATAAGTTTAACTAGATACCTTATCCTAGTTAGGGGTATAAGTTGCCTAAATATAGAAATTGAGGATTAGAAGTGGGACCGTCCGTCCCACCTTAGGCCAAGAATTGTGTTAGCCTTTGTGGAATTATTTATGGATGTTAGGCATAGTTGAGACTATTAAATCATAGTGTAAGGTTACTTGGTGGTTTGAATAATAGTGATGGTATTTTCCCCCGGATAATGACTAATAGCTTATGGCTATGATAATACTTATAGAAATAATATTGGCCCTTTAGAGACGCTAATTCCTCTTAGATATGATATTGGACCACTAGAGATGCTATTTCCTCTTAGATGTGATTTTGGGCCTTTGGATATGTTATTCATTTTAAATATGATTATTGTCCTATAGATATGATATTCCTCATAGTCATGATACATAACTTATAGATATGAGATGTCTCATAGATGTGATATGCCTTGTAATTATGAGATATGCTTATTGATGCATTATACCTCCTAGAAGATAGATGCCTTCTATATGTGAAATGATTATAGATATGCTTCATAGCTTATAAAGATGTTATGCCTCATGAATGTACTATGGACTATAGTTATGAGATGATTTATATATACATGATTATTTTTATGAGATCTAGTTATGTATGTGAGCCTAAGGACGTAATTATGATGTTATAATTATTCTAGACACATTATTGGGACAAAGGCCATGTTATGATACTAGTTGGATATTCGGGAAGTGTTTATCTTTATAAGGGATACATTTGTAGTATATGAAAATATGTATATATTTATATGCATATCTCTCTGGTATGGGGTAGAGGAATATGAAGTATGATACTTATGGTTTCATTGATTTTGATACTGGTGATGGCATGTATAAATTTGATACATTTATGATCATTATATATTTAAATGATGCGATTCTAGTTAAACTATGATCTTATGACTATTCTCCCTAAATAAGAGATTAAAACCCACTTTTCATCTTAAAAATAGATTTCTTTACGATAATAAATGCCTAACTAAATGGATGATTTATATTTATCAAAGAGGCTAATAATGTCATTTTAAGAAATTGATCGAGACCAATTTTGGTCCATGATGTAACACTATTATTTCCTCTAATCATGAGATATTCTGACCTTTTCTTCACTTTTATAATGATTTAGTCTCGCGGATCACTCCAAGCAATATATTTTTGAATTTACATTCTTTTTATCCATAACTTGAGTTCGTGCAGCTATTATATATGTACATGGGTGTTGATGGTATTGATGATATTTATGACCAGTTCAATTCTAAGTCTTGATTATATTTGTGACCAATTCAATTTTGAGTCTTGATGGTACATATTCTTGATTCAATTTTAGAGGATCGTTATGGAAGTGATAGCTATGAGGAAGAGTTTGTGATACTGATTTTATGCCTTGCATTTATTTTTTCATGTGCATCACCTATCACCAGTATGCGCCTATGTTTATCAGCTGGCATTGGACAGCTACATAGATATGGGTGCTGACTATGACTTGTGTTGTGTATGCTGATTGAACTTTCCGAGCATGGGGCGGTGGGGGTATGCATAGGCTTGGCTAGGTATTTGGTTGTCTGTAATAGCTAGTTACTTGCACTGTTATTGTTATTGTTATTATCATTGTTATGATCATTATTATGGCTAGTTTATGATAGATTGTTCATTGATTTGGTATCAAGATTTGAGGAATATTTTTGGCATCTTCTATCTTATGGTTGCATTATTATGCATATTTATTTCATGTTTATACATATGTATTAGAAACCTTGAGTATGATAGTACTAAAACCTGATAGGATTATAATGAGGTCTTAAAATGGAGACATGATGATTTAGGTTATGCTTTTTAGTTGACCTTATATATATATAGGTATGTCTAGCTATATGTAGCTATGGTATTACCATATATCCCTTCCTTTATTTGCTTATATTGTATATTCATTCCTTAGCCTTGTGTATTGCTATATAATCTTCTTTTGTTCATTATTCATATATTGGCAAGGGATACGCAATATAGTGTTGAGATTATGGGTAGAATAAGATAGTGCATCCTTGATATTTTCTTAGCCTTAGTATGTTGGTCTCTTGAATATGAATACGATAGTCTATCCTTATTACCTCATTGGCATTTATATGGTTACTGAACATTGAGTCTAGTTTCTATTTTTTTATATGCTATATATCTGCTTTATCTTTGGAGCTCAGTTGGTAGTCGCCTACCTAGTACCATTCGTTTGGTACTCATACTATACTTTTACAGCCTGTAGATCATAGTTTGGGTTTTCACCATTGATATGTGTATCGTACGGAGCAACCATGGTTTGGAGACTTAGAGTGAGCTTTGGACGTTCGAAGTATTACTTATCTCTCTCTTATGTGTTAGACTAGTCTCTATAGATGGTTCTTAAATAAGTCATGGTGTTCACATTGGGAAGAGTTCTCATCAAACCATATAGAGTATTCGATATGGATGTTTATGCCGTTGTGGCTATTCTAAATCAGTGGGTCCAGTACCTCAGGGTATTCCAGGAGTTTTTTTTAGTTGTGGCGAGATTGACCATTGGTCTAGGGAGTGCCTCAAAGATGAGTTGGATGTTGAGATAATATCGATATATGTTCCTCGCAAGGCTAGAACTCTTGAGATGTGTTTTGGTTATGGGGGGGATGATCATTTTAGTAGAAAGTGTCCCCGATATAAGTTGATTAGTTAGTTAGGGTTAACTCATGTTTCTCGCCATGCTAAAGCTTCAGGGGTTTGTTAAGACTGTTGAGAGATCGGTCATTGGTCCAGATAATGTCCCTGATATGGGATTATTAGTCATTCAGCTCACCCAGATCGTCATGGTATTGTGGCACCTTTAATTAAAGGTAGTACATTTAGTACATTAATTAGTGATTCAGACACTCAGTTTGAGTTTGGACCCACTTAGATTATACTTCTTTGAGAGATTATGCTTATGACTTTAGATTTCTACCTGAAAGGTATGATTTTTATTTCCTACCTTTTACCTTTTTATTTGAGTGAATTAGGGTTTTTGTACCCATCAATGATTATGTGCCTTGGTAGGTTTATATTGGTTGTTGTACGCCTTGGTGTAGAGTTCATAATTACATGACTACCCTCGTGGATGATTTCTTTTAGTAGTGGATAAAGTGGAGAAATATTGATATCTCTCCAGGGGTGTAGCATTTAGGTTCGAGTCCCATTTACCATGGCATTTTATCCTTCTTATGTCCCTAGAGTGGTACTTGTCATTGATTTTCATTTTTAGTACCACCTACTCCTTATAATGATGTTTCTATTACTATTGTTATTATTACCATTGATTAGACATTAATTGATTCTTTCTTAATAGATGACTAGACTAGCATTATTTAGTTAGAACTCCCTTCCTTATGATTCTTATTTATTGGCCTATGCGATTGGCTTGGTTGGACAGTTTTCTATCTTTTAGCGAGGTGAGGTTGGTCAATTTCCTCTTATATTAGAAAAATTGGATCGGTTGTTGAGTGGTTTATGAAAGTAAAGGAAGGTTTGTCCTATCATGGGTCTGTTATGGTTCTAGAGTTGGCAATCTGGTTATATTGCTTTTTTCTGAGTTTATATTCTAGGACTTACCTTTGAGTTCACTAAGATTTTAGAATTGGCTTTATTTTTCTATAATCTATTTCTGAGATTGACCTATTTGGGATTTGTTCTTTTAGTTTTGCAAGTTCATCGCCTAATGATATTCCTGATATTGAGTCAAAAGGTCTTAGGTTGCTATTTGATTTATTGGGTTCATCTCCCGGTGATAACATTGGTCTTGGTATTGGGATAGAGTTAGATACTCTGTTCTTTCTATATGCAGTTCTTGGTCCTATTAAGTTAAGAGTGGTAGAATGGGTGATCCTCTTCTATAGTTGCTTCTTAAGTTCGCCAATCATGATTTCATTATCTTGATTTGACTGGTTCATTCGCCGCTAGTGGCCTAGACCTTAGCATTAATGTGGAGATTGGTATTATACTCTACTACGATGTGATTCAAGGTTTAATTGGTTTAAGGTTGTTTTGCATAATGTATTCAAGAAATTCTCATATTGGCATTTGTTCGACCTAATAGGACTTTGTAGAGTTCTTCTCCTTGGTGATATGTGCCTATGGGCATTCGTTGCTTTAGATGGAGCATTGGATTAATCAGTTTCCATCTAAGGTGGAATTTCTCCAAATTTCTAGAGTTTTGGTTAGAACTAGTACTATTTGCAGCCATGTTGTGCCTTGATGCATTATGCCTTTAGTAGATATCGAGATAACTACTTATATATTCAGCCGATGGTTTTCCATTGTGGTCATATTTTTCGGCAATATTTCAGTTTTAGTTGTTGAAGGGACCATTAGGGGGTATGCTTAATTTATGATACTAAGGTGGATTTGGGTATTTGGCCTTATTTCAAACTTGTTGGCTCAAGTTTTGGAGTTTGACTCTTATGAATGACAACTTGAAGTTGTGTTCGAACTTGGAGAATGGATGCTTATGTAATACCCCGCGATTTTTCCTAGCCTAAACTCATCCCAAAAATGACAAGGAGTAGCTTCTAGAATGAGTGATGTTAATTTCGTGTGAAATTCTTAAGATTTGGACTTTCCATGCCGTAGAAAAGTGAATTAACTTTCCAATGATATAAGATTCGCCTAAATCCGATAACCGGGTGAGAAGTTATAGGTATTTTAAGTTCCAGTCATAAAATACCATGATTTGGGTCCTTAGCGCATCGCGGAGAAACATAAAATCATAATTGTCAATTTCTAGTGAGACTCCGCAATTTTGGCGTGTTGTGGAGAGGCCCAATTTCCCGTTTGGCAATTTCTAGTGTCACTACGCGATACTGGCGCATTGTTCCAGTGGCTGAAATGGCAAACTTAGGGGCTCCGCGATGGTGGTGCGTCGTAGAGGGAACCCAATTCCCACTCGTCCTTTTTCCAGAGAGCCACCACGATTGTGGCGCATCGCGGTGGCCACCCAGATTGGAAAAAATGTATGTTTTCCAGTTCTGTTTAAAAGTTAAAGAGGGCATTTCGATAAATTACCCAATCCCTAATCCGTCAAAAAATAGAGGATTTATCAAATTTCAAAGCATTTTATGCTTTATTCATCTTTCTCCTCAAAGCAAAACCCTAATTCATCATACTTCCTCTCCAAGAAACTCAAAATTTCTCCATTAATTCTCTAAGATAGTCCAAATTTAAGGATTCCCAATACAAGAACACTAAGAAGCCATCTCCAAAACATCAATAGGAATCCAAGATTTGAGTTTCTCATCTAAGATCATCAATTAAGGTATGTGAGGTTTGAAGAAGGATAAATCTTTCATCCTTGTGCCCAAAACTTTACTTTTGTTATAAATTTACTATAATTTATATGATTTCCCATGTATTTCAGGTTAGGGCTTATATCTATTATCATTATTTGCAAGATTATGAGATTTTCCATGATTTAGATGTTAAATTACATGACTTTATTCCTATTTCTATGCCTTGTGAAGTAATTTCCAGATTTTAGGATGAATTAGGAATGTTTACATTACCAAGTATGAATTTTGAGACGTTTTAACATGAGGTTGATGCTTGGGTCATTGGACCTCATTTAAAGATTGTTGTTTTAAGATTGTTTGTGCTGTAAGCGCCCCATGACTAGATTATATTCAGATTTTAGATAAAGAATCCAATTTATTTCAGAAGATTTGAGATTTAAAGAAAAAGCAAAGCATAGTTGGTTTTCTGTAAACCTTTTTATAAGTTCTAAAGTGGATTTCTTAAGATTTTAAGCATGAGATTGGGAGTAGTATTTAGCACCGAGATGGGTAAGTTACTAGGGTTTCATACCCCAGAACTACGTGCCATCGTAGGCACAGATTATCAAATTATTCCTACTTCTATATGGATAACTCAGATTGTGATCACACAGATTAGGATGTTCTATACCGATGGTAAGGGTAGAACAACCCTACCTAACTGGGGCTAGTCGTGGGACTCCATGGATGCTTATATGGTGTATTGTCTGTTAGAAGAACCTCCCAAAAGATGTCCCCTACTCTTAAGCAGTTTTGTTTGATTTGAAGCCTTTAGATGCACAAAATAAGTTTTTAGACTTCACTTAGCCTATATGATTTGAGAAATAAAACAGAACTATAGATTTCAGAACTAAGTGTGATAACTCACAAAATTTAGATTACATGTTTTATTATTCATGCTTTACTTCTAGATTTCAGATTACTCAAGCTTACGTGAGTCATTTACATTTAGCATGCATGATTTTATAAACTGTGATGATATTATTTACTTATTGCATATACCCCCATATACTCAGTACATTATTAAAGTACTGATCCACATATATGTCTATGTGCTACATTGTCTCATATTGTAGGTTCAGCTGCTCAGTCTCAGCAACGTGATTGATCTGCGAGCATCTTATCTACATCCCTGCAGTTGGCGAGTCCTCATAGTTCGAGGGCTTAGTTATTTAGATTTCCAATTTACTAGTAGATATGTCTTTACTCATGTCAGAGAGTCGAGTCAGCTGGGTCTTGTCCCAGTGACTCTCTAGATTCAGATATTAGAGGCTTGTCAGACTATTAGATTCAGATTTAGACCTTTGAGTTAGTATTCAGATTTTTTAGCATTTGTTTTATCAGACTTTTGATATTTAGTATGATTTAGATATACTCAAAAGATTTCGGTCAGTTTTTCGCATATGTTATGATTTTCCATCTACATTTCCCTATTTTGAGATTAAGATCTAGAAAAGGAAGCCAGAGTTAGCTCAGGACTACTTGTAGTTCGGAGCACCTTGTGGCGTCCCGAGAACCAGATTTCTGGGCGTTACAGCTTACTCATTGATGTGGTCAATTTGGATAGTTAGGATCGAGTAGTCTGACTTCAGTGCTGAAGTTATAACTTTGGATTACGTGACTTGGTTGCCACCTTTATTTCAAGTTTGACTCAGTTGGGATTTCAGATAGATTGTGGTTAGTTGATGTTCGAATGACAACCCGTTGACACTTAATGATGGTTTCTTCTACTTTAATTCAGATAGATTGTGGTTGGTTGAAAGCGTCCAAGCGCAGACGCAAGTGTAAGTGGTCTATAAAGTAGTAAAGTGGCCTTTAAGAAAGCCAAGTATTGATCCCACAAGGACTTGGTTAAACAACGATTCAGTTCTAGTTCACAGTTTAGATTAATTTAGTGCAAAAGTAACCAAAAAAAGAGTTTGGAATATTTGTAAATTGAAATAAAAGTAAACAATGCAGAAAGTAAAGTCTTGGAACAATCAGTGAGTAAAACCCAGGGTTAAAGCACTTCAAACAATCATACTATGTTAGTGAATTTCATTCGTTAACTTGCTTATCTTGGTTGTTGATTCATAGAATTAATTGCATGATCATGGTCTCCCGGCCTTCAATCTTTTACCTAATTTGGACATTACAACTACATCATTCAGCGGGGATGTAATAATCCGATTAAGTATTTTAAAGCTATCATCCTATGTTTGAATCAAATAAGGCATCTAAGTACATCCCTATCCTAGATGCTAATTTGAATTTCTTATTTTATAAAAGAATACAAATCCTACTTTGTTTATTCTCATGTTCTATCTCACTATTTCCTTTCCCGAGATCATAAGGTCGACAATATATGTATTTTATGGGTGATCAATCCATAAAATAATTAAAACAAGAATAAATAAAGAGCCAAATATATAATCAAATCAAACGAAATTAATCCAAAATAATAGTACTCATATTCTTTGCGTTAACACCGTAAAGGAAGCGTTTAGCCAATAATATTCATAATCACTATCCAAATAATTGAATACATATTATGATATAATTGAAAGCTAAATAAAAAATTATTAAACCTAAAAATAGTAGCAGCCGCCTCACAATTTTTGTCCACAACGTCCACCTACGTGTTACCAAGATCAAAGCTTTAAATAATAATCTCCCAGCTGTCCAAGATTGTGTGTAACGTGTGTGTATATATATTAAAATAATCCTAGTCCTAGTGGGATTAATAAAATTGTAATGTTACAGTTTCCCAAGACACCTAATCACGTGCATGGTGTATTATATTAATAATAGGACAAAGCTTAATCTGTGTATACGTGGGAAATTGCCATAAATTGGAGCGGTGGATTGCAGCCCGCGTCGCGTGCCTGAGAGCACCGAAATGAAGCCCGTGTCGCGGGCATTTCACGCGCCTTCACTGAAATTGATCCTCACAATTTTTTTAAAGGCACAAGAGCATGCTATGGAGCCCGCTTCACGTGGTAATCGTGGGCAACCACTGGAAATTGCGTCCAAATATTTGGTTAAGTGTTGATGATCCCATCTTCCATCCCTAGTATTGTGGTGTATTTATCATAGATTTTCAGCCTTTATATCATCATTATATCACCGTATTCAGATCAAAAAGCTTCCTAAATAATCACACACCATGAATTATAGATCATAACAACATAATATCCTCTACGACAAATAAAAAATACAAGCTAAGACAAGGCTAGTTCGCATTGATCTTCTCTTATTACTCCGACTCTTAACTTAATCAAATTGAACCTTGAACATTACCAAAAAGTTGTTACAATTATAAATACACTTTTAAACCATATGGAACTCATTAAACCCCTTAGAATCCATCTAAACCAACTAGACACAGACTTAGCTCAAGCTAGTAAAACTAGTTTTCTCGATTGAACTCTAAATGACTTAATTAAGTACAAACTTGTTTTAAAAACACTTTGAACATTGTAATCACGTCCTTTGACACTTAAATGCTTATTTACATCAATGTTAACGTGTGAATCACTCAAGTTACTTTCAAAACAAGGCGAAACAAGCTAGAACAATGATACCAAAGTATATAAAACCACCTCAGATCATCACCCCACACTTAAATCCTTATTTGTCTTCGAACAAATCTTTAAACTAAGCATCAAAGGATGAGGTAAAGCTAAATTTCTACTAAAACCGAGACACTAAAGCTAGTACTGCAACAACTACACAGATCACAAGTTTACAATACTAAGCATGTTATACACAATTGAAAGCTTAAGAATCCTACTTCAAAACATCCTTGCCTCAAGAATCGACTCAACAGGTGGCAAACTCATGCATATTTATCAATCAAAGACATCACAAGAATCACCCACATTCATTAAACATGTGCCCCTCACAACAAGAGAGATACCCATAATTACTCCCAATAATACGGTGCATAACACAAATGGTACAAGAATCAACTTACGCTCACTCTGAAAAGGAATTCACAAGTTACACATAATGAACCATAGTCTTGCCATTAGTGTAGTACTCCGTTAATATCAGAATATAAAGCGTAGGATAAAATAGGTTTTTTTCAAGGTGTAATGAAGGCTAAGGGACGGGTAGGAACTATTTTGGAATAGTGACTAGTTTCCCTAAGCGCTTTAATACACTACTTTTTGCAATTAAAACCATTCTTCAACAATCAATTTACACCACTTTGGTTTACCCCATTCTTTTGTTTTCACCCCATAAAATTTAAGCTCGATTAATAGCACTATGATGAGAGGATTTTTTTATATTTATTCATGATTCAATTTTTAAGCACAATTTTTCTTTTTCACTCCCAACCACAACATATCAATTTTTACACCAATAACTATTTCTCTGGGGCTTCAATTTCACCGCTTCCTTCCTAGATTTCACACTCCTTACTCAATTAATTTATACTAAAGCGCTTAAGAGCTCTTGGATCAAATCTTGGTCTATCAAAAAAGGGATTAGGCTACTTATGCGGCTAATAAAGAATAAGATAAAGGCTCAATAGGGCTGACTAAGATTAAGCATAAAGGGTAGGTCAAAAGAATGTATAAAATAAGGCTATCAAAGAAACGTCTAAATCATCTCCTAAACTTCCATCCTTTATTTCACTTCGCACACACACTGGGAAAGTTCTAGACATCACATGCAACAAGGAATATGAAAAAACTCTTATCACACATGGTAAATGCTTGACTCACACAGGATCATCATAGATTCTCAACCAACAATAGCATGAATACAAAATTTAAGCCCCAAGTACAAGAGTCACAAACACGAGCCTAGAAGTCTCAAAAGTAGTAATTCACCCATTCAACATGCTTTTTACAATTAAAACACTTGCATTATGCAATCAAATATAGCACCAACAAGAGTATCTTACTCATTTTTTTTTAATTGAGCCAAAAATTGGGAATTCCCCACCCCATACTTAAAAATCTACTTTATCCCCAAAGTGAACTTTAAAGTAAGAGATAGAAATACTCTCTGAGGCCTCTAGGCCTAGCTAGTGGCATCTTTTTACATAAGGAGATTCGAGGGACCCCACACTCAATTTTTTTCATGTTTCTTAGCTCAAGTTTTCTGGTACTCAGACTTCCCATCAACCTGTAACTCAATAAAATCAAAAATAAAAACTCATGAACTAAGAACTAAATATAAAACATACTTATATTGAGTTACCTCTCAAGCAACGCCTGATTTAGTATCACGACACGACCCAACTTACGAATAAGAAAATCAGTAGGAATAATGAATTTACCAACCTTAATGATGACGTCCTCTATGATTCCTTCTGGATGGGATATGACCCCATTCGCCAACTGCAAAAGCACGGTGGTCGGTCTAGGCTTTCCCAAGCCAAATATGTCAAACAAAAAGTGGGGAATCAAGTTGATACTGTCCCCTAGATCACTGAGTACATTGACCATTCTACTTCTAATTTGGATAGGGAGAGTAAAGTTCCCCAGATCTCTTAATTTTTTAGGGATTTACTGTGTCATTACTGCGCTACACTCTTCAGTAAGTGCTGTAGTCTCAACCTCCTACAACTTAGCTTTATTTGCAGCCATATCCCTTAAGTAATTTACATATTTTGGAATAACCTACAAAACATCTAACAAAGGTAAGTTAATGTGAAGCTATCTGAATATGTCAAAGAACTTCTTAAACATTGCATCCTTATTTGCTTTAATTTGCCTCTGAGGGAAGGGTAGTGGCAGCATCTGCTTCTTCTCTAGTTCAACAACTAGAGTTCTTGAGTACTCAAACTTCCTCGATTTTCAGCCACTTTATAAATAACTTGTGGGGGATTCAAATCCTTATCCACAACCTTAGTTAACTTTAGAGGTTCTCCTTAAAGTTTTTTACCACTCCTCAAGGTAATTGCCAAAACTTGTTTTGGATTATCTATCTCTACTGGCAACCCACCTTGAGGCCTGGTATTCATTGCCTGTTATAATTGCCCCAACTGTAACTCTAAGTTTATCTGGGCTACTTTTTGATTTTTTAACTCTGCAGTCAACTATGTTTAATTAGCTAGAACCTGCTTCATCATCTCTTCCAAGTTGCTAGTTGACTGATTTGGTTGAGCTTGTGTTTACTAAATTTGCTGTTGTTGTGTGTTCCATGGATGAGTCTTCCACTTCATGTTGTAGGTATTACCATAATTTGGCCTTTGAGCATTGCCCACATATATTACTAATTTTGGTTTTGAAGCATACATGGACCCTGAATTGCCACTATTTTTATAGACTCACACCAACCATTAGTGTACTAAACTGCATTGACTGCTGTTGTAAGCTATGGAGCTCCAAATTCAGGCTGCTGAACTGAGTGTTTATTATATTTTGCAACACTGCAACCTGAGCTGATAAGGTAGTGAACTGGTCTACCTCCAATACACCTGTAATTCTTTTTGTGGCACTTCTAGTATCTGAATACCACTTATGGCTGAATCTAGCAAAATCTTTGTACTATGATCAAGTGCTTCTACAAAAGTACGAGCAAGTACTTTATTGTACTGTTCGTGATGTGGACAGTCATGAAGAAGAGCCTTGAAGCATTCCTAAGAATGATAGAGGTTCTCGTTTGGCTTCTATTTGAAGGACACTATCTCACTGTAAAGTTTCACAGTCTTGCTAGATGGGATAAACCGAATAAGAAATTTTCTAGCCAAATCATCCCATGAAGTGATTGAATTTTCCGGTTCTGTAGCCAACCACTTATTTTCTTCCCCCAACAAAGAAAAGGGGAAAATGTCATCCTCATATCAACCATTCTTGGTTTAGTTAGATGCATATTGGTTGTTGAAGTTGAGTTTTGGTTATTTGGAAAGTGAAGTAAGAAAGTTGGTTGAAAAAGGAGTACCTATAGCAAAATTCCTTGAAAGCATTGTCTCACTATAGAGGTTATCTGAGGAGTCATATGCTCGAAGCATGTAGGACCAGTACCTCATTCTTTTAAGTTTTTGTTCTCTTCCTATCCATTGACTTTCACAGATGAAAAGCCTTTTAGTAGTGGATATTGTAATGCCCCTCTAGGTTATTTCCTTAATTTTCACATATTTTTGTCATTTTGAGCCTTCCCACAATAGCTATAGGTCATTTATGATTTGCTAAAATTGTCAGTTTGATTATCGAATAGTCTATTTGGGTTTTAGGTTTCATTTTCTTATTTTGAAGCTATAACTATTAATGAATTGGTCTTGGAGCAAACTCATAGTAAACAACCTTACATGAGAATTTTGACAGCGACATCGACTCCGAAATATTGATTTTAGACTGGGGGAACTCTTGGTTCAGGTCCCAAGACTTTCAGACTCATTTTGGGCTATTGGGTAGATTTTATGTAAAATAAAACATTTGTGAGGGCCTCACATTTAGGCGAGATGATCTCAGGCAAAAGTTTTGATGGTCTCATTGAGTCTGGAATGTCAAAATTAGTATGGTAGCATAGTTTATTGTTATGCTCACAATTATGAATGAATCCCGAGCACCTGGTCGGAGCTAACTTGGACTTAGTGTAGTCTGGTGCCTGGTACCATTTGGTGCAACCACATAGGTGGAACTTTCGTCACTTAAGCAGTAGTCTCGTTAGCGATAGGGCATCACTTTAGTGGCCTTGGCGGTAAAGCCGAGGACTGCTTAAGAGATCCTTGTCCGCTTTAGAGGATGTAGCTTTAGCGACCAAAATTCCACTTTATAGATGCCCACATCCCTGTTCCCGACCGCTTTAGCGTACTTGTGTACCACTTAAGCAGTAGCTGCTTAAGTGGACAAGGGACTACCTTGGCAGCACCTGGTGATAGTTAAATTCCCCTTCTTCACCCAAATTTCCCATTCATTTATCAACTATATTCACTATTTTTTGAGAGCTTGGAGCATGGGAAACATTGAGAATCATTTTATTTAAGCTAAGATAAATTAGCCCAACACTCCCTGGTCATTTTTTATTATTTACTGCATCAAATTCCATCACAGTTCATTATAAATTCTAAGAAATTAGGTCTTTAATTCCTTGGGATTTAGAGGTCGACTTGGACCCAAATTTGTGTCCTGTTTGTGATGAACTCTTGAGCACATATTTCTTATCCTTCATGCGACCTCATGATGAATTCAATTTTGGATTCCATTTGCAGAAATATGGGTCTCATTCTAATCCTATTGAAGTGTAGTTTTTCATTTTGACAGAGTGACAGTGTTTTGGGGTCATGGAGCAAAGGAAAAAAATTTGTGGACACTTCAAGACTTGAGATTTCAGCATTGAGGTAGGATTCGGTAAACTTTTCTTCATAAGATGGTGTGTAGTGTAGATTGTGTGCTAGTTCTAGGTGGGTAAGATAGGGCATGTTTATGTCTTGAATACCATGACTTAGCCTAATTTAGTATTTTGGGGATAGAAGGGTAAACCGACCCTTAAGATGGAATACTTGTTATAGCTATAGAATCTTATCACTCTGGGTTATACACATGTTAATTGTAGTTCGATGTTAAGGATCTTTTAGTATAAGGTTTATTATTGTCTGAATGAATTAGATCATAGTTTTCCGAATTACAATACTACCTTTGTGCTAGTTATATGCTGTTGGGCCTAAGGCCGTGATTATGATACCTGTTGAACTCCAGGTGAGCATCCAACCCTCAGAAAGGGTGTGATTCTAATTTATGAACACTTAGGCACTATTGTTGTATTATTTAGATACTGGTGATGGCATACATACTATTATGTGAGTTTATGCTCACTTAGTGGTAGGATTCCAACCAAACCATGATTTTACTATTGCTTTCTAAAAAAAGATTTATTTCCACTCTTCACTTTTAAATGGATTCTTTTAAAATAAAAATCGTACCACCTTACTAAATAATTTTTGAGCTTTTGGAACTAATGATAATGTTTTGGAAATTAGACCGAGATAGATTTAGGTCCATGGTTTATCCATTCTTTTACCACTACTATTACATTTAATGAGATAGACATTCCGACACTTTCTACACTTTTATGCTATTTTAGTCCTCAAGTTGATCTTGGCAATGGATTTATAGACTTTCACTCTCTCATTCATAGTTTGAGTTCATGCACTTATATATAATATATGTACATATATATATATATTCGTGGTGTTACCGTATATCCCTCCCTTTCCTTGTTCATTCATATTGTATATATACTCTTTGAGCTTGTATACTATTATGTGTTATTCTCTTACCCCTCATTGGTATTTTAGTTGGTGATACATGGTATTTTACTTTAGACCCTGATTACTATTATGATAGGATAGTTATCCTTATTGCCTAACTAGAATTATTATGTTTAGTTCTTGAATAGTTGCATGTAGTTTATATTTCTACTTTAAATGTTGTTTATACTTGCATTATATTTGGAGCTCAGTCGACTTATGCTTACTGAGTACCATGTGTTTTGTACTAATACTACACTTTTGTAGCCTGCACTCATAGTACGAGTTCTCACCATTGTTGTGTGCATCGTGCAGAGAACCTATATATCAGAGATTTAAGGTAAGTTCCTGACGTTTGGAGTATTACTATCCCTTTTATGGATTAGATTGTTCTCTATATTTTATTTAGAGATGGATTGTACCTATATTTACTTTGTATTCCACTTCATACACTTATTGTATTTGGAGCTCTTGTACTAACTTCACCAGGATTTAAGTTGTATTTATATATATTAGTCTTCTTATCTTAATTATTCTACTATTTCCATTCATTTCTTTTGATAGTCCATTACTAGCGGTTTCAATCTATGGGATGACTTACCTACTAGTGAGTTATAGTAGGGGCCATCATAACCTGAGAAATTAGATTATGACAATTGCCCATTGCATTTTATATTATTTACATTGATAAAGTTGAGATTTGGAACCTCAAAGTTATGAAATCAAAAGTTTTTGATTTGAAGTAAATAAAGGATGCGTTTTCATTGGCTTTGGGATTTAAGGTCCTTGTACTATGGGTAAACTGATTTTGCCAAATTTTCTCCAAAATTTCTCATTTACATTGCATTTGGTAAAGTAGATTTAGGATTTTACTTGTAAAGTAAATATTTATATTTTGATGATTTCTAACCCAATTTCTACTCAGCTTTCATTGGATTTCTAATTTAGAACCCTTAACCTATGGGTGACTTGATTCATTATTGAAATTCAGGGTTTACCTTTCTATTTTTGGGATTAATTTTTGAGGTGATTTTGGACCCCAAATTCAAGTTTGTCAATAGAGGTATCATTTGTATTCTATTTATACAGATGACATATTTGATTAGATTGTACATCTTTGGTGGTGATTCGAGGGAGTGGAGCTTTTGACTGATTCTTCAAACTGTGGTTATTCTTTGCAGGTAATATTAATGACAAGTTGAGATCTACCTTGACTCTTTTTTGAGGTGTTTATGTATTATGTGCTTATTACTTGTGTTTGTAAACCACTAAGGGTTTGAGGATCCTTCTTAGATGATATGGAGAGTATCTTTGCAAGTACAAGAGTCTATTGATGGGTTGAAGAATAAAAATGAACATCTTGACTATTCTCTTTACCTGTGATGTGTTTTTATTAAAATTATGGATATATGACTTATGAACCTTGAGTGAATTGATAATGTATATCTATTTAAGAGTTTGAATTTTCTTATTGGATTTTTATGGAATGAGGGGTTTTATAATCACTTAGTATCTGAACAAATTTTGGTTATTTATGTAATGATTGGGGTTTAGTAATCACTAAGGATATAAATATGTTATAGTTATTTGTTGGAACGATTGAGGTTTAGTAATTATTTAGGGTATAACTAGGTTCTAGTTATAAATAAGGATTATGAAGAGGAACCTTGGCTTAACTTTTATGTAATGTGAATAAAAGTGAACCTTTGGGCATGCTATAGGTGGGGATAATTCTCCATTTCACACTATATAGATTAATTATTATTATTGTGATGTTCGGGTGGGGGATTGTGTTGAATTTATTATTTCTTAGAGAGCTTATTATCATTGTGATACACGAGAGGGGGCTAGTATTAGTATTGTTAGAGAATTGATAACTCCTTATGATTATTGTGATGCCTGTACAAGGCTTGGTGTTGGCCTTATTTGAGTATTATAGTTCCTTATTATTATTTTAATGATCGTGTGGGAGCTTGTATCATGATTTATTAAGATTTGGGGGATGTGAGTTTTTTATATCGTAGTTGAGATGATTATTGTGCATTACTGATTTTTCCATGATCATGCATACTCATTCATCACTCATATTTATGGAACTAGTATTACTATGGAACTTAGATTTCTTTGCGAAGAATATAAGATATTTTATAAAATGTCTTAGCCGAGGGATATGCTAACAAGGTTGATTGATTAGATTGTGATTAGTATGTGGGTTGTGAACCCCCCATGGGTCCTCTCCTGGAGCTTAGGCTCAAAAGGAGTGTACAAGTTGTACTTTGACCATTATATTTAAGCTCATATCACCATATTAAATTACATTAAACTTTCTCTTGAGTGATATTATGGTTGATATATTATTATATGTTTTGTATCGATTATAACTTGATCTGTTGAGATTGTTCTATCACATCTATTGGTCGCATGATATGCACCTTTTCTACTTATCTTGGATTGTTGGTTTGCCATGGTGAGTGGACATCATATACTATGTTGGTGAGATTCTCTTTGATGTGATGTCACTATTGCCATTAAATTGAAATTTATATGCACCTGCCTTAATTGGACTGATTTGATTATTTCGTTAAGTGTTTCTATTTGCTAGGATAGACTGGGACTTTTTGGATGCAGGTTTTGTTTGGGGTAATATTGGATGGTTGGTGTGGTGGTTCTCTTTAGCATATTGGATTAGATTCGGTTATTAATGATGCTTATTGAGTACATATTTTTTGTACTCACCCGTGCATTTTATTTACCTTTTATACACCCCATGCAGGTATTAAGTGAGTAATAGAGCATTGATTGTGTTCCTCAATTTTTGGCTTTCTAGAGATTAAGGTAGGGTTGTTTGATCATAGAGCTTACTTTGATCACTCTTTTATTTATCTTATGCATCTATTCACATTTAAGATACTCCGATCTTTTGTATAACATCAGTATTAAAGGCTTGTACTAGTGATTACCACACCAAGGATACTATATTTCTTTCTAAATTAGTTAGGATTATTTCCATTCTTAATTCTTTCGCTTTGGTTTCCCTTTGATTATTGAGTTTGGACTGGGATACACTTATCTGTACTGGAGAATGTAAAAGGTGCCATCACGGATTCTATTTTGGAATGTGACATGACCTTATGATTGAATAAAGATTAGGATTTGCAAGTTCTTGGAGGAAGGTGGCTGTTGACTTCGGGGCAAGTGGGGAAGTTTTCCTTGATAACTAAGTTTTACAAATTATGTGGTAATGTTCTTTTGATGGGAGAATTTTTATGGGTCCTCTTGAGTTGAAAACAAGGGTACTTGTTATTTTGGGACTAGGACTAGTTAGTTTGCATAATGCATTGTAATTACTCCTGGTGTAGAAATATATGGTGTGATCTATCCATTACTTTTTTTATTGTTATGGTGTAGAAAAGTGGTGGATTTAGTTGAATTATATGGAGCGATACAAGTGTGGTAGAACAAATGATGAATGAAGATGGATGTACTAGTTAACAACTACAAATCTTAATTACTTAGAAAGCTATCTGATGTTTTTCCTATCTAGAATAACAGAGATCAAACCCAAAGAAGAGATCAATTAATAAGTACCTCTAAAGTGGTTGACCAGTGGTAAGTTTTGACATGTTCAAGTGCTGAAGTGCATTTCATAGATTTAACTAAGGTCCAGAATGGTTGGTTGAGAACAAGAGGGGTTACTTGATGTTGGGATGATGAACTTGTGAATAAAATAAGTTCTAACAATATGCTTGTATAAAATTACTTGAGTAAGTCAGTAGGAATGTGCATACTGTGATATATTAATTTTACAAATTTGAATTACTGCAATAGTTGTTTGCTGTATTATATCTACAATAAAATATTAGATTTGTGGAGTAATCTAAGCTACTATGTACTTTTGGTGAGAAGATTTATGATGGGTCGTATTTGTGATGTGACTTATTTGAAAGGGTTTTCAATTTCAAGGTTTAAAGCAGGGAAGACTTTTAGGTGCCCAATATTTTATAATTTATTATTAATTTCAAAATTGGCTCAACTTTTATGCTTGAGTTATGGTATTTTGAAACACTCCTTGAGTAATTTGAAGGATTTTTGGTCTATAATGGTAAATTGATTGGGAATGGAATTTGAAATTGAAAAATAAGGATAATGGTATCTTTTTTAATTTGAAAGGTTAAGGGCTTATCTTTAGAAAATGAGACATAAGTTAAGAATGGCGTGATTACTTGGGTTCAGTACAATTATGATGATATTATATTGTATCAAACAAGTAGGGTGCAAACTTTTTGAGTATACTATAAGAAAGGAATCTATGAACATTGTTAGCTTAGAGTTATGATAAGTCTGATGTGAGTTTGATAAATATAACAACCCTCTAGGTCATTTTCTTACTTTTCTTATATTTTTTCTATTTTGATCTTTCCTATAGTTTCTACAGGATATTTATGAATTGTCGGTACCAGTGGTTTAGTTATAGGGATTTGGTTGGGGTTTAAAAAAACTTTCCTATTTTGGAGCTTTTAAAGTTAGGAAGTTTGACTTCAATCAAAACTTCTAGTACCTTAAATCAGAATTTTGATAGCTTTGTTAGCTCCGAGATGTAGATTTTTGACTATGGGTCTCGAGGATTTCAAACTTGTTTTAGGCATTTGGTTGGGTTTTTAGTATAAACTAAAAAAGTGTTGACTTTTGTCAATATTTCATCAAGACAACCTCTGTTGGTCATTTTTAATGATTTCATTGATCTTGAAATTCCAGTTTTGATAGGGTAGCATATTTGGTTTGCATGACTCCCAACCAATCCTGGAGGTTCATTCGAGACGTGGAATTCTTAGCCAAGCTGTTGATGAAGCTAATGTCTTTGCAACCACTTTTTCAAATCTTGGTTCTCTTAAGTAGGGCCGTTCCCATGGAAAAGTGGATGCACCTACGATGGCAGATGACATCAGCTATTCATCATTTTAACTAATATTTTTTTCTTTTACAGAACCGCTTCTGTGTTTTTTGGCCCGCTTCTATGAAGGGTGATATGCACCCAACTCCACTTAAGTGGATCTTTTCTTGCTATGACAAGTCCACTATTATATAATTTCTTCCTCTTCAGTGGAGGCACATAAGATTTGTGAGCTCCACTTTTGCAGGGAATTTATCTTCGACGTTGCCCCTACTGCCAAAGTCCCATAGAAATGACAATCGTAGTATATAAACTTCCTTATTCATGTTGTATTTCCAAAAATAGTTTCTAAGTATTGGATGCCCGGTTGGTGGAATTAAGTGATTCTTGGATCATCCTCTGGTAAGTTTGATTCATTTGCAATCACATTCTGTTACTTTGTATCTCTTCTATATCTTCTTTAATTCTTGAATTGAGCTTAGAAATTCTTGACATCCACCATTAAAGTAAGATTTTAGATCCAATTGAGGTCTGAATTCAGAATTATCTTCGCCCAACTTCTGGGCATGGGTTTTTTACCCTTGGGGAAGGGTAATTGTGGTTTTAAATTCTATTTTCATAGATAGGCTTCTAAAGGTTGTCTTTTAACCTAATTTTTGGCCTAAATTTTGTATATCAATATGGGTTTTGTTATTCTCATCTGTAATGCATAGTTTCTATTTTGAATATCATGACAATATTCCGAAGCCTTAGAGTAAGGAAAGGTTTTCTTATGATCATTTTTTATTCAGCCGTTCAGCCTCCAGGTTGGTTACAAATTTTTTTATTCTAGACGTAGCTTGAATAGACCTTATATCATATGAAATGCTTATTATATATCAAAAATTTCTTTGATAACTGGGTAATCACGAGTTTATGAGTTATCGGGCTTTCTTCAGGGATTTAGACATAAGATTCAGGTTGAACCTTTGTTTAGGTTGCTTATTTAGTTTATTGAGCCATATTATAGGCTGAATTCTTAGTATTAGGAATGTATAGGTAACCTTAGTATAGGTCCAGAATAGGTCTTCAAAGTAGGATGGTTTACTATTATTATTAATCGGTTACGTCTTTTATCAATCTTATTTTTGAGTTACTTTTCTTTATTGTGAGATGGTAGATCTATGGATCTAGGATAGTGTTGGTGGTACTTACTTCTTGAGTATGTTATTAGAATGGGAGGAATATTTCCTAGCTCGACTGTATTTACATTTACAAACTGTTATTGTGTTGTATCTTTACTTGTATCTGCATATGCATACTCACACATATATTTTCATAATTCATGGATGGAATTAACGGAAAAATATGATTTTTGGATGTCAAATAAGGAAGGTAATATTTTTACTTGGACTTTTAGTTCTCAAAAAGGAATAGAAAGAAAGAGATGATTTTAGCCCAGTTCAATTTCGGGCACATGATAAATTGTGTTTTAGCCCCGATTTGTGTTTGGGCCATTATTTATTATTTAATGATTATGGAATTCAAGATTTGAGTCTGGGTATTGTATATGGACCTCGTGAGTCCCTCTCATGTCTAATTTTTGCGAGCAGATGATGCTAGATAGGGTGTATACGATAGGCATTGGCCATTGAATTCATACCATACTACACAATTTTCATTCATTTATATTTATACAATTATATGAACTGCATGTATACGATTTTCTTAGATATCTATATTTCTATTGGCGGGTAGGCTTTTAGTTCTCTTTTAGTTTTCCTATGTGTAGCTATTTTCCTATGTGTAGATGTATGTTATATTTTCTTTTTATGCTATATACTGTTCTTCTAAGCTTATTTGGTCTATGATGCCTACTAAGTATCACATGTTTTGGTACTCATACTATACTCTG
Source organism: Capsicum pubescens (assembly GCA_030864215.1). NCBI lineage: Eukaryota > Viridiplantae > Streptophyta > Magnoliopsida > Solanales > Solanaceae > Capsicum > Capsicum pubescens. The sequence goes on from CM061548.1 coordinate 189,133,233, forward strand.
CATCTTTTTCCGATGAAGCTCCTAGTATGAGTCTTCTCCGTTGATGTCTTACTTTTTAGTGGCTATTTTGTATCAAATTTAGGGTGAGATCTTAACGTTCAGAGTTATTCCATATCATTTATGTGGATATTGTCTTTATTTTTGTATATTTGGAAATATGCTTGTGTAGTTACACTTATTTAGTTCCACTCCTACATTTGTAGCTCTTATGCTAGTAAATCAAGTCATGGGAGATTATTTTGTATATTTTGTTCCTTTATCTGCTACTTATGGGTGCTTATTTCTAGGTCTTTTGCTGGGGGCTGGAGCAGAGGTCGACTAGAGGTCAATGTCGGTCACGATCTACAACACTAACCTAGTGTCTGGATCGAGCGTAGTCACCGAATCTAGAGATTTTGATAGAGTATCTACCACCACATACAGTGGGCCTGGGTCCAACACCGGTCCTAGTAGGGTTTATTGCCATACTTATACTTTAAGACACTATAAAAAATCTTCTGATCTTCCTTGATGGTATATCAAAGATAGGGGGTGTTGCTTGGTACTTCTCGTAGTCCTCAGTCAAAAGATAAGGCACAAACTTCAGCCTAGGTAGAAGCTCGGGGTATTTCTAGTTCAGGAGCAGAGCTTGCAACTATAGCTCCCCAATTAGATGTATTCTCATTGCTGATTATAGAAAATTGTTGCATCCTTTCACTCATACAAGTGTACAAGGTCTTATAAGTAATAAAGGATGTAAATCTAGATATCAAACCTATAAGGATTTAATGAACTTATTTCTAAATTGAATTCATATACGAGCTATTTAGCAGGAAATCAATAGTTAAAATTGACTTGGGTGTTTTAAATATATGTAACAAATAATTGCTTAAAAGTCGTGGATTAGTTGTGTTGTAGTTCAGATTTGAGAAAATGATATAGGGTTGCGATATTTTGACAATCCAGTTGAACTATCCAATCATACACCTAATTTAATTTTCTGAGTTGCTAGTTGTAGCTTAATTTTAGCTATATTTAGCATTTTTCCAACAACTCTAAACCAACCAGACTATCCCTAATGCCTATATTTCAATGGTCACTAGTTAATAGTGAAATACATAAAGATATTGTGTTTATCACCTAACCTACGTTGTAGGGTATACTTCTATCCTTAGTGACAAATCGCCTCCCATTCCCTATAAGATTCACAAACTAGCCCTATTTTCTCTTCTTGCACTTGCTGTTCACTTTTTCAAGTCCAACGAACAAGCCCTAGATACTATTCACAAGGTGATCAATCAAACGAATAATTGAAAACAAGAACAAATAAATAACTCAATATATAGAGATCAAAATAGATAATGTGATATTCAAGCCACATTTTCATGTTCAACCACAACCTTAGAAATTAAAAGTTTTAGGTACTTATAAATCTCTTTAGAAGAAGAGATTTCACGCATTTACAAGGTAAAAATTAAAAATAAAATAAAAAAATAAACTAGACCTTGTTCTTGAGCTTTGCCCAAGCTTTTGCCTTTCCTAAATAAGTTTTTATGATAAATTATGTGGTATATGGGTTTATATAGAGTTTAGAAACCCTTAGAATGTCAGAAAACAATCCCAATCAGGTTAGGAGAAGTCCCAAATCATGCCACAGTCCAAAAGTAGAGCCATGGTGCAAGGAATAGGTAAAATTCAGATCAATTGCTAAACTTTGCCACTCTTTGCTTTAGGTGAGTGGCACTGTCATGGACCAACCCATCGGGTTGTGTCGGGAACCTACCTATACCTACCCTAAATAGAATAATCCTAAAGAACTCACCATTAAATCAATTATGAATATTACTAGAACATTCACCTAGTCGGTTATGTGTGCCATATGAATAACTAATCAACTGTTCAAATACAATTACTCATTTAACTCATTTTCAAAATTATTTTAATACATCAAATAATAAAAATAAATGCAGAAAACAACTCCAAGTGACTCCCTAGAACCTAGCCTAAACTGCTACAAGAGCACTAGCCAAGGAGTAAGGACATCCATGACACAATATCTATGCAGAATATAGAGGGTAGGAGCTGCTACTGAATGATTGGTATCACTGCTATAGAAACTCCAACTAACCTGCACTATAGCTATACCCCTAATTAGAGCTATAATAAGGGTACCATCAGTACAACCACATGTACTGGTAAGAGTCATCGACCAACTAGGTTATAAAAAAATAACATTAATAATAAATAGAGAGAAATCACGACATTAAGTAAAGTTTCTAGTTTTTTGACGCACAAATTAACAACTCCTATTACCCCACATTAGCATCTCTGGAACATGCAGTTAGCATATCTATGACCTATACTTTGCATTTTTGTGGTCTATACTTAGCATCCTTGTGACATATATTTAGCCTCTTCGTGGCCTATGCTTTGCATCTCTGTGAACTACACTTAGAATCTATGTCACCTACTCTTTCCATACTTGTGACCTACACTTAGCATCTTCGTGACCTACTCGTCATTTAATATTTTTGTATATCTTTGTCCTTTGACCACCTATTCAACCTATACCTCTCCTTTCAATATCAACTTATTTTTACAATATCTACAATCTTTTAGTCCACATCTACCTGAGTCCTATAGTACTCACTATCATAGAGGTCACAATATCACATCTCCTAAAATTCCAGATCCTACTAATCATATACTACCACAACTGGTCCTCTTGGTGGGGGTGGGGGGTGGGGGGTGGGGGGAGACCATAGAATCTCATTGCAAACTCATCCCACCTAGAGACCTAACATACCTTCGTTTCATCTTTCACCATGACACAATAAGAACATATATTGGGGGCATAATAGAATAGAAATACATTCTAAACATATTCTAGAATGCATGCATAAAAGATATGTGCATCTTCTGTTCCTTTTCCCTTCCCATCTTATCACCACAACATCACAATGTACCAGAGGGTTACCCAACCCATATCATATATTTACCTGCATGGTATTCAACCCATATCATAGCATATCATATTTGTACCAGCACGATACTTGACCCATATCACAATATTTCATTAAAATGCATAAGAATGTGTGCATAAAATCAACAAATCATAATTCATGCAAATAAGAATCACAATGTCAGTCAACAACACAACATGGGTCAATTCCATCTACAATCACATTAACCATCTAATTCATTAATTCGTTGACCTTAGTCTTTACATATATATCATAACTTACCAAAGACCCCTATGGGATTTCCATCACCCAAGTTCTCATTATTACACACTTTTCCCCTAATCATGTCCCAATATTAAATTTTTTACATTACCTTCTAAGCTATAAAAAGCATTGATCATGACAATATGACGAGCAATGCCAACTCTGTGAACTAACTAACCTCAATAACTTTTCCCTCCCTATCTTATATCAATATCGTTTTACTCACTATATGATTTTCTGAACTCTAGAAAACATCAATCATTACTATCAACACATTAGAATTGTATGAGATCCCCTAATGCAATTCGATCATTTAAAGCATTTATATATTAGTCAAGTCACCTTAAATTTCCCATTTTAACATTTCACACAATCTCATTCAACTTTCTACTACACTCAACCCTAAAAAATAATACACTATGCATATTTGCTCCATCTTCTTATCCATCCCTTATTGCAACCAAACACTAATATAATATTAAGAAATTCAGTATAATAAAATCTATTTGGATTTTTAAACATGTCCATCCATCAACTCTGTGATCGAAGGCCTAATGTATGATACTCCTAACATTACTATTAACATTAGTTGCATCTAGCCTAAGTCTAGTTTCTACAAACATAAACCTTACATTACCTCTTTGGTGAAACATACTACTAAGAAGAGGAGTAAGTTGTCTCACATGTGCTAGATGTATTCCCATATCGAATTTCCTTCGGGTGTATCTCAAAATTGCTTTCATAAACCTTGACCTTTGAGATCTCATAGTTGGGGATATAGGGTTTTTTCAGAGTGTTTTTATATGATGAGGGTTGCCTAAGAAAATAAAAAAAGAAGAGGGTTTTTAAAATTCCCTTAGTTGAGAACACTATTCTTTACCAGTACAGCGATACTACTTCAGCAGTACTACTGCAATGGTTATCTGATTACAGTATCAGATACCTGTAGTCTAGACCAGTACAAAATTTAGGCCTCTTGGACAAATTCCGTTAGGCCCTAATTTTCCTCCCCAATTTAAATTTTTCCTGGTCTATTTTGAGCCTATATTTATGATAAATTAATTTTGGGGCATTTTCAGATGTAATAATATTTTAGGTCATTACAGGCGAAAGTCACTAAAAACTTTTGACAACTTTTCAAACACATTCCACAGGCCCAAAACATGACAGTAGCGCTGCTTGTTTTTCTTTATATTGTGCTATTGATCCTCCCTTGGTTCCATTGGGTCCTTGGTACTCTTTTTCTTATTGTTTAGCCTTCAAATGAATTAAGAATCTCCTACATAAAAAACATGAAGCACAAGTGTAAATCACATGATTTAAGCTTAAGACGATACTAAAAAGAGAACAAATGTGAGGCGAAAAATAGTTAGATAACATGATTTTTAGCCTTACATAAAACACCCTATACTTAAAATCTTTCTCATCCTTGATTAATCTATATACTCATGACATAGACTTTATTAAGAATTATGCCAATTAAAATAAGATTACTCAAGATATGACTACAATGACTACAATAGATGACAAGTTCTTATTATGTATGCTCCTTTCAACATATTTAAACTCATAGACAACTACTTCAAAACCTCCTAGCCCTAAGAACTAATCTATAATATTAGAAACTCATTCAAGTTTCCTATCCAAGTGTTTAAAAACTTGACCCATAAAACTTCAACCATGTGCCCTCTTAATAAGAGATTATCCATCTTCACTCACAAGTATACATAATGTCACATACATGGGTATAAGAATAGAATTATGCTCTTTCATATGCAATATATGATGAACCATATGATTACCCTTAGTTTACTACTCCACTAATATAAGAACATCAAATCTAAGATCAAGTAGAATTTCTTTGGTTGTAACATAGGCTAAAGGATGGGTAGAAACTATTTTGACCATTAGTAGTGACTATCTTCCCTAAGCACTCATCATAATTTTTTTAATTGTCTGCTCATTCTTCACTTTATTCCTCTCTTCTTACCCATAGTTTTCTTGTTTTCTCATCTCTTTAAGCAAGTTCACATATTACTAGTAAGGAGTACACAATTATCAAACTTCTTTTGCTGTTTTATTTTGTTCTTTTTCTACTCCCTATTGATAATATATGAATTTGTAATCACTTGCACCATTAGGATTTTCTAAAAGATTCCCACCTTAATTATCTCCCTTTTATTAATTCTCACTCATTTTAACTTTTTTTTAAGCACTTAAAAGTTTTATAATGACTTGATTTTTGGTAATTTATGTGAATTATTAATTCTGTATGATTTGATTATTTTACCCCTTTTCGTGGTTTTTCTGTGGTATTTTTGGGACTTGAGGATGATTGAAACAATTCCCAATGCACTTTTGTGTGATTTGTGTGTGAGTATGGTTTATGGTGGTTATAAAGGCTTTACTGTTGACTTCAGTCAACATTTATTGATCTATGTGCCTGATGGCAAAACGAAATATGCTAATAAATTAAGAACATCGATTTTAAGTTGGTAACATGATTGGTATGGTTTAACGACTTTTGTATCTCATTTATACCCTCAGTTCGATAATTTATAAAATTGGATTTTGGGGACAACTTTGTGAAAATGATGCTCTTTTGAAAATTTGATACCGTCATTGAGTCTGGAGCATCAAATTTAGCCTAGTAGAATATTTCATTTGGTGTTCTTAGGATTTTAGATGAATCTTAAGGGGTCGGAGACTTGGAATTCTCAAAGTCTCCAGCTGGTAACCCACTTAGGTGACCTGGCAGCCAACTGGGGGTGTTACTTAAGTAATTCCCTTATCACGTAGGCTCCTGTTGCTTAAGAGACAAACATGTTGCTTATGAGACAAGGCGAGCATCGCTTAAGCGATGCCTGGTTTCTTAAGTGATGGCCGCTTAAGATATGCCAGAGTAGGTTAAATTTCCCATTTTTTCAAATTTTCACCCTTTTTAAGACTTGGAGTTAGGGTTTTGAGTTTTTAGGCAATTTCTTCCATTCTTATTCTTGGGTAAGTTCAAACACCTATTTTAATTACTTTTCTTTGATTCTCATTATTTAAATCTTGTTAAAACTTGAATTCAAAAGTGAAATTTGGGGATTTTGGCTTGGAAGGGCTAAATTAGTATTTTTTGATCTAAATCCCAATTTCAACTCATTTACACACGGGGTTTATTCAATTGATTTCTTTAATATTTATAACATATTTTTGGACTAAAATTTTACTTTTACCATTCTTTTTTGAAAACCCATTTTGAAGGTCCATTTTTACCCCTACCAAAAAATGGGAAATATTGGAATTGTTGGATTCTTTTTAACGCGTAGATTCCATATTTGTGTGTTTTAGTTGATTCCAGGTTCATTTTTAAGGTGAAAGCTCGATGTTGATGGCTTGTTTATATTGATTTTTGGCATTTGAGGCTGGTTATGGCTTAACTTTTCTTGGACTGTGTTGGGTAGTTAATATTGGTATAAAATCATGTTATATGTATGGGAACTAATCATAGAAATGGATTTACTATTGTTTTTTGCTCGTGCGGAGGCTTATTTTGTGTTTTTTGGTAGTTTAAAGGAATTATGTTCTATGTGTGACTGTGTGGGGTCTTATATGATATCGTTGGCCTTATGCATGTATAAGCCTAAATTAGAATTTATATGGTATTAATGGCATATTTTTGTGTATTAATTACTCTATTGGGATATGGATTACATTGAATTCTTGGGATGGTTGGCATATTGAGTGGAATTCTGACACTTATGGTTGGTATATTGGTTCAATTTAGAAAATCTCATTCTGGTTTGTTGTGAGAATTGTATCCTCATATTATATACACTCGTGAAACATTGGTACCACTATGGAAATAATGAACACTGGCTCTGTGACATCTTTATAGACCCTCTACTGATGTGTATGCTGATGAGAAGTTATGAATACTGGTATTGGATATTGTATTTTATATGGGTTGGGGAACCTCCCATGGGTCCTATCTCAGGAACATAACTCAAGGTGTATATAGAGGTTGTGTGATGACCTCGTGCATCACATCACATCACATCACATCATCACTATCTTCATTGCATTATCTATTGTTCTTATTCTATGTTGTATTATCATTCTTGGTGTGATATCTTTCTATTTGTACTTCTCTCTTATACTTGTAATTGGTATACATGTATATTAGATCTTCTTTTTTGTATTTGTGTATGGTATATATTTATATTATTGAACTGTTACTTAAGATGGTATGGGCTACCGTTTGGGATATTTTTTGATTGTATGTGACATGCCCATGGTGTGTACTTATATGCTCGATTTTCTCTTTTACTCAGTTGGCCTATGAGATCTACTAAGTATAAGTGTATCATACTTATATGCTCTATTTTATCTTTTTTCTCTTTAGTTTTTCTTGGGTAAACTGGCCATTTACATTGTAAACTATCCTATAACCAATAACAATGTGAATTCATCATCCCATACCCCCAAAACACACCAAATACCCAATCCCTGTTCTCCCAAATCCTGAAGAACACTAATTAAGGGTTCTCTAAAAATTCAACTTCCAAGGATTCTAATTCAAGTTTCTTCTCCATGTTTCCTCATAAATTTCATCATCAAGGGTATGCAAAATATATTCAAGTGTTCATATCAATTCCAAGCTAGGGTTCAAGCTTTAAAGTCATGGATTCAATCTTTTGTCTGAATTACTTCTATCATAAGGCATGTATGGCTCTCCTTACACTTGTATTTTATTAATTGCATGAAATTGGTTTATTATTCCTATGGTTTTGATGTTGGGTTTTGCATTGTGGGTTAAAGGTCTTGGATATAAATTATTTGAATATTTTCTCATGATTACCATTGAAATACTATGCTTTACATTATTGATTTATTCACTCATTGGAGGTGCATGGGAATGGTGAATGGAATAGGGGTATAATGGATTCCCCATCGGTTTTGGTATGAAAATTGGTATAACCTCAATAAACTTACATAATTGGTTTTGTAATGTGATTTATCAATTGACTTGATTTTTCTTTAAAACTAATGCATTGCATAAATAGAAAAATGGATAAGGATGTTTTTCAAAACTTTGTGGGGTACGAAGGAATCCACCAAGTGATTTTTGTAATGGAGTCGAGGGTACTAAGAAATCTCTAAAAGGGGATTCTAATGACATTGCTTGCAAGCTATAGTCGGTATGACGATGCCACTTAATGATGCCTTAGTGATTGAATCTTTAATGTAATGGTTGGGTTATATGTTAAATGTTATAATTGGGTTTAAAGAGGTTGTGTAGCTCATCGTGGAAGGTGGAGGTCCCAGGGGGACTGATACTCAAAACTCATATTTGCCGACGTTAGGGTTGGTCTTGATGATTATGTGCTTATGTCACACTAGGTATATTTGTATCATGGTTGGTGAAGGGTGCATTGGAATCCCTGACCTTCTATGGTACCATACCTCTAATTCATGCAGCTAACACACACTGGGGCCCTTTTAGCAGGGGGAGCTGAACCTATATTGCCTGTGCCCATTTAGGACGGTCAAGCTACATAGTCCAAGTTAAGGTTTTAAAAGTCATGCTAAGCCTTATTTCCTACCCCAATACATTATATATATTTATATGTATATGCATATGCATATGCATATGCTTGTGTGCATTTGGATTTTGTATTATTGATCATGGCATTATTTTATCCATTATCGTTGAGATACAGGCTAGTTCTCTTCGCACTAACTGTCTTCGAATGCTGTATCCCCATATGATGCAGACACTACTTCTACTTTTCTTATTCAGTGACTAGGTGGTTGTGGGATAGCTCGTGAGTCAGATTAAAGTGGTGAGCTTTCATACTTCAAAAGACCTTATTTTATCATTTGGGTCTCTTTATGATATTGACTCTTTCCTTTGGACTTATTTTTGGCTATTGTCGTGGGCATGTCCTAACTATTATTGGTATTTGGTTTTCTAGAGGTTTTGTGGATTATTTTGGACTTGGGATTGGTTGTTGAATTATTAGACTTCTCTTGAGTCATGCCTATCTATCTTGTGATATGTTTAAAATTTCATTGCTATACATATGTTATGTTCTATTGGATTAGGCTAAAGAGTGGTCTTTGGTCCACCACGGTGTAATATCCCATGAGTGAAAGCTTCTATGCATCATACGACTCAATTTCTTGAGTCGTACATACTTCATACGAGTCATATATATTGAGTCGTACCCATGTCAGTGTGGGGTGATTTGTTCAAGTTATGAGTTAACCCTAGAAGACGTCAAGCATGGTATGAGTCATATGAAGAGAAATCATATTGTGATGTTACTTGTCGTAGGTTTTGACTTGTATGATGATCAGTGTGTACCATATTGATTCTGCCAAGCTTACGAGTAATGAGGCTCACACGTACCTTCACCATAGGAGTCGTATGGTGAATTCGTGAAGACCGACGACCAAATTCTATAATGTTTAGTTAAAGTTATTTTTGGTCCTTTTTCCCTCCTAAAAATCCAACCCATAACCTATATCCCTCAAAGAGGCGTTATTGTCATCTATTCCTCAATCAATTAACAAACATCATCTCTGCTCACATATTCAAGAACATCAAGATTAGGGTTTCTCACACAAATTCATCTTTCAAGTCCTAAGGTTCAAACTCTCTTCACAAGTCAAGAAATTTTATGTATGTAGGGTTTATGAACAAGGTTATTGTTTCTTAGTTGTGACCAAAAAGTAAGATTTTAAGATTTAATTTACTTATATAAATTAGGGTTCATACCCAAGGAACCATATTCTTAAAGTATGATACTACCATGTGATTGAAAGCTTTAAGTGCATCAAGGTTTACATACATCCATGTTTTGACTCATAAGGCTAATACAGTGATTTGAATTTCATTATCTTGATTGGAATATTGTTGATAGATTCAAAGATGATTATTTAGTATGATGTTTTGTTATGAATTTCTATGAACTAAAGAATGAATTCCAAGTCCTAAGTTCAAGTATCGAGTTTACAAGAATTTGATGCTCTTAAGATGTAACGACCCGAGATTACCCCCTAGTCGTTACACGGTGCTTACGATCTCAAGGAACCACAAACTAACCCATGAGCTGGTACCTGCTGTGAGCACTGAATAATATAATCATGAATGCGGAAAAATAACTGAAATGCCATAAGATTTTAATAATGAAATAACTACTGAGTTATGAATCTGATAAAAATACGAAAATCTGAATAGTAATAGCTAACTGTAGTGTCTGTAAAGCCTCTAAACTGAATACTATGATTTGATGGGACAGGCCCCAACTAACTCTACTAACTACTAAGATAAAGATATGAAGTAATATAATCTATCCTCAAATGATGAGAATCACCACAGCTACTGAAATTGCTGATGATCTGAGGGACTAAGTGCGATCCGGGAACTGAGCGTTAGCACCTATGATATGATACATCATAGCGCAAAAGAAAAGGTATGCAATAAGTACTTTAAATGTGCTGGTACGCTAAATGAGGTAGGCTAATATGCATGGTCTCATGAATAGGAATTATAATAATTAACTGGACATACATGTAAAGCATGGAGTACTGAATAAAGAGCATGGAATCTGTAGATACTTAAAATGCATGAAAATTTGTAAATACTGTGGATGCATGACCAAGCATATAACATGAACTAAGTAAAATTTGTAAACTGATATACTAAAAACTGAAATCTATATTCCTTGCTCAAACAATACTAAGACTGAATAACTGAGCTAGGACTGTAACTAAGACTATATCTGAGACCGTGGGAGGTATCATCTAACCGACATTCCCCAATTTGAGATAATCGGGGTCCAAACTGTAACTTAAATTAGAAGGGTGTTAATACCATGCCACAGGTACTAACAATAGCTGTGTGGGTCCACTTAACTCATGCAATGTCCAAAGGACTAAGGGTGTCAAGCCTGAAATGATGGGTGACCCCTGCGAGATAGTCAAGCCTAATCTGACGGGTGACTACTCATATCCTACACTGGCTACGTAGTTCTAAAGTAAAGGGACTTCTACTAATGAATCTACCTATATGACAGAGAAGATACCATCCCTACACTCTCTCGGTGCTAAATCCTATTCCCAACTGAAAGACACTGAGATACTAGACTGTTCTAAGTTGAATAACTGATATCTGACTATTCTGATAATGCTCATAATATAATCTGAAGACTATTTTGTAATGTACTGAGACTAGATTAAATAAAAAACTATGGTTTTAGGGTATTCAATACCCCAGGACTGAAAAAAACAATACCTAAAAGATACTAAAGCTTGAAGGCCAAAACATGAAGGCTCTTATTAAATAAATCTCTCTTGTAGGAATTTTATCAAACTTTTGTACTTCATAGTTTTGGTCAATTCATGGGAATATTATAAACTTGAAATTATAGCATGACTTAAACATTTATAACACTAAATCATGATCTAATTTGAAGAATGGCAATATTAAAACATAGGGGATTTGCTAATAACTATAATTCCATTAAAGTATGGTATAAAAATCAATATTCAAGGAAGTTCATGGAGAATCATAGTTTCAAATCATAATTTAATATCTTAAATCTTGAAAAGATGATAGATTTGTAATTAAAATAGATACTTGGACTCCATGGTTGAAAGAAATCCATAAATGAACATCTAACATACCTAGGATGATGAATTTGGAAGGATTGATGGAGAGTTCTTGAGATTTGACCTTGATTCTTGAGAGAGGGGATTTTTAATTTGAGAGAAAGTGAATAATGATGAGTATTTAGGTCAATTAGGGGTTAAATTTTGTGTTAAGGGAGAGTTTAGGACTTAGGAAAAAGACCCAAATACCTTTAAACGAATTTAAAAACACAAGCTGGAAATTAAAATCCTAATTTTTGACCTTGGCGCGACGCGGAACTATCGCTCCATGCCATTGGAAAACGGACAACTTGGACCTAGAAAAATGCCGTAACATGCCACCATCGCGGTAAGCCTGTGGATGCCATTTTGGCCATCTCCGTGACGTGCCCTGATTGCGGAGGCCCACTGGAAATTAGCCTGCTCCGCGTCGTGACATTATCGCGGAGTCACACTGGAAATCGACAAATGTCAAATTAACCCATGGCGCGACGTGCCAGGATCATGGACCCTTATTGTATTTTTTTAAATAGGAGATTGGGATGCTCCGCGACGCGCTAAAGGTTACAATGATGGGGTTTGGCGACTGAAACTTAAAATCGCCATAAATTCTAACCCAGTTATCAGATTTGGGTGAATTTTATATCGTTGGAAAGCTAATAGAATTTTCTATGCAATGGCAGGCTCTAAACTGAAAAATAATGAGTGTTTCAAAAATTTCATATACGAATACTCATGCACAGGGACGTAGATTATTCTAGGGAAATATGGGGTGTTACAATATCTCCCCCTTGGGATCATTCATCCCCGAATGAAACTAGTTAAGCTGAGGGAACTGTTAAAGTGAGCTTACACACTGAATATGCATGTATGATGCATGGAATGCATGACTGAACTAATTTATGAATGTACGACTGACATGAACATGATGTGCAACTAAAACTGAGCATGATAGATAAAAATATTAAGAATATTTGGTTCCTTATACTGTATTTGGATTCCTGGAGAAGAGTTGAGGGTAATTGGTCCACATATCTACCTCTGCTTCCCATATGGCTCCCTTAATGGACTAATTTCACCAAAGAACTTTGACTTGTGGAACTTCTTTGTTTCTTAGTCTACGAACTTGATGATCAAGAATTTCGACTGGAACTTCCTTAAAGGAAAGACTGTTGTGAATATCTACACTTTTTAAGGGAAAAACTATAGTTGGATCACCAATACACTTTTTCAACAATGACACATGGAACACTGGGTGTACTGAGGCTAAATCTGAAGGCAACTCAAGCTCGTAAGCTTTCTTTCTGAAACAACTGAGAATTCTGAAGGGTCCAACATATCGGGGGCTGAGTTTTCCTTTCTTGATGAATCTCCTCACTCCCTTCATAGGAGATATTTTCAATAACATTAGATCACTGACCTTAAACTTGAGATCCTTTCTCCTTACATCTGCATATGATTTTTATCGGCTCTGGGCAGCCGTAAGCCTTTCTCTGATCAATTGGACCTTCTCTAACTCATCAAATACCAAGTCAGGACCTACTACTATAGCCTCACCTACTTCAAACCAACCAATTAGAGATCTACATCACCGACCATATAGAGCCTCAAATGGAGCCATACGGATTCTAGAATGATAGCTGTTATTGTATGCGAATTCAATCAAAGGCAAATGGTCATCCCAACTACCCTTGAAATCAACAACACATACTCTCAGTATATCCTCTAGACTCTGAATGGTTCATTTTTCTTGACCGTCTCTCTGAGAGTGGATGTCTGTACTGAGGTGGACTTAGGTACCAAGACCCCTTTAGAATACTTTCCAAAAGTAAGAGGTAAACTGAGTACCTCTATCTGAGATGATAGCTAAGGGAACACCGTGAAACCTAACCAACTCTCTGAGATAGAGATTGGCATAGTCCTCGGCTGAGTTAGAGGTATGGACTGGCAAGAAATGAGCTGATTTAGTCATATTGTCTACGATAACCCAAATAGAGTCATGCTGATGATGGGTACGAGGCAAACCTGTCACAAAGTTCATGTTCACTTCCTCCTATTTCCACATAGGAATAATGAACTCCTGTATGGACCCACTAGGCTTCTGGTACTCAATCTTAACTTGCTGGCATATAGAGCACTTAGCTACAAACTCTGTAATATCTCTCTTCATCCCAATACACCAATAGATTGCGCATATATCGTGGTACATTTTAGTGGTCCCTAGTTTAATAGAGTAACACATACCATGCGCTTCTGCAAGAATTTGTTGCCTCAGCTCATCTACACCAGGCACACACAATCTACCCTGACAACGAAAAACACCATCTCCCCTTGTGAGAAAACCTCCACTTTTTGATCTCTAACTAATTCTTTCAACTTAACTAGACTGGGATCTCTATCCTGCTTTTCCTTCACCTCAGAAACTAGAGATGACTCTGAGCTACTTTGTACCCCTATGCTACCTTCTGCTGAATCGAGTAAATGGATACCTAGTCGGGCAAGCTGATGGACTTTCTAAGATAAATTTTTCTTACCATCCTCAACATGAGCTACACTACCCATAGACATTCTACTGAGAGCATTATAAACTACATTGGCCTTGCCCGGATGATACAAAACACTCATGTCATAATCCTTCAATAACTCTAACCACCTTCTTTGACACAAATTCAAATCTTTCTGAGAGAACACATACTGAAGGCTTTTGTGATTTGTGACCACATCTATATGCACCCTATACAAGTAATGCCTCCAAATATTTATGGAAAATACTACCGCTGCTAGCTTAGGATAATGAGGCAGATAATTCTTCTCATGAGGCTTAAGCTATCTGGAGGCGTAGGCTATGACCTTACCTCTCTGCATGAGGACACAACCCAAACCTATTCTGGATGTATCACTGTAAACGATAAAACCATCTGAACTGTCTGGTAGAGTAAGAACTAGGACTGAGGTTAGTCGAGTCTTGAACTCCTGAAAACTCTTCTCGCATGAATTTAACCACTGAAACTTAACTTTTATCTGAGTTAATCTGGACATGGGGGATGCAATAGAAGAAAACCCTTCAAAAAACCGACGGTAATAGCCAGTTAAACCTAAGAAACTCCTGATATCTGATGGAGAAATGGGTCTAGGCCAGTTTCTCACTGCTTTGGTCTTTTGAGAATCAACTCTAATGCCATTATCATAAATAATATGGCCAAGAAAACTATTGATCTTCAAAAGAATTCGCTCTTACTAAATTTAGCGAACAACTAACGGGCTCTAAGAGTTTGTAACAATATTCTGAGATGGTCTGCATGATCATTTTCACTACGGGAGTAAACAAGAATGTCATCAATGAATACTATGATGAACATGTCCAAGTACTACTTGAACACTCAGTTCATCAAGTCCATGAAGGCTGCTGGGGCATTTGTAAGACCAAAGGAAATGACTAGAAATTTAAAGTGACCATACCGAGTTTGGAAAGCTATTTTCGAGATATCACATTCGCTGACTCTAAGCTGATGATAGCCTGATCTGAGGTCTATCATGGAAAAGTAACTAGCACCTTGAAGTTGGTCGAACAAATTATCGATTCTAGGAAGTGAATATTTATTCTTAACTGTGACCCTATTCAATTAACGGTAGTCTATGCCATTCTGAGAGAACCTTCTTTCTTACGCACGAATAGAACAGGAGTGCCCTACGGGGAGACGCTGGGCCTGATGAATCCCTTATCTAGGAGATTTTTTAAATGGGTTTTTAGTTTTTTGAGTTCATATAGAGCCATTCTATATGGTAGAATAGATATAGGCTGAGTATCTGGGAGAAGGTCTATTTTGATGTCGATTTCCCTTTTGAGAGGAACTCTAAGAAAATCTTCAGGAAATACATCTGAGAATTTATTTACTATTGGAACTGACTCAAGAGTTGGAGTTTCTGAGTTAGAGTCTTTGACATGTACAAGATGGTAGACACACCCCTTGGATATCATATTTCTGGCTCTAAGGTACGAGATCAACTGGCCCCTAAAAGCTATAGAACTACCCTTCCATTCAAGGACTGGTTCATTTGGGAACTAAAAGTGTACTATTTTATTTCTACAATAAACTAAGGCATAGCATGAGTGGAGCCAATCCATGCTGAGAATGATGTCAAAATCCATTATCTCTAACTCCACGAGATCAATTGAGGTAACTTTTTGAGATATTATGACCGGACAGTTCCTGTATACTTGTCTGGCTTCAATTGAAATGCCTACTGAGGTAGACACTGAAAAGGGCTCTACTAGAGTTTCAGGACTGACTCTGAAATTGATGGCTATATATGATGTTACAAAAGAAAAAGAATCTCCAGGGTCTAGTAAAGAATAAACATGTAAGTGAAAGACCTACAACATACCAGTAACTACGTCAGGAGAATTTTCCTGATCTTGGAGGGACTGAAGATAATATAATCTATTCAAACGCTGAACACTGGTAGTACTGGAAGTGGTAACCTGCTGAGTTAGGTGGCTGGATGGAATGGACGACTGATGGGACTGACCCTGTTGGCGCGCATCCCTATCTTTTCGAGAAATTACCCGACACTCCCAAATCTGATGGCCTGGATTGTCACACCCGAAGTACACATCACTACTCGCCCTACACTCACCCTGATGGTGTCTTCCGCACATCTAACATAAAGGATTGGTACAAGCACTGCCAACATTGACCTGGGACTTAGAGCCTGGTGCCCTATCCCTATTGTCATTTCTTAATTTGGATACTGAGGCACTGGCTGAAGAAGGTACTAGGGATGAAGACCTCTGATGAAACTGAGGATGGTTACCACCTTCTAAATTTGGATGATTAAAATTAAAACTACATATTCTAGATCTCTTGTTTCTTCTCACTCTCTCCTTAATATTTTGCTCCTTAATCTATTGAGCATGGACCATCAGTCTAGACAAATCCATCTCACTAATTAGTATTGAGGTCCTACATCCTTGACCATACTATCAGACACACCAGACATAAACTTACTCATCTTGGACCTACTATCGGTCACCATATGAGGAGTATATCTAGCTAACTGAGTGAACTTGAGATAATACCCCCTCACACTCATGCTTCCTTGCCTCAAATTAATAAATTTTCTTTTCTTAAATTAATAAATTCTAACACTTTGGCCTTCATCAACTCTAATGGAAAGAATATATCCAAGAAAGCCGTGGCAAAATCTTCCCATTCTATAGGCCCTTCATTAACACCTCTCTCAACTTTCCACAACTTAAACCAAGTATGGGCTACATCCTGCAATTGATATGAAACCAACTCAACACTCTAACTAGACGTCACACCCATAGCATCCATGACCTTCTAAACCATATCTAAGAATTCCTATGGATTTTCTCCAAACATGGATCCCATTAAAGAAAGAGAATTCATCTGAGTGAAATCCCGAATTCTAGTTGCAATAGTATTAGCTACTGCGTTAGCCAGAATAGTAGCTGGTCATTCATTATGTGCTGCTACAGAGTTTGCTAGAGTAGTGAATACAGCCCTGAATTCAGCGTGAGACATGCTCATCCAGAGGATCTTCTTGGATGGGCTGAGGGGATGGCTGAGTTCCTGTTCTTCTTTTGTTCTTCTTGGGAGGCATGTTCTATAAACGAAAGAAGGAAATAGATTAGACTGAGAGTTTAACTTGAGCTCATTCTTAATCGCATGACATGATTACTTGAAATAAAGGAAACCTTTTTTCCAAAATGCCTTTGTAAGACCCCGCAAAATTCTCTCATAGAATGAGCCTTAGGGCACGTCAAGTGAGGCATAATTTTAGCCCTAAAAGTTTGAGAAGTGACTTCCTAAGTGAGTATAGTGTTAACTATATAGAATTTCCCTAATTTAGACTTATTGTCACATGGGAAATTTGATAAGCTTTCCATCGATATAAGATTCACCCAAATCCGATACTTGGGTAAGAAGTTATGGCTAATTTAAGTCCTAGTCATAAAACAACGTCCTTTTAGTGCTTGGCGCATCGCGAAGAGGGTCTATTCGATAATTGTCAATTTCCAGTGGAACTTCGTGATAGTGGCGCATTGCGGAGGACCCCAATTTCCCAATAATCAATTTCCAGTGGTCTGACGCGATTGTGATGCATCATGCTGAAGTTTCAGGTCCCAACTAGTGGGACAATGTGATGGCTCCACGGGACCCCAATTTCCTAATAATCAATTTCCAGTGGCCTGACGCGATTGTGATGCATCATGCAGAAGTTTCAGGTCCCAACTAGTGGGACAATGTGATGGCTCCATGTCGCGGTGACTACCAGATTCCCATTTGTCAATTTACAGTGAGCCACCATAATAGTGGCACATCACGGTGTCCCATAAAATTGGGTTCCCAGTTTAATTTTTCTAGCTTCGTAAAAAAGTTAAAAAGGGCATTTTGGACTTTTTCCAAGAATCTTAAACAATGCAAATACCAAATTAAAGTCATTTACAAGCATTCTATGAAGTCTCTCTCAAGTTTTCTCTCAAAAAAAACCCTAAGCATCCAAAACTTCTTCCAAGAATCTCAAAAATCCACCATAGATTTTCTAAATTGAGTCAAGATTCAAGGTTCCCAAGTCAAGGGCTTTAAGAACCCTCATTCAAGAGTATGAATAGAGTTCTAAAAGTGAGAGTTCATCCAAATCTTCTAATTCAAGGTATGTGGGGTTTTCAACAAGGGTAATTCTTTCACCTTTGTGCCCAAAGGCTTATTTAAACAAAAAATCTTTGCAATTTATGAGATTTTACATGAAATTGAATTGGGTTTTTTCACCCATTGTTATTAGTTGTAATATTTTGATGTTTCCCATGAATTGAGAGTCTAATGGCATGATTTTTACCTATTTTCTAGAGAAATTGCAGCTGGGTCTATACCCCATGATTTTAATCCTTGAGAATTTAATAGTTGAAATGTTTGAGATATTGAAGTATATGAGTATGTTGAGATTATGAGCTAAATTGCTGTAAATTCTAGCTTTCTATATGATTTATGAATCTATATGCTATATATTATGCATTATGATGAGTTTTTAACTTGAGATGGAATTATGGGTCATTAAGCCCTACTTGAGACTTGCAATTTTATGAACTATTGTGCTTTAAGCACCCATGATTTAAGTATTTTGAGATTATTGAGAAATATTTTAACCTAATGGTCATAGAGTTTTGAAATCCACTCTACCACATTAGATTACAGATTTGATTGTTGGGTTCTTATGAACTATAAGATTATTTTGAAAGTGGATTTCCATGAGATGAGCAAGATAAACTAAAGGGAGTAGTATTTAGCACCGAGTTGGGTAAGTTACTATAGTTTCTTACCCCAGAACTATGTGCCAATGTAGGTTTGAGATTTTGAGTCTAAGGCTGAGATATTAGGCCTGAGGCCGAGATAAGTGATCACTAAATTAAGGTTATATCCCTGGAAAGAGTATGATGCTCCTACCCAATGTGGGGTCTCTTCCTTAGGAGGAAAAAATGTTGGACTCCATGTAGCTCGCATGGTTTATGTCAGTTAAGAGAACCTCCATTGATACAAGTTATTTTCCTAATAGTAAAGTTGTAGATTTGCTCCCTAAGACTAAAGTATTTTCCCTTGATATAAGTATTTTTCCCTAAAGCTTGAAATGAGATATTTTCCTAAAGTGAATGAAATGCCTTCAAGTATGTTTCAAAGTTATATGATTCCGAATTCCAAGTACTTTAGTTCAAAGGAGTTATGAGTTCTTGAGCATTAAAGAAGTTTTACTCTCCATGAGACATATGAATGAGTTGAAAGTATTATTTAAAGTTTTCTTTAGCCTATGGGTAATGAGAATAAGAGAATATTATCGATTTCAAAGTTAAACTATGATGACTCTCGTGATTTGTGTTACATGCTCCATTCTACATGATTCATGAGCTTTACATTTTATACTTATTCGAGCCATGTGAGTCATTACTTATTGCATGCATGATTTGATTAAAAAGTATTAATATTGTTTTATTTAAATGCATACACCCCAACATACCCAATACATTCCCAAGTGCTGATCCACATATACGTCTATGTGCTACATTGTCTTATAATGTAGGTTCAGGTTCTTAGTCTCAGCCTCGTCAGTGACTTTCAAGTACCTCTGTCTACATTCTTACATTGGTGAGTCCTCATGGTTCGAGGTCCTATCTTCAGTCATTTCTGCATTTGAGAGACTATGTTTTTACTTTCAGTTCATTTCGAGTCAGTTGGGGACTTGTCCCAATGGCTCTCTAGTTCATGGATTAGTAGAGGGTTTGTAAGACTAGTTATCAGATTGTGGTTATGTTGAGGTTTCCAGTATTGTGGTCTTTTGGACCAAGCATTTTCTCCGTATTTCCTTTCATAGGATATTACTATGCTAGTGTTAGAATTATTTCATCTTGAAATGAGAGTTATTAGTAGAAACAGGCTCAAAGGGTTAGTTTGGGGTTACTTGTAGCCTTAAGCACCGCGTGACGTCCAGGGAGGCGATTTCGGGTAGTTATATACTTGGTATCAGAGCCTAAGGTTTTAAGGAGGCCTAGGGAGTCTGACAAGCCATGTTGAGTAGAGTCTTGACCCTCGGTGTGTAGCACGCCACATCTATCAGTAAGAGGATATATGACGTTTTAGGAAAAGTTGTTTCTTTCTTTTGGATTCTATTGTGCCTATAGTTTTTTCTCTCATATAATAATTCGTGCTCTTCTATTTTAGAAAATTCCTTTCCGAAGAGCGAATGCCCGTACGAACGATGATGAGCAATCCCCACCTGTTTATCGTTTGAATGACACTGTGTTTTATGCCGAGTTTAGGGAGGCCTTTCAGGCGTCAGCCCAAGTAGTCACCTCCAATATTTGGGATAATAACCAGGCCGTAGGTTCTAATCATTATGGAGGGGATTTAGCTACGGCTAGCATTCATGATTTTATGTGGATGAATCCACCAGAGTTTTATGGGTCTAAGGAAGATGAGGACCCACAGTTGTACCTTGAGGAGGTGAGAAAGATCACGCAGGTGATGTATGTTTCAGAGGAAGAAAGTATTGAGTTGGTGTCTTACAGGTTGAAGGACATAACTTCTGACTGGGTTGTATCGTGGAGGAAGGGTAGAGGTAAGGATACTGCTCCTATAAATTGGCAGGTGTTCCAAGATGCATTCTTGGACAAATTCTTTCCTCTTAAGATGGGGGAAACAAATATTAAGGTGTTTATGAACTTGAGGAAGGGATTCATGACTGTTAAGGAGTACTACTTGAATTTCAATCAATTGGCCAAGTATGCTCCTGATTTGATTTCTGACACCCGAGCTAGTATGAGCAAGTTCGTGACAGGTGTTTCTGGTTTGGTGCTGAAAGAGTGTAGGACTGTGATGCTGCATAGGGATATGGATCTGTCTAGGTTGATGATGCATGCACAGTAGATAAAGGCAGATAAGATTAGAGAGAGAGACAGTGTGAAGGGTAACAAGTGGGCTAGATCTGAGCAGCATGAGTATAGTCAGCCTAGGTTCCATGGAGGAAACTACCCTCAGTTTCAGAGACATTCGTCTATTCCAGTGCCTTTATCATCTAGTTCTCCCACACCTAGAAGCAGGAAAGATCAAGGGGGTATATCTTTTATGTCTAGGTCGCAGAACAGTGTTGGTAACAGGACCCATTATTCTCCTTGTGCTAAATGTGGTAGGGATCATCCCGGTGAGTGTTTCGCAGATTTGAGGGGTTGTTTTAGTTGTGGCAAGCAGGGCCACAGACTTATAGATTATCCGCATGCTAGGAAGGGGGCTAGAGATGCCCGACCTCAGGCACAAACTACTAGTAAATCAGCTCTTATCCCTCGTTCCACCCCTATTCAGGGCGCTTCATCTAGCACTGCTGGTGGTTAGTGCCAGAACAGATTCTGTGCCACACCATCCCGCCAAGAGCAGGAGGACTCTCTCGATGTTGTTACTGGTATGCTCCGTTTCTTTTGTCTTGATGTTTATGTGTTGTTGGACCCCGGGTCAAGTCTTTCTTATGTGACCCCCCTTGTAGCTGTGAATTTCAATAAAAGTCCAGAAAAAATTACTGTGCCTTTCCTAGTCTCCACACCCGTAGGGGCATCAGTTGTTACTAAACAAGTGTATAGGGATTGTCCTATTACTGTTCTTCATAGATTCATACTTGATGATTTGATAGAGTTAGACATGGTGGATTTTGACCTTATTCTGGGTATGGATTGGCTTCATTCTTGTTATGCATATATAGACTGTCGTACCCGTGTGGTCAAGTTTGAGTTTCCTGATGAACTAACTTTGAGTGGTTCGAGTGTTTGGTATCTCCCAAGAGTTATTTTATCTTATATCTCAAAGCCAGAAAGCTAATATCCAAGGGTTCCATCTATCACCTAGTTAGAGTCAAAGACACTAAGCCTGAGGCTCTAATTATTCAGTCAGTCGATATTGTTAATGAGTTTTTAGATGGTTTTTCGGAAGATCTCCCAGGGGTACCTCCCGATAGAGAGATAGAATTTGGGATTGACCTTCTTCCCGATACTCAACCTATTTATATTCCGCCATTCCATATGGCACCTGCAGAGCTTAAGAAGTTAAAAGAGCAACTCAAGGATCTTTTAGACAAAGGTTTCATTAGCCCAGTATTTCTCCTTGGGGCGTGCCTGTCTTATTCATGCAAAAAAAAGACGGTTCTTTGCATATGTGCATTGACTATCATCATCTTAACAAGGTCACAGTAAAAAATAAGTATCCTCTTCCGAGAATTGATGACCTGTTTGATCAGTTGCAAGGTTCAAGTTATTTCTCCAAGATAGACCTTAGATCCAGCTATCATCAACTTAAAGTGAGGGAATGTGATTTTCCAAAGATATCCTTCCGAACCCTCTATGGTCATTTTGAGTTTCTAGTCATGTCTTTCAGGCTAACCAATGCCCCAACAACTTTTATGGACCTCATAAATCGAGTGTTCAAGTAATATCTTTATATGTTTGTCATAGTATTCATAGATGACATCCTTGTCTACTCCTGCACTGAGCATGATCATGCAGATCACCTTAGAATTATCTTGCAAACTGTTAGAGGTCACCAGTTATTTGCCAAATTTAGTAAGTATGAATTTTTGCTAAGGTATGTAGCCTTTCTGGGTCATGTTGTTTCAGTCGAAGGTATTAGAGTTGATCCTTAAAAGACAGAAGCTGTGAAAAATTAGCCTAGACCTATCTTCCCGTCTGATATTAAGAGTTTTGTGGGTCTATATGGCTACTACTGCTGATTGTTGAGGGTTTCTCTTCTATTGCATCTCCCATGACCCGGTTGACCCAAAAGAAAGTTAAGTTTCAGTGGTCAGATTCTTGTGTGAAGAGTTTTCAGGAGTTGAAGACTCGACTTACTTCAGCCCTTGTGTTGACTTTGCCTGATGGTAAAGATGGTTTTATGGTGTATTGTGATGCCTCTAGAATTGGTTTGGGTTGTGTGTTGATGCAAAGAGGTAAGGTTATAGCCTATGCCTCTAGATAGTTAAAGCCGCATGAGAAAAATTACCCAACCCATGATCTTGAGTTAGCTGCTATGGTCTTTTCTTTGAAAATCTGGAGACCCTATATTTATGGTGTTCATGTTGATGTGTTTACTGATCATAAGAGCCTGCAGTATGTATTTACTCAGAGGGGGTTGAATCTTAGGTAGATGAGGTGGTTAGAGTTGTTAAAAGACAATGATATGAGTATGTTGTATCACCCGGGCAAGGCTAATGTAGTGGCGGATGCCCTTAGAAGATTGTCTATGGGTAATGTTGCTTTTGTAGAGGAAGGTAAGAAAGAGTTAGCTCGTGATGTGTATTGTCTGGATAGATTGGGTGTTAGGTTGCTTGATTCAGCTGAGGGAAGTACTTTGGTGCAAAGTAGTTCCGAATCCTCTTTAGTTTCAAAAGTGAAGGAGAAGCAAGACAAAGATCCTAGTTTGGCCAGACTGAAGGAGACAATTAAGGACCAAAAGGTAGAGGTTTTCTCCCAAGGGGGAGATGGCGTGTTGAGATTGCAGGGTAGGTTATGTGTTCCATGTGTTGATGATTTGAGGCAGAGGATTATGGTTAAAGTGCATGGCGCGTGGTATTCCATTCATCCCAGCACCACCAAGATGTACCGTGACTTGCGGGAAACCTATTGATGGAATGGTATGAAGAAGAATATAGCTGAGTTCGTAGCAAAGTGTGCAATGTGCTAATAGGTTAAGGTAGAGCACCAAAGACCTGGTGGTGTGATGTAAGAGTTTGGTATACCCACTTGGAAGTGGGAGGTGGTGACAATGAATTTCGTGATCGGGTTACCTCTTTGGCATAATCATCATGATTCTATTTGGGTGGTTGTAGATAGGCTAGCTAAGTCCGCACATTTCTTGCCCATTCTCATATCTTATATAGCTGAGGATTATGCTAGATTGTATATTCGGGAGTTAGTCAGGGTGCATGGATTTCCCTTATCCATCATTTTGGATAGGGGCTCTCAATTTACTTCTCAGTTTTGGAGGGCATTTCAGCAGGGTCTTGGTACCCAATTTCTTTTAAGTTTTTCTTTTCATCCGTAGACAGATGGTCAGGCTGAGAGGAATATTCAGACCTTAGAAGATATGTTAAGGGCGTGTGTTCTTGATTACAAAGGTAGTTGGGATGAGTAACTTCCTTTGATAGAGTTCGCCTATAACAATAGTTACTATGCTAGTATCGGGATGGCACCATTTGAGGCCTTATATGGTAGAAGATATAGATCATCCATAGGTTGGTTTGAAGTTGGTGAAGCTGCCGTGATTGGTCCTGATGTAGTATTTGAAGCTATGGATAAAGTTAAGTTAATTAGAGAGCGGTTAAAGACAACTCATAGTCGTCAAAAGTCATATGCCGATGTGAGAAGAAGATATCTTGAGTTTGAAGTGGGTGATTTGGTGTATTTGAAGATTTCACCCATGAAAAGGGTGAAGAGGTTTGGTAAAAAGGGAAAGCTTAGTCCCCATTATGTTGGCCCGTATAGAGTCTTGAGCCGTGTTGGTAAAGTAGACTATGAGGTTGAGTTTCCCGCAGAGTTGTCAGCTGTTCATCCTGTTTTTCATGTCTCCATGGTTTAAAAGCATATTGGTGATTCTGTTGTAGTAGATCCCTCAGAGAGTGCTGATATTCAGAATAGTCTTTCATTCGATGAGATCCCTATTGAGATCCTAGATTTTTAGAACCGTAGGCTGAGGAACAAAGAGGTTCCCTTAGTCAAAGTTTTGTGGTGGAACCAATCAGTTGAGGGCTTTACTTGGGAGGCAGAAGCAGACATGTAAATCAAGTACCCGCACCTCTTTTCCGCGAGTTCAGATCAATCTGAAGGTATTATTCTTCCTTAATTCATCCCTTCTAATCTAAAGTTCAGCTATGTATCTAGTCTTGCATGAGTTCTTGCAATTTTTGAGGCATTCAAGAGTTTAGAGAGATTTTGAGCCGTTTAGCAAAAAAAAAGATTTTTTTCTTCAGCTATGTGTACTTTGTTTTTCCTATTTTCCTAGTCTAACTAGTGACATTCGAGGACGAATGTTTCCAAGGGGGAGATATTGTAAGAAACCGCAAAATTCTCTCGTAGAATGAGCCTTAGGGCGTGTCAACTGAGGCATAATTCCGGCCCTAAAAGATTGAGAAGTGACTTCCTAAGTGAGTATCATATTAACCATGTAAAAGTTTTCTAATTTAGAATTTTTATCACATGGGAAATTTGATAAGTTTTCCGTCGATATAAGATTCACTCAAATCTGATACCCGGGTAACAAGTTATGGTGAATTTAAGTCCTAGTCGTAAAACAGTGTCATTTTAGTGCTTGGCGCATCGCGGAGAGGGTCTATTTGACAATTGTCAATTTCCAGTGGAACTCTGCGATAGTGGCACGTCGCGGAGGACCCTAATTTCCCAATAGTCAATTTCCAGTGGCCTGACGTGATTGTGATGTGTCACGCTAAAGTTCTAGCTCCCAACTAGTGGGACAACGCGATGGCTCCACATCATGGTGCCTACCAGATTCCCATTTGTCAATTTCCAGTGAGCCACCGCGATAGTGGCGCGTCGCGGTGGCCCATAAAATTGGGTTCCTAGTTTAATTTTTCCAGCTTCGTACAGAAGTTAAAAAGGGCATTTTGGACTTTTTCCAAGCCTCTTAAACCACGCAAACACCAAATTAAAGTCATTTACAAGCATTCTATGAAGTCTCTCTCAACAAAAACCCTAATCATCCAAAACCTCTTCCGAGAATCTCAAGAATCAACCATAGATTTTCAAAATTGAGTCAAGATTCAAGGTTCCAAAGTCAAGGGCTTCAAGAACCCTCATTCAAGAGTACAAATAGAATTCCAAAAGCGAGAGTTCATCCAAAGCTTCTAATTCAAGGTATGTGGGGTTTTGAACAAGGGTAATCCTTTTACCCTTGTGCCCAAAGGCTTATTTAAACAACAATTCTCTACAATTTATGAGATTTTACATGAAATTGAATTAGTGTTTTTCACCCATTGTTATTGGTTGCAAGCTTTTGATGTTTCCCATGAATTGAGAGTCTAATGGCATGATTTTTACCTATTTTCTTGAGAAATTGCAGGTGGGTCTATACCCTATGATTTTAATCCATGAGAATTAATAGTTGAAATGTTTGATATATTGAAGTATATGAGTATGTTAAGATTATGAGCTAAATTGCTGTAAATTCCAGCTTTCTATATGATTTATGAATCTATATGCTATGTATTATGCATTATGATGGGTTTTTAACTTGAGATGGAATTATGGGTCATTAAGCCCTACTTTAGACTTGCAATTTTATGAACTATTGTGCTATAAGCACCCATGATTTGAGTAGTTTGAGATTATTAAGGAATGTTTTTACCTAATGGTCATAGAGTTTTGAAATCCACTCTACCACATGAGATTGCAAATTTGATTGTTGGGTTCTTATGAACTATAAGATTATTTTGAAAGTGGATTTTCACGAGATGAGCGAGATAAACTAAAGGGAGTAGTATTTAGCACCGATTTGGGTAAGTTACTATGGTTTCTTACCCCAGAACTATGTGCCATCATAGGTTTGAGATTTTGGGTCTAAGGCCAAGATATTGGGCCCGAGGCCGAGCTAAGTGATCACTGAATTGAGGTTATACTCTGTGGAAAGAGTATGACGCTCCTCCCCAACATGGGGTCTCTTCCTTAGGAGGACAAAATGTTGGACTCCATGTAGCTCGCATGGTTTATGTCGGTTAAGAGAACCTTTCTTGATACTAGTTATTTTCCTAATAGTAAAGTTACAGATTTGCTCCCTAAGACTAAAGTATTTTTCCTTGATATAAGTATTTTTCCCTAAAGCTTGAAACAAGATATTTTTCTAAAGTGAGTGAAATGCCTTCAAGTTTGTTTCAAAGTTATATGATTCCAAATTCCAAGTACTTGAGTTCAAAGGAGTTATGAGTTCTTGAGCATTAAAGAAGTATTACTCTCCATGAGACATATGAATGAGTTAAAAGTATTATTTAAAGTTTCCTTTAGCCTATGGGTAATGAGAATAAGAAAAGATTACCGATTTCAAACATAAACTATGATGACTCTCGAGATTTGTGTTACATGCTCCATTCTACATGATTTATGAGTATTACATTTTATACTTATTCAAGCCATGTGAGTCATTACTTATTGCATGCATGATTTGATTAAAAAGTATTGATGTTGTTTTATATTAATACATTCACCCCCACATACTCAGTACATTCCCAAGTGCTGATCCACATATACGTCTATGTGCTACATTGTCTTATAATGTAGGTTCAGGTGCTCAGTCCCAGCCTCATCAGTGACTTTCGAGTACCTCTGTCTACATTCCTACCACCTCAGTCCTAGCCTCATCAGTGACTTTCAAGTACCTCTATCTATATTCGTACAATGGTGAGTCCATATGGTTCGAGGACCTATCTTCAGACATTTCCTCATTTGAAAGACTATGTTTTTACTTTCAGTTCAAATCGAGTCAGTTGGGGACCTATCCCAATGACTCTCTAGTTCATGGACTAGTAGAGGCTTTGTCAGACTAGTTATCAGATTGTGGCTGTGTTAAGGTTTCCAGTATTGTGATCGTTTGGACCGAGCATTTTCTCCGTATTCCCTTTCATAGGATATGACTATTCTAGTGTTTGAATTATTTCATCTTGAAATGAGAGTTATTAGTATAAATAGGCTCAAAGGGTTAGCTTGGGGATACTTGTAGCCTTAAGCACCGTGTGACGTCGCGGTAGCCAACTTCGGGTTGTTACAACCTTGTAGCCTCTTGTCCATTAGTGTGGCGTGCTACAGACCCATACACAAGACTCTACTCGTCGTGGCTTTCAGACTTTCTAGGACACTTTTAAACCTTAGGCTCTGATACCAGGTTTGTAACAACCCGAGACTACCCCCTAGTCGTTACACGGTGCTTACGATCCTGAGGGACCATAGGCTAACCTATGAGCTGGTACCTGCTGTGAGAACTGAATAATATAATCATGAATACAGAAGAATAACTGAAATGCCATAAGGTTTTACTGAGTTATGAATTTGATAAAAGTACAAAAATTTGAATAGTCTGATAGCTAACTGTAGTGTCTGAAAAGACTCTAAACTAAATATTGTGAGTTGATGGGACAAGACCTAACTAACTCTACTAACTACTGAGATAAAGACATGAAGTAATATAATCTATCCTCGGATGATAAGGACTCACCACTGCTACTGAAACTTCTGATGATCTGAGGGACTAAGTGCGATTCGGGAACTGAGCATCAGCACCTATGATATGATACATCATAGCTCAAAAGAAAAGGTATGCGATCAGTACTTTGAATGTACTGGTATACTAAATGATGTAGGCTGATATGCATGGTCCTATGAATAAGAATGATAATAATTAACTGGACATACATGTAAAGCATGGAGTACTAAATAAAGAGCATGAAATCTGTTGATAATGAAAATATAGGAAAATCTGTAAATACTGTGGATGCATGACCAAGCATATAACATGAACTGAGTAAAATCTTTAAACTGATATACTGAGATAACTGAAATCTATAAGCTTTGGTCAAAAAAATACTAAGACTGGATAATTGAGCTGGGACTGTAATTGAGACTATATCTAAGACTGTGCGAGGTATTATCTAACCAACATTCCCTAATTTGAGCTAATCGGGGTCCAACCTGTAACCCCAGTTAGAAGGGTGTTAATACCATGCCATGGGTACTAACAATGGCTGTGTGGATCCACTATACTGATATAATGTCCAAAGGACTAAGGGTGTCAAGCCTGAACTGATGGTGGCCACTATGAGATAGTCAAGCCTAATCTGATGGGTGACTACTCATATCCTACACTAGCTACGTAGTTCTGGAGTATAGGTACTAATACTAATGACTCTGCCTATATGACGGGGAAGCCTCCATCCCTACACTCACTCGATGCTAAATCCTACTCCCAACTGAAAGACACTGAGATACTAGACTTTTCTGAGTTGAATAACTGATATCTGACTATTCTGATAATGCTCATAATATAATTTGAAGATTATTTTGTAATGTACTGAGACTAGAATAAATAAACAACTATGGTTTTCGAGTATTCAATACCCCCAGGACTCAAAACAATAATACTAGAAAGACACTAAATCTTGAAGGGAAAAACATGAAGGCTCTTATTAAATAAATCACTCTTGTAGGCATTTTATCAAACACTTGTGCCTCATAGTTTAGTCAATTCATGGGAATAGTATAAAACTTGAAATAATAACATGACTTTAACATTTATAACACTAAATCATGATCTAATTCAAAGAATGAAAATATTAAAACATGGGGGGTTTGATAACAACAATAATTCCATCAAAGTATGGTATAAAAATCAATATTCAAGGAACTTCATGGAGATTCATAGTTTTAAATCACAATTTAATATCATAAATCTTGAAAAGATGATAGATTTGTATTTAAAATGGATACTTGGACTCCATGGATGAAAGGAATCTATGAATGAACATCTAACATACTTGGGATGATGAATTTGGAAGGATTGACGGAGATTTCTTGAGATTTGACCTTGATTCTTGAGAGCTAGGGTTTCTTGTTCTTGAAAGATGGTATTTTTAATTTGAGAGAAAGTGAATAAAGATGAGTATTTAGGTCAATTAGGGGATAAATTTTGTGTTTAGAGAAAGTTTAGGACTTAGGAAAAAGACCCAAATACCCTTAAACGAATTAAAAAACACAAGCTAGAAACTGAAATCCCAATTTTTGGCCTTGGTGTGATGCTCCACTATCGCACCAAGCGACTAGAAAAGGGACAACTGGGACCTAGACAAACACTGCAATTCACCACCATCACGATAAGCCTGTGGATACCATTTTGGCTATCTCTGCGACGCGCCATGATCGCGGAGCCCCACTTGTATCTGACAAACGGGAAATTGGCCTGTTCCACTACCCGCCATTATCGTGGAGTCACACTGGAAATCCTCAAATGTCAAATTTCCCAATGGCGCAATGCGCCAGGCTTGTGTACCCTTACTGGATTTTGCGAAATGGGAGATTGGCCTCTTCTGTGATGCGCCTGAGGTTAAAATGATGGGGTTTTGCGATTGAAACTTAAAATTTCCATAACTTCTTCCCGATTATTGGATTTTTTTGAATTTTATATCATTGGTAATCTAATTAAATTTCCTATGCAATGGCAGGCTCTAAACTTGAAAATAATTAGTGTTTCAAAAATTTCATATACGAATTCTCATACACCGGGACTTAGATTATTCTAGGGAAATACGGGGTGTTACATAAGATCCATTGATATGTTCTATAACATAATTTAAAGAAATTTTTGATCTTTTGATCTAAGGATAAGACATGAAATCCACAAACTATTCATCTTGATTCTAACTTAAAGTAAAGAGAAGCATAACTGGTTTTCATTCTATAGACCCTTATTCTATTTTAAGGGGGATTTCTTAAAGTATGAGCATATACATATTTTGGGAGTAGTATTTATCACCGATAAAGGAATGCGGATATGTGTATCCTAAATTCCTGGATACTACGAGCCACCGTAGGTTAAGCTTTTTCCTAATATGGATGAAGTTTAGTGATCACTTAATTTAAGGTTTTATTTCAATGGCAAGGGTAGAATAGATCTCCCCAACATGGGTATGATATTGGACTCTATGATAGCTCACATGGTTTACGTCGGTTAGAAGAATCTCCCATAAGAAATACTAAAATCAAAGATTTTAAAATCTAAGCGTTGTGGCTCACTAAGCTTATTTATATTCTTTGATATCTATGTTTTATGATCTTGTATTTTCTATTTATAAACAAGTCCAAGGTGAGTCATTTACACCTAGCATGCATTATTTGAAAGTACAGGTACGTATTCAGCCCTGTTTTTAACTATGCTTTCAGGCCCACATACTCAGTATATTCCAGAAGTACTGACCCACATATTTGTCTATGTGCTACATTGTCTTATAATGTAGGTTCTGGTGCTCTACTTTTGGTGAGTCCTCATAGTCTGAGGACCCAACTCATCAGACTTCTGTTAAGTAATGCAAGTAAATTTAGTTATTTTTTGTTTATGTTCAGGTCAACTGGGGTATGTCCTAGTGGCTTTCTAGTTAGTAGTAGAGTCTTGTTAGACTATGTATGTTTTATGATCAAAGAGTTTGTTTAGGATGTCAAAGTTCAAGACTTTCATTTAGTTGTGAAATCATTTGCCTTCAGTTTCTATATTTATTAGTTCACTTTTCATGTGAGTTTTAAGCTAAATAGCTATCATGGGGTAGCTTAGGGCTATTCGTAGTCTTGAGCACTATGTGATGTCCCTGGAGAAATTTTGGGGAGTTACAAACTTGGTATCAGAGACTAATGTTTTAAAGAGACCTAGGGAGTCAGATAAGCTACATTACATAGAGTCTTGATCATGAATGTAAAGTGCGCCACATTTATGAAAAAGAGTCTATGGAACAAGTTAGGAATCGTTATTTATTTCATAATCCATTGTTCTTAAGTTGTCTCTATCTACCTTAACACATGCTTTTATGTGATTGAATATTACTCTTTACTGAGCCGACGCATGCCAAAATGGTGATCAACCACCCCTGCACGCAGACCCTCTGAATGAGAATGTATCTTATGCTAAATTTTGGGCTACCTTTCAAGTATTGGCCCAAGTTGTGAATGCCAATGTTCAAGAAAACCAACAAACAACAGTCCCACTTTAGCAAAATAGTAACCTAGCTTTAGTCCAAATTTAGGACTATATGAGGATGAATCAACTTGAGTTCCATGTGTTAAAGGTGGATCAGGACCCTTAACTCCTTATTGATAAGGTGAGAAAGATTACTCAGATTATGTATACTACTAAAGAGGAGAGTGTAGAGTTGTCATCCTACAAGTTAAAAGATATTTCTTATGATTGGGTCACTATGTGAAAGGATGGTAGGGTTAAAAATGTAGCTCCTATAAGTAGGCGGGTATTTCAGAGTGATTTATGGATAGGTTCTTTCCTCATGATATGAGGGAGGCTAAGGTGGAGGATTTAATCAAATTTAGGCAGGGCTCTATGACTATGAAGGAGTACTTCCTTAAGTTCACTCAGTTGTCTAAATATTCCCAGAGTTGTTATCTGACTCTAGAGCTCAAATGAGTAAGTTTGTTATTGGAGTGTCTGAGTTGGTGGTCAAGGAGTATAGGACTACCATACTGATTGGGGATATGGAGACTGCTTGATTGACGACTCATGATTAATAGATTAATGTAGAAAAGTTAAAGAAAAGAGAGAAAGAAACAAGAGAGCTAGGACTGGACAATTTGAGTATAGTCAGTAAAGGAAAAGAGGGGGAAACCATTAGCAGTTTTAGGGTCTTTTATCAATGCCCACACCATCTTCATCTAGTGACCCTGCATGTAGGACCAGGTATGAGTAGTAGGGTAGGACTTCGAATTCCAAGTCTTAAAATAGTATAGTCGGGAGGCCCAGTTACTCGATATGTGTAATACATGGCAGGACCCATCCCGATGAGTGTTTAATAGGCAAAGAGGGTTTCTATAGTTGTGGTGGAAGGACCCATCCTTATGACAGTCAGCTAGGACACCCAGTTCCACCACAGAATGCATCATCTAGTACTGGTGGTGGTCAGCACCAGAATTGATTTTATGCTTTACCATCCCATCAGGAGCAGGAGATTTCACCAGATATTATCACTGGTATACTTTATGCCTTTCACCTTGATGTTTATGTGTTACTAGACCCAGGATTAAATCTCTGTTATGTAACTCCATTGGTTTCTATAAATTTTGAGGTAGGTCCTAAAAATCTCTCTAAACCTTTCTTTGTTTCTACCCCTGTGGGTAAGTCAGTTGTTGCTAGATGAGTCTATATGGAGTGTCCTATTACTATCCTCTATAAAATCATACTTACAGACCTAAAAGAGTTAGATATAGCACATTTCGATATTATTTTGGGCATGTATTGATTTTATTCATGCTATGTATCAATAGAATGTTGCACTCGCGTGGTAAAGTTTTAGTTTCCCAATGAAGCAGTTTTTTAGTGGGTGGGTAGTTCTGTGTCTCCCAAAGGTCATTTCATCTCTTATCTTATGGCCCAAAAGTTAATATAAAAAAGGTGTATCTATCATTTAGTTTGAGTCAAAGATACCAAGTCTGAAGCCCTGATAGTTTAATCCATTCGGGTAGTCAATCAGTTCTCAGAGGTTTTCCTCTAAGATTTGCCTGGAGTGCCGCTAGATAGAGAAATAGAATTTGATCTTGATCTTTTTCCTGATACTCAACCCATCTCTATTCCTCCATACCGTATGGCTCCGACCAAACTTAATGAGTTAAAGGAGTAGCTTAAGGACCTCTTAGATAAAGGTTTCTTCAGACCTAATATTTCTCTGTGGGGTGCTCCTGTCCTTTTTGTGCACAAAAAAGACGGAACTCTCAGAATGCCTATAGACTATTGATAGCTAAACATGGTTACCATAAAGATCAAGTATCTAATTCCTAGGATAGACAATCTGTTCGATAAAATTTAGGGGGCCTAGTGGTTATCCAAGATTGACTTTACGTCGGGATACCATCAGTTGAAAGTTAGGGAGAAATACATTCCAAAAATAACATTCTGAACAAGGTACAACCATTTTGAGTTTGTGGTTGAGTCATTTGGACTAACAAATGACCCTACAACCTTTATGGATTTGATAAACAGGGTCTTCAAGTAGAACTTGGATATTTTTGCTGTTTTCTTTATAGATAACGTACTGGTGTATTCCAGGAGTGAGAAGGAACATACAACCCATTGGTTGGAATCTGTTACCTTCTTAGGGCATGTCATTTCAGGGGTGGTATTCATGTAGATCCTCTGAAGAATAATATAGTGAAGCACTGGCCTAGACCCATCACTCCGTCCGATATCAGGAGCTTTTTTGATTTGGCTGGGTATGATAGAAAATTTATTGAAGGTCTATCCTCGATATCTGTGCCATTGACTAAGATAACCCAAAATAAAGTAAATTTTATAAGGTTAGATAAACATGAGAAGAGTTTCCAAGAGTTGAAGGATAGATTGACTTCGACACCAGTGTTAGCTCTGTCGGAGGGGTTTGATGGATTTATAGTGTATTATGATACTTCTAGAGTTGGTTTAGGTTGTGTGTTGATGCAACATGGGAGAGTGATAGCTTATTCCTCTAGGCAACTTAAGTATTACAAAAAGAATTACCTAACTCACGACTTGGAATTAGCTGCTGTGGTATTCACCTTGAAAATTTGTAGACATTACCTCTATGGTGTGCATGTTGATGTTTTCACTAATCATAAAAGTCTTCTGTATGTATTTTCTGAAAGGGAGTTGGATCTTCATTAGAGAAGGTTGTTGTAACTATTAAAAGACTATGACATGAATGTACTCTATCATTCAAGTAAAGCCAACTGGTGGCTGATACATTGAGTAGGTTGTCCATGGGTATTGTGGCTCATGTGAAAAAAGATGGGTGAAAATTGGCGAAAGAAGTGCATAGGTTAGCTTGTTTGGGAGTACATTTTCTCGACACTGATGATGGGGGAGTATTAGTTCAGAACGTTTCAGAATTATCTTTGGTAGTGAAAGTGAAGGAGAAACAATAGAATGATCCCATAATTATTAGAAGCAGTCCAACAATAAAAAGTTGAGGTTTTCTCCCAGATGGTGTACTTCATTACCAAGGTAGGCTTTGTGTTTTAGATGTAGATGGTTTGAGGAAAGGATACTAGTCAAGGCTAATGGTTTGAGGTATTCCATTCATTTGGGTGCTAGTAAGATGTTTCGCGACTTGCGGGAAATTTAATAGTGGAATGGTATTATGAGAGGCATAGCCGAATTTGTAGCCAAGTGTCCCAATTGTCAGCAAGTTAAGGTTAAAAACCAAAGACCGGGTGGTACGTGGCAAGTGATTAGTATTCCTACTTGGGAGTTAGAAGTAGTAAATATGGATTTCATCATAGGGTTTCCTCGTACAAGGTATCAACATGATTCAATTTGGGTTATAGTAGATTGAATGACTAAATCAGCTTATTTCCTACTCGTCAAGACTTCAGATACCACAAAAAATTATGCCAAAATGTATATTCGTGAGTTAGTAAGGCTTCATGGGATACCCTTGTCCATCATTTTAGATAGAGGCATGTAGTTCACTTCGCAATTTTGGCAGTCATGTAGAAAAGGCCTTGGTACAAAGGTTAAGCTTAGTACTGCTTTTCATCTTCAAATCAATGGTCAGGCCGAACGTATAATTCAAACATTAGAAGACATGCTGAGGGCATGTGTTTTAGAATTTAAAGGAAGTTTGGATAACCATTTACCTTTGATTGAGTTTGCTTTCAATAATATTTGCATACTAGTATTCAGATGGATCCATTTAAAATGTTGTATGGGCATAGGTGCAGATCACTTATAGGATAGTTTGAGGTTGGTGAAGTGGCTTTGATTGGTTCAGACTCTATTCTTAAAGCTATGGAAAAGGTTCAGTTGATTCCTGAGAGATTGAAAACTGCTCAGAGTTATCAGAAATCGTATGCTAATGTAAGAAGGAGAGAGCTTAGGTTTGAAGTTAGGTATTAGGTATTCTTGAAGGTGTCACCTATGAAGGGAATAAAGAGGTTTGTGAAGAAAGGAAAGTTGAGTCCCCAGTTTGTTGGTCCCTATGAGATAGTGAAACGTGTAGGAGAGGTTGCTTATTAGTTAAATATTCTATTAGAGTTAGTTTTGGTTCTACCAGTGTTTCATATTTTGATGCTTCAAAAGTGCATTAGAGATCTGTCAGTAGTAGTTCCCCTAGAGAATAGTAGGGTCAAGGATAACTTGACATATGAGGGGATTCTTGTAAAGATACTTGATAGGCAGGTCTGAAGGCTAAGAAATAAGGAAGTAGCGTCAGTGAAGGTTCTTTGGAGAAACAACTAGTTGAAGGGGCCACTTGGAGAGCTGAAGCAGACATGATGACCAAGTAGCCTCACCTCTTTTCTTCCAACTCAACTCCTACAGAAGGTAAATAGTTATTTCCAGCCAAGACTCTTTCTCTTTTAGTCTGTTTAAATATTCTTATGTCATTATATATGTTGTGAGTAGGTAGATCTTTTTGATAGATGTAAGCTTGGTTAAGTTTGATATGGGTGTGTTGGTTCTTTTTCCAAATCCTAGATGAATCTCATTCGAGGATGAATGTTTCCAAGGGGAGATATTGTAATACCCCATGTCTGAAGGCTTCTGTGCATCATACTACTGAATCTCGTGAGTCATACATATTTCATATGAGTCATGTATATTGAGTCATAACCATGTTTATTTCTGTTCAAGTTATGAGTTGACCCTAGAAGTCGTCAAGCATAGTACGAATCATATGAAGGGACATTGTGAGTTCACCAATGTAGACTCCCTATGGTTTTGTCCATTTACGAGTGGGGGCTACAAGTTGTATTGTGATGTTAATAGTCTTAGATTTTGACTTGTATGTTGATCAGTGCATACCATCTTGATTCTGCAGAGCTTACGAGTAATGAGGCTCACTCGTACCTTCACCATAGGAGTCGTATAGTGGACTCGTGATGATTGAGTACCAAATTCTGTAATGTTCAATTAAAGGGCATTTTGGTCTATTTTTCTCTTATAACTCCAACCCACGACCTATAACACTCAAAGAGGCATTATTTTCCTCAATTACGCAATCAATTTACAAACATCATCTCTCTTTCCATCTTCAAGAATATCAAGATTAGGGTTCCTCACATAAATTCATCTTTCAAGTCCCAAGGTTCAAACTCTCTTCACAAGTACAAAATTTTTAGGTATATGGGGTTTATGAATAAAGTTATTCTTTCATCCTTGTGCCCAAAAGTGTGATTTTAAGATTTAATTTACTTGGTTGAATTAGGATTCATACCCAAATAACCATATTCTTGAAGCATGATACTACCATGTGATTAAAAACTTTAGGTGCATCAAGGTTTACATACATCCATGTTTTGACTCATAAGACTTATATTGTGATTTGAATTTCATTATCTTGATGGGAATATTATCTTAAGCTTATTTGACTTAGAATGATGTTTTGTAACGAATTTCTATGAACAAAAGCATGAATTCCAAGTCTTAAGTACAAGTATTGAGTTTTTAAGAAGTTGATTCTCTTAAGCTCCATTGATATGTTCTATAACATGATTTAAAGAAAATTTGATCTTTTGATCTAAAGATAAGACATGAAATCCACAAACTGTTCATCTTGATTCTGATTTAAAGTAAAGAGAAGCAATACTGATTTTCATTCAATAGACCCTTATGATATTTTAAGGTGAATTTCTTAAAGTATAAGCATATAAGTTTTCTAGGAGTAGTATTTAACACCAAGAAAGGAATGCAGATGGGTTTATCCTAAATTCCTGGAAACCACGAGACACTATAGGTTAAGTATTTTTTCCAATATGGATGAAGTTCAGCGATCACTTAAGTTAAGGTTCTATTCCGATGGCAAAGGTAAAAAAGCTCTACCTAATGTGGTAAGACATTGGACTCCATGATGGATCATATGGTTTATGTGGGTTAGAACAATCTCCCATAAGTAAAACTAAAAGCAAAGATTTTAAAATATAAGTATTATGGCTCACAAAGATTATTCATATGCTTTGATATCTATGTTTTATGATATTGCATTTGTTATTTGTACTCAAGTCCAAGGTAAGTAATTTTCACTTAGCATGCATCATTTGAAAGAGAACTTACGTATTTAGCCCCTATATTTAATTATGTATTCACCCCTACATACTTAATACATTCCAGAGGTACTGTCCCACATATATGTCTATGTGCTACGTTGTCTTATAATGTCAGTTTTTGTACTGGATTCCAGCAACATGATTGACTACAGGCATTATCACCTACACCCAGACTTTTTATGATTCCTTATAGTCCGAGGACCCGACTCATTAGACTTTTGTTCAGTAATGTAAATAATTTAGTTATTTTCCATTTATCTTTGGGTCAACTGGGGCATATCCCTGTGGCTCTCTAGTTAGTAGTAGAGTCCTTTTAGGATGTGTATGTTTTAACATCAAAGAGTTATTTTAAGATGTCCAAGTTAAAGACTTTCATTTATTTATGAAATCATTTACCTTCAATTTCTATATTTGTTAGTTCACCTTTTATGTGAGTTTCAAGATAAATAGATATCATGGGTTAGACTAGGGATATTTTTAGTCTTAAGCACCGTGTCATGTCCAGGGGAAAATTATGGTGCATTAAAAACAGACTTGATATACCCATCACAACTAGGCCCTGGTTCGGGTCGTGACAAAGTTGGTATTGGATCCTAGGTTTAGGGTTGTTCGGTGTCCATAAAGCCGTGTCTAGAAGATTCTTGCTTATGGGTATGTCGTGAACCATACTTATAATTAGGAGGCTACGAGGCACTTGGGAAATATTTCTCATTCTTTAATACTCTAGATCATTCAATTGTGTTGTCCATATAAAAGTTATGTAACTTTATTCCTTGCTCTAATCAATGGGCTATGTTTTATTGTTGAGGCAACACAAGTGTGAAGGCTTAGCTTTTTAATAGTGTGGTCCTTTCCAAATGAGTTATTCTAAAGTTATTGAATTGTACAAGGACTTGAAGGAGTCCATTAGTACGTTAAGGTGTGTTGATTCAAGCGTGTACCTCTAACTTTATAAATTGTGCTTTTCATCTTGAGGTAAGATTGTTAATTTACCTTTTGAGAACTTTATTGCAGACGTCTTGCTTAAGTGAAGGATACATATCTGAATATCATGGTGGTATTTCAATCCTATGAGGTAGTATAAATTAGGGTGTTATGACCTATGAGTAGTAAGGTGATCTGGGGATTAGTGATATGAATCTTATATTTAGAAGTCAGGGTGAGGGTAACTTTTTTAGTAAAAAAGAGATAGTTTTGTTTGCATGACCTTTAAGTGAGTGTTGGGGGTATTATACTTTTATGGTGTTGGTTAAGGTGCACCAAAGATTAGCATAGTGGTAGTCAGTTAAAGAGAGTGGTTAATTGCAATATTTGCATCTTTAGTTGAAAGAAAAAATTAGCTCACGAGGACTAGCTATGGTAGTAGTGAAATAAATCATAGGTTGTCAATGGAAGGATTGGTTGGCTAATAACTTATGAAGTTAGCATTCACTTGGGGAGATCATAGAAAGAGGGGACTTGATGGTGTTTATAGAATCTTAAAGATAGTTGGGGTGTATGCGTGGGTAAGTGGATGTGATGTGAGGGAGGTGATTGTTCCATAGACAATAAGGGGCTAGGTAATAAGATTAAGATTGATTATCCTTATTAGGTTATTTTAATACACTAAGAGTCCCTTGTTTTTTATCTAGTGGTTGTAAGTTGGTTTGGTATGTGAGAAGACGTGTAAGGAGTATTAAGGTATAGTATTAAGGAGGTGAGGAAGAATGTTCTTGTGGGTCGTAGTTAAGTTAAATAAGGAATTTAGGTGGATTTATCTATTTAGTGGACCAGTATATTATGTGGGATATTTTGTTGGTGGTAAATGATTGTTACTAGACACTAAGTTTGAACTTTAGATGTTAATTGTGATGATAAAAATGTTAGCTCGAGGATAGTGATGTCAGATTTGTGGGAGTGAATTAGTAGGTGAGATGTAATGTGTAAAAAAGATTAGGTTGATGACTTATGAAATATTAGAGTGTGTAATTGTTATATATGCACGAGGTCTAGATTTGAAAGTGAAATGGTGGCTAAATCAATAGATGATTAAGAGACTTAGGTTATAAGAACAAAGTGTGCTCGGTGTTAAGTTTTGAGGGCCATGTATGCCTAGCTTATGTTCTTAAATCTCTTAGTATGGAGAAGTCTACTGATTTGTTATATGGTGTTATGTAGAGATAAATTGAGGGAGAAATAGATAGACTATGTGAACCCTTGGTGTAGTTTCAAAAGTTTTGTTAAGTTATGAGGCTATGATATTATAGGTGTAATGCTAGTATTCTAAGGAGTTGAAAATAAAGTGTTAAGTGTTCAGAAGCATCGATGAATGTGTGTAATGCCCTGAAAATCTATCTCGAGATGTCACACGGTGCTTGGAACCACAAGTGATCCCAAGCTAACCCATGAACTGGCATACTGTTAAGCAACTGAATTATCACATAATAAATAACTATTCTGCTATGCGGAAACATAGTCATACTAAAGATCTAAAATAGATACAATACTGATGAAGATTTACAATCTGATAAATCTGAAAGATGAAACTGAAATTTACATAATTGACTCTGACTGACATCTATGAAGCCTCTACTATACTGACCATAGATAATTGGGACATGACTCCAACTACCACTAATCAATACACATGGAAAATAATTAAACTGTACATGAACTAAACTGTCTGGAGTTCCCAAAGTAGGAGAACTCATCACCTGCTAGCTAGAATCTGCAACTGTCTGATCGTGATGTGCGGGATACAACTGGTATCTACATTATGAGAAATGTAGCCACACAAACGTATATATGGATTAGTACTTCTGGATTGTACTGAGTATGCAGGGGTGAATGCAATAAGTAAAACTGATTTCATACGTAATCGTAAAACATGCATGCTAAGTGTAAGTAGACTCACCAATAGGTTGGAATAAACTGAAAGCTGAAAACATCTTAAAACATGAGTAATAAACATGATCTGATAAGCTGGTGAATCTCTACACTTAGTTTTTGTAAAACTTACTTTAATGATATAAGTATAACTGAAACTGAATACTGGGCATGTGGAATTAGATTTTACTTAGTTTGAATAACTGCACTAAAACTGAAGAGTGTTTTGGATATGAGAAAGGGACTGACTGAGTAACATG
Organism: Capsicum pubescens; assembly: GCA_030864215.1. Taxonomy (NCBI): domain Eukaryota; kingdom Viridiplantae; phylum Streptophyta; class Magnoliopsida; order Solanales; family Solanaceae; genus Capsicum; species Capsicum pubescens. Next base: position 189,174,536 of record CM061548.1, read on the forward strand.
AGGTAACTGAGTATGAATTCATAAAAACTGTATTATCTTAGGTTGCAAGACCAAACACATAACATAATTCTGAAATAGTCTATAAACAGATATACAAAAATACTAATAACTGAATAACTGATAACTGTATGCGATGGTCAAGCAAATCTAAAATTGAACTGAGTTACTGATCTAATTTGTTGACTGAGACTGTGACTGAGACTATTCTGGAATTGAATACTGAGTTCTGATAACTGAGTAACTGATAACTGCGATTATTGATAACTGAGATACTGATAACTGGGTTACTGATGACTGATATACTATTAACTGAGTGACTATTTCTGACAGTCCTGATCTTGTGGAAATAGCTGAGTTCCATACTGAGCTGAGTGACTGTGTCTGACAGTCCTAAATCTGTAGAACTATCTGAGTTCTATTCTGAAGACTGAATTTGAAATTGAGACTGTGGGAGGTAATTATCTAACCGACATATCCCTTTTCTAACTGAATTCTAGGTAGAACCTGTAACCCTAGTTGGAAGGGTATCAATACCATGCCACGACTAAGGACAAACTGTGAGTAACCCTCATCTGATAGGTACTCTAACGAGAATGGTGGGACCCTCATTTGACAGGTTAAACCACCCCATCAACCCTCATCTGGCAGGTTTGACGTAGTTCTGGAACGGAAGGATTGCTTCTAAGAATCACACCCTCAACTGGCAGGTGAGTTCCCAACCCTGGGTTCACTTGGTGCTGAATCCTACTCCTAATTGTATAGACACTGAACTAATTTCCTAGTTCATACTAGGCTTGACTAAACTGTTACTGAGTTCACAGAGTTCCGTTGATTGACAAAAATATTACTGAATTCTGTTAACTGACTGAATTCTACTGAGGTCTGAACTGAATACTAAATACTACTGAGTTCCATTGACTAACAAAAATATTATTGAATTCTATTAATTGACTGAATACTACTGAGGTCTGAACTGAATACTGAATACTATTGAGTTTCATTGACTGACAAAAATATTACTGAATTCTGATAACTGACTAAATACTGCTGAAGTCTGAACTCAATACTGAATATTACTGAGGTTTGAATTGAATACTGAATACTACTGAGTTCTAAACTAAATACTACTATGACTGATTACTGAGATTACTGAGTTTTCCTGAGGTCTGCAACTGACTGAGTTCTACTGAGTTTCTGTAACTGACTGAGAGAACTACTGATAGTAACATGACTGATACTATTCTGTAACTAACACCGACTCTTGGTAAACAACTAAATTGTCGGATATTAAATACCCCCAAAACTCAATAGCATTAAATGTATAGCATGGCATGATCATAATAGCATAACCATAGTCAATTGTTCACAATCCATTCACTGAGATATTTTATCAAACACTTGGAGGTTATGGACTTGTACATGAGTGAGAGCACAAGGTAATGTGTCATGATTACCCTTTTGAATTCACATGGGCATTCTATCAAGCACGTGGAGATTAATACTTTAATAGGGGGCAATTCGCCAAATACATGGGGATCATGAACTTGGACATGGGAATATCTTATACATGGGATCATAGCATGCTTACATAACTAAAATCATGATTTGAGGATTTATGTGGAATTCACGTGAAATAGGACATGGATTTTTCATCAAAACATGTAAAATTCATAACTTGAACATAAGAAAGTCTTAATCATGAGGGAATAATAGAGTTACATGGAAAAATCCATAACTTGGGGATTCATCTTGAAACTAGTTAAATAATGATATGTAGGCCTTTGTTCAAAAATCATTCTTAGAGGCATTTCATCAAACACTTGTAATTCATGGTTTAGGCCAAGCATGAGAATAGTTAAAAATAGTAGTAAAGGATGATTCCACCTCTAAAATCACCAAATAAGGTATAAATTTAGCAAACAATACCATTCAAACATGTAAGGTTTAATATCACCCATAATTTCAAGGAAACATGATGTAAGTTTGAGATTCATGAAAATTTATAAACAAAATTCATGGGAACATGCAAAGATTATGACTTTAAACTTGAAATTTTGGATTTTGGTCTCCATGGGTGAAAGGAGACCGATGGATGAACTCCCATATACCTTAATTCGATAGTTCCTTGAAGAAATCATGAATTTGGAGCTTGAATCCTTGTGTTGTTGAGATAAAAATTGAACTTCGTTCATGGTAGAAAATGGGAGGGTTTATGTGATTGTTGATGATGAATAATGGGCAAATAATTCCCTTTGAGGTGTTATAAATTGTCCATATGCTGTTTGAGGTTGAGAAAAAGGACCAAAGTGTCCCTTGACCCTTTAAAAACTGAAATTAGCATGTGAAATAGTCCCATAATGCGATCTCAACGCATCGCGTCGCTATCGCATTGACTTACTGCCTCACACGGAAACTGCATAACTTCTCGCTCGAGTATCGGATTTTTGAAAAATTGGTATCATTGGAAAGATAATTCAATTATGTACAATTTGGTGGGTCTTTAGATGAAAAATTACATGTATATAAAAAGTTATATACATTTAAAGTAGACCCTTGTAGAATCGAATATCAAATTTTGGATGAATCAAATGATCTTAGCTCAACTTGGCTTTAAGTGATTCCTATGAACATTTTTAACCTCAAGATCACTTCACACACTAGGATAAATATCATGAACTTATATTCACATGAGAATTACTTGGATTATAGCTTATACAAGTAAGAACGACGGTTCATAGACTAGCCCAAAAATGTGGGGTATTATAATATGCCCATGAAAATATTAGTTATAAGGCAATGAACTTGGAGGAATTTATGATTAGTATCCCTGAAGGTGATGTCCTAGAAAGAATTTAGTATTTTCATATTAAAGTTATCGAGGGGAGTTTGTGTTCTTATGCATAGTGATACCCCCCATTGTGTGGAGTGTTATGCATATATATTTAATGAAGGGATATACTTTCATGATTCGTATAGTGATCTTTGAGATAAGGGGGGATGAAACAAATCTTGAATTTTCTCAAGGTGGTGAGTTTCAGAGGGGAGTCATAATCTATTCTTACTCGAGAAAATTCCTCCTATTTCAGTTTAAGAGAACATTCCACCAACATCCCACATATTCAAATGGTGTTTATGCCTAAGTTTCTAGTTCTTTATACAACCTATGCCCATGTTTTGGCACTCTAATTATGATCTAGGTGTTTTGATGTGTGAAGCCCTTCATGCTTATTAGATTATATCTTACGTCACATACCCCACCTTGTGTAGTGAAGCAAATATATGATGTAATTGAATACCATCACTCCTATCTTTGAAGCTCATACTCTATTTCCTTAGTTATTATCTTTAAGTCTGGATGGTAGTGGTTATGGATGCTTAGTAATGTTCTTGATTAGAGAGCGATTGATCTTTACTGTAAAACTTTGGTATAGCTACTCGAACTAAGGTTATAGATGAAGTGGGAAGAGTGATATTAAACTTTTGTTATGTGAAATAGTTAGGAGGGGAATATGTGGTGAAAATCCTTGTGAAAGTGATTAAGGTTGCTGGGTTTTTGGTAAGGAGATCCATAAAGTGGATATAGTAAAGATAGGCTTGAATGTTGTGATTGATAGATAGACAAACCATTCTGTTATGTGCCTAGTTCTCTTAATAGGACATGATATTGTTTGACTATAGTGATAGGATGGAGTAGTAGTCTTGGATGGATGTAGGATATAAATCCCTACAGCTTAAGTTAGCACTTCTTAACTCTGAAGTAGACTTCAATATCGAAGCAATGTGTAGTTATACTCAGGGTCTTGTGGTGATATGCATTGTGGGGAAATTTTAAGATATAAATGGTGAAGTGTGGTATTTGTATTTGACTTCATAGTTGAGAAGTATTGCAATATTTAAGGACTATTAGTATAATACCCTCAAAATTTCCATTATTTTATTTTCGACCCTCCTGTGCTCGAAACATTGATTCTTGACTCAAATGGTGTTTGGGTATGTTAATAGGATCATCAGGGGGATTTTTGGAATTTTTGGAAGGGGTTCGGGGCGATTTTGGAACACGGAGGCAGTAAGCCTCCGCGATATCAACATGTCATAGAGGCTACTCTCCGTGATAAGCAACGTAGAATGGAGGTTAGACTCCGCAATAGGAAGCGTGCCACACCGAGGGGTGAAATCTTTCCAGTTTTGATTTTCTCACTTGGAGTAAGGGGATTTAGGTCTTTTACCCCTTGTACAACCTTAGTCTCATTGTCTCAAGATTCATGCTTACATAATTTAATTGGTAAAGCCATAAAGCCTTTTTCTTTTGATTCCTATACCTTTTTTGTTGAGGGAGAATTGTTAATTTGAAGTTACATGCCTTGTTCCATACTTATAAAGCTTCAAAAGTTTCCTATCCATCATTCGAGGATGAATGATTCCAAGGGGAAGATAATGTAACAACCCACATTTTCGGGCTAGAATTCAAACAATTATTTCTATGTTTATAAATTCGAATCCAATTTTTTATAAAGAAATATAAGTGTCATGATCATTTACCTAGTGTGTAAAGTGCTTTTGAGGGAAAGAATGTTCATAGTAAACAATTAGAGTGAAGTAGAGTTAAGAACTTTTGATTCGCACAAATTTTGGAGTTCGATTCTACAAGGTTCAACTTTGAACATGTATAACTTCTGGAATATATGGAATTCTGGAGATTAAGACCCTCCAAATTATAGATAATTGTGCCCTCTTTCCAATGCCTCTGATTTTAACTTAATCAAATACCCGAGAAAAATATTATGAGCATTTTCGTGAGAAACCAATGAGGGTCCGTAATTTCGATGTGGTACTGACCTCGTGCTCTATGATAGGTAGCGTATCATGGACCTATCTTCAGAAATGCTAAAATCCATTTTTTTCTTCAGTTTTTCCAAGGTAAACTGGTCATTTACATCTTAAACTAACCTATAACTGATAACAATGTGAATTCATCATTCCATAACCACAAAACACACCAAATACCCAATCCCTCTTCTGCTAAATCCTAAAGAACACCAATTAAGGGTTTGTCTCCAAAAATTAAACTTCCAAGGATTCTAATTCAAGCTTCTTCTCCATGTTTCCTCATCAATTTCATCATCGAGGGTATATAAAATAAATTCAAGTGTTCATATCAATTCCAAGCTACGGTTTAAGCTTTAAAGTCATGGATTCAAGTTTTTCTCTGAGTTACTTCCATCAAAAGGCATGTATCACTCTCCATATGCTTGTATTTTCTTAATTGGCATGAAATTAGTTGATTATTCAGATGATTTTGATGTTGGGTTTTGAATTATGGGTTGAGGGTTTTGGATATAAATTATTTGAATGTTTTCTCATAATTACTATTGAACTACTATGCTTTACATTATTGATTTATACACTTATTGGGGGTGCATGGGAATGGTGAATGGAATATGGGTACAATGGATTCCCCAAATAATTGGTTTTGGTATGAAAATTGGTAATAACCTCATTCACTTACATAATTAGTTTTGGAATGTGATTTATCAATTAACTTGACTTATTTCTTTAAAACTAATGCATTGCATAAATGGAAAAATGGTTAAGGATGGTTTTGAAAACCTTGTGGGGTACGAAGAATCCCCCAAGTGATTTTTATAATGGCATCGAGGATACGATGGAATCCCCAAAGGGTTGGCTAATGATATTGCTTGCACACAATAGTCGGTATGATAATACCACTTAATGATGCCTTAATCATTGGCTCCTCAATGTAATGGTTGGGTTATATGTTAAAGATTTTAATTGGGCTTAAAGGGGCTGGTGTAGCTTGTCGTGGAAGGTGAAGGTCCCCGGGGGACTGATACTGGAAACTCATATTTTTTGACTTAGGGGTTGGTCTTGATGATCGTGTGCTTATATCACACTAGGTATATTTGTATCATGGTTGGTGAAGGGTATAAAGGAATCCCAGGCTTCTATGGTACCTCTAGTTCATGCAACTAACACGCACTAGGGTCCTTTCAGCAGGGAGAGATGAACCCATATTGACTGTGGGTACCAGTTTAGGACGATCATGCTACACCATCCAGGTTAAGGTTTTAAAAGTTCATGTTAAGCCTTGTTCTCGATCCCGACACGTTATATACACATGCATATTCTTGTGTGTATTTGGATTTTGGATTGATTTTGGATTATTGATCATGGCATTATTTTATTCCTTATCCCTGAGTGACATGATAGTGCTCATCTAACTAACTATTTTGGGATACTGTATCACCACGTGATGCAAGCACCAAAAATACTTCTACTTTTCCTATGCAGTGATTAGGTGATCGTGGGATAGCTCGTGTGTCAGATTAAAGAGGTGAGCTTTCATTCTTTGGAAGACCTCATTTCATGATTTGGTCTCTTTACATTATTGAATCTTTCTTTATACTTATTTTTTCTATTGTTGGGGGCATTTCCCGACTATTATTGGTATTCAGTTATCTAGAGGCTTTGTGGATTACTGTGGACTTGGGATTAATTGTTAAATTCTTAGACTTTATTTGAGTCATACTTATCTATCTCGTGCTATACTTATATTATGTTCTATTGAATTAGGCTAAGGGGGTGGTCTCTGGTCCATAACATACTTGGGATACCTATCACAACCAGGTCGTAGTTTGGGTCATGACAAAGTTAGTATTAGAGCCTAGGTTTAGGGTCGTTGGGTATCCATACATCCGTGTCTAGTAGAGTCTTACTTATGGGTGTGCCATGCACCACATTTATAAGCAGGAGTATTTGAGGCATTTAGGAAATGTTTTTTATTCTTTCATACTCTAGATCGTGTAATTGTGGTGTCCATATAAAAGTTATCCAACTTTCTTCCTTGCTCTAATACATGGGCTATATCTCGTTGTTGAGTGATATAAGTGTGAAGGCTTAGATTTCTAACAATATGGTCCTTTCCAAATGAGTTAACTAAATTTATGGAATGGTGCAAGGACTTGAAAAGAGTCCATTAGTGCATCAAGGTGTGTTGATTCAAGCATGTACTTCTAACTTCATGAATTATGTTTTTCTGCCTGAGGTAAGATATGTATTTTCACTTTCAAAAACTTTATTGCAGACATCTTGCTTAAGGGGAGGATATGTATCTGAATATTGGGATGGTATTTTAATCCTAAGAGGTAGTATAAATTGGGGTATTATGACCTACGAGTAGTAAGGTGATCTAGGGTTTAGTGATATGAATATTATTTTTAGAAGTAGGAGTGAGGGCAACTTTTTAGTGAAAAAGAGATGGTTGTATTTACACGACCTTTAAGTGAGTGTTGTGGGTAGTATGCTTTTATGGTGTTGGTTAAGGTGCACAAAAGATTAGCAAACTTATGGTAGTTGGTAAAAGAGAGTGGTTAGTTGCAATATTTGCATCTTTAGTTGAAATAAGAAATTTGTTCACGAGGACTAGATATAGTAGTAGTGAAATAAATCTTAGGTTGTGAATGGAAGGATTGGTCGGCTAATAATTTATGAATTTAGTGTTCCCTTAGGGAGATCCTAGAAAGAGGGGAATCGGTGGTATTTATAGAATCTTAAAGATAGTTGGGGTGTACACATAGGTAAGTGTATGTGATGTGAGGGAGGTGAATGTTCCATAGACTATAAGGGGTTAGGTAATAGTATTAAGACTGACTATCCTTATTAGGTAGTTTTAATACATTAAGGGTCTCTTGATTTTTATCTAGTAGTTGTAAGTTGGTTTGATATGTGAGAAGAAGTTTAATGAATATAAAGTTGTAGAAGTAAAATGGTGTGGAAGAATGTGCTTATGGGCCGTAGTTAAGTTAAATAAGGAATTTAGGTGGATTTATCTATTTGGAGGACTAGTATATTAGGCAAGATATTACATTTAGGGTACATGATTGTTGCTAGACACTAAGTTTGAACTTTAGATGTTAATTGTGGTGATAAGAATGTTAGCTCGAGGATAGTGATGTAAGATTTATGGGTGTGAATTAGTAGGTTTGATGTACTCTGTGACAGAGATTAGGTTAATGACTTACAAAATAATGGAGTTTTTAATTGTGATATATGCATGAGGTCTAGTGTTGAAATACAAATGGTGGCTAAATTAATAGATGGATAAGAGACTTAGGTAGTAATAACAAAGTGATCTTGGTCATGAGTTATATGTGCCATGTATGCCTAGATTATGTACTTATATTTCTTGGTATGGAGAAGTCTAGGGAGTTGTTATATGGTGTTATGTTGAGCTGATTTGGGTGGTCGTTCTATCTTAGTCATTACTTCTCCTATTGAGTCAGGCCATAGAGGTTGCGATGTATGTGATTAGGTTGGACATTTAGACAAGGACTATCCCCACCATGTTTTTAGGGCTACTTCTATATCGGTTGTGAGAGGAAGAGATTCAACTAAAGGTGTGCTAGGGAGTGGTAGTGGTGCCCGTGGTGGTGGTCACACGGCCACTCAATCAGGTGGTGGTCATGTTCAATGATATTCTATACCCAACAGACTAGAGGCAGAGGCTTCCAACACTATCATCACAGGTAACGTCCCTTTTTATTTTAGATCTATATTTGTGATTTTTGATTTGAGGTCGACTTTATCCTATGTGTCCGCATATTTTTCTTTGGGTTTTGATTCTTTTACCGAGCCTCTTTCCATGACTATCTATATACCCATCTATGTAGGAGACTCTTTAGTGGTGGATCGGGTCCACCAATTTTGTGTTTTGACTTTTGCTGGGCGTGATTGTCACGACCTGAGGCTATCCCCTAGTTGCTACAATGGTGCTTATGGTAACAAGTGACCACAAGCTAACCCATGAAATGGTACCTGCTGTAAGCACTGAGTAAAATAGTAATATAATAAATGTGCAGTAGATAAGCTGATGAAATACTGTAAATCTGAATACTGAAATACGCATCAAAACATATCTAAAATATCTGATAGATCACTGGAATTCAAACTATCCGTCTGAGAAACTGATAATACTGAAAGAACTGACTGACTATCCAACTGATACGTGTGAAATCCTCTAAATATCATGAGGAGTTGATGGGACAGACCCCTAACTAACTCTGACTGACTTAGCATAAAGATATACTAAACTAACTGATATAGACAAATCATGTCCTCAATGGATGAGGACTCACCACTATTGCTGTAAAGTAATGCTGAGATGTCTAAGAATGGTAGGGAAACTGTGCGTTTGAACATATATTATAAGACAACATTGTGCAATGAAAAGTATATGGTCAATACTTTTAATGTACTAGTATATGAGATAAGGACTGGATGAAGTGCATGAGATAACTGAGCCTATATGAATGAACGTATACTATTTGAGAATTCAAGACCAAGCATAAACATATTTCTGTAATAATTTGTAAACTAAAAGAATAAAATTTGTATGACCGATTAACTAGCAATCTGTACACTTGGTTAAGCAAACCTGAGCTGAAGTACTCTGAAATACTGAATGAAACTGTGGGAGATATCATGTAACTTATATAAACCATGTGAGAAATCATGGGCTCCAACATTTGACCCATGTTGAGGAGGCACTGTTCTATACTTGATGGTTCTATCCTTGCCATCAGAATAGAACCTAAACTGGAGTAATCACTAAACTGAGTCCATATTGGGCAAGGGGAAACACTCTGTGGAGAGGCCCCTAAACCTACGGTGGCACGTAGTTTTTGGGGATGAACCCACACTTCCCACTCGGTGCTTAATCCTATTCCTAACTGAAAGACACTGAAATACTAACTGGTGCATGCAATGATAGTTGATAACTGATAAGCTCAGGTCATGGTATTCTGAAAATAATGCTGCATACGGATCTAAGGTAATTTTAAACATATAAACTGATAATGCTCAACATGATCATAGTGTTATGAATATGATATTAAAACCATGGTCTGACTGACTAGTTATTTGAAAAATTGAAATCATGTTACACACATTGGTATCAGGTGTTCATAACACGCCATTACTGAATGATTATAAAGAAAATACAATATCAAACTTGAAATACTGTAGTATGTAATCATGGTTCAAAGATCTCAAAACATAGACATTTCATCAAATATATGAGAATCATGAACTTGAACATAGGAAAACAACATGGTTACGTGACTAAGATCATAACTTCAAAATACAACATGAAATTCACTTGAATATAACATGGAAGATTGAAGCTTAAATCATGAGATAACCTAACTTTTCATGAAACAATTCCTGGACATGAATAGAGTCAAACTACTAAGTAAACATATGAATTTTGTCCATCTTGAACATACAAAACTCCATAATAAGAGAAAAATCCATTCTTTAGTTGAAAAGGAGGGTTTTGGGCTCCATGGGTGAAAAGGGACCTATGGATAAACATTCCACGTACCTTAAGATTCTTGATTTGTGAATGAAACCCTATTCTTGATGCTTTCTTGAAGATTCTTGTACTTGGAAAACTTGGATTCTTTATTTCTTGGGAAAAAAGTATTTGAATTAGTACTTGGGGAAGGAGGAGGGTTTCTTAAGAGTGATTTTGAGAAGAAGGGGAAAATAATGCCCCTATGGAAGCCCCAAGTCGTGTTATGGACAATTTAGGTTGAGGGGGGAAAATAGCCAATTTCCCCTTGATTATTTAAATCAAAACTAGACGCAACAACGTCACTGCGATATGGCCTTATCGTGGTCGAAAAAATCCTTTAAAGAATCACGGACAACATCAAGTCGGGACTAGTACCACGACGTGATCTGATTGCAGAGTTTGACTATTTCCATGATCCAAACATGACCCAAACCTTGTTTGAAAAATCCGAAACTCCCCCAAGACATACTTTTAACGTCCTTAAACATGAATCAACTTAAAACCCAATATTTTGGGTATGGGAAGGCCAAACTAAAAATCCATAAAGTTTAGAGGTCTTTAAAATGACTAAGTCCCCAACACTTAGTGAAATTTTCAAGCGTTGTATCCATTATGCATAAAACTAAGAGCTAAATCGAGCTACAAATATTATGGGGTATAAAAATATCTCCCCCTTGGGAATATTTGTCCTCGAATGAGTCTGGTTAGACTGAGAATGCTAAGGCAACTGAGATCATATACTGATCATGAATGACTTCGAACGTGATTACATATCTGAGTTTGAAGTATGATACATGAACTGAACTGGTTTCATGAATGCATGCAATGACATGAGAATGGTTAAATAGCTAAAATAGAGAATGGAAATGAACCAATCTAAGGAAAATCATTACCTTAATTTGAATCTGAGTTTGTGGAGAAAAGATAAGGGTACTTGGCTAGTATATCTGCCTCTGATTCTCAAGTATCTCCCTCAACAGACTGATTTCACCATAGAACTTTAACCAAGGAACTTCTTTATTTATTAGTCTATGAATTGACGATCAAGGATCTCAACTGAGACTTCTTTGAAGGAAAGGCTATCCTGTACATCCATACTTTCTAAAGGAATAACAATAAATGAATCTACAATACATTTTTTTAAGAAAGAAACATGAAACACCGGATGAACTGATACCAAATATGTAGGCAACTCAAGCGCATAAGCTACCTTCCTAAAATGGTTTAATATTCTATAAGTGCTAACATATCGGGGGCTGAGCTTCCCCTTCTTGCCAAGCCTCTTCACTCCCTTCATGGGTGAAATTTTCAAATAAACTAAATCACCAACTTCAAACTCAAGATTTTTTCTCCTCATAGCTGCATAAGATTTCTGATGACTTTGGGATATTTTCAGCCTCCCGATTCAACTGAACACTATCCATTGCCTCAAACACCGAGTTTGGCCCTATCAAAGTAGCTTCAACTGCCTCAAACCAACCAATATAAATCTATATCTCCTCCCAAGTAGAGCCTCAAACGGTCCATTTAAATACTGGAGTGATAACTATTATTGTAGGCGAACTCAATCAACGGTAAGTGGTCATCCTAACTACCTTTAAAATTAATAAAACATGCCCTCAATATGTCCTCCAAAGTCTAAATGGTCCTATCTACCTGACCATCTATCTGAGGATGAAAAAATTTACTGAGATGAAATGGATACCAAGATCCTTTTGTAAAGCTCTCCAAAAGTGAGAGGTAAACTGAGTACCCCTATCTTAAATGATAGACTATGGAATCTTGTGCAACTTAACCAAATTCTTAAGATAAAGCCTAGTATAATCCTTAGTTGAGTATGAAGTATAAACTGGAAAGACTTGAGCTGATTTTTTATTCTATCTACAATGACCCATGTCAAATCATGCTGACGACATGTATGAGACAACTCTATCACAAAATCTGTGTTTATCGCTTCCCACTTCCAAGTGGGAATGATGAACTCTTGCAACATACCACTAGGCCTTTGGTTATCAACTTTAACTTGCTGACAATTTGAACTCTTATCCACAAACTCTGCAACATCCTTATTCATTCCACTCTACCAATAGATTTCCCGCAAATCACAGTACATCTTAGTGGCTCCTGGGTGAATAGAATATCGCGAACCATGTGCTTCTACAAGTATTCCCTATCTCAACCCATCAATAAATGGAACACATAACCTACCTTGACAACGAAGCACACCATCCCCCCTTTGTAGAAAACCTCTACTTTTTGATCTCTAACTGCCTCTTTCAAATTAACCAAACTAGGGTCCTTATTTTGTTTTACTTTCACTTTGACAACCAATGAAGATTCTGAGCCATTTTGAACCCATATACTACCTTCAGCTAAATAAACCAACCGAACACCTAATCTAGAAAGATTATGAACCTCACTGACTAAATTCTTCTTATCTCCCTCAACATGAGTAACACTAACCATATATAATCTACTTAGGACATCTTCCATTACATTGACCTTGCCCGAATGATACAACACACTCATATTATAATTTTTTATCAACTCAAACCATTTTCTCTAACAAAGATTCAAATATTTTTGCATGAACACATACTGTAAACTCTTATGATTCGTGAACACATCGACATGAACCCCATAAAGATAGTGCCTCTAAATTTTCAATAAAAAAACAACAGCTGCCAACTCAAGATCATGGGTTGGATAATTCTTTTCATAGGGTTTAAGATTTCTAGAGGCTAGGCTATGACCTTACCTCTCTGCATCAAAACACAACCAAGAACAAATCTGGAAGCATCATAGTGAACTACAAATCCATCTGAACCATCTATTAAAGTCAAGACCGAGGCAGAAGTGAGTTGAGTCTTCATCTCCTGAAAACTCTTCTTGCAAGAATCTGACCACTAAAATTTGACTTTCTTCTAAATCAATCGAGATATGATGGATGGAATAGAAGAAAACCCTTCAAAAAACTTCCTGGAATAGCCAACCAAACCCAAGAAACTCTTTATATCTGATAGCAAGTGGGTCTGGGCCAGTTTCTTATAGCTATAGTTTTTTGAGAACCAACCCTAATGACATCACCGAAAACAATATGGCAAAGAAAAGCTACTGATCTTAGCCAAGATTTACACTTACTGAATTTACCGAACAACTGATGAACTCTAAGGGACGGAAACATAATTCTTTGATGGTCTGCATAATCATTCTCACTATGGGAATAGAAAAAGATGTCACCAATGAAGACTATAATGAACATGTTCAAGTACTCCTTGAACACCCTGTAAATTTTATTTATGAAAGACATTCCCGATGAAGAAGGTAAATGGGGAGGCTCCGCATACCAATCATACGCAGCTTAAAGTAAATGCCAAGGTATGGTTTCTGCACCCATCGAGATGACCCAAGAATTTTGCTATTTCGAGACGCGTCAGAAGTTCCATATGGATTACTTTTCAATACAATTTCTTTCATATTCATTAAAATTTCATGTATCAAGTCCATGAAAGATGTAGAGGCATTTGTTAGTCTGAAGGACATAACTAGGAATTCAAAATGACCATACCAAGTCTTGAAAACTATTTTTGGAATGTCACATTCTTTGACTCTAAACTAATGATAGCCGGATCTGAGATCTATCTTAGAGAAATAATTTGCACCCTGAAGTTGGTCAAACAAGTTATCAATTCTGGGAAGTGGATACTTATTCTTGACCATGACTTTGTTCAGCTGACAGTAATCGATGCACATTATGAGAGAACCATCTTTCTTAAGAAAGAAATAGACTGGAGCACCTCATGGAGAAAACTAGACCTGATGAAACCCTTATCTAAGTGATCTTTCAACTGTTCCTTCAATTCCTTAAGCTCATCTATAGCTATTCCTACAGTACAATAGATATAGGCTGGGTACCTGTAAGGCGATCTATTTCGAAGCCTTTTTTTCTCTCGGGAGGGACTTCAAGAAGATCATTAGGGAACATATCTAGAATTTCCCTTACTATTGAAATTGACTCAAGACTTGGAGTCTTAGAATTTGAGTCTTTGACTCGTACAATATGGTAAACACATCCCTTAGATATCATCTTTCTGGCTTTATGATATGAAACAATATGACTCCCAAGCACAGAAGTACTACCCTTCTATTTGATGACTGGTTTATTAGGAAACTAAAACTGAACGACTCTATTTCTACAGTCAGTTGAGGTATAGCATGAGTGGAGCCAATCCATGTCGAGAATGACATTAAAATTGATCATCTCTAACTCTACGAGATCAATTGATGTGATTTTCTAAGATACTATGATCGGGTAATTTTCGTATTCCTATTTGGCTATTATAGATTGTCACGCCCCAAAATCCCATCGGGCCGGACTGGCACCCGAAGCCGAGAAGGCTCGGGAGAACCCGTTCAAATACCTGTACTTTCCCTTACATTCACCAAAAATTTGGGCAGCACTTCGTTACATACAGAAGGGTCTAATTCCCTGTATCAGCACAACACGCACAAATATATATATATAATATAATACTTGGCCGTCGGGGCCACCACATATACAAATATAACATCACTATATAAACTCCCATGACTTGACCCTTCCTTATGTCTACAAAGCCTCTAGGATATACATGACAAAATGACATAACTAGGGTCGGTACAAACCCCCGCCCACACATGACTCCTGTAAAATAACAAAACATAAGGAACCAACTCGGAAAGCTCCGAAGCAAACTGGAGCTCACCAACAATAGCTGTATGATCTGGCTCCTATCTATGCTGCGAATGACCTGAAGCACCTGTGCCTGCAGCATGAAATGCAGGTCCCCCGTGAGGGACGTCAGTACGAAATATGTACTGAGTATGTAAAGCTGTAAATAATCATATGTAATATAGGGGATCAGGAAAATCAGACGCAAGTGAATAAATCATAATAGAAGTGAACCACACTTCATAAACACTTTTAGGATCATGTACATTATCATTAATCTGAATTGGATTCGTGAATTCGAACACATTTGTGGAACGGTATACATTCGTTCATTTCATTCTTTACAATTATCATTCTCCATTACCTCCTCCTCCCGAACCTCCAACCACCTAACAATAATCAATATTGTACCGTACTGTGACCATTAGGCTGCCTCCAGTACATATCAACTGGGATCGACCCATGCTAGGCTTATGCCCCTGGGATACCACCCATAAACACATAAATAGGGATCGACCCATGCTAGGCTTATGCCCCTGGGATACCACCCACACGTATATCAAGTAACACACATAAGAGATCTTTCCAACAACTTAGTTCAAAAGCTTTTGAGATTATTACATTAGTGTTCATGCCAATATAGTACCTTTGGAACAATGATACATCAATAGGAATCAAGTAATAGACCTTCTATACAATAACGATGTTATAAAGACTCATTGGTACATCAACAATGTGTTTCAGAATCATCAATATCACAACAATGAAATAGGAGCCTTTTGGTATATCAATGAAACATTTTTACACTTTATAGAATGGAAACAACTTCGTTGGTAATGTAGAACAATACATGTTTTTGGACAACCTTGGAATCTTACTTGATGGAACATTGGTGTTTTTATGCCAAAGAACATTGTTAGAGTATGCTTTACATACCTTGTTGTAGATTTGGATACCAATTCAATACAACTTCCCGCCTTTACAAATCACTTATCTACAATGAAATATTTGGCATCTAGTATTAGCAACCCAACACCACAATTCTCTTCCATAATTCCATACAACCACTATTTGCAAAACATTCCAAAAACCAACTTGAACAATAGGTTTATGTGTATATATATATATATATGATCATCATTTCAATACCACATCATCCCTTCACAATTCAACATAATCCAACATCATTTCCCAATCATCTTTCAACAACAATCAAATAGCATACTTCTTATGCTCACATGCATACATATATATATATATATATACATATTCATATAAATAACACCAACATAATTTACATTCTTACCATAAAATGGCCCTTTTGATTTCGAAGTCCTGTTGGAACAAATAAGGGATGCTTCTTGAAGCCCTCGAGACGATGAACACAACTACGGAATCAATTTGGACTTTCCACGGTTGAATCACAAGATAATTGGAGTTGAAATTAGGCTAGGGTTTCCTTATTCTCAATAATATGATGATAATTGATGGATATAAGACCAATTATATCTATATAATGACCAATTTTCGTCCAAGAGATGATGGAAAATGACCATATTGCCCTTAAAAATTTAAGTAAATCCGAATCTGTCCATGGTGGACTGTTTTGACAGGCTAAAGTAAATCGGCCATAACTCTTTGCTCTCGGATTTGGGTGAAATTGGTATATTTGGATAGATAATTCAAAGGACTTTCATTTAATATAAAGTAGGCCACCCAGTTCATCCTTTACAAGGAGTTATGATCGTTTGAAGTTGACCCTAAAAAACTATTTTGAGAGGCTGAAGTAAAACGAGTATAACTCCTTACTTAGATGTTGGATTTGGATGAAACCAATTGCATTGGAAAGAAGACTCAAAGATATTTCTTTTGATAGGTCGAATCCCTCCCAGTTCATTATATTGAGAGAGTTACGATCGTTCAAAGTTGACCCAAAAAACTGGCAGGCCTCAGTAGTTTGAATTTCCTGCACATTTACTGTTCACAATTATCCCGGCCGCCGTTTTATAGTTTCGAACGTGCTCGATTATATCCGAAACTTATCCGTTTTTGGAAATCTTTATATCGTTGGAAAGCTTATTCAATAAAATTCGTATGAAAACATCGACGGGCAAATTCCGATATACATACAGTCGATTCCTATACATATATAATCAAACTATACACTTGAAACCATCTCAAAATAATCAATACTCATACTTAAACTCATATATACCTTAGGATCAATACTTATACTCCAACACATATAACCATGGCTAATGCACGTAATTAAGTATGGGGTGTTACATCCTTCCCTCCTTAAGGACATTCGTCCTCGAATGTAAATGTAGTTATTTAGCCGAAACAAGTTCGAATTCATAATTGATATTCACGTCATCATATAGATATTATGCATATGTAAAAACTCACTTGTTAGTGTTCCAGTTGCCCTCCTTGCACTTCTTTTTCACCTTTAAACAAATAAGGGTATTTCGATTTCATTGCTTCCTCCGCTTCCCATGTAATCTCTTCCCTTTGTTGATTTCTCCATAGTACTTTCACCGATGCTACTTCTTTATTTCTCATCTTCTTAACTTGACGATCTAATATAGCAATAGGCATCTCCTCATAGGTAATATCTTCTGTTACTTTCACATCTTCAGTAGAAGTAATAAGGGACAGATCTCCGATGCACTTTCGAAGCATCGATACATGAAATACTGGATGCACTGATGAGAGTTCCTGAGGTAGCTCTAATTCATAAGCAACTTGCCCACATCTTCGAATAATCTTATACAGGCCTATATATCGTGGACTCAACTTTCCTTTCTTGCCAAATCTCATCACCCCTTTCATTGGCGATACCTTCAAAAATACCCAATCGCCTAACGAAAATTCTAGCTCTCTTCTTCTACTATCCGCATATGACTTGTGCCGACTTTGGGCTGTTTTCAACCGTTGCTGAATCACCTTGACTTTTTCTATGGCTTGATACACAAGGTCCGGTCCGAACATAAGAGTTTCACCCGCTTCGAACCATCCTATTGGTGATCTACACTTTCTCCCATATAAAGCTTCATATGGTGCCATTTTGATACTTGACTGATAGCTATTATTGTAGGCAAACTCAATAAGAGGTAAATGATCATCCCAGCTGCCTTTAAAATCTATAACACATGCTCGTAGCATATCTTCAAGTGTTTGAATGGTGCGCTCTGCTTGTCCATCCGTCTGAGGGTGAAAATCTGTACTCAGATTCACTTGTGTTCCCAAACACCGTTGGAAAGACTTCCAAAAGTTTGCAGTAAATTGAGTTCCCCGATCCGATATAATAGAAGTTGGCACTCCATGTAATCGGACTATTTCTTTAACATACAGCTTCGAATATTCTTCAACTTGTAAGTGGTCTTAACGGGTAAGAAATGTGCGGATTTAGTAAGCCTATCCACAATCACCCATATAGAATCAAATTTCCGAGCTGTATGAGGCAAACCTGTAACAAAATCCATGTTGATCATGTCCCACTTCCAAATTGGAAGATCTATGCATTGCATATAGCCTCCGGGCTTTTGATGTTCCACTTTAACTCGTTGGCAATTTGGACATTCAGCTACAAATTCTGCAATGCTCTTCTTCATGTCATTCCACCAATACATATCTTTCAAATCTTGATACATTTTGGTTGATCCTGGATGAATGGAATACCTTGAAAAATGTGCCTCTGTCATAATCTTCTTTCTTAGCCCGTCTACATCCGGCACACACAATCGGTTTTGGCACTGAAGTACTCCTTCTCGCGTAAGCTCAAATTACTTGGTCGCACCACTCTGAACGTTCTCCTTAAGCTGTAATAAAATAGGATCTGCATATTGCTTCTCTTTCACTTCAGCTACTAATAAAGATTCCGCAGCATTATGTACGATAAGCTCTTTATTCGGAGTTTCAAGAAGGCGAACTCCCAAACTAGCTAACTGGTGAAGATCTTTAACCATCCCTTGCCTTTCTATAGGCTCCATCATAGCCTTACGACTTAACGCACCAGCTACCACATTTGCTTTCCCTAGATGATACAAGATATCAACATCATAGTCCTTTAATAGTTCAAGCCATCTCTGCTGCCTTAAATTTAGATCCTTCTGATTAAAAATATACTGCAAGCTCTTATGGTCAGTATATATATCAACATGAACCCCATATAAGTAGTGGCGCCATATCTTTAAAGCAAAAATAACTGTTGCCAGCTCAAGTTGTGTGTAGGATAATTTTTCTCATGTGGCCGCAATTGTCTAGAAGCATATGCTATTACCTTACCATGCTGCATCAATACACATCCTAAACCAATTCTGGAAGCATCATAATACACTGTATACCCTTCTGTACCTTCTGGAAGTACCAATACGGGTGTAGAAGTCAACTTATTCTTCAATTCTTGGAAACTCTCCTCACACGCATCATTCCATTGGAATTTGGATGCTTTATGGGTTAGCTTGGTTAAGGGTGCTGAAATGGAAGAAAAATCTTTAACAAACCTCCTATAATAACCGGCCAACCCGAGAAAACTACGAATCTCCGTAGGCGTTGTGGGCCTTGGCCAGTTCTTCACAGCTTCTATCTTTTGAGCATCAACTTTTATCCCTTCACTAGATACAATATGACCCAAAAATGCCACCGAATTTAACCAAAAATCACATTTAGAGAACTTTGCATAAAGCTTACAATCACGAAGAGTCTGCAATGTCTGTCGTAAGTGATTGGCATGGTCCTCTTATGATCTAGAATAAACTAGAATATCATCTATAAAAACTATCACAAATACATCCAGGAATGGCTTAAACACCCTATTCATCAAATCCATAAAAGCTGCAGGTGCATTTGTTAGCCCAAATGACATAACTAGAAACTCATAATGACCATACCTTGTTCGGAAAGTTGTTTTGGGTATATCTTTTTCTTTGACCCTCACTTGGTGGTAACCTGACCTCAAATCAATCTTAGAAAAACACTTGGCGCCCTGTAACTGATCAAATAAATCATCAATTCTTGGGAGAGGATATTTATTCTTAATAGTCACCTTATTTAATTGCCGATAATCAATACACATCCTCAGCGAGCCATCCTTTTTGCGCACAAATAACACTGGTGCTCCCCAGGGGGACATACTAGGCCTTATGAATCCCTTCTCTAGCAAATCTTTCAATTGCTCTTTCAATTCTCGTAATTCTGCTGGGACCATTCTATACGGAGGAATGGAGATTGGTTGGGTGCCTGGTATTACATCAATACCAAACTCTACTTCTCGTTCAGGAGGCAAACCTGGAAGATCTTCAGGGAATACATCAGGATATTCATTTACCACTGGTACCGTGTGAAGATCTGATGATTCCGATTCCGTATCCTTTACTCTAACTAAATGACATATGTAGCCCTTGGAAATCATTTTTCTCGCTTTGAAATAAGAAATAAATCTACCTCTTGGTGCGCCAATCTTACCTTGCCATTCAATAACTGCTTCATCAGGAAAATGTAAATACATCTTTTTCGTACAACAGTCAATTTTGGCATAACGAGACGCCAACCAATCCATACCCATTATAACATCAAAATCTACCATTTCTAGTTCCACAAGATTGGCCATCGTGTCTCGACCACACACAGTTACTACACAATCTTTATAAACTCTTCTAGCAATAATAGATTCCCCAACCGGGGTAGACACTTCCAACGGTTTATCTAACAATTCGGGGGTCCTTTTGAACTTTCCAGCAACCAAAGGAGTAACATATGATAATGTAGAACCGAGATCAATTAGAGCATATACATCAAATGAAAATATGGACAACGTACCCGTAACCACATCTGGGGAAGCCTCTAGATTCTGTCGATCCGCTAAAGCATAAGTACGATTCTGAGTCCCGCTGGAACTGGCGACTCTTTTTTCATTACTAGCGTGACCCGCAGGTCGTGCACCCCTACCAGAATAAGATACCGGTGACGATGATGCAACAGCTGATCCTGAAGGTCGTGCTATGCCACCTGCTCCCCTTCGTGGGTATTCTCTCATCATATGCCCCATCATACCGCACCAATAACAAATATTTGTTCCCATTCGACATACGCCCATATGATGCCTTCCACATTTATTGCATGGCTCTCGAGCAGGTCTCGATTGGCTCATATTCCCTTGCCCATGATAACCCACAGATCGCGAACTATGACCCTCACTTATTTGCCCAAATTGACTGCCTCTGAACCCCTGATGCTGTGGTAGAGCACTAGCTGCAGAATAAGAAAATAATGGCCTAGGTGGTCTAGCAGAAAATTGAGGTCTAAAACCTCCCTGTGGCGCCATAAACTGCCCTGTAGATCTGGCCCTCTTCGAAGATCCGCTTTCAAATTCCTGTGTTCTTCTTCTTTGCCTCTGATCTTCCATTTTCTGTGCAAATGCTTGGATCCTAGCTATATCCATGTCTTTATTCAGTGCAGCAATAGTACAATCCCTAACCAAATACGAATCCAATCCATTCACATACCGATGAACTCTGTCATCCATAGTAGCTATAACATTAGGAGCATATCTGTACAAGGAATTAAATCGAAGACTATACTCCCTCACACTTGTATTACCCTGCTGAAGATTTAAGAACTGATCCGCACGGGCCTGACGAGTCTCATATGGAAGATAATGATCAATAAATGCCTCTTTGAACTCTTTCCAAGTAGCTGGGGGTGCATCAATGCCCCTTGACCGTTTCCAGTCTTCATACCAATATATAGCCTCACCTTTGAATCTATACGCGGCTAACTCCACTGTCTCTCTGCCCGATACGTGCATCACCTCTAGGGCCCTTTGGATCTGATCAATAAAGTCCTGCGGATCTTCATTAAGATCGGATCCGGTAAAAGTAGGCGGATCCATCTTAAGAAAATCTTACATCCGAAGACTAGCCGCCCTATCAGTACCGCTAGAACCCGTGGCAGGAATAGCTTGCCCTTGGACTTGCCCAGCAACTATACGAGTCAAAAGTTGCACTGCATTTCTAAGATCTTGATCAACAGCATTAATAGGTGGCTCTGGGGATATAGTTCTCCTCCCCCTTATTTCTTTCGGACTGGGGGAAGTTTCTGATGCATGCTCAGCTGGAGCCTCACTTTGATTAGCTGGTATAGTGGGTGACTTACTAGTCCCCTCTCCGGCAGCCACATCTACTTGCTTACCGGTATTTTTGCTTCTGGTATCCGGCATCATTACTATAATAAGAGGAACAAACTGATTCAGTGGTCAACTATGACTTCATATACAATATAAGCTCTATCGCACGATCTAAGACATGAAGAAAAGAAACAATTCTTAAATGTCCATAGCCTCCTGTTTATAGATGTGGTGCACAACACACCGATAAACAAGACTCTATGTAGACACGGCTTTGTAGACTCACTAGGACGAACCTCTCTGATACCACTTTTGGTATCTCTGTAACAGCCCAAGCTCACCGGCGCATGTGAAATTGTCCGCTTTGGAGCCTCGGCCCCTCACGGTTTTAAAACGCGTCACATACGTGGAAGGTATCCATGCACCTATAAGGCACACTTTGTTCCCCTTCACTACCGATGTGGGATTTGCCTAAGTGAATGCAGGCGTTACGTATCGCCGTCCCTACACTCACCCCCCCGTAGGGACTCAGCGTGCTCGCTGAGGTTTGCCCCACCACCGGCACCAGCGCTAGCTCTGATACCATCTGTAACAGCCCAAGCTCACCGGCGCATGTGAAATTGTCCGCTTTGGAGCCTCGGCCCCTCACGGTTTTAAAATGCGTCACATATGTGGAAGGTATCCATGCACCTATAAGGCACACTTCGTTCCCCTTCACTACCGATGTGGGATTTGCCTAAGTGAATGCAGGCGTTACGTATCGCCGTCCCTACAGGGGTGAGACGGCGATACGTAACGCCTGCATTCACTTAGGCAAATCCCACATCGGTAGTGAAGGGGAACGAAGTGTGCCTTATAGGTGCATGGATACCTTCCACGTATGTGACGCGTTTTAAAACCGTGAGGGGCCGAGGCTCCAAAGCGGACAATTTCACATGCGCCGGTGATCTTGGGCTGTTACATAGATTTACCTACTGGGTAGACACTGATAAAGATTTTGCTAAAGTTTCAGGAATGATATCAAAATTGATAGCTATATAAGGAGTCACAAAAGAAAGTGTAGCTCCGGGGTTTTATAAAGCGTAAACATGAAGATGGATGACTTGTAATGTACCCGTAACCATATCAGGAGAACTTTGCTAACCGTACCACATCTGGAGTGCATACAACCTATTCTGGCGCTGCCTACTGGTGGCACTAGATAAGTCACTCGGCTGAGTCGCGCGACTTGCTGGAGCTGATAAAAAATTAGATTGGCCTTGTTGGCACAAATTTTTCCCCTTGGTGCAACTACTGGACACTCCTGGACCTTGTGGCCTAACTTGCCACATCCAAAACATACATCACTACCATCCTTATGTTCACCCTGATTATTCTTACCACATTTCTTGTAGAGTGGATTAGTATGACCACTATTCATACTACCCTAGGACTTAAGGCTTGGAACTCTATCCCGACTGTCATTCCTAAACTTAAGCACTGGTGCACTAGCTGAAGATACAAATGGGGCTAAAAATTTCTGGTGGAATTGAGAACGGTTACCGCCTTCTGGTCTTGGTTAAGAAAAGTTGAAACTAACTATTCTGGCCCTCTTATTGTCCCTCTATTTCTCCTTAAGCTTCTCCTCCTCAATTTGCTAAGCATGAACCATGAGCCTTGATAGGTTCATCTCCTTAATCAACATGGCAGGATTACACTCCTTGACCATACTATCAGAGACACCATATATGAACTTACTCATTCTAGACCTATTGTGTGCCACCATAGTAGGAGTATACCTCACCATCTGAGTGAACTTGAGTGAGTACTCCTTCATAATCATACTACCTTGATTTAAATTTATGAACTCCTATACCTTCACTTCCCTTAAATCTAGTAGGAAGAATCTGTCTAAGAAAGTTATGGCAAACTTCTCCCACTCTACAGGCCCTATATCAACACCTCAGTTCTCTTTTCACTGCTTAAACCAAGTGTGAGCTACACCCTACAACAAATATGCA
This sequence comes from Capsicum pubescens, assembly GCA_030864215.1. Classification (NCBI taxonomy): domain Eukaryota; kingdom Viridiplantae; phylum Streptophyta; class Magnoliopsida; order Solanales; family Solanaceae; genus Capsicum; species Capsicum pubescens. The sequence continues at coordinate 189,198,748 of CM061548.1, forward strand.
ACAAACTATACACTTTCAATTGAAGTGATGCCAATTATATTATTTACCTTCTATACCATATCTAGAAATTCCTGTGGATCCTCCTCAGACTTAGATGCGGAAAACAGAGAGGGATTCATCCAAGTGAAATCTTAAATTCTAACTGTAACTATATTTTCCACTGGATTGGCTAGGGAAATAACCTGCTAATTGTTCTAAGCAGCTATGAAATAGGCCAGGGTCATGAAAGTGGCCCAGGTTTTGGCATAAGAAATATGCTCATTCAAGGGATCTTCCTGAACAGGTTGGGGTGCAGGATAATACCCATTCCTTATTTTGTTGTTTCTTATGGGAGGCATTATCTGTAAATGGAATAAAGGATGAATTAGAAATAGAAATTGAATAGAGCTCATGCTCTTTTGCATGACCTAAAATTGAAAGAATGAGAACTTTCCTAAAATGTCTCATTGCCTCTTGCCCATAAGTGTGGAATACTTCACACACATGCATAAGACTCTACTCAATGTATCTTTCAAACTCCCTAGGACACTCTAAAACCTCAGGCTCTGATACCAAGATTTGTCATGACCTGAGGTTACCCCCTAGTCGCAACAACGGTGATTTCTGTTATAAGTAACCACAAGCTAACCCATGAACTGGTACCTACTATAAATATTGAGTAAAATAGTAATATAATAAATGTATGGGAGATAAGATGATGAAATACTATAAATCTGAATACTAAAATACACATCAAATCATTCTAAAATATCGGATAGAATATTAGAATTCAAACTATCCATTTTAGCAACTGATAATACTGAAAGAACTGACTGACTATCTAACTGATACATCTAAAAGCCTCTAAAAATCATGAGGAGTTGATGGGGAAAACCCCCAACTAACTGCGATTGACTGAACATAAGAAAATACTAAAATAACTGAGATAAACAAATCATGTCCTTGATGGAGGACTCACCATTACTGCTACTGAGTAATACTGAGCTATTTTAGAATGGTTAGGAAATTGTGCATCCAAACCTATGGTATAAGAAAATATAGCTCAAAGAAAAATATGCAGGTAATACTCTGAATATACTGGTATATAAGATGAGGACTTGCTGAAATGCATGAGATAACTAAGCCTGAATGCAAGAATGTATAATATCTGATAATACAAGACCAAGCATAAACATGTTTCTAAAATAATCTATAAATTGAAAGACTAAAATCTGTATGAATGATTATCTAGTAATATACACTTGGGTCAAGCAAACCTGAATTGAAGTACACTGAAATACTGACTGAAACTGTGGGAGCTATCATGTAACCAACATAAATCATGTGATCTATCATGGAGTCTAACGTCTAACCCACGTTAAGGAGGAATGTTAATCCTTTCCATTAGAATAGAACCCGAACTGGAGTGATCACTAAATAGAGCCCATATTGGGCAAGGAGAAACACTCTTTGGTGAGGCCGCTAAACCTATGGTGGCATGTAGTTTCTTGGGAAGTAGGATGCATTAAACATATTCTTCCCACTTAGTGCTAAATCCTACTCCCAACTGAAAGACATTGAAATACTAACTAGAGTATGCATTGATAACTAATAACTGATAAGCTCAGGTCATGGTATTTTGAAAATAATAGTGCATACAAATTCTAACATAATTATAAACATACAAACTTATAATTCTCAACATGATCATGGTGTTCTGAATACGATATTAAAACCATCGTCTGACTAACTTGTTACTTGAAAAATGAAAATCATGTAAAATACATAGGCATCAGGTATTCATAACCCACCTGTACTAAATGAATATAAAGAAAATACAATATCAAACTTGAAATACTGTAGTATGTAATCATGGTTTAAAGATCCCATAACATATACATTTCATTGAATATGTAAGAATCATGAACTTGAACATGGGAAATGTCTTAAACTTGGGAAAAAACATGGTTACGTGACTAAGACCATAACTTAAAAATACAATATGAAATTCACTTGAATATAACATGAGAGATTGAAGCTTAAATCATGAGATAACCTAACTTTTCATGAAATCATTCCTAGACATAAATAGAGTCAAACTACTAAGAGAACACATGAATTTAATCTATCTTGAACATACAAAACTCCATAATAAGAGAAAAATCCATTCTTTAGTTGAAAAAAGTTTTATTAGGCTCCATGGGTGAAAAGGGACCCATGGATAAACATCCCACATACCTTAAGCTTCTTGATTTGTTAAAGAAACCCTATTATTGATGCTTTCTTTAAGACTCTTGAACTTGGAAAACATGGATTCTTGATTTCTTAGGGTAAAGGATTTGTATTGGTTCTTGGGGAAGGAGGAGGGTTTCTTGAGAGTGATTTTGAAAAGAAAGGGCAAATAATATCCCTATGAATGCCCCAATTCGGGTTATGGATGATTTAGGTTGAGGGGGAAGAAACCTAATTTCTCCTAAATTATTTAAATAAAAAATGGGATGCAACAATATCACTACGATGCAGCATTATCGCAGTCAAAGAAATACTTTCTGCATTGCGGGCAACATCAGGTCGGGACTAGTATCGTGATGCAGGCTTATCATAGAGACTGGCTATTTTTATGATACAAATATTTCCCAAACCTCATCTGAAAAATCTAAAACTTCCCTGAGATATACTTTTAACCACCCTAAATATGAATCAACTTAAAACCCAGCATTTCAGGGACGGGAAGGCCAAACTAAAAATTCATAAAGTTTAGGGGTCTTGAAAATGACTAAGTCCCCAACACTTAGTGAAATTTTCTAGCCTTGGACCCCTTATACATGCAATTAAGAGATGAATCGAGCTAAGTATATTATGGGGTATTACAGTGATACTTGGGTAGATTTGTCTGTCCTAGATATGGTATGTTTTAATGTTATCTTGGGTATGGATTGGTTAGCTCCTTATTATGCTATCCTAGACTGTTATACCAAGACCATGACCTTAGTCATTGGGTGTGCAAAGAATAGCTTGGAAGGGTGTGCTTTATTTAGATCCCAAGAGAGTTATATCTTTCATTCAGGATCACCACTTAGTTTAGAGGGTATGTTTATATTATTTGGATTGTATTGATGATACTAGTGTTGCTTTACTGCCTTCTTCCTTAGATTCTATTCATGTTTTTCATGAGTTCATGGTATATTTTCCCTATGGATTCGCCCTGTATGCCTTCATATTATGATATTTACTTTGCTATTGATGTTGAGTCGGGCCCCAAGCCCATTTCTATTTCTCTACATAGGATGTCCCCAACAGAGTTGAAAAAATTTAAGGATCAATTACAGGAGTTGTTAGATAAGCTATTATTCAACCTGGTGTATTACATTGGGGTGCGCCTATCTTTATAGAGAAGAAAAATGATGGGTTTATGCATATGTGTATGCATTATCAGTAATTGAGTAAGGTAATAGTTATGAAAAAGTATTCTTTTCCTCGTATTGTTGATTTGTTCAATCAACTTTAAGTTACTTTGGTGCTTTCAAATTTTGACTTGAGATCCAAGTATCACTAATTGAGGATTGGAGGTTAAGAAATTTTAAAGACAACTTTTCAAATGAGATACTTTCCTTATGAGTTCTTGGTCATGTCCTTCGGGTTGACCAATGGCACAACTGTATTTATGGAGTTGATGAATATGGTATTTTGAATATATCTTAATTCTTTTGTCATTGTATTTATAGATGATATCTTGGTTTATTCCAAGAACGAGGCTATATGATGACGAATATTTTTGGATTGTGCTTTAGAGATTGAGGGATGAGAAGATTAATGCCAAGTTCTCTAAGTATTAGTTTTGGTTGGAGTTTATCTCTTTCTTGGGTCCTATGGTGACTAAGGATGGTATTATGGTTGATTCATCCAAGATTACAATGGTTTATGATTGGGATAGGCCTACTGCTCCTATCGATATTTAAAGTTTTGTTGGTTTAGCAGGTTACTATTAGAGTTTTGTTAAGGGTCTTTTTATCTATTGCATCTCCATTGGTCAAGTTGACTTAAAATTTAATTTTTCTTTAGTGGTTCGATGCTACTGAGGTGAGATTTCAAAAGCTCGTGGATTTGTTGACTTCAGATCTTATCTTGACTTTGCCTAAGGAGGGCGAGTTTTTAAAAGTTTAAGGATTTGTGGACTTCAGTTCCTATCTAGACTTTGCCCAAGGAGGGTGTGGGTTTTACCATCATTTGTGATGCTTCAGATATTGGTTTAGGTGTTGTGTTGATGTAGAAAAGTAAGGTAATTATGTATGCTTCTAGTTAGGTGAAGCCCCATGAGAGTAATTACCGTACCCATGATTTGGAGCTGTGTGTGGTAGTTCTTTCTTTGAAGTTATGGAGGCATTACTTGTATGAAGTTTGTTGTGATATTTTCATGAACCATCTTAGCTTTCAGTATTTCTTCATTCATTGAGATCTTAATATGAGGAAACACCATTCATTTAAGTTGCTTAAGGATTATGATCTTATTATTCTCTATTATCCGAGCAAAGCTAATGTGGTTGCAAATACCTTGAGCCAAAAGTCGACTAACATGGGTAGATAGGCATATATTTTGACTCAGGAGAGATATTTTACTTTAGAGGTCCAGTCTTTGGATAACCAAATTGTTAGGCTTGATATTTCGACACCTAGTTGTGTTTTTTCATTTATGAAGACTAGATCTTCCTTGATGGAGCACATTTGGGATCATCAATTTGATGATTTAGATTGAGTGTAATTTATGATAAGGTTTGGAGTGGTGATGATAAAGAAGCCTTGCTTGGTTGAGATTGTGTTTTGAGGATTGGTGGCTGCATTTGTGTGCCTAGAGTGTGTGATTGGATTAGATCGATTTTAGAGGAGGCTCATTATTCCAGATGTTTTAACCAACTGGGAATGACTATGATGTACGTGATTTTTAAGACAACATTACTAGTGGGGTGGTATGAGGAAGGGTGTAGTGGATTTTGTAGCTTATTTTCTATGTGTCCATTAGGTAAAGGTCATACATTTGAGGCCTAGTGGGTTGCTTCAGAGGTTACCCATTCCTAGGTGAAAATGGGGATGAATCACTATGGACTTCATGACTTGGTTTACTTATATTTCTTATGCTTTTGATAGTGTTTAGGTCATCATAGATTGATTAACTAAATCTTCTTATTTCATTTACGTTCAGATTTCTTTTAGTGCTGAGAGGTTGGACCATATCTATATTCGTGAAATAGTTCATCTTTATGGTGTGCAGTATTTATCTTCTCAGATCGAGGTTCAGTGTTCATATCTCACTTTTGAAATTTTTTTCAGGAGAAGTTAGGTACCCAGGTTGATCTTAGTGCTATTTTTCACCCCCTGACCAAGGGTTAGTTAGACTAGACTATTCAGGTTTTTGAGGATATGCTTTGTTCTTGTGTGATAGACTTTGGCGGTTAGTGGGAGCAACATCTAGCTTTGGAGGAGTATGCATATAATAATAGCTACTATTCCAGTATTAAGATGTCTCCTTCGAGGCATTGTATGGTAGGCGTTATTTCTTTCTAGTTGCTTGGTTTGAGGTTTCTGAGATTAGACCTCAGTTACGGACTTGCTTCATTAGTCTTTAGACAGAGTTTGGGTCATTCAGGATAAACTTCAAGTGGCTCAGAGTAGGCAAAAGTTCTATGTGGATTATAGACATTGTGCCTTAAGATTCAATTGGTGATTGAGTCTTCCTTTATGAGTCACCTATAAAGTGCATGATGAGTTTTGAGAAGAGGGACAATCTTGGACCTTTTGAGATTCTTCAAACTATTGGGGTTGTCGCTTATGCATTTGCATTACCCCTAGATTTATTAACTGTTCATCCATTTTTTTGTTTCCATACTTTGATGTTATATTCTGGACGAGTCTCTTTCATTGTGATTTAGTCTAGTTAGATAAGAGGTTTTCTTTTATTTAGGAGCCCGTCTCCATCTTATCTAGGGATGTTATGTATTGTGAAATTATTTCATAGCACTTTTGATGCTTAAAACTATGAACATATGTTGTTACTTAGGTTGTTTTGTTAAATATGATGGGATTTGTGTTGTGTTTTGCAGGAAACTAGGTCCTGGGGACTAAACAGGATAAAAAAAAGTGAAAATTGAATTTTTGGACCACCTACGTGGGCTCTTACAAGCCGTAGGTACTACCTATGTGGTGTAGGTACCAAAACAAGTGCCAGAGGATTGAGATACAGAGAATCAAAATCTGAAAAAGTAAAGCCTAGCACCCACGGCCCGCCCGTAAGTGCCACATACGACCTGTAGGTGCCAGTGTAATGTCCAGAAGGTTGAAGTTTCAGAGGATCCTACAAATATTTGGAAGTCGGGCACCTACGTAGGGCCTCCTATGACTCAAAAGTGTCTTTGTAGGTGGCCGCCGACTCCAACTTTTCTCTTTTGTTTTGGATTGGCTTCCAAGGGTTTCCATATATTCTATAAATGCCCTTTTGATGTTTTTTGGTTAGTTTACACATACTTATCATTCATAAACATATATTTAATTCTAAAATTAGCTTTTGATCTTGGGACTATTGTGTTCTTTATTTATGTTGATCTATTGATTTTAGACTTTGGGTTATTATAGTAAGTTATTGTGAGAATACCATTGATTATTTCACGATGATGAGCAGATAATTCCCTTAACTAGGGTTGTGGGAACCCTGGCTGAATAACAAAGTAGGGGAAGTACAATGTTGTTTCAGACCAATATTCTTGCATTTACTATGATCGTCTTCAATATAGTAGATTTATTAGCAGTTGCAAACATTAAGAACCCATATGTATTCATTACGTACTTCACAAGAGAGGTGTAGATTAGGAAAAGTAGATCATGACCGTATTTTAAGATTTACCTCCATCTTATAATTTTTCCATCTCATTTAATTAACTAAAGACTCAAAAGGTAATAGTTAATTTGGGATCTAGGATAAGGGTTAGTTAGGCAACACTCTGAGACTCACAAGGTAAAGAGTGAAATTCACCGGTGAGTCCACAAGACAGTCCGTGATACACAACTTATCAGATTCTGCATGCAAGATATTAGGTTAGTTCAACAGAGCATGGTAAACCTATGGAGTTTGAAAGCCAGGGGAATACTGTTCTGATGTTTGTTTTTAAATTTTACAACCCAAAGCATTTGAGTTTTGTTTCATTTTATTGTTTATAACAAAACTCCCCATTTACTTTTCTGCACTGCTCGACTGTTTTAGCAAGTTTGAGAGATAGTTCCATGCATTCCCTGTGGGTTTTCCCCCAACCTAGTTGGATTACTATATTTTGACATCGACCGCTTGATACTTCTTAGGAGCTGCATTTCTGGGCGGCATCAAATTTTGGCACCATTGCTTGGGAATACGGTGTGATTGTTGATTGAAGCTATTAAAGTTTTTGGGTTTTATTTTTATATTCTTCTTAGGGAATACATCGGTGTATGACTAGCGTGCGAAGTCAAGGCAATGTCGTGCCTCTCCTTCCACGTGGTGTTCCTTAGGAGATTTCAGATCAGGCTACTGATAGATTACTAGTAGAAGCTAATGCGGTGGCGGATACAGAGGCCCGCCGTATAGCTCAGGGTAAAAACTAGTGAGGTAGAGACCGATAGTTGATCATCATGAAGAACTTGACAGAAGTAGAAGGGGTAGAGCTCAATTACTCTCATCCTATCAGTACTGGCCAGTATATAATGATCTGTTGGAGGACTTGGGATACGTTGAGCCTACCGAGATAGGATCTATCATTCCTCTTGTGTTGCCTCCAAATGTAAAGTTTGATATCACTAGTGTCGTGATCCTAGTGTTGAATTTGAAAGGTGTGTTTGCGAGATTCCCAATAGATGACACAAACAAGCACATTATTAATTTCATTGGGATTTTCATATCATACACTATACCGGGGGTAGATCAGAAAGCTGTTAGACTCAGTTTGTTCCTTTTCTCTCTAATTGGTGAAGCTATATTGTGGTTAGGGGAACTTCCTTAAGGAATAATCACTGCATGGATGAGTTGTTGAGGTAGTTTTTGGACCATTTCTTTCCTTCATCTAGAATATTATAGTTGAAAGATGAGATTAATAACTAGGTAGTTACATTCTGAGTCGATGTATGATGCATGGTTTTGGTTTAAGAAGAAGTTGATGATGGTGCCTAACCACATGATTTTGGGACAAAGTTTACTTGAAATATTCTATAGAGCCCTTAAGGCCAGTTCTAGAGCTATGGTAGACACTATTACTGGTGAGAATTCATGTGCCCGCTTTGGGAAGCATCATCGGAGATATTAGACTAGGTCACTCTCACCAATCAAGTATTGCATACTTAAGAGGCAGAGAGAAGTGTTGGTACTTATATTGTTAGTGCTCCTAGCGAACATAGAGTTGTTGATGATGCAGTGGTGCAAGAAGTTTCTTAGCCAAGGATGGAGGTTGTCTTATTGACAAAGCAATTCGTGAGATAAATTTTGAGAAGGCAAATGTAGTGGGCTCATAGGGTAAGGCCTCTAGATCACATGATTCTAATCTAGAAGAAGAGGGAAAATAACTAGATAGAAAGTTGGCTGGTTTCTAAGTGAAGGAGCAAGGAAACCAATGTCGAAACTTCAATGGGGATAAGTACAGAGATTGTAGTGGTGAGTGGGATGGTGACTAGAGATGAAAAGATAATTACATGGAGAAGGGTTATATGTATGTTCCACTAGAAAACCGTGACACTGAGCCGAGGATGGAGGCTATATTGTCCAAGCTAGTAAAGGTTCATGAAAGTCAGGAACATTTTCTTAAGGTAATTAAGGCAGATATTTTAAGGTTGACCTAGAAGGTGAAGTCGCATGCTATTGCGATAAAGCAATTGGAGTAGTAGTTTGGAAAAATGTATGCAATCTTGAATCAGCGGTAGCCAGACACCTTTTTGAGAAACAAAGTGTAGAATCCTAAGAGCGACGATCATTGTGTAGCCATCACCATTCAGAGTTGTAAGGCAACTATTAATCCCTCCGTGCCTATGGTCGCTGAGCCAAAAAATAATAGTGTTGAGGTTGATGAGACACCTGATGTGGAGTTAGAAAAGCCTATAGGTATTGATCATGATATTGAAAAGGATAAAAGTAAGGGAAAGGTGTATGATCTGGTAGTAAAGAAATTTCCATGATCGCCCCATCCTTTTTCTCAATAATTGATAAAGAAGCAAGAGAAAGGGAAATATTAGAAGTTCTTAATAATGTTGAAAGAACTGTCGGATAATATTCCTCTTGTAGAGGCATTAGAGAAGATGCCTAGATACATTAAGTTTATGAAGGATTTAGTTTCTAGAAAGTAGACAGTGAGCTTTGAGCTAGTCGATAATGTTCTTTATTGCAGTGTCGTCACTTCTCAATCGTTAGTTAAGAAGAAGGAGGACCCCAGAGCATTCACTATTCTATGCACCATTTGGTCTTGACACTTTAATTAAACTTTATGAATCTTGGATGATAGTATCAAACTTATGTTGTTGGTAGTTTACAAGTAGTTAGGGTTGGTGGCACCCAAACCTACACCCATGAGGTTATGATGGCTGACCGGTATGTGAAGAAACCGATTGGTGTATTGTGTGATGTATTGGTGAAGGTTGCATCCTTCATATTTCTACCTGACTTCATAATCTTTGACTGCGAGGAGGGGGTAGGGCCTTGGATGACATGGAGATGGGACATATGCAGTTCAGATTGAACTATAAGCAAGTAACTTTTAATGTGTCCCAGTCTAAGCGGCAACTGAAGAATATGAGAGTGGTATCCGTAATTGATATTGATGATGATGTAGAGACTGTGCCCATTGAAGAGTTTCTTGAGGTTGAGGCGTTAGCAATAGTCACTTGCGATATGCATATTTGAAGGTCGATAATACCTTACCGGTTATTATTATTGTAGATTTAGTGGAGACATAAGTTGAAGCATTAATATCAGTGTTGTGGAGGTTCAAAAGAGTAATAGGTTGGACTATAGTAGACATTGTGGGGTTTTCACCCGGTATTCGCACTCACAAGCTGCAACTTGAACTGGATTGTACTTCTAGTATTGTATATCAACGTCAGTTTAATCCCCCTATAAAGGAGGTTGTGAAGAAAGAAATTATTAAATTTTTGATGTTGGAGTTGTTTATCCCATTGCAGACAGCAAGTAGGTCAACCCATTTCAATGCATTCCTAAGAAGGGTGGGATCACAGTGGGCTCTAATGAGAAGAATGAGCTTGTGCCAATAAGGCACGCGAATAGATGGAGAGTATGAATGTACTATAGAAAACTAAACACTTAGACTTAGAAGGACTATTTTCCCATGCCTTTTATAGATCAGATGCTTGACAGATTAGCAGGAAAGGGTTGATACTATTTTCTTGATGGGTACTCGGGATATTATCAGATCTCTATTACTCCTAAGTGCTAGAAAAATACGAGTTTTACTTCCCCTTATGTGACTTTTGCATTCAAGAGGAATCCATTTGGATTATTTAATGCTCCTACAACCTTTCAGAGATGTATGGTGTCAATATTGTTTTAAATACTGGAAGACACTATAGAGGTGTTCATGGATGACTTTTTTGTAGTTGAGGACTCCTTTGATAATTTTTTGGCCTATCCGGAAAATGCATTGTAGAGATAAGAGGAGTGCACTTGGTGCTAAATTGGGAGAAATGTCTTTTTAAGGTAAAATAAGTTATTATTCTTGGGTACAAAATCTCCAGACAGGGTGTTGAAGTAGATAGAGCAAATATTTAGGTGATTGAAAAATTGCCTCCTCCAGTCTCAGTCATGCTGGCTTTTATAAAAGTTTCATCAAGGAATTCTCTAAAACTACAAATGCTATATGCAATCTTTTAGATAAAAAGGTGAATTTTTTTTTGATGATGCATGTCTTAAGTCCTTTGAGTGCCTTAAGTAGCGGTTGAGTTTTTCTCCTATTATTGTATCTCCTGACTCGTCTTTACCATTTGAGGTTATGTGCTATACGAGTGGAGTGGCGTTGGGTGTTGTCCATGGCTAGAGGCATGAGAAAATACTTCACCCAATCTATTATGCCAGTAAGACATTAAACCCCACACAGAAGAACTATACAATTACTAAGAAGGAGTTGCTCGCGGTGCTTTTTGCATTTGAAATATTTTGGTCATACTTAATTGTGAGCAAAGTCATAGTTCTTACCGACCATGAAACATTGAGTTATCTTATGTCAAAAAAGAATGCTAATTCAAGATTGATACATTGCGTCCTCTTGTTGTAAGAATTTAACATTGAGGTAAAAGATCAGAAGGACACGAAGAACCAGGTTGTGAATCACTTGTCTTTCCTTGAGGAAAAGGCAATGTAAAAATTAGGGGATGAGTTTGACATAGATGATACTCTTCCAGATGGGCGGGTCTTGGCAGCATCTCAAGACTTTATCCCTTGGTTCACTGATTTTGCCAACTTTTTGGCAAGTGATCTTATTCGGGAAGATTCGTCATTCTAATAGAGAAAGCGGTTCATACATAAGGTGAGAATTTTTTTTCGAGATAAACCTTATCTCTTTCAAATTTGTGTGAATGGAGTTATTTATATATTCATCCCTGAAGTTGAGATGATGAGCATCATTGAGGCTTGTTATTCATCACTAGTTGGGGGTCATCGTAGTGGAACCCGCATAACCCATAGGATTCGGTAGTGTGGGTATTATTGGCCAACTATCTTCAAGGTTGCTCATGATTATTCCCAAGCCTGTGACTAATGTCAGCATTAAGGAAATATTAGATGGAGGCATGCACTCTCCATGATGTCTATTTTAAAGGTAGAGCTGTTCGATGTATGGGGGATTGATTTCATAGGTACATTTGTGAGCTCGTTTGGGTGAAGTACATTTTAGTGGTAGACGACTATGTTTTGAAATAGGTGAAGGCGGTTGCACTTCCCAAAAAAAAGGTCAGAGTGTCATTGGGTTATAAAAAAATATAGTTTCTTGGTCTGGCACTTCAAGTGCGATTATTAGTAATGATGGGTCTCACTTCTGTAGTCATCTTTCTAAAGCCCTTCTTGAGAAATATGGTGTAAAGCATAAGGTGGTAACACCTTACCATCCTCAAACAAGTGGGCAGGTTGAGGTCTTCAATAGATAGATCAAGTCCATGTTGGCGAAGACTGTGAATGCCAACAGGACTGACTGGTTAATAAATTTAGATGATGCTTTATGGGCCTACCAAATAGCTTTTAAGAGCCCTAAAGGTGCCTTCTGCATCAGCTTTTGTACGGCAAGGCATGTCACTTGCCGGTCAAACTTGAACATAAGGCACTATGGTCATTGAAAAAGCTTAATTTTGAGTGTTATGATGCAATTATGTTGAGGTTGAGCAAGGTAATGAGTTGGATGAATTTTGCCTTCGTGCTTATGAGAGTTTAACCATATACAAAGAAAGGATAAAGCTGTATCATGATAAGAAAATAGAGAAAAAAGTGTTTAAGCCTAGTAATTTGGTCTTGTTGTATATTTAAGACTTTGTCTGTTTCCTGGAAAGTTGCAGTCTAGATGGTATGGACTATTTACCATGATTTGGGTGTTCCCACATGGTTCTATAGAGCTCAAGCGTGATGGCGAAACCCCATTCAAGGTAAATAGACAGCGGGTGAACCTTGATTAGGTGAAAGTATTTGTTAAGATGGACCTTGGCAAAGTCTAAGTAGCCAAGGTAGTTGCACTGTGCCGCAACATTAAATCAAGGTCGCTTGGGAGGCAACCAAGGGTATTTTATTATTTTTGCATCAATGCCAGTTTTGGATGCCTAGTGCATCCTAGGTATGTCCTTATTCCCTTGCTTTATATTATTATCATGCACTAGTACAATGCATAGTCTTTTAGTTAGAGGTGAGGTTTACCAAAGCTACCACTATTTTTTATTATTGTGCTTGTTTTTCTATCGGTTGCAGTATGATTGTAGAACCGGCACGCCTAAGGAAATTATGTATCGTACTGTGTTTTGTTTCGTATTGTGTAACTAGGAGAAAAATAATACCTTTCTATGGTATTCTGTGCACATTAGTGGAACTTCTTCTTGAGTGTGAGTGTCTCGTGATTGCCCCAGCATTTACATGCATGATTCTATTGAGTGAGTGGGATTTCTTTATTGTGAGGGTACATGGGTTGTATTTCTAGTTGCCTATTTGTTTAGATAGTGTAACTTGTATATATGCATGAGTATTTATTGCTAATATAATGCCATATTTTGATTCCCTTGTGTCATTTTGGTGTGCTTCATTGATACAAACAGTTGGTTTTGAAGTGTTAAAATTGGAGGGGTTTAATGTTCTTAAGATCATATTGATGATTGACTGCCATATACGTTTTAGATTTCTCATGGTTAAACATTATTTTATAGTTTAGTTGTGTTTTGTTTCCTAAGGACATTCAAACTTTCTAAGTAAAGGGTATTGATGTGCTATGATTACATAGCACTTTTGATGGTTAAAACTATGAAAATATCTTGTTACTTAGGTTGTTTTGTATGATATGATGGGTTTTGTGTTATGTTTTGCAAGAAACCAGGTCCTAGTAGCTAAACAAGATAAAAGAAGTGAAAATTCAAGTTTTGGACCCCCTACGTGGGCACCTATGGAACATCGGTACTACCTACGTAGCATAGGTACCAGAACAAGGGTCAGAACATTGAGATACAAAGATTTAGAAGCTGAAAAATTATAGCCTTCTACCTATGATGGGCACCTACGGACCTTAGGTGCCACCTATGGTCCATAGGTGACAGTGAAAAATCTAGAAAATTGAAGTTTCAGAGGATCCTGCAGATGTTTGGGATTCTGGTACCTACGTTGGGCCACCTATGACCCGTAGGTGCCACCTACACCCTATAAGTAGCTCCGTAGGTGGCCACTCACTCAAAATTTTCTCTTTTGTTTTGTATTGGTTTCTTAGTTTTTTCATGTATTTTATAAATGCCCTTTGGATGTGTTTTGGTTAGTTTATCACTCTTATCATTCACAAACATATATTTGATTTCGAGATTAGCTTTTGATCTTGGGATTGTTGTATTCTTGATTTTGGTTGATCTATTGATTTGAGACTTCAGGTTTTCATCATAAATTATTGTGAGACTGATTTAATGATTTTAATTATCATTTCCATTAATTATTTCATGACGATGAGCGGCTAATTCCCTTAACTAGGGTTGTGGAAATCCTGGCTGAAGAACGAAGTCAGGGAAGTAAAATATTTTTCAAAACTAATATTCTTGCATGTATTATGATCATATTCAGTATTATAGATTTCTTGTCTGTTGCAATATTAAGAACCCACCTGTATTCACTACTTACTTCACAAGAGAGATAGAGATTAGGAAAAAAAAGATCACGACAGTAATTTGAGATTTACTTCCATCTTATAATTCTGCCATGTCATCTAATTAAATGAGACTCAAAAGGTAATAATTAATTTGGAATCTAGGATAAGGGTTAGTAAGGAAACACTCCGAGACTCTCAAGGTAAAGAGTGAATGTACCGTTTAGTCCACAAGATAGTCGGTGATACATAACTTATCAAATACTGAATTCAAGTTATTGAGTTAGTTTAATAAATCATGATAAATCTATGTAGTTTTAAAGACAGGGGAAATATAGTCCTAGTCTCCATTTCTGATTGCTTTAAACCCAAAGCATTTGAGTTTTGTTACATTTTATAGTTCACAACACTCCTATTTACCATTTACTTTTATGTACTGCCCAACTATTTCAACAAGTTTGAGAGATAGTTCTATGTATTCCCTATGGGTTCCACCCCAAGCTAGTTGGATTTCTATATTCTGACATCGATCTCTTGACACTTCTAAGGAGGTGCACTTTTAGGATGGTATCTAGATGGGGGTATCTCTTAAGCTACACTTCCATCGCGTAGGTACCTGTCGCTTGCACGACAAGATGGGCATCGCATAGATGATGCTTGGTTTCTTAAGTGATGGCTGCTTAAGTAATTCCTAGATGGGTTAGATTCCCCATTTTCATGACTTTTCACCATTTTTGAGACTTGGGGCTTGGGGTTTCGAGTCTTTGGGAAATTTCTTCCATTCTTAAGGTTTGGTAAGCTCCAAAATACTTTTTCAATTTCATTTCTTCAATTCTTGTCATTTAAATCTTGTTAAAACTTGGATTTACAAGTGGAACTTGGGGATTTTGGCCTTGAAGGCCTAAACTAGTAATTTCTCAATCTAAACCCTAATTTTAATTCATTTTCACTTGGGGTTTCTTATACGAGTTCCTTTAATCTCGGGTAATATATTTTTGGACCAGAATTATGGTTTTACCCTTTTTTTTCAAAAACCTATTTCAGAGGTCCATTTTTTCCTTGACCCAAAAATAGGCAATATGAATATCGTTGGTTTCTTTTTAATGTGTAGATTCTATATATGTGTATTTTAATTGATTTTGAGCCAGTTCATATGTTGAAACCTCGGTGTTGAAGGCTTGTTTGTATCAATTTTTGGCATTTAGGTAGTTTATGGCTTAAATTTCTTCAAACTAGGTTGTGTAGTTATTATTGGTATAAAATTATGTTATAGGTGTGGGAACTAGTTATGGAAATGGTTTCACTATTTTTTGTGCTCGAGTGAGGCCTATGTCGTGTTATTTTGTGGTTTTGAGATATTATGTCCTATGTGTGGCCGTGTGGGGTCTTATATGATGTTGTTGGCCTTATGTATATGTATTTGGTAGTGTTTTTCTATTGAAAAAGCCTAAATTGGAATTTATGAGTTATTAATGGCACTTTTTTGTATATATTACTTTGTTTACATATGGATTACACTGAATTCATGGTTGACTGGCATATTGAGTGGAATTTTGGAATCACATGGTTGGTATATTGGTTATATTTGGAAATTCTCATTCTGGTTGGTTGTGAGCATTGCATCCTTATATTAGATACACTTGTGAAAGATTGGTACCACTGTGTAAATACCGGAAACACTAACTTTGTGACATCTTTAGACACCCTATGCCAATGTATTTGTTGGACAGGAGATATGGATATTGGTATTGGATATTGGATTGTAATGGATTGACAAAACCCCTATGGTCCTACCTCTGGAGAAAAGTTCGATAGGTGTATATGGAGGTTGTGTGATAACCTCGTGCATCACATAGCATCATCATTATCATAATCATCATCTTTATTGCATGTCATATATTGTGCTCATTCCTTGTTGTATTATCATCCTTGGTGTGATATCTGTCTATTAGTACTTCTTTCTTATACTTGTAATTGGTATACATGTATATTTTTTATTCATTCTGTATTTGTGTATGGTATATATGTATATTGTAGAATTGTTAGTGGAGATAGTGTGGGCTACCATTTGGGACATTTTCTTATTGAATATGATGTGGCCATAGTTTGTATTTTATAAGTTTTATTTTCTAGTATGCTCAATTGTCCTATGATAACTACTGTGTATAAGTAGATGGTACTCACCTCTACTGCGCCCTTTTGGTGTTGATCCAGGTGTGAGTGCATCGTGTGATAGCTGATTCAGGCTGTATCTAGAGTATATTCAAGGTAGTGGTCTATCTATGCTTTTAGAGTTAATCTAATTCCTCTTCCTATCGATTTTATATCTTATTTTGTATCTAGAAATAGATTATGATCCTTTTGTATTATCATTGTATCTTTTGATAGTCGAGAAGTGTTTAGTAGTTCTTACACCGTGACACCATGTTTTGGGATGTTGTATGGTATCTTTCGTTATGTATTTCTCGCTATTACTATATATGTGTGGTTTGACTCCGCTCTAGGAGTGTTGCCTTACATATCATTTTAGGTGATAGGCTTACTTGTCAAGTCTTGCCATGACAAGTTCCATCATGACCCTTGGTTTTTGGGTTGTGGTAGGTTTTGGATCAAATTAAAGGTCTATTGAAAGAAAAGGACATGAAATAATAGACTAAAGGCTCAATGGGGCTAATAGGCTAATTAAAGAAACACATATATCAACTCCTAAACCCTACATCCTTCATTTCACTTTACAAATATACTTTGAAAGTTCTATACATCAATATGAAAGCATGAAGAATCAATAAACATTTAACATACATAGCACTTGTTCAACTCAAGAAAGATCCATATAGACTATGAATCAAGCAAATAATAAAAGTTATTCTTTATGATAAAATAACACAAGAATACATTTTAAATGTATCCTGTTTATCATGGACCCTCATCTTGAGCTCCCACTTTCACAGATCAATCAAGGCTTGATTGGTAGCTAAGAATAGGTATCCAAAAATAACTAATACCTGCTCATCTGCTTTAAAATCAAAATAATAAAGCAATTGAAATATAAAACTTTCCTACCTTGATGAGAACATGTTTAATCATATCTTTCGGTTACACAGAATAGTGGTATACCAATTGTAATGTAGTTGGGTGTGGCTCTCCTAAACTAAGTATGTGGAACACGAATAAGGGTATCAATTTTATACTTTCCCAAGATCACACAATGCATGCCCAACCTTATCTTCCCATATTTTTATGAAGAGGGTGAAACTCCTAAGACTTTAAAGATTTTTTGGGGGCATTCTCAATACCCTTAAACTATACACCTCAATAAGAGCAACCATCTCAAATTATACACGTGTCTCTTTCCAGCCATTAGTTCTTTCAAGTATTTAGAATATTTAGGTATGTCCCTTTGACCATTAAACAAGGAATTATTAATGTGAAGTTTCTTGAAGATATCAAGGAACTTCTTATAATTTCATTCTTCTTTCTATTCTAGAATCTTTATGGAAATGGTGGTAGAGGTCTCTTTACCTCAATCTTAGGCTTCTCAACAACCTCTTTTCTCTTTTTTTTTTCTTTCGTAGACTCTATCTCTAGTGTTGGTGATGGAATCACCCTTTCTAGGAAATGAGATAGATGCTTACAATTTTCAAGGCCATTTGACCAATGAAGCCCCTCTTTCTTTGGAGGCTTAGAATTAGGAAACTCTATACTTGTCTCTTGAATTTTCTATTTAGAAGGGTCTTTAACCAACACTCTTCTATTTTCTAATGTAACTGCCATTACCTAATTTGGATTATTCTCTATATCACTCAGTAATTCTCCTACAGGCCTTTCACGTTTTGAAGAAGCTATTGGTCTCATCTTGATGCTTAAGTTCATGAATGGACTTTTGCATTTTGTTCACAATCTAAGTTTCTAATCCCATGAACTATTTCATCATCTCTTCTAAAAATTACTCATCTATAGAGCTTGTTATATATACTACTATATTTGGACTAATTGATTTCTATCAAAAGAGAAGTTTGAGTGGTTTTGGAAATTTGTTTCCCTATATAATGTATAGATTTTGGATTCAAAGGGAATCCAAAGTAAATTTGGTTTTCATCATACTTCTCACAAAACAATGCAGCCACCTGAACTAGTTATACCTGTTGAACTTGACCTGCACTTGGAGCTAATAAACTTTTCTTCATTAAGGCACACAACTTCCTGATATCAACCTAAATGGATAATGCATCATCCAAAGCTAACTCACTTGGTGCTTTTGGGTAGAAGTGAACACTTTGCTGGGCTCTAAATAGTTTCAGTGACCTGCTGAGATAAGATTGAGCAATGCCTTTATTTTATCATAGCTCTTGGAATTTTTTTTCCCTTAAGAAGTAGCATCTAATAAAGACTTAAAGTATGGCCTTAATATTTAAATAAAAATATGTCCAATAATCTTCTTGGGATGGTAATTGTATGAGCAATCTCCTAAGTATCCATTGTATCTCTCCCAAGCTTGAGGAAGGGATTTAGTATCTTTATAAACAAACTCAAAAATCATGCCTCTATGATCTTTTGTTCTTCTATATGAGAAGAACCCGTGGAGAAACTTTTCAGAAAAAAGTATCTAAGATGTGATAGATGCTGCCAATTTATTCTGCAACCATTGCTTAGCTTCCTTAATATGTAAGAAGGGGGATAATTTCAACTCAGTGTGTTCAACTGAAATATTTTGGTAGTGGAAGTTATCATAACTATGTAACCTCTTGTAGGTGCTTGTGTCGGTCTTTATGTTATTTACCTTCATATTGACAAGTGTTCTACACTAGTCGCATAGTGCCCTCTTTAATCTCAAAATTTTTGGTGATATTTGGCTTCAAAATAGCTTTGGAGGAATTTCTCTAATTTGACTTCATAAAATTTAACATTGAAATATATGGTGTAGAATGGGGCCAGACCGTATCCCTACCTACCATATTATTCGGGTCATTTTGGTTGTTCATGTTATCACCTATCGCTCTTAACCCTCTAAGAGTATGTTCACACTCATGGTCAATGGGAGTCAAGGGATTACCTTAACTTTGTGTGTTTATCATAAACTATCCTATACCCTGAAATAAACAAAAACAACAAACAAAAGAAAAATTTGAATAACTCAATAAAAACTCAAAATAGTATCAATTCATACAAATCACCGACTACGATTCCAAGAAATTGTTGCATATTTTTGCACACACAAGTGTACATGGTCATACAAGTAATAAAGGATGTAAGTCTAGATATCATAACCACAAGGATTTGATGAATTAGTTTCTAGCTTAAATTTTAATACGAGGTATTTAGCCGGTAACCAATAGTAAAGATTAATTTGGGTGTTTTGACTATATATAAAAGACAGTTGTTTATTCTTGGATTAGTTTTTTTATAACACAAATTTGAGAAAAGATTTAGAATTTTGGTATTTTGACAATTCAGTTGAGCTATCCATCATACACCTAATTTGACTTCCTGATTTACTAGTTGTAGGTTAATTGTATCTATATTGATCTTTTTTCCAACATCTCTAAGCCTACTCGACTATCCTTACTGCCTAAATTCTATGGTTGGTTAATAGTTCAATGCCTAAAGATGTCGTGTGTGTTAACTAAGTGAGGTCACAAAGTATATTTCTATCCTGAGTGATACATCAATTTTCTTTTTCTATAAGGTTCACAAACTAGCCCTATTTCCTATTTTTATACTTGTCGTTACCTTTTTCAAGTTCACTAAATGAGCCCTAGATACTATTAGCAAGGTTATCACTTAAATGAATAATCGAAAGCAAGAACAAGTAAATAGATGAATATATGGAAATCAAAATAGCTAATATGATATTAAGGCCACCACTTTCATGCAACCACAATTGTATAAATTAGAAGGTTTATCTACTCATGAATCTCTTTGGAAAAAGATATTTCATGAGTTTAGAAGTTGTAAATCAAAAACAAAATAAGAAATAAACTGGACCTTGTTCTTAATCTTTGCCCTAGCTTTTTCTTTCCCCATCTAAGTTGTTTATGATAAAAAATATGTGTGTGTTGGGAGGATTTATATTTAGTTTTGGAACCATTAAAATGTAAAAAAACCAACCATAATCGAGTTAGAAGAAGGACTCACGCCACAACCCAAAAATAGAGTTGTGGAGATAGGAATAAGTTAAAATCCAGAATAGTGGCTAAACTTGGGCCACACCTTGTTTTGGGTGAGTGGAACAAGTAACTAAAAACTTTGAACAACTCATCAAACTCATGCCACTAGCTCAAAGCAATATAGTGGAACACGTCTTCACCCTACTTGGCAATTTTCTGCTTATTTTTCTTTGTATTGTAATGTTGATCTTCCCTTGGTTTCCCTTTATTTTTTTCTTCTTCTTGTTTAAGCTCCAAATACCTCAAGACACTCCTATATAAACAAATCATGAAACATAAGTATAAGTCACATTATTTAAGCTTAAGATGATACTAAAAAAAGAATAAATATAAGGAAAAAGATAGTAAAATAGCATGGTTTTTCACATCAAATCACTTATTTTATCGCATATAGATCAGTTATAACATCTGAGGAGCAGAAGATGCTTGGTTATTTTAAAGGTTAGTTTATCTTAATTATTGGGGTGCTTCATAGGAGGATGCTTATGAGTTCTTAGTGAGATTTTAGGTCACACTACATAACCTCAAGCTTGTAGAGTTACATAGGCTCAATTAAACTCTATTTCACTTGGATAGGTTAGCTAAATAGTGGTAAAGGGCTTATCTCTAATACAGGCTTGTTGGGTTTCCTTGGTATCATTTTAAGGATTTTTGGAGTAAGTATATGCCCCACAGTATGAAAGTTATTATGAGATGAGTTTTTACACCTTGAATGTGCCTTGATATCATTTTAAAAGTATAAGATGAGGATTTTGAGTTGGACATAAACATCACTATGATTATAGCAACAGAGCATAAAAGGGTGTGCCGATTTGTTAGAGGCTTGAGGCTATAGGTTTGGTTGGATACTGAGAATATGGTACCTTTCAAACATACATTTATGGAGGTGGTGATCATGCATGGTCCATTAAAGTATACATCATGAGGTTTACGAATGTAACAATAAGAGGTTATATTGTTAGGGTAGATTCACTTGTTCCCATTGTAGTAGATGAGCTTAGCTGGTAGGAATTATCAATAACATTTCCAGCCAAACAGTCTGATCTGAGGTGATTTTATACACTTTGGTATCATTATTCTAAGATTATTTTGCCTTGTTTTGAGAGCAAGTCGTATGCTTAACATGTTAATATGATATAAACGAGGATTTAAGTATCCAAGTACGTGCTTACAATGTTCAAAGTATTTTTCAAACAAGTATGTACTTAATTGAGTCATTTAGAGTTCAACCCGGAAAACTAATTTTACTAGCTTGAGCTAGCTATGTGTCTAGTTGGTTTCGTTGGATTCTAATGTGTTTAATTTATTCCAGATGTTTTAAATGTGTAATTATGAGTGGAATAACTTGTTTGTAATGGACAAAGTTCAATTTGATTAAGTCAAGAGTCTGAACATAAAAGTGAAAATCATTGCAAATTTACCTTATCTTAGCTTTTGTTTTAATTCATCGTTGAGAATATTGTGTTATTTTGAACTCTAATTTGTGGTGTGTGATATTTTAGGAGGCTTTGTGAGCTAACTATGGTGGTATATTATAGATAAAAAGACTTAAAATTCATTAGAAATGCACCACAAAGTCAAGAATGAATAGAGGAATGTCCAACACTTAACCAATTTTTGAGAAACAAATTTCAGAGAGGTGTAGCGATAGCCCAACGTCGCGAACCTCACTTGACTTAAGCAAGCCTCGCGTCGCGATGGATCACATTAAACGGTCAAATTATTTGCATCGACACGGATTGGTAACCTTATCCCATTTTCAATATAATATAATTACATAAGGATGGAATCTTGCATGGAATTTTTTGGAACTCGTTCCACTCCCTTAATTCACCATAATTTGGAGAATATTCTATTGTTGGACGCAACTGGTCAACGTGGGGGAATATATATTAAACGGTGGATTATTTTCGCTGAAGACAACATTGGACACCTGGACATTTTTGGACGAAATTAAAAAAGGCTGTTGCTACTTCTTATTAGGTTTTATTATTTTTTTATTTTATTTTTAATTATCATATCATGTATTCAATTAATTGAATCGTGATTTTGAATATTATCGGCTAAACCCTCTTTTTCCGGGGTTAAAACCAAGAAAATGAGTACTATTGTTTTGGATTAATTTTGATTAATTTTGCTTATCATATTTGGTTGTTTATTTACTCTTAATTTAATTATTTTATGAATTGATCACTCGTAAAATACATATATTGTCGACCTTTTGATATCGTGATAGGGAATAGGGAGAAAAAATATGAGAATAAGCAAAGTTTGTATTTTTATTCTTTTATAAAATAAAGAATTAAATTTAACGTCTAGGATAAGGATGTACTTAGATGCCTTACTTGATTCAAACATAGGATGATAGCTTTAATTAACTTAATTGAATTATTACATCCCCACTCAATGATTTAGTTGTAATGTACAAATTAGGTAAAAGAATAGAGGCCGGAAAACCATGATCATGGAATTAACCCTACGAATCAACAACCAAGATAAGCAAGTTAACGAATGAAATTGAATAACATAGTATGATTGTTTGAAGTGCTTTAACCCTGGTCTTTAATCCATTGATTGTTTCACGGCTTTTATTTATGCATTTCTACTTTAATTTTAATTTCCAATTTCCAAACTTTCTTCTTGGTTACTCTTGCACTAAATTAATCCAAACTGTGAACTAGAATTAAATCATTGTTAAATCTAATCTCTGTGGGATTTATATTTGGATTTAATCAGGCCACTTTACTACTTGATAAGACCACGTATACTTGTGTGTGCGGTTGTGAACTATTAATTTTTTAGCGCCGTTGCCGGGGACTTGTATTTTGGCAATTGTTTATTTTAGTTTTACTTTTAGATTTAGTTGGTGTTTTTACGCTTGGTCTTGGTTTTGTTGTTGCAGGAAACAAATTTTTAGGTTGATAAACTGGCAAGGAATCGGGATTTGGTAGAACCAAGATCCGAACCCGAGAAAGACTTTCACCAATGCAGGAGAGAAACAATCTTTCTCCCCAGGGTTCCTCAAATCCAAGAAGGCCAAGAGAATATTGTTCCTATGGCTGAATAAAAAGCAGCCCATAGGACGGTTAGGGAAGTAGCATTCCCACTTCCGACGTACTTGACTTCTGCAATTCAAAGACCGGCAGTTGGGGGGAATTTTGAGTTAAAACACAATATGGTGCAGCTTTTTATCAGCAGTGGAAAGTTTGCATGGCTATCTTACGATGATCTACAAGTCCACTTGCAGACTTTTATTGAGCTTACTGATAAATTCACTCCGACAGGGGTGACTCTAGATTATGTAAGGCTGATACTATTTCCGCATTCACTTTTAGGGAAAGCTAAAAGGTGATTGAATATGGACCCGACCAATTCAATTACTTCATGGGATGACTTAGCTAGAAAGTTCCTTATCAGATTTTTTCCATCTGGCAAGATTATGAGACTTCACAGTGAGATAGTGAGCTTCAAGAAAAAGCCATATAAAAACCTCTATCATGCTTGGAAATTCTTTAAGGTTCTTCTTAAGGATTTTCCGCATCACCAATAGTCTAATAAGGTACTTGCTCACACTTTTGTAGAAGCTCTTGATCACAACACGAAGATTTTGCTAGATTCAGCCGCAGATGGTCAAACATTGGAGTTGACTTATAATGAGCTATACACATTACTGAACTTCATAGAATAAGGAAATCTAGAATGGCATTCAGATTCTAGAAGTGCCACGAAAAGAATTGCAAACGTATTGGAGGTGGACCATTTCACAGTCTTATCAGCACAGGTTTTTTCCGATCAACAGTAAGTTCAGTGGTATAAAGTTGGAAGCAGTACAACCTGCAGCAACAGTCAATATCGTCTAACAAGATGTAGGTTGGTGTAAGGTATGCAAAAATAGTGGTCATGTAGCGGCCATGTTTGCATCAAATATAGAATCTGTGATGTATGTAGGAAATGCTCAAAGGCCAATTTATTGTAATACCTACAACATGAAGTGGCAAAGCCACCAAATCATCCATGTAACGCTCCATAGCCACAGGCCAAATAAAATTAGTCAACCAGCAACATGGAAGAGATGATAAAACAGATCTAATCTAATCAGACACAGTTTGTTGCAAACTTAAAAAATTTGCAAGCAGCCACAAGAAGTTTAGAGTTGCATTTGGGAAAAAATCAGCGTGCACTAAATACTAGGCCACAAGGTGAGTTTCCAGCTAACATAAAAAATCCAAAATAAGTCATAAAAATCACCTCGAGGAGTGGTAAATATCTTCAAAAATAACATCCAAAGGCAACTAAGGAGGTAGGTGCTGATATGGTGACCCAACAGGTGAATGAAGAAGTTGATGAAAAATCAAAGAAGTCTGAGTACTTGAATGAAAGAGTTGCTGAACCAGAAGTGAAGAAGACACTGCCACTACCCTTTCCTCAGAGGCAAATTAAAGCGAAGGAGGACGCCATGTTTAAGAAGTTCTTTGATACATTCAGAGGACTTCACATTAACTCACCTTTGTTATATGTTTTGCTGGGTATGCCTAAGTATCCAAGATACTTGAGGGATGTGGTGGTTAATAAGGTCAAATTACAGGATGTGGGGGTTATAACACTCATTGAAGAGTGCACCACAGAAATAACATAAAAAATCCCCAAGAAATTGAAAGAACCGGGTAAGTTACTTTTCCTATCCAAATTAGGAGTAAAGTGGTACATGCTTTGAGTGACTTAGGGTCTAGCATAAATCTGATGCCCCTATCTTTTTTTGAAAAATAGGGCTTGGGAAAGCCTAGATCGACCATGGTGATTTTGCATCTTGCAGACGGATCCATGGCATATCCGAAAGGAATAATTGAGGATGTCTTCTTAAAGGTTGGTAAATTTGTTATTCCTATAGATTTTATTGTTCTTGATTTTGAGGCAGACGAACATGTACCAATCATCTTGGGGCATCCATTCTTAGCAACTGGAGGGTCCTTGATTAATGTTAGAGAAGAAACACTCATAATGAGGGTAGAGGATGAAGAGGTGGTATTTGATGTATATAAAGTACCCATACTAACGTCCTAATATAAAGATTACTATATGATTAATGTGATTAAAAGGGAAAAGTGTAGGGTGGTTAATCCTCTAAAGACCTCTTCGAATTACCTGATTGAGCGAGCCAAGTTGAAACAAATGCTTCCCAAGGTTGAAGATAAGAGAGACATTGACCTTGAGAGTGCAAACTCAAGAGGTCAGAAAGAAATGAAAAAATGCCCCCCCAAAAGAGAGTAAAAGGGTAAAGGAATATGGTTCAGTTAATTTGGATCGTGCCACGACACTAAATCAGACGCTGTTTGGGAGGCAACCTAAGTTAAGTAGGTAAGTTTTATTTTCATTTTTTTTAGTTTTTATTTTCCGTAGTTTTTGTTTTTGGTTGAGTCACAGGTTAATAAGAAGTTTGAGTACTATAAACTTGAGCTTGAAGCATGACAAAGAATGAGTGTGGGGTCCCACGGATCTTCTCTATGTGAATATGCCACTAGCTAGGCCTAGAGGCCTCAGGGAGTATTTCTATATCTTACTCTTAAATTCACTTTGGGGACAAAATAGATTTTTAAGTTCGGGGTGGGAAAAATTCTTAATTTTTGGCTCAATTTAAAAATTTTTAGGATAGGAATGAGTGAGATATTTGAGTTGGTTCTATTTTTTATTACATGATGCAAGTGAGTTTGTTCGTAAAAGCATGTTAGTTGGGCGAATTACTATTTTTGAGACTCTTAGGCTCATGATTATGACTCTTGTACTTGGTGGCTTAAATTTGAATTCATGCTATTGTTTGGTTGGGAGTCTATGATGATCTTATATGAGTTGAGCATGAGCTATGTGCGTGTGAGGATTTTGTATATTCCTTGTTGCATATGATGTCTAGAACTTGCCCTGTGTGTGTGTGAAGAAAAATAAAGAATGTGGGTTTAGGAAATGATATAGGCATTTCTTTGATAACCTTGTTTTATACCTTTTATTTGTCCTATCCTTGTGCAAAATCCTAGTTAACCCCTATTGAGCCTTTAGATTTTTCTTTGGCAGCCTCATATGTAGCCTAATCCCCTTCTTTGATAGACCATAATTTGATCCAAGAAGCTCCTAAGTGCTATACCAAAAAATAAATTAGTAAGGAGTTTGAGAAATTAAACAAGAAAAAGGTGAAATTAATGTCCCAATGTAATAGTTATTGGTGTTTATCTTTGATGTGTGGTGATTGGGAGTGATATAAATGGTGTTATAAATATTTCCATGGCTGTGAAAAAGAAAAAAAAATGAATCTTGAAGGAATAAATAATACGCCCACTATGTGTTTGTGAAAATACTTAAAAGAGATGGGGCAAAAATAAAAGAATGGGATAGACAAAAATGGTGTAAATTGGTTGTTGGAGATTTCTTTTAAATGTATAATGTAGTGTATTAAAGTGCTTAAAGAGG
This sequence comes from Capsicum pubescens, assembly GCA_030864215.1. Lineage (NCBI taxonomy): Eukaryota > Viridiplantae > Streptophyta > Magnoliopsida > Solanales > Solanaceae > Capsicum > Capsicum pubescens. Next base: position 189,225,671 of record CM061548.1, read on the forward strand.
TTAGTCACTATTCACAAATAGTTCCTACACGTCCCTTAGCCTACATTACAACCCGGAAAAGTCTTATTTGATCCTAATTGCATCATTCCGATATTAGTGGAGATAATCTAAGGGAAAGCTTATGGTTCATTGTGTGTAACTTGTGAATTCTTTGTGAGAGTGAGCGTAATTTGATTCTTGTACCCATTATGTTATAAATTGCATTATTGTGAGTGATTATGGGTAACTCTCTTGTTGTGAGGAGCACATGTTTGATGAATGTGGGTGATTTGTATGATGTTCTTGATTGAATGATAAGCATGAGTTTTCCAACTAGGTAAGTCAATTCTTGAGGCTAGGATGTTTTGGAATAGAATTCTTGAACTTTCAATGGTGTAAATAACGTGCTTTGTGTAGAAACTTGCCTTCCGTGTTGTCATTGTAGTACTATCTTGAGTGTCTTGTATTTAGTAGAAGTGTAGAGTCACCTCAATTTTTTATGCTTAGAGTAAAGAGTTGTTCGAGGACGAACAAGAGTTTAAGTGTGGGTTGATGATTTGAGGTGATTTTATACACTTCGGTATCATTATTCTAAGCTTATTTAGCCTTATTTTGAGAGAAATTTGTATGCTTAACGTGTTAATATGATATAAATGAGAATTTAAGTGTCCAAGTACGTGATTACAATGTTCAAAGTATTTTCAAATGAGTTAGTACTTAATTGAGTCATTTAGAGTTCAACCCGAAAAACTAGTTTTACTAGCTTGATCTAGTTATGTGTCTAGTTGTTTCGTTGGATTCTAATGTGTTTAATTTATTTTAAATGGTTTAAATGTGTAATTATGAGTGGAATAACCTCTTTGTGATGGACAAAGTTCAATTTGAATAAGTCAAGAGTCGAAACATAAAAGTGAAAATAATTACGAATTTGCCATATCTTAGGTTTTGTTTTGATTCATCGTTGAGAATATTGTATTGTTTTGATCTCTAATTTGTGGTGTGTGATATTATAGGAGGCTTTTTGAGCTAATTATAGTGATATATTTTTGATAAAAAGACTTGAAATTCATTAGAAATACATCATAAAGTCAAGGATGAATGGAGGAACGCCCAACACTTAACCAATTTTCAAGAAACAAATTCCAGAGAGGTGTCACATTAGCCTCATGTCGTGACCCTCACTTGACTTAATCAAGCCTCGCTTCGCGATGAATCACATTACACGGTCAAATTATTTGCGCCGACGCAGATTGGTGACCTTATCCCATTTTCAATATAATATAATTACATAAGGAAGGAATCTTGCATGGAATTTTTTGGAACTTGTGCCATTCCCTTAACCCACCACAGTTTGGAGAATATTATATTATTGGACACAGCTGGTCAACGTGGGGGAATATATATTAAATGGTGGATTATTTTTGCTGAAGACAACATTGGACACCTGGACAGTTTGCACGAAATCAAAAAGGCTGCTGCTGCTGCTTCTTATTAGGTTTTAATATTTTTTTATTTCGTATTTAATTATCATATCATGTATTCAATTAATTGGATCGTGATTATGAATATTATCGGCTAAATCCCTCTTTTCGGGGTTAAAGCCAAGAATATGAGTACTATTATTTTTGATTAATTTTGATTAATTTTGCTTATCATATTTGGTTATTTGTTTATTCTTAATTTAATTATTTTACGAATTGATCACCCGTAAAATACATATATTGTCGACCTTTTGATCTCGGGAGAGGGAATAGGGATATAGAATATGGGAATAAACAAAGTTTGGATTTTTCTTCTTTTGTAAAATAAAGAATTAAACTTAGCATCGAGGACAGAGATGTACTTAGATGCCTTACTTGATTCAAACGTAGGATGATAGCTTTAATTAACTTAATTGGATTATTACATCCTCGCTCAACGATATAGTTGTAATGTCCAAATTAGTTAAAAGGTTAGAGGTTGGGAAACCATGACCATACAATTAACCTTACGAATCAACAACCAAGATAAGCAAGTTAACGAATGAAATTCAATAGCATAGTATGATTGTTCAAAGTGCTTTAACCTTGGGCTTTAGTCCATTGATTGTTTCACAACTTTTATTTACGCATTTCTACTTTAATTTTAATTTCCAATTTCTAAACTTTCTTTTTGGTTACTCTTGTACTAAATTAATATAAACTGTGAACTAGAATTAAATCATTGTTAAATCAAGTCTCTGTGGAATCGATACTTGGCTTTAATCAGACCACTTTACTACTTGATATGACCATGTACACTTGCGTGTGTGCTTGTGCACTGTCATGTTTTTGGCGCCGTTGTCGGGGTCTTGTATTTTGGCAATTGTTTATTTTAGTTTTACTTTTAGATTTATTTGATGTTTTAAGCTTGGTCTTGGTTTTATTATTGCAGGAGATAGGTTTTTAGGTTGACAAACTGGCAAGGGATCAGGATTTGGTAGAACCAAGCTCTGAATCCGAGCAAAACTTTCACCAATGTAGGAGAGAAACAATCCTTCTCCCCAAAATTCCTCAAATCCAAGAAGGCCAAGAGAATACTATTTCTATGGCTGAACAACAAGCAGCCCGTAGGACGGTTAGGGAAGTGGCAGTTCCACTTTCGATGAACTTGACTTCTCCAATTCAAAGACCGACAGCTGGGGGAAATTTTGAGTTAAAACACAATATGGTGCAGCTTCTTATCAGTACTGGACAGTTTGCAAGGCTATCTCACAAAGATCCACAAGTCTACTTACAGACTTTCATTGAGCTTACTGATACATTCACTCCGATAGAGGTAACTCTAGATTATGTGAGGCTGACACTATTTACCCATTCACTTTTGGGGGAAGATAAAAGGTGGTTAAATGTGGATCCGGCCAATTCAATTACTTCATGGGATGACTTAGCCTGAAATTTCCTCATCAGATTTTTTCCATCTGGCAAGACTGTGAGACTTCGCAATGAGATAGTGTGATTCAAGCAAAATCCAGATAAAAACCTCTATCATGCTTGGGAACGCTTTATGGCTCTTATTCAAGATTTTTCACTTCACCAATAGTCAACTGAGGTATTTGCTCACACTTTTGTAGAAGCTCTTAATCACAACACAAATATTTTGCTAGATTCAGCAACAGGTGTTCAAGCACTGGTGTTGACTTATAATGAGCTGTACATATTACTGAACCACATAGCATAAGGAAATCCAGAATGGAATTCAGATTCTAGAAGTGCCACGAAAAGAATTGCGGACGTATTGGAGGTGGACCGTTTCACAGCCTTATCAGCACAGGTTTCTGCCTTACAAAATTTTATCAGGCGGATGAAGAAGTTGCTGAAAAATCAAGGAGTGAGGTATTATTAGAAGAGGTTTCTACTAGTGTTGTGAGTTCGAGTATTTTTCTAGTGAGTGATCAAGACATAGGCTTTGTAGGCAGTGAAGTTAGTTTTCTGTATGTTTTTTATAATAGCCCATAAGATGAGGCTTTCTATGTTGTCATCATATGTAAGATCTCTTTTTGCCACTGGCCAAATTCTATTCTCTTTTATCTGGGTTCATGTATTTAACTATGTCTACATGTGTTGATACTTATTTGGAGTTGTCTAGTAAGTATTTATATGTGCCTATTCATGTATCTACTTATGTAGGTGACTCATTATTTGTGGATCATGTGTACTAGTTTTTTATAGTTATTATCTTTGATAATATTTGTGGATCATGTGTACGAGTTTTAGCTCGAGTGTTTAGCATTCTTGGGGAATGTTATGTCCAAGGATGGGATTATGGTAGACCCAATTATAGGGAGTTTCCTACTAAGGTTTGTAGTTTCATCGAGTTAATGGGTTACCATAAGCAGTTTTTTGAGGGTTTTTCTTCGATTGTATTCTCATTATCTAGACTGATATAAAAGGATGTTTATTTTTAATGGTCGGAGTGTGTGAGATGGGATTTTTAAAGATTAAGCACTTATTGGCTTCAACTCTGATTCTGACTTTTCATGTGAATTGCCAGGGATTTTCAATGTATTATAATACTTTATGTATTGGTTTGGGTTTTGTATGGATGCAATAGGGAAAAGTTATAAAATATGCTTTAAGATAGCTGAAGGTGTATAAGTGAAACTACAATGACTTAAAGCTGGCCATGATAGCCTTCTCAATGAATATTTGGAGGTACAATCTTTATGGTTGGCATTGTGAGGTATTCATCGACAATCATAGTTTATAGTACATTTTTAGCAAAAAGGATTTTGATTCAATGCAACATAAGTGTTTAGAGTTACTAAAGGTTTATGATATCACTATTATTTACCATCTGGGAAAGAGAAACGTAGTAGTAGATGCCTTGACCCAGAAAGTAGAGAGTATGGGAGTTTGGCTTTCCTTTCAGCTTTAGGGTGGCCATTGCACTTGGGAAAGCTCAGTTGTAGGTATTCTAGTCCATTTGAGATCCTTTAGTGGGTTGGTGATGTAGCATATGAGTTAGCCTCAACTTTAACTTTTTTGGCTGTTCACTATGTTTTCCATATATTTATGTTGCAATGGTATATTCCAAGTATGTCCCATGTGTTCCTGTGTGATTTAATTTAATTGGATGACATCTAGACTTTTGAGGAGGATCCAATTTCTACATTGGACAAAGATGTCAAGAGATTTAGGTCTAGTGAGATTTCTATAGTTAAGGTCCAATCGAGGCACCATCTGGTAAAGAGGCTACCTAGGTGATTAGATTAGAAATATGGGCCTAGTATCCTTATTCGTTTGAGCTTTCAAGTACTTCCTATTCCTTGAAGTTTTAGTATGAAAGCCCTTTTCATAGTAAAGGGTTATTATGGACCTCTATGTTATTTTCTTACTCTTCATGTGTTTTTCTCATTTCAATCTTTCCAATAGTTTCTACAAGATATTTATAACTTGACAAGACTAGTTGTTTGGTTCTGAGGAGTTCATTGGATTTTAAACCAATTTCTCTATTTTGGAGTTTTAATAGTTAAGAAGTCTGATTTTGGTTAAAACTTCAAGTAGATAACCTCAGATAAGAATTTTGAAAACTTCATTAGCACTGGAGCATTGATTTTGAGCTGGGGGGACCTTCTTCCTAAGTTTTTCAGACTTGTTTATGGCACTTAATTGGGTTTTTAGTAAAAAACAAATATTGTTGACTTTGTTCAATTTCATCAAGATGACCTCCAATAGTTATTTCAATGATTTCGTTGAGTCAAAAATATCATTTCCGTAAGGGTATCATATTTGGTTTGCACGTAGAGGACTCCAAATAAATTTTGGAGGTATGTTTGAGAATATAAATTCTTGACCAAGATTTTGATGCAACTGATAGATGGTGTAGCCTCTTTTATGAAGCTTGGATAGCTTAAGTTGAGTCATTCCTGCGAAATGTGGTTGCACCTATGATTACAGTTGACGTTAGATCAATTTAGTGATATCACTTCAACGGTCCTTAGACCACTTTTGTGGAGGGTGCATTCACCACCCAACTTTACTTAAGCTGAGATTTTCCCACTATGGTGAGTCTGCGATTAAAGAAGTAGAGGCATAAAAGAATAGTGACCTCTAATTTGGTTGAGGATTTTTCACCATAACAACATTACTAGATAAACCCCCATAAATAGGGTTGTAGGAACCATGATGGAATAACAAAGTAGGGTTTGAAGTACACAGTTATTGTTGACTGGTGTTTATACATGTATTGTTGTTCTCTTCATTTTGATTGCTTTATAATGGTTGAAAATATTAGAAATCACTTTCTTCTTACTTGCTTTAGATAAGGGGGTAATAGGTAGGAAAAGGGAACAAATAATGGAGACTTGAAGCTATCAACCTTCACTTTATAGCTTGAGCGATGGACAAAAAAAAGCAAATTTGAGATCCATTATTAGGATTAGATTGTAAAACTCAAGAGACTTAGATATGATAGAGGATAATTATCTAATAGGGTTAGGTGGTCATTTAGATTAATTTAACTTATTGATTCTACTTGTTGAGCACTGGGAGAGATCACCAGTACAAAGAACTTGCTGAGTTATGAAGTCATGGAGAATAGAGTCCTTGTGTCTCTCCCCTATTGATTACAACTTACAGAAATTCAAAATTGCTACTTGTTCACAAACAATTTTCTAAAGACTACTTTCAAAACCCCTAAATTCATGGAAATAATTTGCTAATATCATAGATAACTGCATCAATCGAGCTTCTAGCCTACTTATTATGGGATCAACCCCTACCTTTGGTTGGGTTCTGTATTTGATTAGAAAACTCTTAGTATTTAAATTTCTATGTATAATTTGGGCGACAACAAATTTTGGCACCGTTGCTGGGGAATATAGTTTAGGATTAGATCTATTGTGTTTGTCTAACTGTTCATCTATGTTATCGATTTTAGTTTTTCTATTATTTTTAGGGTGCATTATAAGGCTCACCTATACCTTTTAATTTGTAGAGGACGATCATTGTCAATAGCTCAACTTACGTTGAGGTTAAATCCACGAGGACCGAAATTAGTTTTCTAGTCCTATAGGTGTTAACAATTACTAAAAAGATACCCGAAGTGTAAATGAAATATAAAACATGATTTAAATTGGGGGGTTTGATTTGTAACAAGGTTTGATCAATATCTACTCAAGTCACAACACTAACACAACACTTGTGATTCGAAAATTCAATATTAGAGGGATCTTGGGATTATGTCTACCTAAGGGCAAGTTATGCATGAGAACAAGATGATTTAGTGTAAATTTAGATCATTAATGATATGGTAGGCTAGGTTGAAGGTCCTTGAGGCTATTTTGTCAACAAATCCTCAAGAATATCGCTCATTAATGCTTTTGAGTACCTAACGAGTGTATCAATTTAATCCACATATTACCTCTATTAAGCATCCCTATTTCTAGGAAGATTCCCAAAACATAGCCACTCTTTATTTACCCTTATTTCTAAGATGGCAAAAAGATAGCAAACTGCATCCATTAATGTCCACTATTGCTTTGTTCCCATAGCCCCTTTTCAAGGATTCCATTGGTTCCAAAAGTTCACCCACATCCCTCTTTAAAGGATTAGATGGGATTTCAAGAGTTTGGGATTTTCACCCACGAACCCATTTTGGGCATTTGGGGTTTTTACTCACAAATCCCAACAAAGTAAACAAAGCAATAGTGAAATCCATCATCAACAAACTAGAATCTACACAAATACATCACAACCCACATACAATTACACCTTAGTTCAACATAATCCCAAGACAAAGAGATTTAGCTACACATAAAGTAAAGAGAAAGAAATATACCATAAGGTTCATTCAAAGCATCCATACTTCAATTTCACCAAATTTCCACATTTTGTAGGATGCTTTGGAAATTTCCACATCCATTCAAAGAAAGAAATTCAAAATACAGTTATTGCCCAAATTAGGGTTTTTGACATTAAATTCAATTGTTCTCCAAAGTCGAGAATATCAAAATGGGAAAGGGTTTAAGACTTTTAGGGGATTTGGGGTCAGCTATTGAAAATTACAAAAGTACCCCTAGGCCTATTCTCAAATTTCCGCGATCGCATCAGCTTTGCTACAATTGTAGCTACCGCGACCGCGGTCATATCCACGCGATCATGAAAAATGACCCACTTTGACTGGCCGCGACATGGTAGCTGAGGCTCTCATTTTGTGCAGGGTCTTCAGCTGTGAACTTTTCGTCTCCTTTTGATTCCTTTTCAGCTCAAATCCATATCTTTCTCTTTCAACACTTGTATGCCTACAAAATGTGGAAATTTGTGCATTAACGTAAATTAACCACTCATCAACACCCCTAACTTAAACCTTTACTTTTCCTCAATCAACACTACTTCTTATTCAATGTGACAATGCAAACTTTTAACCTATTTGTTCAACCTAATGATCACAATGATCTCAAACTTGGTTGATACCACAAATGGCTCTTCAACATGGGAAAATCTATTCATACGAAACCCCTCAACATGAAATACAATCTCAAGGATGCAAATGACTTTAAATATCAACCATACAACAATCACTAACACTCTAAAAGTGACTCTCTATTGACCTCACTTCACTATACTCCTTTTGCCTCATTATTCGAAAGATGATAATGTCACCCACCTTAAGCTATTCACATGCCTCCTCACAAGAAGGATATCCATACATACCAAATTATCTAATATGAAACAATGGGATATAAGTTCAATACTCTCTATTTCACAAAGACTCTCGATGCTAACAAGTACCTGGCCATATGCTTGCCCTTAATTTCACTCGCCACTATAATGAATACACTTGGTTGGAGATCTCGAAGGGCTTTATTAAGCATGTAACATAGGTTTAGGAAAGGTTTGAATATCATTTAGGAACAAAGTGGCTATACCCTCCTTGAACATTGACATTAAACTATTCTATTCATCCAACTTTTTTACTAAGGACCACTTCTTTGGTGTTCACACTTTACACATTCCTATTTTAGATACCTTGATTGACCCAAATTTTTGGAGGCATCTTTTATTCACTTACTTCTTTTGCAATCTATGTCTTATTCTTTTTTTCATCATTCCTTTCTTTTTCTCTCATTTTTTAGCTCATAGGCATCCACTTACGCTACCTTGATCTAAGGTCAACTCTTTCAAACTTACCATACCTAACTTAGGCATTTAGCCTTACTTTTTTTTTCATGTTCAAAGAGGGTAGGGTTCAAGAGAGGGAAGAACTTTGAGTGGGTCAAGGCTTTTAACATGGTTTCCAAAGAAAGGCTTGAAGGCCTCAAATTGGGTGGCTAAGGGTACTATCCTAAGCATGGGTAGGCTATTTAGGCTAAAGTGGATTCCTATGTTCACAAAGATATCCTATTTCACCAACCAAGAATAATCAAAATTAGCTTTGAGAGACTAACAAACCAAGTTCTAGATGCTACACGTACGAATGAGATTTAGGCAAATAAGCACACCACATATGGCATGAAAACTCCTCAAAAAGCATCAATTTCCCTTCCTACTAGTGTCACAATGGAGTATCTGCAACTATTACAAGCTAAAATTTTGGAGTCACAAAATGAGGTAAAGTATTGTTACAAAGTCGATCACGTCTGTGCCCTTGATTTTAATTTTTGTTTGGATGGAGGGGTTTGGTTGCTTCAGATTTGCACAATGCACAAGTTGCTATTTAAGACATCAAATCAAGCCGATGTCTCACATTACGGCTTTCATCCAGGCAAACCATATGGTTACTCAGACTCAAACCAAAATGCTACAAATACTTAGATTTTCCTTGCGTTTATAACTTCGATGCTACGGTTACTCATACTTCCCCTGCATCTATGGCTCATAACCCAATCACGATAATTTTACCTTAAGAATTTCATCACTTAATCTATCATAGGAAAAGTCTCATCCAATATCACCATAAGAAATATAATAATAATGTAGAAATCTAAAAATAAAAATGACTAATCCATGAAAATATAGGCACCATTAGAGTTCCCAAATATTAAAAACCAAATAAAAAAAGAGAAAATCATCTAAAATGTCATAAAAATATCACCAAAATATCCAGAAATATCAAAATAATGTAGGCCCAAATAGAATAAATGCGGAGACAGGCACCCCTAACTCAAAAGGTAGCAGTGTCCTCACTGCATAAATAATCAAGTATAAGAAGGGATAAGGGTGAACCCTAAAACCACACCAAGAGATACTCTCACTCTCAGACTCTTTATCATCACCTGCGCCCTCAGGACCTGACCAATCGACTGGGTCCTCATCATCGCTCTCAACGCGGGAGGAAGGTAGTGTGTCTTGGGGTTTTAGGTACCTCCAAAGGCCCTTTACCCCTACCAAATCTTGCTAAAGAACTTATCTCTTTTATTCTCACTTTTCACCATCATCTCATGTGAGTCTCGAAGCTCTCAGTGTGACTTTACCAAAGATAAGTAGGCTCACTCCAGCCTAGTAATGGTAGCTCCCTGCTTCTTTTGGTCATATCGATACTTCTCATAATCTGAGCGGGAGTGGTGTGTGGTGGAGGGATCTTACGTAGCTTGGGTAAATTCCTACACAAGATCCCCAATGTCCCTTATCTCATTAGAAATATCATCAAAGGGGTTGGCGGTTAATCTGAGGTGGATTTATGCACCTTAGTGTTGTATCCTAGCTTAATTAGCCTTGTTTTAAGATCTTATTGAGTGATTAATGTGTTAATTATTATATAAATAAGAATATAAGTGATTAATTATGTTATTACAATGGTTATGGTGTATTTAAAACAAGTTTGGACTTAAATTGGTCGCTTAATGTTTAAACGAGAAAACTAGTGTTACTAGCTTGAGCTAGGTGTTGTTGTAGTCTATCTCCTAATGAGTTACTAAGGTTTTTAATTATGTAATTATTTGTGTAAAAACTTTTTTATAATGTCTAAGGGTCAATTAAATCAAGCCAAGAGTCAAAACAATAAGTTAAAGATCAATGTGGGCAAGCCTAGTCTTAGCTCTAGTTTCTAGTTCGCTGTTATGGACGTTGTGTTGTTTTATTCCATAATACATGGTTTTTGTTGTTATAGTATGATTTATGAGCTGATTTTGAGGATATATTTATGATATACAAGCTGTAAACGAAGTGGAAAACACACCACAAGTTGTGGGATGGAAGACAAAAGCAAAAGGCTATGTTTGGCATCAAAGGGAATTTCCAGTAACCCAATGTGAAATAGGGGATGCGCGGACCTCTAACTTGTGGAGTAAGAAATGTTTCATGATTATTCCTCTAGTGGAATAAGCCACGTGATGAACTTCTTCCTCCAGAAAGGCTGACCAACGTGGCACTAGGCTTTCTCCACCTATGATAATTTTTCTCCTACTATAAATACAACACATGTACTTGTTTGTATTCACTTTTGGATGACTTTGTCTTTTTAGCGAGGATTATCAACATTTCTTTTAGGGTTTATTTTTTTTTACTTTAGCTTTTTAATAGATTATATCATGTATTCAATGAATTGGATTACAGTTATGTCTATTAGTGGGTAAACGCCTCCTTTCCGGGGTTAAGGACAAAAACATGTTTTCTTTCGCTTTGAATTGAGTTTTTTTTTAATTGCTTAAAATATTTGGTCGTTTATTTATCCTTGGTATGACTATTATAAGGATTCTTGATCCTTAGAATATATCAATTTTCGACATTTTGATCTCTAGAGGGGGAGTTAGAAGATAGAACGTGGGGATAGTTAGAGCAAAGTTCTTATTCTTTTATAAAATAAGGAATTTGAATTAGCGAATAGGATAAGTATTACTTAGTTCACTACCGGATGAAATATAAATGTGTTTAGCTTAGTTCTCACATCTCCGCTCAACATTGTAGTTGTGGGTCTAAGTTAGATAGGTGATTAGAGGCTCGGAGACCATGATCATATATCAACCGTGTGAATCAACAACCAAGATAAGTAATCTAAAGAATGAAGTTCAATAGTGTAGTATGATTGTTCGAAGTTCATTAACCTTGGGATTTCATCCATTGATTGTCTAGAGTCTTTAGGGATCGTTTGGTAGAGTGTATAAGAATAATACAAAATATAGTGTATTAGTAATGCTTGCATTAGTAATGATTGAATTAGTTATGCTTGTATTAATTATGCATGTATTATTTCTTATACATTGTTTGGTTTGATGTATAAGAAATAATATATCTTATATAATTTCTATAAAAAAAGTGTTTGTTTACAAAAATACCCTTCTTTAACTTTATACACTTTTTTTGCAACAAAGTTTTTTGTCATCTCAAATACAATTAATATTGTTGAACTAGTATATAGAGATTTTGGATTAATTACCTTCGTCTTTGTGAAAGAAATATTACGCCGACGGATTAACAAAGTGGAAAAAAATAAAATACAAGATATAAAATTTACGAATAGTCTCAAGAATTTATTTTAATCTTTTTAAAGACCCTCGAAGGAAACAAAAAATATGTTGCGGTTATTTAAATCAACTATCCATTGTTGTAAATTAAAATGGTGGGAAAAAAATCGTGAAATGTTTTGATGTTGAAAATTAAAATGGCGGGAAAAAAATTGTGAAATGTTTTGAGGTTGAAAATTAAAATGGCGGGAAAAGAAATTGTGAATATTTTGAGAGGGAAATTGAGGGGTATTAAGGTCATTTTATAAGCTAATACATCTGTTAAAAGTCTTTGTATTACTAATACATAGGAAATGGAGTGTATTGCTAATACACACTTTAATACAAAATAGAGTGTATAACTAATACTTGCATTAGTTATACATAGAGAAAAAAATGTACCAAAAAAGGTGTTAATAATACACATTAACTAATGCATGCATTATATTTTTTAATACACTCTACCAAACGACCCCTTACTTTTCTGCATTATTTTACTTTACTATTAGTTTTTAAACTTTCAAAACTCTTGCGGATATGTTGCACAAGTTAATCTCAATTGTTAAACTTAAATTGGATAGTTGTTTAGCCCAAGACTCCGAGTGATCAATATTCGACTTTATTTAAGGCCATTGTATTACTTGGTGAGACCACGTACACTTGCGTGTGCACTTGGGCACAAAAAGTTTTTTCCGCCGTTGCTAGGGACTTGTAAATTGAAAACTATTTTTGTTTTAGTTTAACTTTTTAGGTTTCTTTGGTGCTTTACTCTTGGTCTTGGCATTGGGTTTACAGGAAACAAGTTTACATACTAGTAAGTTGGCAAGGGATAGGGATTTGGTTGAACCAAGCCCCGAACCCGAGCAATTCTTCCATCAACAAAGGAGAGAAGAAATCCTTATCCCCCATATCCTTTAATTTCAAGAAGAACAAGACAATCCTACACTCTTGGTTGAAGATCAACCAACCCGCAGGATAGTTAGAGAAGTGGCAATCTCACTTTCGATAAATTTTACCTCTCCTTTTCAGAAACTGGTTGTTGGAGGTAATTTTGAGCTGAAACAGAACATGGTGCAGCTTTTGATCTGAAGTGGATAGTTTACGAGGCTTTCACATAATGATCCACAATTCCATTTGAAAAACTTTCTGGAGATCAGTGACACATTCATCCCTACGAATGTGTCAACTGATTATGTTAGGCTGACACTATTCCTTTTTTGACTGTTGGGGGAAGCAAAAAAGTGGTTGAACGCTGAGCCAAAAAGTTCAATCACAACCTTGGATGACTGAGCTTAAAAATTTCTCATCTAATTCTTTCCATCTAACAAGACTGAGATTGTGATCTTCAACAAAAGCTATGTGAGAATCTATATCATGCTTGGGAGTGGTTTAAAGCACTTTTTCAGGACTGTCCACATCATCAGTAATTCAATGAGGTATAAATCAGACTTTTGTTTAAGCACTTGTCCATAGCACAAAATTTTTTTTGGAGTTGACTTACGATGAGCTTTATACTTTCGGGAACCAGACTGTACAAAGAAATTTTGAGTGGCATTCCGACTCAATAAGTTCTACAAAGAAGGTTGCAAATATGTTGGAGGTGGACCAATTTACTACTATATCTTCCCAGATTACTGCTCTGCAAAATAATATAAGCAATATGAAGATGGGGGTTACACTTCTTACAGCCATAGTTACTATAATTCAATAGACTGCAGGTTGGTGTGAGGTTTGTGGTAAAAGTGGGCATTTAGCGGTTATGTGTGCTGCTGTAACGCCCCAAAATTTCATCCTGAGATGCCACATGGTGCTTAGGGATACAAGTAGCCCCAAGCCAACCCTCGGAGCCAGACACTACCTCAAGGAATTCAATTCGACAATAGTCATGCACAACAAAGATATATACCACATCGGGTTCAAGAGAAATACTGGAGAATACTCGACTGTACAACCAAAATATATTAAATGTCTGTACATACCCACCCTCTAGTCTGACAAAGCCTCTATACATCAAAATTAAGGAGCTATTGGGGCAAACCCCCAACTGACGCAGACAGTACTGAAAGCCATAACAACAGAACGATATCACCAAAAATATAGACACGGTCCTCGAACCATGAGGACTCACCACTGAGGGAATGTAGTTGAGGCACTTGAATATCTCTAACGCGGCTGCGGCTGAGTACCTGAACCTACATTATGAGAAAATATAGCCCATAGGAAAATATGTGGGTCAGCACTTTGGAATTTACTGAGTATGTGGGGGTGCATGCAACAATGTAAATATCATCATCAATTTCATGAAAATATGCATATGTACAATGATGGCTCACTTGGCTTGAGTTAGATTGAAACATACTTTTCATGATCTCATAGTAAATAAATCATATGATAAAAACCTCATAAATCATCATAAACAACTCAACTCTTCAACTCAAGACTCGGAGTGACTCAGTAATTCAAGAAACGTACCTCTTATGGACATGGGAGGTTTTTATAACCGACATAAACCATGTGAGCAACATAGAGTCCAACATTTTTTCCTCCTAAGGAGAGAATCCCACATTGCCGGGAGCATCGTACTCTTGCCAGCGGGTACAACCTAAATTTAGTGATCACAATCTCATACTCGTCCTCTGACTAACAATTATCAATATCAATATTACGGTGGCACATAGTTTCGGGGGGAAATACCATATTTTCTGCTCGGTGCTAAATACTACTCCTAGACACAAGCTCAGAACGTGTTAGGAAATCCACCACAAATATCACAAGGGTCTATCATAGAGATCAAATCAAATCTCTTTCTCATTTATCAAATCATAATCAATTTGTGGATTCCTAACTCGACTCAAATCAAATCAATCTTTCTCAATATCAAAATTTATCAATTCATTAAATCATGGCAACATCAATAACTTTGAAGAAATATCAAGAATCATTGTAACAACTCAATCTCACGAATAAATATACTCAATAATCCAATTTGTCATAAGGAAGCTTAAAGCTTGACACATATCTTGAAAGCACTTGAATTATCAACTCATGGTAGAAATATGAAATTCACAATATTAAAAATCAAGTCATAACTTGGGAATAGTAAAATAATCATGTATAACAAAGCTTGAACAATTTATATTCTCATAATCTCATGATGAAGTAATTTGGGTATAAACCCACTTGTAAAATCATATAAATCCATGATAGAAATCAAAGCTTTGGGCACAAGAACAAAAGGATTGCTCTTGTTCAAAACCCCACATACCTTAATCTTTGAAATTGGATGAATTCTAGTGCTTGAGACTCTATCCACGCTTTTAATAAATGATTCTTGAAGCCCACACTATGAGAACTTGATTCTTGAAGAAATCTTGAAGATTTATGGATGATTTTTGGAAGATTAAATTTTCTTGATTGAAACCCTAATATATATTCTTAAGAAAATTGGATGAGAGAATGAAGAAATTAGGGTTTGGATGGGGATTCTCATATTTATGTAGGCCTCCAAAAGATGGAAAAGGAACAAAATACCCTTGCAAAAACGTCTCTTAATTGCTGAAAAAAATAGCTGACGACATTCATGACAAACCGTCAAACTTGTAACAAGTCGTCACAAAATTTTGGATTTTGTGACTTTCTGCTTATGGAGACGACATTTGTGACAAGCCTTCAGGTTTGTGACAAGTCGTCACAAAATGTCGTCACGAAATTTCCAGGATGACACGCTGGAGTAAAATGGTCATAACTCTTTCCTCTGATACTGGATTTGGGTGAAATTAGTATCGTTGGAAAGCTAATTCAATTATCTATCTATTGGTGGGTCATGAGATGAAAAATTCTTAGGGTATCAAGAGATATACTCGTTTGAAGTTGGCTATGCCAAAATTCTTCTCAAGAATTCAATCGGTAAGGGATGTTTTGATTCACCTAATCGCTAGGACTTCTTTGAGGCCTTAATACACATCACCCTTGATCAGAAAACAACCAAAGAACTATAATTTATTTCTCATGAGCTTGATTCATGGTTGCACAATTGGTTATAGTCTCGGGGTATTACAATATCTTCCCCTTAGAAACATTCGTCCTTGAATGCTACCAAATAGGCCAAGACCAAGAAAAAATGAGGACATATAGCTGGAAATACTCACTCAAAGGGCTTACTTCACTTTATACCTTCGGATAACATACAAAATGTATGAATTCGTGATGGAAGTAGACACACAACTCAATCTTAATAAGAAGGGGGCGAAATTAAGAAAGAATGGTACCTTTTGCTCACTCCGAACTCACAGAAAAGAGGTGAGGGTACTTGGCTCGCATATCAGCTTCGGCTTCCCAAGTAGCACTCTCATGAGATTGATTTCACCAAAGCACTTTAACCAAAGGAACTTCTTTGTTCCTCAGCCAACGGATTTGAAAATCCAAAATCTCAATCGAAAACTCCTCAAATGAAAGGCTATCCTGAATATCCAAGATTTTGGAAGGATCAACCACGACAGAATCACCAATACACTTCTTAAGCATTGAAACATGAAATACCGGATGAACGCTAGACAACTCCATAGGTAACTCCACCTCATATGCTACTTTCCCAACACGGCTCAGAATCCTGTACGGACCAACAAAACGGGGACTAAGCTTTCCCTTCTTCCTAAATCTCTTCAAGCCTTTCATGGGTGAAACCTTCAAGTACACCAAATCATTAACATTAAACTCAAGATCTTTTTTTCTTACATCTGTGTACGAATTTTGACGACTTTGAGTGGTTTTCAATCTTTCTCGAATCAACTTAACTTTTCCATAGCCTCGAACACATCAGGCCTAATCACAACTACTTCTCCTACTTCAAACCAACCTATAGGTGATCTACATCTTCTCCCATACAAAGCTTCGAATGGGGCCATCTGAATACTAGCATGGAAACTATTGTTATACGCAAATTCGATCAATGAAAAGTGCTCATCCCAACTAACTTTAAAATCAAGCGCACATGCCCTCAACATATCTTCTAAAGTCTGAATGGTCCGCTCAGCCTGACCATCTGTTTGCGGATGAAAAGAAGAACTTAGATGAACTTGGGTACCAAAACCCTTCTGAAAATCCCTCCAAAACTGGGAAGTAAACTGTGTACCCCTATCAGAGATAATAGCCAAAGGAACTCTATAAAGTCTAATGAATTCTCGAATATATAATCTAGCATAATTCTCAGCTGTATAAGACGAATGCACCGGCAAGAAATGAGCTGATTTATTCAACCGGTCTACCACAACCCAAATCGAATCATGATGATGACGAGAATGAGGCAAACCAATTACGAAATCCATATTCACTTCTTCCCACTTCCAAGTAGGAATGATAAACTCTTGCATTACACCACCGGGCTTTTGGTGATCTACCTTAACCTGTTAAAATGTAGAACACTTAGCCATAAATCCTGCTATGTATTTCTTTATACCATTCCACCAATAGATTTCCCGAAAATCATAGTACATCTTGGTAGCACCGGGATGAATAGAATATCGAGCACCATGCGCTTCAGCCATAATTCTCTACCTTAGATTATCAACATCAGGACCACACAATCTACCCTGCAATCTCAACACACCATCTCCCCCTTGGGATAAAATTTCTACTTTTTGGTCTTTAACTGACTCCTTCAGTCTGCCCAAACTAGGATCCCTGTCTTACTTCTCCTTTATCTTCGAGACCAAAGAGAACTCGGAACTACTCTGAACTAACATACTCCCTTCAGCGGAATCAAGCAATCTAACACCCAACCTAGCTAAACGATGCACATCACAGGCCAATTCTTTCTTATCATTCTCTACATGAGCTACACTACCCATAGACAACCTACTAAGAGCATCTTCCATAATATTGGACTTTCTCGGGTGATACAACACACTCATATCATAATATTTTAATATCTCCAACCACCGTCTCCGCCTAAGGTTCAACTCCTTTTGGGTGAACACATACTGTAAGATTTTATGGCCCGTAAAGACATCAACATGGACACCATATAGATAATTACTCCATATTTTCAAAGTAAAAACTACAGCTGCTAATTCAAGATCATGGGTTGGGTAATTCTTCTCATGAGGCTTCAATTTTCTAGAGGCATAAGCTATAACTTTACCCCTCTGCATCAACACACAACCCAAACCAACTCTAGAAGCATCAAAATACACCACAAAACCATCAGTACTATCGGGTAAAGCTAACACTGGGGCTGAAGTGAGTCGAGTCTTCAACTCCTGAAAACTCTTCTCATAGGCATTTGTCACTGGAACTTTACTTTCTTTTGGGTTAACCGGGTCATATGATATGCAATGGAAGAGAAAACCTCAATAAAATGATGGTAGTAACCAGTTAGACCTAAGAAACTCCTAATGTCAGATGGGGAGGTAGGTCTAGGCCAATTCTTTACAGCTTCTGTCTTTTGGGGATCGACTCTAATGCCTTTGGCGGAAACAATGTGACCTAGAAAAGCAACTGACCTTAGCCAAAATTCACACTTGCTAAATTTAATGAATAATTGATGATCTCTAAGAGTTTGCAAGACAATTCTAAGCTGGTCGGCATGATCATCCTCTCTTTGGGAAAACACAAGAATATCGTATATGAATACAATGACAAACATATCAAGATATTACTTGAACACTCGATTCATGAGGTCCATGAAGGAAACTGGATCATTGGTTAACCCAAAGGACATGATAAGAAACTCAAAGTGACCATAATGGGTTCGGAAGGTTGTCTTTAGAATATCACACTCTCTCACTTTAAGCAGATGATAGCCGAATCTAAGGTCTATCTTTGAGAAATAACTTGCACCCTGTAGCTGATCAAATAAATCATCGATTATAGGAAGAGGGTACTTGTTCTTGATAGTTACCTTGTTGAGTTGCCGGTAGTCAATGCACATACATGATGTACCATCTTTCTTACGCATGAATAGAATAGGTGCACCCCACGGGGAAACACTGGGTATGATAAAGCCTTTCTCTAAGAGATCTTTGAGTTGCTCCTTCAAATCTTTAAGTTTTGTGGGAGCCATACTGTATGAAGGAATGGGAATAGGCAGAGTGCCGGGAAGGAGATCAATCGCGAATTCTATTTCTATATCAAGTAGGACCCCTGGGATATCTTCCGGGAAAACAATCGGAAACTCATTAATAATGGTAATTGACTGAATAGTCGGAGTCTCTGACTTAAGGTCTTTAACTCAAACTAGGTGATAGATGCAACCCTTGGAAATCAACTTCCTAGCTTTAAGGTAGGATATAAAATGGCTCTTCAGAGTTACAGAACTCTCGGACCACTCAAAAATGGGCTCGTCGGGAAACTGAAACTTGACCACTCGGGTACGCCAATCTATAGATGCATAGCATGAGTGAAGCCAATCTATACCTAGAATGACGTCAAAATCAACGATATCTAGCTCAATCAAATCAGCACATATGACCCGATGAAGAACAGTGATAGGAAACTTCTTATACACTCGCTTAGCAATAATAGATTCTCCTACTTGGGTAGAAACCAGAATAGGCTCAGGAATCCATTTAGGGTCCATCTCAAAATTTACCGCAACCAGAGGTGTCACATAAGAGAAACTCAAACCGGGGTCCATCAATACATACCCATCAAAATGAAAGACACAGAGCATACCAGTGACAATATCTGGAGAGTCCTCCTACTCCTGGTGAAGTGGTATAGCATAGAAGCGATTTTGGTGCGAACCGCCAACAGTACTAGAAGAGGCGCCCTGAGGAGGAACTGGGCAGACTACAGGAGTGGGGGTACTTGTAGCCTGACTCTGGGGACGAGCATCTCGACTCCCCTATCTAGCATACGGATAATCTTTAAGTCAGTGGCCCAACTTGCCACAACCAAAGAAACCCCTATGATCAACAAAACACTCGCCAAAATGATCTCTACCACACTTGGCACATAAAGAAGGATGAGGTCAGTTATCTACACTTTCCTGAGACCTGGACGTGATAGGTCTTTTCCCCTGCTCCTTCCTGCTTCTTTGTGCGAGAGCACTAACTGAGAAAGGCGCGGGCATAAATCAACATCCCTGGAATTGAAGGTGGTTCCCTCCATGGAATCTGGACTGACCAGATCCTTGTTGCTCTGATCTAGCTTTTTTATTCCCTCTTACTCTCTCTCTCTCTTCCACCTTATCAGCTTCAATCTGTTGGGCATGTATCATCAACCGAGAAAGGTCCATCTCTCTATTAAGCATAGCAGATCTACACTCTTTCACAATGTAACTCGACACACCGGTCACGAACTTACTCATGATGGTCCAGGAGTCAGCTATCATACTAGGAGCATAGTTGGATAACTGGTTGAATCTAAGACAATACTCCTTAACGGTCATGGAGCCTTATCTCAAATTCATGAATTCATGTATCTTTGCTTCCCTCATCTCAAGAGGAAAGAATCTGTCCAAGAACGCATCCTAGAATAACTGCCAAGTCATGGGAGCGGCATCCCCCTACTCTTCCCCCACATCTCCACCCAGTCATATGCAATATTTTTTATTCAATAGGCAGCCAATTCAACAATCACATCCTCAGTCACGTGCATAATCTAGGTGATCTTTCTCACTTCATCCAAGTACATGTGTAGGTCTTCACCTACCTTCAACCCATAGAACTCAGGCAGATTCATCCGCATAAAGTCATAAACTCGAGCTGCTGCAGAATTATTCTCTTACAGAGGCAGGATAGTAGCCTGGGTGTTAGCTTGAGCATTGGTGGTAGCTGCCTGGGCTAGAGCCTGAAAAGATTCCGGGAATTCCGCATGAGACACATGCTCGTTCAAGGGATCAACGGGTGGGGGTTGCTCGTTATTTCTATGAGCTGAACGAGGAGTCATTTTCTGTTATAAGAGAGCACAAGTTAATCATAGATAAAGAGGAAGTTGTAGGCACGATATACTTTAGAAAGAAAGAAATGACTTTTCCTAAAATGTTTCGTATCCTCTTGCTCATAGATGTGGAGCGCTACACACCGATGATCAAGACTCTCCGAACGCGGCTTGTCAGACTCCCTAGGACTCCTTAAACCTTAGGCTCTAGTACCAAGCTTGTAACTCCCCAAAATTATATCCCAAGATGCCACACGGTGCTTAGGGCTACACGTAACCCCAAGATAACTCTCAGAGCTAGACACTACCTCAAGGAATTCAATTCGACAATAGTTATACACAACAAAGAGATATACCACATCGGGTTAAAGATAAATACTGGATAATACTAGACTGTACAACCAAAATATATTGAATGTCTGTACATACCCACCCTCTAGTTTGACAAAGCCTCTATACATCAAAATTAAGGAGCCATTGGGCTAAACCCCCAACTGACTCAGACAGTATTCTAGTGTTTGTGACTCTATCCGCACTTGTAATAAATGATTCTTGAAGCCTACACAATGATGAACTTGATTCTTGAAGAAATCTTAAAGATTTATGGATGATTTTGGAAGATTAAATTTTATTGATTGAAAACCTAATATATATTCTTAAGAAAATTGGATGAGAGAATGAAGAAATTAGGGTTTGGATAGGGATTCTCATATTTATATAGGCCTCCAAAAGATGGGAAAAGACCAAAATACCCTTGCAAAAATGTTCCTTAATTGTTGAAAAAAATAGATGACGACATTCGTAACAAGCCGTCAAACTTGTGACAAGTCGTCATAAAATGTTGGATTTTGTGACTTTCTGCTTATTGTGATGACATTTTGTGACAATGCATCAGGCTTGTGACAAGTCGTCACAAAATGTCGTCACAAAATTTCCAGGCTGACACGCTGGAGTAAAATGGGCATAACTCTTTGCTCCGATACCAGATTTGGGTGAAATTGGTACCGTTGGAAAGCTAATTCAATTAAATATCTGTTGGTGGGTCATGAGATCATAAATTATTAGGGTAGAAAGAGATATTCTTGTTTGAAGTTGTCTATGCCAAAATCCTTCTCAAGAATTCAATCGGTAAGGGATGTTTTGATTCACCTAATCGCTAGGACATCTTTGAGGCCTTAATACACATCACCCTTGATCAAAAAACAACCAAATCACTATAATTTATTTCTCATAAGCTTGAGTCATGGTAGAACTATTGGTTAGAGTCTCGGGGTATTACAACTGCAAATCCTGAGTCTATAATATTTGTGGACAATGTTCAAAGGCCCAATTAAGGGAATTCCTATAATTTGAAGTGGCATACTCATCTACCAAATCAATAATCGAATACACAGCAAGATCAGGTCCATGAAAATTAGGCTACAACCCAAAGCAGCAATGTCAAAGAGATGCTGAAGCAAATTATGGCTGCTCAAGCACAGTTGGCTGCAGATATAAAGAGCCTCTAAATGGCTACTAGGATCTTAGAGTTGAAGATAGGTCAGATAGTAGCAGAACAAAATACTGGACTCAAGCTAAATTGCCAAGTGATACTGAAATATTAAAAAAGTAATGGCAATCTCTTTGAGGAGTGGTAAAGTGCTTAATAAAGACCCCCTAAAGAAAACATAGAAGGTAGATTCTAATTTTGTTCCTAAAAAAGTAGATGACCAAGTTGCTAAAAATTCAAGGAAGTCTGAGTATTGAAAAAACAAAGTTGCTGAACAGGTGACGTAGAGACTACCACCACCATTCCCACAGAGGCTGTTACCAAAGGAGGATACATGCTTTAAGAAGTTCTTTGACACATTCAGAGAGCATCATATTAACCTTCCTATTTTAGATATTATGCAGGGAATGCCCAAGTATGTAAAGTACTTAAAGAAAGTGGTAACTAATAAGGTTAAGCTGCAGGATGTTGAGACAGTAGCTTTCACTGAAGAATATAGATCTGTGGTAAGGTAGAAGATGCCCAAAAAGCTTAAAGATCCTGAGAATTTCACTCTCCCCATTTAAATTGAGAATAGTAAGGTGGTCTATGCACTTATTGACTTAGGGGAAATCATCAATTTTATTCCTCTCTCTTTTTCCAACACCTTGGGCTTGGGGAAGCCGAGATCGAGCGTTGTGTTACTGCAATTGTCAAAGGTGACCATAGCCCATCCTGAAGGAGTCATAGAGGATGTTTTCATCATGGCTGGTAAGTTTATTATTTCTATTGACTTTATTGTGTTAGATTTTTAGGAAGATAAAAATGTACCAGTTGTCTTGGGATGCCCGTTCTTGGTGATGGAAAGAGATTTAATAGATGTGAGAGAGGGCACACTCACAATGAGGCTTGATGATAACGAGACGGTTTTCAACTTTTACAAACCTCTCAACACACTATTTGACTACAAAGATTTATGCATGATTACAATGATTAAAGGGGATAAGTGTAGGGTGGTGGAGTCTATTCCATAACATACCTCTTTAGAGTTCCTCTCTGAGTAGCCCAAGCCTTCAATACCTCAGCCCGACATAATGTAAATTGATGAGAATGAAAAGGTTAAAGTTGATAAAGTTGTTGACCTTGAGAGTTCACACTCAAGAGGTAAGAAATGAATTATAAGATAGTGTCCTAGTATGAGAAAGAGGATGAAGGAAAATAGATGAGTCGTAGATTGTGTCGGGCCTCGACAATCAGGCGCTGCTTGGGAGGCTACCTAAGTTAAAGTAGGTTTTATTTTTAGTATTTTAGTTTTTACTTTACTAGTTTTTGTTCTAGTTGAGTCACAGGTTGATAGAAAGTCTTAGTACCAAAATACCTGAGCTAAGGAGCATGGCAAAGTCTAAGTCTGGGGTACTAGGACCATCTTGATCTAGAAAGATACTAGTATTTATTCCTAGAGGCCTTAGGGGTTATTTTTATATCTACCTTTTAAGTATACTTTGGGGAAATAGTAGATTTTTAAGTGTGGGATGGGGAAATTCCAATTTTTAGGAGTAACTTTAATTTTTTTTGTGTTAGGAATTAGAGTGAGATATTCTTGTTGGTGCTATATTTGACTGCATGATGCAAGTGTTTTGGTTTTAAAAGTATGTTGATTGGGTGAATTACTACTTTTGAGAGTCCTAGGTTCATGTATATGACTCTTGTACTTGTTGGCTTAAAGTGATTTATTGTGATTGTTTGGTTAAAAGTCTATGATGATCCTACTTGAGTTGAGCATGTGCCTTGTGTGATGTAATATTGTTGTATATTCTATGTGCATTTGATGCTAGAACTTGCTTGATATGTGTACAAAGCGAAATAAGGAGTGTGGTTTTAGTAGATGATATAGGCATTTCTTTAATATCTAAGTTTATACCTTTTTTTACCTACCCTTGTGCATAATCCTAGTTATCCCCATTAAGACTTTAGCTTATTCTTTGGAAGCCTCATATGTAGCCTAATCCATTTTTTGATTGGCCTTAATTTGATCCAAAGCTCCTAAGTTATTTAGTGTACAATTAATAGAGTGAGGAGTTAGAAATTCAAGTATGAGAAAGGTGAAAGTGAAGCCCCTAAGTAATAACTATTAGTTTTTTTAAAAATGATATGTGTTGTGGTTTGAAGTGGAGTAATGTATAGAATAAAAATATTTGTTCAAACTAAATAAGTTGTGTACATAGACAACTCCATCCATAAAGTGAGATTAATGATATAGGGAAAAATGAAAGAATGGAGTAGACAAAAGGGGTGTAAGATGGTTATTAAAGGTGAGCTGAATGACATGTGTGATGTATTAACGAGCTTACGAAAGATAGTCACTACTCTTGGCCAGAAGAGTTCCTACCTATCCCTTAGCCTACATTACAACCATTAAAGACCTATTTGATCTTAAGCTTCTATATTCTGCTACTAGTGGAGTACTATACTAAGGGTAATCCTATGCTTCATCATGTGCAACTTGTGAATTCCTTGTGAGAGTGAGTGTAACTTGATTCTTGTACCCATTATGTTATAAATTGCATTTATGTGAATGATTTTGGGTAACTTTCTTGTAGTAAGGGAAAATATTTGATGACAGTGAGGTGATTTGTATGATGTCTATGACTGAACAATATGTTTGAGTTTGCCATCTTGGTGAGTCAATTATTGAGTCTAGGATGCTTTGAAGTTGTGTTCTTGAACTCAAAATTGTGTACATAACATGCTTAGTGTAGTAACTTGCATTATGTATAGTCATCATAGTACTAGCTTGAGTGTCTTGCATGTACTAGAATTGTAGAGTCACCTTATCTTATGATGATTATAGTGAAGAGTTGTTCAAGGACGAACAAGGCATTAAGTTTGGCGTGATGATCTTTGGTGGATTTATGCACCTTAGTGTTGTATCCTAGCTTAAATTAGCCTTGTTTTGCAGACTTATTGTGTGATTAATGTTATAATTATGATATAAATAAGCATATAAGTGTTCAAGTATGTTATTACAATGTCTATGATGTATTTCAAACAAGCTAGGACTTAAAATGGCCACTTAGAGTTTAAACGAGAAAACTAGTGTTACTAGCTTGGGCTAGTTAGTATTCTTGTCTATCTAGATGGATTCAAATGTGTTTAATGAGTTCCTAAGGTTTTTATCATGTAATTATGTGTTATAAAACTTGTTTATAATGTCCAAGGGTAAATTGAATCAAGCCAAGGGTCAAAACAATAAGTTAAAGATCAACGTGGGCAAGCCTAGTCTTAGCTCGAGTTTCCAGTTCACTATTATGGATATTGTGTTATTTTGATCCATAATCCGTGGTGTTTTATTTTATATGATGCTTTATGAGTTGATTTTTAGGATATATTGATTATATACAAGATGTAAACAAAGTGGAAAAAACACCACAAGGTGTGTGATGGAAGACAAAATAAAAAAGCTAAGTTTGGCATCAAAGGCAATTTCCTGTAAGCCAATGCAAAATAGTGGCTGCGCGGACCTCTCCATTGTGGACTAAGAAACGTGTATAAATTCTATATCCAGTGGTATAATCCACTAAATTCATTGATCCCTTAATAAGGGCTGACCAACGCCGCACAAGGCTCTCTCCACCAATGATAAATTTTCTCCTACTATAAATACAACACATGTACTTTTTTGTATTCACTTTGGGGAGACTTTGGATTTGGAGAGGGGATAATCAACAATTATTTTAGGTATTATTTATATTTACTTTAGCTTTTTAATAGATTATATCATGTATTCAATGATTTGAATTATGGTTATATCTATTAGTGGTAAACTCCCCTTTCCGGGGTAAGGGGAAGAACATGTTTACTTCACTTTTAATTGAGTATTTTTGTATTTATTATCACATTTGGTTTTTTATTTATCCTTGTTATCTCTATTTTAAGTATTAGTGACCCTTAGAATATATCAATTGTCGACTTTGTAATTTCGAGAGGGGGAATTAGAAGTAGAACGTGGGGATAGGTAGAGCAAGTTTCTTATTCTCTTATAAAATAGAGAATTTGAATTAGAGACTAGGATAGAGATATACCTCAAAGACTTACTTGGTTCACTATGGGATGAAATATAAATGCATTTAGCTTAGTTCTCACATCCCCGCTCAATACTATAGTTGTGGGTCTAAGTTAGATAGGTGATTAGAGGCTCGAGAGACCATGATCATAATATAAACCCTGTGAATCAACAACCAAGATAAGTAATCTTATGAATGAAGTTCAAAAGTGTAGTATGATCATTCAACAGTGTAGTATGATCGTTCAAAGTGTCTTAACCCTGGGCTTTCATCCATGTTTGTCTAGAGTCCTTACTTTTCTGCATTTAGTTTATTATTAGTTTTTAAAATTTCAAAACTCTTGTGGATATGTTGCA
Organism: Capsicum pubescens; assembly: GCA_030864215.1. NCBI lineage: Eukaryota > Viridiplantae > Streptophyta > Magnoliopsida > Solanales > Solanaceae > Capsicum > Capsicum pubescens. The sequence goes on from CM061548.1 coordinate 189,252,320, forward strand.
CTAGTTAATCTCAATTGTTAAACTAGAATTGGATAGTTATTCAACACATGTTTTTGAGGGATCGATAGTCGGCTTTATTTAAGGCCATTGTATTACTTGGTGAGACCACGTACACTCAGATGTGCGCTTGGGCGTAACAAGTTTTTGGTGCCGTTGCCGATGACTTGTAATTGGCAACTATTTTTTTTTTGTTTTACTTTTTAGGTTTCTTTGGTGCTTTACTCTTGGTCTTGGGATTGATTTTGTAGAAAACAGGTTTACAAACTAGTAAGATGGTAATGGATGGGGATTTGGTTGAACCAAGCCCCAAACTCGAGCAACGCTTTCAAAAATGAAGGAGAGAAGCAATCCTTCTCCGCTATATCCCGCAATTTCAAGAGGAACATGACAATCCTACTCTCATGGATAAAGATCAAGTAGTCCTCAGGATAGTTAGAGATGTGGCATTCCCACTTTGGACAAATTTGACCACCCCTTTTCAAAAATCAGCTATAGGAGGTAATTTTTAGCTGAAACATAACATGGTGCAACTTTTAATCAGTAGTGGATAGTTTACGAGGCTTTCACATGAATATCCACAAGTCCATCTACAAAATATTTTGGAAATTAGTGACACATTCATCCCTATGGGTGTGTCAACTGATTATGTCAGGCTGACACTACTCCCTTTTTCATTATTGGGGGAAGCAAAGAAGTAGTTGAACGCTAAGTCAACAAGTTTAATAACAACCTGGAATGACTTAGCCCAGAAATTACTCATCTAATTCTTTCCATCTGGCAAGACTATGAGACTGCATAGTGAGATTGTGTGCTTCAAACAAAATCCAGATGAGAATCTATATCATGCTTGGAAGCGGTTCAAAGCTCTTCTTCGAGACTGTCCATATCATCAACAGTCCAACGAGGTATTAGCTCACACTTTTTTTGAGAACTTGACCATAACACAAAAATTTTGCTTGATTCAGCTTCAGGTGGTCAAGATTCAGAGTTGACGTATGATGAGCTTTATACTTCGTTGAACCGTATTGCACAAGGAAATCTTGAGTGGAATTCCAACTCAAGAAGTACTATAAAGAAGGTTGAAGGTGTCTTAGAGGTGGACCAATTTACTTCTATATCTTCCCAGATTGCTTCTCTGCAAAATTAGATAAGCAATATAAAGTTGGGGGTTACACTGCTTGCAACCATAGTTAATGTAATTCAACAGACTGCTGATTGGTGCGAGGTTTAATGTAATAGTGGGCATTCAGTGTCTATGTGTGTTGCAAATCCCGAGTTTGTCATGTTTGTTGGAAAAATTCAAAAAATGAATTATGGGAATGCCTACAATTGAAATGGCAGACTCAACCACCAAATCAATAATGGAACGTGCAACAATAGCAGTTTCAGCAGCAACAGGTCTACTAAAATCAGGCCACAACTCAAATCAGCAATGAAGAAGAGTTACTGAAGAAAATTATGTCTGCTTAGGCACTGTTGGCTGCAGATATAATGAACCAGTAAGCGACTACAAGGAGCTTAGAGTTGCAGATAGGTCAGATAGTAGCAACACATAATACCAGGCCTCAATGTAATTTGCGAAGTAATACTGAAAATCCTAAACAAGTAATGGCAATCACTTTGAGGAGTGGTAAATAGCTTAATGAAGAACCTCCAAAGAAAACTAAGAAGGTAAATAATAATTTGGTTCTTAAACATGTAGATGACCAAGCTGCTAAAAATTTGAGAAAGTTTGAGTACTTGAAAAATAATATTGCTGGACAGGTGACACAGAGACTACCACCACTTTTCCAATAGAGGCTGATACCGAAGGAGGATGCATGATTTAAGAAGTTTATTGTACATTTAGAGAGATTCATATTAACCTCTCTCTTTTAGATGTTTTGCAGGGAATGACCAAGTATACAAAGTGCTTAAAGAAAGTAGTAACCAAAAAAGTTAAGTTGTAGGATGTAGAGATAGTAGCACTCATTGTAGAGTATAGATCTATGGTGACACAGAAGATGCCCAAAAAGCTCAAAGATCCTGGAAAGTTCACTCTCCCATTGAAATTGAAAATAGTGAGGTGGTCCATGCACTTAGTAACTTAGGGGAAAACATCAATTTGATGCCCATATCTTTGTTCAATACCTTGGGCTTGGGGAAGCCGAGGCTGAGCTCTGTGTTACTACAACTGGAAAATGGGTCCATCGCCCATCCTGAAGGAGTCATAGAGGAATTTCTCATCAAGGTTTGTAAATTTATTATTCCTACTGACTTTATTATGTTAGATTTTTAGGTAGATGAAAAAGTATAAGTCATCTCGGGACATCCATTCTTGGCGACGGGAGGAGCTTTAATAGATGTGAGAAAGGGCACGCTCACAATAAGGTTAGATGATAAAGAAACTATTTTCAAAGTGTACAAACCGCCCAGCACACTATCCCACTACAAAGATTTGTGCATGATTACAGTGATTGAAGCAAATAAGTGTAGGGTGGTGGAGTCTATTTCACAAAAGACCTCTTCAGACTTATTCATTGAGATGCCTAATCCTCCAATACCTCAGTCTAATATGACACAAATTAATGAGCCTGAAAAGGCTAAAGTTGAGAAAGTTATTGACCTTGAGAGTTCATACTCAAGAGGTTAAAAATGAATATGAAGATGGTGTCCTAGTGTGAGAAAGAAGGTGAAGGAAAAAGGATGAGTCGTAGATTAGGTCATACCACAACACTAAATCAGGCGCTTCTTGGGAGGAAACCCAAGTTAAGAAAGGTTTTATTTTTAGTATTTTAGTTTTTACTTCATTAGTTTTTGTTCTTGTTGAGTCATAGGTTGATGGGAAGTCTGAGTACCAAAAAACCTGAGCTAAGAAGCATGGCAAAGACTAAGTATGGGATCCTAGACCCTCTTGATGTATAAATATGCTACTAGTTAGTCCTAGAGGCCCTAGGAAGTATTTCTATCTCTACCTTTTAAGTATACTTTGGGGACAAAGTAGATTTTTAAGTGTGGGGCGGGGAATTCCTTTTTTAGGAGTAATTTTAAATTTTTTTATGTTAGGAATAAGAGTGAGGTGTTCTTGTTTGTGCTATATGTGAATGCATAATGCAAGTGTTTTGGTTTTAAAAACATATTGATAGTGTGAATTTCTACTTTTCAGACTCCTAGGCTTATGATTATGACTCTTGTACTTGTTGGTTTATTGTGAATTCATGTGATTGTTTGGTTAAAAGTCTATGATGGTCCTACTTGAGTTGAGCATGTGCCATGTGTGATGTAAGATTGTTGTATATTCTATGTGCATTTGATGCTAGAACTTGCCTGGTGTATGTACAAAGCGAAATAAAAAGTGTGGGTTTAAGAGATGATATAGGCATTTCTTTAATAGCCAAGTTTATACCTCTTTTTACCTACCCTTGTGCAAAATCCTAGTTAGCCCCATTGAGCCTTTAGCTTATTTATTAGAAGCCTCATATGTAGTCTAATCCCTTCTTTGATTGACCTTAATTTGATCCAAAGCTCCTAAGTTCCTTAGTGTATAATTAATTGAGCGAGGAGTTGGAAATTCATGTAGGAGAATGGGGAAAGTGAAAACTCTAAGTAATAGCTATTGGCATTTGAAAAATTGATATGTGTTGTGGATGGGAGTCGAGTAATGTATAGAATAAAGATATTTGTTCAAATTGAATAAATTGTGTACATAGAGCACTCCCACCATAGTGTTTGTAAATGGACTTAATAAGATAGGGAAAAACGAAAGAATGGGGTAGACAAAAGGGGTGTAAAGTGGTTATTAAAGGTGAGCTGGATGACATGTGTGACGTAGTAAAGCTCTTAGGGAAGATAGTCATTATTCTTGGACAAAAGAGTTCTTACCCATCCCTTAGCCTACATTACAATCATTAAAGACCTATCTGATCTTAAGCTTCAATATTTTTCTATTAGTGGAGTACTACACTAAGGGAAATCCTATGGTTCATTAGGTGTAACTTATGAATTCCTTATGAGAGTGAGCGTAACTTGATTCATGTACCCATTATGTTATAAATTACATTTATGTGAGTGATTTTGGGTAACTTTCTTGTGGTGTGGGAACAAGTTTAATGATAGTGAGGTGATTTGTATAATGTTTGTGACTGACAATATGTATGAGTTTTCTAACTCGGTGAGTCAATTATTGAGGCTATGATGTTTCGAAGTAGTGTTCTTGAACTCTCAATTGTGTACACAACATGCCTAGTGTAGTAACTTGCATTATGTGTAGTCATCGTAGTACTAGCTTGAGTGTCTTACATATAGTATAAGTGTAGAGTCACCTCAGTTAATGATGCTTATAGTGAAGAGTTGTTCGATGGAGAACAAGGGTTTAAGTGTGGGGTGATGATCTGAGGTGGATTTATGCACTTTAGTGTTGTATCCAAGCTTAATTAGCATTATTTTAAAGATTTATTATGTGATTAATGTGTTAATGATGATTTAAATAAGAATCTATGATGATGATATAAAAAAGAATCTATGTGTTTAAGTATGTTATTACAATGGTTATGGTGTATTTCAAATAAACTTGTACTTAAATTGGTCACTTAGAGTTTAAACGAGAAAACTAGTGCTACTAGCTTAAGCTAGGTATTGTTCTAGTCTATTTAGATGGATTCTAATGTGTTTAATAAGTTCCTAAGGTTTTTTATTGTGTAATTATGTGTGGAAATTTTTTTTATAATGTCCAAGGGTCAATTGAATCTATCCAAGAGTCAAAACAATAAGTTAAAGATCAATGTGGGAAAGCCTAGTCTTAGCTCGAGTTTCTAGATTGCCGTTATGGATGTTGTGTTGTTTTCTGCCCTAATACGTGGTTTTTGATGTTATAATATGATTTATGAGTTAATTTTGAGGATATATTGATGATATACAAGATGCAAACGAAGTGGAAAACACACCACAAGGTGTGGGATTGAAGACAAAAGCAAAAGGCTAAGTTTGGAGTTAAAGGCAATTTCCAGTGAGCCAACGGGAAATAGGGGCTGTGTGGATCTCTCCCTAATGGATTAATCAAATTGGTGTGCTGATATTTCCAGTATAATAAGCCACACAACACACTTCTCCCTCCATAGGGCTAACCAACGTTGCACAAGGATCTCTCCACAAACTACAAATTTTCTTCTACTATAAATACAACACATGTACTTGTTTGTATTCACTTTTGGGCGACTTTGACTTTGGAGAGGGGCTGCTCATCACTTATTTTAGGGTTTATTTCTCTTTAATTTATCTTTTTAACAGATTATATCATGTATTCAATTAATTGGATTATGTTAATGTCTATTAGTGGCTAAACTCCCGCTTTTCGGGGTTAAGGCAAAGAACATGTTTACTTTAGCTTTGGATTGAGTTCGTTTTGATCTCGCATCATATTTGATTGTTTATTTATCATTTTTATCACTATTTTAAGGATTCACGACACTTAGACTATATCCATTGTCAACTTTTTGATCTCGTGATACAAGCCTAAAGTGCTTATGGATTGCAAGGACTTCTTAACGAACCAAGCTTCGGAATTGACTAAGTGTTGCAGTATTTTGAAGTCTTGTTCAAGAGAATAAAAGGAGGGAAACTTAGGCACTCAAGAGGTGCCTCAATTAAAGGGCAAGATTGACTTTGTACACTCCAATTTAACACTCAAGAGGCGCCTCTTTTAAGCTCCCATTAAGGGCATTCTAGTCTTTTGTTATGTAATAGTATAAATAAACATTTTAGCATTTATTCTCATTAGAAATTGATGAATTGAAATTGAGTATTAATCTTAGTGTAGTTTCTTTCCATAGTGTTTGGTTTGGAAAGTCCATCTTAGTGTAGGTCTTGGAAAAGACATCCAAACTTGAGAGATTAATACATTTGATGGATTTCACTTGTGTTGATCAATTGGCAAGAAAGTTGTGATTGAGGAGTGTGAATTACTTTGGTCCCCCTAAGAGTGAGGTTTCAACTACCATTGGTGAGGTGTGTTTGAATGTTTGAGACACATTCTTGTACTAATCATTGGTTATAGTAAGGGTCTCATTACCTATCTTTACATTTATGCTATGTTCTTCTTCATCTTCTTTCTATGTGTTGTTTTCCTTTACTTGTGGTTGCTGAATTTTGTGTATTTAGTGTCTAATTTCGTTTTTAGTGGTTTATTTTTGTATCATTTGGTATCATATCCTTGTTTAGGGTTGTTCCTACAACCCTAAGTCTTGGTTTTAGTGTCTTTATCAAGAAAATGCCTACATAAAGTGTCAAAATCCAAAGAAAGGTTTGATTGAATTTGAGGTAGATCCACCATTGTTGTGCCTTGTTTGAAGATTTTGAGGTGGGATCTCGCGGTTCATATCATTTTGTGGCGTGTTTGTCGCTGATTTTGTATTATTTGAGCTTGCCTTGACCAAAGGAACCTAGATCCAAAAGAAAAATTGAAGTTAGAGTTCGTTTGCCTTGTGGTCAAACTTCGGTCTTCTCTTGAATATTCATATTGTTCTTCACCATCCTCATATCTTGTTGAAGAAGAATATTCAAAAAGGGTGTTAGATCCACAAAAAGATAGAAGGAGAGTGAAAATGTTGTTTGTACAAAAGAATATTCCAAGACTATCCAAGTCATCCAAAAGAAGAAGAGACAAATGGAATATTCAAAGTACAATTGAAAGTACAAGTGGGGGGACCAATGATTTCAAATCCATTTGAACTTGCAAAAAAGTCTCCAATCCTCCATTTTTCACCAAATTTCTTTCAAACACTCTCTTTAGTGGATACTTGGCCGAAACTACAACTTTGAAATTGGATTTTTTTTGCAAACGTTGACAACCAACCAAATTGTGTCACGTCATCACTAGTCGATCAACCTAATTAAGCTCTAAACTAGATTTTTTAGTTTCTCATTTTTTATCCAAGTTTCTTGTGTGTTAAAATCTATCACTAATTAGCAAACTAGTAACTACCAACTAGGTTGATAATTAGTTCTTGAGTCTGTTTGTTCGTGTCTTCAATTTTTGTGTGCTTTTCTCAGTTTTAATTCATACTAGTATGTTGGTTCAAGTTCGTACATCATTTTATTTGAGTCATATCAATCAAAAAATGATTCTGGGTCAAAGCATATTCACCACTCATTCACTTACCAAGTATTGACAAGTTTTCAACACTTGTGAGACCAAGTGTGAGGTGAGACCCGAGTGAGAGTGTGGTGAGGCTTTTGAACTAACTTGTTTTCTCATTTTTTAGGTTTTTCTATTTGGATTTTTTTATTCTTGTTAGGTACACTTGACCATGAAATCCAAAGGTTCACAAACCCAAAACTTGGTTAATAACATGCTTGGGACAATTTTGGCCGGAATTGAGGCTCTTGGCCGAAAGATAGACATGGTGCAAACCGAAATGACATTTGTGAAGGGTGGTTTGATTAGAATGAAAGAGGGGGTTGATATAATATGTGATAGAGTATGTACCCCAAACCCTCCTCAAGTTCAAACCCCTTAAAACCAAAGATCCTACACTCCACCAAATCTAAGGCCACCAATTCAAATCCTCCTTCAACCAAATCCGGTTTCCCCTATCCAAACTTCCCAAAACAGAATTCCCTATATCCAAGTAGAAGAAGAGGAAGATCTAGAACCCAAGAAAAGTGAGTTCAATCCTCAAGATGGAGAGAAACTTAGTGGCTAGATACAAGAAGAATTTGCTCAAGAACTTAAAGGTAAAATTGCTATCTCTTACACTTTTGTGCATGTGACCGATGATTGTGTAGCTAGTAGCCCATTAAGTGTGAGTGGTAGATTATCTATGTGTGAGTCTATTATTTATTTGCCTCTTGATGATGATGTACATGTTGTGAGTGTAGATAAACTAGTTGATCTTATTGGTGACCGAATTGACTCTTCTTGTAAGATCAATTTAAGTCCACCTAGTGTTGAAGCTAATGTGATGAGTGAAAGTACATCGTCTATTTATTCTTTTCCTATTGTTGATGATGTACATGTTGTGAGAGTTTATACACTAGTTAATCCTATTGATGACCGAATTTAATCTTCTTACAAGATTGATTGTGTCCACCTAGTGTTGAAGCCATTGTGTTGAATGAATGTACATCGTCCTGTGAAACTTGTATTGATCAACTCGTATGTAAAAATTGCCCATCACTTGAGGTTATGTGTTTTGAAATTAATAGAACTCAAGTGAGTGAAGAATTTGATAATGTTGGTCAACAAAATAGAAGTGACCCCGAGATCTATTTTTGGAACAATCTTGTGCTTGAAACTACTTTGAAACTTGATATTGATCTTTTAGAGAGTGAAGAACTCACGTGTTTTGAATCTACCCGTGGATTAGATCATTCTCTCTTTAGGAATAATGTCTTTTTTGAAGATGATATAGACACTTCTGATGAGCCTAGTGGTGAAAAGGATGGTATAGCTTACTTTGGAGGCTATAGACAATATGCTAACCCACTATGGTGTGAAAATATTCCTCCTAAAGATGGAAATCTCTTCTTGAATGATGAGGGTACTCTTAAGGGTAAGGAATATGTAGTCTTGGAAAGTAATAACCAATTGGGTCATGAATGTTTTGATTTGCTTGAATATTTAAGAAAACTAATAGGCGGTTTTTCCTTGAAAAATGATTGCGTATGTGATCCTTTGTATGAAACCCCACCTTTTTTTGATAATTATAAGGATGAATTTCTTGCTTCTTGTAAAGACTTAAGCAATAATCCCTTTGATTTTTGTGGTGGTATGTGTCTACTTGAGGGATCTTCCATAAGAGGAGAAAGTGTCCATTGCTTGGAAATTACTTCTTCTTCTACTATGTGTGACCTTATTATTGAGAGTACTTATGGCGATGATGTTGAAACTAGTTGTGAGTACATTCATGATGACACCTTAGTAGAAGTTTACTTGAGTAATACCTTTCTCTACTCTCTACTTGCTTTTGATGATATGTATGCTATTGTAGAGAGTATGTCGTGTAGTTTGGGTGAAGACTATGGGAAATAGGAGTGTTTTCTAGACCCGTGTCTATGGCTACTCTTCCCATTTGACCTCGATGCCAAATATAGAATTGATGATGTTGGTGCACCCAACTTGTTGCTTGGTCTACATGACAAGCAAAGTATCACTTTTGGTGAATACCAAAACCAAATCCTTTGTGCATCTTTCATTGAACTCTTAATATATGATTCAAAGTATCCTTCGTTATATTGCAAATATGTACAACCTTGGCTTGTCTACATTACTTGTGGTACTAATGCTAACCCTCATCCCTTGAGAAATGTGTCCTTGTTTTATTTCCCCTCTTTGTTTTTTCAAGGTGCGAATTTGAGGACAAATTCCTTTCAAGATGGAGAGGTTGATACAAGCCTAAAGTGCTTATGGATTGCAAGGACTTCTCAAGGGACCAAGATTCTGAATTGACTAAGTGTTGGACCATTTTTAAGTCTTGTTCAAGAGAAGAAAAGGAGGGAAAATCAGGCACTCAAGAGGCACCTTAATTGAAGGAAAAAAATGGACTTATCACACTCTAATTTAACACTCAAGAGGCTCCTCCTTTAAGCTCTCATTAAGGGCATTCTAGTCCTTTTTTATGTAATAGTATAAATAGACATTTAAGACTTTATTCTCATTAGACTTTGATGAATTGAAATTGAGTATTACTCTTAGTGTAGTTACTTTTCTTAGTGTAGAACTTGGAAAAGCCATCTTAGTGTAGGTCTTGTAAAAGACATCCAAACTTGAGAGATTAATACATTTGATGGATTTCACGTGTGTTGATCAATTGACAAGAAAGGTGTAATTGAGGAGTGTCAATTTCTTTGGTCCACCTAAGAGTGAGGTTTGAACTACCATTAGTGAGGTGTGTTTGAATGTTTGAGACACATTCTTGTGCTAATCATTGGTGATAGTAAGGGTCTCATTACCTATATTTACATTTATGCTATCTTCCTCTTCATCTCCTTTCTATGTGTTGTTTTCCCTTGTGGTTGCTGATTTTTGTGTCTTTAGTGTCTAATTTCGTTTTAGTGGTTTATTTTTGTATCATCTTGAGAGGTGGAATTAGAAGATAGAACGTGGGTATAGGTAAAGCAAGGTTCTTATTCTCTTATAAAATAGGGAATTTGAATTAGTGACTAGGATAGAGATATTCCTAGAAACATTACTTAGTTCACTACAGGATGAAATATAAATATGTTTAGCTTAGTTCTCACATCGCCACTCAACTATGTTGTTTTTGGTCTAAGTTAGATAAGTGATTAGAGGCTTGAGAGACCATGATCATAATATCAACCCTGTGAATCAAGAACAAAGATAAGTAATCTAACGAATGAAGTTCAACAATGTAGTATGATTGTTCGAAGTGGCTTAAACCTGGGCTTTCATCCATTGATTGTCCAGAGTCTTTACTTTTCTGCATTATTTTAGTTTACTATTAGTTTTTAAACTTTCAAAACTCTTGTGGACATGTTGCATTAGTTAATCTCAATTCTTAAACTAGAATTAGATAGTTGTTTGACACAAGTCTCTGGGGGATTGATATTCGGATTTATTTAAGGCCACTGTATTACTTGGTGAGACCACGTAGACGAAACTGTGGTGGTTGGCTTGAAAGACTCTGAATCCTCAGATGTTGACTTGCCCAAGTCGATCTTCCTCTTTTTAATCTTACCCAGTGCACCCTTACCCAAAATTTTTAGAGGATAGATGGGGTGCCAGGATGCACCCAAATGTTATCAGGGTACTTTACAACACCTGCTCTCCTGCACTACTTGATAATTAGAGAAGGGCAAAAAAGATGTTTACCACCATGGTTTTAGAAGAACTTCATCTTTGATAGCAACAGTCGACCAACATTCAAAGAAATGCCGTCTAAAATACAAGCAAAAATCCTAGACTACAAATCAGGGACTACTGTCATGTGGGTGCATGGGAGACCCGGCTACAAGTGATAGTCAGCCAAATCCGGGCCTCGACAGTGAAGTCATTCATGGATATATTTTTCTTAGTCACTTCCCAAGAGACTTCCTTTCCAGGACATAACCTATCTCCCAACCAGCTTTATGGCTCATACCTCTTTGCTTCAAACTCATCCATGTTTTTATTCGGGAGACCATAGATGTCATTGCTCATCCCCATAGTTCACCTCCGTCCCCCAGAGCCTGATAATCCTGATGGATGGATCTGAGAAAATACTATGCCAAGGTTAGCATAGAATTCTCGGACCCATTGTTCATTTTCCATGCAAGGATCTGGGGCAAAACACCACCACCCATTGGCCGTGAGTATGTCATGAAATGCCGGAAGCTTTTCTGGCACTTTGTCTAAGCATATTTCTCTCTATAGGTGCAACTTTGTTATCAAAAGATTGCCATAGTAGAGAATGTGGCAATCGAGGGCCATGAAGCAAACTTGGTCGTATTCTTCCATGAGGTAATCCTAAAAAACATGAAGACAACACAAAAACATTACTCATCAACATTTTCATGTATAAACTATGCTATATTGTCTAATAAATTTCATAGGATAGGTACTTGGTGGTTTTTGGACAAGAATTTGAAGTGAAGATTTTTTGACCCAGGTTGGAACTCATATTCAGATGTAGCAATCGCGGGCCATAGAGCCGCAATCTTGGTACTGCGATCGCAGTATCTGAGACCAGTTCAATACCTGAATTTCAACAGTACAAAACTCCAAATTCTAAGCCAAAACATGTTCCCAAAATAAGAATTAACACCAAAATCATTTAACATGATTACTAGGTACTCAATTATGCCCTTAGAATGTGAAAACAACTAGATATGACTCGTTTAGGTATTTGATCAAGTACTTGGTGTTAATACTTCATTTACTCAATTTCACACACAATTTGGGTACTCAAGATTTACCCATGTGTGTGCACACTATTCTAGTAGCTTACCACCACACAAGTTCACTTCAACACAAAAAATAAATGAAAAATATCAATTTAGGCCATCCCTATAACACTCTTTCTTTGGCCTATTTTCAACAATTTAAGCGTTCATTCAAGATACTTACCAAATGAATGATGCCAGAGGGATGATCTAAGGCTTTTTGATGCCTAAAATGTGCCTAAGAGTTTGTGCAATTTGAGAAAAGAGTGTGAGGAAAATGGGAGTTTGATGGTCTTTTAAATCTGGTATGACCACATTCGTGGTACAAGGCTTACAACCTCGGTGACATGGGTGACTACAATTACAGTACAAGGTCTACGATTACGGTAACAAAGAGCATTTCTGCACCTCTTTTTTCCCATGTTCAACTTATTGCTCAATTTGACATACTTTTGCCGATTCAGTTCATCATGAAAAAATTTCATACTTTCCATTTCTCAAGCTCATTTAAATCACTCCATAGTGCCACCAATGCATGGATTAATCAATGACAAAAATTTAAAATCTACTATACCAAATTAAAAACAAAGGATACGAGCCACTTTCGTGGCATTTGTGGGTTGCCTCACACATAATACCTTAGTTATCATCGTGGCGCGACGTCTTTCATCCTTTTCAAGTTGGATCCTCAAGGTATCCCTCACTCACTTCCTCCTCTTCAACATCTATAACGAATACCACTTGAAGCTCCATCGGTTGTTTCTTCGTATTGCACCCAAAATGACACTTCACTATCATGCAATCTAAACCTCATTTAACCAAGCTCCAAATTAACAATGGATCTTCCAGTGGAAAGGAAGGTTCAACCAAGTATGATAGGAACCTCTTGGTACCTCTCATAATCTAGCACTACAAAATTCACTGGAAGGATGAATTTATCCACTTTCACTAACACGTTAAACAAAACACCAACTAGTTTCTTGATAGACTGACCCACCATCAGAATCCTCATCGACGTAGGTGTAGGGGTATTCAAGCTAATTCTCCCATATATTGCAAATGGTATGAGGTTTATACTTTCACTAAAGTCATATAGAGCTTTTTCAAACTTATGAGACCCTATTGTTCATGGAATTGTAAAGGCCCCAGGGTCTTCCTTCTTTCCTGCTATTTCACTACTCATGATATCACTACAACCATACGTGACTTCAATGGTGTCACCTTCAACAAGCTACTTCTTTGACATCAATACCTCAAAATCTTTTGGATAGCCTCAAGTAATGGGATATTGATAGAGAGGTTGCTAAGCTTAGTTATGAATTTCTTGAGCTTGTCATTATCTTCCTTTCTCTTAAGCTTTCGGGGAAATATAGGATATATTTGAATGGTGGGAAATATATTACCTTGTGGATTATCATTCTCAACCACATCTTTATCCATTTCCACCGGTTTTTTTTGTCTCTTTCACTTTGAGATTTTGGAGGACTTTCTTTTGACTCAGACACAACCTTTGTATTCACATTCATTGGCTCAAACTCGGTCTCTTTTTCACCCACATTTTCCTTCCATAACTTCTTTCAAATGATCACCAAGAGTCTTACCACTCCTAGTGAGTATTTCCAATACTTTATCTTTATTTTTTGGGTTCACAATAGTGTCAATAGGAAGACCCCTCTTTGGTCTTGCATTTAATTGAGTGGAGATTTTCCCGATTTGTGTGTCCAATTTTTTGATAGAAGCGGAGTGGGACATAACTGTTTGGTTGAGTTACAAAAAAATTCCTTTAAATTCATGGACCATTTTGCTCGTTTCCTCCACTTTCATTAAAATTCTTGCCTAGACATCTTTGGTTTTGTATTTATCGGGGTTGACAGAGCTACCTTCTTTGTTCTTTGTTGTTTATCTGGTCATGAGGAGGCACATAGCAACTTATTCATGGTCTCTATCTCTCCAATCAGGATCATGATCACGATCTATCCCACCTTGATTCCTACCAAGCCTTTGAAAGGCGGGGCGAGACCCCCCTGAATAATTAGCAAATTACTGAATCTCCTCATGAAGCTTCTTGACCTCTTTATCATCATAGTCCTTGGATACTATGACATTCACGGCTTTTATGGGTGTACCCATCACATTTTTCTTCAGAAGCTCTAATTGAGTCACCATTTTTGCTATATTGTCCTCTCTTTATTCATCTCTCTTTCTTTTTTCCTTGTCAACAACAAAGGTAGTAGGAGATTCCTTTGGTACCTCGGCATCTCGGGTATGCCTCCCCCAAATTTTCTTGGTAACTTTCTCAAGAAAATTTGTAGCTTCTTGATAATTCAATTTCACAAGATATCTCCCCGTCACATTGTCTACCATAATTTTTGTTGAGTAGATCAAGAGCCCGATAGAAGATTTGAAGAAGGATCTTCTCCAGGACCTTGTGGTTGGGACATTGGATGAGTTTTCTATTGAATCTTTCCCACACCTCGTACAAGGGTTCTCCATTTAATTACCTAAAGTTCATGATTTCATCTCACAATTAGAGCATTTTGGATAATGGGAAATACCGATTAAGGAAGATGACGGTGAGTTCATCCCATGAAGAAATTGTTCTGGATGGAAGAGAGTAAAGCCATAATACCACATCGCTAATGAGAAAGAATGGGAAGAGGTAAAGCCGAATGGACTCTTGAGTTATGTGTTCAATATCAAAGGGTGAACACACCTCTACGAAGTTCTTCAAATATAAGTTGGGGTCCTCATAAGCTTTCCTCCAAAAAGTCCCTTCATTTGGAGCATATGCAACATGATGCTTGTGACATGAAAGACACTATTCCCATGAGTAGGTGGGATATAGGTGGCACTTGTACACCCAACGTCATTGAGTTCCTCCCCATTATCAAGAGGTCCGTCTAAAGATCCAACTTAACTAGCATTATCACTCATGGTTTTGTTTATACTATAAAGATCACCTAAAAAGTAAACAAAACAACAACCAAAATATATACACACCACCACGGGTATACCCCAAGTAAGAACCAACACCATACACGTGAAAACTAGATTTCATTCCCCAACAATGGCGCCACTTATGTTGAGGTCAAATCTACTCGGAGAAAAATTAGATTTCTAGTCCTATGGGTGTTAATTATTACTAAAAAGATACCCGAAGTGTAAATGAATTAAAAATCATGATTTAAATTAGGCGGTTTGATTTTTATCAAGGTTTGATCAATATCTATTTAAGTCAAGACACTAAGACAACACTTATGATTTGAAAATTCTATATTAGTGGGATTTTGGGATTATGTCTACCTAAGGGAAAATTATACATGGGAACATGATGATTTAGTGTAAATTCTAGTCATTAATGATGTGGTAGGCTAGGTCAAATGTACTTGAGGCTAGTTTGTCACAAAAGTCACAAGGATACCACTCATTAACCATTTTGAGTACCTAAAGAGTGTATCAATTAAATACACCCAATACATTAATTGGGCATCATCCCTATTTCTAGGAAGATGCCCAAAACATAAGCACTCTTTATTTACCCTTATTTCTAAGATGGCAAAATGATTGGAAACTATCTCCATAATTGTCCACTATTGCTTTGTCCCCCATAGCCCTCTTTCAAGGATGCCATAGGTACCAAAAGTTCACCCACATTCCTTTTTAAAGGATTATGTTAGCTATTAAGAGTTTGGGGTTTTCACCACAAACCCATTTTGGGCATTTGGGTTTTCACCCACAAATCCCAACTAAGTAAACCAAACAATAGTGAAACCTATAATAAACAAACTAGAATCTACACAAAAACATCACAACCCATACACAATTATACCTTAGTTTAACATAATCCCAAGACAGGGAGATTAAGCTACTCATAAAGTTAAGAGAAAGAAATATACCATAATTTTAATTGAAAGCATCCATACTTCAATTTCATCAAATTCAAAACAAGAAATTCAAAATACAATTATTGCCCAAATTAGGGCTTTTGACTTCAAATTCTATTGTTATCCAAAGTATAGAATGATAAAATGGGAAAGGGTTTGAGACTTTTAAGAGATTTAGGGTCGAAAATTACAAAACTATGCCTGGGCCTATTCCCGCGTTGCCGCGATTGCATCATCTTTACTACGATTGTACTACCGCGACTGCAGTCTGATACGCCCAAATTACACCTCTCTTATGAGAGAGTAAGCGGTCATTGCCAAATATATAACCCAACTAGGTTGGGGTCGAATTCCATAGGGAATATGGTGTTAATTAAGTTGTATGCAAATTAGTTAACTTTTAATCATTTGTTTTCATAAAAAAAATAGAGGGATTTGATTCAGTTCACAAATTAATGGTTTTAGTTTAACAAGATGAAATATGTGTAGTAGTATTCAAATTCAGAGAAATAGCAAGCTAGGGTTATGTCCACTTTGTAGTTTTCAATACTTTCTAACTATGGACTTTACGAATTCATACATGCATCGTGTTTACAGAGAAACGTATTGTATTTAATAATATAATATTAGTGTTTCTCAACCATCAAGGACTAATTCACTTTAGTTCTCTCGAATAAAAAATGTTTACCAAAAATAATACGAAATCTCTAAGTAGTTAATCCTGCTAAGGCATTAACTTATGAAATAGGGGTTGGTAATCCTATTTTTTTGTCACTACTCTCTTTTTCGAACAACAACCTTTCTTTCGAACAAGTTTCCTTTTGAGGCACATCCTCTATGTTTACAACCACGAGAATTCAAGATAAGAGAAGAGAGTATGATATAAACAAGTCAATGCATAATGAATTCAAAACCCAAAGTAATAGATTGTATGCTAAAAGGCTTCCATAACCCTAACTAATAAACTTAGGTACTCATGAATAAAACGAAAAGCATCATAAATATATTCATCATACCAAAAACTAGAAGAAGATCTTGGGGTATAAATCGTGAAAACAAGAGAGAAAATATTTTTTTTCCTCTCCACCCTGAGCCGCTATTCTCCTCTCTCTGAATAATACAGAATAATTCAATAATGAATAAAAATTCAGCGTTAAGCCTTTTAATAATCTTTTCTCTCATAATTGCCTTCTAAGTCCCTGAACTAATTATAAATGATAAACTAGTCTTGGACATAGTTTCTAGGTGCCACATTTGGTCCAGATTGCTACTATCTCTTGTGTCATATGCCATCCGCATTCCATAGTCCCATAATGTCTTCATCTACCTCATTAATACCTGAAATCATGCTAATCACATCGGTTATCTCAATTACATAGAAGTAGAGTAAAAACATAAGAAACTAGGAACTTTGTTCTCTAAACATAGCTAAAATATGGATAAATTATGGTGCTTAGGCGTATAAATACACCCAAGATCACAGTCATATCCACATGATTATAGAAAGTGACCCGCTTTAATTAGCCATGATTGCGGCCTGCAGACCATGATCGCTGTAACCAAGTCTCTCATTTCGTGCAGGGTTTTCAGCTGTGCACTTTTGTTCTCCTTTTGATTCTTTTTTAGCTTAGATCCACATCTTTCTATTTCAACACTTGTATGCCTACCAAATATGGAAATTAGTTCATTCACATAACACACTTATCTCATTTATATCTTAACATTGTAGTAGTGTGCACAAATTTATCATGCAAATGAGTGGTAAATTCACCACTCATCAGTGCACACAATTGCTTGGCCAACACTAGGAGTCAAGGAAATACCAGATTCCACTTGATTTTTAACTTGAGAGAATATTGAGAAATTTGAGGAGAATGAATACTCAAGGAGTTCTAAATCCAAAAGTACATGAGACTAAAGAGAAAGGTACATCCTGTATGCTCGCTGAAGAACAACAAAGACAAAATAATGCCTATCAGATAGTAGTTAATGATAGGCTCGACAAGAATAAGTGAGGTTCTATTTGATGATGTGGATTTAGATAATGCAAGTCAAATATGTGCATTGTACAACCTATACTTCTTGCTAAATCTATGATCGACATCACTAGTACTATAATACAATTACTAAACTTGAAAGGGTTTTTTAGTAGTCTTTCTACGTAGGATATGAACATGAACATAACAAACTTTGTAGGGATACAAAATCCTTCAAGATACTTGGTTTGTGAAATTCCATGGTTTCATGGTACTTTCAATGCTTAAAAATAGGAAAATATGCAAGTACTTAGGTCCATTTTGTTAGATATGAAGTATTTTTGTGTTTTTTTTTGTAGGAAACTAGGTTCTGGAGTTGAAAATAAGAAAAAAGGTTGAAGGGTGCAAGGGGCCCCACTTACGGGCTGTATGTGTCACTTACGTCCACCGTAAGTGGCCACATAATTAGCAGAGGAAGAATGTTCTGAGGATCTGAATGCTGAAATTTGCTTGGAGAGTTATGGAGGGTCACTTACAAGACATAAGTACCACTTATGCCCTTTGTACGTGGTGTTCCTGCAGCATGGAGATTGGTCTGACACTAAAGACCCACTTAGGGGTCTGTAAGTGGTACTTACGGCCCATAAGTGTGTCCGTAAATGGTCATAGACTTAGTTTTCATTTTTATATTGGTTAGATTTTTTAGGCTTCTGATGTATTCTATAAACACCCTTTTGATGTTTCGGTATTAGTTTACGTACTCTTTACATTCACAACACTATATTAATTTTGAGATTTAACTTTTTGATCTTGATATTCATTGTTCTTAGTTTTACAGTTCATTATTAATTTCAAATTTTGAGTTTTTCTCTTAAATTATTTGTAAGATTATTCATATGCTTTCATGTATGAACTCAATGGATGTTCTTACAAATATGAGGTGCTAAACCACCTAACGAGGGTTATGAGAACCCTGATAGAATAATGAAATAAAAGAAGTGCAATATCATTCTTGATCAATATTCTTGTATGTATTATGATATTCTTTGGGTTGATTGCTTTCTTAATGACTGCAGACGTTAAGATCACACCTGTATTTGATACTTACTTTAAAGAGAGGTAGAGATTAGAAACGAAGACTAAGATAGTAATTTGAGGCTTCCAATCCTCATCTAATTAACTTGACACTCAAAAGGTAATAGTTAAATTCGATCCAGGATAAGGTTTAGTAAGGCGACACTCCAAGATTCAAAAGTTAAAGAGTGAAATTCACCAAAGGAGTTCACAAGATGATTGGTGATACATATCTTATCAGATTTTGTATAAAAGGTATTGGGATAGTTCGGCTAAGCGCGATAAGTCTATAGAGTTAGGAAGTCAGGGGGAACACAGTCCTAGTATTCATCCCATTTTGATTTCAACCAAAGAGATCAAGATTTATTACTATTGATACTGTTCTTAATAAATCCCCCATTTAATTTTTTTGGCTACTTTAATAAGTTTGCGAGAGATATTCTGCCTAATCTCTGTGGATTCGACCCCAAAGTTTGTGGGGTTATATAATTAAAAGTGATTGTATTATACTTCTTGGAGTGTAGTTTTGGGCGATATCAAATTTTGGCGACGTCGTCAGGGAATACAATTAAGGATTGATTGATTGAAGTTGTTGAGATTGTTTTTTTCTATTCATGGGGAATACACCGGTGTATGAACAGTACTAGGAGTCAAATCAATCCCTTGATTTCTCTTGATATCGAGCTGGAGCAGACCTTACAATAGAATTATAAAATGGAAGATCATGAGCATAGGGTCCATGATGACCCTAATATAATTTCTCCACCACTACATGGTGTTCACGAAATAGCCAAGCAAACTACTGCTCTATTATTAGCCAAAGAAAATGTTAGAAGGGATATTGCTTCCCTTTGTGCAGTTCAAGAGAAAAGAGTGAGATTGAAAGAAGAGTATCGAGCAACACTCAACAAACCTAGAAGTGATAAAGTTGAACCACCCCTAGTTTTTCCTTATTTTCCTGCATTTGATGATCCAAAGGAAGACTTAAGGCATATTGAGCCCATTGAGATAGGATCAATCATTCCTTTTGAGTTACCCAAGGGGTGAAGTTTGATATTACAAGTGCTATGATTTAATTTCTCAATTTGAAGAGTGTGTTTGCTGGTTTTCCAACTGATGAGCAAACATACATATCATGAGTTTCGTTGGGATATGCACGTTGTATTATTTACTTGGGAAAAGTTAGGATGCTTTGAGACTCAGGTTGTTTCTATTCTATCTTACTAGAAAAATGACATTGTGTTTAGAGGAACTACCTCGTGGGTCTATCACTAATTGGAATGAGTTACAAAAGCCGTTCTTGGACCAATTCTTTCTGGATTCTAAAATACTGAAGTTGAAGGATGAGATTTCTAATTTTAGGAAGTTGCATTCTAAGGCATTGTATGATACATGGCTGCAGTTCAAGAAGAAGTTGATGTTGGTACCCAATCACAAATTTCAGGGATTAACTCGCTTGAGATATTCTCTAAAGCCTGAATGCAAATACCAAAGCTGTTATTGTACCATTACTGGTGGGGATTTCATTATCCTTTGTTGGGAGCTAGCTGCAGAGCTTTTAGACTGGGTCTCTAATTAAAACCGAGGGTGGAATACTTGGAAGAAAGATGGAAGAGTCGATACTTATGCTACTTGTGCTTCCAGTGCGCAGAGAGTTTTAGACAATTCAGTGGCTTAGGAGGTTTCAGAATTGAAGAAGTAGATTGGGCCGCTTACTAAGTAGTTTACAAAAATGCATGCAAAGAAAGTGAACAACGTAGGCTCTTAGAGTAAGTTGGATACACATAATGAGTTCAACTCTAAAGAGGAGGCAAAGTATCTAGATAGAGTGATGACAGGTTTTGGAGCCAAGGAAGAAGGGTCCAATAAAGATTATTAGAACTCGAGGCAAGGGAATCATGGTCAGAAATACATGGGGATTGGTATAGGGATTGAAGCCAATATAAATATGGTGATTGGAGTCAAAAGGATGACTATAATAAGAAGGGTGGTACGTATGTCTTTTTAGAGAATAGAGATGCAAATTCTAGAATAAAAATAGTGTTGTCGAACCTAGTTAAGGGTCAAGAGAGCCAAGAAAATTCCCTTAAGGATATTATGGAAGATATTTTAGGCCTGAGACAGAAGGTAGAATCACATGCCATTGTGATTAAGCATCTAGAGCACTAATATAGGCAGATATTAGTTATGTTAAATCAGCGTCAATCGATCACTCCTTCAAGTAATACTTTGCAAAATCTAAAGAACGGCGATCATTGTTTATCTATTACTACTCGGAGTGGTAAGGCCACTAGTGATCCTTCTATGCCTGTTGTTGATGATGAAAGGAATGATGTTGTTGACATTGGTGAGGTAGCCGCAGTGGAATCTGAGAAGGTGGTGAATCAAGATGAGTCATCATAAAAATTGATGGGTATGGATAAAAAAGTTGAGAAGGGCAAAAGTAAGGGGACGAAAATCGATCCATTAGAGAAAACCATTCCACAACCTCCCCCACCCTTTCTTTAGAGGTTCAAGAAGAAGAAAGATGATGGAAAGTATCAAAAGTTTATGTCGATATTGAAGGAGTTGTCTATTAATATCCCTTTGTTTGAAGCATTGGAGAAGATTCCCGGTTATGCAGAGTTCAAGAAAAATTAGTAGGAAGAAGCGGACAGTGAGTTATGATCCCATTGATAATATGCACCATGGTAGTGGTTTTACTTCTAGGTCTTTAAATGATAAGAAAGACGGCCTTGGAGCCTTCACTATTCCTTACACTATTGGGTTTCTAAATTTTTCACGAGCACTATATGGCTTGGGAGCTAGCATGAATATGATGCCTCTAATGGTTTACAAGCAGGTGGGGTTAAGGACACCTAAATCAACGTCGATGAGATTATTGATAGCTGATTGGACTGTGAAAAAATCAGTTGGTATATTGTCTGATATTTTGATGAAGGTAGTTTCCATCATCTTTTGAGCTGTTTTTGTGATTTCAGATTTTGAGGTAGATTTTAATGTTCCAATTATATTAGAAAGTCTTTTCCTAGACACGAGTAGGGAATTGGTTGTCATGAAAATAGGACATATGAAATTTAAGATCAATGATGAACAAATTACTTTTAATGTGGGTTAGTCAATGCGACAGGAAGAAGATATGAGAGTGGTGTCTATGATAGATACTATTGATGAAGTTGAATTGATTGTACCTATTGAGGAGCAACTTGGTGTAGAGGCATTAGTGGTGGTCATCATGAACTTTGATAGTGATGACATCAAGGAGTATGATAAGATGGTGAGGGCAATCTATGGCTTATGCACCAAAAAAGTTAGATGTTGACTTGAAGAACAAAGCAACTTCGCCAGCTCGACCATCTATGGAGGAGCCATAAGTCTTGGAATTGAAGGCCCTCCTTTTTCACTTGGGATATGTATTTTTGGTGGCTCACATTAACTTTTTGATCATTATTCCTACTGATTTATTTGATACACTAGTCGAGGCATTGATTTTAGTGTTGTAGAGATTTAAAATGGCCATCGAATATACTATTGCATATATTATGGGATTCCACCTAGGATTTGTACTCATAAAATTCAACTTGAACAGGATTGTGTGCCCAACATCGAGAACCAATGTCTTTTGAACCCACCTATTTAAAAGGTAGTGAAGAAAAAGATTATAATGTAGTAGTAGATATGGTTTATCCTATTGCAGACAACAAATGGGTGAGTCCGATTCAATACGTACCTAAGAAGGGTTGGATTACTGTGGTCCCGAATGAAAAGAATGAGTTAGTGCCCATGATATTGGTTACTGGATGGAGAGTGTGCATGGATTACAAAAATTTCAACACTTAGACATAAAATGACCATTTTCCTATGTTTTTCATGGATCAAATGCTCGATAGACTTACAGACAGAGGTTGGTATTATTTTTTTTACTCTTATTCGGGGTATAATCTGATTTCTATTGCCCTCAAATACTAAGAGAAGACTAGTTTTACATGCCAATATGGTAATTTTGCATTCAAGAGGATGTAGTTTTGACTTTGCAATGCTCGCGCTACCTTTCAACATTGTATGATGTCAATATTTTTTGATATGATGAATGACACAATTTGAGGTCCTTATGGATGACTTTTCAATTTTTGGAGACTAGTTTGATGATTGTCTGGCCAAATTGGCCAATGCACTTCAGAGATGTGAGGAGTGCAACCTGGTTTTGAATTTGGAGAAATGTCATTTTATGGTGAAACAAGGCATATTCTTGTGGAACAAGATTTCATAGAAGAATATAGAGGTTGACCGAGAAAATACTGAGGATTGAAAAATTACTTCCACCGATTTTAGTTAAAGGTATTAAATGTTTATTGGGATATGTTGGTTTCTATAGTAGGTTAATCAAGGACTTCTCTAAAATTACTAACCCTTTATGTAAGCTTTTAGAGAAAAAAGGTGAAGTTTGTTTTCAATGATGCTTGTCTAAAGGCCTTTGAGTGCCTTATGGAGCGGTTGATCTCAGCTCTTATTATTGTGTCTTCGAATTGGTCCTTGCCTTTAGAGGTGATGTGTGATGCTAGTGGTGTGGCTTTAGGAATTTTCCTAATCCAATGACGTGAAAAGATTCTTCACCTAACCTACTATGCTAGCAAAGCATTAAACCCCACATAGAAGAATTATACAATTACTAAGAACAAGTTACTTCCAGTGGTTTTTTGCTTTTGAGAAATTCTGGTCCTATTTGATAGGGAACAAAGTCAATGTTCATATTGATTATGCAACTTTGAGGTATTTTATGTTGAAAAAAAGATGCTAAGCCATGGTTGATTTGTTGGGTGCTATAGCTGCCGGAATTTGACTTTGTGGTGAAAGACTGGAAGGGCACTAAAAACCAAGTTGTAGACCACCTATACCACCCCAAAGAGGAGGTAATGCTTAAAATAGGGGATGAGATTGAATTGATGATACTTTTCCAAATAAGCAGGTCTTGGCAGAATCTCAAGACTTAATCCACTGGTTTGCTGATTTTGCCAACTATTTGGAAAGAGATCTTGTCTCGGAAGACTTGCTATTTTAGCTGTGCAAATAATTCATGCATGAGGTATACATTGTTTTTTGGGATGAGCCATATCTATTTTGAGTATTTCTTGATGGAGTTATTCGGAGGTGTATTCCTGAGGTAGAGATGATGAACATTCTTTAGGCTTGTCTTTCATCACTAGTTAGGGTTCATCAAGGTGGTACTGTACAACCTACAAAATGCTGTAGTGTGGGTAATATTGGCCATCTATCTACAAAGATGCTCATGATTATGCTCGGGCATATGATCAGTGTCAGCGGCTAGGAAATATTTCGTGGAAACATGAGCTCCCTATGACACCTATTTTGAAGTTAGATGTGATGACCAAATTTCTTAGGTCATTATGGAGCCTAATATATCCCACCAATAGGTAAGACAAACCTCGCAGTCCGAAATGGCTAGTAATAGACTACTCAGATATAAATAGAAAGAATACAAAATATCTAAAATAAATATCAGTGCATAAATGAATCCCAAAACCTAGTGGTATCAGTACAAGAGCTTCTAATTATATAATAAGAGTAAAAAAGTGAAATGCCAAAGGAATTATGATGATAGAACATATATCCGAATACAACATAGTGACAAATTTAGTACATAAGAAGGAGGTAAGTAATACTCCGTACGTCAGGAGATCACTTTAATTCTCCTAACCATAGCTTCTCTACACGACGCAAACATCAATGGTGATAACCCGTACTATAATCTACAAACTGCAGAAGTGTAGTATGAGTACCAACCGAATGGTATTCAGTAGGCAACTGTCAATCGATCTTCAAAGATAAAGAAGATATATACGACATATAAACAAAATGGAATCGACACTCAAAAGTATAGAAATCATATCAATAGCCAATGAGATAATAAGGAACCACTACCCTATTCATGTCCAAGAGTCTAACATAATAGTACTAGAAAGTATAAGGGATGAACAATATTCATGACTTATCTTTATCGAAGTTATGCTTAAATGTCTCTCGACCTACTTAAGCATTTAATTACCTAATTATCTCGGACTTAGGGAATTTATATTCACTGCCCAGATTTTACCTCAGGTTAACCAACACAGCACTGATTATTAAATGGAGTATTTCCAAGTCCCAGTTGATAATTCACTTCCTACTATATTTGATTTCTTTCTCAAGGAAATCAAAGTAGGTTTTATCTATTGTTTTCAACCAAAAAATGTTAATTAAAACCTCAGAATTATCAAGAAGTCCTACAACCTTTTGAATCCTTATCGCTCAGCACCTTATCAAGACCTAACACTAGACCCCATTATTCAGTTTAAAGGAATTTAGCCGCTCATGACGTAAAAATTGAAGCAACTAGATGAATTCATGATTTGAAAGATAAACTTACCACAAGATGAATAGAAACTAGAGATTCTCAGATTAAATCACAAAGGAAATCCTAAAATAATGAATATAATATCTTCAAAGTAATTGCTTTCTCAAGCCAAAAGTAGAGTGAGAAATATCAAAGTATATTGCTCAAAACTCAATGTTTCAAACTCTCCAGAAAACCCTAAAACAAAGCTTTAAATAGTTTTCCCTAATTATGGAAACAAAATAATAGAATTCAGAAATCCCTCGGATTAGGTGACGACATTTGTGTTAGCCTATTAGGAGGCTGACGGCTTATCACAAATGTCGTCAGCTCCTTCTTCATTTTTGGCTCTTCCTATTTAAGGCTGACGACAAACTTGACAACTTATCAGCTTCGTGACGGCCTATCACAAAATTTCATCAAAGCTTTGCTTCAGTTCTCCCGTGCTGCCTCAGGCTGAAGACATTCTTGACAGCTTATCAGACCCTTGACGACTTATCACAAAATATCGTCACTTCTTTCAACTTTGGCCAATTCTTTATTTACTGCTGACGATGAACTTGATAACTTATCACAGGGCTCGCGACTTATCACAAATGTCGTCAGCCACACTTGTCTTCAGATTTCTTCAGATTTCAACTTTTTTTCTTCCATTCCTGTTGGTTCTCTATCATATTAGCTTAAATTTCAAAATCAAACGTAAAACAATCAAAAATGACAAAAGTTTCTTAAGACTTCACAATTATTCTTAGTTAAAAGCCTCAAATATGTTAGCATTAGCCCATGCGCCTTTTTTAATAACGCTCAAACTGCACCTCTCAATGAGAATGTAAGCGATTGTTGTCAATATAAAACCCAACTATGTTAGGGTCGAATCCCATAGGAAATATGGTGTGAATGTAAGTCGTTTGCAAATTAATCAACTGATAGTTTGATATTTCCAAAAATGGGGGGTTTTTAGTTTAACAAGCAATTTTTGGTTAGGTTAGTTTCAGTGTTCGTAATCAAGAGTTTATAAAAAAAATAGAATTATGTTCACTAGGGATTTTGGTACTTGACAGATGCTACTAGTGGTTCAGAATTCTCACGGTAGGTAGGACAATAGGTTATCTTTATTGAAGTTATGCTTAAATGTCTCTCGACCTACTTAAGCATTTAATTATCTAATCCTCTCGGACTTAGGGAATTTATATTCACTGCCCAGATTTTACCTCAGGTTAACCAACCTTGTTACAACGCTGATTATTAAACGGAGTATTTCCAAGTCCCTGTTGATAATTCACTTCCTAGTATATTTGATTTCTTTCTCAAGCAAATCAAAGTAGGTTTTATCTATTGTTTGCAACCAACAGACGTTAATTAAAACCTCAGAATTATCCAGAAGTCCTACCACCTTTTGAATCCTGATTGCTCAGCACCTTATCAAGACCTAACCCTAGATCCCATAATTCAGGTTAAAGGAATTTAACCGCTCATGACGTAAAAATCAAAGCAACTAGATGAATTCATGTTTTGAAAGACAAACTTACCACATAATGAATAGAAACTAGATATTCTCAGATTAAATCACAAAGGAAATCCCAAAATAATGAATATAATATCTTCAAAGTAATTTCTTTCTCAAGCCAAAAGTAGAGAGAGAAAATATCAAAGTATATTGCTCAAAACTCGATGTGTCAAACTCTCCAGAAATCCCTAAGACAAAACTTGAAATAGTTCACCCTAATTATGGAAACAAAATAATAGAATTTAGAAATCCCTCAGATTAGGTTACAACATTTATGATAGCCTATCAGGAGGCTGATGGCTTATCATAAATGTCGTCAGCTCCTTCTTCAATTTGGGCTCTTCCTATTTAAGGATGGCGACTAACTTGACAACTTATCAGCTTCGTGACAGCCTATCACAAAATGTCGTCAAAGCTCTGCTTCAGTTCTTCTGTGCTGCCTCAGGCTGATGACATTCTTGACAGCTTATCAGACCCGTGATGACTTATCACAAAATGTCATCACATCTTTTAACTTTGGCCAATTCTCTGTTTACAGCTGACGATGTACTTAATAACTTAACACAGGGCTGACAACTTATCATAAATGTCGTCAGCCACACTTGTCTTCAGATTTCAATTTCTTTGCTTCCATTCTTTTTGGTTCTCTATCATATCAGCTTAAACTGCAAAATCAAACATAAACCAATCAAAAACGACAAAATTTACTTAAGACTTCGCAATTATTCTTAGTTAAAAGCCTCAAATGTGTTAGCATTAGCTCACACATCAACACCCTCAACTTTAAACAATTGCTTGACCTCAAGCAACTCAACATAACTAAGAGATTACAAAGTACATTTGGCAGTAAATCATCCATATCATCTCAAAACACTTTTACCATCTCCAAGGTCACTCAATTCAAGAAAAATGAAGAACACCAATGCAACACACATGACTCAAGATTCGACAACAATTCAATTATAACAACCATGTATAGACCAGTATTACACTACCTGAACAAGTCAGTAACTAGAAATGTAACTAGTGTGCCCTCACAGTAAAGAAATCCCCCTCCTCTCATATCAAGAATTATATATATAACCATGGGGACAATCAAAACACTCACTCTCAGAACGAAGTTCCAATCAGTGTATGCCAAGTACCATAGGCTTGCCTTATTTTCATTACCCAGATCTTCAGATAGGTTCGTTTGGATCACTATAGGACTTCTCTTAGGCTTGTAATGCAGGACATGGGATGGTAGGATATTTGATGGTATTTAAAGTGACTAAGCCTCCTTGACACTACACTAGCTTTTTTGGGGTTACACTCATTAGCCTTTTCCGCTCTTCTGTTTCCTTGATCACACTTATTTAGGCTGGGTACAGTCTTTTCTCAGTTACTTAATCTTTTCACAATTTTCTTTTCTTGCTCTTTTCCTCTGTACCAGTTTTTTTATTCTTTTCTTTTATGCGACCTTTATTTATAATCATTCTATATCACGCACCCCTATGATAGCCACCCTCAACTTAGGCCATTTTCCTAAGTCAAGGTGCACAGTGTCCAAGGAGGGCCAGGGCCAAAACAAGTTAATTGTGATCTTAATGGGAAGGTGACAGGTGTCATACAAAGAAATAGGCTAATTAGTCTCAAAACTGGGATCAAGGGATATTATACACATAGGGAAGGTCATTTAGGCTAAAGTGAGCTAATATCAAAGTGGCCTATGACATTTCCTAACCCCTATCCTTCAACCTAGGTAAGACTAACCGGGAAAGTTCTGGCTTCAGCATACACAGGGAACTAAGTAGTTGCTCACACACACATGGCATACACTTATATCATAATCTATGACTCATTCAGTTCATAAAGCTATTTAGCAATGATTATTATATTACTAGAACTAATGCCATACAAAGATGCACAATAGTCACACTTGAATGCAAATCACACAGTTAAAGGAGTAGACCACTTGAAGAGGTGTACAAAAATCACAAAACAATTCAACTACCTCAAGTAAAAGTATTTCTCCTAATCGGCTATAAAATTTTACAACAACAATTCACTCTACACCCTCAACTTAAAATCAAAGAAAATCTGAACTTAGGGTTAGAGTATACTTAGAATGGATCAATCCCGGGGGTCATGGGTTCCTGACCCTGCTGCTGCATCTCCATCAGGAGCCTCAAACTATTCTGGTCCAGCTGGTCTATCAGTCTCTGAAGGCCTACTGGTGGAGGCACCTACTACTATCACTCGGATGACTACCTCACATCTCTCATTATCCGCTAAGGACTCAATCCTTGCCTTCTTCATCTCCTCATTTTCAAACTTCTTTCTTTCCCTCTTCTCTGCTTTTATTTATTCTTCATTGTCGGGCCTCTCTCTCTTTCCTTTTCCTTTCTTCTCACCTTTCTCTTACTTTTTCTTCATTGGCTCCTCTGTGAGTTCAAGCATCGGGATTTCTCCCTCAGGCTCCTTAGCTACCGGGTCTACTGATGCCATAAATTGGTGATTTTGTAGCTTTCCAACCTCCGTCTTTACATTATCTAGGTATAATCTGAATAATGCCATCTCTGGAGAAGTCATCTCTCTCAACTAAGAATTGAAGCGGTTCTCCAATTTATCAATCCGGCCAGGTAGAGCCTTGTAAGGCTCGAGTGCAGCCTTAACCCTCTTGTCCACTGTAGCTGCAAATTTCTTGGCAAAGAGTTTAAACTGTGCCTCGCACCACTTGGACTATTTTTCTACTCTTCTGAAATTCATCGGGGTGAAGGTAAATTATGTTGTAGGCATAGCAGCTGGCAGATTTGCCTTAGTTTTGGGCAATGATGATTCTACCATTGTTGCAGATGTTGGAGGTACAACTTCAGAATCTGGCATCTTTCATTAGGCACTAAATTAGTACCTATAACCGGTAGATCAGTGGGAATCTCTGCGCCCCTGTCAAACATTAGCCTCGGCTGTTTTTTCTCATTTCTGATAGGATTGTGGGTCTTCTTGGCAAGGAGTTCTTTTTCTAACCCTATCATCTTTGGCACGTTTGCTACCCTACACAACCTTTTAATTAAACAAGGGAAGGGATATGCTGTATCAGACCTCGAGAAACAAATTTTTATCTCTTCAGCAATAATCTCTCCAAAATTCAATTTGAGGTTAGCCATAAAACTTGCGACTAATATTGATCTATCATCCCCGAGAATATTATCACCATCTGTGGGTATCAACCAAGTACTAAAAATACCCTACCAAAATCTTGCCTCTGAATTCAGGGAGGTGTTAAAGATCCTTTCACTGAGATTTGTTAGCCATTCTGGTTCTCCATCGTCTATGAGTGTGGATAACAAATTCCACTAATTTTACAGATGCTTCAACCGGGAATAGAAAGTAGGTGAAGTGGCCTGAGGAGTGAAGTTTGGGGCATTAAGAAACCTATTGATTGTTGCTTCAGAAATATCCACCATTACACCCCGCACCGGAACTTTGTCCAACAAAGGTTGGTCAGCTGCTTTCTCTCCTTCTCTACACATATTTTCCAAGAGAGCTTGGTAGTTTTCATAGAAATCCCTAACTAGTGTAGGGAAAAATGAATTTCCTCCTCGTGTAATACCTTCCAAATCATACCCATGAAATTTCTGCTCCACTTCCGGGTACTTACTTAACCCCTTAGTGATAATTCTCTTCTCCTCAAAGATTCGCTTCTTGATAGCTCTTCTGTTGGTTCTACGAAGCACATCAAAGAATATTTTCTGAGCTTTGGGAATCTGCCATCTAGTGCCATCTCGGACTTCAGGATTCTTGCATTTGACCATAGTTCCCCAAATCAGAGAGTCTTCGTCATCTTATGGCTCAGTAGAAGGGGACTCAGTTGATTGTCCATCAGATTCAGGTTGCCCAGACTCATGTTCCTCAGACTCAGGCTGATCTAAATTATGCTCTTCAGATGCAGCATGTTTAGACTCTTGTTACTCAGAGGCCGACTGCTCATAAGATGTATTCTCAGATGTTGTTGGTTCAGTGTCACATTCTTCACTCTCCTCCACCTTAACTGGTGGGGGTGATGGAGTCTTTTTAGAGCTTTGATTCTTCTTTTGCTTCCTGAGCAGAGGCTCTTCTTCTTCATAATCATACTCTTCATTGAAGAGTTTCCAAGGTACACTTCCCTTGGTCACTTTCTTTGTGGATTTTGAGCTCTTTCCTTTGGGTTCCATTTCAAGACCTGTAGCAAGAGAAAAACTATTAGTTGACCCTCAAGATTACAAACACAAACACATCGATCATTGAAATTCCATACCCCTTGAAAGGGTTTAGTAATGCTTCAGGTCCCAGGTGTGATGACATTTCCTGATAAGCCGTCACAGTTGTGATAGCTTATCACGAATGTCGTCATCCTTAAATAGAACCCATGAGATTTTATCAACTTTTGTTTACATTTCTGATAAGCCATCACAAACGTGATAGCCTATCATAAATGTCGTCAGCTCTAAACAGAACCTACTTTATTCTTAGAAGCCTTTGACGGCATTTGTGATAAGCCATCACAGTTGTGATAGCTCATCAAGAATGTCGTCAGCTCTTATCAGAACCCCACTTTGACTTTAACTCAATTTTTGGTCCCATTTTTCCTTAAAATCCACTCGAGTTTCATTTTTGAGCTGATCTTATAAGCCTTAGGCTTGCACAACAAATCCTAGTTCCAATTTCTAGCCATTTTTTGCAAGTTGAACTTGGTTCAAGCTTCTTGGGAACTTAGGTTGTCATCAATCTATCACTTACCGTTTGAAAAGAAAAGTTAACTTTTGAGCATACGTGTTGGGAGTCTTCAATGTGATTACACGAGCAAGAGGAAGTAAGAAGAAGTTCTTGATTTTAATTGCAAACCCCCACACATAAGGAAACTTGCTTATTGTTTTACTTGGAAGGAGTTCAAAGAAGGGAAGAATATATTCTAAGTATGGAAAGAAAATACTTTAAGGAAATAAATATTAAGCGGGAAAGTGGAAAGGCCACGTTTTGTGTCAGGTCAAATATTTTAATTTGGCCCAGAGTTTCAGCTAAATTTTTGGGCTTTGGTGATGACATTTCTGATAAGCCGTCACATATGTGATAACTTATCACAAATGTCGTTAGCCTTGACAGACCCTTCTTCAGAGCTGAGGTCTCTGACGATAAATCTGACGGGTTATCACCATCTTATAGCGTGTCAAATATGTTGTCAGGGGAAATTGGCTAAACATATCGACTCCACCTTCTATAAAATAAATCCTAACTACAATAATAAATAATTTACTGGAATATAAAAATTTTGGGTTGCCTCCCAATAGCGCCTGATTTACTGTCGCGGCACGACTTGGTTATCTTGACTACTCAGACTTCGCCAAGACAACCTGTTAATACTCCTTCACCATCTTCATATAATACGTCAACAATTGAGAAAACACTCATCTCTTTTTGCCGAGTCATGGATTAGTGTATTTCAAAGCGTGCTTCTTTGTCATTGAGCCTGAATTTCAGCTCATTCAGCTCCATGTCTACTATCACTCGCCCAGTTGCAAGGAATGGTCTACCTAGAATGATGGGCACTTCGAAGTCCACCTCGTAATCCAGGACAACAAAATCAGCAGGAAGAATGAAATCGGCCTCCTTAACCAAGACATCGTGTAATATGCCCACAGGCCGCTTCAGAGACCTATCTTCCATCACTAACCGCATGTTTTTCGATGTAGGATCCCCCAAGCCCAATTTATTGTACACAGTAAGTGGCATTAGGTTTATACTGGCTCCCAAATCGCATAGTTCTTTTGTGAAATTTAGGGAACCAATAGTGCACGCGATGGTAAACGCTCTTGGATATTCCTTTTTCTGCACTAAAGACCTTGTAGAGATAGCACCATAATAAAGGAGATTGTCCTCCAGCTTATCGTTAACCTTTCGTTTCTTAGTCACAAGGTCTTTCATGAACTTTGCATATCCTGGAATTTGCTCAAGTGCCTCAACCAAAGGCACATTTATTGCCAATTGCTTGAGCACTGCCATGAATTTACTGAATTTTGCATCATCAGTTTTCTTCTTCAATCGTTGGGGAAAGGGAGGTGGTGTTCTTGGGATAGTTTTTAGAACTACCTCCTTATCCTTTTCTTCACCTTTATTCGAAACATCATCAGAATTATCCAGCTTCTCAGACTCCACTGGACCTCCTTCTTTCGGCTCATAAAAAACTACCTCATCAACAACAGGTTTGCCCACAAAAAGGCCAGGTAATATCTTACCACTTCTAGTGGTAATATCCATGCATGAGCCATCATTCCGTGGATTCTAGACCGTATCACTTGGTAACATTCTGCTCTTCCTCTAGTTTAATACTGCGGAAAGTTGGCTCATCTGCTGCTCTAACTATTTGATTACGGTGGAGTGTGAGTGCACCAACTGATTGATGGATGTTAGATCGGTCTTCATGGTGGTCACACCAGAGTTGGTTGCTTCCACTTCCTTCAACAACTTAGCCATCATGTCCTCCATGGACATCTTTTTGGAACTTGTTGAAGCAGCCTTACGATTTCCAGGAGGAACATATAGCCTGCACTTGTCATTGTTATTCCTTCAATTTCCTTGCTCCCTATTTTTATAACCAGGCTTATCATAAAAGTTCCGACCTTGATTCCCTTGGATATTGCCTTGGAAACCCCCCTGATTATTAACATATTTTGCCTCTTCATTTGAATCAGCATCACTTCTATTCAGAGATCCCACAACTTTCACCTTTTCAACCTTGCTTGATAACAAGTGCTTGGTCAGCAAGTCCATCTGCGTTTTAAGGTAAGCCATGTATTGGTCACACTTCTCTTATCTTCTGCATTGTTCCGCAGTAATACCCACAGAAGCAGTGGGGATAGATACCATAGAGTCTCTGTTATTCTAAGACCGACTCTGTTTGGTCATTCTATCTAGCATCTTTGAAGCCTCTGGGTATGTAAGATCAACAAATGAACTACCAACAACATTATCTACAATTGGCTTCATAACACAGCTAAGAGCCCTTTACATAATCTCCATCAAATGTATGTCCGTCATGTTGTGGTTTGGACACTGTGTCAGCTTCTTCTTGAATCTTTCCCAGGTTTTATTCAAGGCTTCAGTCGGGAGCTGCCTAAAATTGTTGATCTCTTCCCTCAACTGTACCCTTCTGGAAGACGGAAATAACCTTTTTAGGAAAGCTCCTTTCAACTGCCTCTAGTTGTGTATAGAATTGGGAATCAGCTCATTTAGCCACAAAGTTGCTTCCCCAGATAGAGACAACGGGAACAATCTCAACCGGATAGTATTCTGGGTCACTCCTGGGTTATCAAAAGATTTGCAGATGGTGACAAAATTCACCAGATGCAAGTTCGGGTCATCCCCAGGAAGGCCACAAAACAACCCTTTCAAATTGAGGAGTTGGATCATAGTACTCGTAATGTTGAACTTGGACCTAGGTGCCAACGGTGGAGGAATGATTGCACCCATTGCACCTGCTCCGTCCATTCCATCATCATCATCATTGAGATCATACTGGATCGGCTGGTACTCTTGTCTTTCTTGGAATGGATGGTTCCTGTTAACATTACACTGTACAAGTGCATCTATCTGCTCTGCACGCCTTGGGTTACCAGGATTCAACAACTCCTCATCTCCCAAATCTTCTTCCTTAGGGTTTGGATGTCGTGCTTGTTGCCCGACATTTTGCACATTCACCTGAGCTCGAGCTAAGGCTTCCAGTCTGCCAGCCTTTTGCTGTTCTGCCATTCTTCTAATTCGTTGTGGTTCCATATTAAGTGGTAATAATGGTTCTCTGGAACTTCTAGTTCTAGGCATACACTATCAAGATCATGCAAATAAACAAAAACAACAAATAAACGTAAAACTAGGAAACTTAACTAAAAGTGAATTTACGCACACAAACTTTAGTCTACAACCGTATTCCCCGGCAACAACGCCATTTTTGATAACGCTCAAACTACACCTCTCAATGAGAATATAAGTGATCATTGTCAATATAAAACCCAACTAGGTTGGGGTCGAATCGCACAGGTAATATGGTGTGAACATAAGTCGTTTTCAAATTAATCAACTGATAGTTGGATGTTTCCACAAATGGGGGTTTTTAGTTTAACAAGCAATTTTTGGTTACGTTAGTTTCAGTGTTCGTAAACAAGAGTTTATGAAAATAATCAGAATTATGTTCACTAGGGATTTTGGTATTTCATAGATGCTACTAGTGGTTCAGAATTCTCACTGTAGGTAGGACAACACGTTATCTTTATCGAAGTTATGCTTAAATGTCTTTCGACCTACTTAAGGATTTAATTACCTAATCCTTTTGGACATAGGGAATTTATATTCAATGCCCAAATTTTACCTTATGTTAACCAACCTTGTTACAGTGCTGATTATTAAACGTAGTATTTCCAAGTCCCTGTTGATAATTCACTTCCTACTATATTTGATTTCTTTCTCAAGCAAATCAAAGTAGGTTTTATCTATTGTTTGCAACCAATAGATGTTAATTAAAACCCCAGAATTATCAAGAATCCCTACCACCTTTAGAATCCTGATCGCTCAGAACCTTATCAAGACCTAACCCTAGATCCCATAATTCAGGTTAAAGGATTTTAGCCGCCTATGACGTAAAATTCGAAGAAACTAGATGAATTCATGCTTTGAAAGATAAACTTACCACATGATGAATAGAAACTAGAGATTCTCAGATTAATTCAGAATGGAAATCCCAAAATAATGAATATAATATCTTCAAAGTAATTGCTTTCTCAAGACAAAAGTAGAGAGAGAAAATATCAAAGTATATTGCTCAAAACTCAATGTGTCGAACTCCCCAGAAAACCCTAAAACAAAGCTTTAAATAGTTTGCCCTAATTATGGAAACAAAATAATAGAATTCAGAAATCCCTCGGATTAGGTGACGACATTTGTGATAGCCTATCAGGAGGCTGACGGCTTATCACAAATGTCGTCAGCTCCTTCTTAAATTTTGGCTCTTCCTGTTTAAGGCTGACAACAAACTTGACAACTTATTAGCTTCGTGACAGCCTATAACAAAATGTCGTCAAAGCTTTGCTTCAGTTCTCTTATGCTGTCTCAGGCTGACGACATTCTTGACAGTTTATCAGAACCTTGACGACTTATCACAAAATGTCGTCACATCTTTCAACTTAGGTGAATTCTTTGTTTACTGCTGACGACAAACTTGATAACTTATCACAGGGTTGACGACTTATAACAAATATCGTTAGCCACACTTGTCTTCAGATTTCTTCAGATTTCAACTTCTTTTCTTCCATTCTTGTTGGTTCTCTATCATATTAGCTTAAACTGCAAAATCAAACATAAACCAATCAAAAACGACAAAAGTTGCTTAAGACTTCGCAATTATTCTTAGTTAAAAGCCTTAAATATGTTAGCATTAGCTCACACATCGCTACTAAAAGGACTTTCATCCCCGAAAGTCAACAGATAGAAATAATGTCAAAACCTCGAAAGGATGACGCACTGGGCTCGTATGCTCTGACCATGACTTCCCAGATATCTTTAGCGAAAAGAGGACACTTTAAAGGGATTTTCCATAGGTATCCTTTTTTCAACCAGAACCCTCACTTTACTTCCAAACAATCAAACTAAACTTAAATTAATAACTGTCCTCCAACTAAACTGAAAAGGATGATGCACGTAAATATTAACCATAACATACTGATACTATCGCGATATCTGCTCATCCAATACATGAGTCATACTACTGACTCTAAATCCAAATATAACCTTTCTTTACCATTTCACACTTATGGTCCACTCTAAACCATTAAGAAATCACCTAAATCTCATCCACACAATCTCATCATAGAGAGCTTAAATAACTGAGGTTGATATGCTGAAAGTTCATATGAGCAATATGAGAATAAGCCCATAAGGCGCTATTTAGGCACACAAATAGAGATAATCAAGGAATGCAATCAATGCTAATGCTGCAACCAGTCCAGATGGTAATCAAACTAAAATCCAAAATATCAAGGCATAATCATCAATGAACATTCCTCTCTCGAGTATCCCATCAATCGAGAATGAAAACTTACTAAATCTAACTTGAGTATACTACTCCCACTGAGTATACCATCCAAAATTCCCAAAAGAAAATTGGAAACTCAAGGTCAAAGCTAAAAGAACCAATACCAGGTCCATGGGCTATCTTCTAAACACTTATCAACTATAATCAATCCAAAATTGAGATAATCAAATAGGCCAACATGGAGTAAGGTCAATTAGCCTATAAATGAAATCCAAACTCAAAAAAATCTAAGAAGATGGTTGTACGCAAGCTCTACAGGTCCAAAATGAGATCTAAACACCAAGGCTAAATCGATCGATCTCAATTCCAACCAAATCTGTAGAGAGGTAGACATTCATACTCTAAATCAATCATAACTTCCAAATTGCTATTCCAAGGCGTCAAGTCAAATTTGAACCAATAAGCCTATTTTATTGACAACTATTCAAATCAACTTTAGTATCCAAATTTGATATATTCGAGCTAAATCATTCCAAGCCCAAAATCTAAACTTAGCTGAAGAACAAAAAACTCACCACAGGGATACCATCGACTGAAAATGCAAGCAACCAAGTCTGTATCCTATAGAAGGCAAAAAATATACCCATAGAACAAAACCATGCCAAAGGATAGACAACCGACTGAAAATGCAAATGACGCACTCCATAATACCTGTGGGGATTGAACAATAAAAACATACTTAAAAATTCCCTAAGGCTCCAAACCATATTACTAAAGGAAAAAAATCTAGCAACTCGGAGAAATAAAACTTTAGCCAAAAGCTAACAAGTTCAACACTCCATCTCAACAAGAAATAGCCATATGCACATATCATCAAGGAGAATCACTCCCTCAAGCCTCACTAGGACAAACAAACTTTGAAATGGGGGTTTTCCAAATCCACCCAAGAATCACATCATCGAAGAATAAATACACCAATCTCGAAACTATGGTAAAAGTCAAGACCAGCACCAAAAAATCAATAACTCAAGATACAAAATTTCCATATTGCCAACTCAAGAAGCAATCACAGGAAAGGCCACCTGTCTCTAACTTTTATCTCTTCTAGACAAAACCATAACACAGTAAGAAAGGAGCATCCAACCTCCACACTAATAACAAGGGTAACCCATCACAAAGGAACAAACCAAACAGACCTATGAGATAAATCAATTACATCTCAATCACAATATCAAAACCACCATTGATCGTGAAATAGTCATAAATAAAGAACGGACCTAAATTAGTCAAGCTAAAAAGGGCTAAATAGGAAGGGATAGTGAATATAAATCCTACACAACCTAGGAGGCAAGTCTAGGAGTCTTCAACTCAATAACGGGTAATGCATCTAGTTTTTCATATTAAGAACCATATAGAATGACGGAAGGTCAATTTACCTTTGATATTACAATATGTCATCAAATTAATCTAACACAACTTACTAAGAGGGAAAAGAATCAACCTCGCCGCACTATGGAAAAGAAATCATCAAATAGGGCTATATTTACTCAAGCCACTAAATAAGAATCGCAAGGAAATAAAATTCTAACTAGATAACACTAGTTTGTACAGCTACCCAGTGAGGATTAATTACATCAATTAATAATATCAATAACCTCAAGCATTGATAACAATAGTAACAATAATATCAATTACCAATACAATGAATAGGCAGTACAAAAATGAACATCAAAATCATGTACCACTCGAGGGACATAATAATGCCAATGTTCCAAGATAAACGGGACTCTAACCCAAAAGCTACACACATAGGGAGAAAACTTCAATACAGATCTACTTCATCGCCTACTAAAAAAAATAAACCATGGAGAAATCACATAATCATGAATTCAATAACAAGGCACAAAGTAATTAGTATGAACTCATCAAGGCATATAATCCTAAATGGGTATGAGAAACCATAATACATATAATGAAAAGATAAATGCAGAAAACTAAAAGCACACCCATCATGGTGAATTCTGCAATCATATGCCTGATGGATATACAAGAGAATAAAACCGAATGCGTCCAAACTCAAAACGATTAACTAAATCATTAACTAAGGTACCAAGAGTTCTATCTCTAATTAAAGATACAACAACATCATGAGTCTATCTTGATAGGCTAAATAACTAGGACTCCCATGCTTAGGATACTCTTTAGACTAGTAATTGATCTCTTTGCACTAGTGAAAAACTCCTGAAGCTCTAATCTCGAAGAGAACACAAGATAAGCCCAAATAACCATCCAATTGACACTAAAAGAAAACTCTAGCAACATATCTTTTCTTCTCACAATCATAGCCTATCTCAAAAACTCTGGGCTGGCGGGGAATACATGCTAACTGTGTCTGATCAACTAGCTCATAGCTGGAACACTCTCTGAACTAGTGTCTCATCATGACACCACTAAAACAAGATCCAAGAATACTTTGAGATACTACCGTTCACAATCCAGAATAGCCATCATAGACCAAAGAACCATCCCAAAACTCTACAAAGTCTGATGGGAACTCTGTGTACTGTGATATCATAGGTAATCTGATAAACAGTCATGGTATAAAATACTACCTATGTAGGGATGATAGGTTGCGAGTGAAGATGAACGCTATCAAAAGGATCCTCACTCCCAGATAAAATACCAATAGCACTATAATAATGGCAAAGCCTATTGCCGCCAATTCCATAAGTCCCAATACACGTTCTCTCTATAGTCCTCTCATAATCAATATCTTGAGAGAAGGAAGACTCAACTTCCATCAAATTCTCCAATGCCAGTCAGAGTGAAAATATAACTCCTTTAATAATTCCATGCATTATGTCCTACTTAAAAGGACATAGCATAATAATATGCCCTGACCACTCAAGAAACTAAATCTCATAGTCAGAAACTAATAATGACCCTTGATGAACACCAATGAACCCATTTCCGATCTAAGAACTGCTCAATAATTCAAATGTCATCCATGACTGAGAGGGATATACAACATGACTCAGATCCCTAATGTTTAACCTCAAAGGGTTAAAGTAGTTACGATCTTTACTGGAGCATAAATTGACCCCAAATAGTTTGGATGAAGTTAATGATCTTCATTATCCATATCTAACTTTCTAGCTCAATATTGTGCCAAAAAATTTGAAAGACGTGATGAATTCTTGTCCACGTCTGTCAATAATGTTGCCCACTAGTATGACCGACCGTAGGACTCTACTAAACACTTTGATCTGGTACTAATACATTGGTGAAGCCTAGGCTTTGATACCAATTTTTTACGACCCAATTTCTTAGGTCATAATGGTGCCTACAATAGCCCACCGGTAGGTAAGACAAACCCCGTAGTCCATAACGGCTAGTAATAGACTACTCAAATAAAAATAGAAGGAATGCAAAATATCTTAAATAAAGATCAATACATAAATGAAACCCAAAACCTGGAGGTATCAGTACAAGAGCTTCTAATAATATAATAATAGTACAAAAGTGAAATATCAAAGGAATTATAATGATACAACTTATCTCTAAATACAACATAGAGACAAATCTAGTACATAAGAAGGAGGTAATTAATGCTCCATACGTCAGGAGCTCACTCTAAGTCTCCAAACCATGGTTTCTTCGCATGATGCACACATCAACTAAAATAACTCATACTATAATCACTACAAAAAAACCGAATTTAACAATGGATTTCTAGCAACAAGGTCATTTCCGTCGCTAATTAACGACTGAATTGCAACAAAATAGAAATTTTGTTGCTAAACAAATGAAATTAAAATTTATAGCCTAATTAGTGATGGATTAGCGACAGAATATAAAACTCATTGCTATATTTTGGTGGTAAATATTGGCGCCTTTATTTTGGTGATAAAATTAGCGACATAAATGGTGGAAATTTTTTTTTGACATGGTGGAGACGGAAATGGCAACAAAATTTTTGTCACTGGAAGTATTTTGCCCTTTTTAGAAAATATATTAGGTATATTTTTAATGAATAACTAGCAACGTATTTAAAATTCGTTGCTGAATCCGTTACCCGACCAACTAGTAGTATATTTTTAATAAATAACTCGCAACGGATTTTAAATTCGTTGCTAAAGCCGTTACCTGACCAACTAAATATTAGGGCTAAGTCTTTTATTTCACTTTGTTCTCAAAAAATTGTATTATCCGCCTCTCTCCAAAAACAATCTTCTTTCCCTTTTCTCTTCCTTTTCTCTCAATTGAGAAAAGGGAATCACTCAATATCAGTTGAAAAGGGTGTCGATCGGTGAATTTCAAATCTAAATTAGAGGTAAGATTCTATATCTCATAATTTTAGTTGTTTCTCCTCTTTTAATTTCTTAATTTCTATGTTAGAAGTCACTTGTAAATGATAGGTTTAGGGTTTTTTGAGCTCTTTCACTTAGGGTTCTTCGACTATTGTGTTAAAAAGTTCGATAAATGGTTATTTACTCGAAATGGGAACCGTATTTTTTTCTCAGAATTTTTGTTTGTGGGGTTTTTGATATTTTCTATTGCATGTTTATTAATCTGAAATTTCTTCAACAAATTTTCTAGTTGTGTGGTTGAATTTTAACCATTTTGCGTACACTAATTATTTTAGGATTTTTGAAATTTCTTTCTCTGACCCCGTCAAGTTATTTTTAGCACTTTTTTTATATAGTTGTGAAACTTCACTGCATTATATTTGCTTTATTTCATTGCAAATGAATGGAGGATGGGAATGACCTCATATAAGCAAATTCAGTAAATTGAAAATGTTGTTTGTAAGTTGGACAAATGTTTTAGTTTCTGAATTTTATGTTGCAAGTGTATATCTGTGGAAGAAGTTTAATGACAAATGATGTTATGAGAGGCTTGGCTATTGCATACTCTTTATAGATAGTTATATTATGGCTAACTACTACCCATTCCTGTCATGGATAATTACATAGTTACATAAAAAGCCATTTGAAAGTTGAACAAATACTTTATTTTCTGACGTCTATGTTGTACGTGTATATCTGTGGAAGATGATCAATTACAAATGCAATGGAATATTA
This sequence comes from Capsicum pubescens, assembly GCA_030864215.1. Classification (NCBI taxonomy): domain Eukaryota; kingdom Viridiplantae; phylum Streptophyta; class Magnoliopsida; order Solanales; family Solanaceae; genus Capsicum; species Capsicum pubescens. Next base: position 189,294,128 of record CM061548.1, read on the forward strand.
TGAGATACTTGGCTACTAAATACTTTTTCTAGATAGTTAATTTATATATATGTCACTACTTCCTGGCGGGATAGGAAAGGTTTTCTCTTAGGATATGTAATTGTTATTGGACATGTATGTAGGATGGGCTCTTCACCATTCCATTTATCGTCCCTCCCCTTTTCACAGTTGGGAAGTTGAAGCTAGCCAGTTTTTCAACCATTTTATTCTAAATATGAAGTCTTTCATTTATTTTTTGGCAGGGTAAGAATCTTGTTATTGGTAATATTGGGGACTCTAGAGATGTGCTGGCTACGAGAGGTGAGGATGATTCTCTCACTGCAGTGCAATTGATAGTAGACCTTAAGCCGAATTTACCAGGTGCATACATGTCTATATCTTACTGCCTCCACAGTGACATTTTTTATTTTTTCAAAATTGTGTTGATCAACAAAATTACCACTTATTTTTTTTCATTTAATGAACTTATCTATCTCCCGATAAGTGTTATGTCAGCTGTTCTAAGATAAATATTGCAAATGGCCATCAGATTTGAAATGGCACCATTCTGTTGCAATCTTACACATTCATGCATCCTTCCTCCCCAAGAAAAAAATATGTTTATCTTCCAAGTGTTATATCCCTTCCCCTCCCTGGTTTTAGCCTTTGTGCGTCTCTATAAATTTCAGCTTTCAGTCAAGCCTTCTCAAATTTTTTATGACAAATTCAAGAAAACATAAATGTTAGCTATTTGAGAGAAGTTGATAATGGTCAAAACTGTGAACGTTTGAGTTCAATGGTTAAAGAGATAGAATGATTAAGATCTCATCCGTCAACGGTGGTGACTATATCTTATAGAGTAAAGTTGTTATAGTGTGGGTCGAATTATCAATTCATATATGAAATCAGCCAATCGATCAACTCTAATCTCGAACTAGTTGAGATTGTCTATTCGAATCCTCTGTATCATATATGTCTCTTTGATGAATCGTGAGCAGATTTTTCATGTTTATATGACTTTAAAACAAATCAACTAGCATTCTGGTTTCTAAAATATTATTATAGACAATTTTTGGGTGCTTCAATTTCTGTTAAAGAATAACAATAATGAATCTTAATTTTTATATGACCACCACCATATTTATTTATTTTCACTTAATGAAACTTTAGTATTAACTAATCATCGTTAAATAAATCAGTAATTATGCTTAGTGTGGTTGGAAATGTCCCACTTAATTATTTTCTTATTTGGATTACCCCACCAGACAATACTTTCAAATATGAATTGAAAATACAGGAGACCATAGTATATGTATAGGTGGAGTAACTTCAGCCAAGATTTGTGTGTTTTCCCACCAAACCCCATTAATTCTAATATTTTTCAACTATACCTTTATGGGTTATTTGGTACGTGAGATAAAGTGTAATATTTTAGTTAAAGTTGCAAAATGTTAGTATCAATCTACTCGTATATGTAAGAACTTTGAAGGATATAGTCTTATTTAGTTGTTCGTCTCCTGTTTAATACGCCCATGGAGTTTATAATCTTTGGTGTACATATAACACGTTAAGGAAATTTCAATTGGCAAATCATGAAAAAAAGATTAAGTATATATAAAAAATAATCCTTAAATTTTGAATGACATATTTTAAAAAGCATGAGAACCTAAGCTCAAGTTAACAATAATATCCTTAATAATTTGAGCTGTTACGACTTACGTATATGCTTAGCATAAGGTTCAAACTAGTTCATGGACATTGAATTATTTCCTTTAGTCAACTGAATTTATAATTGATGAAATTTTAACTAATGATTCTGTAGTAGCTAGCTTGCCCAAACTTATCTTTAGACAACTAGAAAAAAAAATGAGTTTATTGGAAGTTAAATACAATTGAGTTCTTTAGATTTGAGAGCTAAATGATGCATCTAATCTAAGTAATATTTTAAAAAGACATAATATATTATCGTGCTCTTTAACTAATTGACTTCAATTTTCATTTATGTCCTCTAAATTTGGGTGTGAACAAGTAGACGATTAAATTTGTATAAAATTGAGAAAGTAAACACAGAGGCGGAGCCAACCCAGTAATAAGAGGGTCAAACCCCCTTCAACAAAAAATTAAATTATTAATACATGGTTAAAATATTTTTATTTATATATTGTAGATGTTGAACCTCCTTCGGTGAATTTTTCTTTGGATTTTGAACCCCCAAAAATCTTGGCTCCACCTCTGAGTAGACACATATATTTTGTGTGGCATCCTATGTGGTAAATTCATGTCTTATATGGCGCTGTACTATGTCACATACGAATCCTTTGTATCATCTACCCTATTGATCAAAATTTCACACTTTACAATGATCATCTAAAACTTGCTTATTTCTTTTATTTAAGTAGTGGTCAGCTATTACAATTTTGGAGTGCATATGATCATTCAAGTATCAACAATTTCATTTGGTTTCAACTGTCCTAGTAAAACATGAACTACAACTTCTAAACTTCTGTAATCAGCTATAGATATTTAAATATATTATTTCTTGAATACACTTTTCTTATGTAAAGAGAGTTTGACTAACACAAGGATTATTGTCTGTATGTGAAATTTTACACCCCCTTGAAATGTTGAATGTTCTCTCCCATGTGATTGCATACACACATGGTCATGATGGAAAATATTTCGTTGATGAACGTTCCCGAATCGTCCATGTAAGACTAAATCTTAATGTAATAGTTGACTTAATTCTTATTTTTTTTAGTTTAAAGTAGTTTTGGCATCTAATCATTTTTAGGTACAATCCATTATAATTTCACTTCCTCTATTTACAGGAAAGATTTGAAGAAATATAATGAGAAAAAACATTATCAGAATCTAATATTGATTAAATTGAAGCACATTACCAAGATACCATAGGAGAAAAGAAGCGAAGAGTTTTTGGTCTTGGATATTAAGAAAAAGGCTACTATGTGCAAACTCTTTGTGTTTCTTGTGGAAAGACTTCATCTTCAGCTTCTCATGAATTGTGTTTAACTTTTGCTATCTTTGGTATTATGGATGATGTGGGTTGTTTTAAGGATAGTTGGTTGATGTTTGGTACTATGGATGTTTTGGACATAATTGTGTTTAGATGTTGCTATGTTTGGTATTGTGGATGTTTAGATTTTGCTATCTATATATGTGGGTTCTTTTATATAAATTTTGGATATTTTAAGAAGATTCTGCTATCTATATATGTGGGTTCTTTTATATGAATGTTGGATATTTTAAGAATTTTAAAAAATTGGGGACTAAATAACAAAAATTTTAGCGATGGACTAGCAATGAAATATTTGGTTACGAAATAATCAAAACGACGAAATACAACATGAAATTAATAACGATATTTATAAATATAACAACGAATATATTTGTTGCTAAAAAATGACAACGAATATAGGTCATCTCTATGACGTTGCAAATCTAGCAACGAATTTTATTTTTTCCATTGCTAAATGGTTAGCAACGCGCAATATAGCAACGACTAATATTCCATCGCTGATCCATCTCTAAACGGCTTTAGTGACAGATTTATGTTGATTAGCAATGTTATCAGTCTGTTGCTAAACGCATTTTTTTGTAGTGAATCTGCAGGCTGCAGAAGTGTAGTATGAGTACCAAACTAATGGTACTCAGTAGCCAACTACCAATTGAACTCCAAAGACAAAACTGATATATACAATATATAAACATAGTGAAAACTACACCAAAGAGTCCATAAATCATATCAATAGACAATGATATAATAAGGAACCACTATCCTATTTATGTTTAAGAGTCAAACATAAAAAGACTAGCTAATATCAGGGATGAACTATCCTATTCTAGTCATATTCATGAATCTCAATACTATACCTTATATCACTGACAAATATGCAAGGTATAAGTAGATGGAAGATACATCCAAATATACAATGCCAAGAAATGAGTATATAATCAAGTAAATAAAAGAAAGAAGGGATATACGGTAATACCATAGCTAAATATAACTAAGTATGGATATATATAAGGGTACATCTTCGAGATCCATTCGATGTACAACCTAAGTCACCAGAAGAGATGTTTTAGACCTCATAACCATAGAAAGATATAGGTCCAGGAGACTCAGGGTTCTAATCTATAGATAAAGTCATCAGACGGTCATGCATAATAATATAATCGCATGATAAAAGAGGTTGGAATCACACCACTAGTATTGGTATCAAATCAATGACAAATCTTCCATAAACTAACCATAATAATGATAATAACAATATCAATAATAATGCGAGTAACCAAAAAATCTAGATAACCTAATATCTTATTGAGAACTATTCAGGCATATGAGGATATGCTTTGGGTTTGTGTGATTGCTTATGCTGGCAATTGTGTGATTGCTTATGCTGGAAATTGGCCCTTTTTGAGTTATTGTATGGTAGGAGGTGTAGATCTCTTATTTGTTGATTTAAGCTTGGTGAGGAAGATTTGTTTGGTCCCAACTTAATTTACCAGGCTATGAAGGTAAAGGTGATTTGGGATAGGCTTAAGCCTGCCCAAAGTCACCAATAATCCTATGCAGATGTTAGGCGTAGGGACTTGGAGTTTGAGGTTGGGGATAAGGCTTTTCTCAAGTTATCTCCCATGAAGGAAGTAGTGCGGTTTGGTAAGAAGGAGAAGCTCAGTCCCCGATATGTCGGTCCTTATGATGTTTTGTATAGAATTAGTAATATGGCTTATAAGCTGGAGTTTCCTTCTATCTTGAGATTGGTTCATCTGGTCTTTAATGTTTCTATGGTAAGGAAGTGCATTGGTGATCCTTCTTCAATTATTCCCATGGAAGTTTGGGTCTCACGGATTCTCTGTCTTATGAAGAAATCCCAGTTGAGATATTGGATAGGTAAGTTCTTTGGTTGTGGACAAAGGATATGGCTTCGGTTAAGGTTTTTTGGTGAAACCATAAGATGTAAGAAGCTACATGGGAAGTGGAGGAGGACATGAAATCTAAATATCTGCATTTATTTTTTGCTCCTAGGATTCGTGCGGAAGGTATGTGTGTTCAACACATTTTTATTTTCAGAGGTTGTTAAAGGAAATATTAATATCTTTGGCTCTTTGTTTTCAAACTTTGTCAAAGATCAAAAATATATTTTATATGCAAATGACTCGAGCGTGTGGTTACCCCTACCTTATTTGTCATTTCAGGATGAATATTCCTAGCGGGGGAGACTGAAACGCCCTGGTTTTTGGAACTTAGAAAATTTCCTGGAATTTCGGTCTTTGCAACAAAGATGATTCATGGGTATGAGCCATATGTTGGGGTATGGATGGTATGGTCCAGTCGTATGCTGAGTAGTGTTGGTTGGTAGGATAGATTTTTGTAACTAAAATAGATATGACTTAGGGATAAGAATCGTATTAGTGGGTACGAATCATTTGGTTCCTTAACTTAATCTTAGTCTTGGTTACTTAGGTTGTATCTGAGTATGAGTGGCTCACCATAAGCTGTAAGATAGGGTACGAGTCATACCCAGGACTCATAAGGTGGACAGTTTCTAAATCTTTCTTGGGTTTAAATCTTCCAAGGGTACAAATCGTATACTTTGGATACAGCTTTGTTGGATGTGTCATATTCTAGACAGTGTTGGATCCAATGGTTGAGTCTAGGATATGAGTGGATAGTACCACTTGTATTGGAGGGTACGACTCATGAGAGTCAATCGTACCCCTAGAACGAGATTTTGTGCAACTTAAGTGGGGGTATTCTAGATATTTTCCCACTTATCCTAATAAGGTCCCATGACTTCTAACCTACTTGGAAGGTTATCTACTCTATTATTCCATTCATTAACACTTAGAAACTTTTCTACACACTATAATTTTCTCAAAAGTTTTTGGGCAAGAAAAGCTAGGGCTTCAACTAGAGGATTGATTTGGGGATTGTCTTGGTGATTTCTTTCCATCATCATCTTGGTTTGAGGCATTTTCTCTTCCCTCATTGTTAATTCTAACTAGAATCATGGTTTTTATGAATGTTTTCATGACTTCATTAATTGTATAATTTTGGTTTTCAAATATGAATTGGGGGTTTTGATATTAAATAGTTGGTGATGGTTTTCCATGGTATTGATTATGCTTTATGTGCATTAATGGTGGTTTTGGATGATTGGATCGGATGGAAATGGTTTAATGGTAATTGGAATTAGTTTTGGTTATATTATGCCCCCAATGTGTTTGACAAAATGCCTATAATAATGTTTTTATTGCATTGAGTATTTTAATGAAACTCTTGCTTGTTTTAAAACTCGATAAAGGAATTATGCATGGTTTAAATAGCTTGGAAATTTAAAATGGTTATACTTGTGGGGTACATGTGACAACGCTCAAGCGCACATGCAAGAGTACGTGGTCTTATCAAGTAGTAAAGTGGCCTTCAAGAAGCCAAGTATCAATCCAACAGAGACTTGATATAACAACGGTTCAATTCTAGTTCGCAGTTTTGATTAATTTTGTGCAAGAGTAACCAAATAGAGATTTTGAAAATTGTGAATTAAAACTAAAGTAAGCAATGCAAAAATTAAAGTCTTGAAACCATCAATGGAACAAAGACTAGGGTTAAATCACTTCGAACAATCATACTATGTTATTAAACTTCATTCGTTAACTTGTTTATCTTGGTTGTTAATTCATAGGATTAATTGCATGATCATGGTCTCTTGACCTCTAGCCATTTACCTAATATGGACATTACAACTACATCCTTGAACGGGGATGTAATAGTACAATTAAGCTATTCAAGCTATCATCCTACGTTTGAATCAAGTAAGGCATCTAACTACATCCCTATCCTAGACACTAATTTGAATCCCTTATTTTATAAAAGAATACAAACCCTTCTTTGTTTGTTCCCACGTTCTATCTCCCTATTCCCTCTCTCAAGATCAAAAGTTCGACAATATATGTATTTTACAGGTGATAAATCCATAAAATAATTAAAACAAAAATAAACAAACAACCAAATATGATAAGCAAATCCAAAAAAATCAATCCAAAATAATAATACTCATGTTCTTGGCTTTAGCCCCAAAAAGAGGGTTTTTAGTCGATAATATTCATAATCACGATCTAGATTATTGAATATATGTTATGATTATTGAATATATGTTATGATAATTAAAAACTAATTAAAGAAAGATTAAAATAAAACCTAAACAGTAGAACCTCCTCCAAAATTTCTCCACGATGTTACTACATGTTTAATGTTGTCCTCTTGTCAGAGGTGTGCAATGTAATATATATGGTGGAATAATACCTAACCTTCCAAGAATAGGTCAATGTAATATATTTTAAAGTGGGATACTCCCTAATTCTTGTAGGAGTATAAGATTATCACGTGATCCAAGATTATTCCCACCTAATATTCCCCCCACCAACCGTAAAATGCATGCCAAAACAATCCCAAACTGTGTAAAATTGAAATTGTCAATATTGAAGCGGTGGAATAAATCATGTGTCGCATGCAGTAGTGCTCCAAAATGGAGGGTGTGTTGCACATATATCACACACCTCCACTGGAATTTTCATCTCACAATTTTTCTAAGACACGGGAGCATTGAAATACAACATACGATGCACACTCATCGCGCATACACACTGGATATTGCGTCCGGAAATTTGGTTATGTCTTTCATCCCATCTTTCATTCCTTGTATCATAGTGTATTTCCCATGGATTTCCAGCCTTTATATCATCAATATATCACCTTATTCATCTCACAAAACTTCCTACAATATCACACACCATGAATTAGAGATTATGACAACACAATATACCCAACGATGAAACAAAATAAGAGCTAAGATAAAGTTAATTCTCCATGATCTTCAACTTTATGTTTTGACTCTTGACTTATTCAAATTAAACTTTTTACCTTTCAAACAAGTTATTCCACTCATAATTACACATTTAAACCATTTGGAACAAATTAAACTCATTAGAATAAAACAAAATCAACTAGACTCGCAACTAGCTTAAGCTAGTAAAAATAATTTTCTAGATTAAACTCTAAATGACTCAATTAAGTGCAAACTTGTTTGGAAAAAACTTGGAATATTTTAATCATATCCTTGGACACTCAAATTCTTATTTATATCAATATTAAAACATAATGCACACGAATTCTTTTCAAAACAAGACTAAATAAGCTAAAATAGTAACACTAGAATGCATAAATACACCCAACACCAACATGGAATCCCCCAAGTGGTTTAATATGATAAATAGTAGGGCACTTGGAAGTCCCCTTAAACCTATATGTGGTTGGCTATGGATAGTACTTGTAAGTATGGTCGGTATGATGATACCACCATTAAATAGCCTTGGTTAATAAATGGTAAATGGATTTGTTGGTTTCTTGGTAATATTTTTAATTGGGAAATAATGGCAGGATGTATAGAAAATCCATAGAATGTGGAGGTTGTGGGGGGGACCAAAATTGAAAACTCATATTTGCCGGTGTGAGGTTGGTCTCGGTGACCGTGTGCATACTGTCACACTATATTTTTGGGTATTTACTAGTTATCCCAGATTTTTCTTTCCTGGTTGTACGGCTTCATACACTGGGGCCCTTTTAGCTGGGGGAGCAGCTGAACCTATATAGCCCGTGGGTGGTTTAGTATAGCAAAGATACACAACCCAGGTAAAGATTTTAAAGGCATGCTTAACTCAATCCCCTTTATCGATATGGTTATATATATGTGTATAGTTGTATGATATCGATGGTTTTACTTGGTTTTATAAATGACATTATTTTATCCTTATCTTGAAATTATTCTATCATTCACCCGCTAACCCATCTACTGGCGGCTGTATACCCACGCTATGATGGAGTCGACTTTTCTACTCCTCCTACATAGTAATTTACTCAGGTATCAACATTTGGACTAAAGTGGTAAGCTTTCATCCTTTCGAGAGGCTCTATTTCATATTATGGATATTTCAAGACACTTTGATTTTATTTTGGATATTGGTTTTGGCCATGGGTAGTTGCATATCCCAACTAAATTTTATTACTCTTTTGATTAGAGGATTTGTGTCACTATTATAGGTTGGAATGAGCGAGATCAATATTAGTGTTAGCCTTGGCATTGGAATAAGCTGGAGGGCTGACGTCATTAGAGAATAATTGTTGGTTGTTCCATTATATATAATTTTGAGATTAATTATACTATGTTTTAGAATATCTTTGGTTATGGCCTGGTTTATGGACCTTATTTTAGTATCATTTTGGCATGGTTGGATTTTTGGTATGGAATGGTTAGACTCGATTGGGTCGGTCACAGTTGTGATCTTATCCAGAGTCTTCATGTGAGTTATTACACTATCTTGTAATATGATTGAACTTCAACCAACTTAGGGCAGGCAGCTTGAAGTTGGGTTGGGTAACGGGGTTGGTCTCCGATCTAGGTCACACTTGGGATTCCCATTATGATAAGGCCCCCAGGCGGGTCGCGTTAAGTTGGTATCAGAGCTTAGTTTCATGGTTAATTAGGATTCCACAAAGTCATGTCGAGTAGAGTCTCTTTTAGGAGTGTGTATCGTGCCACACTTATAAGGGAGAGGCTATAAGGAATTTAGGAATGTTTAACTTTCTTGGTATTCTATTCTTAAGATTGTAGTCTCAATCCTAGAATCTTCTCTAATACTTTTTTGTTCATCTTTTAGATCATGCCTCGTATATCTAGAACATAAGAAAATTCTTCTATCCCATCTGGGTGTAATGCTGAAGGGGTGAATCCTACTTATGGGGTTCATCTTTGATCTCACAGTCCCATCCCTGATAGTTCTGGAGTTCCACCGGTTACTACTAGTCCTCCTAAAATTGAGGTGACTAATGCATAATTTTGTTAGTCTATTTATATCATTTCTCAGATGGTCGCTGCTCAGGCTAAGCGAGGTGTGTCTGGTACTTTGTCTGCTGAGGCCAAAAGGGTTGGCCACTTTATGAAGATGGGTTCTCCCATTTTTTTTGGAGTAAAGGTAGAGGAGGATCCACAGGTCTTCTTGGATAAAATGGAAAAGATATTTTGGGTGATGCCGACCACCATTATGAAGGGTGTAAACTTTAAAGCTTATTACCTCAATGATGTTGCATATTAATAGCATGAAGAGTAAGATAGGGATAGGGGTGATATGGAAGAATCAGTCTTATGGGATACTTTTTCTAAGGACTTCTTGGATTGTTTCTTTCCACAATAGCTGAGGAAAGTAAAGATGGAGGAGTTTGTGAACCTCAACCAAGGAGGATATCTGTCAAGAAATATGCCCTGAAGTTTTACCAATTGTCGAGGTATGCTCCTGATTTAGTTGCTGACAAATGAGCAAGAATGAGGAAGTTCACTTCTAATATAAATCTGGATATGATTTTAGAGAGAAAAACCGCCTTACTGATTAAAGATATGGATATCTCTTGGTTGACTATTTATATGTAACAAGTGGAGGATGAAAAAAGGTATCGAGCGGAGTTTGGGGATAGACATGGTAAAAAGAGAAGGTTTTTTGACAAGGGAGGTTCTCAGTCTCAGGGTAGTTGGGATGGTGGCAAATAGAAAAAAAGTGGGGGAGTTCTAGCTCTTACTCTTCTGCTAGTGCTCCTTACCAGGCGGGCGATAGGCATCATCAAGATGATGATGATTTCCAAGCACTAAGTGCCCAATATCAGGAAAGTGGAGCTCAGTTAGTTTATTCATGACCTCCTTGTCGGTTTTGTGGTCATCCTCATTGGGGTTATTGCGATGAAAAAAGGGGAAAATGTTACAAGTATGGCCAGGAAGGACATTGACTCAAGGATTGTCTGGTTAATAAGGTTTCTACTGAGGCAAATAAAATTCATCTAGTTTTATTTTCTTCTTCTACACTTCTTCTATTACTTCTCCTAGTTCTAGTATTGGTTGGAAAAGGTTGTATGCTTTGGTGTCCCGACAGGAATCCGAGGCATCACCTGATGTCCTTATTGGTACGTTATAGCTTTTCTTATGTGATGTATATTGTTTTCTAGATTTGGGGTCCACTCTCTCGTATGTGACTCTTTATGTGGCTATATCTTTTGGTTTTGATTCGAAAGTTATTTCGTATCTTTTTCCTATTTCTACCCCGGTAGGTGACTCAATTATTGCTAAGAAAGTCTATAGGGTGTGTGTGGTATCTATTTATGGCAAATAGACCTTGGTGGTTCTGTTTGAGTTGGGTGTGGTAGATTTTGATGTCATTCTCAGCATGGATTAGCTACACTCTTATTATGCATCCTTGGATCATCGAACCTGCAGGGTTATCTTTAGGTTTCCTCATGAGCTGATTCTAGAATGAGAGGTTGGTTCTTTAGCTCCTAGGGGGAGATTTATTTCTTATCTTAGAGCTTAGAGGATAATCTATAAAAATTGTCTTTATCACTTGGTCCGGGTTAAAGATTCTAACTTGGAAGGTCATTCTTTCTGGTCGGTTCCAGTGGTTAATAAGTTTTCAGAGGTCTTTCTGGATGATCTTCCTGGTGTTCCTCCGAATGGGGAAATTGAGTTTGGTATTGATCTAATTCCGAACACTCATCTAATTTTTATTTCTTCGTAGAGAATGAATCCAGCTGAGTTGACAAAACTCCAGGAGCATCTTAAGGATCTTCTAGATAAGGGGTTTATTCATACTAGTATATCACCGTGGAATGCACCGATGTTGTTTGTGCACAAGAATGATGGTTACCTTCGAATGTACAGTGACTATAGGGAGTTGAACAAAGTGACGGTCAAACACAAGTATCCTTTTCCAAGGATAGATGCTTTGTATGACCAGTTGCAAGGTGCCAAGTTCTTTTCTAAGATTAGATCTTCGGTATGGGTACCATTAGGTAGAAATTATTGAGGCGTATATCCCTAAGATAACTTTTCGTACCCGATATGGGCACTTTAAGGTTTTGGTAATGTTATTTGGGTTAACTAATGCTCCAGCGGCATTTATGGATCTGATGAATAGGGTTTTTTATCAGTATTTAGATTTTTTTCATTATTGTGTTTATTGATGACATTCTAGTTTATTCAAAGAGTGAGGTAGATCATGCTAATCACTTCCATGTGGCGTTACTGGTCTTAATGGAACAACAACTGTATGACAAGTTCTCCAAGTGTAAGTTTTGGTTGAACATTGTAACTTTTTTGGGTCATATTATTTTTAGTTAGGGAATCATGGTGTATTCGTAAAAGGTTGTTGTGGTGAAGAGGTGGACTAGACCCATAACTCCATCTAAAATTTGAAGCTTTTTGGGTTTAACCGGGTATTATAGGCAGTTTGTGGAAAGCCTTTCATCGATATCTTCTCCTTTGACTATGTTAACTCAGAAGAATGTCAAGCTTTCTTGGTCAGATGCTTATGAAAGGAGTTTTGAGAAGCTGAAGGATAAGCTAACTTCAGCTCTAATTCCGACTTTGCCAAAAGGCAATGATGGGTTCGTTGTTTATTGTGATGCATCTCAGGTAGGGCTTGGTTGTGCTTTGATGCAACATGGGAAGGTGATTGCCTATGCTTCCAGGAAGTTGAAAGTTAATAAGAGTAACTATCCTACTCATGATTTTGAGCTGTTGGCGGTTGTGTTTGCTTTGAAAATGTGATGGCATTATTTGTATAGTGCTCATGTGAATATCTTTACTGATCGTAAAAGTCTATAGTATGTGTTCACTCAAAAGGAGCTTAATCTCAGGCTGAGAAGATGGCTTAAACTTCATAAGGATTATGGTATGTGTCTTCACTATCATCCAAATATGGCTAACGTGGTTGTTGATGCTCTTAGCTGGTTATCTATGGGGAGTTTGGCTCATGTGGAGGAAAGAAGGTGGGAATTGGTGAAGGATATTCACTCTTGGCTAATCTTGGAGTTTCTCCTCTTAGACTCCAAGGATGGTGGTGTGATGGTGCAAGAAGTGGTTTGATCATCTCTTGGTGTGGAGATCAAGGAGAACCAAGTGTTTGATCATATCTTAACAAAAAATCAAGAGTGATATTGGTGGGAAAAAGGTAGTGGTGTTTGAGATTGATGGTGTTGGTACTTTATAGTACCAAGAGAGGTTGTGTGTTCTTGATGTTGATGGTTTGCGACAAAAGATGTTGGTTGAGGTACATTAGTCACACTATGTTGTTCATCCCAGTTCGAATAAGATGTATCATAATCTCAAGGAGATCTATTGGTAGAATGGTATACAGAAGGATATGGTTGATTTTATGGACAAGTGCATAGTGTGACAACGGGTTAAGGTTGAGCACATGAGGCCTGGAGGGTTGTATCAAGATATTGATTTTCCCGAGATGAAATATGAAGTGATCAATATGGACTTTGTTACCTATCTTCCTCGATCTTAGAATCAATATGATTTAGTTTAGGTCATCGTGGATAGGTTGACTAAGTCTGCGCACTTTTTGCCAGTACGGACAACCTTCTCGATAGAGGATTATGCGAAGTTGTATCATCAGGAGATTGTGAATCCGCATGGGGTGCCCGTTTTGATTATTTCTGTTCATGGCATGCACTTTACATCTCACTTCTGGTGATCTTTTCAAAAAGGGTTGGGTACTAAGGTTAGTTTGAGTACTTCTTTCCACCCGTAGATGGATGTCCAAGTGAAGAGAACTATGTAGGCATTGGATGATATGCTTTGGGATTGTGTGATTGATTATGGTGGCAATTGGGTTGATCATCTATCTTTGGTGGAGTTTTCTTACAACAATAACTATCATTCTAGTATTGGTATGGCCTCTTTTGAGGTATTGTAAGGTAGGAGGTGTAGATCTCCAATTGGTTGGTTTGACCTTTGTGAGGTGGATATGTTTAGTCCCAACTTGGTTTACCAAGCTATAGAGAAGGTGATTTGGGATAGGCTTAAGGCTTCCCAAAGTCGCCAAAAGTCCAATGCAAATGTTAGGCATAGGGACTTAGAGTTTGAGGTTAGGGATGAGGTTTTCCTTAAGGTATATCCCATGAAGGGAGTAGTTCAGTTTGGTAAGAAGGGAAAGCTCAGTCCCCAGTATGTTGGTCCTTATGAGGTTTTGCAGAGAATTGGTAATATTGCTTATGAGCTAGACTTGCCTTCTATCCTGATCTTGGTTCATGTGGTCTTTCATGTTTCCATGCTTAGGAAGTGCATTGGTGATCCTTCTTTGGTTGTTTCTTTAGATGGATTGGGTCTCATGGATTCTCTGTCTTATGAGGAAATCCCAGTTGAGATCTTGGAGAGGTAAGTTCATTGATTGCGAACCATGGATGTGGCTTTGGTTAAGGTTCTTTGTCGGAACCATAAAGTAGAAGAAGCTACATGGGAAGCGGAGGAGGACATAAATCCCAAATATCCGCATTTGTTTTCTGCTCCTGGGATTCATGCAAAAGGTATATTTCTTCAATACATCTTTATTTCAGATTTTGTTAAAGGAAAGATTAATATCTTTGCTTCTTTGTTTTCAAACTTTGTGAAAGATCGGAAATATATTTGACAATGCAAATGACTCGTCCTTGTAGTTACCCCTACCTTTTTCCTCATCCGGGGATAAATTTTCCTAGTGGGGGAGACTTAAACACCCTAGTTTCTGGACCTTAGAAAATTTCCTAGAATTTTGCTCTCTGGACCCAATACTACTTAGGGTTACGAGCCGTATGTTGGGGTACGGATGGTATGGTCTAGTCGTATTCTGACCAGTGTTGGTTAGTGGGATGGATTTCGGTTACTACAATGGATACGACTTAGGGGTACGAGTCTTATTGGTGGATACAGATCATTTGGTTCCTTAACTTAATCTTAGACTTAGTTAATTAGGTTTTATATCTGTAGGAGTGTCTTACCATGAGCCATAAGCTAGTGTATGAGTCGTACCCATGACTTTTAAGGTGGGTTGTATTTAAATCTTCCTTAGGTTTAAATCTTCTAGGGGTATGGATCATATGCGTTGGATAAATCTTGGTTGGATGAGTCGTATGCTGGACAATGATGGATCCAAAGGTTTAGTTTAGGATACGAGTTGAGTGTACCACTCGTATTGGAGGGTACGACTCGTAAGGGTCAGCGTACCCCTGGGATGGGTTTTTGTGCAACTTAAGTAGGGGTTATTTTGGATATTTCTTCACTAATCCTAATAAGGTCCCATAACTTCTAACATACTTGGAAGGTTATATACCCTATTATTCCATTTATTAACACTTATAAACTCTTCTAAACACACAATAATTCTCTCCAAACCTTTTAGGCAAGGGGAGCTAGGGTTTCAACTGGATGATTGATTTGGGGCTTGTCTTGGTGATTTCTTTCCATCATGATCTTGGTTTAAGGCATGTTCTCTTCCCTCATTGTTAATTCTAACTAGAAGCATGGTTTATATGAATATTTTCATGACTTCATTGATTGTATGATTTTGGTTTTCAAATATGAATTGAGGGTTTTGATATTAAATGGTTGGTTATGGTTTTCCATGGTTCTAATTGTTCTTTATGTGCATTAATGGTGATTTTGAAAGATTGGATATCATGGGAATTATTTAATGGTAATTGGAATTGGTTTTTGTTATATTATGCCCCCAATGTGTTTGACAAAATTCCTATAATAATGTTTTCATTGCATTTAGTATTTTAATGGAACTCTTGCTTGTTTTAAAACTTGGTAAAGAAATTATGCATGGTTTAAATGTCTTGGAAAGATAAATGGCTAAATGGTTATGCTTGTGGGGTACATGGAATCCTCCATGTGGTTTAATATGGTAAATAGAAGGGCACTTAGAAGTCCCCTTAAACCTATATGTGGTTGGCTATGGATAGTACTTGCAAGTGTGGTCGGTATGGAGATACCACCGCTAAATGGCCTTAGTTAATAAATGGTAAATGGATTGGTTTGTTTCTTGGTAATGATTTCAATTGGGCAATAATGGAGGATTGTGTAGAAAAGCCACGGAAGCTGGAGGTCTGAGGGGGGACCAAAACTGGAAACTCATATTTGCCGATGTGAGGTTGGTCTTGGTTACCGCGTGCAAGATGTCACACTATATTTTAGAGGATGTACTATTCATCCCAGGTTTTATTCCCTAGTCATAAGACTTTACGCGCTGGGTCCCTTTCATCAGGGGGAGCTTAACCCATATAGCCCGTATTAGGTAAAGGTTTTAAAGGCATGCTAAACCCGGTCCCCTTTCCCGACATTGTTATATATATATATATATATATATATATATGGTTGTATTCATATGAATGGTTTTACTTGGTTTTATAAATGACATTATTTTATCCTTATCATAAGATCATGCTAGCATTGACCTGTTAACCCGTCTACTGGCAGCTATATACCTATGTTATGTTGGAACCTGCCGTTCTACTCTTCCTACATAGTGATTGACTTGGGTATCAGTATTTGGACTGAAGTGGTATGCTTCCATCCTTTTGGAAGGATCCATTTCATATTATGTATATTTATAGACACTTTGATTTTATTTTGGATATTGGTTTTTGCCACGGTTGGGGTTATATCCCAATAGTATGTTATTACTTTTTTGGTTATAGGCTTTGTGGTACAACTATAGGTTTGAATGGGTGGGATCGGTATTGGTTTCGACCTTGGCATTGGACTAAGATGGAGGGATGAAATCATTGGACGATATTATTGGTTGTTCCATCGTATTTCATTTGGTGATTAATTATACTATGTTTTGGAACTTCTTTGGTTATGGCCTGGTTTATGGTCATTGTTTCGATATCGGTTCTGGATGGTTGAATTGTTGTTGCAGGATGGTTGGACTCGATTGGGTTGGTCATAGTTGTGATCTTATCTTAGAGTCTTTATGTGAGCTATTACACTATCTTGTAATATGCTCAAACTTCAGCCCTCAGGGAAGGCGGCTGGAGGTTGGGTTGGGTAACGGGGGTGGTCTCCGGTCCTGGTCAGGCTTTGGACGCCCATTACGACAAGTCCCCTAGAAAAGTCACATCATATACGTACCCCCACCACCCTTAGCTCGAAAGGTTCAATCAATATACAACACACAAGGCATAGTCATCACCCATATTTTTACAACCGTCCCATACTAGCTGATAGATATAGGTGCATACTAGTGATAGGCGATGCACATGAAAAAATGAATGCAATAGATTCCACAATACCATAATCATCATCATCATAACTGTCATCATCATAATCAACCTCCATCCTTGCCGGGTATATAATCATCACAACATCCTTCAGCCTTGTTGAGTATTAATATCATCATAGTAATATCCTCCGGCCTTACCGGGTATCATCACATCATTATAATATCTTGGCTTTGTCGGGCATCATCATATCATCATAATTTCCTCTTGCCTTTTAGGGCATCATCATATCATCATAATATCCAGATCAATGTTAAATAATAGAGAGCAAGCCCCAAGAGGGTTAAAGTAAATAACAAGCCCCATGAGGCTAAAGTAAATGACAAGTCCCACGAGGGCTAAAGTAAATAGATATGAAAATAGAAGAAAGTTAGAACATATTTCCATAATTCATTTTCATCAATAATACCACTTTATCGATTAAATATATATACAATAGGTGCACAGAATCAAATCGTGGCTAAAAAGAGTGTTAGTTCGTAAATACATTGCTCGAAATGATCTTCAGGACTAAACCATTATAAAGTATAGTAAGGGTTGGAATATTTGATGACCATAGTAAATAATCATGTCTAATCATTGAACGAAATCAGTCTCGATCAGTTCTTTAAAACATCATTATTAGACTCTTTTATGTATATCAATTATCCATTTAGTTAGGCATTTATTATCATAAAAAATTGTTTTTAGATGAAAAGTTGGTTTTAATTATTTTATTTAGGAAGAATTGTCATAAGATCACATTTCAACTAGAATCACATTATTTACCGATATAATGATCATGAATGTACCGAACCTATGCATGCCATCACTAGTATTCAAACATTGTTATCATAAACATCATACCATATCTTCCTCCCACCCATACCGGAGAGATATGTAAATAAACACACACACACACGCACACACATATATATATATTCATAAGCTACAAACGTATCCTCTACAAGGACAATTACTCCCTGGATATATAACTCATATCATAACATGGACCTTGGCCCAATCATGTGTACAAAATAATCACAACATCATAATCACTGCCTTAGGACCATATACATATCTGAAACTCATATATATAATCATGTCACATATAGGAGGCATCTCACCTCTAGGAGGCATAATGCATCCATAATCATAACTCAGAACTACGAGGCACATCACATTTATGAGACATCTCATATCTATAGATCATGTATCATGACTATGAGGAATATCATCTTTATAGGACAATTATCATATCTAAGAGGAATAACATCTCTAAAGTCCCAATATCACATCTAAGAGGGAATAACATCTCTAATTCCCCAATATCATATCTTATAGGTAATAATGTCTCTAAAGGCTCAATATCGCATCTAAGAGGAATATCGTGGCTCTAAGTCATTAGTCATTATCCGAGAAAAATACCATCACTATTTAGCGAACTACCAAATAACCTTACACAAAGGTTTACTAGTCTTAACTATACCCAACATTTGTAATTAAGTCTTCAAAGACTAACACAAATCATTGCCTAAGATGGCCGGACGATCCCGTTTATAATCCTCAATTTCCTTATTTAGGAAACTTATACCCCAAACTAGGCTAAGGAATCTTATTCAACTTATAGATGTCAACTAAGCCATAACCAATCCCAAGATAGGAATTTAAACTAGAAATATGAGAATTTAGATCCATTCAACCCAAATTACGATTTTGAGATCACTAGACTAGCTCAACTAAGGTTAATCATTATAATCATGATTCCAACACTTAAACCACATCCCAAACCTAGAATTATATCATATCCATGCTATAAATTAGTCTAATATAGGGAAAGAGAAATAGAATATTAAAAGGGTACTAAGCGATTCACCTTACGGGTCCAAACCCCTCTTCTAATCCCAAAGAAGTTGACAATCAAGACTAAGTCATTCTACTTATAATCAATATTAATATTCACATTCACACACAATATATATCACACATCATCTACAAATAAGAGTAGGTAGAAGACTACGTCAAAGACAAACCCCAGAACCTCACATCATTCACCAATATCCATCTTCACTTCACAATCCCAAAATGTCGTCACACTATCAAATAATAATCTACACATCAATATAAGTCTAACGATACCCATATTGTAGTATTATGATTTAGGTCCAAAAATGACACCCTAAGTGGGTTACACTTATGGAAAACGTATTTTCAAGGTCAAACCAATGTTCATATATGAACAAGGAATCATAACCCTCACAAAATGGGTGAAAACATAGTAAATTTTGGGCTAAAATCAAGCCCTAAGCTATATTGGGGTTTTGAAAAAAAACCAAGAAATTCATCAATAAAGTAATGAAATCTTAACTTAATTTTGATGAAAAACATGGTAAAAGATGTTAATCAAGCTCCCAAGACACCCATAAGACTCAATTTTGAGATATTATGCTCATTAGGAGATTTAGGTCTCAAAGATGGTTCAAAAAGACGAAAACATGATTTATAGGCTCCTTATATACCCATACCAGGTATGGGGATGTCTCTATCAGGATACTAGGGACTATAATCCCACTATCACGATCACAATAGGTCATGTACGATCGCGATGCACCAGTACCAACAAAGTCAAAACTTATTTTTGACCCCTGAAACTCATTTAGAATCCAGTTCTTGCAAACAAACTATGTAATCTAACTAAATTCGACGTTTTGGATGCGTTGGTGTAGTTGGAATTTTCATACAAGGTTGTTTAGACCATTTGTGGTCCCCACAACTATATCTATTAATTTTCCCATATTTCTACCAATAGGTCGGAAAGTTTCAATGAATTGGGACCCAAAAAAAGGCCTACCTAGACTTAAATTGATATTCCCGATCTGTTGGTTTAGTTAGAATTTGCATCTGAGATATTCTTACTGAATTTTTTGATCAATGGCCATTTGGATCCAGTGAAGATCTCAAAATAAGGAATTTGCTTTAAAAACCAAATGAATTGCCCGATAACCAAACTATCGGTCCCAACAAATCATAAATGAATTGGGGAAGCTATGGAGAAGATACACAAAAATATGAAAAATGACTAGAAGGGTCATTATATTGGAGTCATTTGATATGTAGGGAATTTATTTTATGGGTTCATTTGTGAGTTCTTTTGGGATGAAATATATATTGCTGACAGTTGGCTATGTTTCAAAATTAGTAGAGGCAGTTGTGCTTCCTAATAATGAGGGTCGAAGTGTTACCACGTTCTTGAAAAAATATCTTTTCTTGGTTTGGCACTCCATGTGCAATTATTAGTGATGGTGGGTCCCACTTCTCTAATCATCTATTTAAGGCCTTGCTAAAAAATATGGTGTGAAACATAAGGTTGTAATACCTTACCATCCACTCCAATCATGATATCAAGTCCATATTAGCGAAGACTGTAAATACCAACTAGACTGATTGATCAAAGAAGCTAGATGATGCATTTTGGGTCTATCAGACAACTTTTAAAACTGGCAGTGCCCAAGCACACACGCAAGTGCACATGGTCTACCAAGTAATATAGTGTCCTTTAAGAATACTGAATATCGATCCCACAAGGACTTATTCTAACAACTATTCAAATTCAGTTCATAATTCAGATTCAATAAATGCAAGAGTAACCGAAAGAGAGTTTCAAAGTTATAACTAAATATAAAGTAAACAATGCGTAAAGTAAAAGACTTGAGACAATCAATGGAGTAAAGCCTAGGTTTAAAGCACTTCGAACAATCATACTACGTTATTGAACTTCATTCGTTAAATCACTTTTCTTGGTTGTTAATTTGTAGGGTTAATTGCATGATCATGGTCTCCTGACCTCTAATCGTTTACCTAACTTGAACATTACAACAACATCGTTGAACGGGGATGTAATAATCTAATTAGGAGATAAAACCTATCATCCTACATGTTAATCAAGTAAGGCTTCTAGGTAAGTCTTTGTCCTAGACGCTAATTTGAATTCCTTATTTAATATAAGAATATAAACCTTACTTTGTTTATCCCCCCGTTCTATCTCCCTATCCCCTCTCCCAAGATCAAAAGGTTGACAATATATGTAATATAAGGGTCATCAATCCTTAAATTATTTAAAACAAATATAAAAAAATTGACCAAATACGATAAGAAAATTTAACGAAATCAATTCAAAACAATAGTCTTCATATTCTTTGCTTTAACCCCGGAACGGGAGTGTTTAGCCACTAATCGACATAACCGTAATCAAACTAATTGAATACATGTTATGATCTATTAAAAAGCTAAAGAAATATTAATAACACCTAAAATATGAGTTTCAGCCACCTCCTTAATCTTCAAATACGTTCAAAAGTCCTCAACATAGTGTATAAAGAAATGCATTTATAGTAACCAAAGTTCAAGCCTTATGAGAGTAGGAAACTAAGTCTTGGCCGTGTTTGGAATTGGGTCATGACACACTAGTTGGTAAACTTGAGAAAGGGTATTGGTGCACTAGCTGGTAAAGTAAAGTAGGCATCCAGAACACTAGTAACTTGAATCAATTAGGGGTCTTGGCGCACCCCGATCGCAATACCTCACTGGAAGTTGCATCCAAGTTTTTGGCTAAGTGTTCCAACGTCCTTCCTTTATCCAAGCTTTTGTGGTGTGTTTCCAAAGGATTTTCATCCTATAAATCATACGTATATCATCATAATCAGCTCACAAAAGATCCTACTTCAATTTTCAGCTCGGATTTGAGATCAACACAACACAAATCAAGAACGACGACTCAAACTCGAGCTATGACAAGGCTTGATCTTGTTGATCTTTAACTTGGTGTTTTGACTCTAAACTTGACCCGATTGAACTTTACACATTATAAAAAAGTTATTAAACATCTAAATACACAATTATAAAATTGGGGACTCATTAAAAACACTTGAACCCAACACGATAGACTAGAACAACACCTAAATCAACCTAGTTTAACTAGTTTTCTCGGTTGAACTATAAATTATCCATTTATGCCCATACTTGTTTGAAAACACTTTTGACCATTGTAATCACATCCTTTAACACTTAGATTCTTATTTATATCATCATCACACATAAAGAACACGAATTGTCCTCAAAACAAGGCTAAGCAAGCATAGAATAGTAACACTAGAGTGTATAAATACACCCAACATCACCACCCCACACTTAAAGCCTTGTTCATCCTAAAAAAAATCTTAAATCTAAGCATCATAAGCTGAGGAGACTCTACACTAACACTACATTCAAGAAACTCAAGCTAGTAGTACAATGACTACACAGAATACATGTTTCTACATTAAGCATGTTATTTATACAATTGAAAGCTCATGAACACTACTCCAAAACATCCTAGACTCAAGAATTGACTTAACAAGTGAAAAACTTACGGATATTTCTCAATCAAGAACATCATACAAATCACCCACATTCCTCAAACATGTTCCCTCATAATAAAAGAGCTACCTATAATCACTCACATCAAAGCATTTTATAACTTAATGAGTACAAGAATCAAATTTCGCTCACTCTCACAAGGAATTCACAAGTTACACATAATGAACCATAGGCTTGCCCTTATTATAGAGCTCTACTTTTATTAGAATGATGAACTTAACATCAAATAGGTCTTTTCGGGTTATAATGCAGTCTAAGGCATGGGTAGAAACTATTTTGGGAATAGTGACTATCTTTCCTAAGTGCTTTAATACATCACTTTGTACATTCAAAACCAATCTCCAATAAACAAATTACACCACTTTACTCTACCCCATTATTTTGTTTTCACCCCACCTTAATAAGCTCATTCACATACACTATGGTGGGAGGATTCTTTGCACATCTCATTCAATTTGAATAAATTTTTATTCTTTTTACTACTCAAATCCCCACCACAACAAATAACAATTATTTTTTTTCACACCAATAACTATTACTTAGGGGCTTTAATTTCATCTTTTTCTTCTTGAATTTCCAACTCCTTAACTTAATTAGATTTCAATTAAAGCACTTAGGAGCTTTGGATCAAATTATGGTCAATCAAAGATGGGAATATGCTACATATGAGGCTACCCAAGGAAAAGCTAAAGGCTCAATAGGGTTGACTAGGATTAAGCACAAAGGGTAGGTTCAAAAGAAGGTAAAAAAACAACGCTATCAAAGAAATGCTTATATCATCTCCTAAACCCACACTCTTTATTTCACTTTGCATACACCAGGAAAGATCTAAACATCACATGCAACAAGGAATATACACCACCTCACACACACATGGCATATGCTCAACTCACATAGGATCATCCTAGACTCAACCAAATAATAACATGAATTCGAATTTAAGCCAACAAATTCAAGAGTCATAAACATGAGCCTAGGAGTCTCAAAAGCAGTAATTCATATAATCAACGTGCTTTTACAAATAAAACACTTGCATCATGCAATCACTTATAGCACCAACAGGAACATCTTACTTATTTCTAACCTACAAAATTTTAAATTTACCCTAAAATGGGAATTTCCCAACCCCATACTTAAGAATGTCCCCAAATTATAATTTAAAAGTATAGATAGAAATACTCCATGAGATCTATAGGACTATCTAGTAGCATCTTTAAATATAAAGATGGTTTGGGGACACCACACATAGTCTTCGCCATGCTTCTTAGCCTAGATTTTTGGTACTCTGACTTTCCTTCGACCAGTGACTCAACAAAATAAATACTAAGTGAAGTAGAAACTACAACAAACTAAAAATAAAACATACCTACTTAACTTGGGTTGCTTCCCAAGTAGCGCCTGATTACTATAGCGGCATGACCCAACTCAACTTAACCAAATTGCTTCATCATTTTTCTCACACTTGGAGGCTATCTTCTTATTCTTTTCTAACATCTTGAGTTTGAAGTCTAAAGGTCAACATCTCTCTCCACTATAGCCTTTTCAGGATCATCAATCTGCATCATGTCAGGATTAGGTAGTTGTGGCTTAGGGTGCTCAATGAGGGTGTTCGAAGAGGTCTTTTGTGGAATATGATCCACCACCCCACACTTATCAACTTCAATCACAGTAATCATACACAAGTCTTTATAGTGGGATAGTATGTTAAGCAGTTTGTACATTTTAAAAACAACATCTTTATCTTCCAATCTCATTGTAAGCGTACACCCTATTACATAGATTAAAGATCTACTCATCACTAAAAATGGATGTCCCAAGATGATTGGTACCTATTTGTTTGCCTAAAAATCTAGAGCAATAAAGTCATCTAGAATAATAAATTTACTAGCCTCTATGAGAACATCCTTTAATACTCCTTTAGGATAGGACATGGTCCCATTTTCCAACTGTAATAGTACAAAGCTCTTTCTAGGCTTCCATAAACCCAATGTGTTGAACAAAGATAGGGTCATAAAGTTGTTACTTTCCCCTAAATCACTAAGTTCCTGACCCACCTCTTTGTTTCCAATCTAAATGAGGAGAGTGAACTTCCAAGGGTCCTTATGCTTTTTGGCATCTTCTGAGTAACCACAAAACTACACTCCTCAGTAAATGCTACCGCCTCCACATCATGGCCTCTCAGTTTTTTAGAAACCACATCCCTCAAGTACTTAGCATACTTGGGCATTCCCTACAAAACATCTAAAAGAGGCAAGTTAATGTGTATCTCTCTGAACGTGTCAAAGAAATTATTGAAACACGCATCCTCCTTTGCCTTCTTATGCTTCTATGGGAAGGGCAGTTGTGGGATCTTCTTCACTTCTTCAGCAATTTTATATTTTAAGTACTCAGACTTCCTCGACTTTTTAGCAACTTTCCTATTTGGTTGTTCAGTCATCACATCAACATCTACCTCCTTAGTTGCCTTTGAAGATTCTTTATTAAGCTCTTTACCACTTCTTAAAGTGCTTGCTATTACTTGTTTTGTTTTTTCTATATCTCCTGTTGAACCACCTTGAGGCCTGGTATTTAGTGTCTGTGATAACTTCCCCAACTATAATTCTGAGTTTCTTGTGACTGCTTACTGGTTCTTTACATCTGCAGCCAACTGTGTTTGATTAGCTAAAATTTGCTTTATCAACTCTTCCAAGTTACTAGTTGACTGATTTCCTTGTTCCTGTGGTTGCTGCATTTGCTGCTATTGGGCTTTCCAAGGTTGATTCAGTGGTTGAGTCTACCACTTTTTGTCGTAGTCATTCCTATAATTCTTCCTTTGAGCACTTCCCACATACATTACAGACTCAGGATTGGCAATACACATAGCCGCTAAATGCCCACTTTTGCTATAAATCTCTCACCAACCACTGGTCTATTGAACTGCATTAACTGTTGTTGCAGGCTATGTAGCTCCCACTTTTAGGCTACTGAACTGAGTGTTTATCAAATTTTGCAATCAGTAACCTAAGCTAATAAAGAAGTGTATTGGTCCACCTCCAACGCGCCTACAACATTCTTTGTTGCACCCCTAGAATCACTATGTTAGTCTGGATTTGCTTGTGCTATACGGTTTAATAAGGTGTATAGCTCATCATAAGTCAACTCCAACACTTGACCACCTGTAGATGAATGTAGAAAAATTTTTGTATTGTGGTCAAGTGATTCTACAAAAGTATTAGCAAGTACCTCATTAGACTATTGATGATATGGACAGTCTCAAAAAATGCCTTGAATCTCTCCCAATCATGATAGAGGTTCTCATCTATCCTTTGTTTGAAGCTCATAATTTCACTATAAAGTTTTACAGTCTTACCAGACAAAGAATCTAATAAGGGAATTTTGGGTTAAGCTGTCCCATGATGTGATTGAATTTGATTGATTAGAGTTCAACCACTTTTTGGCTTCCCCAATAAGTGAATAGGGGAAAAGTGTCAGCCTCACATAATCAACATTCACATTTTCCAAAATAAATGTGTTAGTGAACTCAATAAAATTCTGCAAGTGCACCTATGGATCTTCATGTGCAATCCCTGTAAATTGTTCACTGCTAATCAACAACTACACCATATTGTTCTTTAGCTTGAACGACCCTTCAATAACCGTTTCCTAAAAAAGAGAGGTTAGATTTGTTAGAAGTGCGATTACCACTTCTCTAACTGTCCATTGAACAACTTGTTCATCAACCATGATAACAGGATTCTCTTGATCTTCTTTGATTTGCAGCATATGGGGGAGAAGGATTGCTTCTCGCCTTCGTTAATGGAATAGTAGATCTTGTTCGGGGATTGGTTCAACCAAGTCCTTATCCCTTACCATATTACTACTTTGAAAACCTATTTCCTACAAATAAAAACCAAGATCAAGTGTAAAACACCAAAGAAATCTGAAAAGCAAAACTAAAAGTAAAACAGTTGCCAAATTACAAGTCCCCGGTAACGACGCCAAAAAATTAAAAGCGCCAAAGTGCACACACAATTTTACGTAGTCTATAAAATAATATAGTGAACTTTAAGAAATCCGAATATCGATCCCACAGGGACATGTCTTGTCTTTAACCCTGGAAAGGGAGTATTTAGCAACTAATCGACATAACCATAATCAAACTAATTGAATACATGTTATGATCTATTAAAAAATCTAAATAAAGAATAATAAAACCTAAAATATGAGTTGAAAAATCCTCCTTACTCTTCAAAGAAGTTCAAAAGTCTTCAACATTGTGTATAAGGCATTTCATTTATAGTTACCAAAGTCCAAGCCATGTGGGAGTAGGAAACTAAGTCTTAGTCGTATTTGAAATAGGGTCACGTCACACTAGCTAGTCAACATGAGCAAGGGTTGTGGAAAACTATCTGGTCAAGTCAAGTAGGCATCACGGTGCAGTGGTTTCTTGAGTCAATTAGGGGTCGCAACACACCCTTATCGCGATACCTCTCTAGAAATTGCATCCAAGTTTTTGGCTAAGTCTTCCAATGTCCTTCTTTTATCCAAGCTTTTGTGGTCTGTTTACAATGGATTTATAGCCTTTAAATCTTACATATATCATCGTAATCATCTCACAAAATATCCTACATCAATTTGAAGCACGGATTAGAGATCAACACAACACAATATCAAGAATGATGACTTAAAACATGAGCTAAGACATGGCTTGCTCATGCTGATCTTTAACCTGTTGTTTTGACTCTAACTTGATCCAATTGAACTTTGGACATTACTAAAAGTTATTACACATTTGAATAGACAATTACATTATTGGGAACTCATTAAATACAATAGAATGCTATGCAATAGTCTAGAACGACACCTAACTCAAGCTAGTTTAACTAGTTTTCTCGGTTGAACTCTAAATGATCCATTTAAACCCATAATTGTTTAAAAACACTTTTAACCATTGTAATCAAATACTTGAACACTTAGATGCTTATTTGTATCATCTTCAGACATAAATCACATGAATTATCCTCAAAACAAGGCTAAACAAGCATAGAATAGTAACACTAGAGTGTATAAATACACCTAACCTAAAAAACCCCATAGGTTCCTCTACATATAAGCTTGTGTATGAAAAGGCATGCCATTTCCCTATTAAACTTGAGCACAAGGCATAATAGGCATTGATAAATCTAAATTATGAATGGAGTGATGCGGAAAACTTGAAAATGAGTAACGTGAATGAGTTGGATGAATTTCGACTCTGAGCTTATGAGAGTTAAGCCTTGTAAAAGGAGAAGATGAAGTTCTATCATAACAAAAAGATTGAGAAACAAGTATTTCAACCTAGTGACATAATCTTGTTATATAATTCATAGCTTTGCTTTTTGCCTAGAAAGTTGAAGTCTAGGTGATATGACCATTCACTATGGTTATAGTATTCCCGCATGGTGCCCTTGAGTTGAAGCGAGATAGAGAAGCCCCATTCAAGGTGAATGCGCAACGTGTTAATAACTATTTGGGAAATATTTAGGAAGTGAAAGTTTGTGTTGATATAAGCCTTGGAAAAGTTGGAACAACCAAGGAAACTGAGTCGTGCCACAATGTTAATTCAGGTGCTTCTTGGGGGACAACCCATGGGATTATGTAACTCCCCGAGAGTATACCCTGGGCATCACATGGTGCTTACAGTCTCGAGGGACCACAAGCTAACCGTTGAGGTGGTACCTGTTGTGAGCACTGAATAAGATAATAACATATGCGGAAGAACAATTGATAAGCCATAAGGTTTTAGCAATTGAAATTAAAACTGTATCATAAATCTAGAAATTAATTTTTGGAAATATTTGTGTGAAACTAATAAAATAATAACAAAACTGACTGACCGTCTATACTAGTCTAAAAAGTCTCTACTGACTGACTATGGAGTAGATGGGACAAAACCCAACTAACTCTGTCTAAATGGAAAGTACTGAGCTAATGAAATAACAGAGATAAATAGACCATGTCCTCAAAATATGAGGAATCAACACTATTACAGCTGAAAATCTGGAATGTCTAAGAACATTCTGAGAAGTGAGCGCCCGAACCTACGATATAATACATCATAGCGCAAGAAAAGAGTATACAATCAGTACTTTGAATGTACTGGTATGCTAAATGAGGTAGGCTGGTATGCATGGTTTCATGTACAGGAGTAATACCTGACTGAATGAATAACATGAAGTACTGTATAGAATGAATGAAATCTGTAAATATTGAGAATACATTACTAAGCATAAGACATGTTATGAATATAATCTGCAAATTGAAATACTGAAATCGTATTACTGAATAACTGATATATGTATGCTATGGTCAATACAAGCCTTAACTGAAGTATACTAAATACTGAACTGAGACTACGGTAGCTATCATCTAACCGATATGCCCCAATGAGCAATTTAGGGTCTAACTTGTGACCCCAGTTGAAAGGGTGTCAGTACCTTACCACAGGTAGTAACACTGGCTGTGTGGATCCACTGATATACCATCCTAAAGGAGGAAGAGTGTCAAGCCTAAACTGATGGGTGACCCCTGGAAGGTAGTCAAGCCTAAATTGATGGGTGACTCCTCAAATCCTATGCTGGCTATGTAGTTTTAGAGTACAGGGACTGCTACTAACGACTTTACCTAAGTGATGTGGAAGTCCTCATCCTGGCACTCGCTCGATGATAAATCCTACTCCCAACTGAACTGACTCGAAATACTGAACTATTCTAAGTTTAACTAATCATGATGACTGTTTGAACTGATATTAGTCATAGCATGTCTGAAACTATTCTGAAGATACTGAAACTAGGTAAACAACTAATATTTTGAGTATTTATAACCCCCAAGACTCGATAGCAATAATAGTAGAATAGTACCAAAACTTTGGGGATATAATATGAAAGCATTTATTCAAAATTCATTATTGTAGGCATTTCATCAAACACTTGATATTTATAGTTTAAGCTAAGCATGGAAATAGCTTAAAGCTTGTGGAAATAGCATGATTTTAACATTAACATCACAAATTATGGTCTAAACCAAAAAATACCATTATTCAAACGTAAGGGGTTTGATATAACATCAATTTCATGTAAACATGGTATAGAGTTTCAATTCATGTGACTTCATGGTTAAAATCTCAATTAAAAATCACAATTACTTGTAAGATCACAACTTTGAATCTCAAATTGGATACTTGGACTCCATGGGTGAAATGAACCATGGATGTACATTTAACATTACGTGATTTCTGAATTTCTATGATTTGATGGTGAATTCTTGAGATTTTATCTTGATTCTTGAAGGGCTAGGTTTTGTTCTTGAAATAGGGTTGCTCTAATTTGAGAGGATTGTGGGATAATGAGCAAATAATGCTCTCTTGGGAGTTAAATTCTGTGTTTTGATTGAATGGGATGAAGGAAAAAGGACTTAAATGCCCTTGGAAATTCAAACTTTAAACTGGAACTGAAAATCTCAATTTTGACCTTCGACGTGATGTGGTGCAATCGCGTCGGGCAACTGGAAAACTGATAATCCCCATTTTACCATACATCGTGATGTGGTACTATCACGTTGCGCCACTGGAACGAACAATCCTGATTTGGAACCTTGGTGGGATGCAGTGCCAAATGCGATGCCTCACTAGAAAGTGACGAGCGTGAAAATGCCCCCTGGTACGATGCAGTGCTTACTGCGGTGACATACTGGAAAAATGACGAACGTGATTTTGGCCATCACCACGACGTGGCCTTATTGCGTTGAGCTATTATTTTTCACTAAAAGTGCCATAACTTCTCAGCCAAGTATCGGATTTGTGGGTCTTGAGCTGGAAAATGCTCAGTAGAATAAAAAATAAGCTCATTTGAAGTTGACTAAAGCAACATTCTTCCCGAAAACTCAATCGGTTAGGAATATTTTGGTTTGTCTAATAGCTGGGAGTTATTTAAGGCCTTAATATACATCAAACTCACTCATAAAACTACCAAAGAACTATAATGTACTTTGCATGAGCTTGAAATATGGCTCTAACATAGGTTTGGATTTATGGTGTATTACAATATCTCCCCCTTGGGAACAGTCATCCTCCAATGAGATTGGTTAAGCTGAAAGCCTTGGAAATTAAGATTGCATGCTGAATATATGTGATGAAAACATGATTACATAACTGATTCTGAAATATGACACATGACTGAACTAATTCTGTGAATGCATGACCGACATGAGAATGATATGCAGCTGAAACTGAGTATGGAAAAGAGAAATTTTAAGAAGATTGTTACCTTAAGATTAGTATGAGTTTGTGGAGAAAATATGAGGGTACTTGGTCCGCATATTTACTCTTCTGCCAAGTGGCTCCCTCAACGGACTGATTCCACCAAAGAATATTGACTAGGGGAACTTCTTTGTTCCTTAGTCTATGAATTTGTCGATCAAGGATCTCGAATAGAATTTCTTAGTAAGAAGGGTTGTTCTGAACATCTACTCTCTCTAAGGGAATAACTATAGCTAGGTAAATAATACACTTCTTCAACAAAGAGATATAGAATACTCGGTGCACTGATGCTAAGTCTGCAGGCAACTCAAGCTCATAAGCCACCTTTCTGAAAAAACTCAAAATTCTATAAGGGCCAAGATAACAGGGACTAAGATTCCTTTTCTTACAAAACCTCCTCACTCGATTCATTGTAGAGATCTTCAGATATACAAAATCACCAATCTCAAACTCGTGATCTTTCCTTCTCACATATGCATATGATTTCTGTCAGCTCTAGGCTGCCTTAAGTCTCACCCTGATTAACTAAACTTTCTCTAAAGCATCAAACTCCAAGTCAGGCCCCACTATCGCAGTCTCACCTACCTTAAACCAACCAATCAAAGATCTATATCTCCTTCTATATAGGGCCTTAAACGGAGCCATATGAATAAAGGAATGATAGTTGTTATTATATGAAAATTCAATCAAAGGAAAGAGGTCATCCCAATTTCCCTTAAAGTCAACAACACATGTTCTTAACATGTTCTCAAGGGTATGAATGGTACTCTCTACCTAACCATCTGTCTGAGGGTGAAAGGTTGTACTGAGGTGAACTTGGGTACAAGGACCCTTCTGAAAAGTTTTCCAAAAGTGAAAGTTAAACTGAGTACCTCTATCTCTGATAATAGATAGCGGAACATCATGCAACCTAACCAAATCTTTAATATAGAACTTGGCATAGTCCTCGGCTAAATAAGAAGTATGGATTGGTAAGAAATGGGCTGATTTGGTCATCCTGTCCCCAATGACCCAAATTGAATCATGTTGCTGATGAGTACGAGAAAAACCTATCACAAAATCAATGTTCACTACTTCCCACTTCCAAGTGAGAATATTGAACTCCTGCATAGACCCACTAGGATTCTGATGCTCAATCTTAACCTGTTGAAAAGTGGAGCACTTAGCTACAAACTCTATAATATATCTCTTCATCCCACTCCACCAATAGATTTCCCGCAGATTGCGGTACATCTTTGTGGACCCTGGATAAATTGAGTAATGCGCACCATGAGCTTCTATAAGAATTCACTGTCTCAACTCATCGACACACGACACACATAATCTACCCTGGAAACGCAAAACACTATCTCCCCTTGGTAGAAAACCTCTACTTTTTTATCTCTGACAAACTCCTTTAACTTCACCAGAATAGGATCCCTCTTTTCCTTTTCTTTCACTTCAGCAAGCAAAGAAGATTCCAAACTATTTTTAACCCAAACGCTACCCTCAGCTAAATCAACCAAATGAACACCTAACCTGGAAAGCTGATGAACCTCCTAAACTAACTTCTTCTTATCACCCTCAACATGAGCAACACTACCCATAGACAATCTCTTAGGGAATATGCCACTACATTGTCCTTGCCCAGGTGGTACAAAACCCTTAATCTTTCAACAATTCTAACCATCTTCTCTGACGTAGAATCAAATCCTTCTACAAAATCACATACTGGAAGCTTTTTTGATCTGTGAACACATCAACATGCACCCCATACAAATAGTGCCTCCAAATCTTTAAGGAAAACACAATAGCTGCTAACTCAAGATCAAGGCTAGGGTAATTCTTTTCATGGGGCTTAATATGTCTAGAGGTATAGGCCACAACCTTACTCTTCTGTATCAAAACACACCCTAAACCAACTCTGGAAGCATCATAATACACAATAAAACCATCTGAACAATCTGGTAATGTTAAAACTGGGTTGTGGTGAGTCAAGTCTTTAACTCCTGAAAACTCCTCTCATAAGAATTTGTCCACTAAAACTTAACTTTCTTCTGAGCTAATCTGGACATGGGGAATGCAATCGATGAGAACCCTTTAACAAACCGTAGGTAATAGCTAGCCAAGCCCAAGAAACTCCTAATATTTGATGGAGAGATAGTTCTGGTCTAGTTTCTCACCGCTTTGATCTTATGAGGATCAACTCTAATTCCATCATCGGAAATAATATAGCCAAGGAAAGCTACTGATCTTAGCCAAAATTCACACTTACTAAATTTACCAAACAACTGATGGGCTCTAAGAGTTTGTAATACTATTCTAAGGTGGTTTGCAGGAATATTTTTGTTGCGAGAATAGACAAGAATGTCATCAATGAAGACTATGATGAACATGTCCAAGTACTGCTTTAATACTCGGTTCATCAAGTCCATGAAGTCTGCTGGGGTATTTTCGAGACCAAAGGACATGACTAGAAACTCTAAGTGACCATACCAAGTTCTGAAAGCAGATTTTAGAATGTCACATTCTCTGACTCTGAGCTGATGATAGCTGGATCTGAGGTCTATCTTAGAAAAATAACTGGCACCCTGAAGTTGGTTGAACAAGTTATCAATTATGGGGAGTTGATATTTGTTCTTGATTATGACTTTGTTCAATTAATGGTAGTTAATACACATTCTAAGAGAACCATCTTTCTTAAGCACAAACAGGACTGGTGCACCCCACGGGGATATGCTGGGCCTGATGAATCCCTTATCTACGAGATCTTTCAACTGTTCTTTCAACTCTTTAGGTTTGACTGGAGCCATTCTGTATGACGGAATAGAGATAGGTTGGGTATCTGGAAGAAGGTTTATTCCGAAGTCAATTTCCATTTTGGGAGGAACTCCGGGAAGATCTTCAGGGAACACTCTAGAAATTCCCTCACTACTGAAACTGATTGAAGATTTGAAATCTCAAAATTAAAGACTTTGATTCGGACAACATGATAAATACACCCTTTGGATATCATTTTCCTCGCTCTAGGGTACGAAAGAAGCTGACCCCTAAGAGTTGTAGTACTACCCTCCATTCAAGAAATGATTCATTTGGAATCTAAAAATGAACTACTTATTTTCTACAATCAACTGAAGCATAACCTGAATGGAGCCAATCCATGCCGAGAATGATGTCAAATTCCATCATCTCTAACTCTACAAGGTCTACTCAATTAACTTTCTGAGACA
The DNA here is from genome assembly GCA_030864215.1 of Capsicum pubescens. Taxonomy (NCBI): domain Eukaryota; kingdom Viridiplantae; phylum Streptophyta; class Magnoliopsida; order Solanales; family Solanaceae; genus Capsicum; species Capsicum pubescens. The sequence goes on from CM061548.1 coordinate 189,328,152, forward strand.
CTGTAATCGGACAGTTCTTGTATACCCATCGGGAAACAATAGAGACAGCTACTAGGGTAGTCGCTGAAAAAGGCTCTTCTAAGATTTTGGGACTAACTCCAAAGTCGACGGCTATATAAGGGGTTACAAAAGAAGGAGAAACTCCAGGGTCTAGTAAATCATAAACATGTAAATAAAAGACTTGCAACGTACCAGTAACTATGTCAGGAGAATTTTTCATATTTTGTCGGGACTGAAGTGCATAGAGCCTATTCTGACACTGACCACTAGTAGTGTTGGATGCGGTGCCCTACTGAGTCGGGCGACTGGCTGGAACTGATGACTGATGGGACTGGACCTGCTGGCACAAATCCCTTCCTTTCTGAGAAACTACCCGACACTCCCAAATTCGATGGACTGTCTTGCCACACCCAAAGCATACATCAATGCCAACTCTACACTCACCATAATTATTTCTACCATATTTCTAGAAAAGGGGATTTGTACGACCATTGTTTATACTTCCTTGGGACTTAGAGCCTGGCACTCTATCCCAATTATCATTCCTTAATTTGGGTACTGAGGCACTAGCTGAAGATGGGAAGGGGATGAAGATTTTTGAAGGAACTGGGGATGATTACCACTTTCTGACTTTGGCAGAGTAAAAGTAAAGCTACCTGTTCTAGACCTCTTATTATCTCTCTCCTTCTTCTTATTCTTCTACTCCTCAATGTTTTGAGCATAGACCATAAGCCTAGATATGTCTATCTCCTTAATTAACATCGCAGTCCTACACTCCCTGACCATACTATCAGATACCCCAGATATAAACTTGCTCATCCTAGACCTACTATCAGTTACCATATGAGGAGCATACCTAGTTAGCTGAGTAAACTTAAGAGAATAATCATTCACACTCATGTTTCCCTGCCTCAAATTGATAAACTCTGACACTTTGAATTCCCTCATCTCCAACAGGAAGAATCTATCTAAGAAGGTTGTAGCAAACTCCTCCAATTCTATAGGCCCTGTGACTGCGCCTCTATCTTTTTTCCACTGCTTAAACCAGGTATGAGCTACATCCTACAACTGGTAAGTAGCCAATTCAGCACTCTTACAAGAAGACACCCCCATAATGTCTATCACCTTCTGCACCATGTCTAAGAATTCTTGCGGATCCTCTTCAGATTAGATCCCAAAAAAAAAGGATTCATTTAGGTAATGTCCTGAATCCTAGTTGTGGTAGTATTAGCCACTGGGTTGGACAGAACAACGGTTGACTAAACATTTTGAGCCTCTATAGAGTTATCTAGAGTAGTGAATTTAAATCTAAACTTTGCATGAGAAATATGCTCGTTCAGGGGATCTTCCTAAATGGAAGGAGGTGTTGGCTGGTTCATATTTCTTCTTCCGTTTATCTTTCTATAAGGCATGTTCTATAAATGGAAAAAAGAATAGATTAGATAGAGAAATTAACATGAGCTCATGCTCAGTCGCATGACATGAACACTGAAATAAAGGAAACTTATCTTAAAACGTCTCATAGCCTCTTGTCCATAACTGTGGTGCGCTTCACACCCATGTACAAGACTCTACTAGACACGGATTTCATACTTCCTAAGATACTTTAAAATCTTAAACTCTGATACCAAGTTGGTAACACCATGAGAGTACACCCTGGGCGTCACACAGTGCTTACAGTCCCGAGGGACCATAATCTAACCCATAAGCTGGTACCTGCTATGAGTACTGAATAAGATAATAATATTTGCAGAAGAAAACTAATAAGCCATAAGGTTTTAGCAACTGAAATCAATTCTGGATCTTAATTCTGGAAAAATAACTACTGGAACAAATTGTCTGAAACTAATAAAATAATAACAAAACTGACTGAGTGTCTGTACTAGTCTGAAAAGCCTCTACTAACTGACTGTGGAGTTTATGGGACAAACTTCTAACTAACTCTTTTTGAATGGAAAATACTGAGCTAGTGAAATAACTGAGATAAATAGACCATGTCCTTGAAATATGAGGACTCATCATTGTTACAGCTGAAAATCTGGAATGTCGATACGCGATCCGAGAACTGAGCGTTCGAACCTATGATACAATACATTATAGAAAAAGAAATGAGTATGTGATAAGTACTTTGATTGTATTGGTATGTGACAGCGCGTAAGTGTACATGCAAGTGTACGTGGTCTACCAAGTAATATAGTGGCCTTCAAGAAATCTGAGTTATCGATCCCACAGAGACTAGATTTGGCAACGATTTGATTTCAGTTCACAATTTAGATTCACTTGATGTGAGAGTAACCAAAATAGAGAATTAAGTTTGTATATTGCAAGTAAATTAAATAATGCGTAAAGTAAAGATCTTGTAATAATCAATAGGAGAAAACCCAGGGTTGAAGCACTCTGAACAATCATATTATGCTATTGGAGTTCATTCGTTAACTTGGTTATCTTGGTTGTTGATTCGTAGGGTAAATTTCGCGATTATGGTTTCCCAACCTCTAATCTATTACCTAAGTTGAACTTTACACCTACATCATTGAGCGGGGATGTAATAATTCATTTAAGTTCTCAACAAATATCATCCTACATATGAATCAAGTAAGGTATCTAAGTACATCCCTATCCTAGATACTAATTCAAGTTTCTAATTTTATAAAGAATCAAGAACCATACTCTACTTATTCTCATGTTCTATTGCCATATTTTCTCTCTCGAGTTCACAAGGTTGACAATAGATGTATTATAAGTGTCGTGAATCCTTAAAATAGTTAAAAAGAGAATAAAATAACAACCAATATTGATAAGCAAAGAAAAAAAACTTAATCCATAGCAATAATAATCATGTTCTTGGTTCCAACCCCGAAAAGGGAGTTTTTTTAGCCACTCATAGCCATAATCAACATACAATTAATTGTATGAATGATTAAAACCATAAAAGAAAGATAAATTAAAGAAATTAAAACCTAAAAAGAAGTTTTGGTAGCCTCCAATGTTTTTCCAAGTGATCTAGGGGTTCAAAGATATCCTAAAACGTGTTTTAAGACGTTATATTTATAGTATATAAGTCATAACCCCAATTGGATTAGGGTTCTATGTCGTTTTACTTCAGTTCGGCACTTTTATCCTGATTTTGATCATTGGTGCATCGCGCCACAGTGTCAAATGGCATCTTGGGCACAACTGGGCACTTAACTCCCGATTTTGGTCATTGGCGCTAAGCGGTGCTATCGCGTTGAGACACTGTTTTTGGACAATTGTGAATTGAGATGGATCAAAGACGATGTGTTTAAGCATTTTTGACCATTATGAATCCAATGGAATATTTAATTCATCAATTATACAAACTCCACACGCTCTCAAGACATTTCAGAGGTCCAAAATTGGTGTCCAGCTTGCATCTTGTGATTCTGTGGTTATTTTTTACCCTTTTTAAGTTGTTTCCACTTGATTTAAAGCTTGTATATCCTTCATATCAATTTATCAAGAATCCTATAGAATTAAACACAACAATTTAGAGCTCCAAAAAACACAACATCCTCAACGATGAACTAGAAACACAAGCTAAGCATAGGCTAAATTCACATTGAGCTTTAACTCATTGTTTTGACTCTTTTCTTGATTCAATTGACCCTTGAACATTATAAATAAGTTGTTTTACATATAAATACATAATAAAAATCTTATTAAATCATAAAAACACATTAGAACTCAACCCAATAGACTAGAAAAACACCTAGCTTAAGCTAGTTACACTAGTTTTCTTCTAAATCCTCAAATTAAATCAAAATTCATGTGAAACCACCATTAAACATTGTAAACACATACTTGGACACATAAATTCTCATTTATATCATTATCAACACATATAGAATAAGAATCATCCTCAAAACAAGGCTAAAAGGCTAGAATAGTAACGCTAGAGTGCATAAATACACCCAACATCACCACCCCACACTTAAAGGTTTGTTCGTCCTCGAACAACTCTTAAATATAATAACCATGAGTTGAAGAGACTCACACTTCTAATATATTCAAGAAATTCAAGATTTCACTACAATGACTACACGGAATGCAAGTTTACAACACTAAGCGTGTTATACAAACTTGAAAGCTCAAAAATCCTACTTCCAAAATATCCTAGCCTCGAGAATGGAATCCACCAGTAGCAAAATCATGCATATCATTCAATCAAGGACATCATACAAATCACCCACATTCATCAAACATGTGCCCCTCACAAGAGAGTTACCTATAATCACTCAAAATTACGTAAATCATAAAATGATGGGTATAGGAATCAAGTTACACTTACTCTCACAAAGAATTCACAAGTTACACACAATGAACCATAGGCTTGCCCTTAGTTCTAATAGTCAAATGTAAAACTTGGGATCAATTTAGACTATTACCTTGGGGCATAATTTCACCTTTTTCTTCTTTAATTTCTTAAACTCCTTACTGAATCAAATTTTTTTTCATTAAAGAACTTAGGAGCTTTTTTGGATCAAATTATGGTCTATCAAAGAAGGGGATTAGGCTACATATGAGGCTACTAAAGAAAATAAGCTAAAGTCTCAATAGGGTTAACTAGGATATTACATAAAGGGTAGGTAAAAAAAAGGTATAAAACAAAGCTATCAAAGAAATGCCTATATCATCTCCTAAACCCACATTCTTTATATCGCTTCACATACACACCAGGAAAGTTTTAGGCATCACATGCAGCAAGGAATATACAAAAAAAAAACTTTACACTCACATGACACATGCTCAACTCAATAGGATCATCATATACTCCCAACCAAACAATAGCATGAATTCAAATTTAAGCCACAAATACAAGAGTCAAAAACTTGAGCCTAAGAGCCTCAAAAGTAGCAATTCACACAATTCAACATACTTTTACAAAAAAAACCACTTGCATCATGCAATCAAAAATAGCACCAACTCAAATATCTCACATATTCTTATCCTAATATTTTTTTGATTAAGCCAAAATTTGGAATTTGGGAATTTCCCTTCCCCAAACTTAAAAATCTACTTTGTCCCCAAAGTGAATTTAAAAGTAAGAAATAGAAATACTCCCTGAAGCCTCTAGGCATAGCTAGTACCATCTTCACACATAAATGGGGTCCATGGGACCCAAACTCAATCTTTGCCATGCTTCAATCTCAAGTTTATGGTACTCAAACTTCCCATGATCTTATGACTAAAGCAAAAAACAAAAGCTACGTGAAACAAAAATTAAAAAAAACTGAAAATAAAACATACCTAATTAAATTTGGTTGCCTCCCAAGCAACGCCTAGTTTAATGTCACGGTACGACCCATATAAGCTCAACCATATTCCTTCACCCTTTTACCCCCTTTTGGGAGCCATTTTTTGATTCGTTTAAAAGTTATTTTACCTTTTAACATATTGGGAATTGGTGGTTTTATCTTAGGCTACTCAATCAGATATTTGGAAGAGGTCTTTAGTCGCTTATGCATCTCATACTCATCCTTTTCAAACATATTGATCATGCATAAATCTTTATATAAGGTATTTTCAATAGGGTCCTTGTAGACATCAAATACCACCTCTTCATCATCTACCCTCATCTTGAGTGTTCCTTCCCTAACATCAATTAAAGCCCCTCCAGTTGCTAAGAATAGGTGCCCCAAAATAATTGGTACCTGTTCGTCTGCCACAAAATCAAGAACAAAAAAGTCAGCAGGAATAATAAATTTACCAACCCTTATAAGGACATCCTCAATGATTCTTTCCAGATATGCCATGGAACTGTCTGCTAGTTATAAAACCACGATGGTCGATCTAGGCTTTCTCAAGCCCAATTTTTCAAATAGAGATATGGTTATCAAATTTATACTTGACCCTAAATCACTCAATTCATGAACCTCTTTGCTCCCAATTTGAATAGGGATAGCAAACTTCCTTTGATCTTTTAATTTCTTGGGGATTTTCGTTGTCATTACCGCACTACACTCTTCATTGAGTGTTATAGCTCCCACATCTTATAGTTTCACATTTTTTTCCACCATATCTCTTAAGTACTTTGCATACTTAGGCATACTCTACAAAATATCTAGTAAAGGTAAGTTAATATGAAGCTCTTTGATTGTATCAATGAACTTTTTGAACAAGGCATCCTCCTTCACTTTTATTTGCCTTTGAGAGAATGGTAGTGGCATACACTTCTTCACTTCTGTGTCAGCAACTTTTTTATTCAAGTACTCAGACTTCTTTGAATTTTTAGCAGCTCTGTCATTTACCTGTTGGGTGACCACATCAACATCCACCTCCTTAGTTGCCTTTGGAGGTTCTCTTTCAAGCTTCTTACCATTTCTCAAGGTAATTGCCATGACTTGCTTTGGGTTTTCTGTATCAAAGGAAAAAACACCTTGTGGTCTAGTATTAAACGCATGTTGTATCTACCCAACCTGCAACTTTAAATTTCTCTGTGACACTTTCTAATTCTGTAATTCTTCCCTTTTACTGTTCAGATCCATAGTAAATTGTGTTTGACCAGCTACGAGTTGCTTTATTATCTCTTCTATGTTGTTAGTTGACTGAATCGATTGGGTCTGTGGTTATGGGTCATTCCATGACTTATTTAGTAACTGAAGTTGCCACTTCATCTTGTAGGAATTACCGTAATTTAGCCTTTGAACATTGCCCAAATACATCACAGATTCCGAATTTGAAGCACACATGGTTGCTGCATGACCACTATTTTTGCATTCCTCACACCAACTTACGACTTGTTGGATAGCATTGACTGTGGCTGTAGGTTGTGGTTCTCCCAACTTTACGGTGCTGAATATTGTGTTCATCAAATTTTGCAATGCAGAAACCTGAGTTGATAGGGCTGTGAATTGGTCCACCTCCGACACACCCACAATTCTTTTCGTGTAACTTCTAGAATCTGAATGCCACTTTAGATTTCCTTATGCTATACGGTTCAAAAATATGTACAACTCATCATAAGTTAGCTCCAACGCTTGACCACCTGCGGCTGAATCTAGCAAAATCTTTGTATTATGATCAAGAGCTTCTACAAAAGTATGAGCAAGTAACTCATTATAATGTTGGTGATGTGAAAAATCTCTAAGAAGGGCCTTAAATCATTCCCAAGCATGATATAGGTTTTCATCTAGCTTCTATTTGAAACTCACTATCTCACTGCGAAGTCTCACAGTCTTGCTTGATGGAAAATATTTGATGAGAAATTTTCTGGCTGAGTTGTCCCATGACGTGATTCAATTGGTCGGCACCATATTCAACCACCTTTTAGCTTCCCCCAAAAGTGAATAGGGAAACAATGTCAGCCTCACATAATCTGGAGTCACCCCAGTTGGAGTGAATGTATCAGTAAGCTCAATGAAGGTCTTTAAGTAGACTTGTGTATTCTCATGTGAAAGACCCACAAACTATCCAATTCTAATAAGAAGCTGGACCATATTGTGTTTTAACTTGAAATTCCCCCCAGCTGCCGGTCTTTGAATTGGGGAAGTCAAGTTCGTCGGAAGTAGGACTACCACTTTCCTAACCTTCCTACCAGCTTCTTGTTGTTCAACCATAGGAACAGTATTCTCTTGGCCTTCTTGGATTTGTGAAATTCTGGGGAGAAGGATTGCTTCTCTCCTACGTTGATGGTAAAGTTCCTCGGGTTCCAAGCTTGGTTCTACCAACTTCCGATCCTTTGCCTGCTTATAAACTTAAGAACTTGTTTTCTGCACACACAAAAACAAAACGAAGGACAAAACCACCAAATAAATCTAAAAATAAAACTAAAATAAACAATTGACAATTTCAAGTCCCTGTCAACGGCGCCAAAAACCTGACAGGGGTCCAAATTGGTGTCCTGTTTGCATCTTGTGCTTCCGTGGTCATTTCCAAGCCCTTTTATGTTGTTTCTACTTGATTTAAAGCTTGTATATCCTTCAAATAACATCATAATACATTTAATAAGAATCCTATAGCATTAAACACAACAATTTAGATATCAAAACAACACAACATCCTCAACGATGAACTAGAAACATAAAATCCTATAGCATTAAATTAACATTAAGCTTTAACTCATTGTTTTGACCCTTTTCTTGATTTAATTAACCCTTGAACATTATAAATAAGTTTTTTTTACATATAAATACATAATAAAAACCTTAGTAACTCATTAAAACACATTATAACTCAACACAATAGACTAGAAAAACACCTAGCTCAAGCTAGTTACACTAGTTTTCTCGGTTGAACTCTAAATGCTCAAATTGAATCAAAACTCATGTGAAACCACCATTAAACATTGTAAACATATACTTGGACACATAAATTCTCATTTATATCATCGTCAATACATATAGCATAAGAATCATCCTAAAAGGGGTAAAAAGGCTAGAATAGTAATGCTAGAGTGCATAAATACACCCAATATCAGTATGCTAAATAAGGTAGGCTTATATGCATGGTATCATGTACAAGAATAATAACTGACTGAATGAATAGTGTGAAGTACTATATACAATGCATGAAATTTGTAAATACTGAGAATGCATTACCAAGCATAAAACATATTCTAAATATAATCTGTAAAATAAAATACTAAAATTTGATAAGTGAATAACTGATATCTGTATACTATGGACAATACAAGCCTGAACTAAAGTATATTGAATACTAAATTGAGATTGTGGGAGCTATCATCTAATCGATATACCCCAATGAGCAATTTGAGGTCCAACTTGTGACCCCAATTGGAAGGGTGTCAGTACAGTGCCACGGGTACTGACACTGGCTGTGTGGATCCATGAATGTACTGTCTTGAAGAACTAAAGGTGTCAAGCCTAAATTGACGGGTGACCCCTGGGAGGTAGTCAAGCCTGAACTAACGGGTGACTCCTCAAATCTTATGCTGGCTACATAGTTTTGAAGTACAGGGACTGCTACTAACGACTTTACCTAAATGATGGGAAAGTTGTCATCCCAACACTCGCTCGGTGATAAATCCTACTCCCAACTGAACTGACTTGGAATACTAAATTGTTCTAAGTTTAACTGATCATGACGACTGACTAAACTAATATTGCTCATAACATGTCTGAAACTATTCTGAAGATACTAAAACTAGGTTAACAGCTAAGTTTTTAGATATTCATAACCCCCAGGACTCGATACAAGTAATAGTAGAATAGTACTAAAAATTTGGGGACATATTATGAAAGCATTTATTCAAAATTTATTCTTGTAGGCATTTCATCAAACACTTGATATTCATAGTTTAAGCTAAGAATGGAAATAGTTTAAAGATTGTGGAAATAACATGATTTCAACATCAACATCACCAATTATAGTTTAAATCAACAAATAACATTATTCAAACGTATGGGGTTTGATAACAATATCAATTTCATGTAAACATGGTATAGAGTTTCAATTCATGGGAATTCATTGTTAAAATCACAATTAAAATCACAATTACTTGTAAAGATCACAACTTTGAATTTAAAATTGGATACTTGTACTCCATGGTTGAAAGGGACCCGTGAATGAACATTTAACATACCTTGATTTTTGAATTTGTGAGAATTGATGGTGAATTCTTGAGATTTGATCTTTAATCTTGAAGGTGTAGGGTTTGTTTTTGGAAGAGGGCTACTTTAATTTGAGAGGATTGTGGAATAATGAGCAAATAATGATCTCTTGGGAGATAAATTCCGTGTATGATTGAATGGGGAGAATGAAAAAGGACTTAAATACCCTTGAAAATTAAAACTCAAGATTGGAATTAAAAATCCCAATTTTGACCTTTAGCACGAAGTGGTGAAATTGCGTCGGGCCACTGGACAACAAACAATCCCCATTTTACCCTACGGCGCGACGCGGTACTATTGCATTGTGCCACTGGAACGAACAATCCTGATTTGGCACCCTAGCGCAACGTGGTGCCAATCGCGGTGCTTCACTGGAAAGTAAAGAGCGCGAAAATGCCCCTTGGCGTGACACGGTGCTTACCATGGTGACATACAATACAAAGGGCGAATGTTATTTTGGCCATCACTGTTATACAGCCTTAGCGCTTTAGGCTACTATTTTTCACTGAAAATGCCATAACTTCTCACCCGAGTATTGGATTTAGGAAAAATCGGTATCGTTGGAAAGATAATTCAATTTCCTACAATTTGGTGGTTCTTGAGCTAGAAAATTCTTTGTATAATAAAAGATAAGCTCATTTGAAGTTGACAACATCCTTCTCGAAAACTCAATTAGTAAGGAATATTTTGTTTCGTCTAATAGTTGGGAGTTATTTGAGGTCTTAATATACAATAAACTCACTCATAAAACTACTAAAGAACTTTAATGTACTTTGCATGAGCTTGAAATATGGTTCTAACATAGGTTTGGATTTTCGGGGTATTACAAATTATTGGTGAAGTATGAGTATCCAACATAGCCACATCGTGTCGCGACTTTAATCAAGCGCTAGTGGGAGGAAACCTAATGTTTTAATTGTTGTTGGTTTAAAGCATGGAAAAACACTTGGAACATGGAAAAAATTGAAAGAAACATACAATTACAAGTAAGTGGACTTACGAACACACTTACGAGGGTCATAAGTCCCACTTACGGCAGGTAAGTAGTGTCGTAGGTGTCAGAATGGAAATCTGAGGATTTTTAGGTCTCTGAAGTTGTACTTATGAACCCACTTATAGCAGGTTATAAGTAAAATCCATGACCTAATAATTGGGGTCGTTAAAATTAGAGAGGAAAATAAACTACAGGTCTAACTTATGGAGGCACTTACGATCGTCGTAAGTACCACTTATGGGCCATAAGTGGCCTCGCAAGTTCATCAAAAAATGAGGGTTCTAATTTTTGAAATCTGGGTCGCACCCTAGTCGATCCGACCTGATCCAACATACCCCCACACTTAAAAACACCCAATCAAATCCATTTACCCCCACTACTACAAAATTTAAAACTCCCACTCCTAACCAAATTCCTCAACTTCCCTCTTTTATTGCAGGAAAAAATATCTCTAAAAAACACATAACTTACATGCACATTCATCAAGATCAAGAGTTCATCTTCTACTTCTAGAGTTCTCAAATCTAGGTAATAATTCTTGGCTCTACATTGGTAAAAAAACATGTGCATGAACTTTGAACTTTCAGATAGTGCTAAATATAGCCATATAATTGTCGAAGTCTCATAATTCTTGACCTTAATGGAGCCTAAACTTGATGAAAATTTATTTGTAACATGTTTTGTGATTGGAAAACTTGTGATCACTTAATATATGAAATAAGAAGTTGAATAGTAAAAAGAACGCTCGAAAATACTTGTGCAATATTTGTGAACTTGAATTGATTTTTTTGTAGTATATGAAATAGGACTAAAAATTCCAATATACACTGTGTGGGATGAAAATTTTGGGAAAAAGTATAAGTAACCTAAGGAGAGTACTTACACAGGCACTTACGCTCCTTATAGGCAGCACTTACGAGGGCGTAAGTGGCCTTGTAAATGTCATACCTAAAGCCCTAAGACTTTAGAGCCTTGTATGATACTTATGAGGGCACATATGACCCTCGTAAGTACCACCTACTTCACATAGGTGGGGATGTAGGTACCCTGCCCTGGGTTTAAATTTTTTTGTAAAATGTTCCTTTTCTTTATTTCAAGCAATAACAACTACTTTTTAAGGTATGATGGCACTGAAAGTAGCACAAAATAAGGGAGTTCAGTCTAGGCTCTGTGATGAGTCTCCTGAGAAAAGTGGCTGCATTGAGGAGTACCTTATTTGCTAGGAGAACACTTCATTAGACCCACGTTAGAGTCGAGGCCGACTAAGAGACAAGCTGCAGTTGCAATAGGTGTTGCCATATTTGGCACTCAACCTTCCCTAACACCTATTCAGCTGTTCTCTCATCCCACACTAACATAGGCAGGGTCCCATACTTTATCACTTAGACCTATTCCCAGGCTGAGAATGAAGATAGGCCATACCTCACCACCATACTCTCCCTAGTTATATAAGGGATATAATGCTTCAGAGGATAGTTTAGAGGTTAGGGTTGATTTAATTGGGCTAGTAGGGGCACCAGACGGTCGTGTCTTTTTTTATAGATATCAGTTGGGGTAGATTACTCATCCCCAAGGTTCATAAAGCCCAACTCTAGTTTGGGAGTTTTATGCTTCACACGCCTCTACTATCTATTTAACTACTCCACCTAAGGGTAGATGGTTTAAGCAGCCATAGTGGACTTGTACTTTGGTCTGAGGGCAGTAAACATATTCTGTTTATTTTAATTAGGAGAAAAATTAGGAACCTAAGGGCAGTAAACATATTCTGTCTGTTTTAAAGTGTTTTTGAAAATTGATACCCTTTCAAATTTGATTTTATGAACTTTGTGGTGTGATTATATGTGTGACTATTATGAATCTTATCATGGCATTAGGATTAGGGAAAAAATAATCACAACTTAGCATTTTCATGAATTAGATAGGTAGTAGTTGGTAATATAGCCATGTACCATGTTTGTGTGAGATACTTACCTAGTTCCCTTTGTGTATTTAATATAGAACTTGCTCGGTTAGTCTTGCCTAGGTTCTAGAATAGTTTGTTACAACATGATCATAGGCCATTTTTTATCTAGTCCACTCTTTGCCTAAATGACCATCCAAATATGACAAAGTATCCCTTGATCCCCGATTTAAGCCTATATTGACCTTTTTTTTTTCTTGTTTTCACTTTGTCACCTTCCCAATTCAATTCTAATAAACCTTTTTTGTCTTGGATCTCTCCTTAGATATTATGCACCTCGACTCAGGCAAATTGCATAAGTTGGAGGTGGACATCATAGGGGTACATAGTTGAAATTAGGTGTGAAGGAGGGTTTGAATAAGAAAAAAGAAAGTAGGGTTTGTTGTGGTAAAAGAAAAACTGGAAAATTATAAAAGAATAAAGAAATAAAAGTGAAAAATAAAAAAGTTAAAAAAAAAAAGAATAAAGAATATGCACCCAACCTGAATATGAATTAAAAGAGAATAAGTTAGAAATAAGAGAGAAATAAAAGAAAAATTGGTTGAGAAGTGGACCCTAAATGTAATTATAGTGTCCAGGGGGGTGAGTCACTAGTTCCCAAATATACCATAGCATCCCCCAAGCCTATATTACAAGTTGGATAAAGTCCTATAGTGATCCGAATTCAATTGTCCAAAAACTTAAGGTAAAGAAAATAAAGGAAAGCCTATGGTATTTTATGCACATTGATTTGATCTTATTTTGTGAGTGTGAGTGTCTTGATATCGTCCCTATATTGACATGCATGATCATACTGTGAGATTAGGACTTCTTTGATGTGAGGATACATGGATTTTATTATTAGCTGCTTATCTATTTGGGTAGTGTATACTGCATGTTTTCTTGGTTGTTTGTTGCTAATATAATTCCATAGCTTGATTCTTTTGTGCAAACTTATTGTGCTACATATATCCACACAATTGGTTTTGAAAAGTTTAAAATAGGAGGGGGCAAAAATTTTAAGCTAAAATTGAGTTGATTGTGATAGGTACCTTAGGATTCTCTTAGTTAAGCATCATTGTACTATTTTTTATTGTGTTTGATGCCCGAGGATATGCAAACATTTTAAGTTGAGGGTATTGATGTTCCATGGTTTCATGGCACTTTCGATGCTTAAAAACTAGAAAATATGCTAGTACATAGATCTATTTTGTTAGATATGATGTATTTTTGTGTTTGTTTTGAAGGAAACTAGGTTCTTGAGCTGAAAAGAAGAAACAAAGTTTAAGGTTACAAAGGACCCCACTTATGAGCTATAAGTGGAACTTATGACCACCCTAAGTGGCCACATAATTATCAAAGGAAGAATGTCCTGAGGATCTGAAGGCCTAAGTTTGTTCTAAGAGTCACGAAGGGTTTCTTATGGGGAATAAGTACCACTTACACCCCTCATAGGTTCCATACTAGGTGGTGTTACTGTATCATGGCAATTGTTTTAACACTTACGACCTTTCATGGGGTCCGTAAGTGGTACTTACGGTCCGTAAGTGGTTCCGTAAGTTGTCACCGACTTAGTTTTCCTTTTTCATTTTGGATAGGATTTTTAGGGTTCTGATGTATTCTATAAGTACCTTTTTGATGTTTTCGTATTAGTTTACACACTCTTTACATTCACAATACTATATTAATTCTGAGTTTCAACTTTGGACCTTTGAATCCTCTATTCTTGGTTTTACGATTGATTCTTATTTTGAGATTCTGGGTTTTGTTCTTAAATTATTTATAAAATTATTCATATGCTTTCTTCAATGAATTCAATGGATGTTATTTCAAACAAGAGTGATTAAACAACCTAACTAGGGGAGTGGGAACCCTGATTGTCATGACTCGATTTACGAGTCATGATAGCACCTACCAAATCCAGATAGTAGGTAAGCCAATACCATAATGCAGAGCTAATGCAATGGGTTAAATAAGTTAGGAATGCCCAATATAGGCCAAGTTCAATGAACACAAGTTATAAAAAAATGAAGTGTTCTAAATAGACAACTGTAAAAAAAAATACCAATCCTAAAACCTATTAGAGTCAGTACAAGAGCATCTAATTGTATTAATACAACTCAAGTCTAGAATAGTTAATTCATCTACCTCAAATACTAAAAATTTAATATAAAACATAGAGAAAAAATAAGCGAATCAAACTCCAAGAGATCACCCTCTCCAAAAATCAATCACCGCATGATAAATGATCAACAATGATAATAAGTACTCAGATCTGCACCAAAAAAGTACAGAAGTATAGTATGAGTATAAAAACAATCAGTACTCAGTAGGCATCATCGGCCGACTAAGCTAAATTATGATATAAGAATGATAAATCACAAGATAATCATGACAAAGTAAAGGTATAGAATCACACCTGAATCATCTCAATTATCACTGTAGTGACACGCCCTGAAACCAGGCCATGTCATGTGGGCATCTCAAGCCCAACATAGATCGGAGATCGCCCTGTCAACTCAACCTAACCATCTATTAAATTCAAACGTGTCGGATGAACTATGACCAACTATTAAAGTAGTGGAAAACAAAGCTAATAGTAAATACTTAGATAATATCTAGAATTTTACTTATGGTAACAATCTAGACAATAAATACAAGTTTACAGACATCCACAAAAGCCTCTAAAAATCCGATGTCTAAACATGTTGGGACATGACCCCGACAATAGCCAACACTATGTCAAAATAAATCGAAGTCTATGACTTAAAGTAAAAGACTATGAAATGTATGCCTTTCGGAGAATGGAATCTCACCACTTCAATGTCAACACACGATCTGCCTGAATAGTTGGTCAGTGCATAGAAAAAGAAGAATCTTTAAAACCTATGTTGCATGGTGATGTAGGGTCCAGAGATGATTAACGGTTGGAGAGATAGCATGTATCTCTAGGATAAGGATAAAATAGCGCATTAGTTTAATTAATGTCAAACCATCATATGAAATCACATTTACATTAGCGTAGGAATATATAAAGAGACACATTCACATGTTTATGTATATCATAGAAAGTTATGGAAAGAGTCATAGCAATCATTCTTAAAGTATTTATTCATGAGACATGGTGTGAAGAACTTTCAACCTTTCAGCTTACCAATTTTAGAACCTTAAACTTCTCTATTACATTAGTCATGGGGATCCAAACCTCAAACCAACTCAACTAATTTAGCCAATTCAACCAACTCATTAGGCAAGGGACTCAAACTATGAGTTATTTCCATGGTCTAGGGACTCTAACCATTAGTTATTTCATTGGGTAAGGGACTCAAATCATAAGCCATCTCATTGGACTAGGGACTCGAACTACTACTTATTTATTTGGACTAGGGACTCGAACAACTAGTCATTCTATCAGGCGAGGGATTTGAACCACGAGCCATCCATTGAACTTGGGACTTAAACCACTAGTCATTTCATTATATGAGGGACTTTAACCACAAGCCATTCATTGGACTAGGGACTCGAACCACTAGTCATTTCATTGAGCAAGGGACATAAACCACAAGTCATTCATTGGACTAGGGACTTAAACTACTAGTTATTTTATTGGGTGAGGGACTCGAATCATAAGCTATCCACTAGACTAGAGACTCAAACCACTAGTCATTTAATTGGCATTATTAGACGATATTTAAAATCTTAACCCCTTTTAGTTAATGCATTAACATCCATTCAATCTGTTTCACATTTAAGAACTTGAACCATTTACCCACATCTCAACACCATATGGGACCATAAGGTCTTCATGGGAGAATTCATATGGTCTTGGATAAGATGAATTTTCAAACCCTGGGAGTTGACTTACGAAAAAATTCTCATGAATAAAACTATTTAAGAAGGCATTTTTGACATTCATTTGATATAGCTTAAAATATTTGAAAGAAGTAAATATTAATAACATTCGAATAGATTCTAACCTTGTCACAGGGGAAAATGTTTAATCATATTCAATACCTTTTTATTGGGAATAACCTTGATTTACAAGTCTGGATTTATTTCTGATAACCTTATATTCTTTATTCAATTTGAGATACAAGGGCAACATACGCTTGTTTTCTCACTGATGCTCTTGTTTTTACCTTGTCATCCTGATTTTTGAAGATGAAATCATTTGGATAGCTAGCATAATGATTTTATTCTCTTGTAACGCTTGGTTTCGTTGTTTTCTAATGTAGAAGTCGACTCCAAAGAGGGTATAGTAAACTTGTCTTGTGATGGCTCAAAGATTGTGCTAGTATTTTCTCCGAAATATAGATCTTTCACCTGTTCTTAATTATTACCTTGTTGTGGATCAAGCATTTATATCCAAATGGATAAAAGTAGCTAATGTTAGGCTTCTTTCCTCTCTAAAGTTCATAAGACATCCCTTTTAGAATAGGTATGATCAAGAATCCGTTAATAGTGTGACATGCTGTCCTTACTACTTTTGCCCAAAAGTGAACTAGGAGATTATGTTCTAACACTGTGGTCCAGATAGTTTCTTTGCTCTTTTACACTATTCTATAGATAAATTCTGAGAGTATCACAGATGAGATAGATGTTTTTTTGTCATGTTTGATAGAGCAACTTTCATCTTTTAAGAAGACTTCAAATCCATTGTCACATAAATGATTGATGTTGAGCGAACTATGTTTGATGTCGTCTATTAAATACACTTCAGTAAACTTGTATGATGATCTGAGCTTTACTGAGCCGACTCCAATGATGTTGCCTCTAGCGTTGTCACTGAATTTGACTAATCCCCTAAAAAATTCTTTTTTTCTATTCATGTGTCTGGAATATCCGCTATCAATACCCCATATTTTATTTTTATAGCTTTTGTGTACATGTTCCTGAAAAAATAAGAAAATTAATTTTGTTTAGGTACTTAAGTAGTCTTGGGTCCTTGCGGGGTAGAGGTGCTTCCTTTATGCTTTAAAACCCACACACTTTTAGGTTTATGCCTACAGCTGTAAGATTTGTGCCCTCTCTATCCACAGGTAAATAGGCAGGTCCACGAGAGGAGAAAGAGGTCTTAGCTGATTTAAATAATTCTAATAAGGAATTTGAATTATTTTTAAAAGAGTTTGTTCTCACAAAACTGTGACTTGGTGATCTCTTAATGCTATTTAATATTTTTGCATCATCATGCTCTTCATGAAGTAAGTCAATTTCAATTTGACATGCTTAGATTTCAATTTGATAACTTTTTTTTCCTCTTTAAATTTTGTTTAAATTGAGCTTCACAACTTTTCTTCTCTTGATCGAGTTTGTTATATTCATCTATAACTTTTTGAAGCCTACCAGTTATCATATCTAAGCTAGATTCAAGAATATTATAATTATGGCAATCGTGTAGTCTTACCTCGCTAGATTCACCTATTTCCATGAAGCATATATTGGCATCTTTTGATTATTCTTCGGTTTCATCTTCATCACTCTAGGCTCCAAAATTTTGATTCTTCCTGGATGTTCTTAATCTTAATTTTAGATAGTTTTGTTTGAAGTGGGCAGACCTTCCACATTAATAACAGCGATCATCATTTTTGGTGGAGTTTTTATTTTTTGCTCCTTGGTATCTTTGTTGTCTCTGTCTTATGATCTGCCTTAATCCACGATTAATGAGGGTCATTCCTTCGCTACTGGTATCTTCCAAAATATCCTCTTCTTCAGTTGGAGCAGCGTTGAAGGCTACTGGTTTCTTCTTTTCTTCCTTATGGTACCTTTTGATATAATTTAGTTCATATACAATGAGGTTACATCATAGTTCGTCAGATGTTATGTTGTGAAGATCCTAGTCTTCTAGAAGGAAGCCATGGTTTGTCAAATTTTTTGGACACTTCGGACTAGCTTCTCGACTTGTAGGCTATGTGGATAGATCATTCTCAGTGATTTCAGTTCGCATACGATCTTGCTGAATCTCGAAAAAATTATTTCAATGTTCTCATTCTCTTCTATTTTGAACAACTCATATTCATTTACCAAGGCAACAATCTTTGACTTCTTGACTTTGGTTGTTCCTTCGTAGGTTACCTTCGATTTGTCCCACATTTCTTTTGCAGTCACGAAAGTTGATATCCTATCATATTCTTCTCCACTAACTACATAAAGAAGTAAACTTATAGCACGTGCATTAGTTTGGATTACCTCTTGTTGTTCTTTGGTGACCTCGAAACTTTAAAGGTCTTCTATGTTAGTACTGCTAGATTCCTTGTCTTTGTATTTTTTCTTCTCTTTTAGTCTTGGAACTTACTTTGGACCCTTCTTGATGATAACCCAGGCTTGGAAGTCATT
Source organism: Capsicum pubescens (assembly GCA_030864215.1). Taxonomy (NCBI): domain Eukaryota; kingdom Viridiplantae; phylum Streptophyta; class Magnoliopsida; order Solanales; family Solanaceae; genus Capsicum; species Capsicum pubescens. Next base: position 189,347,008 of record CM061548.1, read on the forward strand.
TGATTGGATAAAGATTCTGAATCTATTCTTCAAGTAAGAGTAGTGTTGTCCATAAAAGTATGGTGGTCTTGTGGAGGAGTGACCATCTTGAAAAAGAGAACCAGGAATTTAATAATTTGCCATTTGATATTTGCTCACTTGCGGTTAAGCAACACTATTGGTGAGACCTTCTCTGATACCAATTGAAATTCAAGGAGGGGGGGGGAGGGGGAGGGGGAGGGGGGTGAATTGAATATTTTCTATGATTCGACTATTGGCTCCTCAAAATTGACTCTCCTGCAAATAAGTACACTTCAAAAAATAGATTAGGTTTGAAGTGATCAAACAAATAAATAATTAAATGTAAAGTAAAAACACAGAGATTTATCGTGGTTTGGAACATCAATGTGGCTCCTACTTTCAGTCGCCTTGGGTTTCAATGTTTCCTTATATAGTTCAATGTCGGGCTCGAGTACAATAATAGGAAACAAGTTCTGAAGACTTATTTTGTTCTTCAGATCTTGTGACACAACTTCAGTTTGTATTAGAAAGTTGACTCGATCCTACTCTTTATCCAACAACTGTAAAATACGAGTTACAAAGATTCGTGAGACTAAGATTGAGATTCTTTGAGATTTTTCTTGAAGTTCTGTAACCCTTGTCTATCTTTAGTCTTCTTCTCTTATAGTCTTCAGTTGCATACTCTTCATAAGAAAACCCAAGAGATTTCTTCTCAATCAAGGATTTGAATTGATTCCTTGATTGAGGAAAGTAACCATATGGTATGTCCATATCAGATATGTCTATACACGATTTTTCACTCACGTCCGTCCGTGATCTTTTCCTTCATTTGATCTTGTCGTGATCTTTTCTTTCTTTTCCTTTATTTTGATTGATATGATTTGCCGTGATTTTGGGATTTCTATTTTCCTTCCTTTTGTTCTTATTTTGATTTATTCACTTGGATGTTGTAGCTAATGATTTGGTATCCTCCTATTCTTGGAGTCGGCTTTCCGGCTTGTCTTCATTAATTTTCTGGTCCTTCAAATCATTGTGTGAGACATTCCTTCATCATTAGAAGTCACCAATTATCCTGTAAGGAGCCACTCATTAGTTTTTCATTATTAAAATGTAAATATAGGAGGCTAAAAGGAACATGTAAAGTGGTGAAATTGTTTCCTTATAATGCCATTGATCTTAAAAATGACGATGGTCAGAGATTCAAATTGAATGGCTAAATGGTAAAACAATGTATAAAAAATATTGAAGAGGTTAAGGTGATTTGTGATTTATATCTTGATGAAGTCTGAGTAATCAAGACAGCTGAGTCGTGCTACGAGTTAAATAAGGTGTTGCATGGGAGGCAACCCATGGGTTAGTTTGGTGAAATTTGAGTATCAAAATTAGTGATGTCGTTCCAATATGTTAAATCAAGTGCTACTAGGGAGACAACCCAAGGATTTTGTTTTGGTTTTTCATTGATTTTTAGTTGTTAGGATTGAACTAATGATTGTTAAAGTATGCATACAGTCGTTGGACTAAAACTAAACTAGATGAACATCTGGTGTAAAGACCCAATAGGGATCACTATAGGTGATATCCCTTGGTAGTGATTCATTTCCTAACCTATCACCACTGAGGGAAGAGAAAAAATTAGCTAGTTATGGGAAATCCACCCCCACTACTCTGAGAATGGGTCAAAGTGACCCACAGAAACTCACTATGACTCAGTGAATTGAGTTATGGGCACTAGATTAGGTAAGTGATCTAAATAAATGTTAGCAATGAGTCATAGCCCAAGAAAAGAGTCTATGGGGAGTCATCAATTCTAGGTCAAATCTCAGTTAGTATATTATGTGAGACCCAACCCGACAAACCTAATTTCTAAGGGTTAAAGCACTTGATTACACGCTATAACTCCTCATTTCCCAAATTTAAAACAATAAATCCATCCATTACTCTATAAACATCTCTCCTTGTTAATTTGCCCCTACAAATCATATTAAAATTATTAATAGTAGCCTCTTATTGCTCAATTTCTCCTAACATGGATTGTCTTTCAAGTCTTCTCTCCTTCACGCTTCAAAATAAAATTTAATAAAAGTTTAAACTTTTTCCTGATTACTACTGTAATTGTTGGTATTGTCCATTCTCTATCGGTGTCCCCATTACTTTGTGTACCCTAAACTTAGATGAAATTACTATAAAATAGTTGGGTTGCTTAGACTCAAAAAGATTTTGATCACTTGATTTTTATTAAAACTAGGTATATGGGTAACTAAAGTGTGTTCATGAATAATTTTTTCTTAAACATGTGTATAATTGTGATCTCGGGTGAAGTTTGAGTGGTTTTAATATTTTGGGTAATGAGTATAATATAGAAATTGGTTTTCCCAACCATTCCAATTATTATAAATATGGCCTAAGTATGATATTATTGGAACATATTTGATTAAAATGTTGGGTTGTAGGATCTACCTCAGTGTAATTCTCAACACTCCAAAGCAACTCATCACCAATTGCTACAAGTCGTCGTGTGAGTCATAATTAGTGGTACTGTGGTCCAAACAGTAAAGCTTTTAAACTTTGGTCAAATTTTGCGTCTCCTAATGAGTCATAGGGTGACCTACCAACTCATAGAGTAGACCCATACCAAGAACAATAAGTAATTAAGGTTTAGACTTTGACTCTACGAGTTATCCAATGGGTTTTACCATCAGGCAATGACTTATTGCCTAAATCGTAATCATTGACAGTGCACTAATACTTATGTTTAATTTTTTAGATCTTTAAGTACTAACATTTACCATTCATAGGTACCATGGCACCCAAAAATGACACAACAAAAGAAGCTAAGAAAGGGGGGTAAATCCACTCCAAAGTAATAGGCTAGATCTACTAAGAAATTTGCAAATGAGCCTACTAATGAAGAATCTAGTGGCTTAGTGAAGGAATATCAATTTTTGACTCTAGTTGAGTAACGTGAGAATTTTCCTCGAACAAGGAGATCGATACCCCAAATAAAGAGCATAAGGGTATCTGCACCACGCACATACCAACACCTCCCTAGTTGAAGAAGCAGGTGACTTAGAGTTTGACTGAAAACGACTCCATAAATGAAGATGGGATTGCATCTGGTAGTCTATCTAAGAATGAAGATGGATCCAAGTCAAGTATTCATGTCTTTAGTGAGGCCAATAATGAGACCTTTGCAAAGAGTCTCCACCATAGAATCATCCTCCACCACAGGGCCAACCCGTACTTCAAATTTAGGCTGCTCCTTAGGTTAAGAGATGGGGTACTAAGAGTATGTAGGCCATTAAATATTAGGATACTGCAATCAAACAAACCATGGGTTGACCAAAGAGGGGTTTCGATGAATAATCAAGATTGATCATAATGGGATTTTGAAGGATGATCGAGTTTGAGAGTTTGTTCAATAAATATATGTTTAGATGGATAATGGAGCAGTCGAGTAGATATAGTCTGAAATTTGTTTGTGAGTACTATGTTGCTTATCAGGTCCTCCTGAAGGTGTTGGCTTTGTAGGGTTTACTTGTGAAGCTGCATCTCCCACTCAGTATTATTTTAATTTATGGTGTTTAGGTTAATATCAAGGATCACACAATTTCATGCTTCCTTTATGGTTAGGAATTTGAGCCTCCAACTAACACCATAGTTATAGATCATCAGTTGATGAAAGAAGGAAGGTGAAGTGGAAGCAAATTAGCACCGAGGAAAAAATGGTGCATTTTTAATAGATGGTGAATATCATTTCTACTGCAAAGAAAAAGGTTGAATTTGTAGCACATGGAGAGTCGTAGATTTAAAAAGGAGTCATTTAACATCACCACTAAATCTTAGTGGACTTTGATTCATTGCCATTTAGGGGCCATATCTAGCAATAACATTTTAATGCCCGACCAGTTTCTTTGTTGGCAGACATCATGAATAGGTATGTTATTGATATTTCTAGGTTAATTTCTCATGATATTTGAGATAGAGATGTTGAGGGTAAGTAAAACATCATGTTTCTATGCTTGGTTACTCAGCTATGTTAGAGGTTGGTATTCTTGTGTTGTCTAAGATTGACCAGTTCATTATGGTTGGTCGTATTATAGATCTTGGGCTTATTTGGGTCCCAACAAACCCTATTTTTAAGGAAAAGGTATTAGTGGATGATGTTTTATTAGAGAGGGCATTTCAGATGGGCAAGTACATGGATATTAATCGCCCCAATTTTGCTGACCTTGTAGCCATTCTATTGAGTCCCAAACTTAGGCCTTGATGTTCGAGACCCATGCTACTGTTGATTCTATGCTGGATATGGAATCATCAGGCTTGAGATACATGCTATACAGATATTGGTATCAAGAGATTTTCTAACTATAACCATGTAGTGAGGAAACTGCATTTTCTCAAAGTTGTTAGTGGGGGTGTTCCACGACTCGGATGTTTTTGTTGCCATGTTTCTTTTCTCCTGGGTGTGCTATAAATGTTTAGGATTTTATTTTTTGTTTTTGTTGTGTATATATTGTTTTTGTTACATTTGATAGAGAAAAATAGGGAATCTTAGTGCAGTCAAGTTTTGAATATTTTGAAGGTTTTTGATTTTGATATTTAAAGGATACCACTCCTAAAAATTGTTTTACACTTTGTGGGTTGTATCTATTTTGAAGTGTGGCCATCGTGGATCTTGTAATGGTATTAGAATTATAGGCATGTAACAATAGCTTAGCAATACATGAAATGGATAGGCAGTAGTTAATAGTGCAACCATGTGCTATATGCGTACTTACATAGTTCAGATATGAGTGTGAAATTTAGAACTTGCCTGGTTAGTCTTGCATAAGTTGTTGGATAGTTGGTTAGGAAAGGATCATGGGCCATTCTGAATAGTTCATTTTCCAACCAAATGCACTACCAAATGGAATGAATATCTCTTGATCCAAAGTTTGATCCTTAATAGACCTAATTATTTAATTAGTTTTTTCGCCTTTCCATTTCTAATTATAATGAACATATTTTGGCCATGGTCCCTCCTTTTACACTATGTACCTCAGCTCAGGTGAATTGCCTAAGTTAACAGTGGCTTTCATAGGGGTGCGGAGTACAAAGTGGGCATGAAGAAGAAGTTAGCAAAAGAAAATCCATTCAGGTGTGGTAAGAAAAGAAGAAAAAAATAAATTAAAAAAGAGACAAAGGGAAACAGTATAAAACAAAAACCACATTCAAAATCTGAAGAAAAATAAAGGAAGAAGAAAATAAAAGCAATTGAGAAGTGGAACCAAAATTAGTGTAGTGCCAAGTAGGGTTTAGTCCCTCTATCCATACCTACCATACCCATCCCCAAGCCCTTATTAAAAACCAATAAAAGTCCTATAGTGATACCCATCTAACTGTCCAAAAGACTAAGGCATAGAAAATAAAGTCAAACCTATGAAATTTCATGCACATTGTTAGAATTTCTCAGTGATAGTGAATGCTTCAATTCAGTCCCTATACATATTTGTATCTTTACACTATGAGTGTATGGTACTTCTTTGTTGTCATAGGGCACAGGTGAAATTGTTAGTTGCTATTGTTTGGGTAATGTCACTTGTGTATGTGCTCGGTTGTTTTCTCATAATATGATGCCATCTCTTTTTTTCTTTGTGGCATGACCTGATTTATGAGTCATGATGGCGCCTACTAAATACCGCTAGTAGATAAGCCAAACCCTAACCCGGAGCTAATGCAATGCGTTAATTTAGGAGGAAAGGGAGGAAATGTCAAACATAGGCTAAATTGAATGAACACAAGTTATAAATAAATAGTGTTCTAATAGATGAAATAGTCAACACATGAATACCAATCCCATGACCTGGTTTAGCCAGTACAAGAGCATCTTAATAGAAATGCAACTAAAATATCTTTGAATAGTCAAACATCTGTCTCAATACAAAAGACCGAATCATAAGGATAGAAGAAAAATAGGTGACTTCGACTCTAAGAGCTCACCCTATCTCTGAAAGATCAACTCTATACGAATAATGGTCAATGATGACAACTAGTACTCGGATCTGTACCAAAAAGATATCGAAGTATAGTATGAGTACTATAACAATGGGTACTTAGTAGGCATCATCGGCTGACAAAGCTAAGTCATGATATAAAGATGATAAAGTGCAAGATAACATAACTAAGTCATGGTAAAAAATTGAACCTGAGTCATCTCCATCATAGTAGTGCATAATTAGTACATAAATTGAAATAATAATAATAGCATAACGTAAACAATGAAGTGCATGCAAACATAACTACAAAATTTGCTCCCATATGCCAATTGGTGAAGAAAAGTAAATAACTCCTATATGCCAATTGGTGAAGAAAAGTAAATAACTCATCACAACCTCCCATACGACTAGAGAGTACACCAAAGAGAAGAGTAAAGAAATCATTCGACATTCTAGAAAACCTTTATCATAAATTAACCATCTTTCCATAATTCACTATCATTCAACACTACGCCATCACTTAGCAATTGACCAACATTATTTCATAAACCACTAGTCAATCATCAGACATATTTTATCACTAACATTAGCCATCAACTAGTCTCTATTTATCCACTGTTCACCATTTTATCATCTAAGCATCTTTATCACTAGCCACCTTAGTATTGGCTAACCACCACTTTTTCATGTCATATTACACTATAGAATATTTATAGATATAAGTATAAGTATATATATATATATATATTTCCAAACTTGAATCGGTAATTATGATCATCATCCAGAATTGAACCGGGAATATGTATCATCAAGAGTCAAAATTTAACTAATCATAAATATCATCAAGACTCAGAATCGAACCCATCCTAAATATCATCAGGACTCAAAACTGAGTTGGTCATGAATATCATCATCATAATAATAATAATACAATCAATAGCATAAATAACAATGTAATCATTCTTTGCATCTACCAACAATATCATCAAGTAACAAGATATCTCACCATAACATCAATACCCCTTTCTAAGAATCTAATAGGCATTAAGGTTCACCAAAGCTAGCATGTGTCATAGCCTAAGGTAAGTTAAGAGTCCCCTCTAATCCTCGAGTTCCATTTTAGGCAAAATTTCTATCCAAACTATGCTTAAGGTATTTAAATCCTCCTTTATGTCAAAAGAGCCTTAATTATCCCTTGGTTAGGAAACTACCATAAACCTGAGTAACTAGGTAAACTATGCCTAATTTGAGTAACCTAATTCATTCTTATGCTAAACATGAGTTATAAAGTTCAAATCACCTAAACTAGAAGGGAAAAAGTTAAAGGATTAAAGTTTACAGAGTCAAAATAGCTTAAACGACACAACTAACCCCAAGTCTTGCAATTTATCAACATGATACCTAAAACCCATCCCAATCCAACATATATCATTATTATACTATAGAGTAGCTCAACCTAACAATGCTTAAACCTAGCCTATCTCAACACCGAAGATAGCTCAACAAGCCGCTAAACCTTTGTTTTTCCCTTCCAAAAAGCCTCCTTAAGATGCCAAGCTATCAAAATCAAATTTTACACATCAATACTAGAATAACAATACTCATATCACACCATTGTACTTAGGCTCCAAAAGAAACACTAAAAACTCCAAGTGGGTCCCATTTACAAAAATTACGTTTTCGAGGCCAACCCAATGCTCATACATGTTCAAGAAATCATAAACATCAACAATAAGTGAAAACAAAGATAATTTGGGGCTAGAATCAAACCTTTAAGCTATTGGGGTTTTGGCCAAGAAATCATGAAAATTCACTAAGAAAAGCGAATATCTTTCCTTAATTTAGACAATAATCACGAAAATAAACATTAATCGAGCTCCCAAGTCAATCACAAGTCTCAATTTTGAGTTACAATACTCTTTTTGGCTTTTTGTCTCAAGGTGTGGGTGACAAATGGGCTAATTCGCATCATAAGGGGTCTATTTATACCATTTCCAGTAATTACCTATTGCAATCACACACCCAAGTGTGCAATCACACACCCTGGACTCAAGAGGAGGTGTGGCAATTGACATAACCCATAGTTTAATCGCAATACCCTCTCCGATCACACTAGTGTGATTGCCACTCAGGTGGTGCAATCGCAGATGCACCAGAAATTAGCTAAACCTTGAAATTTTTTTAACGTTTCCGCCAAGTCTTCGGTATTTATTCAGAATCCAATATACACAAATGAATTATGTAACAATACTAAATTTGATGTTCCAAATGCAATGGAAAATTTTGATTTTCTATCCAACGACGTTTCAACAAAATATGGATCCCATACCTATATTTCAAATTGTCAAACTTTCCAACCAGTAGGTCAAAATGAGCTCGGGTGCATCGAGACCCAAACCAAAGGTTTATCTAGTCTAAAATTCATATTCCAGAGTTATTGGAATAGTTGGAATTTGCATCTAAGATCATTTTACTGAAGTTTTCACCCGGTGGCTATTTGGAACCTGCAAATCTTCAAAAGAGAGAATTGGCTCTTAAAATGAAATGAACTACCTGGAAACTGAACTATCAGTCCCAGAAAGTCATTAATGACTTGGGGCAGCTATGGAAAAGCTCTAATGGTGAAAATATGCTGAAATATGGAAAATGTCTTGATGGATGATTACAATATCCACTACTAAAGGAACTTTCATCCATGAAAGTTATGGATTAAGAAATACCTGAAGTCCTAAATAGGTGAGGATACTGGGCGCGCATCTCACTCTCGATTTCCCAAGTGGCCTCCTCCGCTGGGTGGTCTCCACAGAACCTTAACTACAGGAATCTCTCTAGTGACCAACTGACTCACATCACTATCCAAAATAAGCACCAACTACTCTACAAAGATCAAACACTCATCCAACTGGACTAAGCCCAATCTAAGTACATGAGATAGATTAAGAATGTATCATCGCAACATAGAGACATGGAAAACTGGATGAATGGAAGCAAAATCTAGTGGAAGAGCTAACTCATAGGCTACCTGATAACGCTCAATCTACAGCTCTCGTAGGAGTGTAAAGCGGTCGTTAGCAAATATAGAACCCAACTGGGTTGGGTATCGATCCCACAGGGAATAGCTTGGTCAACAAGTAAGTAAAGATTACTAGACTTTTAGTGCAAGTCTCGTAAAAAAAAGGGGAGTCTTGTGGTGCAAGTAATGTAACCAAAATAAGATCTAAAAACGGCAATAGCAAAGTAAAAAGAGAAAGAATGTTTTAGTGAGATGTAAATAATGAGAATTGAGAAGTTGGGGTTATGTCCACCTTCTGAGGTATACGTCTCTATTGGCTATGAGTGTGTAGAATTCTGACATGCAATTGCTTATAGAGGATTGTAGTCGATGGTAAATCCAAGCGTCTCTCGACCTAAACAAGGACTATTTCACTTTAACTCTCTCGAGCTTAAAGCGTATCTAACGGTACGAATTCTCCAAGAGGTTAGTCCAGTTACGGCACTAGCATTTTAATAGGAAAGGGTGTCCTACTACCTTGACATTATCTCTTTTCCAGACAAATAACTTTTCTCTCGAACAAGTTAAATGTTAGACTGGCGTATTCTTGCGTTTGCAACCGCAAAGAATGTAGATTAAGATGAAGAGAATAATGATATAAGCAATATACGTGCCTTGAACTCACAAACTCACAGCAATAGATAGTAACTCATTCGGCTTCCATAACCCCAACAGAGAAGTTTAGTTACCCATGAATGCGAAGGAGATCACGCTTGACATTGTTGTTATACCACAAGATTGATTAATTTCGTGTAGCGTAAGTGGTAGGCGTGAGGCGTGAATTCCTTAGCAAAGTAACGATTCTCTTGTTGCAGAAATTAAGAATAGATGAATGAAAGAAGAAAACTAGAATTAATAGAAAGATTAGAAGAGTTGTAGAATTGTTTGTAGTGTAGAATAATAGAGGAATAGAAGATGCTTCGAAGTCTCTAGCATGATAGGGTATTTATAATACCCATATCCTAATCCTACTAAGCTAATAAAATAAATAACCAAATCTTACTAGACTAATGAAATCCTTAACCCATATGTACTAGGTTAAGGTAACATTATCATAATCCACTTAAAATAATGAAATACATAACCTAGTTGTACTAGGTTAATGTATCATTGTCAAAATCCAGCTTTTTGTCTGTAAGTCCCCAAAGTCTTCAGAATTGTTGTTTTAGCCCGGGACAGATTTTCCATGCAGCAGTTTTGGTCCTTAGGCGTGTAAACTCCCTTCCCTTCCTTCGTGAGCTTTCTTTGGCGTCAAGTAAGCCATAAAATGCTGAATTATGCATCATTTACACCTGAAACTTTACTAATCATGTTCGTTAGCTCATTTACAGGAAAAGGACTAAAAGTGCATGAAATATATAATTTGTTCTCAAAACTAGGCTAAAATATGGGCAAAATATATTGATATAGGCGCGTAAATTTGCCTATCATCAACACCCCACACTTAGAGCTTTGTTAGTCCTCGAACAAATTATCATGTCCTTCTAAACATCAACTTAGGGTTTTACAGCAACAACACAAAATATTCGTCAAGACAAGCACAACAATTATCAACAAAGAGTATCTTTTCGATTATACGTAGAAACAGTTTAACCTCTAGCATAGACTCGTGATGGTGATCAACTCGCATGCAAACGTTAAGGTACAAGGAATCATATATAACTACCCAAAACTCATCAACCATGTGTGTCTCACACTATAGTACCCATAATCACTCACAAGTATAGCATATTTTTCAAACATGGGTATCAAAATATCCTTGCTCTCTCTCTCACAAAGAATTCATATGTAGCGACTGATGACCATAGGCTTGCCCTTAATGTAATACTCTACTAAATGTTGGAATGTTAAGATTAGGATCAAGTAGGTCTTTTGATGGTTGTAATGTAGGCTAAGGGACGGGTAGGACTATTTTGGCCAGGAATAGTGACTAAGTTCCTAAGCGTTTTAATACATCACTTTGTATTATTAACACTCTTCTTTCAAACAACCTTTCTTTCTTTTATTCTACCACCCTTGTTCTCCTTTTTTTTTTCAATTTTAAGCACAACTCGCTTTTCAGCTTTCTTTTCCTTTTTCTTTTAACAACATACCTCTTATGATAGCACTTTCTTTTTCATAACACATTCAAGCACCATTACAATTTATAGCATCATACTCACCCAATTTCCTCTTATGTTGTCACATGACTTTTTCACTTTAAAGCACTTAGGAGTTTGGATCAAATTACGGTCTTGAAAGAAATGGATTAGGCTTACATACAAGGTTGTCAAAGAAAATAGGCTAAAGGCTCAAAAGGGTTTAACTAGGATGATGTCCATGGGTAGGTAAAACTTAAGGTAAACAAATATAGGTTGCCAAAGAAATGCCTAAATCATATCCTAAACTTACACTCCTTATTTTCGCTTTGCATACATACCAGGCAAGTTCTAGCATCAGCCACACACATAGAATATACGATTATCTCACACACACAAGGCACATGGTCGACTTGCTTGGAAGTAATATAGACTCTCGACCCAACAAGTGAAGGAATTGAACCACACAATATCACATAATGAGTCACAACTAGAGCCTAAACGTCTCAATAGTCACAATTGTAGCACTTACTCTTGTTATAATCTCATGCTGCCTATCAAAATAATTTCATGCGAAGCTAGAAAAAAAAATTTACTCCTAATAAAACAAAAACAAAGCAAGCAAACATAGATGCAATAGAGAAGTATAGTAGCATACGATACCGCCACCCCACACTTAAACGGGACACTGCCCTCAGTGGAAAATAAATACGAGGAACCTGGTTAGTCGGACTCTTCCTCATTGTCGGGGGTCATACCCCCTTCGTCGGAATCATCATAAGAGTTGTCGTCAGAGTTCTCCTCCTCGTCAGAGTCTGGCAAGCGTCGATCGTCATCAGTCGGCACATCATCATCTAGAGGTTCCTCAAAGTATACGCCCACTCCACACATCTCCCGTGCATGCATGTTCATGGGATAGTCGTGGTCCAGCTGTTGGAGCTCTGCAGCAGTTGGAACACGACCTCCGCTCATCATTGTAAACCTCATCATGCCGTACATATGGCGGGAGAAACTCTCATCCCGAGCATGACTCTCTGTCGTAGTAAGGTTGATGCCATGTGTTGATTCAGCATCTTTGACCTTTGTGAGGTCAACCTTCTTCGGATTGTGTGGGAGTTTATGATCAGCTGGTTCCTCTTCGATATCCTCCTTCCGCAAGATTGCTGTCAACAAATTGCCAAATGTGAAATGGGACCTTTTGTGTAGTCTGGCCTTCCTCATGGTGGATCGAATGATTGCCCCAAAGTTGATTGGGACATTCATCATTAAAGCATAGACCAAACACACTCTATCTCTCGATATCTTGGTGTATTGAGTCCCAGGAATAAGACATGAGTTGACAATGCGCATCCAGATTCTTGCTTCCCTATTTAGTGGAGCATAGGGGAAGGTGTTGTGTCGGCCGATTTCTTTATGTCTGCCCCACCTTGCCATTGATCTGCTTCCACAAAGCGTGTGTCGTATTGCTCTATAAGGAGGCCTGCTGCACAGCTCTTTGAATGGTGCTGCGTCGATTGAAGGTAAGCCAAGAAAAGAGTTGATCCAGTCCGCTGTGAGCTGTAACACCTGGCCCCGAATTTTGACTTCATTGCCTGTTGTGTTTGGCGACCAGTTGGCATAGAACTCTCTTGTTAGATCAAGATTACACTCTCCCATGTCGCGGAAGATGAAATCCAACTTCAAAGCCATTATTTTTGCCAACATACGCGGCTCCTTCTTTGCTAAGGTATCTTTGGTGATCAAGTCGACATGCACATATTTTCTTTCTTTGTTGCTGCTGTACCATGCTTTGGATTCTTCCTCAAGAACCCATTTTATTCCAAACATTCTGCGTGGTGGTTGTGCTGAGGATGATTCTCCTTGGTCTTTTCGACTTCTCTTCTTGCCCTTTTGGGAAGTGGTTGCCTTCTCCTTGCCTTGCCTCGCTTTAGGTGCCATTGTACTTGAGACTAGAAATAGTGTTAGTTGCAGTACAGTTTCGCTTGACACAATCTATAAGAAAGCATTAGGGGTACCACCCCACACTTAGTTTTGTTAACACAAATCAGTGAGGTGAAAGTAGTCAATTTACTCAGATTTCATCGAGATACGTTTTAGGATTGTATTCCGACAAGAAAATCAGCAATGCATCACTTACTTGCAGCCATTGGACTACTTTCATGGTAGATATAGCAACACTACTACATAGAGGTTACCACATTAAATCGTTATTCTTTTAACAATCACAACCTCCTAAGTCGGTAGGTCTTATCCCAATGGCCGGGATAGTCTAACATGTAAGTATCCTAACAACAATCTTAAGCAATATTCATAGCCATAGCAATTCCGCAAATATCATAACAATGCTATTGAAACCAAATTCAAGTCGGAAACAGGTCAAGATTTTCCTACGTATATGTTCACTCACATGATTTTGCAACAACAATCCAAACACATGAACATTACCAACAATCTTATATAATTTAGCAATTAATAATATCCATAGCAACGTAGTACTTACGAGAAATAAATGAAGAATAAGAGAGCACTTACTTGCTTGAAGCTTGTGGAGATGGTTTTGTGAATTGGAAGAGCAAAAGAAGAAAATTTTTAGAAGATTTGGAAGAGTATGCGGCGCCTTTAGGGTATTTTCTATTGTGGTTGTGTTATAAGACTAAGTCCCCTTTATATAGGAAGAGTATGGGTCGGGTTATGACCCATTTACAATTGGTTTTGGAGACAAAAATCCTACATATACGGCGCATTGTCTATGGCATAATGGGACATATGCGCCGCATAGTCTATGGAATTTGTAGACATATGCGGCGCATTGTCTATGGAATAATGGGACATATGCGCCGCATAGTCTATGGCATATGAGATACTGAGACCAAATGCCATAGCATAGGCGGCGCATAGTCAAAAGCATACCTAGGAATAGGCGGCGCATAGTGTATAGCACACTAGATTCCGAGACCTTAGGCTATAGGATAGGTTGTGCATCATTCGTGGCCTAGTTTTACCAAGGCCTAGCCTTCCTCGAAGCCTATTTTGGCGTGGGGAAGGCTCAATCCATAGCCTTATGCATCACCCTTCCTAATTTACCAACTTTACCATACAATGCGTCCAAATCGTCAATTGAAATCAATCTCCTCGTTGACTACTTCTTGCACCTATATTCGCTCAAACAAATGAAAACGATTAGTACGATGGGTTGCCTCCCACCAAGCGCCTTAGTTTTGGTCGTGGCACGACTCTTATTTTTGGATTTTTATTAATTAAAAACAAATCAAGTACTAGAATGAAAGAAAATGATAAACGATAAATGAAAAACGATAAACGATGGGTTGCCTCCCATCAAGCGCCTTATTTATTGTCGTGGCACGACATGGTTATCTCGAGTACTTAGACTTCGTCGAGATAAGTGATGGCCATGTCATTCGTCGATTCAAGAGGACCGATATACGGCTTAACACGTTGGCCATTCACTTTGAAGACAACACCCTTATTGCCTTCCAATTCGACTACTCCAGACGAGTAGACTTGGATAACTTTAAATGGACCAGACCACTTAGATTTTAACTTACCTGGGAAGAGCTTAAATCTGGAGTTGAAGAGTAGTACCATATCACCCTTTTGGAAGTTTCGTCGAACAATCCGCTGATCATGATACTTCTTCATCCGCTTCTTGTATAAATCCGATCTTTCATATGCATGGAGACGGAACTCATCTAATTCGTTCAGCTGCTCCAACCTCAGATTCTTCACATCATTCCAATTCAGATTCAAGTGCTTCAATGCCCACAATGCTTTGTATTCAAGCTCGATGGGTAGATGACAAGCCTTCCCATAAACTAGTTGATAAGGAGACATGCCAATGGGTGTCTTGAATGCAGTCCTATATGCCCATAGTGCATCATCTAGCTTTCGAGACCAATCCTTCCTATTTGCATTAACCGTCTTTGCAAGGATTGGCTTAATCTCTCGATTGGAAACCTCTACTTGTCCACTAGTTTGGGGATGATAAGCCGTAGCTACCTTGTGTTGCTTGACACCATACTTGGCCAATACAGATTTGAATAGCTTGTTGCAAAAGTGAGATCCTCCATCACTTATGATAGTACGAGGTACCCCAAAGCGAGAGAAGATATTCTTCTTTAAGAACGCTACAACACGCTTTCCTTCATTTTCGGCCAATGCTACAGCTTCAACCCATTTCGAAACATAATCCACAACAACCAAGATGTACTTTATTCCAAACAAATTCACGAATGGACCCATGAAATCAATACCCCACACATCAAAAAGTTCTATCTCCATAATTTTGGACATGGGCATTTCATGGTGTTTTGAAATAGCACCTTGACGTTGGCATTGGTCACACCTTCTCACATAGTCGTATGCATCTCTGAATATCGAGGGCCAATAATAACCACTTTGCAATACTTTTCTTGCCGTTCGATTCCCTACATGATGTCCTCCAACTTGCGAAGTGTGGCATGCTTCCAATATAGCAGGTACTTCTTCATGGGATATACATCGTCGAATGATCCCATCCGCGCATCTTCGAAACAAATAAGGTTCATCCCGATAGTAGTGCTGAACGTCATGCATAAACTTCCTCCTTTGGTGGTAAGATAAGTTGGCAGGTATCACATTACTCTCTACGAAATTTGCAAAGTTGGCATACCATGGTACTTTCTCCATTTTTGTCGCTAATATCTCCTCGTCAGGGAATGCATCATCAATCTGAATTTCAGGTTGCGCCACATGTTCATTCTCAAGTCTAGATAGGTGATCAGCCACTTGGTTCTCGCAACCTCTTCTATCTTTGACTTCGAAATCAAACTCTTGCAGCAGCAGTACCCATCGAATCAACCTTGGTTTGGCATCCTTCTTCGTCATTAGATACTTAAGAGCTGCATGGTCTGTATGGACGATCACATTGGTACCCAATAGATAGGCACGAAACTTCTCAAACGCATATACAACCGCTAGGAGCTCTTGTTCAGTAACAGTGTAGTTCCTTTGGGCTTCATTTAGGACCTTACTCGCATAGTAGATAGGATGAAATAGTTTCTCCTTTCTTTGTCCAAGAACAGCACCAACGGCTACACCACTAGCATCGCACATGACCTCAAACGGGAGCGTCCAATCTGGTGCTACCATGATAGGGGCTTCAATGAGTTTTCCTTTAAGGCATTCGAATGCCTTTAAGCAATTGTCATTAAAGTCAAACTTCGCATCTTTCTCCAGTAGTTTGTACAATGGACTAGAAATTTTGGAAAAGTCTTTGATGAATCTACGATAGAAACCAGCATGGCCAAGAAAACTACGGACTCCCTTCACCGAAATTGGAGGCGGTAGCTTCTCAATTACCTCTATTTTTGCTCGATCAACCTCTATTCCTCTTTCAGAGATCTTGTGCCCAAGAACGATTCCTTCTTTTACCATGAAGTGGCACTTCTCCCAATTCAGCACAAGGTTGAACTCTACACATCTTTGCAATGCCATGCTCAAGTTTGCCAAACATGCTTCAAAAGACTCACCGACAACTGAAAAGTCGTCCATAAATACCTCCAAAGTGTCTTCAACCATATCAGAGAAAATAGACATCATACAACGTTGAAAGGTGGCTGGTGCATTACACAACCCGAATGGCATGCGTTTGAAGGCAAACGTACTATATGGGCATGTGAACGTTGTCTTCTCTTGATCTTCGGGAGCGATACAAATCTGATTATAACCTGAATAACCATCCAAGAAGCAAAACCATCCTTTCCCCGCTAATCGATCTAGCATTTGGTCCATAAATGGCATGGGGAAGTGATCCTTGAGTGTCCACAAATTCAGCTTGCGGTAGTCCATGCATACTCTCCATCCAGTAACGGGCCTGAGTGGAATAAGTTCATTCTTTGCATTTGCGACCACCGTCATTCCTCCTTTCTTGGGAACACATTGTACAGGACTTACCCACGTACTATCAGAGATAGGATATACAACTCCTGCGTCTAACCACTTTATAATCTCCTTCTTCACCACTTCTTGCATAGGTGGGTTTAAACGCCTTTGATGTTCAATGGTGGGTGTGCACTTTTCTTAAAGCTGAATTTTATGTGTGCAAATCCCAGGTGGAATACCAATAATATCCGCAATGGTCCATCCAATGGCACTAATATACTTGCGTAAGATCGAAATAAGAGCTGCAACTTGTTGCTCACCCAAATCGGCTGCCACTATGACTGGAAGTGTGTTTCCGCTTCCTAAGAATGCGTACTTCAGATGACTTGGCAGCTCCTTCAATTCTAGTGTGGGTGGTTCTTCAATAGATGGCTTGGCTGGTGGTGTGGGTCGATTCTTGAGATCAAGATCCAGCTTCTTGGGAGTATAGCGATATGTCCCTAATTCCGATAGCGCACAAACAGCTTCTTCAGAAATTTCAGCATCCTCATTCTCTCCTTTCATGAGCAAAACCTCCAAAGGATCATCAAGAATTTGCTCTTCTTCAAGGCGTTCTTTCTCATCGTCAAAGACAACATCAGCCACAGAAAATACACTCAGATCTTTGGGTTGCTTCATTGATTTGCAAACATCAAATCGAACCACTTCGTCATTTATTCAGAATGAAAGTTCATTAGCTCTCAAATCAATGAGCACACTTCCTGTAGCAAGGAAAGGGCGTCCCAAGATTATGGGAACCTCTGAATCTGCTTCACAATCCAAGATGACAAAGTCTGCTGGAAAGATAAATGAAGAAACCTTTACCAAGACATCACATAGAATACCAACCGGTCGTTTTACCGACTTATCTGCCATAACAAGCCTCATGTTAGTTGGTGTAGGATCTCCTAACCCCAACTTCTTGTAGATCGATAATGGCATCAAGTTGATGCTGGCTCCTAGGTCACATAATGCTTTGGCAAAGTTCAAAGATCCGACAGTGCAAGGAATAGTGAAAGCTCCGGGGTCGGCCTTCTTCTAAACTATCGATCGAGTAGCAATTGCACTACAATGATGCACATCATCCTTCAGCTCATAACTTGCTGCCCTCTTCTTAGTCAAAAGATCTTTCATAAACTTCTCATACCCAGGCATTTGTTCAAGTGCCTCCACCAATGGAACATTAATGGTCAGCTACTTTAACATAGTCATGAATTTGCTGAACTTCGTGTCCTCAGCCACCTTCTTCAATCTTTGGGGAAAAGGTGGTGGTGGGTATGGAAGTGTTCTCTCCATGGCTTTCTTCTCCTCTTGCTTCCATTTTTCCATTTTTTCAGGCTGCACGTCACTGGGCGTGACGTCCTTGACGTCAGAACTGGTTGTTGTGGAATCTTCTCCTTTTGCGTTATCATCCATATCCGCAACTTCTTCAACCACTTGCTTTCCTTTTGCTGAAGGTTCCAGCACCTTACCACTTCTGGTAGTGATGTCCATGCATGACCCTTCATTCCTTGGGTTTTGCACAGTATCGCTAGGTAAAGTGCCAGCCTTTCTTTGATTGAGTGTTGCTGAAAGTTGGCTCAGTTGCTGCTCTATTTGCTTGATTGAAGTGGAATAAGAATCAACTAGTTGTTTCATGGAAGACAAATCATTGATTACCTCAGTAACTCCCGCGCTCGTTGTTTCCACTCCTTTCAATAATTAAGCCATCATGTCTTCCATACTTCCAGAATTAGATGTGGTGGTGTCACGTCTACCAGGGGGAACATAAACACCACTCTTTTCATTGTTTTTTCTCCAACTACCTTGGTCCTTGTTTCCAGAATTATCATAATAGTTCCGACCTTGGTTTCCTTGGGCATTCCCTCGGAAACCCCCCTGATTGTTCAAGTAGTTGGCCTCCTCTTCCGAATCACATTCGTCTCTTCCTTTTAGCGCCACAGCTTTCACTTTTTCGGTCTTCCCTGATAATAAATGCTTTGTAAGAAGATCCATCTGTGTTTTCATGTGCGCCATATCTTGATCACGTTCTTCTTGTCTTCTTCTTTGGTCTGCAGTCATGCCTATAGATAAAGTAGGGCTTGCTACCTCAGAATCCCTGGTATGCCAAGCTCTACTTTGTTTCGTCATGCGATCTAGCATATTGCTTGCTTGACCAAAGGTGAGGTCCATAAAAGATCCTCCAGCTGCGTTATCCACCACTGGCTTAGTTATTGAATTCAAGGCTCTATACAATATCTCCATGAGGTGAACATTAGTCATGTGATGGTTTGGGCATCTCGCTAGCTTTGTCTTGAACCTCTCCCATGTTTCATGAAGAGCTTCAGTGGGAAGCTGACGAAAGTTGCTGATTTCATCTCTCAATTGTGCCCTTTTGGAAGGAGGAAAGAATCTTTCTAGGAAAACGTCTCTCAATTGCCTCCAATTTGTAATTGAATCAGGAGTCAGCCCATTCAACCATAGTGTTGCCTCCCCAGACAGAGACAATGGAAATAGACGTAATCGAATTGCATTCTGACCAACACCAGGATTGTCAAAAGACTTGCATATAGAAATAAAGTTGATGAGATGCATATTCGGATCATCGCCTGCTAATCCACCAAACAATCCCTTAAGTTGCAATAACTGAATCATGGTGCTTGTGATGTTGAACTTGGCTCCGGGCGCTAATGGTGGTGGAATTATAGCTCCAGTGGCTCCGGCACCATCAAGATCATCATCATCATCGTCGAAAGCTGGCTGCATAGGTTGGTGATCATATCTATACCGAGCTTGTCGACCTCTTCTGTTGGCAGGTGTTATGATTTCAGCATCACGCCTAGGGTTTAGTAACTCGTCATCACCTAAATCCTCATCGTCAGGATTTGGTGCTCGTGCAGGGTTATCAATGTTCTGCTGTTGAACCTGGGCTGCGGCAAGGGCAGCCAATCTTGCTTGTTCCTGTTGAGCAGCCATCCTTGCGATTTCAGCTTGTGCTTCCATTCTACCAATGCGTTGTGGTTCAGGATTGATTGGTAATAACGGTTGACCAGAACTTCGAGTATGGGGCATGCACTAAAATAAAAACCTGCAGTAGACAAAAACAAAAACTAAAAGTAAAAGTACAAGAATCTTTGACCAAAGGGTCTAGTAATTTTCACGAACTTAATTGACACTTGTATTCCCCGGCAACGGCGCCAATTTTTGATAACGCTCAATCTACAGCTCTCGTAGGAGTGTAAAGCGGTCGTTAGCAAATATAGAACCCAACTGGGTTGGGTATCGATCCCACAGGGAATAGCTTGGTCAACAAGTAAGTAAAGATTACTAGACTTTTAGTGCAAGTCTCGTAAAAAAAAAGGGAGTCTTGTCGTGCAAGTAATGTAACCAAAATAAGATCTAAAAACGGCAATAGCAAAGTAAAAAGATAAAGAATGTTTTAGTGAGATGTAAACAATGAGAATTGAGAAGATGGGGTTATGTCCACCTTCTGAGGTATACGTCTCTATTGGCTATGAGTGTATAGAATTCTGACATGCAATTGCTTATAGAGGATTGTAGTCGATGGTAAATCCAAGCGTCTCTCGACCTAAACAAGGACTATTTCACTTTAACTCTCTCGAGCTTAAAGCGTATCTAACGGTACGAATTCTCCAAGAGGCTAGTCCAGTTACGGCACTAGCGTTTTAATAGGAAAGGGTGTCCTACTACCTTGACATTATCTCTTTTCCAGACAAATAACTTTTCTCTCGAACAAGTTAAATGTTAGACTGGCGTATTCTTGCGTTTGCAACCGCAAAGAATGTAGATTAAGATGAAGAGAATAATGATATAAGCAATATACGTGCCTTGAACTCACAAACTCACAGCAATAGATAGTAACTCATTCGGCTTCCATAACCCCAACAGAGAAGTTTAGTTACCCATGAATGCGAAGGAGATCACGCTTGACATTGTTGTTATACCACAAGATTGATTAATTTCGTGTAGCGTAAGTGGTAGGCGTGAGGCGTGAATTCCTTAGCAAAGTAACGATTCTCTTGTTGCGGAAATTAAGAATAGATGAATGAAAGAAGAAAACTAGAATTAATAGAAAGATTAGAAGAGTTGTAGAATTGTTTGTAGTGTAGAATAATAGAGGAATAGAAGATGCTTCGAAGTCTCTAGCATGATAGGGTATTTATAATACCCATATCCTAATCCTACTAAGCTAATGAAATAAATAACCAAATCCTACTAGACTAATGAAATCCTTAACCCATATGTACTAGGTTAAGGTAACATTATCATAATCCACTTAAAATAATGAAATACATAACCTAGTTGTACTAGGTTAATGTATCATTGTCAAAATCCAGCTTTTTGTCTGTAAGTCCCCAAAGTCTTCAGAATTGTTGTTTTAGCCCGGGACAGATTTTCCATGCAGCAGTTTTGGTCCTTAGGCGTGTAAACTCCCTTCCCTTCCTTCGTGAGCTTTCTTTGGCATCAAGTAAGCCATAAAATGCTGAATTATGCATCATTTACACCTGAAACTTTACTAATCATGTTCGTTAGCTCATTTACCGGAAAAGGGACTAAAAGTGCATGAAATATATAATTTATTCTCAAAACTAGGCTAAAATATGGGCAAAATATATTGATATAGGCGCATAAATTTGCCTATCATCACTACCTCACCAACAACACAATGTATCTCAAAAGGTCCAATATACTTCGTACAAGCTTTCCATTCCTCCCAAACCTTATCACACCCTTCGTGGGCGATACACAGATGAAAACACAATCACTAACTCAAAATAACAAGGCACAAAGCCTACTGTATACATAGGCCTTCTTCCTAGTTTGAGCCGCTCTCAAGCTATCCTGAATCACCCTGACTCTATCCAAGGACTTCTAAAGAAAATCAGTACCACGGGCCCTTGCCTTAGAAGTATCAAACCATCCAATTGAAGAATGACATCTGTTACCATTAAAGGCCTCAACAGGAGCCATATCAATACTCTAATGATAACTATTGTTATACGAGAACTTTGCAAAGGATAGGTGTTGCTCCCACTGCCTCCAAAATCAATAATACAGGATCAGAGCATGCCCTGAACAACCTGAATAGTCCGCTCAGACTAACCATCAATTTGAGGATGAAAGGCTTTACTTAGATCCAGTTGAGTTCCTAACTCCTCTTGAAATGATATCTAAAACCTCAAAGTGAACACAGAACCACAGTTTGAAAGGATAGAAATGGGCACCCCATGCAAAAAGACCATCTTCTGAATATAGATATGGGATAATCTCTAAGCACTGAAAGTCATCTAAATAGGAATGAAATGTGATGATTGGTCAAATGATCCACAATAACCCAAATACCATCCAAACCATGAGAAGTGCGAGGCAACCCACTAACAAAGTCAATGGCAATCTATTCGTATTTCCACTCAACAATGGGTAACCTTTGAGTCAATCCACCATGTCACTAATGCTCGACCTTTACCTATTGACAACATAGGCAACAAGCTATAAAATATGCTAGGTCTCTCTTCATACCACTCTACCAATAATGTTGTCTTAAATCTCTATACATCTTTGTTGTATTGGTGTGAATAGAATATCTAGAGAAATGAGCCTCATGCAGGATCATATAAATCAAGTCATCAATCTGAGGAACACAAATATAACCCTTAATACCCTCACAATCAATAATGCGCCTCTCAGACTCTCTACTCGACACCTGATCAACAAGGAATCAAAGCTTTCTATCCTCATACTAACGATCACAAATATGTTCATATAGTGAAGACCGAGCTTCCACATTTGCCAAAATCCTCCTAGGATCTAAAATATCAAAGAAAACCATCAAGTTAGCTAAGGACTAAATGTCCCGCGCTGAATGTCGAGAATTAAGCTCCTGTCAAGTCATAAGATGCAGAAGGCTGCTTGATTAGTGAAAATCTCACAATACACACCATAAAGGTAATGCCTCCAAATCTTTAGCGTAAAAACTACCGCGGCTCGCTCCAAATCATGAGTGAGGTAGTTGCACTCATGCACCTTAAGCTTTCTAGAAGCATAATCTATAACATGGACCTGTTGCATCAATACACAACCCAAAACAACACCAGAATCATCACAAAACACGGTGAATTCCTCACTTTCTATAAGAAGATCTAAAATAGAAATTGAAGTAAAGAAGTCCTTGAGCTTGCCAAAAATTAACTCACACGCCTCGAACAATAGGAAAGGAACCTCCTTCCAAGTCAATCTGGTCATAGGGTCTGAAATAGTAGCAAAACCTTTGACAAAGAATCTTTAATAGCTAGCCAAACAATTGAAGCTATGAACCTCGATCAGATATGTAGTTATAGCCCAATCAAGAATAGCCTCAATCATAATTCCTTTCTAGACACCATATATCCAAGGAATGTCATCGACTAAAGCCAAAACTCACACTTAGAGAACTGGTAAAAAGCACTTAACCTCTCAAGGTCTTGAGTGCAATCCTTAAATGTTGTGAATGTTTCTAACTACTCGAATACAAAAGGATGTAATCAATGAACACGATCACGAAGGAGTCCAAATAAGGCCTGAATACTCAGTTCATCAAATGCATGAATGCAGCTGGGGCATTAGTCAACCCAAAAGACATCACCAAGAACTCATAATGACTCCTAAAAGCTATCTTCAGGAAATCCTTAGCTCAAATCCTCAATTGATGGTAACCAGACCTCAAATTAATCATAGAAACACTGCCACACCCTGAATCAGGTAAAAAATATCATCAATATGAGGCATAGGATAATGGTTCTTTATTGTCACCTTATTTAGATACCAATAATCAATGCACATATGCATGGAACCATCTTTCTTATTCATAAAAAATACATGATTTCCCTACAGAAATACACTCGGGAAATAAAACCCTTACTAAAAAGATCTTGAATATAAGAATACAACTCTTTACGCTTGACAGAAGCTATACGGTAATGTTTCATAAAAATAGATTGTGTGCCAAGCTTGAGTTCAATAGGAAACTCAATCTCACGGACAGGGGGAATATCAGGCAAGCTGGTAGGGAACATATAAGGAAACTTGCAAACAAAAAGAACAGAGTCAAGTGACAAACTCTCCACACTAGTATTACTAATATGAGCGAGATAACACTTGTATCCCCTTGATATAAGCCTTCTAGCACAAACATAAGAAATAATCCAAGTTGATTTGTGACTAACTGCTCCCTTTCATACGACTAGGGGTATGCTAGGCATGGCTAAGGTAACGGTCCTAGCAAAAAAATCCATGACCGCATAATAGTAGGATAACCAGTACATGCCTAGAATCACATTAAAATCCACCATATCAAGAATAATAAGATCAGCATAAGTATCAACACCACTAATAGATATAACATATGATCTCAAAACCTAATCCACTACTAAAGAATCACCCACAGAACTAACGTGCAATGGCACATATAATGAACATAAGAAAACTCCAACCTTAGTGTATAATAAGCAAAAATATAAGAATAAGTGGATCCTGGATAAAATAAAGCAAGGTCCAACTGGCGACACACAAAAATCGTACCTTTAATAACAACATCTAAAATCTCAGCTTTGGGTCTAGAAAGTACTGTATATAACTGACCACACCCACCACCTGGTTAGGCACTTGACCGGCCTCCTATCTTGCCTGCCTGTGAACCTACTCTAGGAACCAACCCTGAGACTATGAGAACTACCTCTAGATTAAGGATAAACTAATCTAATAGGGGAAACACCTTATGCTTACACAACAATCGCCCCATGACTAGGGCAGTCACGCATAAAGTGATCAAAAGACCCATATCTAAAACATGCTCTCTAAGTTGAACTAGAACTAACAAATCTGGTTAACCTGGAATAACCACCACGACTGAAATAATCAGGGAAAGAACCCTAAAAAACTGACTACTACCCTGACCAGGGCAATCACTAGCACTAGACCAGCCTCCATCAGTAATCTACAAAGCTACCTTTACCAGTCGACTAGGCTGACTCTAAGGTTGATAGGATGAACGAGAAGAATACCCACTATAAGAACTACTACCTCTGAATTGGAAACTACTATGAATCACACTAAAAATGCCCTAATTAATAGACCTTTTATTGTTGCCTCCTTAGGCCTCATGATGTATCTTATTCATCACTCGAGCATGATTTGAACCTTAACAAAAGATCTACCTATAGCGACCCAACTCTCAGTAGACACACAAATAAGGAGACTCAACCCTCTAATAAATCAATGAACTCTCTCATACTCAGTGTTTAGAATAGAAGTCACATGCCTAGCCAACTCGTGAAAATGAGCCTCATACTCTGCAACTATCATGAAGCCCTATTTCAATCTAGAGAATTGATCCCTTAAACTATTTGTGATCTATAAATACTCTTAGTTGGTTTTATCATTTAGTGTACATAATCTTACATCTTTGAGTCCATATACTTGTTCTTAAGAGATGCAAACACATTTTTGAGAGATTTATTCATATTTGAGATTTATGGTTTGATTCTTCTTCTTGTAAGTTCCTAATTATTGTTTCTTCCAAGAATTATTATTGTGTTTTTGAAATTATTACTAGATAAACCCCCAAAACTAAGGTTGTGTGAACCATGATGGAATAAGAAAGTAGGGTTCAAAGTACACAATGATTCTTGACCATTGTTTATGCATATATTGTTGTTCTCTTCACTTTGATTGCTTTTTATTGGTTACAAAAGAACTTGACTTATTCTTACATGCGTTAGATAAAGGAGTAATTGGTAGGAAAAGGGAACAAATAATGGAGACTTGAAGCTATCTACCTTTACTTAATAGCTTGAGTCGTGAACACTAAAAAGCTAATTTGGGATCCATGATAAGGGTTAAATTGTAAAACCTATGAGAGTTGGATGAGTGATTGAGGATAGTCATATAATAGGGGTTGGATGAGTATTTAGATGAAGTAACTTATTGATTCTACATGCTAAGCATCAACATAAATAACTAGTACAAAGAACCTATGGATTTATGATGTCATGGGAAACACCATTCTAATGTCTCTCTTCTGTTGATAACATGCCATAACCTAAATAACTAGATTAAGAGAGAACCTACTTTAATCCAACTAGGTAGGAGATCCCTTACCACCCATTTCAAAATACATGCAAAAATTTTATTAAAGATCTTAAAATTTGATAAATGATAAAATCTTTTACATTAAAATTATAAATAAAAATGCTTTCCCTGAGGACCTAGTCTAGACAATGTACAAGACTTTATAAGTAAAGAACAACACGAGGAAACAACTCCCATAATATGAATGAAACAAGAAGAAGCTTCTGAAGTGACTATCCATGTCAACAAAGAAACATCAACTAATCCTGAAACCAGACCATTTCCTAAAAATGATAGATCAAGTGTAGCATCAGTACAAACAATACATACTATTAGGCATCATTAGTTGACCGGGGTTAAGGAACATAAAATATAATATAAAAATTCAAGATAAATCACGCACATACAATGTGGTACTTTAACTTTCCTCAATCTATAATTCATACCATCACTTAGTAACTTCTATTTTTCACTCAAATATACTAACCTTTAGATCTCTGTCTGAGGATAAATATGAGATACATACCACTTCACAATCAAGATAGGACCACCAGTATTAACTACTAAATATTTCCTTAACCCTTACTCTCAACCCTTTGCTCATTAAATTCCACCAACACTCCAGTATCCAATATCATTTTATTCACATCCTTAAAACTTATCCTATTAATTTACTTAATATCTATTACACAATTAAGGTTTAATTTAGCAGTATAAAATAAAAACATCATTACCCTCTTCACTTACCATATTCTAGGAAACAACCATGACATATAATTTAATTAGTGAAAAAGAATGTATACAATTAGTCAGAGATACACCTAGCTACAAGCCAACATACAAGACTATTTTACAACCAACTCTAGTTGTTCCTTAGTTCATGAAGTTCTTGTCCATTATTGAAATTATAATTCTCATCACGACAAGGGTAATTATAAATCAAAGATATCATAAACTAGAATCTAAGTTAAAATAACCAGTTAGAATATCAATTCACAGTTTACTCAAGGAACTGAACTAAATATTTTTTATAATAATTCACAAAAATAGCACCATATATATATTTATCACACCAAGACCGCAAAGGATACAAATATCATTATCATCAACTGGACCACACAAGAATCCAAATATATATCAAGTAAACAAGAAATTACAAGAATCCACATATCATTACAATCGAACAATCTACATAAGGACACAACAATATATCAAGTAAACCGCAACTCATAAGGATCAAAATGTATAAAAGCAACAACATAACCTAGTCTACTGATAAAACCATCAAACTCACCCAATTCTTTGTACAAACATACTAAGGGTGTTATGGCTGCCCGCAAGTCATGACCTATAGGGGGCAAGCTTAGTCCATGTACAATAATAACTTAGACATATAGTGTTTACATCAACAACATGCATTGCATCAAGCAGAAAAATACATACTCAACATGCACACATAAATTAAATGAGTCCTTAACTATAATTCAACCATCACCTACTGGTTCAAGTGCAATAATAAAGTAAGTTCACAAATATCACCATTTGCACCACATCACTATAATTATTTAGAATTACTATGATTCATTATTCACTAACTTTTATGATAAATAATTTAGAATGTTCAGTAGCTTCTCAGGAAAAATCAACTATTTATAATTTCCTAGCACACAATGTAACCAATGACTAAGTATTTTTTTAAATATGCTCATTTATAGATAATTAGCATCATTTCAATTCTCAATAACCATAAAATTATGACAAAGATTTAGCATAGACTAATTCATCACCAAATTGCTCAACTATGTTTACAGTCCACCAATTCAACCAAACTTTTCAATCTATTCATTACTATTCCTGCTGCACTATAATCAATTTACATCAACACTTTCTAATTTTGAAAAACACCATAATTATGTTTTACTAGTTTTCACAATCCATAGTCCCATAATTGGATACCAATATACATATATTCTCTCAAGTTATCAAAGTCAACAAATAATATATAAAATCATTAAATAATTTCCCCAAAAATAATAATCATACAAAATTAAGCTCAATTTTATATCTTATTCTAATTATTACTAACCATTAATTGTGCTTGCAGGCATAAGAAAGAAATCTCTCATCAAACTATATTATATTCATTTAATTTAACTAAGATCTACTACACATTAAAACTAGCCTACCTGAGTGCCAAGTATCTAACACGGAGTGCATAATTTTGCATTTGCCTTTCCTTTTGTTGTAACTCAATTAGATCTCGGTCTAACAATCACAACCAAATAATAATTGAACTACTATTTTTACCAATTCTAGGCATTTAACCTAACTTCCATTGATTTTAACACAAGCTCATGCCTAAACTCATTATTTTAGGGTTTTCCATACTTCAATCCACTCAAAATCTCTAAATTTTAGAATGCTTAGACCAATTTATACTCCAAAGGAAACAATCTATTAATACTAACTCTAATTCAATGGAATTCAGTCTGTTAATTCACTTTACATGAGAAAATTCAACCTAGATTAATTTTCTACTCCAAACAAGATCAATCTAATGTTATTCTAAGGATTCTGGAAACAAATAAGTGTTAGATTGATGTAAAAATGTACCTTAGAAGGAAGAATTCAATAGAAAATTGAACAAATCACCCCTATAGGGTTGTGGAATAAAAATTTTGAGTTATGGAGTTGAAACCCATCAAAATAGGTATATATGCTACTCAAATCCTGCTCTAGAGACCTGGATCGCTCTAAAACAACTTAATCATGTTATAGTGGCCTAGCCCTGTTATAGCAGCCTCAGCTCTTCAACACGAATAATCTTCAGTAAAAATACCATAACTTTTTACTCTAGAGATAAATTAATTAACAAATAGTGAACTGGAAAGGAATTTCAGAGAAACTTTAATGTTGTAGGTGTTGGGGACCATAAATATTTATTTTCTAGGTGTAGTGATCATTTGAAGTTGACTCTAGTTAAAACATAGGCAAAACATCAATCATTAAGGACCACTTCCAACTTAACTTTGTGCTAGGGATATTGTATGTACTTAATTCATATCTTGTGCACTCCCATTCTAAGGAATTCATCCTAGAACCTATGATGAATGAGATTCTTATATATTACTGTAGATATTTTTAGTAATTATGGAATGGTTCATTGTATTACAACTTATGGAAATTCACAACTACTACTTGTTCACAAATTATTTTTCAAAAAATACTTGCAAAACCTTCCAATTCATGTGTGATCAACCCCGGCCTTTATTGGATTCTATATTTGATCAGTGCCGACTTTATACTTCAACAACAAGTTATAATTTAGGAGACATCAGCTGGGAATATGACTTCAAAGTGGGATGGATTTTACTACTATATTATTGCTTAATTATGTTTGAAAGTGGGATGGGTTTTACTACTATTATTATTTCTCAGTTATTTCCCTATTGGTCTTCTTTATTGAGTTACTTTTTTTTATTGTAATATATTTAGCCTATGGGTCCAAGATAGTGTCTGTGGAACTTCTTGGTTGAGTATGGTATTAGTATGGTAGGACTATTTCCTATTTTCAAGGGTATTTATATTTACATATTGTTATTGTGTGTTATGTTTTAACCTGTATTCGCACATGCATAGTCATACAAACTTTTTCATGGTTTATGGTTGGAATTGACAGAAAAATATGGTTTTCAAATTTCAAATAAGGAAGGTAACAATTTTACTTGAACTTTTAGTTTTCTAAGAGGAATGTGAAAACAAAGATGATTTTATCCCCAATTTGATTTCGGGTACCTGATAAACTATGTTTTAGCCTAAATTTTTGTTTAGGCTATTATTTATTAGTTATTATTTTCTAAAAGTCCTACTTTGAGTCTAGATATTGTGCAAAGAACTTATAAGTTCCCCATGGTTCCATCTTTTATGAGTTCATGATGATGGTGGGGGTATATATAATAGACATCAACCATTGTATTTATCCCATATTGCACCACATTCACTTATTTACATTTATATAGCTGTATGAACTGCATGTATGCTATTTTCTTAGATATCTGAATTTTTGTTGGTAGGTATACTTTTATCTCTATTTTAGATTTCCTTCATGTAGATGTATGTCATATTTTCACGTTATACTATGAACTATTCTTCTAAGCTTAGTCAGAAGGCTATTTTTTATCAAATTTTTTGTGAGGTCTTGACATTCAGAGTTATTCCATCTCCTTGTAATGGATTCTTCATATGTTATGAATTTATGACATATTCAATGCTTAAAATGGTAAATATTGAAAGTACAAGGGTATTTCTATATTGATATAATGGGCTTTTTTTGGTGTTTATAGGATAGCTAGGTTCGGAGAAGGAAAGTGCTAAATATTAGACATAAAGGCATCAGAAGACTTTTATCATGACCGTGGGATCTAACAATAATCATACTAGGATACTATGAAATAAATAAGAGAACGATTCTCAAAAGTCAACTAGATGGAAGCTTCCTACAATCGTGGCTTATTTCCATTATCGTACAACTTGATCACATGGAGGATACATGAAATCAGTGTTGTAGGATTCAAGGTCGAGGGAGATCCGATAAGATTTCCCCACAATCATGCTTTAATTGTACGATCGTTATATGAGGTCTTGGGAAGAAGGCTTAGATGTGAGGTTCAAAAAGTTAAAATAAATAAGGATCAGACTAGAACATGGAACGATCGTGCCCAGGAATCATGAGATCGTACTGTGAATCATACCTGCCCAGGCCTAAAGATGACCAAATCCATGAGCAAACCACAAGCACTAAGGATGATTGTGGAATCAAACCACGATCACACATTCCCTTTGTTCGACGTGACCGACTCAAATTTTCTATTTTTTTAGGATAGGATTTGTTTTGTCTGTAAATACTCTTATTCATTTTATTGTAATATTTTTCATTATAATATTACTTTCGGGACATATTATTTGTTTTGTAAGTACAAACATCAATTTTTAATGTTTAAAACCAAGTGAGATCTTGTTTTTTTTCATATTCTTATTATAAGTTCATGATTATGTTTTTATATAAGATTTTTTCTTATTATTTAAATTATGAGTAGCTAAACACCACAACTAGTGTTGTTGGAACCATGAAAGGTTAATAATGTAGGGTTCGTACTACAGAGTAATCTTCAACTGATGTTCACGTATTTATTATTGTTTCCTTGGGTCTGATTGCGTTTTGATGTCGTGCAATGTTAGAACTCACCGTATCTTTACTGGGGACAAAGTAAAGTGTATAGATAGGAAGAAATGAATAAATAACAAAGACTTAGAGATAACAACCCCCACTGAATATCTTGAGCTGATAATCCAGGATTACTATTTGGGATCCAAGATATGGGTTAGTAACGTTGCAGGCTCAAAAAAATAGAAAACTTACTTGAGGATGATACTTAGACAAGAGTGTAAAACTATTCTAAGTATACCTAACCTATTTATTCTAATTTTCAAACACCAGGGGGATTTATGACAAGAACCTACATATTTATGAAGTTATTGGGGAACTTAGTCCTAGTGTTTTTCTCTGGTTGATTACAAATCAATGTAATACCCCACATTATGGACAAAAATGAAAATCCGTCATTCCTATGCGTGAATGTTTCAAACGGCTCAAATCCTATATAAATTTAGTGTGTTAATCAATTATGTAGTGTGGGAATCTATTTGAGCATGAATTTCGATCATAGAGGTCCCCTAACTCAAGTACAAGTTGAAAGCTATCTTATCGTTCAAGTTTTAGTGAGCGTCAAAACTTGGGTCAAATTCAATCGACCATAACTCATTGTATATGAATAACTGGGTGGTTTACTGTATATCAAATGAAATAGATTTCCAACGATACCAATTTCGCCTAGATCTGATATCGGAGCAAAGAGTTATCCCCATTTTATTCCAGCATGTCAAGCTGGAAAATGGTGATGACGTTTCTGATGGGCTATCACGTTTCTGACGACCTTTTAGATGACGTCGTCACATTCTGACGACATTTCTGACGACATCGTCAGCCCTAGGCAGAAAATCAAGAATTTGGACCCCTTTTGTGATGACCATTTGTGACGGCCTATCACGGACCTGATGGCCTGTCACGGATGGCGTCAAGTATATTTTTCCAGCAATTCAAGGGCATTTTTGCAAGGATATTTTGGTCATTTCCTTCACCTTCCGCGACTTATAACCCAAAAGACACGTAATTTTTCTCATTTTTCTTCAGTTAAGCATCTCAAAAACCCTCTCTTACACTCTTAACCACAAGATTAGGGCTTCTATAAAACTCATCTCTCAAAACCAAGATTCAAGCCTTTTTCCAAGATAATCAAGAATTAAGTTTTCCAATCCAAGAACGATCCAGCAAATCATCAAGGTTTCCTTTTTAAGGATGCGTGTGTTCATTCATGAACTCCTTTCATCCATAAAGTTCAAGAACTCTTTTCTAAAACTATATATTATGGTTTTTTTGTTATAAATGGATTGTTGATCATGTTTATGTGATAAATGATTCCAAGATAGAATCTTTATGTGTTATTATGAATCTATGACATCATATGAGTTGAAAACATGTAAGTTTGATTATTTATGATGAGTTATTGTATGATTTACACCTATGCCTAAGTTGTGTATGTAAGGTGTTTGATAAAATACCTAAGAGACTAGAAATCATGCATTATAGCTTAATTATGACTAAGGGAAGGATTCATGATTGGCCTCTATGATTCAATGTCATCAATGTTGATAATGTGTCTTGTAAACACTGTTGGATTACTCATGAACTAGTCTTATGGAATTATGCTATGCTTACTTGCAAAACCACTCATGTAGAAGATGTTGAATACCCATGCACTTCATGAAATTCCCCAAGTTATGATATTATGGATTGTGGTTGTAATATGTAATGAGCATGCTATTGAAAGTTATGCAAGTATATACACGTTGTATGAAATTCCCTTCCATGAAATAGATTGTTGAGAACCATGCTTAGTATGAAATCCCTTATTTATGATATTGTGGATTATGGACTCTACTCTTATGATCAAGTCAGTCATGTGTGTCAGTTTCCTTCCATCGAGTCCTGGGGGTACTTGTACCCGAAAAATCAAGTTGTGTGCCTAGAGCCATGTCATGTTTTCAGGATACTCTCAGTCAAGCCATGATCTATAGAAATCAGTTAGTCATGTAACTCAGGAAAACTCAGTAATCTCAGTAGTTCAGTATTCTCAGTAATCTCAGTGCTCAGTAACCTTAGTAATCACAGTAAATCTCAGTAACTTCAGTACTCTTAATCAGTCCTCGGAACTCAATATATTACGTCCGTCATCAGAATCTAGTAAACTCAGTTTTAGATCCGCTAAACAATACCACTAGTATCAGTTCAGCAAATTAGTTTAGTTAAGTTATTTAGTTCAGTACAGTTATTCAGTTCAGTGTCTTTTAGATGGGAGTAGGATTCAACAACGAGAGAACCTAGGGATGGGGGCTCACCCGCTAGAATAGGACTGAGATCCCTAGAATCAATCCTTAAGTTCCAAAACTATGTTGCCAGTGTAGGTACGAGATGTCACCCTTTAGATAGGACTGACATACTCAGGGGTCACCCGTTAGCACATTTATATGTATAGGACTGATCCCAGGATTCACCTACTAGATTAGGACTGACTCCACAACAGATGTCTTTACTGGTAGAGCGGTACTGACACCCTTCCAGTTAGGGCAAAGATTGGACTCCAGTCAGCTTATCTTGGGGCATGTCAGTTAGATGAACACATCCTGCAGTTTCAGTTATAGAATTAGGGCTTTTAGACACAGTCAACTCAGTTTAGTATTATAGATTCAGTACTGTTAGATACAGTCCATGCTTATCATTGTAAATAGACTTCAAGATCACCCATTAGCTAGGACTGATCTCAACTATGATCAATCAGTATCAGAATCATTAGATTTAAAGATCACCCTCTAGATAGGACTGATCTCAGACTAAGTCAAATCATCCTTATTATCATTATACTCATGATCACCCGCTAGATAGGACTGATCTTAGATTTAGTTACTCCAAGTAGAACGGAACTCAGATAGTTCCATCAGAACTTAGACTATCAGATACAGTCACTTAGAATCGGTTATATCAATTAGTCCGATCATTACAGTTATATTAGCTATATCAGTTGTCATAGCTCACGTTACCAGTATTCAATTTTAGGAATGTTAGACACAGTCATTCAAACCAGTTCTTCATAATTTGAACTATCAGAAATAGTCAATAATCTATTCAGTACCTCAGTAATAGTAAAGTGATATCGTCAGCATTCAGACTCAGTAGTCAGCATCATCACGAGTTTAGTTATAGTTGTTTATGCATGTATATATTCTCACGTTCATATTAGTTAGCACTGTTCATGCATATAACCTTTTGCATTTAGCCTACCTCACGTGTATACTCAGTACATTCAGACGTACTGACGCATTTGCGCTATGGTGATTTCTCTTATGTTACAAAATAGGTTCAAGGGCACGAGCTCCTGATCAGTAATAAAATTCTAGTTTTTAGAGTTTGCAGTGATTTTTTCTCATTCGAGGACGATATGATTATTGCTATAATTACTATTTAGTTGCTAGATGGATTAAGTTGGAGACATGTTCCTTCAACTCCTTATTTGGTTCGGTTAGAGGATTTCAGATGAGATGTCAAATTAGATATTCAGATCTTATTATTTTCAGTATTTATGACTTGTTTTGGTATTGTTATACCTTTTTTAGATATTTTTTTATCAGACGTTTATTCAGTTCGAACCTTATGGCCTTTCATGTTCATGTTTCCTCATTTTATGATATATTATACAGTATACAGGTACAGATATCAGTCATGGGTTAGCTTGTGGTCCTTCGGGGTCATGAGCACAGTGTAGCATTCTGGTTCAAAAAATTAGGGTGTTATAAACTTGGTATCAGAGCCTAAGGTTCAATAGAGTCCTAGGAAGTCTGAAAGCCGCATCTAGTATAGTCTTGTACATGCGTGTGTTGTGCACCACACCTATGTGCAGGAGGCTATGAGATGTTTTAGGAACAGTTTCCCTTTTTTCAGTATTCATGTCATGCCAGTGAACAGTCAGATTTGTATAGCTTATTTTCTCATCCTTGCATCTATTCATGCTATCCAAAATCTCAGAAAATGTATCTATTTCAAGGTAGAACCTCCTAGTAGTTGCAAGTTCAGTTCATCTCATGCATCATGCATTAGTTTCAGACTCCTAAAGTTTAGTTATAATCTAGTTCGTAGATGCGTTGTGCATCACCCAGTATCTCCGTAAGGTAAGCATTCTTAGAGGGATATAACATCCCAAGGGGGAGATACCCCATTTTCTCTTAACGCTCTTATGCCTTAGATCTTTCAATTTCTCCTTGCATAATGAATTCAATCTAGAATAGAGGGTACTCATAAGTTGACCTTCAAGTTAGACCTCAGCTGTAAGTCAAGTATTCAGAGGTTCAGTTCAGTTTATGATGTTCAGTCCATATGTCACGTAGTAGAATCAGTTATGTTCTTATGTTTTAGTTCAATCTTAGTGCCTTTACCATTGCATGTTCAGTCGCATGTTCGTGAGTCAGTTCAGTCATGTATTCACGCATCAGATATGCATGGTCAGCTTATCAGTACTTTCGGTCATGCATTCACGTATCATGTCAGTCATATAATCATGCATCAGATATGCATGGATTCAACTTATCAGTTAAGCATCAGATATGCATTCTCAGTTTGGGAAACTCAGTTTATCGGAACACTCAGTCCTACATTCATAAATCAGCTACCCATGCATCAGATATGCATGTACATTATGATATGCTCAGTTTTCAGTCATGTCGGCCATGAAATCATGATCATTCATTCATGCTATATATTCGTGTAAGTTGTTTTTTCTCTCATCTTAGCCTGTATCATTCGAGGATGAATGTTCCCAAGGAGGAGCTATTGTAATACCCCATATTCTGGACTAGAATGAAAATCCATCATTCTTATGCATGGATGTTTTAAAAGCCTCAAATCCTATATAAATTTAGTGTGTTAATCAATTATGTAGTATGATAATCTATTTGAGAATGAATTTAGATCATAGAGGTCCTCTAACTCAAGTACAAGCTGAAGGCTTTACTATCGTTCAAGTTTTAGTGAGCGTCAAAACTTGGGTCAACTTCAATCGACCATAACTCGTTGTATATGAGTAACTGGGTGTTTTACTATATATCAAATGAAATCTCTTTGAATTAGCTTTCCAACGATACCAATTTCTCCAAAATTTGATAGTGGAGCAAAGAGTTATCCCTATTTTATTCCAAAAAGTCAAGCTGGAAAATGGCGACGACGTTTCTGATGGGCTATCACGTTTCTGATGACCTTTTTGATGACATTTCTGACGACGTCGTCAGCCCTGGGTAGAAAATCAAGAATTTGGACCCCTTTTATGATGACCATTCGTGACGGCCTATCACGAACATGACGGCCTATCACGGATGGCGTCAAGTATATTTTTCAGCAATTCAAGGGCATTTTTGCAAGGGTATTTTGGTCATTTCCTTCACCTTCCATGACTTATAACCCAAAAGAGGCGTAATCTTTCCCATTTTTCTTCAGTTAAGCATCTCAAAAACCCTCTCTTATACTTTCAACCACAAGATTAGGATTTCCATCAAACTCATCTCTCAAAAGAAAGATTCAAGCCTTTTCCAAGATAATAAAGAATTAAGTTACCCAATTCAAGAACTCTCCAGCAAATGATCAAGGTTTCCTTTCTAAGGTATGGGTGTGTTCATTCATGGATTCCTTTCGTCCATGAAGTTCAATAACCCTTTTCTAAAACTATATATTATGGTTTTCATGTTATGAATGGATTGTTGATCATGTTTATGTGTTGAATGATGCCAAGATAGAATCTTTATGTGTTATTATGAATATATGACATCATATGAGTTGAAAACATGTAAGTTTGATTATTTATGATGAGTAATTGTATGATTTACACCTATGCCTAAGTTGTGCATGTAAGGTGTTTGATAAAATATATAAGAGACTAGAAATCATGCATTATAACTAAATTGTGAATAAGGGAAGGATTCATAATAGGCCTCTATGATTCAATGTCATCCATGTTGATAATGTGTCTTGTGAACATTGTTGGATTAATCATGAACTAGTCTTACGGAATTATGCTATGCTTACTTGCAAAACCCACTCATGTACAAGATGAAGAATACCCATGTAATTCATGAAATTCTCCAAGTTATGATATTATGGATTGTGGTTGTAATATGTAATGATCATGATATTGAAAGCTATGCAAGTATATACATGTTGTATGAAATTCCCTTCCATGAAATAGATTGTTGAGAACCATGCTTAGTATGAAATCCCTTATTTATGATATTGTGGATTATGGTCAAGTCAGTCTTGTGTGTCAGTTTCCTTCCATCAAGTCCTGGGGGTACTTGTACCCGAAAAATATAGTTGTGTGCCTAGAGCTATGTCATGTTTTCACGATACTCTCAGTCAAGTCATGATCTATAGAAATTATCCAGTCATGTGACTCAGGAAAACTCAGTAATCTCAGTAGTTCAGTATTCTCAGTAATCTCAGTGCTCAGTAACCTCAGTAATCACAGTTAATCTCAGTAACTTCAGTACTCTTAATCAGTCCTCGGAACTCATTATATTCTGTCTGTCACCGGAATACAGTAAACTCAGTTTTAGCTCCGCTAAACAATACCACTAGTACCAGTTCAGTTAATCAGTATCAGTTCAGCAAATCAGTTTAGTTAAGTTATTTAGTTCAGCCC
Organism: Capsicum pubescens; assembly: GCA_030864215.1. Classification (NCBI taxonomy): domain Eukaryota; kingdom Viridiplantae; phylum Streptophyta; class Magnoliopsida; order Solanales; family Solanaceae; genus Capsicum; species Capsicum pubescens. Next base: position 189,384,992 of record CM061548.1, read on the forward strand.
AGTTATTCAGTTCAGTTTCTTTTAGATGGGAGTAGGATTCAGCAATGAGAGAAGCTAGGCATGGGGGCTCACCTGCTAGAATAGGACTGAGATCCCTAGAAGAAATCCCTAAGTTCCTGAACTACGTTGCCAGCGTAGGTACGAGATGTCACCCGTTAGATAGGACTGACATACTCAAGGGTCACCCGTTAGCATATTTGTATGTATAGGACTGATCCTAGGAGTCACCCGCTAGATTAGGACTGACTCCACAGTAGATATCTTTATTGGTGATGCGGTACTGATACCCTTCCAGTCAGGGAAGAGATTGGACCCCATTCAGCTTAACTTGGGGCATGTCGGTTAGATGAACATATCCCACAGTTTCAATTACAGAATTAGGGTTTTTAGACACAGTCAACTCAGCTTAGTAGTATAGATTCAGTACTATTAGATACAGTCAATGCTTTTCATTGTAAATAGACTTCAAGATCACCCATTATCTAGGACTGATCTCAACTATGATTAATCAGTATCAGAATCATTAGATTTAAAGATCACCCGCTAGATAGGACTGATCTCAGACTAAATCAAATCATCCTTATTATCAGTATACTCATGATCACTTGCTAGATAGGACTGATCTCAGATTTAGTTACTCCAAGTAGAACAAAACTCAGTTAGTTCCATCAGAACTTATACTGTCAGATATAGTCGCTCAGTATCGGTTATATCGATTAGTCTGATCATTACAGTTATATCAGCTATATCAGTTGTCATAGCTCACGTTACTAGTATTCAATTTTAGGACTGTTAGACACAGTCATTCAAACCAGTTCTTCATAATTTGAACTGTCAAAAATAGTCAATAATCTATTTAGTACCTCAGTAACAGTAAAGTCATGTCGTCAACATTCAGACTCAGTAGTCAGCATCATCACGAGTTCAGTTATAGTTGTTTATGTATGTATGTATTCTCACGTTCATATTATTTAGCATTGTTTATGCATATAACCCTTTTCATTTATCCTACCTCACTCGTATACTCAGTATATTCAGACGTACTAATGCATTCTGCCTTTACACTTGAGGGACAATCTCCGTACGACCCGAGGAAACCTTTGCACACCTCCGTTACCTTTTGGGAGGCCTACGCCCCATAGAAACTCACCATAGGATCAGAGGCACGAGCTCCAGATCAGCAGTAGCATTCCAGTGTTCAGAGTTTGCAGTGAGTCCTTCTCATTCGAGGACGATATGATTATTACTACATTTACTATTCAGTTGCTAGATGGAGTTAGTTGGAGACATGTTCCTTCAAACACTTATTCAGTTCAGTTAGTGGCTGTCATACTAGATATCAGATTAGATATTCAGATCTCATTATTTTTAGTATTTATGACTTATTTTGGTATTGTTATACCTTTTTCAGACATTTTGTTATCAGACGTTTATTCTGTTCGAACCTTATGGACTTTCATGTTCATGTTTCCGCATTTTATGATATATTATGCAGTATACAGGTACAGATATCAGTCATGGGTTAGCTTGTGGTCCTTCGGGGTCATGAGCACCGTTTAGCACTCTGGTTCAGAAAATTGGGGTATTATAATCAACAATTGTTACTACTGAATTATTTATTTACATATTCCTCCCATTCTCTGGAAAATTGATTACCTCGATGTACATCTTGATTTATATTTTGACATATTAATTGTGGGATCGAACTTAACCTAGTTGGGCTCTATATTTAATCAGTGCCCTCTTTATCTTTGTCTAGAGATGTAATTTGGGCAACATCAAATTTTTGCACCATTGTTGGGGAATATGGTTATAGAGTTGATTTGATTGTGTATTTTATTGGTTATTATTTCATGATATTACATTTTTGTTTTTTTAGGGAACACACCGACATATGCCTAATAATCAGAGTCAATACAATCTCCTGATTCCACTTTATACAAAGCTTGATCGAACTCATAAATACAATCAATGAATGGTGAATGGAGGAGTTCATAACAAAGAATCCCTACTCGAGGGCTCGCATGATGAACTAAAATTTTGAATCAACCATTACAAAAATACGATGGTTAGAAACCGAATATGTAATATCTCGATTGATGGGTAAAGAAAATGCAATGCAAAAACCGGCCAGGCGTGCAACAAGGAGAGAGTGGTCTAAAAAAGATAATTCAAATCATGTAGCTACACTTAATGATAGGGAGACATAGAAGAAATAGGGGGCAACAACCTCTATAACAGTATCTCTCTCACTATGAAAATTTGGAAGAAGACTTGGACTATTTGGAGTTGATTGAGATAGTGCCATCATTCCATAAGAACTACCTCCAACCAATTCCATAATCCACTTTCTACACATAAAGGAGGTATTTATGGTCCTTCCTACTGATGATGTGAATATGTATGCAATAAACCTTATAGGAATTTTAACTTCGTACAACTTTTCTAGAGTGAGTCAAGAGGCGATTAGTCTCAGGTTGTTTACTTTATGTTTGATGTGGAGAAGCTACATTATCATTGGATAATTACTACATAGATATATTACTACTTGGAATGAGTTGAGGACTCAATTCTTAGACTAAGTTTGCCCGCCTTCCAAAATTCCACAATTGAAGGATTAGATTTATAATTTTGGAGGCACTATATGAGACGCAATTGAGGTTTAAGAAGTTTCAAAACATTTAAAATAATAGAATGACTGGCAGAAACTTTCTTAAGATCCTCTATAGAGCCTTGACCTCAAACACTTAGGTTGTAGCAAACAGTATCACTGGTGGGGCCTTTATGAGTTTGTGTTGGGAGCACATGTCTGAGTTCCTAAATTGAATCATGAAGATAAATAAAAGGGTCGCACACTTGAGATGTAGACAGACCTACATGCACTTATGTAATTGGAGAATCCATAGAGTAGAGGGTATTAGATGAGATAATAGATTAAGAGATTTCACAACTTGAACTAAGATTGAGTTGCTTACAAAATATTTTTTTGCAGTGGGAGAAGAAAAGGTAAATGTGGTTGGTACACAAGGTAAGGCCCCTAGGTATGATGATTTAGATTATAAAGAAGAGGAAAAATATTTTGACATAGCGGTTCTAACAAAAAATTAGAACTCTTGGCAAGGGAATTAATGTTGGAACTACTATGGAGACAACAATTACATTAAGTCTAGATATAAAGATAGGAGTAGGGATCATGATGGTGATTGGAGATGAAAGGATGACTACAAAGATAAAAGTGGCCTTTACATTCCAACTGAGAAGCGTGATGCGGGTTCAAGCAATTTGTGGGTAGAAGACATGCTTATGAAGGTTGTAAAAGGGGTAGAGAAAATTGTAGACTGTCTTAAGAAAATTGAGGCGGATATTTTAGGTATGAATCATTAAACTGAATCACATGCTACTGCCATCAAATAGCTTGAGCAATAGTTTGGTCAGATTTTTACAGAATTGAACCAGCGCAAATAAGGTGCACTTCCAAGTAACATGGTCTAAAGTGTAAAGAATGATGGACATTTCTTGGATACCCCTCAAAGTTGTAAATTGACTAATAATCCTCTTATGCCCGTGAATAGCAAGGATGTGGTAAAACTAATGATTATAGAAGATGAACTAGTTGCCAAATCTAAGTAAGTTGTGGTAAATGAGATGCACCAAAAAAGCCTCAAGTTGATGATCATGAGGCCAAGGCAAGAAAGGGGACGGACAATGAGGTCTCACAAGTATCGACTCCTATTCCATGACCACCTCTTTTTTTCCTGTAGAGACTAAAAAAGAAAGCATAAGAGGGAAAATACCAAATGTTTATTTTATGCTGAAAGAGTTGACATTGAATATCCCTCTAGTTGAGGCACTTACAGAAATGCCAATTTACATAAGGTTTATGAAGAATTGGTGGCTGAAAAAAGGTTGGTGAGTTATGAGTCAGTTGACAATATGCACTATTGTAGTGCAATAGACTCTAGGTAATTAGTTGAGAAGAAGGAAAAACTTGGAGCCTTTATGATCCCATACACTATTGGGTGTTTCAACTTCGCAAAAACTTTTTATAATTTAGGCACTAGCATTAACTTGATGTCTCTAGCAGGTTATAGCCTGTGGGGCCGGGGAAACCAAAATTCATTTTGATAAGACTTCTCATAGCGGATCACATTGTGAAGAAGTTGGTGGGAATATTATGTGATGTTATTATATAGGTTTCCTTCTTCATCTTTCTAGTGAATTTCATCATCCTTGACTGAGAGGTTGATTCTGAGGTTCCTATTATTTTTGAAAGACTATTCCTTGCTACTTGTCATGCATTAGTGGATATGGAGACTGAGCAGATAAAATTTTGGTTGAATAATGAACAAGTTATATTTAATGTGTTCCACTTTATAAAACAACCAAAGGATATATGTGCAATCTCTATGATAGATATTGTCGACGTGGATGATGTGGTAGATTTTACTGAGGAGAGACTTGGCGTTGAGGACTTTGCAATAGTCATTATGAATTTTGAGACTGATGATATTGAGGATTATGATGATATGGTTAGTTAATTTTAAGGTAATATATTTATTCACCAAAAACGTTAGATCTTGATTTGAAGAACAGAGTTTCCCTCAGCCCTACCAGCTCGGCCTTCGATTGAGGAGACTCTAGTTTTAAAACTAAAAGATCTTCAATCCCATCTTTATTATGCATATTTTGGTGCCAAAATCACTTTACCAATTATTATTGCAACTAATTTGGTAGATTGACAGTTTGAGGCTCTAGTTTTAGTGTTAAAGATATTCTAAAGGGCCATTAGATGGTGCATTGCTTCTATCATTGGGATTTCATCAGGAATTTACACACAAAAATCAAACTTGAGCCAAATTTTATGCCTAAGATTGAACATTAATAGAGGTTGAATCAATATATGCAAAAGGCGGTGAATAGAGAAATCATCAAGTGGCTGGACATGGGTACGGTTTATCCAATTTTAGACAGTAAGTGGGTAAGCCCAGTCCATTGTATGTCAAAGAAGGGTGGAATCATTATGGTTACAAACTAGAAAATGAGCTTATTCTGATGGGGCCAACTACAGGTTGGCATGTGTGTATGGATGATAGGTAGTTGTACTCTATGTCAAGACCCAATTTCTTCTGTCATGATGGCGTATACTATAACCTACCAATAGGTAAGCGAAACCTATTGTTCGGAACGGCTAGTAATAGACTACTCAAATAGATGAAGGAAAGAAAGCAGAATAGCTAAAATAAAAGATCAATTACATAATAAAGTCCTAAAACCTGGTGGTAATAGTACAAGAGCTTCAAATATAACAAGAGTACAAAAGCGAAATACCTAAAGAGTACACTGATACAACTTTCTCCAAATACAATATAAAAACTAGAATAATACTTAACAGGGAGGTAAGTAATACTCCAAACATCAGGAGCTCACTCTAAGTATATGAACCATGGATGCTCCGCGCGATGCACAAATCAACGACAATAGCCCGTACTATGATCTGCAGGCTGCAAATGTGTAGTATGAGTACCAAACGAATGGTACTTAGTAGAAAACTACCAATAGAGATCCAAAGATAAAGAAAATATACATAACATATGAATAGAATAGAAAATACACACAAGAGTCTAGTAATCATAAAACAAGCCAATGAGATATTAAAGATAACCTATCCTATTTATTTTCAGGAGACTAACATATCAAGGTCTAGAAAGTAGCGAGGATGAACTATCCTATTCCAGTCATACTCAGCAATCCCAAAACTATACTGTATCTTCCTGGCCAAAATACGAATAAATTGAGAAAAAAAGAATATAGCAATATACAAGGTCAAGGAATAAATATACAATCTGAATAATGAAGAAAGGGATATATGGTAATACCATAGTTACATATATATAGATATACATACATATATACATACATACATATATATATATATATAAGTGTAAGGTCAGCTCACAGCACAACCTAAATCATCAAATCTTCAGTTCAAGGTCTCATAATCCTAGCAGGATTTAGTACTAACATGTTGAGGGTTTCAAATCCATATGTCTCATCATGAATTGATCATGCATAATAATGAATTTGTTATATATAAGAGACCAAAATCATACCTCAAATCTTGATACTGAATCAATGACCAATCTATCATAAACTAGCCATAAGAATGATCATAATAATAATAATAAAAATATCAATAATAGCGCAAGTAACCGTCTATTTCAGACAACCAAATACCTATCTGAGCCTATACGTAACCTTACCGCCCTAGGCTCAAAAGGTTCAATCAGTATAAAACAACATAGTCATCACTTATACCTATTCAACCCTCTCATGCGAGCTGATGACATAGGCATATACTGGTGATAGGCATTGCACATACAAGTATGAATGCAACAGAATCAATAATATCATAATACCAATGTCCTAATCATCACTATCATAACCATCATCATCATAACCATCATCATCATAATCTTCACCATCATAATCATCCTCATCATAATCATCCTCTGGCCTTGCCGGGTGTGTATATATATCTAAAAATTCCATACATAGGTCTAGATGGACTCGAATCAGTAGATGGACACATATGCATATTAATATTATCATCTTTCGACCTTTTTGAATATCAATATCATATTCATAACATCCTCCGACCTTGCTGGGTATCACTATCATTATCAGATTATCAGATTATCCTCCAGCCTTGTTGAGTATCAATATTATCATCACAATATCCTATCGCCTTGCCGGGTGCCAACATATAATCATAATCATCAATACACACATATATATAGTATGTGCACAGACTCAGGCCGCATCTAAGAAGAGTATAAATCCATAAGTCCAATGGCCAAAGTGAACTTCAGGACTAAATCATTATAAAAATATAGAAAAGATCAGAATCTCTCACGACCGGAGTGATGAGTAGTATCGAATCATAGACCAGAATCTGTCTTGGTTAATTATTTAAAACATCATTGTTAACCACTTATATATATTTAAATTATTAATCAAGTTAGACAGTTTTTATTGTAAAAAAAATCTATTTTTCAGATGAAAAGTGGGTTTTAATTATTATTTACGAAGAATAGTAATAAGTTCATATTTTAACTCGAATCACATCATTTATAGATATAATGATCCTGAATGTACTGAATCTATGCAAGACCTCACCAGTATCTAAATCAATTAAACCATAAGCATCATACTCCATCTTTTTCCGTCTCATACCATAGAGATGTGTATATAAAAATATGTATATATTCCTAACTACAACCATATCCTTTACAAGGAAAAATACTTCTCGGATATCCAACCCATATAAGAACATGGCCTTTGGACCAGTAATGTGTCCAAAATAATCATAATACCATGATCACAACCTTAGTCCCACATACGTATCCAAAACTCGTGTCAATAATCATGTATATAAATCATCTCATATCTATAAGCCATAGCGCATTCACGAGGCATAACATCTATATAAGCTATAAAGCATATCTATAATCATCTCATATATAGGAGGCATCTCACTTGTAGGAGGCATAATTCATCAATGAAGCATTACTCAAAACTATGAGGCATCTTATATCTATAAGACATCACATATCTATAGGTCATATACCAAGACTATCGGGAATATTATATCTAAGAGGAATAACATCTCTATGGGACCAATATCATATGTAAGAGGAAATGAGATCTAAAAGACTCAATATCACTTTTATAAGGAATATCATGGCCATAATCCATTAATCATAATATGGGGAAACCCATCACAATTTATCAAGCCACGAAGTAAACTTATTCTAAAGGCTCAGTAGTGTCAACTAAGCCTAGCATCCATAACTAAGTACACAAGGGCTAACACGAGTCTTCGCCTAAGTGGGCCAGACGAACCCACTTCTAATCCTCAATTTCCATATTTACACAATTTATACCCCAAACTAGGCTAAGGTATCTAGTTCAACTTCTAGATGTTAAGTAAGACATAACCAATCCTAAGATAGGCACTCCATCTAGAATAATAGGTATTTAAGTTAATTCTACCCCAAACTACGATTTCAAAATCATTAGACTAGCCCAAATAAGGTTAACCGTACTTACCATGATTCCAATGATTAATGTTAAGAAATCATTTTATACCCATACTACTTGTGTGATTCCAATATTATATCCAATTGTGTGATCACCATACAACTTGTGCAATCGTGGTATCCCCTCTGTGTACCAAATATCAGCAAAGTTAAAAAATAATTTGACCCTCGAAACTCATTCGGAACCCTATGAACATGACCCAAAGTAAATGAGTGTAAACCACATTTCAGATCCTATGGAATCATCAAAAAATTCATCCGTGATCATTTTTTCTTAAAGTGGGGCCCACACCTATAGTTTTATTTTTCATAAAATCTGTTCAATAGCCCAAAATAAATCTGGAAGCCTAGGACATAAACCAAGGGTCCCCTAGCCTAAATCAATATTTCAGATGCAATGACGAATTCAGATTTTTAATTTAAGATCATTTCAACCAAATGTGGGTCTCAAACACACATTTTAGTTTTCCAACTTTCTAACCAATAGGTCAAAATGAGTTTGGGTGCATCGGGACCTAAAACAAAAGTCTATCTAGCTTAAAGTAGATATTCTGGAACTGTTGGTGCAGTTGGAATTCATATCTGAGATTGATTTTGGTAAAGCTTTTGCTTGATGGCCATTTGGAAACAATGAATACTTCTAAATAGGGAATTATCTCTAAAATCCAAATGAACTACTAAATAATTAAACTGTCAGTCCCAGAAAGTCATAAATGACTTGGGATAGATATAGAGAAGCTTTAACGATAGAAATAAGCAGAAATATGAAAAATCACCAGAAGGGTCATTACGATATCCACGACTAAAAGGACTTTCATCCCCGAAAGTCAACAGATAGAAAGAATCTTAAAAGCTCAAAAGAATGAGGTACTAGCCAGTATGCTCCGAGCATGACTTCCTAGATAACCTTCATAAAGAGAGAACACTTCTAAGATATTTTACCACAGTATCCCTTTTTCAACCCACACTCTCACTTCACTTTAAAATAACCAAAACTTAATCTCAACCACCAACTGGCCTTGAACTGAACCAAAAAAGGTTGATGCATGTAAATTTAAATAACACCACACTAATACCATCTCGATACCCGCACAAATAAAAAAAGTCTTGTCTGAGACAAAACCAACCTAAGACATAAGTCATACCACCGAATCCAAATCCAAATATAACCTTCATTTACCATTTCAGACATGCTATTATAACAACCAGAGAATACACCCTGGAAGCTACATAGTGCTTACGATCCTCAGAAACCACAAGCTAACCCATAAGCTGGTACCTGCTGTGAGCACTAAATAAAATTGATAATAAATAAACTTGTGCAAAATTTAACTAATAAGCACTTTCAGTTTTTAGACAATGAAAACAATGCTGAATTATAAGATCGAAAGCAACTGTCTGAAAATAGATAAAACTGAAAATCAAACTGTCTATTTGAAAGTGTCTGAAAGCCTCTAACTGACTGAGGAGTTGATGGGACAAGCCCCCAACTAACTCTGATTGACTACTGAACTAAAATACTAAAATAGATAGAAATGGTCCTCAATATATGGGGACTCACCAATGCTGCTACTGCTAATGCACTTGAATTTCTATGTGTGGTTGGAAACCTGAGCATCTGAAACTATGATATAAGACATCATAGCAGAAGAAATGAGCATGCGATCAGTACTTTAAATGTACTGGTATGCTAGATGAGGTTAGACTAATATGCATGGGTTATGTGCATGAGTAATATATAATTGAATGAATAACATGAGGTAACTGAATAACTGATATAAATGCGTGAATGTTGTAAAATCTAAGAATTCATGACCAACCACATAACATGATTCTAAAATAACTTGTAAACTAAAATATTAAAACTTGATAACTGAATAACTGATAACTATATGCTATGGTCAATGCAAACCAAAATTGAATTATACTAAATACTAGATTGAGATTGTGGGAGGTATCATCTAACCGACAAGACCCAATCTGAGCCAATCGGTGTCCAACCTGTAACCCCAATTAGAAGGGTATCAGTACTATGCCACGGGTACTGACAATCACTGTGTGGATCCACTAAACTGGTGTCTAGAAGGACTAAAGAGTCACCCTAAGCTGGAAGGAGTACTTATGAGATTCGTGTCTACCCTAAACTGGTAGGAAGACATCTCAACCTCTGCTGGCTACGTAGTTTGTAACTCAGGGATTGCTACTAAGGATCACACACTAACCTTGAAGGAATGCCCCCATCCTTAGGTTCTCTCGGTGCTGAATCCTACTCCCAACTGAACTAACACTGATCACTAGACTCAACTAAGTTTAACTGAACCCACAACTAACTATATTGACTGACTGAATAATATTGCTCATGGTAAGACTGAAATTATTCTGTAGATACTGAAAACTATGTAAGAAACTAAATTTTGGGTATTCATAACCCCCAGGACTCGATAACAATAACAATAGGACATACTAAAGCTTTAAAACCCATAATAAATAATCATTGTTCAAACTCAACCATTTAGGAATTTCATCAAACACTTGGAAATCATGGGCTTAAGCATGGGGATAGTTTAAACTTGTAGTAAGAGCATAATTGCATTACTAAAATCATGGATTAATATTTAACAAGTGAGTAAGAAACATTCCAATGTATCAAGGATAATTCCAATGAAACCACATGTTAAACATAATTTGAATTCCAAGTTTATAATAGTGTCATGAAGATAACTCACACTAACAAGTACTAATCATAACTTTAATCTTGAAAATGCGTTCTTGGACTCCATTGGTGAAAAGGACCCAAGGATGAACATCTAACATATCTTAATTGATGAATTTATAAATGTTCTTGGCGAATTTCTTGAAGCTTGAGCTTGAATCTTTAAGAAGCTAGGGTTTGTTCTTGAGAGAGGATTGCTTTCTTTTGGGAGAATTGTGAATAAAATGATTTATTTTTGCCCTTTGGGACCCTTAATCCCGTGTGATGGACAAAATGGGTGAAGGGAAAAGACCCAATTTCCCTCGGTAGAATGGAAATAGATCCTGGAAAATAAGGGAGATGGGAGATAGGCTGGGTGCCACGAGCTCTAGACCGGTGGTCTAAGCCCCGTGTCGCGGGCACCCCTAGAAGTGGACCAAGCCTCATACTACGGGATCATTCCTGGGAGTCCACTATTTTGGACTTCCAAACATGCCCTTATACTCATCCAAAAATTCAAAAAATCATCCGAGATGTATCTTTGACATTCCCGATCATGAATCAATGTAAAAATTTACTTTTCGATGTCTTGTCAGTCAAAAATAAAATTATCAAAGTTTAGGAACTTTAGAAATGACTAAGTCCTAACACATAGTGAAATATTTGAAGTCTTTGACCCTTTTAACATATTATGGTGAGCTGAATTGAGATAGGATCTCACGGTGTCTTACAATATCTCACTCTTGGGAATATTCATCCTCGAATGAAACCAATTAAGCTAAGAACACTAAGAAGCTGAGATCACACATTGAATATGTATAACTTAGAACATGACCATATGACTGAGTCTGAAATATGATGAATGACTGAACTGATTCATGAATGCATGCAATGCCATGAAATGGATTACTTAGCTTTAACTAAGAACTTAAAAAAGTCAATCTGGGGTATTTGGTTTGCATATCTGCTTCTGCTTCCCAAGTGTCTACCTCAACAGACTGGTTCTGCCAAAGAACATTAACCAAGGAAACTTCTTTGTTCCTTAGTCTACGAATTTGGCGACATAGTATTTCGACTTTGTATGAAAGACTATCCTATACATCTGTACTTTCTAAAGTAATAACTACTTCTAGGTCACCAATACATTTCCTTAACAGAGAAACATGGAACACTGGATGAATAGATGCCAAATCTACAGGCAGCTCAAGCTCGTATACTATATTCCCTAAATGGCTCAAGATTCTATAAAGTCCAACATATCAAAGATTAGGTTTCCCTTTTCTTGCCGAATCTCTTCACTTCCTTCATAGAAAAGATTTTCAAATACACTAAATCCCCAACTGCAAACTCGAGATCTTGCCTATGCATATCTGCATAAGTTTTTTGATAGCTTTGAGTTGTCTTAAGCCTCTCCCAGATTAACTAAACTTTCTCTAACGCCTCAAACACTGAATTAGGCCCTGTCAATGTAGTCTCACCTACCTTAAACCAAACAATTGGAGATCTACATCTCCTCCCATAGAGCCTCAAACAGAGCCATCTGAATAATAGAGTGATAACTATTTTTGAAGGCAAACTAAATTAAAGGCAAGTACTTATCCTATTTACCCTTAAAGTCAATAACACAAGCTCTCAACATATCCTTTAGACTTTAAATGGTCCTCTCTATCTGACCATCTACCTGAGGGTGAAAAGAGGTACTGAGAGGAACTTAGGTACCGAGACCCTTTTGAAAAGACTTCTAAAAGTAAGAGGTAAACTGAGTATCTCTATCTAAGATGATGGAAAACGAGACTCCATGCAACCTAACCAACTCTCTAATATAAAACTTGGCATAATCCTTGGCTAAAAAAGAAGTATGATCTGGCAATAAATTGATTAATTTGGTTCATTCTTTCTACAATCACCCATATCAAATCATGTTGACGACGCGAATGTGGTAACCCTATTACAAAATATATGTTCATCTCTTCTAACTTCCAAGTGGGACTACTAAACTCTTGCAATGTACCACTAGGCCTCTGATGCTCAACCTTAACCTACTGATAATTCGAGAACTTAGCTACACACTTTGCAATATCCCTTATCATACCACTCCACCAATAAATCTCCTATAAATTATGGTTCAGCTTAATGTCCCCTGGATGAATAGAATAACGCACACCATGTGCTTCTATAAGAATTCTCTATCTCAACCCGTCAATGTACAACATACACATCCTACCCTAACATCGGAAAACACCATCTCGACCTTGGGATAAAACCTCTACATTATGATCTCTGACTGACTCCTTCAACTTAACTAGATTAGGATCTCTATCTTGTTTCTCCTTCACTTCGGCAACTAATGAAGATTATGATCTATTATAAACCCATACACTACCCTCAACTGAATCAACCAAACGAACACCTAGTCTAGCAAGCTTATGAACCTCCCTAACTAACTTCTTCTTATCATCATCAACATGAGCCACACTACCCATAGATAATCTAATAAGGGCATCTACCACTACATTGGCCTTGCTCGGGAGATACAACACACTAATAGCATAATCTTTCAACAATTCTAACTACCTTCTCTGATGAAGATTTAAGTTTTTTTGTGAAAACACATACTGCGAACTTTTGTGATCCGTGAACACATCAACATGAACCTCATAAAAATAATGCCTCCCAATCTGTAAGGCAAACATAATAGCTGCTAACTCAAGATCATGGGTAGGATAATTCTTTTCATAGGGTTTAAGTTGTCTAGAGGCATAGGCTATGACCTTACCTCTCTGCATCAAAACATAACCCAAGAAAACTCCGAAAGCATCACAGTAGACAACGAATCCCTCTAAACCATCTTGAAAAGTCAAAATTTGGGCTGAGGTGAGTCGAGTCTTAAACTCCTGAAAACTCTTCTCACAAGAATCTGACCACTGAAACTTGACTTTTTTTTGAGTTAATCTAGACATGGGGATGTAATAGATGAAAACCCTTCAGCAAACCATCGGTTATAGACATCCAAATCAAAGAAAATCCTCATATCTAATGGAGAAATAGGTCTGGGCCAGTTTTTCACTACTTCAGTCTTTTGAGGGTAAACTCTAATTCCATCACCGGAAATAATATGGCCAAGAAAAGCTACCGATCTTAGCCAAAACTCGCACTTACTGAATTTAGTGAACAACTTATGGGCTCTAAGAGTCTGTAATACTATTTTGAGTTGATATGCATAATCATTTTCACTATGGGACTAGACAAGAATATAATCAATGAAGACTATGACGAACATGTCCAATTTTTTTTAGAACACTCAGTTTATCAAGTCCATAAAAGCTGCTAGAGTATTTGTTAGACCAAAGGACATAACTAGAAATTTGAAGTGACCATACCGGGTCCTGAAAGCTATTTTTCGAATGTCATATTCTCTGACTCTGAGCTGATGATAGCCAAATTTGAGGTTTATCTTAGAGAAGTAACTGGGACCCTGAAGTTGGTCGGACAAGTCATCCATTCTGGGAAGTGGATACTTATTCTTGATGGTGACTTTGTTCAATTGATCGTAATCGATGCATATTTTGAGAGAACCATCTTTCTTACACACGAAAAAGACTGGAGCACCCTACGGGGATATACTTGGCTTGATGAATCCCTTATCCAAGAGATCTTTCAACTATTCTTTTAACTCTTTGAGTTCAGCTGGAGTCATTTTGTAGGGTGGAATAGAGATAGGCTGGGTATCTAGAAGAAGGTCTATTCTGAAGTCAATTTCCCTTTTGGGAGGAATACCGAAAAGATCTTCAGGGAACACATCGGGAAATTCCCTTACTACTGAAACTGACTCGAGACTGGGAGTCTCAGAATTAGAGTCCTTGACTTGAACAAGAAGGTAGACACACCCCTTGGGTATCATTTTTCTTACTCTAAGTTACAAAACAAGCTTACCCCTAAGTGTTGTAGTACTACCCCTCCAGTCAAGGTCTGGTTCATTCAAAAACTAAAAATAAAAAACTCTATTTCTACAATCAACTGAGGCATACCATGAGTGGAGCCAATACATACTGCGAATGACATCAAAATTAGTCATCTCTAACTCAACAAGGTATACTGAAGTGACTTTCTATAATACTTTAACCTGGCAATTTCTGTATAATCGCCGGGCTATGATAGACTTACCTACTGGGGTGGACATTGAGAAAGGATCTATTGAGGTTTTAGGATTGACTCCAAAGTTGACAGCTATATAGGGGGTTACAAAATAAAAAGAAGTTTCGGGATCTAACAAAGCATAAACATGCAAATGAAAAAATTATAATGTACCCGTAACCACATTAGAAGAACTTTTCTGATCATGTCGGGAATGGAGTGCATACAATCGGTTTGGGCGCTGACCACTGGTTGCACTGGATGTGGCACCCTGCTGAGTCGGGTGACCAATTAGAGTTGAAAGATGACTGTGCTGACTTTGCGAACACACCTTGGGATATTTCCTGATTCTTTGTCCTGGCTTGCCACACCCAAAACATACATCACTACTAGCCCTACACACACCTAGATGGTTACTATATTTCTGGAAAAAAGGATTCATACGTCTACTATTTACGCTGCCTTGGGATTTAGAGCTTGTCACCCTATCCTGATTATCATTTATGTACTTTGGTACAGGTGCACTAGCTGAAGACAGAGCTGGAGCTGAAGATTTCTTGTAGAATTGAGGATGATTTCCACACTCCGACCTTAGCTAAGCAAAGTTAAAACTACCCGTTCTAGCCTTTTTGTTCTCTCTTTCTTTCTCCTTGACCCTCTCCTTCTCAATCAGGTGAGCACAAACCATGAGTCTATACAAGTCTGTCTCCTTAATCAACATTGCAGTCCTACACTCCTTAACCACACTATCAGATACACTAGACACAAACTTGTTGATCCAAGACCTATTATCCGCCACCACATGAGGAGCATACCTTGCCAGTTGAATAAACTTAAGAGAATACTCCTTCAAGCTAATACTACCGTGCTTCAAATTAATAAACTCTATCACCATAGCTTTCCTCAACTCTAGGGGAAAGAATCTATCTAAAAAGGTTGTAGCAAGCTCCTCAAATTCCACAGGACCTGCATCTGCGCCTCCATCCCCCTTCTACTGCTTAAACAAGGTGTGAGCTACATCCTGCAATTGGTAAGTATCCAACTCCGCACTCTCACTATAATTCATGCCTATAATATTTATTACCTTCTAAATTATGTCAAGGAACTCCTGCGGATCCTCATCAGACTTGGATCCCATAAATAATGGGGGATTCATTTAGGTGAAGTCCCAAATCCTGGTGGCGGCAGTATTAGCCACTAGGTTGGCTGGAATAGCAACTGGATAATTGTTCTAGGTTTCTAATGAATGGGCTAAAGTAGTGAATGTATCTATAAACTTGGCATAAGAGACATGCCCATTCAGGGGATCTTCCTAAATGGGCGAAGATGCGGCCTGATTTCTATTTCTTCTTTTGTTAGTCTTTTTGGGGGCATATTCTGTAAACAGAAGGAACATTGAATTAGAAAAAGAGTTTAAATAGAGCTCATGCTCATTCACACGACATGAACACAAAAGGAAGGTACAATTTTCCTAAAATGCCTTCTAGCCTCTTGTCCATAAGTGTGGCACGCTTCACACCCATGCATAAGACTCTACTCAGCAAAACTTTTAGACTCCCTAGGATACAGTAAAACCTTAGGCTCTGATACCAAGTTTGTAAGATCCTAGGAATACACCCTGGACGCCACACGATACTTACGGTCCCAAGAGACCACAAGCTAACACATGAGATGGTACCTGTTGTTAGCACTGAATAAAACTGATAATTAATGAAAATGTATGGAATTTAACTAATAAATTCCATCGGGGTTTTAAACAATGAAAATAATGTTGAATCATTAGATCAAAAGCAACTATCAAAAAACTGATAAAACTGATAATCTAACTCTATCTAAAAGTTTTTGAAAACCTTTAAATGACTAAGGAGTTGATGGGAAAAGCCCCCAACTAACTCCAACTGATTACTGAACATAAATACTGAAATAGATAGAAATGGTCCTCGATATATGAGGACTCACCACTGCTGCTGCTGATGATGCACTGTGTAAGACCCCGCAAAATTCTTAGCTTAACTTAGTCATTTAAGCTTATTAAGGGGGGTCCCAGACTTAGAAAATTATATCTAAGTATAAAGACTTAGAATCATTTTAGCCTTCCAAATTTGGAAGATTTTTTTCCGACCTTTACAGCCTTAGTTAGTAAATTTTTAAATTGATTCATGATCAGGGTCACTTGTAGGTCATCTTAGGCGAGTTTCGAATTTTTTGGACTAGAGTAAGGAAGAATTTGGATGCCCAAAATAGTTAAAGATCGCGATAATCCTGCATCGCGAGGGCCAGTCAACTCAAGTAAGGGTCGCACCGCGATATCTACTTGACCCAAGTAGGGGTTGCGTCACAATGGCTACTTGACCAAAGCAGGGGTCGCGATGCGAGGGTATCCCTAGTCAACATTATTTTAATACGAGTTGTGGGGGAAAATGGGTCATTTTCACCACCCTTATTCAGCCTTAACATAAAATTAATCAGCCTATAGGGAAAAAATCTCATTCTTTACTCATAAACTCTCTCAAGAGCAAGCCCTAGCCTCATTATGTTCAAGAATTCAAGTCTCAAGAACTCACTTCAATATTCTCAAAAGTAGTAATCAAGGTATGTGAAGTGTTCATCCAAGGATTCCTTCCACCGATGGAGTCCAAGAAACTATTTTTAAATTTCAAGTTTATGGATTTCATGAATTCCATGTTGGGTTTGATTATATCTATGTTTATAATGATTAATTGGGATTCGAAGCCATGTTTTATGATACATTTCATCCGAGGTTAATTCATATGTATGTAATATCATGAGGATCCCTATAAAAGCCTTGAAATTGTCAATGAGGATTTGAATTATGATGTCTACTTTTTGTTCAGTGTTAGGCCAAAGTCATCGACAGACACTCAAACTTGTTGCGAAAATTCACTTAGGCCCCTAAACTAAGGCATGTTCCTATCAGAACCCTAGACCCCTCGAATTTTGTTCCAATTAGACATTTTTTTCCATATCAGCAAAAAGGTCAAAGTTTGTGTTGCACACACGCGATGACATGGTAAAACGAGCTAATTGGAAGCTGACACATGGCATTGTGGGTCCAATAATTATTAAAAATTAATTATAATTTTTTTAAAAAAAGTATATAAAAATGGCGTTGAGGAAATTATTAAAAAATAATGCTAAAATTATTTAAAAAATAAAAAAATATTATTTTAATAAAATTATAAATTTTTTTAAAAATGAAATAAATTATTAAAAATTATTTTTTAAAAAAAATTATAAAATATTTTAAACAATGAAAATAAAAAATGGTATTGAGGATATAAATTATGAAAAGATAATTATAAAATTATTTAAAAAATAAAAATAAAAAACAGATTATTTAAAAAACTTATAATTTTGTTTAAAAAATGAAATAAATTATTAAAAAAAATATAAAAAATAAAAAATTAATTATTAAAAAAATTATAAAACTTTATAAAATGAAAATAAAAATGGCGTTGAGGATCCAAATTATTAAAAAATAATTCTAAATTATTTTAAAAATAAAAATAAAAAACTAATTATTTTAAAAATATTATAATTTTTTTAAAAATAAAATAAATTATTAAATGTTTTTTTTAAAAAAATGAATTATTAAAATAAATTATAAAAACTTTTAAAAAGTAAAAATAAAAAATGGAATTGAGGATATAAATTATGAAAAAATAATTATAAAATTATTTAAAAAATAAAAATAAAAAACTAATTATTTAAAAAAAATATAATTTTTTTTTAAAATATAATGAATTATTAAAAAATATTTAAAAAATAAAAATTTAATTATAAAAAAAATTAAAAAACTTTTTAAATTGAAAATAAAAAATGTCATTGAGGATCCAAATTATGAAAAAATAATTATAAAATTATTTGAAAAATAAAAATAAAAAACTGATTATTTAAAAAAAATTATGATTTTTTTTAAAAATGAAATAAATTATTTAAAAAAAATATAAAAAATAAAAAATTAATTATTAAGAAAATTATAAAACTTTATAAATTGAAAATTAAAATGACGTTGAGGATCCAAATTATTAAAAAAAAATTCTAAATTATTTTAAAAATATAAATAAAAAACTAATTATTTTAAAAATATTATACTTTTTTTTAAAATAAAATAAATTATTAAATGTTTTTTTTAAATTAATTATTAAAATAAATTATTAAAACTTTTAAAAAGTAAAAATAAAAAATGGAATTGAGGATATAAATTATGAAAAAATAATTATAAAATTATTTAAAAAATAAAAATAAAAAACTAATTATTTAAAAAAAATATAATTTTTTTTAATTATAAAATAAATTATTAAAAAATAAAAATTTAATTATAAAAAAAAATAATAAACTTTTTAAAATGAAAATAAAAAATGGCATTGAGGATCCAAATTATGAAACAATAATTATAAAATTATTTGAAAAATAAAAATAAAAAAGTGCCTATTTAAAAAAAATTATAAAATTTTTTAAAAAATGAAATAAATTATTAAAAAAAAAAAATTTGTTAGAAAAATTATAAAATTATTTAGAAAAATGAAAATAAAAAATGGCATTGAGGAGATAAATTATGAAAAAATAATTATAAAATTATTTCAAAAATAAAAATAAAAAACTAATTATTTAAAAAAAATTGTAAATTTTTTTAGAAAATGGAATAAATTATGAAAAAAATTTAAAATGAAAATAAAAAATGGCATTGAGGATCCAAATTTTGAAAAAATAATTATAAAATTATTTAAAAAATAAAAATAAAAAACTAATTATTAAAAAGAAATTATAAAAATTTTTAAAAGATGAAAATAAAAATCTGATTTTTTTTAAATTTAGTTTTATTAAAATAAAATAAAATTGGGGCCCTCTAATGCTTTTTGGGGCCTTTAGTGTTTAAAAAAAATTCTTATTAAATTTTTTTTGGGTCCCTCAATGCCACTTGGCAACTTTTTATTCGTAAATTAGTAAAAAAAAATGCTCCTCACGCGCCTCCCACGATGGCAATGTACGTGCAGTGCCACATAGGCAAAAAATCTCCAATTGGAACAAAATTCGGGGGTTTAGGGGTCTGATAGGAACAGGCCTTAGTTTAGGGGTCTAAGTGAATTTGCGCAACAAGTTTGAGTGCCTATCGATGCCTTTGGCCTTTAGTGTTATGTGCCTTTGTATGCTCACCAAGTGCTTGATGAATTACTCATGTGAACTAATAAGGGAAAGGAGTCATGTCATTATGCTTTTCAAGATTATTCTATGATTTACCTTTCATTCTATCGAGTCCTGGGGGTATTTAATACCCGAAAACTTAGCTTTTTACCTAGAGCTTCATTTAGTTACAGAACTTAGAAAAATCTCAGTAGTATTCATAAGTCAGTCACAATATTCAGTCCAGAACTCAGTGGTACTCAGTCATTTAACAGAATTCAATAGTATTCTGTCAGTCCACAAAACTCAGTGAACTCAGTTCAATTTAGTCAAACAGTACAATCAGTAATGGTTCGGTAAATCTCATTACAGTCTAGGAATCAGTTCAGTGTCGATTCAGTTGGTAGTAGGATTCAACCCTGAGTAAACCCAAGGATGGGCGCTCACCTACCAGTGGAGGTTGTGGTCCTTAGAAGCAATCCTTGCATTTCAGAAATACGTAGCCAGCCTAGGTTGAGATATCTCCCTATGAGACTAGGGTTGATATATCTCATTTTAGTTTTCCTACCAGCAAGGGGTGATGGAAGAGCTTACTGTTGGAGAGGGATAACTCACAACTTGTCTTTACCCGTGGCATGGTATTGATACCTTTCCAACTAGGGTTACAGGTTTGACCCCAAATCAGTTAGAGAAGGGGAATGTCGGTTAGATGATTACTTCCCACAGTCTTAGTCTCAGATCCAGTCTCAGTCAATTTAGTTCTACAGATTCAGGACTGTCAGATACAGTCACTCAGTTCCATTTGAAACTCTGTGCAGTTCCACAGATTCAGGACTATCTAATATAGTCATTCAGTTATCAGTAATTTAGTATCAGTATACTCAGTTATCAGGTAATTGGTATTTAGATTCAATATTCAGTGTTATCATTATTTTTGTAATAGTATACGTATTCATGCATGTACTCTCATTTTGTCATATTCATGATATTTAGTTAGTATTGTTCAGGCATATGAACCCATGCATTTTAAACTACTTCACTGAGCATACCCGTACATTCAAAGTACTAACACATGCCTTTCTTTTGCGCTATGATGTCTTATATCATAGGTTAAGACACGCGTGCTCTCAATCATCTTTAGTAGTTCAAACTTTTAGTAGTCAAAGTTAGCAGTGACTTCTCATAGTTTGAGGAAATTATTGTTTTCTTTTAGTATCTCAGTTATCAATTCACTTTTCAACAGTTGAAGTTAGTTAGGGGCTTGTCCCATCAACTCCACAGTTTAGACAATTTAGAGGTTTTCAGACTAGATTATTTTTAAACAGATATTTTAGTTTTTTCTATTGTTATACCGTATTCAGTTCTATTTATAGTGTTGATCCTTATGAACAGTTTTCGCCTACTTTTTGCAAATTTTTAGTATTATTATCCAGTTATTACATTAGATACTAGACATGGGGTAGCTTGTGGTCCTCCAAGATTATGAGCATCGTGTAGCGTTCGGGGTATAGACTCGAGGCGTTACAAACTTGGTATCAAAGCCTAAGGTTTGATAGAGTCCTAGCAAGTCTTAAAGCCACATCTAGTAGAGTCTTGTGCACGGGTGTGTTGCACGCCACACTTATGGATGTGAGTCTACGAGATGTTTTAGGAAAAGTTGACCTTCTTTCAGTATTCATGTCGTACGAGTGAGCATGAGCTCCAGAAAAACTCTCCATCTAATCCACTTCTTCCTTTCGATTACAAAACATGCCTCCCTAAAGGACTAATGAAAGAACCAGAAATCAGTCAGCACCTCAGCCCATTTAGGCAGATCCACTGGATGAGCACATCTCTCATGCAAAATTCAGGGCTGCATTTACTATTCTAGATAATTTAGTCGTAACTTAGAATGAATGGGAAACTGCTGTTCTAGCTAACCCAATGGCCAATACTGCTACAACCAGGATTTGGGACTTTACCCAAATAAATTCTTCTTTATTCTCAGGTTAAGTCTAAACAGGATCCGCAAGAGTTTCTCGATCAGGTTTAGAAAGTCATAGATATCATGGGAGTGACTTCCATTGAGAGTGCTGAGTTAGCCGCCTATCATCTACAAGATGTAGCCCATACGTGGTTTAGGCAGTAGAAGGTAGACAGGGGTGCAGATGCAGAGCCCATAGAATGGGAAGAGTTTGCTACAACCTTCTTAGATAGATTCTTTCCCTTAGAGCTGAAAGAAGCCAATGTGTTAGAGTTCATCAATCTCAGGAAAGGAAGTATGAATATGAAAGAGTATTTCCTCAAGTTTAATCAGTTAGCCAAGTATTCTCCCATGTAGTAGCAGACAATAAATCTAGAATGAGCAAGTTTGTGTCTGGGGTATCGAGTAGAGTGGTTAAGGAGTGAAGGACTGCGATGTTGATTAGGGAGATAGACATATCTAGGCTTATGGTCCATGTTAAACAAATTGAGGAACAAAAACTTAAGAAGAAGGAGAGAGAAAATAAGAGAGCCAAAATGGGTAGCTTTAGTTTTACCTAGCCAAGGTCAGAGGGTGGTAACCGTTCTCAATTTTGTCAGAAGTTTTCAGCCCCAGTTCTATCTTCAGCTAGTACACCAGTACTAAGGTTTAGGAATGATACTCATGATGGGGCGCCATGCTTCAAAACCCAGAGTAGCACAAGCGGTGTTCGTACAAATCTGCTTTACGAAGAATGTGGTAAGAATCATAAGGGTATGTGTAGAGCCGGCAGTGATGTGTGTTTTCGATGTGGCAAGTCAGGTCACAGAGTCTGAGACTATCCTAAGGCTAGTCTACAAAGTCAGTATAGTAGTTCTTCAGCTCAGTTTGGTTGCTCGAATCAGCAGGGTGCCGCTTCCAGTGCCGCCAATGGACAGTGCCCAAATAGGCTTTATACATTCAGTCCAAGCAAGATCGGGAAAGTTCCCATTTTATATGTTTATGTATTATTAGATCCAGGAGCTTATCTGTATTTTGTAACTCTTTGCATAGCAGTTAACTTTAAAGTTAGACAAAATATTAACAAAACCTTTATCAGCCTCAACCCTAGTGGGTAGTCTATCATAGCCCAGCAGGTATACAGGAACTGCCCGGTTATGATATCTCAGGAAGTCAGGCTTCCAGATTTCAGTAGTAATATTAGTATGTGTAGAAAAGTAATGGGTGGTAATGATGCCTAACCCGTCTTTACCTTAGTTCAAATGTTTTGTACTTCAGTCATCACGATACATACACATGCTTTACGTCTCAGCTCTATGAACAAAACTTATATTCACTCACGTTCCATAGAATCGTGTGTATTTCCAGTTCTTAGTATGAGGAGTTCCAGTTCACTCAGTAGTACGAATCATGTTCCATGAATATGAAAACTCCAAAACTTAGGTCATGCAGCTCATCACTTCTGTACTCATGACTAACTGTGTGTTCAGTCCCAGCTACTGTCTAAATTATTGTCTCATTACAGTCTTAGTTATAGTGTCAGTCTGAGTCCAGTAATCAAATTAGAAACTCAGTTTAGTTTCAGGTTTGCTCGACCATACCGTACAATTATCAGTTACTCAGTTATTAGTATTTCAGGACCTCAATTTACATAATATTTTAGAACCATGTTATATTCTTGGTCTTCCATTCTCAAATAATAGAGCTTTCTTAAATTCATGCTTAGTTATCTCATATTACCCAGTCAGCCCTTACCTCGTATACATAATACTCTACAGTTTCAGTCCAGTTATTCAGACTAAGTACAGTTTTATCTTGCAGACCCAGTATTTAGCTATCAGTTATTCAGTGAATTAGATAAGTTAGTATGCAATTCATGCACAGTGTCCATGAGAATATTATTTAGTAGTCCTAAGTGAAGTGTCGTACTAAGGTGGAGAGTATAGTTGAGAGAGTATTCAAGGGATATGTCTAAGCTTGAAATTTTGTAGTTGCAGTCCATAAGTAGTCACTCTATCTTAGATGATGATTTGTAGGCCTCACCTCATATTAAAGAATTCTAGCCACGTTGTGATGTCTTATTCAGAAAATACCAAGATTTCCTTACTCTCTAAAGTTGCTGGCAACTCAATAAAAAGAGTGTCAGAGAAAAGCTCCAATTAAGTTTTTAGTATGAGTTAGTTCGTAAAGACAGTAATTCAGTGTAGTAGTCAGATGGACAAATTCATGGGGTGTGGTTTTCCATCTTTCTATCTAGTTGCACTATCCGAGGTCTCATGAAAGTAACTATTCCAAAATTGAGCAACCCTGTGGTTTCGAGTTCAGCTTAGTCCGGTGTCATTCTTTAGTTTCAGATCCCTCATATACAGTCATGATTTAGTTCGTAGGTGACCTGTGCATCGTCTTAGTTTTTCATCTATATCTCAGCCAAGTCAGCATTCTTCAGGGGACATAATATCCCAATGGGGAGATGTACTATAACCCCCCTGAGTTTTTATAACCTAAACTTTCCATCTTCTCTTCATGTAATGAATCCAGCTTAGAGTAATGGTTACTCATAGGTGGACCCTCAAGTTCTAATCTCATTCGTAATCCATATATTCATCGGCTCAGTTCCATTCATGATAATTAGTTCCTGTATCACGATTCAGGCTCAGTTATGTTCTCATATTCCCATTCATGCGTATTCAGTAAATAATCTCGAGTTCAGGATCAGTGATTTGGCATTCTTGAGAATCTGTCCTATGAAAGAAGTGAAGAGGTTGGCAAGAAGTGGGAAACTCATCCCCCAATATGTCGATGCTAACCGAATTCTCAACCGTTTTGAAAAAGGTAGTTTACGAGATCGAGTTACCATCAGACTTAGCTTTAGTACATTCGGTGTTTCATGTCTCCTTACTAAAGAAATAACTAGGTGACCCAGTAGCCATAGTCCCTATAGAGGGAATAGACGTCTAGAATAGTCTCTCTAATTAAAAGGTTCCGGTCGAAACCCTTGACTATCAGATTCGCTGACTGAGGAACAAAGAAGTCCCTCTAGTCAAGGTTCTTTGGAAGAATGAGTCAATTAATGGATCTACTTGGGAAGCAAAAGAAGATATGCAGACCAAGTATCCTCACCTCTTTTCCGCAAACTCAGAATCAGCTCAAGGTAATAGTTTTTCTTAAAACTTACTCAGTTCTATGCTCAGATGTTCCTCGCCAACTTGGTGTCAGATACCGTTGCATATTTAGTCATGCATTCATGAATCGTGTTCATTCATGTACTCATGCATCAGATATACATGCTCAGTATATGTATAAACTCAGCTTATTAGTAATATCAGTTACGATATCATGTATCAGATATGCATGTTCAGTATGAAATTCTAGTATAACAGTAGTCTCAGCCATGAAATCATGTTTTAGTTGTGTATTTCAAGTATGTACTTGCAGTCTGTCAATTCTCCTATCTTAGTCAGTCAGATTTGAGGACGAATGTTCCCAATAGGGAGATATTGTAAGACCCCATAAAATTCTTAGCTTCACTCAGTCCTTTAAGCTTCTTAAGGGGGGTCCCATACTTAGAAAATTTTAGAGAAGTATCAAGACTTAGAATATTTTTAGCCTTCCAAATTTGGAAGATTTTATTTTTGACCTTCCTAGCCTTAGTTTGTCGATTTTTAAATTGATTCATGATCAGGGTCACTTGTAGGTCATCTCAGGTGAGTTTTGAATTTTTCAAACTAGCGTAAGGGAGAATTTGGATGCCCAAAATAGTGAAGGGTCATGATAGCCCCGCGTCGCGAGGGCCAGTCAACCCATGTAAGGGTCGGTCGCGATATCTACTTGACTCGAGTAGGGGTAGCATTGTGATGGATACTTAACCCACGCAGGGGTCGCGATGCGAGGAAAGCCCTAGTCAACATTATTTTAATATGGGTTGTGGGGGAAAATGGGTCATTTTCCCCACCCTTATTCAACCTTAACACCAAATTAATCAACCTATAGGGCAAAAATATCATTCTTTACTCATAAACTCTCTCAAGAGCAAGCCCTAGCCTCATCAAGTTAAATAATTCAAGTCTTAAGAACTCACTTCAATTTTCTCCAAAGTAGTAATCAAGGTATGTGAAGTTTTCATCCAAGGGTCCCTTCCACCCTTGGAGTCCAAGAAACTATTTTTAAATTTCAAGTTTATGGATTTCATGAATTCCATATTGGGATTGATTATATCCATGTTTATAATGATTAATCAGGATTCTAATCCATGTTTTATAATACATTCCATGTGAGGTTTATTGATATGTATGTAATATCATGAGGATCCATGTAAAAGCCTTGAAATTGTCAATGGGGATTTGAATTATGATGTCTGCTTGTTGTTCAGTGTTATGTGCATATGTATGCTCACCAAGTTCTTGATGAATTACTTATGTGAACTAATAAGGGAAAGAGATCGTTTCATATTAGCTTATGTGCAAGTGTTTGATAAAATATTTACATGAATGAGTTGTGAACAAGTGAACATGATTATGCTTTTCAAGATTATGCTATGATTTACCTTTCATGTTATGGAGTCCTGGGGTATTCAATACCCAAAAACTTAGCTGTTTACCTAGAGCTTCAGTCAGTTACAGAACTCAGGAAAATCACAGTAGTATTCATAAGTCTCTCACAGTATTCAGTTCAGAACTCAGTGATACTCACTCAGTTAACAGAATTCAGTAGTATTTTATCCGTCCACGGAACTTAGTGAACTCAGTTCAGTTTATCCAAATAGTACAATCAGTAACTGTTCAGTCAAGCTCAGTACAGTCGAGGAATCAGTTCACTGTCTAGTCAGTTGGGAGTAGGATTCAGCACCGAGTGAATCCAAGGATGGGGGCTCACTTGCCAGTGGAGGGTATGGTCCTAAGAAATGATCCTTGCATTCTAGAACTATGAAGCCAGCGTAGGTTGAGATATCTCCTTATGATACTAGGGTTTATATATCTCATTTGAGTTTTCCTACCTGCGAGGGTTGACGGAAGAGTTTCCTATAAGAGTGGGCTAACTCATAGCTTGTCTTTATCTGTGGCATGGTATTGACACCCTTCCAACTGAGGTTACAGGTTGGACCCCAAATCAGTTAGAGAAGGGGCATGTTGGTTAGATAATTATTTCCTACAGTCTCAGTCTCAGATTTAGTCTCAGTATATAACTCAGTTCAGTTCTATTGATTCAGGACTATCAGATACAGTCACTCAGTTCAGTCAGAACTCAGTACAGTTCCATAGATTAAGGACTATCAGATACAATCATTCAGTTATCAGTAATTCAGTATCAATATACTCCGATATTAGTTAATCAATATTCAGACTCAGTATTCAGTGTTATCATGATTTTAGTTACGGTATACGTATTCATGCATATACTCTCAATCAGTCATATTCATGATATTCGGTTAGTATTGTTTATGCATATGAACCCATGCATTTCAGCCTGACGCATGCCTTTCTTTTGTGCTATGATGAGTTATATCATAGGTTAAGATGCACGGGCTCCCGATCATCTTTAGCAGTTCAGACTTTCTGCAGTCAGAGTTAGCAGTGAGTCATCAGTGTTCGAGGACATGATTATTTTCTTTCAGTATTTCAGTTATCAGTTCTTATTCAGTAGTTGGAGTTAGTTGGGGGCTTGTCCCATCAACTCCACAGTTCATAAAGTTTAGAGGCTTTTCAGACTAGAGTATTTTAAGACAGATATTTTAGTTTTGGTATTGGTATACCGTATTCAGTTCTATTTATAGTGTTGAACCTTATGAACAGTTTCCGCCTACTTTCTGCATATTTATTGTATTATTATTCAGTTATTGCAGCAGGTACAAGACATGGGTTAGCTTGTGGTCCTCTGGGATTATGAACACCGTCTAGTATCTAGGGTACAGACTCGGGGTGTTACACACTGGAATGTCTAAGTCTGGTTGGTAACCTGAGCATCCGAACCTATGATATAAGACATAATAGTGCAAGAAACGAGTATACGATCAGTACTTTGAATGTACGGGTATGCTAGATGAGGTTAGTCTAATACGCATGGGTTATACGCATGAGAAATAACTGAATGAATGAATAACATGAGGTAACTAAATAATTGATATGAATGTGCGAATGCTGTAAAATCCGAGAATGCATGACCAAGCATATAACCTGATTCTAAAATAACCTATAAACTAAAATAATGAAACCTGATAACTGAATAACTGATAACTGTATGCTATGGTCAATGCAAGCCTAAACTAAATTATACTTAATCCTAGACTGAGACTGAGAGAGGTATCTTCTAACTGATATGCCCCAATATGATCCAATCAAGGTCCAACCTATAACTCCAGTTGGAAGGGTGTCAGTACCGTGCTACGGGTACTGATAATAGATGTGTGGATCCACTAAACTGGTGTCCCATAGTACAAAAGAGTCACCCTAATCTGGCAGGAGTACACATGAGATTGTTGTCAACCCTAAACTGGCAGGAAGAAATCTCAACCTACACTGGCTACGTAGTTTTGTAACTCAGGGACTGCTACTAAGGGTCACACCCTAACCTGTCAGGAATGCCCTCATCCCTGGGTTCTCTATGCTGAATCCTACTCCCAACTGAACTGGCACTGATCACTAGACTGGACTAAGCTTAACTAAACCCACAACTTAGCGTATTAACTTACTAAAAATTATTGCTCATGGTATGACTGAAATTATTCTATACATATAGAAAACTAGGTAAACAACTAAATTTCGGGTACTCAAAATCCCCAGGACTCGGTAACAATAACAATAGGACGTACTAAAGCTTTGAAAAGCATAATAAATAGTCATTGTTCAAACTCAATCATTTAGGCATTTCTTCAACAACTTGGAATTCATGGGCTTAAGCATGGGTATAGTTTAAACATGTACTTATAGCATAATTGCATTACTAAAATCATGGATTAAGATTTAACATCTGAATAAGCACCATTTAAATATGTCAAGGATAATTTCAACGACATCACATGATAAACATAATTTGAAATCCAAGTTCATAATAGCTTCATGAAGATAACTCACACTAACAAGTAAAAATCATAACTTTAATCTTGAAAATGGTTTCTTGAACTCCATTGTTTAAAATGACCCAAGTATGAACATCTAACATAACTTAATTGATGAATTTGTAAAGGTTCTTGGCAAATTTCTTAAAGCTTGAGCTTGAATCTTTAAGAGGATAGGGTTTATTCTTGAGAGAGCATTGCTTTCTTTTGAGAGAATTGTTAATAGAATGATCAATTTTTTGCCTTAGGGACACTCAATCTCGTGTTACGGACCAAATGGGTGAAGGGAAAAAACCCAATTGCCCTAGGAAAATGGAAACAAAAGCTGGAAAATAAGGGAAGCGAGCGATAGGCTAGCTGCTGCGGGCACCCCCTAGCAGTAGACCAAGCCCTGCACCGCGGGCCAATTCTGTTGGTTCCACTATTTTGGACTTCCAAACATGCCCTTAGACTCATCCGAGATATATCTTTGACTAAGTCCTAACACTTAGTGAAATTTTCTAAGTCTTTGACCCTTTTAACATACTATGGTGAGATGAATTGAGCTAGGATCTTATGGGGTCTTACAGCTATCCTCTCCAAACTAGGAGGATAATCACCTGAGTCCTGTATGGGAAATCTCATCCAAGAGATCTTAAAGAACCGAAGTTGATCCACCGACAATCTATACAGTAATCATAAGAATAGGCCCATAAGGCGCCGTCTGGCACACAAATGGAGATAATCAAGGAATGCATTCTATGACAATGCTACAACTTGTTCGGATGGTAATCAAAACTAGAATCTAGAAGATCGATGCATAACCACTCATCACAGAATGATGCACTCCAAGATGTTCAATCTACAGAGAATGAAATCATATTGAATCAAACTCAAGCATGCTACTCCCGTTGAGTATATCATCCAAAATTCTCAAAGTAGATTGAAGACCCGAGGTCAAAATTGAAGGAACTAATACCGGGACCATGGGTTATTATTTGAGCACTTATCAACAATAATCTAACCGAAGTCGAGAAGTTGAATAGGCAATCATGGAGTAGGCTCATCTAGCCTATATATGAAATCCGAACTGAGATAATTCAAAAATAGAGGTTGCACTCAAGCTCTGCAACTCAAATTTGAAATTTCAATATCAAGGATGAACTGCTTGGTCTCTACTACCCAAACCAAACTTGAAAGTGGGTAGGCATTAATACTATAAATCTATTATAACTTCCAAACCCTTATCCTAAGGCGTGAAATCCAAAATTGAGCCACAAGTCCAAACCAAGGTTAGATACGTACATCGACCATACTATCTTAATCAAGCATATTTGTACCATATTATGTTAAGCCAAAATCAAAACATAGTTGAAGAACAAAATTGCAATAGAGAATAAATCACCGGATGAAAACATAAGAAATCAACTCCATATTTGCTATAAAGAATGAATCACAAAAACATACTCAAGAACTCCCAAGGTTGCAAACCAGACCAGTAATGGAAAAACTATAGCAATGTAGAGAAATGCAACTCAAGCCAGAAACTAACCAATCCAACCCTCCATCTCAGCAAAGAATAGCCATAGGCTCATATCATTGAGGATAAATGCTTCACCAAGACTCATTAGGCTGAACAAACACTGAAATAGGGACTTTCTTAATCCACCTAAGGAGGACAATCATCACTCAATCCATCTATGAATCACATCATCGAAGAAGAAAATTACCAATCTCAAAACCAAGGTCACAGTCAAGAGCACCACCAAAAAATCAAACAACTCAAGATAAAGAATTTCCAATTTGCCAACTTAAGAAGTGGTTACAAGAAACATCACCTGCCACTATGTCCCTAACTCTATAAAATACAAGAATCATATCATAGTGAGAAGGAATATGAATCCAACAAATCTAAGAGATAAACTTAGGACATAACAATATCCATACCAAACCACTATCAGGCAATAAAATAGCCACAAGAAAAGAATGAATCCAAGACTGGTCAAGATAAGAAACAGGCTATATAGAAAGAAATAGCCAAAGAAAAAACCATCACAATCCAGGGAGCAAGTCTAAGAATCCCAACTCAAGATCTGGAAATATAGATAAATTGCCAACTCTAGAACCATATCAAACCACAGAAGATCAACTTACTTTTATTATTATAATATTTTCCCAAATCAATCTAACACAACAAACAAAGAGATAAAACAATCAACCTTGTCTTGCTATACAAAAGAAATCATTAAATCGGCCTATGGCTACTCAAGCCACCAAAAGAATCACAAGGAAATGAAATTCTAACTAGATAACTCTAGGCAATATAACTACCCAGCGAGGATCAATTACATAAAGTAGTAATATCAAATAATATCATCAACCTCAAGAAGTGATATCAATAGAAACAACAATATCAATATCAAAATAAGGAATAGGCGGTGCCAAAATAAACTTCAATATCATGTACCACTCAAGGGCCATAATAAGGACAATATGCCAAGATAAATGGGATTCAAACCCAAATGCTACACCCATAGGGAGAAAATATCAATACATATCTACTCCATCTACAACTAAAAGAAATAAACCATGGAGTAATCACATATTATTAATTCAATAACAAGGAATACAATAACCAACATGAACTTATCAAGGCATATAATTATCAATGGGTATGAAAAATATCAAAACACATAATAAAAAGATAAATGCAAGATATAAAAGGACATCTATCATGGTGAAATCTACAATCACATGTCTGGCGAGCATAGGGAGATTAAATTTGAACGAGTCCAAACTCAGACTGACCAGTTAAATCATCGGCTAAGGTGCCAAATGCACTATCTTTAACTACAGATGCCACAATAACCCGAGGCTAATTTGAATGAGATTAAATGACTAGAAATCCCATATCGAGGACACTCTCTAGACTAATAGTTGATCTCTCCACAGTTATAGAAAACTCTTGAAGCTCTAATCCTTGAAAGCAATATGAACTAAGCCCAAATAGTTGACCAACTAATACTAAGAGAAACTCTAATATAATGTTCATCCTTCCCGCAATCATACCCTGACTTGAGAACTCAAGGCTGGCAAAGAATACAAGTTAGCTCTATCTGATCACTAACTTATATCAACAGTGCTCTTCAACCTAGTGTCTCATCTTACCACTCCCAAAATAATCTATCAGATGAAATATCAAAATCACTATGCTGATGGCATTGCCTCTTTCCTCCACCTCTATAAGTCCTAATACATGCTCTCTCTATAGCCCTTGCATAATCAATAATCTGAGAGAAAAAGAACCCAACTGCTATCATATACTCTAATGCCAAGCAAAGTGGCAATGCTGATCCTCTAACAGATCTATGCACCATGCCTTACTCCAAGAGATATAGTAAAGAAAACGGCCTGGACCACTCAAAAAATCCAATATCATACTAAAAAACTGGCAAAGAAGCCAAACAAACACCAATAGACCTAACTCTAGTCTAAGAACTTCTCAATGAATCAAAATTTATCCATAGCTAGTAGGGATCTACAACATGAGTTGGATCCCTAATGTTGAACCTCAAAGGGCTAAAGTAGTCCCGAGCTAAATTAGAGCCTAATCCGGCACCAAATCCTTTTGACTGATGCTGAAGATATTTGATATCTATCTCTTACTCTCTAGTCTGATATTATGCTTAACACTGGAAATACGTGTCGAGGTCTCGTCCATATATTTTGACAATCTTGTCTCTTTTATTCAGGACAGAATAGAGTCAAAGAATATGTTTGAGGATTATAGGAATGCAGACATATGATATGGAGTCAAGAAGTAAATTTCCTAAGATATCCATATAGCCTCCCAAAGATATGTTAGGGATGTTTCTGCACCAATCCGCAGGACTATATTAAGAACTTAGCTCTTGTACTCATACACCGATGTAACCTCATCTCTGATACCAATTAGTCATGATCTAATTTCTTGAGTCATGATGATGCCAGCTATAACTAAACAGTAGGAAAGCCAAACCTATAATTCGGAATGACTATTAACAAACTACTCAAATAGATAAAGGAAAGAATGCAGAATATCTATAATAAAATATCAAGTACATAATAAAGTCCCAAAACCTACTAGTATTAGTATAAGAGCTTCTAATATAATAAGAGTACAAAAGAAAAATTCCAAAAGAGCACACTAATTTAACTTATCTCCGAATACAACATATACACTAGTCTAATACATAAGAGGGAGGTAAGTAATACTCCAAACGTTAGGATCTCACTCTAAGTCTCTAAATGATGGCTGCTTTGCGCGACGCACACATCAACGATGATACCCCATACTATAATCTGAAGGTTGCAAAAGTGTAGTATGAGTACCAAATGAATGAAACTCAGTAGGCAACTGCCAACTGAGATGCAACGATAAAGCTGCTATACATAACATATGAATAGAATGGAAACTACATCCAAGAGTCCAGTAATCATATAACAAGCCAATGAGATATTAAGGATAGCCTATCCTATTTATTTCTAGGAGACTAACATATTAAGTCCTAGAAAGTATTAAGGAGAAACTATCCTATTCCATCTATACTCAAAAATCTCAACACTATACCATATATCCCTGGTCAATATATGAATAAATGGCGAAAGAAGAGTATATAGCAATATACAACATCAAGGAATGAATATACAATCTGAGCAATAAAGAAATGGATATACTATACTACCATAGCTAAATATAACTTGGTGTACTAAAATAAATAAATGTAAGGTCAACTCAAAGAACAACCTAAATCATCATATCTTTATTTTATGGTCTCATAATCCTAGCAAGATTTAGTACTAACATGTTTAGGGTTTAAAATCAATATGTTTTATCATAAATTGATCATTCAAAAAAATGAATTCATAATATAGAAGAGACCGAAATCTTACCTCAAATATCGATACTGAATCAATGACCAATTTGTCATTAACTAGCCATTAACAATGATTATAATAATTATAATAACATTATCAATAACAGCATGAGTAATCGATTATTTCACAAAACCAAATACTGTGTTGAGCCTATGCATACCCTCACTACCCAAGGCTCAAAAGGTTCAATCAACATATAAAAACATAAGACATAGTCATCGCCCGTAGCGATGCAACCCTCTTATACGAGCTAATAAACATAGGTGTATAGTGGTTATAGGCGATGCACATGCAAGTATGAATCTAATAGAATTCATAATGTCATAATTCCAATATCATAACCATCACTACCATAATCATCATCATCATAACCATCATCATCATAATAATTTTTGTCATAATTATCCTCCGGCCTTACTGGGTATAATACATAAAAATGCCATACATAAGGCTAGCCATACTTGAACTAATAGATGTACACATAGGAACATCAATATAATCATCCTCTAGCCTTGTCGAGTATCAATATCATCATCACAATATCCCCCAACCTTGCCATGTGTTAATATATATCTTCACAATTATCAATACACACATATATAGTAGGTGCACAAACTCAGGCCACAGCTAAGAAGGGTTATAAATCCACAAGTTCATTACCTGAAGTGAACTTTAGGACTAAAGTATTATAAAAGTATAGAAATAATTAAATCTCTCACGACCAGAGTGATAAGTAGTATCAAATCATAGGCCAGAATCTATCTCGATCAATTCTTTAAAATATCATTATTTTCTTCTTTTATATATTTAAATTATCCATCAAATTAGACAACTTATACTGTAAAAAAATCTATTTTAAACATGAAAAGTGGGTTTTAACTCTTATTTAGGAAGAATAGTTAGAAGGTCATATTTTAAATAGAATCACATAATTTATTGATATAATAATCATGAATGTACCGAATCAATGGATGCTATTACCAGTATCCAAATTAATGAAACCATAAGCATCATACCATATCTTTCTCCATCCCATATCAGAGAGATGTGTATGTAAAAACATGTATATATTCATAACAACAACCGTATCCTTTAGAAGGATATATACTTAATGGATATCCAACCTATATCATAACATGGCCTTTGGCCTAATAATGTATCCAGAATAATCATAACATCATGATCATAGCCTTAGTCCCACATGCATATCCAAAACTCATATCAATAATCATGTATATAAATCATCTAATATATATAAGCCATAGTGTATTCACAAGGCATAACATCACTATAATCTATAAAGCATATCTATAATCATCTCACATATAGGAGACATAATGCATCAATGAAGCATAATTCATAACTATGAGGTATCTCGCATCTATAAGACATCTCGTAACTATAGGCCATATACCATGACTAAGGGTAATATCATCTCTATAGGCCAAACATCATATCTTAGAGGAATAACATCTCTAAAGTACCAATATCATATCTAAGAGGAAATGACATCTAAAAGGCCCAATATCTCTTCTATAAGGAATATTGTGGCCTTAATCCATTTATCAAAATTCAAGGAAAGTCATCATAATTTACCACTCCACAAACTAAACTTATTCCAAAGGATCAATAGTCTCAGCTAAGCCTATCAACCACAACTAAGTCCACAAGGGTTAACACAAGTCATGGCCCAAGTGGACCAAACCAACCTACTTCTAATCCTTAATTTACATATTTAGGTCATTTATACCCCAAGCTAGGAGATAGTATCTAGTTTAAATTCTTAATGTCAAGTTAGACATAACTAATCCTACGATAGGAACTCCATCTAGAAGCATGGGTATTTAAGTCAACTCTACCCTAAACTACAGTTTCAAGATCATTGGACTAGCCTAAATAAGGTTAACCATACTAAGCATGATTCTAACACTTAATCCACATCCTAAACCTAGCATTATGTCATACCCATTTTAAAAATTAGTTCAATCTAGTGAGTAGGCAATAGGATTCTAAAAGGTAGTAAGCATTTCTCTTTGTGGGTCCAAAGCCCTTATATAATCCTTAAAATTCAATAGTCAATACTAAGTTATTCTACCCTTAATCAATATTAAAATTCAAATTCACACGCAATATATATCACACATCATCTACGAAGACAAGTAGACAGAAGCTTTCTTCAAAGACGAACTATAAATCCTTACATCATTCACCAAATGCGCATCTTAACTTCATAATCCCATAATGGAATCACACTATCAAAATTGTAATCTACTTATCAATACGAGAATAACGATACCCGCATTATACTATTGTGCTTCAGGCCCAAAAATAATACCAAAAACCTCAAGTGGGTCCTATTTATGGAAAATACATTTTTGAGGTCAAACCAATATGATATCATGTTCATAGAATCAATACCCTCAAAAATAGGTAAAAACCAAACAAACTTTGGGCTAAAATCAAGTCTTAAGTGAATTTTGTTTTTTGGGTTTATAACCAAGTAATTCATCAAGAAGGTGATGAAATCTTAGATTAATTAGGGTGATAATCATGATAATAGATGTTTAATAATCACCCAAGTCATCCACAAGACTCAATTTTGAGTTACTACACCCTTTTAGGTTTTCTAGGTCTCAAATATTTTTTAACATGGTTGAGGACACTATTGAGTTATTCATGGATGACTTCTCAATTATGGGTGATTCATTCAAAGATTGTTTGGAATATCTCACCAATTTTTTAGGAGTGTAACTTGGTTTTAAATTGGAAGAAGTTCAATCTCATGGTTAAAGAAGGAATAGTGCTTGGTCATAAAATTTGAAAGAGGGGGATTAAAGTTGAAAAGTCAAATATTAAGGTATTTAAAATTTTCCTTCACCAATTTTTATGAAGGGTATTCATAGCTTTTTGGGGTGTATGGGCTTCTATGGGAGATTCATCAAGCTTAAGATAAGCTTAAGATCGATGATACTTTTCTGGATAAGCAGGTGTTAGCTGCATCACAAGATTTGATTCCTTGGTTTGTAGAGTTTGACAATTATTTGGAACGTGATTTAGTTCCTGAAGCATTTTTGTTTCACCAATACAAGAAATTTATAAATGAGGTCATAATGGTCTTCTAGGATAATCCATACTTATATCGAAGTTTTATCGATCGAGTGGTGTAGATATTTATTCCTAAAGTTGAGATAATGAGTATATTAAAGGAATGATACTCATATCCAGTTGGGGGTTATTATACCGATGCTCAGACCGCATATAAGATCTTACAATGTGGATAGTTTTGGCCCACAATTTATAAAGATACAAATAATTGTGCCAAGACATGTTACAAATTCAAAGGAAAGGAAACATCTCGCCAAGGGAAGATCTTCCGGTGACCACTATTTTGGATCTTAAGTTGGTAATGTATGGGGCATTAAGTTTATAGGAATTTTTGTGAGTTAACATGGTATGAAGTATATTTTTATTACTATAGACTTTGTTTCAAAATGGATGAAGGCAGATGCACTTCAAAACAACAAAGGGAAAAGTGTCACATTATTATTGATAAAGAACATATTTTCCAGATTTGGGACTCTGAGGGTTATTATTAGTAGTGGAGTTTTTCACTTTTGCAACGACCTATTCAGATCCTTGCTTGAGAAATACGGTGTGAAATATAAGGTGGCAATAACTTACCATCCTAAGACATGCGGGTAGGTTGAGGTCTCCAATCATGAGATCAATTCCATCTTGGCAAGGATTGTGAATGCCAATTAAACTAACTAGGTGATAAAGTTAGATGATGCACCATAGGCCTATTGAAAATCATTCAAAACCCCTATTAGTTCTTCTCTATATCAACTTGTGTATGCTAAAGCACTCCACTTTCCTGTAGAGCTTGAGCATAAGGCATTGTGGGCTTTGAAGAATCTTAATCTTGAATAGAGTGATTTGGAAAAATTGACACAAGAAGATAACAGAGATGGATGAATTCCACCTTTGCACCTATGATCTATCAGCTCTGTACAAGGATAGTATGAAGCTATACAATGATTGCACGATTGAGAAAAGATAATTCACTGCAAGTAATATGGAATTTCTTTTTTATTCTAAGAAAAAGCTGTTTCCAGGTAAGTTAAAGTCAAAGTGGAGAGAGATTTATAGAGTGACTGGAGTATTCACCTATGGTGCAATTGATCTAGAAAATAAAGATAGCTAGAAGTATAAGGTAAATGGACGAAGAGTGAAAAAATATCACAGATCCATGGATAAAGTAAATATGTGAAGTAGATGTATATGGTGCTTGAGATATCAAGCAAACTCGAGTTATGCCGCAGAATTATATCAATCGCTTTATGGGAGGCAACTGTAATACCTCAAAAATACAAACTAATATTAGAACCATTCTTCAAGATCATGCAAAATCAAATATCATTTTATGGTAGTTTGATAAGTGGATTGGATATATATATATATATATTAATGCCTCAAATAAATCCTAACTTCTAGATAAGCTGAAATATCCATTATTGATTGAGTTCTTAGGAGGAATATTTCTATAGTCAACTTAAACCGAGAATTTTTTTTTATTACTAAGTGTTTTGGAGATCAAGACCAACAAAAATATATATAATTGAATTATCTTTCAAACTCCATCAATTTTGCCTTAATTAGATATTAGAGTAAAAAGTTATGCTTGATTTAGAAAAACTGTGCCTGTTTGCCAGAGCACGACAGCCCGAGTGATGGACCATCACACCAACGATTGTCTATCGGTAAAAATCATCGCCCTTAAGTAGAAATATGAAAATTTGGTCACTTGGAATGGTTGGAGTGATGGTTGGTCATGGGAGTGATAGTCCATCGCTCAAACCGTCCACTAGGGCAGTTCTGGACTGTAATAATCTTTTCAAATCGGGGTGTTTAGTATTTTCCCATTATTTTAACACTAAAAATTCATTGTTTAATCTATTCGAAGGCTGGTATATAAGGGTAAATCAACCCAAATTCTCCATTAACTCAAAATTCAATCAACACATTGAGTGAAAACGAAGAAAGAAACGATTCTCTATTCTCCAAAGGCAAATTAGGATTCTTTAATCCCAACTGAAATTACCAAAAGTTTTTCAAGGCTTACATCTCCAAATATGTGGGATTTTTTCAAGGAGTTCCTACCACCCATTGAGTCCTAAAGATTTCTTCAACTCCAAGTTTAATTTGCCCTTTATCCTTAGGTTCCAATGGAAATTATGAGATTTCTTCAAATTTCAATCTATCCTTGTCATTAAACTAGGTGTAAATGATATTCCCATAAGTTTAGCATCTTTCCATACTCGAAATCATGAATTTCCCTTTTTATTGATAAATTATTGAATTTGGGCTTGAATTATGAAATTTCTCATTGTCAGATTTTAGTATGATCATGCTTAGCTGTATTAGAAAGAGTTGGTGGGTTATGAACACCTGATACCTAGGGATTCTTGCATATATTAGTTTACATGTATTTGAGCACTTCATATTATACAATGTTGATATTTTTAGAATATAGTTATAATAAGCTATTCAGTTTTGAGTGTCATTCAGTCGAGAGTAGTACTTAGCACCGAGTGAACGCAGGAATGAAGGCTCAACCACCAGTTAGAACATTAACCTTTAGTGAAAGTCCCTAAGATCCAAAACTACGGCATTACCATAGGTTATAAGGTGTCACCCACCAGTTGAGAACTGACACCCTAGTCCTTTTGGAAATTAGTTTAGTGGATCTATTCCAGCCATTGTTCGTAGCATTGGCAAGATACTAAATACCCATTCAACTGGGGTTACAGGTTAAACCCCAATTTTCTTCTATTGGGGTATGTTTGTTATTGTTAGATCCCACTATCCTCAGTTTATGTTTCAATTCTGATTTGTATGACTTTGTATTCAATTATTCAGTTTTCATTTAGTACATATTAATACTTGGTCTTGCATTCAGTTTACCATATTTTATGCATTCATGTTCAAGTTATACTAGTTAGTTTTCCCATCTCACATACTCAGTACATTCAAAATACTAATCGCATACTTTTCTGCATATTGTCTCATAATATAGGTTCAGACGTTTATTACCCAGATCACACCTAGTATATTTTTGTTCCATATTCAGTGACAGTTTGGTTAGTCCTCACCATTCGAGGACTAGATATCAGTATTTATTTCTTGCATTCTTTTAGTTTAGTCAGTTGTGGTTAGTTGGGGTAGCTTGTCTTAATAACATATTATGATTTAGAGGCTTTTAGACAAATGTTTAGATTTTCAACATGTTGGTTTGTCAAATAGTTTTATTTCTAGATTTGGTTGATATTTTTTGTTTTATTATTATTATTTCAATAATTTATTTTAGTTTAGATTTATCCTAGTATTTTGTTACTTCTTCAGTATTCTTAGAGTTATCCCAGGCCATGAGTTATCTTGGGGTCACTGTCAATATTAAGCACCGTGTTACAACTAGGGAGCAATCTTGTGTCTAAGTACTAGAGATTATGACATTATGAAAATAACCTTCGACAGTTGGTATGGTCACTATGAATTTGTTGTTATGTCTTTTGGACAAACAAATTCTTTTGTAGATTTTATGTTCTTAGTGTATAGGGTGTTTAACTAGTACTTGGATATGTTCATTATAGTCTTTATAAATGACATCCTCATTTATTCTCAAAGTCAGGGTGAACATGCATACCGCGTGAGGATTGTCTTGTAAACTCATAAAGATCACCAGCTATTTGCCAAATTCTAAAAGGTGAATTTTGGTTGAAATCAGTAGCATTTCTTGGTCATATTAATTTTAATGAGGTCATTCCAATTGATCCTCAAAGGATCATAGAAGTAAGTAACTAGCCTAGGCCCCTATCTCTATTAGATATTAGGAGTTTCTTGGGTTTAGTAGGTTACTACTGATAGTTTGTTAAAGGATTTTCCTCTATTGCTAATCCCATGTACAGAATAACTCAAAAGAAAATCAAATTTTGGTGGTCTGGCTCTTGCAAGAAGAGTGTTAAGGAGTTGAAGACTCGGCTTACCTCTACACCAGTTTTGACTCTACTAAAGGGTTCAAATTATTTTATGGTCTATTGTGATGCTTCCAGAGTTAGTGTTGATTGTGTGTTGATGAAGTGAGTAAAGGTTAGGTCATATTCCTCTAGGAAAATCAAGCCTCATAAGAATAACTACCCGACTCATGATCTTGAATGGGCAACAGTTGTGTTTGCTTTAAAGATTTGGAGGCATTATCTTTATAGATTCATGTTAATGTGTTTACTGACCACAAGAGCCTTTAGTATGTGTTCATCCAGAAAGATCTAAATCTTTATCAGTGAAGGTGGATATAGTTACTAAAGGACTATGATATGAGTGTTTTGTACCACCTAGGTAAGGCCAATGCTCTTAGAAGATTGTCTATAGGGAGTATTACTAATGTTGAAGATGCTAAGATGGAGTTAGTTTGTGAGGTTCATCAACTTGCTATGTTTGGAATTCAATTGGATGATTCAACAGAAGGCAATGTTTTGGTTCAAAATGGTTAGAATCTTCTTTGGTATCTTAGGTAAAGGAAAAGAAAGATAGACATCCTTTTTTTCTTAGGTTGAAGGAAACAATTCAAAATTAGAAGGTTGAGGTTTTCTTCCAAGGGGGAAATGTTGTTCTTCGCTGTTAGAGTAGACTATGTGTTCTAGATACAGATGACTTGAGATAGTAAATGATAATAGTAGCTCATAGTTCTTGATACTCTATTCACCCAGGATCCACTAAGATGTACTATGATTTGCGGGAAGTCTATTGGTTAATGGCATGAAAAAGGATATTATAGATTTATGGATAAGTGTCATAATTTCCAATAGGTTATGGTTGAGCTCCAAAGACCTAGTAGTATTCTCCAAGAGATCAATATTCCTACTTGTTAGTGGGATGTGGTGAATATGGACTTCATTACAGGGCTGCCTCATACTCGTCGACAATATATTTCTATTTGGGTTATTGTGGATCGAATGAATAAGTCAGCCCACTTCGTTCCAGTTAACACTTCAAATTCAACTTAAGATTATTCTAAACTTTATATTATGGAGTTGGTTAAACTACATGGAGTCCCTTTGACCATTATCTTTAATAGAGGTATCTAGTTTACCTTTTAATTTTGGAAGACTTTTTAGAAGAGTCTTGGTACCCAAGTTCATATCAGTACAACTTTTAACCCCTAGACAAATGGTCAGGTATAGAGGACAAATTCAGACCTTAGAGGACACGTTGAGGCCGTTCTTGATTGATTTCAATGGCAGCTGGGATGATTACTTGCCTTTGAGTGAGTTTTCTTATAACAACAACTATCAATCCAGTATTCAGATAGCCCCTTTTGAGGCTCATTATTATAGGAGGTGTAGGTCTCCTATCGGTTGGATTAAGGTTGGTGAAGCTACTTTTATAAGTCTAGATTTAGTGCATGAGGTGATGGAAAATTTTTAACTTATTAAAGAAAGGCTGAAGAATGCTAAGAGTCGTCAGAAATCCTATACAACTGTGAGGAGAATGGAAATGTTAATGATTTGGTCAAATTTAAAATTTTTCCCATGAAAGGAGTGAAGAGGTTTGGTAAGAATTGATAGACCAACCCCCTCTATGTTGGACCATATAATATTTTGAGTCACTTTGCTAAGGTAGCCTATGAGTTGGAATGTCTGTAGATTTAGCATTAGTGCATCTAGTCTTCTACGTCTCCTTATTGAAGAAATGCATTGGTGCCCCTACATAACTCTTTTCTTTAGAGAGTGTGGGAGTGAAAGATAGTCTCTCATATGAAGAGTCCCCTGTTAAGATCCTTGATCATCGGATTCAGAGGTTGAGGAATAAAGATGTTGCATTAGTAAAAGTTCTTTGGATAAATCAATCAGTTGAGGGAGCTACTTAGGAAGTAGAGACAGACATGATAAACACGTATCCCCATCTTCTCTTCGAACTCAGTCTCAACTTGAGGTAATAGTTCCCTAAATAAATAAATTAATTTTTTCCATCACAGCCTATCCAACTATTTTCTTGTTATATCATGCATTCATGAGTTTGGTTCTATCTATGCATCAATTATAGATTCAGTTATCAGTTCATGGTTCAGCTTGTAATTGTTCAGTGAAAAATTTCAGCTTTCCCCTAGTACTTCTATTTATTTAGTTTCATTTTGGAATGAATGATCCCAAGGGGGAGATATTATAACACATTGAAAATACAAACCAATATTAGAACCATGCTTCAAGATCATATAAAATAAAATATCATATTTTGGTAGTTTTATGATTGATTTGGATATATATTAAGTCCTCAAATAAATCCTAGCTTTTAGATAAGTCAAAATATCCCTTACTGATTGAGTTTTGGAGAAAAATGTTGCTATAATCAACTTAAAATATGCATAACTTTTTTATTAAAAATATTTTTTGAGCTCAAGACCCACCTAAAGATATATAATTGAATTATCTTTCCAACACCACTAGTTTTGCCTTATTCCAATGTTGGAGTAAGAAGTTATGTCCAATTTACCAAAAATGTGTATGTCTGCCAGAGCGCAATGACCCAAGCGATGGACTGTCACACCAGCAATGGCCCATCGGTCCAAACCATTGCCTTCAAGAAGAAAGACTGAAATTAGGTTATTTGGGGACAGATGGAGTGATGGTTTGTCACGGGAGTGACGGTCCATTGCCCAAAACATCTCCCACTCCAATTCCCAAGAGTTTTTCATGGCTTCATTTTCTCGGTATGTTGGAATTCATCAATGGGTTCCTTTCACCCAATGAGTCCCAAAGAATTCTTCAACTCCAAGTTTAATTTACCCTTTTTATTAGGTTTCCATGGAAATTATGATCTTTCATGGAATTTCAGTCTATTCTTGTAATTAAACTATGTGTGCATGATATTCCCAAAAGTCTAGTATTTTCTAACATGCGGAATTATGAATTCTTTTTTTTATTGATAAATTATTGAGTTTTATCTTGAATTATGAAATTCCTCATTGTCAAATTTTAATATGATCATGCTTAGCTGTATTAGCTAGAGTTGGCAGGTTATGAACACCCTATACCTAGGGATTTATGCATATATCAGTTTACATGTATTTGAAAACTTCAAATTATCCAATGTTGATATTTTCAAAATTTAATTATAATAAGATATTTCATTTTCAGTATCATTCAATTAGTAGTACTACTTAGGACCAAGTGAACGCAGAGATGAAGGCTTACCTACTAGTTAGGACTGAGATCTTTAGTAGAAGTCCCTAAGTTTCAGAACTATGGCACCACCATAGATTATAAGGGGTCACCCGCCAGTTGAGGACTAACATCCTAGTCCTTCGAGACATCAGTTTTGTGGATCCACGCTAGCTAGTGTTCGTACCCTTGTTAAGGTACTGACCACCCATCAAACTGGGGTTATAGGTTGGTCCCCAATTTTCTCAAATTAGGGTATATTGGTTATTGTTAGCTCCCACAGTCCCCAGTTCATGTTTCAGTTTATGTTTCAATTCAT
The DNA here is from genome assembly GCA_030864215.1 of Capsicum pubescens. Lineage (NCBI taxonomy): Eukaryota > Viridiplantae > Streptophyta > Magnoliopsida > Solanales > Solanaceae > Capsicum > Capsicum pubescens. The sequence continues at coordinate 189,429,484 of CM061548.1, forward strand.
ATTTGCATAACCTTGTATTCAACTATTTAGTTTTCATACAGTACATCTTAATACTTGGTCTGGCATTCAATTTTCCATGTTTCATGCATTCATGTTCAGATTATACTAATTAGTTTTCCCATCTCACATACTTAGTACATTCAAATTATTGATCACATACTTTCCTGTGCTATATTATCTCTAATGTAGGTATGGACGTTTAGTACCTGGATCGCACCCAGTACATTCCTGCACCACATTCAGCAGCAGTTTTAGAGAATCCTAATCATTAAGGGACTATTTACCAGTAATTATTTTTTGCATTTATTTTTAGTCAGTTACAATTAGTTGGGGGGCTTGTCCCAACAACTCAATATGATTTAAAGGCTTTTAGACAGATGTTTAGATTTCCAACATGTTGGTTTGTTAGACAGTTTTATTTCCAATTTTGGTTGATATTTAGTGTTTCACTATTATTATTTCCATCAGTTATTTTAGTTTAGCTTCCACCTTGTATTTTATTACTTCTTTAGTGTTCTTAGAGTTATTCTATGACATGGGTTAGCTTGGGTCACTTATGACCCTAAGCACCGTGTTACAACTATTGGGAAGTCTTGGGTCATGACGACAACTCATGTGCTTGTCGGTGAAATATGAGTAACCAACATAGCCACGTCATGCCGCGATGTTAAACGAAGCACTTGGGAGAAAACTTATTATTTTGTACTTTTTAAGATACAAGATAATGTGTTATTTTTATAGGGATTATGTAGGGAAGTGAAAAATTGGACTCAATGCTGAAAACACAAGAGGATCGCACAACCATGGGAAGATCCCATGGTCGTGGGTGCAGTTGTCTATACATGATCATAATGTCCAGAGGGATGAATTTTAGGAGTTATCTTATGATTGGTCATCACGATCATAAGTAAATGTCATGATCATGGTACTAATATTCTGTTCAAACTTATGAAAACCATCGAGACATTGAATCTATGATTTTAAGAATGATCTTGGTTACATCTCAGGATCGCCCTTATGGTTCATAGGTATGGATCATTGATGGGTCCAAGTGAATAAGTAGGATTCGATTTGATCCAAACTAAATAGGGTTTAAACATTTAAACCCAATACTTCAGACACGATCGACATTTTCTAATCATTGCCAATCATTTACATTCAAAATTCCATCAAAGTTTCAGCAGTCAAAATAGATAAAACCAAACAAATTGTTACCTTTGAGTTGCATAAAGAAAGCTCATTCTCAGTTTCATTTTTATTGCACCTCCTACCACCAAAATTTTTAAGCAAGCAAGTGTACTAATCAAAACCAAATCATGTTTCAATTTGCTTAAGTCAACAAGTAATGATTCAAAACTTCAGTTAATAGGTTCGGTGTTGTAGTGGGGGTATTAAAATTAGTGTGAAGGGGGTGTTTGGATGAATAACACAATGGGAATGTTTGAGTACCCGTTGCTGCTAAAATATTGTTAATGAAGGCCAAAAAGTTAAGTCAAAGCTTGTGTTTGAATTTGCTAAGTGTCAGTGCACTCCACGAAACAACCTACAATAATGGCGTCTACCAACAATTATAGGTTGGATCATTGTGGGTTACTAGTGTCCAATTTACAAGATCTCATTATATAAGCACATCTCATAGTAGTTCTTTCGAGGCTTGATCGCGGTGTACAATCATTTGATATGACATATCCTTATTGGATTGATGTTGTTTCTCTAATCAAAAGGTCTGATCGTAACTTAATTGCATGATTGTTGAATAGGTTCTTCTAATATGATATTTCCCCATTACTCTTGGGGAACCCTTCATATGATATGAAGTTATAATCATTCTTTCATTGCATGATTATAGAAAGATTCATCTGAGTGATTTCCTATTCTTGTATTCATACTTCAAAACTAAAACTAATCATTTCTTATACAGGTTCTATGGACTAAAGTACCTCAACCAAATGCAATACAAGGCTCTCTAACAGAAGATTGCTAAGAATAAAGCACTAAAAGAGACACCTCCAATCTTAGAGAGTTAGACAACTCAAGTGGTACTGATATGGACTATTCTACAAGCTACTCAAATGACCTACACACTCCTCAGATCATAAGAGCCAAGCCCAAATAAATCGATAAGGCCAAGGCTACTATATCTAAAATATTAGTAGAATCTGCTACCCCGGTCAACCTTCTCCAATATGAAGAGGGAGGAAAAAACATGAATTAAGATGGGGTGAACATGATGAGTCTACTAAAGAGATGAGCTCCTTGAAGAATGAGAAAGAATCCAATCCTAATTCCTTCAAGGGACCTAATGATAGAGTAAATAAGAAGATGAGTATCAAAGAAGAGCCCCAGATCTTGTCAGAATAATTATAGAAAGTATCAAAGTTAGTGTGGGTATTTCAGAGGTATGAACTTGGGTAGGTGACTAGGCCACTCAAAAGGTACTTTATGGCATTGGTAAAGAAGTTCTATGTCAACTATGTGGAATTAATTAGGGACATGATTCTCTTGGTAAAAGATAAAGATATGAGGAAGTAGCCCCAACTGGATGTGATACGAGTTAGGGTCCATAAGGTTGACATATCCATCAACGCTATATCTACTGCCTTATTTGAAAACAACTTGAGCCAACTCAAAAGACTTTAGAATATGATTTTATGATGAATGATCTAAAAAGATTAAATATGTTGGCCATAGATAACAAGAAGATGTATTATAGTTGGTTAGAGGACCACATTACAAAATCTAGAAAATGCACCATGGGTCATTAGGGTGACAATATATAAACAGACATTGAATTTCACTACCAAGGCTTGGTGGTCAATTATGAGGCGCTGCCTTGTACCAACAAACAATGATAACATGTTTGGTCCAACCAATATTGGCATGGTAGTTACCTTCATGGAAGAATTAGGGTTGAACATATAGTGGATCATAACGAAGGAGATTTGAGATACGGAGATACAGTTCAACACCACATTTCCAGTTTCATGCTTTATTACTCAGTTACTATAAAATGCTCATTAACCGACTATAAATGCAGTGAATAATATTATTTATTTAGCCTATAAATATAACATAAATGGTATTGATTAAGGACTTAAATAACCAAGAAACTCCTGCCCGATGTGTTCAGATATCAGATGTCGAGGGGGTTCCCCCAATAGTGAGATCTTGGAGTTCTATATTGGTGCATCATCATCATCCCTGTAGGTCGCAGCATCCTTGGGTGTCGATTCATATGCTCCTGCCGAATATAGATTGATCCCTGCTAATTAACTAGAGTAGATCATAAGGATGAAAACATTTCATTATGCTCAGTTATGAAAGTTAGAGGTAAGGTGAAACCCTATGTAGCTGATAAGGTAAAGGTGCCTATATAAATTTTTTAGACCTAATCTTTTGGATTTGAGAGTCGAATAACAACCAATATTATAGAGGTCCCAGCTCCAGATATGAGTTACATTACTACTGATTTGGTTGTGCTAAAAATTAAGGTCAAAGAGATTATGGAGTGGATCATCCTAGTTTTACCTCCTCTACCTCGCATTGTGCCATCCTTGGCAAAGTAAACTGGTAATATAGGCTTCATATCAAGACTTTTATAATAATATATGGTAGGTGGGGGAAAGCACTTTGAATTTTAGAAACAATTATTTGTATCCCCAAAAGAAGAGGTCAAGAGGAGAGAAGAAGAAAGAAAAAGGTAAGAAAAAAAGAATGTGGAAAGCAAAAAATAGTGCACAAACCTTAGAGGTAGTAATTCCATAGGGTGTTATGATCCTTCATACTATGGGGGTGGTGATCCAAATAGGAGGGGATACAAGTATTTCCCCATTACATCATGAAATGCACTAGCATTACTGGTGCCTACATTTCAGAGAGTTCCCCAACTACAGTTGAGGCCACGTGTAGAGATGCTAATGGAGGGGTCTCATCTCAATCCCCGACCGATCAAAGTAGGATGAGCATCTAGTATGCCTCAAATAAGTACCTTGTCCCAATTTTTACATTCCTATACATATTGAAATATGGACATTGCTTGCCTTATAAGTTGGGGCAGGGGTGTAACACAACTAAGGTTTTTTGTTGCCATGTTTTTTCCCTCAACTGTGCTATCTTAGTTACAACCAACATGTTTAGGAATTTTTCATTTGATTTTCTTGTGTTTTTGTATTATGTGTAATACTTAGAGTAAATTGATAAAACTTGATGTAGTAAAATTAAAAAGAGCATGGAAATTTGTTTTAAATTACTGAAATAATAGCCCTCTATAAAATTTACTTTTGTCGGTGTTGTGTGATTACTTGATCTGTAAACAATGGTTGGATTGAGACATGTCATTAGGATTATGTCTTGACCCAAACTCAGGGCTAGCTAGGATGGGCAATCTCAAGCTCCACCATAGGACTAAGACAACCTCCTTAGCCTTACCTCAAGAGCGCATAAATTTAATAGTGGAAGTCAACAAAAATAGAAATAAGAAGGTTAAATAAACCAAGTGCTAGTTCTAAGAATTAAAACAAAATACCGACCCAATACTTTTCCACAAAATCCACAAAACCAAGAATACAAAATGAAGCCGGTACATGCCCCCGACTATGAAAAAATCAATTTATAATTCCCAAAAAATAAAAATATAGGGCCTTTTGAAAGATGGAATCTCACTACTTCAAAGTAATGCAACAGATGTACAACACCACCTAACACTACATAGGATCAATAGAAAAGTCCTCCAAACCTAGATCATGAAATGATGCAGCGTCCGGGGACAGTCAGTGAGGCGAGCACTGGCATGTAACTCGAGGGAAAGGGATGGCGTAGAGCACATATCATAGATTAGTCAAAATTATATGCACAACATTTTATATACATATATAGGAAGTTGGGATAGGTACAAGTTCCATGAACATGAGAGTTTAATTTATTAACCTAAACTATATAGCTTACTCCATCTTAAAATCACCCATGGTCTATATGGGTCTGATTCCCCCTTTTGGTAGGGCCCAAGCGTGTGTTAGCTGAATGTACCAAGGGAAAATCAAGGAAAGGTGTAACACCCCGAATGTGGTACCCGAAATGCTACACGGTTCTCAAGATCCCGAAGGACCACAAGCTAACCCAAGACTAATATATAACCAGGCATTGCATAATATACTGTATAAATGTAGAAAAAGGATGAAAGAGAATAAGGTTCAAATATCTAATAAAACATAACATCTAGAAATACATTATATCAATACCAAAACAAAATTGAAGTAACAGTCTGAATATGCTATAGGACGGAAGCCTCTAAACTATCTAAAAACTGTGGAGTTGATGGGACATGTCCCCAACTAACTCCGGACTACTGAAATAATAAAGTAATAAAATAATCATGCTATCCTCAACTGATGAGGACTCACTACTAGTCTGGCGGCTGAACATCTGATCTACTAAGGATATTCTGGAGCTCGTGCTTCTGAACCTATGGTATAAAACACCATAGTGCAAATGCGTCAGTACAATTGAATGTACTGGTATGCAAGAGAGATGGACTGAATACAAGGGGTTTATATTCATGAACAATACTAACTGACTTAATAACATGAACGTGAGAATACATACATGAATACGTGAACTATAACTGAGATCATGACATCACTGAATCTAAATACTGATAACATAAGTCTCGTATGACTGATATACTATTATCTAAATAACTGTGTCTGGCAGTCCTATTTTTGATGGATCTAGCTGAGTTCCTTACTGAACTGGGTAACGGTATCTAATAGTCCTGAATTCTGTAGAACTATCTGAGTTCTACTACTGAGACTGAGACTGAGACTGAGACTATAGCTGTGGGAAGTAGTCATCTAACCTATATGCCCCAAATAAGATAATAAAATTGAGTTGGGGTCCACTCTGTAACCCCAATTGGAAGGGTGTCAATACAACGCCACTGGTAAGAATTAGCTATGAGTAGTCCCTCATCTAATAGGTACTCTAAGGAGAATGGTGAAACCCTCATATAATAGATTAAACCACATCATCTACCCTCAACTAGAAGGTTTGATGTCTCAACATACGCTGGATATGTAGTTCTGGAGCACAATAATTACTTCTAAGAATCTCACCCTCTAATAACAGGTGAGTTCCCATCCTTGGCTTACTCAGTGCTGAATCCTACTCCCATCTGAATAGTCACTGAACATGATTAACTGAACTGATTAGACTGATTTTACTAAGTTTCGTTGATTGATGGACTATTAATGAGATCTAATAACTGACTGAGATACTAAGATTACTGAGATTAGTGATATTTCCTGAGTCATAAGACTGACTGAATTCTACTGAACATGGCTTGACTGAGAGTATCTTGAAAACTGACACTGGCTCTAGGCACATAGCTAAATTGTCGGGTACAAGTAACCCCAGGACTAGATAGCATGAAAATGACAAGACATAACACTTCTTGACACATGACCATAGTCAACAATTCGTAGTACAATCATTGGGGATTTTAATAAAGTATTCAATGCTATAAGCTTACACATGAATAGGAATGCATGTAAAAATATCATAATTTGATAAGCCTAATCTTATGAGCATTACATCAATCTATTACAAAGAATAACAATAACATGAGAGTCATATTGAACATAAGGGAGAAATATGGATTCATCAATTTTGGTCACAAATGAGTAATAAGGCATAATTCCTATTATCTTAGGCATTTTATCAAACACCCTGCATGCATATCTTTAGGCTTAGGCATGAATATTGAAATAATACATCATGGCAATATTTTACACTTTCAATGCAAGAACTTCAACCACATGCTAACATATTTTCATGATAGTAATTAAAGACTTCAACTTGGAAATAAAACAATAACATAAACATGGATATAATTCAATTCATACCATGGAATCCAAAGTTTATATTTCAAATAGGGTTTCTTGAGCTTCATGGGTAAAAGGAACCCATGAATCAACATTTGACATACCTGGGTGGATGATTTCTTGAAGATTGATAGAGGAAAACTTTAATTCTTAACTTGGAATTAAACACCTAGGGTTTCTTATTCTTGGGGATTAATCTCTGAGAGAAATCCTATTTTGTGTTATAAATGACTAAGGAAGTTATGAGCTTTGTTCTGGTATAATTAGGGGTTAAAATGGGTGTAAAAAAACCCAAATATCCTTTTAAAAATGTCTTAAAATCACTGATCGGAAGTGGTGATGGTGTGGGCGGTGGTCTGTCACTGGCTCGACGGTCCGTCTTTCCATCCCGTCGTACTTGGCCAGAACCTGAACTTTCTGCCTCGCCTACGACGATTTGGGCGATGGTCCATTGCTAGATCGACTGTCCGTCGATACTAACCATCGTAATTGGCTAGAATATTGGTTCACTGCCTTAGCCGCGATGGTTTATGCAATGGTCCATCACTAGCTCGATAGTCCGTCTGCCTGACCATCGCTTCTGGGCAGTTTCGATAGTTCTCTGTAAAACGTCTATAACTTTTTACTCTAATACCGAATTTGGACAAAATTATTATCGTTGGAAAGATAATTAAATTTCCCATATGATAGTTCCATGGGTAAATTCTATCTGATTTAAACATCAATCATTTAGGAAGTCATCACTAACTCTTCTGGAGACTAGATTTGACTTAAAGAAAGTTTGAGGTATTACAAAAGGCTAAAGACACCAAGGCTATAGTCATCTCAAAATATAATATGTGCACTAAGAACATGGTCACATAGACCCCTACGCTGGAAAACATGGTTTCTAATGTTGGTCCTCTAAGGACTACTGATGTGCTACGGTTTCATGGCATATTTGATGCTTAAAATTGTGAAACATTTATTTAGTTAGGTTGTTTTGTCAGATATGATGTGTTTTTAAGTAGGTTGTGGGTAAATTAGGTTTAAAGTGGTGGTCAATGGAAAAGGATGAAAAATCTACAACATTAAGAATTGATCTGACAATGATTTGCTTAATCATCAAATGACTCGTTGCTAGAGTTGTGATGATAATAGTAGTTGTGGATGATTTGTTGGAGTGAATTAAAATATTGACCAGGACTTATAATGAGTGACGAAGAGTATTGGCGTGAAACCGTTCTGAGCAAAAGAGCTAAAAGTCATGCAGATTGACAAAAGAAGTGCCAATAGATACGAGTGAAGACCACGAGTCATAATGACTGACTATGACTCGTGGTGAGGAGTCATTCTGACAACAGACTCAAAAGTTATGAAAGTAAAAATTTATTAGAGTGATGAATACTTGCAGCATATGAATCATTTCATCACATAGCGAGTCCTGACCACTGAAGCCTAAATAGAGCTACAACAATAGGCAATGAGTCGTGACCAGTCCTAATGACTCATTGCCAAAGGCACGACCACTAATGATATAATTTTCCTATTTTTTTTATTTAGGTTACCCTTATTATTTTGAGATACTATAAATACCGTTGGGTTATTATTGTATTATGTTGCATACCTTTGATTTTCTTTAAATACTTTGACATCATTGATACTATTGTTCTTGTTTTTTTTTTGGAATTAATCTGAGATTTAAGACTTTATTGTTTCATCATTGTGCAATTAATTCTATGCTTTATTCGTTGAATATAATGGATTATTGCATAACCTTGAGTGGCTAATTTTTTTAACTAGGGTTGTGGGAACCTTAGAAGATTAACAAAGTAGGGGAAGTATGAGTTTGGTTAGATCATTGTTATTGCATGTATTGTGATCTTCTTCATGTTGATTTCTTCCTTTGCTACTGCAGAAGCTAAGGACTTTCCTGCATTCACGATCATACTCACAAGGAAGTTCAAGATTGGGAAAAAAAGAGCACAATGGTGATTTGAAGATATCAACCCTCGTCTAATAACTTGATACCCACAAGGTAAAATCTAAACTAGAATTGAAGACAATGGTTAGTAAGGCGACACCCTGAGACTCACTAGGTAAAGGGTGAGATTTACCAGCGAGTCCATAAGATAGTTGGTGAGTCATATCTTGTCAGATTTTGCTTGTGTAGCATTGCGATAGTCAGGCTAAGTACGAGAAACTTACGAAGTAAGGAAGTCAAGGGAAACACTGTGCTAGTGTTCATTTAAGATTGTTTTATAACTAAAGACATCCAAATCTTGTTATTATTTGTTGTTTAATACAAATCCCCCCATTAACGTTTTTGCACTACTCGACTATTTCAGCAAGTTTGAAATAAAAGTTAGCCCTATTCCCCATAGGATCAACCCCAACCTAGTTGGGTTACTGTATTTGACTTTGATCGCTTTATACTTTATAGAGGTGTAAGTATGGGCGACATCTAATTTTTGAGCCATTATCGGGGAATAAGGTATTAAGTTGTTGATTGAAGTCCGCTGATACTTTTGGGTTTTCATTTTCTGTTCTTGGTTGGGTGTATAACAGTGTATGCCTAACACTGGAAGACAAGAAAATCTCTTACTCCCACTGCACCCGAACCTAGATATAATTCTATAGCCAAATCGTATGATGGTAGAACATGTACGTGATGGCTAGCTTGAAGGGGTTCAAGATAATCCTAATGTGGTACCTCCTTTTTCTCTAGGTGATCCTTAGAACATTGCTGCTTAGAAAATAGACCATTTGTTATTTAATGTTCCAAACCATAGAAGGAACACAGAGGCCCATCTTTTAGGTTAGTAGGCAGAGCTAGCCAAGCCAAATTAAGTAGTTGATTCCCAGTATTGAGCATTAGTGATGGTTGAATCCTCCTATACATGAGGTTATGAAGAAAAAAATGATAAAATGGGTAGATGTTGGATTTGTTTACCCCATTGCAAATAGCAAATGGGTTAGCTCGGTTCAATGCATTTCTAAGAAGGGTGGGATCATAGTGGTACCTAATGAGAAGAATGAACTTGTTTCCATGAGACTGATTATTGAATAGCGAACATGCATCGAGTACAAAAATCTGAACACTTGGACTCAAAAGGTCTATTTCCCCATTTTATTTATGGATTAGATGTTGGACATGTTAGCAGGAGAGGGTTGGCATTATTTTCTTTATAGGTAGTTGAGATACAATAAAGTTACTATTTCTCCTAAAAACCAAGAAAAGAATACCTTTACTTGCCCCTATGAACTTTTGCATTCAAAAGGATGCCATTTGGTTTGTGTAATGCTCTTGCCTCTTTTTAGAGATGTATGATGTTGATATTCTCTGATATGGTGGAAAATACTATTGATATGTTCGTGGATCACGTTTTAGTGGTTGAGGACTCTTTTAATGACTGCTTAGGCCCATTTGGCCAATGCTCTTTATAGATGTGAGAAATGCAACTTTGTCTAGAATAGGGAGAAGTGCCATTTCATGATGCAACAAGGTATTGTTCTCGATCACAAGATCTTAAAAAGAGGTATTGAGGTAGATAAGGCAAAGGTTTAAGTGATTGAAAAGAGGCCACCACCAGGTTTGGTGAAAGGTATTTGGAGTTTTGTGGGTCATATTGGGTTTTACAGGCGTGTCATAAATGATTTCTCAAATATTTCACAACCTCCATGAAAGCTTTAAAGGTGAAATTTATATTTGATGATGCATGCCTTAAGACCTTTGAGTGCCTGAAGAAGTGGTTGGTTTAAACATTTATCATTGTGTCCCCTAATTGGTTTTTGCAATTTTAGGTCTTGTGTGATGCTAGTAAAGTGGCCTTGGGTTCTATCCTAGGCCAAAGGATAGAGAAAATACTTCATCCTATTTACTATGCCGGAAGGGAATTGAACCCCATGCAAAAAAACTATACAGTAACAAAATAAGATTTGTTGGCGGTGGTTTTTGCCTTTGAAAAGTTTCAATCCTATCTAATTAGGTCCAAAATCATTATTTATATAGATCATGCAACCTTGAGATATGTAATAGTGAATAGGGATGCAAAGCTGAGCCTGATTCATTGGGTTCTCTTACTAGATGAATGTCTTTCAGGTAAGGGATTGAAAAGGCACAAAAAACCAAGTTGTAGATCACTTGTCTAGGCTTGAAGAGACAGCAATGTAGAAACTAGGGGATGATCTTAACATAGATGATATTTTTCCAAATCAGTGGGTCTTGCCTGTATCTCAAGACTTAATCCCCTGGTTTTTTTATTTTGCCCACTATTTGGCCAGAGATCTTATTCCAGAAGATTTGTCCTTCTAGCGGTGCAAGAAGATTATGTATGAGGTGAGGAAGTTCTTCTAGGATGAGCCTTATCTTTTCTTAATTTGTGTGAATGGTGTGATTCGGAGATGTGCCCCTGAAGTAGAGATAATGAGAATCCTTGAGTCTTGTCATTCATCACTAGTTAGGGGTAATCATGGTGCCTAAGATATTTAAGCATGTTCAATATTATGCACAAGCCTATGACCAATGCCAGCGTCAAGGCAATATTTCACGATAGCGTGAACTTCCCATGACACCTATCCTAGAGTTGGAGATGTTTGATATGATAGGGATTGATTTCATGGGTCCGTTCGTGAGCTCCTATAGTATAAAGTATATTTTTGTGGTGGTTTACAATGTTTCTAAATGGGTGGAGGCGGTAGTGATCCCAAACTATGAAGGTAGAAATGTCATTGCCTTTCTGAAGAAAAACATCTTTTGACTTGGTACTTCTCGTGAAATTATTAGTTATGGTGTGTCTCACTTTTTAAACTGCTTGTTTAAGTCCTTTCTTGATAAATATGGTGTAAAGCATGATGTAGCAATATCTTATCATCCTCAGACAAGTGGGCAAGTTAAGGTCTCCAATAGAGAGATCAAGTGTATATTGGCAAAGACTGTGAATGCCAACAATACTGACTAGTCAAAGAGGTTAGATGATGCTTTTTGGGCCTATATAATAGATTTCAATAACCCTATAGGAGCCTCCCCATATCATATTTTTACGGCATAGCATGCCATTTGCTGGTTGAACTTGAGCATAAGACACCATGGGCATTGAAAAATCTGAATTTGGAGTGGCATGATGCAGCTACATTGAGATTGAACAAGGTAAATAAGCAGAATGAATTCTTACTCCATGCTTATAATATTTCATCCATATACAAAGAGTGGATGAAGTGGTACTATAACAAGAAAATTGAGAAAAAGGTGTTTGAGACTGGTGATCTAGTCTTGTTGTATAACTCAATACTTTACTTGTATCCAGGAAAGTTGAAGTATAGGTTGTATGGACCATTCACCATGGTTAGGGTGTTTACACAAGGAGCTATTGAGCTAGATCACAATGGTGATTCCTTATTCAAAGTGAATAGGCAGCGGGTGAAGCACTATATGGGAAACCTGTGGAAGTGAAAGTGGTTGATTATATAGACCTTATGAAGTATGAGTGACCATGGAAATTGCATGGTGCGACGATGTTAAATCAGGCATTGCACGGGAGTCAACCCATGGAGGTGGGTTGCTGAAGTCTAAAAATCCAACCTAGCCACGTCATGTCGCGACGTTAAATCAAGCATTGCGTTGGAGGCAACCTATGTTTTACACTTATTTCATTATTGGGTAACTTGTGTGTTTAGTGTTCAGGGCTCGAGATTGTAGAAATAAACAAGAAAATTATTCTAGTTCCAGGCCATACAACTTACTTCACAAGTTTGTATCTAATCTTAAGACTTGTGACCTGAGTCATAGCATGATGGAGCCTAGACCAACTCTCAGGTAATCGGTTTCTATTGTCGTAATGAATCTCAAAATGAATCAATGTCAATGACTATAACTCATCACCTTGAGTTGTTATGATTAGAAACCTATTTAAGGTTCCAATCATTATGGATGGAGGTTACGTCTCATTATGTAATGTTACGAGTCGTGATGTCGACTCATTTCGAGGTCCCACATTGTGGACCTAGCCAGTTGACCCGATCCGACACTTATGGTTTAATTAGGGAAATTAATCCCAAATAATTGACTTTCCATTTTTGAAACTTTGACTCTCTCCATTACAAATACTCTACACCCTTGTCCTTAAAATCGCTCCGCATTCATACCCTAGCATCATATTTAAAGAATCAAATTCTCCCAAAGTGAAAACTCTCAAGAATTAAGGCACGTAATCTCTAAAACTTTTGTTTCAAGGAATCCAAGATACCAAATCAAGTAAATTGTATTTTGACATGTTATTTTCTTAAGTTGGTACTCAATATAGTGTAAAATTCCATGATTCCTTGACTAATTGAAGTTCATGAAATATATAGTGACCCGATTCTTGAGAAATTTGCATTACAGTGTGAAAAATTAGGCATAAAATACAATGTGTGTGATGTTTTATACACGGGGATAATGTAGGAGTTGTTAATTATTGTATAAATCATTGGGTATGTTGGAAATATAGTATTTAGAATCCAATCCCTTGAAAACCCATGCTTCAAAAGTTACAAGGCTCATAACGACTCGTAAGGTAACCTAAAGAGTAGTTATATGACTCTTAACCAGTGGAAACATAAGTTTAAAAGGGAGTTGATATTTTGTTGATATCACGACTCACACCATAATTTTTTAATCTTGATACGACTCGTGGTGAAGTGTTGTGAAGACTGGGAAAGATATTGCACAAGGAAATAAGTTCTGGTCAGACAATAAGTGTTGGTAATAAGTTGTTGTCCAGCATAACATCTCATTAGGAAGACTCGTTACCTGACCATTAATTAAATATTAGGAAACCTTCCACCTCATGAGTCTCATAATGACTCATGACTAGTGGTAATGACTCATACCTTGAGTCATAGGGTACCCATTTCATGTACCACGTGTAAAAAAAATTCTTTCTTTTCCTTCCTTATCTTAGGATTAACTAATATTTGTTTTTGTTCATTTACCAATGTCACAAAAGTAGGACTCCACCAAGAATTAAACTCTAAATAATCCTAACCCATAAACCACTTATTATCTCAGAGATGAGGACACTGATGATTCCAGTGGTACAATTAAATAATATCCACTAAAGGAGCCAACCGACAAAGAAGTTACCTCTGGGAGCTAAATCAGCTCCAACGGACGATACATCACCTTCTTAAAATCCTAGGATAAAGAGTCCTAGCACCTAACTCACTGTCCCAATATTAAGAAGAAGGTAAGGATGATGAAAAAGATAATGATGATGAGGAGTCTGACTCCTATGAGGAAAATGCTGAGGATGGAGTTGAGGGTAATAAAGGGTCTAAATCTGAGGGACAGGGGTGCATGTAAGGAGAGTGACACTCTAGTTAAAATTCCACCCCTCCACCACCATTGTCTATAGAGCCTTCTCTAGTTCCCATCGTCGAATGGCGGGGGTACCCTAGAATATAGAACTTATATAACCAGGATTGTGACATAAACACTTCCACGGATAAGCCACATAGAGTGCTCTATTTCGAGTATAGGCTGACTACTATGTGCATGACTAATATGCCTGAATTAGATGCATGGTTTACATAATAAAACTTTGAGTGGATGACCAGAGCTTCAGGATAGTACATCCAGGCATTATTTAATGAGTTTTATACCACTTATTAGATGGAGATTGAGAGGGTGTATCCACAACGGTGTCTATAGAAGGGTGGTGACACGTACTCTGATGTGATGATCAGAGGTGTTCGGGTGAATATCTCCACTCGGACCATTTCTAGAATGCTATATGGGCTAGAGTTCCAGCCACCAGTAAACACATCAAAGATTCAATTTTGCATAGATGAGATGTAAAAAATTAAGAGAAAGAAAATAAGCATCGAAGATAAGTTGATTCACTTCTGGTGGATGGACAATCTGATTGTTATTGAGTGAGAGGAGGTTACTTGGGTAGTATAAGGAATAAGATGTAGTTCACATCAGATTGTAAAGGGTAACTTGAATTTTTTGGCTAAGGCATGGTGGATGCTTGTGCATCATAGGTTGTGTCCCATATATGGGGATAATTTACTCAGTCTAAACCGTGCAACTTTGATAGCTGGGATTATGGAAGTCTATGAGATTGACGTGGTCTAGTTCATTGCTAGAGTGATATGCTATCAGGCAATGAACACCGACACAGTCCTGGCATTCCCATGTTTTCTAACTCAGATATATTAGAAGTGAAAGCATCAGATATTCTAGGGGTCGATTAGTTCTACCAGTCATGGGGTACTACAAATTTAAGGTTGATTCATGACGTTGTAAACCTTATCTCCAAGTCCAGAAAAATAGTAGCATCATTGCTTAGCAAGGCATTTCGGATATGAGGGCCTAGTACTGATACTCAGGGGTTCACTAACATGGGTGATACCCCAACTGAGACTACATAGTCTGAGCGTCAGGCTTTACATGCAATAGGTACTTCCCAAACAATAACACCACCTCTTGTGGCAAGACCATTCACGTTTAGACTGGCCCCAACCAATTATTATTTAGTGTCTAGTTATTATTTTCTTAGGTGGCTAAGAGATTGGGTACGGTAGAGGCAAAGGTGAAGCTTATCGAGGAAAGGGTAAAGCCGTGGGTCCAGAAATAAGTTAGAGATGAGATGAGGAGCATGCAGACCCAATTGATGGGTTTGAGAGGTCGATCATCTAGAATTTGCTAAATGATCAGTCCCCAGACCTACAGGGGATACATGATGAGTTGGTTGACCTACGAGCTGCTATTGAAGACGTGCATGCCATATCTTTCCCCTCAATCCTAATTATTAAGGAGATTATGGAGGAGAAGGTGCCCAACATATATGGTGTTAAAGGGTCGACCCCTGCTGCTAATGTCTATGATTTTGAGAGAATTGGGAAAAGGAAGAAGAGAAAAAGAGTCGAGAATGAAAACATGAAGGCTACAAAAATAGCCAGTTCTCACAATGAGTTGGGCTGGCAGAGTGGGGTTTGAGAGATAGCGATAGGATCTAGTAGTTCTAGAGTTGCTGATGCTACTGATTTGAGCAGTAATACTAATCCATCTCCATATTCACCATTCATTACACCGATCACCACTGGTGCCACTACTAATTTGAGCACCTCGAGCACTACCAAGGCTACTATTGATGAAAGCAGGTCCCATTCTGAGGCCTCTCAAGATGATACTACATGATCCAGCATCTTGAGATCTCAGGTATATATTCACCCCTATTTTACATTATAGATACACTAGGGATAGTACACATTATTTCAGTTAGGTATGGGGGTGTACCGCATAGCCGTTGCGGGTTATTGTTCTCATAAATTTTTTCCCATCAGTTGTGGTTTGAATATGGAACTGACATGTCTAGAATAAAATTGTGTTGTTAAGTATTTTGTTTTGTCATGTTTTCATGTTGGTGTCTAATTAGGAAGAAAATTTACACTAAAGGCAATTGATAATTTTTTGTATGATTATGCTTAAATTGCAAAATTTCTTGAGAAAATGATATACTACTAAAAATGTGTTTTAAAACTGTATGATATGTGTAAGCATGTGATCGATATGAATCCTATGACGGCATTAGAATTAGGAAAGTAATAACTGTGTTGAGCAATAGCTTGAATTGGATAGATAAAAACCTACAATGTGACCCTGTACCATGAGTGTGTGAGGCGTTACCTTGTTCCCTCTGTTTGTGGAATCCAAAACTATCCCAATTAGTGTTGCCTAGGTTATAGGATAGTCGGTTAGGAAAGGATCATAGGCAATTTTTTAAAGCAGTTCACTTTAGCCTAAATAACCAACCAAATGTAATAAGAATCCCTTGATCCTAATTTTGAGCCTTAATAGAACTATTTTTTTTTGTTTTACACCAATTCACCTGCCCATTTTTAATTATAATGAACCTGTTTTGGTACTGGTCCTCCTTGCCTCAACTCAGGAAAAATGCATAAGTTGAGGGTGGATATTTAGGGGTGCATAAGTAGAAGTGGGTATGAAGAAAAAATGTGAATAGAAAAAGAAAATAGGGTTGACTATGGTAGAAAAAGAATAGAAAAAGAGAAGAAAAATAGAGAATAAAAGAAACCACACTCATCCTGAATGAGTAGAAAAAAAATAAAATGGGAGAAATAAGGGCGGAATGAAAAATAAGTTGGTAAATGAGTGCAACCCAAAGTAATTGTAGTGCCATTGAGGCATAGTCGCTAAAAATTCCAAAATGTACCATACCATCCCCAATATTACATTACAAGCCAATTAAATTCCTATAGTGATCCTAACCTGACTATCTAAAAACTAAGGTGAAGAAAATAAGGGCAAGCCTATGGTATTATGTGCACACTGCTGGAACTTCTTAATGAGTAAGAGAACACTGCCGGGTTGCATTGTTAGAATACTTGTTTATTCGGGTAGTGTAACTTGTATATGCATGATTTTTTATTGATAATGTGATGCCATCATAGGATTCCGTTATGTCACGTGGCTGTACTACATTGGTATAAACAGTTGGGTTTTGAAAAGTTAAAAAATATGAGGGGGGTAATGTGTCCTGAACCAAAATTGATAATTGATTGCTAAAGTATATTTTGATATTCCTGGTTAATCATTGTGTTTGTTTTATTTTATGTTGTTGCCTAAGGACATGCAAAACTTCTAAGTTAAGGGTTTTGATGTGCGGTGGTTTCATGGAACATTCGATGCTTAAAATGGTGAAAACATCCATTTACTTAGGTTATGTTTTTGATATGATGTGTGTTTTACGTAGGTTGTTGGTAAATTAGGTTGAAAGTGGAGGTGAATGGAAAGGATGAAAAAACTCTAATAAACGCAAATTACTAATATGACAATGAGTCGTTTAGTCATCAAATGACTCGTTGCCAGAGTCGTGATAATAACAGTCGTTGTATATGAATTGAAGGAGTGAAGTAATAGATTTACCATGACTCATTATAAGTGACTACGAGTCGTCGTGTGCAACCATTCTAAGAAATAAAGCTAAAAGTCCTGAGAATTGAAAAAACAAGTCCAAGTAGATATGAGTGAAGACCACAAGTCTTAATGACTAACTACGACTCGTGGTGATGAGTCATTCTAACAACAGATTCAAAAGTCCTGAAAGTGAAAATCTATTGGTGTGATGACAACTCGCAACATGCGACTCGTTACATCACCTAACGAGTTGTGATCACTGAGTCCAAAAGAGAGCTACGACAACATATAACAAGTCGTGACAATTCCTAACGACTCGTTGCTAGTGGCTTGAAAACTAGCGACATAAGTTTCCTATTTTTTTTAATTAGGTTTTCATTATTATTTTGAGATACTATAAATACCCTAGGGTTATTCTTGTATTATGTTACACACCTTTGATATTTTTGACACACTTTGACATCATTGATAATACTATTCTTGTTTTTTGATTTTTCGAATTAATCTAAGATTTGGGATTTTATTCTTTCATCATCGTGTAATTAATTCTATTCTTTCTTCATTGAATACTATGGATTTTTGCATAACCCTGAGCGGATAATTTCCTTAACTAGGGTTGTGGAAACTGATACGCCTAAATTACAACTCTCGTTAGAAAGTGTAAGCAGTTGCTGTCAAATATAGAACTCAACTTGGTTGGGTGTCGAATCCCACAAGGAATACTGTGCTCTTTAAGTATTTTGGTTGTTATTAGACTGTTGATCAAAGGTTCCAAAATAAAGTGGGATTTTAATTTATCAATTGTATTCAAATGCTTGTCACAGAAAGTAATCTAACTGTAGATTGTACTGCAGATAGTAATTCAGTAAGAGTAGTCAAACTTGAGTTATGGTTACCGAGATGCTTAAGCATCTAGGGTTGTGAACAATTTTGAATTCCCAATGAACAATTCTTGCAAGAGTAATTGAATTCTATAGTTTACCTATTAGTTTATCAACCTAAATGAGTAGCTTATCCCTTAATTCTTTCAAACTTAAGGAACATATTATTTATTCAACTATATTCGCACGTGGGTTGATCCGGCTAAGGCATCTACCGTCTATCCAAAGGTTAAAGCCTTTAGATTTATGTAAACCCTTTCTTTTACCAACAAACACTTTTCTATTCGAACAAGTGATGTTCTTAGGATCACTTTACAAGTTTTCAACTAAGAAAAGTCATTAAAGTGAAGAAGGGTTTATGCAATACCAATTAATCATGGTAATCTACTAGATTCACAACCCCCAATCAGTTATTCACATCAAGGCTCCCATAAACCTATTTATGGGAGCTTAGCCACACATATCCATCATAGAAAAAGAAGAAATCATTGTGTTATTCATAAATTAATGCAGAATTTACTTACAAAAGTCACAATTATTGTTCTTCAATCTTCAATGGAGAAAATGATAATGGAATGTAGATCCATAATTCTAGAATGAATTTCAGAGAAAAACTACATACAATATGTTCCAAGTATAGGAATCTCATAAAAGATAACAGATCCCTAATAAAACCTAAAATTGGGTATTTATAAGTTACTAGGTAAAAAGGATTTAAAATTAGAGTTCAGAAAAACCGCGTCCAAATTGGTGGACAAACTGGTGGTCCATTGCAAGAGTGGTGGTCCACCACATGGGTCATCGCTGATTGTTTCAGGATGAAGATTCTGTTTGGGCCAGGTGGTCAGGTTGGTGGTCCACCGCAAGACTAGTGGTCCATCATTTTGACCGTCACTAGGTGTTCTGAAATCCTTGATTCTGTTTTTCGTCTGCTAGTCAAGTTTGTGGTCTGTCGCAAGACTGGTGGTCCACCATTTTTACCACCAGTGGTGTTTTTCTGCTAATTTCCTGAGTCTCCTCTTTCAGCTAGCTCCTTACCCTGAAGCACTAAAATACAACATTAAATGCAACCTTGGTTGCTTGAAAACATACAATTTTCCCAAGAAAAAGATACACAATGTTCCATCAAAAGCCGGAACATCAACACCCTCAACTTAAAACAATTGCTTGTCCTCAAGAAACTATATAATACCATACTACGGTGCTTAACCAAGATAAATATAAGATACTTATAACAGTCAATCATCAATTTTAGCTCAAAACATATTACCCTCTCCAAGTTTAATCACTTTAAACCTAACTGTGTGTATTAATGAAAGTCGAGAATGTGACACAAAGGAATCAAGCTATGGCATCACATTAACAACAAACAACCATGCATATGTACAAGTTACCCTACCTAAACAAGTAAGCAGCTAGCTATACAACCTATGTGCCATTACAACAAATAAGTCCCTCCTCACTTATATATGAAATCAAGCATATCAATGCGTGGACGGTTAAAAGACGCTCACTCTCAGAAAAAAGTTCCAATCAATGTATGTCAAATACCATAAGATTTCCCTTATTTTCATCACCTAAGCTTCCAGACAGTTAAGTTAGGACCACTATAGGACTTTTCTTCAGCTTGTAACGTAGGCTTGGGGATGGTATGATATGTAAAGATATTTAAAGTAACTAGTCCTCCTTCACACTACAGTAACTTTTGGATTCTCACTTATTAGCCTTTAACTTATTTCTTCCTTTCTTTATTAAAGCAAATTTAGGATGGTTTCGGTCTTATAGTCTTTTATTTTCTTTTTTTTCACAATTTTATTTTCTTATTCTTTTTCTACTACACCCAACCTAGCATTCTTTTCTCTTATTTTACCTTTCTTCATACTTACTGTACATCACACACCCCTATGATAGCCACCCTCAACATAGGCTATTTGCCTAAGTCGAAGTGCACAATGTCCAAGGAGTACCAGGGCCAGAATAGGTTCAACATGATACAAATGGGAAGGTGATAGGTCTAACAAGAAAAACAGGCATACAGGCTCAAAATCAGGATCAAGGGATATCATTTACATGGAAGGCCATTTAGGCTAAAAGTGGACTAATAACAAAAAAAACCTATGATCCTTTCCTAACCACTATCCTACAAGCTAGGCAAAACTAATCGGACAATTTCTGGATTTAACACACAAAGAAACTCGGTAATGTCTCACACACACTTGGCATAAAGGTACATCACAAGCTATTACCTGACCGGGTTATGCAATTGTTAGAAATTATCATTGTGTCCCTAATACAAATGCCATCAAAAGATTCACAATAGTCGCATATAGATGCATATCACACAGTTACAAAATAGACAATTGAAGAGGTATTTATCATTTGTCCCAATAATCAACAAAAATATGTCAACTTCCTTAGATTCTTATTTTTCCCTTTGTTAACCACAAAACATCACGAAACAAAACAAAATACACCTAAATATGCCGGCTCTACTAGGAACAAGACTCCGGGAAAAAGAGGCATGACAACAAAAAGCCCAAAAGGACATCATCACCCACAAGTAGCCCCGTCCACCCTCAACTTAAAATCATGCACTGTACTCAATGCATCAAACCAAAACAAAAGAGTTAGGAACATACCTGTGGCACAATAGGTGCAAAGATCTGATGTCAACCACATAAGATGAATACAAACAACAAAACACCTTGGGTTTCTTCCCAAGCAGCGCCTGATTTAACATTGCGGCATGACTCGATCATCATGACTACTTAGAATTCGTCAAGATACCATATTGATACCTCTTTACTTCACTTGTTGAATCATGAAAATGCTTTCAAGTTTAACCCCACCAGTCATGGTCTCCACAACAGACCTATCCTTAACTAGTACATCTCGCTCATCTTCATAGAATACATCAATAATCGAGAAGACACTGATCTCCTTTTATTATTTCATAGATTACACACTTCAAAACTAGCCTCTTTCTCGTTGAGCCTAAATTTCAGCTCAATCAACTCCAGGTCAACTAAAACTCTCCCAGTTACTAAGAATTGCCTACCCAAAATTATGAGTACTTTGAAGTCCACTTCGGAATCAAGAATTACAAAGTCGGCAGTAAATATAAAATTGGCCACCTTTATAAGTATAACATGAAGAATCCCAATCGGCCTTTTCACCAATCTATCCGCCATTACAAGCTGTATATTGGTGGGCGTTGGATCTCTCAAACCCAGTTTCTTAAAAACCACCAACGGCTTCAGATTTATACTTTCCCCAAGATCAGAAAGGGCCCTTTTAAAACTTAGCAATCCAATCATACATGGGATAGTAAATGCTCCCGGATCAGCTTACTTCTGCACAATAGATCTTGTAGCAATAGCGCTACCATGATGAATATTGTCTACCATTTTATAGATCATAGACCTTTTCTTCATTAATAGGTTTTTCATAAATTTAGCATATCTAGGCATCTATTCTAGTGCTTCAACTAAGGGAACATTGACTGTCAACTGCTTCAACATAGCCATGAATTTGCTAAACTATCCATCATATTCTTTCTTCTTTAATCATTCTAGAAATAGAAGTGGTGGACTTGGGATTTAAACTGGAGCAACTTCTACCTTCTTTCTTATGCCTTGATCTACATTACTAACATGCTTCGGCTTAGGTGGTTGTTCCACTTCTGAACTCTTCTTTTCTGAACCTCCCAACTCTACAGGTACCACTAGAGATTCATCAACAATCTCCCCATATATTTTAACATCATTAATATGAGAGAATGTTCCCAAACACAGACTAGATAACATCGTATCGCTCCTAGTGGTGATAGCCTTACACGATCCGTCAGTCCTCAGATTCTGAACTATATTACTTGGTAGAGTCCCACTCTTTCTTTGGTTAAATACTGCGGATAATTAGCTCATCTGCTGCTCCAATTTTTTTATAGAAGTTGAGTGCGAATTTACTAGTTGACTCATGGAAGATAAGTCACTCTTCATCTCCATCATGTCCTACATGGACATTTTTCTTGAACTGGTGGCAGCATTATCACGACTTCCAGGAGGTACATATAGTCCACTCCTGTCATTATTATTCTTCCAACTCCCTTGGTCCCTATCCTTATAAAAAGCTTTGTCGTAATAGTTCCGACCTTAGATCCCTTGGCTATTACCACAGATACCCTCTTGGTTGTTTAGATAGTTTGCCTCTTCTTCCGAATCAGAGTCAACTCTGCCCTGGGATCCTACATCTTTCACTTTCTTAGTCTTTCCAGATAATAAATGCTTGGTCAACAAATCCATTTGTGTTTTCAAGTGTTCCATGTCCTGGTTATGTTCCTTCTCCTTCTTGCATTGCTCTGCAGTCATAATACCAGATAAAGTAGGGCTTGCTACCACATAATACCTGGTATGCCAAGCTCTACTTTGTTTGGTTATCCGATCAAGCATCTCCGAGGCCTTTGGAAAAGTGAGATCCACAAATGATCCTCCTGCAGCATTATCCACAACTGGCTTCGTAATAGAGTTTAAAGCCCAATAAAGAGTCTCCATCATATGAATATCTGTCATATTTTGGTTTGGGCATTGCATCAACTTCTTTTTAAACCTCTCTCAGGTCTCATGAAGAGATTCAATGGGGAGCTGCCGAAAGTTACTAATTTCATCCCTCAACTATACCCTCCTGGAAGGTGGAAAGTTCCTTTTTAAGAAAGTCTCTTACAACTGCCTCCAGTTGGTTATAGAATCGGGAGTCAGTCCATTAGGCCATAGTGTTACCTCTCCAAATAGAGACAATGGAAACAAGCATAGTCGGATAACATTATGTCCCACTCTTGGGTTATTGAACTATTTGTAAATAGTGAAAAAGTTCACCAAATGTATATTATGATTATCTCCTGGGGGTCCACCGAACAACCCATCAAGATGAAGGAGTTGAATCATTGTACTGGTAATATTCAACTTAGCTCCTGGTGCTAGAGTTGGAGGAATAATAGCTCCAGTAGCACCTACTCCATATATTCCATCCTCATCATCATTAAGATCAAACTACACAGGCTGGCGGTCTTTCCTTGCTCTAAAAGGACAATTTCTATTAATATTTTGGTTCACCGGTGCAACTATATTCTCTGCATACCTTGGGTTAACAGGATATAATAAGTCCTCATCCCCCAAATCATCATCGTAAGGATTAGGATAATGTGCAGATTGACCGTTATTTTGTTGATTAATCTGAGCTATACCCATGGTGGCTAGTCTTTAGGCTCTCTAAGGGTCTGCCATTCTACCAATTAACTGCGGTTCTGGATGTACTGGCAATAATGGTGCACCCGATCTCCATGTACTTAGCATACACAACAACTACCCTGCACAAATAAAAAGAAAACAAAGATAAAATTGGGAAACTTATACAAAGGTCAATTAACAAACACAAACTTAATTGACAACCCTATTCCTCAGCAACAACACCAAAATTTGATACGCCCAATTTACAACTCTCGTTAGAAAATGTAAGCAGTTGCTGCCAAATATAGAAACCAACTGGGATGGGTGTCGAATCCCACAGGGAATACTGTGTTCACTAAGTATTGTGGTTGTTATTAGACTGTTGATCAAAGGTTCCAGAATAAAGTGGGGTTTTGATTTATTAATTGTATTCAAATGCTTGTCACGGAAAGTAATCCAACTATAGATTGTGTTGTAGATAGTAACTCAGTAACAGTAGTCAAGCTAGAGTTATGGTTACCGAGTTTCTTAAGCAGCTAGGGTTGTGAACTAATTTTAATTCCCAATGAACAATTATAATTGCAAGAGTAATTGAATTCTATGGTTTACCCATTAGTTTCTAAACCTCAATGAGTATCTTATCCCTTAATTATTTCAAACTTAAGGAATGTATTATTTATTCAACTATTTTCTCATGTGGGTTGATCCAGTTAAGGAATCTACCCTCTATCTAAAGGTTAAAGACTTTAGATTTATATAAACCCTTTCTTTTCTCAACAAACACTTTCTTTTCGAACAAGTGATGTTCTTGGGCTCACTTTTTGAGTTTGCAACAAAGAAAAGTCATTAAACTAAAGAAGGGTTTATGCAATATCAATTAATCATGGTAATCTACTAGATTCACAACCCCCAATCTAATATTCAGATCAAGGCTCCCATAACCCTAGTTATGGGAGATTAGCCACACATCCCCATCACAGAAAGAGAAGAAATCATTATGTTATTCATAAATTAATGCAGAATTTACTTACAAAAGTCACAATTATTGTTCTTTAAACTTCAATAGAGAAAATGATAATGGAATCTAGATCCACAATACTAGAAAGAATCTCAAAGAAAAACTACGTGCAATATGTTTCAAGTATGGGACTCTGATATAAGATAAAATATCCCTAATAAAACCTAAAATTAGGTATTTATATGTTCCCAGGTAAAAGGTATTTAAAATTTGAATTTAGAAAAATTGTATCCAAATTGGTGGTCAAACTGGTAGTCCGTCGCAAGACTGGTGGTCCACCACATGAGCCGTTGCTGAGTATTTCAGGATGCCAGATTCTGTTTGGGCCTGATGGTCAGGTTGGTGGTCCACCAAAAGACTGGTGGTCAACCATTTTGACTGTCACTGGGTCTTTTGAAATCCTAGATTCTATTTTGGGCCTGATGGTCAGGTTGGTGGTCCATTGTAATACTGGTGGTCCATCATTTTGACCACCAATGGTGTTTTTCTGCTAATTTCCTGAGTCTTCTCTTTCAGCTAGATCCTTACCCTAAAGCACTAAAATCCAGCATTAAATGCAACCTTGGTTGCTTGAAAACATACAATTTTCCCAAGAAAAAGATGCACAATGTTCCTTTAAAAGCCAGAACATCAGGAACCTTGGAAGATTAACAAAGCAGGGGAAGTATGAGGTTCAATTATATCATTGTTGCTATATGTATTGTGATCTTCTTTATGTTGATCTCTTCCTTAGCTACTGCAAAATCTAAGGACTTATTTGTATTCGAAATCATCCTCACAAGGGAGTTCAAGATTCGGATAAGAAGACCACAACAGTGATTCGAGGCTATCAACTCTCTTCTAATAGCTTGAGACCCACAAGGTGAAAGCTAATTTGGGATTGAAGCCAAGGGTATGTAAGGAAAAGACCCTGAGACTCAAAAGGTGAAGGATGATATTTACTTGCGTGTCCACAAGACACTTGATGAGACATATCTTGTCTGATTCTACATGTATAGCATTGAGATAGTCGGGTTGAGTATGAGAAACTTACGGAGTCAATAATCTAGGGGAACATAGTCCTAGTTTTTGTTTAAGATGTTTTTATAACCAAAGACACCCAAAGATTGTTACTTTTTGATGTTTCATACAAATGCCCCCCATTTACTTTTCCACACTGCTTGACTATGTCAGCATGTTTGAAATACAAGTTGGCTTTATTCCCTGTGGGATCGACCCTAACGTAGTTGGGTTACTATATTTGACTATGATTGCTTTATAATTTGTGGAGATGTAAGCTTGGGCGATATCAACTACACCTTTACGGTGAGACACACATTTCCATTTAAGCACCAATTAAAGCAGTTTAAACATAACTCAACCACTAACAAATGAGTTTTTATCCAGGCATTTTCCAACATGATATCTCATGCCAATATGCTTGAAAGATAATTCAATTATTCCAAACCTATCCAGTTTACCGTTAGACTCCCAAGGTCCATTTAAAATCCAAAACCATTATTATCCATTTATAATTTAATGAAATGTAATAGGTTCAAAACATGTCAAATTATGTGAATAACTATATTTAAAAACCAATATTATAGAATGGGTCGAGGCTAGTACCATTATCATTCCAAAATTCATCCAATTTGGGGAAACCAATGTCCCTCATTCCAACCATTATAATCACACACCAATTTAGTCCCAAAAATATCAATTTAAAGCATGAATAAGACATTTAAAACATGGGAAAAACAATTCAAGTAATATCCAAAATCCCTCAACCAACTTTCAAACCCATCAATTAAAATCACATAAATAATGATTAAATTAACGCCACAATGTAAAATTAATGCTAGGGAAGAGAAACAGGCCATAGGTACAAAAGAATTTAAAGAGAAATAAAAGTTTTGAGATTGAATGATGAATTCTCTGTGAAATGCTAATATCTCTTGCCTTGGTAGTTAAATAGGAAAATGTATGGTTTGATTTTTGATGATTGATAGTAAATGGGTTATTTGGGTGTTTTTAGTTACGCAATAGAGTTTAGAGAGAGGAAAAGACCAAAAAGACCCAAAAGACCCTAATTAAAATGTGTAGAAAAAGTTTGAGAGCAATCGTCACCGCTTGGGTAACAACTCGTGAGGTCTGACCACCATTCGTGGCCTGGTGTCGTTACTTGAGGATTGAAAATCAAGTCCTTAACTATTATGATGACGGGTCCCTCATAATGACTTTCTATGTCTTACAACAATTAGTACCCTAGACTTATTGTCAAAAGACCAAAGTCTGGGCTTCCTCACTGACATGACAACAAGTCCTCTCGATGACTCATTATTTTTGACATTGAGTCATGGTCAGAGCCGTTGTCACTGGCAGTTTGACATCATCAATTTAATTCGGTCATAACTAAGGAATGACTAGTGGTGTTGGAAAGCTAATCCAATAAGTCTTTCTGACAACTCATTATTTATAACAATGAGTCGTGGTCTGAGCCGTTGTCACACTGGCAGGTGGACACCCCCAACATAATTTGGCCATAACTTTTTACCCTGATTTTGGATTAAGGAAAGACTAGTGGCGTTGGAAAGCTAATCCAACTATTTATAACAACAATGGTCTAGTGCTCAAGAACTTAGGGTATTACATCCCCCTTTGGATCATTCATCCCGAAATCATAAGTTAGGGAACCCTTAGCATGATAAAAGAAAGAGTGCAAACAAAATCCAAGGACAAATTAAAAAGGCGACAAGAGGGAAACAAAACTCAGACCTTAAGCACTTTCATCCATCTACTAGAAACAAGAATGGGTTCTTATATTTCATGTCTTATTTAGATTCCCATCTAGCTTCCTCCATCTTTAGATTTCTCTAAAGGACCTTTGCCAAAGCTACATCCTAGGTCCTCCATCTATAAAATTATCTATCCAATATTTTAACCCAAACTTCCTCTTAAAACAACAAATCCTCAATACCAACATCCATGGCTTGCTGAACTAAGATAGGGCCAAACAACCTTATCTCACCTACCTCAAACCATCTAATAGGAGACCTACACCTCCTATCATTAAAGGCCATGAAAGGAGCTATTTGGATACTAGAATAATAACTATTTTTATAAGAAAACTCAATAAAAGGTAAATAGTCAACCGAACTACCTTTAAAATTAATTACACAGGCCCTTAGCATATCATCTAAAGTTTGAATAGTACGCTCCACTTGTCCATACATTTGAGGGTGGAAAGTGGTGTTAAGGTTCACCGAGTACCCAAACCTTTCTAAAATTAACGCTGAAAGTGAGAAGAAAACTGCTTGCCTCGGTCTAAAATGATGACATTGACGCACCATGCAACTTGACTATCTCTTGAATGAACAAATTGACCTAATCCTCTCATGAGTAGTTAGTCCTCACAAGAAAAAAGTGAGCATACTTACTCATTCTATCCACGCCGACCCAATTAGAATCATATTGATTCAAAGACCATAGAACACCCTTAATAAAATCCAAATTAATCATCTCCCAATTACACATGGGAAATTCTATATCTTGAGACATTTCACCAGGCCTCAAACATTCTACCTTAACTTGCTGACAAACCATACTCTGAGCAAAAAAATTTGCCACATCCATCTTCATGTTATCCCACCAGTAGATTTTCTTCAAGTTATGATACATTTTTTTTAAACTTGGATGAACTATATATTTAGACACATGAGCTTCAGCCAAAATCCTTTCCTGTAACCCATCTACATTAAGAACACATATCCTTCCTTGGTACCTCAGCATGTCATCTCCCCCAATATTGAAAGCCATAAATTTTTACTGAGCCACATAATCTTTTATCTGCATCAACATGGGATCCAAAGCCTACTTCTCCTTCACCTCAATAATAATAGATGATTTAACCACTTCCTAAACAATCACTCCTCCATCCTCAGAGTCCAAAACATGAACTCATAAATTAGTAAACATATGAATATCCTTCTCCAACCCTTTTTTCTCCTTCTCAATAGGAGATAAGCTCCCCATGGAAAACTTGCAAAGAATATCAACGACCACATTAGCTTTGCCTGGATGGTAGTGCAAACTCATGTCATAATCCTTAAGCAATTTGAGCCACCGCCTCTGCCTAAGATTCAACTCTTTCTACATAAATACATACTAGAAGATCTTATAGTCTGATCAATATCCTCATGCATCCCATACTAATAATGGCACCAAATAATCAAAATGTAAACCACAGCTGTCAATTCTAAACTGTGAGGTGGGTAACTCATCTCATGAACCTTAAGTTGCATGGAAACGTAGTCTACAACCTTGTTATGCTACATCAAAAAACAACTCAATCCCACATAGGACACATCACAATACACAACAAACCCATCAGTGCACTAGGGTCAAATAGGCGCAGAAGTCAACTAATCCTTCAACTTCTCAAAACTACCCACACAAGCATCAAACCACATAAACTTAACCTTTTTTTGAGTTAACTTTGTTATCATAGCAATAATAGATGAGAAACATTCCATAAACCTCCTACAATACCCAGCTAAGCCCAAGAAGCTCCTTATGTCAGTTGGAGTTGCAGTTCTAGGAAACTTCTTAACTACCTCAACTTTCTATGGATCCACCTTATTCCCTTCACTAGAAAAAACATGTCCTATAAAGGTCATAACACTTAGTCAAAATTCACACTTAGAAAATTTGGCATATAACTTCTGTTCCTTAAGAGTTTGCAACACAATTCAGAGGTAATCGGCATGATCCTCCTTACTTTTAGAGTACACCAAGATGTAATCAAGGCAGACTATAACAAACAAATCTAGAAATGGCCTGAACACCAGATTCATAAGATCCATAAAAGTAGCTGGAGCATTAGTCAACCAAAATGATATAACTATAAACTCATAATGGCCATACCAAGCTATAAAAGCAGTCTTAGGAATATCAACCTCTCTAATTTTCTATTGGTGATAGCCTAAATGAAGATCAATCTTAGCGAAAGACCTAAGACCCTGAAGCTAAGTGCAAAGGTCATCAATCCTAGGATGAGGATACTTATATTTTACTGTTACTTTATTCAACTGACGGTAGTCTATACACATCCAAAGAGACCCATCCTTCTTTCACATGAAAAGCATAGGATCACCCCACAAAGAAACACTAGGATGAATGAAACCCTTATTAAGAAGATCCTTCAATTTCTCCTTTAGTTTAGTTGGGGACATCCTATAAGGAAGGATAGAAATAGGCCAGGTATCCAGTAGATGATCAATCCCAAAATCTATCTCCCTATTTAGAGGAATTATAGGAAGATTATCAGGAAAAACATCAGGAAACTCATTAACCACAGTGATAATTGCAAAAAGGGACTCCCAGAGTTAAAATCTTTAACCCAAAATAGATGATACACACACCCTTTAGAAATTATTTTTTGAGATCTAAGGTAAGAATAAGTCTCTCCTTAGGCATAAGTTACTCCCTTCCCATTATATCATTGGTTCATTGAGGAAATGAAAATTGACCTTTCTGGTCCTATAGTCTAGAAAAGCATAGCACGAATAAAGCCCATTCATCCCCAAAATAACATTGAAATACATCATATTAAGTTCTACAAAATTTACTAATGTCTCTTTATAAAATATAAAAACCACACAACCCCTATTGATTTTACTATGAAACAATACAATCACCCACTGAAGTAGACACAAAAAAAGGGTCAAAAATATTTTGATGACCAAAACCATTGTGTACAGCCACATAAAATGTAGAACCCGGATCAAGTAAATAATAAATATTAGGGTAGAAGAGTTGTAATATACCAGTGACAACATCTGGGGATACCTAAAATTCTTGATGAGTCGCAAGCGCATAGAGGCAATTTCAGCCATTACCGGTACCTGATGCGGTACCCTTAGGTGCAGGGGACAAAGAGGTGTTAATTAAGACCTTGTTAGCTCTATTAGAAATGTTATATTTAGGAAAATTTTGTTGCATATGACCAGGTTGTAAAGTGGGGGTGAATGAACTCTAGTAGTCTGATACAGGGCACCCTGTGCCTTAAGACCACAGCTAGCCTTAAAGTAACAATCACCTGAAGGTTTAAGATAAGCAGAACTAGTTGTCGAATAAGAATTTCCCTAATTCTTTTTCTTAGTCCATTGCCTCTGATCTATCCCATTATTCTACTAATTTGTGCCCTGCTCTGAATATCTAAACTTCTTGTTCTGCCTCTCTCCCATCTCTACCTACTTCTTCTTTTCATCATTCGCCTGTGCATATAAACTACAAGCCTAGATATATCTATATTATTAATCAGCATAGTAGCCTTACATTCCAACACTAAATCATGGGACAAATTAGAAGTAAACTTTCTCATTCTGAATCTCATGCTAGACATTAACTCTGGAGCATAAAGGGACCACTTTTGGAATTTCAGAGCACACTCCTTTACACTCATCTTACCCCGATTCAAGTTCACAAACTCTTATGCCTTAGCTTTACTCAACCTTTAAGGAAACCAATGATCAAGAAAAGCACATAAAACCTAATCCCACATAGTCGACTTAGCATTATCACTCCTCATTGCTTCCTACTCCTCATACTGCTGGTAAGCCATATATTTTAAATGATAGGTAGCGAACTCTACACCCTCTATGTTAGTTGCATGCATAACCCAAAATATCTTCTTTATATCATTAATAAACCCTTGAAGACCCTCCATAACCTTAGATCCTATAAAGGTTAAGGGATTCAACCTAATAAACTGACAAACACGAGTGACCTCAAAAGAACTAACAATAGAAACAACATGATCAGACCAATGATACTGTGATGCCACCAGCTGAGCAAGTATATTAATAGACTGATGGAACTCCTCCT
Organism: Capsicum pubescens; assembly: GCA_030864215.1. Classification (NCBI taxonomy): domain Eukaryota; kingdom Viridiplantae; phylum Streptophyta; class Magnoliopsida; order Solanales; family Solanaceae; genus Capsicum; species Capsicum pubescens. The sequence continues at coordinate 189,461,250 of CM061548.1, forward strand.
TAAATATATCCCTCCAAGGTGACTAAACATGAGTATCAACAACCTATAAATCTTGAGGAAGACTAGTAGGTACCAGTGGAACCCCAAATGGAGAGGTATAATCAGGAGCATAGACCCTAGACTGAGGCTGCATTCCATAAATAGGGAGAGTTCCCTCCACATCTTCCCCAAGTAGGATAGAGGTTTTAGCAAAATTTTCATGGACATCAGATCTTCAGGGAGGCATGATCTGAAATCCTAGTTATCCTGGTGTTAGAGAAGTTTCATTGGAACTAAACTCTACAGCCCAAAATAGAACATAAGGAAGGGAAACATTCCTGAATTCCTTGTAGCCTCCCCTTTATAAGTATGGTGTGATACACACTAATAAAAAGGACTCTACTGAACAAGGATATGCTGACACCTAGTGACCTTGACCTTTCTTTGATACCAAGCTTCTCACAAACCAAATTATTTCTAGCCGTGACGGGCAATCTCAAGCCCATCGTGGCTTGGTGACAACCCCCTTAGCCTTACCTCAACAGAACATAAATATAAACTACAAAAGTCAACAAAAATAGCAAAAAAAAGGGTAAAATAACCAAGTGATAGTTGTATGAGTAAAAAAAAATATCAATCAAATACTTGTCCCCAAAAGCCTCTAAACCAAGAACACTAAATAAAGTTGAGACTTTCCCTCCATTATTACTAAATAAATCTACAATTCCCAAAATACAAACATAATAACAGGACATGGCCTTCCAAAAATTTGAGGCTTACTACTTCACAGCAATGAAACGAACGTACCACACTACCTAATACTGCATAAGAGCAACAGAAAAGTCCTCTAATTCTACATCATGAAATGATACAATGTCTGGGATAATCAATAGGGCAAGCACTGGTATGCAACTCAAGGGAAAGGGATAAACTAGTGCACTTGTCAAAGATTAGTCAAAACCACATGCACAATATTTATGTGCATATATAGGATGTCGGTATAGGGACAAGGGCCATGAACATGGGAGTATAAATAATTAACCTGAACTATGTATCTTGTTACATTCTAAAAGAACGCATGGTCTATATATGTTTGACTTCTCTCACCGAAAGGTCCCCAATGTGAGTTACCCATACATACCATGGAAAAATTAAAAAAAGGCTAAAGACACCAAGACGATAGCCATTGAAAAAATAATATGTGCACTAAGAATACGGTCATATATACACCGAGGTTAGCAAATGTGGTTTCTAGTGTTTGTCCCCCCGGGACTACACCTTCACGGTGAGCTACACAATTCCTTTTAAGCCCAAATTAAAATAATTGACACATAACTCAACCATTAACCAATGAGTCTTTATCAAGGCATTTTACAACATGGTATTGTCATACCAATATGCTTGCAAGCTAATTTAATTATCCTAAACTAGTCCATTAACCATTAGACTCCCAAGTTTCATTTATAATCCAAAACCATGACCACCAAGGGAATTCCAAAACCATTGTTATCAATTTATCCATTAATGTAATGTGTTGGGTTTAAAACAAGTCAAATTATGTGAAGATGGGTCGATCATAACGACTCATTGTGTCTCACAATGAGTCATACCCTAGATTTATTATTAAAGGACCAATGTCTGAGCTTCCTCACTATCGTGGAAATGAGACCTTCAGAAGACTCATTATGTTTGACAATGAGTCAAGATCAGAGTTGTTGTCACTGGCAGTTTGACATCACCACCATAATTTGGCCATAACTTTTTAACCTGATCTTGGATTATGGAGAGACTAGTGGCATTGGAAAGATAATCCAACTGTTTATCTCATAGAGGGTCCAGTTCTCAAGAACTTGAGGTATTACAAATTATGAATTTGGTAACATCGGTAATAATTTAATGCATAGCCCTAAGCTAAGTGAGTGTAAGGGTTTACTTAGGCGGTGTGTGTGTGTATCTAGAGCTTGCCTAGTTAGTCTTGCCTAAGTTGTAGGATAGAAAGTTAGGAAAGGATCATAGGTTGTTCTTTGATAATGTCCCTTAAATCCTATAAAGCCTACCAAATGAGTATAGTATCCCTTTGTCCTAGTTTTAAGCCTAGGTAGACCCTTTATTTAAAATAGCCCTACTAACTTTCTAAATTTTTAAATGAACCTACTTTAGCCCTGGTCCCTCCTTAGACACTGTGTACCTCAAAATAGGTGATTGCCTAAGTTGAGGGTGGATATATTAGGGATGCATAAAAGATTTAGTATAAAGAAAATGTTTGCAAAAAAAGGATTTGGATATGGTATGTGAAAAAAAAAGAGAAAAAATCTATATATGTGAAAGAAAAAAGTAAATTTGTGAAAATAAAATCGCATTCAAAGTCCTAAAGAGTTGAGAAAAAGGAAAGGAATAAAAGAAGGGAGAAAAAGTGGAAGATGAAAATAGTGTAGTGTCAAGGAGGGTTCGTGACACGACCCAAAATCGTGCCTTGTCGTATGGGCACCTCAAGCCTAACAAGAACTGGAGATCGCCCTGTTAACCCAACCTAACCATCACATCAATCCACAAGTGTTGGATGAACTATAACTATAAATTTAGATACCGAAAACAAGACTACAATCATAGGTTAAGAAACATCTAATCAATACATTTATATTATTAACTAACAAGCATACCTAAGTCCACAGTCATCCACAAAGCCTCTATAAAACTGATGCCTATGATATGTCGGGACATACCCTCGACACTAGCGAAAACCAAGTTTGAAAAAAGTCTATGACATAAGATAAAAGACTATGAAATATATGCCTTCTGAAGAATGGAAGCTCACCACTTCAATGTCAATACACAATCCGATCGAACACCTTGTCACTGCACAGGAAGAGAAGAAGAAGCCTTGGCCCCTTTGTCGCTTGGGGACATAGCATCCAGAGATTGTTAGCGGTTGGAGTGCTAGCATGTAACTCAAGGATAAGGATAAAATAGTGAAGTTAATCAAAACCCAAGTCAGACCATCATATGCAACCACATTTATATTTATACAGACACATATAAAGATACATATATAGGTACATAACGTTCCAAGTTAAGGAACAAGTTATGACATGCATTCTTAAAGTACTCAATCAGGAAACATGGAGTTAAGGACTCAAACCTTCCACCCTTATAGTTTAGAACGTTGAACTTCTTCATTACATTAGGCAAGAGAACCGTACCCTCAAGCCATATTATCTTAGATATCAAGTGGACCCTAACAACAAGTTGTTATGTATAAATATAACAAGTGGACCCTAACCACATGTCGTCTCATATGGCAAGCGGACATTAACCAAAAACCATGATATATGGCAAGTAGACCTTAACCACAAAACCATTTTATATGGCATGTGGGCATTATCTACAAACTATCACATATATAATAAATAGCAAGTGCACACTAATGACAAGTCATCTCCTATGGAAAGTGGAACCTAACCACAAGCCATCACCTTTATATGGCAAGTGGACACTAACCACAAGTCGTTATGACTATTAGTAGTAGATAATTTAGACTCTAACCCGTTTATATATGCATTAAGACCCATTTAATTAAGCACATAAGGACTCTAATCTATTTAGATAATTTAAGCTACCGAGACTACAATTTAACATTTCATATATGACCACATGATCTTTATAAAACCATTTAACAATCAATCATTTAATTAGTCCAAAACCTTAGTTCATACCATAAAGAAAATCTATTTATGGTCATTAAGACCATTACAACCCATTCTTTATTCATTAAAGTTCTTATACCAAACTTTAGTTCAAATCGGAACTCAATTCTATGCTTACGAACTCGGTGCCCAAGGCTACACGTAGCCTCAAGCTAACTCTTTAAGCCAAAACACTATACTTGGGTTCCAACACAACAACATACACGTTACGCTAAGGATATATATATAAGTACATATCATATCACATCGCACATGGCACGAAATATCGTTAGATTGTACATATATGGAATGTCTATACACAAACCAACCCAACAATACACTAGTCTGACATAGCCTCTATAAAGAAAAATCAACAAGCCATTGGGACAAACCCCGAACTGACTCAACAGACCAAAGGGATCACAAAAAAAACAGCACCAAAACTAGCAACTTGGTCCTCGAACCATGAGGACTCACCACTGAAGGAACGTAGATGTAGCACTCGGATATCACTGTCGCGGCTGCGGCTGAGTACCTGAACCTACATCATGATAAGAATGTAGCCCATAGATAAATATGTGGGTCAACACAAGATACGTACTGAGTATGTGTGGGTGAATGCAAAATATAAATAATATCATAAATTTTATAAAAATGTACATACGAACCATAATGACACACCTGGCTTGAGTGACATTGAATCATGCAACTAATAACATCTTAGATAGGAAATGTAGGAGAAAAACCTCATAAATCATTATAGATCATCATAGGCAACTTGACTTACCACATCAAAACTCGGAGTGACTCGATATTTCAATAAACATGACTCTTATGGACAGGGGAGTTTCCTATAACCGACAACCCCACTTGAGATACGTGGAATACCAACGTTTGAAACCCCCGTTGGCGGGAGCGTCATACTTTTTGCCAGAGAGTACGACCTTAAAACTGCAATAATCACAATTGGGCTCTCTGGCCAATAATATCATCTTCTAACAACCCTACGGTGGCACATAGGTTTGGGGAAATACCAAATTTCCCTCTTGGTGCTAAGTACTACTCCCCAACAAGCTCAGAACGCGTTAGGAAATACACTACAACATCACAAGGGTCTATCATAAAGACCAAATCAAATCTCTTTCTCATTTATCAAATTATATCTATTTGTGGATTCCTAACTCAACACATTTTAGCTCAAAACATTTTAATCTTCCTCAACATCAACAAGGTATCAATGCACTGAACCATAGCCGACTCGATATTTGGACAAGGATATGAAGACTCAATACATAATATTTTCAATAATTTAACTCATCAAAACCATCCGAAAAATATCAAGACTCATTACAACTTCAATATCAACATTTCTCAATTTGCCATCCAACTCTCATTTAAAGGTACTTGAGACATCAACCCATAGTAGGGATATAGAATTTCCAATATCAATTATAAATTCATAATAAGGAAATAGTGGAATGATAGTATAAATCAAGGCTTAAAAAATTAAATCATCATACTCTCATAATCAAATACTTTTTGGACATAATTCCATCTCAACATCATACACATATCGGATGACATAATCCCATAGCTCATGGACAATAATATAAGATATAAAACCATATTTCTAATTCTTGGTAAAACATGTAAAATCTTATGTCAATGTAATTCAACAAAAATATCGGGCACAAGATCGAAAGGATAATCTTGTTCAAAGCCCCACATACCTAAAAATGGAAGATGAATATGAACTTTCGACTCCGGAACTTTATTCACGAAAATAAAGGGTGTTTCTCGAAGCCCTTAACATGATCAACTTGAATCCCAAATCAATTTGAAATTTCTAGATTCAATCAAGAGACATAGAAGGATGAAATTTGGAGTAGTAGGGTTGGGGTTTGAGCCTTAGGAAATTTTGGAGAAAAATTAGCTATTGAATGCTCTTAATGGATTTAAATCCATGGTTTACCCGGATGGATTGGAGTGGTAATGACCAAATTACCCTTAAAAATCAAATAATGTCAAATCTGTCCTTTGGTGGACTGTTTTGATAGGCTGAAGTAGATCGACCATAACTTTTTGCTCCGATGGCCAAATTGGATGAAACCAATTTCATTGGAAAGAGGACTTTCAGAGATTTCTGTTGATATATAGTATCTCACCCAGATCATTATGTACAAGGAGTTATGATCATTTGAAGTTGACCCTAAAATTAGCCTAGCCTCAGTAATTTTTTCCTGCACATTTACTGTTCACCACTATTCACGGTTAGATCGGAATGATCATAACTCATCACTCGAGTGTCTGTTTTGGATGATCCACATATCGTTGGAAATCTTATTAGATGCTCTATGCGATAATGGGTAGCATATCCATAAAATCAACACAAAAAAATTATTAATCACGATAAAGAACAGAATTCAACACATTTTCGTCCGAGATCTTAACGGAATTTTTTTTTCCGGGGCATCACATAATCTCCCCCTTGGAAACATTCATCCTCGAATGTTGATAGGTAGGTCAACAATACTATGAAAATGAGTATATAGTGAAAATCATCTTGCCCAAGCATATGCTTCATTCTAGATTTTTTTGGATATCGTAGAAAACACCCAAGCCAAGATAAACATAGCAATAAGGATTAAATCAAAAGAGAACGATACCTTTGACATGCTCAGGATTCGTAGGAAAGAGGTGGGGATATTTGGCGCGCATATCCTCTTTGGCTTCCCAAGTAGCACTCTCCACGGATTGATTTCACCAAAACACTTTAACCAAAGGAACTTGTTTCTTAGCCTACAAACTTGAAAGTCAAAAACCTCAACCGGAATCTCTTCATATGAAAGACTATCTTGAATACCCAAGCTTTCGGAAGGATCAATCACAATAGAATCACCAATAGACTTCTTAAGCATAGAAACATGGAAAACCGGATAGACGTTAGATAACTCCGTGGGCAATTCAACCTTATACGCTTCCTTCCCAATGCGATCCACAATCTTATAGGGACCAATGTAACAGGGACTTAGTTTCCCTTTCTTCCCAAATATCTTCACCCTTTCATGGGTGAAACTTTCAAGTACACTAAATCACAAATATCAAATTCAAGGTCTTTCCTTCTTACATCTGCGTATGATTTTTGACGACTTTGGGCGGTTTTCAACCTTTCCCAAATTAACTTAACCTTCTCCATGGACTCAAACACCGCATCCGGTCTAGTCGCGGCAGCCTTACCAACTTCAAACCAACCAATGGGTGATCTACACCTTCTACCATACTAAGCTTCAAACGGGGCCATTCCAATAGTAGCATGAAAACTGTTATTGTAAGCAAACTCGATTAATGCTAAGTGCTCATCCCAACTACCTTTAAAATCAAGAACACAAGCCCTCAACATATCTATTAAAGTCTTAATGGTCCGCTCGGCCTCACTATCTGTTTGCGGATAGAAAGCAGAACTTAAATGAATTTGGGTACCGAGACCCTTCTGGAATGATTTCTAAAATTGAGAGGTAAACTGAGTACCTCTGTCAGAAATAATAGCCAAAGGGATTCCATGAAGTCTGACTAGTTCCTGAATATATATTCTAGCATAATCTTCAGTTGTATACGATGAATGCACAGGCAAGAAATGAGCTGATTTTGTCAGCCGGTCTAGACAACCCAAATCGAATCATGATGGCGACGAGAAGGAGGCAAACCAACTATGAAGTCCATATGCACTTCTTCCTACTTCCAAGTAGGAATTCTAAACTCTTGCATCACGCCATTGGACCTTTGATGCTCTATTTTAACCTGTTGACACGTGGAACACTTTGCCACGTTCCTCTACATACCGTTCCACCAATAGATTTCCCACAAATCATGGTACATCTTGGTAGCACCAGGATGGATAGAGTATTGCGTACCATGCGCTTCCGCCATAATCCTCTGCTTCAAGTTATCAACATCAGGAACACATAATCTTTCTTGGAGTCTCAAAATACCATCTCCCCCTTGGGAGAAAACCTCTACCTTTTGGTCTTTAACTGACTCTTTTAACCTGACCAAGGTAGGATCCCTGTCTTGCTTCTCCTTTACTTCCGAAACTAAAGAGGATTCGAAACCACTTTGCACTTCTATACTACCCTCAGCATCACCAAACAACCTAACCCCTAATCTATCCAAACGATGTACCTCACGGGCCAACTCCTTCTAACCAATCTCCACATGTGCTACGCTACCCATGGACTTTCGACTAAGGGCATCTGCTACTACATTGGCCTTGCCCGGATGATATAGCACGCTCATATCATAATCTTTCAACAATTCTAACCATCTTCTCTGCATAAGATTCAACTCCTTTTGGGTGAATACATACTTCAAGCTCTTATGGTCCGTGAAGACGTCGACATAGACACCATACAAATAATGTCTCCAGATTTTCAAAGAAAAAACCACGGCAGCTAATTCAATGTCATGGGTAGGATAATTCTTCTCGTGAGGCTTTAGCTGCCTGGAAGCATAAGCTATAACCTTTCGCTTTTGCATCAATACACAACCCAAACCAACTCTGGAAGCATCAGAATACACCAAAAAACCATCAACACCGCAGGCAAAGTCAACACAGGGGCTGAAGTGAGTCAAGTCTTCAACTCTTAAAAACTCTCCTCGTAAGATTCGGACCACAGGAACTTCACTTTCTTTTGGGTCAAACGGGTCATAGGAGATGCAATAGATGAAAACCCTTCAACAAAACGATGATAATAACCATCTAGACCCAAGAAACTTCAGATATCAGAAGGAGAAATAGGTCTAGGCCAACTCTTTATAGCCTCTATCTTTTGAGGATTAACTCTAATACCTTCGGAAGAAACAACATGACCCAAGATGGCTACAGAGTTCATCCAGAACTCACACTTACTGAACTTAGCCTATAACCGATGAGTTCAAAGAGTTTCCAACACGATTCAGAGATGATCCGCATGATCACCCTCACTTCGGGAGTAAATAAGAATATCATCAAGGAACACTATTACAAATAAATCCAGATATGGCCGGAATACATGGTTCATAAGATCCATGAAAGGCGCTGGAGCATTAGTTAACCCGAAAGACATCACTAGAAATTCAAAATAACCGTAATGGGTTCGGAAGGCTGTCTTGGGGATATCACATTCCCTAACCTTAAGTTTGTGATAACCGGATCCAAGGTCTATCTTCAAAAAGTAGCTCGCACCTTGCAATTGATCAAATAAATCATCAATTCGAGGAAGTGGATATTTATTCTTGATAGTAACCCTATTAAGCTGCCGGTAATCAATACACATCCACAAAGAACCATCTTTCTTACGCACAAACAGGATAGGTGCACCCCACGGGGACACACTAGGTCTGATAAAGCTTTTGTCTAAAATATCTTTCAATTACTCCTTCAACTCTTTATGTTCCATGGTATCCATGTGATACGAAGGAATGGAAATAGGTTGAGTATCAGGAAAAAGGTCAATCCCGAACTCTATCTCTCCAGCAAGAGGTATTCCAGGAAGATCTTCTGGAAAGATATCAAGAAACTCATTAACAACATTAATTGACAGAATGGTCGGGGTTTCAGACTTAGTGTCTTTAACCTAAACCAAATGGTGGAGGCAACCCTTGGAAATCAACTTCCTAGATTTGAGATAGGATATGAAACGACCCTTAGGAATCACAGAACTCCTGGACCATTTGAGGATAGGTTCATCAGGAAACTAAAACTTGACCACATGGGCACGACAATCAATAGACGCATAGCATGAGTAAAGACAATCCATACACAGAATGATATCAAAGTCAACCATATCTATCTTAATCAAATCAGCATACATAACTCGATGAAAGACAATAATAGGACATTTCTTATACACCCACTTAGCAATGACAGACTCTCCTACTGGAGTAGAAACCAAAATAGGCTCAGAAATTAGTTCAGGATCCATTTAAAAATTTACAGCAACCAGAGGTGTCACATAAGAAAAACTTGAATCGGGTTCCATCAACACATAGACATCAAAATAGAAAATACGGAGCATACCAGTGACAACATCGGGAGAGTCCTCCTGCTCCTGACGAGGTGGTATAGCATAGAAATGATTCTAGCGTTGACCGCCAGCAGTACTAGATGAAGCACCCTAAGAAGGAAATGGACGGCCTGCGGGAGGCGGGGAACTGGTAGTCTGACTCTGGGGACGGGTATCACGACTCCACTGTCTGGCATACGGGTAGTCTCTAAGTATGTGTCCCAACTTTCCACAACCAAAACAGCCCCGCTGCCCCATATAACACTCCCCAAAATGGTCTTTACCACACTTAGCATACGAAGAAGGATGAGGATAATTGCTTACACTGTCCTGAGACCTTGAAGGTACCGACCTATTCCCGAGCTCCTGCCTGCCCCGATATATGGGAGCACTAGCTGAGGAAGGTGTAGGTATAAATAGACATCTCTAAAACTAAGGGCGACTCCCTCTGGAGAATCTAGTCTGACCAGACCCCTGTTGCTCCGATTTGACTCTCTTAATCTATCTTACTCTTTCTCTTTCCTTTATCTTGTCTGACTCAATCTGTTGGGCATGAATCATTAACCTAGGAAGATCAATCTCCCTGTTGATCATAGCAGATCTACATTCTTTCACCACATAACTCGACACCCCAGTTAGAAACTTACTCATACTAGTCCTCGAGTCAGCCATCATATTGGGAGCGTACATTGATAGCTGATTAAACTTAAGACAATACTCCTTAACCGACATAGAGCCTTGTCTCAAATTCATAAACTCCTCTATCTTAGCTTCCCGTAACTCAAGAGGAAAGAATCTATCCAAGAAAGCATCTTGGAATAATTGCCAAGTCACCGGAGCGGTATCTTCCTGTCTACCCTTATTCCACATCTGCACCCTGTCATAGGCAACATCCTTCAACCAATAAAAAGCCAGCTCCACACTTTCTTCCTCGGTCAAGTGCATAATCTGAGTAATTTTCTTCATTTCATCAATATACATCTGCGGGTCCTCACTTGCTCTCGACCCATGAAACTCTAGCGAATTCATCTGCATAAAATCAGGAATTCGTGTTGCTGCCAAATTATTTTACGGCAGAGGTAGAGCATTGGACTGAGTATTGGCGGTAACTACCTGGGCTAGCGTCTGAAAAGATGCCCAAAATTCGGCATGGGATACCGTCTCATGTAACGGATCAATGGGTTGAGGTTAGTTGTGGTTTCCATGAGCTCGACGTGGAGGCATTTTCAGTCGTAAGAACGCACGAATTAACAGTAGAAGGAAATAGTTGTAAGCATGATAGACTCTTGTGGAAAGAAAGAAATGACTTTTCCTAGAAGGCCCCGCAACCTCTTGATCATAGGTGTGGCGCGCTACACACCGATGCTCAAGACTCTACGTAACGCGGCTTGTCAGACTCCCTAGGACTCTTCACAACCTTAGGCTCAAATACCAAGTTTGTAACGCCCCAAAATATCATCCCGAGATGACACACGGTGCCCAAGGCTACACGTAGCATCAACCTAACCCTTTAAGCCAAAACACTACCCTTGGGTTCCAACATAACAACATACACGCTACGCTAAGGATATATATATAAGTACATATCATATCACATTGCACATGGCATAGAATATCGTTAGACTGTACATATATGGAATGTCTATACACAAACCAACCCAAAAATACACTAGTCTGACATAGCCTCTATACAACAAAATCAACGAGCCATTTGGACAAACCCCCAACTGACTCAATAGACCAAAGGGATCACAAAATAACAACACCAAAACTAGCAACTTGGTCCTCGAACCATGAGGACTCACCACTGAAGGAACGTAGATGCGGCACTAGGATATCACTATCAAGGTTGCGGCTGAGTACCTGAACCTACATCATGGTAAGAATGTATCCCATAGAGAAATTTATGGGTAAGCACAAGATACGTACTGAGTATGTGGGGGCGCAAGCAAAATATAAATAATATCATAAATTTCGTAAAAACGTACATACGGACCATAATGACACACCTAGCTTGAGTGACACTGAATCATACAACTCATAACATCTTAGATAGAAAATATAGGATAAAAACCTCATAAATCATTATAGATCATCATAGGCAACTTGACTTACCACATCAAAACTCGAAGTGACTCGGTATTTCAATAAACATGACTCTTATGAAAGGGGAGTTTCCTATAACCGACAATCCCACGTGAGCTACGTGGAATACCAACGTTTGAAACTTCCATTGACGGAAGCGTCATACACTTTTCCAGGGAGTATGACCTTAAAACTACAATAATCACAATAGAGCTCTCTGGCCAATAATATCATCATCAAACAACCCTACGGTGGAACATAGGTTTGGGGAAATACAAAATTTCCCTCTCGGTGCTAAGTACTACTCCCCGACCATCTCAGAATGCGTTAGAAAATCCACCACAACATCACAAGGGTCTATGATAAAGACCAAATCAAATCTCTTTCTCATTTATCAAATCATATCAATTTCTGGATTCCTAACTCAACACATTTTAGCTCGAAATATTTTAATCTTCCTCAACATCAACAAGGTATCAATGCATTGAACCATAACCGACTCGACATTTGGACAAGGATATGAACACTCAATACATAATATTTTCAACAATTTAACTCATCAAAACCATCCGAAAAATACAAAGACTCATTGCAACTTCAATATCAACATTTCTCAATTTTCCATCCATCTCTCATTTAAAGGTACTTGAGACATCAACCCATAGTAGGGATATAGAATTTTCAATATCAATTATAAATTCATAATAAGGAAATAGTGGAATGATAGTATAAATCAAGGCTTAACAAATTAAATCATCATACTCTCATAATCAAATACTTTTTGTACATAATTCCATCTCAACATCATACACATATCAGATGAAATAATCCCATAGCTCATGGAAAATAATATAATATATAAAACCATATTTCCAATTCATGGTAAAACATGTAAAATCTTATGTCAATGTAATTCAACAAAAATACCGGGCAAAAGATCGAAAGGATAATCTTGTTCAAAGCCCCACATACCTAAAAATGGAAGATGAATATGAACTTCTGACTCTAGAACTTTATTCACGAAAATAAAGGGTGCTTCTCGAAGCCCTTAACATGATCAACTCGAATCCCAAATCAATTTGAAATTTCTAGATTCAATCAAGAGACATAGAATGATGAAATTTGGAGTAGTAGGGTTGGGGTTTGAGCCTTAGGAAATTTTGGAGAAAAATAAGCTATTGAATGCTCTTAATGGACTTAAATCCATGGTTTACCCAGATGGATTGGAGTGGGAATGACCAAAATACCCTTAAAAATCAAATAATGTCAAATTTGACCTTTGGTGGACTGTTTTGTTAGGCTGAAGTAGATCGACCATAACTTTTTGCTCCGATGGACAAATTGGATGAAACCAATTTCATTGGAAAGAGGACTTTCATATATTTTTGTTGATATATAGTAGCTCACCCAGATCATTTTGTACAAGGAGTTATGATCATTTGAAGTTGACCCTAAAATTCATCTGGCCTCAGTATTTTTTTCCTGCACATTTACTGGTCACCACTAGTCACGGTTAGATCGGAATGATCATAAATCATCGCTCGAGTGTCCGTTTTGGATGATACACATATCGTTGGAAATATTATTCGATGCTCTATACGATGACGGGTTGCTTATCCAGAAATTCCACATAATAAAATTATTAATCATGATAAAGAACAGAATTCAACACAGTTTCATTTGAGATCTTAACGAAATTTTTTTTTCCGGGGCATCACACTGCACGTCGGACGCTACACAGTGCTTATGACCCCAAAGGACCACAAGCTAACCCATGGCTGATATCTGCTCTGAGCACTGAATAATACTACTATAATTACAACAATAGGAAGAATCTATAATAGCTTAGTTCTCCGAATAAAGACAATTTGATTCTTCTTTTTTCGGATATGTCTAGTTGGTCCTGTGCCTCTCGCCCTAAAGAAGGTCACCTTCACAAAGGCCCGTAATTAATCTAAGCGAAAGAGATCTATATCTTCCAATATTTTCTTACTTCTATCCCTTTGAATAGCAAAGTTGCTCGCATCTCGTAAGGCCAAGAGTTCTGTCATTTCTCTCTGTCAACTCGAACTCTAAGGCAAGGAACTTTCAATTCCATTTTCTTTTCTTTTCATAGGATCTTTTATTGAGACCAAAGACTTTCTTCTTTCAAAATAGTACCCCCCCTCCCGCTATTACTACTACAAAGAGACTAGCCACGATAAGAGATTCAATAGTACCAGAGTCGTTCAAAGCGAAAAAAGTTCCGATCACAGCTTCTCAAACAAAACGAATTAGGGAAAAAAGAGCATTTATTATAGAGTATATAACTTTGATCATAGGGATCAATTTATAGTCGTATAGCTTCATAATAATTTTGCAAAGCTTCCGCGTAATTTCCTTCGAATTGAGCCGACATCCATTACGGTCGTCATTCAATTGAAAGAATCTCTGTTCCAGAACCATAAGTGAGAATTTCACCTCATACAGCTCCTCCCTTATGTTCATAATGAGAATAATACATAGAATAAAAAAAAAGATTTAGAGCCTGAGTCAATCGATAATTGGGAGCAACTTGAAGGTGAAAGATACATAACTTTGGGCTTTGTTGATTTATTACGTGATGATTTTGTTGAAAAAGATTGAAGTCGCGGTATTTATTTCACTCGAGATAGGGTCTCTTTACCAGGTGTTATACCTGTGGCTTCAGGAGGTATTCATGTTTGGCATATGCCTGCTCTGACCGAGCTCTTTGGGGATGATTCCGTACTATAGTTCGGTGGAGGAACTTTAGGACATCCTTGGGGTAATGCGCCAGGTGCCGTAGCTAATTGAGTATCTCTATAATCATGTGTAAAAGCTCGTAATGAAGGACGCAATCTTGCTCGCGAAGGTAATGAGATTATTCGCGAGGCTTCTAAATGGAGCCCAAAACTAGCTGCTGCTTGTGAGGTATGGAAAGAGATCGTATTTCATGTTGCAGCAGTGGACGTTTTGGATAAGTAAAAATAATAGACATTAGCAGATAAATTAGAAGGAAATAACGAAGTATAAGGAGAAAGAACTCAAGTAATTATCCTTCGTTCTCTTAATTGAATTGCAATTAAACACGACCCAATATTTTACTAAAAGGATTGAGCCGAATACAACAAAAATTCTATTGCATATATTTTGACTAAGTATATACTTACCTTGATATAAAAGATTTGAAATACAAAATCTCGAAAATTAAATAAAAATTTAAGACTCAAATCTTTCTATTGTTGTCTTGGATCCACAATAAATCCTACGGATTCTTAGATTTGGTATATTTTTTTATATCCTATAGTTTGTAGTTTCCCTGAATCAAGCCAAGTAGCACAACTGTTTCTACCCATCCTGTTTATTGTCCCCTTTATTCCGTTCCGTGTTGAAATGGAAGAAATATTTATTACTTTTATTTTATTAGATTTTAGATTAGTTAGTGATTAGATATTAGTATTAGATGAGATTTTAATAATTTTTTCTTTATTTCCTTATAGGAGTATAGGAGAGGACAAATCTCTTTTTTTCGATGCAAATTTGACATGACATATGAGAAGCCGCCCTTTATCAAAAATTATATTATTATATTTATATTATTTTTAATAATAAAAGGGGGTTCCGACATATTAATATATAGTGAAGTGTTTCCCCAGATTCAAAACTTTTTTTCAATACTCACTAATAATCCTACTAATAATCCTAGCGATTGGATTTCTATGCTAAGTCTGATAGGAAATAAGATATTCAAATAAATAATTTTCTAGAAAATGACTATTCATCTATTGTATTTTCATGCAAATAGGGGGCAAGAAAACTCTATGGAAAGATGGTGGTTTAATTCGATGTTGTTTAAGGAGTTCGAACGCAGGTGTGGGCTAAATAAATCAATGGGCAGTCTTGGTCCTATTGAAAATACCAGTGAAGATCCAAATCGAAAAGTGAAAAACATTCCCAGTTGTAGTAATGTTGATTATTTATTCGGCGTTAAAGACATTCAGAATTTCATCTCTGAGGACACTTTTGTAGTTAGTGATAGGAATGGAGAAAGTTATTCCATCTATTTTGATATTGAAAATAAGATATTTGAGATTGACAACGATTATTCTTTTCTGAGTGAACTAGAAAGTTCTTTTTATAGTTATCGAAACTCGAGTTATCTGAATAACGAATTTAGGGGTGAAGATCCCTACTATAATTCTTACATGTATAATACTCAATATAGTTTGAATAATCACTTGATAATTATCTTCAGTCTAAAATATGTATAGATACTTCCATTATAAGTGGTAGTGAGAATTACAATGACAGTTACATTTATAGGGCCGTTTGTGGTGGTGAAAGTCAAAATAGTAGTGAAAACGAGGGTTCCAGTACACAAACTCGCACAAAGGGCAGTGATTTAACTATAAGAGAAAGTTCTAATAGTAGTGATTTAACTATAAGAGAAAGTTCTAATGATCTCGAGGTAACTTAAAAATAAAGGCATTTGTGGGTTCAATGCGAGAATTGTTATGGATTAAATTAGAATAAATTTTGGAAATCAAAAATGAATATTTGTGAACAATGTGGATATCATTTGAAAATGTGTAGTTTGGATAGAATTGAACTTTTGATCGATCCGGGTAGTTGGGATCCTATGGATGAAGACATGGTCTCTCTGGATCCCATTGAATTTCATTCGGCGGAGGAGACTTATAAATATTGTATTGATTCTTATCAAAGAAAGACAGGATTAACCGAGGTTGTTCAAACAGTCATAGGCCAACTAAACGGCATTCCCGTAGCAATTGGGGTTATGGATTTTCAATTTATGGGGGGCAGTATGGGATCCGTAGTTGGAGAGAAAATCACCCGTTTGATTGAACACGCTGCCAATCAAATTTGACTTCTTATTATAGTGTGTGCTTCTGGGGGGGGGGGTCTCATGCAGGAAGGAAGTTTGAGCTTGAAGAAAATGGCTAAAATATCATCTTCTTTATATGATTATCAATTAAATCCAAAATTATTTTATGTATCAATCCTTACATCTCCGACAACTGGTGGAGTGACAACTAGTTTTGGTATGTTGGGGGATATCATTATAGCCAAACCCAATGCCTACATTGAATTTGCAGGTAAAAGAGTAATTGAACAAACATTGAATAAAATAGTACCCGAAGGTTCACAAGCAGCTGAATACTTATTCCAGAAGGGTTTATTCGACCTAATTGTACCACACAATCTTTTAAAAAGCGTTCTGAGTGAGTTATTTAAGCTCCACACCTTTTTTCCTTTTAATCAAAATCAAGAAAAATCAAGTAGAGCACTAAGGCCATTATTTTATTTTATTTATGTTTGTAGCAAAAAAGTAGTTAGTTTATCGGAATCAAAGTAAATAAGAAAATAGTAAATAAGATAATAATGTCCCTTTCTTTGGTGATAGAAGATCTAATTTTAGAAATAATCAAAACTAAAGTTGAGGATAACTCTTTTTTGACCTATATTCCTGATTACGAATCAAGAAGCCTTTATCACCAAGAGTGAGTTCTTCCTTTCGTGAAATTAGGAAAATAAAATGAATTTCTTCTTGTCTTAGGTATATAATTTGAAATGAAAATATAGATAATAGAGTTTTGTATCTTTCTCTATCTCCCTAAAAACCATGAGACAATAGACTTAACAAGAGTAGAGAATATGGAATCTAAGACTCATTCCATCTAATTGCTAAAATGCCCTTCAACAACAAGATTTAATAGCATCCTTTCTTCCTATTTCGGAAAAACTAGCCGCTGACTTAACCTCCCCTCGGGTCTACGCACTCTTTGTCTTTGTTTTTAGCATCGGCGATTGAAAGAGAGTAGGAACCCATTCTATCTATCTCAGAAAGAAAGTCTCAACCCTTTGGTACGAAAGTAGGACCTAGCTTCTCAATAAGTCATTCAATGAACTAACTATACTTAAGATGTGAGCTATACCTATTCCTTCTTTTCTTATCTCTTTCCTTTCAGGATGGATTGGATAAAGAAAGGAGCTAAAGAATGAAATATTCATAAAAGTAGTCCTTACATACATCCACAAGCATAAGTAGAGTCTCTAAATTCAATAGACAGTCCTGTAATAATAGATTGCACAGTGCCCAGTCCTCTAAGATCTATTGACTGAGTAGTTTCTAACTTCCATATTCTCCTTCCTAGACTTCCCTTCCATTCAGCTCTCTAACTAAAGGAATGAATCTCCTTCTAGTCCTTAAGTAGAGGAAAAATACATAGCTTCATTGAATTCTATGGGAATACGATTTCCTCCCTCACTAGTATAGTACAGGTACTCTATTTGAATTTGATTAATAGGCCCTATCCCTAGTTCAAGGACTAAGTGATTTACATATCTACCTTTCTACCTTTAGCACCTAAGCGAGTACTAATGCTAATACCAACCTTTTTGAAATAGAAGTGTAGGCGTTTAGGCTCTCCAACCTTTAAGAACGTCGTGATTAAGATAGCTGCCTTTTGAAAGTAGTCTTTGGGTACTACCTTCCTTTATCAACTAAGTTGATATAGGACCGCCCTTTCTAAGCCCGTTTCTACAGAACTATTGGCACTAAGATTTCATACCTAGTACAGTCATTCAGAGTCTTAGACTATGTATGGATGTAGCTTACCCGAGATAGGTAGAGGAAGAGAAGGCAAGAACTTGATTGTCATGAGACTTCTACGGCAATCCCATGTCTTCAGGAAAGGTAGCGTTAGCTATCCTAGGTTGTGAACTGGGTCCGATCAGTGCTATTCTACGATCATATTTCTATTCAATGGCTGATTTATTACTTCGTAACCTGAGGTTAAGCTGTCGTGTGAGTCCCAGAGAACAAAATCAGGCACCGTATACCCCTTTGGAAACTGATGAACTCGGTCAATCCAATCAGGGTACGGTTTCCTAGACGACAGCCTCATTAAGGGCCTGACGTCAATTCCAAGATGCTGTAGTGCCTCGACCATGTAATTTCTTTTCAGATCCGATGGTGCCTGTGGAACTGTTGTGGCGAGGAATGCCCCTTGTTGTGATACTTGCTGCTCACCAGAGTTCGTGAATGCACTAAAAGAAGGAAAGGAGCAGAATACCCGAGGAATTGGATTTCCATGTATCCATTCCTAGGGGATAAGATGAAGCTATAACCTGCAAGTACTAACTAGTTAGTAGGCTCACACTTCAACGAGTTACGTTCTTTTTCTAACTAATTACTTTCAAGTAGAGTACTGGACATAGAAAGACTTTACTTAATACAGTAAGGTAAGGAGTAGTTAGGGTAGGCGCAATCAATCATGATTCCCGTCCTTACTGGAAATATCCATCTTCCCTTTATCAGTCTTTTACTTCTTTCCTAGGGAGAAAAAAAAAGGCAGCCATTAGCTCATCCGTAACTTGCTCCCAATTAGTAAGTAAGCCTTCGGTTACCATGGTTATTTTCTTCTCCATAATGTCAGTTCAATGTCAATGACGGTGAAGGAAAGATGATCTGATAATATAAGTGTTGATTAGGATGATTTTTGAATGTACTCTGCGCTTTCTTTAATAAAGGCAATGAACGAAGATTTCTTCTTATTTACAGTACTAGAGTCGAGTCGACTTCGGTTCACTTTATTTTCATCTAGTCCAAAGAATAGGATCTCTTGCATTGTGGTACAGCATATTACGACGTATGGTAAAGTAACCATTCATACTAACTTCACAGAAATAAGCAGATCAAAGGAAAAACCATAAAAAAAAAATGCAAAATATACAAATCCGTCCTACTTAAATAAGTATAATCAACACGCAGTAGCCGGGAAATTGAAAAAACAAGGGTTCTTTGACATCATACTCTTTATTGATTGCATTTTTTCACTGGGCTTGGACCATGTCTCCCAAATAATCTCAGTACATATGGCGCAAGACGATTCCACATATTGAGGTCGGAATGGGATCGGGTGTTTTCACGTCTTACCGTAGTGCCTGGTTTGTCTTGATTTCCGATTGATGAACAAGAAGGAAAATGGAACAATTGGATTTTGGACTCAACCCCGGCTACGTGTCCTTTGGACCCTTTGCCCTCCCGCCACCAGTGGAAGTAAACTAGCCCCCTATGTTGGAAAGTTAGGGGAAAAGTGCATTTCCATCGATAAAGATTCAATCCAGCTACAGGTTCCCCTACATATACCTTGTTACGACTTCACCCAAGTTGAAGACACCACCGTGGTATGCACCAGTAAGACCACCAAAGGCCTTTTTGGCACTAGTGTGCCACAGAAGTCATGGGTGATCATTGGTCGGATGCTTAGGGCGAAACCAATTTGAAATATTGATAAAATATACTACTAAAATATTAATCTGCAAAACTGAATACTGTCTGAAAGTTTAGTCT
Source organism: Capsicum pubescens (assembly GCA_030864215.1). Classification (NCBI taxonomy): domain Eukaryota; kingdom Viridiplantae; phylum Streptophyta; class Magnoliopsida; order Solanales; family Solanaceae; genus Capsicum; species Capsicum pubescens. The sequence goes on from CM061548.1 coordinate 189,481,415, forward strand.
GAAAATCCTTTAGACTGAACTGTTTGAATGTGGAGTTGATGGGACAAGCCCCCAACTAACTCCCTTTACTGAAAGTACTGCATCTACTGAATAACTAAAATAATAGAATATCCTCGATAGATGATGACTACTACTAACTCTGACAGTGCTGGCTAAATATGAATATATCTATGCGCTGTTAGGAACCTGAGCATCCAAACCTATGATATAAGATATCATAGTGCAAAAAAAGAGTATGCGTCAGTACCTGGAATATACTGCTATGCTTGATAAGGTAAGTCTGAATGTAAGGTTTCATATACATGAACAATAACTGTGTAAATGATATAGACTAACTAAACATGAGAGTACATGGAGAATAGATACTACTGTAAATACTGCGTGTCCACTACTGTGTATATAAATAAATACTGTGACTGAGCTTGTCTGAAGCTAAGTCCTTAGTTCTAATACTGAGTAACTAATATCTGAAGTTATTGATAACTAAGTTACTAATACTGATTGACTGTATTTTAAAGTCGTGATTCTATAAAACCGAACTGAGTTCTATTCTGAAGATTGAAACTGAAACTATAAAAGGTAATCATCTAACCGACAAGCACCAAATAAGATAAATGAGTTGGGGTCCAACCTGTGACCCCAGTTGGAAGGTTGTCAGTACTGTGCCACAGGTAAAGACACTGAAGATTCACCCTCTACTTGAAGGTGCCCTAAAAAAGAACGGTGGTACCCTCTACTGGCAGGTAAATAACCTCATCAAACCTCAACTGGAAGGTTGATGTGTCAACCTACGCTGGACACGTAGTTCTGGAATACAAGAATTACTTCTAAGGATCACACTCCCTATTGGCAGGTGAGTCCCAATCGTTGGGTTCACTCGGTGCTGAATCCTACTCCCAACTTAATAGACACCAAATTGATTATACTGAACTAGACTGGACTGATACTGAGTTTACTGAGTTTTCTTGAGTTCTATAACTGATTGAGTTCTACTACATTCTATAACTAATTGAATTCGACTGATCATGACATGACTGACACTATTCTGTAACTAACACTGGCTCTAGGTAAATAGATAAATTGTCGGGTATTGAATACCCCACAGGACCCGATAGCATAAAACAAATGCATAGCATAATATTGGATAACATAACAATGTTCACTTGATCATAATTCATCCATAGAGGCATTTCATCAAATACTTGTAATGCATTAACTTGTACATGAGTGGGGAATATATGCTATCATGTTATAATGGCACTATTTCATTCACATGGGTATTTTATCAAATACATAGGGAGTATTCTTAGTATATACAATAATAAACACATATAATTATCATGGTTACCTCAATCTACTTGAAAATTGAAGGGTTTATCATAAAGATCATGTAATTCAACACATATAATGATTAATTTCATAAAAGCTTGTAATTTAATAATGGACTGAGACCCAACAATAACATGAACATGAATTCAATTTAATTTAAACCATGTAATTCATAATTCAACAATCTTTTAGTTTTTAAAAATGGATTCGTGGACTCTATGGGTGAAAGGAACCCATAGATGAACAACTAACTTGTATTGAAAATTTATTGGAGTTCTTGGAGAAATTCTTGAGATTGAATTTGATTTCTTGGAGCTAGGGTTTTTCCCCTTTTGAGAGAGAATGACTTAATCTTTGAATAATGTGAATAAATGATGAGGTAATGGGTTATTTAGAGGTTTAATTTCATGATTAGATTGATTGAGATCATGGAAATATACCCATTTACCCCTGGGAATGACTTAAAAGTCATCACTGCAAAAACCCAACGTGGACCACTGGCACGACGCAAAGCTATCGTACCGTGTCACTGGAAATTCACAACTGGGTAATGCATAGTGACGCAATGCGGTGGTATCGTGTTGCCACACTGGATGCAACCTGGAAGTTCACCGCGACACGGTGGGATCACGTTGGAACACTGGAAAAGGACAATTGTGAAATTAAGCCTTGGAACAATGTGCTATGATCGCAGAGGCCCACTAGATTTGAAAATTTCCATTTGGTCATTCTCCGCAACGCGCTGAAGTGCCAGTTAACATACTGCTTTACAAAAATGGCTCTAACTCTTTGCCCGGGTATCGGATTTAGGCGAATTTTATATAGTTGTAAAGCTAACTAAATTTCTTACGCATTGGCAAACTCTAAACTAAAAAATACTGAGTATTTCAAAATTTTTATATAGGGTAACCCATGTATTGAAGGTTAATTTAAGCTAGGAAAATATGGGGTATTACAATATCTCCCCCTTGGGAACATTCGTCCTCGAATGAGACTGACTAAGATGAGGAACAATGATAGACTGAGCTTACACAATGAAAATGCACACTGAAACATGACTACATGACTGAACTACTGACAAGCTGAGTTCTTATACTAAACATGCATATCTGATGCATAAAATACTTGACTAAAGTTACTGATAAGCTGAATTTTCATACTGAACATGCATATCTGATGCATGAGTGCATGACTGAACTGATTCATGAATACATGAATGAATATGCAATGGTAACTGATACTAAGTATATAACTGTAACTGAACATGGAACTAAGTAAATCAAAGAAATATTGTTAACTTGAGCTGAATCTGAGTTTGTGGAGAAGAGGTGAGGATACTTGGTCTGCATATCTTCTTCTTATTTCCAAGTAGCTCCTTCAACGGACTTATTCCGCCAAAGAACTTTGACCAAGGGAAATTCTTTGTTCCTCAGTCTGCGAATCTAATGATCGAGGATCTGGACTGGAACTTCTTTGAAAGAGAGATCATTTTGGATGTCTACGCCCTTTAAGGGAACTATGACTGCTGGTTCGCCAATGACTTTCTTGAGCAAGGAAACATAGAATAATGGGTGTACTGAAGCTAGATCTAAAGGTAACTCTAGCTCATAAGCTACCTTTCTGAAACGACTGAGAATTCTGTAAGGACCGATATATCGGGGAATGAGCTTTCCCTTCTTGCCAAACTTCTTTACTCCCTTCATGGGAGAGATTTTTAAGAACAAAAAATCTCTGATATTCAACTTGAGATCTTTCTCCTCACATCTGCATATGATTTCTGTCAGCTCTGGGCAGCCCTAAGCCTTTCTCAGATAAGCTGAACCTTCTCTAAGGCATCAAACACTAAGTCAGGCCCTACTAATATTGCCTCACCTACCTTGAACCAACCAATTAGATATCTCTATCTTCAACTGTAGAAAACCTAAAATGGGGCCATCTGAATACTGGAGTGATAGTTATTATTATATGCAATTCGATCAAAGACAAATGGCCATCCTAACTATTCTTAAAATCAACAACCCAGGCTCTTAGCATATTTTATAGTCTGAATGGTCCTTTTTAATTGAACATTTGTCTAAGGTTGGAAGGCTGTACTGAGGTGAACTCGGGTACCAAGACCCTTTTGGAATGATTTCCAAAAATGAGAGGTAAACTGGGTACCTCTATCTGAGATGATGGATACTGGGACTTTGTGTAAATTGACCAACTCTATGACATAGAGTTTGGAGTAGTCCTCGACTGTATAGGAAGTATGATCTGGCAAGAAATGAGTTGATTTGGTCATCCTATCAATGATAACCCAAATGGAATCATGCTGATGATGAGTATGAGAAAAACCCATCAGAAAGTCTATGTTCACTTCTTTTTATTTCCATATGGGAATACTGAACTCTTGCATGGACCCACTAGGCTTCTGGTGCTCAATCTTAACTTATTGACACATGGAGCACTTAGCTATAAACTATACAATATCCCTCTTCATCCTACTCCACCAATAGATCTCCCACAAATCACGGTACATCTTAGTGGCCCCTGAATGAATAGAGTATCGCACACCATACACTTTTGCAACAATTTATTGCCTCAAGTCATCTACACCTGGCACACATAAATGACCCAGGCAATGCAACACACCATATCCCCCTTGGGAGAAAACCTCTACTTTCTGATCTTCAACTGACTCTTTAAACTTAACATGACTGGGATCTATATCGTGCTTTTGTTTCACTTCAAAAACTCAAGATGATTCTGAACTATTCTGCACCCACACACTACTCTCTGCTGAATCGACTAGGCAAACACCTAGCCGGGAAATATGATGAACTTACTGAACTAACTTCTTCTTATCATTCTCAACATCAGCAATACTACCCATAGACAATATATTGAGAGCATCAACTACTACATTGGACTTGCCCAGGTGATACAGAACACTCATATCTTAATCTTTTAACAACTCTAACCACCTTCTCTAATGCAAATTCAAATCTTTCTGAGAGAAAACATACTGAAGGTTTTTTAATCTGTGAACAAATCAACATGCACCCCATGCAACTAATGTCTCCAAATCTTTAAGGCAAACACTATAGCTTCTAACTCAAGATCATGATTCGGGTAATTCTTATCATGGGCCTTACACTATCTGAAGGAATAGGCTTTGACCTTAACTCTCGTCATGAGGACACAACCCAAACGTACTCTGGATGCGTCATATTACACAACAAACCCATCTGAACCATTTAGTAGAGTCAATACTGGGGCTTAGGTGAGTCGAGTCTTCAACTCCTGAAAACTATTGTTGTAAGAATTTAACCACTGAAATGGGACTTTCTTCTAGGTCAATCTAGACATGGGGGATACAATAGATGAAAAACCTTAAACAAACTAACGGTAATAGCCAGCTAAACCCAAGAACCTCTAGATATGTGATAGAGTGATGGGTTTGGGCCAGTTTCTCACCGCCTCGGTCTTTTGAGGATCAACTCTAATGCCATCACCGAAAATAATATGACCAAGGAATGCTACTGACCTTAGCCAAAATTTGCACTTACTGAATTTGGCAAACAACTGATGAGTTTTGAGAGTCTGAAGTACAATTCTGATGTGATCTGTATGATCATTCTCGCTATGAAAGTAGACAAGAATATCATCGATGAACACTATAATGAACATGTTCAAGTACTCCTTGAACACGCGATTCATTAAGTCCATGAAAGCTACTGGGGCATTAGTAAGACTAAAGGACATGACTAGAAATTTGAAGTGACCATACCGGGTTCTAAAAGCTATTTTTGGAATGTCACATTCTCTGACTCTGAGCTGATGATAGCCTGATCTGAGGTCTATCTTTGAAAAGTAACTAGCACCCTGAAGTTGGTTGAATAAGTAATTGATTCTAGGAAGTGGATATTTATTCTTGACTGTGATTTTGTTCAACTTATGGCACTCTATACACATTCTAAGAGAACCATCTTTCTTACGCACAAATAAGACTGGTGTGCCCCACAAGTAAATGCTGGCTCTGATGCATCCATTATCTAGGAGATCCTTCAACTATTCTTTTAACTCCCTGAGTTTTGCTGAGTCCATTTTGTATGGTAGAATAGATATAGGCTGAGTGTTTGGAAGAAGGTCTATTCTGAAGTCTATTTCCCTAACGGGAGGAACTCTAAGAAGATCTTTGCGAAACATATCTTAGAATTCATTTACTACTGGAACTGACTCAAGAGTTGGAGTTTCTGAGTTAGAGTTTTTGACTCTCACAAGATGATAGACACATCCTTTGGATATCATCTTTCTCGCTCTAAGGTATGAAATTAACTGACCCTTAAGCGATGTAGTACTACCTCTCTATTCAAGTATTGGTTCATTTGGAAACTAAAAATGAACAATTCTATTTCTACAATCAACTGGGGAATTGTATGAATGAACACTATCTATGCCGACAATGACATCAAAATTTGCCATCTCTAATTCTAATAGGTCTGCTGAAGTAACTTTCTCAGATATCATAATCGAACAGTTCCTGTATACCCATCACGCTATGATAGATTTACCCACTAGGGTAGAAATTGAGAAAGGCTCTACTAGGATTTTTGGACTGACTCAAAAGTTAACGGCTAAATAAGGAGTTACGAAAGATAATGAAGCTCTTGGATCTAGCAAGGCATAAACATGTAAACGGAAGATCTGTAATGTACCAGTGATCACATCAGGAGAATTTTCCCGCTCTTGTCTAGACTGAAGTGCATAAAGACTATTTGGGCGTTGCGCACTGGTGGTACTGGAAATGACACCCTATTAATTTGGGCGACCTGAATTAGCTGAAGGAAGATTATACTAACCCTGAGAACCTTACTTAGTACAATCTTTGACTCTGTGTCCTGGCTTGACATACTCGAAACAAACATCAGTGTCAGCTCTACAAACACCCTAATTATTTCTGCCACATATCTGACAAAGAGGACTTATTCTAGTACTACTGACACTACCTTGAGATTTAGAGCCTAGCGCCATATCTTTTCTACCATTTCTGAACTTAGGTACTAGTGTATTGGCTGAGGACGGAGCTGGAACTGAAGATTTCAGGCAAATTTTGGAACGGTTACCACTCTCTGACTTAATATTTGAATAATGTGAATAAATGATGAGATAATGGGTTATTTAGGGGTTTAATTTCGTGAATAGACTTATTAGGGACGTGGAAAAATACCCATTTATCCCTGGAATGACTTAAAAGTTGTCACTTAAAAAACCTGACCTAGACCCCTGCTGCTACGCGGTAATATTATGCCGTGTCACTTGAAATTGACAACTAAAAAAATGCACGGTGGAGCGATGCAGTAGTATCACGTTGCCACACTAGGTACGACCTAAAACTTCACCGCAAAGCAGTGGGATCGCATTGGAACACTGGAAAAGGACAATTATGAAATTAAGACTTGGAATGATGTGCCATAATCGCAGAGGCTCACTGAATTTGACAATTGCTATTTGGTCATGCTCTGTGACATGCTAAAGTGCTAGTTGGCACACTACTTTACAAAAATGGCTCTAACTCTTCGCCCGATAGAGAATTTTGGAGAATTTCATATCATTGGTAAGCTAAATAAATTTCCTATGCATTGGCAGAATCTAACCTAAAAAATATTGAGTATTTCAAAAAATTTATATAGTGTTACCCATGGACTGAGTGTTAATTTAATCTTGGGAAATATAGGGTATTACAATATCTCCCACTTGGGAATATTCATCCTCGAATGAGACTATCTAAGCTGAGGAACAGTGATAAACTGAGCTTACACACTAAACATGCCCACTGAACATGACTACATAACTGAACTACTAACAAGATGAGTTCTCACACTGAACATGCATATCTGATCCATGGAATACATGAGTAAAGTTACTGATAAGATAAATTTTCATACTGAACATGGATATCTGAAGTATGAGTGCATGACTCAATTGATTCATGAATACATGACTGAATTTTCAACGGTAATTGATACCAAGATTATAACTTTAACTGAACATGGAATTAAGTAAATCCATGAAAAATAGTTACCTAGAGCTGAATCTGAGTTTGCAGAGAAGAGGTGAGGCTAATTGAACTGAATTTGCAAAGAAAAGATGAAAGATTGTTAATTCTGCTTCCCAAGTAGCTCTCTCAATGGACTGATTCCGCCAAAGAACTTTGACCAATGAAATTTTTTTGTTCTTCAGTCTGCAAATCTGACGATCGATGATCTGGAATGTAACCTCTTCAAAAGAGAGATCATTCTGAATGTCTACGCCCTCTAAGGGAACTATGGTTAGTGGGTCACCAATTCATTTCTTTAGCAAGGATACGTGGAATACTTGGTGTACTGAAGCTAGATCTGATGGAAACTCAATCTCATAATCTACCTTTCCTAAACAACTGAGAATTCTGTAAGAACCGACATATCGGGGACTGAGCTTTCACTTCTTGCCGAACCTCTTTACTCCCTTTATGGGAGATATTTTCAATAACACAAAATTACTGATCTCGAACTCGAGATCCTTTCTCCTCACATCTGCATATGATTTCCATCGTATCTGGGAAACCCTAAGCCTTTTTCTGATAATCTGAACCTTTTCTAAGGCATCAAACACTAAGTCAGGCCCTACTACTGCTGCCTCACCTACCTCAAACCAACTAATTGGAGATCTATATCTCCTACCATAGAGATCCTCAAACGTGGCTATCTAAATATTGGAGTGATAGATGTTATTGTATGCGAATTCGATCAAAGGCAAGTGGTCATCCTAACACCCCTTAAAATCAACAATGCAGACTCTTATTATATCTTCTAGAGTTTGAATGGTCCTTTCTACTTGACCATCTGTCTAAGGGTGGAAGGCCTCACTGAGGTGAACTCAAGTAACAAGACCCTTTTGGAATGTTTTCCAGAAATAAGAGGTAAATTGGGTACCTCTATCTGAGATGATGGATATTAGGACTCCGTATAACTTAACCAACTCTATCATATAGAGTTTGGCATAGTCCTTGGATAAATAGGAAGTATGAACTGGTTAGAAATGAGATGATTTAGTCATCCTGTCAATGATAACCCAAATGGAATCATGCTTATGATGAGTACGAGGCAAACCCATTAGAAAGTCCATGGTCACTTCTTCGTATTCCCATGTGGGAATACTGAACTCATGTATGAACCCACTAGGCTTTCGGTCCTCAATCTTAACCTGCTGACACGTAGTGCACTTCGCTAAAATCTCTGCAATATCGTACTTCATCCCACTCCACCAATAGATCTTTCGCAAATTGCGGTATATCTCTGTGGTCCCTAGATGAATAGAGTATCGCGCACCATGAACTTCTACAAAAATTAGTTTCCTCAAGTTATCTACACCTAGCACACATAAAATACCCTGGCAATGCAACACACCATCTCTTCCTTGGGAGAAAACCTCTACTTTCTAATCTCCGACTGACTCTTTCAACTTAATAAGACTAGGATCTCTATCCTACTTTTCCTTCACTTTGGAAATTGGAGATATTCTAAACTATTCTGGACCCACACACAACCCTTTGCTAAATCGACTAAGAAAACACCAAGTTGGGAAACTTGATGAAATTCCTGAACTAACTTCTTCGTATTATTCTCAACATGGGAAATATTACCCATAGACTATCTACTGAGAGCATTAACAACTACATTGGCCTTGCTCAGGTGATACAAAACACTCATATCATAATGTTTTAACAACTCTAACCACTTTCTCTGATGCAAACTCAAATATTTCTGAGAGAACACATACTGAAGGCTTTTTTAATCTGTGAACATATCAACACGTACCCCATACAAGTAATGCCTCTAAATCTTTAAGGAAAACACTACAGCTGCTTACTCGACATCATGAGTTGGGTAATTCTTATCATGGGCTTAAGCTGTCTAGAGGAATAGGCTATGAACTTATCTCTCGGCATAAGGACACAACCCAAACTTACTCTGGATGCATCACATTTCACAATAAACCCATCTGAAGTATCTTGTAGAGTCAAGACTGGGGATGAGGTGAGTCAAGTATTCAACTACTGAAAACTCTTCTTGAAAGAATCTAACCACTGAAACTGGACTTTTTTCTAGGTCAATCTGGACATAGGGGATGCAATAGATGAAAAACCTTCAACAAACTACCGGTAATAGCTAGCTAAACCTAAGAAACTCAAGTTTCTCACTACCTTGGTCTTTTGAGAATCAACTCTAATGCCATCACAAGAAATAATATGACCAAGGAATGCTACTGACCTTAGCCAAACATCGCACTAACTGAATTTATGAAAAAACTGATGAGTTCTGAGAGTCTGAAGTACGATTCTGAGATGATATTTATGATCATTCTTGTGATGGGAATAGACAAAAATTTCATCGATGAAGACTATAATGAGCATGTCCAAGTACCTCTTGAACACGTGATTCATTTAGTCCATGAAAGTTGCTGGGGCATTTTTAAGACTAAAGGACATGACTAGAAATTCAAAGTGACCATGCCGGGTTCTGAAATATATTTTTGGAATGTCACATTCTCTGACTCTATGTAGATGATAGCCTGATCTGAGGTCTATCTTTGAAAAGTAACTAGCATACAGAAGTTGGTTGAACAAGTCATCGATTCTAGGAAGTTGATATTTATTCTTGATTGTGACTTTGTTCAACTGAAGGTAGTTTATATACATTCTTAGAGAACCTTATTTCTTATGCATGAATAAGACTGGTGCGCCAAATAAGGAAATATTGGGTCTGATGAATCCCTTCTCTAGGAGATCCTTCAACTATTCTTTTAACTCTCTGAGTTTTACTGGTGCATTCTGTATGGCAGAATAGATTTAGGCTGTGTGTCTGGAAGAAGGTCTATTCTGAAGTCTATTTCCCAAATAGGAGGAACTTCAGGAAGATATTTGGGAAGTATATCTGAGAATTCATTTATACTGGAAGTAACTCAAGAGTTGGAGTTTCTGAGTAAGAGTCTTTGACTCTCACAAGATGATAGACACATCTCTTGGATATGATCTTTCTCGCTCTAAGGTATAAAATCAGCTGACCCTTAAGAGCTGCAGTACTACCTCTCTATTGAAGGACTGATTCATTTGGAAACTAAAAATGAACAATTCTGTCTCTACAATCAACTGAGGCGTAACATCAATTGAGTCGATCTATGCCGAGAATGACATCAAAATCTGCCATCTCTAATTCTACTAGGTCTGCTAAAGTAACTTTATGAGATACCATAACCGGAAAGTTCCTGTATACCCATTGGGCTATGATATATTTACACATTAGGGTAGAAACTAAGAAAGGCTATGCTGGAATTTTTGGACTGACTCTGAAGTTTACGTCTATATAAGGATCTACAAAAGATAAAGAAGCTCCTGGATCTAGTAAGACATAAACATGTAAATGAAAGATCTGTAATGTACCAGTGACCACATCAGGAGAATTTTCCTGATCTTGTCTGGACTGAAGTACATAAATCCTATTTCGGCGATGCCCACTGGTGGCACTAGAAGTGGCACCCTACTGATTCGGGTTACCTTACTAAGCCGAAGGATGATTATACTGACCCTTAGGATAATCTCTGACTCTATGGCCTGGCTTTCCACACCCGAAACAATCATCAGTTCCAGCTCTGCAGACACCTTGATGGTTTTTGCCACATGTTTGAAAATGTGGATTTGTTTGAGCACTTCTAACACTACCTTTAGATTTAGAGCCTGGTTCCCTATCTTTGCTACCATTTCTGAACTTAGGTACTAGAGTACTGGCTGAGGATGGAGCTGGAACAGAAGATTTTGGGCAAACCTAGGAACTATTACCGTACTCTAACTTAGGCTTAGTGATATTGAAGCTACATATTCTAGCTCTCTTGTACTGCCTCTTTCTCTTTCTATTCCTTATCATTTCTATCTGCTGAGCATGGACCATGATACTGGATATGACTATCTTCTTATTCAACATCGCAGTTCTGCACTCCTTAACCACTCTATCTGATACCTCAGACATGAACTTGCTTATTCTGGACCTACTGTATACTACTATATGGGGAGCATACTTGTCTAACTGAGTAAACTTGAGGTAATACTCTTTAACAATCATACAGCCCTTCCTGAGATTGATGAACTCTAACACCTTGGCTTTTCTCAGCTCTAAAGGAAAGAATCTCTTTAGGAAAGTAGTAGCAAACTCTTCCTACTCTATGGGCTTGCATCTGTGCGCCTGTCTACATTCCACTTCTTAAACCACATATGAGCTACATCTTGAAGCTGATAGGAAGCCAACTTAACACTCTCACCGAAAGTTACTCCCATAATATTTGTGACTTTTTGAACCTGATCGAGGAACTCCTGTAGATCCTCTTCTGAATTAGATCTTGAGAATAGGAGAGGATTCATTTGGGTAAAGTCTTGAATCCTTCATGCAGCAGTATTGGCCACTGGGTTGGACTGAACAGCAGCAGGCCGTTCATTCTCAAATTCTACAAAATTGGCTAAAGTAGTGAACGCAGCTCTGAATTCTGCATGAGAGACATGCTCGCTAGGGAATCTGCCTGAACTGACTGAGGTGCTGACTGATTTTCGATTCTCCTTTCTTTAGTCTTTTTGGGTGGCATGTTTTATAAATGAAAGGAAGAAATGGAATTGATTGAGAGTTTATCTTGAGCTCATGTTCACTGACACGACATGAATACTGAAAAAAAGGAAACGCTTCCTAAAACATCTCATAGCCTCCTGTCCATAAGTGTGGCTCACTACACTTCTATGTATAAGACTCTACTTAATATGTATTTTAGATTCCCTAGGACTCTGTTGAACCTTAGGCTCTGATACCAAGTTTGTAACGCCTCGAGTCTGTACCTCGGATGCTACACAATGCTTTCAACCCCGAAGGACCACAAGCTAATCCATGACTGATATCTGTTGTGAGCACTGAATAATAATACTATAATAAATGCATAAAATAGGTTGAAATGATAGAAGGTTCAAAATATTTAAAATATTGATAAAATATACTACTGAAATACTAATCTGCAAAACTGAATACTGTCTCAAAGTCTAGTCTGAAAAGCCTCTAAACTGAACTGTCAGAATATGGAAATGATGGGACAAGACCCCACTAACTCCCTTTATTGAAAATACATCTAATGAATAACTGAAATAAAAGAATATCCTTGATAGATGAGGAATCACTTCTAACTCTGACAGTGCTGACTGAATCTGAATCTGTCTATGCACGGTAGAGAACCTGAGCATCCGAACCTATGATATAAGACATCATAGTGCAAAGAAAGAGTATGTGTCAGTATGTGGAATGTAATGGTATGCTAGATGAGGTAAGGCTAAATACAAGGGTTCATATGTATGAACAATAACTGACTGAGTGATATAGAGTAACTGAACATGAGAGTACATGGATAACTAATAATATAGTAAATACTGAGTATGCACTACTGTGCATATAAATAAATACTATGACTAATCTTGTCTGAAGCTAAGTCCTAAGTTTTGATACTGAGTAACTGATATCTGAAGTTACTGATAACTTAATTACTATTTCTGATTAACTGTATCTGACAGTCCTAATTCTGTAGAAATAAACTGAGTTCAATTCTAAAAACTAAAACAGAAATTGTGGGAGGTAATCATCTAACCGACATGCCCCAAATAAGATAACTGAGTTGGGGTCTAACCTGTGTCCCAATTTGAAGGGTATCAGTACCGTACCATGAGTAAAGATACTGAAGAGTCACCCTCTACTGGTAGGTGTACCAAACAAGAACAGTGATACCCTCTACTGGCAGGTAAACTACCTCATCAACCCTCAACTGGAAGGTTGATGTATCAACCTACGTTGGATACATAGTTCTGGAATGCAAGGATTTCTACTAAGGATCACACCCTCTGCTGGCAGGTGAGTACCCATCCTTGGGTTCACTCGGTGCTGAATCCTACTCCAAACTGAATAGACACAAAATTTATTATACTGAACTAGACTGTACTGATACTGAGTTTACTGAGTTTTCCTGAGTTCTGTAACTGACTGAGTTATATTATGTTCTGTAACTGACTAAATTCTATTGATCATGATATGATTGATATTATTCTGTAACTGACACTGGCTCTAGGTAAACAACTAGATTATCGGGTGTTGAATACCCCCAGGACTCGATAGCATAAAAAAAAGGTATAGAATAATCTTGGATAATATAACAATGTTCACTTGATCATAATTCATCCATAGAGGCATTTCATCAAATACTTGTAGTGCATTATCTTGTACATGAATGGGGAATACATGCTATCATGTTATAATGGAACTATTTCATTAACATAGACATTGTATCAAACACATGGGGAGCATTCTTAGGTTATACAATAATCAACATATATAATTATCATGGCTACCTCAATCAACTTGCAAATTGAAGGGTTTATCACGAAGATCATGTAATTCAACACATATAATGATTAATTTCATGAAAGCTTGTAATTTAATCAAGGACTGAAACACAACAATAATATGAACATGAATTAAATTCAATTTCAAGCATGCAATTCATAATTCAACAATCTTGTATTTTTTTTAAAATGGATTTGTGGACTCTATGAGTTAAAGGAACCCATAGATGAACACCTAACATACCTGAATTGAAAATATCTTGGAGTTCTTGGAGAAATTTTTCAGATTGACTTTGATTTCTTAGAGTTAGGGTTTTACCCCGTTTGAGAAAGAATGACTTAATCTTTGAATAATGTGAATAAATGATGAGATAATAGGTTATTTAGGGGTTTAATTTCGTGAATAGACTTATTAGGGAAGTGGAAAAATACCCATTTACCCCTGGGAATGACTTAAAGGTCATACTTGAAAAACCCAACCTGGACCCCTGGTGCGACGCGACGCTATTGCGCTGTGTCACTTGAAATTGACAACTAGAAAAATCCATGGTGGCGCGATGCAGTAGTATTGCATTGCCACACTGGGTGCGACCTGGAAGTTCACCGAGACACGGTGGGATCGCATTGGATCATTGGAAAAGAGCATTTGTGAAATTGAGCCGTAGCGCGACACGCCATTATCGCGGAGGCCCACTAGATTTGAAAATTGCCATTTGGTCATGCTCCGAGACGTGCTGAAGTGCCAATTGGCAAACTGCTTTACAAAAATTGCTTTAACTCTTCGTCCAGGTATCGAATTTGGGTGTATTTTATATCATTAGAAAGCTAACTGAATTTCCTATGCATTGGCAGGCTCTAAACTGAAAAATATTGAGTATTTGAAATTTTTTATACATGGTAACCCATGTACTGAGGGTTAATTTAAGGTAAGGAACTATGGGGTATTACACTATCATACCACAAAAGTCACTAAATTAACTCATTACATGGACATCAAGGCCTTTACATAGACATTGACCGAGTATTTGTACTCATTAAGACAATGTAATATTCCATTCATATTCATTAGACCAATATCATAGTTCAGTACACCATTAACAAGAGAGTGGTTATTTCTCTTAGACATTTCCACAAACTCCTTAAGGGCATGTTTTTATCAAGACCAAAACCAAAGTAAGAATCATTAAATTTAGGGTTATTCATGAGCCATTGGTTAAACTACATTCAACAAGCAACCACATGTGCAAACCATCACCAAAAACATGTACAAACACAAGTTTAAGAAAGAGTAAACAATACCCATCACTATGCAATAAAACTCTCAACATTTGATTTCAAAACCACCATTTACAATTTAAAATCAATGTTTAAAACACATGATTTCTTGAACTAACAATGAGGGAAGAGATACAAGCCTTATACATGATGATTCACAGAAGAAACTTGACCCCTTTAGCCTCTAGAAGAACACCTCCTAAAACCCGAGCCTTCAATCTACAAGAGTGTGTTAGAGAGAATTTTTGGTGAGTTTTGATCTTCCAAAAGGTGTTATGAGAGGCTATAACATGTTATATAGTGAGGTTACTTAAGGTTTTTGAGGTGGGAAATGTCCATAAAGTCCTCAGCTTAAAAGTTGAAAATGAACTCCCAAGAGGATATGACTCCCAAACCAAACAATACCCTAGGGTATGAGTTAGGGCCTCACCCTGGACCCCTAAACTATCCAAGATATGAATTTACAAGAATAACTCATATCTTAGGTTACGAATGGTACCCCAAACCTTACCCTAAACTATAATCAAGAATTATTCAACTAGGCTAAGCATATGGAAATATAAGACTCGGCAACATACGACCTATACCCTAACATACGACTTGGGAATGGCTTAATCATATCTTGGATAGTATATAACTCACACTATAATGGATTGTATACGATAGAGAGGGAAAAAGTTGTACACTAGTGTACGACTAGAACCCTTAAGTCGCACCCTGGACAGAATATCCAAAACCCAAGAATTTTTTCAAGGGCTAAGGTTTAGGGTGTTTCATTATCCCCCACTTAGGATCATTCATCCTCAAATGGTGGGTAAGGAAAGCACAATCATAATTTAACATACCAACACTCATCAATCTAATCTTTACCACATTAGAAAATAAGTACATGCAACTAGACGAGGCTCATGCCAAGATTATTATCGATCAACTATTCGTTCCATTGAATTTGGGACTCAAACCTATTGTCTATCAAAGATACTTGTTCATTTAAAAGATTAGGGACTCAAACCCTTCGCCTAACAAGGACATAAATCATGTTAAGAACATCAAAACACACATCTCAAGCATGGGTTTCTAGAATGAAGGACTAATATAGATACTTGGACTTCATATCTTCTTCCATATCCCAAGTAGCTTCCTCGGACTTTTGTTTCCTCCATAGAACCTTTACCGAAGCCACCTCTTTTGTCACAACCGGCGAACTTGTCAACCCAAGATCCTTACCGAGACCTCCTCATAGGTCAAAGATTCCAGTATACCAACATTCTCTAAGGAAAACAACAAATGAAGGATCACCTATACATTTCTGAAACATAGAGACATTGAAAATCAGAAGAATGGGTCTCATCCTTGAGGGAAAGTCCAATTCAAATTATACTTTCCCAAGGAAAACCATACATTTTATGTATACAAGAAAGAAAATACTTCACTAGATCCATTTAATAAAGAAAGAATTGAAATTGGACAAGTGTCCAAAACAAGACCAACCCATGACTCAATCTCCCCACCAGGAAACTAGGTAGGTCGTCAAGGAGAACCTCAGGATATTCATTACCACTGGGACCGAATACAAAGAAGGTTCTTTTGAGTTAGAATGTCTAACGCAGACTAAATGATAGAGGCACCCTTTGGAGATCAACTTTTGGTCTCTAAGGTAAGAGAAGAAACACCCCTTAGGCACTAAAGAACTCCTTACCATACAATGACCAGCTCATTAAGGAATTTAAACATGACCTTACGGATCTAAAAATCTAGTGATGCAGTGAATGAATGAAACCAATCCATACCTAAAATAACATCAAAATCAACCATATCCAACTTTTTCAAATCAACAAGAGTTTCTTCAATAACAATAGCTACCACCACACCTCTAATAGACTCTTTACATACACCGAGTTTTTTACCTGGGTAGAAATAGAAAAGAGTCTAAAATAACTTTGGAACCAAATTTAAAATACATAATTAAAGATGGGGACATATAGGAGAGAGGGTACCTCATACCATGTAAAGCATACACATCACAGAAAAAGAGTTTTAACATACCCATAGCAACATCCGGAGATACCTTAGACTCCTGGTGGGTAATAAGAGTATATAACTAATTCTTGCAAGTGTTGATACTAGAAACAGAAGTAAAAGCATAAATAGCACCGTTCGGCATGGGGGTAGACAAAGTAACAATAAAGGCACTATTCGCCTAAGCAACTACTAGAGAAGGGCATTCCTGCTGCATATGCCCAAACTGACCACATCTAAAGAACCTATTCCTTCTATTCTCATACTCACCACGATGATGCTGACCACAAAATATACAAAGAGGGTAGGTCGGCACTGATTGGGCCCCACTGGACTGTGAATCACCACTCACCCAATTCTTCTTCTTGGACCATTTACCACTAGATTGCTGGCCTCCACTATGTTCAAAAAATTGTTACCTCTTACTCTTCCTCACATCAATATCAGTCTATTTCTTTTTCTTTTCCTCCACTTATTACATATATCAACTAACCTAGAGATATCTATGTCTTTGATCTATAAAGTTGCCTTACTCTCAATGATCAATTCGGGAGGCAATCCCAAAGTAAACTTATGCATTCTAGGTCTCATACTAGAAACCATCTCAGGGGAATACCTAGACAACTGATGGAATTTTAAGGCATACTCCTTACCAGAGATCCTACCTTGCCTTAAATTCATAAATTCTTCCAATTTTGCTTCCCTCAACTCTTGAGGAAAGAAGCAGCCTACGAAAGTACTCGAGAAATCCTCACATATGGCAGAACTGGCATCCTCACCTCTTGACTGCTCTCACTCTTTGTACCATGGGTACGCCATATCTTTTAATCGATAAAAAGCAAAATCAACACCTTCAACTTCTGATGTATGCATAATATGGAAGATCATCTCCATTTTATCAATGAAACTTTGAGGATCTTTTTCAACCTTTACACCCACAAACAAAGGAGGGTGCAACCTTATGAATTAGCTAACCCTTGTGGCCTCAGAGAATGGAGAAACAGTAACATTGTGCCCGAACTGAGAAGTTACCAATTGAGTCAAAAGAGTATTAGAGCGACGAAACTCAGCATTAGTAACATCCCCTTGAGGTGACGGAGGTGGAGGATAAGAGAGAACCGGTGGCAATACCAAACCATCAGAAACCAAACTTTAAGACTGATTATGAACCCCATAAGTTGGACGATCATTTTACATATATCTAATACGTCCCTACCCTCAAATCTTCCACCCTTATAGTTTAGAAAATTGAACTTCTCTATTACATTAGGAAATAGGACACTACCCTCAAGCGTCATTATCTTATATAGCAAGTGGACCCTAACCACAAGTCTTCACATATAAATTAGAAAGTAGACACTAACCACTTTCCATCTCATATAGCAAGTCGACCTTAACCACAAAGCGTTTTATAAGGCACGTGGACCATAACCACAAACCATCTTATATGGAAAGTGGACCTTAACCACAAACCGTTACATATATATAAATAGCAAGTGGACACTAACCACAAGTCGTCTCTTATGGAAAATGGACAATAACCACAAGCCATCACTTTGTTTAGTAAGTCGACACTAACCATAAGCCGTTATGACCATTACGAGTCGATTATTTGGACTCAAACCCATTTATCCATGAATTAACACCCATTTAATTTAATACATAAGGACTCTAACCTATTTTGAAAATTCAAACAACTGAGGCTACAATTCAACATTTCATATATGACCACACTGTCTTTATAAATCTATTTACAAACCAATCATTCAATTAGTCCAATGCATTTGTTTATACCATAAAGAAAATATATTTATGGTCATGAAGACCTTTACAACCCATTTATTCTTCATTAAAATTCTTATACCAAACTTTAGTTCAAATCGTGACTCAATCCATGCTTAGGGACTCCAACCCCTTTAACCATCATACCACCAAAGTCACTAAATTAACTCATTACATAGCCATCAAGGCCTTTACATAGCCATTTACCTAGCATTCGTACCCATTAAGTCAATTTCATGTTCCATTCATATTCATTAGACAAATATCCAAGTTCAACACACCATTATGAAGTGACTGGTTATTTCTCTTAGACATTTCCACAAACACCTTAAAGGAATGCTTTTTTCAAGACATAAACTAAAGTAAGAATCTTCAATTTTAGGGATACTCATGAACCATTTGTTAAACCAAATTAAACAAGAACCCACATATGCACATCACCAAAAATATGTACAAGCATAAGTTTAAGCAAGAGTAAAAAATACCCAATACTATGCATTAAAACTCTCAATATTTGATTTCAAAACCACCATTTACAAGTCAAGATCATTGTTTTAAAAATATGATATAATGAACTAAAAATAAGGAAAGAGATACATTCCTTATATAAGATGATTCATGGAAGAAACTCTACCCCTTTAGCCTCTAGAAGAACACTTCTTCAAACCCTAGCTTGCAATCTTCAAGAGTGAGTTAGAGAGAATTTTTGGTGAGTTTTGATCTTCCAAAAGGTGTTATGAGAGGCTACAACAATTTATATAGTGAGGGAACTTATGGGTTTTAGGGTGGGAAATCTCCATAAAGTCCTTACCTTAAAAGCTAAAAATAAACTCCAGTAGAATACGACTACTACAACAAACCGTACCCTAAGGTACTAGTTAGGGCCTCACCCTGGACCCCTAGACTATCAAGGATATGAATTCACAATCATAACTCATATATTATGGTATGAATGGTACCCTAAACTGTACTCTACATAGATTCAACTAGGCTAAATATATGTCACCATACGACTAGGAAATATACGACCCATACCCTAACATATGACTTGGGAGTGTATTAACGATACCTTAGACAGTATATATCTCACACTATATTAGATTCATACAATAGAGAGTGCCAAAGTCATATACTAGGGTAAGACTAGTACCCTTGAGTTCTACCATAGACAGAATATCCGAAACCCAAGAATTTTTTCAAGTGCCAAGGTTTAGGATATTTTATTTAGTTTTAACCATATGTCCCATTCCTTCCCCCAAACCTAAATTAAAAGTACAAAAAGAGTCCTATAGTAATCCTAATACAACTGTCTAAATAATTAAGGAATAAAAATAAGGGCAAGCCTATAGTATCAAACACACATGACCTCACTTCTTTGTAAGAGTGAGAGATTTCCTTCCATGCCTGTATTGTCCATTATTGCATATTCTGAGTGAGAGATACTTCTTTATTGTGATAGCAGAGGGGTTATATTGTAGTTGTTGCTTTTTTGGGTAGTGTAATTAGTTTAAATATCAATTGTCTATTTATAACATGATGGCATTTCATGATCCCATTGTGTTATGGTGAATGGTTTGTATATGCACTGTACTAGTTAAGTTTTGGTGACTTAGAGAGTATTGAAATGATTTTTGGTTAAAGAATATTGAAACTGATTTTATGAAATCTTGACTATAGTAGTATTCTCAATTTTCTCTTAGTTAAGCGTCACTATGGTATAATGTATTTTTGTTTACCTGAAGACATGAAAATGGTCTATGTTTAGGTGTTGATGTACCATAAATTTATGGAACTTTTAATGCTTAAAACGATTAATATGTGAAAGTACACGAGTATTTCTATGTGGATATAACTAGTTTTATGTGTTAGTTAGATAAATATGTTTGGAGAATAAAATTTTGAATATTGGACATAAAGGCATCAAACGACTATTATCAAAACCATGGGATCTGACCACATTTATATCGAGGTTGTTGGTGACGTCCAAGATACTCCTCTACTCTAAAGATGATATGGTAGCTGCCAAATATAGTAACCCAACAAAGGTTGGGGTTGATGTCACAACCCAAGACTACCCCCTGATCATAACACAGTGCTTAGAACCACAAGTTATCCCAAGCTAACCAAAGTACTGGCATAATACTTGAGCAATTGAATTAAAATATGTAGATAAGATAAATTTGCTTAGCGGAAACATAATCATGATGAAATCTGAATAAGAATAATGCTAATAAAGTTTACATCATGATAAAACTGAAGAAAGAAACTTGAATTACATTTAATAACTCTGACTGACAATCTATAAAGTCTCTTCTATACTGTCCATAGGCAGCTAGGACATGCCTCCAACTACCACAAATCAATACAGTACATGAACTACAACTATCTAGAGTTCCTGTAATAGGAGAACTTATCACATGTTGGCTGAAAGATGAGAACTGTTTGACCCTGGTATATGAGCTACATTTGGTACCTACATTATGAAAGATGTAACCACAAACGCATATATGTGGTCAGTACATAGGAATGTACTGAGTATATGGAGGCAAGTAATAAATTATGATAATATTTAAAACATAGTTTAAGATTGAGGACATAAGTAATTTGTTGAAACATGCATTTATATCATGGTTGTACATAAAAATGGTAAGTCATAGTAAGATTTATAAGATCAGGAGGTGAAAACAATTTTATAAGCTGGGAAGCGGTAGATATAAGAATACTCTATGTAAATCTCATGTAAAGCTGAACATGCTGTAAAACTGAACCGAGGATCATATATGGACACTGAGCATGAAAATATGAATATGTAAAACTAGGAATGCAAGACCAAGTATAACATGTACTAACATGATCTAAATAATTGAATAATCTATAAAATTGATTGAATAATTACGGAAACCTGATTACTTAGTCAAGCAAACCAAAACTAAAATAGACTGATTGCTAAATTAAACTATGGGAGCTATCATGTAACCGACATGCCCCAATCTAAGCTATCTGTGTCCAACCTATAACCCCAGTTGGAAGGGTTTCAGTACCTTTCTACGGGTACTAACATGTGATTGATGATGTAGATCCAGAAGGCTGATGTCCCGAGGGACTAGGAAGTCAGTCTAAAATTGGTCGGTGCCCTCTAAGAGATTGCCAGTCTTAAATTGATGGGTGACACCTTATAATCCTATACTGGCTATGTAGTTTGGGAACTTAGGGACTGCTACTAAGGATCCAATCCTAACTGGTGGGTAAGCCCCCATCCCTAGGTTCGCTTGGTGCTAAGAGTTACTCCCAACAAAATAACACTGGTGTTATTAATGGTTTAACATGATATGGTATTGTACTGATAAGTGCTCAACATGAAAATGGTAGTATGAATATAGTAATAAAAAACATGACATGTCTAACTTCTAACTTGAAAATAATAACATGTATAAATAGATAGGTATTGGGTGTTCATAACCCTCCAGCATTGATCACAAAATATGTAAACAACGCTTAAAACAGTGGTATAAAATCATAGTTGAAAGACCCAAGAAATAAGATATTTTAATAATTGAGTGAAATACATGAACATTAACATGAGGATGCGTTGATCTTGAGAAAACAACATATTCACATGATTTAATTCATAACTCAAAGATTTGACATGGAATCACTTGAATAGAACATGAGTAATTGAAATTTAAAGGATCAAATAAACTGGTTTCCATGGTAACACATGTTGACATGGATTGAATTTAAATTACTAATAAATACATGGATTAAGTTCATATGTTGCATGGATAATTTCATAAAATAAGATACAATTCATACTTTAAACAAAACATAGGGTTTTTAGGCTTAATGAGTTAAAGGAACCTATTGATGAATAGCCCACATACCTCAATTGTAATATTCTTGAAGAATGCTTGAACTTGAAAACTTGAAAACTTGAACTCTTGAATTCTTCAGAAGGGAGGCTTGAATTTCTAATTCTTGGGAAATGGGTGGGTTTCAACATGACTAGTTTTGAGGATAATGGGAAGATAATTCCATTTTGAGTGTTATAAGTAGTGTTTTGGATGTCTGGGGTTGAAGGGAAAGGACCAAATTACCCCTTGGCCCCTTTAATCATGAAGAAAAAAATATAACGCCTCCGCATCGCGGGCCCTACAACAGGGGAATAGCCTACGCGGTGTGGACCCTATTTCGGGGAAATAGCCTAAGTAGCATGGACCCTACTCTAGGGGAATAACCAACATGGCCCAGACCCTATTTTGTGGGAATAGCCTAAGTGGAGCGGAGCTATCGCGGAGCCTTATCGTTTCTCACAAAAATGGTCATAAATTTTTGCTTAGTTATCGTATTAAGGCAAAATTGGTATCATTAAAAATATTATTCAATTATCTATAATTTGGTGGGTATTGAGTTGAAAAATATCACATATGTCAAAAGTTATACACGTTCAAAGTTGACCATTGTAGAATCGAATACCAAAATTTGGCCGAATCAAAGGCTCTTAGCTTAACTTTTCTCGAAGTGATTCTTGTGAACATTTGTCACCTAATAAGTACTGTTCACACAAAGATAATGATCATGACACATTTAGTAAAATATAAATCATGGGATTTGAATTTATACATGTAGGAATGATGTTTCAATGTCCAGCCCAAAAATGTGGGGTGTTACATTATCTTCCCCTTGGAATCATTCGTCCTCGAATAAGGGATAAGGACTTGTTAAAGTCTTATAAGTATGGAATAATGTACACGTGAAATGTCTAGTAGTGAAGGATATAGCTAAGCTAAAACATTATAACTTTTATCATGAAACTGATTTCTGAGCTCACTTGACTTTTTTGACTGTAAGGAGCTGATTCATGTTGAGAGTTTCGAACTCACTTGAAATGTTCATTATAAAATTATACATATAGAAATTCAAAGTGATAACTGATGCAACAAAATTCCAAGAGTTACTAAGTATGGAATAAAGTACCTATCTTCTCATTAGGAATTGTCCCTCAACAAAACACACATAGGAATCAAAAGAAAAAGTCTTCATGGCATCACCAAGTACATTATGTAAGAACAAATCATGAGATAACAAGACCAAGGTTGTACAAGTGATATTACAATGTCTGAGCTTAAATACTTGGAAAACTGAGATCATTCACTGAACACTTAAGAACTAAGTCATGACTAAATAGATGAATTTAAAACATGATGCAGAGACTGAAATGAATTCGAAACCTACATGTATGCGAAGAAATTACCTTATGTAATATCTATATTCATGAAACTTCATATAGTAAGACTAGTTAGAAATATGGAAAACCATAGGATCTTGTCTCTCTGACTGCTAAATTGAATAGCTGGCTATACGGACTGAATTATACTGAAAGCTTATACTCAACTAGAGTATTTCTTCAACACTCTTTCTAAGAAATTCAAATAACATTAGGGAGAAAAGAATCTTGGGAATGATTTGAGCGCGATATCTGAAAAGGAATCGCAAAATGGTTACAACTATATAACATGGAATATAGGCTTGTGAAACATAAGCTACGATTGAATAACTAAGCCTTAGGCAATGCAACTGCTAACTTTCAGGCCTGACCACACTTTTAAAATACTCCCTCAACTATATTTTTCCCCTTAAATCTATGCTCATCTGATTCAACTTATAATTCTCACATGTGCACATATAACCATTCCAACCAAAGTTTGAGTTGAACTACATACTATCGCCATGTTCAAGCCTAACTCGAAATAACAAGGTGCAATACATAACACCGTAATAATAGCCTAAACCATTAATTTGATACCCCAAATGTGTTTCACAGATCTCATATAAAGAATAATTCTTCTTACCACTTCAATAACTAAATTCAACCTTTTACCAAGAATTCACTAGAGAACAATGCACCCATATACTTATATACCAACAAGAAATTCTAGCCTATCATTATAACCATGTATAAATTTTCGGTAAACCAACCCACCTAGGAACTTTTACCACATTCTCACATATCTCTTGTCAACAATAACTCCCATGAATTATCCTCAATAAAACACACATGGAATTCTCAACTAACCATGAGATATATCAAAAGCTCTGCCTCAATCATCCTTTAAATTTATAGCCTTAGATAAAACAAGCATACAATAATCTTTTCATTATATAGAACATTTACTCTCTCCTATCTAAACCATTGCTCATCACCACTATAATTTCAAAAGGAGAGGTCATTGAAAGGTTAGAAAATGAGGACCTGGAGCATGAAAGAATACTATGCATAACTTAGACACTTAACTGAGGCCTGAGAAATAGAGTATCGATGGGATGGATTCATTAAAGAGATCTAAACTAAGGACATACATGACATAATATTAATTTTGTTGATCATTAAGAGTGTGGCATAAGTACCTAGAGCTGAACATACTGTAATGCATGAGTACATGAGTCATGAGCTACATGACCTATGTTTGGAGTTCATAAATTCATGGAATATGATTTGTACTGCAGAGTGAACTGGAACTCCTTATACTAGGAATTGGAAGTGCACATGATTCTACAAAAAGTTCATAAATATAAGTTATAATCATGGAGCTAACATGTAAGGCATGAGTAGATGGCATGATGATTGAAGTAAAAGACTTTGCACTAAGATAAGAATGGGTCAGGCATCTTCCTTCCCTAGTGTTGTTCCACAACACACTGGCATTACTACTAGAATCTGAGAGCCTGACTTAGTTACTTGTTCTGTCATCTCCCCCTTATCTTTAATCTATCATTCTAAGTGTGCGAACCACTTAATAAACTCTAACTAAACTGCAACCATTTTACTCTAGAGTCAAAGATATAATAATACACATAAATAGTAAACACATTCTAAAAAACTATACCTAAAAGTGTAAAACCCATTTTTAATACTTCTTTTTGATATACAATGCTTAACTTTCTATAGCCCTAATAGTCATCATATAAATACTTAAACACATACTAACTTAGAATCTTCGGGCCAAAACCTGAGCTCACACCATCCTGAATTTCAACTCTTTTTTTTATTAGCTCAAACATCAAAGTTTAAAACTTAGATTCTAACACTTAACATGGATATTCCCATTATTTGAATGAACTATACTCACTTCATTCTTGAACACTCCCTGAATTAATACTAGTCTTAACTTTCTTTAGCTTCAACAATCATCATCACATACATACACCCTTCTCGACAACATACCTGCTTCACTAAACACATGATCTGCCTTTTTTCCTTTATAGCCTACTAATATCACATCTTCAAACTTATATTTTTCCCTAAACCATAAGAATTACCACTATACCAACATACCCAACTTCAACAACATATAACCCATGATTTAACTAGTAAGAACATCATATACTACATAACTAGCCTTATTCTCACTTGGAAACTCAAGGGTACTATCTAAGCACACACACTGTAAAAACATAGAAATAATAAAATCCTATATCACCTTTGGCACAACTCTAAATCATATCCACATTAACATACTTAATTTTTGAATCAATAAACGTAAATTTTTGCATACATTTTTTCAAGCCTTCTAGCTCAACTTTCATACAACTAGCCCCATGGATACATAATCTACTAAATCCATATAAACACTATCCCCAGTTTACTACTGCTAAACTTTAGGGTTTACGCATCTAACTCTAGATCATATGTTGTCATAGAATTTTGAGAAGGGATTTGAAAGCACATTTGACTTCAGCTCAATGCATGATTTTTTAGGATCATGAATGAAATCTTTCATCCTTTGTAACATAAAGGCACTAAGGGGATAATTTCAAGCTAGCGTAAAATCCTATAACTATCTGTAGGGACTATCTGATAAATAATATCAGTAGGAATTTAAGCTTGACTATTTTTGTTACCACAAAAATAAGGCAGAGTTGGCATGAATAGAACATAATGAGAATCTATAGAAGTTTCTAAGAGAACCTTTCTACAACACAATTGAGATATGAAAAAAGAAAAATATTTCTTAAATTCCTTGTAGCCTCCTAAAGAAAAGTACAAATGTCTTTGAACCATTTCGTAAGACTCTACTAGACATGGCTTCATAAACACTCTAGGACACTTGAACCTTGTGCTCTGATACAAAGTTTTTCATGACCCAAGACTACACCCTAATCGTAACAAGGTTCTTAGAACCACAAATGATCCCAAGACAACCTATGTACTGGCATGATACTTGAGAAACTGATTTAAAATATGTATACAAGCTAAATTTTCTTAACGAAAACATAATCATGAGGAAATAAGAATAAGTATAATACTGACAAAGTTTACATCACGATAAAATTAAAGAAAGAAACTTGAATTACATGTAATGACTCTGACTGACTATCTATGAAGCCTCTACTAACTTACTGTAGACGGCTGGAACATGCCTCCAACTACCAAAAATCAATACGTAAGAATGATAATAATATAGTTCATGAACTATAAATGTATGGAGTTACCAAAGTAGGATAACTCATCACCTACTGACTGAAAGCTGAGAACTCTATGACCCTGGTTTATGAGCTACATATAGTATGTACATTATGAAGGATATAGCCACAAGTAAATATATGTGGTCAATACGGTGGAATGCACTGAGTATATGGAGACATGAACTAAATCATGGAAATATTTAAAATATGGTTTAAAACTGAGGGTTTAAGTTATTTTCTGAAATATGTATTTAAAACATGGTTGTACGTGAAAATGGTAAGTCATAGTGAGATTTAAAAGTACATGAGCCAAAAAAAAATTTGTAAGTAGGGAAGCGGTAGAAATATGAACTCAATGTAAATCTCATGTAAAGCTGAACATGCTGTAAAACTAAACTGAGGATCATGTATGGACACTGAGAATGAAAACATAAACATGTAAAACTGAGAATGCAAGACCAAGTATAGCACGTACTGATATGATCTGAATAACAAAATAATCTATAAAATTGACTGGTAATTCCTAAAATCTGATTACTTAGTCAAGAAAACCTTAACTAAAATAGACTGATTGATGACTAGAAATGTGGGAGTTAACATACAACCGACATGCCCCAATCTAAGCTATCGGGGTCCAATCTATAACCACAGTTGGAAGGGTCTTAGTACCTTATCACGAGTACTAACACATTATAGATGATGTGATCCACAAGGCTGATGTCTCGAGGGACTAAGACATCAGTCTTAAACTAGAGGGTGACCCCTAAGAGAGTGTTAGTCCTAAAATAGCGGGTGATACCTCATAATACTACACTATCTATGTAGTTTTGGAACTTAGGGACTGCTACTAAGGGCCTAGTCCTAACTGACGGGTAAGTTCTCATCCTTAGGTTCACTTGGTGCTAAGTGTAACTCCCAACTGAATGACACTAGTGTTATTAATGGTTTAACATAAAATGGTACTGTACTGATAAGTGCTCAGAATGAACATAGTAGTATGAATATAGTAATAAAAATCATGACATGTCTGACTTATAACGTGAAAATAAAGACATGTATAAACAAATAGGTATCGAGTGTTCATAATCCTCCAGCACTTAATGATCACAAGATACGTAAACAACTCTTAAAAAAGTAGTATAAAATAATAGTTTAAAGACCCAAGAAATAGATATTTAAATAATTGAGTGAAATACATGAACTTCAACATGGGGATTAGTTAAACTTGAAAAAACAACATATTCACATGATTTAATTCATAACTTGAAGATTTGACGTAGAATCTCTTGAATAGAACATGTGTAATTGAAATTTAAAGCATAAAATAAACTGGTTTACATGGGAACACATTTTGACATAGCTTGAATTCAAATTACCAAGAAATACACTGATTAAGTTCATAAGTTGAATGAATAATTTGATATAATAGGATACAATTCATAATTTAAACCAACAAGAGGGGTTTTGGGCTCAATGGGTGAAAGGAACCCATTGAGGAATACCCCACAAACCTCAATGGTTAGATTCTTGAAGAATGCTTGAACTTGAAAACTTGAACTATTGAATTCTTTGAAGGGAGGCTTAAATTTCTTGTTCTGGGGAAGGAGAGGGTTTCTACGTGAGTAGTTTTGAGGATAATGGAAAATAATGCTCTTTTGACTGTTATAAGTTGTGTTTTAGATGACTGGGGTTGAGGAGAAAGTACCAAATTACCCCATGTCCCCTTTAATCATGAAGCTGAAATACAACGTCTCCACGTCGCGAACCCTATATTGGGGGAATAGCTTATGCGGTGCGAACCTTATTTTGGGGGAATAGACTATGTGGTGTTGTCCTTATTTTAAGGGAATAGCCTATGTGGTGCAGACCCTATTCCAGGGTAAGAGCATATGTGGTGCGGAGCTATTGCGGACCCCTAACTATTTCTCACAAAAATGGTCATAACTTTTTTCTCGGGTATTAGATTAAGGAGAAATTAGTATCGTTGGAAAACTAATTCAATTATATAAAATTTGGTGGGAATTGAGATGAAAAATTCCACATATGTAAAAATTTATACATGTTAAAAGTTGACCCTAGTAGAATCAAAAGCAAAATTTAGCCAACTCAATGGATCCTAGCTTAGCTTTAATCGAAGTGATACCTATTAACATTTTTACCTAATAATCACTCTTCATAGTAGGATAATGATCATGACACATATAATCAAATATAAATCATGCGATTTGAGTTTAAACATATAGGAACGATGGTCCAAAGTCTATCCCAAAAATGTAGGGTGTTACAATTGAATCCCAAGGGAATACGTGGAATCATGGCTCTCACTGTTTTAATCAATGGGCAAAATTGGAAAAATAAATTGAGGGGGGGGGTATTAGTAACATTGAACTAGTTATAATTATCAATTTTGGTTGTAAACAGTTATTAGTGAACACTAGGATTGTGTTCCCCTTGGCTTTTAAACTCTGTAAGCTTATCATGCTTTGTTAAACCAACCCGATAACTTGCATGTAGAATCGATAAGTTATGTACCTTCTATAGTTTTTTGGATGAGAAGAAGGATTTCACCCTTTACCTTCTGAGTCTCAGAATGTTTCCTTACTAACCCTTATCTTAATCCCAGTTAACTATTACCTTTTGAGTCTGTAGTTATTAGATGAAATCTAACCATATTACGTAGATAAAATGTAGCAGCATGGATCGATAGTTAAACTCCAAATTACTATTGTCATTATTTTTTTCTACTTATTATTCCTATTTTGGAGTAAGTAGAAATAATCTAGGCGGGATCCTAACATTTTCTACCGCTAAGATAACTATTAAAGTGTAGATAATACAATGCATGCATGGGTATTGGTTCCGAAAAACAATAGCACTTCCACTACTTCGTTAATCCACCGAGGTTTCTATAACCCTAGCTAAGGGTTTTTATCCTCTCAAGCTTGTAAAGTAATCAACCACTTTCACAATTGAAATTGTAAGATGATATCAAAATAATATGAAGTAAAAGACCAAATTCGTAACTGAATTAATCAACTAGAATCAATACAAGAGAATTCCATGACAAAAATCTAATCATGGAATCAAAATATGTTTGTAAGTATTAAGAGTGCGTAACTACTAAAAAATACATAAGGGGTATTTATAGTACATGAGAAAACCCTAAAACCAAAGCCCAAATAAAATAGAAGAAATAATAGGTCGGTGGCTACTCTTGGTCCCTACATGTGCCCTGGCTTCGAGCGCATGTGGTACATGCGGCCAGCAGGGTGGCCGCATGTAGTGACCACATATACTCGGACCAAAAATCTTACAAGTTAGCTCTTGTGATTTTTGTGTTCTGACACATAGTTTTACTGATGTGCTATAGAAATATAGTACTTTCGATGCTTAAAACTTTGAAAATATGCAAGTTTCTGAGGTTGTTTTGTTAGATATAATGTGTTTTTTGTATGTTTTGCAGGATATCATATTTTGGATGCTAAGTTTTTGAAAAATATGAAAAAGGGTGTTTCAAGATACATTTAGAGCAATTATGGATGTTTGGGACACTTTCTGACTTTTTACCAAAGCATGTGCGGGAATTGAAGAAGAACTCAAAAGATGAATCCCGACACTTGCTAAGTCAACATGAGGACCGAAAGTAGTATATATGGACCACATATGGAATATCAAGTGCTAGAAGTTCAAAATCTTGAGAGTTGACTTGCAGGAAATATTGGTCTGGCACTTGCGGTCGTCATTTGTGCCCTCCCTGCTTGATGCAAGTACTACCAGCGCCCAGGGACAGGTCACAACTAGGGACCATAAGTGGCCACCAACTATTTTTTCTCCTATTTCATTCGGGCTTTGATTTTAGGGTTTCATCATGGACTATTATTACCCTTTATGTGTTTTTTAGTAGAAGTTACACACTTTTCATACACACAAACATATTTTGATTCCGAGATTCAATTTTGAACTTGGGAGTATCATCTATTGACTTTGTTGAATAATTCATTTATAGTTTTGGGTATTCTACTTCTTATTATTGTAATTTAATTCGATTGTGAATGTTGTTGATTACTTCACAAGCATGAGCGGCTAAAATCCCATAGCAAGGGTTGTGAAAACCCTGATGGATTGACAAAGTAGGGGAAGTGCTATTGTTGTTCTGAAACGATACCCATGCTTGCATTGTATTACCTTCCACTTTAACAGTTATTCTAGTGGTTCCAAATGTTAGGATCTCGCCAAGATTATTGCTACTTACTCCAAAAGAGTAGTAGTGACTAGGAAAAGATGATAGTAATTTAGAGTTTAATTGTTAATCCAAACTGCTAGGTATTAGCTAAGTAAGATGGTTAGATGTCAACTAATATCAAGAGACTCAAAAGGTAATAGTTAACTGGGATCAAGATAAGGGTTAGTGAGGCGACATCCTGAGACTCAAAAGGTAAAGGGTGAAATTTTTTTGCTCGTCTAAAAGGCTGTAGATGGTACATAACTTATCGATTTTGTATGAAGGTATTGGGTTGGTTCAACATAGCACGATAAGCCTACGGAGTTTAGAATCCATGGATAACACTATCCTAGTGCTCAACTATGGCTGATTACAACCAAAGTTGATACAAACCACTTATTCGATATTGATACGCAAAACCCTCATTTACTTTTACAGTTCAGCCCAATTATTACAATAGATGAGAGCAACGATTCTATGTAGTCCCTTGGGATTCGACCCCAACCTTTGTTGGGTTACTATATTTTGCAACGACCGTATCATATTTTTAGAGGAGGTGTAGTTTGGATGTCACCATTGTCCACATTTGCTACATGTAGTCCGCATGTTTATTTTGCATGTGCTAGAAGTTAATTTTTCAGCTCTTCATCAATTTACGCACATGTTTTGGTCACAAACAATCAAGAAAGATTCCTAAACATACATAATTACTCCCATAAGTAGCCCCAGAACATCTTTTTCATTTTTTTCACGAACTTAGCATCCAAAAAATGATTTCCTACAAAACATACCCAAAACACATCATATCTAACAAAACAACCTTAAAAACTTGCATATTTTCCTCATTTTAAGAATCCAAAGTGCTATATTTCTATAGCACATTAACACCCTCAACTTATAACGATTAAATGTCCTCAGGCAACAAAAAACAACAAAACAAACCAAAACTAAATACAATGCTTAACTAAGAAAATCTAACCTATTTAAGGCAGTCAATCAACACTTTTAAGCTCAAATCACAACACCCCCTCCAATCTCACTTTTCAAAACCAAATGTGTATAAATATGAAGTACAACAATGTGACATAATAGGATCAAGATATGGTATTACATTAATAGTAGACAACCACACATATGTACAAGTTACACTACCCAAAACTAGATATTTTCTATCTACATGACTCAAGTTCCCTCACAACAAAGAAACCCCAAATCGCTCATATAAAATAATGCATGTTAATGTAGGGACAATCAAGAGACACTCACACTCAAAAGAGAAGTTCTAATCAATGTGAATCAAATACCATAGGCTTGCCCTTATTTTCTTTATCTTAGCATTCAAACAGTCAAGTTAAGATCACTATAGGACTTTTCTCTGCTTGTAATGTAGGTTTGGGGGCTGGTATGGTACATATGGACATATCAAGTGACTGATCCTCCTTGGCACTACACTACCCTTGGGGTTTATTCCACCCTTATTTCCCCATATTTTATTTTTTATTGCATATTCAGGTTGGGTGTGGTCTTTTTTTTTTTTTTGTTTATTATTTTCTTTTGCTACAACACTCAACCCTACTAACTTTTTCTCTTATTTTACCCTTCTACATACCCACTTTACACTACGCACCCCTATGATAGCCACCTTCAACTTAGGATTTTTAATTAAGTTGAGGTGCACAATATCCAAGGATGACCAGGGCCAAAATAGGTTCATTATAATACAAATAGGAAGGTGAAGGATGTAACAAGAAAAATAGGTTGTAAGGCTCAAACCAGGGATCGAGCCAGGGATCAAGGGGTACTATTTCACATAGGGAAAGTCATTTAGGCTAAAAGTGGACTAAATTAAAAATCCCTATGATCCTTTCCTAACCGACTATCCTTCAACCTATGCAAACTAACAAGGCAAGTTCTGAATTCAACATGCAAAGGGAATGAAGTAGTTTCTCACAGACACATGGGAGAGAGTCAATATCATAGGCTACTACCTATCCATTTCATGCAATTGTTAGCAGGTGGTTATCATATCCATAATCCTAATTCCATAACAAGATCCATAATATTCACATGTATGTACATTCACCTAGTTCTGAAACAAAATTTTTAGAGGGGCATAAAAAATCAATAAAAACATGACTACAACCCTAAATACTTAAAAATCTCCTAATTACACACAAATACAACACAATATGAAACAAAACATAGTACGGCCCAAATTATCCTAAACATTCTAGTTTTACAACCATGCCTCAGCCAACAGGAAAAGAAGCACAACAATAAAAACCCACGGAGATTGTGGTATACCCCACCCCAACTAAAAACTACACACTGTCCTCGATACATAAAAATAATACAAAACAAAATTAAGTGAAAATATACCTGGGACGCACTAACTGTTCATGTACCTTGGGTTTCCTCCCAAGCAGTTCTTGATTTTCCATCACGACACTACTCAGTTCCCTTGGCTACTCAGATTTGCCAATGTCCATGTCAACACAGACTTTAACTTTCTCCAGGTTTCCCATGTGGTGCTTCACTTGTTTCCCGTTTACCTTCAACGGGATATAACCATCACGCATTATTACTATAGTACCATATATGAATACCTTAATCACAATGAATGGTCTAGTCCTCCTCGATTTCATCTTGCCAGGAAACAAACGTAGTCTTGAATTATACAACAAGACCAAATCACTGGTTTAAATATTTTTTCTCAATTTTCCTGTCATGATACAACATAATTCTTTCTTTGTATATAGCCGAGATCTTATAAGAATGGAGTCGGCATTCATCCAACTCATTCATCTTTCTCAACATCAGGTTTGTTGTATCAGGCCACTCAAAATTTATCCTTTCAACCCCTATTATGGCTTATGCTCAATCTTCATTAGTAAATGTCATTCTTTGTCGTAAACAAGATGATATTGAGAGGAATCTATGGGGTCCTTATAGTCTGTCCAATAGGCCCATAATGCATTATCTAACTTTCTAGACTAGTTAGTCTTGTTGCAATTCACAGTCTTCATCAATATGGACTTTATCTCTCTATTGGAGACTTGTACTTTCCCACTAGTCTGACGATGGTAAGGTGTCTCTAACTTATGTCTTACACTATATTTATCAAGAAAATCTTTGAAAAAGCACTTTTAAAAGTAAGATCCATCATCGCTGATAATTACTTTGGGGATGCCAAATCAGTAAAAGGATATATTTCTTCAAAAAGGTGGTGACCCTGCTACCTTCATTATCTGGAAATGAAACCACCTATACCTATTTCAACACATATTCAACTGCTACTAGAATGTATCTTATATCATAGAAGCTCATAAATAGGCCCATAAAATCAATCCCCCACAAATGAAACAACTCCAACACCAGATTAGATGTCATGTAGAGTTCATGGCACCGTGAAATGTTTCCTTGATGCTGACATCGATCACAAGATTTTGAAAAATTATAAACATCCTTATAAATTGAAGGTCAGTAAAACCCATAATGCAGAATTTAGTGGGTTGTGCGTGTGCCACTATGGAGACCCCCAACTTGTGATAAATAACCAAATTCTAGAATATTCATCATCTTCACCTCTGAAATGCATCTCTGAGTCACACCATTAGCATAGATCCTAAATAGATATGGCTCATTACAAAATAACTTCCTCACTCATGAATAAATTTTCTTTTCTGCTAGAAAGATCGATCTTCTGGAAAAAGAGCTCTTGCTAAGTAGTTGGAAAAATCAGCAAACGAAGGGATCAAATCTCGAGATTCTACCTGCACTTGCTTATCTAGAAAACATCATCTATTTGAGGATCATCTTCTAGTTTCTGTAAGGTCTATTCCTCGATTCTGGAGAAGTGATCTGCCACCTAGTTTTCTTTCTATTTTTGGTCCTTTACTTCAAAGTCAAACTCTTACAACAAGAGAACCCAATGAATCAGTCTTTGTTTGGCATATTTCTACAACATCAAGTATCTAAATTTTGGTGCATGGTCATTGTAAACTATGACCTTTTTTCCAATCAAATATGTCTGAAATTTTTAGAAAGCAAAAACCACCACAAGTAGCTCTTTTTTATAACTTTATTATTTTTTTGTGCGAGGTTTAAAGCTTTGTCGGCATAGTAGATGGGATACAAGATATTTTATCTTCTTTGGCCTAGGATAGTACCTAATGTGACTCTACTTGCATCACACATTACCTCAAAAGGTGTAGACCAGTCGAGAGACACAATGATGGGCGCTAAAATCAACCACTCCTTTAGGTATTTAAAAGCCTTGAGACAAGCATCGTCAAATAGAAATTTGACCTATTTCTCTAAAATTTTGCACAGAGGATTTGAAATTTTAGCGAAGTCCTTGATTAACCTCATAGAAATACCTGCATGACCAGCAAATCACTGTATGCCTCTAATTGACACTGGCAGTGAAAATTTCTCAATTACCTCAATCTTCACTTTGTCCACCTAAATGTCATGTTTGGAGATCTTGTGCCTTAGTACAATACCTTCTTTCACCATGAAGTGACATTTTTTCTAGTTTAGCACCAAATTACACTCCTTATATCTCTATAACGCACTGGCAAAATAGACCAAACAGTCATTGAATATGTCCTAAGCCACCGATAAGTCATCCATGAATACTTTGATAGTGTCTTCAACTATATCAGAGAATATGGATATCATACATCTCTAAAAGGTGGCATGCATATTGCATAGTCCGAACGACATTATCTTGAATGAAAAGGTCCCATAAGGGCAATTAAAAGTAGTTTTTTCTTAGTCTTTGGGAACAATCATGATTTTATTGTAACCTGAATACCCACTAAAAATATAGTACCAACCCCTGCTTTCTAGTTTGTGCAACTTTTGATCCATGAATTATATAGGGAAGTGGTCCATTTGTGTCCACTTATTTAGATTTCTATAATCCATGCATACTCTTCAACCGATAACTAGCCTCATCGGTACTAATTCATTTTTTTCATTTTGTACCACTATGATTCCCCCTTTATTTCGTATGAATTGAATCACGCTTACCCACTTTCTATCTGCAATGGGGAAAAACACCCCGTCATATAACACTTGACTATCTCCTTTTTCACCATCTCTTTCGAAGAGGGATTTAGTTGCCTCTGGTGCGATATATTAGGAATGTTTTCCAGCTCAAGATGTATTTTTTGTGTGCATAAACTTTGTTCCCCACAATGTCTGCAATGGTTCACCTAATCCCTCTTTTGAATTTCTACAATACTGATGTCAAAGCTTCCACTTGTGCTCCTGCCAAATCTGCCAAAATTATCACTGATAAGGTTTTGTTGGCTCCTAAGAATTCATTCTACAGATGATAGGCGAGGGCCTTCAAATCCAATATTGGTGGATCCTCAATAGATGGTTTTGCAGGTAGTATGGTTCTATTTTTCAAGTCAATATACAACTTCTTAGGGGTATAATTATAAGAACCTATGTATTGACCAGCTTATCATATTCACCTATTGCATCACTTTCAGAGTTTATAATTACTTCTTGTAATTCTTCTACCCCTAGTCTTTCCTCAATAGGTATATCCTTCACAACCATATCATCATCTACTACATTTATCGCTGCCACAACTCTCATATTATCTGGGTATTAGGTTGTCATATATATATTTAACACTATTTGCTCATTATCCCATTTGGATGTGATATCCTCTAGGTAAATATCAATCACCACTCAATCGGTGGACAAGAAGGGTCTACCCAAGATAATCAGAGCTTGGCATCGACTTTGAAATCAAACATCATGAAATATGTCAGATAGGTGAAATATACCACCCTCACTTCTACGTTTTGCAAAATACCCACTAGCTTCTTTACAGATAAATCAACCATCAACAACCTTGCAGATGTAGGCTTTAGTTCTGATACCCCCAACATCTTGTATATCACTAATGGAATAACATTTATTCCTGCACCTGAATTAAATAGATCCTAATTAATGTCATAAATCCTAATAGAATATGGGATAGTGACAACACTTAGGTCCCCCTTTTTTTCTACTAATGGTGCATGAGAATACATTGTCTTATTAGTAGAAGAAAAAAATTCATTAGGTTGGGATTCTCTCCTATTATTAATATCCAAACAATAAAAAAGTGTTGGTGGATTCTGCATAGTGTCACTAGGAAAGCACCTGTCTATCTTTGGGCAAACGTTGTAGAGATTTGTCCATACTACTGCTCCAACTGCTTGATATCATTTGAATGTGACTCAAACTTTTGGGTTAATCTCGAAATATCGGCCTTGAGTTCTTTAACGCAAGTTTTTTGGCTCTCTTGACCCTTTATTAGTTTAGTCAACATTTTTTCTATTCTTGATTCCGCATCTCGTCTACCAGGTGGAATATATTTGTCACTGTCATCATAATAGTCTTGAACTTGATTCTTTTCCCCTTGCGCTCGGAAACCTTCCAATTGATGATCCACATACATTTCCCCTCCTCTAACTTAGAATCATATACCTTAGAAGTTCCACCCTGTTCCCCTACTACATCAACCTTTGCAAAATTTATTATTGGAAATTGTTTGGCCAACTCACCAATATTTGTACTTATAAGTGAAATGTCCTAAGCTACAAAACCCGAAGTTATTCTCCACTTATCGGAAGATCCAATGGAATAAGTGTTAAAACCTATCTTAACCTCTCGAGTTTGCCACCCTCGGTTAGTTAATGAGATCTAATCCATAATACTCAAAGCTATCTCCCTATGTAATCTCATAAAGGATCCTTTGAAGATAGTGTCTACCATTGATCTGGAACTGATTATAGAATATCTCCAACTAGCTTGTCCCTAAAATCCTATGGTTGGGCACCATGCTAAGCTTCTTTTTGAAACAAAACCATGCCCAATGCATAGATTCTGACTGCAACTGCCTATAATTTTAAATCTCATCCTTGAGCTACAATACTTTGGATTAAGTGAAGAACCTATTCAAGAATTTATTGTGTAATTCATTGTATGTAGTCATAGATCCTATTGGAAGTTCCCCCAGCCATAAAAATACTTCTCCAATAAGGAATAAAGGGAACAACCTTAGTCTAAGTGCCACTTAATTTACCCCAAGTCTGGTATATGAAGTACGAATCTCTGGAAAATTTGCCAGATGCATATTTACGTTCTCTGTGGGAAACCTCACAAACACACCCTTTAGGTATAGGAGTTGAATTATAGCACTAGAAATATTAAACTTGACATCAGGAGGTAAATTAGGAGGAATAATGTCTCCAGTCACAACCAACTCAACATATCCCAGTTCTTCTTCATCATCCTCATATGGCTGCACATAATGTTATGCTAGGATAACTTATGGTTGGCTTCCTCTATCTCTATTATATTTTCCACTGAGTGTTGCTTGGTTGTTTGTTGCCTGTCTCTTCATAGCTAACTCTATTTCCTGAGCTATCCACTGATTTTTCTCTACTGCCTCCTATTATTATTAGCTTCAGATAAAATATCACTAATTTATCGATCAATAATATCCTAAACTCCTTCAGAAAGAGAGGAGGTACAACATCACGAACACCTTTAAGAATATCATCTTTTTTCTTTTCCACCATCGAACTAGGTATTTGTAGGATCCTCTCTGAATTCAGATTCTGTGGGAGTAAGGGATTTTCTCTACTTTGTGTGTTAGGTATACACCGCCGGTGTATACCCAACTAAGAATAAAAATAAAAACAAAACCTGAAAATTGCAACAACTTTAAATCACAAATCAACACTATACTACCCGACAATGGAGCCAAAATTTAGTGACGTCCAAGCTACACCTCCACTCTAAAGATGAAATGGTCACTGCCAAATATAGTAACCCAACAAAGTTTGGGTTCGACTCCTAAGGAAATATATAGAATCATGGCTTTCAGCTACTGTAATCAATGAGAGTAACTTGACAAGTAAATGGGGGTTTTGAGTAGAATATCAAACTAGTAGCAAATATCAACTTTAGTTATAATCAGTCATGAGTGAACACTAGGATTGTGTTCCCCTTGTCTTTTCAACTATGTAGGCTTATCGTGCTTTTTAAACCAACCTGATACCCTGAAAGCAGAATCGATAAGTTAGGTACCTTCTAAAGTCTTTTAAATGAGTAGAAGGATTTCACTCTTTACCTTTTGAGTCATAAGATATTGCCTTACTAACCCTTATCTTGATCCCAGTTAACTATTTCCTTTTGAGTCTCTAGTTATTAGATTAAATCTAACCATCTTACGTAGATAAAACCTAGTAGAGTAGATCGATAGTTAAACTCTAAATTACTATTGTCATTATTTTTTTAGTCACTACTCCTCTTTTGGAGTAAGTAACAATAATCTAGGTGGGATCCTAATGTTTGTAATAACTAAGATAACTATTAAAGTAAAGATAATAAAATTCATGCATGGGTCTCGATTTCAAACAACAATGGCACTTTCCCTACTACATCAATCCACAGGGTTTCCATATTCTTAGCTAAGGGTTTTTAAACTCTCATGCTTGCGAAGTAAACAACAAAATTCATGCTTGAAAGCATAAGATTATATAACAATAATAAGAAGTAAAAATCCAAAATTGTAATTGAATTAATCAACTAAAATCAATACGAGAGAATTCGAAGAACAAAACTTAATCTTGGAATAAAAATATATTTGTAACTATCAAGAGTGTATAACTTCTAATAAAAAACACATAAGAGGTATTTATAGTACATGAGAAAGCCCTAAAACCAAAGCATGAACTAAATAAGAGAAAAAAGGGTCGGTGGCTACTTGTGGTCCCTACATGTTATCTGGCCTCAAGCATATATGGTATATTTGGACTGTAGGGTGGGAGAATGTAGTGATCACATGTGCTCGAAACAAAAATATCTGCATGTTATCTCTCAATATTTTGGACTTCTGACACATGCTTTGCCCACATGCGGTCCACATGTTCTAAATACGGTCCGCATATTTACTTAGCATGTGCCGAAAGTTATTTATTAGCTATGTTTCTATTCCATCACATGTTTGGGTCATGAATAATTCAGAAAGTTCCCTAAACATCCATAATTTCTACCATAAGTAGCCCAAAAATACTTTTTTCATCTTTTTCATGAACATAGCATCCAAAATATGATATCCTGCTAAACATACCCAAAATGCATCATATCTAACAAAACAACCTCAGAAACTTACATATTTTTCTTATTTTAAGAGTCGAAAGTGTTATATTTCTATCACACATTAGTTTTTGTGGTGTGAATCAAAAGAGGTTTCTTAGGAGAAAATTAGATGAAAGATTCTTATGATTGTGGCTCATTGACACAATTGTACAACTTGATCATAAGAATGGGACTTGAAATCAGCACTGCAGGATTCATGTATTAGGGAGATGAAATAAGAGTTCCCCATAATCGTGCT
Source organism: Capsicum pubescens (assembly GCA_030864215.1). Classification (NCBI taxonomy): domain Eukaryota; kingdom Viridiplantae; phylum Streptophyta; class Magnoliopsida; order Solanales; family Solanaceae; genus Capsicum; species Capsicum pubescens. Next base: position 189,522,362 of record CM061548.1, read on the forward strand.
TTAATTGTATTATTGTACCATAAGGTCCTAAGAAAAATACTTAGATGTGAGGTTTGCAGAATTTAAAATAAAGAAGGATAAGATGAGCACTTGGCATGATTATTGTTACACCCCATATTTTTAGGCTAGTCATTAAACCATCGTTCCTACATGAATAAGTGATAATCCAAGTGATTCCCATGTGAATATAAGTTTCATTATCTCCATCCTTTTGTTTGATGTGTTTTCGAGGAGAAAAATATTTATAAGAATCACTTCGAACGAAGTTGAGCTTAGAGCATTAGATTCGTCCGAAGTTTGGTATTTGATTATACAAGGGTCTACTTTGATCGTATATAAATTTTATATACATATAATTTTGAAGTTAAAGACCCACCAAAATATATATAATTGAATTATCTTTCCAACGATACTAATTTTGCCTTAATCTGATACCCAAACGAAAAGTTATTGATAATTGAATTAGCTTTCCAACGGCACTAATTTCTCCTTAATCCGATACCGAGCAAAAATTTATGTCATTTTCCGTGTGAGGTAGTAAGCCAACGCGATTGGCATACGTCACGTCGGTCATCGACGCGATTAGCAACGCGACGCGATGGTAATCATGTAACGTAACTGTTTCACATGCTATTTCAGTTCATAAAGGGTCTAGGGTCACTTTGATCACTTTTCCTCACCCAAATCTGCCCATAACACTTAATTTCAGTCCCCAAGAGCATTAGATAAAATATTTTTCATCTATTTTCTCTCCAAGAAAACCCTAGCCCCCTAAAGAACACTAGAAACTTCATTAAATTTTCTTTCAGAAAAGAAAGAACTCAAGTTTTCCAATTCAATAAAGCTTTCAAGATTGTGTTTATCCTCCAAGATTAAAGCTTTAAGGAATGTGGAGTTCATCCATGGGTCCTCTTTCACCCATGGAGCCAAAAACCCTTTTATTTGAATTAAAGAATGGATTTTTCAATGATTATGTTATTTTAGATGTTCAAGAAAGATTGAATTGCATGTTTTATGGTGATTTTAATTAATTTCATCCCACGTTTTATTCCATGCAAGATTTTGAATTCCTTATGCAATGAATTTGAGGTTTACATGCTTTATTCAAGTGAATTCCATGATAGATCCTAAATTCATGATTTTTAGCAACATTCGCATGTCTTAAATTCATGCTTTTCACATGTTTGATGAAATTCACATATCATGTTCAATCAATTTCAAGATGAATCCCCAAGTTATTAATATTACCATGTAACACTAATATTCACCTATGTTTAAGGCATTCTCAGGTTCAAGCTAGTATCTTTACATGAATAATTAAACTCCTATGTCCTATTTCAACCAAATTTCATGTGAATTCCTAAATTCATGATTTTAGTTATGTAATCATGTTATTCTCCCAAGTTTAAGATATTCTCATGTACAATTTCATGATCCCCGTGTGTTTGGTGAATTTTCCCATGTTAAAGTATTAATCTCCATGTTCTTGATGAAATGCCTAAGTAATGGGTTTCTTTAAATAATGCTTACTTATTATGGTCACAAATGCTCTCATGTGTTCTTATTATCTATTCTATCTAGTCATGAGGGTATTGAATACCCAAAATTTAGTTTTTTATCTAGTCACCGGTCAAAATAGAATGATTCCATAGTATCTCGAACAGTAGTATTCTTCTAATCAACAAAATCAGTGTTAGTTCAGTCAAGCCTAGTATAGTCTAGTGATTAGTTCAGTGTTAATTCAGTTGAAAGTAGGATTTAGCATAGAGCAAACCTAGGGATAGGGGCATTCCTTCCAATAGAGGGTTTGACCCTTAGTAGCAGTCCCTGAGTTACAAAACTACATAGCCAGTATAGTGTAAATCGGCTTCTTACCAGTCTAGGGTTGACGTAACCATATACATCTCATGAGTGTTCCTGCCAGATTAGAGTTGACCCAGATACTGTTAGTAACCTGTGGCATGGTGCTAACACCATTCCAACTGAGGTTACCGATTAGACCCTAAATAAATCTATAATTGGGTTATTTCGGTTAGATGATAACTCCCACAGTTTTAGTTTTAGTATTTATTTCAGAACTCAGTTCAGTTTCAGGTTTGCTTTACCATTGCATACAGTTATCAGTTATTTAGTTATCAATATTTCAAGTATTTAAATTTATAGACTATTTCAAAATCATGTTATACTCTTGGTCCTGCATTCTCAGATAATTTAGTTACCATGCATTTATGTTCGGTAATCTCATGTTGCTTAGTTAGTCCTTATCTCATACGCATAGTACTCCATAGTTTCAGTCCAGTTATTCAGATGAAGTACAGTCCAGTCTTATATGACCAGTATTTAGCTATCAGTCATTTAGTTAATTAGATAAGCTTAGCATATGTAATGTTTGGTTCTGTATGTTTAGGTATTCATGCTTAGTATAATTGTATATTCAGACCCTTGAGTTATATCAGTCTCCATCACGTAGTTAAAGACTTAGTATTCATACAGTAGTTATGTTTTACCATATTCCAGCATCAGTTCTACTTATATCATTAAAGTAAAGTTTTATAGAAACTAAGTGTAGACAATCACCATCTTATCAGAGTATGTTTGTCACTCATTCTTTTAGATACTTCAGTTTTCAGTTTATTCCAGCCTTTTGGTGTGTCTACTTACACTTAGCGTGAATGTTTTAAGATTATGTATGAAATTAGTTTTACTTATTGCATTCACCCCCACATACTCAGTACATTCTAAAAGTGCTGATCCACATATATGTCTATGTACTACATTATCTAATAATATATGTACCAATTATAGCCTACACATCATGATCAGGCAATTATAGTTTCCAGCCAACATGTCATGAGTTCTCTTGTTTTGGGAACTCCAGACAGTTTTAGTTCATGTAAAGTTCATTCATTTTTTTCATATATATTGATTAGTGGTAGTTGGAGGCATGTCCCAACTATCTATAGTCAGTGTAGTAGAGGCTTCAAAGATGTCAGTCAGATCCAGTCTTGTAGATTTTAGTTTCTTCCTTCAGTTTTATCATATTGTAAACTTTATCAGTAATGTATTATTCAGATTAATCCATAATTATGTTTTCGTACAACAGAACTTGTTATTTTTCTTTATTATAATTCAGTTGCTTAACAGTATACCAGTTCATGGGTTAGCTTGGAATCACTTGTGGTTCAAAGCACTATATGGCATCCATGGTTTACTCTTAGTGCATTACAAGCTTGGTATCAGAGCATAAAGTTCTAGTGTCCTAGGGTGTCTATGAAGTTGTGACTAGTAGAGTCTTACGAAATGGTATAGAGACATCTATACTTTTCTTTAAGAGGTGTCAGGGCATTTAGGAAATGTTTCCCTTCCTTCATGTGTCAGATCCTACTATAGAAAGGTTCTTTAAGAAACTTACATAGATTCTCATCATGCTCCATTATCATTCATACCAACTCTACCCTGGTTTCGAGGTAACAGATTTACCAAGCTCAAATTTCTATAGGTAGAGCTTTTTTAGATAGGTTCTATAGAAAGTTATGTAATTTCACGCAAGCTAGAAAGTATCGCAGTAGTGATTTTAAGTTCTAGAGTTTGAAGGACTTCATTCATGTTCATGAAAGTTCTACATTGAACCCAAGTTAGATATGCTTTCAAATCTCTTCTCAAAATCCTATGATAGCAAATGATCTAGAGTCAGAATAATGAACCCAGAAGTTTAGCAGTAGTAGAGTTGGGATGGTGTTATCTAGATTAAACAGATTTTGTATCCATGGGGCTAGCTGTATAAAAGTAAATCAGTAGGCTTGAACAATATATGCAAGAATTTAAGTTTATTAATTTAAAATTAAGTATGATAATATGTGTATGATCTAGAGGTGTACCTAAGGTGATATGGGATTGTAGTATTTCTAAGTTTTTAAAGTATGGGTTCTTAGATAGTATCCTTGAGTTGCTAAGTGTGAATGAAGCTAAAAATGTAGTATGTAATATTCTTACCAGCTAAGTTAAGGGTTATAGAAAGTTAAGAGTTGTATTTCAGAAGGAAGTATTAGCAGTGGGTTTTATACTTTTAAATGCAGTCTTTCAGGTGAATTTAGTTTATTGTATTGTTATATTAAGCTCTAGAGTAATATAGTTGCAGTACATTTTAGAGTTATAAGAAAAATGGTCCCATAGACTTAGAGTGATGGCTTAAAGCTAAAGGGGAGATGATAGAACATGTACCCAAGTCAGGCTTTCAAATTCTAGTAGTGATGCTAGAGTATTGTAGAACATCAGTAAGGAGGAGGATTCCCAACCTATTCTTATCCCAGTGCAAGGTTTTTCAGTCATCACGATATCTACTCATGCCTTACATGTTATCCCTATGATCACAACTCATATTCATATGCTTTACAGAAAAATCATGTACGCTTCTAGTTCCTAGTATTACGAGTTCTAGTTAACTTAGCAATATGAATCATATTCCATGACATCATGAACTACAAACTCAACTTATGCAGCTCATGACTCATGTACTAATGTTTTACAGTATGTTCAGGTCCAGATACTCATGCTACACTTCTAATGATCAGAAAAATTCATTTTATTTCATGTATGTCCGTAGTTTAGCACTCTTTGATGAATTCATGGTTTTGATACTCTATTCCTCAGGCCTCAGTTAAGTGTCAAAGTTATCCTTTCATGCTTCAGGTCCTCATATTCTAAGTTTTAGTGACCTCTCCTTATGTCATGATTAGTTAAAATTCTATGTGTGTTTCTTTGGCTAGTGCGTGAATGTTTTAAGGATAGAGGTTTAGAGAAAATGAGAAAGTTGCTTTTGTGGTTGTTTGCCTACAAGTCCATGTGTGGTTATGAAGATAGGCTTGAATGTCATGTTGGTGTACAAGTGGAATATATAGTTAAGTATAAGCTTTCTGTATAATTAAATCCATATATCCAGCAATCCAGTCTAGCAGTCAGACAGACAAGTTCCTATGGCTTTCTATCTTTCCATCTAGTCATACTATTCGAAATTCTCATGAACATGGCTATTCCAAGTGGTAATTCATTTGAATCCTTGTAATTTGTTTTTCATCTTAGTTTATGCATCATGCATTAGTTTTAGATCCCATATATTTAGTCATGATTCAGTCCATAAGTATCCCTTGCATCATCTCAGTCTTTTCTTAGTATTTCAGCCAAGTCAGTATCATTCAGGGGACTAAGTATCCCAAGGGGAAGATGTATTGTAATACCCCGAGTACTCATGTCCTAACCTTTGATTTTTCTTAAAAAAAATAGGATCTATCTTTAAGTAATGGTTACTCAGCAGTTGACTCTGTCGTTTCTATCTCAACCTTATAATTATTCTCATATCATTGCATGTATTCAAGAAATCAGTTCATTTCATGATATATAGTTCATGTATCATGTTTCAGAATCAGCTATACAATCATGTTGCAAGTCATGGATGTTTTGAATATGATCTCAGTTACCTTTGTACAGTACTCTCAGTCTAACTAGTCTCATTCGAGGACAAATGTTCCCAAAGGGGAGATAATGTAATACCCCGTATTTTTAGGCTAGTGTTTGAACCATCGTTCCTACGTGCATAAGATATAATCTAAGTGATTCCCATGTGAATATAAGTTTCATGATCTTTATCCTCGTGTTTGATGTTTTTTCGAGGTGAAAAACGTCCATAAGAATCACTTAGAACAAAGATGAGTTAGAGCCTTTGATTCGTCCAAAGTTTGGTATTCGATTCTACAAGGGTCTAATTTAATGTGTATAATTTTTTATATACGTTGAATTTTTCAGTTCAAGACCCACCAAATTATATATAATTGAATTATCTTTCCAACGATACTAATTTTTCCTTAATCCAATACCCGAGGGAAAAGTTGTGGCATTTTTCGTGTAAGGTAGTAAGCCGACGCAACGCGTCATTCATCGATGTGATTAGCGACACGACGTGATTTCAATCACATTACAAAACTGTTTCACATGGTATTTTAGTTCCTAAAGGGTCTAGGGGCATTTTGGTCACTTTTCCTCACCCAAATTCGCCCATAACACTTAATTTTAGCCTCCCAAGAGCATTAGATACATTATTTTTCATCTTTTTCTCTCCAAGAAAACCTTATCCCCTTCAAGAACACCAAGAACTTCATCAAATTTTCTTCAACAAAAGCAAGAACTCAAGTTTCCCAATTCAGGAAAGCTTTCAAGATTGTGTTTCTCTTTCAAGATTAAAGTTTTAAGGTTTGTGTGAGTTCATCCATGGGTCCTCTTTCACACATGGAGCCAAAAACCCTTTTATTTCAATACAAGGATGGATTTTTTGATCTTTATGCTATTTTAGATGGTCAAGAAAGATTGAATTGCATGTTTTCATGGTGATTTTAATTAATTTCATCCCATGTGTGATTCTATGAAAGATTTTGAATTCCTCAAGCTATGAAATTGAGTTTTCCATGCTTTATTCAAGTGAATTTCATGATAGATCCTATATTCATGAATTTTCGCAACATTCCTATGTCTTAAATTCATGCTTTCCACATGTTTGATGAAATTTCCATATCATGTTCAATCAATTTCAAGATGAATCCCCAAGTTATGAATTTTGCCATGTTACTCTAATATTCACCCATGTTTAAGGCATTCTCAGGTTGAAGCTATGATCTTTACATGAATGATTAAACGCCTATGTCCTATTTTAATTGAATTTTATGTGAATTCCTAAATTCATGATTTTAGTTATGTAATCAAGCTATGCTCCCGTGTTTAATATATTCCCATGTCCAAGATCATGATCCCCATGAGTTTGGTGAATTGACCCATGTTAAAGTATTAATCTCCATGTTCTTGATAAAATTCCCAAGTGATGGGTTTCTTTAAATAATGCTTACTTATTATGGTCTGAAATTCTCTCATTTGTCCTTATTATCTATGCTATTGAGTCCTGGGGGCATTGAAAACCTAAAATTTAGCTATCTATTTAGTCTCCAATCAAAACAGAATGATTCAGTAGTATCTCAAACAGTAGCATTTGGTTAGTCAATAGAATTAGTATGAGTTCAGTAAATCCTAGTAGAGTCTAGTGATCAGTTAAGTGTCGATTTAGTTGGGAGTAGGATTCAGTCCTGAGCGAACCCAGGGATGGGTGAATTCCTACCAGCAGAGGGTTTGACCCTTAGTAGCAGTCCCTGATTTGAAGAACTACGTAGCCAGCATTGGGTAAATCATTTTCCTGCCAGAATAGGGTTGATGTAACCATATACATCTCATAAGTCTTCCTGCCAGATTAGGGTAGACCCAGCCACTATTAGTAACCTGTGGCACGGTGCTAACATCCTTCAAACTGGGTTACAGTTGGACCCTAAATCAGTATATAATCGGGGTATATCAACTAGATGATAACTCCCATAGTTTTAGTTTCAGTATTTAGTTCATAACTAAGTTCAATTTAAGGTTTTCTTGGTCATATCATAAGTTATCAATTATCAGTATTTCAGTATTTCAGTTTACAAACTATTTCAGAATCAAGTTATATGCTTGGTCTTGCATTCTCAGATAATACAGTTTCCATGCATTTATGTTCGGTTCTCTTATTGTTTAGTTAGTCCTTATCTCAAATACATAGCACTCCATAGTTTTAGTCCAGTTATTCAGACTAAGTGCAGTCCAGTCTTACATGACCAGTATTCAGCTATCAGTTAATCAGATAAGTTTAGTATATTTCACGTTTGGTTCTGTATGTTTAAATATTAGTGCTTAGTATAATTGTATATTCAGACCCTCGAGTTATGTCGATCTCCATCATGTAGTTATAGACTCAGTATTCATACATTATCCATGTTTTACCATATTCCAACATCAGTTCTACTTATATCATTAAGGTAAAGTCTTATAGAAACTAAGTGTAGAGAATCACCATCTTATCAGAGTATTTTTGTCGCTCATGCGTTAAGATATTTTAGTTTTTAGTTTATTCCAGCCTGTTGGTAATTCCACTAACACTTAGCATACATGTTTTAAGATAACGTATGAAATCAATTTTACTTATTGTATTCACCCCCGCATACTCAGTACATTTTAGAAGTACTAATCCACATATATGTCTATGTGATACATTATCTTATAATGTAGGTACCAGTTATAGCCTACAGATCATGATTAGAGAATTACAGTTTTCAGCCAGTAGGTGATGAGTTTTGTTATTTTGAGAACTCCAGAGAGTTTTAGTTCATGTACAGTTTATTTTTTTTCATATGTATTGATTAGTGGTAGTTGGAAGCATTTCCCAACTATCTATAGTCAATATAGTAGAGGATTCATAGATGTCAGTCAGAGTCAGTCATGTAGATTTTAGTTTCTTTCTTCAGTTTTATCAAATTGTAAACTTTATCAGTAATGTATTTATTCAGATTATGTCGTGATTATGTTTCTACACAACAAAACTTGTTATTTATTTTATTATAATTCAGTTGCTTAACAGTATGCTAGTTCATGGGTTAGTTAGGGATCACTTATGGTTCTAAGCACAATGTAGCGTCCAGGGTGTACCCTCGGGGAATTACAATTATGCCTAGAAACCATGAGATCATATTGAGTATCGGCCAGGCCTAAATATGAACATGTCAACAAACAAACCACGAGCACCTAGGATGATCGTCAAATCAAACGTACCTTTCCTCCAATGTTATCAACTCATATTTCTTATTTTTTTAATATAGGGTTTGTTTACTCTATAAATACTCTGTTTCATTTATTGTATAGTTTTACATTCTATTTTTACTTTCAGGCATATTATTAGTTTTTCAAGTATGAACATCAATTTTTGGGATTTTAATTTAAAGTGATATCTTGGAGTTTTTCATATTCTTATAGTAATTTCAAGATTATGTTTTCATATCAAAATTTTTCTTGTGTTCTTTAAGTATGAGTGGGGTTGTGGGAACCATGGTGTATTAATAAAGTAGGATTCGTAGTATAGAATAATCTTGAACTAATATTTATATATGGATTGTTGTTTCCTTGGGTTTTATTGCTCTATGATGGTGCACAATATTAGCAGTAACCTTAAATACTATAGATAGGAAGAAGGGAATAAATAATAAAGACTTGGATCTACCAACCTCCACTTAATAGCTTTAGCCAATAATCTAGAATAGCTATTTGAGATCCAAAATAAGGGCTAGTAACATAAACTCAGGAGAAGAAAAAACATACTTGAGGATACCACTTAGACAAAAGTGTAAAGATGTTCTCAATACACATAACCTATCACTTCTACATTCCGAACATCAAGAGAAGTTACAACATATGAAGAACCTACAGAGTTATGAAGTTATTGGAGAACACGATCCTAGTATTTTTCTCATATTTTTTAAAAATCCAATAAATCAACAAATATTACTAGTGAATTATTTATTTACAAATCCCCCTCATTAACTGAAAATTATTATCGATTGCCTCGATATCAATCCTAATTTATATGTCAACCTATTCTTTGTAGAATCGACCCCAACCTAGTTGGGTTCTGTATTTGTTCAACGATCGCTTTATGATTTTTTAGAGATGTAATTTGGGTGACATCAATGTTGTCTTCATTTGCATATATTTAGAAATAGACTTGTATATTTATAGTTAGTTAGTACCACTACTATATTAGTAGCTCTTGTACTAGTGACACCAATTCTTGGGGATTATTTTGTATATTATGTTCCTTTTTTTGCAACTTGTGGACCCTTATTATATGTACTTATAAATATATAGACCACTCATGTTTTTGTTCTTCATTTTAGTTGTTAGCTATTACTTTTTTGTATAGTCAGGGTTGGCTTATTTACTGGAGGGTTATATTTGGTGCCATCATGGATCAATTTGGAGTTATGATAGATTGGTATTAGATCATAAGTTTGCCATTTTTTTCAATACAAAATGAAATGTCCATTAGTGTCCCATGGATTCGTATGATGTTGTTCATATCCTATCTTTAGGAGGCTATAGGGCATTTTTTGGGAATTCCATTCTTTGACTCCATATCGTGAGTTCTTCTTGCTATCAGTTCCTTATATCTTATTTGTTTCACTCTTTCCTAAATATTTAGAATGAGGTCTTCAATAGGAAAGGGAAAATACCATGGACTTATAGCTAGGGCTCCAACTAGAGGCAGGGTAAAGTTTGACCTAGAGGTTGAGGTTGAGCATAAGCTACAACACCAGCTTAGGGTTAGATAAAGCACCATCACTAGATCTAGAGACGGTGATACAGGATCTGCTTCCATATATAAAGGTCATAGGGCTAGCCTAGGTCCCAAAAAGGTTTACTTCTAAACCTATACTTTAAGATAATATGGTAAAGCTTTTATAATTTCTTGAGGGTATGTGATAGACAAGGGTGTTTTCCAATATTTCTACCAATCCTTAGGCTACAGTTGAGGTATGAACTTCAACCTAAGAAGTTACTCAGGGTATTTTTGATGTATAAGAGTAGCCTATTATCATATCTCCTTGATTAGATATATTTTTAGGGTTGATTATTACTTATTCCATCGTAGATATACCAATGATGCCCTTTGAGGAGCGAACAATGTTAGGCTATTTTATATGGTTGATCCCCCCTCATTTTTATGTGTTTTGGGGAAGGATGCTTATAAGTTCATTGTGAGCTGTTGATATGCTATAAATTTATGGAATTTATGATTCTTAAAGTTGGAGAATATGTAGGTACATAAGTCTATTTTGTTATATTTAATGTGTTTTTGGAGTGACATTGTAGAAAATCATGTTTTGGATGCTAAATAGAAGAAAAAAATGTTTTTGAATGTTAATTGGAAGAAAAAAAGGGTTTTGGATGCTAAATTGAAGAAAAAGATGAAAGTTAGTGTATTGGGCTACTTACTTTGGCATCTATAGGGAGTATATGCCACTTACCCGAAATCTGTGACAAAAGTATGTACCAAAACTTAAAGTCTAGAGGCTCGAGAGTAGGAAAAAGAGAACCCTGTCAGTTATAAAGGACATATATGGTCCATAAGTAGCATATACAGTCCGTACATAGCCAAAGTATGTGACAGAGTTCAAGATATAGAGAGTTGCAGCAGCAGGGAAATTTTTTTGGCACATACTTATGCCTCATATGGTCTACACGTGCTACATACTGATTGTTTGTGTCTTAAGTAAGTGGCCTCCGAAGGGGATTTTTTGGATCATTACGAAATTATTTCCTAGGGTTTCCATGTAACCTAATTACACTCTGATGATGTTTTTTGTCATTATTATGTTTGTTTAGTTAAGTTTCCTACTTTATTTAGGATTAAATTTCTAGTGTTTCATGAAATCTATAATTACCCTCTAGACTTTGTTTAGTAGGGAGTGAAGGGAGGAGGTGAGAGAGAGACCCTTTGGGGCTAACTCTACATACCATATACTCGTGTAACCATTATTTGATATTGTCCTTGGTGTTTTTGGTATTTTATTTAATCTAAGACTTTGGTTTTTCTTTTTTCATTATTGTGAGATTGATTATTTGATTTTGTCTATGAAACCAATAAATTCTCTCATAACTATAAGCAGCTAATTCCATTAGCTAGGATTGTGGGAACCCTGTCGGATTAACAAAGTATTAGAAGTGTCAAGTCATTCTAGATAAAGATTCTTGCATGAACTATGGTTTTCTTCATACTTATTTATCTCTTAGTTGTGCCCACCATTGTGATCCATCTTGTATTCACTACGATCCTAAGAAGGAGGTAAAGATTGGGAAAAGAAGATCATAATAGTCATATGGGTTTAACTACCAAAATAAGCTTACGTACACTATCTTCTTAAGATGGTTAAAATTTATTTATTCAACTTGAGACTGAGAGGAGATAGTTGAAACTGGAGTTCGAGGCAAGGGTTAGTAAGGAGTTACTCTAAGACCTAGAGGACATCAGTGAAATTCACCAAAGTATGCTGAGAGGCGGTTGGTGATACATAACTTGCTAGATTCTACATACAAGGTATCAAAATAGTTCAACAACACATAATAAATCTACAAAGTTAGAAGAACAAGGGAATTCAAGCCTAGTGTTTGTCTAAGATTGATTACAACCAAAAGCACCCAAATCTTGTATATTTTTTTCTAGATACTACAAATTCGCCCCCCGCCCTTTTTATTTTCCACTCTGCCTAGTGATTTTAATAAGTTAAAGTAAGATATCTAACGTAATCATTATGGGATCAACCCCAACCTAGTTGGGTTACTATAGTTTGACTACGGCCACTTTATCCTTTTAAGGAGGGGTAGTTTGGGCATTGTCAAATTTTGGCATCATTGTTGGAGTGTACAATTTTGAAAGTGTTAATTTAAATTGTTGGAGTCAATTATTTTTATTTTTTTTGGTTTATTTGTTATGTTGTTCCTCTTCTTGACATGACAACTTTGCTAGAGAAAGTATGGTGTGATAAAGAATTTCTTATTATTGACCCATTTCTTTTGATATGGTACGGTATTGTAAGAGTGAGGCAAATATAGTGTGTTAACACAAGGATAGTCTGACGGAATCAATAACACACCTTGTCCACGATAATAATGAGCTTATTCAAAAGGTTGATAGGTTTGGCTTTGATATTTACACTTACAAGTAGAGTTGGATGCAAAAATTGTTGCATTTAATGCCCAAAAACTTAGTTATGGGTGGTGTGAGACTGAATTTTTTTTGAGAAGATGATATTGAAGCATTCAAAAATTGCTCATACTCTTATAGATAATGTCATTGTTAAAGACAACAAAGTAGAGCTATGTGTGGATGTAAATAAGAATGCAATTCCTATTTTGGGTGTAATAGACCCCATTCTAAGCATTTTTCCACATTGTGTTTGGATAGTCAGATCTTGATTGAGCCATCCAAACCTGAAGAATAGTGCAAAAAAGAGGAAAGATATGTGTATATTCTTGAATTTATTGATCCAGAATCGTAGAATCACATTCCTCATAGAAGGGACAAGAAGAGCAACAGGCCACATCTATTTCTTGGGTTCTTTATTCTTATACCACTGTCTCGTGATAATAAAAGGAAATTCGAAAAACAATTAGGGGTATAATTCATAAGTTCAAAGTGGAAACAAAAAATCGAGAGCCAACTTTTAGGCTACCTTGATAAAGTTTGAGTAGTCAAAGTACTCATAGGTTTGTTAAGGAAGTCTGAGTACCCCACCAAGCCTCATCATGTCATGACGTGAAATTGGGCGCTGCATGGGAGATAACCCAATGTATTTTATTATTGTATGTGTGTTGATATGATTGACGTCGAATCTTCACACCTATGGTGCCACAGTTATGTCACTAACTCTCTAATTTTACAGTGGCCTAATGCATTGGGGACAATGCATGGTTTTAAGTTAAAGAAGGGGATTTTTGTGGGTCTTGATGTCCTCTTAAGTTTTTTTTCTTGTGACTCTTTTCCCTAAATTTTTTCCTAGTAGAGCTGGAATGTTTAGGAGTATTGTGTCTTTTCTCGTGATGTTTTCTGTTTAACTAGGAAAAAAATAAGTATCTAGGGTAGTTGACATGTTTTTTTTTTATTTTTGCGAAAATGAAACCCCTCATGATAACCCTCCAAATTTTTTTTAGAACTATATGAATGTATATATGTATGACCATTATGGATCTAGTAATGGCATTAGAATTAGGGACATGATAATCATAGCTAACTTGTGCATGAACCGAACAGGTGGTAGCTTGTGATGTGACCATGTGCCATGTGTGTGTGAGATGCTAACAAGTTCCCTTTGTGTTTTAAATCCAGAACTTTCCCGTCTAGTCTTGCCTAGGTTGTAGGATAATCGGTTAGGAGAGAATCATAGGTTATTTTTTTATTTTAGTCTATTTTTATCCTAAATAACCTTCCAAATGTGAAATAGTATCCCTTGATCCCTATTTTTGAGCTTATAGCCTATTTTTGTTTTTACACCTTTCACCTTCCCATTTGTGTTGCATTGAACCTATTTTGGTCGTGGTCCTCCTTGGACATTATGCACCTCAACTCAAGCAAATAGCCTAAGTAGAGGGTGGATACCATAGGGGTGCATGATGTAAAGTGGGTATGAAGAAGAGTAAAATAAAAAAATTTAGTAAGGATGGGTGAGATAGAAAAAGGAAAAAGAATAAAAGAAAACAAAAAGAATGGATAAAAGAAACCACACCAACCTAAATGCGCATTAAAATTAAAAAGGAGAAATAAGGGCGAAAATAAAAAAGGAGGTTGGTTTATAAGTGGACCCCAAAGTAAGTGTAGTGACAAGGAGGTTGAGTCACTAACTATATATATATGTAGCAGATAAAAGTCTATAGTGATCCTAACTTGAATATCTGAAAACTAAGGTAAAGAAAATAAGGGCAAACCTATGGTATTTGATGAACATTAATTGGAATTTCTCTTGTGAGTTTGTGTGTATCTTGACTATCCCTTCATTGACATGCATGATTTTATATGAGTTATTGGGACATCTTTGTTTTGAGGACACATGGGTTGTATTGCTAGCTGCTTACTTATTTGGGTAGTATAACTTATATATATGCATGGTTTTCTGTTCCAAATATAATGCCATGGTTTGATTTCTTTCTGTCACATTGATGTGCTTTATGTATAGACACAGTTAGATTTTTATGTGTTGAACTTGGAAAGGGTAATGTGTTTTCGTAACACCCTAGATTTTTGCCTCTGAAAATTTTTAGAGTTTTGAGCTCATTGTCCAGGGTATGACTTAGGTGACGAGTCGTGAAGACTACTCATGAGTCGTATGGGTCCAATAATTGTCGGAACAGTAAGTTGTCTATGGTTTCTATTAAGGCCAAGACTTGGACCTCATGAGTCGTAAGCTGAGGTCATGAGTCGTGGGGTGGGACTTATGACCAAACCAGTGAGATGGCCCAAGGTTGTTATCTTGGTAACGACTAAGACTTCACTAGTCATAGGGACTGGTCACAAGTCATAGGGTGTAAATCATGACCATACCAGTAAGGATATCCTGAGTCACTGTCTAGACAATGACTCTAGGCAATGACTCGTACCCAATCAACACGAGTCGTGATGTGACTCGTAACGACTGGCGATAGTTTTTATTGTGTCTTATTTAAGGGCACTTTGGTTATTTCTCTCTTTTCACAGTTGTAACCCACGACCTAAAATACATTAAGGGACCCCTTAACTCCCCATTTCCCAATCTTAAAATACTTTAAACTCTCTCAGATCCATAAGTCAAGAACAAGCTACAGTTTCTAAGGAATTGGCTTCTAGAGCTCCAATTGGTGATTTCCCTACAGAATTCTCAATACATTAAGACATATTTCTCTTCCCTAAACTCTTTTTATTAAAAGGCATGTGTTTCATGATTAATAATATGAATTTAAATATGGATTTTTATTAGGTTGAGGGTTTTTGAATGATGGTCACTTGAATAGGTTTTTCATGGCTATAATGCTTTTTGTTATGCTTTATTTATGTATTTTAAAACCTGTTGGGGTTAATTTGTATGGTGAATGGGATGGGGGTCGAGTTATTCCCCCAAAGTCATGATTTTTGGTATTGGAATTGGTTTGGATATTGGGTAACCTCAACCCACTTGTATAATTGACTTTGAAATATGGCTAATCACATCATTTGTCATACTTTCCCAAAACATTGCATTGCATAAATGGTTAAACGGATAAAAACTACTTTGAAAGAATTGTTTGTCATGTTTTTTATCATAAACTAGAAACTCGAGGTTCGGGGCATCCCCCCAAACTAATTTGATAAACTAAAGAGAGAGTGGAAATCTCCCAAGTTAATGGATAATTCAAATGGCATGATAATAATATATTGCAAGTATAATTGGTATGATGATACCAATGGTATGTGCCTTAATGAATGGTCTTGGGTTTAATGAATAGAAATGTGTAAATATTTTAATTCATCTTAAATGGGGTTGTGTAGCTAGCCGTGAAGGTGGAGGTACTGAGGGACTAATATAGGAAACCCGCATTTGCCTATGTGGGAGTTGGTCTTAATGACCATGTGCATGTGCCACACTTTAAACATATATTTGTATCCAAGATTGACGTGGGGTTGGGGCATTCCCTTTTCTTTCTTGAAACCTATGGTTAGTGCGACTAACACCCACTGGGGCCCTTTCGGTGAGGGGAGTCAGACCCATATAGCTCGTGGATTCCTTTTTATAACGGTTGATTCTACACAGTCCAGGATAATGTCTTAAACTTCATTCTAAACCTTCTTATTTATCCTATCATATTATATATATATGTATATGATTGTGTGCATATGGTTTTGGAATGATTTTGGACTGATTGATGATGTCATTATTTTATCCCTTCCTTGAGTTATATGCTAGTGCTCAACTCGCTAACTGTCCTCGGGAACTATATCCCTAGGTGATGCAGGTGATAACGCTCAAACTATACCTCTCTTATGAATATGTAAGTGATCGTTGCCAATATATAACCCAACTAGGTTGGGTTTGAATCCCACAGGGAATATGGTGTGAATTTGAGTTATCTGAGGATTAATCAACTGATAGTTATCAGTTTCCTTTGAATGGGGTTTTTTGGAAAGGTAACAAATAATTACTTCTCAATTCAGTGTTTGAAATCAATATAATAAGGAAAACCAGATTTATGTTCACTATGGGTGTTGGGATTTGACAGACGCTAATAACGGTTCAAGATTCTTGTGGTAGGTAGGAATAACAGACTATCCTTGTCGAAGTTATGTTTAAATATTTCTCAACCTATTTAGACATTTAACCACCTAATTCTCGCGAACTTAGGGAATTTATATTTTATAACAGGATGTTATCTCAAGTTAATTAATCGTGTTACAACATTAATTATTAAATAGAAGTTTGATGCTTCCAAGTCCCTGTTGATAATTTACTTCTTACTAGGTTGATTTCTTATCACAAGCAAATCACTAGTAAGCAAGGCCTATTGTTTGCAACCAATAGTCAGAGTATAAAATAATGGAATTAACAAGAAGTTTCTACCACCATTAGAATCTTGAACACTTAGTTACGTTACAAACCCAAACCCATAGATCCCACAACTCGGGTTAAGGGAATTTAGCTACTCATAATAAAATAATCAAGACAACAAGTTGAATTCATAGTTTGATATATGAACTTACAGCAAGATGAATAGAAACAAGTGTTTCTCATATTTGATTCATAGTAGAAAATTCAACACAATTGTAATAATCTCTCAAAAAATAATTGTAATGTTCAAGTCAGAAAACTAGAGAGAAGAGATTCTCAAAACGTCAGTTCCCCCCTTCATTAGAAAACCCTAACATATGCTTTAAATACTTTATCCTAATTATGGAAATAAAATCATAGATCACAGTATTTTCTCGGACAGGCGACGACGTGTGTGACGGCTTATCAGGAGTCTGACGAATTATCCAGAATTTCATCAGCTCCTCTTCACTTTTGACAATCTTTGCCTTAGGTTGAAAATGAGACGTGATGGATTATCAGACATGTGATGACTTATCAGAATTATCGTCTCTTCTTCACTTCAAATCCCATTCCCTGCCTAAGCCTAACAACAAGCCTGACCGCTTATCACACTTCTGATGGCCTATCATAGATGTCGTCATGAATTCCAACTGAAGCTGATTTTCAGTCTAAGGCTAACGACAACTCAAATAGTTTATCACAAGGATGACGACTTATCAGATAGGTCGTCAACTGTACTTCCCTCTCTACTTGCTCAGAAATCAACTCTTTTACTTCCATTATTGTTGGTTCTCTTGCATCTTGACTTTTACTAAAATATCAAACAAAAAACAATCAGAAACGACAAAAGTTGCTTAAGACTTTGCAATTATTCTTAGTTAAAACACTTAAATGTGTTAGCATATGCTCACACATCAACACCCTCAACTTAAAATAATTGCGTGTCCTCAAGAAACTAAAACACAACCAAGTGGATACAGAGTACATTCGGCAGTCAACCATCCATAGTATCTCAAAACATCTTCACCATCTCCAAGGTCAATTATTTTAAAGACAACAACTATGCATATTATTGAAGAACAACAATGTGGCAGACAAGAATCAAGCTATGACATCAATTCAGTAACGATAACCATGCATGTACCAAGATTATACTATCTAAACAAGTTAGCAACTAGCAACGTAACCAGTGTGTCCTCACTACAAACAAGTCCCACTCAACTTATATCAGACATCACATATGTAACCATGAGGACAATCAAAAGGCACTCACTCTCAGAATGAAGTTCCAATCAATGTATGCCAAATACCATAAGCTTGCCCTTATTTTCATTACAAAGATTTTCAGACAGGTCAGCTAGGATCACTATAGGTCTTCTCTTTGGGTTGTAATGTAGGCTACGGGTTGGTATAATACTAGATGATATTTAAAGTGACTAAGCCTTCTTGACATTACACTAGCTTCTAGGGTCTCACTTATTAACCTTTTTCGATTCTTCTCTTTTCTTGATTACACATATTTAGAATGAGTGCGGTCTTTTCTATAATCACGTCTTCTTTTTTACAACTTTTCTTTTCTTGTTCTTTTCCACCGCACCCAGCATTTTATTCTTTTATTTTATTCTACCTTTCTTCATACTCATTTTACAACACGCACCCCTATGATAACCACCCCCAACTTAGGCCATTTGACTAAGTTAAGGTGCAAAGTGTCCAAGAAGGACCAAGGGCCAAAATAGGTTCATTATGATATAAGATGATAGGTATCATAAAAAAATAGGCTATTTAGGCTAAAAATAGGGATCAAGGGATATTATGCATATAGGAAAGGTCATTTAGGCTAAAAGTGGCTAATATCAAAATGACTTATGATCCTTTCCTAACCTTTATCCTTCAATCTAGGTAAGACTAATCGGGAAAGTTCTTGATTCAACATATAAAGGGAACTAAGTAGGATCTCACACGTACATGGCACACAAGTATATAACAAGTTACTACTTATCCAGTTCATGAATTGTTTAGCAATGATTATCAAGTCACTAGAGCTGATACCATAACAAGATGCACAGTGGTTACAATTAGTTGCAAAACACACAGTTAAACAATTAGACCATTTGAGAGGTGTTTACAAAATAATAAAACCACATTAACTACCTCAGGTACTTGTATTTCTCCTAGTCAACTGCAAAATGTTACAACAAAAACTCACCCTACACCCTCAACTTAAAATTAAAGAAAAACTAAACTAAGGGTTAAGGTATACTTGGACTAGCTTAAGCATGGGGATCATGGGCTGCCTCCAATGTAGTGCCTAATTTAACGTTTCAGAATGACTCAGGTATCTTGATTACTTCAGCCTTCATCGAGACAGATAGTAGCAATACTTTTCATCGAGTTTTTTGGACCGATATAAAGTTTGACTCGTTGCCCATTAACCTTGAAGATGCTGCTGTCTTCATTTTCAAGTTCTACTACTCTAGATTATTAGACTTGACTAACTCAAAAAGGGCCTGACTACTTGGATTTAAGCTTACTTGGGAACAGTTTGAGTCTGGAATTGAACAGAAGCACCAAGTCACCTTTTTGGAAATCTCATTTCTCAATCCTCCAATCATGATACTTCTTCATCTTTTCTTAGTATAGGTCTGCTCTTTATTATTTCGTGAGATAGAATTCATCCATCTCATTCAGTTGTCCCAGTCTTAGCTCAGCTGCCTCCTTCCAATTCAAATTTAACCTTTTGAGTTCCCATAAATCCCTGTGCTACAACTCTATTGGTAAGTAGCATGCTTTTCCATAAACAAAATAGAATTGTGACATTCTAATGGGTGTCTTGAAAGTGGTTCGATATGCCCACAAGGCATCATTGAGCTTTTGAGACCAGTCTTGCCGACTAACGTTCACCATTTTTGATAGGATGGCTTAAATCTCTTGATTTGACACCTCTACTTGCCCACTAGTTTATGGGTGATATGGATTGGCTACTCTATGTTGTTTCACCCCATATTTAGCTAAGGAAGCTCAAAGCACTTTGTTGCAAAAATGAGATCCTTCATCGCTTATAATGGTACATGGTACTACAAAGCGACAGAAGATGTTCTTCTTGAGAAAATAAACAACCCTACTTCATCCCATATGAGTTTACAAAAGGACCCATAAAATCGATGCCCCAGACGTCAAACAATTCCACTTCAAGGATCTTAGTCAAAGGCATCTCATGTATTTTGGAGATCGACCCCTAACTCTAATATTGGTCATATTTCAGTACAAACTCGTGAGCATCCTTGAACAACGTTGGCCAATAGTAGACACTCTGCAACACCTTCATAGACATTCGGTCACCTGCATGGTGACCTCTAACTGGGGAAGCATGACATGCTTCCAATATTTACAATACATCAACTTTTGGTACACATCTCTTTATAATATTATTAGCACATCGCCAAAAAAGATATGGCTCATCCTAGAAGTAATGTGTCACATCATAAAGGAATTTCTTTCTTTGATGGAAAGAAAGGTTTTCTAGAATGACCTCACTCACAACATAATTTGCAAAATTAGCGTACCAAGGAATTTTCTCCATAGCAGCATCCAAGATCTCCTCATCATGAAATGCTTCATTTATCTCTATTTCATCACTAGCTGCCTGCTCACATTCCATTCTAGATAGATGATCTGCAACTTGGTTTATGCAACCCTTCCTATCTTTTACTTCAAAAACAAATTCTTGTAGCAACAATACCCATCTAATCATCCTTGGTTTTGCATCCTTCTCAGCCATCAAATACCTTAAGGCTGCATCTTGGTCCCAAGAAGGTAAGCCCTGAATTTCTCAAAAGCATACACTACAGTCAATAGTTCCTGTTCAGTGATGGTGTAGTTCTTTTGCACTCCATTCAATGCTTTGCTGGCATAATATATTGGATGAAATAGTTTGTCCTTCTTTTGTCCCAATACATCTCCAAGGGCAATACCGCTTGCATCACACATGATCTCAAATGATTTTGACCAGTCCAGTGCAACAATGATAGGGGCCTCGACCAGCTTCTTTTTAAGGCATTCAAATTCCTTCAAGCAATCATCATCGAAGGAGAACTTCACTTCTTTCGCCAAAAGTTTGCAAAGTGGATTTGCAACCTTCGAGAAGTCTCTTATAAATCTCCGGTAAAAGCTAGCATGTCTAAGAAAACTATGCACTCCCTTCACTGAAATGGGAGGTGGTAGTTTCTCGATAACGTCAACCTTGGCTCGATCAAACTCTATCCCCTTTGCTGAAATTTTGTGCCCGAGAACGATGCCCTCCTTTACCATAAAGTGGCATTTCTCCCAATTAAGCACCAAATTGAATTCAACACATCGTTTCAAGGCCATACTCAGGTTTGTCAAACACAGATCAAACACCACAGAGAAATCATCCATGAACACCTCTGAGGTGTCCTCCACCATATCAGATAAAATAGATATCATGCACCGTTGAAAAGTAACGGGTGTATTACATAGCCCAAAAGACATCCTCTTAAATGTAAAGTTGCCATATGGGCATGTGAATGTCATCTTATCCTGATCTTCAGGAGAAATACAGATCTAGTTATATCCAGAATAACCATCCAAGAAGCAATACCATCCCCTTCCAGCCAATCAATCAAGTATTTGGTCCTTAAAGGGCATCGGGAAGTGGTCTTTCAAAGTCCATGAGTCTAGATTGCGGTAGTCCATGCAAACTCTCCACCCATTCATAGGCCTGAGTGGAATCAACTCATTCATTTCATTTGCAACAACATTTATGCCCCCTTTTTTGGGCACGCATTGAACTGGGCTCACCCATTTACTGTCATAAATTGGGTAAACCACTCCTGCATCCAACCATTTAATAATTTTCTCTTTAACCACCTCTTGCATTGATGGATTAATACGGTGCTGGTCCTTGATAGTTGGAGTACAATCTTCCTCTATTTGTATTTTATGCGTGCAGATGCTAGGGGGAATGCCAATAATATCTGCGATAGTCCATCCTATTTCTCTTTTGTACCTCTGAAGTACTGAAATAAGTGTTTCTACCTTCTTCTCTCCTAAATCAGCTGCAATAATAATGGGTAACGTGTTTTCGTTACCCAAAGACATGTACCTTAAATACCCTGGCAGTTTCTTTAATTCCAATATCGGTGGATCTTCAATAGATGTCTTAGCTGGTGGCGTTGGTTGATTAGCAAGATCAAGATCTAGATTCTTAGGAGAATAATAGTATGAGCCCATTCCTGACAAAGTACAAACAGTCTCTTCATACTCCTCAATACCTTCACAATCAAAATTCATCAGAAGTGAAGCTAAAGGCTCGACAACAAGTTTCTCCTCTATTGACACCTCTTTATCATCCTCATAATATACATCAAAAATTAAGAACACACTCATTTTTTTATGCTGCTTCATTGATTGGCACACATCAAATCGGACCACTTCATCATTCTTGCTAAATAAGAGCTCATTAGCTCGCAAATCAATCAATATACTTTTGGTTGTGAGGAATGGTCGACCCAAGATTATGGGAACCTTGAAGTCCACCTCGCAATCCGCAGGAAATAAGAAGCTAGCTACCTTCACCAACACATCATACAAAATACCAACAGGTCATTTTACTGACCTATCCGCCATCATGAGTCACATGTTGGTGGGTGTGGGATTTACCAAACCCAACTTCTTATATACAACCAACGACATCAGATTAATGCTCGCTCCCAGATCACATAAGGCCTTAGCGAATTCCAGAGACCCAATCGTACAAGGAATAATGAATGATCCTAGGTCTACCTTCTTCTACACCAAGGACCTCATAGAAATAGCACTACAATGATGGAGATTATCCACCGGTTCATAGCTCACTATTTTTTTCTTTATCATAAGGTCCTTCATGAATTTGGCATACCCTGGCATTTTCTCGAGTGCCTCCACCAATGGCATATTTACTGTTAACTACTTCAACATTGCCATGAATTTACTAAATTTCATGTCGTCAACCTTCTTCTTCAATCTTTGAGGAAAGGGTGGTAGTGGTCTTGGGAGAGTTTTCACCACTACTTCCTTTTATTTTTCTTTTCCTTGTTCCGGAGCATTATCAGAACCATCCAGCTTCCCAGAATCCATTGGACATTCTTCTTTAGGTTCATCATCTGCTTTAGTCACATCTTCAATCAAAAATTTTCCCACAAAAGGTTAAGGTAATATTTTACCACTCCTAGTGGTAATTTCCATACATGAGTTATCACTTTCGCGGATTCAGAATCGTATCACTTGATAACATTTTACTCTTTCTCTGGTCCAGCATTGTAGAGAGTTGGCTCTTTTGCTATTTAGTTGTTCGATTGGAGTGGAGTGCGAATTTACCAACTGAATCATAGAGGACAAATCGATCTTCATGGTAGTCACCCCTGAGTTGGTAGCCTCTACTCTCTTTACCAATTTAGCCATCATGTCCTCTAGGGACATCTTTTCAGAACTTATTGTAGCAGCCTCATGATTTCCAGGAGGGACATATAACCCGCTCCTATCATTATTGCTCCTCCAATTACCTTGATCCTAGTTCTTATATCCAACCTTGTCATAATAATTCCAACCTTTATTTCCTTGTCTATTGCCTTGGAAACCCCCTGATTATTTACATAGTTTGCCTCTTCTTTTGAGTCAGACTCCACTTTGCTCTGTGATCCCACAACCTTCACTTTCTCAGTTTTACCTGATAGTAAATGCTTGGTTAGCAAGTCCATCTGCGTTTTTAGGTGATCCATGTCTTAATCACGCTCCTCATCTCTTCTGTATTGTTCCGCAGTTATACCAACAGAAACATTGGGGATTTTTACCATAGAGTCTTTGGTATGCCATACCCGACTCTGTTTGATCATTCTCTCAAGCATTTCTGAATCCTCTGGGAATGTAAGATCAACAAAAAAACCACCAGTAATATTATCTACAATCGGTTTTGTCACAGAGTTAAGAGCCCTATACAAAGTCTCCATCAAGTGTATGTCTGTCATGTTGTGGTTCGGATACTACGTTATCTTCTTTTTGAATCTCTCCCAGGTTTCATGCAAGGCTTCAGTTGGGAGCTGTCTAAAGTTATTGATCTTATCCCTCAACTATATCCTCTTAGAAGGTGGAAAGAACCATTCTAGGAAAACTCCTTTCAACTGCCTCCAGTTGGTTATAGAATCGGGTGTCAGCTCATTAAGCCACAATGTTCCCTCCCCATACAGAGACAATGGAAACAATCTCAAATGGATAGAATTATTACCCACTCCTAGGTTATCAAAAGATTTACAAATGGTGACAAATTCACCAGATGCAAGTTTGGATCATCCCCAGGAAGGCCACCAAACAATCTCTTCAGATTAAGGAGTTGAATCATAGTACTCGTAATGTTGAATTTCTCCCTAGGTGCTAACGGTGGAGGAATAATTGCACCCTCTGCACCTACTCCATCTATTCCATCATCATCAACATTGAGTTTATACTGGACTGGCTGGTGATCTTTTCTTCCTCAGAACAGACGGTTCCTATTAGCATTATGTTGTACTAGTGCAGATATTTGCTTTGCACGTCTTGGGTTACCAGGGTTTAGCAACTCCTCATCTCCCAAGTCTTCATGCTTAGGATTTGGTTGTTGTACTTGTTGACCGTCATTCTACGCATTCACCCGAGCTCCAGCTAAGGCTGCTAACCTGTCAGCCTCCTGCTGGTCTGCCATTCTACCGTTTAGTTGTGGTTTCAGATTAAATGGTAATAATGGTTCTCTAGAAATTTTTGTTCTTGGCATGCAACACAAAAGTCTTGCAGCAAACAAAAACAACAAATAAATTTAAAACTAGGAAACTTGACTAACAGTTAATTAGTGAACACAACTTAAATTTACAACCGTATTTCCCGACAACGGCGCCATTTTTGATACCTCTCAAACTACACATCTCTTATGAGAATTTAAGATATCGTTGTCTATATAACCCAACTAGGTTGGGGTCGAATCCCACAGGGAATATGGTGTGAATTTGAGTTATCTGCGGGTTAATCAACTGATAGTTATCAGTTTCCTTTGAATGGTTTTTTTTTAAAAGGTAACAAATAATTACTTCTCAATTCAGTGTTTGAAATCAATATGATTAGGAAAACCATATTTATGTTCACTATGGGGGTTGGAATTTGACAGACACTAGTAACGACTCAAGATTCTTGTGGTAGGTAGGAACAACAGACTATCCTTGTCGAAGTTATTTATAAATATTTCTCAACCTATTTAGATATTTAATCACCTAATTCTCTCAAACTTAGGGAATTTATATTTCATAATAGGATGTGATCTCAAGTTAATTAATATTGTTACAACATTAATTATTAAATGGAAGTTTGATGCTTCCAAGTCCCTGTTGAAAATTCACTTTTTACTAGGGTTGATTTCTTATCTCAATAAAATCACTAGTAAGCAAGGCCTATTGTTTGCAACCAATATAAAATAATGGAATTAACAAGAAGTTTCTTCCACCGTTAGAATCTTGAACACTTAGTTACGTTACAAACCAAAACCCATAGATCCCACAACTCAGGTTAAGGGAATTTAGCTACTCATAATAAAATAATCAAGACAACAAGTTGAATTCATAGTTTGATATATGAACTTACAGCAAGATGAATAGCAACAAGTGTTTCTCAGATTTGATTCATTGTAGAAAATTCCAAAATAATTGTAATAATCTCTCCAAAAATAATTATAAAGTTTAAGTCAGAAAACTAGAGAGAAGAGATTCTCAAAATGTTAGTTCCCCCTTCATTAGAAAACCCTAACATATGCTTTATCTACTTCAGCCTAATTATGGAATCAAAATCATAGATCACGGTATTTTCTCAAACAAACAACGACATGTAAGACGGCTTATCAGGAGTCTGACGACTTATCAGGAATGTCATCAGCTCCTCTTCACTTTTGACAATCTCTTCCTTAGGTTAACAATGAGACGTGATGGCTTATCAGACATGTGATGACTTATCATAATTGTCGTTGCTTTTTCACTTTAAATCCCATTCCCTGCCTAAGCCTAACGATGATCTTGGCAGCTTATCACACTTCTGAAGGCCTATCACAGATGTCGTCATGAATTTTAGCCGAAGCTCATTCTTTCTCTAAGGCTTACAGCAACTCTAATAGCTTATCATAAGGCTGATGACTTATCAGCTAGGTCATCAGCTATACTTCCCTCTCTACTTGCTCAGAAATCAACTATTTTACTTTTATTATTGTTGGTTCTCTTGCATCTGGACTTTTACTGCAATATCGAACAACAATCAATAAAAAATGACAAAAGTTTCTTAAGACTTTGCAATTATTCTTAATTAAAAGCCTTAAATATGTTATCAACTGCTCACACATCAGCAGGGTTCGGAGACACTTCTATTTTCTTACACTATGGAAGGTGATTTCTTGATTACCCATGAGTCAGCTTTGAAACGGAGAGATTATATTCTCTGGAAGGCTCTTATTTTAGTATCTTGTCTTTACTTATATCTTAGACTATATCGGTGAATTTTTGGTTATGGTCGGGGTCTTGTCCCAACCTAGGTTTAAGTTTGGTTTTTAGAGGCTTTTATGGACAAATTGTGGGTGGATTTGTTATTTTGGATTCTTAGATCCTATTGAGTTGATTTATATATCTAGTTATATGTTCGAAACTCAGCTCTATCTAGTTATATGTTTGGAATTCATCAGCTGCTAGTTGTATTATGTTTTAGTTGGCTATGTAAATGGGGGTGATCTTCGGTCCTTAGTAGACTTGAGATACCCGTCATGACTAGGCCCTAGTTTGCATAGTGAAAAACTTGGTATCAAAGCCTAGGTTTAGTTTCCATGGGTGTCCATCAAGCAGTGTCGAGTAAAGTCATTTTATGGATGTGTAGCGCGCCACACTTATAAGAGGAAGGCTACAAGGAACTTAAGAATGTTTCCCTTTATTGTGTTCTATTTTTGGGATATAGAGTCCAGGGCATTAAAATCTTCTCTAATATAATTTTTTTTACATTTCAAATCATGCCTCTCGAAGATCTGATGCTCGTGGACACTCCTGTCGCACAAGAGGGCAATATGGATGGAACTCGTTCTACTTATAGAGTATAGATTCGGTCTAGGGTCCCTACTCTTACCTGCCCATGTCATATTCTACCGGTCCCTACTAGTCCTTCTCGATCTTCTTCGGCTGATGATATTCATGCCCCACCACCCCAAGGAGACATTTCTAATGGCGAATTCCATCAATCTATTCATTTGTTAACCAAGTTGGTGACTTCTCAATCTTGACATCCTAATTTTTTTGATTCTATTACTCCATCTTCTAAGACCACTAGAGTTGGTAAGTTTATGAGGATGAATCCTACAATCTTTATTGGTTATAAGGTTTAAGAGGATACTCAAGGTTTTTTGGATGATATATAGAAGATATTTAGAGTGATGCATGCTACTTATGTGGAGGGTGTGGAGTTTGCTACATATCAGCTGGAAGATATGGCATATCAGTGTTATGAGAAGTGGGAGAATTCAAGGGGTGATGATCTAGGGTCTACCCTTTCTTATATGATCCTTTATGTGGATGTTTATTTTGGTTACCAATGATACCAATTTTACTTAACTCTGATACTCGGTTAGGAAGTTATGGCGATTATCCCTCTAGAGTAAAAATAAGAACTCAAAGTTCTAGTTTCTTCATCAATTCATTAATTAAGGTATGTGGGGTTTTCCAACAAGGACAATTCTTTAATCCTTGTGCCCAAAACTAGTTTTTAATTACAAATTTACATGATTTTGTATGTTTAACCATGAGTTTCAAATTAGGGTTAATACCCAATATTGTTATTTGCAAGATTATGATATTTCAAGTGATTTAGATGTTAAATTGCATGACTACTTTCATATTTTCATGCGTATTAAATTTCTTGATTTAGACTTGAATTATCAGTATTTTCATTACTTAGCATGAGTTTTATGATGATTTGACATGAAATAGATGCATGGGTTATTAGCCCTAGTTTGAATGTTGTTATTTAAAGAAGATTATGCTTTTAAGCATCCCATGATTTGTTATATTTAGATTTGAACAAAGATTTGATCTTTTGATCACATCTTAGATATGGAATCCACTTTACAAATTTATCTACAGTTTAGCGGTAAACAGTAAACAGTAAACAGATTTACAAGAGGTTTTCATTGTAACCTTATATTAGTTTTTAAAAGTGGATTTCCTACAGAATGAGATTACAGATTAAAAAGAGTAGTATTTAGAACTGATTTGGGTATGTTTACATGCCCCAGAACTACAAGCCAACATAGGTTCAGATTATCAAATTATTCCCATATCTATATCGACGACTATTACAGATATGATCACTTAGATTAGGTTATAATCCTTGGCAGGAGTATGAAACCTCTCCCCAATGTGAGCTTTTCTCATAAGAGAAGTAGATGTTGGAAACTATTATAGCTTACATAATGTATGTCGGTTAGAAGAACCTCCCTACAGCTTACAGAAAAGAGTAAAGAATAACAGAAAAGATTTTAGAAACTAAGTTAAAAGGCTCACAAATTTTATTCAGATATTGCTTTAATTGAGGCATTAGTTACAGATGTTAGCTTTCAGATTTTAGAAATAAAAGTTAGTCCTTTCTACACTTAGACATCATTATTTAAATATAGAATACAATTATAACTTTTAGAAACTAAATTTATGACTCACTAGATCTATGCAACATGTTTTTCTATTCATGATTATGATTTTCAGTTTCAGATATTCCATCTTATATGAGTTATCTACATTTAGCATGAATTCATTTACAAAATTATAATAATATTAAGATATTGATTTACTTATGACTTAACCCCTATATACTCAGTACAATCCAAAAGTATTGATCTACATATACGTCTATGTGTTATATTGTCTCATTATGTAGGTTCAGGTGCTCAGTTTCAGAAGCGTAGGTGATTTCGAGCATCTCCATCTATATCCTGATAGTTGGTGAGTCCTTATAGTTTGGGGACTTAGTCATTCAATTTTTTCAGCTTATTAGTATGGATGATTTAGTATTTTTCAGATAGTTTAAGTCAGCTAGAGGTTTGTCTTAGTGACTCTCTAGCATTAGTAGTTGAGGCTTGTCAGACTTCTAGATATGATTCAAATTTTCAGTATTGATTAATCAAACTCTTGAGTTTCTTATTTTAAGATATTATATTCTACCGGTTTCAGCTTATTTGATACATAATTCTGCATTTTAGCTTGATCATATATCTATACATCCCTATTATGAGTTTCAGATTTAGTAGATGGCATATAGGGTTAGCATAAGGCTACTCATATTCTTGAGTACCATGTGACATCTCAAGACCAGTTTTTGAGGCATTACAAACTTGGTATCAAAGCCAAAGGTTATAAGAGTCCAAAGGAGTCATACAAGCCGCGTTATGTAAAGTCTTGATCATGGGTGTGAAGCGCGGCATATTTATGAGCAAGAGGCTACAGAATGTTTTTAGGAAATCATCTTTTTCTTTCATGATCTATCATGGTTATAGTATCTCTATATTCTTTTAACTTGTGCTCTTATGTGATAGTTTAATATGCCTCCTCATCGAGCTAATGCCAGCAGAAATAATAACCAGCCACCCCAGTCTACTGACCCTCTAAATGAGAATGTATCCTATACTGAATTTTAGGCTGCCTTACAGGCATTGGTCCAAGTTGTGACTGCTAATATTCAGGGCAACCATCAGGTGGCAGTCCCAATTCAGCAGAATGGGGATTTAGCAGCAACCAAAATTTATGACTTTATAAGAATGAACCCGCCTGAGTTCTTCTGGTCAAAAGTAGGTGAGGATCCATAACTTTAATTATATGAGGTAAGGAAGATCACCTAGATTATGTATGTTTATACTGAGGAGAGTGTAGAGTTAGCATCCTATATATTGAAGGATGTAGCATATGATTGGGTGGTTATGTAGAAGAATGGTAGACGTGAGAATGTAACTCCTAAGAGTTGGTAGGTATTTCAGGATGCATTTCTAGATAGGTTCTTTTCGTATAAAATAAAAGAAGATAAGGTAGAAGAGTTTGTTAACCTAAAGCAGGGATTAATTACATTGAAAGAGTACTTCCTTAAGTTCAACCAGTTGTCTAAGTATGCCCCTGATATGATGGCTGACCCTAGGGGGAGTATGAGTAAGTTTGTTACTGGAGTATCTGATTTGGTAGTCAAAGAGTGTAGGACTTCCATGCTTATTAGGGATATGGATCTTGCTAGGTTGATGATTCAAGCTTAATAGATTAAGGTAGAAAAGTTAAAAGAAAGAGAGAGGGGAAATAAAAAGGCTAGAATTGGGCAGTTTAAGTATGGCCAAACTAGGTTTTGAGGGGGGAATCATTCGTAGTTTTAGAATTGTTCATATATGCCAACGTTATCTTTAGCTAGTGCTCCCACCCCCAGAGCTAAGCAGGAGCAGTAGGGTAAGACTTCTATGTCCAGATCTCAGAATAGTGTGAGTAGAAAGCCCAATTATCCTTTATGTGCTAAGTGTGGTAAGAATCAACTTGGTGAGTATTTGTTGGGACATAAAGGTTGTAATGGTTGTGGTAAATTAGGACATATAATAAAAGATTATCCTCATGCTAAGAAGGGAAAAAGGGATATTCGTCCCCAGACTCAGGCTACTAGCACACCAGCTCTTCTAGGTTACCCAGTTCCTCCTCAGGGAACATCATCCAGTATTAGTGGTAGTCATCACCAGAATTGGTTTTAAGCTTTACCATCCCATCAGGAGAAGGAGAGTTCAACTGATGTTGTTACTGGTATGCTTCGTGTCTTTAAAATTGATATTTATGTGTTGTTAGACCTTGGGTCAAATTTCTCTTATGTCACCCTATTAGTTGCAGTAAATTTTGAAATAGGTCCTGAAAAGATCCCTGAGCCCTTCTTAGTTTATACCCCAATGGGTGAGTTAGTTGTTGCCAAATAGATCTATAGAAAGTGTTCTATCACCATCCTTCATAAAATCATGTTAGCAGATTTTATAGAGTTAGATATGGTCGACTTTGACCTTATTCTTAGTATGGATTGGCTCAATTCTTGTTATGCATCTATAGATTAACGCACCCGAGTGGTGTAGTTTTGATTTCTAGATGAGCTAGTCCTTGAGTGGGAAGGTAATTCAGTGTTTCTTAAGTGTCATTTCATATCCTGTATTAAAGACAAAAATTTGATCTGAAAAGGGTGTATCTACCATTTAGTTTGAGTCAACGACACTAAATCTGAGGCTCTAACATTTCAGTCAGTCCGTGTAGTCAGTAAGTTTCCTGATGTTTTTCATAAAGATTTTCCAGGGGTACCTACCAATAGGAATATAGAATTCAGTATTGATCTTCTTCTAGATACTCAGCCGATCTCTATTCATCCATATCGTATGGCTCCAGCTGTTCTTAAAGAGTTAAAAGAGCAGCATAAAGACCTCTTAGATAAAGGTATCATAAGGCCCGGTGTCTCTCTATGGGGCACTCCCATTCTATTCATTTAGAAGAAAGATGGTTCTTTGTGAATATGCATTGACTATCATTAGCTGAATAAAGTAACAGTAAAAAACAAATATCCTCTACCTAGGATTGATGACTTATTCGATCAACTCTAAGGTGCAAGTTATTTCTCCAAGATAGACCTTAGATCTGGCTATCATCAACTTAGAGTAAGGGAATGTGATATTCCAAAGATAGCTTTCAAAACCTGTTAAGGTCATTTTCAGAATCCGTTAAGGTCATTTCGAGTTTTGAGTCATGTCATTTCGTCTTACCAATACCCCTGCAGCTTTCATGGACTTGATGAACATAGTGTTGAAATAGTATTTGGGCATGTTTGTCATAGTCTTTATCGATGATATTTTTTTCTATTCTCGTAGTGAGGATGATCATGCAGACCACATTAGAATTGTGTTACAAACTCTTAGGGATCACAAGTTGTTCACCAAATTCAGGAAATGTGAATTTTGGCTAACATCAGCAGCTTTCCTTGATAATATTATTTCCAGTGATGGTATTAGAATTGATCCCCAAAAAACAGAAGTAGTAAGAAACTAGCCTAGACCTATTTCTCCATCAGACATTAGTATTTTCTTGGGTTTAGTGGGCTATTACAGATGTTTTATTAAGGATTTTTCATCTATTCTGTCCCCTATGTCTAGATTGACCCAGAAAAGTTAAATTCCAGTGGTCAGATTCCTGTGAGAAGAGTTTTCAGGAGTTGAAGACTCAACTCCCTTCAGCCTCAATTTTAGCATTACTTGATGGTACAGATGAGTTCTTTGTATATTGTGATACTTCTAGAATCGTTCTGGGTTGTAATTTGATGTAGAGAGGTAAGGTTATATCCTATGTTTTTAGATAACTTAAAACTTATGAAAAGAACTACCCTACCCATGATCTGGAGTTAGCTGCTTTTGTGTTTGAATTGAAAATTTGGAGGCACTATCTTTATAGGGTGCATGTTGATATGTTTATGGATCAAAAAGGTTTGCAGTATGTATTTCCTCAGAGGGAGTTAAATCTTCATCAAATAAGGTGGTTAGAATTGTTGAAGAATTATGATATGAGTATATTGTATCATCCGGGAAAGGCCATTGTAGTGGAAGATGCCCTTAGTATATTGTCTATGGGAAGTGTTTCTCATTAGTTCGGAAAGTTCACTGGTTAGCTAAATTGGGTGTGAGGTTGGTTGACTCAGCTGAAAGTAATATTTGGGTTTAGAGTGGTTCAAAATTTTATCTAGTTTTTGATGTAAAAGAGAAGCAGGATAAGGATTCTAGTTTGGTCAAGCTGAAGAATTCAGTTAATGACCAAAGGGTAGAGGTTTTCTCCTAAGGGAGGGATGGCATATTGAGATACTAGAGTAGATTGAGTGTGCCACATATTGATAATTTGAGGGAGCAGATAATGGCAGAAGCGCATGGTGTGCGATATTCCATTCATCCAGGAGCCACCAAGATGTACCGCGATCTGCGAGAAGTCTGTTGGTGGAGTGGTATAAAGAAAGATATCACAAAATTTGTAGCCTAGTATGCAACTTATCAACAGGTTAAGGTAGAGCACCAAGACCTGGTGGCACATTGCTGGGAGCTTAGTATTCCCTCTTGGAAGTGGGAAGATATAAATATGGACTTTGTGCCTGGATTACCCATTCAAGTCATCGTCATGATTCAATTTGGGTTATAGTAGATAGATTGACTAAATTATCTCATTTCTTGCCAGTTCACACATCCTACACAACTGAAGATTATGCTAAGATGTATATCAGACAACTGGTTAGATTGTTTGGAGTTTCCTTGCAAATCATCTCAGATAGGGGTACTTAATTTACCTCTCAGTTTTGAAAAGCCTTTTAGAAGGGTCTTGGAACCCAAGTTCATCTCAGTTTGTCTTTTCATCCATAGACAGATGGTTAGGTAAAGAGGACAATTTACACCTTACAAGATATGTTGAGAGAATGTGTTCTTGATTTCAAAGTCGGTTGGGATGACCAGTTGTCGTTGATCTAGTTTGTCTACAATAATAGTTACCATTCTAGTATTCAGATGGCCCCATTTGAATCTATTTATGGGCAAGGTGTAGATCACCAATTAGTTGGATTTAAATAGGTGAGGATACTTTTATGGGGCTATATATGGTGTTTAAATACATGGAGAAAGTTCAGTTGATTTGAGAGAGATTGAAAGCAGCTCAGAGTCATCAGAAATCTTATGCAGATATAAACAGGAGAGATCTTGAGTTTGAAGTAGATGATCTTGTGTATTTGAAGTTTTCACCCATGAAAGGGGTGAAGAGATTTGAAAAAAAAGGAAGCTTAGACCCCGTTATGTAGGCCCCTAAAGGATTTTGAGTCTTGTGGGGAAGATAGCGTATGAGCTTGAGCTTCCCGCAGACTTGTCATCAACTCATCCAGTGTTCCATGTGTTCTTATTGGAGAAGTTCTAGACGATTCAGTTATTGTAGTTCCTCTAGATAGCACAACTATTAAGAATAGCCTTTCTTATGAAGATCTTCCATTAGAGATTCTTGATCATCAAATCTATAGGCTAAGGAACAAATAAGATCCCTTGGTCAAAGTTCTATTGCAAAATCATTTGATTGAGGGTGCTACTTGGGAAGCAGAAGCAGAGAGGTGTACCAAGTATCCTTTTCTCTTCTCTATTAACTTAGATTCAGCCAAAGGTAACAGTCTTCCTTAATTTAGTTCTTTTCCAGTCTCAGATTCAGCCATATAGTTATCTTCATGTAAATTTATGCATTCGTAGATTAGTTCAGTCATTCAGTATGCTTCAAATTTAGTCTTACATCTTGTTTCAGTTTTGTATGCCAACTTATAGCCTCAGTCCCTCAGTATCTTCAGTTTAACTAGTCTTATTCGAGGATAAATGTTCCTAAGTGGGAGATAATGTAATACCCCATACTTTTACCAGCTCAGTCTAACTCCTAAAATGTCAAAGGTCAACTTTAAAAATGAATAAATCTTTATACATGTAGCATTTTCAAGCTCTAGACCGACCAATGTGTATATAATTGATTCATATTTCCAACGATACCAATTTCTCCTAAATCTGATATTCGGTTAAGAAGTTATGGCGATTTTAGTGAAAGCAGTAGATCACTGTGATAAGCATCATGTCGTGGTGAAGGAAAAATTTGAAATTTTCCAATTCCTGTGCAGCACCGTGATTTTCCCACATCACGGTGAATCTCAAGTTCCAATTCATCTCATTCTAGTAACTCACCGCGATTAGCTTGTATCGCGCAAAAATTCCCAATTAGATAGACACCGTGTCGTGGTGAAGTGCAAAATAGTAACACCTAGTATTTTTGCACTAGAATTCTAACTGTAGTTCTTACCCGTATAAAACCTAATACAAATGATTTACATGTGAATATAAGTTTCATGATAATTATCCTAGTGTGTGATGTGTCTAGTAGCTGAAGAACGTTCATAGAAATCACATAGAGCCAAGTTGAGCTAAGAACCTTAAATTTGGACAGATTATTGTGTTCGATTCTATAAGGGTCAACTTTGAAAGACTATAACTTTTGATGTATATAAAATTTTAATCACAAGACCCACCAAATTGTAGAAACATGAATTAGATTACCAACGATACCAATTTTTCCTTAATCCCATACCTGAGAGAAAAGTTATGCCCGTTTTTGTAAGAAACAGTAAGGGTGTGCGATGGGCAATACGACCCAAATCCTAGCTTGGGAGATTGACAGGGAGATGCCTAACTCATTTCCAAGTGCCAAAAACACTCTGTTTGGACTTACATCAAGGGTGTTGAAGTCATTTCACACCCCTAAACCGTCCCTAATCACTCCAAATCATTATAAGGGTTCTTAAACGCATTATTTACATTTCCTAAACCTCAAATCAGTCAAGTTACAATCCAAAGCCCTCTTTCATTCCTAAGAACAATATTCAAGTGCTTTTCACAAGAAATCAAGGAATTTAAGCTTAAAGGTCCAATCATTTCACAATTTTATCGTCATTAAGGTATGTGGGGTTTATGAACGAGGACACCCTTTCATCCTTGAGACTAAAACATGATCTTTATTCAATATTTCATATTTTACAATTTAGGTTTCATACCCAATTATCATTATTTGAAGATTTTGATGTAACAAGTGATTTAAATGTTAAATTGCATGTCTATTTTTACATATTCATGTGTGTGATGTGATTTTACAGATTTCTAATTGAGTTTTAATCATGATATTATGATTTTGGTTTCATTACCTTGATATTGTTGAAGTATTAAGAAATATATTGAGCATAACATTTTCCTATGTGTTTGCATGAGTCTAAACAATGGGTTTTAAAGCCCTAAGATTAAGTATTGATGTTTCAAGAAGATTATGATTTTAAGCCTCTTTTATGAGTTGTGTACCAAGATTTAAGAAAAAAAACTTGATATTTTGATCCTAAGCTAAGATAAGGAATCCACATTGTTCACATAGTTTGAGATTTTAAAAAAGAATCATAATTGGTTTTAATTACAAACCCTTGTGCTATTTTAGGGTGGATATTCTGAAGTTCTGAGAGATAAGTATGGGAGTAGTATTTAGCACCGATTGGGTATGATTCCAAAGGTCTCATGCCCCAGAACTACGTTCCACCATAGGTTTATGATTTTCCCACAGTGGGATAAGATAGTGATAACTTAAGTCAAGGTTCTATTCTGATGGCAATGGTAAAACAGCTCTCCCAAACTTGGGTAAGACATTGGACTCCTTGACAGCTCACATGGTTTACGTCGGTTAGAGTACCTCCCAAAGTTCCTAAGTCCTAAGATAGAATAAAACAACAACTTTTAGAACTAAGTGGTATGGCTCACAAAGTTATTCTTATGCTTCATTACTCTTGTTTATGATTTTACAGCTTTGTTTTATTCAAGCCCAAGGTGAGTCATTTACACTTAGCATGCACTGTTTAAAAGTTTATATGTACATTAAATCATTGATTTACTTGTTCATTAACCTTCATATGCTCAGTACATTCCAAAAGTATTGATTCACATATATGTCTATATGTTACATGTCTCATAATGTAGGTACGAGTTGTATCGCACTTATCATATTCAGATAGCTTGCGAATTTCGGCTGCAGATGATGAGTCCTCCTACTTTGGGGTCTTCACTTAGATGCCATTAATTTACTTTATTTTCTTACTCATATGTATTTATTAGTGGTAGTTGGAGTCGCATCCCATCTATCTATTGTCAGTATAGTAGAGGCTTCATAGACAATCACTATACTTGATGTATTAAGTTTCAGTTTTATTTTGTATAACCAGAGTTGTATTCATCTTAATGTATCTTTGTATTGATCAAGTTCAGAAAAGATTTATTTTCTATTTTTTTTAGATTTATGTGTTTTATTTAGTTGCTCATGAGTTATGACAGTATAAGGGTTAGCTTGGGATCACTTGTGGTCCTAAGCACCATGTAACGACTAGGGGGTTGTCTCGGATTGTTACAAACTTGGTATCAGAGCTGAGTTCAAGTTTCCTAGGGTGTCTGTGAATCCGTGTCTAGTAGAGTCTTTCGAAATGGTATGGGGACATCTGTACTTTTCTACAAGAGGCTACAGGGCATTTAAGAAAAGTTTCCTTTCTTTCATACTCTAGATCGTGCTGTAAAGTTGTTTCTTCAGAAATATCTATCAATTCGTGTGTTAATCCATACTTCTCCATCTATGATATATTCTTGAGATAACATGATTAGAAAGTTCCAATTCCCCCTATGATAATGCTCTTAGATTTGCTATCAGTAATTTTAGAAGTTACAAAGAGTCTTGAGAGGAGCTCATTAGTGTGTTATAAGTTCCTTAAGTTTAAATTATTTCCTTATTCCTATGAGTCCTTCAGTTAAGGCAGAGTAAGATATGTATTAATACTCCTCATTAACCATTGAATACATATAGTGCTCACAAGAGGATATAGTATGAACCTAGATTCTTAAATAGAGTGTGCGTTTAAGGGAAATTGAAAACCTAGAGTGTTATGATTTATAAGTAGTAGAACCTTCTTATAGTTGGAATTATAGGTTTAGAAGTGCAGTGACAAGAAAGGTAGTGAGGGAGATTGATTAAATATATATAGCTAAACTTTTGCATACTATTGAGTTAGTAGTGAAGTGCTATATTCTTGTGTGATAGTTTAGTGGAAGTTAGAGAAGGAGTTATTAGTTAAGGTGAACTGTTGTTTTCTTTAAATATTAAAGGGTTATCGATGGTATTTATATTGTTAGAAAATTATAGGATATTAATGAAAGTGTTTGGTGGTTGAGTATTGTTAATTTAGGCTTCCCCTAAGGTTGCAAAAAGGAATTTAGTTGGAACTTATAGAGCTATGAAAGTAATTTATGGGTATAGATGGGTAAATAGACATAATGTGTAGAAGGAGGATGTGCTAACGTATTTTAATAAGGTATATTGCATAATTATGACCGATTATTATTGTCATGAAGTTCTAGTGGACTAGTGTTTCTAGATAATTTATTTTATAGTTTCCAAGTGAGAATAGTATGTGAGATCGGATTGTTAATCATGTTTAGTAATAGATGTTAAGTTGGAATAGTGAATGACTATCAAGGTGGAAATAATGATTGCTTGGTTAGTGATGCTAGTTATATTGAGGAGATCTAGTAAGCTTGAATAGTGCATGTAAAAATTTAAGTTTGTTGATTTAAAATTTAGCATAATGTTGTAGGTATTATGTAGAGGTGTTCCCAAGGTGATATGGGGCTGCATTATTTTTAAAGTTTATTAAGTGTCATGTGTGGTTAGTAGTACCCTTGAGTTTGTTAAGTGGAGTAAGGCTAGTTATATAGTACATGATGTTCTTAATATCTAAGTTGAGGAGTTTTGGATAGATGGTATTAAGTCTTTTAAGTATGATTTTGATTCTTATGATTTGGGGGAAAATATAAGTATAGAAGTGTGATCTTGGTAGCCTATGATTATGTGTTTAGTGAGGTAGATATGTTTTGTAATGAGACTGTAAGTCATTGATGATGATTATTGAAGATAGAAAGTTAAGGATAGTATATGAATAGGGTTGTTCAAGAATGAAGTCAGCAAGTTTAAAATATAGTTTATTCATGTATGTTTAGCACTTATGTGTAGATATTAGAATGGAGAAAATATGGCTCAGTCTCGACGATATGGAGTAGATCTATAAGCTTATAATGTAGCTTTGTATTGATCAAGTTCAGAAAAGATTTATTTTCAGCATTTTTTCCAGATTTATGTGTTTTATTTAGTTGCTCATGAGTTATGCCAGTATAAGGGTTAGATTGGGATAACTTGTTGTCCTAAGAACCGTGTAACGACTAGGGGGTAGTCTCGGGTTGTTAAAAAAATAGAACTCGTCCTTTTCCAGTGATGCAACGCGATTATGCCGCGTCACGCCAAAAGCCGAAATGGCGATCATCCTTTTTCCAGTATGCCACCGTGATGGCGCCGCATCGCGGTGGGAGGCAAAATCAGGATTTTCAGTTCCGAGTAAATTTTAAAAGGGTAATTTAGTCTTTTCCTAAGCCCTCAAATCATGAATAACAGAGGATTAAACCTATTCTAAGCCTATTATGCTCACTTTTTATCAACTTTCTCTCAAAGAAACCTTAGAACATCAAACCTTCATCCCCAATAAATCAAAATTCCACCATTCTTTTTCTAAGATAGCTTAAAATTAAAGATTCTTAATTCAAAAACTTCAAGAATCTATCTTCGAGAGGAAAAATAGGAACTCAAAGTTCAATTTTCTTCGTCTAATCATCAATTAAGGTATGTGTGGTTTCTTAACAAGGATAACTCTTTCATCCTTGTGCCCAAAATTAGTTTTTAATTACAAAGTTACATGATTTTGTATGATTACCCATGATTTTCAAATTAGGGTTCATACCCAATATTGTTATCTGCAAGATTATTAGATTTCAAGTGATTTTGATGTTAAATAGCATGACTACTATCATATTTTCATGTGTATTGCTGAAATTTCCAGATTTAGACTTGAATTATCAATATTTTCATTACTTAGCATGAGTTTTATGATGATTTGATATGAATTAGATGCATGGGTTATTAGCCCTAGTTTGAATGTTGTTATTTCAAGAAGATTATGCTTTTAAGCATCCCATGATTTGTTATATTTAGATTTTGAATAAATATTTGATCTTTTAACCACAACATAGACATGGAATCCACTTTAAAGATTTAGCTACAGCTTACAGTAAACAGATTTACAAGAGGTTTTCATTGTAAACCCTTATATTAATTTTTAAAAGTGGATTTTCTATAGAATGAGCTTATAGATTAAAGAGAGTAGTATTTAGCACCAAGATGCGTATGTTTACATTTCCCTAAACTACGAGCCAATGTAGGTTTAGATTATCAGATTATTTCCATTTCTATATGGATGATGGTTACAGATGTGATCACTTAGATTAGGTTATACTCCTTGGAAAGAGTATGACAACTCTTCCCAATGTGAGGTTTTCCCATAAGAAAACCAGATATTGAACATTATGATATCTCACATAGTGTATGTCGGTTAGAAGAACCTCTCTACAGCTTATAGAAAAGAGTAAAGAATAATAGAAAAGATTTTAGAAACCAAGTGTAAAGGCTCACAAATTTTATTCAGATATTGCTTTACATGAGGCATTAGTTACAAATGACAACTTTCAAGTTTCAGATATAAAAGTGAGTCCTTTCTACACTTAGACATCATGATTTAAAGATAGAATACAAGTAAAGCTTTTAGAAACTAAATGTTATGACTCACTAGATCTATGCAACATGGTTTGCTATTAATGATTATGATTTTCAGTTTCAGATATTCCAGATTATGTGAGTCATCTACATTTAACATGCATTCTTTTATAAATTTATAATAATATTGAGATATTCTTTTACTTGTGCATTCACCCTTATATACTCAGTACAACCCAGAAGTACTGATCCACATATATGTCTATGTGCTACATTGTCTCATAATGTAGATTCAGATACTCAATTTCAGTAGCGTGAGTGATTTCAAGCATTTCCATCTACATCCCGACAGTTGGTGAGTCATCATAGTTCGGGGACTTAGTCATCTAGTTTTTTAGCTTATTAGTATAGATGATTCAGTATTTTCAAACAGTTTGAGTCAGTTGAGGGTTTGTCCCAGTGACTCTCAAGCATTAGTAGTAGAGGCTTGTCTGACTGCAAGATATGATTCAGATTTTCAGTATTGATTGATCAGACTCTTGAGTTTAGTATTTTGAAATATTATATTCAGACAGTTTCATCTTAGCTCATATAGAATTTTGCATTTTAGCTTAAATATATATCTATACTTCCCTATTATGAGTTCTACATTTAGTAGATGGCTTACAGGGCCATCTTAAGATTACTCATAGTCTTGAGCACCGTGTGACATCTCGTGACCCATTTTTAGGGCGTTACAGATGAACAAATGTATAAGTGGTGTATGATATCATGGTTGTTTTGTGATTTTTTCATGATTTGAATGATTTTCCTCTTTCTATGGCTTCAGTATGATATTTAGTATATGGGGTGTCTCAAGGTGGTTGGATGGATTTAGGATGAGTTTTTCTTAATTTTAAAATCTAAAGCTACCTCCAGAGACTCACTTTAATTATCACAGAGCGTATGCCTCATCTCACCGATCCTAACATCATCAACACTATACGTTCATTACTTCTAACATGTTGCAGACACAATCGATGTTGAAAACCCTGGGCGAGAGGTCGTATGAGATCGAAGAAGCTTTGTCAAAATGGTTGGATGAGATTGTGCTTTTTCCGCGTCCTCCGGAGATGAAGAGGTAGGATTAGAGATCAGATTTGGAGGTTAAAGGAGAGGATTATAGGAAAGTGGTATAGAATTAGAAAGAGGCACATAATGCGTTGATTACTTTGGATAAGCTGCATGAGGCATATGAGAAGATGTCGAAGGATACAGAATAAAGGTTGAAGAAGATTTACGAGACTATTATTACTGGTGGTAATTTGGTTGATAGGTATCTGGTAAGAAGAGTTCTGAGGTGAAGGAGGAAGTGAATGAGAAAGTGATCGGGATTTTGCAAGAGGCATCGTGGAAGAGTATGGAAAGGGTTGATTTGGTAGGCAGCTGAGGATATTGCCTAAAGATTTTGGGAAGATTTTCTCCTTAATCGTGCTTATTTTGTCCAACAATCAGCTTAAGGTAATTCTCGAGTTCTAAATTTCCTAGGAGATTATCTTCATACTTTTTGTCATTGATTCTATTTTCTTGGATTTGGTCTTATGCTCTATATTAACGTGTCAACTATATGATTCCTTGTTGCATTTTGTGGTTCTTGAAATACTGTAAATTGAACTACTAATGATAGTTTTACCCCGATATTATCTGTATTCTAGTGCTAGATAGCCGAAATTTAGTGAGGTAAGAGTAATAGCAAACATGCGCTCTTTTCTCTTTTTTTTTGGGGGGGGGGTGGAAGGTTGGGGGGGTTGAGGTAATATTGTGTTAGTACGTATCTGAAAGAAGGCCAAATTGTTTCATAAAATGAAATTTGATGAGCTTTTATGCTTGTGGTTTCTGGAAATAAATTAAGATGCTAGATAAAATTCATTGTGAACTTGTAATGTCCACTAATTTACTATGTAGTTAGTCTGTTCGTTAGGGGTTATCTAAACCCCATTTTAAGTCCTCTAAATTTTACTCAAAAAAAAGGACTTAATTAATATATTTTAAATGTTTGATGATATGAATTGTGTGATATTATGTTAGTCTGTATTTGAAAATAGGCCAAATTGTTTGATAAAATGAAATTTGATGAGCTTTTGTGCTTGTGGTTTCTAGAAATAAATTAAGATGCTAGATAAAATTCATTGTGAAAATTTAATGTCCACTAATTTACTATGTAGTTAGTCTGTTCGTTAGGGGTTATCTATACCCCCTTCTAAGTCCTCTAGATTTGACTCAAAAAAAGAAAAAGAAAGGACTTAATTAACCTATTTTAAATGTTTGGTGCTATGAATTATGTGACATATGTGTTATTGTAGTTCATAAAAATTGGTATGCTGTTTTAAACTGATAATGCATGCAAGCGTGCATCTTGATGTATACAAATTCAGCTGCCTTCTTACTGATTGATAATATATGTCCTATATTCTAGTTCCTCCAAGTACTAAATGTTAGGTCATGATGGAGAGTTGCATTATCTCATCAAGATTGAAACTGCCCATTTTATATACTGTGAGTATCTGATAATTGTAGGGTATGGAAGGGAGAAGTGGAAGTAGTCCCTGTTAGAAATTAAGTAATGAAGAAAGATATATATCGTTGAAGGTTTTTGTGTGATGTTTTGGACTTTAATAAGGAATTTTCTGAAGTCTTGCTTCATCTTTACTTTTGGTGTAATGAAAAGTCCCTTGTTGTATGGATAGAAGGGTAGGATGAGGATAGTTTAATAACACCATATTATAGATGATTAATGATTGTCATGATATCTTTCTTAAAAAAATAGGGGGCAAATCTGGAGCATGGCCAATATCAGTGATCCGATTGAGCAGAAATGGTTGCACCTGGGTTAAAGTAGTAGAATCCTATTTCTAATAATTAGAATTATGATTTTTATTGTGTTGACTCGAATGTCCAGTTAGTGTGTAAAGTTCAGAACACAGATTATGAGTTCACTTCTCCTCTCTCTCTCTCTCTCAATAAGCTAAACCTTTAATTTGTGTTCTACAAATGGCCTCCTGTTATATAGAGGAAAAATTTCAAATATTTAAACCTATACAAAGTCAGTAGTTGGTCTTATGGCATTCCTATATTTTATGATTTGTGTATGCATCCTCATGTTTTGTTTCTATGTCTACATTGCATGTATATGTTTGTGCGTCCGTGATAAGTGACTTACCTGAATTCTAGTTTCATTAAGCTCAAATGATCCAAAAACAAGCCCTGATTTTTTTTAATAGAAGAAATGCTTTAAAGCTAGGCACATTTTTTTAATAGAAAATATTACCATGATTATAAGATGCTCACTCCATTTTATTTTACTTTGCCCCTATACTAAGC
This sequence comes from Capsicum pubescens, assembly GCA_030864215.1. Lineage (NCBI taxonomy): Eukaryota > Viridiplantae > Streptophyta > Magnoliopsida > Solanales > Solanaceae > Capsicum > Capsicum pubescens. Next base: position 189,566,010 of record CM061548.1, read on the forward strand.
ATTGTTGTTTCGATTAACTTGTCCAATTTAAAAGATGAGTGTTGTTTTGGCTTGTTATATTGGGATACTTTCAAATGTTCTTTAAATAATCTCAAATATCAAAAAGTTCCCCATTTTCTTCTTGTTTCTAATATGTGGCTTTTATTTCAAAAAATTGAGAAATCAATATCTGAATTCACAAAGAATTCAAGTGCACTGAACTGGGTAATTTTGAGCCTCACCATGCTTTTTTAGAATGAGGGGGTAGGAATTTCGTACCTTCACTATGATTTGATCATTTAATGGAACCGGTGCATATGATTAAATGGGATATTAGTTGTCTTTCGACTGCTAAGGTGCAAGAACATTCTGAGCTTACCCTAATATCTAATTATGTTAAACATGAATCAAGCACTGGTTCATCTTCTTGTTCTTTATCTTTTCTAGGAGAACATTACTCATGGCATTATTTTCTCACTCCTGGTTCCACTTTGTTTCTTGAATGATAATAAAAGGATGATATAGTTTTGCACCATTTCCTCCTGGTAACTATCTTTCAAGATGCAAAGTCTCCCACGAAAATGTATTATACTCCCTCCATTCAAATTTATCTATCTATTTTTTGCTTTCTCCTTATCGATTTGACCAATTCCAAAGTTAAACCTGATTTAGATTAATTCATTAATGGAAAAATGTAAGTTAGCTACTACTACATGAAAAGTACTAGAGGCTGTAGTTTTTGTTGTAAGACAGTGATTAAAAAATACATTTAGAAATGTTAGTCAAAGATCAACTTGCTTGACTATTCACTATAGGATAAGCAAAAAGGGATAGGAATATTTCTATAGAGATAGTAGTGAATGTGATTTTGTCATATTTAGTTATTTACTATTTGCACTGGCCGAAAATTCCTATACTATTACCTAAGTTACAAAATTTCATAGCAAGTCTAAAGTGTTGTATTTGTTTTTTCATCATAGAATAGGTGTTTAATTTTATCGAATGTCGCCAAAGGCACACAGGTTTTATCACTCGATTAGTATTACATCTATAAATTGTAATTAGTAGGGGGAAACTATATGTATCCCTCATAAATACTCTCTTTCATCACTTGTAGCTATATACAGGCTATCTTCCAAATCTGGAATGATGTCCAGTTTGATATGTCACCGCAAATCTATTCTTTTTAGTGAACCAGTTGTCACTTGATCATTGAAGCTAATTCCATTGCTATAATCTACATCTATATCCACTGGAAATATAACTGCCTAGTTTTATCTCATTATTTCTGACACTGCAATGTAATTAGATCACTGACCTTATTGTATCCACTTCAAGTTTCTTCCATCTGCCAATTGCATTATATTTTGCCCTGCAACTTATAGTAATCAAAAGAACAACATTGTTGTTCATGATGGTTGAATGATAACAAAATCCAGTTGTTGTTGTGTATTTTCAATGAATAAACTGAAAGTTTTTTGATCTCTTTTATGCCAAGTTTTATACAGTACCATTATTTAAAAAAATTATGTTGCTCGTACCACACAGCACCCTGGTTCTTTACTTTTAAACTGAGCACACATATCTACATTCTAAGAAACTTGTGGACCTTTGGATTTATATGTTTTTTTGTTGGAATTGATGTTGTTGTTTTTGTTGTTGCTGGTGGTTTTTGCTTTTCCTTCTCGATCATTTGAGTCTTCCACTGGTCATTTACTTTTCCTTCCCCATTTTCTTTCTCTACCTGTAGGTTTTTTAAATTGAAGTAGAATAGATACAGCCTTAAGAGAATTCTATTCATCTTCAAGTTGTGACAATTAATTTCTACTAAGGTTTGTATATACTCTTGAACTCGCTCTCTTGTTAACTGCTGAAATATTTGATTATACTTAGTGTGAAAAAATTATGTATATATTGGGCAATACTTGTTACATTCTATGTGTGGTGAGCTACCTTTTAAACCACATGCCAAAAGGTTTATCTTTAGTAAAGAGTTATGAGTCTTACTATTTGATGAATTCAAATCTATTTGACTTGCTTTAGAACTCCAAAGTACTATAGAATCTGTGTTTGTAGTCTCATATTCAACTTTTGCATTTGGGATGCACTCGGAAAGTTGTCCTTCTCCTCTTTGGTTGTGTATTTATTTGTGATTTTAACCCCCTAGAATTTATAAATGAAACTATTAGAGTTTCATTTATGTTCACAAATATTATCGTGTCCTCAGAATAGTTGCAGTATAATAAAACTATCAAATTAAAGTTCTTTGTTGTAATCTACATTGAACAAATGGTTATTTCTTCATCTCCTGAAGATAGCTTTCTCTGCACTTGAGTGTTTAAAAATTGAATTTGATACTTTTATATATTCACTTACTTGATTTATGTCGAGCATATAAGGTGAAGTGATGTACTAAATTTATGTTTTATTGCTTCAAGAGTTACTTGATTTAGGTAAAACAGTACGAACTGAAAGTCGAGGACTTGATTATTTTTTTACCCTATGATGGAAGCTGGCAATTTGAACAGAAAGTTGATGACTTAATTAAATAGTAGAAACATGAGTAACTTGATTATCATTTTGCTATGCATTGAAATGTTATGAAAAATTTGATATGATACTCTAACTCGATTGGGATGGTAACTATGCTTTTTGTGAAACAAATGTTGAAAATAATATCATGGGATGTTAACTAAGTTTTCTGGTCTCTAATTATATATATCATGTTTTTGTATCGAGATTCTCTATAGAAATTTGGTATTTATTTGATGAAATTTATTATTTTGTGATATTAGGCTTATTTGTGGTCAATTAGAGACTAGAAATATTGCTCATCTTTAAATGATTATCTAGGATGAGATGTTGCTCGTCTTTAATGGTTGATCTACGACTAGAATGTGTCTCGTCCTTAATGGGTTATCAAGGAATAGAATTTTTCTCGTCGCTAAAGGATAACAATGACCGCGTAGTTAGTCTATTTGTGATGAGAAATACGGTCCCGAAAAGATAATTATGATGGGGTAGTTAGTCTATTTGAGACAAGATATATCATCACTAAAGGATAATTATGACCATGTAGTTAGTCTATTTGGGATGAGAAATACCATCACAAAAAGATAATTACGATGAGGTAGTTAGTCATTTTGAGACAAGAAATACCATCGGTAAAAGCTAATTATGAAAAGGTGGTTAGTCTATTTGGGATGAAAATTCTCGTCGGAAAAGTATAATTAAGACCAGGTAGTTAGTCGATTGGGACAAGATATATCATCGCTAAAAGGCAATTATGACCATCTTTTTTGCCGTCGCAAAAGGATTTTAAGGACTGGTTTATTAGACTCATTGCTAATGACCTTTAGCAGCGGAGCCTATTAGGACGGGATGCAACCGGATTTTTCTGGACCAATAGTGACAAGATTTGGACCCTCTCAGACCATATTTCCCTTCCTTATAGGTTGTTTTTCTTGTATAGTTATTTTCTATCCTAGCGTGTTATTTATTCTTGACATGTATATTTCTCCTATAGTGAGTACACAACAAGTTGTTAGACACTGACACATATTTACTATGTACATTTCTTTACTTTGTTGCATCCTAATCCTTGGCCATTTATAGGACTTTGACTAGTAAGACTAGATAAGATTTGAGATGAATAAATCCATTTGAGGGATTTATTAAGTTCTTCCTTAATACAAACCAGGTCTCTCTCTAATTCAGTATTTAATTCAAGAAAGGTTACAAGATCAACTTGAGATTTGTTCAATCTCTCTTCAATCTCAAATCAAAGACTATTTGCCTCACTCTTTCCCTTAGTAGCAAACTCAGGAGGTTTTCTGAACTCTTCGTTTAACTCAACATTTTTAGAGGACACTACACAGAGTTTTTCTTCCAGCTCAGATATTTGAATATTTAAGGCAATTTTCATTTTCAAAATCATCTAGACTTGTGTTGAAATTAATATTTATTCTTTTTAGAGAGAGAATCAATTAGGAAGCTAGGTAAACCTTTCAATTTCTTCAAGGAATAGTCCTTCAGATTTTGTTTAATGTCTATACGAGTTACCTCTTAATGTTCATCATCTTATTATTTAGCCACAAGAGCAAAAACAGAGTTCAATACATTATCATAATCCTCTACAATCATCAATGAAACATCTTCAGTGCGCCCAGACTCATTAGATTCACTGGACGAGTCCTACCAAGCAGGAAGAGCTTGCTTAACAACATTGTCTACAACAACTTTTCTTATGGATTTTTGTAGGACCCGGTCCCTTATTTTGCCTTTGTCACCACCATATTTGTCATACTCCTTATATTCCACCTTATGCATTGGATAATCTTTAATGAAACAACAGGGTTTTCCATACTTGTGGAAAGAATCAGTTCCATTTGAAGAAATATTTGTGTTGCCTTTCCTTAGAATAATCCACCATCTTTTCCCACCACTTTTTGAAATCTTTGGGTAAGATAAGTCATATCCTCATCTTTTTCTCTTGAATCTCCTTTGTTGGCCTTAAGTTCTAAGATTTTCTCCTTCTTGGGATCTTTATTCCCTTGATCCTACTGCTTTTAGAGTTCATGGGCTTTTATATTCCCTACCGGTTTATCCATGGTAAAAGTTTTGAGATCTTGAGCTTTGGTGATAACATCAACTTGCTCTGATAATTATATAAAGATTACTTGCTCTGATATCAATTGTTGTCTTATATGTGTCTACCACGAGCCATGGGACAAGGTTCCTTAATAGATTTCCCTAATAGAGGCTTATTTGAGACTAGATCCCTTAACAATGAAATACAAAAACTTAGTAAATAATGAAGTTAGATGTAGAAAGGTAAACAACACATAATGTTAACATAGTAACCACCTTGCTCAAAGAAGGAAAAACTATGACCTATCTCATTGGATTTTCCAACACTCTGCTAACTCCAAGCAATAACGTGATTATAGACACGAGTAATCACAAGGATTAAACTTTTAATCCTAACTCTTGAAGTAACTCTATTATATGACAAATTGAGTAACTCTACACCACCACCATGTCGACTAACTCTAGCCAATGCTCATAGGTAACTCTACCCAAACTTATGTAGAAATACTAATAAACACTTTAAATCAACTCAATCCAGTTGACACTCCTAGGTAACTCTACCCAAGAGAAACATAAATAATGGTGAAAACAAACTTGAACTAAATTGATGGATGATTTGACTAACTCACTCTAGTTAATGTGACTCAACCAAAAGACTTAAACAAGTGAAATATCTAGTACATTTTCTAGCATAGAAGTGGATTTACAATTTAAGAAAGAAAGACATAAGACTGAAAAATAAAACAAATATTAAACAACAACTACATTAGGTACCTTTGTTGGAATGAGCAATGTTCTTCTTATGAGAGTGACTTTGTCTTTGGAAGATAAATATAATTACCATTCCAGTCAGTTTTCATATTTCCATTTATATTCACCATTAGGGATTCTCCATATCTTCCCCAAGTCATTTATGGCTTGTTGGGACTGATAGTTTGGTTACTGAGTAGTTCAATTGGTTTTTAGAACCAGTTCTAAGTTTAGAAGACTTTACTGGTTCCAAATGACCACGGGCAGAAACTTCAGTAAAAGGATCTTTGATGCAAATTTTAACTACATCATCAGCTCCAACATATCGATTTTAGTCTAGTTATACTTTTGGTTTGGGTCCCAATGCACCCGAGCTCATTTCGATCTATCGGTCGGAAAGTTAGAAATCTTAAAGTATGGGTGTGGGACCCATAATTTGTCAAAATGACCTTGGATTGAAAATCTGACTTCACCAACAAATCTAAAACATTGAATTTAGTGGGTTTACATTATTTATTTGAAAAAAATCAAAGCCCGGATGAGTTTCGAGGGTCAAAAATAAGTTTTAACTATGTTGGTACTAATACCATGGCGATCGCGACAGGTCCCGTGGCAATCGCAGCCTGGATATCATGGTCTATTTAATGGATATCTAAGAATCTCCATGCCTGAAGGGACTATACATAGGCCCCCAAGTCGCGATTTGGCCATTTGCTCTTCATCTTTGAGACCTAGAAGCCCTAGAAGGGTGAGATAACTCTAAATTGAGTCTTGTGGATGACTTGAGATCTTGATAAACATATTTTATCATGATTTTCATCCTAATTAAGGTAAGATTTCATCACTTTTTAGATAAAATTCTTGATTCTTTACCTAAAAACCTAATATAGCTTAGGTCTTGATTTTAGCCCTAAATTAGCTTTATTTACACCCATTTCTTGAGGGTTATGATTCTTTGATCATGTATAAACGTTGGGTTGACCTTGGAAAGGTGTTTTATTCATGTGAGACCCACTTAGGATTTTTGGTGTTGTGTTTGGACCTGAAGCACAATAGTGAAATATGGGTATCTATAGACTCGTATTGATGATAGATTATTCTTTTGATAGTGTGATGGAATTTTTGGGATTGTGAAGTGAAGATGGATATGTGGTGAATGATGCAAGATTTTTTAGTTTTTCATTGAGGTAGGCGTCTACCTACTCTTCTTCGAAGATGATGTGTGTTATGTATGGCAAGTGAATGTGAATGTTAGGCTTGATTATAAGTATAAAGACTTAGTCTTGATTATTGATTTTTGGGAACTAGATGAGGGTTTTGGACCCATAAAGTGGTATGTTTATGACCTTTTTAGAATCCTATTGACTTCTTACTAGATTGGACTAAATTGTAGCATGGATATTATATAATGCTACGTTTAGGATGTGGTTTATGTGTCGGAATCATGGTTAGAATGATTAACCTTAGTTGGGCTACTCTAGTGATCTTGAAACCGTAATTTAGATAGAATTGACGTAAATACCCATGTTTCTAGACGAAATTCCTATCTTAGGATTGGTTATGTCTTACTTGACATATAGAAGTTGAACTGGATACCTTAACCAAGTTGGGGTATAGGTTGCGTAAATAAGAAAAGTGAGGATTAGAAGTGGGATCATCTGACCCGCCTTAGGCCAAGACTTGTGTTAGACTTTGTGGATTTATTTATGGATGTTAGGCATAGTTGAGACTATTAAACCTTAGTGTAAGGTTACTTGGTGGTTTGACGAATAGTGATGGTATTTTCCCCTGGATAATGACTAATGGCTTATGGCCATTATGTTAAGCCAATATAGATGTCATTTCTCTTAGATATGATAATTGGCCTATAGAGACGATATTACTTATAGTCATGATACATGACCTATAGATACGATATTTCTCATAGATGTGATATTCCACGTAGTTATGATTTATTTTTATTGATACATTATGCCTCCTAGAGTGAGATGCCTTATATATGTGAGATGATTATAGATATGCTTCATAGTTTATAAAGATGTTATGCCTCGTTAACATGCTATGGATTATAGTTATGAGATGATTTACATATACATGATTATATTAGATTCAGATACGTATGTGGTCCTAAGGTCATGATTATGATGTTATGACTATTCCTGATACATTATTGAGCCATAGGCCACATTATGATATTTGTTGGTTTTCCAGAAAGTGTTTATCCTTGTAAAGGATATAGTTGTAGTTTATTGAAATATGTATATATACATATATACATCTCTCCGATATGGGACGGAGAAAGTTGTGGTATAATGATTATGCTTTTATTGATTTGGATAAAGGTGATGGAATGCTTAGATTCGGTACACTCATGATCATTATTTTTGTGAATGATGTTATTCAAGTTAAAATATGATCTTATGGCCCTTCTTCCTAAATAAAAGTTAAAATCCACTTTTCATCTTAAAATAGATTTCTTTACAATAATAATTGTGTAATTAAATGGTTAATTTATATACCTAAAAGAGGCTAATAATGATGTTTTAAAAACTTGATTCAGGCTAATTCTAATCCATGATTTGACACTATTATTTACTCCGATCATGAGATATCCAACCGTTTCTACACTTTTATAATGATTTAGTCCTGTAGTTTACTTCGGGCAATGGACTTGTGGATTTACACTCCTTTTAGCCACAGATTGAGTCAGTGCACCTATTATATATATAATTATTAATAATGTGAAAATTATGGAAAAATTATGGACTAACTGAAATACATGAAATAACTGAGCATAAATTCATGAACATGTAATATCTGAGAATGCAAGAGCAAATATAATCATATTTCTGAGATAATCTGTAATCTAAAAGTCTGACATCTGTATAACTGAATGAATGAAAACATTTACACTTGGTCAAGCAAACTTAAACTGAAATACATGGAGTACTGTATTAAGACTATGGGAGCAAGCTACAACCGACATGCCCCAATCTAAGCTATCGAGGTCCAACCTGTAATCCTAGTTGGAAAGTTGTTGGTACTTTTCCAAGGGTACTAACACTGACTGACAATGTGGATCCACAAGGATGAGCTGAAGTCCTGAAGAATGAGGGTGTCATGCCGAATTGACTGGGACCCCTCAAAATCTATGGTGGCGTCGTAGGTCCGGAATTTAGGGACTACTACTAACGTCACATACCTAACTGATGGGGGAGATGTTATCCCTATATTCACTCAGTGCTAAGTGTCACTCCTAACTAAATGAAACTGATACTGGACTGAATTGAATTAAATTCAACTGAACATAACAACTGACATTACTCATCAAGATCATAACATCTGAGTAAATGGTAATATTTATGGTTTAACTGAAATCATTACTTGAAAGGTCTAAAGTCATGTAAAACATGTAGGTATGTGTTTATAACCCGCCAACATTGAATGACCATAATTTACAATAATAAGCTTTTAAAACAATAATATGAGAACATAGTTCAAACCCAAAAGCATAGACATTTCATCAAACATGTGAGAATCATAAACTTGAACATGGGAATGTGTTAAACATAGGAAATCAACATGATTTACATGTATAAATTCATAAATTAGAGAATTCAACTTTAAATTCACTTAAACAAGACATGGGAACTAAGATTTAAAGCCTGAGCAAATCAAATATTTCATGGGATCATACATGGGCTGAACTGAATTTGAATTACTAAGGAAAAGCATGAATTAAACCCATCGTGAACATATAAAATACCATAGTAAAGGAAAATTCAATAATTTAGTTGAGAAGAAGGTTTTTGAGGTCTATGAGTGAAAGGGACCTAGGGATGAACATCCCACATACCTTAACAACTGATTTCTTGAAGATTTTCTTAGGTGGGAAACTTGAATTCTTGATTTCTTGAGAATAGAGCTTGAATTTTGTTCATGGGAAAGAAGGTGGTTTCTTGAGAGTAATTTGGGGTGAAAAGAGCAAACAATGCCCTTTTGGAAGCCCCAATTCATGTTATGAACAAAATAGGATGAGGGAATATGGTCCAAATACCCCTTGGTCACTTAAACAAAGACACTGTGTAGGACAGAGCCACGCGTCGTGCCTCTTTCTTCGTGAGAGAGAGCAATGCGCCATGGAGCTTAATTTCGTGGAGAGAGCAATGCATCATGGAGATCCTCGTCATGGGAGAGAGCAACACGTTACGGACAACGTGTATGGTAGAATAGATATAGGCTGAGTGTTTGGAAGAAGGTCTATTCTGAAGTCTATTTCCCTAACGGGAGGAACTCCAAGAAGATCTTTGCGAAACATATCTTAGAATTCATTTACTACTGGAACTGACTCAAGAGTTGGAGTTTCTGAGTTAGAGTTTTTGACTCTCACAAGATGATAGACACATCCTTTGGATATCATCTTTCTCGCTCTAAGGTATGAAATCAACTGACCCTTAAGCGATGTAGTACTACCTCTCTATTCAAGTATTGGTTCATTTGGAAACTAAAAATGAACAATTCTATTTCTACAATCAACTGGGGAATTGTATGAATGAACACTATCTATGCCGACAATGACATCAAAATTTGCCATCTCTAATTCTAATAGGTCTGCTGAAGTAACTTTCTCAGATATCATAATCGAACAGTTCCTGTATACCCATCACGCTATGATAGATTTACCCACTAGGGTAGAAATTGAGAAAGGCTCTACTAGGATTTTTGGACTGACTCAAAAGTTAACGGCTAAATAAGGAGTTACGAAAGATAATGAAGCTCTTGGATCTAGCAAGGCATAAACATGTAAATGGAAGATCTGTAATGTACCAGTGATCACATCAGGAGAATTTTCCCGCTCTTGTCTAGACTGAAGTGCATAAAGACTATTTGGGTGTTACGCACTGGTGGTACTGGAAATGACACCCTATTAATTTGGGCGACCTGAATTAGCTGAAGGAAGATTATACTAACCCTGAGAACCTTACTTAGTACAATCTTTGACTCTGTGTCCTGGCTTGACATACTTGAAACAAACATCAGTGCCAGCTCTACAAACACCCTAATTATGCCTGCCACATATCTGACAAAGAGGACTTATTCTAGTACTGCTGACACTACCTTGAGATTTACAGCCTAGCGCCATATCTTTTCTACCATTTCTGAACTTAGGTACTAGTGTATTGGCTGAGGACGGAGCTGGAACTGAAGATTTCAGGCAAATTTTGGAACGGTTACCACTCTCTGACTTAATATTTGAATAATGTGAATAAATGATGAGATAATGGGTTATTTAGGGGTTTAATTTCGTGAATAGACTTATTAGGGACGTGGAAAAATATCCATTTATCCCTGGAATGACTTAAAAGTTGTCACTTAAAAAACCTGACCTGGACCCCTGCTGCTACGCGGTAATATTATGCCGTGTCACTTGAAATTGACAACTAAAAAAATGCACGGTGGAGCGATGCAGTAGTATCACTTTGCCACACTAGGTGCGACCTAAAACTTCACCGCAAAGCAGTGGGATCGCATTGGAACACTGGAAAAGGACAATTATGAAATTAAGACTTGGAATGATGTGCCATAATCGCAGAGGCTCACTGAATTTGACAATTGCTATTTGGTTATGCTCTGTGACACGCTAAAGTGCTAGTTGGCACACTACTTTACAAAAATGGCTCTAACTCTTCGCCCGATAGAGAATTTTGGAGAATTTCATATCATTGGTAAGCTAAATAAATTTCCTATGCATTGGCAGAATCTAACCTAAAAAATATTGAGTATTTCAAAAAATTTATATAGTGTTACCCATGGACTGAGTGTTAATTTAATCTTGGGAAATATAGGGTATTACAATATCTCCCACTTGGGAATATTCATCCTCGAATGAGACTATCTAAGCTGAGGAACAGTGATAAACTGAGCTTACACACTAAACATGCCCACTGAACATGACTACATAACTGAACTACTAAAAAGATGAGTTCTCACACTGAACATGCATATCTGATCCATGGAATACATGAGTAAAGTTACTAATAAGATAAATTTTCATACTGAACATGGATATCTGAAGTATGAGTGCATGACTCAATTGATTCATGAATACATGACTGAATTTTCAACGGTAATTGATACCAAGATTATAACTTTAACTGAACATGGAATTAAGTAAATCCATGAAAAACAGTTACCTAGAGCTGAATCTGAGTTTGCAGAGAAGAGGTGAGGCTAATTGAACTGAATTTGCAAAGAAAAGATGAAAGATTGTTAATTCTGCTTCCCAAGTAGCTCCCTCAATGGACTGATTCCGCCAAAGAACTTTGACCAACGAAATTTTTTTGTTCTTCAGTCTGCAAATATGACGATCGATGATCTGGAATGTAACCTCTTCAAAAGAGAGATCATTCTGAATGTCTACGCCCTCTAAGGGAACTATGGTTGCTGGGTCACCAATTCATTTCTTTATCAAGGATACATGGAATACTTGGTGTACTGAAGCTAGATCTGATGGAAACTCAATCTCATAATCTACCTTTCCTAAACAACTGAGAATTCTGTAAGAACCGACATATCGGGGACTGAGCTTTCACTTCTTGCCGAACCTCTTTACTCCCTTTATGGGAGATATTTTCAATAACACAAAATTACTGATCTCGAACTCGAGATCCTTTCTCCTCACATCTACATATGATTTCCATCGTATCTGGGAAACCCTAAGCCTTTTTCTGATAATCTGAACCTTTTCTAAGGCATCAAACACTAAGTCAGGCCCTACTACTGCTGCCTCACCTACCTCAAACCAACCAATTGGAGATCTATATCTCCTACCATAGAGATCCTCAAACGTGGCTATCTAAATATTGGAGTGATATATGCTATTGTATGCGAATTCGATCAAAGGCAAGTGGTCATCCTAACACCCCTTAAAATCAACAACGCAGACTCTTATCATATCTTCTAGAGTTTTAATGGTCCTTTCTACTTGACCATCTGTCTAAGGGTGGAAGGCCTCACTGAGGTGAACTCAAGTAACAAGACCCTTTTGGAATGCTTTCCAGAAATAAGAGGTAAATTGGGTACCTCTATCTGAGATGATGGATATTGGGACTCCGTATAACTTAACCAACTCTATCATATAGAGTTTGGCATAGTCCTTGGATAAATAGGAAGTATGAACTGGTTAGAAATGAGATGATTTAGTCATCCTGTCAATGATAACCCTAATGGAATCATGCTTATGATGAGTACGAGGCAAACCCATTAGAAAGTCCATGGTCACTTCTTTGTATTTCCATGTGGGAATACTGAACTCATGTATGAACCCACTAGGCTTTCGGTCCTCAATCTTAACCTGCTGACACGTAGTGCACTTCGCTAAAATCTCTGCAATATCGTACTTCATCCCACTCCACCAATAGATCTTTCGCAAATTGCGGTACATCTCTGTGGTCCCTAGATGAATAGAGTATCGCACACCATGAACTTCTACAAAAATTAGTTTCCTCAAGTTATCTACACCTAGCACACATAAAAGTCCCTGGCAATGCAACACACCATCTCTTCCTTGGGAGAAAACCTCTTCTTTCTAATCTCCGACTGACTCTTTCAACTTAATAAGACTAGGATCTCTATCCTACTTTTCCTTCACTTTGGAAATTGGAGATATTCTAAACTATTCTGGACCCACACACAACCCTTTGCTAAATCGACTAAGAAAACACCTAGTTGGGAAACTTGATGAAATTCCTGAACTAACTTCTTCGTATCATTCTCAACATGGGAAATATTACCCATAGACTATCTACTGAGAGCATTAACAACTACATTGGCCTTGCTCGGGTGATACAAAACACTCATATCATAATGTTTTAACAACTCTAACCACTTTCTCTGATGCAGACTCAAATATTTCTGAGAGAACACATACTGAAGGCTTTTTTAATCTGTGAACATATCAACACGTACCCCATACAAGTAATGCCTCTAAATCTTTAAGGAAAACACTACAGCTGCTTACTCGATATCATGAGTTGGGTAATTCTTATCATGGGCTTAAGTTGTCTACAGGAATAGGCTATGACCTTATCTCTCGGCATAAGGACACAACCCAAACTTACTCTGGATGCATCACATTTCACAATAAACCCATCTGAACCATCTTGTAGAGTCAAGACTGGGGATGAGGTGAGTCAAGTATTCAACTACTGAAAACTCTTCTTGAAAGAATCTAACCACTGAAACTGGACTTTTTTCTAGGTCAATCTGGACATAGGGGATGCAATAGATGAAAAACCTTCAACAAACTACCGGTAATAGCTAGCTAAACCTAAGAAACTCAAGTTTCTCACTACCTTGTTCTTTTGAGAATCAACTCTAATGCCATCACAAGAAATAATATGACCAAGGAATGCTACTGACCTTAGCCAAACATCGCACTAACTGAATTTATGAAAAAACTGATGAGTTCTGAGAGTCTGAAGTACGATTCTGAGATGATATTTATGATCATTCTTGTGATGGGAATAGACAAAAATTTCATCGATGAAGACTATAATGAGCATGTCCAAGTACCTCTTGAACACGTGATTCATTTAGTCCATGAAAGTTGCTGGGGCATTTTTAAGACTAAAGGACATGACTAGAAATTCAAAGTGACCATGCCGGGTTCTGAAATATATTTTTGGAATGTCACATTCTCTGACTCTAAGTTGATGATAGCCTGATCTGAGGTCTATCTTTGAAAAGTAACTAGCATACAGAAGTTGGTTGAACAAGTCATCGATTCTAGGAAGTTGATATTTATTCTTGATTGTGACTTTGTTCAACTAAAGGTAGTTTATATACATTCTTAGAGAACCTTATTTCTTATGCATGAATAAGACTGGTGCGCCAAATAAGGAAATATTGGGTCTGATGAATCCCTTCTCTAGGAGATCCTTCAACTATTCTTTTAACTCTCTGAGTTTTACTGGTGCATTCTGTATGGCAGAATAGATTTAGGCTGTGTGTCTGGAAGAAGGTCTATTCTGAAGTCTATTTCCCAAATAGGAGGAACTTCAGGAAGATCTTTGGGAAGTATATCTGAGAATTCATTTATACTGGAAGTAACTCAAGAGTTGGAGTTTCTGAGTAAGAGTCTTTGACTCTCACAAGATGATAGACACATCTCTTGGATATGATCTTTCTCGCTCTAAGGTATAAAATCAGCTGACCCTTAAGAGCTGCAGTACTACCTCTCTATTGAAGGACTGATTCATTTGGAAACTAAAAATGAACAATTCTGTTTCTACAATCAACTGAGGCGTAACATCAATTGAGTCGATCTATGCCGAGAATGACATCAAAATCTTCCATCTCTAATTCTACAAGGTCTGCTAAAGTAACTTTATGAGATACCATAACCGGAAAGTTCCTGTATACCCATTGGGCTATGATATATTTACACATTAGGGTAGAAACTAAGAAAGGCTATGCTGGAATTTTTGGACTGACTCTGAAGTTTACGTCTATATAAGGAGCTACGAAAGATAAAAAACCTCCTGGATCTAGTAAGACATAAACATGTAAATGAAAGATCTGTAACGTACCAGTGACCACATCAGGAGAATTTTCCTGATCTTGTCTGGACTGAAGTACATAAATCCTATTTCGACGATGCCCACTGGTGGCACTAGAAGTGGCACCCTACTGATTCGGGTTACCTTACTAAGCCGAAGGACGATTATACTGACCCTTAGGATAATCTCTGACTCTGTGGCCTGGCTTTCCACACCCGAAACAATCATCAGTTCTAGCTCTGCAGACACCTTGATGGTTTTTGCCACATGTTTGAAAAAGTGGATTTGTTTGAGCACTGCTAACACTACCTATAGATTTAGAGCCTGGTTCCCTATCTTTGCTACCATTTCTGAACTTAGGTACTAGAGTACTGGCTGAGGATGGAGCTGGAACAGAAGATTTTGGGAAAACCTAGGAACTATTACCGTCCTCTAACTTAGGCTTAGTGAAATTGAAGCTACCTATTCTAGCTCTCTTGTACTGCCTCTTTATCTTTCTATTCCTTATCATTTCTATCTGCTGAGCATGGACCATGATACTGGATATGACTATCTTCTTATTCAACATCGCAGTTCTGCACTCCTTAACCACTCTATCTGATACCTCAGACATGAACTTGCTCATTCTGGACCTACTATATGCTACTATATGGGGAGCATACTTATCTAACTGAGTAAACTTGAGGTAATACTCTTTAACAATCATACAACCCTTCCTGAGATTGATGAACTCTAACACCTTGGCTTCTCTCAGCTCTAAAGGAAAGAATCTCTTTAGGAAAGTAGTAGCAAACTCTTCCCACTCTATGGGCTTGCATCTGTGCGCCTGTCTACATTCCACTTCTTAAACCACATATGAGCTACATCTTGAAGATGATAGGAAGCCAACTTAACACTCTCACCGAAAGTTACTCCCATAATATTTGTGACTTTTTGAACCTGATCGAGGAACTCCTGTAGATCCTCTTCTGAATTAGATCTTGAGAATAGGAGAGGATTCATTTGGGTAAAGTCTTGAATCCTTCATGCAGCAGTATTGGCCACTGGGTTGGACTGAACAGCAGCAGGCTGTTCATTCTCAACTTCTACAAAATTGGCTAAAGTAGTGAACGCAGCTCTGAATTTTGCATGAGAGACATGCTCGCTAGGGAATCTGCCTGAACTGGCTGAGGTGCTGACTGATTTTCGATTCTCCTTTCGTTATTCTTTTTGGGTGGCATGTTTTATAAATGAAAGGAAGAAATGGAATTGATTGAGAGTTTAGCTTGAGCTCATGCTCACTGACACGACATGAATACTGAAAAAAAGGAAACGCTTCCTAAAACATCTCATAGCCTCCTGTCCATAAGTGTGGCTCACTACACTTCCATGTATAAGACTCTACTTAATATGGATTTTAGACTCCCTAGGACACTGTTGAACCTTAGGCTCTGATACCAAGATTGTAACGCCCCGAGTCTGTACCTCGGATGCTACACAATGCTTTCAACCCCGAAGGACCACAAGCTAATCCATGACTGATATCTGTTGTGAGCACTGAATAATAATACTATAATAAATGCATAAAATAGGTGGAAATGACATAAGGTTCAAAATATTTAAAATATTGATAAAATATACTACTGAAATACTAATCTGCAAAACTGAATACTGTCTCAAAGTCTAGTCTGAAAAGCCTCTAAACTGAACTGTCTGAATATGGAAATGATGGGACAAGACCCCACTAACTCCCTTTATTGAAAATACATCTAATGAATAACTGAAATAAAAGAATATCCTTGATAGATGAGGAATCACTTCTAACTCTGACAGTGCTGACTGAATCTGAATCTGTCTATGCACGGCAGAGAACCTGAGCATCCGAACCTATGATATAAGACATCATAGTGAAAAGAAAGAGTATGTGTCAGTATGTGTAATGTAATGGTATGCTAGATGAGGTAAGGCTAAATACAAGGGTTCATATGTATGAACAATAACTGACTGAGTGATATAGAGTAACTGAACATGAGAGTACATGGATAACTAATAATATAGTACATACTGAGTATGCACTACTGTGCATATAAATAAATACTATGACTAATCTTGTCTGAAGCTAAGTCCTAATTTTTGATACTGAGTAACTGATATCTGAAGTTACTGATAACTTAATTACTATTTCTGATTGACTGTATCTGACAGTCCTAATTCTGTAGAAATAAACTGAGTTCAATTCTAAAAACTAAAATAGAAATTGTGGGAGGTAATCATCTAACCGACATGCCCCAAATAAGATAACTGAGTTGGGGTCTAACCTGTGTCCCAATTTGAAGGGTATCAGTACCGTACCATGAGTAAAGATACTGAAGAGTCACCCTCTACTGGTAGGTGTACCAAACAAGAATAGTGATACCCTCTACTGGCAGGTAAACTACCTCATCAACCCTCAACTGGAAGGTTGATGTATCAACCTACGTTGGATACATAGTTCTGGAATGCAAGGATTTCTATTAAGGATCACACCCTCTGCTGGCAGGTGAGTACCCATCCTTGGGTTCACTCGGTGCTGAATCCTACTCCAAACTGAATAGACACAAAATTTATTATACTGAACTAGACTGTACTGATACTGAGTTTACTGAGTTTTCCTGAGTTCTGTAACTGACTGAGTTATATTATGTTCTGTAACTGACTAAATTCTATTGATCATGACATGATTGATATTATTCTATAACTGACACTGGCTCTAGGTAAACAACTAGATTATCGGGTGTTGAATACCCCCAGGACTCGATAGCATAAAAAAAGGTATAGAATAATCTTGGATAACATAACAATGTTCACTTGATCATAATTCATCCACAGAGGCATTTCATCAAATACTTGTAGTGCATTATCTTGTGCATGAATGGGGAATACATGCTATCATGTTATAATGGAACTATTTCATTAACATAGGCATTGTATCAAACACATGGGGAGCATTGTTAGGTTATACAATAATCAACATATATAATTATCATGGCTACCTCAATCAACTTACAAATTGAAGGGTTTATCACGAAGATCATGTAATTCAACACATAATGATTAATTTCATGAAAGCTTGTAATTTAATCAAGGACTGAAACACAACAATAATATGAACATGAATTAAATTCAATTTTAAGCATGCAATTCATAATTCAACAATCTTGTATTTTTTTTAAAATGGATTTGTGGACTCTATGAGTTAAAGGAACCCATAGATGAACACCTAACATACCTGAATTGAAAATATCTT
Source organism: Capsicum pubescens (assembly GCA_030864215.1). Taxonomy (NCBI): domain Eukaryota; kingdom Viridiplantae; phylum Streptophyta; class Magnoliopsida; order Solanales; family Solanaceae; genus Capsicum; species Capsicum pubescens. The sequence continues at coordinate 189,584,154 of CM061548.1, forward strand.
GGAGTTCTTGGAGAAATTTTTCAGATTGACTTTGATTTCTTAGAGATAGGGTTTTACCCCGTTTGAGAAAGAATGACTTAATATTTGAATAATGTGAATAAATGATGAGATAATAGGTTATTTAGGGGTTTAATTTCGTGAATAGACTTATTAGGGAAGTGGAAAAATACCCATTTACCCCTGGGAATGACTTAAAGGTCATACTTGAAAAACCCAACCTGGACCCCTGGTGCGACGCGACGCTATTGCGCTGTGTCACTTGAAATTGACAACTAGAAAAATCCATGGTGGCGCGATGCGGTAGTATTGCATTGCCACACTGGGTGCGGCCTGGAAGTTCACCGAGACACGGTGGGATCGCATTGGATCATTGGAAAAGGGCATTTGTGAAATTGATCCTTAGCGCGACACGCCATTATCGCGGAGGCCCACTAGATTTGAAAATTGCCATTTGGTCATGCTCCGCGACGTGCTGAAGTGCCAATTGGCAAACTGCTTTACAAAAATTTCTTTAACTCTTCGTCCGGGTATCGAATTTGGGTGTATTTTATATCATTAGAAAGCTAACTGAATTTCCTATGCATTGGCAGGCTCTAAACTGAAAAATATTGAGTATTTGAAAATTTTTATACATGGTAACCCATGTACTGAGGGTTAATTTAAGGTAAGGAACTATGGGGTATTACACTATCATACCACAAAAGTCACTAAATTAACTCATTACATGGACATCAAGGACTTTACATAGACATTGACCGAGTATTTGTACTCATTAAGACAATGTAATATTCCATTCATATTCATTAGACCAATATCATAGTTCAGTACACCATTAACAAGAGAGTCGTTATTTCTCTTAGACATTTCCACAAACTCCTTAAGGGCATGTTTTTATCAAGACCAAAACCAAAGTAAGAATCATTAAATTTAGGGTTATTCATGAGCCATTGGTTAAACTACATTCAACAAGAAACCACATGTGCAAACCATCACCAAAAACATGTACAAACACAAGTTTAAGAAAGAGTAAACAATACCCATCACTATGCAATAAAACTCTCAACATTTGATTTCAAAACCACCATTTACAATTTAAAATCAATGTTTAAAACACATGATTTCTTGAATTAACAATGAGGAAAGAGATACATGCCTTATACATGATGATTCACAGAAGAAACTTGACCCCTTTAGCCTCTAGAAGAACACCTCCTAAAACCCGAGCCTTCAATCTACAAGAGTGTGTTAGAGAGAATTTTTGGTGAGTTTTGATCTTCCAAAAGGTGTTATGAGAGGCTATAACATGTTATATAGTGAGGTTACTTAAGGTTTTTGAGGTGGGAAATGTCCATAAAGTCCTCAGCTTAAAAGTTGAAAATGAACTCCCAAGAGGATATGACTCCCAAACCAAACAATACCCTAGGGTATGAGTTAGGGCCTCACCCTGGACCCCTAAACTATCCAAGATATGAATTTACAAGAATAACTCATATCTTAGGTTACGAATGGTACCCCAAACCTTACCCTAAACTATAATCAAGAATTATTCAACTAGGCTAAGCATATGGCAATATAAGACTCGGCAACATACGACCTATACCCTAACATACGACTTGGGAATGGCTTAATCATATCTTGGATAGTATATAACTCACACTATAATGGATTGTATACGATAGAGAGGGAAAAAGTTGTACACTAGTGTACGACTAGAACCCTTAAGTCGCACCCTGGACAGAATATCCAAAACCCAAGAATTTTTTCAAGGGCTAAGGTTTAGGGTGTTTCATTATCCCCCACTTAGGATCATTCATCCTCAAATGGTGGGTAAGGAAAGAACAATCATAATTTAACATACCAACACTCATCAATCTAATCTTTACCACATTAGAAAATAAGTACATGCAACTAGACGAGGCTCATGCCAAGATTATTATCGATCAACTATTTGTTCCATTGAATTTGGGACTCAAACCTATTGTCTATCAAAGATACTTGTTCATTTAAAAGATTGGGGACTCAAACCCTTCGCCTAACAAGGACATAAATCATGTTAAGAACATCAAAACACACATCTCAAGCATGGGTTTCTAGAATGAAGGACTCATATAGATACTTGGACTTCATATCTTCTTCCATATCCCAAGTAGCTTCCTCGGACTTTTGTTTCCTCCATAGAACCTTTACCGAAGCCACCTCTTTTGTCACAACCGGCGAATTTGTCAACCCAAGATCCTTACCGAGACCTCCTCATAGGTCAAAGATTCCAATATACCAACATTCTCTAAGGAAAACAACAAATGAAGGATCACCTATACATTTCTGAAACATAGAGACATTGAAAATCAGAAGAATGGGTCTCATCCTTGAGGGAAAGTCCAATTCAACTTATACTTTCCCAAGGAAAACCATACATCTTATGTATACAAGAAAGAAAATACTTCACTAGATCCATTTAATAAAGAAAGAATTGAAATTGGACAAGTGTCCAAAACAAGACCAACCCATGACTCAATCTCCCCACCAGGAAACTAGGTAGGTCGTCAAGGAGAACCTCAGGATATTCATTACCACTGGGACCGAATACAAAGAAGGGTCTTTTGAGTTAGAATGTCTAACGCAGACTAAATGATAGAGGCACCCTTTGGAGATCAACTTTTGGTCTCTAAGGTAAGAGAAGAAACACCCCTTAGGCACTAAAGAACTCCTTACCATACAATGACCGGCTCATTAAGGAATTTAAACATGACCTTACGGATCTAAAAATCTAGTGATGCAGTGAATGAACGAAACCAATCCATACCTAAAATAACATCAAAATCAACCATATCCAACTTTTTCAAATCAACAAGAGTTTCTTCAATAACAATAGCTACCACCACACCTCTAATAGACTCTTTACATACACCGAGTTTTTTACCTGGGTAGAAATAGAAAAGAGTCTAAAATAACTTTGGAACCAAATTTAAAATACATAATTAGAGATGGGGATATATAGGAGAGAGGGTACCTCATACCATGTAAAGCATACACATCACGGAAAAAGAGTTTTAACATACCCATAGCAACATCCGGAGATGCCTTAGACTCCTGGTGGGTAATAAGAGTATATAACTAATTCTTGCAAGTGTTGATACTAGAAACAGAAGTAAAAGCATAAATAGCACCGTTCGGCATGGGGGTAGACAAAGTAACAATAAAGGCACTATTCGCCTAAGCAACTACTAGAGAAGGGCATTCTTGCTACATATGCCCAAACTGACCACATCTAAAGAACCTATTCCTTCTATTCTCATACTCACCACGATGATGCTGACCACAAAATATACAAAGAGGGTAGGTCGGCACTGATTGGGCCCCACTGTACTGTGAATCACCACTCACCCAATTCTTCTTCTTGGACCATTTACTACTAGATTGCTGGCCTCCACTATGTTCAAAAAATTGTTACCTCTTACTCTTCCTCACATCAATATCAGTCTATTTCTTTTTCTTTTCTTCCACTTATTACATATATCAACTAACCTAGAGATATCTATGTCTTGGATCTATAAAGTTTCCTTACTCTCAATGATCAATTCGGGAGGCAATCCCAAAGTAAACTTATGCATTCTAGGTCTTATACTAGAAACCATCTCAGGGGAATACCTAGACAACTGATGGAATTTCAAGGCATACTCCTTACCAGAGATCCTACCTTGCCTTAAATTCATAAATTCTTCCAATTTTGCTTCCCTCAACTCTTGAGGAAAGAAACAGCCTAAGAAAGTACTCGAGAAATCCTCACATATGGCAGAACTGGCATCCTCACCTCTTGACTGCTCTCACTCTTCGTACCATGGGTATGCCATATCTTTTAATCGATAAAAAGCAAACTCAACACCTTCAACTTCTGATGTATGCATAATCTGGAAGATCATCTCCATTTTATCAATGAAACTTTGAGGATCTTTTTCAACCTTTACACCCGCAAACAAAGGAGGGTGCAACCTTATGAATTAGCTAACCCTTGTGGCCTCAGAGAATGGAGAAACAGTAACATTGTTCCCGAACTGAGAAGCTACCAATTGAGTCAAAAGAGTATTAGAGCGACGAAACTCAGCATTAGTAACATCCCCTTGAGGTGACAGAGGTGGAGGATAAGAGAGAACCGGTGGCACTACCAAACCATCAGAAACCAAACTTTAAGACTGATTATGAACCCCATAAGTTGGACGATCATTTTACATATATCTAATACGTCCCTACCCTCAAATCTTCCACCCTTATAGTTTAGAAAATTGAACTTCTCTATTACATTAGGAAATAGGACACTACCCTCAAGAGTCATTATCTTATATAGCAAGTGGACCCTAACCACAAGTCTTCACATATAAATTAGAAAGTAGACACTAACCACTTTCCATCTCATATAGCAAGTCGACCTTAACCGCAAAGCATTTTATAGGGCATGTGGACCATAACCACAAACCATCTTATATGGAAAGTGGACCTTAACCACAAACCGTTACATATATATAAATAGAAAGTGGACACTAACCACAAGTCGTCTCTTATGGCAAGTGGACAATAACCACAAGCCATCACTTTGTTTAGTAAGTCGACACTAACCATAAGCCGTTATGACCATTACGAGTCGATTATTTGGACTCAAACCCATTTATCCATGAATTAACTCCCATTTAATTTAATACATAAGGACTCTAACCTATTTTGAAAATTCAAACAACTGAGGCTACAATTCAACATTTCATATATGACCACACTGTCTTTATAAATCTATTTACAAACCAATCATTCAATTAGTCCAATGCATTTGTTTATACCATAAAGAAAATATATTTATGGTCATGAAGACCTTTACAACCCATTTATTCTTCATTAAAATTCTTATACCAAACTTTAGTTCAAATCGTGACTCAATCCATGCTTAGGGACTCCAACCCCTTTAACCATCATACCACCAAAGTCACTAAATTAACTCATTACATAGCCATCAAGGCCTTTACATAGCCATTTACCTAGCATTCGTACCCATTAAGTCAATTTCATGTTCCATTCATATTCATTAGACAAATATCCAAGTTCAACACACCATTATGAAGTGACTGGTTATTTCTCTTAGACATTTCCACAAACACCTTAAAGGAATGCTTTTTTCAAGACATAAACTAAAGTAAGAATCTTCAATTTTAGGGATACTCATGACCCATTTGTTAAACCAAATTAAACAAGAACCCACATATGCACATCACCAAAAATATGTACAAGCATAAGTTTAAGCAAGAGTAAAAAAATACCCAATACTATGCATTAAAACTCTCAATATTTGATTTCAAAACCACCATTTACAAGTCAAGATCATTGTTTTAAAAATATGATATAATGAACTAAAAATAAGGAAAGAGATACATTCCTTATATAAGATGATTCATGGAAGAAACTCTACCCCTTTAGCCTCTAGAAGAACACTTCTTAAAACCCTAGCTTGCAATCTTCAAGAGTGAGTTAGAGAGAATTTTTGGTGAGTTTTGATCTTCCAAAAGGTGTTATGAGAGGCTACAACAATTTATATAGTGAGGGAACTTATGGGTTTTAGGGTGGGAAATCTCCATAAAGTCCTCACCTTAAAAGCTAAAAATAAACTCCAGTAGAATACGACTACTACAACAAACCGTACCCTAAGGTACTAGTTAGGGCCTCACCCTGGACCCCTAGACTATCAAGGATATGAATTCACAATCATAACTCGTATATTATGGTATGAATGGTACCCTAAACTGTACTCTAGATAGATTCAACTAGGCTAAATATATGTCACCATACGACTATGAAATATACGACCCATAACCTAACATATGACTTGGGAGTGTATTAACGATACCTTAGACAGTATATAACTCACACAATATTAGATTCATACAATAGAGAGTGCCAAAGTCATATACTAGGGTAAGACTAGTACCCTTGAGTTCTACCATAGACAGAATATCCGAAACCCAAGAATTTTTTCAAGTGCCAAGGTTTAGGGTATTTTATTTAGTTTTAACCATATGTCCCATTCCTTCCCCCAAACCTACATTAAAAGTACAAAAAGAGTCCTATAGTAATCCTAATCCAACTGTCTAAATAATTAAGGAATAAAAATAAGGGCAAGCCTATAGTATCAAACACACATGACCTCACTTCTTTGTAAGAGTGAGAGATTTCCTTCTACGCCTGTATTGTCCATTATTGCATATTCTGAGTGAGAGAGACTTCTTTATTGTGATAGCAGAGGGGTTATATTGTAGTTGTTGCTTTTTTGGGTAGTGTAATTAGTTTAAATGTCAGTTGTCTATTTATAACATGATGGCATTTCATGATCCCATTGTGTTATGGTGAATGGTTTGTATATGCACTGTACTAGTTAAGTTTTGGTGACTTAGAGAGTATTGAAATGATTTTTGGTTAAAGAATATTGAAACTGATTTTATGAAATCTTGACTATAGTAGTATTCTCAATTTTCTCTTAGTTAAGCGTCACTATGGTATAATGTATTTTTGTTTACCTGAAGACATGAAAATGGTCTATGTTTAGGTGTTGATGTACCATAAATTTATGGAACTTTTAATGCTTAAAACGATTAATATGTGCAAGTACACGAGTATTTCTATGTGGATATAACTAGTTTTATGTGTTAGTTAGATAAATATGTTTGGAGAATAAAATTTTGAATATTGGACATAAAGGCATCAAACGACTATTATCAAAACCATGGGATCTGACCACATTTATATCGAGGTTGTTGGTGACGTCCAAGATACTCCTCTACTTTAAAGATGATATGGTAGCTGCCAAATATAGTAACCCAACAAAGGTTGGGGTTGATGTCACAACCCAAGACTACCCCCTGATCATAACAAAGTGCTTAGAACCACAAGTTATCCCAAGCTAACCAAAGTACTGGCATAATACTTGAGCAATTGAATTAAAATATGTAGATAAGATAAATTTGCTTAGCGGAAACATAATCATGATGAAATCTGAATAAGAATAATGCTAATAAAGTTTACATCATGATAAAACTGAAGAAAGAAACTTGAATTACATTTAATGACTCTGACTGACAATCTATAAAGTCTCTTCTATACTGTCCATAGGCAGCTAGGACATGCCTCCAACTACCACAAATCAATACAGTACATGAACTACAACTATCTAGAGTTCCTGTAATAGGAGAACTTATCACATGTTGGCTGAAAGATGAGAACTGTTTGACCCTGGTATATGAGCTACATTTGGTACCTACATTATGAAAGATGTAACCACAAACGCATATATGTGGTCAGTACATAGGAATGTACTGAGTATATGAAGGCAAGTAATAAATTATGATAATATTTAAAACATAGTTTAAGATTGAGGACATAAGTAATTTGTTGAAACATGCATTTATATCATGGTTGTACATAAAAATGGTAAGTCATAGTAAGATTTATAAGATCAGGAGGTGAAAACAATTTTATAAGCTGGGAAGCGGTAGAAATAAGAATACTCTATGTAAATCTCATGTAAAGCTGAACATGCTGTAAAACTGAACTGAGGATCATATATGGACACTGAGCATGAAAATATGAATATGTAAAACTGGGAATGCAAGACCAAGTATAACATGTACTAACATGATCTAAATAATTGAATAATCTATAAAATTGACTGAATAATTACGGAAATCTGATTACTTAGTCAAGCAAACCAAAACTAAAATAGACTGATTGCTAAATTAAACTATGGGAGATATCATGTAACCGACATGCCCCAATCTAAGCTATCTGGGTCCAACCTATAACCCCAGTTGGAAGGGTTTCAGTACCTTTCCACGGGTACTAACATGTGATTGATGATGTAGATCCAGAAGGCTGATGTCCCGAGGGACTAGGAAGTCAGTCTAAAATTGGTCGGTGCCCTCTAAGAGATTGCCAGTCTTAAATTGGTGGGTGACACCTTATAATCCTATACTGGCTATGTAGTTTTGGAACTTAGGGACTGCTACTAAGGATCCAATCCTTACTGGTGGGTAAGCCCCCATCCCTAGGTTCGCTTGGTGCTAAGAGTTACTCCCAACAAAATAACACTGGTGTTATTAATGGTTTAACATGATATGGTATTGTACTGATAAGTGCTCAGCATGAAAATGGTAGTATGAATATAGTAATAAAAAACATGACATGTCTAACTTCTAACTTGAAAATAATAACATGTATAAATAGATAGGTATTGGGTGTTTATAACCCTCCAACATTGATCACAAAATATGTAAACAACGCTTAAAACAGTGGTATAAAATCATAGTTGAAAGACCCAAGAAATAAGATATTTTAATAATTGAGTGAAATACATGAACATTAACATGAGGATGAGTTGATCTTGAGAAAACAACATATTCACATGATTTAATTCATAACTCAAAGATTTGACATGGAATCACTTGAATAGAACATGAGTAATTGAATTTTAAAGGATCAAATAAACTGGTTTCCATGGTAACACATGTTGACATGGCTTGAATTTAAATTACTAATAAATAAATGGATTAAGTTCATATGTTGCATGGATAATTTCATAAAATAAGATACAATTCATACTTTAAACAAAACATAGGGTTTTTAGGCTTAATGAGTTAAAGGAACCTATTGATGAATAGCCCACATACCTCAATTGTAATATTCTTGAAGAATGCTTGAACTTGAAAACTTGAAAACTTGAACTCTTGAATTCTTCAGAAGGGAGGCTTGAATTTCTAATTCTTGGGAAATGGGTGGGTTTCAACATGACTAGTTTTGAGGATAATGGGAAGATAATTCCATTTTGAGTGTTATAAGTAGTGTTTTGGATGTCTGGGGTTGAAGGGAAAGGACCAAATTACCCCTTGTCCCCTTTAATCATGAAGAAAAAAATATAACGCCTCCGCATCGCGGGCCCTACAACAGGGGAATAGCCTACGCGGTGTGGACCCTATTTCGGGGAAATAGCCTAAGTAGCATGGACCCTACTCTAGGGGCATAACCAACATGGCCCAGACCCTATTTCGTGGGAATAGCCTAAGTGGAGCGGAGCTATCGCGGAGCCTTATTGTTTCTCACAAAAATGGTCATAAATTTTTGCTTAGTTATCGTATTAAGGCAAAATTGGTATCATTAAAAATATTATTCAATTATCTATAATTTGGTGGGTATTGAGTTGAAAAATTTAACATATGTCAAAAGTTATACACGTTCAAAGTTGACCATTGTAGAATCGAATACCAAAATTTGGCCGAATCAAAGGCTCTTAGCTTAACTTTTCTCGAAGTGATTCTTGTGAACATTTGTCACCTAATAAGTACTGTTCACACAAAGATAATGATCATGACACATTTAATAAAATATAAATCATGGGATTTGAATTTATACATGTAGGAATGATGTTTCAATGTCCAGCCCAAAAATGTGGGGTGTTACATTATCTTCCCCTTGGAATCATTCGTCCTCGAATAAGGGATAAGGACTTGTTAAAGTCTTATAAGTATGGAGTAATGTACACGTGAAATGTCTAGTAGTTAAAGATATAGCTAAGCTAAAACATTATAACTTTTATCATGAAACTGATTTCTGAGCTCACATGACTTTTTTTACTGTAAGGAGCTGATTCATGTTGAGAGTTTCGAACTCACTTGAAATGTTCATTATAAAATTATACATATAGAACTTCAAAGTGATAACTGATGCAACAAAATTCCAAGAGTTACTAAGTATGGAATAAAGTACCTATCTTCTCATTAGGAATTGTCCCTCAACAAAACACACATAGGAATCAAAAGAAAAAGTCTTCATGGCATCACCAAGTACATTATGTAAGAACAAATCATGAGATAACAAGACCAAGGTCGTACAAGTGATATTACAATGTCTGAGCTTAAATACTTGGAAAACTGAGATCATTCACTGAACACTTAAGAACTAAGTCATGACTAAATAGATGAATTTAAAACATGATGCAGAGACTGAAATGAATTCGCAACCTAAATGTATGCGAAGAAATTACCTTATGTAATATCTATATTCATGAAACTTCATATAGTAAGACTAGTTAGAAAGATGGAAAACCATAGGATCTTGTCTCTCTGACTGCTAAATTGAATAGCTGGCTATACAGACTGAATTATACTGAAAGCTTATACTCAACTAGAGTATTTCTTCAACACTCTTTCTAAGAAATTCAAATAACATTAGGGAGAAAAGAATCTTGGGAATGATTTGAGCGCGATATCTGAAAAGGAATCGCAAAATGGTTACAACTATATAACATGGAATATAGGTTTGTGAAACATAAGCTACGATTGAATAACTAAGCCTTAGGCAATGCAACTGCTAACTTTCAGGCCTGGCCACACTTTTAAAATACTCCCTCAACTATATTTTTCCCCTTAAATCTATGCTCATCTGATTCAACTTATAATTCTCACTTGTGCACATATAACCATTCCAACCAAAGTTTGAGTTGAACTACATACTATCGCCATGTTCAAGCCTAACTCGAAATAACAAGGTGCAATACATAACACCGTAATAATAGCCTAAACCATTAATTTGATACCCCAACTGTGTTTCACAGATCTCATATAAAGAATAATTCTTCTTACCACTTCAATAACTAAATTCAACCTTTTACCAAGAATTTACTAGAGAACAATGCACCCATATACTTATATACCAACAAGAAATTCTAGCCTATCATTATAACCATGTATAAATTTTCGGTAAACCAACCCACCTAGGAACTTTTACCACATTCTCACATATCTCTTGTCAACAATAACTCCCATGAATTATCCCCAATAAAACACACATGGAATTCTCAACTAACCATGAGATATATCAAAAGCTCTGCCTCAATCATCCTTTAAATTTATAGCCTTAGATAAAACAAGCATACAATAATCTTTACATTATATAGAACATTTACTCTCTCCTATCTAAACCATTGCTCATCACCACTATAATTTCAAAAGGAGAGGTCATTGAAAGGTTAGAAAATGCGGACCTGGAGCATGAAAGAATACTATGCATAACTTAGACACTTAACTGAGGCCTGAGAAATAGAGTAACGATGGGATGGATTCATTAAAGAGATCTAAACTAAGGACATACATGACATAATATTAATTTTGTTGATCATTAAGAGTGTGGCATAAGTACCTAGAGTTGAACATACTGTAATGCATGAGTACATGAGTCATGAGCTACATGACCTATGTTTGGAGTTCATACATTCATGGAATATGATTTGTACTGCAGAGTGAACTGGAACTCCTTATACTAGGAATTGGAAGTGCACATGATTCTACAAAAAGTTCATAAATATAAGTTATAATCATGGAGATAACATGTAAGGCATGAGTAGATGGCATGATGATTGAAGTAAAAGACTTTGCACTAAGATAAGAATGGGTCAGGCATCTTCCTTCCCTAGTGTTGTTCCACAACACACTGGCATCACTACTAGAATCTGAGAGCCTGACTTAGTTACTTGTTCTGTCATCTCCCCCTTATCTTTAATCTATCATTCTAAGTGTGCGAACCACTTAATAAACTCTAACTAAACTACAACCATTTTACTCTAGAGTCAAAGATATAATAATACACATAAATAGTAAACACATTCTGAAAAACTATACCTAAAAGTGTAAAACCCATTTTTAATACTTCCTTCTGATATACAATGCTTAACTTTCTATAGCCCTAATAGTCATCATATAAATACTTAAACACATACTAACTTAGAATCTTCGGGCCAAAACATGAGCTCACACCATCCTGAATTTCAACTCTTCTTTTTATTAGCTCAAACATCAAAGTTTAAAACTTAGATTCTAACACTTAACATGGATATTCCCATTATTTGAATGAACTATACTCACTTCATTCTTGAACACTCCCTGAATTAATACTAGTCTTAACTTTCTTTAGCTTCAGCAATCATCATCACATACATACACCCTTCTCGACAACATACCTGCTTCACTAAACACATGATCTGCCTTTTTTCCTTTATAGCCTACTAATATCACATCTTCAAACTTATATTTTTCCCTAAACCATAAGAATTAACACTATACCAACATACCCAACTTCAACAACATATAACCCATGATTTAACTAGTAAGAACATCATATACTACATAACTAGCCTTATTCTCACTTGGAAACTCAAGGGTACTATCTAAGCACACACACTGTAAAAACATAGAAATAATAAAATCCTATATCACCTTTGGCACAACTCTAAATCATATCCACATTAACATACTTAATTTTTGAATCAATAAACGTAAATTCTTGCATACATTTTTTCAAGCCTTCTAGCTCAACTTTCATACAACTAGCCCCATGGATACATAATCTACTAAATCCATATAAACACTATCCCCAGTTTACTACTGCTAAACTTTAGGGTTTACGCATCTAACTCTAGATCATATGTTGTCATAGAATTTTGAGAAGGGATTTGAAAGCACATTTGACTTCAGCTCAATGCATGATTTTTTAGGATCATGAATGAAATCTTTCATTCTTTGTAACATAAAGGCACTAAGGGGATAATTTCAAGCTAGCGTAAAATCCTATAACTATCTGTAGGGACTATCTGATAAATAATATCAGTAGGAATTTAAGCTTGACTGTTTTTGTTACCACAAAAATAAGGAAGAGTTGGCATGAATAGAACATAATGAGAATCTATAGAAGTTTCTAAGAGAACCTTTCTACAACACAATTGAGATATGAAAAAAGAAAAATATTTCTTAAATTCCTTGTAGCCTCCTAAAGAAAAGTACAAATGTCTTTGAACCATTCCGTAAGACTCTACTAGACATGGCTTCATAAACACTCTAGGACACTTGAACCTTGTGCTCTGATACAAAGTTTTTCATGACCCAAGACTACACCCTAATCGTAACAAGGTTCTTAGAACCATAAATGATCCCAAGACAACCTATGTACTGGCATGATACTTGAGAAACTGATTTAAAATATGTATACAAGCTAAATTTTCTTAACGAAAACATAATCATGAGGAAATAGAAATAAGTATAATACTGACAAAGTTTACATCACGATAAAATTAAAGAAAGAAACTTGAATTACATGTAATGACTCTGACTGACTATCTATGAAGCCTCTACTAACTTACTGTAGACGGCTGGAACATGCCTCCAACTACCAAAAATCAATACGTAAGAATGATAATAATATAGTTCATGAACTATAAATGTATGGAGTTACCAAAGTAGGATAACTCATCACCTACTGACTGAAAGCTGAGAACTCTATGACCCTGGTATATGAGCTACATATAGTATGTACATTATGAAGGATATAGCCACAAGTAAATATATGTGGTCAATACGGTGGAATGCACTGAGTATATGGAGACATGAACTAAATCATGGAAATATTTAAAATATGGTTTAAAACTGAGGGTTTAAGTTATTATCTGAAATATGCATTTAAAACATGGTTGTACGTGAAAATGGTAAGTCATAGTGAGATTTAAAAGTACATGAGCCAAAAAAAATTTTGTAAGCAGGGAAGCGGTAGAAATATGAACTCAATGTAAATCTCATGTAAAGCTGAACATGCTGTAAAACTAAACTGAGGATCATGTATGGACACTGAGAATGAAAACATAAACATGTAAAACTGAGAATGCAAGACCAAGTATAGCACGTACTGATATGATCTGAATAACAGAATAATCTATAAAATTGACTGGTAATTCCTAAAATCTGATTACTTAGTCAAGAAAACCTGAACTAAAATAGACTGATTGATGACTAGAAATGTGGGAGTTAACATACAACCGACATGCCCCAATCTAAGCTATCGGGGTCCAACCTATAACCACAGTTGGAAGGGTCTTAGTACCTTATCACGAGTACTAACACATTATAGATGATGTGATCCACAAGGCTGATGTCTCGAGGGACTAAGACGTCAGTCTTAAACTAGAGGGTGACCCCTAAGAGAGTGTTAGTCCTAAAATAGCGGGTGATACCTCATAATACTACACTGTCTATGTAGTTTTGGAACTTAGGGACTGCTACTAAGGGCCCAGTCCTAACTGACGGGTAAGTTCTCATCCTTAGGTTCACTTGGTGCTAAGTGTAACTCCCAACTGAATGATACTAGTGTTATTAATGGTTTAACATAAAATGGTATTGTACTGATAAGTGCTCAGAATGAACATAGTAGTATGAATATAGTAATAAAAATCATGACATGTCTGACTTATAACGTGAAAATAAAGACATGTATAAACAAATAGGTATCGAGTGTTCATAATCTTCCAGCACTTAATGATCACAAGATACGTAAACAACTCTTAAAAAAGTAGTATAAAATAATAGTTTAAAGACCCAAGAAATAGATATTTAAATAATTGAGTGAAATACATGAACTTCAACATGGGGATTAGTTAAACTTGAAAAAACAACATATTCACATGATTTAATTCATAACTTGAAGATTTGACATAGAATCTCTTGAATAGAACATGTGTAATTGAAATTTAAAGCATAAAATAAACTGGTTTACATGGGAACACATTTTTACATAGCTTGAATTCAAATTACCAAGAAATACACTGATTAAGTTCATAAGTTGAATGAATAATTTGATATAATAGGATACAATTCATAATTTAAACCAACAAGAGGGGTTTTGGGCTCAATGGGTGAAAGGAACCCATTGAGGAATACCCCACAAACCTCAATGGTTAGATTCTTGAAGAATGCTTGAACTTGAAAACTTGAACTATTGAATTCTTTGAAGGGAGGCTTGAATTTCTTGTTCTGGGAAGGAGAGGGTTTCTACGTGAGTAGTTTTGAGGATAATGGAAAATAATGCTCTTTTGACTGTTATAAGTTGTGTTTTAGATGACTGGGGTTGAGGAGAAAGTACCAAATTACCCCATGTCCCCTTTAATCATGAAGCTGAAATACAACGTCTCCACGTCGCGAACCCTATATTGGGGGAATAGCTTATGCGGTGCGAACCTTATTTTGGGGGAATAGACTATGTGGTGTTGTCCTTATTTTAAGGGAATAGCCTATGTGGTGCAGACCCTATTCCAGGGTAAGAGCATATGTGGTGCGGAGCTATTGCGGACCCCTAACTATTTCTCACAAAAATGGTCATAACTTTTTTCTCGGGTATTAGATTAAGGAGAAATTAGTATTGTTGGAAAACTAATTCAATTATATAAAATTTTGTGGGAATTGAGATGAAAAATTCCACATATGTAAAAATTTATACATGTTAAAAGTTGACCCTAGTAGAATCAAAAGCAAAATTTAGCCAACTCAATAGATCCTAGCTTAGCTTTAATCGAAGTGATACCTATTAACATTTTTACCTAATAATCACTCTTCATAGTAGGATAATGATCATGACACATATAATCAAATATAAATCATGCGATTTGAGTTTAAACATATAGGAACGATGGTCCAAAGTCTATCCCAAAAATGCAGGGTGTTACAATTGAATCCCAAGGGAATACGTGGAATCATGGCTCTCACTGTTTTAATCAATGGGCAAAATTGGAAAAATAAATTGAGGGGGGGGGGGGGGGTATTAGTAACATTGAACTAGTTATAATTATCAATTTTAGCTGTAAACAGTTATTAGTGAACACTAGGATTGTGTTCCCCTTGGCTTTTAAACTCTGTAAGCTTATCATGCTTTGTTAAACCAACCCGATAACTTGCATGTAGAATCGATAAGTTATGTACCTTCTATAGTTTTTTGGATGAGAAGAAGGATTTCACCCTTTACATTCTGAGTCTCAGAATGTTTCCTTACTAACCCTTATCTTAATCCCAGTTAACTATTACCTTTTAAGTCTGTAGTTATTAGATGAAATCTAACCATATTACGTAGATAAAATGTAGCAGCATGGATCGATAGTTAAACTCCAAATTACTATTGTCATTATTTTTTTCTACTTATTATTCCTATTTTGGAGTAAGTAGAAATAATCTAGGCGGGATCCTAACATTTGCTACCGCTAAGATAACTATTAAAGTGTAGATAATACAATGCATGCATGGGTATTGGTTCCGAAAAACAATAGCACTTCCACTACTTCGTTAATCCACCGAGGTTTCTATAACCCTAGCTAAGGGTTTTTATCCTCTCAAGCTTGTAAAGTAATCAGCACTTTCACAATTGAAATTGTAAGAAGAGATCAAAATAATATGAAGTAAAAGACCAAATTCGTAACTGAATTAATCAACTAGAATCAATACAAGAGAATTCCATGACAAATATCTAATCATGGAATCAAAATATGTTTGTAAGTATTAAGAGTGCGTAACTACTAAAAAATACATAAGGGGTATTTATAGTACATGAGAAAACCCTAAAACCAAAGCCCAAATAAAATAGAAGAAATAATAGGTCGGTGGCTACTCTTGGTCCCTACATGTGCCCTGGCTTCGAGCGCATGTGGTACATACGGCCAGCAGGGTGGCCGCATGTAGTGACCACATATACTCGGACCAAAAATCTTACAAGTTAGCTCTAGTGATTTTTGTGTTCTGACACATGGTTTTACTGATGTGCTATAGAAATATATTACTTTCGATGCTTAAAACTTTGAAAATATGCAAGTTTCTGAGGTTGTTTTGTTAGATATAATGTGTTTTTTGTATGTTTTGCAGGATATCATATTTTGGATGCTAAGTTTTTGAAAAATATGAAAAAGGGTGTTTCAAGATACATTTAGAGCAATTATGGATGTTTGGGACACTTTCTGACTTTTTACCAAAGCATGTGCGGGAATTGAAGAAGAACTCAAAAGATGAATCCCGACACTTGCTAAGTCAACATGAGGACCGAAAGTAGTATATATGGACCACATATGGAATATCAAGTGCTAGAAGTTCAAAATCTTGAGAGTTGACTTGCAGGAAATATTGGTCTGGCACTTGCGGTCGTCATTTGTGCCCTCCTTGCTTGATGCAAGTACTACCAGCGCCCAGGGACAGGTCACAACTAGGGACCATAAGTGGCCACCGACTATTTTTTCTCCTATTTCATTCGGGCTTTGATTTTAGGGTTTCATCATGGACTATTATTACCCTTTATGTGTTTTTTAGTAGAAGTTACACACTTTTCATACACACAAACATATTTTGATTCCGAGATTCAATTTTGAACTTGGGAGTATCATCTATTGACTTTGTTGAATAATTCATTTACAGTTTTGGGTATTCTACTTCTTATTATTGTAATTTAATTCGATTGTGAATGTTGTTGATTACTTCACAAGCATGAGCGGCTAAAATCCCATAGCAAGGGTTATGAAAACCCTGATGGATTGACAAAGTAGGGGAAGTGCTATTGTTGTTCTGAAACGATACCCATGCTTGCATTGTATTACCTTCCACTTTAACAGTTATTCTAGTGGTTCCAAATGTTAGGATCTCGCCAAGATTATTGCTACTAACTCCAAAAGAGTAGTAGTGACTAGGAAAAGATGATAGTAATTTAGAGTTTAATTGTTAATCCAAACTGCTAGGTATTAGCTAAGTAAGATGGTTAGATGTCAACTAATATCAAGAGACTCAAAAGGTAATAGTTAACTGGGATCAAGATAAGGGTTAGTGAGGCGACATCCTGAGACTCAAAAGGTAAAGGGTGAAATTTTTCTGCTCATCTAAAAGGCTGTAGATGGTACATAACTTATCGATTTTGTATGCAAGGTATCGGGTTGGTTCAACATAGCACGATAAGCCTACGGAGTTTAGAATCCAGGGATAACACTATCCTAGTGCTCAACTATGGCTGATTACAACCAAAGTTGATACAAACCACTTATTCAATATTGATACGCAAAACCCTCATTTACTTTTACAGTTCAGCCCAATTATTACAATAGATGAGAGCCACGATTCTATGTAGTCCCTTGGGATTCGACCCCAACCTTTGTTGGGTTACTATATTTTGCAACGACCGTATCATATTTTTAGAGGAGGTGTAGTTTGGATGTCACCATTGTCCACATTTGCTACATGTAGTCCGCATGTTTATTTTGCATGTGCTAGAAGTTAATTTTTCAGCTCTTCATCAATTTACGCACATGTTTTGGTCACAAACAATCAAGAAAGATTCCTAAACATACATAATTACTCCCATAAGTAGCCCCAGAACATCTTTTTCATTTTTTTCACGAACTTAGCATCCAAAAAATGATTTCCTACAAAACATACCCAAAACACATCATATCTAACAAAACAACCTCAAAAACTTGCATATTTTCCTCATTTTAAGAATCCAAAGTGCTATATTTCTATAGCACATTAACACCCTCAACTTCTAACGATTAAATGTCCTCAGGCAACAAAAAACAACAAAACAAACCAAAACTAAATACAATGCTTAACTAAGAGAATCTAACCTATTTAAGGCAGTCAATCAACACTTTTAAGCTCAAATCACAACACCCCCTCCAATCTCACTTTTCAAAACCAAATGTGTATAAATATGAAGTACAACAATGTGACATAATAGGATCAAGATATGGTATTACATTAATAGTAGACAACCACACATATGTACAAGTTACACTACCCAAAACTAGATATTTTCTATCTACATGACTCAAGTTCCCTCACAACAAAGAAACCCCAAATCGCTCATATAAAATAATGCATGTTAATGTAGGGACAGTCAAGAGACACTCACACTCAAAAGAGAAGTTCTAATCAATGTGAATCAAATACCATAGGCTTGCCCTTATTTTCTTTATCTTAGCATTCAAACAGTCAAGTTAGGATCACTATAGGACTTTTCTCTGCTTGTAATGTAGGTTTGGGGGCTGGTATGGTACATATGGACATATCAAGTGACTGATCCTCCTTGGCACTACACTACCCTTGGGGTTTATTCCACCCTTATTTCCCCATATTTTATTTTTTATTGCATATTCAGGTTGGGTGTGGTCTTTTTTTTATTTTTTTTATTTTTGTTTATTCTTTTCTTTTGCTACAACACTCAACCCTACTAACTTTTTCTCTTATTTTACCCTTCTACATACCCACTTTACACTACGCACCCCTATGATAGCCACCTTCAACTTAGGATTTTTACTTAAGTTGAGGTGCACAATATCCAAGGATGACCAGGGCCAAAATAGGTTCATTATAATACAAATAGGAAGGTGAAGGATGTAACAAGAAAAATAGGTTGTAAGGCTCAAACCAGGGATCGAGCCAGGGATCAAGGGGTACTATTTCACATAGGGAAAGTCATTTAGGCTAAAAGTGGACTAAATTAAAAATACCTATGATCCTTTCCTAACCGACTATCCTTCAACCTATGCAAACTAACAAGGCAAGTTCTGAATTCAACATGCAAAGGGAATGAAGTAGTTTCTCACAGACACATGGGAGAGAGTCAATATCATAGGCTACTACCTATCTATTTCATGCAATTGTTAGCAGGTGGTTATCATATCCATAATCCTAATTCCATAACAAGATCCATAATATTCACATGTATGTACATTCACCTAGTTCTGAAACAAAATTTTTAGAGGGGCATAAAAAATCAATAAAAACATGACTACAACCCTAAATACTTAAAAATCTCCTAATTACACACAAATACAACACAATATGAAACAAAACATAGTACGACCCAAATTATCCTAAACATTCTAGTTTTACAACCATGCCTCAACCAACAGGAAAAGAAGCACAACAATAAAAACCCACGGAGATTGTGGTATACCCCACCCCAACTAAAAACTACACACTGTCCTCGATACATAAAAATAATACAAAACAAAATGAAGTGAAAATATACCTGGGACGCACTAACTGTTCATGTACCTTGGGTTTCCTCCCAAGCAGCTCTTGATTTTCCATCACGACACTACTCAGTTCCCTTGGCTACTCAGACTTTGCCAAGGTCCATGTCAACACAGATTTTAACTTTCTCCAGGTTTCCCATGTGGTGCTTCACTTGTTTCCCGTTTACCTTCAACGGGATATAACCATCACGCATTATTACTGTAGTACCATATATGAATACCTTAATCACAATGAATGGTCTAGTCCTCCTAGATTTCATCTTGCCAGGAAACAAACGTAGTCTTGAATTATACAACAAGACCAAATCACTGGTTTAAATATTTTTTCTCAATTTTCCTGTCATGATACAACATAATTCTTTCTTTGTATATAGCCGAGCTCTTATAAGAACGGAGTCGGAATTCATCCAACTCATTCATCTTTCTCAACATCAGGTTTGTTGTATCAGGCCACTCAAAATTTATCCTTTCAACCCCTATTATGGCTTATGCTCAATCTTCATTAGTAAATGTCATTCTTTGTCGTAAACAAGATGATATTGAGAGGAATATATGGGGTCCTTATAGTCTGTCCAATAGGCCCATAATGCATTATCTAACTTTCTAGACTAGTTAGTCTTGTTGCAATTCACAGTCTTCATCAATATGGACTTTATCTCTCTATTGGAGACTTGTACTTTCCCACTAGTCTGACGATGGTAAGGTGTCTCTAACTTATGTCTTACACTATATTTATCAAGAAAATCTTTGAAAAAGCACTTTTAAAAGTAAGATCCATCATCGCTGATAATTACTTTTGGGATGCCAAATCAGTAAAAGGATATATTTCTTCAAAAAGGTGGTGACCCTGCTACCTTCATTATTTGGAAATGCAACCACCTATACCTATTTCAACACATATTCAACTGCTACTAGAATGTATCTTATATCATAGAAGCTCATAAATTGGCCCATAAAATCAATCCCCCACAAATGAAACAACTCCAACACCAGATTAGGTGTCATGTGGAGTTCATGGCACCGTGAAATGTTTCCTTGATGCTGACATCGATCACAAGATTGTGAAAAATTATAAACATCCTTATCAATTGAAGGTCAGTAAAACCCATAATGCAGAATTTAGTGGGTTGTGCGTGTGCCACTATGGAGACCCCCAACTTGTGATAAATAACCAAATTCTAGAATATTCATCATCTTCACCTCTGAAATGCATCTCTGAGTCACACCATTAGCATAGATCCTAAATAGATATGGCTCATCCCAAAATAACTTCCTCACTCATGAATAAATTTTCTTTTCTACTAGAAAGATCGATCTTCTGGGAAAAGAGCTCTTGCTAAGTAGTTGGAAAAATCAGCAAACGAAGGGATCAAATCTCGAGATTCTGCCTGCACTTGCTTATCTAGAAAACATCATCTATTTGAGGATCATCTTCTAGTTTCTGTAAGGTCTATTCCTCGATTCTGGAGAAGTGATCTGCCACCTAGTTTTCTTTCTATTTTTGGTCCTTTACTTCAAAGTCAAACTCTTACAACAAGAGAACCCAATGAATCAGTCTTTGTTTGGCATCTTTCTACAACATCAAGTATCTAAATTTTGTTGCATGGTCATTGTAAACTATGACCTTTTTTCTAATCAAATAAGTCTGAAATTTTTAGAAAGCAAAAACCACCACAAGTAGCTCTTTTTTATAACTTTATTATTTTTTTGTGCGAGGTTTAAAGCTTTGTCAGCATAGTAGATGGGATACAAGATATTTTATCTTCTTTGTCCTAGGATAGTACCTAATGTGACTCTACTTGCATCACACATTACCTAAAAAGGTGTAGACCAGTCGAGAGACACAATGATGGGCGCTAAAATCAACCACTCCTTTAGGTATTTAAAAGCCTTGAGACAAGCATCGTCAAATAGAAATTTGACCTATTTCTCTAAAATTTTGCACAGAGGATTTGAAATTTTAGCAAAGTCCTTGATTAACCTCATAGAAATACCTGCATGACCAGCAAATCACTATATGCCTCTAATTGACACTGGCAGTGAAAATTTCTCAATTACCTCAATCTTCACTTTGTCCACCTAAATGTCATGTTTGGAGATCTTGTGCCTTAGTACAATACCTTCTTTCACCATGAAGTGACATTTTTTCTAGTTTAGCACCAAATTACACTCCTTATATCTCTATAACGCACTGGCAAAATAGACCAAACAGTCATTGAATATGTCCTAAGCCACCGATAAGTCATCCATGAATACTTTGATAGTGTCTTCAACTATATCAGAGAATATGGATATCATACATCTCTAAAAGGTGGCATGCATATTGCATAGTCCGAACGACATTATCTTGAATGAAAAGGTCCCATAAGGGCAATTAAAAGTAGTTTTTTCTTAGTCTTTGGGAACAATCATGATTTTATTGTAACCTGAATACCCACTAAAAATATAGTACCAACCCCTGCTTGCTAGTCTGTGCAACTTTTGATCCATGAATTATATAGGGAAGTGGTCCATTTGTGTCCACTTATTTAGATTTCTATAATCCATGCATACTCTTCAACCGATAACTAGCCTCATCGGTACTAATTCATTTTTTTCATTTCGTACCACTATGATTCCCCCTTTATTTCGTATGAATTGAATCACGCTTACCCACTTTCTATCTGCAATGGGGAAAAACACCCCGTCATATAACACTTGACTATCTCCTTTTTCACCATCTCTTTCAAAGAGGGATTTAGTTGCCTCTAGTGCGATATATTAGGAATGTTGTCCATCTCAAGATGTATTTTTTGTGTGCATAAACTTTGTTCCCCACAATGTCTGCAATGGTTCACCTAATCCCTCTTTTGAATTTCTACAATACTGATGTCAAAGCTTCCACTTCTGCTCCTGCCAAATCTGCCAAAATTATCACTGATAAGGTTTTGTTGGCTCCTAAGAATTCATTCTACAGATGATAGGCAAGGGCCTTCAAATCTAATATTGGTGGATCCTCAATAGATGGTTTTACAGGTAGTATGGTTCTATTTTTCAAGTCAATATACAACTTCTTAGGGGTATAATTGTAAGAACCTATGTATTGACCAGCTCATCATATTCACCTATTGCATCACTTTCAGAGTTCATAATTACTTCTTGTAATGCTTCTACCCCTAGTCTTTCCTCAATAGGTATATCCTTCACAACCATATCATCATCTACTACATTTATCGCTGCCACAACTCTCATATTATCTGGGTATTAGGTTGTCATATATATATTTAACACTATTTTCTCATTATCCCATTTGGATGTGATATCCTCTAGGTAAATATCAATCACCACTCAATCGGTGGAAAAGAAGGGTCTACCCAAGATAATCAGAGCTTGGCATCCACTTTGAAATCAAACATCATGAAATATGTCAGATAGGTGAAATATACCACCCTCACTTCTACGTTTTGCAAAATACCCACTAGCTTCTTTACAGATAAATCAACCATCAACAACCTTGCAGATGTAGGCTTTAGTTCTGATACCCCCAACACCTTGTATATCACTAATGGAATAACATTTATTCCTGCACCTAAATTACATAGATCCTAATTAATGTCATAAATCCTAATAGAATATGGGATAGTGACAACACTTAGGTCCCCCTTTTTTTCTACTAATGGTGCATGAGAATACATTGTCTTATTAGTAGAAGAAAAAAATTCATTAGGTTGGGATTCTCTCCTATTATTAATATCCAAACAATAAAAAAGTGTTGGTGGATTCTGCATAGTGTCACTAGGAAAGCACCTGTCTATCTTTGGGCAAAAGTTGTAGAGATTTGTCCATACTACTGCTCCAATTGCTTAATATTAGTTGAATGTGACTCAACCTTTTGGGTTAATCTCGAAATATCGGCCTTGAGTTCTTTAACGCAAGTTTTTTGGCTCTCTTGACCCTTTATTAGTTTAGTCAACATTTTTTCTATTCTTGATTCCGCATCTCGTCTACCAGGTGGAATATATTTGTCACTGTCATCATAATAGTCTTGAACTTGATTCTTTTCCCCTTGCGCTCGGAAACCTGCCAATTGATGATCCACATATATTTCCCCTCCTCTAACTTAGAATCATATACCTTAGAAGTTCCACCCTGTTCCCCTACTACACCAACCTTTGCAAAATTTATTATTGGAAATTGTTTGGCCAACTCACCAATATTTGTACTTATAAGTGAAATGTCCTAAGCTACAAAACCCGAAGTTATTCTCCACTTATCGGAAGTTCCAATGTCATAAGTGTTAAAACCTATCTTAACCTCTCGAGTTTGCCACCCTCGGTTAGTTAATGAGATCTAATCCATAATACTCAAAGCTATCTCCCTATGTAATCTCATAAAGGCTCCTTTGAAGATAGTGTCTACCATTGCTCTGGAACTGATTATAGAATATCTCCAACTAGCTTGTCCCTAAAATCCTATGGTTGGGCACCATGCTAAGCTTCTTTTTGAAACAAAACCATGCCCAATGCATAGATTCTGACTGCAACTTCCTATAATTTTAAATCTCATCCTTAAGCTACAATACTTTGGATTAAGTGAAGAACCTATTCAAGAATTTATTGTGTAATTCATTGTATGTATTCATAGATCCTATTGGAAGTTCCCCCAGCCATAAAAATACTTCTCCAATAAGGAATAAAGGGAACAACCTTAGTCTAAGTTCCACTTGATTTACCCCAAGTCTGGTATATGAAGTACGAATCTCTGGAAAATTTGCCAGATGCATATTTACGTTCTCTGTGGGAAACCTCACAAACACACCCTTTAGGTATAGGAGTTGAATTATAGCACTAGAAATATTAAACTTGACATCAGGAGGTAAATTAGGAGGAATAATGTCTCCAATCACAACCAACTCAACATATCCCAGATCTTCTTCATCATCCTCATATGGCTGCACATAATGTTATGCTAGGATAACTTAAGGTTGGCTTCCTCTATCTCTATTATATTTTCCACTGAGTGTGGCTTGGTTGTTTGTTGCCTGTCTCTTCATAGCTAACTCTATTTCCTGAGCTATCCACTGATTTTTCTCTACTGCCTCCTATTATTATTAGCTTCAGATAAAATATCACTAATTTATCGATCAATAATATCCTAAACTCCTTCAGAAAGAGAGGAGGTACAACATCACGAACACCTTTAAGAATATCATCTTTTTTCTTTTCCACCATCGAACTAGGTATTTGTAGGATCCTCTCTGAATTCAGATTCTGTGGGAGTAAGGGATTTTCTCTACTTTGTGTGTTAGGTATACACCGGCGGTGTATACCCAACTAAGAATAAAAATAAAAACAAAACCTGAAAATTGCAACAACTTCAAATCACAAATCAACACTATACTACCCGACAATGGAGCCAAAATTTAGTGACGTCCAAGCTACACCTCCACTCTAAAGATGAAATGGTCACTGCCAAATATAGTAACCCAACAAAGTTTGGGTTCGACTCCTAAGGAAATATATAGAATCATGGCTTTCAGCTGCTGTAATCAATGAGAGTAACTTGACAAGTAAATGGGGGTTTTGAGTAGAATATCAAACTAGTAGAAAATATCAACTTTAGTTATAATCAGTCATGAGTGAACACTAGGATTGTGTTCCCCTTGTCTTTTCAACTATGTAGGCTTATCGTGCTTTTTAAACCAACCTGATACCCTGAAAGCAGAATCGATAAGTTAGGTACCTTCTAAAGTCTTTTAAATGAGTAGAAGGATTTCACTCTTTACCTTTTGAGTCATAAGATATTGCCTTACTAACCCTTATCTTGATCCCAGTTAACTATTTCCTTTTGAGTCTCTAGTTATTAGATTAAATCTAACCATCTTACGTAGATAAAACCTAGTAGCGTAGATCGATAGTTAAACTCTAAATTACTATTGTCATTATTTTTTTAGTCACTACTCCTCTTTTGGAGTAAGTAACAATAATCTAGGTGGGATCCTAATGTTTGTAATAACTAAGATAACTATTAAAGTAAAGATAATAAAATTCATGCATGGGTCTCGATTTCAAACAACAATGGCACTTTCCCTACTACATCAATCCACAGGGTTTCCATATTCTTAGCTAAGGGTTTTTAAACTCTCATGCTTGCGAAGTAAACAACAAAATTCATGATTGAAAGCATAAGATTATATAACAATAATAAGAAGTAAAAATCCAAAATTGTAATTGAATTAATCAACTAAAATCAATACGAGAGAATTCGAAGAACAAAACTTAATCTTGGAATAAAAATATATTTGTAACTATCAAGAGTGTATAACTTCTAATAAAAAACACATAAGAGGTATTTATAGTACATGAGAAAGCCCTAAAACCAAAGCATGAACTAAATAAGAGAAAAAAGGGTCGGTGGCTACTTGTGGTCCCTACATGTTATCTGGCCTCAAGCATATATGGTATATTTGGACTGTAGGGTGGGAGAATGTAGTGATCACATGTGCTCGAACCAAAAATATCTGCATGTTAGCTCTCAATATTTTGGACTTCTGACACATGCTTTGCCCACATGCGGTCCACATGTTCTAAATACGGTCCGCATATTTACTTAGCAT
Source organism: Capsicum pubescens (assembly GCA_030864215.1). Classification (NCBI taxonomy): domain Eukaryota; kingdom Viridiplantae; phylum Streptophyta; class Magnoliopsida; order Solanales; family Solanaceae; genus Capsicum; species Capsicum pubescens. The sequence continues at coordinate 189,610,649 of CM061548.1, forward strand.
GTGCCGAAAGTTATTTATTAGCTATGTTTCTATTCCATCACATGTTTGGGTCATGAATAATTCAGAAAGTTCCCTAAACATCCATAATTTCTACCATAAGTAGCCCAAAAATACTTTTTTCATCTTTTTCATGAACATAGCATCCAAAATATGATATCCTGCTAAACATACCCAAAATGCATCATATCTAACAAAACAACCTCAGAAACTTACATATTTTTCTTATTTTAAGAGTCGAAAGTGTTATATTTCTATCACACATTAGTTTTTGTGGTGTGAATCAAAAGAGGTTTCTTAGGAGAAAATTAGATGAAAGATTCTTATGATTGTGGCTCATTGACACAATTGTACAACTTGATCATAAGAATGGGACTTGAAATCAGCACTGCAGGATTCATGTATTAGGGACATGAAATAAGAGTTCCCCATAATCGTGTTTTAATTGTATTATTGTACCATAAGGTCCTAAGAAAAATACTTAGATGTGAGGTTTGCAGAATTTAAAATAAAGAAGGATAAGATGAGCACTTGGCATGATTATTGTTACACCCCATATTTTTAGGCTAGTCATTAAACCATCGTTCCTACATGAATAAGTGATAATCCAAGTGATTCCCATGTGAATATAAGTTTCATTATCTCCATCCTTGTGTTTGATGTGTTTTCGAGGAGAAAAATATTTATAAGAATCATTTCGAACAAAGTTGAGCTTAGAGCATTAGATTCGTCCGAAGTTTGGTATTTGATTATACAAGGGTCTACTTTGATCGTATATAAATTTTATATACATATAATTTTGAAGTTAAAGACCCACCAAAATATATATAATTGAATTATCTTTCCATCGATACTAATTTTGCCTTAATGTGATACCCAAATGAAAAGTTATTGATAATTGAATTAGCTTTCCAACGACACTAATTTCTCCTTAATCCGATACCGATCAAAAATTTATGTCATTTTCCGTGTGAGGTAGTAAGCCAACGCGATTGGCATACGTCACATCGGTCATCGACGCGATTAGCAACGCGACGCGATGGTAATCATGTAACCTAACTGTTTCACATGCTATTTCAGTTCATAAAGGGTCTAGGGTCACTTTGATCACTTTTCCTCACCCAAATCTGCCCATAACACTTAATTTCAGTCCCCAAGAGCATTAGATAAAATATTTTTCATCTTTTTTCTCTCCAAGAAAACCCTAGCCCCCTAAAGAACACTAGAAACTTCATTAAATTTTCTTCCAGAAAAGAAAGAACTCAAGTTTTCCAATTCAATAAAGCTTTCAAGATTGTGTTTCTCCTCCAAGATTAAAGCTTTAAGGAATGTGGAGTTCATCCATGGGTCCTCTTTCACCCATGGAGACAAAAACCCTTTTATTTGAATTAAATAATGGATTTTTCAATGATTATGTTATTTTAGATGTTCAAGAAAGATTGAATTGCATGTTTTATGGTGATTTTAATTAATTTCATCCCACGTTTTATTCCATGCAAGATTTTGAATTCCTTATGCAATGAATTTGAGGTTTCCATGCTTTATTCAAGTGAATTCCATGATAGATCCTAAATTCATGATTTTTAGCAACATTTGCATGTCTTAAATTCATGTTTTTCACATGTTTGATGAAATTCACATATCATGTTCAATCAATTTCAAGATGAATCCCCAAGTTATTAATATTACCATGTAACACTAATATTCACCTATGTTTAAGGCATTCTCAGGTTCAAGCTAGTATCTTTACATGAATAATTAAACTCCTATGTCCTATTTCAACCAAATTTCATGTGAATTCCTAAAATCATGATTTTAGTTATGTAATCATGTTATTCTCCCAAGTTTAAGATATTCTCATGTACAATTTCATGATCCCCGTGTGTTTGGTGAATTTTCCCATGTTAAAGTATTAATCTCCATGTTCTTGATGAAATGCCTAAGTAATGGGTTTCTTTAAATAATGCTTACTTATTATGGTCACAAATGCTCTCATGTGTTCTTATTATCTATTCTATCTAGTCATGAGGGTATTGAATACCCAAAATTTAGTTTTTTATCTAGTCACCGGTCAAAATAGAATGATTCCATAGTATCTCGAACAGTAGTATTCTTCTAATCAACAAAATCAGTGCTAGTTCAGTCAAGCCTAGTATAGTCTAGTGATTAGTTCAGTGTTAATTCAGTTGAAAGTAGGATTTAGCATAGAGCAAACCTAGGGATAGGGGCATTCCTTCCAATAGAGGGTTTGACCCTTAGTAGCAGTCCCTGAGTTACAAAACTACATAGCCAGTATAGTGTAAATCGCCTTCTTACCAGTCTAGGGTTGACGTAACCATATACATCTCATGAGTGTTCCTTCTAGATTAGGGTTGACCCAGATACTGTTAGTAACCTGTGGCATGGTGCTAACACTATTCCAACTGAGGTTACCGATTAGACCCTAAATAAATCTATAATTGGGTTATTTCGGTAAGATGATAACTCCCACAGTTTTAGTTTTAGTATTTATTTCGGAACTCAGTTCAGTTTCAGGTTTGCTTGACCATTGCATACAGTTATCAGTTATTTAGTTATCAATATTTCAAGTATTTAAATTTATAGACTATTTCAAAATCATGTTATACGCTTGGTCCTGCATTCTCAGATAATTTAGTTTCCATGCATTTATGTTCGGTAATCTCATGTTGCTTAGTTAGTCCTTATCTCATACGCATAGTACTCCATAGTTTCAGTCCAGTTATTCAGATGAAGTACAGTCCAGTCTGATATGACCAGTATTTAGCTATCAGTCATTTAGTTAATTAGATAAGCTTAGCATATGTAATGTTTGGTTCTGTATGTTTAGGTATTCATGCTTAGTATAATTGTATATTCAGACCCTTGAGTTATATCAGTATCCATCACGTAGTTAAAGACTTAGTATTCATACAGTAGTTATGTTTTACCATATTTCAGCATCAGTTCTACTTATATCATTAAAGTAAAGTTTTATAGAAACTAAGTGTAGACAATCACCATCTTATCAGAGTATGTTTGTCACTCATTCTTTTAGATACTTCAGTTTTCAGTTTATTCCAGCCTTTTGGTGTGTCTACTTACACTTAGCGTGAATGTTTTAAGATTATGTATGAAATTAGTTTTACTTATTGCATTCACCCCCACATACTCAGTACATTCTAAAAGTGCTGATCCACATATATGTCTATGTACTACATTATCTAATAATATATGTACCAATTATAGCCTACACATCATGATCAGGCAATTATAGTTTCCAGCCAACATGTCATGAGTTCTCTTGTTTTGGGAACTCCAGACAGTTTTAGTTCATGTAAAGTTCATTCATTTTTTTCATATATATTGATTAGTGGTAGTTGGAGGCATGTCCCAACTATCTATAGTCAGTGTAGTAGAGGCTTCATAGATGTCAGTCAGATCCAGTCTTGTAGATTTTAGTTTCTTCCTTCAGTTTTATCATATTGTAAACTTTATCAGTAATGTATTATTCAGATTAATCCATAATTATGTTTTCGTACAGCAGAACTTGTTATTTTCCTTTATTATAATTCAGTTGCTAAACAGTATACCAGTTCATGGGTTAGCTTGGAATCACTTGTGGTTCAAAGCACTATGTGGCATCCATGGTTTACTCTTAGTGCATTACAAACTTGGTATCAGAGCACAAAGTTCTAGTGTCCTAGGGTGTCTATGAAGTTGTGACTAGTAGAGTCTTACGAAATGGTATAGAGACATCTATACTTTTCTTTAAGAGGTGTCAGGGCATTTAGGAAATGTTTCTCTTCCTTCATGTGTCAGATCCTACTATAGAAAGGTTATTTAAGAAACTTACATAGATTCTCATCATGCTCCATTATCATTCATACCAACTCTACCCTGGTTTCGAGGTAAAAGATTTACCAAGCTCAAATATCTATAGGTAGTGCTTTTTTAGATAGGTTCTATAGAAAGTTATGTAATTTCACGCAAGCTAGAAAGTATCGCAGTAGTGATTTTAAGTTCTGGAGTTTGAAGGACTTCATTCATGTTCATGAAAGTTCTACATTGAACCCAAGCTAGATATGCTTTCAAATCTCTTCTCAAAATCCTATGATAGCAAATGATCTAGAGTCAGAATAATGAACCCAGAAGTTTAGCAGTAGTAGAGTTGGGATGGTGTTATCTAGATTAAACAGATTTTGTATCCATGGGGCTAGCTGTATAAAAGTAAATCAGTAGGCTTGAACAATATATGCAAGAATTTAAGTTTATTAATTTAAAATTAAGTATGATAATATGTGTATGATCTAGAGGTGTACCTAAGGTGATATGGGATTATAGTATTTCTATGTTTTTAAAGTATGGGTTCTTAGATAGTATCCTTGAGTTGCTAAGTGTGAATGAAGCTAAAAATGTAGTATGTAATATTCTTACCAGCTAAGTTAAGGGTTATAGAAAGTTAAGAGTTGTATTTCAGAAGGAAGTATTAGCAGTGGGTTTTATACTTTTAAATGCAGTCTTTCAGGTGAATTTAGTTTATTGTATTGTTATATTAAGCTCTAGAGTAATATAGTTGCAGTACAATTTAGAGTTATAAGAAAAATGGTCCCATAGACTTAGAGTGATGGCTTAAAGCTAAAGGGGAGATGATAGAACATGTACCCAAGTCAGGCTTTCAAATTCTAGTAGTGATGCTAGAGTATTGTAGAACATCAGTAAAGAGGAGGATTCCCAACCTATTCTTATCCCAGTGCAAGGTTTTTCAGTCATCATGATATCTACTCATGCCTTACATGTTATCCCTATGATCACAACTCATATTCATATGCTTTACAGAAAAATCATGTACGCTTCTAGTTCCTAGTATTACGAGTTCTAGTTAACTTAGCAATATGAATCATATTCCATGACATCATGAACTACAAACTCAACTTATACAGCTCATGACTCATGTACTAATGTTTTACAGTATGTTCAGGTCCAGATACTCATGCTACACTTCTAATGATCAGAAAAATTCATTTTATTTCATGTATGTCCGTAGTTTAGCACTCTTTGATGAATTCATGGTTTTGATACTCTATTCCTCAGGCCTCAGTTAAGTGTCAAAGTTATCCTTTCATGCTTCAGGTCCTCATATTCTAAGTTTTAGTGACCTCTCCTTATGTCATAATTAGTTAAAATTCTATGTGTGTTTCTTTGGCTAGTGCATGAATGTTTTAAGGATAGAGGTTTAGAGAAAATGAGAAAGTTGCTTTTGTGGTTGTTTGCCTACAAGTTCATGTGTGGTTATGAAGATAGGCTTGAATGTCATGTTGGTGTACAAGTGGAATATATAGTTAAGTATAAGCTTTCTGTATAATTAAATCCATATAGCCAGCAATCTAGTCTAGCAGTCAGACAGACAAGTTCCTATGGCTTTCTATCTTTCCATCTAGTCATACTATTCGAAATTCTCATGAACATGGCTATTCCAAGTGGTAATTCATTTGAATCCTTGTAATTTGTTTTTCATCTTAGTTTATGCATCATGCATTAGTTTTAGATCCCAGATATTTAGTCATGATTCAGTCCATAAGTATCCCTTGCATCATCTCAGTCTTTTCTTAGTATTTCAGCCAAGTCAGTATCATTCAAGGGACTAAGTATCCCAAGGGGAAGATGTATTGTAATACCCCGAGTACTCATGTCCTAACCTTTGATTTTTCTTAAAAAAAATAGGATCTATCTTTAAGTAATGGTTACTCATCAGTTGACTCTGTCGTTTCTATCTCAACCTTATAATTATTCTCATGTCATTACATGTATTCAAGAAATCAGTTCATTTCATGATATATAGCTCATGTATCATGTTTCAGAATCATCTATACAATCATGTTGCAAGTCATGGATGTTTTGAATATGATCTCAGTTACCTTTGTACAGTACTCTCAGTCTAACTAGTCTCATTCGAGGACAAATGTTCCCAAGGGGGAGATAATGTAATACCCCGTATTTTTAGGCTAGTGTTTGAACCATCGTTCCTACGTGCATAAGATATAATCTAAGTGATTCCCATGTGAATATAAGTTTCATGATCTTTATCCTCGTGTTTGATGTTTTTTCGAGGTGAAAAACGTCCATAAGAATCACTTAGAACAAAGATGAGTTAGAGCCTTTGATTCGTCCAAAGTTTGGTATTCGATTCTACAAGGGTCTAATTTAATGTGTATAATTTTTTATATACGTTGAATTTTTCAGTTCAAGACCCACCAAATTATATATAATTGAATTATCTTTCCAACGATACTAATTTTTCCTTAATCCAATACCCGAGGGAAAAGTTGTGGCATTTTTCGTGTAAGATAGTAAGCTGACACAACGCGTCATTCATCGATGTGATTAGCGACACGACGTGATTTCAATCACATTACAAAACTGTTTCACAAGGTATTTTAGTTCCTAAAGGGTCTAGGGGCATTTTGGTCACTTTCCCTCACCCAAATTCGCCCATAACACTTAATTTTAGCCCCCCAAGAGCATTAGATACATTATTTTTCATCTTTTTCTCTCCAAGAAAACCTTAGCCCCTTCAAGAACACCAAGAACTTCATCAAATTTTCTTCAACAAAAGCAAGAACTCAAGTTTTCCAATTCAGGAAAGCTTTCAAGATTGTGTTTCTCTTTCAAGATTAAAGTTTTAAGGTTTGTGTGAGTTCATCCATGGGTCCTCTTTCACACATGGAGCCAAAAACCCTTTTATTTCAATACAAGGATGGATTTTTTGATCTTTATGCTATTTTAGATGGTCAAGAAAGATTGAATTGCATGTTTTCATGGTGATTTTAATTAATTTCATCCCATGTGTGATTCTATGAAAGATTTTGAATTCCTCAAGCTATGAAATTGAGTTTTCCATGCTTTATTCAAGTGAATTTCATGATAGATCCTATATTCATGAATTTTCGCAACATTTCTATGTCTTAAATTCATGCTTTCCACATGTTTGATGAAATTTCCATATCATGTTCAATCAATTTCAAGATGAATCCCCAAGTTATGAATTTTGCCATGTTACTCTAATATTCACCCATGTTTAAGGCATTCTCAGGTTGAAGCTATGATCTTTACATGAATGATTAAACGCCTATGTCCTATTTTAATTGAATTTTATGTGAATTCCTAAATTCATGATTTTAGTTATGTAATCAAGCAATGCTCCCGTGTTTAAGATATTCCCATGTCCAAGATCATGATCCCCATGAGTTTGGTGAATTGACCCATGTTAAAGTATTAATCTCCATGTGCTTGATAAAATGCCCAAGTGATGGGTTTCTTTAAATAATGCTTACTTATTATGGTCTGAAATTCTCTCATTTGTCCTTATTATCTATGCTATTGAGTCCTGGGGGCATTGAAAACCTAAAATTTAGCTATCTATTTAGTGTCCAATCAAAACAGAATGATTCAGTAGTATCTCAAACAGTAGCATTTGGTTAGTCAATAGAATTAGTATGAGTTCAGTAAATCCTAGTAGAGTCTAGTGATCAGTTAAGTGTCGATTTAGTTGGGAGTAGGATTCAGTCCCGAGCGAACCCAGGGATGGGTGAATTCCTACCAGCAGAGGGTTTGACCCTTAGTAGCAGTCCCTGATTTGAAGAACTACGTAGCCAGCATTGGGTAAATCATTTTCCTGCCAGACTAGGGTTGATGTAACCATATACATCTCATGAGTCTTCCTGCCAGATTAGGGTAGACCCAGCCACTATTAGTAACCTGTGGCACGGTGCTAACATCCTTCAAACTGGGTTACAGTTGGACCCTAAATCAGTATATAATCAGGGTATATCAACTAGATGATAACTCCCATAGTTTTAGTTTCAGTATTTAGTTCATAACTAAGTTCACTTTCAGGTTTTCTTGGTCATATCATAAGTTATCAATTATCAGTATTTCAGTATTTCAGTTTACAAACTATTTTAGAATTAAGTTATATGCTTGGTCTTGCATTCTCAGATAATACAGTTTCCATGCATTTATGTTCGGTTCTCTTATTGTTTAGTTAGTCCTTATCTCAAATACATAGCACTCCATAGTTTTAGTCCAGTTATTCAGACTAAGTGCAGTCCAGTCTTACATGACCAGTATTCAGCTATCAGTTAATCAGATAAGTTTAGTAGATGTCACATTTGGTTCTGTATGTTTAAATATTAGTGCTTAGTATAATTGTATATTCAGACCCTCGAGTTATGTCGATCTCCATCATGTAGTTATAGACTCAGTATTCATACATTATCCATGTTTTACCATATTCCAACATCAGTTCTACTTATATCATTAAGGTAAAGTCTTATAGAAACTAAGTGTAGAAAATCACCATCTTATCAGAGTATTTTTGTCGCTCATGCTTTAAGATATTTTAGTTTTTAGTTTATTCCAGCCTGTTGGTAATTCCACTAACACTTAGCATACATGTTTTAAGATAACATATGAAATCAATTTTACTTATTGTATTCACCCCCGCATACTCAGTACATTTTAGAAGTACTAATCCACATATATGTCTATGTGCTACATTATCTTATAATGTAGGTACCAGTTATAGCCTACAGATCATGATTAGAGAATTACAGTTTTCAGCCAGTAGGTGATGAGTTTTATTATTTTGAGAACTCCAGAGAGTTTTAGTTCATGTACAATTTATTTATTTTCATATGTATTGATTAGTGGTAGTTGGAAGCATTTCCCAACTATCTATAGTCAATATAGTAGAGGATTCATAGATGTCAGTCAGAGTCAGTCATGTAGATTTTAGTTTCTTTCTTCAGTTTTATCAAATTGTAAACTTTATCAGTAATGTATTTATTCAGATTATGTCGTGATTATGTTTCTACACAACAAAACTTGTTATTTATTTTATTATAATTCAGTTGCTTAACAGTATGCCAGTTCATGGGTTAGTTAGGGATCACTTATGGTTCTAAGCACAATGTAGCGTCTAGTGTGTACCCTCGGGGAATTACAATTATGCCTAGAAACCATGAGATCATATTGAGTATCGGCCAGGCCTAAAGATGAACATGTCAACAAACAAACCACGAGCACCTAGGATGATCGTCAAATCAAACGTACCTTTCCTCCAATGTGATCAACTCACATTTCTTATTTTTTTAATATAGGGTTTGTTTACTCTATAAATACTCTGTTTCATTTATTGTATAGTTTTACATTCTATTTTTACTTTCAGGCATATTATTAGTTTTTCAAGTATGAACATCAATTTTTGGGATTTTAATTTAAAGTGAGATCTTGGAGTTTTTCATATTCTTATAGTAATTTCAAGATTATGTTTTCATATCAAAATTTTTCTTGTGTTCTTTAAGTATGAGTAGGGTTGTGGGAACCATGGTGTATTAATAAAGTAGGATTCGTAGTATAGAATAATCTTGAACTAGTATTTATATATGGATTGTTGTTTCCTTGGGTTTTATTGCTCTATGATGGTGCACAATATTAGAAGTAACCTTAAATACTATAGATAGGAAGAAGGGAATAAATAATAAAGACTTGGATCTACCAACCTCCACTTAATAGCTTTAGCCAATAATCTAGAATAGCTATTTGAGATCCAAAATAAGGGCTAGTAACATAAACTCAGGAGAAGAAAAAACATACTTGAGGATACCACTTAGACAAAAGTGTAAAGATGTTCTCAATACACATAACCTATCACTTCTACATTCCGAACATCAAGAGAAGTTACAACATATGAAGAACCTACAGAGTTATGAAGTTATTGGAGAACACGATCCTAGTATTTTTCTCATATTTTTTAAAAATCCAATAAATCAACAAATATTACTAGTGAATTATTTATTTACAAATCCCCCTCATTAACTGAAAATTATTATCGATTGCCTCGATATCAATCCTAATTTATATGTCAACCTATTCTTTGTAGAATCGACCCCAACCTAGTTGGGTTCTGTATTTGTTCAACGATCGCTTTATGATTTTTTAGAGATGTAATTTGGGTGACATCAATGTTGTCTTCATGTGCATATATTTAGAAATAGACTTGTATATTTATAGTTAGTTAGTACCACTACTATATTAGTAGCTCTTGTACTAGTGACACCAATTCTTGGGGATTATTTTGTATATTATGTTCCTTTTTTTGCAACTTGTGGACCCTTATTATATGTACTTATAAATATATAGACCACTCATGTTTTTGTTCTTCATTTTAGTTGTTAGCTATTACTTTTTTGTATAGTCAGGGTTGGCTTATTTACTGGAGGGTTATATTTGGTGCCATCATGGATCAATTTGGAGTTATGATAGATTGGTATTAGATCATAAGTTTGCAATTTTTTTCAATACAAAATGAAATGTCCATTAGTGTCCCATGGATTCGTATGATGTTGTTCATATCCTATCTTTAGGAGGCTATAGGGCATTTTTTGGAAATTCCATTCTTTGACTCCATATCGTGAGTTCTTCTTGCTATCAGTTCCTTATATCTTATTTGTTTCACTCTTTCCTAAATATTTAGAATGAGGTCTTCAATAGGAAAGGGAAAATACCATGGACTTATAGCTAGGGCTCCAACTAGAGGCAGGGTAAAGTTTGACCTAGAGGTTGAGGTTGAGCATAAGCTACAACACAAGCTTAGGGTTAGATAAAGCACCATCACTAGATCTAGAGACGGTGATACAGGATCTGCTTCCATATATAAAGGTCTTAGGGCTAGCCCAGGTCCCAAAAAGGTTTACTTCTAAACCTATACTTTAAGATAATATGGTAAAGCTTTTATAATTTCTTGAGGGTATGTGATAGACAAGGGTGTTTTCCAATATTTCTACCAATCCTTAGGCTACAGTTGAGGTATGAACTTCAACCTAAGAAGTTACTCAGGGTATTTTTGATGTATAAGAGTAGCCTATTATCATATCTCCTTGATTAGATATATTTTTAGGGTTGATTATTACTTATTCCATCATAGATATACCAATGATGCCCTTTGAGGAGCGAACAATGTTAGGCTATTTTATATGGTTGATCCCCCCTCATTTTTATGTGTTTTGGGGAAGGATGCTTATAAGTTCATTGTGAGCTGTTGATATGCTATAAATTTATGGAATTTATGATTCTTAAAGTTGGAGAATATGTAGGTACATAAGTCTATTTTGTTATATTTAATGTGTTTTTGGAGTGACATTGTAGAAAATCATGTTTTGGATGCTAAATAGAAGAAAAAAATGTTTTTGAATGTTAATTGGAAGAAAAAAAGGGTTTTGGATGCTAAATTGAAGAAAAAGATGAAAGTTAGTGTATTGGGCTACTTACTTTGGCATCTATAGGGTGTATATGCCACTTACCCGAAATCTGTGACAAAAGTATGTACCAAAACTTAAAGTCTAGAGGCTCGAGAGTAGGAAAAAGAGAACCCTGTCAGTTATAAAGGACATATATGGTCCATAAGTAGCATATACAGTCCGTACATAGCCAAAGTATGTGACAGAGTTCAAGATATAGAGAGTTGCAGTAGCTGGGAAAATTTTTTGGCACATACTTATGCCTCATATGGTCTATACGTGCTACATACTGATTGTTTGTGTCTTAAGTAAGTGGCCTCCGAAGGGGATTTTTTGGATCATTACGAAATTATTTCCTAGGGTTTCCATGTAACCTAATTACACTCTGATGATGTTTTTAGTCATTATTATGTTTGTTTAGTTAAGTTTCCTACTTTATTTAGGATTAAATTTCTAGTGTTTCATGAAATCTATAATTACCCTCTAGACTTTGTTTAGTAGGGAGTGAAGGGCGGAGGTGAGAGAGAGACCCTTTGGGGCTAACTCTACATACCATATACTTGTGTAACCATTATTTGATATTGTCCTTGGTGTTTTTGGTATTTTATTTAATCTAAGACTTTGGTTTTTCTTTTTTCATTATTGTGAGATTGATTATTTGATTTTGTCTATGAAACCAATAAATTCTCTCATAACTATAAGCAGCTAATTCCATTAGCTAGGATTGTAGGAACCCTGTCGGATTAACAAAGTATTAGAAGTGTCAAGTCATTCTAGATAAAGATTCTTGCATGAACTATGGTTTTCTTCATACTTATTTATCTCTTAGTTGTGCCTACCATTGTGATCCATCTTGTATTCACTACGATCCTAAGAGGGAGGTAAAGATTGGGAAAAGAAGATCATAATAGTCATATGGGTTTAACTACCAAAATAAGCTTACGTACACTATCTTCTTAAGATGGTTAAAATTTATTTATTCAACTTGAGACTGAGAGGAGATAGTTGAAACTGGAGTTCGAGGCAAGGGTTAGTAAGGAGTTACTCTAAGACCTAGAGGACATCAGTGAAATTCACCAAAGTATGCTGAGAGGCGGTTGGTGATACATAACTTGCTAGATTCTACATACAAGGTATCAAAATAGTTCAACAACACATAATAAATCTACAAAGTTAGAAGAACAAGGGAATTCAAGCCTAGTGTTTGTCTAAGATTGATTACAACCAAAAGCACCCAAATCTTGTTATTTTTTCTAGATACTACAAATTCGCCCCCCGCCCTTTTTATTTTCCGCTCTGCCTAGTGATTTTAATAAGTTAAAGTAAGATATATAACGTAATCATTATGGGATCAACCCCAACCTAGTTGGGTTACTATAGTTTGACTACGACCACTTTATCCTTTTAAGGAGGGGTAGTTTGGGCATTGTCAAATTTTGGCATCATTGTTGGAGTGTACAATTTTGAAAGTGTTAATTTAAATTGTTGCAGTCAATTATTTTTATTTTTTTTGGTTTATTTGTTATGTTGTTCCTCTTCTTGACATGACAACTTTGCTAGAGAAAGTATGGTGTGATAAAGAATTTCTTATTATTGACCCATTTCTTTTGATATGGTACGGTATTGTAAGAGTGAGGCAAATATAGTGTGTTAACAAAAGGATAGTCTGACGGAATCAATAACACACCATGTCCGCGATAATAATGAGTTTATTCAAAAGGTTGATAGGTTTGTCTTTGATATTTACACTTACAAGTAGAGTTGGATGCAAAAATTGTTGCATTTAATGCCCAAAAACTTAGTTATGGGTGGTGTGAGACTGAATTTTTTTTGAGAAGATGATATTGAAGCATTCAAAAATTGCTCATACTCTTATAGATAATGCCATTCTTAAAGACAGCAAAGTAGAGCTATGTGTGGATGTAAATAAGAATGCAATTCCTATTTTGGGTGTAATAGACCCCATTCTAAGCATTTTTCCACATTGTGTTTGGATAGTCAGATCTTGATTGAGCCATCCAAACCTGAAGAATAGTGCAAAAAAGAGGAAAGATATGTGTATATTCTTGAATTTATTGATCCAGAATCGTAGAATCACATTCCTCATAGAAGGGACAAGAAGAGAAACAAGCCACATCTATTTCTTGGGTTCTTTATTCTTATACCACTGTCTCGTCATAATAAAAGGAAATTAGAAAAACAATTAGGGGTATAATTCATAAGTTCAAAGTGGAAACAAAAAATCGAGAGCCAACTTTTAGGCTACCTTGATAAAGTTTGAGTAGTCAAAGTACTCATAGGTTTGTTAAGGAAGTCTGAGTACCCCACCAAGCCCCATCATGTCGTGACATGAAATTGGGCGCTGCATGGGAGATAACCCAATGTATTTTATTATTGTATGTATGTTGATATGATTGATGTCGAATCTTCACACCTATGGTGCCACAGTTATGTCACTAACTCTCTAATTTTACAGTGGCCTAATGCATGGTTTTAAGTTAAAGAAGAGGATTTTTGTGGGTCTTGATGTCCTCTTAAGTTTTTTTTCTTGTGACTCTTTTCCCTAAATTTTTTCCTAGTAGAGCTGGAATGTTTAGGAGTATTGTGTCTTTTCTCGTGATGTTTTGTGTTTAACTAGGAGAAAAATAAGTATCTAGGGCAGTTGACATGTTTTTTTTTTATTTTTCCGAAAATGAAAACCCTCATGATAACCCTCCACAATTTTTTTAGAACTATATGAATGTATATATGTATGACCATTATGGATCTAGTAATGGCATTAGAATTAGGGACATGATAATCATAGCTAACTTGTGCATGAACCGAACAGGTGGTAGCTTGTGATGTGACCATGTGCCATGTGTGTGTGAGATGCTAACAATTTCCCTTTGTGTTTTAAATCCAGAACTTTCCCGGCTAGTCTTGCCTAGGTTGTAGGATAATCGGTTAGGAGAGAATCATAGGTTATTTTTTTATTTTAGTCCATTTTTATCCTAAATAACCTTCCAAATGTGAAATAGTATCCCTTGACCCCTATTTTTGAGCTTATAGCCTATTTTTGTTTTTACACCTTTCACCTTCCCATTTGTGTTGCATTGAACCTATTCTGGTCGTGGTCCTCCTTGGATATTATGCACCTCAACTCAAGCAAATAGCCTAAGTAGAGAGTGGATATCATAGGGGTGCATGATGTAAAGTGGGTATGAAGAAGAGTAAAATAAAAAAATTTAGTAAGGATGGGTGATATAGAAAAAGGAAAAAGAATAAAAGAAAAGAAAAAGAATGGATAAAAGAAACCACACCAACCTAAATGCGCATTAAAATTAAAAAGGAGAAATAAGGGAGAAAATAAAAAAAGAGGTTGGTTTATAAGTGGACCCCAAAGTAAGTGTAGTGACAAGGAGGTTGAGTCACTAACTATATATATATATGTAGCAGATAAAAGTCCTATAGTGATCCTAACTTGAATATCTGAAAACTAAGGTAAAGAAAATAAGGGCAAACCTATGGTATTTGATGAACATTAATTGGAATTTCTCTTGTGAGTTTGTGTGTATCTTGACTATCCCTTCATTGACATGCATGCTTTTATATAAGTTATTGGGACATCTTTGTTTTGAGGACACATGGGTTGTATTGCTAGCTGCTTACTTATTTGGGTAGTGTAACTTATATATATGCATGGTTTTCTGTTCCAAATATAATGCCATGGTTTGATTCCTTTCTGTCACATTGATGTGCTTCATGTATAGACACAGTTAGGTTTTTAAGTGTTGAACTTGGAAAGGGTAATGTGTTTTCGTAACACCCTAGATTTTTGTCTCTGAAAAATTTTAGAGTTTTGAGCTCATTGTCCAGGGTATGACTTAGGTGACGAGTCGTGAAGACTACTCATGAGTCCTATGGGTCCAATAATTATCGGACCAGTAAGTTGTCTATGGTTTCTATTAAGGCCAAGACTTGGACCTCATGAGTCGTAAGGTGAGGTCATGAGTCGTGGGGTGGGACTTATGACCAAACCAGTGAGATGGCCCAAGGTTGTTATCTTGGTAACGACTAAGACTTCACTAGTCATAGGGACTGGTCACAAGTCATAGGGTGTAAATCATGACCATACCAGTAAGGATATCCTGAGTCACTGTCTAGACAATGACTCTAGGCAATGACTCGTACCCAATCATCACGAGTCGTGATGTGACTCGTAATGACTGGCGATAGTTTTTATTGTGTCTTATTTAAGGGCACTTTGGTTATTTCTCTCTTTTCACAGTTGTAACCCACGACCTAAAATACATTAAGGGACCTCTTAACTCCCCATTTCCCAATCTTAAAATACTTTAAACTCTCTCAGATCCATAAGTCAAGAACAAGCTACAGTTTCTAAGGAATTGGCTTTTAGAGCTCCAATTGGTGATTTCCCTACAGAATTCTCAATACATTAAGACATATTTCTCTTCCCTAAACTTTTTTTATTAAAAGGCATGTGTTTCATGATTAATAATATGAATTTAAATATGGATTTTTATTAGGTTGAGGGTTTTTGAATGATGGTCACTTGAATTGGTTTTTCATGGCTATAATGTTTTTTGTTATGCTTTATTTATGTATTTTAAAACCTGTTGGGGTTAATTGGTATGGTGAATGGGATGGGGGTCGAGTTATTCCCCCAAAGTCATGATTTTTGGTATTGGAATTGGTTTGGATATTGGGTAACCTCAACCCACTTGTATAATTGACTTTGAAATATGGCTAATCACATCATTTGTCATACTTTTCCAAAAAATTGCATTGCATAAATGGTTAAACGGATAAAAACTACTTTGAAAGAATTGTTTGTCATGTTTTTTATCATAAACTAGAAACTCGAGGGTCGGGGCATTCCCCCGAACTGATTTGATAAACTAAAGAGAGAGTGGAAATCTCCCAAGTTAATGGATAATTTAAATGGCATGATAATAATATATTGCAAGTATAATTGGTATGATGATACCAATGGTATGTGCCTTAATGAATGGTCTTGGGTTTAATGAATAGAAATGTGTAAATATTTTAATTCATCTTAAATGGGGTTGTGTAGCTAGCCGTGAAGGTGGAGGTACTGAGGGACTAATATAAGAAACCCACATTTGCCTATGTGGGAGTTGGTCTTAATGACCATGTGCATGTGCCACACTTTAAACATATATTTGTATCCTAGATTGACGTGGGGTTGGGGCATTCCCTTTTCTTTCTTGAAACCTATGGTTAGTGCGACTAACACCCACTGGGGCCCTTTCGGTGAGGGGAGTCAGACCTATATAGCTCGTGGATTCCTTTTTATAACGGTTGATTCTACACAGTCCAGGATAATGTCTTAAACTTCATTCTAAACCTTATTATTTATCCTATTATATTATATATATATGTATATGATTGTGTGCATATGGTTTTGGAATGATTTTGGACTGATTGATGATGTCATTATTTTATCCCTTCCTTGAGTTATATGCTAGTGCTCAACTCGCTAACTGTCCTCGGGAACTATATCCCTAGGTGATGCAGGTGATAACGCTCAAACTATACCTCTCTTATGAATATGTAAGTGATCGTTGCCAATATATAACCCAACTAGGTTGGGTTTGAATCCCACAGGGAATATGGTGTGAATTTGAGTTATCTGAGGATTAATCAACTGATAGTTATCAGTTTCCTTTGAATGGGGTTTTTTGGAAAGGTAACAAATAATTACTTCTCAATTCAGTGTTTGAAATCAATATAATAAGGAAAACCAGATTTATGTTCACTATGGGTGTTGGGATTTGACAGACGCTAATAACTGTTCAAGATTCTTGTGGTAGGTAGGAATAACAGACTATCCTTGTCGAAGTTATGTTTAAATATTTCTCAACCTATTTAGACATTTAACCACCTAATTCTCGCGAACTTAGGGAATTTATATTTTATAACAGGATGTTATCTCAAGTTAATTAATCTTGTTACAACATTAATTATTAAATAGAAGTTTGATGCTTCCAAGTCCCTGTTGATAATTTACTTCTTACTAGGTTGATTTCTTATCTCAAGCAAATCACTAGTAAGCAAGGCCTATTGTTTGCAACCAATAGTCAGAGTATAAAATAATGGAATTAACAAGAAGTTTCTACCACCATTAGAATCTTGAACACTTAGTTACGTTACAAACCCAAACCCATAGATCCCACAACTCGGGTTAAGGGAATTTAGCTACTCATAATAAAATAATCAAGACAACAAGTTGAATTCATAGTTTAATATATGAACTTACAGCAAGATGAATAGAAACAAGTGTTTCTCATATTTTATTCATAGTAGAAAATTTAACACAATTGTAATAATCTCTCAAAAAATAATTGTAATGTTCAAGTCAGAAAACTAGAGAGAAGAGATTCTCAAAACGTCAGTTCCCCCCCTTCATTAGAAAACCCTAACATATGCTTTAAATACTTTATCCTAATTATGGAAATAAAATCATAGATCACTGTATTTTCTCGGACAGGCGACGACGTGTGTGACGGCTTATCAGGAGTCTGACGAATTATCAAGAATTTCATCAGCTCCTCTTCACTTTTGACAATCTTTGCCTTAGGTTGACAATGAGACGTGATGGATTATCAGACATGTGATGACTTATCAGAATTATCGTCTCTTCTTCACTTCAAATCCCATTCCCTGCCTAAGCCTAACGACGAGCCTGACCGCTTATCACACTTCTGATGGCCTATCATAGATGTCGTCATGAATTCCAACTGAAGCTGATTTTCAGTCTAAGGCTAACGGCAACTCAAATAGTTTATCACAAGGCTGACGACTTATCAGATAGGTCGTCAACTGTACTTCCCTCTCTACTTGCTCAGAAATCAACTCTTTTACTTCCATTATTGTTGGTTCTCTTGCATCTTGACTTTTACTAAAATATCAAACAAAAAACAATCAGAAACGACAAAAGTTGCTTAAGACTTTGCAATTATTCTTAGTTAAAACACTTAAATGTGTTAGCATATGCTCACACATCAACACCCTCAACTTAAAATAATTGCTTGTCCTCAAGAAACTAAAACACAACCAAGTGGATACAGAGTACATTCGGCAGTCAACCATCCATAGTATCTCAAAACATCTTCACCATCTCCAAGGTCAATTATTTTAAAGACAACAACTGTGCATATTATTGAAGAACAACAATGTGGCATACAAGAATCAAGCTATGACATCAATTCAGCAACGATAACCATGCATGTACCAAGATTATACTATCTAAACAAGTTAGCAACTAGCAACGTAACCAGTGTGTCCTCACTACAAACAAGTCCCACTCAACTTATATCAGACATCACATATGTAACCATGAGGACAATCAAAAGGCACTCACTCTCAGAATGAAGTTCCAATCAATGTATGCCAAATACCATAAGCTTGCCCTTATTTTCATTACAAAGATTTTCAGACAGGTCAGCTAGGATCACTATAGGTCTTCTCTTTGGGTTGTAATGTAGGCTAGGGGTTGGTATAATACTAGATGATATTTAAAGTGACTAAGCCTTCTTGACATTACACTAGCTTCTAGGGTCTCACTTATTAACCTTTTTCGATTCTTCTCTTTTCTTGATTACACATATTTAGAATGAGTGCGGCCTTTTCTATAATCACGTCTTCTTTTTTACAACTTTTCTTTTCTTGTTCTTTTCCACCGCACCCAGCATTTTATTCTTTTATTTTATTCTACCTTTCTTCATACTCATTTAACAACACGCACCCCTATGATAACCACCCCAACTTAGGCCATTTGACTAAGTTAAGGTGCAAAGTGTCCAAGAAGGACCAAGGCCAAAATAGGTTCATTATGATATAAGATGATAGGTATCATAAAAAAAAATAGGCTATTTAGGCTAAAAATAGGGATCAAGGGATATTATGCATATAGGAAAGGTCATTTAGGCTAAAAGTGGCTAATATTAAAATGACTTATGATCCTTTCCTAACCTTTATCCTTCAATCTAGGTAAGACTAATCGGGAAAGTTCTTGATTCAACATATAAAGGGAACTAAGTAGGATCTCACACGTACATGGCACACAAGTATATAACAAGTTACTACTTATCCAGTTCATGAATTGTTTAGCAATGATTATCAAGTCACTAGAGCTGATACCCTAACAAGATGCACAGTGGTTACAATTAGATGCAAAACACACAGTTAAACAATTAGACCATTTGAGAGGTGTTCACAAAATAATAAAACCACATTAACTACCTCAGGTACTTGTATTTCTCCTAGTCAACTGCAAAATGTTACAACAAAAACTCACCCTACACCCTCAACTTAAAATTAAAGAAAAACTAAACTAAGGGTTAAGGTATACTTGGACTAGCTTAAGCATGGGGATCATGGGTTGCCTCCCATGTAGTGCCTAATTTAACATTTCAGAATGACTCAGGTATCTCGATTACTTCAGCCTTCATCGAGACAGATAGTAGCAATACTTTTCATCGAGTTTTTTGGACCGATATAAAGTTTGACTCGTTTCCCATTAACCTTGAAGATGCTGTTGTCTTCATTTTCAAGTTCTACTACTCTAGATTATTAGACTTGACTAACTCAAAAAGGGCCTGACTACTTGGATTTAAGCTTACTTGGGAACAGTTTGAGTCTGGAATTGAACAGAAGCACCAAGTCACCTTTTTGGAAATCTCATTTCTCAATCCTCCAATCATGATACTTCTTCATCTTTTCTTAGTATAGGTCTGCTCTTTATTATGCCGTGAGATAGAATTCATCCATCTCATTCAGTTGTCCCAGTCTTAGCTCAGCTGCCTCCTTCCAATTCAAATTTAACCTTTTGAGTTCCCATAAATCCCTGTGCTACAACTCTATTGGTAAGTAGCATGCTTTGCCATAAACTAACTAGAATTGTGACATTCTAATGGGTGTCTTGAAAGTGGTCTGATATGCCCACAAGGCATCATTGAGCTTTTGAGACCAGTCTTGCCGACTAGCATTCACCATTTTTTATAGGATGGCTGGCTTAAATCTCTCGATTTGACACCTCCACTTGCCCACTAGTTTATGGGTGATATGGATTGGCTACTCTATGTTGTTTCACCCTATATTTAGCTAAGGAAGCTCAAAACACTTTGGTGCAAAAATGAGATCCTTCATCTCTTATAATGGTACATGGTACTCCAAAGCGACAGAAGATATTCTTCTTGAGAAAATAAACAACCCTCTTTCCTTCATTATCAGACAAGGCAACAACTTCGACCCATTTTGAGGCATAGTCAACATTAACTAGAATATACTTCATCCCATATGAGTTTACAAAAGGACCCATAAAATTGATGCCCCAGACGTCAAACAATTCCACTTCAAGGATCTTAGTCAAAGGCATCTCATGTATTTTGGAGATCGACCCCTAACTCTAATATTGGTCATATTTTAGTACAAACTCGTGAGCATCCTTGAACAATATTGGCCAATAGT
Source organism: Capsicum pubescens (assembly GCA_030864215.1). Lineage (NCBI taxonomy): Eukaryota > Viridiplantae > Streptophyta > Magnoliopsida > Solanales > Solanaceae > Capsicum > Capsicum pubescens. The sequence goes on from CM061548.1 coordinate 189,631,438, forward strand.
AGACACTCTGCAACACCTTCATAGCCATTCGGTCACCTGCATGGTGACCTCTAACTAGGGAAGCATGACATGCTTCCAATATTTACAATACATCAACTTCTGGTACACATCTCTTTATAATATTATTAGCACATCGCCAAAAAAGATATGGCTCATCCTAGAAGTAATGCGTCACATCATAAAGGAATTTCTTTCTTTGATGGAAATAAAGGTTTTCTAGAATGACCTCACTCACAAGATAATTTGCAAAATCAGCGTACCAAGGAATTTTCTCCATAGAAGCATCCAAGATCTCCTCATCATGAAATGCTTCATTTATCTCTATTTCATCACTAGCTGTCTGCTCACATTCCATTCTAGATAGATGATCTGCAACTTGGTTTATGCAACCCTTCCTATCTTTGACTTCAAAAACAAATTCTTGTAGCAGCAATACCCATCTAATCATCCTTGGTTTTGCATCCTTCTCAGCCATCAAATACCTTAAGGCTGCATCTTGGTCCCAAGAAGGTAAGCCCTGAATTTCTCAAAAGCATACACTACAGTCAAGAGTTCCTGTTCAGTGATGGTGTAGTTCTTTTGCACTCCATTCAATGCTTTGCTGGCATAATATATTGGATGAAATAGTTTGTCCTTCTTTTGTCCCAATACATCTCCAAGGGAAACACCGCTTGTATCACACATGATCTCAAATGATTTTGACCAGTCTAGTGCAACAATGATAGGGGCCTCGACCAGCTTCTTTTTAAGGCATTCAAATTCCTTCAAGCAATCATCATCGAAGGAGAACTTCACTTCTTTCGCCAAAAGTTTGCAAAGTGGATTTGCAACCTTCGAGAAGTCTCTTATAAATCTCCGGTAAAAACCAGCATGTCCAAGAAAACTATGCACTCCCTTCACTGAAATGGGAGGTGGTAGTTTCTCGATAACGTCAACCTTGGCTCGATCAAACTCTATCCCCTTTGCTGAAATTTTGTGCCCGAGAACGATGCCCTCATTTACCATAAAGTGGCATTTCTCCCAATTAAGCACCAAATTGAATTCAACACATCGTTTCAAGGCCATACTCAGGTTTGTCCAACACAGATCAAACACCACAGAGAAATCATCCATGAACACCTCTGAGGTGTCCTCCACCATATCAGATAAAATAGATATCATGCACCGTTGAAAAGTAACGGGTGTATTACATAGCCCAAACGACATCCTCTTAAATGCAAAGTTTCCATATGGGCATGTGAATGTCATCTTATCCTGATCTTCAGGAGAAATACAGATCTGGTTATATCTAGAATAACTATCCAAGAAGCAATATCATCCCCTTCCAGCCAATCAATCAAGTATTTGGTCCTTAAAGGGCATCGGGAAGTGATCTTTCAAAGTCCATGAGTCTAGATTGCGGTAGTCCATGCAAACTCTCCACCCATTCATAGGCCTGAGTGGAATCAACTCATTCATTTCATTTGCAACAACAGTTATGCCCCCTTTTTTGGGCACGCATTGAACTGGGCTCACCCATTTACTGTCATAAATTGGGTAAACCACTCCTGCATCCAACCATTTAATAATTTTCTCTTTAACCACCTCTTGCATTGATGGATTAATACGGTGCTGGTCCTTGATAGTTGGAGTACAATCTTCCTCTATTTGTATTTTATGCGTGCAGATGCTAGGGGGAATGCCAATAATATCTGCGATAGTCCATCCTATTTATCTTTTGTACCTCTAAAGTACTGAAATAAGTGTTTCTACCTTCTTCTCTCCTAAATCAGCTGCAATAATAATGGGTAACGTGTTTTCGTTACCCAAAGACATGTACCTTAAATGCCCTGGCAGTTTCTTTAATTCCAATATCGGTGGATCTTCAATAGATGTCTTAGCTGGTGGCGTTGGTTGATTAGCAAGATCAAGATCTAGCTTCTTAGGAGAATAATAGTATGAGCCCATTCTTGACAAAGTACAAACAGTCTCTTCATACTCCTCAATACCTTCACAATCAAAATTCATCAGAAGTGAAGCTAAAGGCTCGACAACAAGTTTCTCCTCTATTGACACCTCCTTATCATCCTCATAATATACATCAAAAATTAAGAACACACTCATTTTTTATGCTGCTTCATTGATTGGCACACATCAAATCGAACCACTTCATCATTCTTGCTAAATAAGAGCTCATTAGCTCGCAAATCAATCAATATACTTTTGGTTGTGAGGAATGGTCGACCCAAGATTATGGGAACCTTGAAGTCCACCTCGCAATCCGCAGGAAATAAGAAGCTAGCTACCTTCACCAACACATCATACAAAATACCAACAGGTCATTTTACTGACCTATCCGCCATTATGAGTCACATGTTGGTGGGTGTGGGATTTACCAAACCCAACTTCTTATATACAACCAACGACATCAGATTAATGCTCGCTCCCAGATCACATAAGGCCTTAGAAAATTCCAGAGACCCAATCGTACAAGGAATAATGAATGATCCTAGGTCTACCTTCTTCTATACCAAGGACCTTATAGAAATAGCACTACAATGATGGAGATTATCCACCGGTTCATAGCTCACTATTTTTTTCTTTATCATAAGGTCCTTCATGAATTTGGCATACCCTGGCATTTTCTCGAGTGCCTCCACCAAAGGCATATTTACTGTTAACTACTTCAACATTGCCATGAATTTACTAAATTTCATGTCGTTAACCTTCTTCTTCAATCTTTGAGGAAAGGGTGGTAGTGGTCTTGGGAGAGTTTTCACCACTACTTCCTTTTATTTTTCTTTTCCTTGTTCCGGAGCATCATCAGAACCATCCAGCTTCCCAGAATCCATTGGACATTCTTCTTTAGGTTCATCATCTGCTTTAGTCACATCTTCAATCAAAAATTTTCCCACAAAAGGTTAAGGTAATATTTTACCACTCCTAGTGGTAATTTCCATACATGAGTTATCACTTTCGCGGATTCGGAATCGTATCACTTGATAACATTCTACTCTTCCTCTGGTCCAGCGCTGTAGAGAGTTGGCTCTTTTGCTATTTAGTTGTTCAATTGGAGTGGAGTGCGAATTTACCAACTTACTCATAGAGGACAAATCGATCTTCATGGTAGTCACCCCTGAGTTGGTAGCCTCTACTCTCTTTACCAATTTAGCCATCATGTCCTCTAGGGACATCTTTTCAGAACTTATTGTAGCAGCCTCATGATTTCCAGGAGGGACATATAACCCTCTCCTATCATTATTGCTCCTCCAATTACCTTGCTCCTGGTTCTTATATCCAACCTTGTCATAATAATTCCAACCTTTATTTCCTTGTCTATTGCCTTGGAAACCCCCCTGATTATTTACATAGTTTGCCTCTTCTTTTGAGTCAGACTCCACTTTGCTCTGCGATCCCACAGCCTTCACTTTCTCAGTTTTACCTGATAGTAAATGCTTGGTTAGCAAGTCCATCTGCGTTTTTAGGTGATCCATGTCTTAATCACGCTCCTCGTCTCTTCTGTATTGTTCCGCAGTTATACCAACAGAAACATTGGGGATTTTTACCACAGAGTCTTTGGTATGCCATACCCGACTCTGTTTGATCATTCTCTCAAGCATTTCTGAAGCCTCTGGGAATGTAAGATCAACAAAAAAACCACCAGTAATATTATCTACAATCGGTTTTGTCACAGAGTTAAGAGCCCTATACAAAGTCTCCATCAAGTGTATGTATGTCATGTTGTGGTTCAGATACTACGTTATCTTCTTTTTGAATCTCTCCCAGGTTTCATGCAAGGCTTCAGTTGGGAGCTGTCTAAAGTTGTTGATCTTATCCCTCAACTGTATCCTCTTAGAAGGTGGAAAGAACCATTCTAGGAAAACTCCTTTCAACTGCCTCCAGTTGGTTATAGAATCGGGTGTCAGCTCATTAAGCCACAATGTTCCCTCCCCATACAGAGACAATGGAAACAATCTCAAATGGATAGAATTATGACCCACTCCTAGGTTATCAAAAGATTTACAAATGGTGACAAATTCACCAGATGCAAGTTTGGATCATCCCCAGGAAGGCCACCAAACAATCTCTTCAGATTAAGGAGTTGAATCATAGTACTCGTAATGTTGAATTTCGCCCTAGGTGCTAACGGTGAAGGAATAATTGCACCCGCTGCACCTACTCCATCTATTCCATCATCATCAACATTGAGTTTATACTGGACTGGCTGGTGATCTTTTCTTCCTCAGAACAGACGGTTCCTATTAGCATTATGTTGTACTAGTGCAGATATTTGCTTTGCACGTCTTGGGTTACCAGGGTTTAGCAACTCCTCGTCTCCCAAGTCGTCATGCTTAGGATTTGGTTGTTGTACTTGTTGACCGTCATTCTACGCATTCACCCGAGCTCCAGCTAAGGCTGCTAACCTGTCAGCCTCCTGCTGGTCTGCCATTCTACCGTTTAGTTGTGGTTTCAGATTAAATGGTAATAATGGTTCTCTAGAAATTTTGGTTCTTGGCATGCAACACAAAAGTCCTGCAGCAAACAAAAACAACAAATAAATTTAAGACTAGGAAACTTGACTAACAGTTAATTAGTGAACACAACTTAAATTTACAACTGTATTTCCCGACAACGACGCCATTTTTGATACCTCTCAAACTACACCTCTCTTATGAGAATTTAAGATATCGTTGTCTATATAACCCAACTAGGTTGGGGTCGAATCCCATAGGGAATATGGTGTGAATTTGAGTTATCTGCGGGTTAATCAACTGATAGTTATCAGTTTCCTTTGAATGGGTTTTTTTGTAAAAGGTAACAAATAATTACTTCTCAATTCAGTGTTTGAAATCAATATGATTAGGAAAACCATATTTATGTTCACTATGGGGGTTGGAATTTGACATACACTAGTAACGGCTCAAGATTCTTGTGGTAGGTAGGAACAACAGACTATCCTTGTCGAAGTTATTTATAAATATTTCTCAACCTATTTAGATATTTAACCACCTAATTCTCTCAAACTTAGGGAATTTATATTTCATAATAGGATGTGATCTCAAGTTAATTAATATTGTTACAACATTAATTATTAAATGGAAGTTTGATGTTTCCAAGTCCCTGTTGAAAATTCACTTTTTACTAGGGTTGATTTCTTATCTCAAGAAAATCACTAGTAAGCAAGGCCTATTGTTTGCAACCAATATAAAATAATGGAATTAACAAGAAGTTTCTTCCACCGTTAGAATCTTGAACACTTAGTTACGTTACAAACCAAAACCCATAGATCCCACAACTCAGGTTAAGGGAATTTAGCTACTCATAATAAAATAATCAAGACAACAAGTTGAATTCATAGTTTGATATATGAACTTACAGCAAGATGAATAGCAACAAGTGTTTCTCAGATTTGATTCATTGTAGAAAATTCCAAAATAATTGTAATAATCTCTCCAAAAATAATTATAAAGTTTAAGTCAGAAAACTAGAGAGAAGAGATTCTCAAAATGTTAGTTCCCCCCTTCATTAGAAAACCCTAACATATGCTTTAACTACTTCAGCCTAATTATGGAATCAAAATCATAGATCACGGTATTTTCTCAAACAAACAACGACATGTAAGACGGCTTATCAGGAGTCTGACGACTTATCAGGAATGTCATCAGCTCCTCTTCACATTTGACAATCTCTTCCTTAGGTTAACAATGAGACGTGATGGCTTATCAGACATGTGATGACTTATCATAATTGTCGTTGCTTTTTCACTTCAAATCCCATTCCCTGCCTAAGCCTAATGATGATCCTGACAGCTTATCACACTTCTGAAGGCCTATCACAGATGTCTTCATGAATTTTAGCTGAAGCTCATTCTTTGTCTAAGGCTTATAGCAACTCTAATAGCTTATCATAAGGCTGATGACTTATCAGCTAGGTCATCAGCTATACTTCCCTCTCTACTTGCTCATAAATCAACTATTTTACTTCTATTATTGTTGGTTCTCTTGCATCTGGACTTTTACTGCAATATCGAACAACAATCAATAAAAAATGACAAAAGTTTCTTAAGACTTTACAATTATTCTTAATTAAAAGCCTTAAATATGTTATCAACTGCTCACACATCAGCAGGGTTTGGAGACACTTCTATTTTCTTACACTATGGAAGGTGATTTCTTGATTACCCATGAGTCATCTTTGAAACGGAGAGATTATATTCTCTAGAAGGCTCTTATTTTAGTATCTTGTCTTTACTTATATCTTAGACTATATCGGTGAATTTTTGGTTATGGTCGGGGTCTTGTCCCAACCTAGGTTTAAGTTTGGTTTTTAGAGGCTTTTATGGACAAATTGTGGGTGGATTTGTTATTTTGGATTCTTAGATCCTATTGAGTTGATTTATATATCTAGTTATATGTTCGAAACTCAGCTCTATCTAGTTATATGTTTGGAATTCATCAGCTGCTAGTTGTATTATGTTTTAGTTGGCTATGTAAATGGGGGTGATTTTCGGTCCTTAGTAGACTTGAGATACCCGTCATGACTAGGCCTTAGTTTGCATAGTGAAAAACTTGGTATCAAAGCCTAGGTTTAGTTTCCATGGGTGTCCATCAAGCAGTGTCGAGTAAAGTCATTTTATGGGTGTGTAGCGCGCCACACTTATAAGAGGAAGGCTACAAGGCACTTAAGAATGTTTCCCTTTATTGTGTTCTATTTTTGGGATATAGAGTCCAGGGCATTAAAATCTTCTCTAATATAATTTTGTTTACATTTCAAATCATGCCTCTCGAAGATCTGATGCTCGTGGACACTCCTGTCGCACAAGAGGGCAATATGGATGGAACTCGTTCTACTTATAGAGTATAGATTCGGTCTAGGGTCCCTACTCTTACCTGCCCATGTCATATTCTACCGGTCCCTACTAGTCCTTCTCGATCTTCTTCGGCTGATGATATTCATGCCCCACCACCACAAGGAGACATTTCTAATGGCGAATTCCATCAATCTATTCATTTGTTAACCAAGTTGGTGACTTCTCAATCTTGACATCCTAATTTTTTTGATTCTATTACTCCATCTTCTAAGACCACTAGAGTTGGTAAGTTTATGAGGATGAATCCTATAATCTTTATTGGTTATAAGGTTTAAGAGGATCCTCAAGGTTTTTTGGATGAGATATAGAAGATATTTAGAGTGATGCATGCTACTTATGTGGAGGGTGTGGAGTTTGCTACATATCAGCTGAAAGATGTGGCATATCAGTGTTATAAGAAGTGGGAGAATTCAAGGGGTGATGATCTAGGGTCTACCCTTTCTTATATGATCCTTTATGTGGATGTTTATTTTGGTTACCAATGATACCAATTTTACTTAACTCTGATACTCGGTTAAGAAGTTATGGCGATTATCCCTCTAGAGTAAAAATAAGAACTCAAAGTTCTAGTTTCTTCATCAATTCATCAATTAAGGTATGTGGGGTTTTCCAACATGGACAATTCTTTAATCCTTGTGCCCAAAACTAGTTTTTAATTACAAATTTACATGATTTTGTATGTTTAACCATGAGTTTCAAATTAGGGTTAATACCCAATATTGTTATTTGCAAGATTATGATATTTCAAGTGATTTAGATGTTAAATTGCATGACTACTTTCATATTTTCATGCGTATTAAATTTCTTGATTTAGACTTGAATTATCAGTATTTTCATTACTTAGCATGAGTTTTATGATGATTTGACATGAAATAGATGCATGGGTTATTAGCCCTAGTTTGAATGTTGTTATTTAAAGAAGATTATGCTTTTAAGCATCCCATGATTTGTTATATTTAGATTTGAACAAAGATTTGATCTTTTGTTCACGTCTTAGTTATGGAATCCACTTTACAGATTTATCTACAGTTTAGCGGTAAACAGTAAACAGTAAACAGATTTACAAGAGGTTTTCATTGTAACCTTATATTAGTTTTTAAAAGTGGATTTCCTACAGAATGAGCATACAAATTAAAAAGAGTAGTATTTAGAACTGATTTGGGTATGTTTACATGCCCCAGAACTACAAGCCAACATAGGTTCAGATTATCAAATTATTCCCATATCTATATCGACGACTATTACAGATATGATCACTTAGATTAGGTTATAATCCTTGGCAGGAGTATGAAACCTCTCCCCAATGTGAGCTTTTCTCATAAGAGAAGTAGATGTTGGAAACTATTATAGCTTACATAATGTATGTCGGTTAGAAGAACCTCCCTACAGCTTACAGAAAAGAGTAAAGAATAACAGAAAAGATTTTAGAAACTAAGTTAAAAGGCTCACAAATTTTATTCAGATATTGCTTTAATTGAGGCATTAGTTACAGATGTTAGCTTTCAGATTTTAGAAATAAAAGTTAGTCCTTTCTACACTTAGACATCATGATTTAAATATAGAATACAATTATAACTTTTAGAAACTAAATTTATGACTCACTAGATCTATGCAACATGTTTTTCTCTTCATGATTATGATTTTCAGTTTCAGATATTCCATCTTATATGAGTTATCTACATTTAGCATGCATTCATTTACAAAATTATAATAATATTAAGATATTGATTTACTTATGACTTAACCCCTATATACTCAGTACAATCCAAAAGTATTGATCTACATATACGTCTATGTGCTATATTGTCTCATTATGTAGGTTCAGGTGCTCAGTTTCAGAAGCGTAGGTGATTTCGAGCATCTCCATCTATATCCTGATAGTTGGTGAGTCCTTATAGTTTGGGGACTTAGTCATTCAATTTTTTCAGCTTATTAGTATGGATGATTTAGTATTTTTCAAATAGTTTAAGTCAGCTGGAGGTTTGTCTTAGTGACTCTCTAGCATTAGTAGTTGAGGCTTGTCAGACTTCTAGATATGATTCAAATTTTCAGTATTGATTAATCAAACTCTTTAGTTTCTTATTTTAAGATATTATATTCTACCGGTTTCAGCTTATTTGATACATAATTCTGCATTTTAGCTTGATCATATATCTATACATCCCTATTATGAGTTTCAGATTTAGTAGACGGCATATAGGGTTAGCATAAGGCTACTCATATTCTTGAGTACCAAGTGACGTCTCAAGACCGGTTTTTGAGGCATTACAAACTTGGTATCAAAGCCTAAGGTTATAAGAGTCCAAAGGAGTCATACAAGCCGCGTTATGTAAAGTCTTGATCATGGGTGTGAAGCGCGGCAAATTTATGAGCAAGAGGCTACAGAATGTTTTTAGGAAATCATCTTTTTCTTTCATGATCTATCATGTTTATAGTATCTCTATATTCTTTTAACTTGTGCTCTTATGTGATAGTTTAATATGCCTCCTCATCGAGCTAATGCCAGCAGAAATAATAACCAGCCACCCCAGTCTACTGACCCTCTAAATGAGAATGTATCCTATACTGAATTTTAGGTTGCCTTACAGTCATTGGTCCAAGTTGTGAATGCTAATATTCAGGGCAACCATCAGGTGGCAGTCCCAATTCAACAGAATGGGGATTTAGCAGCAACCAAAATTTATGACTTTATAAGAATGAACCCGCCTGAGTTCTTCTGGTCAAAAGTAGGTGAGGATCCATAGCTTTACTTATATGAGCTAAGGAAGATCACCTAGATTATGCATGTTTATACTGAGGAGAGTGTAGAGTTAGCATCCTATATATTGAAGGATGTAGCATATGATTGGGTGGTTATGTAGAAGAATGGTAGACGTGATAATGTAACTCCTAAGAGTTGGTAGGTATTTCAGGATGCATTTCTAGATAGGTTCTTTTCGTATAAAATAAAAGAAGATAAGGTAGAAGAGTTTGTTAACCTAAAGCAGGGATTAATTACATTGAAAGAGTACTTCCTTAAGTTCAACCAGTTGTCTAAGTATGCCCCTGATATGATGGTTGACCCTAGGGGGAGTATGAGTAAGTTTGTTACTGGAGTATCTGGTTTGGTAGTCAAAGAGTGTAGGACTTCCATGCTTATTAGGGATATGGATCTTGCTAGGTTGATGATTCAAGCTTAATAGATTAAGGTAGAAAAGTTAAAAGAAAGAGAGAGGGGAAATAAAAAGGCTAAAATTGGGCAGTTTAAGTATGGCCAAACTAGGTTTTGAGGGGGGAATCATTCGTAGTTTTAGAATTGTTCATATATGACAACGCTATCTTTAGCTAGTGCTCCCACCCCCAGAGCTAAGCAGGAGCAGTAGGGTAAGACTTCTATGTCCAGATCTCAGAATAGTGTGAGTAGAAAGCCCAATTATCCTTTATGTGCTAAGTGTGGTAAGAATCAACTTGGTGAGTATTTGTTGGGACATAAAGTTTGTAATGGTTGTGGTAAATTAGGACATAGAATAAAAGATTATCCTCATGCTAAGAAGGGAAAAAGGGATATTCGTCCCCAGACTCAGGCTACTAGCACACCAGCTCTTCTAGGTTACCCAGTCCCTCCTTAAGGAACATCATCCAGTATTAGTGGCGGTCAGCACCAGAATTGGTTTTAAGCTTTACCATCCCATCAGGAGCAGGAGAGTTCAACTGATGTTGTTACTGGTATGCTTCGTGTCTTTAAAATTGATATTTATGTGTTGTTAGACCTTGGGTCAAATTTCTCTTATGTCACCCTATTAGTTGCAGTAAATTTTGAAATAGGTCCTGAAAAGATCCCTGAGCCCTTCTTAGTTTATACCCCAATGGGTGAGTTAGTTGTTTCCAAATAGATCTATAGAAAGTGTTCTATCACCATCCTTCATAAAATCATGTTAGCAGATTTTATAGAGTTAGATATGGTCGACTTTGACCTTATTCTTAGTATGGATTGGCTCAATTCTTGTTATGCATCTATAGATTAACGCACCCGAGTTGTGTAGTTTTGATTTCTAGATGAGCTAGTCCTTGAGTGGGAAGGTAATTCAGTGTTTCTTAAGTGTCATTTCATATCCTGTATTAAAGACAAAAATTTGATCTGAAAAGGGTGTATCTACCATTTAGTTTGAGTCAACGACACTAAATCTGAGGCTCTAACATTTCAGTCAGTCCGTGTAGTGAGTAAGTTTCCTGATGTTTTTCACAAAGATTTTCCAGGGGTACCTACCAATAGGAATATAGAATTCGGTATTGATCTTCTTCTAGATACTCAGCCGATCTCTATTCATCCATATCGTATGGCTCCAGCTGTTCTTAAAGAGTTAAAAGAGCAGCATAAAGACCTCTTAGATAAAGGTATCATAAGGCCCAGTGTCTCTCTATGGGGCACTCCCATTCTATTCATTTAGAAGAAAGATGGTTCTTTGTGAATATGCATTGACTATCATTAGCTGAATAAAGTAATAGTAAAAAACAAATATCCTCTACCTAGGATTGATGACTTATTCGATCAACTCTAAGGTGCAAGTTATTTCTCCAAGATAGACCATAGATCTGGCTATCATCAACTTAGAGTAAGGGAATGTGATATTCCAAAGATAGGTTTCAAAACCTGTTAAGGTCATTTTCAGAACCCGTTAAGGTCATTTCGAGTTTTGAGTCATGTCATTTGGTCTTACCAATACCCCTGCAGCTTTCATGGACTTGATGAACATAGTGTTCAAATAGTATTTGGGCATGTTTGTCATAGTCTTTATCGATGATATTTTTTTCTATTCTCGTAGTGAGGATGATCATGCAGACCACATTAGAATTGTGTTACAAACTCTTAGGGATTAGAAGTTGTTCACCAATTTTAGGAAATGTGAATTTTGGCTAACATCAGTAGCTTTCCTTGATAATATTATTTCCAGTGATGGTATTAGAATTGATCCCCAAAAAACAGAAGTAGTAAGAAACTAGCCTAGACCTATTTCTCCATCAGACATTAGTATTTTCTTGGGTTTAGTGGGCTATTACGGATGTTTTATTAAGGATTTTTCATCTATTCTGTCCCCTATGTCTAGATTGACCCAGAAAAGTTAAATTCCAGTGGTCAGATTCCTGTGAGAAGAGTTTTCAGGAGTTGAAGACTCAACTCCCTTCAGCCTCAATTTTAGCATTACTTGATGGTACAGATGAGTTCTTTGTATATTGTGATACTTCTAGAATCGTTCTGGGTTGTAATTTGATGTAGAGAGGTAAGGTTATATCCTATCTTTTTAGATAACTTAAAACTTATGAAAAGATCTACCCTACCCATGATCTGGAGTTAGCTGCTTTTGTGTTTGAATTGAAAATCTGGAGGCACTATCTTTATAGGGTGCATGTTGATATGTTTATGGATCAAAAAGGTTTGCAGTATGTATTTCCTCAGAGGGAGTTAAATCTTCGTCAAATAAGGTAGTTAGAATTGTTGAAGAATTATGATATGAGTATATTGTATCATCCGGGAAAGGCCATTGTAGTGGAAGATGCCCTTAGTAGATTGTCTATGGGAAGTGTTTCTCATTAGTTCGGAAAGTTCACTGGTTAGCTAAATTGGGTGTGAGGTTGGTTGACTCAGCTGAAAGTAATATTTGGGTTTAGAGTGGTTCAAAATTTTATCTAGTTTTTGATGTAAAAGAGAAGCAGGATAAGGATTCTAGTTTGGTCAAGATAAAGAATTCAGTTAATGACCAAAGGGTAGAGGTTTTCTCCTAAGGGAGAGATGGCATATTGAGATACTAGAGTAGATTGTGTGTGCCACATATTGATAATTTGAGGGAGCAGATAATGGAAGAAGCGCATGGTGTGCGATATTCCATTCATCCAGGAGCCACCAAGATGTACCGCGATCTGCGAGAAGTCTGTTGGTGGAGTGGTATGAAGAAAGATATCACAGAATTTGTAGCCTAGTATGCAACTTATCAACAGGTTAAGGTAGAGCACCAAAGACCTGGTGGCACATTGCTGGGAGCTTAGTATTCCCTCTTGGAAGTTGGAAGATATAAATATGGACTTTGTGCCTGGATTACCCATTCAAGTCATCGTCATGATTCAATTTGGGTTATAGTAGATAGATTGACTAAATTATCTTATTTCTTGCCAGTTCACACATCTTACACAACTGAAGATTATGCTAAGATGTATATCAGACAACTGGTTAGAATGTATGGAGTTTCCTTGCAAATCATCTCAGATAGGGGTACTTAATTTACCTCTCAGTTTTGAAAAGCCTTTCAGAAGGGTCTTGGAACCCAAGTTCATCTCAGTTTGTCTTTTCATCCATAGACAGATGGTTAGGTAAAGAGGACAATTTACACCTTACAAGATATGTTGAGAGAATGTGTTCTTGATTTCAAAGTTGGTTGGGATGACCAGTTGTCGTTGATCTAGTTTGTCTACAATAATAGTTACCATTCTAGTATTCAGATGGCCCCATTTGAATCTATTTATGGGCAAGGTGTAGATCACCAATTAGTTGGATTTAAATAGGTGAGGATACTTTTATGGGGCTATATATGGTGTTTAAATACATGGAGAAAGTTCAGTTGATTCGAGAGAGATTGAAAGCAGCTCAGAGTCATCAGAAATCTTATGCAGATATAAACAGGAGAGATCTTGAGTTTGAAGTAGATGATCTTGTGTATTTGAAGTTTTCACCCATGAAAGGGGTGAAGAGATTTGAAAAAAAAGGAAGCTTAGACCCCGTTATGTAGGCCCCTAAAGGATTTTGAGTCTTGTGGGGAAGATAGCGTATGAGCTTGAGCTTCCCGCAGACTTGTCATCAACTCATCCAGTGTTCCATGTGTTCTTATTGAAGAAGTTCTAGACGATTCAGCTATTGTAGTTCCTCTAGATAGCACAAATATTAAGAATAGCCTTTCTTATGAAGATCTTCCATTAGAGATTCTTGATCATCAAATCTATAGGCTAAGGAACAAATAAGATCCCTTGGTCAAAGTTCTATTGCAAAATCATTTGATTGAGGGTGCTACTTGGGAAGCAGAAGCAGAGAGGTGTACCAAGTATCCTTTTCTCTTCTCCATTAACTTAGATTCAGCCAAAGGTAACAGTCTTCCTTAATTTAGTTCTTTTCCAGTCTCAGATTCAGCCATATAGTTATCTTCATGTAAATTTATGCATTTGTAGATTAGTTCAGTCATTCAGTATGCTTCAAATTCAGTCATACATCTTGTTTCAGTTTTGTATGCCAGCTTATAGCCTCAATCCCTCAGTATCTTCAGTTTAACTAGTCTTATTCGAGGATAAATGTTCCTAAGTGGGAGATAATGTAATACCCCATACTTTTACCAGCTCAGTCTAACTCCTAAAATGTCAAAGGTCAACTTTAAAAATGAATAAATCTTGATACATGTAGCATTTTCAAGCTCTAGACCGACCAATGTGTATATAATTGATTCATATTTCCAACGATACCAATTTCTCCTAAATCTGATATTCGGTTAAGAAGTTATGGCGATTTTAGTGAAAGCAGTAGATCACTGTGATAAGCATCATGTCGTGGTGAAGGAAAAATTTGCAATTTTCCAATTCCAGTGCAGCACCATGATTTTCCCACATCACGGTGAATCTCAAGTTCCAATTCATCTCATTCTAGTAACTCACCGCAATTAGCTTGTATCGCGCAAAAATTCCCAATTAGATAGACACCGTGTCGTGGTGAAGTGCAAAATAGTAACACCTAGTATTTTTGCACTAGAATTCTAACTGTAGTTCTTACCCATATAAAACCTAATACAAATGATTTACATGTGAATATAAGTTTCATGATAATTATCCTAGTGTGTGATGTGTCTAGTAGGTGAAGAACGTTCATAGAAATCACATAGAGCCAAGTTGAGCTAAGAACCTTAAATTTGGACAGATTATTATGTTCGATTCTATAAGGGTCAACTTTGAAAGACTATAACTTTTGATGTATATAAAATTTTAATCACAAGACCCACCAAATTGTAGAAAATTGAATTAGATTACCAACGATACCAATTTTGCCTTAATCCCATACCTGAGAGAAAAGTTATGCCCGTTTTTGTAAGAAATAGTAAGGGTGTGCGATGGGCAATACGACGCAAATCCTAGCTTGGGAGATTGACTGGGAGATGTCTAACTCATTGCCAAGTGCAAAAAACACTCTGTTTGGACTTACATCAAGGGTGTTGAAGTCATTTCACACCCCTAAACCGTCCCTAATCACTCCAAATCGTTATAAGGGTTCTTAAACGCATTATTTACATTTCCTAAACCTCAAATCAGTCAAGTTACAATCCAAAGCCCTCTTTCATTCCTAAGAACAATATTCAAGTGCTTTTCACAAGAAATCAAGGAATTTAAGCTTAAAGGTCCAATCATTTCACAATTTTATCGTCATTAAGGTATGTGGGGTTTATGAACGAGGACACCCTTTCATCCTTGAGACTAAAACATGATCTTTATTCAATATTTCATATTTTGCAATTTAGGTTTCATACCCAATTATCATTATTTGAAGATTTTGATGTAACAAGTGATTTAAATGTTAAATTGCATGTCTATTTTTACATATTCATGCGTGTGATGTGATTTTACAGATTTCTAATTGAGTTTTAATCATGATATTATGATTTTGGTTTCATTACCTTGATATTGTTGAAGTATTAAGAAATATATTGAGCATAACGTTTTCCTATGTGTTTGCATGAGTCTAAACAATGGGTTTTAAAGCCCTAAGATTAAGTATTGATGTTTCAAGAAGATTATGATTTTAAGCCTCTTTTATGAGTTGTGTACCAAGATTTAAGAAAAAAAACTTGATATTTTGATCCTAAGCTAAGATAAGGAATCCACATTGTTCACATAGTTTGAGATTTTAACAAAAGAATCATAATTGGTTTTAATTACAAACCCTTGTGCTATTTTAGGGTGGATATTCTGAAGTTCTGAGAGATAAGTATGGGAGTAGTATTTAGCACCGATTGGGTATGATTCCAAAGGTCTCATGCCCCAGAACTACGTTCCACCATAGGTTTATGATTTTCCCACAGTGGGATAAGATAGTGATAACTTAAGTTAAGGTTCTATTCTGATGGCAATGGTAAAACAGCTCTCCCAAACTTGGGTAAGACATTGGACTCCTTGACAGCTCACATGGTTTACGTCGGTTAGAGTACCTCCCAAAGTTCCTAAGTCCTAAGATAGAATAAAATAACAACTTTTAGAACTAAGTGGTATGGCTCACAAAGTTATTCTTATGCTTCATTACTCTTGTTTATGATTTTACAGCTTTGTTTTATTCAAGCCCAAGGTGAGTCATTTACACTTTGCATGCACTGTTTAAAAGTTTATATGTACATTAAATCATTGATTTACTTGTTCATTAACCTTCATATGCTCAGTACATTCCAAAAGTATTGATTCACATATATGTCTATATGTTACATGTCTCATAATGTAGGTACGAGTTGTATCGCACTTATCATATTCAGATAGCTTGCGAATTTCGGCTGCAGATGATGAGTCCTCATACTTTGGGGTCTTCACTTAGATGCTATTAATTTACTTTATTTTCTTACTCATATGTATTTATTAGTGGTAGTTGGAGTCGCATCCCAGCTATCTATTGTCAGTATAGTAGAGGCTTCATAGACAATCACTATACTTGATGTATTAAGTTTCAGTTTTATTTTGTATAACCAGAGTTGTATTCATCTTAATGTAGATTTGTATTGATCAAGTTCAGAAAAGATTTATTTTCTAATTTTTTTTAGATTTATGTGTTTTATTTAGTTGCTCATGAGTTATGACAGTATAAGGGTTAGCTTGGGATCACTTGTGGTCCTAAGCACCATGTAACGACTAGGGGGTTGTCTCGGATTGTTACAAACTTGGAATCAGAGCTGAGTTCAAGTTTCCTAGGGTGTCTGTGAATCCGTGTCTAGTAGAGTCTTTCGAAATGGTATGGGGACATCTGTACTTTTCTACAAGAGGCTACAGGGCATTTAAGAAAAGTTTCCTTTCTTTCATACTCTAGATCGTGCTGTAAAGTTGTTTCTTCAGAAACTTCTATCAATTTGTGTGTTAATCCATACTTCTCCATCTATGATATATTCTTGAGATAACATGATTAGAAAGTTCCAATTCCCCCTATGATAATGCTCTTAGATTTGCTATCAGTAATTTTAGAAGTTACAAAGAGTCTTGAGAGTAGCTCATTAGTGTGTTATAAGTTCCTTAAGTTTAAATTATTTCCTTATTCCTATGAGTCCTTCAGTTAAGGCAGAGTAAGATATGTATTAATACTCCTCATTAACCATTGAATACATATAGTGCTCATAAGAGGATATAGTATGAACCTAGATTCTTAAATAGAGTGTGCGTTTAAGGGAAATTGAAAACCTAGAGTGTTATGATTTATAAGTAGTAGAACCTTCTTATAGTTGGAATTATAGGTTTAGAAGTGCAGTGAAAAGAAAGGTAGTGAGGGAGATTGATTAAATATATATAGCTAAACTTTTGCATACTATTGAGTTAGTAGTGAAGTGCTATATTCTTGTGTGATAGTTTAGTGGAAGTTAGAGAAGGAGTTATTAGTTAAGGTGAATTGTTGTTTTCTTTAAATATTAAAGGGTTAACGATGGTATTTATATTGTTAAAAATTATAGTATATTAATGAAAGTGTTTGGTGGTTGAGTATTGTTAATTTAGGCTTCCCCTAAGGTTGCAAAAAGGAATTTAGTTGGAACTTATAGAGCTATGAAAGTAATTTATGGGTATAGATGGGTAAATAGACATAATGTGTAGAAGGAGGATGTGCTAACGTATTTTAATAAGGTATATTGCATGATTATGACCGATTATTATTGTCATGAAGTTCTAGTGGACTAGTGTTTCTAGATAATTTATTTTATAGTTTCCAAGTGAGCATAGTATGTGAGATCGGATTGTTAATCATGTTTAGTAATAGATGTTAAGTTGGAATAGTGAATGACTATCAAGGTGGAAATAATGATTGCTTGGTTAGTGATGCTAGTTATATTGAGGAGATCTAGTAGGCTTGAATAGTGCATGTAAAAATTTAAGTTTGTTGATTTAAAATTTAGCATAATGTTGTAGGTATTATGTAGAGGTGTTCCCAAGGTGATATGGGGCTGCATTATTTTTAAAGTTTATTAAGTGTCATGTGTGGTTAGTAGTACCCTTGAGTTTGTTAAGTGGAGTAAGGCTAGTTATATAGTACATGATGTTCTTAATATCTAAGTTGAGGAGTTTTGGATAGATGGTGTTAAGTCTTTTAAGTATGATTTTGATTCTTATGATTTGGGGGAAAATATAAGTATAGAAGTGTGATCTTGGTAGCCTATGATTATGTGTTTAGTGAGGTAGATATGTTTTGTAATGAGACTGTAAGTCATTGATGATGATTGTTGAAGATAGAAAGTTAAGGATAGTATATGAATAGGGTTGTTCAAGAATGAAGTCAGCAAGTTTAAAATATAGTTTATTCATGTATGTTTAACATTTATGTGTAGATATTAGAATGGAGAAAATATGGCTCAGTCTCGACGATATGGAGTAGATCTATAAGCTTATAATGTAGCTTTGTATTGATCAAGTTCAGAAAAGATTTATTTTCAGAATTTTTTTCAGATTTATGTGTTTTATTTAGTTGCTCATGAGTTATGCCAGTATAAGGGTTAGATTGGGATAACTTGTTGTCCTAAGCACCGTGTAATGACTAGGGGGTAGTCTCGGGTTGTTAAAAAAATGGAACTCGTCCTTTTCCAGTGATGCAACACGATTATGCCGCGTCACGCCAAAAGCCGAAATGGCGATCATCCTTTTTCCAGTATGCCACCGTGATGGCGCCGCATCGCGGTGGGAGGCAAAATCAGGATTTTCAGTTCCGAGTAAATTTTAAAAGGGTAATTTAGTCTTTTCCTAAGCCCTCAAATCATGAATAACAGAGGATTAAACCTATTCTAAGCCTATTATGCTCACTTTTTATCAACTTTCTCTCAAAGAAACCTTAGAACATCAAACCTTCATCCCCAATAAATCCAAATTCCACCATTCTTTTTCTATGATAGCTTAAAATTAAAGATTCTTAATTCAAAAACTTCAAGAATCTATCTTCGAGAGCACAAATAGGAACTCAAAGTTCAATTTTCTTCGTCTAATCATCAATTAAGGTATGTGTGGTTTCTTAACAAGGATAACTCTTTCATCCTTGTGCCCAAAATTAGTTTTTAATTACAAAGTTACATGATTTTGTATGATTACCCATGATTTTCAAATTAGGGTTCATACCCAATATTGTTATCTGCAAGATTATTAGATTTCAAGTGATTTTGATGTTAAATAGCATGACTACTATCGTATTTTCATGTGTATTGCTGAAATTTCCAGATTTAGACTTGAATTATCAATATTTTCATTACTTAGCATGAGTTTTATGATGATTTAATATGAATTAGATGCATGGGTTATTAGCCCTAGTTTGAATGTTGTTATTTCAAGAAGATTATGCTTTTAAGCATCCCATGATTTGTTATATTTAGATTTTGAATAAATATTTGATCTTTTAACCACAACATAGATATGGAATCCACTTTACAGATTTAGCTACAGCTTACAGTAAACAGATTTACAAGAGGTTTTCATTGTAAACCCTTATATTAATTTTTAAAAGTGGATTTTCTATAGAATGAGCTTATAGATTAAATAGAGTAGTATTTAGCACCAAGATGCGTATGTTTACATTTCCCTAAACTACGAGCCAATGTAGGTTTAGATTATCAGATTATTTCCATTTCTATATGGATGATGGTTACAGATGTGATCACTTAGATTAGGTTCTACTCCTTGGAAAGAGTATGACAACTCTTCCCAATGTGAGGTTTTCCCATAAGAAAACCAGATATTGAACATTATGATATCTCACATAGTGTATGTCGGTTAGAAGAACCTCTCTACAGCTTATAGAAAAGAGTAAAGAATAATAGAAAAGATTTTAGAAACCAAGTGTAAAGGCTCACAAATTTTATTCAGATATTGCTTTACATGAGGCATTAGTTACAAATGACAACTTTCAAGTTTCAGATATAAAAGTGAGTCCTTTCTACACTTAGACATCATGATTTAAAGATAGAATACAAGTAAAGCTTTTAGAAACTAAATGTTATGACTCACTAGATCTATGCAACATGGTTTGCTATTCATGATTATGATTTTCAGTTTCAGATATTCCAGATTATGTGAGTCATCTACATTTAACGTGCATTCTTTTATAAATTTATAATAATATTGAGATATTCTTTTATTTGTGCATTCACCCTTATATACTCAGTACAACCCAGAAGTACTGATCCACATATATGTCTATGTGCTACATTGTCTCATAATGTAGATTCAGATACTCAATTTCAGTAGCGTGAGTGATTTCAAGCATTTCCATCTACATCCCGACAGTTGGTGAGTCATCATAGTTCGGGGACTTAGTCATCTAGTTTTTCAGCTTATTAGTATAGATGATTCAGTATTTTCAAACAGTTCGAGTCAGTTGAGGGTTTGTCCCAGTGACTCTCTAGCATTAGTAGTAGAGGCTTGTCTGACTGCAAGATATGATTCAGATTTTCAGTATTGATTGATCAGACTCTTGAGTTTAGTATTTTGAAATATTATATTCAGACAGTTTCATCTTTGCTCATATAGAATTTTGCATTTTAGCTTAAATATATATCTATACTTCCCTATTATGAGTTCTACATTTAGTAGATGGCTTACTGGGTCATCTTAAGATTACTCATAGTCTTGAGCACCGTGTGACATCTCGTGACCCATTTTTAGGGCGTTACAGATGAACAAATGTATAAGTGGTGTATGATATCATGGTTGTTTTGTGATTTTTTCATGATTTGAATGATTTTCCTCTTTCTATGGCTTCAGTATGATATTTAGTATATGGGGTGTCTCAAGGTGGTTGGATGGATTTGGGATGAGTTTTTCTTAATTTTAAAATCTAAAGCTACCTCCAGAGACTCACTTTAATTATCACAGAGCGTATGCCTCATCTCACCGATCCTAACATCATCAACACTATACGTTCATTACTTCTAACATGTTGCAGACACAATCGATGTTGAAAACCCTGGGCGAGAGGTCGTATGAGATCGAAGAAGCTTTGTCAAAATGGTTGGACGAGATTGTGCTTTTGCCGCGTCCGCCGGAGATGAAGAGGTAGGATTAGAGATCAGATTTGGAGGTTAAAGGGGAAGATTATAGGAAAGTGGTATAGAATTAGAAAGAGGCACATAATGCATTGATTACTTTGGATAAGCTGCATGAGGCATATGAGAAGATGTCGAAGGATACAGAATAAAGGTTGAAGAAGATTTACGAGACTATTATTACTGGTGGTAATTTGGTTGATAGGTATCTGGTAAGAAGAGTTCTGAGGTGAAGGAGGAAGTGAATGAGAAAGTGATCGGGATTTTGCAAGAGGCATCGTGGAAGAGTATGGAAAGGGTTGATTTGGTAGGAAGCTGAGGATATTGCCTGAAGATTTTGGGAAGATTTTCTCCTTAATCGTGCTTAGTTTGTCCAATAATCAGCTTAAGGTAATTCTCGTGTTCTAAATTTCCTAGGAGATTATCTTCATACTTTTTATCATTGATTCTATTTTCTTGGATTTGGTCTTATGCTTTGTATTAACGTGTCAACTACATGATTCCTTGTTGCATTTTGTGGTTCTTGAAATACTGTAAATTGAACTACTAATTATAGTTTTACCCCGATATTATCTGTATTCTAGTGCTAGATGGCCAAAATTTAGTGAGGTAAGAGTAATAGCAAACATGCGCTCTTTTCTCTTTTTTTTGGGGGGGGGGGGTGGAAGGTTGGGGGGGTTGAGGTAATATTGTGTTAGTACGTATCTGAAAGAAGGCCAAATTGTTTCATAAAATGAAATTTGATGAGCTTTTATGCTTGTGGTTTCTGGAAATAAATTAAGATGCTAGATAAAATTCATTGTGAACTTGTAATGTCCACTAATTTACTATGTAGTTAGTCTGTTCGTTAGGGGTTATCTAAACCCCATTTTAAGTCCTCTAAATTTTACTCAAAAAAAGGACTTAATTAATATATTTTAAATGTTTGATGATATGAATTGTGTGATATTATGTTAGTCTGTATTTGAAAATAGGCCAAATTGTTTGATAAAATGAAATTTGATGAGCTTTTGTGCTTGTAGTTTCTAGAAATAAATTAAGATGCTAGATAAAATTCATTGTGAAAATTTAATGTCCACTAATTTACTATGTAGTTAGTCTGTTCGTTAGGGGTTATCTATACCCCCTTCTAAGTCCTCTAGATTTGACTCAAAAAAAGAAAAAGAAAGGACTTAATTAACCTATTTTAAATGTTTGGTGCTATGAATTATGTGACATATGTGCTATTGTTGTTCATAAAAATTGGTATGCTGTTTTAAACTGATAATGCATGCAAGCGTGCATCTTGAAGTATACAAATTCAGTTGCCTTCTTACTGATTGATAATATATGTCCTATCTTCTAGTTCCTCCAAGTACTAAATGTTAGGTCATGATGGAGAGTTGCATTATCTCGTCAAGATTGAAACTGCCCATTTTATATACTGTGAGTATCTGATAATTGTAGGGTATGGAAGGGAGAAGTGGAAGTAGTCCCTGTTAGAAATTAAGTAATGAAGAAAGATATATATCGTTGAAGGTTTTTGTGTGATGTTTTGGACTTTAATAAGGAATTTTCTGAAGTCTTGCTTCATCTTTACTTTTGGTGTAATGAAAAGTCCCTTGTTGTATGGATAGAAGGGTAGGATGAGGATAGTTTAATAACACTATATTATAGATGATTAATGATTGTCATGATATCTTTCTTAAAAAAATAGGGGGCAAATCTGGAGCATGGCCAATATCAGTGATCCGATTGAGCAGAAATGGTTGCACCTGGGTTAAAGTAGTAGAATCCTATTTCTAATAATTAGAATTATGATTTTTATTGTGTTGACTCGAATGTCCAGTTAGTGAGTAAAGTTCTGAACACAGATTATGAGTTCACTTCTCCTCTCTCTCTCTCTCTCAATAAGCTAACCCTTTAATTTGTGTTCTACAAATGGCCTCCTGTTATATAGAGGAAAAATTTCAAATATTTAAACCTATACAAAGTCAGTAGTTGGTCTTATGACATTTCTATATTTTATGATTTGTGTATGCATCCTCATGTTTTGTTTCTATGTCTACATTGCATGTATATGTTTGTGCGTCCGTGATAAGTGACTTACCTGAATTCTAGTTTCATTAAGCTCAAATGATCCAAAAACAAGCCCTGAATGATGGTGCTGATTTTTTTTTAATAGAAGAAATGCTTTAAAGCTAGGCACATTTTTTTAATAGAAAATATTACCATGATTATAAGATGCTCACTCCATTTTATTTTACTTTGCCCCTATACTAAGCATAGTTGTTTCGATTAACTTGTCCAATTTAAAAGATGAGTCTTGTTTTGGCTTGTTATATTGGGATACTTTCAAATGTTCTTTAAATAATCTCAAATATCAAAAAGTTCCCCATTTTCTTCTTGTTTCTAATATGTGGCTTTTATTTCAAAAATTTGAGAAATCAATATCTGAATTCACAAAGAATTCAAGTGCACTGAACTGGGTAATTTTGAGCCTCACCATGCTTTTTAAGAATGAGGGGGTAGGAATTTCGTACCTTCACTATGATTTGATCATTTAATGGAACCGGTGCATATGATTAAATGGGATATTAGTTGTCTTTCGACTGCTAAGGTGCAAGAACATTCTGAGCTTACCCTAATATCTAATTATGTTAAACATGAATCAAGCACTGGTTCATCTTCTTGTTCTTTATCTTTTCTAGGAGAACATTACTCATGGCATTATTTTCTCACTCCTGGTTCCACTTTGTTTCTTGAATGATAATAAAATGATGATATAGTTTTGCACCATTTCCTCCTGGTAACTATCTTTCAAGATGCAAAGTCTCCCACGAAAATGTATTATACTCCCTCCATTCAAATTTATCTATCTATTCTTTGCTTTCTCTTTATCGATTTGACCAATTCCAAAGTTAAACCTGATTTAGATTAATTCATTAATGGAAAAATGTAAGATAGCTACTACTACATGAAAAGTACTAGAGGCTGTAGTTTTTGTTGTAAGACAGTGATTAAAAAATACATTTAGAAATGTTAGTCAAAGATCAACTTACTTGACTATTCACTATAGGATAAGCAAAAAGGGATAGGAATATTTCTATAGAGATAGTAGTGAATGTGATTTTGTCATATTTAGTTATTTACTATTTGCACTGGCCGAAAATTCCTATACTATTACCTAAGTTACAAAATTTCATAGCAAGTCTAAAGTGTTGTATTTGTTTTTTCATCATAGAATAGGTGTTTAATTTTATCGAATGTCCCCAAAGGCACACAGGTTTTATCACTCGATTAGTATTACATCTATAAATTGTAATTAGTAGGGGGAAACTATATGGAACCCTCAGAAATACTCTCTTTCATCACTTGTAGCTATATGCTAGCTATCTTCCAAATCTGGAATGATGTCCAGTCTGATATGTCACCGCAAATCTATTCTTTTTAGTGAACCAGTTGTCACTTGATCATTGAAGCTAATTCCATTGCTATAATCTACATCTATATCCACTGGAAATATAACTGCCTAGTTTTATCTCATTATTTCTGACACTGCAATGTAATTAGATCACTGACCTTATTGTATCCACTTCAAGTTTCTTCCATCTGCCAATTGCATTATATTTTGCCCTGCAACTTATAGTAATCAAAAGAACAACATTGTTGTTCATGATGGTTGAATGATAACAAAATCCAGTTGTTGTTGTGTATTTTCAATGAATAAACTGAAAGTTTTTTGATCTCTTTTATGCCAAGTTTTATACAGTACCATTATTTAAAAAAATTATGTTGCTCGTACCACACAGCACCCTGGTTCTTTACTTTTAAACTGAGCACACATATCTACATTCTAAGAAACTTGTGGACCTTTGGATTTATATGTTTTTTTGTTGGAATTGATGTTGTTGTTTTTGTTGTTGCTGGTGGTTTTTGCTTTTCCTTCTCGATCATTTGAGTCTTCCACTGGTCATTTACCTTTCCTTCCCCATTTTCTTTCTCTAGCTGCAAGTTTTTTAAATTGAAGTAGAATAGATACAGCCTTAAGAGAATTCTATTCATCTTCAAGTTGTGACAATTAAGTTCTACTAAGGTTTGTATATACTCTTGAACTCGCTCTCTTGTTAACTGCTGAAATATTTGATTATACTTAGTGTGAAAAAATTATGTATATATTGGGCAATACTTGTTACATGCTATGTGTGGTGAGCTACCTTTTAAACCACATGCCAAAAGGTTTATCTTTAGTAAAGAGTTATGAGTCTTACTATTTGATGAATTCAAATCCATTTGACTTGCTTTAGAACTCCAAAGTATTATAGAATCTGTGTTTGTAGTCTCATATTCAACTTTTGCATTTGGGATGCACTCGGAAAGTTGTCCTTCTCCTCTTTGGTTGTGTATTTATTTGTGATTTTAACCCCCTAGAATTTATAAATGAAACTATTAGAGTTTCATTTATGTTCACAAATATTATCGTGTCCTCGGAATAGTTGCAGTATAATAAAACTATCAAATTAAAGTTCTTTGTTGTAATCTACATTGAACAAATGGTTATTTCTTCATCTCCTGAAGATAGCTTTCTCTGCACTTGAGTGTTTAAAAATTGAATTTGATACTTTTATATATTCACTTACTTGATTTATGTCGAGCATATAAGGTGAAGTGATGTACTAAATTTATGTTTTATTGCTTCAAGAGTTACTTGATTTAGGTAAAACAGTACGAACTGAAAGTCGAGGACTTGATTATTTTTTTACCCTGTGATGGAAGCTGGCAATTTGAACAGAATGTTGATGACTTAATTAAATAGTAGAAACATGAGTAACTTGATTATCATTTTGCTATGCATTGAAATGTTATGAAAAATTTGATATGATACTCTAACTCGATTGGGATGGTAACTATGCTTTTTGTGAAACAAATGTTGAAAATAATATCATGGGATGTTAACTAAGTTTTCTGGTCTCTAATTATATATATCATGTTTTTGTATCGAGATTCTCTATAGCAATTTGGTATTTATTTGATGAAATTTATTATTTTGTGATATTAGGCTTATTTGTGGTCAATTAGAGACTAGAAATATTGCTCATCTTTAAATGATTATCTAGGATGAGATGTTGCTCGTCTTTAATGGTTGATCTACGACTAGAATGTGTCTCGTCCTTAATGGGTTATCAAGGAATAGAATTTTTCTCGTCGCTAAAGGATAACAATGACCGCGTAGTTAGTCTATTTGTGATGAGAAATACGGTCCCGAAAAGATAATTATGATGGGGTAGTTAGTCTATTTGAGACAAGATATATCATCACTAAAGGATAATTATGACCATGTAGTTAGTCTATTTGGGATGAGAAATACCATCACAAAAAGATAATTACGATGAGGTAGTTAGTCATTTTGAGACAAGAAATACCATCGGTAAAAGCTAATTATGAAAAGGTGGTTAGTCTATTTGGGATGAAAATTCTCGTCGGAAAAGTATAATTAAGACCAGGTAGTTAGTCGATTGGGACAAGATATATCATCGCTAAAAGGCAATTATGACCATCTTTTTTGCCGTCGCAAAAGGATTTTAAGGACTGGTTTATTAGACTCATTGCTAATGACCTTTAGCAGCGGAGCCTATTAGGACGGGATGCAACCGGATTTTTCTGGACCAATAGGGACAAGATTTGGACCCTCTCGGACCATATTTCCCTTCCTTATAGGCTGTTTTTCTTGTATAGTTATTTTCTATCCTAGCGTGTTATTTATTCTTAACATGTATATTTCTCCTATAGTGAGTACACAACAAGTTGTTAGACACTGACACATATTTACTATGTACATTTCTTTACTTTGTTGCATCCTAATCCTTGGCCATTTATAGGACTTTGACTAGTAAGACTAGATAAGATTTGAGATGAATAAATCCATTTGAGGGATTTATTAAGTTCTTCCTTAATACAAACCAGGTCTCTCTCTAATTCAGTATTTAATTCAAGAAAGGTTACAAGATCAACTTGAGATTTGTTCAATCTCTCATCAATCTCAAATCAAAGACTATTTGCCTCACTCTTTCCCTTAGTAGCAAACTCAGGAGGTTTTCTGAACTCTTCGTTTAACTCAACATTTTTAGAGGACACTACACAGAGTTTTTCTTCCAGCTCAGATATTTGAATATTTAAGGCAATTTTCATTTTCAAAATCATCTAGACTTGTGTTGAAATTAATATTTATTCTTTTTAGAGAGAGAATCAATTAGGAAGCTAGGTAAACCTTTCAATTTCTTCAAGGAATAGTCCTTCAGATTTTGTTTAATGTCTATACGAGTTACCTCTTAATGTTCATCATCTTATTATTTAGCCACAAGAGCAAAAACAGAGTTCAATACATTATCATAATCCTCTACAATCATCAATGAAACATCTTCAGTGCGCCCAGACTCATTAGATTCACTGGACGAGTCCTACCAAGCAGGAAGAGCTTGCTTAACAACATTGTCTACAACAACTTTTCTTATGGATTTTTGTAGGACCCGGTCCCTTATTTTGCCTTTGTCACCACCATATTTGTCATACTCCTTATATTCCACCTTGTGCATTGGATAATCTTTAATGAAACAGCAGGGTTTTCCATACTTGTGGAAAGAATCAGTTCCATTTGAAGAAATATTTGTGTTACCTTTCCTTAGAATAATCCACCATCTTTTCCCACCACTTTTTGAAATCTTTGGGTAAGATAAGTCATATCCTCATTTTTTTCTCTTGAATCTCCTTTGTTGGCCTTAAGTTCTAAGATTTTCTCCTTCTTGGGATCTTTATTCCCTTGATCCTACTGCTTTTAGAGTTCATGGGCTTTTATATTCCCTACCAGTTTATCCATGGTAAAAGTTTTGAGATCTTGAGCTTTGGTGATAACATCAACTTGCTCTGATAATTATATAAAGATTACTTTCTCTGATATCAATTGTTGTCTTATATGTGTCTACCACGAGCCATGGGACAAGGTTCCTTAATAGATTTCCCTAATAGAGGATTATTTGAGACCAGATCCCTTAACAATGAAATACAAAAACTTAGTAAATAATGAAGTTAGATGTAGAAAGGTAAACAACACATAATGTTAACATAGTAACCACCTTGCTCAAAGAAGGAAAAACTATGACCTATCTCATTGGATTTTCCAACACTCTGCTAACTCCAAGAAATAACGTGATTATAGACACGAGTAATCACAAGGATTAAACTTTTAATCCTAACTCTTGAAGTAACTCTATTATATGACAAATTGAGTAACTCTACATCACCACCACGTCGACTAACTCTAGCCAATGCTCATAGGTAACTCTACCCAAACTTATGTAGAAATACTAATAAACACTTTAAATCAACTCAATCCAGTTGACACTCCTAGGTAACTCTACCCAAGAGAAACATAAATAATGGTGAAAACAAACTTGAACTAAATTGATGGATGATTCGACTAACTCACTCTAGTTAATGTGACTCAACCAAAAGACTTAAACAAGTGAAATATCTAGTACATTTTCTAGCATAGAAGTGGATTTACAATTTAAGAAAGAAAGACATAAGACTGAAAAATAAAACAAATATTAAACAACAACTACATTAGGTACCTTTGTTGGAATGAGCAATGTTCTTCTTATGAGAGTGACTTTGTCTTTGGAAGATAAATATAATTACCATTCCAGTCAGTTTCCATATTTCCATTTATATTCACCATTAGGGATTCTCCATATCTTCCCCAAGTCATTTATGGCTTGTTGGGAATGATAGTTTGGTTACTGAGTAGTTCAATTGGTTTTTAGAACCAGTTCTAAGTTTAGAAGACTTTACTGGTTCCAAATGACCACGGGCAGAAACTTCAGTAAAAGGATCTTTGATGCAAATTTTAACTACATCGTCAGCACCAACATATCGATTTTAGTCTAGTTATACTTTTGGTTTGGGTCCCAATGCACCCGAGCTCATTTCGATCTATCGGTCGGAAAGTTGGAAATCTTAAAGTATGGGTGTGGGACCCATAATTTGTCAAAATGACCTTGGATTGAAAATCTGACTTCACCAACAAATCTAAAACATTGAATTTAGTGGGTTTACATTGTTTATTTGAAAAAAATCAAAGCCCGGATGAGTTTCGAGGGTCAAAAATAAGTTTTAACTATGTTGGTACTAATACCATAGCGATCGCGACAGGTCCCGTGGCAATCGCAGCCTGGATATCATGGTCTATTTAATGGATATCTAAGAATCTCCATGCCTGAAGGGACTATACATAGGCCCCCAAGTCGCGATTTGGCCATTTGCCCTTCATCTTTGAGACCTAGAAGCCCTAGAAGGGTGAGATAACTCTAAATTGAGTCTTGTGGATGACTTGAGATCTTGATAAACATATTTTATCATGATTTTCATCCTAATTAAGGTAACATTTCATCACTTTTTAGATAAAATTCTTGATTCTTTACCTAAAAACCTAATATAGCTTAGGTCTTGATTTTAGCCCTAAATTAGCTTTATTTACACCCATTTCTTGAGGGTTATGATTCTTTGATCATGTATAAACGTTGGTTTGACCTTGGAAAGGTGTTTTATTCATGTGAGACCCACTTAGGATTTTTGGTGTTGTGTTTGGACCTGAAGCACAATAGTGAAATATGGGTATCTATAGACTCGTATTGATGATAGATTATTCTTTTGATAGTGTGATGGAATTTTTGGGATTGTGAAGTGAAGATGGATATGTGGTGAATGATGCAAGATTTTTTAGTTTTTCTTTGAGGTAGGCGTCTACCTACTCTTCTTCGAAGATGATGTGTGTTATGTATGGCAAGTGAATGTGAATGTTAGGCTTGATTATAAGTAGAAAGACTTAGTCTTGATTATTGATTTTTGGGAACTAGATGAGGGTTTTGGACCCATAAAGTGGTATGTTTATGACCTTTTTAGAATCCTATTGACTTCTTACTAGATTGGACTAAATTGTAGCATGGATATTATATAATGCTACATTTAGGATGTGGTTTAAGTGTCGGAATCATGGTTAGAATGATTAACCTTAGTTGGGCTACTCTAGTGATCTTGAAACCGTAATTTAGGTAGAATTGACGTAAATACCCATGTTTCTAGACGAAATTCCTATCTTAGGATTGGTTATGTCTTACTTGACATATAGAAGTTGAACTGGATACCTTAACTAAGTTGGGGTATAGGTTGCCTAATTATGGAAAGTGAGGATTAGAAGTGGGATCATCTGACCCGCCTTAGGCCAAGACTTGTGTTAGACTTTGTGGATTTATTTATGGATGTTAGGCATAGTTGAGACTATTAAACCTTAGTGTAAGGTTACTTGCTGGTTTGACGAATAGTGATGGTATTTTCCCCTGGATAATGACTAATGGCTTATGGCCATTATGTTAAGCCAATATAGATGTCATTTCTCTTAGATATGATAATTGGCCTATAGAGACGATATTACTTATAGTCATGATACATGACCTATAGATACGATATTTCTCATAGATGTGATATTCCACGTAGTTATGATTTATTTTTATTGATACATTATGCCTCCTAGAGTGATATGCCTTATATATGTGAGATGATTATAGATATGCTTCATAGTTTATAAAGATGTTATGCCTCGTTAACATGCTGTGGCTTATAGTTATGAGATGATTTACATATACATGATTATATTAGATTCAGATACGTATGTGGTCCTAAGGTCGTGATTATGATGTTATGACTATTCCTGATACATTATTGAGCCATAGGCCACATTATGATATTTGTTGGTTTTCCAGAAAGTGTTTATCCTTGTAAAGGATATAGTTGTAGTTTATTGAAATATGTATATATACATATATACATTTCTCCGATATGGGACAGAGAAAGTTGTGGTATAATGATTATGATTTTATTGATTTGGATAAAGGTGATGGAATGCTTAGATTCGGTACATTCATGATCATTATTTTTGTGAATGATGTTATTCAAGTTAAAATATGATCTTATGGCCCTTCTTCCTAAATAAAAGTTAAAATCCACTTTTCATCTTAAAATAGATTTCTTTACAATAATAATTGTGTAATTAAATGGTTAATTTATATACCTAAAAGAGTCTAATAATGATGTTTTAAAAAATTGATTCAGGCTAATTCTAATCCATGATTTGACACTATTATTTACTCTGATCATGAGATATCCAACCGTTTCTACACTTTTATAATGATTTAGTCCTGCAGTTTACTTCGGGTAATGGACTTGTGGATTTACACTCCTTTTAGCCACAGATTGAGTCTGTGCACCTATTATATATATAATTATTAATAATGTGAAAATTATGGAAAAATTATGGACTAACTGAAATACATGAAATAACTGAGCATAAATTCATGAACATGTAATATCTGAGAATGCAAGAGCAAATATAATCATATTTCTGAGATAATCTGTAATCTAAAAGTCTGACATCTGTATAACTGAATGAATGAAAACATTTACACTTGGTCAAGCAAACTTAAACTGAAATACATGGAGTACTGTATTAAGACTATGGGAGCAAGCTACAACCGACATGCCCCAATCTGAGCTATCGAGGTCCAACCTGTAATCCTAGTTGGAAAGTCTTTGGTACTTTTCCAAGGGTACTAACACTGACTGACAATGTGGATCCACAAGGCTGAGCTGAAGTCCTGAAGAATGAGGGTGTCATGCCGAATTGACTGGGACCCCTCAAAATCTATGGTGGCGTCGTAGGTCCGGAATTTAGGGACTACTACTAACTTCACATACCTAACTGATGGGGGAGATGTTATCCCTATATTCACTCAGTGCTAAGTGTCACTCCTAACTAAATGAAACTGATACTGGACTGAATTGAATTAAATTCAACTGAACATAACAACTGACATTACTCATCAAGATCATAACATCTGAGTAAATGGTAATATTTATGGTTTAACTGAAATCATTACTTGAAAGGTCTAAAGTCATGTAAAACATGTAGGTATGTTTTTATAACCCGCCAACATTGAATGACCATAATTTACAATAATAAGCTTTTAAAACAATAATATGAGAACATAGTTCAAACCCAAAAGCATAGACATTTCATCAAACATGTGAGAATCATAAACTTGAACATGGGAATGTGTTAAACATAGGAAATCAACATGATTTACATGTATAAATTCATAAATTAGAGAATTTAACTTTAAATTCACTTAAACAAGACATGGGAACTAAGATTTAAAGCCTGAGCAAATCAAATATTTCATGGGATCATACATGGGCTGAACTGAATTTGAATTACTAAGGAAAAGCATGAATTACACCCATCGTGAACATATAAAATACCATAGTAAAGGAAAATTCCATAATTAAGTTGAGAAGAAGGTTTTTGAGGTCTATGAGTGAAAGGGACCTAGGGATGAACATCCCACATACCTTAACAACTGATTTCTTGAAGATTTTCTTAGGTGGGAAACTTGAATTCTTGATTTCTTGAGAATAGAGCTTGAATTTTGTTCTTGGGAAAGAAGGTGGTTTCTTGAGAGTAATTTGGGGTGAAAAGAGCAAACAATGCCCTTTTGGAAGCCCCAATTCATGTTATGAACAAAATAGGATGAGGGAATATGGTCCAAATACCCCTTGGTCACTTAAACAAAGACACTGTGCAGGACAGAGCCACGCATCGTGCCTCTTTCTCCATGAGAGAGAGTAATGCGCCATGGAGCTTACTTTTGTGGAGAGAGCAATGCGTCATGGAGATCCTCATCATGGGAGAGAGCAACACGTTACGGACAAAACACATTGCCTCACTATTATGGCTATCTAAACATGGCCCAAACATCGTCTAAAAATCCCAAAACTCACCCAACACATACTTTTAACTCCCAAACCATGAATCAACATATAAACTAACTTTTCGGGGTTGGAAAGGACAAACTAAAATTCCGCAAAGTTTAGGGGTGTTGAAAATGACTAAGTCCTCAACACTTAGTGAAATTTTCAAGCCTTGGGCCCCATAAGCATGCAAATAAGAGATTAATCAAGCTTAGAATATTACGAACACTTACCTTAACTTAGGTTTCCTCCCAAACAATGCCTGATTTAGTGTCGCGGCACAACCCAATCTTCAACTTATCCATTTTTCTTCATCCTCTTTCTCATACTTGGATGTCATTTTATTATTTGTTTTTTATCTCTTGAGTGTGAACTCAAGGTCAACATCTTTCTCAATAATAGCCTTTTCAAGATCATCAATTTGCATCATTTCAGGTGGGGGTGGTTGTGGCTTGTGCTTCTCAATGAGGAAATCCAAAGAGGTCTTTTGTGAAGTAGATTTCATCACCCCAAACTTATCCCCTTTGACCACAGTAATCATATATACAACCTTATAATGGGATAGTGTCTTGAGCGATTTTTACACTTTGAAAACTGTCTCTTCATCATCCAACCTCATTGTGAATGTGCCCTCTCTCACATCTATTTAAGATCTTTCCGTTGCCAAGAATGGGTATCCCTAGATGACTTGTACTTTTTAATTTTCCTGAAAATATAAAACAATAACGTTAACAGGAATAATAAACTTACCAACCTTGATGAGAATATCCTTTATAACTCCTTCAGGATGGGCTATAGTCCAATTTTCTACTTGCAATAACATAGAGCTCGGTCTCGGCTTCCTCAATCCCAAAGAGAGAGGCATCAGATTGATGTTTCACCCTAAGTCACTAAGTGCATGGACCACCTTACTATTTCCAATTTGAATCGAGAGAGTGAACTTCCTAGGGTCTTAGAGCATTTTAGGCATCTTCTGCGTCACCACCAAGCTACACTCCTCAGTGAGTGCTACTTCCTCCACATCCTGCAGATTAATTTTATTAGATACCATATTATTTAAGTACTTAGTGTACTTGGGCATTCCCTGTAAAATATCTAAAATAGGAAGGTTAATGTGAAGCTCTCTAAACGTGTCAAAGATCTTCTTGAAGCATGCGTCCTCCTTTGGTATCAACCTCTATAGAAACGGTGGTGGTAGTCTATTCTTTACCTCTTTAGCAACTTTGGTTTTTGAGTTCTTAGACTTCCTCAAATTTTTAGCAGCCCGATCATCTACCGTTTAGGAACCAAATCAGCATCTACCTCCTTCATTTTATTTGGAGATTCTTTATTGATCTTTTTACCACTCCTCAAAGTGATTGTCATTACTTTTTCAGGAGCTTTAGTAGTACTTGTCAAAACACCTTGAGGTCTAGAATTTTGTGCTTGCTGCATCTACCAAACCTACTTCTCTAAGTTCCTTGTAGTCGCCTGCTGAGTCTTCATATCTTCCCACTAATTCTTTATATCTGCTGCCAACTGTGCTTGACCAGCCATAAGTTGTTTCAACATCTCTTCCACATTGTTAGTCTGAGTTGTGGCCTGATTCCCTTGAATATATTGTTGCTGAAACTGTTGTTGGTTGTTCCATAATGGATTTGGTGGCTAAGTCTGCCACTTTAGATTGAAGGCATTCCCATAATTCACCTTTTTAACATTGCGCACAATCATCACAGACTCAGGATTTGTAGCACACATAAATGTTGAATGCCCACTATTACCATAAACCTCACACCAACCTGCAATCTATTTAATTGCATTAACTATGGTTGTAGGCTGGGTAACCCCCAACTTTATATTGCTTATCTAATTTTGCAGAGCATTAATGTGGGTGTATATAGTAGTAAATTGGTCCACCTCCAACACATCTAAAACCTTCTTTAGAGTATTTATTAAGTCAGAATTTCACTCAATATTCCCTTGAGAAATCCAGTTCAACAAAGTATATAGCTCATCATAAGTCAACTCCGAAGCTTGATCACTTGTAGCTGAATCTAGAAAAATTTTAGTGTTATAGTCAAGTGTCTCAACAAAAGTGTCATCTAATACCTCATTGGACTGTTGATGATATGGAAAATACCGAAGAAGAGCTTTGAAGCACTCCTAAGCATGATATAAATTCTCATTTGGCTTCTGTTTAAAGCACACAATCTCACTGCGTAGTCTTGCAGTCTTACCACATGAAAAAACTGGATGAGGAATTTCCAGGATAAGTCATCCCAGGTTCTGATTGAACTTGCTGTCTCAATGTTTAACCACTTCTTTGCTTCACCCAATAATGAAAAAGGGAATAGTATCAGGCTAACATAATCAGTCGATACACCCGTAGGGATGAATGTGTTATTGATCTCTAGAACTTTATGTAGATGGACTTGTGTATCTTCGTGTGAAAGCCTCATAAACTATCCTTTGCCGATAAAAAGTTGCGCCATGTTCTTTTTCAGCTCAAATTATCTACAGAAGTCAGTTTTTGA
Organism: Capsicum pubescens; assembly: GCA_030864215.1. Lineage (NCBI taxonomy): Eukaryota > Viridiplantae > Streptophyta > Magnoliopsida > Solanales > Solanaceae > Capsicum > Capsicum pubescens. The sequence continues at coordinate 189,666,903 of CM061548.1, forward strand.
AAAAGGGAGGTCAAATTTGTCGAAAGTGGGATTGCCACGTCTCAAACTATCCTACGGGCTGGTTGATGTTCAGCCATGATATCATGATCATATTTTTCTTCTTGAATTTGTGGAACTGGGGGAGAAGGTTTTCTTCTCTCTTCAACTGATGAAAGAATTCCTCGAGTTCGGGGCTTGGTTCAACTAAATCCCTATCCCTTGCTAGCTTACTAATATGTAAACCTATTTCCTACAAAATCAATCCCAAGACCAAGATTAAATCACCAAAGAAACATAAAAAGTAAAATTAAAAATAAAACAGTTGCAAATTTACAAGTCCCTGGCAAAGCCACCAAGAACTTGTTGCACACAAACGTACACGCAAGTGTACGTTGTCTCACCATGTAATATAATGGACTTAAATAAAGCCGAATACAAACCCATCAGAGACTTATTCTACATACTATTCAATTCTAGTTCAAATATTAAGATTAAATTAGTGCAAAGATAACCAAGAGAGTCTTGAACGGTTATAAACTAAAAGTAAAGTAAATAGCATTAAAGTAAACACTTGCAATAATCAATGGATGAAAACCCGAGGTTAAAGCACTACAAATAATCATACTATGATATTGAACTTCATTCATTATATTTCTTATCTTGATTTTTGATTCATAGTGTTTATTGCATGATCATGGTCTCCCGACCTTGAATCGTCTACCTGACTTGGACATCACAACTACATCATTGAGTGGGGATGTAATAATCCAATTATATGCATGAAGCTATTATCCTACATGTGAAACAATCAAGGCTTCTAGGTATATCCCTATCCTAGTAGCTAATTCAAATCCCTTATTTTTAAAAAGAATAAGAACTATACTCTATTCATCTTTACATTCTATCTTTCTATTCCCCCTTCCGAGATCACAAGGTCGACAATATATATGTTAAGGGTCGAGAATCCTCAAAATAATTAAAATAAGGATGAAAAAACAACCAAATATGATAATAAATCCAAAAAAACTCAATTAAAAGTGAAGGTAAACATGTTCTTATCCTTAACCCCGGAAAAGGGGCGTTTAGCCACTATTCGACATAATCGTAATACAAATCAATGAATACATGATTAACTCTTTTAAAAGATAAATTAAACAGAAATAAACCCTAATTAAAGTGTGTATAATACCCTCCTTAATTCTCCAAGATGTCCAAAAGTAATTACAATGTGTTCAAAGTGTCATATATATAGTAAGCAAGGGTTTGTCCGTGTGGGAAGTGGTCAGGCGTCGTGGGATATAGCCCACCGGAATGGAGGATGAACCATGGGACTTAGTTCACCGGTATAAAGGGGTCTCCACAGGACTTAGTACAATGTATTGTAGGGGATACCGCCCCTATATCGCATGGGCACACTGGAATTGTCCACTTGCATCTAAACTTGTCTCAAGCCTTTCTCCTTCCATCTGAAGCCTTGTGGTATTGTTTCTAATTGATTTCTACTTGTGTATCATTCAAATATCATATTAATCATTTCAAAAAGCATCCGATAAAATTAAATACCATGTATTAGAGCTCAAAACAGCAAAACTTTATGAACGACTAACTTGAAACTCAAGCTAAGAACTAGTTTCACTCATTTAAATCTTAAACTTTGTCTTGACTCTTGTATTGATTTGATTGCACTTTAATCATAATAAACAAGTTATTACACACAATATTACACATTAAAACAATAAGGAACTCATCATACACGTTAGAATCCATCGAGACCAACCAGAACGACACCTAGCTCAAGCTAGTAAAACTAGTTTTCTCGTTCAATCTCCAAGTGATCTATTTGAATCCAAACTTGTTTAAAAACACCTTTAAAAATTGTAATCACATAATTACACTATTATATGATCAATTATAATATTATTAACACATAAATTACACGAGTTGTCCTCAAACCAATGATAAATAAGCTAGGATAACCACACTATAGTGCATAAATACACCTCAGAGCACGAGGCTTGGGCTACAATTACGATTGGGCTAGTAAGGGAACTATTACGATAATAACCCTTATCTATAATTTTAATACCTCTATCAGGAAAGGTACTGTGATCCTGATCTTGGTCTACGATCACAAGTACTGGGTATATATACTCGTGTTTTGGTCGTTTTCACTATTTTTTAGACTTAGAGCATACAGTTTTGCGATTTTGATCCGTTTTATTCAATTATAAGCTTTATTAATCTCCAATACACTTATTTCAATTCATTTCTTCAATCCTCACTATTAAATTATTGTTTTAACTTAAATTTGGAAGTAAAAATTAGGGATTTCGGCCCCGAAGGCCCAAAATGTTATTTCTTTGAATTAAACCCCAAATTCATCACATTTTCACTTGAATAACATTACTATTCCTATAATTACTAGTTTTTATCCAATTTCACCTTTAAAAAAACCTCGATTCTTGATTTTTAATTGGATTTTGAATATTTTACCCAATAAAGTTTAAAATATAGTTTTTCTTCAATTTGGATCTCGTTTTAACTCATTTTTGCATGAGTTTTCAGATGTAGACTCCTAAAAATATGGAGAACATATTTTTGTAATAAATTTAAAATCTTCTTCTTTCTTCAAAAATCCATTTTGAGTGTCTATTTTGATCCCAACTTGAAACTAGGTAATATGGGTATCGTTGACTTCTTTTTGATGCGTAGATTCAATATATTGACGTTTTAATTTATTTTGAGACTGATTGTGAAGAGTAAAATTGTGGATTAAAGGCTTGAAGACCTATTTTCGGCCTTTGAGGTAGGTTATTACTTAACTCTTTCAGATTAGGAAGGGTAGTTAATTTTTATGCAAAAGCAGGTTAAGAGTATGGGTCTAATCATGAAAAATAGCTATCTTGTTGTGTTATGCCCTTGTGAGGGGTATATATGTGATATAATTAGTGGATTTGATATATTATATGCTATATGAGATCGTGTAGGGATCTATGTGATATTGATAGCATGTGTACATGAGAATAATTGTGTTTTGTTTGATGAAAAGCATATTGTGGTACCAATTGTATATTTTGATGTATTTATATGCTATTTTCATATGAATCGTGTGAAAATTCATGAATATTTAGAAATAATGAGTGGATATTTGTCTCACGTGATGGTATACTGGATGATTGTGGAAATACTCATCGTGGTTGATTGTGGACATACTCTTTGTGGTTTATTGTGAGAAATACATTATCCTACTCATTCATGAAATAATTGTACCACCGTGGAAATACTAAGAAACACTAGAAACACCTTTTTATGATAGAAAATGTGAAATCTTATAAAACCCTCCCTAAGAATGTGTTGGGAGGAGATATTATATATAGATTGTATATGGGTTGAAGAACCCCCCTATAGGTCCTATGTCAGGAAGCTTGAGCTTTGAAGGAGAATACAGAGATTGTGCAATAGTCTCAGAGGCTTTGCAGCAGCCTAGAGATTGTGCGACAACCTCGTCCATTATATCATCATCATCATCATTATATTATGTTTACCTTACTATGCTCGTTAGGACTCGTTATAAGTCCTATGAATCATGTCCTCTATTTGTACCCTAGATAGAAACACAAACACTCTTACAACTAGGTCACCTGATCCATCAAGACACCTTACAACTCATAGGGGTCAAGTCATAACCACGACAGTGAGTTTAAAGATCAGGAATTTTTCAAGGGGAAAAATCTGGGGTGTTTCAAGTGAGTAAGGTCAACTTATACTCAGATGGTATCATAGGTTGACCTAGCAATGTAGAAAATAAAGCATACAAAAATACACTAAGGACATGTCACCTGCTATTAGAAAATATCACATAATAGTATCCCACAATGCTTGCACTAATAGTTTTATAATATCCACATATAATACAGCAAGGAACCAGAAAAGAATACAAGTATATATTTATACCATACATAATCAAAGAAAAGGGGAAACCACACTTTCTAGGTTAACCTATGATACCATTTGAGTACAAATGGACCTTACTCACTTGAAACACCCTAGATTTTTCCCCTTGAAAATTTCTTGAGCTTTAAGCTCACTGTCGTGGTTATGACTTGACCCCTATGAGTTGTAAGGTGTCTTGATGGATCAGGTGACCTAGTCGTAAGGGTTTTTGAGTTTCTATCTAGGGTACAAATTAAGGACATGAGTTGTAAGGACTTCTAACGAGTCATTAGGATGAGTCCTAATCAAATTTTATAAGTAGGTGGCATAATTTTACACTGAGTACAAGTGGATCACTATGTGTCATAAGTAATTATTACGACTTATGGGATGAAACCATATGATGTCTAGTGTTTAACCCATTTGAGTTCTGTGTTGCCTACGACTGGACCCTATGAGTCGTAGGGTCTCATTACGAGTTCGTTGGTGGAATCATAAGGTTGGCAGTGTATGGGGATTTTAGTCACTGTCTATGTTACGACTCATGGTCATGATTAGTAAGAAGGGGTTACGAGGCAATGGTTGACACATAGTCAAGGGCGACCTTTTACTAATTTTTAAGTTAAGGGCATTCTGGATATTTCTCCTTTTTTCCAACTTGAAAAACATGTCTTATAACCTCTTTAGAGTATTATCAAACCTCATAAACATATCAAATAGACTCTCAAACACTCCCAAATCCTAAAGGTCAAGAACACTTAGGGTTTTTAAAAGAATAATCAATTAGGGCTTTCAAGGGTGATTTCTCTCCGTACTTCTTGGTTTTCAAGGCATATTAATCTTCCCTCATTGTCAATTTTTAAAAAAAATGTGATTTAAAGTATTGTTCATGAGATATTGATTTTGGGTTTTGAACCATGGGTTGAGGGTTTTTAATATAAATTGCTTAAATGATTTTTCCATGATATTTATGAAATTATTAAACTTAAATTGATGATTGGTATACATTGGGGTGCATGGGAATGGTGGATGGAAATAGGAGTACAAAGGAATCCCCAAATTAATTCGTTTGGCATAGAAATTGGTAATAACCTCAACCCACTTGTATAATTGATTTTGGCTAATACATTATCACTTAGATTGGGTTGTTTCTTGAAACTAATGCATGGTATAAATGGTTAAATGATTAAGTATGGTTTTAAAAACCTTGTGGAGTACGCAGGAATCACCCAAGTGATTTTAATAATGGAGTCTGTAGGGTAAGTGAGAATCCCCTAAGGTTTGGCTAAATGACATCACTTGCAAGCAATATTCGGCATGAGAATACCACTTAATAATGCCTTAATAATTGAATCTGGTAATTGGTGGTTTGGTTATGTGCTTAATATTTATTTGGGAAATAATGAAGGTTGAGATAGCTAGCCGTGAATGTGTGAGTACAAAGAAGGAACACTATAAACTCATGTTTACTAACATGAGGGTTGGTCTTGATAACCATGTGATTATGGGATACAAGAGAATCACCCAAGTTATCCATATATATATGTATCATGGAGGGGAGGGATACAAAGGAATCCCCAGCCATTTATGATATCTCCGATTTATGCATCTAACACATATTGGGGATTGTTCATAGGGTAACATTGGACCCATATAGACCATGGAAGGACTTATGATGGTAAATCTACAACCCAGGTTGAGGTAATAAAGTGCATGCTAAATCATGTTCCCTATCCCAGCATGGTATATATATAGATGAATTTGAATATGGTAATGTCCATTGGTTTGACTTGGCTTTAGATTTATGGAATTACTTTATCTTTATACCTAATTTGTATGCTAGCATTCACCCCACTAATCTTTTTCAGATGTTGTATCCCCAAGCGATGCAGGAATTGACCATACTTCTGCTCCTCCTTCTCAGTGACTTGGTAATTCAGGGACAAATTTTGAGTCAGACTAAAGTGGTGAGCTTCTATACTATGAAAGACCCCATTACATGCTATGGAATTTTTATGTCCTTACTACTACTATTGGTATTGGTTTAGGCTATGGTCGGGGGCATATCCTGACTGGATATGGTTTATTTTTTATTAGAGGCTTCGTTGGACTACTGTGGACATAGATAATATCGATATTGGTATTGGTATTGGTATTTATTGATTGTTTGGTTATTGGTTGTTGATTTTGGTTATAGACTTATCATAATGTCTTTAAATTGATATTCTTTTATCTGTTATATGTTGAAATTTATCCGACATCAGGTATAAGGTGGTAGATGGTTTGGGTATTTAGGGTGGTCTCCAGTCCTAGTTAGACTTGATAAATATGGTCTCCCATCAGTTTTTGTATTTGTTCTACTTTGTAATCATAGATGATATTTTGATTTACTCTAAGAGTGAGGCAGATCATGCCAATTACCTCTACATAGTGTTGTAAAGTTGTTACTTTTTTAGGTCATGTCATTTCTAGTGAAGGGATCACGATCAATCCACAAAAGGTTACGGTGGTTAAGAAGTGGCCAAGACCCACAACTCCAACTAATATTCAGAGCCTCTTGGGTTTAGCTGGTTATTATAGGCGATTTTTGTAGAGTTTATCGACTATAGCTTCCCCGTTGACTAAGTTAACCTAGAAGAAGATAAAGTTCATCTGGTCTAATATTTGTGAGGGTAGTTTTGAGAAGCTGAAAGATAAGTTGACTTCTAATCTGGTTTTTATCCTGCTCGAGGCTAATGATGGATTTGTAGTCTATTGTGATGTGTCCTATGTAGGACTTAGTTGCATTTGATGAAACATGGAAAGGTGGCAACTTATGCCTCTAGGCAGTTGAAGGTGCATGAGAAGAATTATTTGACTTATGACTTAGAGTTTTTGGTTGTGGTGTTTGCATTGATAATCCGGCATCACAATTTTTTATAGAGCATGTGTGGATATATTTCATATCATAAGACCCTGCAGTATGTTTTCACTTAGGAAGAGCTTAATCCCAGGTAAAGAAGATGGCTTGAGCGACTCAAGGATTATGATATGAATCTTCACTATCTCCAAGGTAAAGCTAATATTGTTGCTGATGCTCTTAACAGGTTATCCATGGGGATTCTAGCTCATGTGGATGAGGATACGTAGGAACTGGTGAAAGATATTCATCGTTCGGCTAACCTTGGAGTTCGTCTCTTAGACTCTGATGATGATGGTCTGTTTGTGAAAAACATGGCGTGGTCATCTTTTGGTATAGAAATAAAAGAGAAGAAGGTATTGGATCCTGTCTTAATGAAGATTAAGAGAGATATAAGTTAGCAAAAGTTAGTAGCTTTTGAGATTCGTAGTGATGGTATCCTGAGGTACCAAATATATTATGTGTTCCTGACAAGGATGGATTGCGAGGTAGGATCTTGGATGAGTCTTATGAGTTGCGTTACACTATTTATCTTGGTTTGAAAAAAATATATCATGACCTTAAAGAGGTTTATTGGTGGAACAATATGAAGCGAGATGTGATTAATTTTGTGGCTAAGTGCATGGTGTGTCAGCAAGTGAAAGTTGAGCAGTTGAGGTCCGAAGAGTTGTATCAAGAAATTGAGTTGGCTCTGTGGAAGTGGGAAGTGATTAATATGGATTTTTTACCAGTCTTTCTTGGTCTCAGAATCAGTTTGATTTGATTTGGGTCATTGTGGATAGGATGGCAAAGTTTGCTCACTTCTTCCCAGTAAGTGCTAATTTTTGGTAGAGGATTATGCAAAGTTATACCTCTAGATAATTTTAAAGTTGCATGGGGCGCTTGTTTCTATCATGCCAGATTGTGGTACTCAGATCTGATTATACTTTTGGCATTCATTTTAGAGAGGTTTGGGAACTATGGTGATCCTTAGAATGTCCTTCCATCTACAGTCAGATGGGTAAGCGGAAGGAACTATTCAAACACTGGAGGATATGCTTAGATCTTATGTACTTGACTACGGTGGTAGTTCGGTTGATCATTTTCCACTTGTAGAGTTTGCATATAATAATAGCTACCACTCTAGTATTGGGATGGCCTTGTTTGAGGTGTTGTATTTTAGGAGGTGTAGATCTCCTATTGGGCGGTTTACTAATTGTGAGGCAGAGATTTTTGGCTTGGATTTGGTTTACCAAGACATGGAGAAGGTTAAGGTGATTTGAGATAGACTTAAGATAACCTAAATTTGCAAAAAGTCCTATAAATATGTGAGGCATAGGGAGTTAAACTTTGAGGTTGGGGATAGGGTATTCTTGAAGTTGTCTCCCATGAAGGGAGTGATGCGGTTAGCTAAGAAGGTAAAGTTTAGTTCCCGATATGTTGGTCCGTACTTGGTCTTGAAAAGGGTTGGTAGTGTTGCATATGAGTTGTAGTTGCCTTCTAGTTTAGATTTTATACACTCAGTGTTTCATGTGTCTATATTACGAAAATATGTGGGTGATCCTTCATTGGTTGTTCTATTGGAGAGCATTGGTGTATCATATTCCCTGTCATACAAGGAGGTCCTATTGAGGATCTTGGATCAGTAAGTCCATCAGGTTCAGATGAAGGATGTGGCTTCGTTAAAGGTTTTATGATGGAACCAAAAGTTTAAGGAAGCAACTTGGGAAACTGAAGAGGACATGAACTCCAAATATCCGTTCTTATTCCATATTTTGGAAAATTATGCTTACGGTACTTGTTGTTCTTAACATCTTTGTTTTCTGTCTTTGTTAATGTAAGATTATAAATCTCTAAGTATTTTCATTTTCTGTCTTAAAGGTAGGAGTAATGATACTTGAGGTCTAATCGTGCTAGTAAATGCCTTATCCCATAATTCGAGGACTTATGATCAAAGTGGGGGAGAATTCAAAAACCCAAATTTTGGCCCTCAAAAATTTCTTGAGCTTTAAGCTCACTACCTTGGTTATGACTTGACTCTACAAGTTATAGGCTTTCTTGACGGGTCAGTTGACCTAGTCGTAAGGTATCCAGTGAATACTGTTTGAGTTTTTTTTTTGGGCTATGACTTGTGGACACGAGTTGTAAGGGCTCATGATGAGTCATAATTCTTCTCTAAGTATGAGTGGATCACAATGAGTAATAAAGAATTGTTATGATTCATGGGATAAAAGAGTAGGATGTCCAGTGTTTAACCTATTTGTGTTCTGTGTAGCTTACGAATGAACCCTACGAGTAGTAAGGTATCATTATGAGTTGTTTTGTGGATTCTTAAGGTTGGTAGTGTATGGGGATCTTAGTCACTTTCTTGGTTTGGACTCGTGGTCACGAGTTGTAAGGAGGGGTTATGAGTTAATGGTTGACTCGTAGTCAAGGGAGACCTGTTCTAGCTTTTAAGTTAAGGGCTTTCTGGATATTTCACATTTTTTCTCAACTTGATACCCACATCATATAACCTTTTTAGGGTATCATTATACTTGTAAACACATCAAATTGACTCTCAAGCCCTCCTAAATCCTCAAGGTCAAGAACACTTAGGGTTTTCAAAAGATTAATTAATTGGGGCTACCTAAGGTGATTTCTCTTCGTACTTCTTGGTGTTTAAGGCATGTTACTACTCTTAGCTCATTTTCAATTTTATAAAAGAATGTGATTTAAAGTATTGTTCATGAGATATTGATTTTGGGTTTTGAACATAGGTTGAGGGTTTTTAATATAAATTTCTTAAATACTTTTTCCATGATATTTAATGAAACTATTAGGCTTAAATTAATGGTTGTAAATACATTGAGGTGCATGAGAGTGGTGGATTAAAATAGAAGTACAAAGGAATTGCCAAATTAATTTGTTGGCATGGAAATTGGTAATAACCTTAACCCACTTGCACAATTGATTTTGGATTATGCATTATCACTTGGCTTGGGTTGTTTTTTGAAACTAATGCATGGTATAAATTGTCAAATGGTTAAGGATGGTATTAAAAACCTTGTGGGATACGCAAAAATCCCCCAAATGATTTTAATAATAGAGTTTGCTGGATATGTGGGAATCCCTAAGGGTTGGCTAAATAACGTCGCTTGTAAGCTATTGTGGGTATGATGATACCACTTAATAATACCTTAATAATTGACTCTGGGAATTTATGGTTTGGTTATGTGTTAAATATTTTAATTGGGCAGTATTGGGGATTGTCATAGCTAGTCGTGAAGGTGTGAGTCCAAAGGACGAACACTGGAAACTCATGTTTGCCGATATAAGGGTTGGTTTTGATGACCATGTGATTGTGGGGTACAAGGGAATCCCCCAAGTCTGTATATGTATATATGTATCCTGGAGGGTGAAAGGTATAAGGGAATCCCCAACAATCTATTATATCTCAAGTTGGTGCGGCTAACACACACTAGGGCCTTTTCAGGGGGTAACACTCAACCCATATTCCCCATGGGTAGACATATGATGGTAAAGATACACAACTCAGGTTAAGGTTCTAAAGTGCATGCTAAATCTTGTTCCCTATCTCGGCATGGTATATATGTATATATGTATTTGCATATGGTTATGTGCAGTGATTTTACTTTGTTTCGGATTGATAGCATTACTTTATTTTTATCCCTAAGTTACATTCTAGCCTTCACCCTACTAAACCTCTTCGGACATTGTATCCCCAAGCGATACATGAACCAACCATACTTCCACTCCTCCTATTCAGTGACTAGGATATTTAGGGATAGATCTTGAGACCGGCTAAAGTGGTGAGCTTTCATACTTTGGAAGACCCTATTTCATGAGATAGATTTCTTTATTTCTTACTAATCCTTTTTGTCTTAGTTTTGGCTATGGTTTAGGGCATGTCCCGACTGGATATTCTTTGGTTTTGCTTAAAGTCTTTATTGAACTACTGTGGACATAGGCGGTATCGGTATTAGTATTGGTATTGGTTGGTTATTTGGGTTTTGGTGGTTGGTTTTGGTTATAGACTTATCATAATATTAGTAAATTAATATTCTATTATCTTGCTATATGTTTGGAATTCATCCGACATAGGGCGTAAGGAGGTCAATGGTTTAGGTATTGGGTGTGGTCTTTGGTACTGGTTTGACTTGAGATACCCGACTTGGCCAGGCCCGAGTTTGGGTCATGTCAATATAGTATCAGAGCGCTAGGATTATGGTCAATTGGGTTTCCACAAAGACATGTCGAGTAGAGTCTCTTTTAAGGGTGTGTAGCACGCCACACTCATAAAAGAGAGGCCACGAGACATTTAAGAATGTTTACCTTTCTTGTGTTTTATTTTCGGAATGTATAGTCTAAGATCCTAAAATCTCCTCTAATTCTCATTTGTTTGCTTTTAAGATCATGCCGTATAGAAGATTTGAAGCTCATGGAAACTCTTATCTCTTACTCAAGGACAATATTGATGGGACATACCCTACTTATAAGGTCCAAACCTAATTTAGGTGTCCATTTCCTGATTCCTCTTCTGGAGTTCCATCGGTCCCCTCTAGTCATCCTCGAGATCCTTAGGTTAAATGCTGAGTTTCAGCAGTCTATTCATATGTTGGATAAGGTGGTAGCTTCTCAGTCTGAGAGTGGTTCTTTTATTACACCATCTTCTAAGGCCACAAGGGTCGGCTAGTTTATGAGGTTAAGTCTTCCAACCTTTACTGGTGTCAAGGTTGAGGAGGATACTCAAATTTTTCATGATGAGATGGAAAAGATCTTCAATGTTATGCATGCCACTAATATGGATGGCTTGGAGTTCGCCGCTTACTAATTGAAAGATGTGGCATATTAGTGGTACGGGGAATGGGACCGTTCTAGGGGTAATGATGCTGAATTCACTTTATGGGATGATTTCTCTTGTGCTTTTCTATGCTGCTTCTTTTCTCAGGAGCTGAGGAAATCAAAAGCAAAGGATTTTGTTAATTTGAAGTAAGGAAAAATGTCAATCAAGGAGTATGACTTGAATTTCCATTAGTTATCTCAGTAAGCTCCTGAGTTGGTGTCTAGCACGAGAGCTAGAATGAGGAAGTTCACTTCCAGGTTATCCTGTGACATGATTTTAGAGAGTAAAGTTGCCTTATTGAATAAAGACATGTACATCTCTAGGTCGTTGTGTATATGCAGCAGGTTGAGAAAGAAAGAAAAAGTAGGCAGAGATAGGGGAGTGGTAGAGTAAGAAGTTTAGACTTTCTGATTAGGGTGGAGGTCAGCAGTAGAGTGGAAAGGATGGTGGAAAGTCGTCCAAGAAAAATTGGGACAATTCTTAGTCCTACTCGACGGCTAGTGCTTCTTACCCAAAGCAGTCTGGTGATCAATGCTTTCAGGGCGGTGATGGTTCTAGGGCATAGAGTGCCCAATATCAGGCTAGTGGGGCCTAATTTGCTCTATCATATCCTCTCTGCAGATTTTGGGGTCAATTATATCGAGGTTTTTATGATGAGTGAAGGGAAAAGTGTTTCAAGTATGGTCAACTAGGGCATATGCTTGGAAATTATCCCATGGGTAAGGTTGCTTTTGGGGCAAACAAGGTTCCTATTACCTCGTCATCTGCTCCAGCACCAAAAGGTGCCCCATCTGGCGTCAGTATTGGTCAAAACTATCTCTATGCTCTCACTACCCTTCAGGAGTCTAAGGCATCACCTGATGTTGCTACTGGTATGTTGAAACTCTTTTCTCGAGATGTGTACTATTTACTTCATCTGGGGTTCACTCTTTTTTATGTGATCCTATTTATGGATGTGCATTTTGGCTTTGGTCCCAACGGTGTTTTGGGCCCATTTTCTTTTTCTACCCTAGTGGGTAACTCTGTGGTGTCTAGAAGAGTCTATAGTTATTGTGTGGTATCTGTGGGTGGTAGGGAGACTTTGGTGGATCTTCTTGAATTAGACATGTTTGAATTTATGGATTGGTTAAACTCGTGCTATGTTTTTCTAGATTGTCGAACCCATAAGGTCATTTTTAAATTCCCCAATGAGCCGGTTATTGAGTGGGAAGGAAGTTTTCTAGTGCCTAAAGAAAGCTTCATATCATATCTTAGAGGCCGGAGATTAATTTCCAAGGGGTATCTTTATCATTTGGTCTGAGTTAATGATTCCAACTCGGAGAGTCCTTTCGTACATTCCGTCCCGGTGGTAAATGAATTTCCTAAAGTCTTCCCTAATGACTTTTCTGGTTTCCCTCCCGATAGGGAGATTGATTTTAGGATTGATCTTGTTTCAGACACTCATCCAATCTCTTTTCCCCCATATAGAACGGCTCAAGTGGAATTAATGAAGCTTAAGGAGTAATTAAAGGATCTTTTAGACAAGGGTTTAATCCATCCTCGTGTGTCCCCATGGGGTGCACCTATTTTGTTCATGTGCAAGAAGGATGGTTCCCATCGGATCTATATTGATTATTGGCAATTGAATTAGCTGATGATAAAGGATAAATACCCTCTTCTAAGGATAGATGGTTTGTTCAATCATCTTCATCGTACTAAGTTTTTCTACAAGATCGATCTTTGGTCCGAGTATCATCAGTTAAAGATTAGGGAGGTAGATATCCCTAAGACTGCCTTTCTTACCCGATATAGACATTTTTGAGTTCTTGGTCATGTTTTTTGGGTTGACTAATGCCCCGATGGTAATTATGGACTTGATGAACAGGGTTTTCCATCAGTTTATAGAATTTTTTTTATTTTATTCATAGATGATATTCTAGGGTACTCTAAGAGTGAGGCGAATCGTGCCAATCACCTCCGCATGGTGTTACAGGCCCTGAAAGTTCAGTTGTTTTATGCTAAATTTTTGAAATATGAATTCTGGTTGAAAGTTGTTACTTTCAAGGTCAGGTCATTTCTAGTAAAGGGATCACAGTAGATCCACAAAAGATTGTGGTGGTTAAAAAGTGGCCTAAACCCATGACTCCAATCGATAGTTAGAGCTTCTCAAATTTATTCAGTTATTATAGGAGATTTATGGAGATTTTCTCAACTATAGCTTCCCCATTGACTAAGTTAACCTAGAAGAAGGTGAAGTTCTTGTGGTTTATTGTTTGTGAGTATAGTTTTTAGAAGATTAAAGATAAGTTGACTTCTGCTCAAATTTTAACCCTGCCCGAGAGTAATGATGGCTTTCTAGCCTATTGTGGTGAGTCCCATGTGGGACTTGGTTGTATTTTAATGCAGCATGGCAAGGTGATAACTTATTCCTCTAAGTAGTTGAAGGTGCATGAGAAGAATTATTCGAATCATTACTCACTCTTTGTATAGAGTGCATGTGGATATCATTAAAAATCATAAGATGTTGCAATATGTTTCACAAAAAAAGAGCTTAATCTCAGGCAGAAGAGATGGCTTAAACTAATCAAGGATTATGATATGAGTATTCACTATCACCCAAGTAATGCTAACATAGTTGATGATGCTCTTAACAGGTTATCCATGTGGAGTCTAGCTCATGTGGATGAGTATAAGAGGGAACTAGTGAAAGATATTCACCATTTGGCTAACCTCGGAGTTTGTCTCTTTGACCCTGATGATGGTGGTGTATTTGGGCAAATGGTGGCGCAGTCATCTCTTGGTATTGAAATAAAGGAGAAACAGGTATTACATCCTATATTGATAAATATTAAGAGAGATATAGGTCAATAAAAGGTAGTAGATTTTGAGATTGGTGGAGATGGTATCTTGAGGTACTAAAGCAGATTATGTGTTCCCGACATAGATGGATTGCAAGAGAGGATCTTGTCTAAGGCTTATGAATTATGTTATACTATTCATCCTGCTTTGAAAAAAATGTATCATCACCGTAAAGAGATTTATTAGTGGAACAATATGAAATGGGATGTGGCTAGTTTTGTGGCTAAGTACAAGGTGTGTTAGCAAGTAAAACTTAAGCACTTGAGGCCCGGAGGGTTGTATCAAGAAATTGAGATACTTCTGTGGAAGTGGGAATTGATTAATATGCATTTCTCTATCGGTCTTCCTTGGTCTAAAATTCAGTTTGATTCAATTTGGGTCATCGTGGATAGGATGATAAAATTTGCTCACTTCTTACCAGTAAGGACTAATTTTTCAACAGAGGATTATGCAAAGTTGTACATCTAGGAGATTTTGAAGTCGCATAGGGCACCTTTTTCTACCATGTAAGGTCATGGTACTCAATTCTCATCACACTTTTGGCATTCATTTTAGAGAGGTTTTGGAACTAAGGTGAGCCTTAGTGCTGCTTTCCACCCACAGTCAGATGGGCAAGCAGAAAGAGCCATTCTGATAATAGACAATATTCTTAGATCTTTTCTGATAGACTACGGTGGTAGTTGGTTTGATCATTTTCCTTTGGTAGAGTTTACATATAATAATAGCTACTACTCTAGTAGTGGGATGACCCTTTTTAAAGCATTGTATGGTAGGAGGTGTAGATCTTCTTTTGAGTGTTTGAAGTTTGTGAGGTAAAGATGTTTCACCTGGATTTGGTTCACCTAGACATGAAGAAAGTAAAGGTGATTTGGGATAGACTTATGACCACCTAAATTTTCCAAAAGTTAAATATAGATGTGAGGCATAGGGAGTTAGAGTTTGAGATTGGGTATAAGGTATTCTTGAAGGTGTCTCTCATGAAAGGAGTGATGTAGTTTGGTAAGAAGTAGAATCTTAGTCCATGGTATGTTGGTCCGTACTTGGTCTTAAAAAGGTTTGGTAGTGTTGCATATGATACAGAGTTCCCTTATAGTATGGGTTCTATTCACCCGGTGTTTCATGGTTTATGTTATGGAAATGCATGGGTGATCCTTCTTTTGTTGTTCCATTAGAGAGCATTCGTGTATCAGATTCCCTGTCCTATGAGGAGGTCTCGATGATGATCATAGATTGGTAAGTCCATTGATTATGGACGAAGGACGTGGCTTTACTAAAGGTTCTATGACAGAACTAAGAGTTTGAGGAAGCTACTTGGGAAGCTGAAGAGGACATGAAGTCTAAATATATATTCCAATTCCCTATTTAAGAAAATCGTGCTTAAGGTAGTGTTGTTCTTAACATCTTTGTTTTCTGTCTTTGTTAAAGAAAGATTGTAAATTATTTAGTATTTTTGTTTTCTTTCTTAAAGGTAAGAGTAGTGATGTTTAAGGTCTAATTGTGCTAGTAATTACCTTTTCCCGTCATTTGAGGATAAATGATATAAGTGAGAGAGAATTGAAACACCCTGGATTTTATCCCTTGAAAATTTCTTGAGCTTTGAGCTCACTGTCTTGGTTATGACTTGAACATACGAGTTGTAGGATGTCTTGATGGATTAGGTGATCGAGTCATAATATTTCTAGTGAATGGTGTTTGAGTTTCTATCTAGGGTACGACTTGGGGACACGAGTCATAAGGACTCATGACTAGTTGTTAGGATGAATCGTAACCAAATCTTGTCAGCTGGTGGCATGATTTTTCTCTGAGTATGAGTGTCTCACTATGAGTCGTAAGGACTTGTTACGAGTCATGGGGTGAAATTGTAGGATGTATAGAGTTTAACCCATTTGAGTTCTGTGTTGCCTATGACTGGACCCTACGAGTCGTAGGGTCTCATTACGAGTTGGTTTGTGGATTCGTAAAGTTGGTAGTGTATGGGGATCTTAGTTATTGTATGGAGATCTATTGTTTTAAGTTAAGGGCATTTTGGACATTTCTCTTTTTGCCCAACTTGAAACCCACATCTTATAACCTTTTTAGGGTATCATTATCCCTTATAAACATATCAAATAGACTCTCAAACACTCCTAAATCCTCAAGGTCAAGAACACTTAGAGTTTTCAAAAGATTAACCAATTGAGGCTTACAAGGGAGATTTATCTTTGTACTTCTTGGTGTTTAAGGCATCTTACTCTTCCCTCATTGTCAATTTCATAAAAGTATTGGATTTAAAGTATTGTTCATGAGATATTGATAGTGGGTTTTGAACCATGGGTTAAGGGTTTTTAATATAAATTACTTAAATGCTTTTTCCATGATATTTATGAAACAATTATGCTTAAATTGATGTATGTTAAATACATTGGGGTGCATGGGAATGGTAGATTGAAATAGGGGTACAAAGAAATCCCCAAATTAATTAGTTTGGCGTGGAAATTAGTAATAACCTCAACCTACTTACGTAATTGATTTTGGCTTATGCATTATCACTTGGCTTGGGTTGTTTCTTGAAATTAGTGCCATTGTATAAATGGTCAAATGGGTAAGGATGGTTTTAAAAACCTTGTGGGTTACGTGGGAATCCCCCATGTGATTTTAATAATTAAGTTTGTGGGGTATGTGGAAATACCCTACGGGTCGGCTAAATGAAGTCGCTTGTATTCTATTTTCGGCATGGTGATATCACTTAATAATTCCTTCATAATTGAATTTGGGAATCGGTGGGTTGGTTATGTGTTAAATATTTTAAATGGGAAATAATAGGGGTTGTGATAGCTACCCGTGAAGGTGTGAGTCAGAATGTCGGACATTGGAAACTTATGTTTGCCAACATGAGGGTTGGTCTTGATAAACATATGCTTGTGGGGTAGAAGGGCATCCCCTAATTCTATACATATATATATATATGTATCATGGAGGGAGACGGGTATAAAGAAATCCTCGAGTATCTATGATATCTCCGGTTTATGCGGCTAACACGCACTGGGGCCCATTCTGCTGGTACCATTGGACTCATATTGCCCGTGGGTGGACTTATAATAGTAAATCTATATAGCCTATGTTAAGGTTCTAAAGTGCATGCTAAATCTTATTGCCTATATCTACATGGTATATATGTTTATATGTATTTGCATATGATTATGTGCATTAGTTTGACTTGGTTTCGGATTGATGGCATTACTTTATCTTTATCCCTAGGTTACATGCTAGCCTTCATCCCACTAATAGTCTTCAGACGTTGTATCCCCATGTAATGCAGGAACCAACTATACTTCCACTTCTCCTGCTTTGTGACTAGGTGATTCGAGGACAACTTTTGAGTTAGACTGAAGTCGTGATCTTTCATACTTCGAAAGACCCATTTCATGCAATGGATTTCTTTATATCTTTACTATTTATTTTGGTCTTAGTTTTGGCTATGGTCGAAAGCATGTTCGTACTTGATATTCTTTTGTTTTAATTAGAGGCTTTATTAAACTACTTCTAATCGTGGATATAGGTAGTATCAATATTGGTACTGGTATTGTTTTGTTGTTTGGTTATTAGTGATTGGTTTTATTTATAGACTTATCAAAATGTATTTAAATTTTCATTCATTTATCTTGTTATATATTTGGAATTTATTTGATACGGGGTATTAGGTGGTTGATGGTTTGGGTATTGGGGGTGGTCTCTGGTCCTGGTTGGACTTCAGATGCCTGACACGGCTAGGCCCAGGTTTGTGTTATGTCATCACTCCTATTGTACCCTTTCAGTGTAGATTCATGTTCGGGTGTGCTTCATACTACTTGATTCGAGTCATATTCAGAGCTCTCGAGGTGATGGACGATTTTCAACCATCCAAATATCTTCTACTACCTTTTTTTTATCATATTATGTTATTACTTGTATCTTAGAGATATGGTTTACCTGTTATAGACATCTTATGTATTTTTTTGGATTTTAGTTGTACTAAATACATTCTTACACTATTGACATTAGGTTTTGAGGAGTTATGGTATTATTATCAGATAAGTTTCTTTCTGCATTCATTATACTTGTATAGTTTGGCTTTATTCTAGAAGCCTTATCTTGGAATTTGAGTATTATTTCCCTTTTATATCAGTTTGTGTGATAGACTTAGTATTCAAGGTTCACCTAGACAAGTGCCATCATGACTCTTTGAATTTTGGGTCATGACAAATTGGCATCAGAGCAGCCCAGTTAATTAGTCTCAATAGTATAAGTACGGGATGTCTAATAGATTCTCACGAATTGGTACGTAGACATCTGTATCTATCTTTAAGAGGATATAGTATGTCTTTAGGAAAATTCCCTATTTTTGTTTCTTATTGTGCGAATTTCTTTCATACCTTGTGTTCTAATCCATGTTTCACTTTTTTTGTGCATATGGTGTTGACTAAGTCCTACGAGGTTATGTAGAGCCTGCTTCTAGAGAGAGAACCTAGTTGAGAATGTTAGCCTCGAGTAGTGGATGGTCTCGAGGAAGTAGACGAGCCTGTGGATATGCCCCATCAAGGAGTGTAAGAGGACTCTCCCCTGAGCATCATGTTGAGCATGTTGGGGGTGTAGGTTTAATTCCAATTCCTAAGAGTTTGTCTGCCCCAATTTTGGAGGGGTTGTTGGTGTGTTTGATAAATCATTTTTAGGCTTCTCTATTGGTTATGCCAGGTGTTCCTCCAATTCCGAGTGTGGATCCTCCAGTTGCACCTCCTTTTATTTTGGGTATTCCTCAGACCCTGAGTACCATTCCTCCATCAGCGTTGATATCTGAGTATGGTTTTTTGAGATCAGCGGTTCAGTCTTCATCTATGATACCTCCCTAAGTGGGATCTCAGCCTGGCAGATTCACTATTTCTCCTCTTTCTATGAGTATATTTATGTCTTTGGAGGATTAGAAGAGGTTTGAGAGCTTTACTCATTTGGGTCCTCCTAGATCAGAAGAATTCTTGATTGATTTTTTGGGAAGAGTTTCATAAATTGGGTTTGCTTGAGTTGTATGGGGTTACTTATACTACTTATCAGTTGAGAGATGCTTCTAGAGATTAGTGGAGATCACTTGTTACTTGTAGACCTCTTAATTCTCCCAAGGTGACTTGGGATCAGTTTGTCAATACCTTTTTGAGAGATTTGTGCCTTACAGTCTGAGGGATCATATAAGGGATGAGTTAGATTGCCTGAAGTAGGTCTCCATAACTATTGTAGATTATAAGGAACGCTTTCATTTCTTGTCCAGATATTCTTGTGCCAGTATTTCCATCGAGTTTGAGAAGATTCAAAAGTTTTTGAAGGGTTTTAATATTTCTCTTTAGTTGGCTACATATCAGATAGTTGTATTTAGAGCATCTTTTTATAGTATAGTGGATCATGCTATGATGATTGAGGGTATTCTGTGAGCATTCCAGGAAGACACCAAGAAGGTTTCCCATTTTAGTAAGTTCAGAGGTCAGGATTCTCAAGGCAGAGTTTTAAAGGTTCTCGTGGGTATCATGGTAGACCAATACAAACGACCTTGCAAAGTTCCAGTAGTGGGACTTCTGGTCCTACAGTTCAGGGTGGCCGTCCAGGCCTAGTGGTACCTTGTTCTCTTGAGTAGGACCATAGAGGTTGCTCTGTGTGTGATAAGATTGGCTATTTAGCTAAGAACTGTCCCTACTATGTAATTAGAGCTACTTCTATTTAAGTTGTGAGAGGTAGGGGTTCTACCAGAGGTGTGAGGGGCAGAGGTAGTTGAGCCCGTAGTGATGGTCGAAGGGACACTCAGCCAGTTGGTGGTCGCAGATATTGCTATGCTATACCAGCTAGACCAGAGGTAGAGGCTTTTGATGTTGTGATCATAGGTATCATCCCCATTTATTTTAGATCTACATCTGTATTATTTGATCTTGGATTGACCTTCTCCTATGTGTCTATATATTTTACTTCGGGTTTTGATTATGTTAGTTAGCCTCTTGCCATGTCGATTCATGTATCTACCCCAATGGAAGATTCTTAGTGGTGGATTGGGTGTCGAGATCTTTTATTGTGACTTTCTCTGACGTGAGACTTGGGTAGATTTACTTATGTTAGATAAAGTTGATTTCGACGTCATTTTGGGTATGGATTGGTTGGCTTCATATCACGCTGTCCTAGATTCTTTTGCTAACACCGTGACTTTATCTAGATTGGGTATGCCGAGGATAGATTGGAAGGGTGCACTTCATTCAGGCCCTAAGAGGATTATATCTTATGTTCAGGCTCGTAAATTAGTTGAGAGGGGATGTTTATCTTACTTCACTCATACTTGTAATACTAGTGTTTTATCACCCCTTTCATTGGATTTTGTTCATTTTGTCTGTGAATTAATATATGTGTTCCCTACGAATTTGCCAAGTATGTCTCTTAATCGTGACATTGATTTGGATATTGATGTCGAGCTGGACATCTAGCCCATTTATATTCATCCTTATAGGATGGCCCCAACCGAGGTAAGAAAATTGAAGGATCAGTTGTAGGAGTTTTTGGATAAGGGATTTATCTGACCAAGTGTATTACCTTGGAGTGCACCTATCTTGTTTATGAAGGAAAAGGATGGGTCTATGCATATGTGTATTGATTATTGGCAATTCAATAAGGTGTCGGTTAAGAATAAGTATCCTCTTTCTCATATTGATAATTTATTTAATCAACTTCAAGGTACCACAATGTTTTCGAAGATTGATTTAAGATTCGGGTATCACCACTTTAGTATTAGAGATTTGGATATTCCAAAGATAGCTTTTTCAGACATGATATGCTCCTAATGAGTTCTTGGTCATGTCTTTTGTATTGACCAGTGCCCTAATTATGTTCATGGAGTTGATGAACCGAGTGTTTCGACCGTATCTTGACTCCTTTGTTATTGTACTTAAAGATGATATTTTGGTTTATTTCAAGAGTGAGGCTGAGCATGAGGAGCATTTGCGGATTATGCTTCAGAGATTGAGGGCTGCGAAGATGTATGCCAAGTTCTCCAAGTGTTAGTGTTTGTTGGAGTCTGTTTCTTTCTTGGGTCACGTGGTAACTGAGGAAGATATTATGGTTGATCCAGCCAAGGTTGCATTGGTTTATGATTGGGATATACCTACTTCACCCATCGAGATTTTGAGTTTTATCAACTTGGCAGGTTATTATCGATATTTTGGTGAGGATTTCTTATCTATTACAGCTCCATTGACCAAGTTACCTTAGAAAAAAGATTTCTTTCCGGTGGTCCGATGATTGTGAGGAGATCTTTCAAAAGCTCAAGGATTCACTTTAGCTCTTATCTTGAATTTTCCTATGGAGGACATGGGTTTTATTTTTTATGATTCTTTGGGTGTTGTGTTAGGTGTTGTGTTGATGTAGGAGGGTAGGGTGATTGCTTTTGCATCTTGTCAGTTGTGGAAATACTCATTCTATATGTGCTATATGTGACCGTATGGAGTCCTATGTGATGTTGATAGCCTATGTACATAAGAATAATTGTGTTTTTTTATGACAAAATATTGAGGTACCAATTGTGTATTGTGATGTATTTATACTCTATTGGCATATAAATCATGTGAAAATTCATGAATAGTTGAAAATAATGAGTAGATATTTGACTCACATGATAGTATACTGGTTTGTTATGGAAATACTCATTCTGATTGGTTGTGGACATACTCTTTGTGGTTATTTGAGAGCATTACATAATCATACTAATTTATAAAATAATGGTACCACCATGAAAATACTAAGAAACACTGGCAACACCTTTTTATGATAAAAAATTTGATATCTTATAAAACCCTCCCGAGGGATGTCCCGAGAAAGAGATATGATATATGGATTGTATATGGGTTGAAGAACACTCCATAGGTCCTACGTCGGGAAGCTTTAGTTGCATAGGTATATACGGAGATTGTGTGACGATCTCAGAGGCTATGCAACTTCCTCGAGGTTGTGCGACAACCTCATGCATTACATCATCTTCATCATCATTTTATTGTGTTTACCTTACAATGCTTGTGTTGTTATTGTATATCATGTTTGACTTGTTACCTATCCATTATTCTATCTTCTCCTAATTGTTCTTGATGTTCTCGTATATGAGGTTTTCCCTTTTTCTTTGCTTATATGTGGTATAAATGTACACTTGTATTCTTTTCTGGTGCCTTTTTGTATTATATGTGGATATTATAAAACTTTTAGTGCAAGCGATGTGTGCTACCATTGTGGAACATTTTCTATGATGTGCCCTTAGTGTATTTTTGTATGCTTTATTTTCTACTTTTCTCGGTCGGCCTATGATACCTACTAAGTATAAGTGGACCATACGCACTCTACTATATCCTTTCTGTGCAGACTTAGGTTCGGGTGCGCCCCACACTGCTTGGTTCAAGCAATATTTGGAGCTCTTTAGGTAGTGGTCGATTTTCAGGCATTCAGATGTCTTCTACTGTCTTTTCTTTATCATACTATGTTTTTACTTTTATCTCATAGATAGGGTTTATCTGTTGTGGACATCTTATGCATTTTATTTGGATTTGAGTTGTACTAGATATATTTTTAAATTGTTGACATCAAGTTTTGGGGAGTTATAGCATTGTTATCGGCTATGTTCCTTTCCGCATTTATTATACTGGTATGATTTGACTTCGTTCTAAAGCCTTTCCTTGGGATTTGAGTATTATTTTTCTTTTGTATCAGTTTGTGTTATAGACTTACTTATCAAGGCTCTCCATAACAAGCGCCATCATGACCTTTGTATTTTGGATCGTGACAATACACTATTATTAAAAAAAATCAATTTTGACTTCAAACTTGAATTCAACAATCAGATCCATATAGAATATGTTAAAAACTATACCAAATCATCTAATTTTTTTATTTAGTTTTCTCAAAACAAAACTCCAAAATAATATCTAAATTTTGTATCTTTAAGATACCACAATGACTGCCTAGGAGTTTTTGAAAGTTATACCCACCACAAAAAGTTTATTTTTCTTTTTTAAGGACCAAGAGAACAAAAGGAAAAAAAAAATCAAAGTGCATTTATGTTCTCTTTTTTTACTTCCACAACCCCACTTCTTTTCATTTCAGTTTTTACCATAAAAAAATTGAGAACAGAGAAAGTAATCAATTGTCGTTCAATTACAAAAAATTATTTAGACCATTGTAGATAGTTGCAGAGAATCAAAGATGAAAAATGTTCAAATGTGTGTTTCATAATTATCGGAAAAGACTTTCCATAATTTTCTTTCAAATATATATCTAAATATTTTTAGAACAAAGTTGAAAACTGAAAATGCAGTGCTTCTTCATTCTTGCATTGTTATAGTAAAAGTTTAAACTAACTATTGAGAATGCAGAGGAAGAGATCAATGTGTTTAGGTTTCCAAATTACTTTACTTTATGTCTACTTATATATAAGAGGATTTTTAGATTTTGACAGTTCTCAGGATGGTATTTTTGATAATTCAAATTTTTGGTGAAATGAAATTATTACACATTGCAATTAATAGTGTGTTATTATTACATATTTTCATTTTCACCCTTAATCTTTTTGTTAAGATCATTTTATTTGGGTTCTTATAATTCATTGTTTCTTGCCACTTGTTAGACTACTATTTAATTAAATCTCTCTTTATTTTAAATCAACATTCACTTTAACTGCAAAATAGAAAAAATAAAGCTAACTTTTAATATAAAATAAAAGTTTTCAATAATTCTCAACTACAACCTCATATGTAGTTTTTTTTCATATATTGAGAACTAAATAAAAAAAAAAAGAACTACATATGAGGTTGCAGTTGAAAATCATTGCAAGCTTTTATTTTGTATTAAATGTTAGTTTGATTGTTTTTCAGTTAAAGTGATTATAATGAAAGGAGGTTTAATTAAATTGTAATATAACAAGTGACAATAAGAAATTAATTATAGAAACCAAGTGAAATGATCCTAACAAAATGAATATGGGTGAAAGTCAAATATGTAATAAAAAAGATACTATTAATTGCCATGTGTAATAATTTTATTTCACCAAAAAAATTAAAATATGTCCTCATGAGGACTATGAAAATCTCAAGATCCTCTCATATATATAAGTATTAGATAAGCATGTCTGTGCGATGCACATGACCAATATTTCTAATTTTAATATAATTTAATTTTAGTTGAATCTATGATTTGAACACTAAATTGACATACATACCTCATAACAATCATAATTTATAAATGCAAATGTAAAGTTTCATCCTTTACAAAGTCACAAGCATAAGAAGAGGTCATATTTGAATAAAAATAACAATACATAAGCAAGAGAAAAGAGAACTAATTTAATTTTCAGAAACATCCAATTCAAGTATGCAAAAGGAAATCATTCTTTTGTCAATGGTAGATAAACTTCAAAATTTAAATTAAGAGTTAGTATCTCAATTACCAACAATTAGGAATCCTTATTCTGCAAACTCTTCTTCAAGTATTTTTTTTCCATCTTTTTCTATCCAATGTGATTCTTGTTTTGACAAACAATACACATTTGTTGCACTTCAAAATATATTTCTTTCTCGTCTCTAAATATACAACCTAGAAGAAAAAAATTAATGATGTAACATGATATTAGCCTTAGCTTATAGCAACTTAGATAATATTTTATAAACATTTCCATTCACATAATAAAGGTGCAAAATCCACAACAAAATACTAATCAATAGACTGAAGGTTAGAGAGATTTCATAGTTCAAAATTCACAATAAAATACTAATCAGTAGAATAAAGGTCGAGAGATTTCACAGTGCAAAACCCGCAATAAAATACACACCAATAGAATAAATATTTGATATATTTCATTTTCAAATCATACTTCATAGAAGAAGTGTGTGTTGTGTCCATACAAATGTCATGGATATTCATTCTACGTAGGATTAGATGATACAATTATAGAATAAAATAACCTGATAAAATAAAACAAATACAGGCTATCTTCATTAACGTGAAAAAACTCAGTTGAGCAGCAAATGTGAATGAATATATATAAAACAATCACAAGTTCTTAGGATGAAAGACTTTCTAGTCAATATTGCAAAGTAAGTATTCATAAAAATAACTTCCGACCTTGCCCACTCTCTTATGTGAGATTTTCCCATATTGATTAATAATGTAGAACTCATTTTGAGAGCTGTAAATGGGGGCAATAAGTCAATAAGTCAATTTCCAAAAAGTAAGACCATAAATCTTAGATCTTCAACCATGACAACATAAAGTTTAAAAGTTCAGATTTAAAATAGATTTTTTCATCATCATTTTAACAGTATTTATCAAAATTTAATCCTTACTTTTTTTTTCTTTTTATTGTTAATAAAAAAATTTATTTAGTCGTATGATCAGATGCCTCACATTTCTTGAAAACTGATTAGATTGATGAAATTTTGTACGAATTTAAAATTCTTTGGCCGACTTAGACTAACAATTTATTTTGACAAAAACCTCAATAAAGACTTCTCAATTATCATTTGTTTGACTTATAACTTATCTACTCAAAGACTTCAGAAAGTGTTATTTAAGATAACAAGATCAGCACTTATATACTAACCTTATCCAGAGTTAGGTGAATCACCGAAATTATCATTTTTCAACTGATATGCAAAATTGAAATCATATTTATGCACTAAAGATTGGAAAAGTGAAAACCATATATCTGTCTCTAACTATCATAAATTTGCTAGCTTTTAAGTTAATGGAATAGAGATCCTAAGAAGAGAGGGAAAAATTAAATTAAACATATACAAAGATTTAAATATCTAAATAGCACAACACCGTTTTAATATATTTTTCATTGTAATCACAAAAATACTACTCCATACCAAGTTTTAGACAATGATTAAGAGGTCCAAAGATCTTTTACTAAAAGAAATTTCATTATTAGCAGATATTTTAGTATCTAAATTCAACTAACTAAGAAGTTTTTACTACTATATCTAACTGCATCAAGCTACCCTTGTGCTCCAAAAAGTAGTATCCATTTTTTCTAAAAGTAAGGTTTAAATGGATGTTATATAACTCAACGAGTTATGATGAACTATTAATTTCCCTTAATAAACTTTTTCTTATTTTATTCAGTAAATCAAACATCACCTAACAAATACAAACGCCCCTCTGTAACCATTATCTATTTATCTTAATAAATTGTGTGGTGCTGAAACACAAGTACAAACTACTAAATTGAGTAATTTTTTCTCTTCAAATGCATCAAAGGCCCAGAATAGAAGATAAAAATTTACTCTTGTAAAAAAGTTGAAGACCCATTAATGCAATGGCTTAAAAATTAATTCATCATTTTAAAAAAAAATTAGTTCTCTATGACTCTATTATATATGTATATATATATATATATATATATATATATATATATATATGTATGTACTTTCATAAGTTCTAAAGAGTTGAGCCACACTCATAGAGGCAATATGAATCATAAGACATGTTTAAACAAAGAATTAAATTTCTTGTATAGAATTTGAAAGTTCTAAAGAGTTGAGCCACACTCATAGAGGAAACATGAATCATAAGACCCATTTGAACAAAGAATCAAATTTCTTGTACAAAATTAACAAAGAAACATAAAGAAGACTATTCATAGAGAATATCTGTTTTGGATGGCGATTTGGAGACCTTTCCAATATCTTCATTGATTTTCTTTTGTCAAGAGTGAGTGGACAATGTTTTGGTGCGGAAGAATTCAGCAGTCCAACTTAACCTCCGGAGAGGATGAACTTTGGTTGCATTTTGGACATTTGCAAAGTAGATCTAGGATTTTGTGCATTTTTTTAGTACACATGCTTAAAAATAATAAGAGAATTAAGCAATTCAAATATCAAGGGGAACATTAATTTAGAAATAACTTAAAATTCAAGGACAAAAAACATAAAGGAAAACAAAATGCATAAAATGAGTGTGAATAAGAAATATAGTTGTTCAAATAAGAGACTTACTATCATGATCTAATTTCTCAGATCGTGATGACACCTAAATTAGCCCATCAATAAGTAAGACAAATGGTAGTCTGGAATATCAAGTTATGGTATAGTTGGTAAAACGTATAATGAATACCAAAATTAAACATACAAATAGATTATAGGTGATAAAATATAAGTACGATGTCAAACATATAGATAAGAGAGCGGAGATAGAAAAAAAGTATCTGACAACCTAGTAAGATCGATACAAGAGCCACTAATCAAAAGAATAAGAGTACTAATAGTATCAATACAAAAATATTATCTAATGTAAAGCTTATCAAAAATAAGGGAAGGAGAGAGAATCAGTTCCAACTCCTAAAGCTCCTACTATCTCTGAACTCTGAGTATGCGCTGGATAGAACATTGGCTGCAACAGCTAGTACTCATATCTGCATCAGAAAAAGATGTAGTAGTATAGAATGAGTATAATAATAATGAGTTCTCAGTAGGCATCATCGGTCGACTGAGCTAAATCATAATAAAAACATAATAAGATGCGAGAATATAAACTAAAGTTAGGGGTAAAAGGGCAAACCTGAAATAATACTCCAATTAAAAGATAATAAATAACAAGGAAGATAATATCAAAAAGAATACAAGCTAGCTACAACCTAACGGGGCCCCCATAAGTCCAGAAGGTACAAACAAGAGGAAAAAATTTATCCAAGTCCCCATAAGATCAATGGATGCAACAAGAGAGAAATACCAACAATAATAATTATAAAGTCACCGATCACTGAAGCCATCTATGTGAACCCTTCCATACCATAAATACCATACTTGGATAAGATCCTTTACCCTCATAAGTGGTTCATAAATATTGGACTCAAACCAAACTCTAATAGCATAAGTGAATAGTAAAAACCTAACTCAAAATGATCTTCATATCATAAATAAATAGTAAGTGTCGAACTCGATCTGGTCTTTAAATATAATAAATAAACAGTAAGTGACAAACCCAAAATGATCTTTAAACATCATAAGTGAATAGTAAATTCAGCACTCGAATCAGTCTTTAAATATCATAAATGAATAGTATGTGTCGTACTCAAATTTGTCTTTAAAGTAGAATAAGGTAACAAGCCAAGTTAAGAGTCAAAAGATGTCTAAATAATCCTAGGGTCAAATAATATATATATATATATATATATATATAATGACAAGGCCTCCTATATCTACAAGAAACTAATTAACATATTAAATTTTAAACAATGTCGGTGGGGTCTGCTACTAAATTCTGAAAGTTCATCTATGGTAATTTCTATCCAAAGTTAGACCAAGGGTTTAAATTTTAACTACTAGGTGTTAAATAAGTCTAAATGAGTCGTAAGGCAACAATTTAACTTAAGAGAAGGAGGAATGAGTTAATTCTACCTGAAATGACTCTCAGACCAACTAAATCTCCTAAATTCTTACTGAACATGAAACCAAGCCATAAATTTCAACCCAAATCTAGCATAATAATATACCAATACAATAACGAAGCTCAATATATGAGTAAAGTAAGCTTAGACACACCAATTAATGCCTGAGAGAGTCCATTAAATTAGAGATATTCCCTTCCGAGAAGCCTCAATACGAAGCCACATAATTAAAATAATGACATACACATTAATATGAGAATAATGATACTAATATTACATATAATGCTTCAAGTTAAAAATTGAATTGAAACCATTAAAATATTTTTCTAGGCTTAAGGATCATTTGTCCAAAAAATAAGTGAAATCCAACATAATTACTCCCTTAAATGAATCAGCAAAGTATTAGGAATTTGGAGATTAAAACGGAGAATCAAATAAGAAATTAATGAAAACATATGATAATCCTTGATGATAAAATTTCTCCACAAACTCTCTAACTTATCCCGAGCACCCACGTGTCAATCCTTTCACTCTCTTAGCTATATATAACATTTAATGGAAAATGGGACTTACAAAAATGAAAGGGATTCAGGTTTGACAATAATAAATACTTCCATGAGTCCCCATCAAGACCATGACCCTCAACCTAAATTACCCTTCACAAATAATGTGGCCAACCAACAATCACGATAGCCAATAAACTTGGAATTCATAAATGCGAACAAGGTCATTGTGATAATGATAGCCATTTACCTTGGCCTTTTTATTTGTGAAGGCTATTTTTTCCAACAAAAGCTGAATCTTGCACCAATAAACTTAGTATTTTCCATGTTTGCAATCAGACCCTCGAGATTTATTTGAAATCTCGTGATCATAAATGAGCTACTCAACCATACCAAATTTGACATTCCAAAATGAAATTTCCTAGACTTTTTTCTTTGAAAATTTCTTGAGCTTTAGGCTCTCTTCCCTTCTTACAACTCACACCATGAGTTATATGGTGTGGTTACAGGTCAGGTGACCCTAGTCGTAAGTGAACTAGTGTATTATTGGCATAGTTCTATCTTGGTTATGAGAAGATCCATATGAGTCATATGATTATATGATGAGTGGAAGGGTTGAGTCGTATGTTGTCAAGCTTCTATGCCTTGGTGTTCTATGGTAGTGACGACTAAACCATATGGGTCATATGGTCTAGTGATGAATGGGGCAAGGGAGTTGTAAGTTTGACAGAGTATGGTGGTCCATTTCTCTATCTTGGTGATTACTTAAGGTTATGAGTCATGAGTTGTGGTGATGAATGAATGGTCTGACTTGTAACTTAATGCGGGTTTTTTTACATCTTTAAGCTCGGGGTACTTTGGACATTTTCCACCCTAAGCCCTTTAGATCCCACATATTATAACACCTTTTGGTCATTCATTAAACTCTTTTAAAATATCAAACTCTCCCTAAAAACCTCTAATTAAAGATTGGGCTGGGGTTTATTCAAATTGAGCATCTAAGGGATTAAGGATCAAATTCTCTCTATGAATATTCATAAATCAAGAATGTGACTCTTTCATCATTGTTATTTCACTAAATACATATGTGTAAAACATTTTTCATGAGTCATTAATGGTGGTTTTGAAAACCAAGGTTGAGGGTTTGAATGAATATTGTTAGGTGTTGCTTTCTGATGATTTAATTTATGATTATGCATGTTTTAATAATTAGTTTGCACATGTGGGTGCATGGGATATGGCTTAACTAAGAGGTCATGTTTAACCCTAAATTTGATGGGTTTGGTTTTAATAATGGTATGCCCTCAACTTTTTTGAGAAATTATCAATGAGAATAATCTTGTCACATATTGAATTATGTTTTGAACTAAGGCATTGGCCTAAGAATGTTAATGATTGGTAAATGATTTTATAAAGTCCTTGTTGTCCATAAATTGATTTGAAATACGAAATAGGTTCTAGTACTTAAATGTTGAATTGAGTTGATGTCTTTCTTAGACAATGGGTTTGAGTCCCGAGTTGATTAATAATTGTTATGGCATGTTGTACGCTATCAAGTGGGGTTGTTATGAAGATACCAATGGAATGCCTTTTATAATTAATTTTATTAATGATTTTGTATATGTAATGAATGATTTAATTAGGCTTTAAAGCAGGATGCGTAATCGGACCATGAAAGTGGAGTTCGAAGGACTAACACTAAAAATTGCGCTTGCTGGTGTGGGGGTCTATATGACCGGGAGGTTCAAGTCCCCTGAATAAATATATTAATGGGAGGTTTGAGTCCCCCAGATTGTATACAGTGGTGCTTAAGTCACCTTGTTTATGCTGGGAGGTTTAAGTCCCTTATATAGGGATATCGATTATGGATATTCTTTGGTTTTTATGGTTACACGCACTACGACCCTTCCATATAGGAGATCTTGGCCCATATATCCTGTGGGTGCCTTTATATATGACAGTTCTGCTACATAATTGATATTAAGGTTCTCGAAGCTCATGATAAGCTTTGTTCCATACCCCAGAATGGGGTATTATATATGTATATATATTTTATATAAGATTATGCATTGAATATTGTACTAGTTTTGAACTATTATTATGGCATTATTTTGTTCCTCTATCCTTGAGTTACATGCTAGCACTCAAAATACAAACCGTCTTCAGATGTTATATCCCTACGCGATGCATGGACTGGCCATACTTCTACATCTCCTACTTAGTTACTAGGATTCAGGATCGACTATCAAGTCAGTTTGAAGTAGTAAGCTTTCATCCTTTAAAAGACCCCATTTCATATTATTATTTCCACTTTATGTTTTGGCTATCTCTTTAGATATTGGTTTTGGCTATTGTCGGAGGAATGTCTTGATATTTTATTAATTTTGGTTTTGTAATTTCTTTGTTGTATTACTATGGACTTGGGTGGTTTGGTTGAGTATTTTGGTAATGGACGGTTGTTCATTTACCAGTGATTGATATAGATATATCATGAATTAATATTAGTCCTATCTTACACTATCTTGTTATATGTTCATAATTCATATGACACTTGAGGTTGTTGTGTTGGTTAGGTTAGGTGAGGGTAGGTAATCTCTATTCCATAGGGGACTTGAGATACATTTCATGGTTAGGACTTGGTTTGGGTCATTCAAAAGTTAGTATCAGAGCATAGGTTCATGGTCAATTGGGTATCCACAATTCCATGTAAAGTAGAGTATCTTTTATGTGTGTGTAGCATGCCACACTTTTAAGAGAGAGGCTATGAGACAATTAGGAATATTTTCCTTTCTTGTTATCTTAATTTGGGCTTTAGAGTCTAAGGTCTTAAATCTTTCTGATTTCTATTTGTTCATCTTTCAGATCATGACTCCAACAAGATCTAATGTCCATGTGAACTCTTCTATCCCACTTGAGGACAATATGGATGGATCTAGTCCAATTTCTGGTGTCCAAACGCAGTCAAGGGTCGCTGAATCTGACTGTCCTCATGGAGTCCCTCCAGACCCTACTGATCTTACTTTTAATAAAGACACTCATACTCAGTCGCCTCATGAGAATGTTACTAATGTTGAGTTCCTTCACTCCATTAACCTATTGACCCTGTTGGTGATGCCTCAGTCATAACAGTCGGGTTCTCCTAGTGTTGCTATGCGTTCATATGAGGCCACTAGTGTTGGAAAATTTATGAGACTGAATCCTCTGATGTTTACTGGTACAAAGGTTAAGGAGAATCCTCAAAGTTTCATTGATGAGATAAAGAAGATATTCTGAGTTATGCATGCTTTGGAGGTTGAAGGTGTAGAGTTTTCTGCCTACTAACTGAAAGACATAGCGTACCAATGGTACAAAGAGTAGGAACAATTGAGAGGCAATGATGTTGGTTCTACCTTGTGGGATAATTTTTCTAGTGTGTTTCTGGATTGCTTCTTTTCTCAAGAGTTAAGGAAGGCGAAGTCAGAAGAATTTGTTAACTTGAGGAAAGGGGGAATGATAGTCAAGGAGTATGACTTGAAATTCCATTAGCTGTCCTGGTATGCTCCTGATCTGGTATCTAGAATGAGGGATCAAATGAGAAATTTTGCTTCTGGGTTATTCCAAGACTTGATCCTAGAGAGTAAGGCTACCTTGTTAAACAAAGATATGGACATTTTAGAACTTGTGGTTTATATGCAGCTGGTCGAAGAGGAGAAAAAAAGTAGGATAAGATTATTGAAAGGCAGAGTAAGAAATTTTGATATTCAAAATAGGGTGGAGGCCAACAATATAGAGAAAAATGGCCTAAGAAGAAGAGCTGGGGGAGTCTTAACTCTTATTCGACGGCTAGTGCTCCCTACCCAAAGCCATCTGGTGATCGATAATTTTAGAGTGGTGATGCTTCTAGTCCACAGGGTGCCTAATCTTAGGTTAGTGGGGCCCAGTCAGCACCATTCTACCCTCTCAACATATTTTATGGTCAGTACTAAAGTGGTCAGTGCGAGAAGGGGAGGAACCAATGTTTTATATGTGGTCAAATTGGACATATACAATAGGATTGTCCCATTAGAGTTTCTTCTGGGGCAAATAATGTTCATGTGGCCTCTTTATCAGCTCCTGCACTAAGGGTACCATTTCTAGCTCTGACACTGGCCAAAACCATCTCTATGCCCTCACTACTCGTCAGGAGTTTAAGGCATCTCCAAATATTGTTACTGGTATGCTAAAACTCTTTTCCCGTGATGTGTACTATTTTATTGATTTGAGGTCCACTATCTCTTATGTGACCCTATTTGTAGTTATGCATTTTGGTTTTATTCCTAAGTGTCTATTAGACCCTTTTTCGGTTTGTACCCCAGTGGGAGGCTCTATGGTTATTAAAAGAGTTTATAAGGGTTGTGTGGTATCTGTTGGTAATAAATAATCTCTGGTAGGATTGATAGAGTTAGACATGGTTGACTTCGATGTTATTTTGGGAATGGACTAGTTTCACTCCTGCTATGCTTCTCTAGACTGTCAGACTCGAAAGGTCATGTTTAAATTTCCTAATGAGCAAATTATTGAATGGGAGGGAAGTTCCCTAGTGCCTAATGAAAGTTTATATCATATCTTAGAGCCCAAAAGTTCATTTCCAAAAGTTGTCTCTATCATTTGGTCTGGGTTAAAGACTCTAGATCGGAGGGACCATCCTTACATTCTATTCCTGTGGTAAATGAGTTTCCTGAAGTCTTCCCTGATGTCCTTCCTAGTTCTACTCCCGATAGGGAGATTGATCTTGGTATTGATCTAATTTCATACACTCGTCCTATTTTTATTCCCCCGTATAGGATGGCTCTAACTGAGGTTAGGGAACTCAAGGAGCAATTTAAAAAGCTCTTAGAAAAGTTTTTCATCCTTTCTAGTGTATCCCCATGGGTTGCACCTATCTTGTTCATATGTAAGAAGAATTACTCTTTTTGTATGTGAATTGATTACCAACAATTGAACAAGGTGATGGTAAGGAATAAGTATCCATTTTCGATAATTGATGATCTCTTTAATCAACTTCAAGGTGCCAAAATCTTCTCTAAGACCAATCTTCGGTCCTGTATTATCTGTTAAATATTAGAGAGGTGGATATCCCTAAGATAGCTTTTTGTACCCGGTATGGGCATTTTGAGTTCTTAGTGATGTTTTTTGGCTTGACCAATGCCCTTACTACATTTATGGACTTAATGAATAGGGTCTTCCATCAATTTCTAGATTTGTTCATGATTGTCTTCATTGATGATATGTTAGTGTACTCTAAGAGTAAGAAGGATTATGCCAATTACCTCCACCTTGTGTTGCAGACCTTAAAAGAACAACAATTGTATGCTAAGTTCTCTAAATGTGAGTTTTGGTTGAATTTCATAACTTATCTGGGTCATGTTGTGTCTACTAAGGGGATCATGGTTGATCCTTAGAAAGTTGTTGTAGTTAAAAAGTGGCCTAGACCCATGACTTCAATTTATATTCATAGCTTCTTGGGTGTAGCCAATTATTATATAAGGTCTATAAAAAGTTTTTCTTCTATTTCTGCTCTATTGAACAAATTGACTCATAAGAAGGCAAAGTTCGTATGGTATGATGCTTGTGAGGGTAGTTTTAAGAAGTAAAAGATAAGTTGACTTCAGCTCCGGTCTTGAATCTACCCAAGGGTATCGAAGGTTTTGTCGTCTATTGTGATGCATCTCGAATTGGTTTCAGCTATGTGTTGATGCATCATGGCAAGGTGGTTGCTTATGCCTCGAGACAGTTACAGGTTCATGAAAAGAATTGTCTGACTCACAACTTAAAGTTTTAGCCATGGTGTTCGCATTGAAAATTTGGTGTCATTATCTGTATGGGGTCTATGTTGATATCTTTTCTAATCATAAGAGGTTGCAGTCATGTTCACTTAGAAAGAGCTTAATCTCAGGCAAAGTAGGTGGCTTGAGTTAATGAAGGACTATGATATGAGACTTCACTACCATCCAGGAAAAGCTAATATGGTTGTTGTTTCTCTTAGCAGGTTGTCAATGGGTAGCTTGTCTCATGTTGATAAGGATAAACGGTAATTGGTGAAAGATATTCACCATATGGCTAACCTAGGAGTTCACCTCTTGGATTTTGAGGATGGTAGTATGTTTTTGCGATAGGTGGCACAATCATCTCTTGGTTCAACAGTAAAGGAGAAAAAGGTATTAGACCCTCTCTTAATGAAGATCAAGGATGATATGGGTAAGCAAAAGGTGGTGTCCTTTAAGATCGATGACGATGTTATCTTGAGGTACCAAGAGAAGTTGTGTATTCCCTATTTTGAAGAGTTGCGAGAAAGGATCTTGGCCGAGGCCTATGAATCACAATATATGGTTCATACCGGTTCAACAAAAATGCATCATGACCTCAAGGATATATATTGGTGGAATAACATGAAGCGGATATAGCCAACTTTGTGCCTAAGTATAGAGTGTGCCAACAAGTAAAGGTGGAGCACATGAGGCCCGGTGGTCTACTTCAAGAGATTGAATTGCCAGTATGGAAGTGGAAGATAATTAATATGAATTTCATTGTCGGCCTTCTGCAGTCACGGAATCAGTGTGACTCTATTTGGGTCATCATGGATTGGGTAACTAAGTCGGCTCACTTCTTGTAGTGTGGAATAATTATTCTACCGAGGAATATGCAAAATTGTTCCTTCAAGAGGTTTTAAAGCTGCATGGTGCGCCTATCTCAATAATTTTGGATCGTGGTACTCAGTTCTCGTCACAATGCTGATGCTTTTTTCAGCGTGGTTTGGGGATTAAAGTGAGCCTTAGAACTGCCTTTCACCCACATTCGGATGGGCAAGCTATCACGACCCGAGGTTACCCCCTAGTCATAACAATGGTACTTACTATTACAAGTGACTACAAGCTAACCCATGACTGGTACCTTCTGTGAGCATTGAATAAAATATGAACATAATACATATGCGGAAGATAAACTGAAAATGGAATGTAAATCTAAATACTAAACTAACGAATCAATCATAAGTCTGAAACATCTGATAGAAGCAGAAAGTAACTTACTGACTGTCTATCTGACTATCTAAACATCTGAAAGCCTCTAAACTAACTTGGGAGTTAATGGAACAAAACCTCAACTAAATCCAAATAATAGAATAACATGAAATACTAAAATAACTGAACAATCATAACTTGTCATTGATGGATGAGGTCTCACCAATATGGTTGTTGGATGATGTTGAGCCATCTAATTGCACTCGTGAAAACTGTGCGTCCAAACCTATGATATAAGACATCATAGCATAAAGAAGAGTATGCAGTCAGTACTTTGAATGTACTGGTATATGAGATAAGGACAGGCTGATATACATGGGGTACTAGGCATATGAAATGAGGACTAACTTAGTAGCATGAGATAACTGAACAATAATGCATGAAAACTATAACATCTGAGAATGAAAGACTAAGTTCATATCTACTATGTTACTGAGATAATCTAAAATTTGAAGGACTAAAAACTATAAAACTGAATATCTAAAAGTCTTTACACTTAGCCAAGCAAACCAGAACTGAAGATACACTGAATACTATACTGAGACTGTGGGAGGTATCATCTAATCGGCATGCCCCAATATGAGATAATCAGGGTCCAACCTATAACCCCAGTTTGAAGGGTGTCAATACCGTACTATGGGTACAAACAATGGCTTTGATGATATACTAAACGGGCATCCCGACAAACTAAGAAGTCACCCTATACTGGAAAGTGCTCTCATGAGATGTGTGTCAGCCCAAAACTAGCAGGTGGACATCTCAAAGCTACGTTTTCTATGTAGTTTTGTAACTCAGGGATTGGTACTAAGGTTCATACCTTATACTGGTAGGTGAGCCCTCATCCCTGGGTTCGCTCGATGCTAAATCCTACTCCCAATTGAATTGACAATGTGATTGAACTGAACTAAGCTCAACTGATTGTTATTACATAACTGATAATGCTCACCATGAATAGAATATTTGAGTATAATGATAAGATTCATGGATTAACTGTCTAAATGCTTAAAAAGCTGAATTTATATAAATCACACAGGCATCAGGTGTTCATAACCCGCCAACGCTGAATGGAATTATCAATAATGCCATATAAAAGTTTTAAAACCATAGTAGGGGATCATTGTTCAAAATCCAAAACATAGCCATTTCATCAAATACATGAGAGTTGTGAACTTAATCATAGAAATGGGTAAAGCATGTGATAATAACATAATTACATGACTGAAATCATAACCTAGGGTGTTAACGTGAAGATTATAATATTCAAAACATGCAATGGCTCTATCCACTTAAAATACTTACAACATAACTTGCAACTGAATTAACACGAGATTCGTGGAAACAATTCAACTTGAAATATGAAAAACTCATAATTTAAAATCAAAAGGTATTCTTAGACTCCATGGGTTAAAGAAACCCATGGATGAACATCATGAAAACCCCACAAGATGAATTCGTGATGATTCTTGGGAGTTTCTTAAGATTTGGAACTTGAATTCATTAATTTCTTGAGAATGGTTTAGGTTTGTTCGTGTGGTGGGAGATGGATCTCTTAAGAGCTTTTATAAATAAAGGGGCAAATAGTGCTCCTTGATAACTTAAATTTTGTGTTATGGACAAGTTTCGGTGAGGGAAAATGACTCCAATACCCTTAATTAATGAGGAACAAAAATCTCGATGGGGGAAAGAGGGCGCGCTACATGCTATAATGCAGTGCATTGGAGGGGGTGTCGCGGGCTCATCCTAGTGATGCTACTATTTTGGTGATCCAAACACACCCCTACACTTGTCTAAACATTTCGAAACTCACTCGAGATGAACTTTTAGCAACCCCAATCATGAATCAACTTAAAAATTGACGTTCTAAGGACTGGAAGATCGAAAATAAAATCATTGAAGTTTAGGAGCTTTGGAAATGACTAAGTCATAATGCTTAACCAAATTTTTAAGTTTTGGACCCCCTTAGCATGCAACTGAGAACTGAAACAAGCTAAGACTTTTACGGGGTATTATAATATCTCCCCCTTGGGAATATTCGTCCTTAAATAAGACTGGTTAAGATGAAAGTAATGAAGAAACTAAGATCATATACTAAATATGCATGACTGAAACATGATTACATAACTGAGTCTGAAACATGATACACGAACTGAAATAAATGCATACAATGACATAAAATGGATTACATAGCTGAAACATAGAATGGAAGAGAGTCAATATGAGGAAAATCGTTACCTTAAGGTGAATCTAAGTTTGCAGAGAAAAGATGAGGGTTCTGGGTTCACATATCGACTTCTGTTTCCCAAGTGGCTCCCTTAACGAAATGATTCCGCCAAAGAACTTTGACAAAGGGAACTTCTTTGTTACTTAGTCTGCAAATTTGACGATCAAAGATACCAACTGGTACCTCTCCATAAGAAAGGCTATCCATAACATCCACATCCTCCAAAGGAATAACTACATCTGAATCACCAATACATTTCTTCAACAATGAAACATAAAACACGAGATGTACTGATGCCAAATCTACAGGAAACACTAGCTTATATTCTACCTTCCCAAAATGACTCAAGATCCTATATGGGCTAATACACCGGGGACTGAATTTCCCCTTCTTTCCAAATCTCTTCACTCTCTTCATGGCCAAGATTTTAAAATATACCAAATCGCCAACCTCAAACTCAAGATCTTTTCTCCTCATGTATGCATAATATTTCTAATACCTCTAGGCTATCTTCAGTCTCTCCCTAATCAAATGAACTTTTTCCATCACATCAAACACTGAATCTAACCCTTCCAAAGAAGATTCACCTATTTCAAACCAACAAATAGGAGACCTATATCTCTTTCCATAAAGATCCTCAAACGGGGTCATCTAAATACTGAAGTGATCGTTGTTATTATAGGCAAACTCAATCAAAGATAAGTGGTCATCCCAACTACCTTTAAAGTAAATAGCAAATGCTCTCAACATATCTTCTAAGGTCTGAATGGTCCTCTATTCCTGACCATCTATCTAAGGATGAAAATTTGTACTGAGATAAACTTTGGTACTGAGGCCTTTTTTAAAAGCCTTTCAAAAGTGAGAGGTAAACTGGATACCCCTATCTGATATGATAGACAATGAAATACCATGCAACCTAACCAACTCCCTGATATAGAGCTTGGCATAATCCTCCTCTGAATAAGAAGTATGAACTAGCAAGAAATGAGCTAATTTGGTCATTTTGTCTATAATGACCTATATCAAATCTTGTTGACGACGCATACGAGGAAACCCTATCACAAAATCCATGTTCACGACCTCCCACTTCCAAGTGGGTATACTGAACTCCTGTAATATGCTATTAGGACTTTAGTTCTCAACTTTAATATGCTGATAATTTTAACACTTAGCTACAAACTCAGTAATATACCTCTTCATACCACTCAACTAATAAATTTCTCACAAGTCATGGAGCATCTTGGTGGCTCATGGGTGAATGGAATACTACATACCATGTGCTTCTTCTAAGATACGTTGTCTCAAATAATCAAAACATGGAAAACACAGCCTACCCTGACAACGCAATACACCATCTCCCCCTTTGAAAAAAACATCTATCTTCTGATCTCCAACTGATTCCCTTAACTTAACCAAACTGGGATCTCTATCTTTCTTTTCTTTCACTTCGGTAACGAATGAAGATTCCAAACTATTCTGAACCCATATACTACCCTCAGCTGAATCAATAAATCAAACACCTAATCTAGCCAACTAATGAACCTCCCTGGCCAACTTCTTCTTATCCTCCTTAACATGGGCAAAACTACCCATAGAAAATCTACTAAGAGCATCTGCCACTATATTGGCCTTTCCCGGATGATACAACACACTCATATCAAAATATTTTAACAATTCAAGCCACCTTATCTGATGAACATTCAAATCTTTCTACGAGAACACATACTACAAACTTTTGTGATCCGTGAACACATCAACATGAACTCCATAAAGATAATGTCTCCAAATTTTTCATGGGGCTTAAGTTGTCTAGAGGTATAGGCTATGACCTTACCTTTGTGCATCAATACACAACCAAGACTAAATCTAGAAGCATCATAGTAAACTACAAATCCATCTGAACCATCTGTCAAGGTCAAGACAGGGCTAAAGTGAGTCGAGTCTTCAACTCCTGAAAACTCTTCTCGTAAGAATTTGACCGCTGAAACTTGACTTTATTCTGAATCAGTCGAGACAAGGGAGATGAAATAGAATAAAACCCTTCAACAAATCGCCTGTAATAGCTAGCCAAGCCTAAGAAACTCTTGATATTTGATAGAGAGATGGGTCAGCGCTATTTTCTTACTATTTTGGTCTTTTTGAGGGTCAACTCTAATGCCACCAGAAATAATATGGCCAAGGAAAGCTACAAATCTTAGCCAAAACTCGTAGTTACAAAATTTGGAAAATAACTGATAAGCTTTAAGGGTATGCAACATAATTCTTAGATGGTTTGCATGATCATTTTCACTATGAAAATAGATAAAAATATCATCAATGAAAACTACGATGAACATGTCCAAGTACTGCTTGAAAACCCAGTTTATCAAGTCTATGAAAGATGTAGGGCATTCGTCAGTCCAAAAGACATAACCAGGAATTCAAAGTGGCCATACCAAGTTCTGAAGGTTGTTTTTGAAATGTCATATTCTATGACTCTAAGCTTATGATAGATGGATCTGAGGTCTATCTTAGAGAAATAACTGGCACACTAATGTTGGTCGAACAAGTTATCAATTTTGGGGATAGGATAATTATTCTTGATGGTGACTTTGTTCAACTGATGATAATCGATGCTCATTCTGAAAGAAACATCTTTCTTACACATGAACAAGACTGGAGAGACATATGGGAAAACAATGAGCCTAATGAAACCCTTATCTAAGATATCTTTCAACTATTCTTTCAACTCCTTAAGCTTAACTAGAGCCATTCGGTAAGATAGAATAGAGATAGGTTGGTTATCTAGAAGGAGATCTATTCCGAAGTTAATTTTCCTTTTGAGAGGAACTTCAGGAAGATCTTCAGGGAACAAATCTGGAAATTTCCTTACTATTGAAACTAACTCGAGACTAGGAGTCTCAGAACTAGAGTCTTTGACTCGAACAACATAGTAAACACACCCCTTAGATATTATATTACTCGTTCTAAGATATGAAATGAACTGACCCTTAAATAATGAGGTACTACCCCTCTATTCAATGATTGGTTCATTAGGAAACTGAAACTAAATGACTCCATTTTTGCAATTAACTGAGGCATAACATGAGTGGAGCAAATCCATGCCGAGAAAGACATCAAAATTAGTCATATCTAACTCCACGAGGTAAAATGAGGTGACTTTCTAGGATACTATGACTAGAAAGTTACTGTATACCTTCCTGTCTATAATAGAGACACCTACTAAAGTAGACACTAAGAAAGGTTCTGCTAATGTTTCAAGACTGACTTCGAAGTTGGTCACAGAAGAAAATGAAGCTCTAGGTTATAATAAAACATAAACATAAAGATAAAAGACGTGTAACTTACCTGTAACTACAGCAAGAGAAACTTCCTGATCCTGTTGAGGCTTGAGTGGATACAACCTGTTTTGGCGTTATCCACCGGTTGTACCGAAAGTGGCGCCCTGCTGAGTCGGGTGACCGGATGAAGCAGAAAACTGATTTGACTAACTCTGTTGCCCATCCTACGAGCAATTTCTAACCCTGTGGACTGGCTTGCCACATCTAAAACACACATCACTGTCGGCTCTACACACCTCCTGATGATTCCTGTCACACTTCCCGCAGAGCAGATTAGTACGACTACTATTCATGCTATCCTGTGACTTAGAGCTTGGTGCTCTATCCCAACTATCATTCCTGAAATTTGGCACTGGCGCACTAGCTGAAGACGGAGCTGGGGCTAAAAATTTCTGACAGAACTGAGATCGGTTTCCACCTTCAGACCTTGGTTGAGAAAAATTGAAACTACCTGTCTTGGCCCTTTTATTCTCTCTTTCTTTCTCCTTACGCTTCTCTTCCTCAATCTACTGAGCATAAACCATAAGCCTAGATAGGTCTATCTACTTAATCAATATAGCAGTCCTATACTCTTTAACCATACTATCAGCTACACCAAAAATAAACTTACTCATTCTAGACCTATTATCATCCACCACCAAAGTATCATACATCACAAATTAGGTGAACTTAAGTGAGTATTCCTTCATACTCATATTACCTTGCTTCAAATTGATGAACTCCTGCACTTTATCTTTCCTTAACTCTAATGGGAAGAATCTATCGAGAAATATTGTGGCAATTTCCTCCCACTCTATAGGCCCTACCTTAGCACCCTTATCCTCTTTCCACTACTTATACCAGGTGTAAGCTAAATCTTGCAACTGATATGAAGCTAACTATGCACTCTCACTCGAAGTGAAGTCCATAATATTTGTTATCTTCTGAACCATATCAAGAAACTAGTGTGGATCCTCGTCAGAGTTGGATTCAAAAAAAAAGTAGTCATTCGGGTAAAGTCCTGAATACTAGCTACAGTTGTATTTGCCACTTGATTATCTAGGGTAACAGATTGTTGACTATTCCGATTATCTACTAAATGAGCTAAGATAGTGAAAGTAGCTCTGAATTTGGCATAAGAGATATGCTCGTTCAGGGGATCTTCCTAAGTAGGTGGCGGTGCGGGCTGATTCTCGTTCCTTCTTCTATTGTTTCTTTTGGAAGAAATTATCTGAAAACGAAATGAAGGATGAGTTAGATAGAGAGATTAAATTTAACTCATGCTCATTCACATAATATGAACACCGAAAGAAGTGAAACTTTTCCTAAAATGTCTGGTAGCCTCTTGTCCATAAGTGTGGCACGCTTCACACCCATGAACAAGACTTTACTCAATATAACTTTTAGACTTCCTAGGACACTCTGAAATCTTAGGCTCAGATAACAGGTTTTATCATGACCCGAGGATACCCCTAGTCATAACAATGGTGCTTATGATCACAAGTGAGCACAAGCTAAGCCATGACTGGTACCTGCTGCGAGCACTAAATAAAATATGAACATAACACACGTGTGGAAGATAAAATAAAAAGGGATTGTATATATGATTACTGAACTAACGAATCAATCATAAGTCTAAAACAGCTGATAAAAATATAAAGTAACTGACTGACTATCTAACTAACTATCTGAATTTCTGAAAGACTGTAAACTGAATAACGAGTTGATGTTATAGACCCCCAACTAACTATAAATGACTGAATAACATGAAATACAAAAATAACTAAACAATCATAACATAACCTCATTGGATGAGGACTCACCACTACAATTGTTAGATGACTATGAGCTTTATAACTGTGGTTGGGAAACAGTGCGTCTGAACCTATGATATAAGACATCATAGCTCAAAGAAGAGTATACAATCAGTACTTTGAATGTACTGGTATATAAGATAAGGACAGACTGATATACATGGGGTATTATGCATATGAAATGAGGACTAACTGAGTAGCATAAGATAACTAAACATGAATGCATAAAAACTGTAACATCTAAGAATGCAAAACTAAGTGTATATCCATTATGTTATTGAGATAATCTAAAATCTAAAGGACTGGAAACTGTGAAACTAAATATCTAAAATTCTGCACACTTAACCAAGCAAACCTGAAATAATGATACAGTGAATACTATACTGAGACTGTTGGAGGCATTATCTAACCAATATGCCCTAATATGAGCTAATTAGGGTCCAACCTATAACCCCAGTTGGAAGGGTATTAGTACCAT
The DNA here is from genome assembly GCA_030864215.1 of Capsicum pubescens. Taxonomy (NCBI): domain Eukaryota; kingdom Viridiplantae; phylum Streptophyta; class Magnoliopsida; order Solanales; family Solanaceae; genus Capsicum; species Capsicum pubescens. The sequence continues at coordinate 189,711,154 of CM061548.1, forward strand.
GCCATGGGTGCTAACACTGGCTATGTGGATCCACTAAACTGGTGTCCCAAAGGACTAAAGAGTCACCCTATACTGGCGGGTTCTCTCATAATATATGTGTTAACCCAAAACTGGCAGGTAGAGATGAAATGAGTTAAAACTTTTATGGGGTATTACACAAGTAGAAAGAACCTTTTCAAACTCTAGAAAACATGCTGCAAACCTGTATAAGTTAGTTTGGTGGTAGTTTATTTGACCACTTGCCTCTTATTGAATTTGCCTATAATAATAGTTACCATTGGTATGGCTCCATTTAAGGCATTTTATGGTAGAAGGAGTAGATCTCCTATTGGGTGGTTTGAGGTTGGTGAAGCAGAGATGTTTTTCCTAAATTTAGTTCGCCAAGCTATTGAGAAGGTGAAGGTGGTTTGGGATAGGCTTAAGAAAACCCAAATTCGCCAAAATTCCTATGCAAACATAAGGCGAAAGGACTTGGAATTTGAGATTAGAGATTTGGTATTCTTGACGTGTATCCCATAAAGGGATTAATGCTTTTTGGAAATAAGGGAAAGCTCAATCCCCGATATGTTGGCCCGTACTTAATTTTGAGAATGGTTGGTAGTGTTCCATATAAGTTGGAACTGCCCTCTAGCATGAGTTTCATTCATCCAGTATTCCATGTATCCATGTTGTGAAAATATGTGGGTGATTCTTTGCTGGTTGTTCCCTTGGAGAACATTGGTAATTTGGATTCTTTGTCCTATGAGGAGGTCCCGGTAAGGATCTTGAATTGGAAAGTTCGTCGATTGCTGATGAAGAACGTGTCTTTGGTAAAGGATTTTTGTAGGAACTACAAGGTAGAAGAGGATACCTATAATATGAAGAGTAAATGAAGTCCAAGTATCCATTCCTATTTCCCTTTTCGAAAAATCATGCTTAAGGTATGTGTTGATCTTAACATCTTCGTTCTCTGTCTTTGTTAAAAAAGGATTGTGAAATCTTCTTAAACGTAAGAGTATAGATGTTTGACGGTTTTGATCATTCTAGTCAATGCCATGTCCAATCATTCTAGGACAAACGATCTTAAGTGGGCGAGACTAAAATGCTCCAGACTTTGGCCTTTGTAAATTTCCTGATATTTAAGATCTTTGTCCTTCTTATGACTCACACCATGAGTCGTATGGTGTAGTTACGCATAAAGTGACCCTAGTCAAAAGTTAACAAGTGTGTTATTGGTCGAGTGTTTTCTTGGTTATGATAAGATCGATACGAGTCGTATGATCATGTGATGAGTAGAAAGCTTGAGTCATATGTTGTCCATTTTCTAAGCCTTAGTGTTTTGTGGTGGTCATGATTATACTATACAAGTCGTTTGGTCTAGTAATGACTGGTGCTAGGGAGTCTTTAGTTGGACATAGTGTGGTGTTCCAATTCTCAGTCTTGGTGATGACTCAAGGGTACGAGTTGTGAGTAGTGGTGGTGAGTCAATGGTTTGACTGGTAACCAAATACGGGTTTTCTATAACTTTAAGCTAGGGGTACTTTGGATATTTCACACCCCAAGCCCTTAAGACCCTACGTCTTATAACACCTTTGGCCATTCATTACACTTGTAATACCCCATAAATTTCTAAGTCCAGCTCAGCCGCTAGTACTTGCTTAAGAAGCTTAGAACCTTAAAAATAAGACTAACTTTTGAGGGACTTAGTCACTTTTGACTCCCTTTAACTTCGAAGATTTTTAAGTCTACCTTCCAGGCTCTGATATGATGGTTTTTGAGTTAATTTATGTTCAGGGGTGTACATAGCATTCAGGTAAGTTTTGGGTTTTTTGGATAAGGTTTCAACCAAGTTTGAATTTTCCATGTAGCAGCTAACTGCGATTAGACCGCATCGCGGTAAGTATAACGATAAAGAAGCCACTGTATCGCGGTGAGGGGCAAATCAGCAATGGTTAATTTTAGTGGCTCACCACGATTGCACCACTTTATGGATAGTATAGCAATAAGGGCATCACCGCATCACGGTGAAGCCTTAATCGACATTCCAATTCCGGATTTTAAATGTAAAAAGGTAGTTTTGTCTTTTCCCCCTCACTTTAACACGGGATTTAGGTCCTAAAATAGCATCTATGCCTCATAATTTATACTTCACCCAAAATTAAAAGCAATTTCTCTCAAGAACAAATCCTAGCCCCTTCAATATTCAAGTTTATTTCTCAAGAAATCCACCAACCTTGTCGAATTCTTCAATTAAGGTATGTTAGAGGTTGATTCATGGACCCTTTTCATCCATGGAATTCAAGAACCCAATTTTCAAGTTCAATTATGATATTAACATGTATTTATTAATCTTATCCATGAACTTCCATGAATTATGATTTTCTGCCATATTTACATGTCTTTTTCATTGGAGTTAGTCCTTAGCATGTTGAAGAATGAAAATTGCATGTTGAAATACCTAACCCGTGATTTTAGTGAAGACTTTATGTTACTATACTATGTATTAAACAAATTTCACGCTTTAACTCATGACCCCCATGTGTTTGATGAAATGCCTCATAGATGAATTTTGAACAATGACTATTTATGAAGTTCTCCAAGTTTTATTATGGTTTCAAATACTCTCATGTGATTTTATTGATATTACTATCGAGTCCTGGGGGTTATGAATACCCAAAAATTTAGTTGTTTACATACTTTAAATACTTTCAAAATTGTTTCAAATATATTAGAGTATTATCTGTTCAGTCAATGCATCATGTAAGTCAGCTCAGTTCAGTCCAGTAATTAGAGTCAAGTCAGTTAGGAGTAGGATTTAGCACCGAGCGAACCCAAGGATGGGGGCTCACCTTCCAGCTGATGGTGTCACCTTTAGTAGAAGTCCCTATATTCTAGAACTACATATCCAGTGTAGGTTGAAATGTTAACCCACTAGTAGAGTGTTGACACATATCTCATTAGGGCCCTACCAGTTGAGGGTGACCCTTAGTTCTTTAGGACAACACTTTAGTGGATCCACATAGTCAGTGTTAGTACCCATGGAACAGTACTAACACCCTTCCAATTGGGTTATAGGTTGAACCCCAGTTTACCTTATTGGGGCATATCGATTAAATTATAGCTCCCACAGTCTCAGTCCATTGTTCAGTTCATAGTTCAGTTTTTAGACTTGCTTGACCATGTCATACAATTATTAGTTGTTCAACATTAGTATTTCAGTTTACAAATTATTCCTGTATCATGTCATATGCTTGGTCATGTATTCTCAGATTTTACAGCATTTCTCACTTACTATACATCAATTATCTCATACTACGTGTTCAGTCAGTATCATTCTTTCATATGAACCATGCACATCAACCTAACCTTATTTAGCATACTAGTACATTTAAATAACTAACCTCATACTCATTTCTTGCACTATGATGTCTCATATCATAGGTTCAGACGCTCAGGTTCCTGATCATACCTAGACCTCCCCAACTCATCTGCAACAGTAGCAGTGGTGAGTCCTCATATTTTGAGGGCCATTTGTGTTTATTTCAGTTCAGTTCAGTAGTCAGACTAAGTTAGTTAGGGACTTGTCCCATCAACTCCACAGTTAGTCAGTTGAGTCTTTCGGACACTTTCAGTCAGTTATTCTGTTATCAGTTGTTATTGACATTCTTACAGTATTGTTTTTAGCCAGAAATTTTTAGTATTTTGATGGTATTTAAAACCTTATGGTGTTTTCAGTTAAATTTCACACATGTTCTTTGTTATTTTATTTAGTGCTCATAATCGGTACCAACAAGTTTGTGGTTCTTCGGGGTTGTAGGCACCATGTGGCATCCAGGGTGTACTCTCGGGGCTTTACAAATTTTGTATCAAAGCCTAAGGTTTTAAAATGTCCTAGGGAGTTTGAAATTCGCATTGAGTAGAGTCTTCTGCATGGGTGTGAAGCGTGCCACACTTATGGGAAAGAACCAACAAGATGTTTTAGGAAAAGATTACCTTATTTTAGTGTTTATGTCATGCGATTGAGCATGATATCAATTTAAACTCCCTTTATAAGCCAATTTTCTTTCCATTTACAAAATATTCTTCCTAGAAAGACTAACGAAAGGGAAACAAGAATCAGCCCATACCTTCACCTATTCAGGAAGATCCCCTGAACGACCCTATGTTTCATGCCAAATTTAGTGCGGCATTCACTACCTTATCTCACTCAGTATCAGCCCATAATAATCGGTTGACTTCTGTCCCAGCTGTTCCAGTGGCTAATACTGCCACACCTAAGATTCAGGACATCACCCGAATAAACCCTCCTCTGTTATTTAGATCTATGTCTGATGAGGATTCATAGGAATTTCATGACATAGTTCAGAAGGTAACTAATATTATGGGTGTGAATTCTAATGAGAGTGCAAAGTTGGGTGTTATCAGTTGCAGAATATTGCTCACACCTAGTATAAGTAGTGGAAGGCAGATAGAGGGGCAGATTCAGGACTAGTTGAATGGGAGGAGTTTGATACCGATTTTCAAGATAGGTTTTTTCCCTTGGAGTTAAAGGAATCTAAGGTGAAGGAGCTTATTAATCTGAGGCAGGGAAACATGAGTGTGAAGAAGTATTCTCTTAAGTTTACTCGGCTAGCCAGGTATGCTCCTAATGTTGTGTCTGATGACAGGTCTAGGATGAGTAAGTTTATCTCTGGTGTAGCTGATAGGGTGTTCAAGGAGTGTAAGACTACAATGTTAATTATGGAGATGTACTTGTCTAGGTTTATGTTCCATGCTCAACAGATCGAGGAGTAGAAGTGTAAGGAAAGATTGAGAGAATAAGAGAGCCAAAATGGGTAGCTTTAGTTTTACTCAACCGAGGTCAGACAGTGGTAAACGTCCTTAATTCCATCATAAGAATTTAGACCTAGCTCTATTTTCAGCTAGTTCGCCAGTTCTGAAGCCTAGAAATGATAATTGGGATAGGGTGCCAGGCTCTAAACCCTAGGAAAGTGTGAACAGTGGTCGTACAAATCCTCTTTCTCAGAAATATAGTAGAAACCATCAGGGTTTGTAGAGCTAGTAGTGATGTATGCTTTGGGTGTGGCAAGCCAGGACACAGAGTCAGGGACTGCCCATAAAGTGGTCAGCAGGGTCAGTCTAGTCGTACCCCAGTTCCATTCGGTTGCCCGACTCAGTAGGGTGCCACTTTCTGTGCTACCAGTGGGCAACGCCCAAATAGGCTTTATGCACTTCATTCCCGACAAGATTAAGAAAGTTCTCCTTATCTGGTTACTGGTATGTTACAGGTCTTTTATTTATATATTTATTCTTTATTAGGCCCCGGATCTTCTTTTTATTTTGTAACTCCCTACATATCTGTTAATTTCAGTTTCGGTCCTGAGACTTCAGCAGAACCCTTCTCAGTGTCCACTCTAGTAGGTGTTTCTATTATAGCCATACAGTTATACAGGACTGTCCTATCATAACATCCTAGAGAGTCACTTTAGTAGATCTCGTGGAGTTAGAGATGACTGATATTGATGTCATTCTCAGCATGGATTGGCTCCACTCATGCTAGTCCTTAGTTTATTGTAGAAATAGAGTTGTTCATTTTCAGTTTTTGAATGAACCATTCCTTGAATGAAAGGGTAGTACTTCAGCATTTCGAGGTCATATTGTTTCGTACCTTAGAGCTAGAAAAATAATAGCTAAGGGGTGTGTCTACCACCTTGTTCGAGTTAAGGACTCCAATTTCGAGACTCCTAGTCTTGATTCAATTTCAATAGTGTGGGAATTCCCAAATGTGTTTCCCAAAGATATTCATGGAGTTCCTCTTGAAAGGGAAATTGACTTTGGAATGGACCTTCTCCCGAATACCCCGCCTATCTCTGTTCTTTCATACAGAATGGTTCCAATAGAACTCAAAGAGTTGAAAGAGAAATTAAGAGACTTCTAGATATGAAGTTCATTAGGCCCAGTGTTTCCCCATGGAGCGCTCCAGTCCTTTTTGTGCATAAGAAAGATGGTTCTCTCAAAATATGCATCGAATACCGTTAACTGAACAAAGTCTCTATCAAGAATAATTACCCACTCCCCAAAATCGAAAATGTGTTCAATAAAATTCATATGCCAGTTATTTCACTAAGATAGACCTCAGATTCGGCTATCATCAGCTCAGATTCAAAGAATGTGACATTTCAAAAACAACATTTAGAACTCGGTATGGTCACTTTGAATTTCTAGTCATGTCATTTGGTCTTACCAATGCCCAAGAAGATTTCATGGACTTGATGAACCGAGTGTTCAAATAGTACTTGGACATGTTCATCATAGTCTTCATAGATGATATCCTTGTCTATTCCCATAATGAAAATGATCTTGCAGTCTATCTCAGAATTATATTGCAGACTCTTATAGCCCATCAGTTGTTTGCTAAATTTAGTAAGTTTGAGTTTTGGCTAAGATTAGTAGCTTTTCTTGGCCATATTATTTCCTATGATGGCATTAGAGTTGACCCTCAAAAGAACAAAGCAATGAGAAACTAGCCCAACCTCATTTCTCCGTTAGATATTAGGAATTTCTTGGGTTTGGCTGGCTATTATAGATAGTTTGTTGAATGGTTTTCATCTATTGCGTCCCCCATGTCCAGATTGACTCAAAATAAAGTCAAGTTTCAGTGGTCAGATTTTTGTGAGAAGAGTTTTCAAGAGTTAAAGACTCTACTCACCTCAACCCTATTTTTGACATTGCACGATGGTTCAGATAGGATTGTTGTTTATTGTGATGCTTCCAGAGTTTGTTTGGGTTGTGTTTGATACAGAGAGGTAAGTTCATAGCTTACACCTCTAGATAGCTTAAACCTCATAAAAAGAATAATCCTACTCATAATCTTGAGCTAATAGCTTTGTCTTTGCCTTGCAAATTTGGAGGCATTATATATATAGGGAGCATGTTGATGTGTTCATAGATCAAAAGAGTTTGTTGAATGTGTTTTTGCAGAGATAGTTAAATCTTTATCAGAGAAGGTGACTAGAATTGTTGATGGATTATAATATGAGTGTTTTGTATCATCTGAGAAAAACCAATGTAGTGGCAGATGCTCTTAGTAGATTGTCTATGGGTAGTGTGGCTCATGTTGAGAATGAAAAGAAGTAGTTCGTTCAGTTCATTCATCAGTTTGCTAAATTAGGCATTCATTTAGTTGACTCAGCTGAGGGTAGCGATTGGGTGCAGAGCAGTTCGGAATCTTCTTTTGTTTCCAAAGTAAAGGAAAAACAAGATAGGGACCCCAGTCAGGGAAAGCTGAAAGAGTCAGTCAAAGATAAAAAAAGTAGAGGTTTTCTCCCAAGGAGGAGATGGTGTTTTGCATTGCCATAGTAGACTGTGTGTACCTTTTGTAGATGGGTTGATACAACAAATTCTTGTAGAAAAAAGTGCATGGTGTGTGTTACTCTATTCATCCAGGGGACACTAACATATACTGTGATTTGCGGGAAATATATTAGTGGAGTGATATGAAGAGAAATATTGCAGATTTTGAAGCGAAGTGCCCTATTTGTCAGCAAATTAAGATTGAGCATCAAAAACCTAGTAGCACTCTGCAGGAGTTCAGTATTCCCACTTGGAAGTGGGAAGAAGTGAACATGGACTTTGTGATAGGTTTGCCTCTACTCATCGTCAACATTATTCGATTTGGGTAATTGTGGACAGGATGACCAAATCAACCCATTTCTGACCAGTCCTGTTGTCCATTATTTTAGATAAGGGTACTCAGTTCACCTCTCATTTTTAGAAGGCTTTTTAGAAGGGTCTTGATACCCAAGTTCATCTCAGTACAACCTTTCACCCTCAGAATGATGGTAGGGAATAGAGGACCATTCATACCTTAGAGGACATGTTGAGAGCTTGTGTTATCAACTTTAAGGGCAGTTGGGATGATCACTTGCCATTTATTGACTTTGGTTACAACAACATCTACCATTCCAATATCTAGATGGCTCCGTTTGAGGATCTAAATGAGTAGAGATATAGATCTTCTATTGGTTGATTTGAGGTAGGTGAGACTACATTTATAGGACCAAATTTAGTGTTTGATGCTTTGGAGAAAGTTCAGTAGATTAGGGAGAGACTTAAGATAGTCTAGAGCCAATAGAAATCTTATGTAGATGTGAGGAGAAAGGATATCGAATTTGAGATTGATGATTTTGTATATTTGAAAATCTCTCCCATGAAGGGAGTGAAGAGATTTGGCAAAAAGGAAAAGCTCAATCCCCGATATATAGGACCTTTCAGGATCTTGAGCCATTTTGGGAAAGAAGCATATGAGCTTGAGTTTCCTTCATATTTGGCATCGGTGTATCTAGTGTTCCATGTTTCCTTATTAAAGAAGTGTATTGGTAATCCAATGGTCGTTGTTCTTTTAGAGATCATAGATATTCAGAACGACCTTTCTTATGAAGAACTCCCAATTAAAATCTTAGATCTCCAGATTTGCACACTAAGGAACCTCTTAGTCAAAGTTCTTTGGAGGAATCAGTTCGTTGAGGAAGCTACTTGAGAAGCAGAAGCTGACATGCATACCAAGTACCCTCACCTTTTCTCTGCAAACTCAGATCAGCTTAAGGTAACAATTTTCCTTGGAGTTTCTTTTTTTCATTCTCAGTTCCAGCCATAAAATTATGTTCATGTTATTGCATGCATTCACGAATCAGTTCAGTCAGTCACCATGTTTAGGCTTAGTTATGTAATCACATTTTCAGTTATGCATAACCAACATGTAACCTCAGTTCCTCAGCATCCTCAACTTTGTCAGTCTCATTTGGGGATGAATGTTCCAAAGGGGGAGATATTGTAATACCCCATATGTTTCTAGGTCCAACTCAGCCCCTAGTACTTGCTTAAGATGCTTAAAACGTGAAAAATAAGACTAAGTGTTGAGGGACTTAGTCACTTTGGACTCCCATTAACTTTGAGGATTTTCAAGTTGACCTTTATAGGACCTTTCAGGATCTTGAGCTATTTTGGGAAAGAAGCATATGATCTTGAGTTTCCTTCATATTTGGCATCGGTGTATCTACTGTTCCATGTTTCCTTATTAAAGAAGTGTATTGGTGATCCAATGGTCGTTGTTCTTTTAGAGATCATAGATATTCAGAACGACCTTTCTTATGAAGAACTCCCAATTGAAATCTTAGAACTCCAGATTTGCACACTAAGGAACCTCTTAGTCAAAGTTCTTTGGAGGAATCAGTTCGTTGAGGAAGCTACTTGAGAAGCAGAAGCTGACATGCATACCAAGTACCCTCACCTTTTCTCTGCAAACTCAGATCAGCTTAAGGTAACAATTTTCCTTGGAGTTCCTCTTTTTCATTCTCAGTTCCAGCCATAAAATTATGTTCATGTTATTGCATGCATTCACGAATCAGTTCAGTCAGTCACCATGTTCAGGCTTAGTTATGTAATCACATTTTCAGTTATGCATAACCAACATGTAACCTCAGTTCCTCAGCATCCTCAACTTTGTCAGTCTCATTTGGGGATGAATATTCCAAAGGGGGAGATATTGTAATACCCCATATGTTTCTAGGTCCAACTCCCTTTAACTTTGAGGATTTTCAAGTTGACCTTATGGTCCCCAAGATGATGTTTTTTGAGTTGATTCATGTTCAGGGGTGTAAATGGCATGTCTCGGGTAAGTTTTGGATTTTTTTATAAGGTTTAGACCATGTTTGAATTTTCCAGGCAGCAGCTCACCGAGATTAGACCGTGTTGTGGTGAGTATAGAGGTGAAGGAGCCACCTCATCATGGTGAAGGTCAAATCAGCAATGGTCATTTCCAGTGACTCACCGTGATTGCACTGCATCATGGTGAGTACAACTATGAGGGCATTACCGCATCGCAAAGAAGCCTTAATTGATATTCCAGTTTTGGATTTTAAATGAAGAAGGGTAGTTTCATCTTTTCCCCTCACTTTAACACAATATTTAGGTCTCCAAACCGCATATTTGCCTCATAATTCATATTTCACCTAAAATTAAAAGTAATTCCTCTCAAGAACGAACCCTAGCCCCTTCAACATTCAAGTTAAATTCTTAAGAAATCCACCAAAAACCTTCACAAATTCTTCAATTAAGGTATGTTAGCTATTGATTCATGGATCCTTTTCATCCATGGAGTTTAAGAACCAAATTTTCAAGTTAAATTATGATATTAATGTGTATTTATGAATCTTATCGATGAACTTCCATTAATTTTGACTTTATGTCATGTTTACATGTGTTTTTGTTGGAGTTAGTTCTTGACATATTGAAGAATGAAACTAGCATGTCGAAATCCCAAACCCGTGATTTTAGTGAAGAAGTTATGTTACTATCTTATGTATTAAACTAATTCCATGCTTTAACTCATGACCCCTATGTGTTTGATTAATTGCCTCATAGATAAATTTTTAAAAATGACTATTTATGAAGTTCTCCAAGTTGTATTATGGTTTTAAATGCTCTCATGTGATCTTATTGATATTACTATCGAGTCCTGGGAGTTATGAATACCCGTAAACTTAGCTGTTAACTTAGTTTAAATACTTTTAGAAGCGTTTCAAATATATTATCAGTTCAATTTGTGCATCATGTCAGTCGGTTCAGTTTAGACCAGTAATTAGAGTCAATTATGTTAGGAGTAGGATTTAGCACCAAGCAAACCCAGGGATGAAGGCTCACCTTCCAGTTGAGGGTGAGACCTTTAGTAGCAGTCCCTGCATTCCAAAACTACATAGCCAACGTAGGTTGATATGTTAACCAACCACTTAAGGGTTGAACATATCTCATTAGGGCCCTGCCAGTTGAGGGTGACCCTTAGTATTTTGGGATAATACTTTAGTCGATCCGTACAGCCAGTGTTAATACCCGTGACACGGTACTGATACTCTTCCAACTGGGGTTACAGGTTCGACCCTAATTTACCTTATTAGGGCATGTTGGTTAGATGATAGCTCCCACAGTCTCAGTCTAGTGTTCAGTTCAGAGTTTAGTTTTCAGACTTTCTTGACCATGGCATACAGTTATTAGTTGTTCAACATTAGTATTTTAGTATTTCAGTTTATAGATTATTCCAGTATCATGCCATATGCTTGGTCATGTATTCTCAAATTTTGCAGCATTTCTTACATACTATACATCAGTTATCTCATGCTATGTGTTCAGTCAATATCATTTATGCATATGAGCCATGAACGTCAGCCTAACCTCATTTAGCATACAAGTACATTCAAAGTACTGATCGCACACTCGTTTCTTATGCTATGATGTCTCCTATCATAGGTGTGGATGCTCAGGTTACTGACCGCACCTAGACCTCCCCAGCACATCTGTAGAAGTAGCGGTGGTGAGTCCTTATGTTTCGAGGACCATTTGTGTTTATTTCAATTCAGTTCAGTAGTCAGTCTGAATTAGTTGGGGACTTTTCCCATCAACTCCACAGTCAGACAGTTAGAAGCTTTCAAACACTTTCAGTAAGTTATTCAGTTATCAGTTGTTATTGACAGTCTTACAGTATTATTCTTAGACAAACATTTTCAGTATTTTTATTAAGTATTGTTCTCGTATTTAAAACCTTATGGCATTTTTAGTTAAATTCTGCACATGCTCTCTGTTATTTTATTCAGTGCTTACAACAGGTACTAGCATGGGTTAGCTTGTAGTCCTTCAGGATGTAGGCACCATGTGGCATCCAGGGTGTACTCTCGGGGTGTTACAAGACTATTTTACAAGATCAAACTCTCTCTAAAAACCTCTCCAGAAAGATTGGGCTAGGGTTTATTCAAATTAAGCATCTAAGGGCTTATGGATCAAATTCTCTCCATGAATCTTCGTAATTCAGGCATGTGACTCTTCTTTCATTGTTAGTTCACTAAATTCATATGTTTAAAATATTGTTCATGAGTCATTAATGGTGGTTTTGAATACCAAGGTTGAGGGTTTGAATGAATATTATTGGGTGTTTATTTCTCATGTTTTAATTTATGATTATGCATGTTTTAATAATAGGTTTGCACATGTGGGTGCATAAGAACTTTGGTTTAACTAAGGGGTCATGTCTAACCTTAAGTTTGATGGTTTTGATTTTGATAATGGTATGCCATCAACCTGTTTGTGCAATTTTCAATGAGAATGATCTTGTCACATCTTGAATTGTGGTTTAAACTAAGGCATTTGCCTAAGAATGTTAATAATTGATAAGTGGTTTTATGAAGGCCTTGCTGGACATAAATTAATTTGAAATACTAAATAGGTTTGTCTCCTTAAATGTTGAATTGAATTGATTTCTTGTTTAGACAATGCGTTCAAGTCCCAACTTGATTAATAATGGTTATAACAAGTTGTTTGATTGGAAGTGGAGTTGGTATGAATATACCAACTAGATGCCTTTGGTAAGTAATTGGAATAATGTTTGTGTATATGTAATGAATATTTTAATTCAGCTTTATAGAGGGATGTGTATCCAGTCCGTGAAAGTGGTGTCCGAAGTACTAACACTGGAAACTGTGCTAGCCGGTGCGGGTGTCTATATGACCGGGAGGTTTGAGTTCCCCAAATGAATATATGAATGGGAGGTTCGAGTCCCTCATGTTGTGTGTAATGGTGCTTAAGTCACCTTTTGATTATGCGGGGAGCTTCAAGTCCCCCATACAGGCACATTGGTTATGGATATTCTCTGGTTTATACTGTTGCATGCACTGGGGCACTTTCAGCTAGGGATAGTTGGGCCCATATAGCCAGTGGGTGCCTTGTTATATAACGATTATGTTGCATAAACCATGCTAAGGTTTTCGAAGATCATGATAAGCCGTGTTCCCTACCCTAACATGTGGTATTATATATGTCAATGTATTTAATACAATATTATGCATGGAATTTTGTATTGGTTTTGAACTGTTATTATGGCATTATTTTGCTCCTCTATCCCTGAGTTACTTGAAAGTGCTCCAAGACCATCTTCAGATGTTGTATCCCCACGTGATGCAGGGACTGTCCATTCTTCCACAGCTCTTGCTCAGTGACTTGTATTTGGGATCGGCTATTGATTCAGATTAAAGTGGTGATCTTCCATCCTTCGGAAGACCCCATTTCATATTGTGTTTTCCTCTTTATGTTTTAACTATCTCTTTTGGGTATTGGTTTTGGCTATTGTCGGCAGCATGTCCCAACATTTTATTGATTTCGGTTTTGTAGAGGCTTTATTAGATTACTGTGGACTTAGGTGGTTATATTGAGTGTTTTGGTGATGGACGGTTGTCTTATTACTGGTGGTTCATATAGACATATCATGAATTAATATTTGTCCTATCTTACACTATCTTGTTCTATGTTTGGAATCCATTCGATACTTAAGATTGTTGTGCTGATTACGTTCGGTGAAGGGGGTGATATCCGATCCTCATGGGACTTGAGATACCCGTCACGGCCAGGCCCTAGTTCGGGTCATGAAAAAAAATGCCATCAAAATTTCTTTTTGACATCATTACAAAAAAACATGAATCCCATACGTAATGGTCATTTTAATCAAAATCCACCCAATAGTCCAAAATGAGTCTGAAAGCCTTGAGACAAAAATCAAAGTTCCCTTTTAGATTAAAGTTGACATTCTTAATCTAACAAAATGTTAGAATAAGCATACGAGGCTATTAACTTAAAGTTAACGCCTGATACCCAATTTTCAATAATGAAAAAATCAAACCATGGAATATCTCAAAAACCCAAACAAATCGCCCAGTAATCGAACTGTCAGCTCCAGCAAGTCACAAATAACCTAGAGGAGCTATAGGAAAGCTCTAAATCATAAAATAGTATAGAAATGTAGAAAATGATCTGAAGGGTCATTACAATATCCACTACATAAAAGACTTCCTTCCACAAAAATAAATGATCAAGGTGTACCTGAAGAATCAAACAGCTGGGGATACTGCACCCATATCTCACTCTTGATTTACTAGGTAGATTCCTCGACTTGACAATGTCTCTGCTAAATCTTAACCACTAGAATCTCTCGAGATCTCAACCGCCTGACATCTCTGGCCACTATGAGCATTGTATCTTCCACGGGGGTCAACCTTTAATCCAACTAAATTAAGTTCCATCGAAGCATATGGGACTAATCGAGATATAATGTCGCAACATAGAGACATGGAAAACAGGATAAAATTCTACAAAAGTCTAACTCATAAGCTACCTCTCTAATTGTTTGCAGTATCACAATTGGTCCAATATACCTGGGGCTAGATTGCCCTTCCTCTTATACCTCATCATGCCTTTTATCAGTGATACTCGAAGGAAAAGCTAGTCAACCTCTCCAATATAAGACTAAAAGTCTACAATCAACATATTCATCTTCCTACTCTATGCTACCCTCAACCTATCCTGCACCACGCGGACCCTATCCAAAAACTCATGAAATAAGTTAGTGCCACTGGAACCAACCTCGGAGGTCTCAAACTAACCTATCAGAGATTGACAATACCTACCATACAATGCCTTGAATGGTGCTATATTAATACTCGAATAGTATCTATTATTATAGTCAAACTCTACTAAGGCTAAGTGTTACTCCCACTAACCTCCGAAGTCCATAACACATGTATGGAGCATATCCTCAAGAACCTGAATAATCTTCTACTACTGCCCATTGGTCTGAGAGTGAAAAGTGGTACTAGATCAACCTGGATACCCAACTCTTCCTAAAAAGTCCTCCAGAATCTTAAAGTGAATACCGAACTTTTGTCTAAAATAATAGATATGGGTACTCCATACAAGCAAACTATCTCAAAAACATAGATACAAGCAAATCTCTTAACATTGAAAGAAATTTTAATAGGGATAAAATAGGTCAATTTGGTTAACCAATCCATAATGACCCAAATGACATCAAACTACGATAAGTGTGTGGCAACCCACTAATAACGTCTGTGGTGATTCGCTCCCACTTCTCTTGAGAATAAGTAATCTCCGACTTTAGTCACTAGGTCTCTGATGCTTAGCCTTTACTTGCGGAAAACATAGGCAATGAACTATACATTCTGTTGCATCTCTTTTTATGCCACTCCATTAGTAATGTTGCCTCAAATCTCTATACATCATGGTTGTACCAGGTTGAATAAAATAGCTGGAGCTATGAGCCTCTCGTAATATCATTTGAATCAAGTCCCCAACCCTTGAAACACAAATACGACTATCATATCTTAGAATAACCTCTAAATCCAAGGTAGTCCTCCAAGACTCACCCCTCAAACTTGATTATGAATGCCACAAAGTCTACTATCCTTAAACTGCCAACTCTGAATCTGCTCCAATAAGGTAGACCTAGCCTCAACGCCTGAAAAGATCCTATTGGAGTTTTAAATATCAAGTCAAACCATTAAGTTGGATAAGGAGTAGATGTTCTAAGCCAACAAACGCTCAAAAACTAAAATAAAAGCCAAGCTACCGTACTCACCATCTTCTAGCTCAAGGCGTCCGCTATCACATTCGCTTTTCTCAGATGGTATAGAATAAAGAAATCATAGTATTTTATCAACTCCATCAATCGGCATTGTCTAGAATTAATCCCCCTCTAAGTCATAAGGAGCTAAAGACTACGATGATCGGTGTAGATCTCACAACGAACACCATACAATTAATACCTCCAAATCTTAAGAACAAAACTATCATGACCAACTCCAAGTATGAGTGGGGTAGTTCCACTCGCGCACCTTTAGGTGCATTGATACATAAGCAATAACTTAGCCCTACTACATTATAACTCAATCTAAACCTACCACAGAAGCATTAAAAATATAGTAAACCCCTCGCGCTTAACAGAAAGAGTCAACATACAAGCTAAAGTGAGCAAACCATTAAGTTTCAGAAAACTCACATCATACTCATTGGACCATTGAAAGGAAACCTCCCTTATAGTCAGCCTAGTCATTACCGCTGCAATAGAAGTGAAACCTTCAATGAAACTCCTATTGTAACCTACCAAACTAATAAGGATACGAACCTCAGTCAAAGATGTAGGTTTGATCCAATCACGAATATCCTTAATCTTAGCTAGATCCACCATAATCCCATCCTTAGACACCACATGTCCTAGAAATGTAACAAACTTGAGCTATACTTTGAGAATTTGGAAAATAACCTATGATCTCTCAAGGTTTTGAGAAAAATCCTCAAAGGCCACTCGTGCTCCTTGTAACTTCTCTAATACACAAGGATATCATCAATAAAAACAATCACAAAGCATCCAAATAGGTCCTAAACACTCAGTTCATAAAATCCATGAACATATCTTGGGTGTTGGTCAACCCAAAAAACATCACCAGATACTCATAATGGCTGTAGCAAGTCTTAAAGACATTCTTAGGGATGTCCTCATCACGAATCCTTAACTGATTGTAACTGAATCTAAAGTCAATCTTAGAGAACATCGTTGCTCTTTGGATATTATCAAACAAGTTATCAATATGAGATATAGGATCTTCTTCTTTACTATCACCTTATTCAACTGTGTATAGTTGATGTGCATACGTTTACAACTATTATTTTTCTCAACAAAAAAGATAGGTACAGTCTAAGGAAATACACTCGGACTAATGAAACCCCTACCTTTAAAATCTTGAAATTGAAAGTTCATCTCCTTAAGCTCGACAGGATCCATACATTAAGGTGCCATAGAAATAATTCAGGTCCCGACTCACGATCAATAATGAAATTAATATCATGCATAGGAAGAAGGTCAGGTAGATCAATAGAAAAATATCAAGAAAATTATGGACAATAGAACATAATCAAACAATGGAAACATCACAAATATAAGCAAGATAAGACTCGCAACCCCTCAATATAGGTCTCCTAGACCGAACATAAGAAACAATCCCTATAGGCATATGGATAATAGAACCCTACCACACAACAGCGGTATGCCAGGTATGGCTATGGTAACAGTCTTGGAAAATAATCCAAGACAACATGATAAGGGGATAACCAATCCATTCCTAGAATCACAACAAAGTCCAACATATATAACATAATAACATCATCTTGAGTATCAAACTCTTAAATAGTCATAGCACCCATGCCCAGAATCACATCAAATTCTATTATATCTAATAGAATAAGATCAGCATAAGTATTAAACTCTCAAATGGTCATAACACATGATCTATAAACTCAATCCACTATTAAGGAATCACCCATAGAAGTAGACACATGCAATAGAACAAATAAAGACTCGCAAACAACTCTAATCGCAGTACATAATAAGAAAACACATTGAATAAATAGGTCTTGGATTAAACAAAGTAATAACTGGATTAAGGCATGCTATAATTGTACATGTAATAAAAAATCTGAGGATTCTTCCTCTGGCCTATTAGGTACAATATACAAATGACCTTGCCAATTACTTGGATGGGCATCAAATCGACCACCTGACTTGCTTGCCAGAGGACTTCCTAATGAGCCCTAAGGACTACCGAATAACCCTACATATCACCTTTACTTGGGGGCATCACTACCCTAATTGGCTCAACACTCTATGCTACAGGAACAACTTCTCTACACTAGGAACACTCTCTTAAATAATGGCCAATGAGCCCACACTTATAACATACCCCAGGTGTTGCACTCTATCTAGAAGTTTTGTTGACATAGAATAGCCACCTTGGATAGAAAACATAGAATGTGTGCCTCTCGATGACTAGATACTGCCCAGCTTACTATAATTACTCTAACTAAACTAAGCTCTATTCATAACCTAAAATACAACATGAATGGGCTAACTAGCATGACCTTGATATTGATAAGAAAGATACGGAGGGTAACTACTCTGAGAACCTATGACTTTGAACTGTGAAATACTTTGGCTTCTATTGAAACGACCCTGGTGATGTGTCTCTTATAACTGCCCCTTTGGGCCTCATGATGTATTTTCTCCATAGTATGGGTAAAATAAGAAACCTCAGCAAAAGACCTACCAACTGCAACCAAAATCTTAGTAGTCATATAAAGAGGAAGTTTTATCCCTCTTACAAAGCACCAAACCTTCTCATACTCGATCAGTAAAAGAGTAGTAACATGTTTGTACAACTCATAAAGTCATGTCATATAATTTAGAACAGTCATAAAACCCTACTCCAATCTCAAAAATAATCTCTCAAAGGTTGTAAGACATATACTTCTCCGAGAAAACCTCAAAGAATTTAAGTCCATGTAAATGGAGGAGATCCAACTAGCTTAGAATCAATATAACATCTCCTCTAATGTCTAAAAATCAAGTCCAACAGCAAAGTAGTGTACTTAACCCAAGGCCTGAATTACAGAGACTATCCTTACTAGCAGTCACAAACTCAAATGCATCCTTACTTGGAGCCCTAGCAACTCTAGATGGAGTCAATCTTATAAATCTTCCCAACATCTTCGACTCCTCAACAAACATAGCTTGCTTGGTGGCTACTGGATGAGAAACGACTAACATTGAAGAGACCTCAACTCTAGGAGCCACAGCTATATGTTGCGCCCCTATATCAATACTACTTTGATCTATAGTTTGAGCAATATTAGTTGGTGGACCACTAACCGATCCCAATATCTGGACTAAGACATCTCTATGTAATGAAGAAAAAAAACCTCGATGGATCCTGGCTTCCTCCTAGCCCACCAATACCTAGGAAGGAGGAACTACTGGTGCTAGTGTAATAATAAGATCTAGGGAAAGATCCCCATCAGGACCCTTAGTTGGGGATGTAACTCTTGCCTGACCTTGAACCCTAGGTCAGCCTCGACCTCTAATTGGATCCCTAGTCATAGATTTAGGGTCCTCATTTCTAGTCATCATATCTCGCGTCATGACCATCTACGCAAGAGTAAAACAATGCAAATTTTAGAAACCAATACAGACTCGATAGATGGAGTGAATAAAGAAAGGGAAGTTCTCCTAAAAATATCATATAGCCTCCCAAAGATAAGAAATAGATGCCATCATTCTGATCCACAAGACTCTACTAAACAGATTCTTGTATACCAACAATACCAATGAACCTAGGTTCTAATACTAATTTGTCACAATCCAATTTCTCAGGTCATGATGGCACCTAGTTAACCCAGCAGTAGGTAAGCCAAACCATAGCCCAGAATGACAAGAAATAGGCTAGTTTGTGGAAGGTCTAATGAATACCTAAATTAAGCATACAAATAGATGTAGGTGATAAAATATAACTCAGATGGAATACATGTACATAAGAAAGAGAAAATAGCAAAAGTATATCCCACAACCAAGTAAGGTCAATACAAGAGTCATTAATAAAAAGAATAAGAGTACTAATAGTATAAACATACAGATACACTTGAATGCAAAGACTGTCCAATATAGTAGAAGGAGAAAGAATTAACTTCGGCTCTGAAAGCTCACCCTATCACCAAATTTTGAGTATACACTGGATAGAACGTCAACAACAATAACTAGGACTTAGATCTGCATCAAAAAAATTCAAAAGTATAGTATGAGTACCAAAATATTGGGCACTCAGTAGTATCATCGATCGACTAAGCTAAATCATAATAAAAGCACAATAAGATGCAAGAATGTAAACTAAAGTTAGGAGTAAATGGATAAATCTAAAATAGTGCTCCATCTAACAGACAATAAATAAAAAGGTACATAATATTGAAAAGAAGACAAGATAACTACAACCTAACTAAGTCCCCATAAGCCAGAAAAAACAAACAAGAGGAAATAACCAAACCGAGCCTCCATATGTTTGATGGATGCAATCAAGAGAGAAATGCTAACAATAATAAGTATAAAGTCACCAAACATTGAAGCCATATCTATGAATCCCTCCATACCATAAGAATGAGGCTTGAATTGGATCCTCAACCCTCATAAGTGGACTATAAATGTCAGACTTAAATCAGACTCTAATTTGAGTGAATAGTTAGTGCCAGACTCAAGCTGGTCTTTAACTATCATAAATAAATAGTAAGTTCTAGACTTAAACCAGTTTTAAAATATCATAAATGCATAGTAAGTGCCAGACTCGAACTGATCTTTAAATACTATACATGAAAAGTAAGTTTTGTACTATAACCAATCTTTAAATATCATAAATAAATAGAAAGTGTTGTACTATAACCAATCTTTAAAGTAGAATAAGGTAACAAGCATAATAAAGAGTTCAAATATGTCTAAATCTTCCTAGGTTACAAGAGAATATATATATATATATATACATATATATATATATATATTATATAGTAAAATAAGGACTCCTAGATCTACAAGGATCTAATTAAGTTATTGAACCTTAAAGATTATTAGTGGGTCCCTCTACTAAATCCTTAAAGTTCATATGATGATTTCTACCCAAAATCTAAAATAAGGCTTCCAATTCTAACTACTTGGTGTTAAATAAGTGTAAATGAGTCCTAGGGAAATAATTTAATGCAAGAGAGGGAGGAATGAGTCAGTTCTACCAAAAATGGTTCTCTAACCGGCTAAATATCCTGAATTTTCACTAACCATGCAACCAAGACATAAATTCAAACACAATCTTAGCATAATACTATACAATACCATAATGAAGATTTTTGAGGAAATTAAACTTAGCCTACATAGACACCGATGAATGCCTTAGAGAGTCCACTAAATTGGGGATTTTTCTTATCGAGAGTCCCCCACATGATGCCACACTATCAAAATAATAATCTACATATTAATACGAGAATAATAATATCCATATTGCATATAAATACTTTGGGACCAAATTTGAGCTAAAATCTCATGTGGGGCCTTCTTATAAAATCACAACTTTGAAATTATCAAAATGCCCCACTAGGTTAAAGGATCATTTATCCCAAAAAGTAGGTAAATTTTAAGCACAATTAATCCCTTAAATTAGCCCGCAGAGTATTAGGGATATCAATAATAAAATAAAGAATTAAATAAAAAATTAAAGGAAACTTAAGATAATCCTTGATGAGAAAACATCCCACAAACTCTCCAACTCATTGGAACATCAACATGCCAATCCTGTCACTCTCTTGGCTCTCTAGGGAATTTAATCGAAGTTAGGAATTATAAGATGGAAGAGAATTAGGTTTCAAAGCAATAAATAATGCCAAGGGACTCCTCATCATGATCGCAGGGACCCCATTACGACTGTGACCCTCAATGAATTACCCCTTGCAAACGTGGTGACCAGCCTGTGATCTTGATAGAAAAAGAACTTGGGGTTTATGTACAAAGACAAGGCCATTGTGATCGGGATAGCTATTCACCTTGGCCTTCACGAATGTGGCCAAGTTCCTCACAAACATGAAGACCATTTTTGTCCTGCACCAGCAAACTTGGCATTTGCCAAGTCTCCGATCATCGAGATTCATTTCGAATCCTATGAATGAAAAAAACTATGCTACCCTGCCAAATTTGACTTTGCAGACTCAATAACACTATTTAAATTTTCATTTGGGGTTGTTCTGATGAAATATGGGTCCAACACCCAATGGTTATTTTAGCCAAAATCCTTCCAATATTCCAAAATAAGTCTGGAAGTCTTTCGACCCAAACCATAGGTCTACCTAGCATAAAATTGACATTCTGGATCTACCTAAACTGTCAAAATTGGAATACGGGGCCACTAACATAAAGTTTAGGCCCTATATTAAATTTTCAACAATGAAAACTTCAAAATAGAAAATTGGCTCTAATAGCCAAATAAACTACGCGGTAATCGAACTGTCAACTCCAACAAGTTATAAATTACTTGGGGTAGTTATGGGAAAGTTCTAAATAGTAAAATTGTGTGGAAATGCAAGAAATGGCCTAGAGGGTCATTACATTTATTTTTCTCTTGTCTATCTTCTTTGCATGCACCTACATAATCAATTAACAAAAGAGCCAAAGTTAGATGAATTTCTCGAATAATAATTAGTAAATCTAGTACCTTCATTAGGAGTAGATAGTAAAGTGACAAACAGTCATGGATAATAAATTGGATTCTAATAAACCGCTAGAACAATATAAAAGATACCCCACTTTGATATCTATATTTTAAGAGGCAATGCTGGCTTAACTTGTGTAAGTCAGATTAGTGCTT
This sequence comes from Capsicum pubescens, assembly GCA_030864215.1. NCBI lineage: Eukaryota > Viridiplantae > Streptophyta > Magnoliopsida > Solanales > Solanaceae > Capsicum > Capsicum pubescens. The sequence continues at coordinate 189,733,242 of CM061548.1, forward strand.
TGAAGCAAGGCATGAAATTTTTTTACTATTATTATGATTTTGAAAAAGAAAACTAAATATGATTGGAAAACCAATTTTTTTATCAAAATCAAATACTCAAAAAGAAATAGATTACAACAAATGAATTACTACCCTGATATGTTTCTTTACCTTTATTTGTTCTCAACCATCCATCCTATTTGTTCTCAACCAGCCATCCTATCATGATCTAATTTCTCAGGTCATGATAGAACCTACTATAAGCCACTAGTAGGTAGGCCAATCCGTAGATTGGAACAATAAGTAACAGAATAATAACAAAGGCGGAAGCAAAACTAAATAACTAAGAGAAAGAAAGCAAGAAGAAAGTAAATATATTCACATAACCTAGTGAAGTTAGTACAAGATATTCTAATACAATAGGAGTACAAGTGAAGTATAGAGTATATAAATACATATATATATGTATATGTATGTGTGTGTGTATAAGGATTTCTCTTAATACAAAATAGATATCGGTCTAACAAGAAGAGGGAGGGTTGGAATACTCTAACATCAGGAATCCTTCCTAAATCTCTAATCCAAGGATGCTTCTCATGATGCATACATCAATGGAGAGAACATGTACTACGATATGCAAGATACGGAAATTTAGTCTGAGTACCAAACACGTGGTACATAGTAGTCATTGTCCGACTAAGCTCTAAAGATAATGCAAGCATAAATAACATATGAGGCCAAAATATAACTACAAACAACTATCCAAGAAACTAAACATAATAATCCTAATGGAGCAATAAGGGTAAATCACCCAATCCTAACCGTATCCAAGAACAAAAGTGTTATACCATATATCACTAGTAAATATATAAATGAAGAGTGAAAGAAGAATATATAGTAGTAGTACAAGGACAAAGAATACATATACCATATGAATAGACAGGGAAAGAGAGGTATATATGGTAAAAACATATATATAGGTATATATATGAATAAACTCAAGATAATAACCTGACGGAGCCAACCTAACATCTCGAGGATCACAACCAAGTCAGAGAGCTAATACTAGCATACTCAAGGCCTCTAACCAATGGGTGACTAAACATGTATGACCTAACAGTAACATATTTTACTATGAAAAAGAAAGGAATCAGAAACGTATTAATAATCTCGAGTACCAGTCCATAATCATCCGTACCACGAACTAATCATAATAATTAATAATAAAGTAACTGGCTAGTCTAAATAAATTATAAAAAAATTAGGGCCCCATAAGCCTAGAAGATGAATCAAGCACTCAACAAACAACAATCATAATTATTACCTGTAAAACCGCCATAAGGTCGATATATATAAGGACTAAATAATTATATTGGTAATCAAGTGCTAAAATGTACCAAATGTATATACCTCATCCAACTTAGTAGCTCACAAAGGCAGAACCTACAACAATTATCCTTCTCCGACACTATGGGGGCTCGATATATTTGTATGCACTGCTTGTTTAAAACCAATACTTTCAATAATCATAAAAATCAATCAACTTCATCTAGTCCTGGAGAGATATAAATATAATATATGCCCAAACTTGAACCTAGACTAAAAGAGTATAAATTTATAAATCCATTGCCAAAGATCAAGTTTGGGGCTAAATCGATATAATAGCGTATAAAGGGTCAAATCTTTTTTGATCAAAGTAAATATTAGTGGCAAAGAGTAGTTTAATAATGGAATGGAATCAGCCTCAGTCTAATTTTTCAAAGTATCATATTTAGTTTCAAAAGATTATAATTCATTAAATAAGGTAGTACTAATCCCGAGGTAAAAGAATATATTTTAAGAGTGAAAAGTAGGAACAAATCCCTTTTTTAAAATATGAACGTAAAACTAGGGATTTTGTTGGGATCGTACCACTAAGTGATCATAAATGCATCTAACATAATAGTGTCCCACAACTCGGGTGACAATGGTAATCAAGGGCATAAAATCACTACAAGGCTCTAATTAGGGAAATACCATCCAAATCACTAAGTCATATGTTAAGTCCTATATTAATGAATCTGTAATGTCAATTTGTGCCTAAACAGGTCCATAAACAAGGATAGAGGATTCTAAGGACATATCAAGTATTCTTGGCTAAGGTTTAGGACATATTTCTATCCCAAATTCTCTATAAAGGATAAGTCATAATATACTAGTCATAATCCCACCCTATAGTCCCTACCTAGTAGACAATTCATACAATACAAAATCTTGTAGAGAAAAGTAGATCAAAGCCTACCTCGATGCCGAACATCAAATCTTGAATCATGCATAATTTTATCATCCTTGATCCACGATCTTGAAATAACACCGCACAATCAAAAGAGTAATTTGGATATTAATAGGAGTACAATGATACTCATATTGTTAATACAACTCTGGGCCCAAAATTAGGTCAATAATGTACCATGTACCCATTAATAGAATCCCACAATTAAATTCATCAAGAGGTCCCTCATAGGACAAGGAATATATGCTCAAAAGTTGAGCACAAATAGAGTACAAATTGGGGCTCAAATCATCCCCGTGAGATGGCTAAACTAAGAGGGGAAAATAGAATTAACCCAAGGGTTTAGGCCAAAAAATTACAAAAAAATTAGTGGAAAATGGCTACTTCAACGTCCTCTACACATCCCTAGCTTCAATCAATTAATTCCCACTTTTATCCAATCTCTAGGGTTCAACAATGGAGGAAAAAAGGTTAGGAAATAGCGTAAAATCTGAAAGGGGAAATATATACTACCCGAGGCTACTCAATATGAGGCCCCCAAACAACGATCACAAAGCTCCAGAAAATAGTTCATCGCGAATGCAAGTCACAAAATATGAAAAGAATGAACAACTGAGGAAAACCATAACGAACATCAGGAAGGAATAGAAATGGGGTTAATTGACATTTTATCACAAATGTGATAGGAGGCCCATGATCATGAAAACCAAAAACTTGACCCTTCATAAACTCGATCAACTCCCCGAAAACGCAAAAAAGAAAGGTGCCTACACCATATGTTGAACACCAATAATTTTCTGAATCCAAATAGACTCTGATCGGGTGCTCGAGTTTCATTTTGAACCCCATACGTGCAAATAAACCATACTACTATACCAATTTGACATTTTAAACTCAACAAAACCATCGAACTTTTATTAAAGATTTTTTAGATTAAATGTGGGTCCCACACCCAGTTCTATTTTTTATTAAATCCATCATATAGCCCAAAACAAGTCTGGAATCCTTGGGACCTGAACCAAGGGTCCCCTAGCCTAAAATCAATATTCAGGATCTGATGGTGTTATTTTGAATTCTAATCCAAGGACTTTTACTAAGAGTTTTGATTTGAGAACAATTTCTTAATAGCACAAGCTCCAAAATATAGAAATGAGCCTAAAACCCAAATAAACTATTCGACAAATAAACCAATAGTTTTGACAAGTCATAAATATCTTATAGACTCTATGTAAAGGCTCAAAATATCATAAATGCATAGAGATGGAGAAAATAACCTAAAGGGTCATTACAATATCCAATACTAAAAGGACTTTCATACGCAAAAGTGAATGGACAAAAAGAGCCCAAAATCTTAAAAGAATTAGGTACTGGGCTTGCATGCACAATGCACCACTCTCCGGATAACCTCTAAGAAGAAACAAAATTTTAGGGGATTTCACCAAAGGTAACCTTTTTCACAAAAATTCTTTCTTCACTTTCCAAATAGCCTAAAATATATCCTCAACAACCAACTAGCCTCTATTTGAGATAAACGCGACTGAAGCACGTAAACCCAACTATGCCATATTAACATCACACGAATATAAGCATAACCAGAAAGAAACTCAACAAAGCTAAAGGCAATCTAAGGCTTGAATTAGGAAACCAAATACAAATTCCAAATCCAGTATTCCCTTGGATTCCAAACCAATTATTTACTCCGATTTGTATAAAATATCAACTGAGTCCTATTCGCGCAATCGTAACACACTGACCTTAAAGAACTGGAGTTAATCAACCAAAGATCCATATTGGAGAACAAAAGAATAAGACAATAAGGTGCTATTTGGACACACAAATAGAGATGATCAAAGCCTGTGATCTCTAGCAAAAGCTACAACTAGTTTGAATGACCCTCGAGAGTAATAGTCGAGAATCTGAAGCACAAATACCTAAAACAGAAGGATTTTCTCCTAAATATCCCACCAACTGTGGATGAAACCCTGTCAAGTACAATTTTAGCATACTCCTTCTACTGAATAGATAATCCAAAATTCTAACCAAAACTAGGATTAAAGATCAAGAATAGTAGAAACCAATACTATGTTCCAATAGAATATCCCTTGAGCGTTTATCAAAGTCAAACCCTCTGAACTAAAGAAAAGTTAGCTGGTAGGAAACAAGTAAGCCTAGTCAACCTGTCAACAAATGATTTACTGAATTGAAACCCTAAAACAAAACTGTAACCAAGTCATGCAATCCATAGCTATAATCTCAATCACCAAAGTTGAACTATTCGATCCCAACTATAAAAACTGATCCCATTGATGAGTTAGTATCCATACTCCAAAATCTATCACAAATTTTAAGCCATCATCCCCAAGGGTCAACAACCACAATTGGTGCCAACAAGTATTTAATAAGGTCAAATATCCAGGTCAAGATCTCTACCAAAAGTCAACATAAAATATCCTCGAAGAACATAATTATCATGGAGCAAAACCACCAGATAAAGATACGAGTAATCAAATACATATCTAATAAGAGAGTACAAGACATCAAGGCAAGAACAAGAATTTGCTGAGACTGCAAAGAATACTAATGGTATCAAAATCTAATCAATTCAAAAAATATGATTATAGCCTGAATTTGGTCAGCCTAATACTCAGTCCACGACCATGAATACCTATAAGTACATATTACCAATAAGAAGCATTCCATGAAGTCATATTAGGTCAAACAAATGTTGAGAGGAGAATTTCAGAATTCACCCATGAAAAACAACCTCAACTTAATATATCCATGAGTCATATCATAGAATGAATGGATCACCCATCTTAACAATCACCAATATCAAGACCATTACCAGGCAATGAACTCACTATATCTGAAGGGCAAACCTTAAACTGATGAATACCTGGAATAGGCCATAGAAATAAGCCATCAATTCTAGAACCACAATAAAGCTATGTAAGGCCAAACCTACCTCCACTTTTATAATTCACTCACTAATCGATCTTTTCTCACTAACAGAAAGGAAGACCAACCAACTAAGTTTCTAAGATAAACAGATAAGAATTGCAAAAAGGGCAACACTAACTAGATGATACTAATCTAGCCGTCTGTCAAGTGGGAATTAATAATAATAAAAATAATAACAAACACAATAATAACATAATGTGTGAAAGGCATAAAAATTTAAGAGAAATATAATCAATACCACTCTAAGGTCACAACAAGGACAATATGACAAAGGAAAGGAACTCTAACAAAAATGATACACCATAAGAATATCATAATACCAATCCACTGCTAAAAGAAATCATCTATGAGGGTAGACATATAAGCATAAAAATCTACACAAAGGCTACAACAACCAATATAGTAACATCAAATGATGGGTATAAAAATCCCAACTCAACTAAATTAGGAAGTAAAAGATAATAAAATGAATCACACCTATATCGAAGGATTCTGAAGTCATAACCTTACCGTGCTCGAAGGAGTACAAATTCGAGCATGTCCAATCTAGGTTGAGCATCTGAATCACCAACTGAGGCACTAAGTGCACTACCTCTAATCGAAGATGCTATAACATTATGAGACCTATCTAGATGAACTGAATCACTAGTTATTCTATGTTGAGGACACTCTCTGGACCAGTGATAGGTCTCTTTGCAATCATAACATACCCACAAAGATCCAACCTATAGAGAAACATAATTTATTCCCAACGGATGCTTGGGACACTATTTACTGGAATGATCATCCTCCCAAGAATCATAACATGCCTTAGGATATCTAGGCTAGTGAGGAATATGTGTTGTCTCTGCCTGAACAAGCAAATCATGCTTGGGGCACTCTCTAGACCAATGACCAACCTTTTCATGATAAAAACATGCCCCTAGGACTCTAAGATATATTATACCTGCTGATCAAAAATGGTTGTCGCAGCCTGAAGACCGAGACTGAATTACCCATATTGCTTGACCAAAACTCTATTCAATGTGACCACCACAATTTACTAAGATCTACCCATAAGTCGAGGTGCTACCTATGCGGGCCTAATAGGTGGAAAGTGATGCTAACCTCTATTTGGCGGATCCTTACCCCCGATATTATACAAAAAATATTGTAATGATGATATTGCATCTTACTGCCACCTTTATATGCCTCAATATATGCCCTCTCTATAGTCCTGGCATGACTAATAACCTGAGGGAAAGATGACCCAACTACTATCAAATACTTTGACACCAACTTATGTCTGAAAGATATAGTTAGGAGTATATTTGTCCCACTCGAGAAACCCAATCACATACTTTAAAATAGATAGCAAACCCTATTGAACAAAACTCTAGTTTGAGAACCACTCTATGTACCACACATCACCTCTAGCTGAGTTATATCAACTAAAATACTCGAATCCCTAGCACTGGATCCTAAAGAATTAAGGTCATCACAAACTCTACCTCAGCCTAGGATAGCCCCAAATTCTATGTTGATATTGAAGATCTTCAACATAAATCTCTAACTCCCTAACATGACACTGAGATAAAGTAATGGAAACATATGCAAAAGTCCCGTTCACATCTATTGATGATCTTGTATCATCCATCTAGGAAAGAATGGAGTCAAAGAAAGTACTAGAGGTTCATGGAAATATAGAAACACGATAAGAAGTCAAGAATAGAATTTCCTAGGAATGTATTTATCCTTCTAAAGATATGATATAGACGTCTTCATACTGATTTGTAGGATTCTACTAGAAACTTAGCTCTTGTACAAATACATCGATAAATCTAACTCTGATACCAATTTATTACAACTTGATTTCTCAGGTTATAATGGAACCTATTATGACCCATCAATACTTAAGGTAACCAATAGTATGAAATAAGTAATGCACACATAAGAAAGGTAAAAGAAGAACTAAATAACAAGGAGAAGAAAGTAAGAATAAAGTAAATATATTACCAAAACCTAGTGAAGTAAGTACATGATCCTCTAATACAACAAGAGTACAAGTGAAGTACAGAATAAATAAATATATAGAGAGAGATTTTTTGAAAAACAAAATAGAGATCAGTCTAACAATAAGAGGGAGAGTAGGAATACTCCAAACATCAGGAATTCACCCCAAATCTCTGATCCATGGATGATACCACGATGCACACATCAATGGTGAGAACTTGTATTATGATCTGCAGGCTACATAAGTATTGTATAAGTAACAAACACACTATACTAAGTAGCCATCGACCGACTGATCTCAAAAGATAATCCAAGCATAAATTATATAGAAGAAAGAACTATAATTGTAATAATTATCCAAGAAACTATACATAATAATACTAATAGAGAAATATGGGTAAACTATCCTATCTAAATAGTATCCATGAACTAAGAACAATACAGTATATCAATAGCCAATATACAAATGAAGATTGAAAGGAGAATACATAGTAGTAATATAAGGCCAAAGAATACGTATACCATATGAATATACATATATATAGAGTCAACTATGGGAGATAATACTAGCATACTAAAGGCCTCTAACCAAAGGTTGACTAAACATGTGATGGCCTAACATTAACATATTTTACTATAATAAAGAAAATAAATCAAAAATGAACCAAAAATATCGAGTATCATTCCATAATCATCCTACCATGAACAAACCGTAATAACCAATAATAAAGTAACCAATTTGTCAAAAAAAAAATAACCTAATCGAGCTACCATAAACATGGAAGGTAAAAACAAGAACTCAACAAATAACAATCATAGCTTATACCCATGCAACCCCTCATAAGGCTTATAGATATAAGAACCAAATAATTATCCTAGTGATAGGTTTTGTATATTAATAAATAAATGAAAGTGTAATCTATTGCCATCAACCAATTAAGTTCCATAACATACCTACTATATATAGATCCTCCAGCTCGGTAGCTAACAATGGTAGGACCTATAGTGATTATTCTATTTTAATATTGTGGCTCACAAATGAAGGGACCCATAGGAGATTGGGGAAATTTGTATACACTACTTGAACCTAAACTAGGAATTCTAATAGCCATCATAATCGATCCGCTCTATTCAGTTCTGGAGAGATATAACTATAATATGTGCTCAAACTCAAATCATGAATAAAAGAACACAAATCAACAAATCTATTGCCCAAGATCAAGTTTGAGACTAAATCAACATAATAGAGTAGAAAGGGTCAAATCTTCTTTGACCAAATTAAATAGTAGTGGTAAAAGAGTGGTTTAATAATGGACCAGAATCAATATCGTTCTAATTTTCCTAAGTATCATATTTAGTTTTAAAAGATCCTAATTTATTAAATAAGGTGGTATGATTTTCGTTGTAAAAGAATTTATTTCAAACATGAAAAGTGAGAATGAATATCCTATTAAAAAATAGTAAAATTAGGGATTTGGTTGGGATCGTGCCACTAAGTGATCATAAAAGCGCCTAAAAGTATGCATTCCATCATTAATATCCAAACAATACAACTAAAAGTGCCTAAGCATCCATAATCTAGAATCATGACCGTTTAATGATAAAGTACTCTCCTAGAGCCCAACTGATATTATAACTATGGTCTCGGGACCAACAATATATAACTAACATAATAAAGTCCCATAACTCGGAAGACTATGATAATCAAGGGCATTAAATCACTACAAGGATCTAATTGGCAAATACAGCCCATGTCACTAATTTATATATTAACTCCTATATTAAAGGATCTATAATCTCAATCTATTCCTAATTAAGTCCATAAACAAGGATAATAGGATTCTAAGGCAATAACAAGTATTCTAGGCTAATTTTGGGGTCACATTTCTATTTTAAATTTTCTAAATCGATTAAGTCATGATATACTAGTCATAATACCATCCTATAGTCCTTACCTAGAATACAATACTTACAATGCACAATCTTGTAGAGAAAATTATACCAAAGCCTACCTCGATGTCGAACCACAAATATTGAATTGTCTATAATTTTCTTATCCTTTCTCTACGATCTAACATATTGAGTTAATTATAAGCTCACATATACATGTATTGAATGGATTATTATCTTCAAACTGATTTGGTTTTAAACATTACATCCTCTTTTCGTACGTACACATTCATGAGATATTGGTATCATTGAGAAGAATTAATACGAATGAGAAATGAGACACTTTTATGAAAAATCCTTGATCTGTGAACAATATCCAGAGAGGTGATTGACACACTTTATAACAACTTTGATCTTTAAATACTAGACATAGAGGAAATTTTATTTTTGAGGTAGTATATGGGTTGCAAACCCCCTATGGGTCTTATCTTAGGAGTGTTGAGGCTCAGTAGGTACAAGCAAAAAGCCATGTGATGACTTTCAATCATTCATCATGATCCCATCTTCAGTGCATTGCATTTCATTGCATATGTATTTTATGTTTTTAATGTACTTGAAATTTATTTAGTTTTCTATATGAATTTAGTGTGCATCAATATTTATTTATTCCTGATATATGTACATTAGAATTGTTAATGGAGAGAGTGTGAGCTACTATTAGGGAACTTTTATATTTGCAGGTTACGTGCTCATAGTATTTTTTATTATATTATTATCTATTTTATTTAGTCATCCTATGACACCTGCTAATTATAAGTGAACCGTACACAACCTACTATGCTTTTTAGTGTAGATCCTAGATTGAGTACGAGTTTTCATATCTCATTTATTCTATTTAGAGCTTATATTCGAGGTACTGGTGATATCTAAGTTAAGGTTAGGCTCTATATCTCTTCTTGTCTTTATTGTCTTTATTCTTTTTTGGAGAGAGACTATGTATTTTCAGTATTTAGATGTGTTTTTTGCACACTTCTTCCTAGGGTTTATGGTATTTTGTTCATACTTCTACTATATATACATTTATGTGTTGACCTGACTTCATTCTACAAGTCTCGTTATCTCACTTTATTTATATTTTTGACTTTTTTTTTATTTTAAGTAAAATAACTTGCTTATCAAGGCTGGAACTTGAGAAGTGTCATGACCTCATATTTAGGATTGTGACAAATTGGCATCAGAGCGTTAGGTTAACCATTCTCATAAGTGTAAAAGAAGGATATCTAGTAGAGTCTCGCAGATCGATATGTTGATGCCCATCTGTATCTTTGAAAGTCTATAAGTAGTCTTTAGGAAAAGCTTTTCTAATTTATTTCCTTTTGGTATGGTTTATTCATACCTAAAATTCTAAAGTTGTATTCCTTTTATTTTGGCACAAATAGTGAGGAATAGGTCTATAGATTCTAGGGAACCTTATCTAGCACCTGATGTAAGAGCCCTGTCAGTGGGTGAGGAAGGAGTTAAGGTCAGCCCAGAGGTAGAGGATGAGCAGAAGGAGCTACCCCAGCCAGAGGACATGATAAAGAGGCCTCACCCAAGCCTGAGGTTGAGTATGTTGAGGATGATTAACAGATAGGGGGTGTCAGGTCAGCTCAGGTACCATAGAGTTTAGTTGATGCCCTAGTTCTACATGATTTGGTGATTCATAGTTTGAGTCATTTAGATAGTATTCCTTTAAGTGTATCGGGTATTCCTTACACTTTGAGTGGTGTTCAGCCATTAGTACCAGTTTCTGCTTATGGCCTTCCTACTTTAGGGGTACAACCATTTTTTATGGTACCCCACGTGTGGATTCACTAACAAGTACCACTCTAGGGCCATAAGAAGGCCAATATTCCAAGGTAAATGAGCCTCAAACCCAAGTGCTACACCTAAAAGGAAACACCAATACAGATCCACTACTTAAAGAAATCATCTACCGGGGTAGTCACATAATCTTGAACTCTACACCAAGGCACATAATAATCAATGTAAACCTACAAAGGCACATGATCATTGATGGGTACGAAAACCCTAATACACTCAAATAAAAAGGTAAAGACAGGAAATAAAAGGCATGCCTATCAAGGTGAAATCTAAAGTCTCATAGTTGATGTTCTATAGGAGAACAAATATAAGTGGGTCCCAACTCATGAGCATCTGAATCCCTAACTAAGACACTAAGTGCACTACCTCTAACCAAAGGTTCTAAAACATCATAAGATTGCTCTGGATGAGTTAAAACACTAATAACCCCACATTAGGGACACTCTTTGGACTAATGATCGATCTCTCTGCAGTCATAGAAAACTCCTATGCTCTAACCTAGCCAAAAACCTGAGATGACCCCAACTAGCTGACCAACTAACGTTGAATACACTTCTTACATGAATGGTCATCCTCTCCATAATCATAACATAACTTAGGATCTCTAGGCTGGTGAGGAATATATGTTGGCCCTGTCTGAACAACAAACTCATATTTGGGTTACTCTCTAGACCAATGACCAATCTCATAACAACCAAAGCAAGCTCCTAGAATACTTTGAGGTACTGCATCTACTAATCTAAAGCATCTACTGTGGCCTAAAGATCCATACCTAATAATCTGCAAGGTCCGATAAGAACTTTACCTTTTATGGCTTTTATGACTAATTTAAGGGTCAGTTATAGTTTGAAATTCTAGTTATATGGAATTGATAGGTTGGAAGTGGGGTTGAACCTCACCGAATGGATACCTAATCCCAGATGGAATACCAATAGCATTTTACTAATTATATGGCCTCTTACCACCACTTCCATAAGTCTCAATATATGACCTCTCTGTGGCCCTCATGTGGTCAACAACCTGAGGGATAGAAGATCCAGCTGCTATTAAATACTCTGGATCCAAATGAATTTCCAAAGCTAATCCTCTAATGAATCCATGAACCATATCATGCTTTACCAGATATAGAATAGGAATATGCCTATCCCACTAGATTAAATCAACATAATATAATAGAAAGGGTTGGAATCTCTCTTTGTGGAAGTAAATGATAGTGGAAAAAGAGTGGATAAATCATGCACTAGAGTCAACCTCTATCAAATTTCCAAAACCTCATAAATCATCATTAAGATGGTATAATTTCTATTTTAAATGAATCCATTTAAAAATGAAAAGTGGGAATAAATCTCTTTTTAGAAAATAATAGGAAAATCATGGTTTCATTGGAATAGTACCACTAAGTGAGCATGAATGTACCATAATCTATTCATGTCATCACCAGTATCCAAATAACACAATGTTAATAATGTAAGGGTCTGCAGACTAAAACCATGTCCTTTATAAGGATAAAATACTAACCTAGAGTCCAACAAGGTATGTAACCACAACCTCAGGACCAACAATATAACTAGCATAAAGGTATACTATAATCTCAGGAAAACCATGCACCAATCAGCTAATTCAAGTAAAATAAGTTACACCAAGGGGTCCTTAGCATCAACTATGATCAACATGCTAGTAACCTAGAGTGATAGGATCTGATAAATATAACGAGTATTTCATCTTAAGGGTCAATTCACCCTTATATACCCAAACTCCTAAATTAGGTTAAGTAATGGTATAATACCCATAGTCATATCCTATCATCCTTACATAGCATGTAATATATATCATACACTATCTTATGAATAAGAGTATACCAAAGCCTACCTCAATGCTGAATCGCAAATCATTAAATGATCCAAAAATCGTCTGTCTTTGATCCATGATCCCAAAATATTGCCATGCCACCAAAATAGTAATACACACATCACTAGGAGTAAAATAAGATCCATATTTATATATAAAGGGTCACTACAGAATTTGGGTTAAGAACGAGTCTTTGGAGCATACAAATAGAATCTAAAATTGAATCCATCATGAGGTCTCTTGAAGAAAAAGGAATGCATGATAAAATTTGAGCACAAATGATTCATAAATTGAGGGCCAAATCAGCCCCTTAGGTCCAAGGAACTAAGGACCTAATTTCTATTAATTTACAATGAAATAGTATGAAAATTGATGGGGAATATAATAGGAAATAACCAAGAAGTGTTAGTTTAACATACCTTATATTTGATGGATGATTCCCGACTCTTTGCCTCTCTTTAAGCTCCCAAAATAGTGTAAAATGGTGGAGAAAATAAGAGGAAATCATATCAATAAAAGAGATCTAACAATCTCCAATTGCCTATAAAGTAACCACTTGTCCACCTAAGCAAATAACGCTTAAGTGACACAAGTATGCTAAAGCAGTCATGGACCTAGGACACGAACATCACTAAAGTGACCTCTTGACTGCTAAAGTGATGTTCTCTTAAGCGGTCCTTGACCATTAAATCAAACCTCAACCAAATGGCTAAGGTCATTAAAGTGGCTCATCGATGCTAAAGAGACTGCCGCTAAAGCGTATATTTAACTAGTTTAGTGGTCAAACTAGATATTAGGCACCAAATTTTTCTACGTCCAAAATGGACTTCGACTAAGTGCTTTGAATTTTTTTGGAACCCCGTGCATATAAATGAACTATGCGGACATACTAATTCAATATGCTAGAGTCAATACAACCATCAAAACTTTTATCTGAGATCGTTTTGATTAAATATTAGGCCCACACTTATAGTTTCATTTTAATAGAATCCATCTAATAGCCCAAAATGTGTCTGAAAACTTTATGACCTGAACCAAAGGACTCCCAAGTCTAAAATTAATATTTTCGAGATGATAGTGCTGTTGAAATTAATATTCACGGCGTTTACTAAGAGTTTTGGTATTAGACCAATTCTTTATCAATAAAAGCTCTAGGTTAAGAAAACAAGCTTAAAACCCAAATGAACTATTTGATAACTGATTGATAGTTCGAGTAAGTCATAAATGACCTTTAACTATTATGGAAAGGCTTGAAATGCCAAAACACACATAAATTAATAAAATAACTTGGAGGGTCATTACAATCTAATAGGAGATGTCTGTGATCACTTGATGCATGGTTCTGTATCTATTATTGAGTATGAGGCATGTTTTTATGCTTTATCTAAACATTCCACTGCCAGTATCTCTACTGAGTCAAAGAGTTTGAAATTTTTTAAGGGGTTAAAGGATCTTTATCAATTAGATACAACCCATATGGTAGTTTTGGAGGCTTCTATACAGAGTATTATAAAGCATGCTAAGTTGGTAGAGTGGATTACTTAGGTTGCATAGGAAGGTTGCAAAAAGGTGCACTAACAAGGTAATTTAGTGACTTTTCTACCAAGTTAGATATTTTGTAGGCAGAGGTTCCCGTTTCTAATAAGGTAGGATAGTTAATTCTTCTTTATATTGATCAAGTGGTAGGATTATGGTTTCTATGGCTCCAGGTAGCCAAGCGTCAGGTCATCGGAGTGGAGGTTCCATCATCAATTTTTTGGGTCAGGGTAGTTCTTCTAGTTTATATGTGCCCCTCGAGATTTATTTGGGCCGTAGAGGATGCTATTTTTTAGTAAAGGTTGGTAATTTGTCCAAGGATTATCCCTAGTATATGTTTGGTCCTGTCCAATAGGGTTTTTAACTTCAATTTTTCCCTACTTCTATATCTGTAGTTGGAGATGGTTCGCAGAGTGGAAGGGGTTATACTAGAGAATCCCGAGGTAGATCAATGGGAGATTTTTATTGTTGTCATGGGATTTCTAAATTTGAATGTAGAAATAGAAAATTTTATGCTAAAGCTGGGAGACCCAATGTAGAGGCATCTAATGCAGTTATTACAGGTATCATCATAGATTTCTACATATTTGATTTTGTGTTATTTGACTCTAGGTCAATATTCTTTTATGTTCCTACATATTTTGATTTTGGTTGGATTCTGGATAAGAGTCCCTTACTATGCCTCTTCTTGTTTCTACCCTTATAGGAAATTCTTTAGTAGTGGATCCAATGGTGATCCTCTGTACTAACCTTTACAGGGTCTGAGACTTGGGTAGTCTTAATTATCCTAGATATGGATGATTTTTAAAGTTATCTTGGGCATGGGTTGGTTACTCCCTATTATATTATTTTGGATTGTTATACTAAGACTTTGACCTTAGTAACTTAGAGTGTGCCAAGGTTAGCTTGGAAAGGTACTGGTAACTTGGGTCCAAAGAGAGTCATATCCTTTCTACATGCTTGTCATATGGAGAAAAAAGGATGTCTTTTTTATTTAGCTTATGTTCGTGATACAAGTCTTAGCTCACTACCTTCTTTGGATTTTATTCAGATTAACAGTGAGTTCGTAGACGTGTTTCCTATGGATTTGCCTGGTATGCCTCTATATCATGATATTTATTTTCCTATTAATGTGGAGCTAGGTACCAATCCTGTTTTCATTTTTCCTTATAGGATGGCCCAGGTAAGTTAAAGAAACTGAAAGAGTAGTTATAGGATTTATTAAGTAAGGGGTTAATTATACCTAGTGTATCTCCTGGGATGCTATTGTCTTATTTGTGAAGAAGGATGGTATGATGCGTATGTGTATTGACTATCGATAATTGAACAAGTGATGATTAAGAATAAGTATCCTCTTCCTACATTGATGATCTATTTAACCAACTTTAGAGTGTTTGGTGTTTTCCAATATTGACTTAGGGTATGGGTACCATCAGTTGAAGATTAGAGCTTTAAATGCCCTAAAAATAACTTTTTGGACTTGATACGGTCATTATAAGTGTTTGGTCATGTCTTTTGAGTTGACCAATGCCCTAACAACATTCATACAATTGATGAACTGGGTATTTTGGCCATATCTAAACTACTTTATGATTTTATTTATAGATGATATCTTGGTTTATTCCAAGAATAAGGGTAACCATGTAAGACACTTAAGGTCTATACTTCAGTGATTACAAGATGAGAAGTTATATTCTTAGTTCTCTAACAATGAGTTTTGGATGGATTCTATTTTTTATGCCATGTGGTAACTAAGGATTACATTATGGTTGATCTGGACAAGATAACAATAATTTATGATTAGGATAGACCTATTTCTCCTACAAAAATTCAAAGAATTATTTATTTAACAGGGTATATTAATATTTCATAGAGGGTTTCTCAACTATTGCTGCTCTTTTGACCAAGTTGACTCACAAGTAGGTTACCTTTCAGTGGTCGAATGCTTGTGAAGCAAACTTCTAAAATCTCAACGAGCTGTTGACTTTTGAACCTATCTTGAACCATCCTATGGAGGTCATGTGTTTTACCATATTTTGTGATGCTTCTGATGTTTGTTTGGATGTATTGTTGATGTAAGAGGGTAAGGTGATTGCTCATTCCTCATATAAGTTGAAGCCTCAAGAGAAAAATTACCCTATACATGATTTGGAGTTTTCCACCATGATGTTTATGTTGAAGTTGTGGCAACATTACTTGTATGGAGTCCCTTGCATGATTTTCTCAAATCATTATATCTTTCAGTACTTCTTCAATCAGTGAGATCTTAATATAAGACAATGGCATTGACTCAAGTAGCTTAAGTACTATGATCTCACTATTCTTTATTACACGGGTAAAACTGATGTGATTACGGAAGCCTTGAGTTTAAAGTGGACTAGTATAGGGAGGCTAGATCATCTCTTAGATCATGAGCGACCTTTGGCCTTGGAGGTCCATTTTTTAGCTAACTAATTGGTTAGGCTTGACATTCGGACACCTGGGTATGTATTAGCCCTTGTTGATGCTAGATGTTCCTTAAGGGGGAAGATTTGAGCTTACTAGTTTGATGATGATAGCTTGAGGATAGCTTGAGATAAGGTGTTGAGTGGTGAGGCTAATGATACATCTCTTGATTCTGATGGGGTATTGACGATTAGTGGCTGAGTTTCTATGCTGAAGGTTGGTGAATGGGTAAGGTTGATTTTAGAGGAAGCTCATTGTTCCAAATACTCCATTCATGCTTGAATAGCCAAGATGTACTATTGTCTTAGGAAGCATTACTGGTGGAGTGTCATGAAGAAGAATGTAGCATACTTTGTGGGTTGTTATTCGTTTTATCGTTAGGTAAAGGCCAAGTCTCTGAGACCTGCCGGTTTTCTTTAGAGACTACCTATTCCTCAGTGGAAGTAGGAGAAATTACTATGGATTTTGTGAGTGGATTGCCTATTAATTCTTGTGGTTCTGACAACATTTGGGTCATCATAGATTGATTGACAAAATTAGATAATTTTATCCCTATTCCTATAGAATCATGAGATTAGCTTGTACCTATGTTCGTGAGATAGTTTATCTCCATAAGGTAGCCGTGTCTATTATTTCAAATATAGCCCAGTGTTCATTTCTAACTTTTGTAGGACATTTCAGGAAGAGTTAGGTACTCATGATAACCTTCGCATAACTTTTTACCCCTAGATCGATGGACAGTCAGAGTGGTCTATTAGGATTTTATAAGATATACTCTACACATATGTTATAGAGTTTAAAGGTTAGTGGGAGTAGCATTTAGCCTTAGAAAAGTTTTCTTACAATAATATCTACCATTTGAGTATTGAGATGGAACTATTTAAGGTACTATATAGTAGGTATTACTGATATCCGATTGGTTGGTTTGAGACTTTCAAAGTTAAGTCCCGAGGTACCGAAATGCTTTGTGAGTCATTGGATTTAGTTTGGATGCTTCTGGATAATCTTTGTATAGACCGGAGTAGACAGAAGAGTTATTCAGACCACAGGTTTCATCCTTTAAGTTTGAGATTGGTGATCAAGTTTTCCTCCGAGTATCACCCATAAAGGGCGTTATGAGATTTGGGAAACGGTAAAGCTTAGCCCTAGGTATATTGGTCCATTGAGATACTTCAGAGAGTTAGGGAGGTTGTTTATAAACTGGCCTTGACGCCAAACTTTTTAGTCAGTCATCCAGTCTTTCATATATCTTCAATGACTCTATATGCTGAATGAGTCTCACATACTTTATTTGGATTCAGTTTAGTTAGATGAAATGTTGACATTTGTAGAGGAGTTATATCCCTTTTAGCTAGGGGTGTTAAACAATTTTTCTTTAGAGTGATTCTTGTGGTTAAGGTCCAGTAGAGATACCCTCCCATCAATGAGGCTACTTGGGAGGTTGAGTCTCTTTATTGATAAGGTACTTCTTTTGTCTTTTAGTTCGAGGAAGAACTAGTGTTCTAGTAGTGGATATTGAAATGAACTATTATGTGAAACCTTCTATTTTTGAGTGTTTTCACCAATTCGCCCTTCCCCATAGTTGTGAAATGTTGATTATGAGATGTGAGCATGATTTTCACCATCCCCGATGTATTCAAGAGTGGTTTGGAAGAGTTTGAGACTTTTAAAAGCTTTAAAAGACATCAATTTGACATTGGTCAACATTTCATGTTTTGAGTGTCAAATGGTGATTTGGATAGTTTCATTAGATCTAAAAATTTGAATTTGAGTTAGTAGCGGGGTTGGTTTGGGTTCAAAACTTGTATTTTGCATTTTAATCATCCGTTTGAAAACTAGTGAAATTTGCCTTAAAGGGTTTTTGTGTACCAATTTGCTTAAAATAATTATTTTCAAATTTCTAACATTTCCATCGAGTCCAAAACATCTAAAATAGTTTAGTAACATATTTGGTTTGTTTTTGTGGGGTCCCAAACAAATTTGCAGATCAGTTCAGATACATTTCAACTTGCCAAAACTCAACATTTTGCTGATATTTGAAGTTGGTACTTCACTTTCTTCATGAAAACGGGCCTCTAGTTGTGACGTAGAGAAGGATATATACTTTCATAAAAAACTCAAAGAGGTAGGTCGTTAACGTGAAGGGTTATTTATCTAGGTCGGGTTATTCTTCCTTTTTTAGGAACTCAAGTGGCTGTTGCGAATCTAAAAGTTCAAAATATTGGCCTTCATGAATGTGAAGCCCTTGTTGCAAATGTGAGGTACAATTCATGAGGTACTATTCATAGAACAGTATAAATACTTCTTTTTTTTAATTCCACCAATTTTGGACCTTAGAGTTTCAGAAATAGATGATTTTTTGGGGTTATGTCACCACTCTTTCTTATAATTCATCTTCCACTATTTCCTAATGATTATATCTTCATAAATACCTTTTAATCTTGATTTAAAAAAAAGGTTTTTGGGGTTTTTCCAATAAACCTTTAAAGTAGTTTTTTCTTTGATTTGAGTCTCATTTTTAACTCGTTTCACTTGGGTTTTCAACTGTGCACTCCTATTATCTTGGGGAACATGTTTTTGAATAAATTTTTGATTTATCTCTTTTCATTTTTGAACTCATTTTGAATCCATTTTAAATATATTTGATATGGATATCATTAGCTTTCTTTTAATGCATATATGTTATATTTGTATGTTTTAGTTGATCCTAAGTCCATTCAAAAGGGGAAGGGTCCGTGTTGAAGATTTTAGGCTCGGATTTCGTCACTTTGAGGTAGGTTATGGCTCAACTTTCTTCAGAATAGGATTGGTACTTAATAAATGAGTAGAACATGCTATGGGTTGAGATTATTAGCCATGAGAGTTGTAGTTTGAGATTATTTAAAGTTGTGTGCTCGAGAGGGGAGGGGTCTTATATGCTTATTGTTATTGAATAGAATTATCTTATATTATGTTTTTCCCCTTCACAAGATTTATTTGATAAAATTGACCTTATTTGTTCATTAATTATCATTAAAATTAATGTGATAATCATGCGGGGGTTTGAATATTATTATAAGCTCTATTTAGTATTGTTTGCCTTTATCATTATAGAAATGCCCAAACTAGGTTTGATATGAGATTAATGATTTCCTACATGACTATAATTCTGGTGCTCCCAAATGAGAACTGATATCATAAATTATTGACATATTGAGTTGATTCTACGCTCATGTATACATGTATTGAGTAGATTATTATCTTTATACTAATTTGGTTGTGAGCATTACATCCCTATTTCATGCATACACATTCATGAGATATTGGTACAACTTAGAAGCATTGATTTGAAAGAGAAATGAGATACTTTTATAAAAATTCTTGATTCATGAACAATAGCTAGGAAGGTGATTGAAACACTTTACAAAACCCTTGATCTGTGAACACTACATAGAGAAGGAAGTTGAGATTTAAGGTAGTATACGAGTTGCGAACCCCACATGGATCCTATATTGGGAGCACAGAGGCTTGGTTGGTATATACATGTCACAATCCAAAAATGAGATCATGATGGCACTTATCACGACCCATCCTCGATAAGTAAGCCAATCACCTAAAATGAAATAAAATTCTCAACAAGTAACACTAATAATAAGATGAGACTTCTACAATAAAGTCAGACCAATATAAAAATAAACAAGCAAAAGTTTGAAATAAATAACATAAAATCACCAAAATCTTATTTCATAAGTCCAGAGAATATAATATATCAGTTGATTAATGGAAATATGCAATGTTTGTCTCTGTGAACTAGTAAAGACAAAATAAACATAAAAAGAGGTCTGAAAGTCAACTCTGGTCCCTAGACAAACCCAGAACCTAGATCACAGTCTCTAAGAAACATGATTAACCACCATGAGTCATACTGAAACTAAGATCTAAATTGTATAGTAGGGGTGAGTATGGTCCACTTGTACTCGATAGGTATCATAGGACAACTAAGCAAAGTGGAAAATTAGATAAGTAAAGAAAACTATGAGCATATCACCAACAAACTAAAAAGTACCAAATGGCAGCTCACACACACTTCTTATATATAAAAATATAAAGAAAACAACAACAAAAACATACACGAAGGATACATGAAAGCTAATTACAATAAAGAGAAACTAAAGAATCATGAAAGATGTGTAAGCAATGCAATGCAATTATGATGGAATGAATGGTGAAAGTTATTGCATGACTTTCTGTATACACCTATCGAGCTCATATCTCCCATAATAAAACCTATGGAGGGTTCGCAACCCATATACTATAACACAAATCTCAAATCCCAATCCACCTCTCTGGCTTGTGTTCACAGAGGGATTCTATAAAAATATTTTATTTTGTTTCAAAACGAGGTTCCTCAATAGTATTGTTACCTCATGAATGTATATGTAAGAGATGTGGATGTAATGCTAACAATCAAAGTAGTATGAATATATCCAATCCATTCAATACATATATAAGAAAGACCATAAACCAACTCAATATGTCTACAATTCATGATTGTCAACTCTAATTAGGCACCATAAAAAAAATGTGCATATAAGATATCATTAATATCATATCAACCCTAACTTATACATTTCTATCATGTTAAAGGAAAATAATACTCAATAATATCTATATAAAGTCTAATCAAGTGGCCCCAAAAATTTCTCTCTCTAAAAATTCTCTCTTTTGGTAGTTACAGTTTAGTAGTTCCCACCTTTTATAGCGAGTACCATGGCTTCTCAGCCATCGGCGGAGCTTCTCCGACCACTGAACTTTCCCTCATAAGAACGTTATACATGTATATGGTCCCATAGAAATCTTTAGCCACTCATGTGATGCACAACTCCCAGGCTGTACTCCAATCGTATGGCTTTCAGGTCGATTCTTAGAAGAGCAATTATGATGGGTGTAGGAGCTCAATCAAAAATATAGGGCAAGCTGGGGGAGGTGACAATGGAATTTCCACCGGCTACCTATCTGAAGCATAATCAACCGGAGCTAATATCAACAGAGAAAATACATACAATTCCAGATCAATTGCAATCTGTTCCAAACTACTCAGTGTCTAACCATGGAGGTAAGCTTCTTGTTACTCAATCATCTAGTGAGATAACTACTATGGTGCAAACCCTGGTATCGCCTAACAAAGGTAATGGTATAGATGTTCTGATGTCCATGCTGGGGAATGGAGCTCTTGTATCTATTGGGACTTAATGTACTGCTGGCGTTTGGTCCCAACCTGGTTATGGAAATGGACCCCCTATTCCTATGGTCACTCACTCCTTGGCCATGAAACTGAGAGTACAAGAGGCGATGAAAGCCAAATTTATTCACATTGATCCACCAATAATAACAACCAAAAAATTCCTTCCAGCGGTTGTGTTTAAGTCTTAAGACTTCAAAGTAAAATTAGCAAAGAGATGTCAGTTTACCTTGATTGGGAAATTTGAAAATGGTATGCCCAAAAGGAGGTGATTAGAAGACAATTTATCCTACAAACAGAATTAAAAGGGAAGGCTAACATTACTCATTTTCATTCCAATCATCTATATATTAACCTGGACAATGAGTATGATCACTCAACAGTTTGGTCTAAAGGGAAGATGTACATCCAAGGTCAGCTGATAAGACTTCAATTGTTGACCCCCACTTTTAACCCTGACGAAGAAACCCCATTGGTCCCTGTATGGGTTAGTTTTCTTGATTTTCCCTGGCATTGCTACTATATGGAGGTGGTGTCACCTCTATTATCCCCTATTGGCAAGGTCTTATTTCTAGATTTGGCAACTTACAAGAAAACTAGGGGTAGTGTGGCTAAGGTCAAGTTGCAAATTGACCTCACCAAGCCAAGACCCCAGCATATTTGGTTGGGCTATGATGAATATGAACATGGTGAATGTAGATGGAAAACCATTTTGTATGAAGAGATCCTTGAATATTGTTCTTATTACAAGCATCAAGGTCATTCTGGAAGATCTTTTGTTGTCAAAGGAAAAGATAAAGCCGCTAGGAAAAAGTTGGTTGAATATACTCAGGGAGAAAGTCTCCAGGAAGAAGCTCCAACATACCATGGGATGCAGAATCCAATTGGTACATTGCTACAACAAAGTACATATAAATTTAAGGCGACTATAAATGAATGGAAGAACCAAAAAAGAGGAGTGGAGATAACTAAAGTCTAGTATTCAAACCAAGGTCTCCAGCTAAGTATAATGGTGGACAACCAGACACTTCTGCTCCATCCACATCAAATGCTTTTATAGATCTTCAGCATGAGATTAAGAACACAATTAATTTCCCAAGAACTGATGAAAGAGATCCTAAGCCAATCATACAGCAGACAGAAGAATCTAACAATGGCAAGCATGGTGATTATCAGTGGCTGATGCAAGTGATAGGCACCTTTTACCTGATCAGATGAGCAGTACAGAGGATATTAAGTAGCCTAAAGAGGATGGAATATCTATTACAGAGGTAACAATGAGTGATAATGTGTCCCTTGCCCAACCACAAAATACAGTTATGTCTTACGAAGGAATAAATATTGGCGTGGAACATACTGTTGTACTACAAGAGGCTTCCCCGAGCTTCCATGATAAAGTAGAGCTTGAACAGGTGCAGGATCAATTCTCTGGAATGTGTCCCAAGAGTTTTCCTCAGGAACTTGATGATGAATACAAAGTGATACATTCAAAATATGATACAGATGATGGTGTCTTGGGTCAGCTGGGGAATATTGATAAAAATGGGACTGATGTATTTGATCCAGGAGATCAAGAGGAGTTTCTTAAACAGGTAAATCACATTGGTATCAAGAATGGATTATCTCCCAGGGGGTACTTAGTTAAATCAAGAAAAGGGGGAAAACACATTGTCCCCAACCCAAATGGTCATATAGCTAGACCTCTCACCAGGTCTCATTCCCATAAACCAGTACAATGATTTGTCATCTTGTTTGGAATTCAAGTAGTATATTTACCCAAGGTGTTCTGTAAAGTCTTCAACAACTCATAAATATTTACCATGTATCTTTGATTGCTATTCTAGAACCTTTCTCTAACAATGTATATCTTGAAGAAGCAAAAAGGAAACTCAAGATGGAACATGCTCTTTGTAACTCCGATGGCAAGATTTGGCTCTTCTGGTTATTGGATATGTCTTGTGATATCATTACTACTGAGGAATAATATATTACTTGCTCACTCACACACTCTGCTTTTTCCCAAAAATATCTTATGACATTTGTTTATGCCAAGTGCAGAGACACACTAAGAAGACCTTTATGGAATATGTTGGTACAACTGTCTCCTTCAACTCTACCTTGGTGTACAACTGGGGACTTCAATGTAATTACTAAAGTATTTGAAAAATTAGGGTGTATCCCTTATGACATAAGGAAAATTTCTGAATTTTTGGGGGTGATTGAGGCTCTTGGACTAACTGACTTGGGATTTCATGGTCCTAAGTTAACCTAGTCCAACTTGAGAGGTGCTTAATTTAGAATATGAAATAGAATGGATAGAGAAATGGTACCTGATGCTTGGTTGAAAGATATTCCAGTGACCCCCATCACTCACTTGTCTTCTGTGTGTTCTGATCACTGTCCCTTGCTTATGGAAATGCAAGAAAGGGTGGAGTCACATGTCAAATATTTAAAATTCTTGGATTGTTAGGTGGAGCATCCCACTTTCCTTAACACTGTGGAGAATTGTTGGCAAAAGCCTTGTGCAGGAACACCCATATGGAGATTTCAGCAGAAATTGAAAAGATTAAC
Organism: Capsicum pubescens; assembly: GCA_030864215.1. Classification (NCBI taxonomy): domain Eukaryota; kingdom Viridiplantae; phylum Streptophyta; class Magnoliopsida; order Solanales; family Solanaceae; genus Capsicum; species Capsicum pubescens. Next base: position 189,757,820 of record CM061548.1, read on the forward strand.
ATCTACTTTAAGTCAATGGTCTAAAGAGGTATTTGGTGATATCTATGCCAATGTCAAAATGTATGAAAAAATGGTCAAGCTAGCGGAGGAAAATTTGATCTTGAATGGTACTAATGAAAACAGAAAGGAATTTCACAAAACCCAAGCTGAATATATCAGACATCTCAAGGTGGAGGATGTTATCTTAAGGCAAAAATCTCAACTACACTGGTTTAAATATGGTGATTCTAATTCAATCTACTTCCATGCCTTTATGAGAGGAAGAAAGAGAAAGATGTTCATGCACAAAGTCAAGAATGGGGAGGGGGTTTGGTTCCAAGGGGATGATGACATAGCTACAGTTGCAATTACATATTTCTAAGGTATTGTTACTGGGACAGCAGAGTATGTACCTGAGAAGATTCTAGCCAATATCCCTAAATTGATTTCTGATGCACAAAATGAGAATCTTTAAGATATTCCTACATTGGAAGAAGTAAAAAGGTTGATCTTCTCTATGAGTCCTCATTCAACAGCAGGTCCAGATAGTATGAATGGTAAATTCTTTCAATCCTACTGGAACATTATTGGTATGGACCCTCTACAGGTAGTGATTGCCTTCGTTTGTGGTCATGTTATGCCAAAGTACTTTGCTAATACTTGTTTGATTCTTCTTCCTAAAGTGTCTCATCCTAGCAAATTGTCTGAATATAGAGCTATTAGCTTGAGCAACTTTACCAAAAAAATCATTTCTAAACTTATTTACCTCAGATTGGCTCTTATCCTTCCCTCCCTTATCTCAAGCAAACAATCAGGATTTATGAAAGGTAGGAACATTACTAAAAACATAATGCTTGCTTAGGAGATTATTTGTGGAATCAAGAAACCAGTAGTTGGAGAAAATATAGTTATTAAGATGGACATGGACAAGGCGTATGATAGGGTATCTTGGTCATACACTTTTCTAGAATTAAGGAAATTTGGCTTTGGTTAACTCATTATTGACATGATTTGGAGGACCTTGTCAAGCAATTAGTACTCAGTGTTAGTGAATGGTACTAGATATGATTTTTTCCACTCTATAAGGGGGTTAAAATAGAGTGACCCCCATCACCTTCTTTATTCATCTTAGGGGTTGAAGTGTTGTGAAGAACCCTGAACAACCTACACCACCACCCTCACTATAATGGTTTCCATATGGATTGGAATGGTCCTCATATTAACCATCTCAGTTTTGCAGATGATATCATCATCTTTACTATGGGAAGAAGAAAAACACACAAATTGGTGATGAAGACTTTGGCTTCTTATGAAATAGTTACTAGCCAACTAATCAACAAGAACAAGAGCCATTTCTTATTACCAGATCAAGAATTTCCCTTTACATTCTCAAGGATTAAAGAAAAAACTAGATTTCATCAAAAACACAGTCCTATTACATACCCTGGTTCTCCCATTTACATTGGAAGACAAAGAATCAGTCACTATGCTGGTTAGGTTAGCAATGTGTCTTCCAGAATTGCAGGATGGAATTATAAACTACTAAGCTATGGTGGTAGAAGTGTATTGATTAAATATGTTTTCATTCCATCCCTATTCACATCCTTTCTGCTTGCATTCCTCCAAAGACTATTATTAAGTAACTTGTGTGTTTGTTTGCGGATTTCTTTTAGGGATGGAAGGACAACAAGAAGAAATATCATTGGCCTTCTTGGAGAGAGCTTTGTTTCCCTATCACAGAAGGTAGCATTGGAGTTAGACATATTGCTGATATATGTAAGGCTCTACAGATGAAACACTGGTGGATATTCAAAAGCAGTCACACTCTTTGGGGGGATTTTTTACTAGACAAGTATTGCAAAAGAGTGAATACAGTAGATAGGAAAGGGGGTCCTGGGCAATCCCTGATATGGAAAGCTATAATGAAAACAAGAAAACAGCTAAGCAACATATTTTTGGAGGATCAGATCCAGCACATGTTACTTTTAATAGGATAACTGGTCTGGCTTGGGAGCATTAAATAACCATAGAATTGATGGTGTAAGGTCCAGTAATACCAAAATAGCTAACTTTTCAATTGATGGTGAGTGGAACATACAGCTGCTAGCTACTGTACTTCCCCCTTCTCTACTGCAGGATATCATCATAATTCAAGCCTAGTTTTAGGAAAACTCTCTTGACTTCCCATTGTGGACTAGAACTCTAAGTGGTGATTTTAGTTGTACATCTTCCTAGGGGTTGATTCTAGAGCATAGAGAAGTAACTTTGCTGCACAGTCATATCTGGCATAGGTTAATTCCCTTTAAATGTTTCTTCCTTACAAGGAGAGTATTGAGAATAAAATTACCTGCAAATGAAAGCCTGAATCAATTTGGTATAGCTCCTGTCAAGTGTGGATGCTGCTCTTTTTATGGCTGGGACAACATATCTCATACATTTTGTTGAGGGTCCCTTTGCAACTAAAATATGGAGGTATTTCTTCTCATCTACGGGCATTATTCATGTTCCTGTACCAATCAAGAACCTACTGCTGAAGTTATGGAAAAATGGACCATCTAATAGAACCCATAAGTTGGTATTGCAGGCTCTTCCTATTATCATCTATTGGAACTTGTGGAAGAGCAGGTGTGCTGTTAAATATGGAGATAAAAAACCTCAATTATCCTGAGTCAGGTTTCTAATTTACAAAGACATTTAACTTTTTCTATACAATGCATTTCCCTACATCCCCTGGACTTCTGGATGGGTTAATCTAGCAGCTTATGTGGAGAAATGCAGCCATGAGTTTAAAGTTACAACTGTGTATTAGTCTAAACCACTTTCTCCAATGGTCAAGTTGAATTCTGATGGTAGTTTTATCACCAACCCTGGAAAAATTGGAGCAGAGGGTGTGATTAGAGATCATAAGGGTGATCTCATATATGCATATGTTGCTTCTTTGGGATAAGGAACTAATAATCAGGCTGAGGTGGAAGTTGCTATATGGGGGATATCATGGTGTTTGAGTAATAATATACAACAGGTTGTGTTGGAAGTGGACTCTGAGCTCTTGATCAAATGGATCAGGAAACAAATACCAATACCATGGCACCTGCAACCCTTGGTGGCATCCTTACTACAACTCATTTCACAGCTTCAACTATATATTTGCAGACATGTGTTCAGGGAAGCTAACTTTGTAGCAGATGCCTTGTCAAAGGTTAGCCATCAACATGATCAGCCACAACACTATTTCCATAGCTGTCAGCTTCCCTCAGCAGTAGTTGGATACTTTCACCTTGATAAGCTAGGCATGCCATGCTTCAGGAGAAGGAAGATGACCAAGTTACATGAACCACCTTAGAACTAGTATACTTTTTCATAGCTATAGAGCACAATCTTTGTATTTCTCTTGCAATAGTTACACTTTATCTGTAATCACAGATTGGAGGTCAGGTTTATGCCCTCCTCTATGTATAGTTTTTGTATGATTAATGATAAGACCTGAGGGTGATGCTCGGCCCCTAAAATTCTTTAAAAAAAACACTAGCTATAATAACAATTCAAGTCCCTGCACGGGCATTATACAAAGAATAAAGACATTTGAAAGCGCAAATAAAGCCAATGGTGTAAAATAAGCCTCTACATGGGATATACACAATATTAGATATCACAAGTTAATCAACAACATAATACAAGCCTCCCCTCTGGCATACAACAATAATAATAACTCCAAAGTATAAACCCCAAAGTTACTTTCCTCAACCCACAAAGAAGTTAAGCCATAACCTACCTCGAAATGAAAAAATCCTAGCCTAAAGAGCTTCAACATGGAGCCTATCCAATTCAAATGTCCTCAAAATAAAACATTTAAAAATAGAATCTATGCATTGAAACAAAGCTAATGATACTCATATTGCCCATATTTGAGTCGGGCCTAAAATGGGTTTGAAAAATGTATTTGAAAATAAAATAGGTCAAATCAGAATTTTATTTTCGAAATATATTTCCCAAGGTTAAAGGAATCCACAGTGTAAAATTCATGCTAAAACGAGTTTAAAATGAGATCCAAATTGAAAACAAACCATTTTTAAACTTTTTCCAAAAAAAGTCCTCAAAATCCCAAATTAAAACCAAGATTAATGAATGATTTGATGATATAAATCAATAAAAAGTAATAAACTAAGGTTTTGGAACTTACTCAAGCTCAAATGGTGAAGAAAACCCTAAAAGTTACCCAAATTTGAACCTCAAAGTACAAAATGGAGAAAACACACGAAATTGAGGCTTATATATTATTCTATTAACAATGCCTCACGAATGCGGTCAACACTTCGAATTTTTGAAGGATGATGAATCAGGCCATTGTATTTATAACAGCCTCATCATGTTAGTGAGAAGAAAAATTTCCGTCTCCATATTCGCGAAGAAGGCTCTATGAACCAGATAATAGTTGTGCACCAACTAAATTTGCATAGTTTTGAACCCTTTAAATGGACCCTAACCCTTATATGATACTAAACTATTTTTGAGGTTCTGGGATCAATGGAAACGTCGAATTTAAAAAAAAAAGATTATTTTCAATAAATTATCCCTCAGAACCCTTTTTAGGAAAATGTTCAAATGAAGGGTCAAAATTCAATATAAAGATTCCGAACCCAAACCAACCCGTTACTAGTCTAATTTGACATTTTGAATCTAATGGAATTGTCCAAATACCATCTGACATGCAGAAATCAAATGTTGACCAAAGTCTACTATATGGTGTTTAAATCCTCTAAAAATGAAAAATAACCTAAATTATTTTCAATCAAATCAGGAACCGTGCCAACTATCCCCACACTCCAAAATCAATATGTAGAAACTATGAGGAATGAAAAATGGTCAAAACATATCAAAAGCAAAATTTCAAAAATTAGGTCATTACAACGTCCACCACTAAGACTCTAGTTTGTCCTCAAACTAAGAGGCAAGGAAATTCCTGAATTGGTAACTAGATTAGGTAACCAATATGCATGTCATACTTGACATCCCAAGTGGCCAGCTCAATAGGATAGTGTCTCCACTGACCTTAACCCCAAGGATATATCTAGAATGCAACTGTCTAACATCTATGGCTAAAATGGACACTAGCTTTTCTACAAAGGTCAACCTCTCATCCATATGAACCGAGTCCTAATAAATCACGTAAGACTCATTTAGAATATAGTGCCAAAGCATAAATACATGAAAAACTACATGAAATTCTGAAATTTTTTTGAGGTAAGGCTAACTTATAAAAAACCTCCCCAACTTTCCAAAGAATCCCAAAAGGAAACTTGCAACTCTTCCCCAACCATATCACGCCTTTCATGAAAAACACATAAAGGAAAACTCAATCACCAATCTCAAACATTAGGTCATGACCCAAACCAGGGCCTAGCTATGATGGGTATCTCAAGTCCACCGAGGATCAGAAACCACCCCTGTTGCCTAGTCAAATAGAACATGATACGCTACTCAACAGATGAATGTCGAACATATAAAAAGACAGGAAATAATAAGCTCAAGGATATCGAAAAGTATCAATAACCAAAACCCAATCCACAGTAATATCTATGAAGCCTCTACTAATCTGAAAACAATCTAAGTCAGGACTTGCCCCTGACCCTGACAATGACAATGGAAATGAAAATAACAATGTGAAATCTTCTTTTCTAATCTAGGGAATGGAAACCAATTGAATGATCAAGTCTTCCAAAGAATGGAAAGTCACCACTTCACTGCAAATGACCAACTCGGAGATCACCTATCACTATGCAATAAAAGTAAAAGTGCCTTTGGAACCTGCATCGCATGGGGATACAGCGTCCGGAGACGGTTAGTAGGATGAGCACTAGCATGTAACTCAGGGATAAGGATAAAGTAAGGACAATTAAAAAAATTCATTTCAACCTAATGTATATGTTCATATACATGTATATATATATATATACATACTTATATATAATGTTGGGATAAGGAATAAGGCTTAGCATGGATTTTCTTTAAAAAATCTTAACCTGGGCTTGTTACATAACCGTCAAAACAAGGCACCCACGGGATATATAGGACTATCTCTCCCCCAGCTAAAAAGGCCTCAGAGTGTGTAGCTACATGAACAAGAGAATAATCATATATACATATGCATCATGGGGGACTCAAACCTCCCAGCATATATCAAAGGTGACTTAAGGACCTACTTTTTTAGCATGGGGGACTCAAACCACCCAATCATATAATAAGAGGGACTCGAACCACCTGGTTATTTAGACCCCTACATCGGCAATCACAGTTTCCAGGATTGGTCCCTCAATACCTCCACTTTTATAGCTCGACTACACATCCCTCTTTTAAGCCTACTTAAAATACTTTACACACATTCCCATTGATTAAAACACAACACACATTGAGGCATAAACTGTTGGTATCGTCATACCAACTACACTTTTAAGGTAACATCATCATGCCATTACAACTTCCTTTAACTTGGGGAAAACAACTCCCTTTGTTCATTAATACAACATGTGGGAACACTGACTCCCTTTGTTCATTAAATCAAACCAACATGTTTCAATAACCTCTTTATATCATGCATTTGTATCAAATATAATTCATTGCAATTATACTGATACTTAAAATCACTTTCACAAAATTGGGTTGGGGGTTATTACCAATTCAATTGTCAATATTAACAAAATTTGGGAAAATCACAAACCCTTAGGTTATTCACCATGCCCATATGCTCTGCAAGTTTAAAACCATATATAAAGCATGAACAATGCATAATAAATCATAGAGTAAACAATTTAAGAAACATTCATTCCAAAACCCTCAACTCAAATCAAAACCCATGCACAAATCCACATAAAAATCATATAATTTTATGCTTTATGTAAAACAAATTTAAGGGTAGAGTCACATCCCTGGAATATCAAGAGTTTTGGAGATAATTTCCCCTTGGAAGCTCTAATTGACCAACCTCTTGAAAACCCTAATGTTCTTGCTTGAGACAATTTGGGAGAGTTTAATAAGTTATTTTGATTTGGTTTTAGAGTGATAATATACCCTAAAGGGGTTTTAATTCATGGGTTATTTTTTAGGAAAGAGGAAAATGTCCAAAATGCCCTTAGTAAAAAGACTAAAATTTATTGCCCAGTCACTACGGGTGACTTGACGACTCGTAGGGTCACCCTATGACTTGTTAAATGTAGTCATAGGCTGGACAGTACCCCATGGGCACCCACACTAGTTTGGTTACGAGTCATACCATATGATTCATTAAGGAACCTTATGACTCGTAAGGTCCTAGTCATAGTTTTAGCAGAAACTTTGGCATAAAACACTAGTTTCCCTACGATTTGGGCTATATGAATCGTAATGTGACTTAATGACTCGTAAGATACAAGTCATAGTCAGAATAAAATACTTGGGAAAAACACTAGGCACCTTACGACTTGGAGTCCTGTGACCTGTAATGACACTCTATGACTCGTTGGGTAAGTCAAAATCTAGACAATAAGAGGCATCCCTTAGCATGATTTAACACGGGATAAAACCATACTTACCTTTAACAACGATAAAAAATAAAGATTTTGAGGAAATTATAATTTTCTTTAACAAAGTCGGATGACAAGGATGTTAGGGAATCCATATATCTCAAACAAGATTATCTGGAATAGGGAATAAGAATGGGTACTTGGACTTCATGTCCTCTTCAACTTCTCAAGTAGCTTCTTCAAACCTTTTGTTTCTCCATAGAACCTTTACCGAAGCCACAACCTTAGTCCACAACCAATGGACTTGCCAATCCAAAATCTCAACTAGGACCTCCTCATATGACAAAGAGTCAAAAATACCAACACTTTCCAATGGAACCAACAAAGAAGGATCACCCACGCACTTTCTCAACGTTGAAACATGAAAAACTAGGTGAATAGAGCCCAAACAAGTAGGCAACTCTAACTTATAATCCATATTACCCACTCTTTACAAGAACAAATATGGACCCACATAATGGGGACTGAGCTTTCCTTTCTTTCTAAACAAGATCACTTTCTTCATGGGAGACACCTTCAAGAATACTAAATCGCCAACTTCAAATTTAAACTCCCTTCGCCTCACGTCTGCATAGGACTTTTGGTGACTTCGGGTGGTGTTAATCCCATCCCTAATCATCCTCACCTTCTTCATAGCCTGATGAACCAAATTATGACCGAATAATCCATCCATGCTAACCTCAAACCACCCAATAGGAGAACGACATCTCCTAATATGCAAAACCTCAAACAAAGATATCCCAATGCTAGAGTGATAACTATTATTATAAGAAAACTCGATGAGAGGCAAATGATCAACCCAGCAATCATCAAAGTCAATCACACGCGCCCAAAGCATATCCTTCAATGTCTGAATGGTCCTCTTTGCTTGTTCATCCGCTTAAAGGTGGAAAGTGGTTCTAAGGCTTACCTTAGTTCCCAAATCTCTCTGAAAAGAACACTAAAAGTAAGATGAGAACTGCGTACCGTGATCAAATATAATAGAAATAGTCGTACCATGTAACTTGATAATTTCCTGAATGAACAACTTTGTGCTTTCCTCCGCAGAGTAGTTAATCCTCACGAGTAAGAAATAAGCAGACTTATTCATCCTGTCCATGATGAACCAAATTGATTCAAACTGACTATCGACCGTGGAAGACTGGTAATGAAATACATATTAATCACCTCCCTCTTCCACACAGGAAACTTGAATCTTTGAAACAATCCACCCGGTCTCAAGTGCTCCAACTTCACCTGCTGACAAACCTTGCACTTGGCCACAAAATTGGCAATATTTCTCTTCATGTTATTCCACCAGTAGATCTCTTTTAAGTCATGGTACATGTTTATCAAACCAGGATGAACAATATACCTTGACTCATGAGCCTCAGTCAGGATTCTCTCTCTCAGCCCATCAATATCAAGAACGCATAATCTACCTTGCTACTTTAAGATACCATTTTCACCAATCTCAAAATCCATCACTTTTTGTTGATCGATATTACCCTTGATCTGCATCAAGACAGGATCCAAAACCTATTTCTCTTTTACCTCAGTACTAAGAGATGACTTTACCACCTCTTGTACAATCAAACCTCTATCCTCAGAGTCTATGAGACGAACCCTAAGATTTACCAAATGATGAATATCTTTCACCAAACCTCATTTCTCACCATCAACATGAGATAGCTCCCTATGGATAACCTGTTAAGATCATCAACAACTACGTTAGCTATTCCTTGTTGATAGTGCAGACTCATATCATAATCCTTGAGCAATTCAACCCATCTCATTTGCCTAAGATTCAACTCCTTATGGGTGAACACATACTGAAAGCTCTTATGATCATAATAAATGTCAACATGAGTTCTATACAAGTAGTAGTGCTAGATCTTCAAAGTAAACACCACAGCCTACAACTCTAAATCATGAGTCGGATAATTCCTTTTGTAAACTTTTAACTTTCTAGAAGCATACACCACCACCTTACCATATTGCATCAAAACACAACCCAATCCCACATGGAATGCATCACAATAAACTACAATGCCATCAGTAACCTAGGGTTGGGTCAAAATAGGAGCAGAAGTCAACTTGTCTTTCAACTTCTCAAAACTTCCCTTACAGGCATCAGACCATATAAACTTTACCTTTTTCTGAGTCAACTTAGTCAATGAGGCAGTAATAGCAGAGAAACATTTCTACAAATCTCCTATAATAACTGGTTAAATCGAAGAACCTCCAAATATCCATTGGAGTCATAGGTCTAGGCTATTTCTTAACCACTATAACTTTCTGTGGATCCACCATAATCCCTTCACTAGAAACAACATGACCCAAAAAAGTAACAGCATTCAAGATGAACTCACACTTTGAGAACGTAGCATATAACCGTTAATCCCTAAGGGTTTGTAATACTATGCGGAGATTATTGGCATGATACTTCTAAATCTTCAAACATACCAGAATATCATCAATGAACACAATGATGAAAAAGTCCAGAAGTTGAAGAAATACCCCGTTCATAAGATCTATGAATGTCGTCAAGCATTAGTCAAACCAAAAGATATCACCAAAAACTCAAAATGACCATACTGGGTTTGAAAAATAGTCTTAGAGATATTCACCTCCCTAATATTCAACTGATGATAACCCAACCGAAGGTAAATCTCAGAAAAGTACCTTACACCCTGCAGCTGGTCAAACAGGTCATCAATCCTAGAAAGAGATATTTATTCTTCATAGTCACTTTATTCAACTGGTGGTAGTCTATGCACATACGAAGGGACCCATCCTTCTTACTCATGAAAGGAACAGGAGCACCCCATAGGGAAACACTAGGAAAAATAAAACCTTTGTCAAGAAGATCTTTCAACTGCTTCTTAAGTTTTCTCAACTCAACTGGACCTATTCTATAAGGATGGATAGAGATAGAATGGGTATTTGATAGAAGATCAATCCTAAAATCTATCTCTCTATCGATAGGAACACAAAAAATATTATTAGGAAACACCTTGAGAAACTCAAAGACCACACATACAGATTTCAAAGAAAGATCTTTTGAATTGGAATCTTTAACTCAAACCAAAGGGAAAAGAAACCCCTAGGAAATCAATTTTCGGGCTCTAAGATAAGAGATGAACCTTTCCTTAGTCACTAGGGAACTCTCTTTCTACTCAATAATCAGCTCATTAGGAATTTGAAAATGATCTTATGGGTCTTACTATATAAATAGGCATAACAAGAGTACAACTAATTCATCCCCAAGGTCACGTCAAAGTCCAACATATCCAACTCTATCAAATCTACCAAAGTCTTTCTACTATAGATAGAAATCTCCCAACCTCGATACATCTTTCTAGACAAAATAGAGTCACCCATCGAGGAAGTTACAATAAAGGGATCACAAATATACTCAGGACCAAAACCATAATGAATAGAAATATAAGGGGTTACATAAGAAAGAGTAGACCCAAGATCAAGAAGAAAATAGACATCATAAGAAAATAGGTCTAGTGTACCAGTGATAACATCAGGAAAAGCCCTATATTTTAATGGGTGGCAGAGCATAAAGACAATTTCTACCAACACTAAAGCAAGAAATAGTGCCCTTTGGTGTCGGAGATGAACAAGTAGCAATAGAAACCATGTTATCTCTAGAAGCGACCCTCAAAGGATAATTCCACTATTTGTGACCAAGCTGACCACACTTAAAACACTTACTCCTCCCCTTAATTTACCTGCCCACAAAAATAACAAGAGTGATAAGTCGGGATCGATTGAGCTTCGCTAGCTTAAGACTGGGTAGGTACCCTATGCTCTAAATCCACTATTTCTCTAAAAAGGATGGTCACCCAGTAGCTTAGGATATGGGGCACTCACCGTAGAATAAGAACCAAAATTGCCCCTCTTATTCTTAGACTATTTTCCACCATCACTATCACTCTTCTGTTGAGCTCCACCCTAATTCAAATACCCAAACTTCTTACTCTATCCTTTTGCCATCTCTGCTTGCTTCTTTTTTTCCTTTTTGACCTATTGCATATACACCACAAGTTAAGATATATCCATATCCTTGTTCAACAAGGCAGCCTAGCTTTCCAAAATTAGATCGTGGGAATATCTCGAAGGAAATTTCCTCATACTAGACACTAGATCAGGATCATAACAGGACAACTAGTGAGACTTCAAGGAATACTCCTTAACATTCATTCTTCTTTGTTTCAAATTTATGAACTTATCGACCTTTGCCCCTTTCACTTCTTGAGGAAAGAAGCAATCTAGAAAAGCACTAGACAAGTCATCCCACATTACTGGCTTAATATTATCTCTCTTCATCTGCTTCTATTCATCATACTATTGATATGTCACATCCTTCAGCTGGTATGTAGCAAACCCCATACCCTAAGAGTCAGAAGCATGGATTACATAAAAAATATTCACCATCTCATTAATAAAATTTTGAGGATCCTTCTCAACCTTCGAACAAATAAAAGTTAGAGGACTCAACCTTATAAATTGGGCAACTCTAGTGTCCTTCAAAGATGGAGCAACAAAAGTGGCATATTCAATTTTAGAGGCCACTAGATGGATAAGCATATGGATCCACTGGAAAAACACAACATTAGACAAATCATCCTGAGGTGTTCGAGGCGGGATAGAGAGAACTGGTGGAACTCTATGAGAGCAATAAGGAGCTGGACCCCTAGACCAATTCTGAACTCCATAAGTAGGATGATCTGCATCCATATTATCCCCAAACGAGACTGAAAAGTTTTAATAAACATCATATATTCTTGGAGGCATGATCTAAAGTGCGAACAATGAAAATAGAGGGGATTTAAACTTCCTGAACTCTACAACCCAAAAATAGAACAACAAGAAAATAAAATATTTCTAAATGTCTTAGAGTTTTTCCCTTATAAGTATGGTGCGCTAAACATCCATAAAAGAGACTCTACTTGACACAACTTTGTGGATACCTAATGATGCCAAACCTAAGCTTTGATACCAACTTTTTCACAACCTAAACCAGGGCCTGGCCGTGATAGGTATCTCAAGTCCACTGAGGACCGAAGATAATCCATATTGCCTAGTCAAATAGAACATAATACACTACTCAATGTATGAATTCCAAATATATAACAAGATAGGAAATAATAATCTCAAAGATATCTAAAAGTATCAACAACCAAAAACCCAATCCACAGTAATATCCATAAAGCATCTACTAATTTGAAAATAATCTAAGTGAAACACCCTGAGTTTGACCCTTAGAAATTTCCTGGGTTTCAAACTCTATGGCCATCATACAACTCAATCTTAGTAGTCATATGATGTGGGTACGACTTAGTAGCTTAAGTCTTATGGTAATAAGTGTGTTATAGGTTATTCACTGTCCAAGTTATGATTGGACTCCATACGAGTAGTGTGGAGATAGTACGAGAAAAGTACGGCAAGTCATATGATTAATAGTTTCAAACCCGTGAGATACTGTCTATGGTAAGATTAAGGGGTACTAATCATATGATGGGGTATGAGTGAGGTACCCAAACCATACCCACCAGCGTTCATTTTTCAGCTTTTAAGCTAAGAGTATTTCTAACATCTTCTCTCTTAACTTCTTTTGACCCCATGACTTAAAACACTATTAGTAATTCATTTACCCTATTATTCTAAATCAAAAACACTTTAAAAAATCTCAAATCTCTGTCAATCTCTAAGTTCAAAAAAAGTCTATGATTTTCTTCAAAACAATCAATTAAGGCTCTAAAGGGTGATTTCTGTCCGTCTTTTTCATTATCTAAGGCATATTACTCCTCCCTCATTGTTAGTTCAAATTAAAATCATGTTTATATGTATGGTTTTAATGGTTTTATTGTTGTATTATTTGGGTTTTGAAATATGTGTTGGGGGTTTAGGTTATAAATGGTTGGATAATCTTTTCCCATGTTTTATTATGGTTTTCATGTTATAATTATGGTTTAGACTTATGGTTGCATAGGTATGGTCAATTGGTACTTGGTTAGGTTTTGGAAATCTCATGCCCTCAACATGTTTGTTGAAATTCCTATGAGAATGTTTTTATCACATAGTTTGACTATTAATGAAATCTTTGCCTTGCATAAAAGGTAATGGAACCTAAATTGGTTTAAATGGTTTAAAAATGATTGGAAAGGCCTTGGTGTCCACGGTTTTAGTTTAAATGGAAACATTGAAGTTAATTTGGTTTAATGGCTTTTGTATGGCATAAATGGATAGACTAGTATTGGTTTGATGATACCGATAATTATTGACTAATGAATAAGACTCCTTGGTAATTAGTTGATTAAGTGTTAATGGTTTTAATATTGTCTAAAAAGGGGATGTGGCAGCAAAGCCGTGGAAGGTGGAGGTCTGGGGGGACCAAAATTGGAAACTCATATTTGTCGATGTGATGTGGGTCTTGGTGACTATGGGCATGATGTCATACTTATATTTTGTGAGATGTACCAGTCATCTTAGGTTTTCCTCTTGTTCGTGCAGCTAAAATATGCCGAGGCCCTTTCAGTAAGGGGAGTGGAACCCATATAGACCATGGGTGGTTTTAGGACGGCCAAGCTACACAATCCCAAATTAAAGGTTTTAAATGCATGGTAAACCTAATTCCCTTTTCCAGCATGATAAATATATATATATACATATATATCATGCTAGAAAAGGGAATCGGGTTTAACATGCATTTAAAACCCATAATCTGGGATTGTATAACATATATTTGAATGTGATTGCATTTGGATATCTACTTGGTTTTAAATATTGTCATTATTTTATCCTTACTCCTGAGTATATGATAGCACTAACCCACCAACCCATCTTTGGGCATCATATCCTCACACAATGCAAGAACCGACCATATGAATCCTCCTACTCATTGATTGGATTCGGGGACAGTTTGTGTCAGAGTGAAGTGGTGAGCTTCCATAATTTGGAAGGTTCCATTTAATGTTATGGATTTCTCTACATACTTTTGTTATTTCTTGGACATTGGTTTTGTCTATGGTCGGGGGAATGTACCGACCGGATATTATTTTAATTTCGGATAGAGGCTTTGTGTGACCACTATGGGTATGGGCGGTATCGATATTTATATCATCCTTGGCATTGGTATTGGTATTGGTATTGGGGATGACACTGTTTGGATGTATTTAATTTATGATTGTTCCATTCTATCTTGGAAAATATATTCATAAATTAATCCGACATAAGGTATAGGGAGGTAATGGTTAGGGGTTGGGGTGGTCTCCGATCCCGGGTGGGGCTTGAGGCACCAAACATGACTAGGCCTTGGTTCAAGTAGTGTCCAATTAGTATCAGAGCCCTAGGTTTATGTTCACAGGAATCCATAAAGTCGTGTTGAGTAGAGTCTCTTTTAAGGGATGTAATGCACCACACTCATAAGGGAGAGTCTATGAGGCATTTTGGAATATTTCACTTTCTTATGTTATATTTTCAAGCTGTAGAGTTTAAGGTCCTTAATTCTCCTATAATTCTTGTTTGTTTGCTTTTCTGATAATTCCTCAACAATTTGATGCTCCCAAAAATTCCTCTGTCCAAACTGGGGACAATGTTGATGGGACACTCTCTACTCATGGAACCCATACTCTGTCTAGGAGTCCAGTTTGTGATTGTCCTTCTGGAGTTCCACTGGTTCACTCTAGTCCATCTCAGACTCCTCAGGATGATGTGACAAATGCTGAATTTTGACAGTCTATCCATATATTAGCACAGTGGGTAGCTTCTCAAGTTGAGCGTGGTGCATCTATTACTCAATCTTCTGAGGCCACAAGGGTTGGACAGTTCATGAGGTAAAGGCCACAAGGGTTGGCTCATTCATGAGGTTAAGTCCTCCAACCTTTACTAGTGTTAAGGTGGAGGAGGATACTCAAAGTTTTCTAGATAAGATGGAAAAGACCTTCCATATTATGCATAACATGAAAGTGGAGAACATGGAGTTTGCCGCTTATCATCTAAAGGACATGGCATACTAATGGTACGAAAAATGGGATCAGTCGAGGTGTGATGGTGATGTGTCATCCCTATGGGAGAATTTCTCTAATGCATTCCTAGGTTGCTTCTTTCCTCAAGAGTTGAGGGAAGAAAAGGTAGAAGAGTTTGTAAATATAAAGTGAGGTAAGATATCTTTCATGGAGTATGCCTTAAATTTTCACAAGTTATCTCCATATGCTCCAAAGATAGTTTCTAATATGGGGATAGAATGAGGAAGTTCACTTTTGGGCTATCCATAGAATTGATAGTGGAGAGTAAGGTTTCCTTGTTGATCAAGGAAAAGGATATTTACAGGTAGGTTATGTACATGTAGAAGGTGGAGGAAGAGAAGAAAAAGTAGGCTGAGATAGGAGAAAGACGGGGCAAAAAATTTAGGTTCTCGAAGTGTAATTCCCCAAAAGTACCCTCTGGATGTCACATGGTACTCAGAACTACAAATGACCCCAAGAATATCCTTGTTCATAAAACCCACATAACTTAAAGTTCTTGGCTTGGTGAAGTAAACTTGACCTTTGAGACTTTGGAGATGATCATGAGAAGAAACCCCAATCTTGTTCTTGATAATGGAATAAGAGATTTTGTGTTGTTTACCAAATGGAAAGGAGATGAAAAGTAACGCCCCTTGGGGTTAAATGTCGTGGGTTGGGAGTTATAAGGGGTAAAATACTAAAAATCCCCTTAACTTTTCAGAATTTACTCTCCAGTTCTTATGAGTTCATCATACGACTTGTATGGAAAGGTACTATTAGGCATCATAAATCATAATATGGACAGAATCAAAGAGGGTATACACTGATCAACTTACGAGCTCCACCTACGACTCATATCTTTATCATACGACACTTAGCCCCCCCAATCATATCTTGGACAACATCTCAAGGAGTCTACACTGTTGAACTTACGACTTGGATTCATACGACTCGTATGCTTCTTGAAAACTTTTAGGAGTTAAGTCTTACCCTTAACATATCGTCACCTATCATGTACTGACTTGGGTACGAGATTGATAATGCTCAACTTACACATCAATTTAAGTGAAAGAAAGTCATCATCAATATATTTACCCAACTTTGGAGTCGGGGTTGAATCCACAAGGAACAATATGAGTGGTGATCAAATTAATTCGAAATGATAGATACAATTTAAATTCAAACAAATAGTACAAAAGATAAAATGGAGGGATATGTTTAAATGCTAATGTTTCTTTTTGGATTTTTCTAGTATAAATTTGAGGCTATGAATAATTAGAGTTTTAATAATTATGTACGAATCTCGAGATTATGCATTACTAAGGGAGTGACATATGAAATTTAGTAATCAACATCAATTTAGTAAATCAAATATGGGTAGGCTTGGTTATAGATTTTGATGCTAGTCTTTTGACAAAACACCAAACTTTAACCCATTGATTCATTCGAATACCTAATACGTCTTTTCAACAATTGGTAACCACAACCTCAATCTAGGCATCCCTATTTCTAGGATGATACCCATGGCATAGTCAACCTCACAATAACCCTTACTTCTATAATAGTGAAAATTCAGCAAACTACACACATAATTTTCTATCATTGCTTTGGTCTCCATATCCCTCTTTCGAGGATGATATGGATTCCTAAACTTCACCCAAAACCCTTCTTTCAAAGATGGCCTTGAACTTTCTAGATCTTGGATCTTTCACTCATCAAACCCATGTCGGTATTTGGGCCTTTCAGCCATCAAATCCCAACCAAAATAGCATAGCAATAATAAAACCCAAAAAGATGAACTACTAAATAGATGCTAACAATAACAACCCCCACACACATAAACCCCTATTCATACATAACCCCAAGAGGGAGATTTAGCTACACAAGATAAATAAGCATAGATATACCCATAATCTCAATTGAAATGAATTTTTAAAGATTTAAGTGAATGTTACTTCAAACTTGGCTCTCCCACAATATCAACAATGGAAGTGAGAAAATCTTCCACTTAGAAAGACTCCAATGTACTCTTCACCCAAAATTTGTACAATAGTTTCTTCTCCAAAAATGGAGGCTATGAAGTCTAGATCTAAAACATAAAAATTGGGGAAGATGGAATTGTTTTATAATGCTAGGGTTTGAGTTATTTTTGTCAAATTGGGATCATCATATGCAATTACATTTTTTCCCTTGGGGTAAAATCCTCCGCTAGGCAGCGATTGTGCAGGTTTGACTGCGACCGCGGTTTACCTCCGAGACCCCGATTAATAGACCATCCTTGACTGCGGCAACCATGGTAAGCAGATCGCGATGGTGGTACCTAAGGCTCTTCTGTTTAAGGTCTTCAACTGCACTTTCTTGCTCCTTTTTTGATCATTTTGAGCTCCAATCCACATCCTTCCAACCCTTTAGCTTTATGCGTGCATGAAGTGGTCATTAGTGCATCTAATCGTAATTATATCTCATTTATTCATTCATAACAAGTTAAGGTGCACGAATAATGAGTGTTATTGAGTGGTAAACTTACCACTTATCAACACCCCCAACTAAAGCATTTTCTTGTCCTCAAGCAACATTACCTCTTATCATGAGACACAATCATTTCAGCCCAACCTTTATGCCTTAAAGATCACCATGACCTAGACTTTAATTGTAACCATAAATAACTCATTGCACATGGGCTAAGCTAACTTTGCTACACCCCTCCTTATCAAAGATTGAAATCGAGGCTACATAGGACTTCAAAGAGCGATCAAGCAACAAATACCACTACTGTAGAAGTGACTCCCTTTTTGACCCCAACTAAGTTATACTCTCTTTTCCACATTATCGGGAGGTGACAAGATCACCCACCTCATCTTTCTTTACATGTGGTCCTCACAAGAAAGAGAATTCCTCACATCAAGCTACAAAATATGTAATAAGGAATTTTAAGTGCACAAACTTTCTCACACATAAAAGAAATCTTAATGCAACAAGTGTTATACCACAGGCTTGCCCCTATTTTCAATAGCCTCTACAAAGAAAGTAAATGGTTGGAGATCTCAAAGGACTTTCTAAGTTTGTAATGTAGGTTTGGGTTAGGTTAGGATGTTGTTTAGGAACAACATGGATACTCCCTTCCTTGAACGTCAACATCACACTTTTCAATCTTTTTTTTTATTATTGGGCACTATTCTTTGTTTTCTCTATTTTCACATGCCTACAATTCGCTTTCTTTGTTCACCACCTTACTTTTATCTATTTTTCTTGAAACTTTCATTCAATTCTATTCTTTATTGGACTCTTTTTTTTTCTAAATATTTTTTTACATCACTTAGGCACCTTGGCATTCTACTAACACTTCGTGGCCTCAAACTTTCTTCCATCAACTTTACCACCCCAACTTAGGATTTTAGCCTCAAGTTGCACTTTCGCATTTAAGGAGGGTATGATTCAAAAAAGGGATAAAAAGAATGATTCACAACTTGTAATGTGTTTGCCAAAGAAAGGTCCAGAGGCTCAAAGTGGGTAACTAAGGATTGCAATTATGCATAGGAAGGTTTTTTAGGCTAGAGTGGGTTCCAAAATCACAAGAATGGCCTAACATCTCTCCAACCAAAAACAATCAACATTAACTTTGAAAGAACAATGGGACAAGTTCTCGATAACACAAGTATACAAGAGATGCATGCCAAAAGCTTAATGCACATGGCATGCAAAATTTTCCAAAGGGTTCAAATGTCCCTCCTACCAGAGAAAAAGTTGGAGTATCTAATGCTATTCATAAGTCAAAATTTGTGAAGCCACAAAAAGAGAAAAAGATTTGATACAAAGTGGCTCACGTCCATGCCCTTGATTGTTGAAAATTTTTAGACACAAGGAGTTATTTGTTTTGCAACAACACTATGCACAATTTTCTAAAGTATGGCTACAACCAAAGCCTTAGTCTCACATCTTGGTTCAAAACGGGGAAGCTAACAATATGGCTACTCAGACTTCACCAATAGTGTATAAAGTGACCCCAACTTAACAAAGTATAATGCTATAGGTACTCAGGCTTCCCTTGTATTTATGACACTAAATGCCACGGGTACTCAGAATTTCCCTGCACCTGTGCCTCAAACCCAAACAACACGCTTTACCCTTAATAATGTCGTCACTCAATCCATCATAGGGAAAAGCTAATCGTGCATCAATCAAGATTAAAATAAAAATAACATTAAATCAATTGAATGCTAAAATTAGAAGAAAAACATGATAATCCATACAACGTGGGAACCATTAGAGTACCCAAAAAGGTAGAATCTCAAAACAAAATAAAAATAATATCCAGAGTGTCATCAAAAACACCACCTAAGGACATCCAAGGAGTACAAATATAGGAACACGCACAGCCAACTAAAAAGTTAGCAGTACCCCTACAACCTAGTTAGCAAGGTAAAAGTAAAATATGCTCTCTAAATTATCTTCATCATCTCTGGTATACCCTACATCATCTATACCATCATTAGCACCAGACCCCTCAGTAGTTGCTCTATCATTATTATTATTCCTCGACGAAGGTAGTTGTTCTGTAGGCTTAAGTATCTTGAAGATGCCCTTTACTCCTCTCCACATCTTGGTGAAGAATATTTCTCTTTTCTTTTCCCTCTTCAACAATATTTCCTTCGACTCTCGGAGGTTTCTGTATGATATTGCCAAGGTCGAATATGTACTTTCCAATTTGGAAACCCTAGCATCTTGCTTCTTCATCTCTTCTTGATATATTTCATAGTCGGACTAAGACGTATATGAATGGCGAGTGGTGGAGGATTCTCCTAGACCCTGGGGCAGTCCTAGAACATGTTCCCTGATAGCTGAAATTCTGTCAAAGAATTTTGGGAACTTCACTAGGGCTTTGTCCATAGAAATACTCCATTCTAGGTGAAGCTTGGACCTTGGGAGGTTTTTGTAATATTGGTAATGGCTTTCCAGAAGTAAGGCTCCAGATTCGTCTAAGTCTCCTATTATGTTGTTGAGTACCTATATGTAGGATACTTTAGACCATTTTTAATATTTCTAAAGAAAAACATATGATAGATTAACAAGAAAAGTATATGTTTCACTATTATAGTAAATTCTGGGGTGAAAATTAGGTGTGCAGAAAGTTGGGTTTCTCCAGGTAGTTGTCCTCAGGTATGGAGATCGCAGAGCATTTACCACAATTGCGCTACTACGGCCACGGTCATCAGGACCACAGTCGCGATACCTGAGACCGCAGCCAACAATGTTGCCATTGCTCAAAATACACAAACTTAGCACCAACTTTGTCTTCCAACTAGGTGTAAAACATCATGAATGGATAAAATAATCCTAGATAGTAAGATTGCATCCCCAAACTTGAAAGAATTTATGTTGAACTCATTTGGGAAATGAATGGACACCTATTGTACACGTCAATTATAACTAGTTTAGGTTATAATATGGGTACTCAAGACTTACCCAAATAATGTGTAGACACCCTACAGCTGCTAACCACAATTATAATTATAAGTAAGCATAGTTTTGGCATTATAACACCATTCCAAGCTCATTTCTAGCTAAATGTCCTAAGCCCACAATAACAGTGAATATAAAGGAGTTTGAGACTGCATACCAGGTAACTGATGCAAAAGGTTTTAAATGAAACCTTGGATACTCTTGAGCGGCCATAAATTTTGAAGAAAGTTATGAGAAAATTTGAAAATAAGGTGCATGGGTGCAAGGCATTCGGATGGTCTTTTTAATCTGAGTTCAACGCGATCGCATTCCAAGTTACGCAATTGCAGTCACATGGTCTCCATGATCGCGAAGGAGCAGACTGCGGTCGCGGTAACTGAGACCAAACATTCGGGGTTCCTATATTTCCTGCTTAGTCTATTTTTCAAATTCACACCTCTTCTTTAAAAATTCAACCAAAATTCCCTAAGAACGAATACTTTATGGATGATGTATGCACACAAACAACAACCAAACTCAAAATCTACCCTAGCATACATAAATAAAAGGATATGGGTCACTTTCCGTAGCGTGATGGGTTGTCTCCCATCGAGCGCTTAGTTTAACGTCATAGCACGATGCTCCACTCCTTCATATTATGTGTCCACTTAGAAAATTTGAATCTCCATCCCAACTTTTGCTCAATAAGCAATGAGCGGCAGAAGGACAGAAAATTCAAACCTTCCAAGAGAAAACTTAGAAGAGGTGGTAAAATGGCAAACAAGCCACGATCTCGGCATTTTGAACACTTAAATCTGTTATCCAACTTCACATCGATCTTGAAGATTAGTTCCGTGGGTAAAAGAGTGCTCATCAATAGGCCATTCCTTATACTTTGGAAGTTGAGCATCTTGGCCTCTGATAGACGAGGCTCCATGTGCTCCTTCGGAATGACAAACTCTAAAATACAAGAGTCGAACTCCACCTCCCCAAAATCCTTCGTTTGGTCAAAATGATGGATCCTCATCACATTCTCTATGCCCAATGTTGAAAAGTGCGTTGAACGATGTCCAACACCTAACTTTGGGTTAGTTTTCTCCAAAGAATTGTCACCCGAAATGAGCTAAAGTCATCATAAGAGGTTTTCTTTGATTCTTCTCTTGACTCTAGGTTCATTTCTTTTATTTTGGCTTCTTATTCCTCGTATGAATTGGATTTTTCGGAAGCAGCTGAGGATTATTTGCTACCAAGATTATCATCATAGCTCGGTTTCCTTTATTGACAAGTCCCCTCTTAGGGGATGGGCGCGGTAATGATAGTTCCAAGATCTTCTTCTTCTCTCATTTCCCCTATCTTGACATTTTTTCACTCTAATGCCTCTTGTTGTATAGCTTGTACATTCTCCCCCATTACATCCACCCGGTCCAAAATTATTTGAAGCATTTCTCCAAGACTAGTGGATCTGGTATGTTACTCTTGCTCCTCTTCATTAGAAGACCTATCAAACTCATACGAAGAACTAGCACCTCGGTTAGTATAATGAGGGAGGGGGAACATGGACAATCACTCCAATGTCCATCTCAACCACTACATAAAGAGCACCTATACTCCCTATAGAATTGAGATGGTGAACCCATCTCTCTCAGAGGAGCATAGTTGTAATCTCTTATGAAGTATGGTTCGGCATAATATGGAAAAGGATCATCAAGATAGGACTTCCAACTACCAACTTTATATTTTTCAGAAGATGTCAAAGAGAAAAATAAAAATAAAATAATATAAAAAGCTACCTACAAAAGAAAAAATCATAAAAAAATATTTACAAGCTTGAATTCAAGCAAGTAACTAAAATTCCAAACTAACCTAATACGTTAAATTGTTCCCCAGCAATGGCGATATTTTTGATAACGCTCAACTTACACATCAATTTAAGTGCAAGGTGATCGTCGTCAATATATTTATCCAACTTTGGAGTCGGGGTAGAATCCACGAAGAACAATGTGAGTGGTGATTAAATTAATTCAAAATGATAGATACAAGTTAAATTCAAAAAAATGGTACAAAAAAGGATAAAATAGGGGGATAGGTTTTTACACTAATGTTTCTTTTTGCATTTTTCTAGTATAAATTTGGGGCTACGAATAATTAGAGTTTTAACAATTATCCATAGATTTCAAGATTATGCATTACTAAGGGAGTGACATGTGAGAGTTAGTAATCAACATGAATTTAGTAAATCAAATATGGGTAGGCTTGGTTATAGATTTTGGTGCTAGTCTTTCGACAAAACACAAAACTTTCACCCATTGATTCTTTTGAATACCTAATAGGTGTGTTCAACAATTGGTAACCACAACCTCAATCTAGGCATCTCTATATCTAGGATAATACCCATGGCATAGTCAACCTCACATTCACCCTTATGTCTAAGATAGTGAAAATTTAGCAAACTACACATAATTGTCTATCATTGCTTTGCCCTCCACGTCCTTATTTCAAGGATAATATGGATTTCTATACTTCACCCAAACCATTCTTTCGAAGATGGCCTTGAACTTTCTAGAGCTTGGATCTTTTACTCATCAAACCCATGTCAGTATTTGGGCCTTTCACCCATCAAATCCCAACCAAAATAGCATAGCAATGATAAAACACATAAACATGAACTACTAAATAGATGCTAACAATAACAACCCACATACACATAAACCCCTATTCACACATTACCCCAAGAGGAGATTTAGCTACACATAAGATAAATAAGCATAGAGATATACATAATCTCCATTGAAATAAATTGTTGAAGATTTAAGCGAATGTTACTTCAAACTTGGATCTCCCACAATATCAACAATGGAAGTGAGAAAATCTTCCACATAGAAAGTCTCCAATGTATTCTTCACCCAAAATTTATACAATATTTTCTTCACTAAAAATGGAGGCTATGAAGTCTACAGATAAAACCTAAAAATTAGGGGAGAGGGAATTGTTTTATATTGCTAGGGTTTGAGCCATTTTTGTCAAATTGGGATCAGCACGTGTAATTATAGTTTTGCCCTTAGGATAAAATCCTCCGCTAGGCCGCAATCACGCAGGTCTGTCTACGACCGCTGTTTACCTCCGTGACCATGATTAATTGACAATCCTAGATTATTGCAACTGTAATTCATAGATCGCAACCGCAGTAGATAAGGCTCTTCTATTTTAGGTCTTCAGTTGCACTTTTTTACTCTCTTTTTGATCATTTTGATCTCCAATCCACATTCTTCCAACCTTTTAGATTTATGCCTGCAAGAAGTGGACATTAGTGCAACTAATTGTAATTATGTCTCATTTATTCATCCATAACAAGGTAAGGTGCATGAATAATAAGTACGATTGAGCGGTAAAGTCACACTTATCATAGATCAATGTAGGACTCTTATGATGTGCATACGACTTAAGGGATGAGTTGTATAATAGACAAAAAACTTTTAGAGATGGGGTATTACAATATCTCCTGCTTGGAAACATTCTTCCTCTAATGTGGCATCACTTAGGACTAGGAAAAAGATCAATCACACCAATAACCAAGTTGTAAACAAGCTTACATCTATCATAAGGATCCAACCACACTACATATGATACGACTCAAAAAAATACTTAAAGAAACTTAAAGAGAGAGAGAGTCTTGGCTGAAAACTACTATTTACCTTTAGTAGGAACTGAGTTGGGAGAAAAGAGATGAGGATACTTGGCCATGATGCCTGCCTCCACTTCCCAAGTGGCCCTTTCAACCGACTGATTTCTCTGGAGAACTTTCATAGATGCTACTTCCTTATTCCTTATCCTTCGAACCTATCTATCAAGTATCTCATTAGGAATCTCCCCATACGACAAGTTATCCTTGACCCCAATACTCTCTAGGGGAACTACTAAGGACGGGTTTCAAATGCACTTCTTGAGCATCCAAACATGAAACACTGGATGAGCCGCAACTAATTCTGATGGAAGATTCAATTCATAGGAAACCTCACCTATACGCTTTACTATCTCATAAGGACAAACAATTCATGGACTCAACTTCACTTTCTTTCAAAATCTCACTATCCCTTTCATAGGCAACCTTTAGGAATACCCAATCACCTACTTCAAATTTTAGTTACTTCTTCTCACACCAACATATGACTTTTGATGACTCTGTGTAGTCTTCAACCTTTCATGAATCAACTGAACCATAGTCATAGCCCCAAGAATAGAATCCAGTCCAATCAGCACCGCTCTCCAACCTTAAACCATCCTATGGGTGATCTATATCTATGCACATACAATGTTTCAAATGTAGGCATTTGAATGCTAGCATGATAACTGTTATTGTAAGCAAACTCGATCAATGGTAAATGGTCATCCAAACTTTCTTTGAAATATAAAACACACACCCTTAATATGTCTTCTAATGTTTGAATTAAGTGTACGGCCTGACCATCGATCTTTTTAGAAAAAACAGCGTTAATCTTAACATTTCTACCAAGGTCTTTCTTTAAAGATTGACAAAACTACAAAGTGAACTATGTGCCTTTATCTAAAATGATGGATAAACATATCCCATGAACCCTTACTAACTCACGAATATACATTCTGGCATATTCCTCTATTGTGGGTGAAGTATTAACAGGTAGAAAATGAATTGACTTAGTCATTCCATATACTATAACCCAAATTGAATCATGCTAATGTATCTTACGAGGTAAACCTATAATGAAATCTACATTCACTACTTCCCACATCTAAGTAGGGATACTAATATCATACATTATACCTCCTGATCTCCTGCGCTCAACTATTAATTGCTGATAATTTGGACATTTTGCCACAAACTTTGCTATGTCCCTCTTAATACCAGTCCACCAATAAATTTTTCATAGGTCTTGATACATCGTAGTAGCACCCAGATGAATGGAATACCTAGAACCATGAGCCTCAGCTAATATCCTTTCCCATAATCCATCTATATTTAAAACACAAAGTCAACCTTGATAGTGAAGTACACCATCTCCCCCTTGGGAGAAAACCTCAATCTTCTGTTGCTGGACTGCTTCCAATGTCTTATTAAGGATGGGATCATTTTGTTGCTTCTCTTTTACTTCCCCTACATATAATAATTCTAAACCATTCTGAACTACTACTCTCCAGCATCAGTGTCGAGCAAAATAACTCCCAAATATGATAATATATACATCTCTTTGGCCAATTCTCATACTTTCTCCTTCACATGGGCCACACTACCTATGGACAACCTACTCAGTGCGTCAACCACCACATTGTCCTTATCTGGATAATAGAGAACACTCATGTCATAATTTATTAATAACTCCAACCATCTTCTTTGAAGGAGATTCAACTATTGCTATGTAATATGTACTGAAGGCTTGTGTGGTTAGTGAAAACATCAACATGAACACCATGGACATAGTGCCTCCAAATTTTCAAAGCAAACACCAAGGCAGCTAACTCCAAGTCAAGAGTTGGGTAATTCTTTTCGTGATCCTTAAGTTGTCTGGAAGCATAGGCTATCACTTTCCTATTCCTTATCAACACGAAACCAAACCCAATTCAAGAAGCGTCACAATATACCATAAATCCGTCCAACCCTTTTGGAAAAGCTAACATTGGAGCCAAAGTCAATCTATCTTTCAATTCTTGAAAACTCTTTTCACACTTATTTAACCACATAAGATTTACTTTCTTTTGGATCATCTTAGTCAATAGTATGTCTATAGAGGAAAACCCTTTAACAAATCTTCTGTACTACCCAGCTAAACCCAAAAAACTCCTGATATTGGATGGAGTGATTGGTCTAGGCCAATGCTTTACTACATCAATCTTTTGAGGATTTACATGAATACTACTCCCTAAAATAATGTTCCCTAAGAAGTTAACAGATTCCAACCAAAACTAACATTTACCAAACTTTGCATACAATTAAAAGTCCTTAAGGGTCTACAATACTATCCTCAAGTGATTTGCATGATCTTCCTCACTCCTAGAATACACCAGTATGTAATCTATAAATACAATGACAAACGTAGCCAAATACTGCTTGAAGACCCTATTCATCAAATCCATAAAGGTTGTAGAAGCATTTGTCTGTCCAAACAACATAACCATAAACTCAAAATGATTGTACCTTGTTCGAAAGGTTGTCTTCGGAATGTCTTGCTCCTTAAATTTCAACTGATGATATCCCAATCTAAGGTCAATCTTCGATAACCACTAGGCACCCTGAAGCTGATCAAACTCTTCTCTTAGTTATGTTTTGGTTGCTTGATGACAAGAAATTATTTTAAGTTTAGGGTGTTAATGTGTGAGCATATACTAACACATTTGAGGCTTTTAAATCTAAATAATTGCAAGGTCTTGAGAAACTTTAGTTATTTTTGATTAGTTTATGTTTGATTTTGCAGTTTAAGCTGATATGATAGAGAACCAACATGAAATAAAAAAACAAAGTTAAAATTTGAAGAAATCTAAAGACCAGTGTTGCTGACGACATTTGTGATAAGTCATCAGCCCCGTGATAAGCTATCAGTTTTGTCGTCATCATTAGATAGAGAATTAGCCTAAAGTGGAAGTTATGATGACATTTTGTGATAAGCCGTCAAGGGTCTGATAAGTTATCAAGAATGTCATCAACCTAAGGCAGCCAAGGAGAATTGAAGCAAAGCTTTAACGATATTTTGTGATAGGCTGTCACGTAGCTGATAGGTTATCAAGTTTTTTGTCAGCCTTAAGCAGTAAGAGCCAAAACTGAACAAGAAGCTGACGACATTTGTGATAAGTTGTCAGCTTCATGAGAAGCTATCACAAATGTCGTTGGCTAATCCGAAGGACTTCTGATTTTTATTAATTTGTTTCCTTATTTAGGGTAAACTATTTAAAGCTTTGTTTTAGGATTTTCTAGATATTATTATTTATTATTATTCTACGCAAGGTCGACACCTTGAGTTTTGGACAACATATTTTGATATTTTCTCTCTTTACTTCTTGACTTTTACAACACAATTATTTTTGAGAGATTATTATTAGTATTTTGGGATTTTTCCTTTGTGATCTATTTGTGAATCACTAGTTATTATTCATCTTTATAAGTTTATATTTCAAATCATGAATTCAATTATATGTTTCATTCGTTACATCATGAGTGGCTAAACTCCATTAACCTGAGTTATGGGATCTAGGGTTAGGTCTAGATAAGGTGCTAAGTGTTCAAGATTAAAAAGGTTGTAGGATTTCTTGATAATTTTGAGGTTTTAATTAACGTCTGTTGGTTGCAAACAATAGATAACACCTGCTTTGATTTCCTTGAGAAAGAAATCAAATATAGTAGGAAGTGAATTATCAACAGGGACTCGGAAATACTTCGTTAAATAATTAGCACTGAAACAAGGTTGGTTAACCTGAGGTAAAATTTGGGCAGTAAATAGAAATTCCCTAAGTTTGAGAGGATTGGGGAATTAAACGCTTAAGTAGGTAGAGAGATATTTAAGCATAACATCGATAAAGATAGCTTGTTATCCTACCCACCGTGAGAATCTTGAACCACTTTTAGCATCTTTCATGTACCGAAAGCCCTAGTGAACATAATTCTGGTTATTTCATAAGCTCTTGATTTACAAATACTAAAACTAAAGTGACAAACAATTATTTGTTGATCATCAAAAAACCCCATTTTATCTTTTCGTATCATTTATTTGAATTTAACTATTAGCTTTAGTTTCAAACTGGTTTAATCACCACTCATATTGTTCCCTGTGGATTTGACCCTGACTCCAAAGTTGGGTAAATATATTAACGACGACCGCCTTTCCCTAAATTGATGTGTAAGTTAAGTGTTATCACTCATGACCTGTATGCATACAAAATGTGTAATTTAGTGGCTTTTATCATAATTTTGTCTTATTTATACATTCAAATTATGGTAATGTGCACGAATATTGAGTGCACATAAGTGGTAAATTCATCACTCATCAGGCTTATGAGCAGGTTGTGTAATCAAGCTGTGAAACTGGAGGTCTGAAGGACTAGAACTAGAAACCGCGCTAGTCAGTGTGGGTTTCTAAATGAAAGAAAGGTTTGAGTCCCCCATGTTGATTATATGAATGGGAGGTTCGAGTCCCCCATGCTGTATACATTGGTGCTTAAGTCACCTTGAATATGACAGGAGGTTCAAGTCCCCCATAAAGGCATACATGGATATAGATATTCTTTGGTTTATGCAGCTGTACTCTCTAGGTCTCTTTCATCTATGGGAGATTTAGGCCCATATAGCTCGTGTATGCCTTGTTATATGACGGTTAAGCTACACAAGCTAGGTTAAGGTTTTCAAAGTTCATTATAAGCCTTTTTCCCTACCCCGGCATGTGATATTATATATATATTTATATGTATCTCATATGACATTTTCTTTGGACATTGTACTGCTTTTGAATTGTTATTATGGAATTATTTTGTTCCTCTATCCCTGAGTTACATGCTAGAGCTCTAACTACTTATCATTTTCAAATGTTGTATCCCCACGCGATACAGGGATTGTCCATACTTCCACATCTCCTACTCAGTGACTTGGATTTGAGGTTAGTTAACAAGTAATATTAAAAAGGTGAGTTTTCTTCCTTCAAAAGACCCCATTTCATATTGTGGTTTCTTTTATGTTTTGACTATCTCTTTAGATATTGGTTTTCACAATTGTCAGGGGAATATCCTAATATTTTATTAATTTTTAGGTTGTAGAGGATATGTTGGATTACTGTGGACATAGGTGGTTTGATTGATTATTTTGGTGATGGACGGTTTTCCGATTACTGGTGGATGGTATAGACTCAAAATGAATTGTTATTATTTTTTACAATATGTCTTCTTGTTATATGTTTGGAAGTCATATGACATTGGAGGTTGTTGTGTTGGTTTGGTTAGGTAAGGGGGTGATCTCCTATCCATGTGGGACTTAAAATACCCATCATGGACATGATCTAGTTTGGGTCTTGACAAAGGTGGTATCAAAATCTAGGTTCATGGTCAATTAGGTGTCCACAAAGTCATGTCAAGTAGAGTCTCTTTTATGGGTGTGTAACGTGCCACACTTAAAAGAGAGAGTCTATGAGACATTTAGGAATGTTTTTCTTTCTTCTTGTATTAATTTCGAGCTATAGAGTCTAAGGTCTTGGATCCTTCTAATTTTCATTTGTTCATCTTTCAAATCATGCCTCCAAGAATATCTGATGTTCATGCGAACTCTTCTATCCCATCCAAGATAAATATATACAGAACTCGTCTAACTTCTAGGGTCTAGACTCGGTCAAGGTTCGCTACATCTGACTATCTTTATGGGGTCCTACCCATCCCCACTAATTCTGCTCCTGAGGGAAACACTCATACTCAGTCGCCTCTCGAGGAGGTTACTGATGTTGAGTTTCATTGCTCCATTAACCTATTGATCCAGTTGGTGGAGTCTCAATCACAATAGTCGGGTTCTATTGGTGTTGTTGTTGTTCCATCTAAGGCCACTAGAGTTGGCCAATTTATGAGGTTGTATCCTCCGATGTTTATTGGTACAAAGATTGAGGAGGATTCTCAAAGTTTCATTGATAAGATGGAGAAAATCTTCTGGTTTATGCATGCTTCATAGGTTGAAGGAGTAGAGTTTTCTTCCTACCAACTAAAAGATATGGCGTACCAATGGTACAAAGAGTGGGAACAATTGAGAGGTAAAAATATTGGTTCAGCCTTGTGGGATGATTTCTTTAGTTCATTTTTGGATCCCTTCTTTCCTCAAGAGTTGAGAAAGGCAAAAATAAAATGCACAGCCTCAAATAGGGTCACAATAGTAATAAGATAATATTTCTAGAATAAAGTCAGGCCAACGCAAAACATAAATAAGCTAAAATTTGAATGAAATAACATAAAAATCACCAAAATCTGGTGCCATAAATGTAGAGCATCTAATATGTCATATGAATATAAAAAAGGTACAATTTCTATCTTCAAGAATAAGTAAGAACATAATAAAAGTAAGAGGAGGTACAAAGGTTAACTCCGGGCCCTAGTGCAACCTAGTACCTCGATCACAAATTCTAAGAAGAACAATCAACCACCTCATATTGTACTAAAACTAGGATATGCACTAATAAGGCTCAATAGAGACGATTCACTTGTACTTAGTAGGTATCATAGGCCGACTGAACAAAGTACAAAATAAGATAAGAAATGAAAAGTATGAGCACATCACTGGCAAATAGAAAATTCTCAAATGGTAGCTCATGCTGTCTTCACTTATAGTTCTAATATATATATATATATATATATATATGTATATATATATATATGTATATGTATATATATATATATATATAGAGAGAGAGAGAGAGAGAGAAAATAACAACACAAATATACGTAAAGAATATATGGAAACTAAACACAAGTCAAGAGAAACTAAAGAATCATGAAAGATGTGTATGTAATACAAAGCAATGCTGATGAAATGAATGGTGAAAGTCATTGCATGACTTTATGTATAGACCTACCAAGAATGTAGCTCCCAAGATAGGACCATGTAGGGTTAGCAACCCATATACTATGAATCATATCTCAAATATCAACCCAACTCTTTGATTCATGTTCACGGAGAGGATTTTTATAAAAATGTCTCTTTTTCTTTCAAAAACTATGTTCCTCAATGGCATCGGTATCTCATGAATGTATATGTATGAAATGTGGATAAAATACTCACAAAAAAAATAGAATGAAGATATCAAATCCATTCAATATATGTATAAGTGAGCCTAGAGATCAACTCAATATATCCATGATTCATGATTATCAACTCTAATTAGGCACCATCGAAATAAATGTGTATGTAAGACATCATTAATAACATATCAACCCCTCACTCGAGCATTTCTATCATATTAAAGGTAGTCAATACTCAATAAGGCCTATAATAACAACTCAAGCTCCCACACGGGCATTACATCTAAAATAAAGGCATTTAAATGCACAAGTAAGTCCAATGATATCAAATAAAGCCTCTGCACCGGTAGCATATAATATCAGATATCACAAGTCAATTAACAACAGAATATAAGCCCTCACTCGAGCACACAACAGTAATAATAATTTCAAAATATAAACTCCATAGTTATTTTCCAGAATCCATGATATACTTTATTTATTTATTAACTATTCAGCTCAATCTGAAAGAAGTTAAGTCATAACCAACATTAGAATGACGAAATAAAAGCCTAAAGTTCTTCAACACAGAGCCTTCCCCTTTCAAACTTCCTCAAAATCGACTACAACATTCAAAAATAGCATCTACGCATCAAAACAAAGCAAATGACACCCATATTGCCCATATTTGAGCAGGATCCAAAATGGGTTTGAAAAACGAGTTCAAAAATAAAAGGAGTAGAATCAAAAAAATTTAAAAAATATATTCTTCCGTGAAAAGGAATCTACAGTTGAAAACTATTGCTAAAATGGGTTTAAAAATGAGGTTCAAATAGAAGAAAAATCATTTTTAAGCTTTTAAAAAAAAAAATCAAAATTCCAAGTTAAACCAAGATTAAAGAGTGATTTGATGATATGAATAAATGAAAAGTAATGGAATTAAAGTTTTGGTGCTTACCCGAGCACAAATGGTGAAGAAAACCCTAAAAATAGCACAAACTCAAAGCTCAAACTTCAGAAATGGAAAAAATGTGAAATTGAGGCTTATATATATTATTTTGTTAACAATGCCTCGCGAACGCAGTCAACCCTTCGTGTCCACGAGGGTCAAGTTTGAACTGCAAAAAGTTTCGCCTTCATGTTCGTGGCCAAGGCTTCGCTTTCACAAATGCTGATGAATCAAGCCTTCACATTTGTGACAATATCATCACATTTGCAATGAACGGAAATTTCCTTCTCTGTATTTGTGGTGAAGGGCCCGCATTCGTGAAGAAGGCTCCAAGCACCAGATATCAGCTTTGCACCAGCAAAATATGCATATTCTAAATCCTCCGAACAGACTGTCAGAAAATAAGTTTTTATAAGCACTTTTTAATTTTATCCAAACACTACAAAAAAAATTTAAAAAACTATTTTAACTTAAAAGCATCTAAAATAAATCAATCCAAAAAGTAACTCGATATAATCTAATATGATTAATTAAAAAATCATAATTATAATTTCATTAAGTTTGTGCATCGTGCGAACACCTATACTAATTCATATTAATGACATTTAGAGAAATTAAAAGGTCCACCATACATTAACGTGACATCTTACACTATAAATATGAAATCCTCCTCCCAAAATCAATACCAGGCTAACTTTTTCTCCAATTATGTTTGCCACAGATAACTTTTTGTATTTTAATTTCTTGTACTCTTTTTTATTTATTTTTTACTTTTTCCTTTTTTTAATATTGTGGTTTTAAACTTTTCAGGCAAAATGTTGAAATTGAAAAAAATTTAAATATAAAAAAAGATATCCTTTGGAAGCCATCACAAAGAAAATTAAAACACTTAAATGAGGTTGAAAGGAATAGCAACATTTTGTGAATTTTTCTTGCTCTTTACTTCCTTCCACTAATATTACTTATATATTATTTTTAGCTTTTATATTTAATCTACATTAATATTATTTTGTATAATCAAAGATGATACTAATGCTCTCTATTTCATTTTACTTGATGTGTCTATCAAAAAATAGATATTT
Source organism: Capsicum pubescens (assembly GCA_030864215.1). NCBI lineage: Eukaryota > Viridiplantae > Streptophyta > Magnoliopsida > Solanales > Solanaceae > Capsicum > Capsicum pubescens. The sequence continues at coordinate 189,791,529 of CM061548.1, forward strand.
CACTTTACTTGTCCATTACATTTTAGCAAAATAAGATAACTTTTTTCATATTATAATTAGTATTAAATAACTACGTGAAATAATACTAGTAAAATTTAAAGTTTCAAAACATTATTACTAAGTTTATATATATCTAATTAAATCTCTTTTAAAAGGTATGTATCTGGTCAACAGGAACTAAGTACTATGAAACAGACGTAGTACCTTTTCTTTAAACCAAATTTACCATTATTTAGATGAGAGAATTCTTACGAAACCAAAAAAATCATGTTAAATTGGTACGATTTAATCAAATTAACTTAATGAAATGCTTCTTCCTTTACAGTGGAAAGTATTTTTCTAAGATTGTGCCATAAGTAAAAAAAAAAAAATACCATTAATGTGGACTAAAAAGTCTATTATTGCCTTTTTATATTATTCGTCGTCATACATTTTAGCAAAATTTAAGCAACTTTGAAATTTTCGTTTTATTCATCAACTAGCACATTTATTGGATTTTACTATAATTACTCTCGTCCATCATTTCAATTTATGTACATTTTTCATTTTCCGAAAGTCAATTTGTTTAAATTTTAAAGTTAAATATAATTAGATTAACTTTTTATTTTAAATTTGAAATTAATTATTAAAAATCTATACAACAGTTCTACAACTTACAATTGTAACTTAAAATTAGAGTTTTTAAAATATAAATTATATATAAAGAACTAAAATGATTCTTGAGGTTCATTTTATGAGTTTAATTTTTTCCATTAATTTCATATAAAACTATATTAAAGTCACCACATTTAACCAGCATAAATTCTTGATACATGAAATATTAAAGTGAAATTAATATTTAATAAAAAATACTAATAAAATCCATATCTATAAATAAAAAAAATATATGTCTAAATATTTATAAAAATCCAATATTTTTCAATTTATGAGTTTCATCGAGTTGTAAATATTTTGCATAATTAAAATATTTTAGTTTAATGTTGAGTTGTGTGTGTCCCTTTGATCTTTAATAATTCTTCTAACAAATATTATTTCTCATAGATAATTTTTTGTTTAAAAATTATCTACTTAACTGAATAAAAATTTAAATAATAATGAATTCATCAATGTAATGACCCTTCAGGTCATTTTTTGTCGTTTCATATTTTTTCTGTAGTTAAATCTCTTCTATAGCTATCTCACAGTTCGGTTATCAGGAAGTTCTTTTGGATTTTGTAGCCATTTTTCTATTTTGGACTTGTTGAAAGTGAGAAAATGGTCTCGGACCAAAACTTCAGTCAAATGGTCTCAACTTCAATTCTGAAGGTTCTGTTAGCTCCAGAATATTTATTTTAGACTAGGAAAAGTCATGGTCTGGGGATCGAGACTTTCAAGCTTGCTTTAGGCTATTCGGTGGATTTTGGCAAAAAAGAAACCTTGAGTGTGGGACCTAATTTTTATTGAGACAACCTTTGTTGGAAATTTTGATGGTTTCGTTGAGTTTTAAATGCCAAATTTGATAGGTTAACATAGTTTCTTTACGTTCATGGAATTCAAAACCAATTCCAATGGACTGTCCGGAGATTTTGCAACTTGGAAAATTTTTTGGTGCATCAGCACTTGGTGTAGGATAAAATTAGCCTTTGCAATTGCAAGGCATCTACCGTATTTGTGGAGATAAAGGATTTTGATTTTTGCATTCGTGAGGCCTTGGCGGCGTTTGCGAAGTTCAAGACCTTCGCATTGCGAACTAGCCATCGTATTTATGAAGAGAAAACTAACCTAACTGGTCCAGGTACCTACTTAGCAATCGTGATGGATCATTGCATGTAAAGGCCATACCCGGCCAGCTCCCTTGATCGCGATAAGAATTTTGTATTCATGATGAAGGACCCTTAAAAGTATAAATAATTCCTCCTTTGTCTTTTCAGCCATTTTTCTAAGTATAAAACTCCCTTGTTGATTATTGGGAGCTCGTAAAATCATAGAAAATCGATAACTGGAGATGGGATTAACTTGAGAACATTATTGTGAGCATATTCTCATCTTTATCTCATAAGTTCTCTATTTAATTGCAATTAAAATTATCAATTTTGCTTCTTGATTTATTTAATTATATGTGGGACTATTTCAGGGTAGTACTAGATCTTGGATTACGCCCAATTTAGGGCAAGCAATCCTTAAGCTGAGAGAGATCTCGTGATAGATTCAATTCTTGATTCCGCCAGCGAGCCCCACTATTTAATGTTAGCTTGATTTATGATTCAGAGAGTAAAACAAATATATGGATATCGATGTCCTCATCTTGACATTTAGAATATGTTTTTGATAGTATGGCAACAATTGGAGACTTTTAGAAGGAAAAGCTCTGTTGTAGAGGTTTTTGCATGCTTTTAGTGATGTCTCGGTAAGCTAGTACTTTTCTTTTAGATTTTGATCTTTTTAATAGTATCAAAGTGATATTATGCTAGCTATGGGGGCCTCTTATGGTCCAGATATTCATTTAGTGATTTTTTACTATTTTAGTCAACTAGAGGGCCTTTAGGGTACATTTCGACCTCATTTCCCTTGAGTTGTATTACTTACCCTTTAGTATTAGATTTAGTAAAATGACCTAAATTGTGAAATCTTACTTTTATGTGTTTTGACTATATTACCCTTCTCTATAGTTGCTACATGTTGATTTTAGGGTACGGGGATGGTTGGTATGATTTTCAATGCAATCAAAAATGACTTGGGTGAGTTTGTGGTGTTTAGAGGCTTTAAAAGTCATATAGTTGACTTTGTTCAACATTCATTATTATAAGTGTTGAATTGAAATTTAGGAGGTTTCATTAGGCCCAAAATGTCAAATTTGAATTTGTAGTGGGATTGATTCGGACCTCTATTTTGCTTTTCGACTCTTCATTTGAAAATTGCCAAAAAGGGGTTAGGAGAGTTAGTTTACCAAAAATAATCTTTTTTAAAAAAAGTCTAACATTGCCATTAAGTCCAAAATATCGAAATATGCCTGATAACATATATGATTTGCTTTTATCGGGTCCTAAACGAATCCCAAGGATTCATTCAAAGGATTCAGAACAATGAAAAATCATCATTTCTACTGATACTTGGTGCAAGTTAAAACTATCATGGCCAAATTTCTTAGTTCATGATGGCACCTATTATAACCCACCAGTTGAAATACCTAGGCTTTGGACCTTTAAAAAAATTCTCTTAGTTAAAGCTTTTGGGCAAGTTACGACTCAAGGGTACCAGTTGATACGTCCAAATTACAACTCTTTTACAAGAGTGTAAGCGGTTGATTCTAATATAGAACCCAATTGGGTTGGGTGTCGAATCCCACAGGGACTACTGTGTTCACTAAGTATTGTGATTGTTATTAGACTGTTGATCGAAGGTTCTAGAATAAAGGGATTTTGTTTTAAGTATGAAGTAATAGTTTTAGTGTAACAGTGAAACAAGATATGTAATAATATTTGAATACAGAGAATAACAAGCTAGGGTTATGTCCACCTTGTAGTTTTTAATAACTTCTAACTATGGGTATTAAGAATTCATACATGCATGCACTTATAGAGAAACATATTTAAATTCTCAATCCAAGTGTTTCTCAACCATTAAGGATTAATTCACTTTAGTTCTCTCGACTCAAATGTGTTTACTCAATTATACGAAATCTCCAAGTTGTTAATCCTATTAAGGCATTAACGTGTGAAATAGAGGTTGGAAACCCTATTTTCTTATCACTGCTATCTTTTCCAAAAATTAACTTTTCTATCAAACAAGTTATGTTTCAATGGCACATTCCCTATGTTTGGAACCACGAGAATTCAAGCATAACGAAAAGAGTATGATATAAGTAATCAATGTATAATGAATTCAAAATCCATAGAAATAAATAATATGCTACAAGGTTTCCATAATCCTAACCAATAAACTTAGCTACTCATGGACAAAACGAAAATCACCATAAGTATATTCATCATACCAAAAACTAGAAGACGATCTTGGTATGCAAATAGTGAAAACAAGAGAGAAACGTTTTCTCTCTCCATCCTAAGCCGTTATTCCCTTGTTCCAAATACTACAGAATATCGAATGATAATAAAAATTCAGCATCAAGTCTTTTTAATAATCCTTTGCCTCATAATTGCCATCTAAGTCCCTGAACTAATTATAAATGACAAATAAGTCTTAGTCATAGTTTCTAGGCGCCACATTTGGTCCAAAAAGTTACTTCTCTCTTGTGTGATTTGTCATCCATAATCCATAGTCCTATCATGTATTTATCTACCTCATTAACACCTGAAATCATGCTAATCAGATAGGTTAGCTCAATTATATCAAAGTTAAGTAAAAACATAAGAAACTAGGCACTTTGTTCTCAAAACTTAGTTAAAATATGGGTAAGTTATGGTGCTTAGGCGTATAAATACACCCAAGATCACCACCACACACTTAAATCTTTGTTTTTCCTCGAACAAATTATCTATTTACACATACACAAGATTTAAAACCCACAAAAGAAATACAAGATGCTCAAATAGGCTTACATAACGAATATGAAACACAAAGTAGATTCATGAACCATTACTGAAGACTACCTATCCTCAAGAATAGACTCAGCAAGTTCGCAAATTCATGCAAACTGTTTAAGCAAAGAAATCATATAAATTACCCACCTTTTCATCAAACATGTATCCTCACAACAACAGAGTTACCCATAATTACTCACAAAAATTCAATTTCTAGCACAATGGGTATAAGAATCAAGTTGCACTCACTCTCACAAAGAATTCTCAAATTACAAATGATAACCATATGCTTACCCTTAGTGTAGTGCTCCACTAATATCATAATCTTAAGATTAGGATCATATAGTTCTTTACGGGTTGTAATGCAGGCTAAGAAATGGGTAGGAACTATTCTTGCCAGTAATAGTTACTATCTTCCCTAAGTGCTTTAATACACTACATTAGACAATGAATACCAATCTCTAACAATCAATTTTCACCTCTACTAACATCACACATCATTTTCTTTCACCCCATTTCATAAATCTCACTCACATAACTTATGGCGGGAGTATTTTCCATGTTCACATCATATCATTTTGAATAACTTTTTATGCCTTTTCTCTATATATATATTTTATATATATATATATATATATATCTCACTCCCAACCCAATCATATCAGATTCACACACCAAAAACTATTACTTTGGGGCTTCATTTTCACCTTTTTCTCCTTCTATTTACAACTCCTTACTAAAATAAATTTTTTTACTAAAGTGCTTAGGAGATTTGGATCAAGTTGAGGTTAATCAAGGAAGGATTAATCTCCACATGAGGTTACCAAAGAATAATCTAAAGGCTCAACGGGGTTATCTAAGATTATGCACAAAGGTGGTTCAAAAGATGGTATGAAAATGGCTATCAAAGAAGTGCCTAACTCATCTTCTAAACTCACATTCTCTATTTCGTTTTGCACATACACCAGGTAAGTTCTAGCATTAATTGGAACAAGGAATATCCAAATACCTTCACACACACATGGCACATGCTTAACTCCAACAGGATTATTATAGACTCTTAACCAAACAGTCATATGAATTCATTTTAAGCCAACAATCACCACACGAGTCATAAACTAGAATTTAGGTGTCTCAACAGTAAAGATTTATCACATGTTTATATTGCCGTGTAGCCCACTAGAACAAATTACATTCACTTGTTAGGTCCTACACATGAATGATTTTCTCTTAAGACGGTCGTCATCCATCCATCGTCGAGAAAACACCTAACTATGACTAAAAAGCAAACTAACATATACACAAAAACAAAACAAATGCATTAAACTAATAAATTCAAAATGGAAAAATAAAATGCACTAAGGAGAAGAAAAAATAGTAAGCAATCTAGAAACACTTCTAGCCACCCCACACTTTAAACAAAACACTATCGCCAGTGCAAATACATAAATAAAAACCTGGCTAGTAGGACTCTTCTTCCATATCAGAATATAACAATCGACTCCCTCCATGTCAGAATCTAACAATCGACGATCCTCATCCATTGGTACATCATCATCCAATGGCTCCTCAAAACCAGTCCCCACTCCATACATAGATCTAGCATGGTCATTAAGTGGATAGTCATAATCCAGCTGATGTAGCTCTGCATTAGTAGGCACATGGCCTCCACTCGTTATCGTGAGCTTTGTCATGCCATAAAGATAGCGAAAGAAGCTCTCATCTCATGCCTGACATTCAGCAGTGGTAAGAATCGTGCCTTAGCTGATCTATGGATCCTTCACCTTTGTAACATCCACTCTCTTTGGGTTCTGAGGCAACTTGTGATCCGCTGGCTCTGCTTCAATGTTTTTCTTTTTTAATATTGCAGTCAGCAAGCTTCCAAAGATGAATGATGTCCTTTTTTGCGTCCTTGCTTTGCACATAGAAGCGCGTATCACTGCACCAATATTGACAGGAACATCATTCATCAAATCATAGACTAAACATACCCGATCGAGAGATACCTTGGTGAACTTCTTTCTGGAAATCAAAATAGCATTGACTATCCTTAGCCAGATGGAAACTTCTCTATTCAGAAAAGCATATGGGAAGGTGTTGGGCGGCCGTTTTCCTTGTGATGGAACCATCGAGCCATAGACATTGAACCGCACAAAGTATGCCTGATGGATCTATAGGGAGGTCTGTTGTACAATTCCTTTAACCTGGAGTGATCCACGTTCTGAGTACCAAAGAAAGAGTTGAAAAAATCGGACGTCAGATCTAGGATTTGACCTAGAATTTTAACTTCACTCCCACGAGTCTTTGGGGACCAATTAGCATAAAACTGTCGAGTTCAATCTAGATTGCACTCACCCATGTCTTAGAAGATGAAGTCAAGTTTTAGTTCTGTGATCCTAGCTATAATACGAGGGCAGTATCCTGCCAAACTCTCCTTTTGAATAAACTTCATTTGCACATATCTATTTACTTTGTTATTCTTGTACCACACCTGACATTCCTCTAAGACCCATTTAATACCAAAAGTGTGTCGAGGCACTTGAAGAAAGCATGAAGCAGATTTCTCCTTCCGTGCTCGTTTCTATCCCTTCTGAGATGCGGCTGCTTTATTTTTGCCCTGGTTTCCTTTGGGAGCCATATCACCTGAGTGCATCATAAAATTATATTAGCCACATATTACAAAACTCACTACAATTAAGAAGAGGATAGTGAACTCACCACCCCATACTTCATTTGTTAGCATAACCTAATTAAGTGGTGTTGTCGGGTACTCAGACTTCGCCGACATACATTTTGATCTTAGGTTTTAACATTATTCACACATTCTTAACACATTTGTAACTCACAAGGTGTCTTTTCTTTTTCTTTTTCAACTTACAATTTTATTTTATCAACCCCTCACAGTCCACAAAAAATTATAATTCAACTTTTCACATGGCACAATACAATTGTTTCACCAAATTAGTTCCTTCACACCACCAATTTCACTAATTTTGTTTCAATAAAGACATTATTAAACAAAATTATACTATACAACTTTAACATATCACAGTACAGAAACATCATCATATTCCTACACTTTCATCAACACCATGCTCAACAAAACAAGGTGGATTCAACACCTCAATACCCACAATACACCATGACTCATACAAAACCACCAACCACATATTCAAAGGTAAAATTAAGATTCACAATAATGGTGGTTTCTATAATAATGGTGTTCATCTTCCCCGAGAGTTTCAAAACTACTTTCAGAAGGATATGGCAAAAATTTAATCTATAATCCTCAAGAAATCAATTAACTATAACAATAAAGTCACAACATCTAAGAATTAAGAAACAAAACTTACCTTAAAGATGGAAGATTGAAGAAAAAAAGGAAAAATTCTTGAGATTTGAAGCAAAGAAGAAGCTTGAAAGTCACAGAAGGTGTTGAGAGGATAATTTTTCACGGCTTTGGGGCAAAATAAGAGTGAATTTGGGGATTTTAGGGTGTTATAGCTATTTAAAGGATGAAATCCGATTCGGGTTGACCCAAAGAAAAGTGAGATTAATGTTGAAATTAGAAGGGTGTGCGACGCACAACTTATATCACAAATTTAAGTGTGCGTCGCATTAGGCATTTCACAAGTGAAACAGTGAGCATATGCATTATGGTGTGCGGCGTACATGTTATCGTACAAGTGTAAGTATGCGGCGCTCAAGGAATCACATAAGTTGAAGTGTGCGGTGCATAAGTAATCGCCAACTTAAACCAGTGAGCATGTGTGATTGGGTTAGCGTCGCACATGTTATTGCACAATTTTAGGTGTGCGGCACACAACCTATCGATCACCTTAACTTAGGCGGTGCATATGTAATCGCCAACTTGAACCAGTGAGCATGTGCGATTGATTTGGCATCTCACATATTATCACCTACATCAAGGTGTGTGGCGCGCATCCTGCCACTCATTTTTGCCTATGTGAAGCAATGTGCTTAAGCTATGTGATAGGAGACACCTTTCCCATGGTCTATGTAAACTTGGGTGTCACACACAATAGTACACTTAAACTTTGATGCCATGGTTCCCATTCTCCATATGAGGCTTAACTCGAGTCACAACTCTAACACGAATCATAAATCGAGCCTTAAATTTAACCACTCCAACTTACCTGAGATGATTCCGATACTCCTAAACTTACAACCTTTGACATGGCTCACTTTCAACCCGAGTGTAGAACCTACCACGTCTTTAGTGATTCAATCACCTACACTTAATAAAAAACAATTAAAATTATTAGAAGGGTGGGTTGCCTCTCACAAAGCGTCTTAGTTTCGGTCGTGACTCGACTCTTGTTTTTGTATTTTTAAGTTGTGTGTAAAAATCAAAATAAAATCATGGGTTGCCTCCCATATAGTGCCTGATTTATTATCGCAGCACGACTCGGTTATCTCAATTACTCCGACCTCATCGAGATAGATAGTAGTAAAACTTTTTATCGAGTCTTTTGGACTGATATAAAGTTTGACTCATTGCCCATTGACTTTGAAGACGCTTCCATCTTCATTCTCAAGTTTGACTACTCCAGATGAGTAGACTTGACAAACTTTAAATGGGCCTGACCACTTGGACTTAAGTTTACTTGGGAACAATTTAAGCCTGGAGTTAAACAGAAGCACCAAGTCGCCATTCTGGAAGTCTTATTTTTTAATCCTTTGATCATGATACTTCCTCATTTTATCCTTGTATAAGTCTGCTCTTTCATAAACTCCGAGATGGAATTCATCTATCTCATTAAGTTGCCCCATTCTTAGCTCCGTTGCCTCCTTCTAATTCAAATTTAACCTTTTGAGGGCCCACAAAGCCTTGTGCTCCAGCTCAATTGGTAAATAAAACACTTTTCCATAGACTAACTGATATGGTGATATGCCAATTGGTGTCTTAAAAGGAGGATGATACACCCATAAGGAGTCATCGAGATTTTGAGACCAATCTTGCCTGCTAACATTCACCGTTTTAGCTAAGATAGCCTTAATTTTCTGATTCGAGACCTCCACTTGCCCACTAGTTTGTGGGTGGTATGGGGTTGCCACTCTATACTATTTCACCCCATATTTTTCCAAAGCCGTTCGAAACACTTTGTTGCAAAAATGAGATCCTCCATCACTTATAATAGTACGCGGTACTCCAAAGTGAGAGAAGATGTTCTTTTTGAGAAATGCAACAACTCTTTTTCCTTCATTATTAGACAAGGCAATGGTTTCTAACCATTTTGATACATAATCCAAAGCAACTAGAATGTACTTCATCCCATACGAGCTTACAAAGGGGCCTATGAAATAAATGCCCCAGACATCAAACAGTTCTAATTCAAGCATCTTAGTCAAAGGCATCTCATGCCTCTTGTAGAACGACCCTTGCCTCTGACATTGGTCACATTTTAACACAAACTCGTGAGCATCCTTGATTAACGTTGGCCAATAGTAGCCACTATCCAACACCTTTCTAGAAGTTTGGTCACCTACATGGTGACCTCCAATGGTAGAATCATGACATACTTCCAATATACTTAATACATCCACTTCTGGGACACATCTCCTTATAATATTGTCAGCACACCGCCGAAATATATATGACTCATCCCAGAAGTAATGTTTCACATCATGAAGGAATTTCTTTCTTTGATAAAAAGAAAGATTTTTCAAAATCAATTCGCTCACCACATAGCTTGCAAAATCAGTGTACCAAGGCATTTTCTTCATAACAGCAGCCAGGATCTACTCATCTAGAAAGGAATCGTCAATCTCAAACTGGTCTTTTACTGCCTGCTCGCCTTCGAGTCTGGATAGGTGATCAGTCACCTGATTTTCACATCCCTTGCGATCCTTGACCTCGAAGTCAAATTCCTAAAGTAGTAATACCTACTGGATCAACCTTAGTTTAGTGTCCTTCTTTTCCATTAGGTACCTCAAAGCAGCGTGGTAAGTGTGTACTATGATAATTCTCTAACTACACCTCTTTTATTAGAGAGTAAGCGGTCGTTGTCAAATATATAACCTAACTAGGTTAGGGTCGAATCCCACAGGAAATAAGGTGTTAATTTGAGTTGTCTGTGAGTCAATCAACTGATAGTTAGCAGTTTCCTGTAAATGGTTTTTTTTAAAGGTTAACAAGTAATTATTTCTCAATTCAATGTTAGTGTTTGTAATCAATATTATATGGAAAACAAGAGTTGTGTTCACTATGAATGTTGGTATTTGACAGACACTAGTAACGGTTCAAGATTCTTGTTGTAGGTAAGAACAACAGATTATCCTTATCGAAGTAATGTCTAAATGTTTCTCATCATATTTAGACATTTAATTACCTAATTCTTTCGAACTTAGGGAATTTATATTTCATAACAGGATGTTGTCTCAAGTTAATTAACCTTGTTACATCGTAAATTATTAAATGAAAGTTTGATGCTTCTAAGTCCCTGTTGATAATTCACTTCCTACGAAGGTTGATTTCTTATTTCAAGGAAATCACTAGTAGGCATGACCTATTGTTTGCAACCAATAGACAATATGTTAAACAGAGGAATTACCAAGGAGTTCCTACTACCTTTAGAATCTTGAACACCTAGTTACTTTACAAAACCAAACCCATAGATCCCACAACTCGGGTTAAAGGAATTAGCTACTCATAATGTAAAAAGCAACAAGACAATTTGTATTCATAATTCGATAAATGATAACTTATAGAATAATAAATATCAACAAGTGTTTCTCAGATTAGATCGTAGTAGAAATCCCACGAAAATTATGATAACAATCTATCAAAAGTTAATTTTAAAGTTACAGAGAAAACTAGAGAGAAAAATAGTGTAAGTTCGGGTTCGATTGATGAATGTCGTGAAGTTCAAGATGAATGTCAGCCTCCAATAAAACCTAAGAACTTTCCCTTCAATACCAAGAGCTAAATTAGGAATCAAATCACAGAATATAACTTTTTCTCACACAACTGACGACGAAGTGTGACGCTTTATCAGGAGTCTGACGACTTATCAGACAATGTCGTCATCTCCTCCTCCAAGTTTAATGATTTCTGTCTTAGGCTGACGGCAACTCCTGATGGATTATCAGAAGTCTGACGACTTATCAGAAATGTCGTCATCTCCTCTTCCACTTTCATGATCTGTGCCTTAGGCTGACGGCATTCTTGACGGCTTATCAGACACCTGAAGGCTTATCAGGGGATATCGTCACACTTCTGCTCTAACTTCCTTACACTGTCTACAGCTGATGAAGACTCTGATAAATTATCATAAATTTGATGACTTTCCAGACAAGTCATCAACTATACTTTCATGGCCACTTGTTCCAAATTCACCTCTGTTGCTCTTATTGTCTTTAGTTTTCTTACATCTTGACTTTCCTGCATTATCAAAGAGAAAATAATCAAAAATGACAAAAGTTGCGTAAGACTTTACAATTATTTCTAGTTAAAAGCCTCAAATGTGTTATCATTAGCTCACACATCATACCACTACCTTGTTACCCAACAAATATGCCCAAAACTTCTCAAAAGCATAAACCACTGCTAGAAGTTCCTGCTCTGTCACCGTATAATTCTTCTGAGCCCTATTTAGGGCCTTGCTTGCATAATATATCGAATGAAACAACTTCTCTTTCTTTTGTCCAAGAACAGCTCCAAGTGTTACTCCACTGGCATCACACATAATCTCGAATGGCTTCGTCCAATCAGGAGCAACATTAATTGTAGCTTCCACAAGCTTTAACTTAAGGCATTCAAAGGCTTTTCTGCAGTCATCATCAAAAACAAATTTGGCTTCCTTCTCCAAGAGTTTGCAAAGCGGGTTTTCAATCTATTGAGAAATTCTTTATGAATCTACGGTAAAACCCTGCATGGCCAAGAAAACTGTGTACCCCTTTGACTGAGATAGGAGAGGGTATCTTCTCAATCATAACTTCCTTGGCTCGATCTACCTCTATACCTTTTACTGAAATTTTGTGCCCGAGAATAATGCCCTCTTTTACCATAAAGTATCATTTCTCCCAATTGAGAGCCAAATTAAATTCCACACATCATTGCAAGGCCTTACTCAAGTTTTCTAACCACAGCTCAAAAAAATCTCCTACTACAGAAAAATTATCCATGAACACCTCCAAGGTGTCCTCCACCATATCTCAGAAAATACACATCATACACCTTTGGAAGGTGGTTGGTGCATTACATAACCCAAATGGCATCCTCTTAAATGAAAAAGTTCCATGCGGGCATGTAAATGTCATCTTCTCCTAATCTTGAGGAGCAATACAGATCTGATTATAGCCCGAATAGCCATCCAAGAAGCAATACCACCCCTTTCCTGCCAACTGATCAAGCATTTGATCCATGAAGGGCATAGGGAAGTGGTCCTTTAAGGTCCATGAGTTTATTTTGTGATAGTACATGCAAATCCTCCACCCAGTCACCGGCCCAAGAGGAATTAACTCATTTTTTTCATTTACAACTAAAGTCATGCCCCCCTTTTTTGGGCACGCATTGCACTGGGCTTACCCACTTACTGTTGGAAATAGGATAAACCACTCCTAAATCCATCCACTTAATAATATCCTTATTAACTACCTCTTGCATCGGTGGGTTAAGTCGGCACAGATGTTCAATGGTTGGAGTACAATCTTCCTTAAGGTGTATCTTATGAGCACAGACGCTAGGGGGAATACCAATAATATCAGCAATAGTACATCCTATTGATCTTTTGTACCTTTGGAGTACTAAAATAAGTGCTTCCACCTGCTGTTTGGCCAAATCATCTAAAATAATCATGGGTAGTGTGTTTTTCTTTCCCAGAAACACGTACCTTAGATGCCCTGGCAGTTCTTTCAATTCCAACACCGGTGGCTCTTCAATGGATGGCTTAGCCGATGGTGTTGGTCGATTAAAAATATTAAGATCTAGCTTCTTAGGAGCATAAAAGTATGAACCCATTCCTATAAAAGAACAAAAAGTCTCTTCGTACTCTTCAATACCTTCACGGTCAAAATTCATCAGCACTGTAGCTAGAGGCTCTACAACAAATTTCTCCTCTATTGGCACCTCCTTCTCATCCTCATAATATACATCAACAATTTAGAACACACTCATTTCTTCATGCTTCTTCAATTATTGGCATACATCAAATCGCACCACTTCATCATTCAGCCTAAATAAGATCTCATTAGCTCATATATTAATCAGCACTCTTTCGGTAGCGAGGAAAGGTCGATCCAAGATTATGGTCACCTCGAAGTCCACCTTGCAATCCAAAATGACAAAATCCACCAAAAATATAAAGCTAGTAATTTTCACTAGCATATCATACAAAATACCATTAGGTCGCTTAACCGACCTATTCTCCATCACAAGTCGCATGTTGGTGGGCGTGGGGTCTCCCAAACCCAACTTTTTATAGACAGCTAGCAGTATCAAATTGATGCTCTCTCCCAGATCACATAAATCCTTAGCAAATCCTAGCGACCCAATCATACAAGGAATAGTGGATGCTCCAGGGTCAGCCTTCTTCTGCTCCAAGGATCTTGTGAAAATAACATTACAATGATGGATATTATCCACTGGTTCATAGCTTACAATTCTTTTCTTTGTCACCAGATCCTTCATAAATTTAGCATATCTTGGTATTTTCTCAAGTGCCTCTACCAAGGGCACATTTACGGTCAACTGCTTCAACATTGCCATGAACTTACTAAACTTCGTGTCATCGGCCTTCTTTTTCAATCTCTGAGGAAATAGAGGTAGTGGTTTTGGGAGAGTATTCACCACTACTTTCTTTTCCTTCTTTTTCCTTTTTTCCAACTCATCAAACTAGTGATGATTAGAAGGGATATCAATGTCATCCAGTTTCTCAGACTCCACTGGATTACCTTCTTCAAGATCAACATCTTCTTTGATCACCGCATTATTCACAGCTTTTCCTAAAGAAGGGCCTAATAAAACCTTACCACTCTGTGTGGTAATAGCCATGCACGAACTATTATTCCACTCATTTGTTGTTCCAACTATTTGATTGAAGTGGAGTGATAGTTTACCAACTGACTCATAGAAGATAAATCGGTCTTCATAGTAGTCACCCCAGAGTTGGTAGCCTCAACTCCCATAAATAGTTTCTCCATCATGTCCTCCATGGATATCTTGCCAGAGCTAGTTGCAGCATTATCTCGGCTTCCTGGAGAAACATATATCCCACTTCTACCATTCTTGCTCTTTCAGTTTCCTTGATCCCGATCCTTATATCCAGCCTTTTCATAATAATTCCGACCTTGATTTCCTTGGCTATTGCCTTGGAAGCCCCCTGGTTATTCAAATAGTTTGCCTCTTTTTCCAAATCAGAATCATCTCTACCTTGGGATACAACATCTTTTACCTTTTCGGTCTTTGTATATAATAAGTGCTTGGTCAACAAATCCATCTGCGTCTTCAAGTGTGTCATGTCTTGATCACGTTCTTCCTCTTTCTTCTGTTGTTCTGCAGTCATGCCAATAGACACAATAGGGCTTGCTACAAAAAAATCCCTCATATGCCAAGCTTTACTTTGTTTGGTCATTTGATCAAACATCTCCGAAGCTTCCTAAAATGAACGATCTACAAATGATCCCCCTGCAGCATTATCAACAACTAGCTTTGTAATATAGTTCAAATCCCGATAAAGAGTCTCCATCAGATGAATATCCATTATATTATGGTTCAGACACTGCATCGGCTTATTTTTAAACCTCTTTTGGGTCTCGTGAAGGGCTTTAATAGGGAGATACCTAAAGTTGTTGATCTCATCCCTCAGCTGTACCCTTCAGGAATGCGGGAAGAACTTTTCTAGGAAAGCCTCTTTCAACTGCCTCCAGTTGGTTATAAAATCGGGTGTCAGCTTATTAAGCCAGAATGTTGCCTCCCCAGATAGAGACAATGGAAATAAATTCAAGCGGATGGCATTCTATCCCACTCTCGGGTTATCAAAAGATTTATAAATGGCAACAAAGTTCACTAAATTCATGCTGGGATCATGTCTCAGGAGTCCACCAAACAACCCCTTCGGGTGAAGGAGTTGAATCATTGTACTAGTAATATTAAACTTTTCTCCTGGTGCTAGCGGTGGAAGAATAATAGCGCCAACTTTTTCCATTCCATCCTTCTCATCATTAAGCTCGAATTGAACAGCTTGTCTATCAGGTCACGCCTTGAAAGGATGGTTTCTGTTTACATTTTTGTTCACTGGTGCAGCTACATTCTCTGGACGCCTTCAATTTTCTGATCCCAATAAGTCATTATCTCCTAGGTCCTGTTCATTTGGATTTGGTATCCGACCTGGGTTATCTGTATTCTATTAGTTCAGTTGAGCATTATCCAAAGCGGCTAATCTATCAGCTTTCTGTTGATTTGCCATTCTTTCAATTAGTTTATGTTTAGGATTGAATGGTAATAATGGTTCTCCTGAACTTCTGGTACATAGAAAAAACAACAATAATCCTGTAACAAAAAAAACAACAAATAAAAGTAAAATTTGGGAAACTTTACCAAAGTTCAACTAACAAACACAAACTTAATTGACAACAGAATTCCTCGGCAACTGGGCCCAAATTTTATACACCCAAATTACAACTCTTTTATAAGAGTGTAAGCGGTCGCTGTCAAATATAGAACCCAACTGGGTTGGGTGTCGAATCCCATAGGGAATACTGTGTTCATTAAGTATTGTGATTATTATTAGACTATTGATCAAAGGTTCCAGAATAAAAGGGTTTTGTTTTAAGAACGAAGTAATAGTTTTATTGTAATAGTGAAACAAGATATGTAATAATATTTGAATACAGAGGATAACAAGCTAGGGTTATGTCCACCTTGTAGTTTTTAATATCTTCTAACAATGGATATTAAGAATTCATACATGCATGCACTTATAGAGAAACGTATTTAAATTCTCAATCCAAGTGTTTCTCAACCATCAAGGATTAATTCACTTTAGTTCTCTCGACTCAAAAGTGGTTACTCAATTACAGGAAATCTCCAAGTTGCTAATCTTATTAAGGAATTAACGAGAGAAATAGAGGTTGGAAACCCTATTTTCTTTTCACTACTTTCTTTTTCAAACATTATATTTTCTATAAAACAAGTTATGTTTCAATGGTGCATTCCCTATGTTTGCAACCACGAGAATTGAAGCATAATGAAAAAAGTATGATATAAGTATTCAATGCATAATGAATTTAAAACCTATAGAAATAAATAATTTTTTGTACGGTTTCCATAACCCTAACCAATAAGCTTAGCTACTCATGAACAAAATAAAAATTACCATAAGTATATTCATCATACCAAAAACTAGGAGACGATCTTTGTGTGCAAATAGTGAAAAGAAGAGAGAAATATTTTCTCTCTCCACCCTAAGCCGCTATTCCCTTTTTCCAAATACTACAAATTATCAAATGATAATAAAAATTAAGCATCAAGTCTTTTTAATAATCCTCTCTCATAGTTTTCTTCTAAGTCCCTGAACTAATTATAAATTACAAATTAGTCTTGGGCATAGTTTCTAGGCGCAATATTTGGTCCAACAAGTTACTTCTCTCTTGTGTGATTTTTCATCTGTAATCCATAGTCCCATCATGTATTTATCTACCTCATTAACACCTGAAATTATGCTAATCACATAGGTTAGTTTGATTATATCAATGTAGAGTAAAAACATAAGAAACTAGGCATTTTTTTCTCAAAACTTAGCTAAAATATGGGTAAGTTATGGTGCTTAGGCGTATAAATACACCCAAGATTACCATTCATACCCTAGGATACGACTTGGGGTCCCCTCACTCATATGATAGGTATGTAGTGAGGGTTACACTCCATCCAAGGTATGATTTAGCCTCTCCCAAGTCATCTATTAGGGTACGGGTCGTATGTTTCCTAGTCGTATAATGCTTGAAGTCTTGGCCAAAGCATTCTGACTTGGGTACGGGTTATAGGGTACCACTCATACATTAGGGTACGATTTATGCATGTGGAGTCATATTTTGGTCAGTTTAGGGGTCCATGGTGAGGTCTAGGGTACGATTTAGGGTACCACTCATACCCTAGGGTACGGGTCAATAGGGTGAGTCGTACCCTCCTAGGTTCACTTTTCAGCTTTTAAGCTGAGGATATTTTAGACTTTTCCTATCCTTAACCCTTATAACCCATGAATTATAACCTTATTAGGCCTTTCATTCTTCACATATACAAGTCCTAAAGCATTCCAAAACACTCCTAAATCCTCTCTCAACTTTGCTAACAAGATTGGAGTTAAGGTTTATCAAAGAGGCCATCTAGAGACTTGAGGACCATATTTTATAAGGTATGTGACTCTTTCCTTATTATTATTTCTCAAATATCATGTTATTTAAACATTGTTTATTAATTCTTAGTGGTAGTTTTTTAATCAAATATTGATGGTTTTGATGTATAGTGATGGGTCATGTTTACTCTTGTTTAAACTTATGTCTATACATGTTTTTGGTGATAATTGGCACACATGGGTGCTTATTGGTTTTGGTTTAGCAAGTGGGTCATGACTAATCCTAATATTTATTATGTTCACTTAGGTTTTGGTCATGGTAAAGGTATGCCCTCAAGGGGTTTATAAAAATATCTATTAGAAATAACTAGTCACATGTTGATGGTGATTTAAACTGAGGTAATGGATTAATGAGTAAGAATGATTGGTAAATCACCTTGTAAAGGACTTGTTGGCCCTTTTTTGAGTTAATTGGTGTCCTGGGTAGTTAGTTTTGTTAAAAAGGAGTTGGAGTCCCCAAGCATGAAATTGAATTATGTTTAAACTAAATCTTTGTGTAAGAATTCTAATGAATGGTTTGGTAAAGGTCTTGATGGCCACAACTTGAATTGAATGTTAGTTTAAACTAAGTCATTGGCCTATTAAGGTTATTGATTGTTAAATGGTTCATAAGGACCTTTTGGTCATGTATGGTATTGAATAGACTTGATGGCTTGAAATGGCTTGAAATGGCTAAGCGGGTTACAGTCCTTAAATATTGAATTAAGTGGATGTGAATGCATGGACAAAGGTTTTGAGTCCCAATGTCAACTAGTAATGGACATAATGGCTTGTGGTTAGAGTCCACTTGCGTAATAAGATGTCTTATGGTTAGAGTCCATTTTTTTATAAGATGGCTAGTGGTTAGAGTCCACTTGTCTGGCAAAAGGCTTGCGGTTAGAGTCCACTTGCACAATAAAATGGCTTGGGGTTAGAGTCCTCTTTCTTGATATAACCCAGGTGGGTGGAAGGTTAGAGTCCTCCACTTAATGGTTCATGATTGGGTGCTTTAAAATTCATGATATGGCCTTGTTATCTTTGACGCTTGATGTATCTATATTTACCTACATGTTTGTCTATATAAATGTGAGTCTTATGATGGTTTGACTTGGTATTGAATAATTATACTATTTTATCCTTACCCTTAAGTTACATGCTAGCGCTCCAACCGCTAACCATCTCCGAACGTTGTGTCCCCACGTGACACAAGGGATAGAAAATCTTCTTCTCTTCCTGTGCAATGACCAGGTGCTCGAGCGGATAGTGTCTTCACTTTGAAATGGTGATCTTCCATACTTTGAAAGGAATACATTTCATAGTCTCTCTCTCTTATGTCATAGACATTGTAATAGACTTAGTTTTTGGCTATTATCGGGGGTATGCAATGACATATCATATACATCGTATTGGTAGAGGCTTGTGGATAACTATGGACTTAGGTAGGTTGAATGTTTTATGTTTACATGAATGGAAGGATTAGACATTCTTAAGTTATGTTTATTAGTCTTGTTTCTTCTATCTTTTTATATGTTCAGAGTTCATCCGACGCTTGTGGATTGATGTGATGGTTAGTTTAGGTTAACAGGGAAATCTCCAATATTTGTTGGGCTTGAGATGCCCATACGACAAGGCTCGATTTTAGGTCATGTCAATTTGGTATTATATCCTAGGTTCATGATCAGTTGAGTGTCCATAAATCCTTGTCAAGTAGAATTTCTTTTATGGGTATGTAGTACGTCACACTTATAAGAGAGAGGCTACAAGGCATTTAGGAATATTTCACGTTCTTGTTGTCTTATTTTGAGCTATAGAGTTTAAGGTCTTGGACCCTTCTAATTTCCATTTGCTCGTCTTTTAGATTATGCCTACAAGAAAATCTAGAGTTCCTACAAACCCTTCTGTCCCAATGAGGGATGATGTTGATGGGACTCGCTCTACTTATGGAGTCCATACTCGGTCTGGGGGGACGGTACCTGATGGTTTGGGAGTTCCACCGATTCTCTCTAGCCATCCTCTGGTTCCTCAAGCTGACATGTCTAATGCTGAGTTTTGTCAGTCGATTCATATGATTGCTCAGTTGGTAGCTTCTTAGGATGAGCGTAGTTCATCTTCTACTTCATCTTATGATGCCACAAGGGTTGGACAGTTTATGAGGTTTAGTTCTCCAACCTTTACCGATGTTAAAGTGGAGGAAGATCCCCAAGGTTTTTTTGGATGAGATGGAAGAGGTGGAGTTTGCATCCTAGCAGTGGGAACGAACAAGGGATGATATTTTTGAGTTATCCTTGTGGAAGGATTTCATTAATGCTTTTCTGGACCGCTTCTTTCCTCTAGATTTGAGGGAATCAAAGACGGAGGAGTTTGTTAATCATAAGAAAGGAAAATTTTTTGTCAAGGAGTATGCCATGAAGTTTCACCAATTGTCAAGGTATGCTCCAGAGATTGTATCGGATATATGAAAGTTCACCTCAGGATTTTCTCATAAGTTGGTCCTTGAGAATAAGGTAGCTTTGTTGATAAAATACATGGACATCTCTAGATTGGTTGTGTATATACAACAAGTAAAGAAAGAGAAAAAGAAACAGGTTAAGTTTAGCGAAAGAAAAGGGAAGAGATTTAGGCCTTCTGAGCAATGTAGTGGAGATGGTGGTAGGTGGCTAAGAAAGAAGTGGGGGAGTTTTGATTCTTTCTCTTTGGATAGTGCTCCATACAAGAAGCCATCGGGTGATCATTGGTCTTATTTTGATGGTGGGTTTTGAGCATTGGGAGCCCATTCTCAGACTAGTGGAGCTCATTCGGCTCCTTTTTAACCTCCTTGTAGATTCTGTGGTCAGCATCATCATGTCCATGTGAGAAGGGAAGGAAGAGATGTTTTATATATGGTCAGGTTGGGCACATACAATGAGTGTCCCCATCTTTAGTGGCTTCTTGGACCAACATGGCCCCTATTACCACTTTTTCTACTCTTGCAACAAAGGGTGTTATTTCTGCTTTGGTTTGTAATACCAGCACTGGCCAAAATTACTTATATGCTCTTTCTATTCTCCAAAAGTCCGAGATATCCCTAGATATCATTACGTGTATATTGAGACTTTTCTCCCATGATGTGTATCGTTTGATTGATTTGGGGTCCACTTTTTCTTATGTGACCCCATGTGTGGTTGTGTATTTTGTTTTTCGTCCTGAGTTTCTGTCATTTCCTTTTTCTTTTTCTACCCTGGTAGGAGAATCTGTGGTTTCTAAAAGACTCTATAGAGGGTATGTGGTACTTGTTGGTAGTAGAGAAACTCTTGTAGACTTGATAGAGTTGGACATGATTGATTTTGATGTTATTTTTAGAATGGATTGGTTGCATTCATGCTATGCTTCCATAAATTTTCGTACCCATACGGTCATGTTTAAATACCATAATGCTCTATTGATTAAATGGGAAGGGGTTCTTTAGCTCCTAAGGAGGGGTTCATCTCATATCCTAGATCCCGAAAATTAATTATTAAAGGGTGATTGTATCGTTTGGTCCAAGTTAAAGATTCTACCTCGGAAGGTCCTTCTCTAGAATTTTTTCCCGTGGTTAATGAGTTCCCCAAGGTCTTTCCCGATGATCTCCAGGTATTTCTCCTAATAGGGAAATTGATTTTGGGATTGAACTTGTTCTGGACACTCGTCCGATTTCTATCCCTCCTTATAGAATGGCTCCGTCCAAGTTGAAGGAGCTTTAAGAGAAATTGAGGGATCTCTTAAATAAAGGTTTCATTCATCCTAGTGTGTCTCCTTGGGGTGCTCCCACAATGTTTGTGCATAAGAAGGATAGTTCCCTTTGAATGTGCATTGATTATCGTTAGTTGAACAAGGTGACCATAAAGAATAAGTATCCTCTTCCTAGGATCGATGATTTGTTTGATCAACTTCAATGTGCAAAGTATTTCTCTAAGATTAATCTTTGTTTGGGCTATTATCATCTTAAGATTAGGGAAGAGGATATACTTAAGACTGTCTTCAGGACCCGGTATGGCCTATATGGGTTCCTAGTCATGTATTTTGGATTGACCAATGCCCCAGCGGTGTTCATTGATTTGATGAATAGGGTTTTCCCTTTATTTTTGGATTTGTTTGTCATTGTCTTCATTGATGAAATCTTGGTCTATTCTAAGAATAAGGCGGATCATGTCGATCACCTCTATGCTGTGTTGCAAAACTTAAAGAATCATCATTTGCATGCCAAGTATTCAAAGTATGAGTTTTGGTTAAAGGCTGTGACTTTCCTTGGTCATGTTATCTCTAGTGAAGGGATCATGGTGTATCCAAAAAAGGTTGCAGAGGTTAAGAAGTGGCCTAGACCTGCGACTCTAAATAATATTTAAAGCTTCTAGGGTCTAGCCAATTTCTATTAGAGATTTGTGGAGAGTTTTTGAATAATAGCTGCTCCATTGACTAAGTTGACCTAAAAGAAGGTCAAGTTCTAATGGTCGGATGCGTGTGAGGGTAGTTTTGAGAAATTAAAAGATAAATTGACTTTGGCTCCAATTTTGACCTTACCCGAGTGTAATAATGGCCTTGTAGTGTATTGTGATGCTTCTCGTATTGGGATTGGTTGTGTGTTGATGAAGCATGGTAGGGTGGTGGCCTATGCTTCTAGGCAATTGAAAGTTCATGAGAAGAACTACCTTACTCATGACTTGCAGTTGTTAGATGTGGTATTTACATTCAAGATTTGGCGTCATTATCTCTATGGGGTTTATGTTGACATATTTTCTAATCATAAAAGCCTTCAGTAGGTGTTCACTCAAAAGGAGTTGAATCACAGGCAAAGAAGATGGCTTGAGTTGCTAAAAGACTATGATATGATCCTCTATTACCATCTAGGTAAATCTAACGTAGTTGCTGATACTCTTAGCAGGTTATCCATAGGGAGTTTTTCTCATGTTGAAGAGGATAAGTAAGAGTTGGTAAAGGACATTCACCGATTGTCTAGTCTCGGAGTTCATCTTACGAAGTCGGACGATGGTGGTGTATTCGTGCATCCAATATCACAGTCATATCTTATGGTTGAGATAAAGGAAAAGCAAATGTTGGATCCTGATTTGATGAAGATTAAGAGTAATATGGGTAAGCAAAAGGTTTTTGATTTTGTGATTGGTGGTGATAGTATCTTTAGGTACCAAGGTAGGCTATGTGTTTCCAATGTCGATTGATTGAGGGAA
The DNA here is from genome assembly GCA_030864215.1 of Capsicum pubescens. Lineage (NCBI taxonomy): Eukaryota > Viridiplantae > Streptophyta > Magnoliopsida > Solanales > Solanaceae > Capsicum > Capsicum pubescens. Next base: position 189,814,599 of record CM061548.1, read on the forward strand.
AGAATTATGGTCGAGGCTCATGGATCTCATTATGCTATTCATCTTGATTCTACGGAGATGTATCATACTCTTAAGGAATTTTATTGGTGGAATAATATGAAGAGATATGTGTCTAGCTATGTGGCTAAGTGTATTGTGTAACAACAGGTGAAAGTTGAGCACTTGAGACCCAGTGGTTTATACCAAGAGATAGAGTTTCCCAAATTGAAATAGGAAGTTATTAATATGAATTTTGTCACTAGTCTTTCCTGATCTCGAAATCAATTTGATTCTATTTGGGTCATTATGGATAGAATGACTAAGTCTTCTCATTTCTTGTCGGTGAGGACTAGTTATTCGACGAAGGATTATGCTAAGTTGTATCTTGCTAAGATTGTGAATTTGTATGATGCTCTGGTTTCTATCATCTCGAATGGCGGTACTTCATTCTCATTACATTTTTGGAAGTCATTTCAGAAAGGTTTGGGAACTAAGGTGTGCCTTAGTACAACTTTCCACCCACAGACGGATGGAAAAGTGGAGAGGACTATCCAAACTTTGTAAGATATGTTGCGTTCTTGTGTGATTGATTATGGTGGTAGTTGTTATGGACATTTTCCTTTGATTAAGTTTGCTTATAATAATAGTTACCACTCTAGCATTGGTATGGCTCCTTTTGAGGCTTTGTATGGTAGGAGATGTCGATCTCCTATAGAGTGGTATGAGGTTTGTAAGGGTAAGTTATTTGTCCCCTACTTGGTTCACCAAGCCTTGGAGAAGGTGAAGGTGATCCGTTATAGATTGAAAGTCGCTCAAAGTCGCCAAAAGTCCTATGCAGATGTAAGCCATAGGGATTTGGAATTTAATATTAGTGATTAGGTATTCTTGAAGCTATCTCCCATGAAGGAAGTAATGTGGTTTGGTAAGAAGGGGAATTTGACTCCCCAATATGTTGGTCCACATTTGATTTTGAAGAGGGTTGGTAATGTTGCCTACTAATTGGAGTTGCTCGCAAGTATGAGCCTCATCCATCCAGTATTCTATGTGTCCATATTATGGAATTGTATAGGTGACCCTTTGTAAGTTGTTCCCTTGGAAGATGGTGGTATTTTGGACTCTTTGTCCTATGAAGTGGTCCTCGTGAGGATCTTAGATTAATAAGTTTGTTGGTTTCGAATGAAAGAGGTGGCTTCAGTGAAAGTTCTATGGAAGAACCAAAAGTATGAGGAAGCTACTTGGGAGGTGGAAGAGGACATGAATTCCAAGTATCCGCATTAGTTTTCCATTCAGAAACTCATTCTTAAGGTATGTGTTAATCTTCTTGACTTGATTTTTGTCTTTTATAAGCAATGAGTTTGAGTCCCTAAACTCTGAATTGCTAAGTGTTCGAGTCCCAAAGTCAATTGAATCAATGGTTGAGTGATAATGATCATGGCTTGTGTCTTATCCTTATTGTATGTCTTTGTGTTCTAACTTCATTAAAGGTTAGTTTGATGTTTAATGATGTTTTAACACATGCTTGTACTTTCCTTATCCGTCATTCGAGGACTAATAATCCAAGTAGGGGAGAATTGAAACACCTAGCCTTTGGACCCTTAGAAAAATTTCCTTAGTTGAAGTTTTTGGGCAAGGTACGACTCAAGGGTACTATTCATACCCTAGGATATGACTTGGGGTCTTCTTACTCGTATGTTAGGTAGTGTAGTGGGGATTACATTCTATCCAAGGTACGCTTTAGTCTCTTCGAAGTCGTATGTTAGGGTACGGGTTGTATGTTGCCTAGTCGTATAATGCTTGAAGTCTTCGTCAAAGTATTCTGACTTGGGTATAGGGTATAGGGTACCACTCACACCTTAGGGTATGAGTCATGCATGTGGAGTTGTATGTTGGTCAGTTTAGGGTTCCATGGTGAGGTCTCGGGTATGAGTTAGGGTACCACTCGTACCCTAAGGTACGGGTCAATAGGGTGAGTCGTGCCCTCTTGAGTTCACTTTTCAGGTTTTAAGCTGAGGACATTTTAGACTTTTCCCACCCCTAAACCCTTATAACCCACAACTTATAACATTATTTGTCCCTTCACTCTTCACATATACAAGTCCAAAAACATTACAAAACACTCCTAAATCTTCTTTTAACTTCTCTAACAAGATTGGACCTAGGGTTTATCAAAGAGGCCATCTAAAGACTTGAGGACCAAGAATCTTTCTACGAATCATCTTGTATAAGGTATGTGATTTTTCCCTTATTATTACTTATCAAATATCATGTTATTTAAACATTGTTTATGAATCCTTAGTGGTTGTTTTTTAAATAAATATTGAGGGTTTTGTTGTATAGTGATGGGTTATGTTTACTCTTGTTTAAAATTGTGTCTATACATATTTTTAGTGATGATTGGCACATGTGGGTGCTCATTTATTGTGGTTTAACAAGTAGGTCATGATTAACCCTAATATTGATGGTTTTCACTTGGGTTTTAGTCATGGTAAAGGTATGCCCTCAAAGTGTTTGTGAAAATGTCTACTAGAAATAACTAGTCACATATTGATGGTGATTTGAACTAAGGTAATCTCTTAATGAGTAAGAATGATTAGTAAGTGACCTTTTAAAGTCCTTGTGGGCCCTTTTATGAGTTAATTGGTGGCCTTGGTAGTTGGTTTGGTTAAAAAGGCGTTTGAGTCCCTAAGCATGAAATTAAATTGTGCTTGACCTAAAGATTGGTGTAAGAATGCTAATGATTATTTGGTAAAGGTCTTGAAGACCACAACTTGACTTAAATGGTAGTTTAAACTAAGTCATTGGACTATTAATGTTATTGATTGATAAATGGTTCATAAAGATCTTGCGGTCATATATGGTGTTGAATTGTTTCCTTGATAGCTTGTAATATCTAAGTAGGTTAAAGTCCTTAAATATTGAATTGAGTGGATGTGAATGCATAGACAAAGGGTTAGAGTCCTAATATCGATTAGTAATGGACACAATGGCTTGTGGTTAGAGTTCACTTGCATAATAAGATGGTGTGTGGATAGAGTCCACTTGTCTAACAAAATGGGTTGTGGTTAGAGTCCATTTGTCTAACAAAAGGCTTGTGGTTAGAGTCCATTTGCACAAAAGACGACTTGGGGTTGGAGTCCTTTTGCTTTATATAACCTACGCAGAGTCCTCTACTTCATGGTTCATGATTGGGTGCTTTGAAATGCATGTTATGTTCTTGTTATCTTTTGATACTTGATGTATCTATATTTATCTACATGTCTATGTGTATAAATGTGGTGTCTTATGATGTTAAGACTTGATATTGAATAATGATACTATTTTATCCTTACCCTTGAGTTACATACTAGCGCTCCAACCGCTAACCATCTCTGGACACTGTGTCCCCACGTGACATAGAGGCCGGAGCATCTTCTTCTCTTCCTGCGTAGTCACTAGGTGCTCAAGCGGATCGTGTGTTTACTTTAAAGTGGTAATCTTCCATACTTCAGAAAGCATAATTTTCATAGTCTTTCTATCTTATGTCATAAACATTGTATTACACTTGGTTTTTAGCTATTATCGGGAGCATTTACCAAAATATTATAGACATTGGATTCGTAGAGGCTTGCGGATGACTATGGACTTGGGTAGGTTGGATGTTGTATGTTGACATGAATGGAAAGGTTAGACATTCTTAAGTTATGTTTATTATTCTTGTTTCCACTATCTTTTTATATGTTCAGAGTTCATTCGATGCTTCTAGATTGATGTGATGGTTAGGTTGGGTTAACAGGGCGATCTCTGGTCCTTGTTGGTCTTGAGATACCCATATGACAAGTCCTGGTTTTAGGTTGTGTCACCAGTAGGTAAGACAACCCCTAGTCCTAAACTACTAGTAATGAACTACCAAGAGAAATGGAAGGGAAATGCAGAATAAACATAATATATAACTAATAAATGTAAGAACTGTCCCAAAACCCACTAGAATCAGTACAAGAGCTTCTAATATAATAAGAATACAAAATGAAGTATTAAAAGAATATATGGGAACAACCCATCTCTAAATATAAGTTAGAGATAGTCTATTCCATAAGAGGAAAATTAGTAATACTCTAAGCGGCAGGAGCTCACCCTAAATCTTCATTCCATATCTGCTCCGCACGATGCACATAACAATGGCGAGAATCCATATTATGATTTGCAGGCTGCAGAATTGTAGTAGGAGTACCAACACAGGGTACTCAGTAGACAACTAACAACTGAGCTCCAAAAATAATGAAAATATAAATAACATGCAAAAATGAAAGTAAACTACAACCAAATATCTAGAAATCTAACATAGTAAACTAGAGAGGCAATAATAATGAACTACCCTATTCTAGTTGTACTCAGGCACCAAGAAGCATACCGTATATCACTGGAAAATATACAAATAAAGGTAGATGAAGGATAAATAGTAGTATATAAGGCCAAGGATTGGATATACAACATGAATAAGCAAAGAAAGTGAGGTATACACGGTAATACTATATCTAGATATATGTATCTACATATAGGTGTTAGAGACAAACTCAAAGGATACAACCTAAGGTAGTTAATCTAGCTTCTCAAGGCATCCCAATCAAGTAGGAAACTAATGTTGGCATAAATAGGGTCCCTAATCCAAATGTCTAAATAAAAGATAATTATGCATAATGAAATAACTTCATGAGAAAGGAATAAGAATGATACCTCGAATATCCGTACCAGTCCGATAATTAACCTGCTACGAACTAACCATAATAGAAATAATACAGTAACCGGATAGTCTAGACAAACAATACCTAAACTGATCCCCATAATCCACAAGGCTCAATTAGCACACAACACACAACAAAAACCACTCATCTCTTATACCTATGCTACCCCCCTTAAGGTTGACAACTATAGAAATCAAACAACACACTGGTGATAGGAAATGCACATGCAAGAATGAATGCAATGTAAATACTATACTAGCATAACCAATCCAAGTTTCATAACGTAACCAAGTGTACATACTTCCTCCAAATCGATGACTCACAAAGGTAGGACCTACGATGAACTCTTTTCTCCAGCACGATGGCTCATGGATGAAAAGAAACCTACGGGATTTTGGAGTATCCGTATACACTTACGTGGTCCCGACTCGAGATTTCCAAACATCATCAACATAAATCTACTTCATTTAGTACCGAAAAGATGTAGATACATATATAAGTGCACGAGCTCAAATCATGATGAAAAGAGTGTAAATTTGTAAATACATTATCCGGGATAAACTCCAGAGATAAAAAAATATAAGAGTGTAGAAAGGGTCAGAATCTCTCTTAATCGAAGTAACTAGTAGTGATAAAACTATGGATCAAAATCTTTCTCAGTCAAATTTCTAAAACATTATTTTTCGTTCCAAAAGCTCATAAATCATCCATTAAGGTGGTATGGTTCCCATTATGGAAAAATCTATTTTAAAAGTTAAAAGTGGGAATAAATCCTTTAGGTTAGGAAAAATAGTATTAAAACCATGTGTTTAGTTCGAATCGTACCATGTAGTAATCATGAATGTACCGAATCTATGTAAGGCCATCACCAGTATCCAAAAAATATAATTATACGCATATAAATGTCTATATACTATGGCTACGTCCTTTACAAGGATAAATCACTCACCTAGAGTCTAACTAATATCATATCACAGACTTGGGACCAAATAATATACAACCAGCATAATCTGGGAAGCCATCATAATACCTGAGTCGAGTAGTAAACCTTATACTAAAGGTTTATTAGCATCAACTATGTCTGACATGATAGTAACCTAGGGTTATAGAATCATAGAATCATAATAAGTATTTCATCGACTTATTTCATCTTAACGGTCGATTCACCCTTTTAGTCCCCGAACTCATAATTTAAGCTAATTTATGGTGTTCTACCCAAAATCACATCCTAACATCCCTTTGTAAAATTTAATATATATAATACACTATCTCGTGAAGAAGAGTAGACAGAAACCTACCTAAATGTCGAACCGCAAATACTTAAATCTCCCATAAATCGTCCGCCTTTGCTCCATAATCCCAAGATATTGCCACACTATCAAAATAGTAATCTACATGTCATAAGGAGTAAAATGAGACCCATATTGATATATAAAGGATCGGGTCAAAATTTCGGCCAAGAACGGGCCCACAAAGACCGTAAATAAAATTCAAAAGTGAATCTGTCATGATTACAATGTTTAAGGAGTCTTTCAAAGAAGTTCGGAGTCAATTTAGTCACTTATATTTTATACGAGAAAACTAGTGTTACTAGCTTGAGCTATGTTTTGTTCTAGTTGATCTCGATGGATTCTAATGTGCATAATGAGTTACTAAGGGTATGAATGTGTAATTATGTTTGGATTAAATTATTTGTAGTGTTCAAGGTTCAATTGAAACAATCCAAGATTAAAAACTATGTTAAAGATTAAAAGGACAAAACTAGTATTCTTGGCTTAAGTAAAAACTATGTTAAAGATGAAAAGGACAAAACTAGTATTCTTAGCTTAAGTTTATAGTTCACTGTCTTGAATTTTATGTTTTTTTGAGCTCTAATTTATGGTGTTTGATGATATACGATGCTTGGTGAGTTGATAATGATTATATATGGATGATAAATAATCTGTAAATCAATTTTAAACAACATCATAAGGCTCAGAATGGATGGACAAACACATGGGACAAGATTCAACCAAAAATGGACTTTTGGAGTCATTGGCATGCCATGGACCTTAGAACCACGTTAGTGTCCTTTCAATAGAATTAGGGTTTTCCTAAATAAACAATTCTAGTTTTTCACCACAATAAGGTCGTGCTTAATTCCTTAGGCACTGCTATTAGGTCCGTGGCACAGACCCAAAGTCAAATCAGCAACTTGTGCCCTCCTATAAATAGGACCCTTAAACATTATGCTACACACCTTGGACGACCTTGTAACTTTAAGGGAAGTTAGAAAAAAAATAAATTAGGTTTTTTAATCCTTTAATTTTTTTTATTTATGGATTTTAACATTTATTCATCTATCGGGATTACTGTTATATCTATAATCGGCGAAACACTCTTTTCTGGAGTTAAGGCCATGAACATAATTTCTCTTGCCATGAATTGACTTGGTTTTGATTATATGTTATATTTGGTTGTTTATTTATCCTTTTTATGACTAGTTTAGGGATTTTTAACCCTTAGAATACATCCATTATCATCTTGTGATCCCAGAAGGAGGAACAAGAGAATAAAATGTGGGGGTAAATAGAGCAGGATTATAATCTTCTACAAAATGAAGTTATAATTCACATTTAGGATATGAATATACATGTAACGCCCCAAATATGGTACCCGGAATGATACACGGTGCTCATGACCCCAAAGGACCACAATCTAACCCATGACTGATATCTGTACTTATATACTGCATAAAATAATTTATAACGCAGAAACATGAACTGATAGGCCATAAGGTTCAATACTGAACATGATCTGAATGATATAACATTTGTGTGGGGTAATAGAATACCCAAAATAAAACTAAAAATACTGAAGTCTGAAATATGATAGTCCAGAAAGCCTCTAACTGACTGAACTGTCTAAGTAAGGAGTTGATGGGACATGTCCCCAAATAACTCCAACTAATAAACTGATTAATGAGATAATAGGGAAATAATCATGTCCTCAAAATATGAGGACTCACTTCTAACTTTGTCTGTGAATATCTGGAATCTACTGTTGCTCTGGAGCTCGTGTCTTTAAACCTATGGTATAAGACACCATAGCGCAAAAGCGTCAGTACTTTGAATGTACTGCTATGCATGTGAGGTAGGCTGAATACATGGGGTTCATATTAATGAACAATAATAATAACTGACTAACTATCACGAGTGTGAGAATACATGCATGAGACATAACAACTGACACTAATACTGTGATAACATGATTACTAAATCTGAATACTGATAACATGACATACTAATAACTAATATAACTGATAACATGAGTGACTGTGTCCTGAATCTGATGGAACTATCTGAGTTTTGTTCTGTATCTGAGTCGACAGTATCTGACAGTCTAAAATTCTGAAGAACTATCTAAGTTCTTTTACTGAGGCTAATACTGAGACTGTGAGAGGTAGTCATCTAACTGACATGACCCAAATAATGCATTATAGATGATTGGGGTCCAATCTATGCCCTGATTGGAAGGGTGTCAATACCGCACCACTGGTAAGGACAACATGTGAGTGACCCTAATATAATAGGTAACTCTAGTGAGAATGGTGGGAACCCTCATATAGCAGGCTAAGACACCTCATCTACCCTCATATAAAAGGATATGATGTCTCAAGCTATGCTGGCTACATAGCTTTGGAATGCAAGGATTGATTCTAAGAATCACACCCTCATATAACAGGTGAGTTCCCATCCTTGGGTTCGCTCAGTGCTAATTTCTAATCCCTTCTGAATAGACACTGAATATGATTTACTGAACTGAAAATGGACTGAGTTACTGAATTCCATTGACTGATGGAATACTACTGATATCTGAAAACTGACAGAGTTCATGATATCATGGAGATTCTTGAGTCAAAAGACTGTCTGAAGTCTAAGGATCATAGCTTGACTGAGAGTATCATAGAAACATAACACGTCTCTAACAATACAGTTAATATTTTGGGTACAAGTACACCCAGGACTCGATGGAAGGAAACTGACCAAGCATAACTTACTTGAACATATGACTAACATCATAATCCATAATACATTTATAGAAGCATTCCATCAAAACATGTGATAGGCATAACTTGTACATATACGGGGATTTCATGATGCCATACTAGTTGGGCATTATTCCTTCATATAGGCATTTAATCAAATCTATGGTAAGCATAGTACATGTAGACAACATTATACAACAATTAATCATCGTGATTCATATCTAATTTCATCATCCTAGGGTTTATTCATAGGTTCACATGAATATACATCTATACAGATCAATTCCACATAAAATTGATCACCCAAAATGGATTTGAATTCAATTGATCATTCTCAACATACATAAAACAAACCCAACATGAAATTCATAAAGAAATCCATAAACTTAAACTTAGAAAAGAGATTCTTGGGCTTCGTGGACAAAAGGAGTCCATGAATAAACACTACGCATACCTTAGTTTGTGATTTCGTGAAGATTGATGGTGAAACCTTCTTGGATATGGATTTCTATGAAAACCCTAGCTTGTTCTTGAGAGGTTTTTGAGAGAAGAGAGTGTATTTTGGGTGAAAAGTGGCTGAATCACGTGCTAAAGGGCTTAAATAAGGGTGGAAAGTTGACCCTTTTAACCCTGGATGCATAATTTTAATTTCAGTAAAATTTTCCCAAGATGAACCCCAGGGCGAGGCGTCTCTATCGCACCATGTCACTGGAATTTAACAATTGGGAAACTGAGGGATGGCGTGATGCGGAGCCATCGCGTTGCCCCTTCTTGTGCGACCTGGAACTTCTGCGCGACGCAGAGGAAATCGTGCTAAGACACTAGAAAAGGACAATTCTGAATTTGGGCCTAGGCGCGATGCATCATAATCGCAGACCCCTACTGGAATTTTCCAAATGCCATTTCCTCTTGTGGCGTGGCGTACCACAGACTAATATGGCGTTGTTTTACAAAGGGAACTTGAAATAGTCATAACTTCTGACCCGGTTATCGGATTTGGACAAATCTTATGTCGATGGAAAGCTTATTAAATTTTCCACATGAAAAAAAGGGAAAATCTTGAGAATTACTCAAGGAATAACCATCATTCAATTTTGAAGCTAATACTAGACATTCTTGAGATGAAATTAGCTAGGAAAAAGTATGGTGTATTATAATATCTCCCCCTGGAGAATATTCATCCTCAAATAAGACTAGCGGTGAGGGGAGAAGATAACCGACGTACACACTGAACATGAACACTGAAACATGATCTCATGACTGATAAGTTGAACATATAATACTGAACATGCATATATGATGCATGTGTAAATGATTCATGAATGCATGACTGAGTGTTCTGAAAAACTAAGTTTCTGACAATGAGAATGCATGTCTGATGCATAATTACATAATTGAACTGATACATGAGTGCATGGATGAATATGAAATGGTACTTGATACCAAGTTTATAATGGGAACATGAGCATGAAACTGCATACAAAGTTTTTGATGAACACTGAACATAAAACTGAGTAAGCTTAAGGAGAACTATTACCTTGAGCTTGATCTGAGTTGGAAAAGAAGAGGTGAGGATACTTGGTACACATGTATGCCTCTGCTTCCCAAGTAGCTCCCTAAATTGAATGATTTCACCAAAGAACCTTAACTAGAGGGACTTCTTTGTTCCTCAATCTACGAGTCGATAGTCTAAGATTTTGACTGGATTCTCTTCATAAGAGAGAGTGTTCTTAACATCAATGCTCTGAATAGGGACTACAAATGATAGGTCACCTATGCACTTCTTGATCAAAGAGACATGAAAGACTGTATGAACTGAGTCTAGAACTGAAGGCAATTTGAGCTCATAAGTTACTTTGCCGAATCGACTGAGAATCTTGAAGGGACGGACATATTGGGGACTGAGTTTCCCTTTCTTACCGAACAGCTTCACTCCCTTCATGGGAGAGATATTTAGATAGACATAGTCATCAATCTCAAACTTGAGATCTTTTCTACGAATATCTGTCTTAGACTTCTGTCGGCTCTGAGCAGCTCTGAGTCTTTCTCTAATCAACTACATTTTTTCTAAGGCATCGAATACTAAGTCAGGCCCTATGATTGAGGCCTCACAAACTTCAAACCAACCAATTAGAGATCTACATCTCCTATCATAGAGAGCTTCGAATGGATCCATACAAATACTGGAATGATAGTTGTTGTTGTATGCAAACTCAATCAAAGGAAAGTGGTCATCCCAACTTCCCTTGAAATCGATTGCACACGCCCTTAGCATATCTTCTAATATCTAAATAGTCCTTTTTTATTGACCATCTATCTAAGGATGAAAGGTTGTACTAAGATGAACTTGGGTACCAAGACTCTTTTAGAATGCTTTCCAGAAATGAGAGGTGAACTAGGTACATCTTTCTGAGATAATAGATAGAGGAACACCATGTAATCTGACCTCCCTGATATAGAGTTTGGCATAATCCTCAGCTGAATAAGAGGTATGAACTGGAAGTAAATGAGATGAGTTGGTCATTCTATCTATAATGACCTAGACTGAATTATATTGATGACGACTTTGAGACAAACCCTTCATGAAGTTCATGTTCACAACTTCCCACTTCCAAGTAGGAATACTAAACTCCTGCATGGACCTACTAGGCTCCTGATTCTCTATCTTAACCTGCTGACATGTAGAGCACTTAGCCATAAACTCTGCAACGTATCTCTTCATCCTACTTTACCAATAGATTTCCCAAAAGTCACGGTACATCTTTGTGGCCCCTGGATGAATAGAGTAGCGCGCACCATACGCTTCTGCAAGAATTCGCTGCCTTAAGTTATCTACACCTGGAACACAGAGACGACCCTGACAACGAAGAACACCATCTCCCCCTTGGGAGAAAACCTCTATTTTCTGATTCGGAACTGACTCTTTCAACTTGACAAGGCTGGGATATCATCTTTCTTTTATTTTACCTCGGAAACTAGAGATGATTCTAAACTACTCTGAACGTATATATAACCCTCATCTGAATCAACTAAGTAAACGCCTAGCCGAGCAAGCTGATGGACTTCCTGAGCTAACTTCTTCTTACTGTCCTCAACATGAGAAACACTACCCATGGATAGTCTACTCAGAGATGATAAAGGACACTCATCTCATAATCTTTCAAGAGATCTAACCACCTTCTCTGATAAAGATTGAGATCTTTCTGAGAAAAGACATACTGAAGACTCTTATGATCTGTGAAGACATCTACATGAACACCGTATAGATAATGCCTCCAAATCATCAAGGAAAATACTACGGCTGCTAACTCAAGATCATGAGTAGGATAATTTCTCTCATAGGGTTTAAGTTGTCTGGAGGCATAGGCTATGACCATACCATACTGCATGAAGACACAACCCAAACCTACTCTGGATATATCACAATACACTACAAACCCATCTGAACCATCTGGAAGAGCTAGAACTGAAGCTGAGGTGAGTCGAGTCTTCAACTCCTGAAAACTCTTCTCGCAAGGATCTGACCACTGAAACTTGACTTTCTTCAAAGTCAATATGGACATAGGGGATGCAATAGAAGAAAATCCCTCAACAAACCATCTATAATATCCATCCAAACCATCTATAACCCTAAATCTGGTACCTTAAACTCTACACAGTGCCCATGACCCCGAAGGACCACAATCTAACCCATGACTGATATATGTACCCGTATACTGCATAAAATACTTTAAAATGCAGAAACATGAACTGATAGGCCATAAGGTTTAATACTGAACATGATCTAAATGATATAACATCTGTGTGGGGTAATAGAATACCTAAAAAAAATTGAAAATACTAAAGTCTGAAACATGATAGTCTAAAAAGCCTCTAACTGACTGAACTGTCTGAATAAGGAGTTGATGGGACATGTCCCAAACTAACTCCAACTAATAAACTGATTAATATGATAATAGTGAAATAATCATGTCCTCGAAAGATGAGGACTCACTTCTAACTCTGTCTGTGGATATCTGGAATCTACTATTACTCTAAAGCTCGTGTCTCTAAACCTAAGGTATAAAACACCATATCGCAAATGCTTTAGTACTTTGAATGTATTGGTATGCATGTGAGGTAGGATAAATGTATGGGGTTTATATGCATGAATGATAATAATAACTGACTAACTATCATGAGCGTAAGAATACATGTATGAGACATAACAACTGACACTAATATAGTGATAACATGATTACTGAATCTAAATATTGATAACATGACATACTGATAACTAATTTAACTAATAACATGAGTGACTATATCTGACAGTCCTGAATTTGATGGAACTATCTGAGTTCTATTTTGTATCTGAGTCGACTGTATCTAACAGTCTAAAATTCTGAAGAACTATCTAAGTTCTTTTACTGAGACTGATACTGAGACTGTGGGAGGTAGTCATCTAACCTACATGCCCCAAATGATGCATTATAGCTAAATTGGGGTCCAATTTATGCCTTGATTGGAAGGGTGTCAATATCGCGCCACTGGTAAAGACAACATGTGAGTGACCCTAATATAACAGGTAAATCTAGCGAGAACGGTGGGAACCCTCATATAGAAGGCTAAGCCACCTCATCTACCCTCAGATAACGGGCTATGATGTCTCAACCTATGTTGGCTACATTGTTCTGGAACGTAAGGATTTCTTCTAAGAATCACACCCTCGTATAAGAGGTGAGTTCCCCTCCTTGGGTTCGCTCGGTGCTAATTTCTACTCCCATCTGAATAGACACTGAACATGATTTACTAAACTGAACATGGACTGAGTTACTGAATTCCGTTGACTGACCAAATACTACTGATATCTGACAACTGACTGAGTTCATAAGATCATTAAGATTACCTGAGTCATAAGACTGTTTGAAGTCTAAGGATCATAGCTTAACTGAGAGTATCATGGAAACATGACATGGCTCCAGGCACACAGCTAATATTTTGGGTACAAGTACCCCCAGGACTCGATGGAAAGAAACTGACCAAGCATAACTTAGTTGAACATATGACTAACATCATAATCCATAATACATTTATAGAAGCATTCCATCAAAACATGTCATAGGCATAACTTGTACATACATGGGGATTTCATAATGTCATACTAGTTGGGCATTGTTCCTTCATCTAGGCATTTAATCAAACTCATGGAAGGCATAGCACATGTAGACAACATTATACAACAATTAATCATCATGATTCATCTCTAATTTCATCATCCTAGGGTTTATTCATAGGTTCACATGAATATACATCTATACAAACCAATTCCACATAAAATTGATCACCCAACATGGATTTTAATTCAATTGATCATTCTCAACATACACAAAATAAGCCCAACATGAAATTCATAAAGAAATCCATAAACATAAACTTAGGAAAGTGATTCTTGGGCTTCATGGATGAAAGAAGTCCATGAATGAATACTATGCATACCTTAGTTCATGATTTCGTGAAGATTGATGGTGAAACCTTCTTGGAATTGGATTTCTATGAAAACCCTAGCTTGTTCTTGAGAGGTTTTTGAGATAAGAGAATGTATTTTTGGTGAAAAGTGGTTGAATCACGTGTTAAAGGGCTTAAATAGGGGTGGGAAATTGACCCTTTTAACCCTGGATACATAATTTTAATTTCAGTAAAATTTTCCCGAACTGAACCCCTAACGCGACGCGGCGCTATCGTGTTGTGTCACTGGAATTTGACAATTGGAAAATTGAGGGATGGTAAGACATAGATCCATCATGTTTCCCCTTATTTTGCGACTTGGAACTTTGGCACGACGTGGAGTAAATCACGTTAAGACATTGGAAAAGGACAATTCTACATTAGGGCCCTGGCCCAATGCGCTATAATTGCGGACCCCTACTAGAATTTGCCAAATGCCATTTCCTGTTGTGGTGCGGCGCACCACTGACTATATGGAGCTATTTTACTATGGTAACTTGAAATAGTTGTAACTTCTTACCCGGTTATCGAATTCGGGGAAAAAGGGAAAATCTTGAGAATTTCTTAGAGAATAACCATCATTCAATTTTAAAGCTAATACTAGACATTATTGAGATAAAATTATCTAGGAAAAAGTATGGGGTATTGCAATACCTAAGTGACCTATTTGGTTCACTTACGATATGAAATATAAATGAATTTAACTTAGTTCACACATTCCCGCTCAACAATATAATTGTGGGTTTAAGTTAGATAGGTGATTAGAAGCTCGGAAGACCATAATCATAATATCAACCCCGTGAATCAACAACTAAGATAAGTAACCTATCCAATAAAGTTAAATAGCATAGTATGATTGTTTGTAGAGACTTAACCCTGGGTTTCTCCCCATTGTTTTTCCAAGACCTTTGATTTACTGCATTGTTTAGTTTATAGTTGCTTATAACTTTGAAAATCTCGTGTCTATATTTGCACTGAATTAATTATAATAGTGACCTAGAATTGGATAGTTGTCAACACAAATCTCTTAGGGATCTATACTTGGCTTGTAAAAGGCCACTATATTACTTGGTGAGACAACGTACATACTGTGAGTGCGCTTGGGCGCAACAAGTTTTTGGATCCATTATCAGGGACTTGTAATTTAGCAAATGCACTAGTTTTAGCTTTATTTTTTGGATTTCTTTAGTACTTTTCACTTGGTCTTCGTTTTGAATTTGTAGGCACATGTTAACAGAATAGTAAGCTAGCAAAGGATCGGGAGTTGGTTGAACCCGACCCTAAGCCCGAAAAACACTCATACCTATGAAGGAGAGAATTAGTCCTTCTCTACCACATCCTGAATATTAATGAAGAACAAGATATTCCTGTGTCTATGTCTGAAGACCCACTAGCCCTTAGTACAATTCACAAAGTGTCAATCCCTTTTGCGATAAATTTGACCTCCCCTATTCAAAATTTAACTTCTAGAAGTAGGTTCGATTTAAAATAGAACATGGTATAGCTTTTGATCAGCAGTAGATAGTTTACTGGGCTTTCACATGAAGATCCACAATTCTACTTGCAAAACTTTTTGGAGATCAGAGACACTTTTATCCCTATAGGTTGTCAACTGACTATGTGAAGCTGACACTTTTCCCCTTTTCACTATTAGGGAAAGTGAACAAGTGGTTGAATGCTAAGCACTAAGTTCAATCACAACTTTGGATGACTTATCCTAGAAGTTCCTTATCCTCTTTTTTCCATCAGGCAAGACTACGAGACTTCACAGTAAGATTGTGAGCTTTAAATAGAGGCCAGATAAAAACTTGTATCATGCTTGAGATAGGTTCAAAGCTCTTTTTTAGGACTGTCCATATCATTAACAGCCCAATAAGGTACTATCTCACAACTTTGTTGAGGCACTTGACCATGATACAAAAATTTTACTAGATTTAGCTGTAGGTTATCAAGCATTGGAAAAGATATATGATGAGCTATACACCATGTTGAGCGGAACTTCACAAGGAAATTCAAATTAGTATGGTGATGCCTCAAGAGGCTCAATGAAAAAGGTTACAGGCATGATTGAAGTTAATAGTATTATAGCCTAGCTACCAACATGTCAGCTTTGCAGAACTAAATAATGACACAGTTTAGCAAGTTGGGTCTGCAACTGTCTCAAGCTTAGGTGAATGCAGTGCAGCAGACTCCAACATGGTATGAGGTTTATGGAAATAGTGGACACTCTGTAGATACATATGGTGCACATCCTAAGTTAGTCAATTTTGTAGGCAATGCTCAAAGGCAAAATTATGGTAATGCCTATAATCAAAACTGGCAGACTCAGGTACTAAATTATTCATGGAACAATAATTAGTAATATCAGCAACAGCAAAACACATAAGCCAGTAATATAGAGAAATGTTAAAGACGGAGGAAATGTTAAAAAAGATCATGGCCACCCAAGAATAGATGGTTGTTGAACTCAAATATTTGCAAGTACTTCAGAAGCAGTTGGAGAATTAGTTGGGGAAAATACAGTAGGCACAAAATACCAGGCCCTAAGATAGTTTTCCAAGAGATAATGAACCTCCTACACAAGTAATGGAAATCACTTTAATGAATGGTAAAGAGATAGATGAAAGGCCTTCAAAGACAAATAAAAAGGTAGATGTAGAGTTGATTCCTCAACCAATTGCAGACAAAGTTGTTGATTATTCAAGGAAGTCTGAGTATCCAAAAAAAAAAGTTGTTGAGAAGGAGAGACCACCACCATTTCCATAGAGGCTGAGAAAAGCGAAGGATGATGTATGTTTCAAGAAGTTCTTTATAATGTTCAGACAGATTCACATTAACCTTTATCTTTTAGATGTTTTGCAGGAAATACCCAAGTATGATAAGTACTTAAAGGATATGGTAACTAATAAAATTAAGCCCCAGGGTAATGAGACAGTGACACTCACTGAATAGTGTAGCTCTGTTGTGATGTAGAAGATTCCCAAAAAGTTTAAGGACCCTGGGAGTTTCACTCTCCCCATTCAAATTGGTAGCAGTGTGGTGTTCCATCCACTGAGTGATTTGGGTAAAAGTATCAATTTGATGCCCCTATTAATGTTCAAAACTTTGGGTTTAGAGAAGCCGAGACCGTACTTTGTGCTACTCTAATAGCAAACCAAACCATAGTCCGTCCTAAAAAAATCATCGAGGATGTTCTCATTAAGGATGGTAAGTATATTATACATGTTGACTTCATTGTCTTGGAGTATAAAGAAGATGATAGGGTGTCGATTATCTTAGGACATCTATTCTTGGCCACGGAAGGTGCATTGATAGATTTGAAAGAGGGCACACTCACAATGAGGTTAGATGATGAAGAAGTGGTCTTCAAAGTTTATAAACCACTCAACACAAAGTCCAATTACAAAGAATTATGCAAGACTATAGTGATTGAAGAGGATGAGTGTGGGGTGGTGGAGCCCAATCCACCAAAGATCTCTTTGGTATTTCTCATTGAGATGACCAAGCCATCATTACCTAAGTCTGAAGGGATGTTGATTGATGATCCTGAAAAGGCTATTATTGAAAAAGTTATTGACCTTGAGAGTCCACACTCACGAGGTCAGAAACAAATAAAACGGTGGTCTCCAAGTAGTTGGAAGAGGATAAAGGAAAATGGATGAATTGATGTGGGTCATTCTACGACACTAAATTAGGAGATGCTTGGGAGGCAATCCAAGTTAAGGTAGGTCCTTATTTTTCATTATTTTTAGTTTTTATTTTATGTAGTTTTGTTTTGTTGAGTCACAGGTTGATAGGAAGTCTGAGTACTGGAAACCTAAGATGAGAAGCATGGCGAAGACTAAATGTGGTGTCCTCGTACTATCTTAATGATAAAAGATGCTATTATCTAGGCCTAGAGGCCTTAGGGAGTATTTTTATCTCTTCTTTTAAGTAAACTTTGGGGTAAAAGTAGATTCTTAAGTACGGGGTGGGGAAATTCTCATTGTTTTGGATGAAGTGATGTGTTAGTTCTTGAGTCTTAGTTGTTTTTCTAGTTTTTGAGTAAATTTGAAAAAAAAATTATAAAAAGATTTTATCTTTTAGTTGTTTGGGTTAGTCTAATAGGTGCACACTTCACCCACCCCGTGGTTGTTCTGTTCGATTATTTTCCACAGTGGCGCCCCTTGAACCCAGTATCCTTTTTATTTTTAGGAGTAATTTTAAAAATTTTATGTTAATTTAGTGAGATGTTCTTGTTAGTGATATATGGATTACATGATGCAAGTGGTTTTTGTATGTCATAGCATGTTTTTATGATGAATGACTACTTTTAAGACTCTAGGCTAATGATTATAACTCTTTAACGTTGTTGTCTTAATGTTTAATTCATGTGATTATTTGGTTAAGAGTCAATAATTATCCTAGTTGAGTTGAGCATATGCCATGTGTGCGAGGTGTTTTTGTAGTCCTTGTTGCATGTGATATCTAGAACTTGTCTGGTGTGTATGCAAAGCAAAATAAAGAGTGTGGGTTTAGGAGATGATATATGTATTTCTTTGATAGCCATGTTTCATACCTTTTTACCTACCCTTATGCATAATCCTAGTTAGCCCTATTGAGCCTTTAGATTGTTTGCTTTTGTAGCCTCTTAGGTATCCTAATTCCCTTCTTTGATTGACCTTAATTTGATCTAAAACTCCTACGTTCTTTAGTGAAAAATTAAGAAAGTTAAGGAGTTTAAAAATAAGAGCAGAATAGGTAAAAGTGAAGCCCCCGAGAAATAACTATTGGTGTTGAAAATTGATATGTGTGTGGTTGGGAGTTGTGTAATTAAAAGAATGAAGATTTTTCAAAATTGAATAATGTGTGCATATATAACACTCCAACCATGTTGTATGTAAATTAACTTAATGAGATGGGCAAAACAAAAGATATCGGTAGACAGAAGTAGGGTAAATTATTTGTTAGAGGTGAATA
Source organism: Capsicum pubescens (assembly GCA_030864215.1). NCBI lineage: Eukaryota > Viridiplantae > Streptophyta > Magnoliopsida > Solanales > Solanaceae > Capsicum > Capsicum pubescens. The sequence goes on from CM061548.1 coordinate 189,833,769, forward strand.
GAATGAAAAGTGTGATGGAATAAAGCTCTTAGGGAAGATCGTCACTATTCTTGGAAAAAATAGTTCCTACCCGTCCCTTAGCCAACATTACCACCTTTAAAGACCTATTTGATCATAAGTCTTAACATTCTGATACTAGCAGAGTACTACACTAAGGGAAATCTTATGGTTCATCTTGCGTACCTTGTGAATTCTTTGTGAGAATGAGCATAATTTGATTCCTACATCCATTTTGTGATAAACTGCATCTATGTGAGTGAGATTGGGTAACTCTCTCGTGGTGAGGGCACATATTTGATGATAGTTAGGTTATTTGTATGATGTCTTTTATTGATTAATATGTATGATTTTTCAAACTTGGCGAGTCAATTCTTGAGGCTAGGATGTTTTTTAGTAGTGTTCTTGAGCTTTCAATGGTGTATAACATGCCTAGTGTAAAAACTTGCATTTTTTGTAGTCACTATAGTGCTAGCTTGAATGTATTTCTTGTAGTAGAAGTGGGGAGTATACTCTGATTATGATGCTTATAGTAAAGAGTTGTTCGAGGACAAACAAGTCTTTAAGTGTGGGGTTATGATCTGAGGTTGATTTATGCACCTCAATGTTGTTATCTATGCTTATTTAGACTTTTTTTTTAGGACTTCTTGTGTTCTTAATGTGTTGTCAATGATATAATTGAGCATATAAGTTTTAAAATACTTTATTATAATGTTTAAGGTGTGTTTCAAACAAGTTTGGATTCAATTTGGTCACTTAGAGTTTAGACGAGAAAACTAGTGTTACTAGCTTGAGATATGTGTTGTACTAGTTGATCTTGATGGATTTTAGTGTGTGTAATGAGTTCCTAAGGGTATCAATGTGTAATTATGTTTGGAATAAATTATTTTTAGTGTTCAAGGTTCAATTGAAACAATCCATGAGTAAAAACTAAGTTAAATATCAAAAGCACAAAACTAGTATTCTTAGCTTAAGTCTCTAGTTCACCGTCTTGGATTTTGTGTTCTTTTGAGCTATAATTCACGGTGTTTAATGCTAAAGGATTCTTGATGAGTTTATAATAATGATATATGGATTATAAAAGTGGACATTTTGGAATCATTGGCATGCCACGGACCTTAGAACCGCATTAGGGTCCGTGCCACGGCGTTGGGGTCTTCCTAAATGATCAATTGTAGTGTTTCACCGTGATAAGGGCATATTGAAGATATTAGTCACTGCGATTAGGTTTGTGGTACAAACCCAAAGTCAAATTGGCAGCTTGTGTCCTCCTATAAATATGACCCTTAAACATTATGCTACACACCTTGGGCAACCTTGAAACTTTGAGGGAGGCTAGAAAACACTTCAATTAGGGTTTTATTCCTTTAATTTAGCTAATTTATCGATTTTAACATGTATTCTTCTATTGTTATTACGTTTATGTCTATAATTGGCTAACACCCTTTTCCAGGTCTAAGTCCAAGAACATGATTACTCTTGTTATGAATTGACTTGGTTTTGATTATTTATCATATTTACTTGTTTATTTATCCTTGTTATCATTATTTGAAGTATGTGCGACCCTTATAATACATCCATTGTCATCTGATGAGCCCGGAAGAGGAAACAAAAGGATAGAATGTGGGGGTAAATAAAGTAGGATTATAGTCTTCTATATAATGAAGTTATAATTTGCATTTAGGATAGGAATACACCTAAGTGACTTATTTGGTTCACTTACGGGATAAAATGTAAATACATTTAACTTAGTTCTCGCATCCCCACTCAACGATGTAGTTGTTGGTCTAAATTAGATAGGTGATTAGAGGTTCGGAAGACCATAATCATAATATCAACCCTGTGAATCAACAACCAAGATAAGTAACCTAACCAATGAAGTCCAATAGCATAGTATGATTATTCACAGAGACTTAACCCTGAGTTTCTCCCCATTGATTGTCCAAGACCATTAATTTACCACATTGTTTAGTTTACAGTTTCTTATACATTTCCAACTCTTGTGGATACGTTTGCAATGAATTGATCATAATAGTATATTAGAATTTGATAATTGTCAACACAAGTCTCTAAGGGATCGATACTTGGCTTGTTAAAGGCCACTATATTACTTGGTTAGACCATGTACACTTACGTTTGCGCTTGGGCGCAACATCTTTCCTCTAAACCGAACCTTAGCCAAATGGCCAAGACTGCTTAACCAGATCATGGGTGCTAAGCTTTGGTCGCTAAAGTGGATCCATGACTGCTAAAGTGATCATATTAGATACTAGATACTAGATTTTTCTAAGCCCAAAGATGAACTCCGACTAGATGCTAAAGATTCTTTAGGAACCCTGTGCGCAAATAAATCTATGCTACCATACCAAATTCGACATTTCGAACTCAATGGAACTAGCAATCGTTCATCTGAGATCATTTCAACTAAACCTGGGGCCTATACCTATAGATCCATTTTTCATATAATCCACCTAATAGCCTAAAATGAATCTGGAAGCCTCGAGACCTGAACCAAGAGTCCCCCTAGCCTAAAATCAATGTTCTGGATTTAATGGTGTTGTAGGAATTCTAATTCAAGGTCGTTTATTAGGAGTTTTAGTATGATACCAAATCCTAAATACTAAAAGCTCCAAAACAAGGAAATGATCTTAAAACCCATACGAATTTTCCAATAACTGAACCGATAGTTCCGACAAGTCATAAATGACCTGTAGGCACTGTGAGAAGGCTTAAAATGCAAGAAAAGTGCATAAATAAAGGAAATGGCCTAGAAGGTCATTATAATATCCACTACTAAAAGGACTTTCATCCACAAATGTCAATGGATAAAAAGATCATAAAAGCTCGAAGAGATGAGGTACTGGGCCCGCATGCTCCGAAAAAGACTGCTCAGATAACCTCAAAGAAGAAACAATGTTTCTAAGGGATTTTTCTATTGGTTATACTTTTGAACCAACTTACTTACTCCACTTCTCAAACAACCAAAACTCACCCTCAACCACCAGCTGGCTTCCAATTGAACCTAGTGAGGCTAACGTATGTATAACCAAACAACAACACACTGATACCACATCGATACCAGCAAAAACCCATCCAATCCAAAGGAAAACAAAGGCATGAATCTTGCAACCAAATCCATAATCCAAATATAAACTTTTTTTTCCTTTTCAAACTAGCTATCTACTCCACACCAAATAAAAAGTCATTTAAGTCCTGTTTACGCAACTTCATCATGCTAACCTTGAAGAACTAAAGTTGATCCATCAAAAATCCACAATTTCAAGCATAAGAATAAGCCTGCAAGGAGAATAAATATAGATGGCCAATATCTGTAATCCATCGCAATGCTACAACTGGTTCGACTGACCCTTGAAACTGACAGTTGGGAGTATGAAGTACAATGTCACTCACTACAGAACGATCCTCTCTAGGATGTCTTATCAACCAAGGATGGATCCATATTGAATCCAACTCGAGCATACCACTATTGATGAGTATATCATCAAAAATTCTTACAAAACTAAAAGTCAAAGAAAGAAGCAAAAGAAACTATCATCAAGTTCCAATAGGCTATCATCCATAATACATCTGAATTGAAGAAAAGTGAATAGGTAGAAAAAGATAGGGTTATCTAGTCTATAGGTTAATTCCCAACTGACATAAATTTGGAAATGAAGGTTGCACCTAATCTCTACACTCACAACTGAAATCTCAGTACTAATGTTGAATCGCTCGATCTCAACTATCCAAACCAAATCCTATATAAGGGTAAGCATTCACACTCCAATCCATTATAACCCTCAAGTTGACATTCTAAGTCATCAAATCCAAATTGAAGCCAACAAGTCTAAACCAAGGGAAAACACCCAACTCACGCTCACTATCCAAGACCAGGCATATTCCAAGGCATATCACCACTGGATTATGCCACCACTAATGTCAAAATATAGTTGAAGAATAAAATCACAATGGAGAATAATCCATATGCTAGAAGCACAACAACCAACTCCATATTCGCTGGAGGTCATAGAATACCAGTGCATACACGAGAACTTGCTAAAGTTGCAAACCGTACTAGTAGTAGCCAAACCTAGCAGCCCTGAGAAATGTAACCTAAGATGGAAATCAGTCGATCCAATACTCTATCTCAATAATGAATACTCAGTTTGACAACTTAAAAAGTATTCACAAGAAATATTACCTATATCCACATCTTTTAACTCCACTAGAACTAGAACCACATCACAACAAGAATGGAGTATCCAACTCCACACCAATACCAAGATCAACTATCACCAGGAGACAAACTCAAAAAGCCTGAAAGGTAAGTCCAAGACCTCTCGATAATAACACCAAAACCACCACCAGATGATGAACTAGTAAAATTGAAAGAACGGACCCAAACTAGTCAATCTTAGAAATAGTCTACCTAACTAATTGCCAACTCTAGAACCAACAGAATCACAGAAGACCAACCTACCTTCACTACCATAACCTACTCAACAACCGGTCTATCCTCGCCAACAAAAGAGGAGAAAGACAAACCTCACCTTACTATAAGATAGAAAACCTATTCAACTAATCTAGCTATCTAGGCCGACAAATAAGAACTGCGAGAAAGGGAATTTTAACTAGATAATGCTAGTCTAGTCATCTATCAAGCAGTAATAAATTGGCATAAAATGATATCAATGATAACAAAAACAATATAAACATTAATATAAAGAGTATGTGGTACCAAAAATAAAGTCAACAACAAGAACCACTCTAGGACCATAAAAAGACCAATATACCAACATAAATGCGACTCGAACCTAAATGCTACATGCATAGAAAATATCAATTTTAATCCACTTTATCCACTACTAAGAGAAATCATATATGGGGTAGTCACAAAATTATAAACTCTACACCAGAGCACACAATAATCAATATAAATCTAGTAAGGCACATAATCATTGATGGGTACAAAAATCTCAAATACATTTAAATAAAAAAAGTAAAGGAGAGAAATAAAAAGGCGCGCCTATCATGGTGGAATCCAAAGTCACATGCTTGATATGCTCAAGGGAGTATGAATCTAAGTGGGTCCAAACACGGATTGAACATATACATCAACTGAGGTGCTAAGTGTACTACCTTTAACTAAATGTGCCACAACACCATAAGACCAATCTAGATGAGCTGAATGACTAATAGTCCCATATTAGGGGCACTCTCTAGACCAGTGATTGATATCTTTGTAGTCGTAGCAAACCCCTAAAGACTTCACCTTGTGAAAAGCATGAGCTAAACCCTACTGGCTGACAAGCCGACCCATGGGTCACTCTCTAAACTAATGACTAATCTTGTCACAACTATAATAAGCTCCTAGAATACTTCGAGGTACTACACCCTCTGATCTTAAATAGCAGTCGTGGTATAAAGATCCATATCGAATACTCTGCCAAGTTCGGTGAGAACTTTTACTACTGTGATGAACATGACAGATTTAAGATCCACCCATAGTTTGAGATACTACCTACATAGAATCGATAGGCTACAATTGAAGATGACATCCACTGTGAGGATATTTACTCTTGGATGGAATACCAATATCATTATGCTGATTATATGGCCTTTTTTCACCACCTACATAAGTCTCAATGCATGCTCTCTCTATGGTCCTCATATGATCAACAACCTAAGAGAAGAAAGACCAACAACTATAAAATGCTCCAACACCAAATGGAGTGACAAAGGTAGTCCTCTAATAAACCCATGCACCATCTTGTGCTCTGAAGGATATAGAATAGGAATATGCCTAACCAACTCAAAAAAGCCAATATCATACTATGAAATCAATAAAGAACCCTGATGAACACAAACAAAGCCAACTCTATCTTAAGGATTGCTCGATAAATTGGACTTCAACTCCGGTTGTGAGGTATCCATAAAGAGTCTAAAAATCCATATTGTAAAATATTAAAAGGCTGAAGCATTCATGAGATCTACCAAAGCATGGGTTGGCCCAAATCCTCTAGCCGATGCTCAAGAACTTTGACATTTATCCCTGACTCCCTGGTCCAATATTGCACTTAAGCTCTAGAAACGGATGTCGAAGTCCCATGTACATTTATCGATGACCTTGTATCATCCATCTGGGACAAAATGAAGTCAAATAATGTACTTGAGGTTCATGGAAATACAGATACACGACAAGGAACCAAGAAAATAATTTCCTAAAAATGCCTTATAACCTTTTGAAGATAGGTTATGGACATCTCTGTACTGATCTGTGGGACTTTACTAGGTACTTATCTCTTGTACCAACACTCTGGTAAACCTAAGCTCCAATACCAATTTGTCATAACCCAATTTCTCAGGTCATGATGACACCTATTATAGCCTAAAAATAGGTAAGCCAACTCATTCAAAACTGCTAGTACCAAACTATCAAGAGAAATAGAAAAGAAATATGAGATAATTATAATATAAAACTAATAAATATAAGACAGTCCTAAAACCTGTTGGAATCAGTACAAGAGCTTCTAATATAATAAGAATACAAAATAAAGTACTGAATGAATATACGAGAATAACCCATCTCTAAATACAATAATCAACCTGCTATGAAGTAACCATAGTAGTAATAATAGATTAATCGGTTAGTCGGAGAAATAATACCTAAATCGGGCCTCATAACTCGGAAGGCTCAATTAGCACACAACACACCGCAAGCAGTACTCATAATCTATATCTATACATCCCCCCTTAAGTTTAATAGATATAGGAATCTAATAGACTACATATATAATTATTAAATACATCTGGGTTATTCTGTAATTAGTTATTCTTCAGTTCTCTATATATACAGCTGTAACCCCTTCAATATTAAATGAGATCAATTATTATTAAATCTGTATCATGGTATCAAAGCTAGGGTTTCTTCTTCCGCCCAAACCCTAATCTCTCCTCTTTTCCGACGTGTGTGCGCCGCCGCCACCGTCTACACCACGCCGCACGGCCTCCCTCCTCCGCCGTAGGTCGGCGCCATGGACAAGGTTATTGATCCTCTGTCAAAATTACCGTCTGGAGTAAAATTACTGCTCAGGAATCTCCACAATCTCATCCCCGAAAAATTATCTGACAACAACTACCCGGCCTGGGCACTTAACGTCCGCACCGCCCTCGCAGCCAACTTGCTGCTCGGATGGATTGACGGTGCGGAGAAGCCGCAGCCCGAGACAGCCGAGAAGGACGGCGTCAAGCTCCCAAATCCCGACTACCTTCCGTGGATGATCGTAGACACTCAGATCCGAGCCTGTCTTCTCGCAGTTATTAGCCCCTCTGTGCACAAACACGCCCGGGGTTTTCTCACATCGGCTTCACTTTGGGACGCACTAGCCACAAGGTACAACTCTGTGTCCACGGCTCATATTTTTCAGTTGCGTGACAAATTGCATACTCTTCGGAAGGGAACGAAGACGATGACTCAATACCTTGATGATGTGGCCTCTATTCTGTCTGACCTAGATGCTGTGAACGAGATTATTCCTGAACGAGACGTGGTGAATGCCGTGATACGTGGTCTTCCGGCTGGCTATTCCTCTCTCAAACAGCATATTCGCCTCTCGCCTGTCGAAATCACTCTGAATCAACTGTCTGGATGGCTTAATGCAGAAGAATTGAATCTAGACATGGAACACAAATTACTGCTCGGAGAAGCCAGTTCCACCCCTGGCGTCACGGCTCTTTACTCGGCTGGCAGCGGAGGCTCGGCCAGGGGTCGCGGTGACGATCGCCGTAACCAAGGGCGAGGCAGCGGCGGCGGTGACCGTCGAAACACCGGGCAGCAAGGCAGAGGCGGGCCTCCACCGAGGGACGGCTTCCAGTCAGGCCGCGGACAGGGACGAGGAAACCAGCGGATGCCCACACGAGATCTTCCGACGTGCCAAATTTGTGCTAAACGGGGCCATTCTGCGGCTAATTGCTGGTATCGTTATGATGACTCGCAGAATGTAAATAGCCAGTCCGGAGGATCAAGGGCGATGCATGCGTCCACAAACGCTCAATCTGGCGATTGGTATCTAGACACAGGTGCTAACACCCATGTGACGTCGGATTATTCACAACTTCAAGCTCCTCATCCGTATCATGGCTCAGAAACTATTACAGTAGGCAATGGTCAATCCCTTCCCATCACAAACACCGGCTCTGGGTATGTCTATACCCCAAATGGTAAATTTCATCTCTCAACCCTTCACCACGTCCCTTCCCTCACATCCAATCTTTTATCTGTTTATCGTTTTACTAAAGAAAATAACTGCACCCTCATTTTTAATGACACCAATTTCCAGATAGTGGACAATACCACGAACCGGGTGCGGTACACGGGCCGCTGTGAGCATGGGCTATACACTCTTCCATCCAGGTCTCCGTCTGTTGTGAGTCAAGCCATTCTCTCGTCAACCTGGCATCGCCGGCTTGGGCACCCATCATCCGCCATCACCAAATTCATTTTATCTTCCTTAGGTTTTAATTTTTCAGAAAAATTACATTGCGAGTCCTGTTCAGTGTCTAAATCTTGTCGTTTACCTTTTTCACTGTCTGAACACAAGGCCACTGCGCCATTTCAATTAATTCATTCTGATGTTTGGGGTCCAACCTCAGTTCCTTCTGTTCAAGGTTTTCGTTATTATATCTGTTTTGTTGATGATTACAGTAAATTCACTTGGCTTTATCCTCTGAAATTTAAATCCGAAGCTTATACTATTTTTGTAAACTTTGACCGAATGGTTCAAAATCAATTTAATGCCAAAATCAAAATTTTTCGAAGTGACAATGGCAAAGAATTTGTCAACAATGCATTTGGTGTTTTTCTTCAAAATCTAGGGGCTCTTCATCACACTTCATGTCCATATACCCCTGAACAAAATGGCGTTGCTGAGCGCAAACACCGTCACCTAATAGAAACAGTTGTTGCGCTCCTCCATGATTCCACCTTACCTGTTTCCTTTTGGGTTGATGCCCTTGCTACTGCCAACTACCTCATAAATCGCATGCCCACTCACACTCTCTCCAACTCCACTCCATATGCCCGTCTCTACAATCATCCACCCGACTATATCCATCTCCGCCCGTTTGGGTGTCTAGTTTATCCCTGGTTGCGTCCGCACACTCAACATAAACTTCAACCTCGGTCCACCCCTTGTGTCTTTCTAGGCTATCATCCCACTATCAAAGGTTACAAATGTTTCGATCCTGTATCTCAGAAAACATATGTTTCCCGTCATGTTCGTTTTGTGGAGGAACAATTTCCTTACACAAGTCTTTCCTCTACTCCATACTCCCCCAATCCACTTGGCGTTGTGCCATTATTTCCGTCCTTTTCTCACGCTCATGCTCCGGCTCACTCGGCACCTAAACCGGTACCCCACTACACCACTACCCACCCGAAACCCCAAACCTCCCACCCGAACACCCAGCCGACTGCCACACAACCCACCACTTCCCTACATCATACTCCTAACACACATACAGCCACCCCATCCACCGCTGCACATCCCAGCTCCCACGGCAGCCCCACCCAACCCCCGCCCACACATCATACAACTCCACCACCCCTTCCTAATCACCCTCCACTCAACACTCATCCTATGACAACCCGAGCCAAGGCCGGTACCTTCAAACCCAAAGCCTACCACACTCAAATACCCTTTGATGCACATCCCACAACTGAGCCTACTACCTACAACCAAGCCTCCAAAAATAGTTTCTGGTGCCAAGCTATGGATGAGGAATTTCAGGCTCTGAATGAACAACGTACATGGGATTTGGTACCTCTGCCTAGTAACCGAAAGTCTATTGGGTGCAAATGGGTGTTTCGCATCAAACGAAATTCAGATGGATCTCTTTCTCGCTATAAAGCACGTCTGGTTGCAAAAGGGTATCATCAGGAGTATGGTGTGGATTATAAGGAGACCTTCAGCCCTGTTGTTAAGCAACAGACTATTCGTCTGGTCTTGTCTCTTGCTCTTCACTATGATTGGCCGCTTCATCAGCTAGACGTCAGCAATGCCTTTCTTCATGGTCATCTTGAGGAAGAAATCTATATGGTTCAGCCACCGGGATATGTTAATCCCAACCGTCCTCACTATGTTTGCAAGCTTCGCAAATCACTGTATGGCCTGAAACAGGCCCCTCGTGCCTGGTACACACGTCTCTCTACTTTTCTGCAGGGTCTTGGTTTTCGCACCTACCATCATGACAACAGCCTCTTCACCCTTCACTGTTCTCGAGGGACAGTCATCATTCTTATCTATGTGGATGATATTGTTATTACAGGCAGCTCGTCGTCACTCATCACTGAAATTACTGAAGCTATGCATCGTGACTTCAAACTTAAGGACCTCGGTCCTCTGGAGTTCTTTCTTGGCCTCGAACTCATCCGCAAATCGGGAACCATATTGATGCATCAGACAAAATATACCCTTGAACTTCTAAATCGGGCTGGAATGACAGACTGCAAACCCGCGGTCACTCCCATGGCAGTCCGCCAATCCCCAGGGCCGAATACTCCCTTTGCCGATCCTACACTATATCGGAGCCTCGTCGGTGGACTTCATTATCTTGCTGTTACTCGTCCGGACATCCAATATGCAGTCAATCGAGTCTCCCAATCAATGCATGCTCCCACAGAACAACACTTTCAGGCCTTGAAACGCATTCTGCGCTATCTTCAAGGTACTCTTCACTGTGGAATTTTATTTCAAAAGGGCTCGTTTGATATATCTGTTTTTTCTGATTCGGATTGGGCTAACGACAAAGATGATCGAAAGTCCACTACTGGATATATTGTTATGATGGGACCGAATCTGATTTCCTGGTGCACCAAGAAGCAAACGCGAGTGTCCCGTTCCTCCACAGAAGCAGAATATCGTGCCATGGCTGCGGGTGTTGCTGAAACCATGTGGTTACGATACCTTACGGATGCACTTGGCATTCCCCCCACGAAACCACAGATTTATTGTGACAATCAGTCCACTATTTGTGTTACCAAAAATCCAGTCCTTCATGATCGTATGAAGCATGTTGGGTCTGACTGTCACTTTGTTCGCGATGAGGTACTTGCAGGAGCGATGGCCACGCACTATGTCCCATCTACTGACCAGCTTGCTGATATTCTCACCAAGCCTCTTCCGTTACAGCCTTTTCAGTCTATCTGCTCCAAGCTGCCCCTCGTTACCGCTGATCAGCTTGCGGGGGGATAATAGACTACATATATAATTATTAAATACATCTGGGTTATTCTGTAATTAGTTATTCTTCAGTTCTCTATATATACAGCTGTAACCCCTTCAATATTAAATGAGATCAATTATTATTAAATCAGTATCAGAATCAAACAATATAATAGTGATAGGTAATGTGCATGCTAAAATTAATAAAAAGTAAACCCATAATACCATAACCGATCCAAGTTCCATAATGTACCCAATGTATACACCTTCTTCAGCTCAATGACTCACAAATGCAGGACCTACATTAACCTTTTTTCTCCTGCACAATAGCTCAAAAATGAAGGGGTCCCTAAGGATTTTGGGAGTATCGATATACATCATCCTTGTCCCTTTCCATAATTTCCAATAGTATCATCATCATTAATCTATTCCATCCAGTATCGGAGATATACATATATATATATATATAATAAATGCACGGACTCAAACATTAGCTAAAGGAGTGTAAGTCTGTAAATTCATTGCTCGGAGTAAACTGTGAGACTAAATCATCATAAAAGTGTAGAGGGCTGGAATCTTTCTCGGCCAAAGTAAATAGAAGTGATAAAACCATAGACCTTAATCTATCTTGGTCAGACTTATAAAAGATCACTTTTAGTTCTAAAATCTTATAAATCATCCATTAAGGTGGTATGATTCCCATTGTGGAAGAATCTATTTTAAAAGTGAAAAGTAGAAATAAATTATTTTTTAGGAAAAATAGTAGTAAAACCATGCATTTAGTTGTAATCGTACCATTTAGTGAACAAGAAAGCATCGAATCAATTCAAGGCTCATCACTAGTATCTAAATAAAATAATTATAAGCATCTAAATTTCCATAGGCTACGGCTACGGCCTTTATAATGATAAATCACTCACTCAGAGACCAACTAATATCACATCACGACCTTGGGCAATAATAATAAACAATCGACATAACCATATCATAATCTGAGAAACCATCATAATCCTTGAGTAAAGTAGTAAACTTTATACTAAAGGGTTATTAGCTTCAACTATGTCTAATATGCTAGTAACCTAGGTAACAGGATTCAAGATGAATAATAAGTTTTCATCTTATTGGCTAATTCACCCTTCTAGTCCCCAAACTCATAATTTAGGCTAAGTCATGGATTTCAACCCATAATAATATCCTAATATCCCAATCTAACATGCAACATATATATAATACATAATATCGTGAAGAATAGTAGACATTAACCTTTCTAAAACTAAATTTTGATTTTACCTTTTTTATTTTCAAACTCATTTTGGACCCAGGCTAAATATGGGCAATATGAGTATTGTTAACTTTGTTTTAAAGCGTAGGTGCTATATTTGAATATCATAGTCAATTTTGAGGGTGCTTTCAAAGGGAAAACATCGTGTTGAAGTACCTTAGATCGAGATTTTGTCATTTTGAGGTAGGTTATAGGTTAACTTCTTTCAGATTAAGCTGCGTAGTTAATACATAAGTAAAACATGTCGTAGGCTAGGGAAAATAACTGTGAGGTTTATGTTTCAAGACTATTATTACTATTGTGTGTCTGTGTGGGCACTTATATTCTGTTGTTATTGACTTGTGATATCTAATATTATGTGTTGTCCATGTGGGTGCTTTATTTGACATCATTGGTCGTATCTATCCTTTTAAATAACATTACTCTAGACATAATGCCTGTAGGGGCGTGAATTATTAGTTTAGGCCTTTATGATCTTTGGTTACGTTTACCATGATAGAAATTCTTGATTTAGGGGTTATTATGATATTATTAATATTTTACAAGCATAATTAGTCTGATCGTGCCTAATTAGAGTTAATAATTATGAATTATTGATACATCCCAAATTTCATCAAGGTTACCATGATAGAAATGCCTTAGTTAGGGGTTGATATGATATTAATGGTATCATACATGCATAATTAGTCTGATGGCTCCTAATTAGAGTTAATAATCATGAATTGTTGATACATACCAAAATTCATCAAGGCCTTTAATAGAAGCCAAGAAAGGGAACTACAAGATCTTTAAGATATGTTCATGAAAAGGGACGTGTTGGATCATGTTTTCATCTCATCTAAAGGATTCTAAGTTTTGAATATTGGATCAATGATTCAAGAGAAGGAAGAGCACTCACTACCTCAAGTGATAATTCACTTGAAAATCAGTCAAGTGCTTGACCAACTATGTCATGACATGTCAATAGGAAACCAAGAAGGGAGTACGCTGGATAGGGTGGACGGCTTCATTGAAGCTTCATCAAGGTCTTATTGATCCGCCAAAAAAACCATAAAATGTTGACCAATCCAATAGAAGACTTTTTATGGGTGATAGATTGAGTGACTTACCATCATTGGCTTCACCAAACACCATATGATCCATCACATATATCAATCACTCAATATGGCTATTTTCTAAATTGATGCAAGGGTCACTTTTAGGCCTCTTTTGTAATAGACTATAAATAGTTAATCCTAGGGTTTATTTTCTTTATTTATTTTTACATTTGAAGAACCAAACACTAGAGAGTATGATTGGAATGCTTTTGTTGAATGTTAGCTCAGTAATGAGGGTTTATGGAGCATTGTGATTCCCTCTTGATCTATGTAGAGTTAGGTGATCTTAGGATTGAATGTATTAATGATTTTGGATTTGAAATATCCAATTGTTCTTAGTTCATCATCCTTATTGTGTCTAACCTTATCCATCTATTAATTTATCTCTAATTTTCTAAGTTAAATCTAGTTTTTATATTTTGCATCTTATCATTTGGTATCAAAGCTGAGCTTGAGTCCGTTCCGACAAATTTAGTTTTGGGTTTGTTATCTTACAAGAAAAAAAGGAAAGGAGTTCATAAAGTTTCATTTTGGATTTTTTTAAATTTTGAGTCTTGTTAGTGTTTCTAGTACTAGAATCTTGTTCCCTAGTATTATTTGAGTTGTAACCTAAAATGTGAGCTTTACTATTTGAGTCATAATTTGAAATTTGAGCTTATTCCGATAAGATTTGAGTAACCCACCATTGTTGAAACTTGAGTTTGGAGAAAATTTCAAGTGGGTTAAAAAATCAAAAAAATTTGGTTGAATTTTGAAGCTTAAAATTACTTGGGTTAGGTTGGGGAGCTTGAAAGAGTTTACGTCTTGAATTTTATCAAAATTTGAGTTCATCTAATTGAGGGTCAAATTTTGAATATTCTTGTGTTCTTCATAATCTTCATGTCTTGTTGAAGAAGAACATTCAAAAAGATACAATTTGATCCAAAAAGGGTAAAAGAAAAGGGGTTGTTTATACCAAGAAATAATCCAAAACAGTAAAGGCCAAAATAGAGCATAAAGAGGGACCACAAGGAATCCAAAGTTGTTGGCGCTTGACGACTCACTTGGAGATCAGTCAAGTGAGTGATTGATAACCACTCCATCCGTCAACTCCACCAAAGAAAAGATGACACACTGATTTATCTTGACGAAAGGCTTGGCAAGTCGCCAAGGTAGTGATGATCCATCAATTGATTATTCACAACCAACAAGTTTTTGATGCATATTGGGTAAGGAGTGATGACTCCTCTAACAGTTAATCTGCCAAGTAACGGTCAGACACATGATTAGTCACACTTAAAAAAGTTTCTATAAGCTCATTTAAGGTTCGTAGTCTTATTTATTTGATTCTTAATCATCTTTTACTTGATTCTAACACTAATTAACAACTAGTAATCAACCTACTTAGTTGTGAATTAGTTCCTGAGTTTGATATCTTTCTTCATCCAATTTCTTTGGTGTTTTTCTAGTTTTTATACCTTTGTAACTTTTTGGTTCAAGTCCGTAAGCATTTTCTTTGAGTTCTTCAATCAAGAATCTATTCCAGAAAATACTAGAAATCGACGCCTCATCTACCATTGGGTTATAAGCTATCCTTAAATATTTAAATATCCAAGTGTGAGGAATACAAAGGTGTGTAGGGTTGTGAGGTTGTTTTCCTAACTTTAACCTATTTGTTATTGTTGTACGGTTGTGAAGTTATTTTCCTAACTGTAAGACCCCGCAAAATTCTAAGCTTAATTTAGTCTATGTATGCTTGTTAAGGGGGGGTCCCATACTTAGAAGGTTCTAACTAAGCTCCCATACTTAGCCTATCATTGGCCTTCGAAAGATGGCAATCTCATTTCGCCATCCTAATATCGTTTAATAGTAAGTATTTTTGTTAATTCATGATCAGAGAGGTCCATAGGTGGTCCCGATCATGTGTCAGATTTTTTGAACCATGTTTAGACCATGTTTGAAAGCCAAAAATAGTGGACCAATACAATCTTGGTGCACCGCATCGCCAATCGCGTTGGTTGATAATTGTTGCAGGTTGCCAGGGTCAAAGAACTGAGACTTGATGTGATGATGGCGCAACGCGTCGACTACTGTGTCAATGCCATCAATACACCGCATCGATAATAATGTTGATACCAAGTTTTAGTCATTAAATGTCCGCATTTTTAAGGGCAAAAGGGTCAATTTCCCACCCCTATAAAAGTCTAAAACATGGGATTTAGCCCCAATTCAACTAAAATATAGTGTATTTCTCAAGTTTCTCTCAAGAGCAAGTTAGAGCTTTCAATTAAGGATACAAATTCAATACTTAAATTCAAGAATCTCTCCATCAATCTTCATATAATCAAAAACTAAGGTATGTGTAATGTTCATTCATGGATTCCTTTCATCCATGAAGCCCAAGAATCAAGTTTTAAACTATGAATTCTGATATTCATGTTATGGGTTGATTATGTTCATGTGGTTGTTGTTGTACGATTTCCCAAGTTTGAATCTTTATTTGTTTAATGAAACTATGTTCGCATGCAAGTTGAAAACTATGAACTTAGTTGGTTATGGTGCGTTAATTTGATGATTTTTCCTATGCCCTAAGTGGTGCATGTAAGGTGTTTGATAAAATCCCTAAGAGAATAGAAATTATGCATTATAGCTTAATTGTGACCCAAATGATAAATACATGTTTTTCCCTTATGTTCAAATGACTCTCATTCTATTGATGTGCATTGTAGACGGTTGTTGGAATGCTCAGGATGTTAGAGTATGAAATTATGACATTGAGTATATGCAATAGTACCATGTACAAGATTATGATAACCATGTGCATAATGAAATCCCCAACTTATTGTATGATAAATTATTGATATTGGTCATGTGTTCAAGAAGTGTCAAGTCTTGTCAGTTTCATGCTATCGAGTCCTGGGGGTACTTGTACCCGACAATTTAGCTATGTGCCTAGATCCAGTGTCAATTTTGCATGATACTCACAGTTAAGCCATGATCAGTAGAACTCAGTCAATCATGTGACTCAGGAAAATGCAGTAAATTCAGTATCAGTCTAGTAATCTCAATACTCTCAATCAGTCATCAGATCTTAGTAGTATTCCATCAGTCATCGAAACTCAATTAAATCAGTCCAGTTTTGTTCAGTTAATCATGTTCAGTGTCTATTCAGATGGGAGTAGGATTCATCACCGAATGAACCCAAGGATGGGGAACACACACTACCATATGCGGGTGTGATTCTTAGAAGCAATCCGTGTATTCTAGAACTATGTAGCCTGCATAGGTTGAGATATCAACACTGTCAGTTGAGGGTTGATGAGGTGGATTAAAACTGTCAGATGAGGGTCCTACCGTTCTCTTTTAAGGACACTGCCAGATGAGGGTCACTCACAGCTTATCCTTACCAGTGGTGCGGTATTGACACCCTTCCAATTGGGGTTATAGATTGGACCCTAACTCAGCTATAATAGATTATTAGGGGCATGTCAGTTAAATGACTACTTCCCATAATCTTAGTTTCGGATCCAGTCTCAATAATAGAACTCAATTCAACTCTACAGTTTTAGGGCTGTCAGATACAGTCTCTCAGCTCAGTTCAGCACTTAGCTAGTTCCATCAAAACCAGGACTGTTAGATATAGTCACCCAATAATAGTATATTAATTATGCGAAAATCATGTTAACAGTATTTAGATTCCAGGACTGTCAGATACAGTCAATCAGACCAGTTCTTCATAATCAGAATTGTTCGAAATAGTTAGTCCTTTATCTGTAATATAACATCAGTCCCTCTGTACTCAGGAGCCTCAGTTATCTGTACCAGTAAACTCAGATGTCAGCAACTCAGTATTCAGAACTTAATATCCAGTGACAATATGATCTCAGTTACAGTTTATGTATTTTTGCATGTATTCTCGTGTTTATGTTATTCAGTCAGTTAGTATTGTTTATGTATATGAACCCCATTCATTTATCCTACCTAACTTGCATACTAGTACATTCAATTGTACTGACGTATTCTCATAATGGTGTTTTATACCATAGGTTTAGAAGCATGATCTCCCGAGCATCCTTAGTAGATCAGACGTTCAGCAGCCGGACTAACAATGAGTCCTCATTATTCGAGAATAGCATGATTATTTTATTACTTTATTATTTCAGTAGTTCGGAGTTATTTGGGGATATATCCCATAAACTCTATGATTTTCAGACAGTTTAAAGGCTTTCAGACTATAGCATATTTTAGTCAGTTTATTTTAGTTTTGGGTATTATTGTACCCAACTACAGACATTGTTTTATACTCAGTACTAGTTTAGTTTTGAATCTTATGGACTTACAGTTTATATTCCGCATATTTATAGTATATTATTCAATGCTAAGTTACAGATATCAATCATTGGTTAGCTTGTGGTCCTTTGGGGTCATGAGCACCGTGTAGCATTTCGGGTGTCAAATTTGGGGCATTACAAACTTGGTATTAGAGACTTAGGTTCAAAAGTGTCTTAGGAAGTCTGAAAAGCCGCATCTAGTAGAGTCTTGTGCATGGTTATGTTGTGCACCACACTTATGGACAGGAGGCTATGAGATGTTTTAGGAACAGTTTCCCCTCTTTCAGTATTCATGTCATGCAAGTGAGCATGAGCTTAAATTTAAATCCCATTCTAATCCTCTCTCTTTTTCATTATAGAGCATGTCTCCCAAAAGGACTAATGAAAGAAAAATTGAGAATCAGTTGGCACCTCCTCCTATTAAGGCAGATTCCCTGGGCGAGAATGTCTTTCATGGTGAATTCAGAATTGACTCTTTTACTTTATCTTATTTAGTATTAGCTCAGAGCAATCAGCAGGCTGTTTTCCCACCGAGGAATATGATTCATGCCCAGCATATTGAGGTGAGAAAGAGTAGAAAGAAAGAAAAAAAGAAAGAGAGAGAGAAAATATGAAAGCGAGAATACATAATCTCAATTTTTCTCAGCCTAAGTCAGAGGGTGGTAACTATTATTAGTTCCAACCAAAGTCTTCAATTCCAGTTCCTCCCTCAGCCAGTTCTCCATTCCCTAAATTCAGAGATATGGCGCCAGGTCTTAAACCTCATAGCGGTGTTAACAATGCCCGAACCCATCCCCTTTGTCAGACTTGTGGCAAATATCATAAGGGTATATGTAGAGCCGGCAGTGATGTGTGTTATGGGTGTGGTGAGTTAGGTCACAGAGTCCAATACTATCCTAAGGCTGGTCCATAAAGCTAGCATAACCATTCCTCACCTCAGTCTGATCGCTTGAATCAGCAGGGTGCCACCTCCAGTGCCACTAGTGGGCAATGCCCAAATAGACTACATTCTCTTCAGTACTGAAAATATCAGGAAAATTCTCCTGATGTGGTCATTGGTACGTTACCAATCTTTCACTTGCATGTTTATGCTTTACTAGATCTAGGAGCCTCTTTGTCTTTTGTTACTCCTTATATAGAAGTTGATTTTAGAGTCAGTCCCAAAATTCTAGTAAAACCCTTCACAGTCTCTACCCCAGTGAGTAAAACTATCATATCCCAATAGGTATACAGAATTGTTCGGATATGGTATCTCAGAAAGTCACTTTAACAGACTTAGTAGAATTAGAGATGATTGATTTTGATGTTATTCTCGGTATGGATTGGCTTCATTCCTGCTATGCCACAGTTGACTGCAGAAAAAGAATTGTCCAGTTTTAGTTTTCGAATGAACCTATCCTAGAGTGGAGAGGTAGTACTTTAGTTTTCAAAGGTCATCTTGCTTCCTACCTTCGGGCACGGAAAATGATATCTAAGGGATGTGTCTATCATCTTGTTTGAGTTAAGGACTCTAGTTCCGAAACTCATAGTTTTGAATCAATCCCAGTAGTGAATGAATATTTAGATGTTTTCTTTTCTGAAGATCTTCCAGGAATTCATCCTGAAAGGGTAATAGACTTCATCATAGACCTTCTTTCAGATACTCAACCTATATCTAATCCACCATACAGAATGGCACCAGCAGAACTAACAGAATTAAAGAACAGTTGAAAGATCTCCTAGTTAAGGGATTCATCAAACCTAGTGTGTCCCTATGGGGTGCACTAGTCTTATTCGTATGCAAGAAAGATGGTCCTCTTAAAATATGTATAGACTACCGTCAGCTCAACAAGGTCACAGTCAATAATATGTATCCATTTACTGGAGTCGATGACTTATTTGATTAACTTCAGGGTGCCAGCTATTTCTCTAAGATAGACCTCAGATCAGGTTATCAGCAGCTCAAACTCAGAGAATGTGACATTCCAAAGATGGTTGTCAGAACTCGGTATGACCATTTCAAATTCTTAGTCATGTCCTTTGGTCTTACCCATGCACCCGCAGCCTTCATGAACTTTATAAACTGAGTGTTCAACCATTACTTGGACACGTTCATCATAGTATTCATAGATGAGATTCTTGTCTGTTCCCACAGTGAGCATGATCCTACAGACCATCTCAAAATATCAAAACCCATTAGTTATCATAATATCTATTCATGTCCTACATGTTAGCTCTATGACCATCGCACATATTTATTCACGTTAGTGAAAACTCATGTATGCTCCTAATTCCTAGGATAAGGAGTTCCAGTTCACTAAGTGTTATGAATCTTGTCCCATGAGAATAGAAACTTCAGACTCAGGTCATGAGCTCATGACTCATACACTCATGTCATGCTTTACAGTATGGCTAGCTCAGATGACACATGTTCCACTCCTTGTAATCAGTCAAACTCAGATTTATGTCATGAATACCCTTAATTAAGATCCCTCAGTGAATCTATGGTGTTGATGTTCTATCCCTAAGCTTTAGTTACCGCGTCAGTTCAGTAATCTATATTCAATAAAGGACTCAAGTATTCCTACAGGACCATGGCTTTCAGTTATCAGTTACTTAGCCATCAGAATTCAGTACTCCCATACCAGTCTAAACCTCAGATATAGAAAACCAGTATTCAGTCTCAGTTACAATCTTAGTTATGGTTATAAACATCATTCATTTAGTTAATCAGATAAGTTAGTATATTTATTCATTCGTGCTCAGCACCCACGTGAATCTTTTCAGTAGTCTCAATTGCAGTGCATAAGGCTTAGTCACTTTATCTTAGATGATGTTTCATAGACCTTGTCTCCTAATACAACAATCCTAGCCATGTAGTGATCTCCTATTCTGATGTCCTTCTCTGGCCAGACCAAGATTCATTTTTCCCTACCATCACTAGAACTCTATAGAAAGAATGTCATAGAAATTCTTTGGTTGAGTATAAATTTTCAACATGAGTTAGCCCGTAAAGCCGGTAAGTCAGTTTAGCAGTCATATGGACAAGTTTGGATGGTGTGATTTCCCTATCTTTCCATCTAATCGCACTATTCAGAATCTCATGAATGTGATCATTCTAAGATGGACCAACCAGGTAGTGGCGTGTTCAACTTGGTTAATGTATCATGCCTTAGTTTCAAATTCTAGGTATTCAGTCACGATTCAATCCGTTGGTTCCTCTTGCATCGCCTCAGTTTTTCTCAATATCTCAACAAAGTCAATTCAGTATTCTTCAAGGGACATAGTTTCCCAAGGGAGAAATATATGATAATTTCCCAAACATCCATGACTTAAACATGTCACTCTCTCTTCTCGTAATGAGTCCAATTTTGTATAAGGGATACTCATAAGTTGGCCCTCAAAACTCCGACCTCAGTCGTAAGCCACATATTCAAGGTGCTCAATTCAGATCAAGATATCCATCTCAAGTTTCACGTTCCAGACTCATCTACATTCTCATGTTTCCACTCATGCGTACTTAGTAATTAATCTCAGACTCACCGATAATTTTTTTTCCAATTTAAGGTAACAGTCTTTCTTGAACTCAATTAGTTTCATGTTAGGGTATCAGTTACAAACTCGGTATTCAGTTCCAAGTTCAAATTCCCATCACAATCTTGGTATCAAATACCATTACATATTCAATCATGCATTCTGTGTCAGTTCAGTCATATAATCATGCATCGGATATGCATTCTCATTGTGAGAAGCTCAGCTTATAAGAAATCTCAGTCAAGTATTCATGAACTAGTACTCATGTATCAGATATGCATGTTCACTATGATACATTCAGTTTATCAGTCATATTAGTTGTGTAATCATGTTTCAGAAATTCATGTCCTATATGTACTTTAGTCTATCATTTCTCATCTCTCAACTAGTCTCATTCGAGGACGAATGCTCCCAAGGGGGAGATATTGTAAGACCCAGCAAAATTCTAAGCTTAATTAAGTCTATTTATGCTTGTTAAGGGGGGGTCCCATACTTAGAAGGTTCTAACTAAGTTCCCAGACTTAGCCTATTATTGGCCTTTAAAAGTTAGCAATCTCATTTCACCATCTTAACAACCTTTAATGGTCCATATTTTTGTTAATTCATGATCAGAGAGGTCTATAGGTCGCCCCGGATAAGTTATGGATTTTTCGAACCACTTTTAGACCACGTAAGAAGCCCAAAATAGTGGACCAATGCGATCTTGGTGCTCTGCGTCGCCAATAGCGTTGGTTCATAATTGATGTAGGTTTCCAGGGTCAAAGTACTAAGACTCGATGCGATGATGGAGCGACGCGTCGACTATCGTGTCGATGCCATCAACGCGTTGCATCGATAATAACGTTGATTCCAAATTTCAGTCATTAAATATCTGTATTTTTAAGGAAAAAAGGGTCAATTTCCCACTCTTATATAAGTCTAAACAATAGGATTTAGCCCCAATTCAACCAAAATATAGTATCTCTCTTAAGTTTCTCTCAAGAACAAGTTAGGGTTTTAAATTAAGGATTCAAATTCAATACTCAAATTCAAGAATCTCTCCATCAATCTTCGTATAACCAAGAACTAAGGTATGTGTAGTGTTCATTCATGGATTCCTTTCATCCATGAAGCCCAAGAATCATGATTTAAACTATGAATTCTGATATTCATGTTATGGGTAGATTATGTTCATGTGGTTGTTGTTGTACGATTTCCCAAGTTTAAATATTTATTTGTTTTATGAAACTATGTTCGCATGCAAGTTGAAAACTATAAACTTAGTTGGTTATGGTGTGTTAATTTAATTATTTTTCCTATTCCCTAAGTGGTGCATGTAAGGTGTTTGATAAAATCCCTAAGAGAATAGAAATTATGCATTATAGCTTAATTGTGACCCAAACGATAAATACATGTTTTACCCTTATGTTCAAATAACTCTCATGCTATTGATGTGCATTGTAGATGGTTGTTGGAATGCTCATGATATTAGAGTATGAAATTATGACATTGAGTATATGCAATTCTACCATGTACAAGATTATAATAACCATGTGCTTCATGAAATCCCCAACTTATTGTATGATAAATTGTTGATATTGGTCATGTGTTCAAGAAGTGTCAAGTCTTGTCAGTTTCATGCTATCGAGTCCTGGGAGTACTTGTACCTGAAAATTTAGCTGTGTGCCTAGAGCCAGTGTCAGTTTTCCATGATACTCACAGTCAAGCCATGATCAGTAGAACTCAGTCAGTCATGTGACTCAGGAAAATCCAATAAATTCAGTATCAGTCCAGTAATCTCAGTACTCTCAGTCAATCATCAGTTCTCAGTAGTATCTCATTAGTCAACAGAACTCAATGAACTCAGTGTAGTTCAGTTCAGTTAATCATGTTCAGCATCTATTCAGATGGGAGTAGGATTCAGCACCGAGTAAACCCAAGGATGGGGAACATACACTGCCAGATAGGGGTGTGATTCTTTGAAGCAATCCTTGCATTCCCGAACTATGTAGCTAACATAGGTTGAGACATCAACATTGTCAGTTGAGGGTTGATGAGGTGGATTAACACTGTTAGATGAAGGTCCCACCGTTCTCTTTTGGGGACACTTCCAGATGAGGGTCACTCACAGCTTATCCTTACCAATGGCGCGGTATTGATATCCTTCTAATTGGGTTTATAGAATGGACCCCCACTAAGCTATAATATCTTATTAGGGGCATGTCGATTAAATGACTACTTCCCACAGTCTCAGTTTCATATCAGTCTCTGTAATAGAACTCAGTTCAGGTCTATAGTTTCAGAACTGTCAGATACAGTCTCTCAGCTTAGTATGGAACTCAGGTAGTTCCATTAGAACCAGGACTGTCAGAGATAGTCACCCAATAAGAGTAAATTAATTATGAAAAAATCATGTTACCAGTATTCAGATTTTAGAACTGTCAGATACAGTCAATCATCCTAGTTATTCATAATCAGAATTGTTAGAAACAGTTAGTCCTTTATTAGTAATATAACATTAGTCCCTCTGTACTCAGTGGACTCAGTTATCCATACCACTAAACTTAGATGTCAGCAACTCAGTACCCAGAAATCAATACCCAGTGACGGTATGATCTCAGTTACAGTTTATGTATTTTCATATTTATGTTATTCAGTCAGTTAGTATTTTTCATGCATATGAACCCCATGTATTTAGCCTACCTCACTTGCATACCAGTACATTCAATTGTACTGACGCATTCGCGCTATGGTTTTTTATACCATAGGTTTAGAAGCACGAGCTCCCGAGCATCCTTAGTAGATCAGACGTTCAGCAGCCGGACTAACAGTGAGTCCTTATCATTCGAGGATAGCATGATTATTTTATTACTTTATTATTTCAGTAGTTTGGAGTTAGTTGGGGACATATCCCATAAACTCCATGATTTTCAGACAGTTTAGAGGATTTCAGACTGCAGCATATTTTAGTCAGTTTATTTAAGTTTTGGGTTATATTATACCCTACTACAAACATTGTTTTATACTCAGTACTAGTTTATTTTTGAATTTTATGGCCTTACATCTTATTTTCCGCATATTTACAGTATATGGACTAACAGTGAGTCCTTATCATTCGAGGATAGCATGATTATTTTATTAATTTATTATTTCAGTAGTTTGGAATTAGTTGGGGACATATCCCATAAACTCCATGATTTTCAGACAGTTTAAAGGCTTTCAGACTACAGTATATTTTAGTCAGTTTATTTAAGTTTTGGGTTATATTATACCCTACTACAGACATTATTTTATACTCAGTACTATTTTATTTTTGAATTTTATGGCCTTACAGCTTATATTCGGCATATTTACAGTATATTATTCAGTGCTAAGTTACAGATATCAGTCATGGGTTAGCTTGTGGTCCTTTGGGGTCATGAGCATTGTGTAGCATTTTGGGTATCAGATTTGGGGTGTTACAAACTTGGTATCAGAGACTTAGGTTCAATAGTGTCTTAGAAGTCTAAAAAACCACATCTATTAGAGTCTTGTGCATGGTTATGTTGTCCACCACACTTATGGATAGGAGGCTATGAGATGTTTTAGGAATAGTTTCCCCTCTTTCAGTATTTATGTCATGCTAGTGAGCATGAGCTCAAATTTAACTCCCAATCTAATCTGCTCTCCCTTTCATTATAGAACATATTTTCCAAAAGGACTAATGAAACAAAAATCGAGAATCAGTCGGCACCTCCACATATTCAGGCAGATTCCCTGGGCGAGCATGTCTTTCTTGGCGAATTCAGAATTGACTCTCTTACTTTATCTTATTCAGTATTTTCTTAGAGTAATTAGTAGGTTGTTTTCCCACCGAGGCATATGATTCATCACCAGTATATTGAGGTGGGAAAGCGTAGAAAGAAAGAAAGAAAGAAATAGAGAAAATAAGAGAGCGAGAACACGTAATCTTAATTTTTCTCAGCCTAAGTCAGAGGGTGGTAACTATTATTAGTTCCACCCAAAGTCTTCAATTCTAATCCCTCCCTCATCCAGTGCTCCGTTCCCTAAATTCAAAGATACGGTGCCATGTCCTAAACCTCAGATCGGTGTTAGTCGTGCCCGAACCCATCCCTTTGTTAGACTTGTGGAAAATATCATAAGGGTATATGTAGAGTCGGCAGTGATGTGTGTTACGGGTGTGGCGAGTCAGGTCACAGAATCCTATACTGTCCTAAGGAGAGTTCACAAAGCTAGCATAACCGTTCCTTAGCTCAGTTTGGTCGCCCAAATCAGCAGGGTGCCACCTCCAGTGCCACTAGTGTGCAATGCCCAAATAGACTTTATGCTCTTTAGTCTTGACAGGATCAGGAAAATTATCCTGATATGGTCATTGGTACGTTACTGATCTTTCACTTGCATGTTTATGCTTTGCTAGATCCAGGAACCTCTTTGTATTTTGTTACTCCTTATATAGAAGTTGATTTCGGAGTCAGTCCCAAAATTCTAGTAAAACCCTTCGCAGTCTCTACCCCTGTGGGTAAAACTATCATTACCCGATGGGTATACAGAATTGTCTGGATATGGTATCTCAAAAGTCACTTTAGCAGACTTAGTCGAATTAGAGATGACTGATTTTGACGTTATTCTCGGCATGGATTGGCATCATTCCTGCTTTGCCATAGTTGACTGCAAAAATAGAATTGTCCAGTTTCAGTTTCTAAATAAACCTATCCTAAAGTTAAGAGGTAGTACTTCCGTTTTCAAAGGTCAACTTGTTTCCTACCTTCGGGCACGAAAAATGATATCTAAGGTATGTGTCTATCATCTTGTTTGGGTAAAGGACTCTAGTGTTACGAATCATATCCCATGAGTATAGAAACTTCAGACTCAGGTCATGAGCTCATGACTCATACACTCATGTCATGTTTACAGTATGGCTAGCTCATATGACACATGATCCACTCCTTGTGATCATTCAAACTAAGATTTATGTCACGAATACCCTTAATTAAGATCCCTCGGTGAATTTGTGGTGTTGATGTTCTATCCCTAAGCCTTAGTTACCACGTCAGTTCAGTAATCTATATTCAGTAAAGGAATCAGGTAGTCCTACAGGACCATGGCTTTCAGTTATCAGTTACTTAGCCATCAGAATTCAGTACTCCCGTGGCAGTCTAAACCTTAGATATAGAAAACTAGTATTTTGTCTCAATTACAGTCTTAGTTATGGTTACAAACATCAGTCATTCATTTAATCAGATAACTTAGTATATTTATGCATTCGTGCTCCGCACCTACGTGAATCTTTGTAGTAGTCTCATTTGCAGTGCATAAGGCTTAGTCACTTTATCGAAGATGATATTTCAAAGACCTTGTCTCCTAATACAAGAATCCTAGCCATGTAGCGATCTCCTATTATGATGTCCTGCTCCGGACAGACCAAGATTCATTTTTCCTTACGATCACTAGAACTCTATAGAAATAATGTCATAGAAATTCTTTGGTCGAGTATAAGTTTTCAGCATGAGTTAGTCTGTAAAGCCGGTAAGTCAGTTTAGCAGTCAGATAGACAAGTTCAGATGGTGTGATTTCCCTATCTTTCCATCTAATCTCGCTATTCGGAATCTCATGAATGTGATAATTCTAAGATGGACCAACTAGGTAGTGGCGTGTTCAACTTGGTTCATGTATCATGCCTTAGTTTCAAATTCTAGGTATTCAATCATGATTCAATCTGTAGGTTCCTTGTGCATCGCCTCAGTTTTCCTCAATATCTCAACAAATTCAAGGGACATAGTGTCCAAAAGGGGAAATATACGGTAATTCCCCAAACATCCATGACTTAAATATGTCACTCTCTCTTCTCGTAATGAGTCCAATTTCGTATAAGGGATACTCGTAAGTAGGACCTTAAAACTCGGACCTCAGCCATAAGCCACGTATTCAAGGTGCTTAGTTCAGATCATGATATCCATCTAAAGTGTCACGTTCTAGACTCAGTTACATTCTCATGTTTATGCTCATGCGTACTTAGTAATTAATCTCAGACTCACTGGCAATTTTTTTTCAGTTTAAGGTAACAGTCTTCCTTGAACTCATTCAGTTTCATGTTCAGGTATCCCATGTTCAGATTCCCATCACAAGCTTGGTATCAAATACCATTGAGTCATGAATTCTATGTCAGTTTAGTCATATAATCATGCATCGTATATGCATTCTCATTGTGAGAAGCTCAGCTTATAAAAAATCTCAGTCAAGTATTCATGAACCAGTACTCATACATCAGATATGCAT
Organism: Capsicum pubescens; assembly: GCA_030864215.1. Classification (NCBI taxonomy): domain Eukaryota; kingdom Viridiplantae; phylum Streptophyta; class Magnoliopsida; order Solanales; family Solanaceae; genus Capsicum; species Capsicum pubescens. The sequence continues at coordinate 189,861,445 of CM061548.1, forward strand.
GTTCAGTATGATACATTCAGTTTATCAGTCATGTTAGTTCTGTAATCATGTTTTAGATATTCATGTCCTATATGTACTTTAGTCTATCATTTCTCCTCTCTCAGTTAGTCTCATTCGAGGATGAATGTTTCCAAGGGGGAGATATTGTAAGACTCAGCAAAATCCTAAGCTTAATTAAGTTTATTTATGCTTGTTAATGGGGGGTCCCATACTTAGAAGGTTCTTACTAAGTTCCCAGACTTAGCCTATTATTGACCTTTGAAAGTTGGTAATCTCATTTCACCACCTTAACATTTTTTAATGGTCCATATTTTTGTTAATTTATGATTATACAGGTCCATAGGTGGCCTCGGACAAGTGTTGGATTATTTGAACCACGTTTAGACATGTAAGAAGCCCAAAACAGTGGACCAAAGTGATCTTGGTGCACCGCGTCCCCAATCGCGTTGGTTGATAATTGATGTAGATTGCCAGGGTCAAAGTACTAAGACTCGACGCAATGATGGCATGATGCATCGACTATCGCATCGATGCCATCAATGCGCTGCATCAATAATAGTGTCGATGCCCATTTTCAGTCATTAAATATCCATTTTTTTAAGGGAAAAAGGGTCAATTTCCCACTCCTATATAAGTCTAAAACATGGGATTTATCCCTAATTCAAACAAAATATAGTGTCTCTCTCAATTTTCTCTCAAGAACAAGTTAGGGTTTCAATTAAGGATTCAAATTCAATACTCAAATTCAAGAATCTCTCCATCAATCTTTGTATAATCAAGAACTAAGTCATGCGTAGTGTTCATTCATGGATTCCTTTCATCTGTGAAGCCCATGAATCAAGTTTTAAACTATGAATTTTGTTATTCATGTTATGGGTTGATTATGTTCGTGTGGTTGTTTTTGTACGATTTCCCAAGTTGGAATCTTTATTTGCTTTATGAAACTATGTTAGCATGCAAGTTGAAAACTATGAACTTAGTTGGTTATGGTATGTTAATTTGATGATTTTTCCTATGCCCTATGAGGTGCATGTAATGTGTTTGATAAAATACCTAAGAGAATAGAAATTATATATTATAGCTTAATTGTGACCCAAACAATAAATACATGTTTTACCCTTTTGTTCAAATAACTCCCATGCTATTGATGTTCATTGTAGATGGTTGTTTGAATGCTCATGATGTTAGAGTATGAAATTATGACATTGAGTATATGCAATACTACCATGTACAAGATTATGATAACCATGTGCTTCATGAAATCCCCAACATATTGTATGATGAATTGTTGATATTGGTCATGTGTTCAAGAAGTGTCAAGTCTTGTCAGTTTCATGCTATCGAGTCCTGGGGGTACTTGTACCTGACAATTTAGCTTTGTTCCTAGAGCCAGTGTTAGTTTTCCATGATACTCACAGTCAAACCATGATAAGTAGAACTCAGTCAGTCATGTGACTCAGGAAAATCCAATAAATTCAGTATGAGTCCAGTAATCTCAGTACTCTTAGTCAGTCATCAAATCTCAATAATATCTCATCAGTCAACAAAACTCAATGAACTCAGTATAGTTCAGTTCTATTAATCATTCTCAGTGTCTATTCAGATGGCAGTAGGATTCAGCACTGAGTGAACCCAAGGATGGGGAACATACACTGCCAGATGAGGGTGTGATTCCTAGAAGCAATCCTTACATTCCAGAACTATGTAGCTAGCATAGGTTGAGACATCAATACTGTCAGTTGAGGGTTGATGAGGTGTTTAACACTTTCATATAAAGGTCCCACCGTTCTCTTTTGGGGACACTGCCAGATGAGGGTCGCTCACAGCTTGTCCTTAGCAATGGCGCGGTATTGACATCCTTCCAATTGGGGTTATAGAATGGACCCCAACTCAGCTATAATAGCTTATTAGGGGCATATCGGTTAAATGACTACTTCCCACAGTCTCAGTTTTGGATCAGTCTCAGTAATAGAACTCAGTTCAATTCTACAATTTCAGAACTATCAGATATAGTCTCTGTGCTCAGTATGGAACTCAGCTAGTTCCATTAGAACCAGGACTATCAAAGATAGTCACCCAGTAATAGTATATTGATTATGTGAAAATCATGTTACCAGTATTCAAATTTCAGGACTGTCAGATATAGTCAATCAGACCAGTTCTTCATAAACAGAACTGTCAGAAACAGTTAGTCTTTTATCTGTAATATAACATTAGTCCCTCTGTATTTAGTAGACATAGTTATCCATACTAGTAAAAGCAGGTGTCAGTAACTCATTACTCAGAACTCAGTACCCAGTGACAGTATGATCTCAGTTACAGTTTATGTATTCTTGCATGTATTCTCACTTCCATGTTATTCGATTAGTTAGCATTGTTCATGCATATGAACCCCACCATTCAGCCTACTTCACTTTTATACCAGTACATTCAATCGTACTGATGCATTTACGCTATGGCATTTTATACCTTAGGTTTTGAAGCACAAGCTCCCAAGCATCCTTAGTAGATCAGACATTCAGCAGTCGAACTAACAGTGAGTCCTCATCATTAAAGGATAGCATGATTATTTTATTTCTTTATTATTTTAGTAGTTTGGAGTTTGTTGGGGACATGTCCCATCAACTCCATAGTTTTTCTACGGTTTAGAAGATTTCAGACTACAGCATATTTTAGACAGTTTATTTTTGTTTTAGGTATTGTTATACCCCACTACATACAATGTTTTATACTTAGTACTAGTTCAGTTTTGAACCTTATGGCCTTATAGCTTATATTCCACATATTTATAGTATATTATTCAGTGCTCAGTTACAGATATCAGTCATGGGTTAGCTTGTGGTCCTTTAGGGTCATGAGCACCGTGTAGCATTCTAGGTGTCAGATTCGTGGCGTTAAACTGTCTTTAACCTATTTTTTATTTTTTTAGTGTCAATCTTTATTATGTACAATGTCTTTAGAAGGTGAAATACCACAAGTTATGGATAACAATACCTAGAATGAAATTTTAGCGGCAATTGAATCATTAATTTGGGGAATGGAATCCATAGAAGGTTACATAACCACACTCTAAGGAACTATGTTAGGTATGGATTAGAGGATGGTTAACATGGAGGGTCATCTAAACTCTACCTAATCCACTCCTCAAAACTACCATGTCTCCTCGAATAGACATGTTCAAAACACTTCTGCTACTATTTCCCTGATAACCCTTCACCAAATGTACAATCCACCAAGATAAGTGTAAGACCCCATTACCCAAGCCACTACTTATCACATAACAGAAACTCCATTTGACCACTCCTTCCCTAATTCAACCAAGTCAATCAACATGTTCCCCATAACAAAGAATACCTCACCAAATACCCCATGACAAAGTACCCCAAGAACCACCAAACAAAAATACACTACCTCAAGCACCACCTACACAAAATTAACCTATCCAAGTTGAAGAAGATTCACAAAATGCATTTGAGGAGTATGATAAAATATCTATGTTGAAAGAGTACATGAGAAATATACAAGGGTCAAGTGAGTACATTGAGGTTGAGAAGTAAGATTTGGTTCAATTCTGCATGGAAGAGGTAACATAGGAAATTGACCCAATGGAGAAGAAAAATAGAATTACCATGATAACAAATTGGCAATGGAGGCCGAGATATAGGGATCAATTCAATCAAGACTAGTCTTCTAACTTTTGAGGGAGAAAATGATCCCAAGGCTTATATATAATGGGAGTCTACTTGTGAGAGAATCTTTCAAGTTAATAATCTCACCAATGGCAAGAAGATTTGTTACTCCATAGTGCAATTTGAAGGGTTTGTTATTACATAGTGGGAATGTGTCAAAAGATTTTAGAAAGTTCTAAATGAGGGAGAAAACCATAATGGGATGTATCAAAGGGACTCATGAGAAGGAAGTATGCACTGGAAAGATATAGTCATGAGTTACTTGCCAAGTTGTTCAACTTAAGGCAAGGGAACAAGAGTATCTTGACTTACTATGATTAATTTCAACAACTCATCTTGAGCTTAAGCATCATTAAACTATGGAACATCTCTATATCCGCTAGGTTGGGTTGAAAAAGAAGATCTCCTTGATAATGACTAGTCACATGTTTACTACCATAGAAGATGTCTTTCAAGTGTCCTTAGATGCTAAGAGGGATCTCAAGGAGATGATATCTAGCAAACCCAAAGGATACTCATCCACTAATTCTTAGGGTATGAACGAAAAATTATCTCAACTATCAATGGGATGGAATAAGAACAAAAATGTCAATAAGACCTATGACAAGAAGCTCATAGAGAAGAATACTCTAAAGTACCCACTAAGGAATGAAGGTAAAAAGTATCCAACTCATAATCATAAAGGTTTTCAGTATTTTAAATGCCAAGGTTGGGACACAAGGCAAATTAATATTTTAACTAGAGGAATGTGATCTTTAGAGAAGGCAGGATGTATTACCTAGAGAAGGTGGGACAAAAAGATGATAATAAAGGAGAAACCCAAGATAAAGGGGTATTTGAGAAATATGAGCAAGTAGAGAAAGGAAATGAGGATGCTTGGCCTAAATATGGAAAGTTTGAAGTCCCAAAGTTTATAGTAAGATGAGTAATGGTTAGTAAGGCATTAGAGGACACTAGTCAAAGACAAAATCTATTCCATACTAAATGTCTTGTCAAGGAAAATGTGTGCTCATTGGTCACTGATAGTCAGATTTGTGCTAATGTATTTAGTGCCAGCATGGTTGATTTCGTGAAGTTACCCTAACTAAGTATTCCACACTGTACAATCTACAATGAATAAATAAATATAGGGAATTGAAAGTGAATAGACAAGTTGGGATTCAATTCAAGATCGAGAAATACCAAGATGAGGTGATTTGTGATGTAATTCGTAGGAAAGATTGTCATATTTTATATGGAATACCATGGAAATATAATTATTCAATCAAACATAATAGAAGAACTAATCGGTATTTCTTGAGTTGAGTGGTAAAAAGTTCACACTTCATCCTTTTCCACACTCACAAATGAATGGGGTATATCAAAGAATGAGTGAATCAAAGGAGAATGGTAGGAATGAAGGAGAGGATAAACCCACGAAAAGAAAAATAATGAAGGAAAAGAAAGAGGAAAATTAAAGGGGACGAGCTTTATGGTGATATTGGATAGGAACAAGGATCTTTTCAAAGAGTATGATGATGAAAGACCCATGCTCCTATTAGCCCATGCTTTTTAAGATAACCATTCTACTTCTCCTATGCCCCATTCTATTTCCCTTATTTTGTAGGACTATGATGATGTATTTATAAAGGATCTTTCAAAAGGATTGCCCCCACTTCTTAGAACTGAACACCAAATTGACTTCATGCTAGGTTCATAATTGCCAAATACACCAGACTATTAAAGCAATCTAGAAGACATAAAATAACTCCAACAAAAAGTTGAGGAACTCAACAACCAGGGATACATCAAAGAGAACATGCGTCTGTGTGTGGCCTCAATATTGTTGGTGCCAAAAAATTATGGTACTTTGCATATGTGTGTTGATTTTAAATAAGTCAACAAGATAATGGTAAAGTATCCCCACCCTATTACCCGTTTGGATGATAATCTAGATGAATTAAATAGTTCTTATATGATTTTGAAAATACACCTTAGGAGTAGTGATGTGCTATGGTTTTACAGAACTTTTGACTCTTAAAATAATGAAAATATGCAATTTTTATAGGTCCTTTTGTTATATATGATGTGTTTTGTGTTGTGTCTTGCAGGAAATAAAGTTTTGGGGCTAATTTAGAGAAAAAAAGTGAAAGCTGAAGTTTTAGACCACCTAAGTGGGCACCTAAGGCCCGTATGTACTACCTAATGGGCATAGGTGCTAGAGTATGTGTCAAAGAATATGAGAAACAGAGAATCATAAGCAGAAAAAGTTAACCCTACCACCTACGAAGCGTGCCTACGGCCTATAGGTGCTACCTACGATTCCTAAGTGCCAAAAGTTATCTCATAAGATCAAAAGTACAGAGTGTTTGCAGAATTTTCGAATACCTGGAACCTATGTGGGACCACCTACGGTCCTAGGTTCCACTTACGGTTACAAGGTGCCACCTACGGTCCATAGGTGGCCTAGTTAGTGGCCACGAATCTCAATTTTCTTCTTTTATTTAGGATATATTTTCTAGGGTTTGCTTGCATTCTATATAAACCTTTTTGACATTTTTAGTTAGGTTACACACTCTTGATACTTAAAAATATATATTTGATGCAGTATTCGATTTTGATTTTGGGATTATTTTGTTCTTGATTTTGGTTGATTATTCAATTCGAGACTTTGGGTTTTATTCCTTATTCATTGTGATATTGAGTTAATGCTTTTAATTATGAAATCCATTGATTATTTCACAATGATGAGAATCTAATTCCCTTATCTAGGGTTGTGGGAACCTGGAGGATTGACAAAGTAGGGGAACTGCAAAGTTATTCTAAATCAATATTTTTGCATGTATTGTGGTTGTATTCAGTTTAATAGATTTCTTAATGCTTCCAAACACTAGAATCCTACCTTATATTCACTACTTACTTCAAAATAGGAGTAGAGATTATGAAAATATGATCACAATAGTAATTTGAAGATTGATTATTGATATAGACTAATCATCCTCATCTACTTAAGATTATTATCTTTTATCTAATAACTTGAGACACAAAAGGTAATAGTTAATCTGGGATCTAGTATAACGGTTAGTAAGGTGACATCCTGAGACTCAAAAAGTAAAGGGTAAAATCCGTCAATGAGTCCACATGATAGTTGATGGTACATAACTTATCAGATTCTACGTGCAAGGTATCGGGTTGGTTCAACAAAGCACGATAAACCTACAAAGTTGAGAAGCAGAGGGAACACAGTTCTAGTGCTCATTTTTTATTGATTACAACTAAAACACTCACATCTTGTTACTTTTCACATATTACTACAATAATCACCCTATTTACTTTTCAGTACTGCCTACTGACATCTGAAAACTAGAGAAATAATTCATGTATTCCTTGTGGGTTCGACCCCAACCTAAGTTGGGTTACTATATTTTGCATCGACTATTTTAGCCTTGTATGGAGGTATAGGTTTGGGCGACATCAAAATTTTGGCATCATTGTCAGGGAATTACAGTGATGTTGGTCAAAGTTTTTGAGGTTTTTGGGTTATCATTTTCTATTTTTAATTGGGTGTATGCCAGTGTATGCCTAACACCAGTATTCAAAACAATACTTTAATCCCACTACATCCTAACTTAGAGAGAATTCTACAACCAAATTGTATGATGAAAGAATACATACATGAAGGCCATCTTAAAGGGGTATGGGATGACCCTAATGTAATGCCTCCTCCTCCTGGGAATGTTCCAAACATTATTAATTAGAGAACTAAGTAGTTATTAGCGAAAGCTACTAACTAGAGGAGGGAAGCAGATACTCAGGAGGCAGAGATAGCTAGGAAGAGACAAGAAAAGGTTTATTGGGCAATACTTGGTGGAAATTAAGATAAAGATGGAGGTGGTAGAGCTCAAGTAATCCCAGCCTACTAGTACTTACCGTGATATGATAATACAGAGGAGGATATGGGTAAGTTTATCCTACCAATACAGGAGCCATTATTCTTCTTGCTTTGCTACCAAGTGTTAATTTTGAAATTACTAGTACTATGATCCAGATCTTTAACCTGAAAGGTGTGTTTGCATGCTTGGATATGCATGACTCAAACATACACCTTGCAAACTCTATTGGGATCTTCACTTCATACACTATAGTTAGGGGTATATCAGGAAGCACTCAAACTTAGGTTGTTCTTATTTTTGTTGACTAGTAAAGCTTCATTGTGGTTTGGGAAACTTCCTCGAGGATCAATTACTACTTGGAATGAGTTGCACAGATAGTTTTTACATCGTTTTATCCCTCTAGCCAGAATATTGCAATTGAAGGATGAGATATATAATATCAGGTAGCTAAATTCTAAGTCAACGTATGAGTAATGATTCAATTTTAAGAAAAAGTTAAGCTTGGTACGCAATCATCGCATTTCAAGGACTAATTTGTTTGAGATATTTTACTAAGCCCTGACTATTAGTTCCTGAGCTATAGCAAATATGATCACTAGTAGAGCATTCATGCATCTATGTCGGGGTGTAGCATTAGATATTTTAGACCAAATGTCTCTCACCAGTCAAGGGTGGCATATTTGAGAGGCACGGAAAGGTGTTGGAGCTTATGATATTGGGGCTCCTAGAGAGCATAGAGTGGTGGATGATTTTATGGCGCAAGAGATTACATAGCTTAAAACTGACATTGGGTTCCTGATTAAGTAGTTTAAAATAATGAATTCTAAGAAAGTAAATGTAGTAGGTTCACAGGGTAAGGCCTCTAGAGTATATGATCCTGACTAGGAAAAGGAGACCCAGTATCTAGATTGAATATTGGTAGGGTTCTAAACCAAGGGATAAGGGTCTAACCAAGACTCTTGGAACTCTAGCCAAGGGAACTAGGGTTGAAACTATTATGGATATAGGTACAGAGATCATACTAGAGAGTGTGATGGTGACTGGAGAAGAAAATATGCCTATAAGGAGAAAGGGGACAAGTATATTCCACCAGGCAGTCATGATATTGAGTCGAGGATGGAGGTTATGTTGTCCAAAATTGTTAAGGGTCAGGAAAGTCAGGAAACTTTCCTTAAAAAAATTAGGGAAAATATCTTGGGATTGACCCAAATGGTGGAATCACATGCTATGAAATAAAGTAATTAGATCAGCAGTTTGGGAAATTGTCTACAACTTTGAATTAGAGGCAGCTGGGCACCCTTCCAAGCAATATAGTTTAGAATCCTACAAACGACGGTCATTGTCTAGCCATCACCACTCAGAGTGGTAAGACTGTTGTTAATCCCCCTTTTCCTACTATTGATGATTCAAGGAATGATAGTGATGTGGTTGATGAAAGACTTGATACAGTGTCAGAAAAGGCGACAGGTGTTGCTGAGAAGGACAAAAGAGAGGTAAAGGTCAATGTAAATAAAGTGAAGACAATTCCACAACCTCCCCCACCTTTTTCTCAAAGTATTAAGCAGAATAAGAAATAAGGGAAGTTCAAGAAGTTAATTTCCATGCTAAAAGAGTTGGGCTTGAACATTCCTCTTTTTGAGGATCTTGAGCAGATGTCTGGGTACGCTAAGTTTATGAAGAAGTTGGTAATGAAAAAGAGATTTGTGAGATTTGAGGATGTTGGTGGAATACGCCATTGTAGTTCCATTATGTTTATATATTTGTCCCAAAAGAAAGGTGATCCTGATGCTTTCATAATCCCATGCACCATTGGGATATCTAGGTTTTCTAGAGGATTGTGTGACTTATGGATAACATTAATTTGTATGTCACTGGGTATGTTCAAATAATTGGACATGAGCCCTACAAAACCAATGACTATGCGGTTATTGATGGCAGACCATATAGTAAAGAAAACCATGGGCATAATGTTCGATGTTTTATTGAAAGTTGACAACTTTATTTTTTGGCTGACTTTGTTATCTTGGATTGTGAAGTTGACTTTGAGATGCCCATCATATTGGGAAGATCATTCATATACACGAGTAGAGCGATGGTTGATATGGAGAAATGAGAGCTTAATTTTAGAGTGAATAATGAGGAAGTCACATTCAACGTCCGTAGATCTATAAAACAGCCAATCGACATGAGGGTGGTGTCGATTATACATTGTGTTTATGACCTAGGAGGTTACTCCTTTGGGTACCTTGATGAATTTTGAGTAATCAAGGTACCCGCATTGTGCCGTGATGCTAAATCAATCGTTGTATTGGAGGTAAACCATGGGCTTGTTGGTAAAGTTTGAGTAACCAACTTAGCCACGTAGTTCTGTGATGTTAAATCAAGCATTGGGTGGAAGGCAACCCACTATTTTAGTGTTCACGTTGTTTTTCTTTTTTGTAGGTGAAATAACATGAGCAACAACTTGGAACATGGTAAGACATTGCTTAAATCAGAGTATTCCAGGTAAAGGGACTGTGTGACCAACTCATGAAGGTAATATGTCCCACTCAGGCCAGGTAAGTTATGCATTGAATGTCAAAAAGAAATTTTGAGGATTTTTGGGGATCCCTAGAATTTAACTTGCAAACATACTGATGATGTCGTAAATACCACTTACAACCTCATAAATAGTTCAATGTGTGTCAGAACAAGAAGTCCAGAGAGCAGGAAAAATGTCAAAAAAATTAGGACCACCTACGATGGGTCACCTACGGGTCGTAGGTTCTACCTACGCCCTGTAGGTGGTGACGTAAGTGAGATATTTGAGGCATAGATTTTTTAAATTCTATGCCCAAGCACACACAAACCCGACCCCCATGGGATATTTAAACACCCTAACCCACTTCCCAACCCCATAAAACCCTAAAATTTCTCATTTCCTCTAAAATTTAAACTTCCCCCGCACTTCATAAAAGGCAAGAATAGTACTTTGGCTTAGTACCAACTTGTCTATATGGCACGTATTTCACGTTAAATCTAGGGTTTCTTTATCTTTTCAATATTCACTTCCGGTTCTTGAAATAAAAGGAAAGAATTTTTGGCTTCTAATAGTAGTACACTGTGCTAAACTTGAAATAAGTAAGTAGATATGTTTAATTGAATGTAAAATATGTAGAAAGCAATAAACTTGTATGTAGGAGCCTAGAATTATCCTACAAGCTTAAATTGGAGCATTTTTCTTGAATTAAAACTCTATGATCATGCCCAAGTTGAAGTAGAAGTTTAAAAGGTCAAGAAATCCCAAAAGTTTTGAATGTCGTATTTGTGTTTAACGGTTGATCATAACTGAATGTCCAAAAATTGAACTTGTTGGGACTGAGTACAGGTTATAAGGATAGAGAATTTAGGAAAATTCAAAGCTTTAAAATTTGGAGTTTTTCTTCAAATTTTGCAATCCCTTACTATCTTTCGGGGACTAACACTTGGTTGTTCAGGTACATGTGGCACCAAAGGCTTCCAAAAAGAAGGCATTACCATCGAGGCAATGGGATGAGTCCCCTGAATATAGTGTCTCAGTGGAGAAGTACCCCAATTGCTACAACTAGAGAAGCTTGCCCATAGACTAAGGCCCAAAGACAAGTTGCATTTGAGTATGTTATTAGGGAGACTTCGGGCGTTTAGCTTGCAGCATATTCACAGTGGAACAGGCGGCCCATATCTACTCAGGCTTGGGCCATCCGATGAGATTTCAGGCCAAGGATGAAGTCGGCCAGGATGTTAACTCCACACTTTCTCTAGTCTAATAAGGGAGAGAATGATGAGGAGGAGGTGGAGTCTAATCCATTACCAAAGAAAGCCACATGGGACCCCTAGTCTAAGGAGGGGTCAGAGGATGAGTCTGCAGCACCAGTTTCTAAGCCATCATCTGTAGTACCCCAGTTTGGGAGGGTACAACACAGACATCCCATCAGGAGCCAGCACCAGACACAAAGCCACCAGCCCATACAGACCAAGCTATCAACTATACTCACAACTCAGCTGAGCCTATTGATGGGGTGAACCCAAGATAGTGTGTTAAGGTTCTACGGACAATTTATAAGGGAGACATATTTATGACTAGGACTAGCCTTCCTAAGAGGAATACTTCGGAGGAGATGCAGATTTAGTTATTTGAGTTAGCTGGAGCACTACTTTTGCATGTTGCATTTGATCGGTATCAGCTGGGTGGATGAATAGACCTCAGGGTTTATACTGCCAGGCATTAGTGCGTGAGTTCTATGCTTCATATATCACTATAGTGTCTTTGAACACTCCCTAAGAAGACAAGGATGTCGAGCAGCCCCAGTTATAGCATACGCTGGTGAGAAGGTCCATGGTTGATATTTCAGCAACTGTCATCCATCAAATTCTATTTGAACATAATTATGTAGCTTTTGTGTCTATAATAGAGTATGATCACCGATTAACATTGGTGTGTGATAGACATATTAGGTAATATATTGAGCATTGGAGTAAGAGGTAGGTTTGGCGTGATGGATCGACAGTTATATTTCACCCCTTGGTGTGGTGATCCATGGGTCAGGGGCGAGGTGCGATTAAGAAGGCAGCGTTGAATTTTGTTGTAAAGTTTGGGGGCTAGTAGTGTGTTATCATTTATGTACGACTGTAGAAAACAACTTACTTACATGGGATGGTGCATCACTAATTACGAGCTTGATGGATAGTTATGAGATTGATTTTGTAGCCATTATTAGATTTGAGCTTCGTGAGAAGGCATTTGGTGATATATTGATGTTGCTCTTTCCTTGCCTTATATAGTTGTTGTGTGATGAGGCCAGTCTTCCTAAGGTTCCAAGTGTTGACCACAGTATTGAGGTGACGGGTGTATCCCATATGAGTATGATCAAATACCCGACATACCCAGTCTTTGACCAGAGATACAGTGTGCCTCCAATAGTGATTTCAGCCTAGTCTGAGGGCCCATCAATTCTTGTAGAGCCTAGTGACAGACAGGGGGTGATTTTGATACAAGTATGGAGTTTGATATGGGTGAGCATATAGAGGCACCTAAGATGAGTACACTGGGTGATAGGACCCAGCCACATCTACTTCAGTCTCGGCTTCCACTTTAGAGACGGTTGGTACATCTTCAATGCCCCTTTGCCCCTCTACTACAAATGTTGCCACAGGTATGGTATTAGTATCACGGGAGTTATTATAGACCTTATAAGAGAGTCAGCATGCTACCACCACCCGACCAAAGAATGTTGAGGATGAGATGGCTTCATTTTATGGGCAGATCTGGCCCTGGGTTCGGACGACACTAGAAATAGCAGAGACCAGATTACAAGATGCGCACAGGGCTAAGATATTAGAGATCTAAGCTGAGGTATATGCTCGTATAGATGATTTTGAGAGGCAAGCATCATCCCAGCTCAGTGATATTGAGGCACCCGATCTGGTTGAGATTAAGGAGGAGGTGGCCACCCCTCAACTTATAACATTTCATGTCCTCGGGCAACAAAAATAACAAAACAATATGACAATGCTTAACCAAGAGAAATCTAAGATACCTATGGTAGTCAATCATCAAATTTAGCTCAAAACACATTACCCTTACCAAGTTTAATACTCTAAAACAAACTGTGTATATCTATGAAGCACAACAATGTAACACAAAGGAATCAATCTGTGGCATTATATTAGTAACAAAAAACCATGCATATGTACATATTATGCTACCCAAAAAAGTAAGCATCTAGCAATACAACCCATGTTTCCTCACAATAAAGAAGTCCTAATAACTCAATAGAATCTTGCATGTCATTTCAAGGATGTATAAAGAAACACTCACACTCATAAGAGAAGTTCCAACAAAGTGTATCAAATACCATACGGTTGCACTTATTTTCTTTACCTAAGCTTTCATAAAGTCAAGTTAGGTTCACTATAGGACTTTATTCAGCTTGTAATGTAGACTTGGGAGTCTGGCATAGTACATATGGATATTTTTATTAACTAAGCCTCCTTGGCACTACACTCACTTTGAGGTCCATTTATCAACCATTTCTCTTTTATTCTTCCCTTATTTCTTCATGTTTATTCTTTTGTTGCACAATCAGTTTGGTTGTGGTTTGTTTTTTCTTTCTTTTGCTTTTTTACCACACCCAGCCCTACTTTTTTCTCTCTTATTTTACCCTTCTTCACACCCACTTAAAATTACTTATCCCTATGTTAAACACCCTCAACTTAGGTGATTTGCTTAAGTTAAGGTGCACAATGTCCAAGAAGGATCAGGTCCAAAATAGGTTCATTGTAACACAAATCAGAAGGTGAAAGGTGTAACAAGAAAAATAGGCTATACAGGCTCAAAATCCAGATCAAGGATACTTATTCACACACGAAGGAAACTAAGTAGTATCTCACAGATATATGGCACAAGAATACATCACAAGCTACTACCTATTCGATTCATACAATTGTTAGAAATGATTGTCATGTACCTAATCCTAATTCCATAACAAAATTCACAATAGTCACACATATATACACATCACATAGTTGTGAAAAAAAATTTAGAGGGGTATCATATATGCTTTAAAAATCAACAAAAACATGTTAGCTGCCCTAGATACTCATTTTTCTCCTAGTTAAACACAAAACATAAATGAAACAAAACACAATATGCCTAAACATACCAACTCTACTAAGAACAAGACTCCCAAAAAAAGAGGAACAAAACCAAAAACTCCAGGAGGACATCAAGACCCACAAGTAGCCCCACTCTCAACTTAAGACATGCATTGTCCCCAATGCATTGGGCTGCTACAAATCAAAAGAGTTAGAAACATACTTGTGTCACCATAGGTGTGCAGATCTAACGTCAATCATAATAACTACAAATAACAAAATACCTTTAGTTGCCTCCCAATCAGCGCCTATTTTGATGTAGCGGCACGACTGGGCTATGTTGGTTACTCAGACTTCGCCAATAAGCCCATGGGTACCTTGATTACTCAGACTTTATCAGGGTAGACCAGTAGTTGGCCCCCAGTTTTCTCTTTCTATTTTGAAATTATGAAGTTCACCGCTAATTGTTTTTTGATTTCCCATAATGCTCAAGGAGCGGTGGCATAAAAATAAAAAATCCAAGCAATAGATAAGGCATGTTGTACTTCTTGAACAACATGAGATGAAAGTTATTCTTTGGTACTGGTTCAACAAATTCAAGAATATAGATATATGTTTCTTCTTTCTGGCACTTTTCTTTGGGTTTAGATGGCTTGATCAAGATTTGACTATCCAAAATCAAGGTGGAAAAGTGCTTCGAATGGGGTCCAATATGCCAAACTCAGGAATTGCAATCTTATTTACCTCCCCACATAATTCTAATATACTCTCTTTAATAGTGACACTATCCATGAAAGTATGATCAATTATTGACTCCTCTAATTTCAGCTCCTCAAGTTGGCTTTTAAGAATTTTTTCAGTCTCACACCACCCATAACTAAGTTGTTGGGCATTACACCCAGCAACTTTTGCATTCAAATATACTTATAAGTGGTAAATATCTAAGCCATACCTATCAAACTTTTGTATAAGCTAATGATTTTTATTTGCAAGGTGTGTCAATGTTTCCATTAGGCTCTCCTTGCATTCCCATACTATATCTACCACACTCCTACAATACTGCACCATATCAAAAGGATAAGGATCAATAATAAAAAATCTTCATCACTCCATACTTCTTCTGTCCAAGTTTTCATATCAAGAAGAGTAGGCATACACTAGCATATGCCCAAAAAAATTAGAAAAGAAAAACTTGACAACCTCAACAACTCCAATTAGTCAATCTACAACCATATTCCCTGGTAACGGCACCAAAATTTTGATGTCTCTAAAACTACACCTCCAATTGAAGAAAAAAGCAGTCACTTTCAAAATATAGTAGACCAACTAGGTTGAGGTCATCCCATAAGGAATACGTCAGAAATTCTTGAACTTGTTGAAATCACAAGGTAATACAAAAAGTAAATGCAGGGATTTTCTCAAACAGTAAAAAGTAACAAAAACTTGATGCTTGTAGTTGTAATCAATCTAAGACAAACACTAGGCTTGTGTTCCTCCTAGATTCTAACTCCGTAGATTTATCGTGCACTATTGAAATATTCCAATACCTTGCATACAAAATCTACCAAGTTATGTATCACCAACCGCCTCTTAGCATACTTTGGTGAATTTAACTCATATCTTCTCAGTCTCATTGTGTTGCCTTACTAACCCTTGCATTGGACCCCAGTTTTAACAATCTCCTCACGATCTCAAGTTGATTAGATGAAATTTAATCATCTTAAGAAGATAGTCCAGGTATTTGTTGAAATTAAATCTAAATCACTATTGTGATCTCCTTATCCTAATCTCTACCTCCCTCTTAAGTTAGTAGTAAATACAGGTGGGATCCTAACATTATCCACCGCTAAGAAATCAATCAAATCAAAGAAAACTACAAACATGCAAGAATCTTTATCTAGAATGACTTATCACTTCCTCTACTTCTTTAATCTAGCAAGGTTCCCACAACCCTAGCTAACGGAATTAGCCTCTCATAGTTGCAAGATAATTTATGGAATTCTCATAAAAAATTACAGAATCAATCTTACAATAATGAAAGATTAAAACCCAAAGTTTCAAATTGAATAACAAACTAAAAACAATAAGATCCCAAAATCATAAGTTAATCTTAGAATTAAAAGATTCTTGTGAATGGTGTAAACTTAGCCTCAAAAGGCCTATCTCTGGATCTTCTTACTAAGAAATGTAAAAAAAAGGTATTTATAGATTACGTGGAAACCCTAGAAATCAAATCCTAAATAAAAGAGGAAAACTTGATTAAATATACATAATAAGGACTAAAAACATCATAGGAGTGTATTTAAGTTACATAGAAACCCTAAGAAACAATTTAAAATGATCCAGGAAAAATTGTGTTGACAGCCACCTACAGATCCACCTATGGGTCATAGGTGGCACCTACACCCCTCAAGTAGGATCCATAGGTGGTCACTAAAATTTTGTCTATGGATTTTCATATTCTGAAACCTACGTACCCACCTACACCTGTTAGGTGGTATCTACGGGCCGTAGGTTCCTTAGTTGGTAGTCATTTTAGCTTTTCATTCCATTTTCATCCAGTTAGCTTTCAAAACCTAGTTTCTTGCAAAATCACTCCAAGAACACATCAAATCCCATAAAATAGCCTTAAGTACATCCATATTCTCCAAGTTTAAGTATCATATGTTCCATGAAACCATGGCATATCAGCAGGCAGAGATACGTTCTCTCACTAAGAGAAACTTTTCGATCATCCCTCTAGTTATACCTCTAATTGTTCAGTCGGCACCTCTACATGGACCTAGATATTTTTAGTTATTCGTAGAGAATAAGGAGATGGTCCTCATATTTAGGAGGTAGGTAGGGGGTGGATCTACAAGATCTTAGAATTCTATTTGAT
This sequence comes from Capsicum pubescens, assembly GCA_030864215.1. NCBI lineage: Eukaryota > Viridiplantae > Streptophyta > Magnoliopsida > Solanales > Solanaceae > Capsicum > Capsicum pubescens. The sequence continues at coordinate 189,878,499 of CM061548.1, forward strand.
TAGGCCCTAAAATATGACACACATTATTCGAGGGAGGCCGTATTTATTGATACAAAGAGGTGTGTTGAGATAGCTTAAGGTGCATCCTCTAGTAGTGCACCGCCACCACCACCACCTCCACCAGTCGAGATATCCCTACACGAGGATGAGCATGACATAAATGCCTAGTTCGTCCTAGGTATGTCCTTATTTCCTTGCTTTATATTATTTTCATGCACTAGGGACAGTGCATAGTCTTTCAGTTGGGGTGGGGTATACCATAGCCACCGTAGGTTTTTATTATCATGCTTCTTTTTCAGTCGATCATGGTATGATAGTAGAACCAGCATGTCTAGGTTAATTTTGTGATGTATTGTGTTTTTTTGTATTATTTTGTGTTTTTGTGTAATTTGGAGATTTTTGAGTATCTAGGGCAATTGACATGTTTTTTTATTGATTTTTTAGAAAAATAACACCCATCTAAAAATTTCTTTAGAACTGTGTCATGTGTATATATGTGTTACCATTTTGAATCTTGTTATGACATTAGGATTAAGGACATAATAATCATAGCCCATAATTGCATGAACTGGATACGTAGTAGCTTGTATTATGACCCTGTGCCATGTGTGTATGAGATATTAGTAAATTTTCTTTGTGTTGAATCCAAAACTTGCACGATTAGTCTTGCCTAGGTTGTAGGATAGTCGATTAGGAAAGGATCATAGGTTGTTTTTTATATAAGTCCACTTTTAACCTAAATGACCTTTCATGTGTGAATAAGTATCCCTTGATCCCTATTTTTGAGCCTGGATAGCCTATTTTTCTTGTTACACCCTTTACCTTCCTATTTATGTTATAATGAACCTATTTTGGCCCTATTTCTCCTTGGATATTGTGCACCTCAACTCAAACAAATTACCTAATTTGAGGGTGCAGGTGAGTAATGTGAAGTGGGTATAAAGAAGGGTAAAATAAAAGAACCAAATATAGGACTAAGTGTGGTAGAAAAAGAAAAAGAAAAATTTTAGAAGGAAATTAAAGAATAGAATAAAATAAACCACACGCAACCTGAATGTGCGATAAATAATAAAAAGGGAGAAATAAAGGAGGAATAAAAAAAAGTTGGTTGATAAGTGGACCCCACAGTAAGTGTAGTGATAAGGAGTCTTAGTCACTTAAAATATCCATATGTATCATACTAGCCCCCAAATCCTACATTACAAGTTGCATAAGTCCTATAATGATCCTAACCTGACTCTCTGAAAGCTTAGGTAAAGAAAATAAGGGCAAGCCTATGGTATTTGATGCACATTGATGGAAATTATCTTGTGAGTGTGAGTGTCTCTTGACCATACCTGCATTAACATCCATGATTTCATATGAGTGATTAGGACTTCTTTGTTGTGAGGGCATATGGGTTGTATTACTAGTTGTTTACTTGTTTGGGTAGTAAAACTTGTACATATGCATAGTTGTTTGTTTCTAAGGTAATGTCATAGATTGATTCCCTTATGTAACATTATTGTGCTTCATTGATACACACAGTTAATTTTGAAGTGTTGAAATAGGGGGGGGGGGGGGGGGTAATGTCTTGAGCTTAAAGTGATGATTGACTGTCATAGATGGCGGAGGTTTCTTCTAGTTAAGTATCGCAGTTTTCATTAGTTGTATTATATTGCGTGAGGACATGCAAATATTTTAAGTTGATGGTGTTGATGTGATATGGTTTCATAGACCTTTTGATGCTTAAAACAATGAAAATATGTAAGTTTCGTAGGTCTTTTTGTTAGATATGATGTGTTTTGTGTTGTTTGTTGTACGAAATCAGGTTTTGGAGCTAATTTGGAGAAAACAAGTTAAAGTTGAAGTTTTGGACCACCTACATGGGCACCTAAAACCCGTATGTACTACCTAATAGGCGTAGGTACTAGAGTATGTGCCAAAGAAGTTGATAAGTAGAGAATCAAAAGCGGAAAAAGTTGAGCCTGCCACCTACGGAGGGAATCTATGGCTCGTAGGTGCCACCAACAGTCTATAGGTTCCAGAAGTTGTCTCAAAAGATCGAAATTCGTGAGAGTTTGCAGAAGTTTTCAAGCCTTTGCACCTACGTGGGACCACTAAAAGTCCATAGGTTCCACCTACGGTTCGTAGGTGGCCCAGTGAGTGGTCACTGACCTCAATTTTCCTCTTTTGTATAGTATTTTCTTGCTAGGGTTTTCTTGTAGTAAATATATATCCTTTTGACATTGTTCTATTAGGTTACACACTTTTGATACTTACAAACATATATTTGATTCTACGATTCGATTTTGATCTTGGGATTTTGGTTGATTATTCAATTCGAGACTTTGAGTTTTATTCGTTATTCATTTTGATATTGATTTAATGCTTTCAATTAAAAATTCCATTGATTGTTTCACAATGATGAGTGGCTAATTCTCTTAGCTAAGGTTCTGGAACCCTGACGGATTGATGAAGTCGGGGAAGTGCAAAGTTGTTCTAGACTGATATTCTAGCACATATTGTGGTTGTCTTCAGTTTAATAGATTTTTTAACAATTGCAAATGTTATGATCCCACCTTATATTCACTACCTACTTCACAAGAAGAGCAGAGATTCGAAAAAGATGATCACAATAGTAATTTGAATATTATTTATCGATATAGGCTAATCATCATCATCTACTTAAGATAATTATCTTTTATCTAATAACTTGAGACTCAAAAGGTAATAGTTAATCTAGGATCTATGATAAGGGTTAGTAAGGCAATATCTTGAGACTCAAAAGGTAAAGGGTGAAATCCATTAATGAGTCCACAAGATAGTTGATGGTACATAACTTATTCGATTCTACATGAAAGGTATCGGGTTGGTTCAACAAAGCATGATAAACCAAAGGAGTTGAGAAGCTACGGGTAACACAGTGCTAGTGTTTTTTTTTATTGATTACAACTAAAACACTCACAGCTTGTCACTTTTCATATGTTACTACTATAATCCCCCAATTTCGTTTTAAACACTGTATGTTGACTTCAAAAACTAGAGAGATAATTCACATACTCCCTGTGGGTTCGACCCCAACCTGAGTTGGGTTACTATATTTTGTATTGATCGTTTTATCCTTTTGTTGAGGTGTAGCTTTAGGTGACATTAAGTAGGTACAACCAACTCTGAATGCAATCGGGTAATAAGTTGAAAGCTTCCTTAAATACAAAGTTTAGTCTATATGAATGGATATGAGAAATATATGGTATTATACTTAGATGATGTCCTAGTTTATAGCAAGTCCCTTAAAGAGCATGTTTTATATTTGTAAAGTGTTTTTGAAGTGCATATAAAAGATAAGTTGTATATTAATCTTAAAAAATTCTCTTTTTATGTGAATGAAGTAGTATTCTTGTGATTTGTTGTAACCTCAAGATGATTCGAGGTGGATGAATTCAAGATAGATGCAATCAAGAACTGGCCAACTCTGAAATCCATTGGTGAACTACGAAGCTGCCATGGGTTGGCTAGTTTTTATAGGAGGTTTGTCAAAGGGGTTAGCTCCATCACTTCTCCCTTGACCGAGGTAATCTTCAAGTATAAGCCTTTCAAATAAAGTAATTATAAAGCCAAAGATTTTGAAACTTTGAAATTTATGCTTAGCTCTGCTCCTTTATTGCAATTACCCAACTTTTATGAAATATTTGAGATAGAGTGTGATGCTATAAAGGTAGGGATTGTAGCTGCCTTAATGCAAGACCATAAGCACATTTATTAATTTAGAGAAAAGATTAAAGGAGTAATGTTGAACTAATCTACTATGATCTTGAGTTGTATGCCTTGATTAGAGCTTTAGGCAATTGGCAACACTATTTTTTTCCAAAGGAATTCATGATTCGAACCGACCATGAATTATTAAAAACCTATGGGCCCAAGCTACATTGAATATATGGAATGCCAAGTATATTGAATACTTAGAGAATTTCCCTTATGTAAACGAATACAAAAAGGGAATGGAGAATGTTGTGGTCTATGCCTTATATAGAAAATATGGCTTGCTCAATAGCTTGTCTTCTGAATTAACTGGCTTTGAATGCTTCAAGACCATTTATCCCAAGGACCCTAATTTTTTTCAAATATTCAAAGATAAGAGGAATGGAAAAGGGAACAATGGGTTAGGGATAGGTCATCTATACCCTATTTTAAGTTTTATGGATTTTTATTCAAAAAAAGAATATTATGTGTGCCCTCAAGCTCATAGAGGGAATTATTTGTAAGAGAGGCATACAATGAGGGTTTGATAGGTCACTTTGGAATTAACAAAACCCTTGAGATCCTAGAGAAACAACTTTATTGGTTGAAAATATGTAGGGATATTGCACGAGTATGTGGTCAATGTGTAAATTGTAGAAGTTCTAAATCATGAATTCTCCCTTAAGGATTGTATACCCCACTTACCATCCCCTTACGCCCTTGGTTTGATATTTTTATGGACTTTGTTTTAGGTTTTCTTAACACAAAGAGGGAAAGAGATAGTATTTTTATTGTTTCTGATAGGTTCTAAAAAATAGCCCACTTTATCCAATGTCACAAGTGTGATAATGCCTCTAATGTGGCATTCTTTTTCATTGAACATGTTGTTACTATACATGTAATTCCCCAAACCATTTTTAGTGATAGGTACTTTAAATTCCTTAGTCACTTTTAGAGATCATGTGGGGTAGGCTTGGCACTAAATTGCTTTTATCCATTTATTGCCAAACATAAATTGATGGTCAAATTGAGTTTATCAATAGGACCTTAGGTTATATGTTGCACATCATGGTGAATGGTAAGATGGACTCTTGGGAGGATTACCTACCTTTAGTCGAATTTGCTTACAATAGAGTTATTCATACAACTATTGGTATGACTCTTTTTAATGTGTTTATGGATTTAACCCTGTTACCCCCTTGGATCTCACTCTTTTTTCTTGTGATGTTGTGATTAGATATTATGGAAAAAATCAGGTGGATGCCATGAAAAATATACATGAGAAAGTGATACTATAGCTTGAAAAGAAGAATCGAGAGGTGGAAAAAGGGTAAACAAAGGACAGAAGGGACTTGTGCTCGAATGGGGTGATTATCTTTGGGTATATCTTTGGAAGTATAGATTCCCAACTCATAGAAGTTATAAATTCATTCTCTGGTAGAGATGTTCCCTTTTAAGTACTTAAGAGTATAAACGACACTGCATACAAGGTTGACCTTCCTCCGGACTATCAAGTGGACAACACATTCAATGTGTGCGATCTCTCACATTTTGACATACTTAAGGATGATGATTTCTTTAATTTGAGGTAAAATTCATTTAAATATGGATAGGATGATACATCTCAAATTTATTCAAGGCCGTTCACTAAAATCCAAGAAAGAGAACTACAAGCACTTCAAGCTATGTTCATAAAAAAGGCTATGTTGAAGTATTTAGATCTTATCCAAAGGATTCCATGTGTTGAAGATTGGACCAAGGACTCAAGAGGATTAAATGTACTCACTAACTCAAGTGATGACTCACCTAACAATCGGTCAAGTGTTTGACCAACCATCCTATGAGCCGTATAGAGAGAGCCTAGAAAGGACTACATTAGATAGGGTTGATAGCCTGGCTGATAGCCTGGTTGAAGATTTATTGATGACGTGATCTGCCAAGGAAACCATAAAATGAAGTCAAGATAATATTACACTACCCATGGGTGATGGATCGAGTGACTAACTGTCACTGGCTTGACCAAATCCACATGAGCCGCTACCCCTTATGAGTTACTTAATGTGGCTATTTTCTAAATTGATATAAGGGTCACTTTTGGGCCTCTTTTGTAATTAAATTTAAATAGTTAATCCTAGGGTTTATTTTCTTTAAATGTTTTTTGCATATTGAATGAAACAAATACTAGAGAGTGTGATTGGAATGTTTTTAATTAATGTTAACTTAGAAATGAGGGTTTTGAGGTCATTTTGATTTCCTCTTGGTCCACATAGAGTTAGGTGTTCTTAGGATTGAATGTATTAGGGGGTTTTGGATTTGAAATATCTAATTGTTCTTAGTTCATCATCCTTCGTGTGCCTATCTTCATCTATCTATCAATTTATCTCTTATTTTCTTAGTTAAATTTAATTTTTATAATTTTCCTCTTCTCAGTTATGGACGTATTGATTGGATTTATAGACTTTCACACATACATACACACACATAGAGTTATATAGTAGGTTGATTATGAGCATTATATCATCATTTTATATGTATACATTCGTGAGATATGGGTACCATTGATGAGCACTATTTTTGAAATAAAATCAGATATTTCTATAACAACCCTCTCTATGAATATGATCCGGAGATGTGGGTTAAAATTTGAGATATAAGATATAGTATATGAGTTGCGAACTCCCATGAGTCCTACCTAGGATCTCTGAACTTAGTATGTGTATACATAAAGTCATGCATTTATTTAACCATTCAGCTCATCCTTACTACATTGCATTGCATTGTAGTTTTCGTGATTTCTTTAGTTTCCCTTGAATTTTTTTTTGTTTCATGTACTTTTTGTATGTATACTTGCTTTATTTTCAATATTTATATTAAAACTATTAGTAGGGATGGTATAAACTGTTGTTTGAGACTTTAATATTTGAAGGTGACTGATGAGTGGTAAATTTACCACTCATTTACATTCAAATTTGTGAACACTACTATGATTAAATCATGTAAATGAGGTAAATTGGTCGTTTCAATGCACTAATTCCCATGGTTTGCAAGTTTATAGGTAAATGAAGGAAAACAAGTAAAGTGGGCTGAAAAGAGAATAAAATTGGAAAAGTTAATGCAAAAGATGGAACATTCAGATTAGGAACTGACCCTCGGTTACCATGATCGTTGTCTAAGGATCGTATTCGCACCCAGCCCAAATCAATCAAAGCTAGTGAAAGTGATGGGTTTACCGCAATCGCGATCAAGCACTGGTGATCGTGTGAAGCAGAAAATAGCCCAGGGGAAGATTCATAATTTCCCACAGCTGGTTCTAATCCTTCAAAGGGAAAACCCTTTCACTTTTGGGGATCTCAATGAGAATTCAAGTTTTGGCATTGTAAAAATGCCTACTAAATTGGGAAACATTATTTTAGTTAATTTTCCAAGGATTTTAGTTGCAATTGAAGTTGAATTTGAGAATACTCTTACTTTACTTCTTTATTGGAAGCTTTGAATTTCAATTTGGGTATATTTCTTCTCTTAAACTTCATGAGTAGCTAGATGTAACGCCTTGAGTTTTAGTCCTTGAAAATTTTCTAAAACTTTATCCTCACTATCCTATCTACGTATCCCCTGACGAGTCATAGGGGTCTTAACGGGTCATAGGGACTCGGTCACAACTTAATTAAAATAAGTAGCTTGTATTCTACTATAAGTACGAATGTCTCCCAAATAGTCATTAAGACTTCTTACGGTTCATAAGGACCAAGTCGTAAGGTGTCCATAAAGTTTGGTCCAAGACACTGTCTTCACTACGACTTAAGTCCACGTGTCGTAAAGACTCATGATAAGTCATCATGTCTCAATCATAGGGTGTCTCATGTGTCATCTCAAAATTGTTGTTGTCTTAAGTGCGAGAAGTGGTTACGAGTCATTAAGTATGGTTACGAGTCGGTGGTATAAATCATAACTAGACCAGTATGGGGCCTTGGTGGTTCTGACTTAACAACAACTCCTTGTGATGAGTCATAATGTATTCTTACAAGTCGTATAGTGACCCGTAGTCACTGACGACTAAATTTTAGTTTTTAAATTCAGGGCACTTTGAACAATTCTCCTCTTACCTAATTAAAACCCCACATCTATAAATCACTTAAGGGTTAGATTTCATCATTAACTTACTCAAACACTTCAAAGGCTCTCTTAAATTCTCTCAAGTAGCCATACGTAGGGTTTTAAAGAAATAGGTCATCTAATGGCTCCAGGGTTGATTTTTTTGTGAAACATGGTATTTCAGGCATGTTACTCTCCCCTCGTTAATTTGTAAAAGGCATATGTTTTAAAGAATTTTTCATAAGATATTTATGTTGGTTTGAAATCAAGGGTTGAGGGTTTTAAACACTTGTCGTTGAACGATGTTTTCCCTTGGTTGGCATATAATTATCCATGCTTTGATTATTGGTTAAAACATATGGGTACATGGGTATGGTGAATGAACTAGGGAATTGTGATTTTCCCTAAACTTAACTTTTGAAGTTGTTATAACCTCAACCCCATATTATGAAATTGATTTTAGTTATGAAAAATGTGGGAATTTGAACTATTCTTTAACTATTGCGTAATGAAAATGGTTAATAAAGTATAAGGATGTATAATTGAACCAAGGGGTTTTTGAATTCCCCCAAATGATGATAATTAGTTTGGCATATTGATGTTACCTTGCAAATTTATTTGGTATTACCATACCAATAATATATGCCTAAATGTTTATTATGGTTCAATGAATGGGATTGACTGATAAATATTTTTAATTAGCCTTTATTGAGGTTGTGTAGCTGAGTCGTGAAAGTGGTGGTCCCAAGGGACCTACACTAAAAACTGCAGTTATTGTGCAAGGGTCTATATGACTAAGAGGTTCGAGTCCCCCTTGATATTATTATCATATAATTTAGAGGTTCGAGTCCCCCACATCTTATTACATGATTTGGTTCTTTTATCACCTTGATATGTCAAGAGGCTTGAGTATCTATAGTTCATATGTAAACTATCTTGTTCATGCGGCCATATACACTAGGGCCCTACTAGCTGAGGAAGTGTTGAGCCCATATAGCCTGTGGGTTACTTCGGATGTTATGACGATTGAGCTATACAATCCGGGCTAAAGTTTTAAAGAGCATGTTAATCCTTGTTCCCTATCCCAAAATATGATATATATATATATATGTATTTAATTATATGCATTGGTTTTGAATGATTTTTGAACTGTTGATTATGGCATTATGTTTTCCTTATCCCTGAGTTATGTGATAGTGTTCACCCCACTAACGATCTCTGAATGATGTATCCCTATGCGATATAGGCATCGAAGCTACTTCTACTTTTTTTGCACAAAGATAGGTTCGTTGGCTTGGTTCCTTAAGTTGTGGTAAAGTGGTGAGCTTTCATCCCCCAAAAGGATTAGGAATTTCACAAGGTTTAATTTTTAGATTTTAGTTGATAGTTACTTTCATTATCATTAACATTATCATTTTTGTTCTCATTGTCATCTGCCAGAGTCAGGGATATGTCCCAACGAAGACTGGTTTTGGCTCTTTGTTTAGAAGGCTTTATTTGGATTACTATGGATATTGGGCGATGTTGGTCAGTTGTTTGACCAGTTGTCAATCATTGGTGATAGACATGTTTTGAATTTTCCTTAAGATTGACGCATGCTATCTTGTTATATGTTTGAAATTCATCCAAAAATAGGGATATTATGATGTTTGGTTAGGTTCGAAGGGGTGGTCTCCAATCCACGTGGGACTTGAGATACCCATCATGACCAGACCCTAGTTCGGGTTATGATAGAGATGGAATTAGAGCCTAGGTTTGGTATCATTGGGTGTCCAACAAAGCAGTTTCAAGTAGAGTCTCATTTATGGGTGTGTATTGTTCCACACTCATAAGGAAGGGCTACGACAGATTTAGGAATATTTTCCTTTCTTGTTATTCTATTTTAAGCTATAGAGTTTAAAGTGTTTAATCTTTTCTAATTCCCATATGTTTGCTTTTCATATCATACCTCCTAGAAGATTTGATGCTCGTGAAAACCCCTCTGTCATGTCTGAGGACAATATGGATGGAGCTCATCAAACTCCAAGAGTTCAACCATGGTCTAAGGTCACTGCTTTTGATTGCCCTGATGGAACTCCACCATTCCTTGATATCCCTCCTCAAGCACCCTATGCTGGTGTGTCTAATGTTGAGTTTCACTAATTGATTTATTTTCTTACCTAGTTTGTGGCCTCTTAGACTGAGCGTGTTTCTTTTGTTGCTCCATCATCTGAGGCCAGTAGAGTTGACCAATTCTTGAGCATATTTCTCCTATTCTCACTGGTTCTAAAGTTGAGGAAGATTCTTAAAATTTCATTTATAAAGTAGAAAATATCTTCTATGTGATGCATACTACTGATATGAAGGTTGTAGAGTTCACTGCCTATTAGCTGAATAATGTAGCATACGAGTGATATAAAGAATGGGAGCATCTTAGGGGAGATGATGCTGAGTCAGCTTTGTAGGATGACTTCTTTAGTACTTTTCTTGATGGTTTTTTTCCTCGAGAGTTGAGGGGGGCAAAGGTCGAGGAGTTCGTGAATTTAAAGCAAGAAAAGATGTCAATGAAGGAGTATGCCTTGAAGTTTCATCAATTATCACATTATCCTTCTAAAGTGGTGTATAATATTAGGGCTGGAATGAGGAGGTTTACCTCTGGTTTGTCCAGTGAATTGATCTTTGAGAGTAAGGTTCCCTTGTTGAACAAGGATATGGACATCTCTAGACTTGTGGTGTATATGCAACAAGTGGAAGAATAAAAAAAGAGGAAAGTAGAGATGAGTGAAAGACAGAATATTAAGTTTTGCTACTCGAATTAGGGTAGTGGTCAGCAACAGAGTGGTAGAGATAGTGGAAAGTGATCTAAGAAGAAATGGAGCAATTCTGGTTCCTACTCTACGGGTAGCGCTCCTTATCCAAAGTCATTGGGTGATCATTATTCTCAGTATTATAATGGGTTTAGAGAACCATGAGCATAATTGCGAGCTAGTAGGGATCAGTCATCTCCATCGTATCCTACTTGTGGATTTTGTGGTAGGTGTACCATGGTGTTTGTGAAGAGGGGAGGAAAAAGTACTTTATATATAGTCAGATTGGTCAAATGCAAAGGAATTTTCCTTTTAAGGTTGATTCTAAGGGAAATAAGGTTCTTGTTGCTACTTCATTAGCTTTCATACCAAAAGGTGTTATATCTTCTTCTGGCTCCGGTACTGGTCGAAACTGTCTATATGCCCTTGCTACTCGCAAGGATTCTGAAGCGTCCCCCAATGTTGTTATTGGTACACTTAACTTTTTCCTCATGATATATATTATCTACTAAATCTTAGGTCTACTCTCTTTTATGTGACTCCTTATGTGGCTATCCATTTTGGCTTTGATCCTGAATATATTTCTAAGCCCTTCTCTTTGTCCACCCTAGTAGATAACTCCATTATGGCTAGAAGAGTCTATAGGGGTTATGTGATGTCAGTCTACAATAGAGAAACCTTGGTAGATCTAATAGAGTTAGACATGTTAGACTTTTATGTGATTTTAGGGATGGATTAGTTGTATTCATGTTATGTGTCTATTGATTGTCGGACCCGTAGGGTAATTTTCCACTTCCCTAATGAGTCGGTGATTGGAAGGGAAGGTAGTTTCCTAGTACCCAAGGAAAGGTTTATTTCATATCTTAGAGCCCAAAAATTGGTTTCAATTGGGTGCCTCTATTACTTAGTACATGTTAAGGATTTTATATTCAAAGGTCCTTCTTTGCAGACTATTCCTATGGTCAGTGAATTTCCTGAGGTATTTCCTAATGATCTTCTTGGTATTCCTCCTGATAGGGAAATCAATTTTGGGATTGATCTACTTCGCAACACACATTATATTTCAATCCCTCCTTACAAAATGGCTCCGGCTGAGTTGAGAGAACTCAAAGAGTAGTTGAAAAATCTTCTTGACAAGGGTTTTATCTGCCCTAGTGTGTCTCTATTGGGTTCTCTTGTTGTTTTTATGCATAAGAAGTATAGGACCCTTCGAGTGTGTATTGATTACTGTCAATTGAACAAGGTTACCGTGAAGAATATGTATCCCCTTTCGAGAATTGATGATTTGTTCAATCAGTTTTAGAGTGTTAAGTTCTATTCTAAGATTGATCTTCGGTCGGGTTACCATCAATTGAAGATTAGGGAGGTAGATATCCCTATGATGGTTTTTCGCATCCGGTACGGTCATTTAGACTTTTTGGTGATGTCTTTTGGCTTGACCAATGCCCCAGCAGCATTTATGAACCTTATGAATTGGGTTTTCCATCATTTCTTAGATTTGTTCATAATTGTATTTATTGAAGATATTTTGGTGTATTCCAAGAGAGAGGCAAATCATGCTAGTCACCTCCTCCTTGTATTGGAAACCCTAAAAGATCAGTGTTTGTATGCTAAATTCTCCAAGTGTGAGTTCTAGTTTAATATTTTGACTTATCTGGGTCATGTTGTTTCTAGTGAAGGGATCATGGTGTATCCATAAAAAGTTGTGGTGGTTAAAAGGTGGCCTAGACCCAAGACTCCAACCAACATTTGGAACTTCTTGGGTTTAGCCAGTTGTTATAGAAGGTTTGTAGAGAGTTTCTCTTCTATTACCGCCCCATTGACTAAGTTGACTCAGAAGAAGGTGAAATTCTTGTAGTCAGATGCTTGTGAGGGTAGTTTCGACAATCTAAAGAATAAGTTGACTTCAGCTCTAGTTTTGACTCTGCTTGAGGGTACTAAGGGTTTTGTTTTCTATTGTGATGTATCCCGATTTGGGATGGGTTGTCTGTTGATGTGGCATGGCAAGGTGGTTACATATGCTTCTAGAAAGTTAAAAGTTCATGAGAAGAATTATCCAACCTATGGTTTGGAATTGTTAGCTGAGGTATTTGCATTAAAGATTTTGCGGTATTATTTATGTGGGGTCTATGTTGATAGTTATTCTGATCATGAAAGCTTGCAATATGTGTTTACTTAGAAGGAGCTAAATCTCAAGCAAAGGAGATGTCTTGAGTTTCTCAAGGACTATGACATGAGTCTCCACTATTATCAATGTAAAGCTAACGGAGCTACTAATTCTCTTAGCAGATTGTCCATGGGAAGCTTATCTCATGTGGGCTACAAGAAAAAGGATTTGGTGAAGGATATTCACTATTTGACTAATCTAGGAGTCCGTCTCTTAGATTCTGAAAATGGTGGCATAATTGTTTAAAAGGTGGAAAAGTCATATCTTGGTGCTGCAGTGAAGGAGAAGAAAATATTGGATCTTATTTTAATGCAAATCAAGGATGATGTGGTTGGGCAGTATGTGATGCATTTTGAAATTGGTGGTTATGGTTTCTTGAGATACCAAGGCAGATTATGTGTTCTTGATGTTGATGGGTTGTGAAGAAGAATTTTAGCTGAAGCTCATTAGTTATGTTATACTATTCATCCTGGTTCAACGAAAATGTATCATGATCTTAAGGAGATTTATCAGTGGAATAACATAAAGCGGGATGTGGCAAAAAAATTTATCCAAGTGCATAGTATGTCAGCTAGTGAAGGTAGAGAACTTGAGGCCCAGTGGATTCACTTAGGAGATTGATCTGTCGATGTGGAAATAGGAGATAATAAATATGGATTTTGTTACAGGTCTTTCACAGTCTTGCTAGCAGTTTGATTCGATTTGGGTCACCATAGATAGGATAACTATGTCTTCTCACTTCTTGCCAGTGAGGACTAATTACTCTTCTGAGGATTTTGCCAAATTGTTCATTAAAAAGATCATAAATTTGCATGGTACTTTAATCTCCACCATATCTGATTGGGGTACCCAGTTCTCATCTAACTTTTAGAGATTATTCCAACAAGGCTTGGGGACTAAGGTGACCCTTAGTACCGTTTTCCACCCACAGATGGATGGACAAGTGAAAAGGACAATACAGGCCTTGGAAGATATGCTTTGTGCTTGTGTTTTTTATTTTTGTGGTAGTTGGGTTGATCACTTACCTCTCATAGAACTTACATACAACATTAGTTATCAATCTAGCATTAGTATGGCTCTATTTAAGGCCTTATATGGTAGGAGGTGTAGGTATCCTATTAGATGGTTTAAGGTTGGTGAGAATAAGTTGTTGGGCCCTGATTCAGTTCACTAAGCCATAAAGAAGGTGAAGGTGATTTGGGATAGACTTAAGGCCGCCCAAAGTCGCCAAAAGTCCTACACGGATGGAAGGCAAAAGGAGTTATAGTTTTGTGTTGGTGATTGGGTGTTCTTAAAGGTGTCTCCCATAAAAGGAGTGATGCAGTTTGGCAAGAAAGGAAAGCTCAGTCCTTATTATGTCGGTTTGTACTTAGTTTTGAAGAAGGTTGGTAATGTTGCATATGAATTGGAATTTCCTTCTATCTTGAGCTCAATTCACTCAATATTTCGTGTTTAGATGTTAAGGAAGTGTGTGGGTGACCCTTCGACGGTTTTTCCCTTTGAGGAGGTAGGTATTTTGGATTTCTTATCCTATGAGAAGGTCCCGGTTAAGATTTTGGATCGGCAAGTCCATCGGTTGCAGACTAGGGATGTGGCTTTGGTAAAGTTTCTTTGGAGGAACTAAAAGGTTGAGGAAGCTACTTAGGAAGTCGAGGAGGACATGAAGTCCAAGTATCCATTCTTGTTTTCCATTCTAAATAATCGTAATTGAGTTAGGAGTATTTTGTAACATCTCTATTTTCTGCCTTTGTAAAGGTAAGTGTGGTTTTGTTTTGAGTCAAATCGTGCTAATAAATGCATTGTCCTATCATTTGAGGATGAATGATCCTAAGGGGGAGTATGTAATGCTCCGGGTTTTGGTCCTTCAAAATTTTTTGAAATTTTATCCTCACTGTCCTAGATACGACTCCCCTGATGAGTCATAGGTGAAATTCAAGAGGGGGAGGATGAACTGAAATTTTCTTCTGTGAGTCGACTACTAACTCCTCGCAGTCGACTCGCCTGCAAATCAAAATACTTCACAAACAAATTAAACTTAAATAGTTAAGCACATAAATAATAAAGTATAAAGTAGAAAACACAAAGATTTATCCTTGCTCAGCACACCAATCCAGTGCCTACGTCCAGCCCCCTTGGGTTTCAAGTTTCCTTTAGATCGTTGAAGGTTTGGTTCGAGTATAATGATAGGAAACAAGTTTTGAAAACTTATTTTTCTCCTCAGATCTTGTGACATAGCTTCAGTTGATGTTACAAAGTTGACTCGATCTTACTTTTTATATAACAATTGTAAACTAACGTTACAGAACTTTGTAAGACTAAGAATGAGACACTTTGAATTTTCTCCTTTAAATTGCGTGTCCCGTGTTTGTCTTCAGTCATCTTCTGTTATAGTCTTCGGTTTTTGTTCTTCATAAGCAAACCAAAGAGATTTCTTCTCAATCAAGGATTTGAGTTGATTCCTTAATTGAGGGAGTTTCCACCTTAATGTGTGTCCATATCAGATATGTCCATACTTGGTGCGATTTTCTTTTCTCACATCTATAAATGTCCATATCAGATATGTCTATGTAAGGAGTGAGATCTTCCTTCTCCTTTGATCTTGCCATGAGGTACATCCAATTGCCTTGTCTATTGAGATCTTTAATTGATATGATTTTTATTTCCTTGTCAAGCGATATGCTACTTTTGATATGGCTCCATATTTAGCACGATATTTGAGAGAATATTCCTTGCCTTGTGTAGATATCCTCCCATGATTTGAGATATTCAATATCCTTTGTGTGAGATCTCTTTCCATTATTAGGGATCTACAATATTGATGTGGCTCCATATTTAGCATGATATTCTTTGAGAGAATATTCCTTGCCTTGTGCGAAATATCCTCCATGATTTGAGATTTTCAATGTCCTTTGTGTGAGCTCTCCTTCCATCATTAAAGATCTTCAATATCCTGTAAAGTTCACTTATTATTTTGTCATTATTAAAACATAAAAAATAAATATAGTAGGGTAACAATCTCCCCCTTTTTGATAATGACAAACAAGCATAAACATTTGTTGACTTCCCTGTCTGTCACAGTAGTCCAGTTGCTCCTCCTGACTTGTAGGCACTTCTGATGTTCCTGTCTTTCTCCCCTTTTTCGCATAGTAAAAAAGAACGACAGAGTAGAAAAAAGAGTAGTAGAAAATACCAGATATTTAATGTATTAACTAACAAGTACTAGGCAAAACAAACAGTGTGGCAGATAGTGTGTTAAAAATCATTTTACAACCCATCAAAAACAAGGGACATGACCCCCTTTTGAAAACCGATTTTTGGTTAAAAACTAATGAGAAAATTGGAACAAGTAAAAGAGATTTTTATCCAAAAATAAGACTCATAATTCATTAGTACTGAGAATACCAAGTCTTTTTCTAAGGTAACAAAATCTTTCTTCTAACAGGGGTTTTGTAAAAATATCTGTCAGTTGATTTTCGGAGTCAACAAATGTTAATGAAATATCACTATTTTCTACATGATATCTAAAAATGATGCTTAAAATCAATGTGTTTGGCCCTAGAATGATGCACAATATATTTAGATAAACTAAAAGTGTTGGTATTGTTACACAATATGGGAACAGATTCAAAGGACAAATTAAAATCAAGTAGTTGATGCATAATCCATAAAATTTGAGTACCACAACTTTCAATAGTTGTGTATTCGGCTTCAATTGTTGAAAGAGCAACTGAAGTTTGCTTCTTGTTGTGCCATAAGATCAAGGAATCACTAAGAGTTTGACACGTTCCACTACTATTTTTTCTATCACTTTTATCACCTGCAGAGTCAGTGTCTGAATATTCGATAAAAATGAAATAGGAAAAACAAGGGTACCATAATCCAATGTCTTGAGTTCCTATGAGGTATCGGATGATTCTTTTGATGGCAGTCAGGTGAGACTTTGTGGGAGTCGACTAGAACCAGACATGCTTACATATACTGAACATGGTGTCTAGTCGACTGGTGGTCAAGTGGAGTAGTAATCGAATCATTCCTCTGTGCATCTTTTCATCAATATCTTTTCCATACGAATCTGAATTAAGACTTGTGGATGGACTCATCGGAGTTCCATAGGCCTTTCTTTTTTCCATACCAAATTTTTGATGAGTTCTTTTGTGTACTTTGCTTGACTGATGAAGTTACCTTTGGGATTTGTTTGATTTGTAATCCCAACAAGAATGTGAGCTCTCCCAAAAGACTTATCTCAGAATCTTCTTTTATCAAATTAGCAAAATTCTCACGCAGAGAGATGTTAGGACTACCAAAAATAATATCATCAATATAAATTTTCACAATAAGAAAATTTAAATCAAGCTTCTGTATAAATGGAGTTGTATAAATTTTACCTCTTTGAAAATTTTTATTTAGTAAGAAAGTACTTAATCTCCCATACCAAGTCTTTAGAGCTTGTTTGAGATCGTAGAGTGCTTTTGACGATTTGAAAACATGATTTAGATAAAATGGTTTTTCAAACTCGGAAGGTTGTTTTACAAAGACTTCCTCATGAATGAAACAATTTAAGAAGGCATTTTTGACGTCTATTTGATATAACTTACAATATTTGAAAGCAGCAAAACCTAATAAAAATCGAATTAATTCTAACATTGCCACAGGAACAAAGGTTTCATCATTAACAATAACTTCTTTTTTGGAGTATCCTTGATCTATAAGTCTTGCTTTGTTTCTGATAACCTTACCTTCTTCGTTCAATTTGTTTCTGTAGACCCGTCTAGTTCCAATTACTAAACAATTCTTGGGTCTTTCAACCAGAGTCCAAACTTGATTTCATTCAAACTGGTTCAATTCTTTCTTTATTTCTTTAACCCATGATTCAACCTTGAGGGCCTCATCATTTTTATTGGTTCAATTTTAGATACAAGGGCAATAGACACTTTCTTTCTCAATGAGGTTTTTGTTTGCATCCTATCATCTGGAATTCCAATAATAAATTTATTTGGATAGATAGCATTGTGTTTACACTCTCTTAAAACTATCAGCTTGACTATTTCTGTTGTAGGAGCCGACTCTTGAGGAGTTATAGTCGACTCATCCTGTGATGGCTCAGAGGTTTTTCTAGTATTAGCTCCAGATTATAGATCACTCACCTATTGGTTTGCACAGTGAGGTAGGTTAAAGTAGAAAAATCAAGAATGTTTAAAACATAAATATTATAAACACGTTCACCAATGAGAGAGATGTCTCTTTTGTCGTGTTTGATTGAGCAACTTTCGGCTTTGAAAGAGACTCCAAATCCGGCATCACACAGCTGACTGATGCTGAGTAAGTTATGTTTGAGGTTGACTACTAGATACACTTCAATAACTTCACATGATGAGCTAAGCTTTACTGAGTTGACTGCGATAACATTGCCTCTAGCATTGTCACTGAATCTGACTGATCCTCCATCTAGTTTCTTTAGAGCAAAGAAATTTTCTTTTTTTCCGATCATGTGTCTAGAACATGCGCTATCAATGACCCACATTTCCTTCTTATAGCTCTTGCAGACATATTCGTGTAAAACAAGATATATTTTTTTAGGTACCCAAGTAGTCTTGGGTCATTGTAGGTTAGATGTTCTTCCTTTAGGCTTCTTAAACCCACATACTTTTAGGCTTATGCCTGCAACTGTAGGATTTGTACCTTTTTTGTCTACAGATAAAATAAACAGGTCCTCGAGAAGAGAAAGAGGTCTTTGTTAATTTATGTGATTCTGATGAGGAACTTGGATTGTTTTTAAAATAGTGTGATCTCACAAAACTGTGACTTGGTGATCTCTTGATACTGTTTAATTTTATTTTTACATCATTAAGCTCTTCATAAAGTAAGTCAACTTTGATTTGACATGCCTCAATTTCTATTTGATACCTTCTTTGTTCCTCTTTGAGTTTTTGTTTAAATCGAGTTTCGCAGCTTTTCTTCTCTTAAGTGATCTTGTTATATTCATTTACAACTTTTTTAAGCTCGTCGGTTATCATATCTTAATTAGATTCAAGAGTTTTATGATTATGAAAATCGTGTAGTCTTACCTCATTGGATTCACCCATTACCATGAAGCACATATTGGAGACTTCTATTTTTTCTTTGATTTCATCTTTATCACTCCAGCCTCCAAAATTTTGATTCTTCATGGATTTTCTTATTCTTAGTTTAGGGCAATTTTGTTTGAAGTGGCAAGTCCTTCCACAGTAGTGACAACAATCATGGTTTCTAGTGGAGCATTATTTTTAGCTCCTTGGGATCTTTGTTGTCTCTGTCTCATGATCTACCTTACTCCTCAATTAATAAGGTTCATTCCTTCTCTATTACCAACTTCTAGAATATCCTCTTCTTTGGTTGGAGTAGCGTTGAAGGCTATTGTTTTCTTCTTTTTATCCTTGTGAAACCTGTTAATATAACTTTTCTCATATGGCATAAGGTTACCTTGTAGTTCATCGTATGTCATGTTATGAAGATCTTCGTCTTTAAGAATGGCATCCTTGGTTTCCCAAGTCTTTAAAAGACTTCGGACCAGCTTCTGTACTTGCAGGCTATGTGGATAAATCATCCCCAATGATTTTAGTTCTCACGCAATTTTTCTAAATCTGGAAAACATTATTTCAATGTTCTCATTTCCTTCCATTTTTAATAGCTCATATTCATTGACCAGGGCAGCAATTTTTGACTTCTTGACTTTGGTGGTTCCTTCATAGGTTACCTCTAGTTTGTTCCACATTTCTTTTGTGATTTCACACATTGATATCTTGTCTTAATCTTCTCCGCTAACTGCACACAAAAGCAAACTTATAGCACATGCGTTAGTTTGAATTAGCTCGTGTTGTTCTTTGGTGACCTTGAAGCTTCCAAGGTCCTCTATGTCAGAACTGCTAGATTCTTTGTCTTTGTCCTTTGACTTCTCCTTGAGACCTGGAATCGTCTTTGGACCCTTCTTGATGACAACCTAGGCTTGGAAGTCATTTAATTGGACAAAGATCTTAAACCTATTCTTCCAGTAAGAGCAATGTTGTCCACTAAAGTATGGTGGTCTTGTGGAGGAGTGACCATCCTGAAAAAGAGCACCAGGAATCTAATAATTGGACATTTGATATTTTCTCACTTACAGTTAACCAATGCTATCTGTGAGACCTGATCTGATACCAACTAAAATTCAAGAGGGGGGCCGGTGAATAGAAATTTTCTTCTATGAGTTGACTACTGACTCCTCATAGTCGACTCACCTGCAGATCAAAATACTTCACAAATAGATTAACTTAAATAGTTAAGCACGTAAATAATAAAGCATACAGTAAACAACACAAAGATTTATCCTTGTTCGGCACACCAATCCAGTGCCTATATCCAGTCCACTTGGGTTTCAAGTTTCCTTTAGATCGTTGAAGGTTTCGTTCGACTACAATGATAGGAAACAAGTTCTGAAGACTTATTTTGCTCTTCAGATCTTGTGACATAGCTTCAGTTGATGTTACAAAGTTGACTCGATCCTACTTTTTATATAACAATTGTAAACTAACGTTACAGAGCTTTGGAAGACTAAGAATGAGACACTTTGAATTTTCTCCTTGAAGATGTGTGTCCCGTGTTTGTCTTCAGTCATCTTGTTTTATAGTCTTTGACTATTGTTCTTTATAACGAAACCCAAGAGATTTTTCTTAATCGAGGATTTTAGTTGATTCCATGATTGACTGAGTTTACACCTTATGGTATGTCCATATCAGATATGTCCATACTTGGTGCAATTTTCCTTTAAGATAGAACCAGTTGCTACCATTGAAACTTTAGATATTATATGGAAAATTGAAAACATATAAGTAAGTTGTGGCTTATAAATAGGAAGATGAGTAGATAAAGGGCGAAGGATATTCATGATATTCGAAAAGATTTCTGTTCATTAGCTCTGCGAGCAGAGCGGTATACCAAATTAAAGAAGCGACTACCTTACTTAAGTAATTCTTCTTATTATTATTATTCTTTCTTAGTTGAAGTTCCCCTTCTCCGGCAGCTAGTTCAATGGTTTAAGTTGGATGACTGGTATTCTCTGGACGGACACATCTATACATATCCATATCAGATATATCCATGTAAGTAGTGAGATCTTCCTTCTCCTTTGATCTTGCCGTAAGGTGCATCCAATTGCCTTGTCTACTAGGATATTCAGTTAATAATATTTTTGTTGCCTTGTCAAGCAATATCATACTTTTGATGTGGCTCTATATTTAGCACGATATTTGAGAGAATATTCCCTGCCTTGTGTGAGATATCCTCCTACGATTTGAGATTTTCAATATCCTTTGTATGAGATGTCCTTCCATTATTAAAGATATTCAATATCCTGCAAAGTTCACTTATTAGTTTGTTATTATTAAAATATAAAAAATAAATATAGGAGGCTAACATTAGGGAGTCTTGACGGGTCATAGGGACTCGATTGCAACTTAATTAGAACAAGTGGCTTCGTATTCTGCTTTAAGAATAAGTGGATCTCATCTTGTTGTCAAGTCTTCTTACGGGTGATATGGACCAAGTTGTAAGGTATCCAAAAAGTTTGGCCCAAGACACTATCTACATTACGACTTGAGCCACTAGTTGTAAAGACTCATGACTAGTCGTTTTGTCCCAATCGTAGGGTATCCCATATGTCATCCTAAAATTGTTGTTTTCTTGAGTAACAGAAGTGGTTATGAGTCTCTAAGTGTGGTTACGAGTTGGTGTAATAAATAGTAGCCAGATCAGTATGGGGCTTAGTGGTTCTATCTTGACTACGACTCTTTGTGATGAGTCGTAATGTATCCTTACGAGTGTATAGTGACTCATAGTCTTTGATGACTATATTTCAGTTTTAAAATTGAGGGAACTTTGGACAATTCTCCCATTACCTAATTAAGACCCCACATCCATAAAGAATTTAAGGGGGTCATATTTTATCCTTAATGAACTCAAAACTTCAAAGGTTGTCTCAAACTATCTCAAGAAGACATAATTAGGGTTTCCAAGAAGTAGGTTATCCAAGGGCTCCGGGGTTGAATTCATTTTATGAAACTTGGTATTTCAATAATGTTACTCTTTCCTCATTGTTAATTTATAAAAAGCATATGTTTTAAAGCATTGTTCATGAGATATTTATGTTGGTTTGAAATCAAAGATTGAGGGATTTGAATGCTTGTTATTGAATGATGTTTTCCAATGGTTGACATATGATTATCCATGCTTTTAATATGGTTTTGAACTTGAGGATGCGTGGGTATGGTGAATGAACTAGGGAATTGTGATTTTCCCCAATCTTATGACTTTTGAAGTGGTTATGACCTCAACCCTATAAATTGAAATTGTTTTTAGTAATGAAAAATATGGGAATTTGAATTGTTCTTAAATTGTTGCATAATGAAAAAGGTTAATGAAGCATAATTATTTATAATTGAACCCAGGGGGTTGTGAATTCCCGCAAGTGATGATAATTGATTTGGCATGTTGATGTTACCTTGCAAGTGTAGTTGGTATGACGATACCAACTATATATACCTAAATGTGTACTGTGGTTTAAAGAATGGGATTGTGTGATAAATATTTTTAATTGGGCTTTAATGAGGGTTGTGTAGCTGAGTCATAAAAGTGGTGATCCTGAGGGGACCCACACTTGGAATCGCAGTTGCGGCACGGGGTTCTATATGTTTGGGAGGTTTGAGTCCCCCTTAATATTATTATCATATGATTGAGAGGTTTGAGTCCCCCATATCTTGTTACATGATTTGTTTCTTATGTCACTTTTATATGTCGGGAGATTCGAGTCCCCAATTGTGCATATGTATACCCTCTGGTTCATGCGGTCATACATATTAGAGCCCTACTAGCTGGGGAAGAGCTGGGCCCATATATCTCATGGGTGCATTTGTATATTATGATGGTTGAGCTACACAACCAAGGCTAAAGTTTTAAAAAGCATGTTAAGCTTGTTCCTTATCCCAACATGTGATATATATATATATGCATTTGATTATGTGCATTGGTTTTGAATGATTTTTGTATTGTTGATCATGGCGTTATGTTATCCTTATCCATAAATTACATGCTAGTGTTCACCCCACTAGCTGAGGTGTTATAGAAATATAGCGCTTTCGATGCTTAAAATGAGGAAAATATGCAAATTTTTTAGGCCTTTTTATTAGATTTTTATTTGTTTTTGGTATGTTTTGTAGGAAACCATGTTTTAGATGATAATTTCATGAAAATAATGGAAAAGATGTTTTGGCCACTTTTGGAGCGATTATGGACGGTTGGGATGTTTTTTGGATTGATTGTGAGCAATTACATGTTCGAGAGTTAAAGAAGAGTAGAAAAACTGACTCCTGACACCTACTAAGTGACACACGAACTGCAGGTACACAAAGCAAGTGCCAGCAAGCCAAAATCCCGAGAGCTAACTTGCAGGAATTTTTCCCATTCGGTACCTATGGTCAGTACCTACTCCTGGAACCAGATTGCAGCTACAAGCTGCGCCCATTCCTAAACCGCAGGTGCATATCACATGTGTTCGCGAGTTGGTCAAACAATTTGCAAACATAAATTCTTCTAAAGTGCATGAGTTTGGGATATTTGGGGAGGCAAAGTGTGTAGATCATCAGTTATTGAGTTTCCAAGACCAATGAAAAGGGAATTAAGGTCGAAACTATCATTATGAGAGAAATAAGTACATACAACGTGACAAAAGAGAGGCAGAGTCTAGAATAGAAAAGATGTTGATCATATTGAAGAAGGGTAAAGAAAGCCAAGCGATTTGTCTCAAAGAACTTAAAGCTGAAATTTCAGGATTAGCCCAGAAGGTTGAGTCACATGAAACTGCTATTAAGCAGTTGGAGCAGTAGTATGGGTAAATCTCTATTACTTTGGTGGAGAGACAGTCGAAAGTAGTACCTGATGATAATATGTAGAATCCTTCAACACTTGTTCACTGCATGGCCATTGATACTTGGGATGACTCTTCACCTGACGAGCACTATTTACCTACAACTGATGATCCAAATAAAAAGGATGGTGATGTCGAAGAACCACCTGAGGCAGAGTTTGAGAAGCTGACCTGTACTAATGATGATTTTGATAGCGATTGTGATGATGACTGGATTAGAAAAGAACTCAAGAACACAATTAATGAATATAGCTCAAGTTTTTACACAATATAAGTTGAAAAGAAAGGGGATCCTGATGCAGTGACCATCCCATGTTATATTGGTCCGTATGAGGTTGATCAAGCTCTATGTAATTCAGGAGCGAAAATAAATATTATGCCATTGGTGATATACAAGGTGCTAGGATTAGGAGAACTCAAGCCTACATCTGTAAGGCTTGTGATAGTTGATTCATCTATAAAGGATCCAGTGGGCATTATTCGTGATGTGGATATAAGAGTAGCACAATTTACATATCTGACAGATTTTATGATTCTAGACTATGAAGTGGATACCCTTTCGCCAATCATATTGGGTAGACCTTTCTTATCTACTAGTAGAGTGTTGATTGACATGGACTTAGAAGAGATCACTTTTAAGTGGAATAATGAGTAGATTATATTGAATATATGCATGACAATTTAGCAGCCGAATGACATGAGCGTTATGGTAGTGATAAATAAGGTAGATGAAGGCATGATCACATTTGATGTGCCTATTGGGGAAATATTAGGGGTAGAAGCATTGGCCACGGTAATTATAAACTTTGAGAGTGATGGAATAGTTGAATATAATGAGATGGCTAGTGCCCTACATGGCATAGGCTCGTATTAGTTTGCCCCTAAGAATCTCGATTTTAAATTAAAGAACAGAACCACACCAACTGTAAGACCATCGATTGAAGAACCACCGTCATGGAATTTAATGTCCTTTCTCCTTTCTTGCAGTATGTATTTTTAAGGACAATAATACCTTACTAGTGATCATTGCAGCAGATTTGGTAGTAGAACAGGTGGAGGCTTTGATATCTATATTACAGAAGTTCAAGAGAGCTATTGCATGTACCATTACAAATATTGAGGTATCCCACCAGGTATATGCATGCATAAGATACATCTTGAGATGGACATCAGACCCAGTATCGAGCATCAGAGATGACTAAACATTCCTATGCAAGAAGTGATAAAAAGGAGATCATAAAGTGGTTAGATGTTGGGTTGGTTTTTCCCATTACAAACAGCAAGTGGATTAGCCCGATTCAATGCGTTCCAAAGAAAGAGAGAATCACAATGGTTCCAAATAAAAATAATAAGTTAGTACCAATAAGGACAGTGACCGGATGGAAAGTGTGCATGGATTACAGAAGGTTGAACAAGTGAACATAAAAGGAACACTTCCCGATGTCATTCATGGATCAAATTTTGGACACACTCATGGACAAGGGTTGGTACTATTTTCTTGATGGGTACTTGGGATACAATCAATTCATGATTTCTCCCGAATACTAAGAAAAGACTATCTCTACTTGCCCGTAAGGGACCTTTGCATTCAAGAGGATGTCATTTGGACTTTACAATGCACCTACCATTTCTTAGAGATGTATGATATCCATATTCTTTCATATGGTGGAGGATACAATCGAGGTATTCATGGATGACTTTTCAATGATCAGAGATTCTTTCAATGATTATTTCGCCCATTTGGACAGTGCACTGCAGAGATGTGAAGAGTGCAATTTGGTGCTAAATTGAGAAAAATATCACCTCATAGTGAGAGAATGTATAGTTCTAGGGCAAAATATCTCCAAACATGTTATTGAGGTGGAAAATAAAAGATAGAGATGATCAAGAAATTACCACCGTCGGTATCAGTTAGAGGTATACAAAGCTTTTTAGGTCACACCAATTTTTACAGAAGATTCATCAAGGACTTCTCTAAAATTGTAGCCTCCCTATGCAAACTTTTAGAGAAGGAGGTGAAGTTTGTGTTTGATGATGAGTGTCTCAAGGCTTTCAAATGCCTGAAGGAGCAGTTGATTTCAGCGTCTATTATTATGTCACCAGAATGGTCTACACTTTTTGAGGTGATGTGTGAGGCAAGTGGAGTGTCATAGGGTTCTATTTTAGGCCAAAGAGAAGAGATCTTTCATCCCATATTTTATGCCAGCAAAGCTCTAAACCCCGCATAGAAAAATTATGTTGTTACTTACGGTGGTTTTCATTTTTGAGAAGTTTTGGTCCTACTTGATTAGGACTAAGGTGATAGTTCACACTAACTATAAAGAATTAAGGTACTTGATGATGAACAAAGATGTCAAACCTCAACTGATTCATTGGCTACTCTTGCTACAAGAGTTTGATTTTGAAGTTAAGGAATGAAAAGGGAAAGAGAATCAAGTCACGGAGAACTTATCCAAACTTGAAAAGGAGACGATCCAAACACTAGGGTATGATCTTGAGATAGATGATTATTTTCTAGATGAGTGTGTGTTAGCGGCATCTCACAATTTGATCCCCTGGTTTGTTGATTTTGCCAACTACTTGGCAAGTAATCTCATTCCAGAATATTTATCCTTCCAACAGCGATGGAGGTTTAAGCATGAGGTAAGGAAATTCTTTTGGGATGAGCTATATCTATTCAGGTTTTATGCCGATGGAGTAATTCAAGGATATGTATACTAGAGGTGGAGATGATGAGCATTCTAGAGGTTTGTCATTCATCACCAGTTGGGGGTTATCACAGTGCTACACAGACAGCCCATAAGATTCTATAATGTGGGTTTTATTGGCCTACAATCTACAAGAATGCTCATGATTTTGTACAGGCCTGTGACCAATGTCAGTGTCAAGGCAATATTTTTCGGTGCCATGAACTCCCCATGACACCTATCTTGGAGTTGGAGCTATTTGATATGTGGGAATTGATTTTATGGGTCCGTTTGTGAGATCTTATGGCATGAGGTACATTATAGTAGAGGTCGACTATGTATCCAAATGGGGGGAGGTAGTTTCACTTCCAGACAACGAAGGCAGAAGTGTCACTATTTTTCTAAAGAGAAATATTTTTTCCAAATTTAGCACTCTACGTGCAATTATTAGTGATGGTGATTCTCACTTCTGTAATTAGTTGTTCAAGGACTACTTGTTAGATATGGTGTGAGGCATAAGGTAGAAATATTTACCATCCATAGACTATCGTGCAAGTAGAAGTCTCCAATAGAGAGATAAAGTCCATATTGGAAAAGACTGTGAATGCCAATAGGACTGACTGGTCTAGAATTCTAGATGATGCATTGTGGGCCAATCGGATAGATTATAAGACTCTCATAGGTGCCTCTCTATATCAGCATGTATATGGAAAATCATCCCATTTACTATTTGAGCTAGAGCATAAGGCACTTTGGGCATTGAAAAGGCTGAATTTTAATTGGTGTGATGTAGCAAAATTGAGGATGAGCAAGGTAAATGAGTTGGAAAATTCCAATTTCGTGCTTATAAAAGCTCATCCATATACAAAGAGAGGATGAAGCTATTCCACGACAAGAAAATTGAGAAGAGGATGTTCAAGCCCGGTGAAGATTGAGAAGAGGATGTTCAAACCCAGTGATTTGGTCTTGTTATACAACTCGAGAGTACGCTTGTTTTTGGGTAAGTTAAAGTCGATATAGACCTGACCATTCACTGTGGTTAAGGTGTTCCCATATTGTGCTATTGAGGTAAAACATGGTGGTGATGCCCTGTTTAAAGTGAATGGGCAGCATGTGAAACACTACATGAGAAACCTGGAAGAAGTTAGAGTTTATGTTGAGATAGACCTTGGTGAAGTCAGAGTAGCCAAGTGAACTGAGTCGTGCTACGATAGTAAATCAGGCACTTTTTGTAAGGCAACCCAAGGTATTTTGTTGTATGTATTCGTATTGCATGATTGATGTCGGATCTTTGCACCCATGATGCCACAGGTATATTTCTAACTCTTGGCTTGATGTGTTAGGGACAATGCATAATTTTCAGTTGGGGTGGGGATGCTTATGGATCTTTATGTCCTCTTGGGGTTTTTGTTGTCGTGTTTTTTTTCCCGGAGTCTTGTTCCTAGTAAAACCGTCATGTTTAGGCGTATTGTGTTGTTTTGTGATGTTTTGAGTAATTAGGAGATTTTAAGTATTTACGGCAGTAGTCATATTTTGACTAATTTTTTATACCCCTCTAAAAATTTATGTTTTAGAACTGTCTTGATGTAGATATTTGTGAACTTTTGTAGATCTTATTATGTCATTAGTATTAGGGACATGATAACCATTTGCTGATAATTGCATGAACTAGATAGGTAGTAGTTAGTGATATTGACTCTGTGCTATGTGTGTAAGAGATGCTACCTAGTTTCCCTTGTATTATAAATTTAGAACATGCTTGGTTAATCTTGCCTAGGTGGAAGGATAGAAGATTAAGAGAGGATCATAGGTCATTTTTTATTTTAGTCCACTTTTTGCTTAAATGACCTTTCATGTGCGAATTGTACCCCTTGATCACTATTTTGAGCCTTAAAGACTATTTTTGTTATTTTCACTATTCACCTTCCCATTTATAGTACAATTGACATATTTTGGCCTTATTTTTCCTTGGATAGTATGAACCTCAATACAGGTAAAATGCCTAAGTTGAGGGTGGCTATCATAGGGGTGCATAGTATAAATTGGGTATGAAAAAGGTTAAATCAAGAAAAAGTTAGTAGGGCTAGGTGTGGTAGAAAAACAATTATGAAAAAATAATAAAAGACCACACCCAACCTGAATATGTAATAAAAGAATAAAAGAGAGAAATAAGGGTGGAATTAAAATAAAATTGGCTAGTAAGTGAGACCCCAAAGTTAGTGTAGTTCCAAGGAGACTTAGTCACTTTAAATGTCCATATATGTCATACCATGCCCTAAGCCTACATTACAAGCCGAGAAAAGGCCTATAGTGATCCTAACTTGACTATCTGAATGTTAAGGTAAAGAAAATAAGGGTAAACCTATGGTATTTGGCATGCATTGATTGGAACTTCTTTTTTAAGTGTGGGTGAATCTTGATCGTCCCTTCATTAACATGTGTTATTTCATATGAGTAAGTGAGACATCCTTATCGTGAGGGAACTTGAGTCATGTTGCTAGCTATTTGCTTATTTTGGGTAGTGTAATTTGTACATATGAGTGGTTGTTTGTTGCTAATATAATTTTCATATCTTGATCCCTTTGTGTCACATTTTTGTGCTTCATGCTCATACGCAGTTCGTTTTGAAAAGATATATAGAAGGGGTTGTTATGATTTGAACTTAATGTGATGACTAACTACCTTGAGTATCTTAAATTCTCCTAGTTAAGCAACATTTTCATTTTATTGTGTTTTTGTTGCCTGAGGACTTGTAAACATGCTAAGTTGAGGGTGTTGATATGCTATAGAAATATAGCACTATCGATGCTTAAAATGAGAAAACTATGCAAGTTTCTGAAGCCTTTTTGTTAGATTTGATTTTTTTGAGGAAATAATGTTTTAAATGATAATTTTGTGAAAATTGTGAAAAAGGTATTTTTGGCAACTTTTGAAGCGATTATGGATGATTGGGGTGTTATTCGGCTTGATCATGAGCAATTGCATGTTCAAGAGTCGAAGAAGAGCTAAAAAACTAACTCTCGGCACCTACTAAGTGATCCGCAGACTGCAAGTACAAAAAGTAGGTGCCAGAAATACAAAATCCCGAAAGCTGACTTGCACAAATTTTTCCCATCCGATACCTATGGTACGTACCTGGGCCTAGAGCCATACCGCAGGTATAACCTGCGCCCGTGCCCAAACAACAGGTGCAGACCACATATGGCCACCGACCCTGTTTTCTCCTATATCATTCGGGCATGGTTTTTAGGATATTTTCTTGTACTATAAATACTTATTATGTACTTTTTAGTAGAGGTTACATACTTTTGATGCTCACAAATATATTTTGATTCAAAGATTTGTCTTTGATCTTGGGATTTTTGTGTATTGACTTTGATTAATTGATCAAGTTACAATTTTAGGTTTTTATTCATCTGATCATTGTGACTTCATCTAAGCTGTCAATCATGAATGTTATTAATTTCAAAACAAGTATAAGTGGCTAAAACCCATAGTTAGGGTTGTGCAAACCCTGGCTGATTGACGAAGTAGAGAAAGTCTAATTATTGAATTGAACCAATACACATGGCATGCATTGTGTTATCTTTATTATAATAGTTGTCTTAGTGGTTGCAAATATTAGGATCCCGCCTAGATATTTCTACTTACTCCAAAAGAGGAGTAGTGACTAGGAAAAGATAATGGCAATAGTAATTTGGGAGTTAATTGTCGATCCATTGCCACACAATGGAATATAGTGAATGACCGTTAGCTTTCATCTAATAACTAGAGACTCAAAAGGTAATATTTAACAAGGATCAAGATAAGGGTTAGTAATACAACATCTTGAGGCTCAAAAAGTAAAGGTTAAAATCCTTTTGCTTGTCCATAAAACTATAGAAAGTACATAACTTATCGATTCTACATGCAAGGTATTGGGTTGGTTCAACTTAGCATGATAAACCTACAGAGTTGAGAAACCAGGGTGAACGCAATCCTAGTGTTCACCTATAACTAATTTCAACCAAACTTAATATTGTTACTTGCTTAAGACTACTACAAACAAATCCCCCTATTTATTTTCCAGTAATACCCGTAGACTACAACTGTTGATGACTGCAATTCCGCATGTTCCCTTGGGATTCGACCCCAACCTTAGTTGGGTTACTATATCTTGACAGTGACCGTATCATTATCTAAAAGGATTTGTTGCTTAGACATCATCACTAACCATCTTTGAACTTTATATCCCCATGCGATGCAGGAACCAAAGCTACTTATACTTTTCCTGTGCAAAGTTAGGTCGGTTGGCTCGATTTATTGAGTTCTGGTGAAGTGGTGAGCTTCCATCCCCCAGAAGGCTTATCTATTTCACCAACTTTCATTCTTATATTTTAGTTGATATTTACTTTCACTATCATTTTCATTCTCATTGTTATCTGTCAGAGTCAAGGACATGTCCCGACCAAGACTGGTTTTGGCTCTTTATTTAGAAGGCTTTTTTTGGATTACTGTTGATATTGGGCGATGTTGGTCAGTTGTTTGGCCGGTTACCGATCATTGGTGATAGACCTATTTTGAATTTTCCTTAAGCTTATCGCATGCTATCTTGTTATATGTTTGGAATTAGTCTGATAACAGGGATATTGTATTGTTTGGTTAGGTACGAAGGAGTGGTCTTCGATCCACATGGGACTTGAGATGCTCGTTATGACCAAGCCCTAATTTGGGCCATGACACTAAATATCTATCTTAGGATTATGTTTAAATAGGGTGCAAATGCGTGTGGGTCTTGATTCTTAGTGTAGATTCTTGGTTAATGGTGTTGGGTTTAACTAAGGCTTGGTTATTAAATTGGAATTTGTAGGTGAAAACCCAAAATTCCAAAAATCCCTTATCATCCTTGAAAGAGGGATGTGGGTATTCTTTTAGATCCCATATCATCCTTGAAAGAGGGATATGAGTGACAAGTATTTGTGAACAATAATTAGATTGTAGCTTAGTCCTTTACATTGTCGTAGAAATAGGGATGGATTGCGAATTTGTTATGTCTTGGGCATCTTCCTAGAAATAGGGATGCCCAATTGAGGTTTTGCGTTGATTTATTTGCTACACCCACGAGGTATTCGAAAGGATCCATGGGTGGTATTTTGGTGTTTAGTTGAAAAACTAGAATCAAAACCCCTAACCTAGACTACCCATAGAGTCATTAACTAGAGCTTGCATTTGACTTTCATGAACCCATGCACTATTTGCCCCAGGTAAGACATAATCCCAAGACTATTCTCCTATTGGAATCTTATCTATAATTTATTCTATACATTGGTATTTTAATTAGAATTCGTTCAAACAAACTTTCAACACCCCCAAATTTTAATTCATGTCTTATTTTATATTTACATTGCGGGTAAATACTTAGTAGCTTTTAATAATACATAGGAATCGAATTCTAGTGACACTCTTTGTGGGTTCGACCCCAACTCAAGTTTAGTTATTATATTGACAACGATCTTTCTACACCAAAATAATGGTACAGGTGAGCATGACCAAAACTGCACTATTTTGGGAGAGTGAAACTTAGTTTTTGCTTGTGTGGTGTTGAGAGTAACTTTGGGTTTACCCATTATGTGTGTTATTATTTTGGTTGTTGTTTTTGTTTCTTTATAGGTGATTTCAATAGTGTCCACGACACAATGAATGATCATGCAAGTAATGCCAGGACCTTTGATGTGCCCCTTGATGATGAAGACCATGTCCACGATGTGGGGCATTCAAGTGCCATCCGCATCCCACCGAATGTGGGGAATGGGTTCTTCTACATCACAAGTATGATGTTATACATGTTTCAAATTAAAGGACTCTTTAGGGTTCAATATTATGAAGACCCAAACTTGCACTTAAAAATTTTTGTGGAAGTATGTGCCACGTTCGACAATGCTCACATCTCACAAGAATCCATATAGTTGCGCCTATTCCCATTCTCTCTAACGAGTGAGGTAGTATTTTTCTTGAGGTATTCTCCCACTGGGTCAATCATATCTTGAGTCGAGCTTATTGATGTTATCTTAGATCGTTACCTTCCAGTATCAAACATGTTTAAATTGCGGGACGAAATCATTAATTTTTGACAACTCAATGGGGAGACTCTATATAAAGTTTGTGAGAGGTTTAATAAAAATTTTGTGCAATTTCCTAACCATGAGGTACCAGATAAGATGCTCCTACAAATATTCTATAGGGCATTGGACCAACTCAACAAGACCGTGGTGGATAACGTGGTTGGTGGATCACTTAAGAGGTTATCATATAGAGTAGCTTCAACTTTGCTTGAGCAAATCATAAAGCAAAATTGGAGTGGCACACCTGAGACACTGAGCTAGCTAAAGGTTCCCCTACCACCTCCTATATGGATAAAGAGCAAAGAAAGAACGAAGAAGAAAGAGGGGGAAATATGGCGAAGATGATGACACAATTGGACCTCCTTACAAATCATGTGATAGGTGCACCACAAAAATGGTAAATGACATGTCATCCAAAGGATATAATGAATAAGAAACCAAGAGGAGTGATGAATATATTAGATATTTGGAAAACTACTTGGCGGGTTCTCGCCTAGCCTATTAAAGGCAAGGTAGGAACCAATATTGGACCGATCGTGATTGAGGAAGGAAATAGCATGATAGGGATAGAGATCATGATTGGAGGGATAATAAAAGGAAGTATGATAGATATCTGTCCCTCCATGACTGAATGAAGAGTAAGGAGTCAAATCCCATGGATCCCTAAAAGTTCAAAGATGGGGATGTGCTTGCTAGAATCTTGATAGGAGTGGAAGGAACGAGCAAGATGGTCTGAGAATTAAAAGGAGACTTTTGTCAAATCAACCAAATGGTTGTATCACACTCCGCTTAAATCAAGCAATTGGAGACCCAAATTGGCCAAATCTCAATCGCACTCAATGTTAGGCCCAAGGGTGGCCTCCCTAGTGATACGGTGGCAAATCCAAAAAATAATGCTTAAGTCTTAGAAATTGTCACTCGAAGTGGTAAATAACTTGGTGAATGAGAGGTTGAGGTCAAAGAAAAGTCTCATGATAATCTAGTGAACACGAATAAGAAGTATGTGAGTGAGTCAAATAATGAGGCCCCAAAGTCTTAAGAAAGGGATGATGAAGAGCCGATGATAAATGAAGAGATATTTGATGGGGAGAGAACTCCTGAGGTAGTTGAAGCTGATGAAATGCAATGGGACCCATTGTCCTAAATGAAAATCCCTCCTCCTTTCCCTTAAAGACTCAAGAAAAAAACCAAAAATGTTAAATTCAAGAAGCTCCACACCAATCTTAGCAACCTTTCAATCAATATCCTATGGCTAGAAGTCATTCAAGAAATTCTGGGATATGCTAAGCTAATGAAGAACTTGATGTCCAAAAAGAATCATATGAATGGTGAAACCATTGAAGTTACCCATGGTTGCAGTGTTATCATTACTAGTGCTATGTCGGTAAAAAAAAGATCCAGGAGCCTTCACATTCCCTTGCACCATTGGGACACAAATTTGAGGAAGCCTCGTGTGACCTCGATGTAAGAATCATTATTATGCCATATGCAATTTATCAAAGACTTGGTTTGGGTACTCCTACTCCAACAACAATAAGGCTCTTGATGGCGGATCGTTCCATTATGAAATAGGTTAGAGCTTTGTATGATGTCTTGGTCAAGGTATATCGTTTTATTTTGTCGGCGGACTTTGTGGTCCTAGATTGTGAAATTGACCAAGAAATACCCATTATCCTTGTAAGACCCTTGTTAGAAATTGGGGGGTCAATTGTTGATATGGCGCAAGATGAATGAAATTTTTGTTCCAAAATGATGAAGTGTCTTTCCGGGTTTGTAAAACTGAAAAAACAACCAATGGAACTTCAAGTGTTGTCCGTCATTGATGTGCTGAACAAGGGGGTGGAGGATGAATCCCTCAAGTATCTAACTTTAAAGATGAATAATGTCATGTCGCGATATTAAACTAGGCGCTAGGTGGGAGGCAACCTACCAATTCCAAGAAAGCGGCCCGTATCCTTTGAATTTTGACTAGAAGAGTACGTTTAATTTTTGTTGTGATTAATATATCAAATTATGGTACTATAAGTGTTTTGAATAATGTTGACAAAGGGTAAGTGTGGTACATTTGAGTAGTGTCTAAACAGGGGAAAACAGAGGACCAAAAATTAGCCTCAGTTACCACAATCGCGGTATGCATGCTATCACGATGGTGATCGCCGCGTAACCGCAATTATGGAACTTTTACCATTATTGCGTTTAAGCCAGATTTAAAAAAATGAATTAGTACCCCATTTCCCTCACACTCCTTTCAAATTTTCCTCAAATTGCAACTGATTCTAAGTGTATTTTGGGTATCCAAAAGTGCATAAACATCCCCTCTACATCTCTCAATACGGTATGTGATTCAAGTTATCTGTTTTATGCTTTTGTGTAGGCCTTAAAACTCATGTCTTAGGAACGGCCTAAAACTATGATTTGCATGTTAAATCTTTGTTTAAATTGTGCTTGTTTGGTGTAGTTCACTATTTCTATAGGCATGCACACACTTGGGGAAGTTTTGAGTACCCAAAGTTGTTCAAAATGATAAAAATAGAATGTACACATCACGTGTTTGATTAAAAACCCGAATGAATTCCTTAATTGTTATCACATGTTCTAAGGTCATGATTGAATATCTAGGGATTATGTTTCATGCCCATAATGTAAATTGTTGATTTGTAACACAAATGGGCATTGAAATTGGATGTTTTGAACTTTGAAAATTTTGGTCTGATAATGCCTTAGTTACTGCAATCGCGATAACTGGATTGAGATCGCATTAGCGTGGTTGAATTAGCACGATCGCTGCTCAGTGGCCCGCGATTGCAGTATTTGAGGTTGTTTTTCAGCCTGGATCAAAAATCTTTCAAGTCCATTTCTTGCCTAGAAATTGCCAAGACACCACCCCATCAGCTTAATTTCATAACATAGATTTCACATATGAATGTTGATAACAATGCATTTGTGTTGCTCTCAGGTTTCTAAGGATAAAGATGGAGACTATGACCAAACTCATTTCTTGGATGCTGAGTGCCAAAATCTATACTATGCAGACTTGTCCAGAACCAAAATGCTCTCAAAAAGAGGTAACGTCTTGGACAGTGTACCGGAAAAGCTCCCGGCCTTTCATGACCGCTTGGTAGAAACTGGGTGGAGGTGTTTTTCCCTTGATCCATGCTGCGCAAATGAGCATTGGTGAGGAAGTTCTATGCAAATATAGTGTAGTCTCCACTCAGTCCCAGTTATAAGGATCCGGGAGAAGTAAGTTCACTTAGGAGCTGAGCAAATAAATCACATAAATGGGCTACCGGATGCTGACATAAAACCATATGAAGATAAGGATTGTGAACCTTGGAGCTGGCTCACTAATAAGTTGTGTCCTGGTAGAGAGGTTTTATGGGCCACCAAAAAAATGGGGATCTCATTGTATGATTTCACAACTGAGGTTCGTATTTGGTTGGCTATAATCTGTAGCCGAATTTCTCCATGCACCATATGACATATGTACCTAATGTGAGATGGGATGATTGCATGCATTTTGGATAACATTCTACTGAATGTTGGGCATCTTATTCTGCAAGATAACTGATATTTTATGCTTAAAGGCGGCTCCTTGATTTTATTCCCATCCTTGATTATTAAACTTTGTAAATGAGTCGGGGTTGAAGAGTACCTCAGAGATACTTGGGTGCACCCAAAGACCCCTATTTACCCTCTTAATATTTGGGGTGAAGGCGTAAATGGTAAGAGCAAGAAGAGGAAGGTCAACCTAGGCAGGGAAATTAATGAGGCCACTGACTCTTGCAGGCCATCCATAGTAGGGCCTTTTAAGGTGATCTCGATTGAGATAAGGGCAATCAAGGAGCTTGTGGTTGGGTTGCCTATGGGGCTGGGGATCCTTCCACCACCTGCCACTCCTATGTTGCTCAGTCCAATTATGAGAAATACATAGAGGACCAGAAGAAGCAAGGAGACACTATTTCTAGGCTTGAGAGGACCTACTCATCTTTGGAACAGTCACGCAGAAAGCTCAGGGATTCTCATGAGAAGATGAAGAAGAGGGAGAAGAAGAGAGATAAATTCTTTAAGAAGATATGGAAGGGGGTGAAGGGCCTTTTGAAGGTCCTAAAACCCAAGGACAGACTTCATTCCCCTAGAGATAAGAGTAATGATAAGGTCCCAGCTACATGGTCAGATTTAGATGATGTTGGAAGTGATGCGGAGACCGAGGGCGACGACAGTCCTTGATGCGGTTACAGTGAGCACCCTTTACTCTTTTTATCCTTCCTTGATTATGCAGTGAGGTCACTGTAAGCTTTTAGTTGGGGTTACCAGCCTCTATATTCACTTATTTTTCCTTGGTCTTTATTATTGAGATATTTGTTGGATATTTTTACGTTGATTTGATGATTTTTATTTTGGGTTGTAATAATTGGGCACCCTAATGGTGCCTACAT
Source organism: Capsicum pubescens (assembly GCA_030864215.1). Taxonomy (NCBI): domain Eukaryota; kingdom Viridiplantae; phylum Streptophyta; class Magnoliopsida; order Solanales; family Solanaceae; genus Capsicum; species Capsicum pubescens. The sequence continues at coordinate 189,915,421 of CM061548.1, forward strand.
TTCATGGATTAGTTGTTTGTTTTATTTTTAGATTTATCTTATTTTTATCTTGTTTGTGATGATATCGGACAAGCCTTTCCCTATGATAGATTGAGTGATGGCATTCTTAAGGAGAAATCATTGTAATTGTGTTTGGACCCATAGATGCAGAGGAAGTCTAAGTACCCATTGCATTGGATTTTTTAGATCACTCGTATACCTATAGTAAAGTGTGAGTAACTATAATGCCTCGAGTTTGTACCCCGAACGCTACACGGTGCTTACGACCCCGGAGGACCATAAGCTAACCCATGACTAATATCTGCTCTGAGCACTGAATAATAATACTAAAATAAATGCAAAAAATAGGCTGAAATGCCATAAGGTTCAAAATTTGTAAATACTGATAAAGAATATCAAACTGATTATAGTAATTTGTAAAACTGAATACTGTCTGAAAGTCTAGTCTGAAAGCCTCTAAACTGAACTGTCTAAAAGTAGAGTTGATGGGACAATCCCCCAACTAACTCCATCTAGTGAAATACTGTATCTACTGAGAAACTAAAATAATAAAATATCCTCAATAAATGAGGACTCACTACTAACTCTGACACTGTTGGCTGAATCTAAATTTATCTATGCACGATCAGGAACGTAAACATCTGAACCTATGATATGAGAAATCATAGAATAAAGAAAGAGTATGCATCAGTACATGGAATGTACTGGTATGCTAGATGAGGTAAGGCTGAATGCAAGGGTTCATATGCATGAATAATAACTGACTGATTGATATAGAGTAATTGAACATGAGAGTACATAGATAACTGATACTACTGTAAATACTGAGTATGCACTACTGTGCATATAAATAAATACTGTGATTGAGCTGGTCTGAAGATAAGTCCTGAGTTCTGATATTGAGTAACTGATATTTGAAGTTATTGATAACTAAGTTACTGATATTGGTTGACTATATCTAACAGTCCTGATTTTGTATAACAAAACTGAGTTCTATTCTTAAGACTAAGACTGAAACTGTTGGAGGTGATCATCTAACCGACATTCCCCAAATAAGATAACTAAGTTAGGGTCCAACCTGTGACCCCAGTTGGAAGGGTGTCAATACCTTACCACGGGCAAAGACACTAAAAAGTTACCCTCATCTGGCAAGTACTCTAATGAAAATGGTGGAACCCTCAACTGGCAGGTTAAAACACCTTATCAGCCCTCAACTGGCAGGTTAGATGTCTCAACCTACACTGGCTACATAGTTCTGGAATGCAAGGATTACTTCTAAGGATCACACCCTCTACTGGCAGGTGATCCCCTTTCCTTGGGTTCACTTGGTGCTGAATCCTACTCCCAGCTGAACAGACACTGAATTGATTATATTGAACTGGACTGGACTGGACTGATACTGAGTTTACTGAGTTTTCCTGAGTTTTGTAAGTGACTGAATTCTACTGATTTGGGACCTAACTGATACTATTCTGTAACTGACATTGGCTCTAGATACACAGCTAAAGTGTCAAGTATTAAATACCCTCAGGACTCGATAGCATGAACAGAAAAGCATAACATTATCTGGAAAGAAATAACAATGTAACTTGTCCATAATTCATTCGTAGAGACATTTTATCAAATACTTATAGGGCATAAGCCTGTACATATACTAGCATATCATGATTTCATCATTTAATTCACATGGACATTCTATCAAACACTTGGGGAGTACAACTTAATGCATATAATCATGAATAACATATGAATATTGCAACTACAATGCCTAAACATGCAATTTCATGGACTTAGCATGCAATGCATAAAATCCCCATAAATACTATTCTAATTTCATAAACCTTATAATAATGATGGATTAGAAACCCAATTGACATCATAGACATGTATACAATCGATTTCAAACATGGGAATTCACAATTCCATAAGCTTGTAGTTTTAAAAAATATTCTTGGACTCTATGGGTGAAAGGTACCCATAGATGAATACCTAACATACCTGAATTGATAAGTTCTTGTAGTTCTTAGTGAGTTTCTTGAGCTTTGTTCTTGATTTCTAGAGAGATAGGGTTTGCTAATTGAGAGAGAATGATTTAATTTGGGGGGGAATTGAGTGAATAATGGTATATCTAGGTTAATTAGGGGTAATTTATGTGTTAAAGGTTGACTTGGGTCATGGAAAAGTACGTAATTACCCCTGGGGATGATTTAAAAATCGTCACTGGAAAAACCCGAGTTGGGCACCTGGCTCAATGCACCACTATCGCATTGGGCCACTGGAAACTGAAAATTGGGAATGTGGCTGGTGGCGCGACGTGGTGGAATTGTGTTGCAATGCTGGATGTGACCTGAAAGTTCACCACGACGCGGTGAGATCGCATTGGTACACTAAAAATAGATAATTATGAAAAATCTACTTCGTGCGACATGCCAATATCGCAATGGAACACTGGAAAGTGACCATTGCCATTTGGTTGGCCTTCGCGACGCGTTGATGGCCAAATTGGCACACTGTCGTACCAAATTGGCACACTGTCGTACCAAATTGGCTATAACTCTTCGCTGGGGTATCGGATTTGGGCGAACTTTATATTATTGGAAAGCTAACTTAATTTCCTATTCATTGGAAGGCTCTAAACTGAAAAATACTAGGTATTTCAAAAAAATTATATAGGGTAACCCATGTACTGATGGTAAATTTAAGCTAGGGAAATACGGGGTATTACAGTAACCACATGGTTTTACTTCATGAGAGCCAAAATGTGAGACGACAGCTTGGTTTGGTTCCCTAAATAGAAAATTTTATGTGGTGTAAATGTGAAGCAAACACCCCTCTCCGTCCAAAAATTTTGAAAACTAAGGGCATGGGCGTGAACAATTTTGTAACAATGCTTTACCTCTTTTTATGATTCCAAAGTCCTTAGTTTAGAGTATATGGTAAATACCTCTTTTATCCTAGTATGAAATGCAATTGAGACTCCTTGAAAAGTTTTCATGTCATGTTCGGTGAGCTTAGTTGTTTAACTTTCATGCTTGTTGTATCATCTAGAACTTATCACGTTAGTCTCTCAAGGCTAATCATGATTATGCTTGGTTGGTGAAATGATCTTAGACCTTCTTTGTGAACATAGGAGCCTAATTTAGCCTAAATAGCCTACCCGTACATGGAATAGTATCCCTAGTCACCCATTTTTTAGCCTTCAAGCCTTTCGTTGGCAATCACATTACAAGCCTTGAACCATTTGAAGTTTACCCCTTTTTAAACCCTACCCTTCTTGAACTTAAAAATGCAACTTGAGGCTACAAGCCTAAGTTGGGGGTGGTAAGTTTTGAAAGAGGTGACCTTGGGACATGATAGTGTAAGTGGATGCCTAAAAGCTAAGCAAAGAGAGTAACTAAAAAAAGTAAAAAAAAAAAAAGAATCATCAAAAGGAAAAGCATAGCTTGCACAAAAAACAATAATTGAGAAGAAAATGCTTTCAAAGATATGGGTAAATCAAGGTAGTGAAAGTAAGACATATGTGAAGTTGGAAACAAATGAAGTGGCCCATGGTCCAAAGTTTAATTGAATAGTGTGATGTAGATGTTTAAGGAGGGTGTAGTCAGTTTGTTCCCAAATGATATCATACCCTTTCCTTGAGCCTACATTACAAGCTTGAAAAAACCCTTCGAGATTTCCTACCAAGTGTATTCAAAGTAGTGGTGATTAAAAATAAGGGCAAGTATATGGTATGATACTTGTTCGCAGTGAGTGAATCTTTATGAGTTTGAGCGTTTGCATTTTAACCCCTTGTTGTATGATATATACTTTGGTGTGTGGGTTTTTTTTTAGTAAAGAGGCATGTAAACCAATTGAGGTAGGTAAAATTGCCATCTTCCGAAAATAAGGCAAAGAAGCATAGTTGAGTTGTTATCGATGGAGAGTCACTTCTAGAGAGTTAGTGATTGTTGCATTGTTATTCTTTAAAGTCTTTTGCATATTTGAGATTGTGCTTCATGTTTAGAGGAGTTATAAGAATAGTTTTACCTATGTTTGAGAACTGCTTGTTGGTGTTTATCAAGTTCGAAGTAATTGTGAATATTTAGTCATATAAATGGGCTTAAAATTGCATAGTCTCATTGAGTAAGAAGTAGTGTTGCTTGAGTAAAATCAAAGGCTTAAGGTAGGGGTATTTATGAGTGGTAAATGTACCACTCAGTATGTACACTACTATGATTAAATCGTGTAAATGAGGTGAATTGGCCATTAGAAAGCACTAACTCCCACGGTTTGTAGGTTTACAGGAAAACGAAGAAAAATAAGTGAAGTGAGATGAAAAGAGAACATAATGGAAAAAGTTAGTGCAAAAGATGGAAAATTTAGAGCAGAAACTGACCCTCAGTTACTGTGATCGTGGTCTGAGGGTCGTGATCGCATCCAACCCAAATCAGTCAAAGCTAGTGATTGTTATGGGTTCACCATAATTGCGGGAGTCGCGATCGAGATCAAGCATTGGCAATCCCGATGAAGCAAAAAATAGCCCAGGGGCAGATTCGTATATTTCCCATAGATGGTTCCAGTCCTTCAAAGGAAAAAAACCCTTTCACTTTTGGGAATCTCAACGAGAATTCAAGTTTTGGCATTGTAAAACCCTACTAAATTAGGAAACATTATTGTAGTTAATTTTTCAAGGATTTTAGTTGCAATTGAAGTTGAATTTGAGAATACTCTAACTTCGCCTCTTCGATGAAAGCTTTGAATGTCAATTTGAGTGTATTTCTTCTCTTAAACTTCATAAGTAGCTAAACATCTATCTTAGGGTTATGTTAAAATAGGGTGCAAATTTGTTTGGGTTTTGATTTTGAGTGTAGATTCTTGGTTAATGGTGTTAGGTTTCACTAATGCTTGATTGTTAAATTGGAATTTGTGGGTGAAAACCCCAAATTCTCAAAATCCCACATCATCCTTGAAAGAGTGATGTGTGTATTCTTTTAGATCCCATATCATCCTTAAAAGACGGATATGCGTGATAAGTATTTGTGAACAATAATTAGATAGTAGCTTATTCTTTTACATTGTCCGAGAAATAGAGATGGATTGTGAATTTGCTATGTCTTGGGCATTTTCTTAGAAATAAGGATATCCAATTAAGGTTTTGGGTTGATTTATTTGCTACACCCATGCGGTATTCAAAAGGGTCCATGGGTGGTATTTTGGTGTTTGGTTGAAAAACTAGCATCAAAACCCCTAACCTATCCTACCCATATAGTTATTAACAAGAGTTTGCATTTGACTTTCATGAACCCGTGCACTATTTTCCCTTAGGAAGACATAATTCCAAGACTATTCTCTTATTGGAATCTTATCTATAATTTTTGCTCTACATTGGTAGTTTAATTAGAATTCGTTCAAACAACCTTTCAAACCATACCCCCCAATTTTAATTCATGTCTTATTTTATATTTACACTGCGGGTAAATACTTAGTAGCTTTCAACAATACATAGTAATCGAATACGAGTGACACTCCTCATGGATTCAACCCCAACACAAGTTGGGTTATTATATTAACAACGATCGTCCTAAACCAAAAAAATGGTATAGGTGAGCATGATCAGTGACGTGCTCACAATTTTCTTTACTTATATTATTTTCTTCTTCGCTCAGTTGGCCTATTATACCTACTAAGTATAAGTGGATCGTACTTACACTTATTGTGCCTTTTTGATGTAGATTCGAGTATGAGCATAGGATGCAACAGTTGATTTTGTGCTTATTTGTGTTGTAATCGAGGTACTAATGTGCTCTAGGGCTTTCGAAGTTGATTCTAGACCTCCTTTTACATGTTTTAGATGTCTTTAATTGTTCTCAAAGACAAACATTCATATTTTCAGCATTTCTAAGTTCTATTTAGATACTCTACACTTATGACACCAGATTTTAGGGATTTTATGTTATTTCTTAGATTTATAACTTATTTATGTTTTTGAGTTGGCCTGACTTCATTCTATAAGTCTTGTCTAGTTATTATTGTTACTTGATGTGAATTTCTTTCCATTTTGGGTGATTTTCCTACTTATCAAGGTTAGGCCGCGATAAATGCCGTCATGACCCTATTTTTAGGTCGCGACATTTAGCCTAGGTAGCGCATTGGGATGGGATTTGAAGTCGTAGATAAGGTTTGGATAGGTACTTTCCTTTAGCTTAGATTTTCGAGATTTGTAGCGCGTTTTATCACCCTTTTTAGGATAGGATATCGTAGGATAGTGTCCTTTTGACCTAGTGTTGTTATAGAGTATCTTTGGGAGACTGTAATTTGGGATTGGGTTGCCTTAATCATTACCTTAGTCCTATTAGCTTCAATACCCCTGCCTTGTTAGTATTTTGACCTCAAATTGCGACCGTGGACTTAATCATTTTTCTTTTGAACGAATAGAACGGGTGCACCCCAGGGAGACACACTGGGCCTTATAAAACCCTTATCAAGAAGATCTTTGAGTTTCTTTTTCAACTCCTTAAGTTCTGCGGGGGCCATAAGATACGGAGGAATAGAAATAGGCTGTGTATCAGGGAGAAGATCAATTCCGAATTCTATCTCTCTATCGGGAGGTACCCTTGGGAGATCTTTCGAGAAAACATCAGGAAACTCATTGACAACACTAAGAGACTGAATAGTTGAAGTCACAGACTTAGTTTCCTTAACTTGGACTAAATAATAGATACAACCCTTGAATATCAATTTTCTAGCTTTAAGATAGGATATGAAATGACTTTTAGGAGCTACGGAATTTTCAGACCACTCAAAGACTGGCTCATTGGGAAACTGAAACTTGACTACACGAGCACGACAGTCTATAGAAGCATAACAAGAGTGAAGTCAATTCATACCCAGAATAATGTCAAAATCAACGATGTCTAGCTTAATCAAATTTGCAAACATGACTCTATTAGGAACAGTGATAGGCCACTTCTTATATACTTGCTTAGCAACAACAGATTCACCGACTGGTGTAGAGACTAGAAAAGGCTCCAAAATCTTTTCAGCACTGATTTCAAAATTCACAGCCACTAATGGAGTCACATAAGAAAGACTTGACCCAGGGTCCAGCAACACATACACATCAAAATAAAATACACAGAGCGTACCAGTAACAATATCTGGTGAATCCTCCTTCTCCTGGTGGGGTGGTATAGCATAAAAGTGATTCTGGCGTTGACCACCTACATTACTAGACGAGGCAACCTGAAGAGGAGTAGGACGAACTACAGGGGCTGGAGCACTAATAGTCTGACTCTTAGGACGAACCTCGTGACCCCCCTGTCTAGTATAAGGGCAATCCCTAAACTTGTAGCCCAACTTACCGCAACCAAAACAACCTCTCTGACCAACTAATCACTCACCAAGATGGTCTCTACCGCACTTCATACATAGGGGAGGACGAGGTCTGTTACTTACACTGTCCTGGGACCTGGACATAGTAGGCCTATGACCCTACTCCGACCTAATTCTGAATACTGGAGTACTGGCTGATGAAGGCGCTGGAACAAGTAGACGGCTCTGGAATTGAGGGCGGATCCCTCCTGAAAATCTTGCCTGACTATACCCCTGCTGCTCTGATCTAACTCTCTTATTCCCTCTCACTCTCTCTCTCTCCTTTACTTTGTCCGCTTCAATCTACTGAGCATGAATCATTAGTCTTGAAAGGTACATGTACCTATTAAGCATAGCGGATGTACACTCTTTCATAACATAACCAGATACACCGGCCAAGAACTTACTCATACTAGTTCCAGAATCAGCCATCATACCGGGAGCATACTTAGAGAACTGATTAAACTTATCGCAATACTCCATAACTGTCATGGGGCCCTGTCTCAAGTTCATAAATTCTTCTAATTTTTCTCTCCTCAGCTCTAGGGAAAGAATCTGTCTAAGAAGGCATCTTGGAAAAATCGCCAAGTCACAGGAGTATCATTCTCTACTCGTCCTCCATATCTCCACCCAATCATAAGAAACATCTTTCATTCTATAGGTAGCTAATTCAACACTCTCCTCCTCAGTCACATGCATAATCTAAGTGATCTTTCTCACTTCATCTAAATACATTTGTGGGTCCTCACCTACTTTCAACCCATAGAACTCAGGTGGATTCATTCGCATAAAGTCACGAACTCGGGCTGCAGCAAAATTATTCTCTTGCGGAGGTGGAACAGTAGCCTGGGTTGTTGGCTTGAGCGTTGGCGGTGACCGCCTGGGCTAGCGCTTAGAAAGCTGCCCGAAATTTAGCATGGGACACCGTCTCACCTAAAGGGTCAACGGGTTGAGGTCGTTCGTTATTTCTGCGAGCTCTGCGAGGAGGCATTTTCTGTCATAAGAAAGCATGAATTAATAGTAGAGAGAAATAGTCATAGGCACGATAGACTATTAAAATAAAGAAAGAACTTTTCCTAATAAGTCCCGTAGCCTTTTTCTCATAGATGTGGCGCGCTACACACCGATGATCAAGACCCTATGTAACGCGGCTTGTCATACTCCCTAGGACTCCTTGAACCTTAGGCGCTCTGATACCAAGCTTGTAACTCCCCGAGAACCTATCCTGAGACATCATATGGTGCTCAAGGCCACACGTGGCCTTAAGTTAACCCTCCAAGCCTGTCATCACTTTTAGAACTCTCTACGACACAAATCATCATATAGTAGGGAAGAATAATCATGACATGAACATAATGAGATACGAAGTAATACGGTTCTATACAAATAAAATACTGAAATCTCTGTACATGCTGACACACTAGTCTGACAAAGCCTCTACTACATAGGACTAAGGAGCCATTAGGACAGATCCCCAACTGACTCGTACTGAACTGGAAGTAAACAACCATCTATTAACAAGACAAAATCGAAGACACTTGTCCTCTAACCATGAGGACTCACCAACCAAAGAAATGTAGATGAAAGTACTCAAAGATCACTATCGTGGTTGAGACTGAGCACCTGAACCTATATCATGAGGAAATATATAGTACAAAAGAGTATGGAAGTCTGTACTTGGAAATGTACTGAGTATGTGGGGGTGGATGCAACATTTTAAATAATATCATAAATGTATAAGAAAATCATGCATGCTGACAATAATAACTCTCTTCGCTTGAATTATCTAAAACATCATTTCCGGAAGTCATCAGTAATAACATATGCTTCATAAATCTCATAAATCATTTAACTCAACTCAAACTCTTTGACTCGTGACTTAGAGTGACTCGGTAACTCATGGTACTTAGATTATTATGGACGTGGGAGTTTTTTATAACCGACATAACTACACCATGTGAGTCGCATGGAGTCCAACGTTTTGCCATCCTAAGGAGAGAACCCCACATTGGTGGGGGTGTTGTACTCTTGCCAGGGAGTACAACCTCAATCTCATTATCACAATCCCATACTCGGACTTTGGGCCACAATTATGAACATCAATCCTACGGTGGCACGTAGTTTTGGGGAAATACCATATTTCTCGCTCGGTGCTAAATACTCCTCCCAGACTCAGCTCAGAACGCGTTAGGAAATCCACCTTAATCCATATCAACTCATGGGTCTATCATAGAGACCAAAACATAAATATTTCTCATCTGTAAATCATGAAAAACTTTGGATTCCTAACTCGACTCAAAATCAAAACAATCTTTCTCAACATCAAGTACCTTTGCTTATCAAATCATTTCAAATATCAAAGCTTCAAGGAAACATCATAGGACTCATTCTTGACTTTCAATCTCAAATACCGATATATATTCAATGGTCAAATTTCTCATGGAAAGACATAACTCATGACACTTGTCTTAAATCGCTTAGAAATCCTCAATAAGTAATGACAATATACAACTCATGGAATAAATTCTCAATTTAAGAAACATGATGGTGAAATAATCATAAATATCAAACTTATTCAACTCAAATCTCATAAATCATAAATAAATAAATTTGGGTTTAAACCCACTTGCAAAATTATGTAAGTCAGTAATATAAAGTAAATTTTTAGGCACAAGAACGAAAGGAGTGTTCTTGTTCAAACCCCACATACCTTAGATTATAATTTTAGAGATGTAGAAACTTGATATAAACTTCTTTATAGTATTCTTGAGATAGATTTCTTGATGCCTTTAATTAGGAAAGCTTGATTCTTGGATCACTTTGAATCTCTATGGAAGATTCTTGAATTTCTTGGAAGAAGATTGAATTTTTGGGTTTTGGAAGAAACCCTAATTTCTAGTTATTTCTTGGTAGAGGAAAGGAGAAAAATGAAGGTCTATTCTCTACTAGGATATATATATAAAATACCTTATGGGGCGGAAATGACCAAAATGCCCTTTTGAAAAAGTTGAAATTCGTTAATCAGGGCTTGTGACGGTCGATCTGACGGTCCGTCAAGTCTCCTGATGGTCCACCAGATAGTCCATCACTTGAGTGCCAAAACTAGAATGTTCTACCTTGATGTGATGGTCAAAGTGATGGTCCGTCAGAAAACTGACGAACCACCGAGTCGTCCGTCACTCGAGTGCCAGAAAGGAGATATTCTGTCTCGACCTGACGGACCCCTTGACTGTCCGTCAACTTTTTGACGGTCCACCAACTTAGCCGTCACACGATGGCCTGAAAAAGGAGTCACTGTCTTGGCTTGACGGGGCACTTGACGGTCCACCAGGGACCTGACGGTCCGCCAGGTCGACCGTCAAACCTGGACGATTCGATACCGTTCAGTAAAACGGCCATAACTCCCTCGTCCGATGTCGGATTTCAATAAAATTTGTATCGATGGAAATCTTATTCAATGATATACATGAAAAAAAGTAGAAATTAAAGAAATACTACACGTTTTAAATATCAATCACTTCGGAAGTCATACATATCCACTCAAAAGATGGATTTAGGCTTAAGAAACGATCGGGGTATTACATAACCAAAGATCTTTGGTACTGTATAAGTATTTATATATGAGTTTTTTAATCTGTGTTAGAGTGAAGCCTGACAGGTTCTGCTATTTTAGAAATGAGATTTTTAGTATCATTATGTGTGACTACTGCATATATATATGTGTGTGTGTGCAGATCTTTCTATTGTCAATTTTCACTTATTTCATGGTTATTTTGTCGAGATGTGTGCAAGCTAACTAAGTTAAAAAGAAGTGGGCAACTCTTTCATACCTGCAAAATGACTTGAGATTTTCACAAAATCAGAATATTAGTGGGCTACTTCTTTGATGCTTACTCTTCTAATTGCTTACAGGTGCAGTAACGTGTGGAACTAGTGGCCAAAAAAGTACAGGAAGAAAGTTAAAGAAAGCTTTTTGAAGGTGCTATAATAGAATTTGAAGAAAGAGCAAAACCTTTTGGAAGTGTTGTGTGGTGTATTGATATTAGGTTGTTGGAAGTATTATATCTAATACTAAAATGCTTACTGGAAAAAAAGCTATTTTGATTATTTTATATATAAATTTGTGATGGTTTTTTTACCTTTCCATTAGTAATTTGTCATGTAAAATGGAACAAAAGAGTACTTTCGTTTTCCTTAAGATAGTCTCGCGTTACTCTTCTCTTTTCTTTTTATTTGTTTAACCCAATAATACTTATCATTTTTGTGTATGTCTCAATGAAGATAGCAGACGCTATCAATCAAGGAAAGCTTTTAAAGCAAAAATATAATTGATATCTTTTCAATTAGTAATATGTCACATATGTTATATTTGACCTCTGAACTGATAATTTATCTTAAAAATGGAATAAGGGAGGATGGTTTTTGCGTTACAATAGTTTGGTTTCACTCTCTCTTTTCTTTTTGTTTGTTTTAACCCTGTAATATCTTTGGTAATACTTCTCTCCTTTATCCATGAATTAGTAATTTTTGTCTTACTAAAAATTAATATCTTTAGTAACTTTGACCTCCTGGTAAAATTCAATACATATGCGTAGTTTTATAATGAAAGGAAGAAAAACACATAGTTTAGCTAATTAAAAGTAAATACAACTTAAAACGATTAGGAATTTTAAGAGTACCCACTTAAGTTTGATTACGAGTTGAACATCGGCGCCTATCATGTCTGGTCTGCCTACACAACCCGCAAGCTCGCCCATATACTACAGGACCACGATCCATCTCATTAGGTACTCTAGTTGTCCTTTGTCGATTTGGACGATGATAGAATTCATTACTTCTCATTATAACACTTGGAGATGGCCAATATTCCTCATGCCCAACTGGTGAGAATGACCCAGAATATGTAGCAACATAATTATATATTGTTAAATGCTCGCTAACAAAATTTCTAGCTAGTCCTCCCATTCTTTCAGTAACCTTCATGACATGTGAACACGGGAAGTGCAAATTAGCCCATTTTTCACAATCACAATTTTTATCATTTAGTGAAACACAATAAATATTACCACCAGTACCATAAACTTGTATAGATCTAACCTCATATACCCCAGTAGATATATTCCAATAAAAAACAAAGTGTCATTTTGAACTTTCATAGTTCTTCTCCCACTTTACTTTGAAACTGCTTGTCCATAATTCCTTTTGCTCTACAAGTTGGTGTGTTATTTGAGATCTAGGGGTATACCGTTCAACTGTTTTCTCTAATAAAAGTCTCACTATGACAGTGACAGGCAAGACTCAAGCTTTCTTTAGAAGTTCGTTGAAAGACTCTGAAAGATTTGTTGTCAATACTCCCCATCTTTTTCCATCATCATGGCTAATCATTCATTTGTCCAATAGAAATTGCATGAGATTTTCATATGCTTATTCATTTTATTCCCTAATTTCCCACATTAAAGTTTCAAAGTTCCTTACTTGATGAGTCGAAGTAGCACTCCACATCAAATCACTGAGGTTTCTATTTGGAAAATAAGATTGAAAGTTACTCTAGATATCTTATGCAAAATCGACGAAAGGCCCGAGGCACCTGAAATTGCCACAACTTTGATAAACTAGCTAAGATTCCTTTTATCCTATCAGAGATAATACACATGTCTTCTCTATCATTTATCACATGTCCATTTAGTTTTCTAAAAAAACATTTCCATGCCTCTTTCGACTCCCTGTCAACAATAGCAAATGCTAGAGGAAGAATGTTTTCATTTCCATCAATTCCAACAGCAATTAATAATTTTATCTCATATTTACCATACAAATAGGTTCCATCTACTAAAATAATGGGACGACAAGTTCGGAATCTATCAATGCATAGCTTGAAAGTCCAAAATACAAATTTAAACGTTTTTACCTCTAGCAAACTCATGGACTCTTAGTGTTTCCATTCTGTAATTGTTCCATGGTTAAAGTGTTGAAAAGCTGAAAAAATTTAAGAAGCTCACTAAATGATTTCTGAAAATTACCATACACCATTTTAAATACGCGTTGACGTCCAAGCCACGCTTTTCTATATGTTACTTGATGACCAAATATCTCATGAACATTATATATGACATCTACTACCAACAATTTAGGATTTTTACGTATTTGATTTAGAAACAAAGATGCAATTAAATTAGTATCTAGGTTAGTGTGACCTGTAGTAAGCCCGTCTATCTCACATCTATGATTATCAAAATACTTTTCTATCTTCCAAAGGCTACCTCCAACCTTTCAGCCTCAAAGAAATCATCGACAACTCAATGATTCGTGAAACCTGCATCTGACAATCCATAGTTTCTTGCTTGATGTTATAACTATGAATTCTTTATTTTTGTGCAAACTCCAAATTGTCACAGCCCATTTCAATCTATCTTTGCTACTAAACACTTTTTTTTAATGTTTTTTGGCATCCTCAGACCAAACAAAACAATATTTCATCTCGAATTCACGGGCAGAGATAAAACTATCTTTTTCATTCTCTAATGTTGTAAAGTAGTATATATCATGATTTTTCATTTCAAACACACTTTGAACAATTTGATTATGAAGATTTACACCAATATCATTTTGAGGTAAATCTTCACTATCATTGGTATCTTCATCAGATTTACTTTCTATGGTTTCACTTTCTCCATCATCTTCTGAAGGTTCATCTTCCTCCAAACATTCATCACAAATTTGAGCATGTGCATCCTTACATAAATCAAAGTTATCCTCATCTTCCCTTTGAAAAAGATAATGAATTAGTGAAGTAGTGATGCACAAGATTTCTTATAATTTCAAAAAAAGTAAAGATCACCCACCTGATCTCATATTGCCTGTGGCTATTTTCAATGTGTCCTTGACTACTTAATCCTTCATCTTATGATTGATACTCATGTTCGTTAGGGCTTACATCAAGTGATTGATGGATACTGGGGGTTGCACTATATGCAAAATGAGGCTGACTGGGCATGGCAAATTCATAATTTTGAGCCAACAAATTCATATGATAACCATGCTGGTCATTCATTTGAAATAGATTATCACGATTTGTTGGTCTAGTCTTTACATACATCTCCAAAAGATTTATATCAATTTTATTCGAAAATTTTTTAGGAATGACAAGAAATTGTAGCAAAGACTGGTCATTCTCTATTTTAAATTCAATGAACCTTGTAATGTTACCTTGAAATGAGCATCGATATTTTTCAGAAATATCCATTTGAATATTTTCACTGTTTGTCCTCATTTTTTCATGCAACATTTCAACTAGTTCAACATAGCTAGTTGAAATAGACATGCTAATAATCATTCTAGCACATTCACTGTATCTGAATTCGTTCATTTCAGAAACTATTTCACCACTCCAATACAAAGCAACCATCACATTTTCTTCAAAATTAGCCATTTTTCTGCTATACACAAAAATAAGCTATGTATTATAATTATTAAAACATCAAAATAACTTTAATGCACTATAAAATATTGGCTAGTCATACCTAAAAAAAATTGTAAATGTTGTTTCCAGAATGAAGCACATAAGCAAAAGCTTTGGTTAAAATTATAAAAATGTGTTGAACATTCTATACAGACCATCTCTTATAATAATCTATTGTCCTAAACGTTATTGGCAATAACGTTTTATTCATTTATCAATCAACAAGATTCCTACTTTGTAGGCCCGTGATTTGATTTGATAGAAACGTTATTTACAGTAATATTTTTATCTTAAAATGTGACTGTTAATTATGATTTTAATGCAAAATTTTGTTCAAAAAGGCTGATAAGAGTTGATTTGATAGAATCGTTATTCAGAGTAACGTTTTACAGCTAAAACGCTATTGGTAGTAACGAATTTAATGTCAGATTTGTACAAAGATTCTAATATGGCAGAGCTACAGAGTTTCGTAACTTACAGTTACATTTTATGTCAAAAACGTTACTGACAGTAATGTTTTCTATTCTAACATCTACCAATAGTTCTTTTTTGGCCGTTTACTTATTTTAAAACATAATACGTTATTGGGAACAACGTTTATACTATTTTGGTAAAGTTTCAAAAAAACATACTACTTTTGTGAATTGATTTAAATAATGGTTTATTTTGATCCAGAACTCGAAAAACCAACTTCCTCCATTCATTTAATTTATTTATCATACTTTATTTTTAATCCGTTAAAAGAATGTTTCTTTTTTTATGGCAACTCTCTTTAATTCTAACTAATTTAGATAATATGTTTAAGATCAGAAGATTAAAAAGTATTTTGATATGAAGTGTTAAGTTCAGAAATGACCCTAAAGTGAGTTGGTTTTGATATTTTATTTTTCCAAAAAAAAGGGTCTTACAAAAATAATTTTCATAAGAGTGGTCTTGATTTTTTAGTCCCGCTTAACAAATCTTTGCCCATAGGGCAAACATTCTATCTTTTACTCATAAAGCAGACGTTCAGTACATTTCAAGAAAATAAACTTGTACAATTGACTAGAAGTCTTTGCGTATACGCAAAAGTTAGAAGTTAGGTATGTTATCCATCAGACATAAGTTCTAATTTTTTTCCACAAGACAGATGTCCAGGATATTCAAGACAATGAATTTTCTCAGTTGATCAGAAGTGTTTCCTTATAGACGAAAAAAAAGATTTTGATATTTTTTCCCCATAAAAAAAGATCTTACAAAAATAATCTCCATAAGAGTGATCTTCATTTTTAGTCCTGCTTAACAAATCTTTGCCCATAGGTCAAACGTTCAAACTTTTGCTCATAAAACAGATGTGCAATATATTTCAAGAAATAAACCTGCACAATTGATCAAAAGTCTTTGCATATACGCAAATATTAAAAATTAGGTATGTTTTCAATCATACATAAGTTCTAACTTTTGCCCATAAGACAGGTGTTCAAGACATTTTAAGACAGTGAATTTGCTCAATTGATCAGAAGTGGTGCCTTATCAAACATAAGTTCTAACTCTTGCCTATAAGGCAGATACCGAGGACATTTCAAGACACTGAATCTTTTCGATTAACCACAAGTTTTATGTTATAGACAACCATTGGAACTTATTAAGGAGAATAAAAATTCAAGACCGCACACTTTGAAAGATAAAAAATTCAAGATCGGATAATTTTAGAACACTAAGCATAATTTAATGAATCAAAATCAGATAAATAAATTAAAACGGAGATAGTACTAAACTATCTCAAGTCTCCTTGGTAAAATAAGAGTAGGTAAAGTTATTGTAACACATGACATAATCTTTCCTGAGACTTTGAAGGGAATCTTTGAATAAGAGATGGTAGGACCACCATTTTTCAATAGATGGTGATAGCAAATTGAGGAAGCTGCAATGCCAAGCAAAGCAAAACCCCACACTCAACCAAATATCTCTCAACTACCCCATAAAAGTTAGAGAAAACATGAAGTGGAGGAAGACAAATGTCATTCCTTTTCACTTCGTCATCTTTGTCATCATGCTCTTGTAGAAAAATTTTCCCCTTTTCTAAGTGTAAAATTTATTATGTTTGAAAAAGATCTTCTCCCTAGAATGTTGTTAATCAGTTAAACCAACAAGAAGTTTAATGTCTAATGAAAAGGAAAAAAAAACAAGAAAATCTCGTGTTTTAGTTGTGCACTTGCATCTTCCTCTCATCATATCCACTCTCCCTACTAGTAAGTTCTTTTTGCTATATATGTACAGCAAAAAAAAATAGTACATCACAAATGAATTTTAATCTGTCGTACCAAAAAATATGGCTTCTTTTCTTTATTACTAATCCTATTTTTTATAGATGGTTACCTTTTTCTAGGAATCTAATTTTATTTTTTATTGTTAATTACTTATGATTAAACTCTATATTTTACATTTACAGACTCCCATACTATATTACCTACTCACTTCATTCCATAACTGCTCAATTTGGTTAAAAACTTCTATAGTTCAACTCTTAAGTCCCTCTTATCCTTGTCTTGGAACTCCATTCCACCCCTTAAAGAAACAACAAAGAGAAGTTCCAAACCTCCAATGCCATGTTTACACTTCCAGAAATGTATTATACATTCAAACACACCATTTTTTTTTTAACTTATTTTGCTTTCCAAAAGAACCAGATAAAGCAACATGAAATGTGTATTTGATCTTTCAAGTTGTTCTTTTCTGGCAACCTAGCACCCAAGGCACCAACCTATCCCCTGTAGGCTACATATCCTTTTCTTGATTTCAAGGGAACTAGCATCTTGATTTTCCTCTATGGACTCATTCAAGCAAACATCAACAGGTTTTCTATACAACCCTGATTTAACAGATTCAGAATCTGGCCTCGTAGGAATTCTTGAAATTCATGTCCACCATGCTAGGAACATTCACAACATCTGCATCTATGACAAGCAAGATGTATATGCCAAATTTTCCCTTACTTACAACCCTGATGAAGCCATATCAACAAGGGTCATAAATGGTGGTGGAAAAAATCCTGATTTTAGTGAAGATTTAGCAATGAAAGTTTCCCAAGTTGATTCCATCCTCAAATGTGAAATCTGGATGCTCAGTAGAGCCAAAGCCTTAATGGAAGATCAACTCTTGGGATTTGCTTTAGTTCCTGTTTCCTCAGTTGTTGGTAAAGGGAAAATCACTCAAGATGTTAGCCTTTCTTCCACTGACTTGTTTCATTCCCCTGCTGGTATAGTCAAATTGTCCCTTTTCTTGAATACCAACAACCCCATTTCAGTATCCACCAATCCTTCTTGCTCACCATCACCTTCTTCTTCTATAAGTTCAGAAGTTGTGTTACTAGATAGAAATACATCTCATAATGTTCTTGATCCAATTGAGTATTCAAGAATAGAGTTCCCTGAGATCAGTCTAGTTAAAGAGAATCAAGAAATGGTGTCCCAATATTTTGACTTAGGAGGTTCATTTCTCCAACTTGCTGCATTCCAGAGTCATCATGATGATCAACAACAACAGCCAGAGAATGACTATGAAATGGCAGCAGTCAATCCATCAGAAGAGGAAGAAGATGATTATGATGAAGAACTTGCTGATGATCATGACTCAGATATTTCTCCGAAAGACAGTATTCAAAATTCTTGGTTCCTTAGCTCCTCAATGACAAGTTCTTTAAGTGATGACAGGAACCCGGCGGGTTTCTCACCAAATAAAAAGATCGATGACCTGAAGAACAACGATAGCAAAAAGGACTCAATCAAGAAAGAAGATGAAGAAAGGAAAGAACCCCATGTGGTTTTTTCAGCTCCATTAGGGAATATAATCAAAATTGACGCAGAACAATCAGCTATGCAGCAGCAGATAGTGGATATGTACATGCAAAGTATGCAGCAGTTTACTGAATCATTAGCAAAGATGAAGCTTCCATTAAACTTGGATAAAGCTGATCAGAGAGATCATGTTCTTCAGGATCATGGAAGGTCATCATCATCAGATGTGAACAATAAGAAGAAAGAAAATTCAAGAGTGTTTTATGGTAGCAGAGCCTTCTTTTGAACTATGTCTGATCATGGTATTCAATATCTGGTTTTAGCACTGTTTTGATCACTTATTCATCTTTTCATGCTTTGCCAAGAGTGACATAACAAAAGTAACTTCATACTTTAGTAGTTTTTCCTATATGAAAATTGTTCTCATTAGCCATAATTCATATGTTGTTTTTAGATTTAAGTGTTCTATGGTTTTGAAGAGCTTTTTCTTGCAATTAAGCTATGTTTGTACAATTGAATTTATTCATGAAGATGACATCACCATTGATAATCGTTGGAGGACCTCGAGGGCCATTTGTTCATTTTCAATTCAATAGACTATTGATTGGTCAACATAGCGATTAGCCAATTAAAGGTGCTTTTCGCATCCACATTGAGGTAGGCTGCATTGACAATTGGCATGCCTTCCACATACGAAGTGTAAAATACTAGAGAAGAATTATTATTTGTGCAGAGACCAAAACCGACCAAAATATAAAGTAGTTATGGAGACTTTAAATTTGAAATACTGTTTTTCGAATTAAAAATTATTTTATAGGAGAAATTTAGAAAAATATGCACAACATAAAACAAAACGCAATTCAAAGCAAGTTACATATGTAAGAAGACACTGGCTTTAGATTAGTGATCACATTACCCGACCGCAATTAGTTAGTTGATTAACCTCTTATTCTCATACTAGTTATAAAATGTGTGCGCGAGTCAAACCACAGAGAATATTCAGTAAGAATCTGCATAAAATTGGTAAATATGTGCGATGAAAAGTCATGGAAGTTAGGACCACTACCATTACTGTATTACTTAATTAAACAAATTTACAGGTCTCCTTGAATCCTCTATCTATAGCTATCTTAACATCTGAAGCAGAGAAGATGGGAGTTGGAATTGACTACTAAATCTCAAGGATCTAAAAGATAAAATATGTAATACACCTAACAATGTACATTTATTGGGAAACAATGAGCATCCTTTTTCCCTTTGTCAAGGATTTTTTATATATCTGGAATTAACAGGCGAACATGGTCCATCCCAGTTACCAGTAATTCCAGCATCTTAAATGTATTGATTATTTTACAAACAAAAGTGAAACTCTGTACAAGGGGGTGTGATTCATGGAGTCATAATCTTTAGGGTCATCCAGGAGCAAAACTCACTTCCGACCCATCCTCACTAAACGCTGCTGGTGCTTCTCAGCAGCCACCTTATCAGCAGCTTCACGCTTAAGTGCCCTCTTGGCACGCCGCCCAACAAGCTCTTTAGGAGCAGCAGTCTCCTTCTTGGGATCACGAGAAGGACCAACACCCGATTCCTGCGGGTTTGATCGATAAACAGGCCTTGCTTCTTGCCTCCCTGCACTGACATATCCATTGTCTCCCCATCGTCTATTGCCTATACGGAGTCTTGAAGAACTACCAACAAAATAATCTTCTTCAAAATCTTCTTCTGCATCATCATACATGTACAGATCATCCAGGTCATCATCATCAATCTCCGCCCTTTCCTCCACAGTCAAAGGTTTAAACCATGATGCCCTGAGGAGAAGGCAAACACTCTCCTCAAACATGTAGTCCTGAAGGCTGGTAAAATGGACACTCAATAAGATAGACGTCACCAGCAAGAAATAAGGAATTCAAAATCCAACGAAAATGCATAGATGGAAAACATAGAAACAACAATGCATTAGTTACCTAGTCAAACAAAGAATGCACTATGCATTAGGTGTATGTGTAAGGAAAAAGAGGCTTAGGAAAGCTTTTGGTCTCCAACACAACCTAACAAAACCTTCATACTTTGAATAGCAAACAGTGAAGCATAAAATGCTTAATATAATGACAAGAACAGTGTTCTTCATAATTAGGAAAATTTGAAATTACTTCAGCTGCTTCAAATTTAGCTCATCCCGATGTTTATAGGTATATTGACAAGGTACAGAAACAGGATTATTTGGAACACCATTCTGAAACAGTGGAGATTCATGACACTAGAAGAGGGTAGACATCAGATAGTTACTGGATACACACCTCTTTAGCTTTGTAAACCAATGACAGTAAGATTCTTTAGAAATAAATTTGTTCTGCCATATTTAATTAAGTGAAACTTGACATGAATAATGACATCAAGTAACTATCTAAAGCTCTCCAGATTAAACTCCTGCTAAGCTTCATAAAACTTCGCTCCCCACCTTCTCTCTAGAGGTTGCACCAACCCAGCCTAAGCAAAGATAAGGCAACTCGTATACCACAACTTTAAAGGTCCAGTTTCCCAAGGGGCTAGCCTAGCAGTAGAAGGGTTGGAGTGACAATGATCAGAACAAGGTTCAACCACCTAAAGATACTTGAATTAAATGAACTCTTCTCATCTACAGATACTTAAATTAAATGAACTCTTCTCATCTGCCTACACTTTGGTGCGCAGACTTATCCAGTGTCTACTTGGAGGTAGCAGGCACCTGATGGATGATCGAGGCATGGACACAACAAAATAATCACAAAACTAAAGGTGAAGTTACCAAGGGAACGGCACTGCACAAAATATTAATTGGAATCGGAAAACGATATGTTACTCCAGCAAATAAGATTGAGACGGTACTAAACCTGCAAACTTGACAAACATAGAAACATATCCAAATAGACACCAAATTTAAGAAAATAGTAGCAGACACAAACTTTTTTAAGAAAAAGGGCATTCTGCTACTCTCAATCTCATCAATGAACACATCTTTCCACCACTACTATGCTCATGGTTTTTCATAATTTCATTCACCATTGCATATAACAATGTTAATCAGAAAACACAGAGACCTAGTCAATTAGCATCATGATGTATCAAAAATATTTTTAAAAAAAGGAAAGTTTACTCAAAACTAATCAGTTACCTTCCATCAAGTGAGCGATGGATGTAGAGAAACTCAAATGGATGCTTACACTGAGGACAAGTTGGTTCTTCTTTATAGGTTGCCCATCGAAGGATACAAGTCACACTGAATCCCAAAGAAAGGACAAACATATTATCATAACAGCATTTTCAGTAATTACAAACAATAGAAGATAAATACACTCGTGAAAGCTCTACAGACATGCAAACTTTTGAACTTCGAATATCAATATATCCCTAAAAAGACAGGCTTCGCATTCATAGATTTTAGTAAAAAGTAAATATAAATGAAGTATGATGGTCACTTAACCACAATATCATAAACCGCTTACACTAACTAGTGAACCATGCAACTTTTCATGAGAATCTATCATACACAGAAGTCGAAACACATAAACAGACACATTTCATAGTATCCAAAGAAAAATAACAATATGACCATCAAGACACTTTTTGGACGGTCAATACAGCGGAATAATGGTAAGAAACCAACAACAGAGACCACCACAAAGAATAGTGTGTATTTGTGGTCAAGAAGGACAGCAGGGAACTGAACTATATGACAACCAGTACTTATGCCCCAACCCAGGAAAAGTGTACAGAAGCAAGAAGCAGAAGTAAGGAAAATCCTTTCCATATTTTTCTTTTCTCACCACTGTACACATCCAGTGCTCATCTGTCCCCATGAAAGTTTGGATTCAACAAGTGTAAGAATATAATTGCATTAACCAGACCAAAAAGAGCAAGAACAGTCCTTTTCCTCCTCTTTCCCAGTTTCTCAATTAATGGAGTGTTTGACCATGAGAATTTTTTACTTTTTCCAGGAAAATTATTTCACTTTAGGGTGTGTTTGGTATGATTGTCCAATTTTCTCATGTTTGGTTGGCTTAAAGGTTTTGGAAAATGTTTTCCAAATCAACTTATTTTCCTCAATTCTAAGGAAAATGACTTTCCTTCAAATAGTAAGGAAAACATTTTTCAAAACTCTCTTTCAACCTTACTCTTAAGTTGAAATATTCATACAACTCTCAAAATCATTCATCCCTACTCTGACCCTCAATCCCCCTCCCCCTACCACCCCTATTAAAAAAATATTTTAAATTTTTTTCTTACCTCACCCCCCTACCCAAAACCCAAAACTCAAACCCCCCTTCCCAATAAAGAATTAAATTTAAAAAAAAAATTCAAACTTTTTTCTTACCTTCCCTACCCGACCACCTACCAACCTCCTAACCCCTCCCCCTCCCCCCCCCCCCCCCCCCAAAAAAGAGAAAAAAAAAAATTGTGAAAAATTTCAAACCCCACCCTCATTCCCCTACCCCGACCCCCACCCCTTAATACTCCCCATTCAAAAAAAATATTTCAAATTTTCTTCTTACCCCACTCTTCCTCCCCTACCCCCACCCCTACTAGCCCCCCACAACACCCACCCACCCCAGAAAAAAATTAATTTATTTTTAAAAAAATTAAAATTATTTTCTTACCTCACCCTTATTACCTATGTTGACAACCCCAACCCCCCCCTACCAACCCTCTCTCCAAAAAAAATTAGTATTTTTAATTTATTTTTTAAAATAAATTCAAAACTTTTTCTTATCCCACCCTTTTTATCCTATTCGTTCTTATTATTTTTGTTAAATATATACAAATACTTTTAGAAAACATATACTTATCCAATTTGCATAACGATCACACGAATATAAGTAAGAAATAACTTATTTTTCTAGAAAATATTTTTCCTCCATATCGAACGCACCCTAAAAACGGTATTTTTTTAGATCAAAAATTATTTTTGTAAAATGTATTTTTACGCTTAAGCTAAACACTAGAATGTATGTTTTGAAAAATATTTTTTCATTCATCAATCAAACACTGTAAAATATTTTCCGGAAAATATTTTCCATCCACCAACCAAACATAGGAAAACAAGTAAGAAATCAACTTGTTTTCCAAGAAAACATTTTCTAGGAAAACACTTTCCATGGAAAACATTTTCCTTCATACCAAACACACCCTTAGTGAAAATTATAGTGTTTGGGCATAAGAAGAAAAGTGATACTTCTCTCACAAAAAGTCAAAAATAACTCCAATTTAAATTCATGGCCAAACACAACTCCAGACTCCAACTTCAACTCCAATTCCAATTCCAATTCCAACTCCAAATTTTTTTTATTTTCATGGTCTAACACTTACTAAAAATCAACACCACACTCAGTGTGACCCCACAAGTGGGGTCCAGGTAGGGTGGGGTGTGTGCAAACCTTACCCTGCCTTTGAGGGGTAGAAAGGTTGCTTTCGATAGACACTTGACTCAAGAAAAGTACATTTAAAAAAGGTTCAAAACATACAAGAGTAAAAAAGGCTATGATAAAATATTGAATAAAGGAAAAGTATTGACAGCAAAAACAATAAAGATACTAAAGTAATTAAAAAAACAGTAGTAAGGAGAAAATATGCTCTAAACTAGAACCATGCTCTCCCACAGGAAAGAGAGAAATCCCTCTACTACCTACTAACCTTCTACCCTAATCCTCGACCTCCATGCTTTCCTATTTATGATCATATAAGCGGAAGATGTGTCATTTCCTGTCAAATCATATCTCTCCAATTCTTCCTTGGTCTACTCTCTACCTCTCCTTAAGCCTATCATTGTCAACCTCACACACCTCCTCACTGGGGCACCTATCTGCCTCCATGTGAAGCCTCCTCCTCTTCCATGTTTGAACCATCTCAGTCTCACTTCCAACATCTTGTCCACCACGAAGGCTAGTCCCACCTTGCCTGCATATGTTCATTCCTAATTTTGTCTCTCCTAATATGTCCGCAAATCCATCTAAGCATCCTCATTTCCGCTACTTTCATCTTTCTAACATGTTCGCACATCCATCTAAGCATCCTTATTTCCGTTACTTTCATCCTCTTTAACATGTGAGTTCTTGACTGGCCTACTTTTTCTCAATTAAAAATAGTTGCTTAAATGCGCAAAAATATGTGATCCTCTTTTTCACTATGCATTTAGCTCACTTTACCGCCATGGGATGATCATTTGTAACAAAAAATAGTTACAACACCATCTTACTGGATATTTAGGTACAAAGAAAGATTGAGAGAGATATGGTCATCTAAAACAGGAAACTGAACAAAATTTAATCAAGTCCGCTGATAAAGTAGTGGTAAATAGACAAAATAGAATGATTCTTTCGACAAACCAGTAGGCATGCTCGCAACCTTTTACAAGGGCAGTTTCTTGAAGCACTATCTTATTCAAACAAACAGCACAAATCCCATGATGGTTAGTCTCGCACCCAACTCTCTTTGTTTCCTCAGCTGTGGTCTTCATTTTGTTCTGAAATGAAAATCCATATCAATCAACATATCTCGTGAATTCAATCCCAATATTGAGTCTAAACACCGTCCGTGCAAGAAAAATATAGAAATAACAAATTCCGAGCTATTGAAACTTCACAAAACAAAAGATAAAGTTAGATTAGCATGCTCAAATCGAAAATTTATATAGTCTATTAGCAAAGTTAGAACACATACTGAATTTCAGTTCAATTAACGGATTCTAAGCATTTCTTTGCATTAAATATTTTGCAGGCCGTAAGACGTTGTCCATAGGAAGGTTTACTTTATGGTGACTAGACCATACTTCTATCACAAAGTTGTGACCAATTACAACAAGCATCAATTGTCACCAAAAAAACTTCCTCATCACACAGATCTTCACTCAACTACACATCACACCAAACTAATCCATGATATCTTTTTTTTTTCTTTTCACATTTGCACCTCTACATCCAATTCATTTCAATACTCATCACAAAAACAACAACATACCCAGTGAAATGCCACAAGTGGGATCTGGGTAGGGTAGAGTGTAGGGAAACTGTTTCTAAAAGATCCTCGACTCAAGTGCAGCAAAGCCAAGTATAAGAAGAAGATAACAGTGAAGAGAACATAACAAATAACACAGAAGCAGTGCAAAGCCTTCAAGAAAGGAACAAGAACAACAACAAAATAGTGTAATAATCAAAACACAATAAGCAACATATGATGATAGATATCAAAAGTAAGAACTACAATACTACAGCTAGTACAACGACAAGACTAAACCGTCGAAAGGCAAGACAACACTCCATTATCTACTAACCTCTACCCTAGTTCATGTCCTCCACACTGTCCTATCTAAGATCATTTCCTCGGTAACATGAACTTGCACCATGTCTAGTCTAATCACCTCTCCCCGATACTTATTTAGTCTACCTTTGCACGCCTCGTACGTACTATATCCAACCTCTCGCACCTCCTCACTTGGCGTCTGCTCATCTCCTCTTCACACGTCCAAACCATCTCAATGTCGCTTTCCTCATCTTGTACACCACGGAATTCACTCCCACCTTATCCGAAATATACTTATTTCTAATTTTATCCTCCTAGTATGCGCACACATCCACCTCAGCATTCCCATTTCCACAATCTTATGAACATGGGAGTTCAATACTAATCACACAAATCTTGATTCAGATAAACATCTTAACTTCCAATAATCTAACACTACAATAACAGATCAAAAGACCAGATCAATACAGAAAAGACCCTAATCCACAATAACGCGATGCTCAACAATTGCTTCCAAATAATCAAAATTAATGTTGAATCAGACTAAACACTCGAGAAGAAACAGATAATAATAAACTAAAATAGCGCCTAAAACACAATGGGTCAGCTATTACTTCAACATCATCAAAGTCTACATATGTATTTCAAGAAATAATTGGATCTTGAAGGACAAATAACACTTGACCAACAAAAGCAAAAGCTAGAGAAAACAAAGAAAATTCGATTTACCTGGGGTTGAATGGATAGATCTTGAATGTCGTTGACGAGTTGGGGGCATTCAAACTCGACAACTGTGGCCATAAGGTGAAGTTAGGGTTAAAAAGGGGTCAAGAAAACGGTAAAACAGAGAATCTGAAGATAATTATATACTAAGCCAACTAGCTTTCAGTATTTATATAAATGGGTAGAAACGGAGGAAAATACAAAGAAAACAAGGAGAGAGAGAGGAAGGGAAGGAGATTGATTCCGAAGTATTCTTGATTCCAGAGGAAAGGGAAGAATCAAAGAGGGCCAACGCTGATCACATACATGAATCATTATATATGATGCCCACGTAACCCACCACGCCACAAGAAGAAAAACATTGAGGATCACAATTTCTTTTCAAAGGGGCGTTTAAGCATGTAAAATTTGTCTTTTAATAGTTTGGTCTAATCATGTTTTCATTTACTAGTTGAATCGAGCCACGTGTAATATTTAATTATTTTAAATTATTTAAAATTAAATAATTCTGTTTATTAGGTGGGAATACACCGGGTATATTGTTGTTGTTGTAAATAATTCTATCTATTGCAAAGGTTTTTAATGAAGTGAAGCACATACTCCCTCCTTCTCAAATTACTCTTTCCAAATTTTCTAGTTTGATTTTTCATTTTACTTGTCTTTCTTCATTAATCAAGAAGAGACAAAAAAAAATCATGTTTTACCTTTTGCATTAATTATTTTTCTTTAAATTAAAATATAAATATCATTTAATAAGGGTACTATGATAAACTAGTCATATTATTAATTATTTTTCTTAATCAATATATCATCTCAATTTGGGACGAATAATTTGGGACGGAGGAAGTATATAATTTATCATCATATATTTTAAATGGTTAATGGATAGTCACTATTGATTTTGTCACATTTTATCCATGCTGCTAGATGTTAAGAGAAACACATCGATTTGAATCATATTTATATGACAATTATTCTTTTTATTTTTCTATATTTAAAATCTTTTCTTATTTTTAAAGTTAAATCTTAGAAAATCTCTGATTACTTACTTAAAACTTTTAAAAATTTGATTGTTGTTATATTTTTCTTATTCTAACACATTCATATTTATTTCTACATTTTTCAAATCTTTTCTAAAATCAACATTAGTTGATTTAGAATTCTTAAACTAATGAAAATGGTATTAGTTGTCATTAATTACGATGACTTCTAATAAAGAAAGATCTAGTATAAATATTTAATTAATTTTTAACTCTTAATTATTTGAAAAATAGTGAAAAGACGATTTTGTCTAAATCACAGATTTTTTATGAAAAACAAAAAGTTCAAACAATATTTTTAAGACTCTTCACACTTTTAATATAGTATAGATAGATTTATTATAATAAATATATATTTAGGTCAAATATGACCATATTTTACACATAATTTCTAATGGTCTAACTAGACGGCTAGTTAGATTTATCAGTACAAGTTACCAAATATTTATCCTAAATTAATATTATAATAATAGCTATATCAATTAATGTGATATTTTTTAAATTTTAAAATTTAAATAAATTTATTTTTCAGTGTAATTTTTACATATATTCTTTAAACAATTTAAGTTATCAATTATTGTGATTTATTATTCAAATATATAATTTTATTTTTTAATTCATAATCAAAATTAAACTCTACAAATGTATAAATTAGTAAAGAGTATGAAAAATAAAATTTGATGGGCCTATATTACTGTTTTTCAGATAACACGAGCTCAGTATATGTTATATTTTTGTCTCAATTTATGCGACACAAATAGAATTTAGACTATTAATCATACTTTTAATATGTTTTTATATATTTTAAGATGTTAACTATTATAATTTATAATATTTTTATGTAGTTTTTAAATAATATATGTTACTCTCCTTGTCCAAACTGTTGTAGCGTTGATCGTCAATTATATTTTTCAAAATAATTAAAGTTTTTAATTATTGTGATTTATAATACTTTTCTTCTATTCCAATTTAAGTGACATTTATATAATTTCAAGAGTCATCAAATATTTTATATCTTTAAAAAATTTTAAGTTATTAATTATTGTGATTTATAGTATTTTTTTAAATATACAATAGATTAATTTTTTTATATAGATATTTTAAGTTGTTAACTATTGTAATTTATAATACCTTGTATGTAATTTTTAAATAATATATGTTACTTTCCTTATCCAAACTTTTGTGGCATTGATAGTCAATTACATTTTAAAAATAATTTAAGATTTAAATTATTGTGATTTATAATATTTTTTCTTCTATTCCAATTTAAGTGACATAATGCTTATATGACCATAAAAATTAATTAGGGGTGATTTAGTAAAATCACGATTGAAGCATCGAAGCAAACATATCTTAAATGACTTATGTTGACACCTAATTTTTGCTCTTCGTGCTTAAAATTAACGTCTTCAGGCTTCCTAATCGTTAGGGGCACAAAATACAATTTTCACATATCTTTGCAATTGTTAATAAATTATTGATATTCATCCTTACGAGATTAGTAAGTATTATTTAATATCTTCCGATAGTATCAGAACAGTAAATTCAACTACTAACAGTTTACCACCAGATCCCATTCCCCCTCACCCCCCAACCCTTAGCCAACTGACGATGTAGACATGGAAGCAGAATCAACTATAGATCGACCTTCCTTTAAAGATATCTTGACGGACAAAGACGCGTTGCTCAACCAACCTTATTTGCGTAGCCCCAATCCTTCTGGCGAAACTGTAGAAAATCAAGGGGACAAAATAACACTCACTCCCCTAGAGAAGGAGCGGATCTACCATCCATGGCGGTTCACCGTCATTATCAAGCTCATGGGGAGGAAGACAACCCACCAGATCCTCAAATAAAAAACTAATGATTTATGGAAACCATCGGAACCCTTGATTCTCATAGATCTAGGTCACGGCTTCTTTACAGTAAAATTCAGTAAGGAGGAGAATATGAGCAAAGCTCTGCATGAAGGTCTGTAATACCCCGCAAAGTCCTCTTCCAGTCTGAGCCTTAGAGCGTATTCAGTAAAGCGGAAATCTAAGTCTAAAAGTTTCAGAAATATCTTCCTAAGTATGAAATACTTTGAATTCGTATGGAATTTCCCTAATTTCTACTTTTTGCCATGGAGCATTGGATAAGCTTTCCATCGATACAAAATTTGCCCAAATCGGGCACTCGAGTGAAGAGTTAGAGCCATTTTAGTGAGACAGTGTGTCACCTGGCACCTTAGCGCGTCGCGGAGCCAGCCAAAATTGCAATTGTCAAATTCCAGTGAACCTTCCCGATTCCACCGCGTCGTGGTATAGTTTCAGTTTGCAACCCAGGGGGCAATGCAATTTCCACCGCATCGCGCCGTCGTGCAGTTTCCCAATTGTCCAATTTTCAGTGAACTGGCGCGATTATGGCGCATCGCGCCAGCATGTTAAATCAGGATTTTTCAGCTTAATTCAAAGGGCTTTTTGGTCTTTTCCCCCTTTTTCCTAGCCTCTGTAAATACCCGGTTAAGGGATCTCAGCCTCATTTCTCTTCTTCTACTCCAAAAACTAGGGTTTCCAAAATCAAAACCCTCTCTTTTTCTTCAACAAAAAAATCAAGAGAGAATCTAAAGAAATCAAGAGAAAATCAAGAATCTCTCCAAGGCCTTCAAGAAAAGAGTTTCCCCAAGGTATGTAGATGTTGATTCTTGGGTCCCTTTTATCCAAGAAGCTCAAGTACCCTTTTCTAAAACTCAAAAATTTTATGTTTATAAGTTGATAATGATTCATGTGAGTTGAAATTGATGTTACATGTGTTGTTGAGTTTTGATTTATGTTTGTTTACAAGATTCATGAGCTTTGACCCTAGTATGTGGAAGTCATGTGTTGTTTGTGATGAGCCCTCTTGAAGTGGTTTTCTATGTGATGTGTTCATGTCATTTGGGTGTAGAAATGGTTGAATAAGTGAAGTATGTCCCCCATAAGTTTGATAAAGAGCTTAGGTGAAGAATAAAGGCCATTTTAGTATGTTGATTAGGAAACCCCAAAGTATGAGCTAGTCCATGCATGCCTAGTGTTTGATAAAATGCCTTAGTAAGTGAAATGTGCCATGATAATATGAAATCACCAAGCAGGTGTAAAACCGTACTTGCTTAGTGTTGTTGAAAGACCTTAGTGAACAAGTTGATATATGATGGTTGTAAATTCCCCAATTATGTGCTCTCTGATACATGCTAAGCTTTTAATTCATGTCAAGTGGTTAGCAAGTAAGTTGAGACATGATAGTATGAAGTTTTCCCCAAATCATGTGATGTCCAAATACATGTCAAGACTGATTTAGGTGTGAAGTACTTGAGGTAAGACCTTGTTGAAGGAAGTATAATCTAGTAGCATGTTTTCCTACGCTAGTATATGTTGATGTTTCCTAAATGCTTGACGCGATGCCTTAATGATTGTAAAGGTAAAGATATGTTATGTTTCCTAAATACTTGAAGAGATGCTTTAATGATAATGATGATGAATGAATAACTGTGATGATGAATGAACGATTGTGATGATGATGAATGAATAATTGTGTTGATGATGAATGAATGGTTGTGATGATGGAGGAATGATTATGCTTTATTTTATGTTATCGAGTCCTGGGGGTATTTATACCCGACAATTTAGCTGTTGTCTAGAGCCCGTTTCAGTTTCACGATAATTTTAGTCGAGCCATGACTCTCAGAACTCAGTGAATTATAGAACGCTGTATCCTCAGACAGTTACAGAACTTAAGAAATCTCAGTTGTCTCTGTAATCTCCGTATTACTAGTAATCTAGCCTCAATCCTGTAATCAGCTCAGATCCTATAGTATTCAAGTGTTTAATTCTGATCTCAAAAGTGATTCGAATAATCTATTCAAGCTCAGTATCGTCAGTTAGATACCGTGATTTAATACCATTTCCGTCAGATACGAAACTAAGTGATCTCAGCGTAACTCAGTCAGATCTTTTGAGAAACATGATCAGTATCAGATTCAGTTCAGTTATGTTCAGTTAAGAATTCAGTTAGAGTCTTTCAGTTGGGAGTAGAAACTAGCACCGAGCGAGGGAAGAGATGGCGGCTCCTCCCGTCAGCGAGAAGAGGTCGGAGTCGTTAGTAGCAATCCCTGGCCTCCAGAACAGCGTAGCCAGTGCAAGATACAAGAGTCACCATCAGGAAAAGGCTGTCACCTCCCGAGAGAGAGTATTTGACTATTATATTGCCTTAGGTCGACTTCCTGGTAAGGGTCATCCGCTAGAGAGGATTGACCAGAGAGAGGTCTTTACCCGTGGCACAGTATTGACACCCTTCCAGCTGGGGTTACAGGTTGGACCCCACCTGTGGTAGGTTGGGGCATGTCGGTTAAGTAACTACTTCCCACAGTTTTAGTTTCAGATTCAGTCTTAGTCTCAGTCTCAGTATCAATCTTCAGAAATCAGGACTGTCAAATACAATCATCTATCTCTATGAGGAACTCAGATAGTTCCATTGATTCATGGACCATCCGTCAGATAGGCTTGGTCTCATATACAGTTATTTGATATCATATTCAGAGATATACCGCCAGACAGGCTTGATCACAGTCTCAGATTCTATTGAGTATTCTTGTTGTTGGATTCAGATATGATCATTTACTTACCATTGGTAATAACTTCCTTAATCATCTGTTAGAGAGGTTGATCTTTAATCTTATCAGTCGAGAGCAGTAAGCTCAGAATTCAATCATAGATGTAAGCACACCCAGTTTCTCAGTCATCAGTATCAGATGAGTCAGTGTCTCAGTATCTCAGTGTCAGTAGTGAGTTCAGTCTACAGTAAGGCAGTATCCGAGTTTCAGTCTCTAGAGTTGTGATGATTGTGACTATGGTCTATGCATTCATGTATGTATATGTGTTCTCGTGCGGCATTTTTATGATTATTCAGTTTAGATATTATGCATGCATGAGCCCTTGCATTTAACCTACCTCGTCTACATACTCAGTACATTCCTGTACTGACACATTTTGCGCTATGGTGTTCTATTTGACACCATAGGTTCAGAGGCACAAGATCTAGAGTTTCATCAGTAGTTCAGTCCTAGCTAGAAGCAGTAGCCATAGCCATGAGTCCTCTTCTTTCGAGGATGAATCTCAGTTTACTATTATTGCATCAGATTTTGTTTGCTTTCAGTTGACAAAGTTAGTTGGGGACATGTCTCATCAACTCCACAGTTCAGATAGTTTAGAGGCTTTTCAGACGGATGTATTAGTATTAAGTTTTCAGTTTTGAGTATTTATAGATGTGTTGAACCTTATGGCTAATTTCAGTATTTATTTCAGATATTATACAGTGCACAGGTACAAATATCAGTAAAGGGTTAGCTTGTGGTCCTTCGGGGTCATAACCACCGTGTGACGTCTCGGGATAGGATCTCAGGGCGTTACAAGGTCCTTGGTTCGTCTTCGGTGGATTTCTATCGGTTATCAAATGGGAGCCTAACTTCGTACCATCGGAATCAACCCTAACACACATGTCCATCTGGGTCAGACTTCCACGCCTTCCGATAGAGTTCTATGACAGACAGATACTCGAAAAGGTCGGGAACAACCTGGGGTCGCTCCTCAAGATCGATTCTTGTACATCGTTAACTCTAAGGGGAAGATATGCCCGATTATGCATCCAAGTTCCCCTGAACTTGCCTGTAAAAAAAAACAATCTCCATTGAAGACCACATTCAACTAGTGGAGTATGAAGGCCTTGGGATTCTGTGTACCGGTTGCGGAAAAATGGGACACTCACTGAAAGAATGTATGACAAATATTACCAACATCCCATCCCAAGAAGCAAGCTCGTCCAACGCCCACTCGACCAAGCCACCTATGCCACCCATGGAAAGCACGATGTGGAAACTTGTAAGTTTCCCAAGAAAGAAGCCAGGGAAGCATCAAGTAACGAACGCACCAGCTGCGCCAAGTATGAAGAATACATCTTCCAAACCCCCACCCCACAACAACCAAAAGGATAAGACTCATGGCCCAAAACATCAACCATGGAGGGCCCCACCTTCTATCTACAATGCTGGTAACGGGGCCTTATCTCCCAGTGGCGAACCCAGTACTAGAAAAACTGCTCATAGGACACCCCAATCTCATAGTTTTGTACCCTCTATTAGTAATAGTTTTGATGTTCTCAGTAGAAATATTCTTGATAAAAACATTCCTGAAGAAAAGAATTTAATTAATGGCACTAATCCTGACAAGACCCCTAAAGTCAAGACCATTAATCACCTCATTAATGAAGCCCATGGCTTATTGAACTCCATCCCTCTCAGCCCTCAGTTGGAAGCCATGGACGAACTTCCCAATACTGATATGACTACTGAGGTCACATCTATTAACTCACCTCCTACCAACCACACCCCCATTACTAAAAATGGAAACATCAAACCTACCACCACCACTATTACCATACCAAATATAAACAATGGACAACCATTTCAATCAAACGCCAAACCTTACCACACCCAAACCACCAATCTTTCTAGTAACCGCTCCACAGAGTCAGGATCATGTTCCCAGCTCATGGATGAAATTACTCTTGCAGGAATTTCCACTGACTCTGAATGCAACCATTGGAGACCAACCAGTGATCCTAACCCTGCAGGACCCTCACTACCTAACCCATGTAGTGAAGGAGGCGATAGATCACTTGGTTCAACAATTGGGGAATCAACTATGGATGCAGTCCTTACTCCAGGGAATCAACTATGGATGCAGTCCTTACTCCAGGCCCTAACAGGCACATCCTCAGTGCACCTCTCTTCTCAGCAGCACAACCTTTTTTGCCAACAGATATTTCAAACCTTTCTTTTCTTCCCAACTCAGGCCTCCAATGCTACCCTAGTGGGGCTCTTTTTCATACCCTGGAACCCCATGGGACCTCTTCTGAGCACCCAACAATAAACTCCACCAATAATCTTGATAGACGACCAAAATAAGGAAGGAAGTTCAAATCTCAACTCCCTGAAATAATGCAACTCAGACTTGGAATCAATTCTAGAAGAATTGGGGGAACAAAAGCTACAAACCATATTGCTACAAAACACCTTCCTGAAAGAATTCAGAGAGCCCTTGAGAAAAGCAACTATTGTTCTATGTCCCAAAAACCTAATGAGATTCTCACAGAACCCGAGGGACAAGACGGACCAAACTCATCCTAGTGTAACTTTGACCATAACCAAATTGAACAATCCCCACCCAATTCAGGGGAAAGGGAAATCGACCATGGCTTCCCCACCTCAACAAATTTTAACAATGATGAACATCATAATCTGGAATATTAGGGGTGCTAAGAGTGCTACCTTTAGGAGACAATGCACTACTCTAGTCAAAATCCACAACCCAACAATGCTGGTGTTGCTGGAGACTAAGATGGCTGAACACAAAGGCATCACTACAGAATTAGGGCTTGATGACCGAATCTAGTCTCCTGCAGTTGGCAAATCTGGGGGAATGGCCATCATATGGAAGGAAGATGTCCTCAAAATTGAGGACATCTCTATCACTCCCCAATCCATCCATACCATGGTTAAGGTAATCTCTAACTCTAACTTTTTGCTTTTCACTGCTATTTATGCCAGCACTGACCTTTCTCATAGAATTTCCCTCTAGAACAACTTTGTTTCCATGTCCCAGGTTCACCAAACAGAATGGCTCATTGAAGGAGATTTTAATGAGATCCTCCAGGCTGGAGAGAAATTCGGGGGAAATAGACTGAACTATAATAGGGCCAGCTTGTTTAGGAACTGTTTTAACTTGAGTGGTCTTATAGATCTGGGTTTTAAGGGTAGCAAGTACACTTGGAGTAGTAAAAGATATAAAAGAGGAAATAACCTTATCCTAGAAAGGCTAGATAGGTGCTTGACTAATAACCAGTAGATTACCAAATACCCTGACACTACCATCACCCACCTCTCCAGGACCCATTCTGACCACTGCCCCCTTCTAGTTAACCTCTCCTGTCATAACACAAAACTCTCAATAGACCCTTCAGGATAGAACCAATGTGGTGTAGGCACCCCATTTTCTCTGAAGTGGTTCACTCCTCCTTTGACCCTCCCAAACATATTCTTACAACAATTAAAAACCTCTAAAATAACTATGATCAGTGGAATAGATCTTTCTTTGGGAACATCTTCCACAATATGAAAAGGTTACTTGCAAGAATTAAAGGTATCCAAAACTCTTCTACCTACCCCTATAGTCCTTTCCTGCAAAACCTGGAGAACAACCTGACCCTTGAGTATGACAGCATTCTTAAGTATAAGAAAGATCTCTGGAAAACTAAATCTAGAATCAGCTAGCTTCTCTAAGGAGACTCTAACACTAGGTTTTTTCATGCATCAACTCTTAATAGAAGAAGAAGGAATAAAATCCTTAACCTTAAAGATGATGCAGGAAACTGGATTAACGACCAAACTGACATATCAAACCACATTACCAATTTTTATTCAAACCTGTATACTACAGGTCACCACTCTTCTCAGCCCCACCACCCTCCCCATTCCACAAACCACCCTCAATGCTCCTTTATGAACCCCTCTGAAGCTGCTATCCTTAATGCCCCCCTCAGGAATTCTGAAGTCCTTCAAGACACTAAGTCTTTTAGCCCTCTAAAAGCTCCTAGTCCAGATGGAATCCACCCCATTTTCTACCAAAAATAATGGGACATAGTCAAGCAAAAGGTCATCACCTTCTGCAGAGACACATTCACCTCCTGCACTATGGATCCCAGTATAAATACAACTCTCCTATGTCTGATTCCAAAATGTCCAAATGTTTGCCACATAAGAAACTTCAGACCCATTGGACTTTGTAATACTCTTTACAAGCTCGTCACCAAGAACATTGT
The DNA here is from genome assembly GCA_030864215.1 of Capsicum pubescens. Lineage (NCBI taxonomy): Eukaryota > Viridiplantae > Streptophyta > Magnoliopsida > Solanales > Solanaceae > Capsicum > Capsicum pubescens. The sequence goes on from CM061548.1 coordinate 189,951,933, forward strand.
GGCCAGAATCAAACCATCTCTTCCTAAAATCATTGGCAAAAGCCAGGCAAGCTTCCTTCAGAACAGGAGGGCCTCTGACAATGCCATTATTATCCAAGAATTCATCTCCCATTTCAAAACCATGAAGGGTAAACAGGGGAACATGATCTTAAAAATCGTCCTTGAAAAAGCCTTCAACAGACTCGAATGGTCCTTCATCAGAGAGTCCCTCATTTATTTTGGTTTTCCACAACCCCTGATTGGTCTCATCATGTCCTGTGTGTCTTCTTCATCCATATCCATTCTTATCAATGGCTCTAAATCTCCTGGTTTCAAACCTACTAGAGAAATTAGGCAAGACAATCCCATCTCTCCTTATCTATTTATCCTATGTATGGAGAGGCTCTCCAGAGACATTGAGGCAAAAACCAAAGCTAAAGAGTGGAAACCCATAAATATCTCAAGAGAAGGACCAAGTACCTCCCACCTCTTCTTTGCTGATGATCTAACGCTCTTTTGTTATTCTACGCCTGAAGCGTGCCAAACCATCCAAAATACTCTGACAGCTTTTTGTGACAAGTCAGGGCAGAAGATCAACCTTTTGAAATCTAAAGTTTTCTTCTCAGCAAACTGTACATCCACCACCATCTCATTCTTCTCCTCTTCCCTTGGTATCAGTCATGAGAACTCCTTCGGAAAGTACTTGGGTTTCCCTATCTTCTACAAACCCTCTGTCAATAGTGACTTCCAATTCATTCTAGACAACATGGAAAACAGACTCTTAGGCTGGAAGACCAGAATGTTAAACATGGCTGGCAGACTCATACTCACCAAATCCACCCTGTCAAGCATCCCCTCTCATATTATGCAATACATAAAACTCCCTAAAAAAATCCACAAAGACATCAATAAAATCCAAAGAAACTTCATCTGGGGAAGCAACTACAACAAAAAGAAGCTTCACCTCTTAAGCTGGGGAAAGATTACTTCTACTAAAGCTATGGGATGTCTGGGCCTTCAAAAAAGTGAGATTAGAAATACGGCTGCCCATGCAAGCCTCTCTTGGAGAATGTTCCATAATCCAAACTCCTACTGGGCCAGAACCCTCTACAATAAGTATTACACCCAGTACCAAACTGAACCAAAAAAAAAGATTAGCTCAAGAACTTAGAAATGCATCAAAGAGGGATGGGGTATATGTCTTCCTAACCAAAAATAGGTCATTTACAAAGGAGATAGAGTCAGATTCTTTGAGGATAAATGGATCCCTAACCACGACTCCATCAGGAAAACTACTGAGGGACCTTTGTAAAAGGGAAGGATAAGCTCACTGTGAGCCAAGTCTTCCAAAGAGGTTCCTGGAACCTTGAACTCTTATCCTTTACCTTCCCCCAACAACTCCATATCATCATCACTGGTAGTTTCTTCCCACCCCATGAATCCGAAGACGACAAGCTTATTTGGGACTCTACTCCTCATGGAAAGTTCTTCATTGCTAGTTCTTATAAGACCATTGCAGAGATACCACATCTCCAGGACACTAATAGTAGTAGTGACTTTACCTGGGTTTGGAAGCTCCAATGCCCCAACAAGCTCAAAACCCTTTTTTGGCTTATGCTTCATAAAAGACTGCCTACTGTGACTTATCTTAATCACTTAGGCATGTCCATAAATCCCCACTGCAAGAAATGCCCTAACATTCAAGAAGATATCAACTATATCTTCTTCCAACGTCCTAGGGTAGCAAACTTCTGGAATAATAAAGCTTCTAAGAGTAACTCAACTGCTAGCTTTGATTCTAGTACCGTTAATACTTCCAACTGGACTTTCACCTGGAAAACAATATCTTCCAAACCATTTAATCCCTGATTAAACTGGGAATCCATCCTCTCTTTCTGTTTTTGGAACATCTGGTTAGTCAGAAATGACAGCCTCTTCAACCACAAGGACAACCCCATTTGTGCTAAAAAAGCAGTTGCCCTTGCCATTGAATTCACCCTTATTACCGAGGAGCCAATCAATACCACGAATCATTGCACCACTATATACCTCAAATGGCTCCCCCCATCGAAGGTACTTACAAGCTCAACACAGATGCCAGTGTCAAAATCAACCCGGGATGGGGCAAGGTTAGTGGTGTCTTTAGAGACCACAGGGGATATTGGGTCATAGGCTACACTAAGGTGTTCACCCATGTAGATGTTCACCAAGCTGAGCTCCCTACCATTCTTAAAGGCCTAAAAATTTCCATCACCCACTATCTTACTCCGCTTGAAATCAACTCTGATTCAACCATTGTAATTAACATGATTACCTCTAATTACCCTCGTTACTTTAACATCATAGCGGAGTGCAGGTACTTAATACAGGAACTGGGGACCCCAACACTCAGGCACACATGTAGGGAGCAAAATAGCATTACAAATGTGATGGCAAGAAGTACCAGCATTGACAATGCCCATTTTGATCAAATCCACATTTTGACAGCCACTTCACTATATGCAGCCCAGGCTATGGTAGCGGACAAACATGGAGTTGCCTTTCCTAGAAGGATCACAATTGCTAATGTAGTAAATAATGTCAACACATCCCCTACCCTTTCAAACTCTGTAGGAGGGTCTAATGATACTTTGCAAACATCTTGTATTAACGCTACTTAACTTCTAATTATTACGAATCCTCTTCACCCCAAAAAAAAAAGATATTCATCCTTACTTTAGGACTTTATCAATTTATTTTTAAAATTTTACTTTTTATAATTTATTGATAATTTTCTGTATATTGAGATTTTTTATCAATTTATTATCTTTTAACATTTTTACAATCATCTGCACACGTGCACGACTTGACGTCATATTTTTTTACAGTATTTTTAAATTAATTATATTTTAATAATTTTAATATTCTTTATATTTTTCTGTAATTACATATCAATACCTATATTTTTACAACCCAAAAAAGTTGAGTCGAATCAATTATTTTAATACACAGAGTAATAAATCAGTCAAGTCAAGGTCTCGTCATCACTATGACACTTGACTTTTCTTTCACCTCCTACCCAAATTTAAGAAATTTTGTTGGGAAAAACTAAATTGGATGAATTGCCCTTTTTCTTTTTTTAAATACTCAGCAAACAAACAACACACATATATATACAAAAAAGAAAAATAACTGCTTCCCTCATATTTTCTCTCTCTCTCACTCTCTCAAAAACCCACAACCACATCACCAACGGTGAACTGCCATCGGTGTACCACTGTGTACCATACTCCCTCCAGTCATCCTCCAGCCAAAATCCCAACAACCATGCCTACCCCCAATTTTTCTCCCCTCTTCTCCAATCAAATCTGACCGGAATCAAAAGAAGCACCAACGTCGGCAGCTACCAACCCGTCGCTGCTCTATTTTCCCTCTTCTTACTACCTCACCGGTGTTGGTGGCTAGCGAGCTTCGACCACTACCGTGTAGTTTCTCTTTCTTTCTCCTCTTCACCGCCGTTACTTTATCGAAAGTGATGACCGACGAAGCTCCAACGCAAATCACCACCACTCTCTCTCTTTCTATATCACTTTTCTTTAATTTATTGACTGGATAAGATTAGATCCAGCCAAAATATTGATACTTCGGAATTGCTCCGGCAAAGGCCGTGGAAGCAACGTCATTTTCTTCACTGGTTTATGGTATTGTCTCCGTTGAATGGAGCTTTCAATTTTTTTTATGTTGTTACGTTATTGTACAAATCTAGTTGGTGCCTATATTTTTGACAACTTCTTGGCTGTCCGGGCTCATTCTCAGTGAATTTTTTTTCTCGGAAACACTATATTGGTTTTTGTAGTGTGTTGTTTTGTTGATTCACCATTGTTACTGGTGTGTTATTTAGATACTTACACTCTTATTGTCCATTTATTTTGCTATTAGTGGCTATTTTTTCTGTTGTTAAGCAGTTAGAGAATCGGTGTGATACGATTCTATGACTCTGTTTGGATTTTTGACAATCTTTTGTTATTTGGATTTGATTCACTACTGGTTTTATTTTGTGATTATTTTGGAAAATTTTGCATTTACTGATTTTGCATTACTATAAAACAATACTACCCTGACACTTGGCCGATGAAGAAATTCTCCATCGATTTTCGAGGCCTTTGTAAATAAAAAGACGGATATTACGTATATAAATACGTAATAAAATAAATAAATTTGGGCAATGATGAAATCTTTATAAATCTTTTAAAAACTTTATCTGAGCCTACTTTATAACAAAAATTATAATTTTAAATACATTTATGCACACATACATATATGCACACATACCTTTACAATTTATTTTGTTATTATTTTTGTTACTAACATTGTTATTACAAGTGTTTATATAGGTTATTGGGAATACTCGTCGGGAATGACATTCAAAGAAGACCTTAAATTTTGTGTTTGTATTTTTATATTTTTATACTTGTACAAATATTATCATAGTGAAATTTTATTTTTTGGGGCGTTGGGCCGGGATGTTCTTTATTTATACAAACTTCACCATGCGTTTAGGCAAACTTAGGCCATTAATATTTATACAAAAAAGAATCAAATTAATTTAGGTTTTTAATCAAACAAAATTAAAAATACTTTCTTTTATGAATTTCTTCTCATTTTTCAAACATATTCTTATGTACTTTGGTTACATGTCTTTACATACTTTTATGTTCATATTTTTTATGATGACATATGTAATTTATACACACTTTAAATGTAGATTATTTTAAAACTCATTTTATGTTTATATTTATAAACATCATTTTTTCCTTCATCTTTTCATAAACCTAAATTTGACCGGGAACCACATTTGTGGATTCTGAAGGGTGCCTAATCCCTTCCCTTCAGAATAATTTGAAACCTTACTTGAAATTTGAAATGGTTTTTGCAGATTAAATAAAGTCACACTTGTTAAACAATAAATAGGTTTTCTATTTTTTCTTAAAAATTAGGTGGCGAGTCTATACAAAATTAATTCTTTTTGAGTCCATAATGCCATGCTCGTTTTGACCTTAAGTAAAAATAGGTTATGACAATTTGGCGACTCTGCTGGGGATGCAAGGTTCTAACTATTACAGATTTAGGTAAATATTTATATTTTTCTACATTATTATTTATTTATTTCCAATTGTCTTGATTTATCTTGTTTGTGTGGTATAAATTATTATTTCTTTTGTATAGCTTATTTATTTGTTTATTGCTTTATATAAAATGTTATCCCATTCATATTTCTTTCATTTTGGAAAATATGACACAATCATACATGTGGTGAGGTGTGTTTTGCGCGCCCGTAAATTTCTTTCGAAATCCTAAATTTAGGAGAGTTGGCGTATGAGCGAGGTGTCCGAATCTTTTTCTGTGTGCTTGTGTAGCCTTCTCACTAGAGTAGTCCACTCGGTAACCATAAGTCTAGAAAACCCATTCTTCATTGAATAGAACCAAACCAACATCTTTTTAGGTATATGTATCATTAGTCATCTTTATCTGAATGTCCTAAGGGTTCATGACCCGATGACACGTTATCATAGTCTCTGTACATATTTGAAAAATGATTATGCATATAAATTAATTATTTACTCAAAATTGATTTTACTTTAGTAGGAAGGTGTAATCCAACATTTGTTTTGCATGACGGATCAGTTAAAAGATGCATCTAAATTAATTATTTACTCAAAATTGATTTTACTTTAGTAGGAAGGTGTAATCCAACCTTTGTTTTGCATAACAGATCAGTTAAAAGATGCACCTTAGCAATATTGTTGATAACTGTGTATAGGTTTGAACTACGTTTTGACCTGATTCATGTCCTGACAAGATACGTAGGCAACCCTACATTAGGCTTTGGTCTCTTCACTGTTTCAAAATAATTTCTCTAGAATTCAACTGGGGTAATTTTTCAAAAATAGTTCAAAGATGCTCTCCAAAAGTCTTCAAGAGCGCAAATTCCCAATAACATTAGTGCCTTGCCAACCTACCTCCAAATCCTCACCCAATTTTGGTCCGAGAACACCTAGATTCTTCATTCAAACATTGTAAACCATTAAATTTATGACGTATCAATCCCCACTTTCAAAGGAAGGGTTCAATATTCTTTCATTCATAATAATCATGCCAACTGTGGCGAAATAATGTCATAATTCCTTCAATGTCTAACTTTCTCAATCTTGTCAACATACCAAAGTTGTGTCAAATCTCTCCTCATGCTTGACACTCATCCTCTCAATCATCTGATCGAAATAATTTTTTATGCTAAAAACAGTTCTTTTCTAATCATCTTTCACATTATTTTCATGGATGACCAGCAGCTTTTTATAATTATACATTGCACATATAAATTTATAAATTTGCCTGAACTACGCAGACCTGATTCTTATTTTCACAAGATACGTAGGCAACCATCATTTGGGTTCAGTCCCATTATTTTTTTCAAATGAATAAAAATTTAGAATTTTGACTTGGTTGGTACCAACACAGTTAGGAGTATGCATGAAAAAAATAAATTGGTATGATGGAGAGGACCGACTTCGTGGTAAACCATAGATTCCTGTGGTACCTTTTAATTAAACCTGAGTAACACTCAAAAATTCTCTTGTATACATCTTAGACAAGAACAAAGCCAACTTCATCGTTTTAAGTGCATTGTGTGGTGAGCTTTAGACTAGTTCATTGCATTGGATTATTGATCCAGAACTTGGCATGACTGTCTGTTGAGGCGAAATTCTGAGTTATACTTAGTTTGGAAAAGGATTGTAGGCCTTCTTTGACCCAATTGTTCCTTTCACAGCCCACCAAATAACATTAATTCCTAGCATTCCCCCTTAATCCTGAAACCTTTTCTTGGACAACCGCATCTGCGCCTATACCTTTTTGAGTGCTTACACGCACTATCCCTCTCTTGTCCCTACCTCCTTGAGAGCACTAAATACGTGCAAATTTTAGACAATGATTAAAGATCATAGACGCAAAAGATAAAGAATATATTATCCCAGATGAACAAAAATAAATAAAATGACTTTAGAAGGAGCAAAATCCCCCCTCCCCTCCCCCAAAAAAAGAGATAACTTCGACAAAGGCGGAGAATCATCATCATCCAAAAAAAGGAGGAAAATATGTTGAAAAAATAGGAAAATCTCCAACAAGTCAAAGTAAATACAAAACAAGGGGCAAAGAATCACAACAAAGAAGATTGAGTGTCAAAGCGTAACAAATGTCAAAAGCACGGATATAGTGCAATGCTCATTGAGGAATTAGTTACTTTCAACCCAAATATCTTCCTACCCGTCTCCAAACCTACATTAAAAGCCAATAACAAGTCCCACATGATCCTACTCTAAGTGTTCTCACATTAGTGGATACTTACATGAAGGCCAAGCCTATAGTATCACAATTGCATTCATTGAATTTCTTTCTGAGTGTAAGTGTATATCTCTGTACGTCTCTACATTCAAAAGAAAAATACTCAAATAAGTGTGAGAACAAGACATTCTTTCTGGAGAGGAAACTTGAAACATAAGAATAGGCATAGTTCAAAATCTTTGTTTGAAGCAAGACGAACAAATCTTGTCGATACTTAGACATGTCTGAGGTACCACTTGAAACTATAGGTGTTATCATGAAGTCGATCTCAGTTAGTTGGGAAAGAGATGGGGAATTATTATACACACTAATAATTATAGGTACCAACTGCAGTCAAGATACATTGGACTGTCACTCCATTCAAATAGATATGTTATAAGTCATCCGTCTTTCAACGAGACACATTGGACTGTCGCTACATTCAAAGTGATGTGTTACATTTAAAATAGGTTGTCCACCTTTCAATAAGACGCATTGGACCGTCACTTCATTCAAAGTGACATGTTACATTCAAAATAGGCCGTCCGTCTTTCAATGAGATACATTGGACCGTTACTCCGCTTAAAGTGACATGTTACATTTAAAATAAGTCGTCCGCCTTTTAATAAGACACATTAGACCGTTATTCCGTTCAAAGTGGCATGTTACATTCAAAATGGGTTATCCGCCTTACAATGAGACACTTTAGACAAGGGACCGTCACTCCAAATATTAGTCATGAATCCTACACTGGGGAAAATTTTGAGAAGCGCCTAAATATTTTTCCTATTTTTCACATTTTGAACTACACCCAACCTGATTCTCACAAAACTTGAGGTATGTAGGAAACTCTAGGCTAGAGTTCGATCGAATTTTCATAAAAAAATCATTTTTTTGTCGAGAAAAATTGGCTACACGTCAACGTTTTCGTTTGAAGACTTTTACATCGCCTTCAAACATGAAGGGACAACTGTTGACACCTAATTTTTGCTCCTTGTGCTTAAAATTAACGTCTTCAGGCTTCCTGATCATTAAAGAGAACAAAATACTATTTTCACATATCTTTGCAATTATTAATAAATTATTGATATTCATCCTTACTTTAAGACTTCATCAATTTATTTTTTATATTTCTACTTTTTATAATTTATTGATAATTCTCTGTATATTGAGATTTTTTATCAATTTATTATCTTTTAACATTTTTAAAATTATTTGCACACGTGCATGACTTGACGTCATATTTTTTAACAGTATTTTCAAATTAATTACATTTTAATAATTTTAATATTCCTTACATTTTTCTATAATTACATACATATCAATACCTATATTTTTACAACCCCAATCATTGAGTCGGATCAATTATTTTAATACACATAGCAACAAATCAGTCAAGTCAAGGTCTCGTCATCATTATGACACTTGGCTTTTCTTTCACCGACTACCCAAATTTAAGAAATTTTGTTGGGAAAAAGTAGATCGGATGAATTTCCCCCTTTTTTAATAACTCAAGAAACAAACAACACATACAAGAAAAACAACTGTTTTTCTCATATTTCCTCTCTCTCTCTCTCTCTCTCAGAAACCACAATCGCATCACCACTGACGAACTGCCGCCAGTGGACCACTATGTACCATACTCCCTCCAGTCACCTTTTAGCCGAAATCCCAACAACCATAACAAACCCCAATTTTCTCCCCTCTTATCCGATCAAATCTCACCAGAATCAGAAGAAGCACCAACGCCGACAACCACCAACCCGTCGCTGCTCTATTGGTGTGGTCTTTTGGAAATATTATGTGATTTTGCCCTAGCAGAGGTAAGATTAGTATGGCTTACCCAACTAGGTCAATAATAACTTCTTCTTTAGGTGTACGTCCTCCAAGTGGTCTACAGACCTCTATAGATTAAGGTAGGGGCAGAGAAGAAGCATCCAGTTTAGGCGGTGATTAAAACCATAGTTATGCTTTAGTCGTTCAATAGGAGTTGGAGTCATCACCTGATATTATCGCAGGTAAATTATCTATTTTCACTCACGATGTTTATGCATTGATAGATATCGACTCTAATTTTTCTTATGTTACACCATTCATTATTAGTAGGTTTAAGATAGAACTAATGCTATTGTTTAACCCTTTTGTTGTGTCTATCCTAGTTAGTAAATTGAATATAGCTAGACAAAACTATCGAGATTGTGTGATAATAATTTATAGTCGTCACATGTCGGTTGCTTTAGTTGATTTTGTAATGGAAGACTTCAATGTTATTATGGATATGGAAATGTTAGATTTATGTTATGCTAATGTTGATTGTTGAACCAAGGTTATCAGCTTTCACATTTTAGGAGATCCAATCCTGGAATAGAAGGACAACTCTGCGATGCCTAAGGGTAGGTTTATTTTCCTACCTTAACTCATGAAAAATTATTTCCAAAGGGTATATTTATAATCTAGTTCAGGTAAAAAATACAGATGTAGAGTCATTGACTCTTCAGTAAGTTCTTGTGGTTAGTGATTTTTTAGATGTATCACTAGATAAGATCTTTGATATTTCTTTAGAGAGGAGAATGACTTTGCTATTGATTTGCTTCCTAGTACTCACTTGATATCCATTTCTCCTGTAACTACTCGCATATCCATTTTCTTCTTTTAAACCCATTTCCCAGTTTAAATATGTTCAAAGATTTATTACATTACTTATGATCTAAGAGGATGGGGTTGTATGATCCCAAGGTAATCATATGTATTTAGAGAAAATTTTCAGTTTTGGAAGTTGAAAAGTTTGGCAAAAGTCCACATCCGGCGAAGATGAGCTTGGAATGGATTTTCAATAGCTTTGATAGTCTTAAAAGGTGATTTTTAAGTTAGTTATACAGTTAATTCGAGTCATGAGGCATTTAGATGAGTTCTGAAAGTTAGAAACTTATGAAGGTTCATCAAAGTCAACAATTTAGGTTAGAAAGGTCATTTCCAAGTTTCAATGATTCACTAGATTTGGAAGGTGATTTTTGGCCTAGTTGAGGTTTGGTTCTATTTTCAAGGCTTATGGGTTCATTTTCTTCTTTTGGTTGAGTTTTTAATAATTCACAAGTTTGAATTGACTTGTCTCAACATTCAGTTAAAACGATCCTTAAATAGTGTGTTTAGTCAATTTTAACAGGTCCAAAATGTGTTTTACAATCAATTTGCACAATCGGTGTATGTCTGAAAGATCTGAGATGAGTTTGGGATACTTTTTTTATGTTTGGAGTTTTAGATTACTAACGTCTGATAGTACCAACTAAAGAAAATGATCTCTAAATGATGTTTTGAGGAACTATTAGATCTCTATCAAAGTTTTAAAACCAACATAAAAAAATTCTCACTTTTGAGTTTGTATGAGAGAGACATGACTATTTTAGTGTGTACAGATATTGTTAGTGTAGCCAAAATTTATGAACATGAAGGGAACCACTAAAGACTTTTGCAAAGGTGAGAAACTATGTTATTATAAAAAGGCAGATTTTTAGAATTTTGTATTTTTAAAGTTTGGGAGTTTGGAAGCTACGATTGAGGCAATATTTGATGTGTTTTTACCATAAGATTCTTGAGTGCGTGTTTCTAACTTTGTTTTGCTCATTTTTCAAGATTATTCATTATATTTTATGCTTTGATTCGTAAAGTTGAGGTTTGAAACCCCAAAATTAAGAAATTTAAAATTATTAGTTTGAAGATCGGTTTTTGTTGATTTTTTAAACTTAAGATACTTATATTATGGGTAAATGGACTTTGACACCAATTTACTGATTTGTTTAATAATTTTTTATTTAAACCACATATGAATATGTAAATTGGCAATTTTAGACTTAAAGTGAAGGAACTATATTTTGATGATTTGAGGATTGATTTGATCTGTATTTTTGATGAAATTTCATACTTGAGTTACTTATCTTACGCGTAAATTTATTTTTGAATAAAACTTTTTTTTCCCTTGGGGGGGGGGGGGTCATGGTAGACTTTTTAAATTTAGAATAGGAGTATAGCAATATGTGTGTCGATCGAATTGTATTCACTCATAGATCATATTCTTGATAGATGGTAAAAGCGTCATAACTTTCTTGAGAAAGAACATATCCTCTAGATTTAGGACACCTAGGGTTATCTTTAGCGATGGAGGATCCTATTTTTTACCATTGTCTATTCAAAGCGTTGCTTGAGAAATATGGTGTGAAATACTAGTGTCACGACCAGAATCAGGGACTGGCCGTGATGGGTATCTCAACTCCAACGAGGATCAAAGATCACCCCCTTTTTTCCTAGTCAAATGGAACATAATATACGTATAGCAACAAAATTCCAAACGTAAAACAAGATAGTTTTGATAACGCTCAAACTACAGCTCTCGTAAGAGTGTAAGCGGTCGTTGTCAAATATAGAACCCAACTGGGTTGGGTATCGATCCCACAGAGAATACTTGGTCACTAAGTAAGCAAAGATTATTAGACTTTTGGTGCAAGTCTCGAAAAAGGGGGGATTTTGTAGCGTGCAATACTGTAAACAAAATAATAGAGTAAAAACAGAAAAATAGCAAAGTAAAAAGAAAGAATATTTAGTAAGATGTTTAACCAATGAGGATTGAGAGTTGGGGTTATGTCCACCTTATGAGTTATACGTCTCTATTGGCTATGAGTTATGCGGAATTTAGACATGCATGTGCTTATAGAGAGTTGTATTCTATGGTAAATCCAGGCGTCTTTCGACCATCAAGGATTATTTCACTTTAACTCTTTCGAGCTTAAAGCGTGTCTAACGGTACAAATTCTCCAAGAGGTTAATCCAGTTACGGCACTAACTTTTTAACAGGGGTTGGTGCCCTATTACCTTGACATTATCTCTTTTCCAGACATATAACTTTTCTTTCGAACAAGTTAATGCTATACTGGCGTATTCTATATGTTTGCAACCACTAGAATTTAGATTAAGATGAAGAGAGTAATGATATAAGCAGCATACGTGTCACGAATTCACAAACTCATAGCAATAGATAGTATCTCATAAGGCTTCCATAACCCCAACAGAGAAGTTTAGCTACTCATGATTGCAACGGAGATCACAATAAACATCATCATGATCTCACGTTGGTCACAAGGGCCGTGCTTTCTCTGTCAGAAAGTAACGTGAATAGTACTAAATGTCGAAGAAAATAGAATTGAATAGAAAATAGGATGAATGAGTTGAATTGTAATGGTTGAATGAATTAATGAGTGAATGAATAAAAAGTTCAGTACAATAGGGTATTTATAACACCCATATCCTATTCCTACTAGGATACTGTGTACTTATCCTAATCCTACTAGGATACTGCGTACTTATCCTAATCCTAATAAGTTACTGCTGATCCCCAAAGTCTTTAGAATTGCTGTTTTTGCCCGGGACAGGTTTTCCATGTGTCACTTTTAGTCCCTAGGCGTCCAAGCTCTCCTTTCCTTCTTTCGTGAAGCTTCCTTGGGCGTCAAGTTATCCATAAAATGCTGAAATCTTCATCATTTATACCTGAAAACTTGCTAATCACGTTTGTTAGCTCACTTACAGGAAAAAGGACTAAAAATGCATGAATTATATATTTTGTCCTCAAAACTTAGCTAAAATATGGGTAAATTATAGTACTTTAGGCGTGTAAATACGCCTATCATCAATAAGTATGACTCAAGAGAAGTCTAAGAATTTAAAAACCAATCCTAAGTCCACAGTAATCCACAAAGCCTTTATGAAACCAACATCAATCTAGGTAAGGACGTGCCCCCGATGATAGCCAAAAAGAATCCAAACGGTAGTCTATGATATAAATAAACATGACTTTAAAATGATAACCCTTCCGGAGAATGGAAGCTCACCACTGTAAAGTTGACATCTGATAACCCAGAAATCTATCACTGCACAGGAAAAACAGAAGTACCTTAGGACCCTGCATCGTATGGGGATACAACGTCTGAAGACAGTTAGTGGGATGAGCACTAGCATGTGACTCAAGGATAGAGATAAAATAATGCCACTATCAAATCAGTCCAAAATCATTCAAAATCAATGCACATAATCATATACATATATATCTATATATCTATATATCTATCTATCTATATATATGTATATATATATATATATATTTCATATCGGGATAGGAAACAAGGATTAACATGAACGTTTAAAACCTTAGCCTGGATTGTGTAGCTTAAACGTCATCAAAATAGTAACCACAGATTATATGGGCCCTATCTCTCACCCCCTGGCCGGGCCACAGTGCGAGTAGCCACACAAACTGAAGAATAATTATATACATATGCATGAGGGACTTGAACCTCCCAATCATATACTAAGGTAACTTACGCACCGATCATGTAATGTAATATGGGGGACTCGAACCCCAAGCCATTTAGACCCTTGCACCAGAAAATGTGATTCTAGTATTGGTTCTTCGGGACCGCCACTTTCACGGCCTAGCTGCGCAACCCTCTATTAAGCCCAATTAAAATATTTAGCACATATTACCATTAATAAAACCAATTCATTCATTAAGGCATCCCGTTGGTATCGTCATACCAACAACACTTGCAATTTCATTACCATGTCATAACCATTAACCATCTCATGAGGTCATTTATGGCCCCTTAGGTTCAATTATTAATCCATACGGGGAAATACAGTTCCCAAAGTTCAATAAAACCAATTTGTGGTTCATTAGCCTTTTATGCCATGCAGTTGTATAAGTGAACAAGTCCAATCATATGACAAAACCATATTCAATATCAATTTCACCATTTTTGGGTTAAGGAAACACAATTTCCAAAACCATATATTAAACCAAAATCATTAACTTAGGGAAAACCATGACCCTTTAGTTTATTCACCATACCCGTGCACCCCACAAGTTCAAAAACCATAAATAAAGCATGAACAATCATATGAAAACCATGGAAAATATTATTCAAAAACAAATATTCAAAACCCTCAACTCCTGTTCCGAAACCAACATTAAAACCACATGAATAACTATTTAAAACACATGCTTTTACAAAATGACAATTAGGGAAGAGTAACATTCTTTTTGACGGAACTAATTTGGATAAAAGCTTGAACCCATAACTTTGAAGCTTGATCCCTAGCTTTGAATTGATATGAACACTTGGACCTATTTACCATACCCTTGATAATGAAATTGGGGAGAAAACATTGTGAAGAAACTTGAATTTGTAGCCTTGGAAGTTGAATTTTTGGACAAGAACCCTTATTTGGTGTTCTTGAGGATTTGGGAGAAAAGGGATTATGTATTTGGTGTGTTTTGGGGTTATGGAATAATGAATTCAAGTTGATATCAATTATAGGATAGTTTAAGACGTAAATGACCAATTTACCCTTGAAAAATTAAAGAGAAATGCCTATTTTAGAGTTTTTGAAAATAGGTCCATGCCACGGCGAAATTGCGGAGCATAAGATCCATGCCACGTCGAAATCGCGGACCCTCACTGGTTCTTCACGAAAATACTCATAACTTTTCACTCGGGTATCGGGTTAAGGAAAAATCGGATGTGTTGGAAAGAGGACTCAATTATCATTAATTTGGTTCATCTTAATCCCCCAAAATTCAATATATTATAGAAGTTATACACGTTCAAAATTGACCCTTGTAGGATCGAATACAAAAATTTGATCGAATCAAAAGTTCTTAACTCAACTTGGCTCAAGTGTTTCCTATGAACATTCTTCACCTATAATGCACTTTACACATTAGGTAAATGATAATGACACTTATATTTACATAGGAATCATTGAATTTGAGTTTATAGATGTAGGTATAACTGTTCAAATTTTAGCTAAAAAATGCAGGGTGTTACGTTATCTCCCCCTTGGAATCATTCATCCTCGAATGATAGATAGGAATCTTTTGAAGCTTTGAAAGTACAGAACAAAGTATGTAACTTCACATTATGAATTCTCCCTCAAGTAAACACTATAGGAATCAAAAGGAAAGGGATTCATTACATCACCAAGTAAATTATGAAAGCATGAATCATGAGACAACGAGACTAAGGTCGTGCAAGGGGTAAAAGACCCAAATCCCCTTACCCAAAGTGAGAAAATCAAAACTGGATGAAATTTTACACCTCAGCATGGCACACTACCTATCGCGAAGGCTAACCTCCATGCCACGCCACTTATTGTGGAGAGTAGCCTTCGTGACACAGCGTTATCGCGGAGGCTCACCGCCTTAGAATCCAAAAATAGCTCTAAAACACTTTCAAAAATTCTAAAAATTTTCCAAGACACTCTTTTAACATCCCTAATGGGCATGAGTTATATGAAACGTGATCATAACACATTAAGCATGAAATTTTTCTAGGAATCCTTAGCTTTATTAAGATTGATACAAGACATGAAATAAGATTTAGCTGGACATAAGAATAAAAGCATTCTCAACCTCCCATGATACATCTAATAGCCCTCGAATATAGCAATACTCCTCAACTATGAATTCAGCTATGAATACCACACTTTACTATTTCAATCTTACAATTTCCCCACAAAATGTGTCACTACAAGAGCTTGATTCTAACTATACATTTCTTCCACATTAAAGCCTAATCCAACGTAAAAAGGTTCTATCTTAAGCTATGGGGACCCTATGATCTACATTCTTTTAAGAATACTACTCTGTCCTATCACTGTAGTCAAATAACATCATGTCTTATCAAGAGCACTACCCACATAACACAAGGGTTTGTGTATCTATCTATCACAATATTCAAGCCTATCTTTACTACACTCACCATACGGATCTCCCCAAACCTAGAAACCTCTATCTCCTTTACTAAGATTTTCACCATATATTCCCCTCCTAACCATTTCACATAACAAAAGTTTTATATCACTCTTCCCACTTTATCTATAACCTTAGTTCAAGTAGCCACACCAAAATTTTATAGTAATGATCTTCCACTCTCTTATCTAAAATATTATTATGCTTCCATGACCACTATCATCCTGACACAAAGAAAGTAAATAAGGGAATAGAGTACGAGCTTTGAAAATAGGAGTGACAGTATTCAATTATAATATATATTTGTTGCACTATTCAGGATAGGGTCTGTGACGTAAGATATGATCCAATAAGCACGAAAGGCTTCACATATCAAAATACTTAGATCATAGTTAGAGGGTCAAAGCATGGACATAGGTTGTATAAAGAACTAGAAACTTAGGAATTGACACCATTTGAATATGTAGGATGTTGGTAAAATATCCTCTTAAACTAAAATAGGAGGAATTGCTAGAGTAAGAATAGATTTATCATAACTCATCCCTGAAACTCACCACCATGAGAAAATTCAAGATTTACATCATCTCCCCCTTACCTTAAAGGTCACTATCCCTCTCTGGAAAATATATCTCCTCATTAAATCTATATGCACAACACTCTGCACAATGGGGGGAATATCACTATGCACAAGAAAACCAAAATCCACTCGACAACTTCAATATGAAGAAAATAAATTCTTTCTAGGACATCTTGATACAAGCATAAAGACCACAAAAGAGTACAAGGAATTATCAAATGTTCAAGCTTCAGAATTGAAAGGTGATTAAAGGTATTTTGGAGCATTTTAAAGCCTTGTTCAAGAGAAGAAAGAAGAAGGACTTATACACTCCATAGGCACCACAAGTGAAGGGCATTGAAGATATTTTTCACTCTAAAGCTACACTTAAGAGGCGCCTCTTTTGGGAGTTTCATTAAGGGCAATTAAGTCTTTTATTATGTAATAGTATAAATAGACAATTTTACTTCTCTTTTCATTATCTTTGATGAATATTGAAAGGATACTCTTTAGTTTGTAACTTAGTCTTCTAGTTGTAGCTTAGAAACCAAAATTACCTTGAATGCATTTGAAATTAGTTTTTCACTTGTGTTGGGTTATTTGGCAAGAAAGGTGTGCTTGAGGATGTGTGAGTCCTTGGGGTCACCTAAGAGAGTGGTTTGAGCTTATATTAGTGAGGTGTGATTGAAGATTTTATACATCTTCTTTTGTTAATCACATAGTGGAACTCTATCTATCTTTACATTTATGCAATCTTCTTCTTCATCTCCTTCTAGTGTGTTGATTTTCCCTTTGTTTGGTTGTTGATTTTTGTTATCTTTAGTACCAATTTCATGTTTAACATTCCTTTAGGCTATCAGTTGGTATCAAATACATGTATTAGAGTTGTTCCCACAACTCTAAGTCTTGGATCTAAGAAAATCTCAATAAAAAAAAGTGTAGAAAATCGAAAATCTCACAAAAAAAATTGTAAACCCATTTTGTGTTTTGGCAGATTTTTAAATCTTATATCTACATGTTTTTATGTTGTTTTGTTGGTTTAAAGTGCTAGATTCTTGTTCCCTAGCACCTAGGGAGTCTAGATCTACATTTGGAACAAGATTTGGTTATTTTTTTGCTAGATCCACCATTGTTGTGACTTGTTTGAAGCTTTTGGAGGTGAGATCCATTTTGGGTTTGTATTGGTGACGTGATTTGTGGCTGATTTTGTGTTTGTTGTGCTTGTATTGGCAAAAGGAACCTAGATCTAAAGGAAAAATTGAATTTGAGGTTCATTTGCCTAGTGGTCAAACCTTGGTCAACTCTTGAATATTCATATTGTTCTTCCTCAATCTTCATATCTTGTTGGAGAAGAATATTCAAAAGTTCTTGTTTGATCTTGAAAAGGGAGGAAAGAGAGTGTACTAGTTGTTTAAGGCAATTTCCAAGAAGCTTCCTTGTCTTGCCAAAAGAAGAAAACAACAAAGACAAAAGGAATCTTCAAGTACAATTACAAGTACAAGGGGGGGCCAATTAATTTCTAATCCATTTTGAAGCTTGAAAAGGCTTCAAACTTGAATATTTTTCCCTCCAAATGAATTCTCTTCCTTTCCTCGGTGTTGTTTGGCCGAGACAGGAATTTGAGAATTGAAAATTTTGAAAAAGTGACATCCAATCACAAGTTGCCACGTCATCACTATATAAACAACCAAATTGAGTTCCTAGTTAGATTTTCTAGTTTTTAATTTTTGATTCTAGTATTTTGTGTGTTAAAATCTATCACTAATTATCAAACTAGTAACTACCTACTAGGTTGATAATTAGTCTTGGGTCCGTTTGTTTCGTGTCTTCGATTTTTGTGTGCTTTTCTCGTTTTAAAGTCGTAGTGTTTTTGTTGGTTCAAGTTTGTATATCACTTTATTTGAGTCATTTCAAACAAAGATCGATTCCGGACCAAAGATTCTCACCACTCAAGTAACTTGCCAAGTATTACTAATTATTCAATACTTGTGAAGCCAAGTGTAAGGTAAGAAACGAGTGTGAGAGTGATGAGGCCTTTTTTGAACTAACTTATTTGTTCGTTTTGTAGGTTTTTGCCTTAGCTATTTTTTTTTACTCTTTCTAGGTATATTTGACCATGTAACCCAAGAGTTCTTCATCCCAACCTTTGGGAAATAATATTGTGAGGGCTTTGAATGCTCACTTTGATGCCTTAAGCTAAGAGTTGAAAGGTGAAATGAATGCTATAAGGAGAGACATAAAGGGTGATATGGATGCTATGAGGGGTGAAATGGTATCCTTGACGGGTTGTGTGATTAGAATGAAAGCGAGGGTTGATAGATTATATCCACCAAAGCCTCCACAAAATTCAAACCACCAAGTCCCAAGTCCATTTTACCAAGGACACCACACTCCATAAAATACCATGCCACAAATCCAAATATATTATCAATGTAATCCAATGCCTCCTCCCCAAGATCCACTAAACCAAAATCACCCCATACAACTAAGAAAAAAGATGGTGATAGAATCTGAGGGTGATGAGGTCGATTTTCAAGATAGAGAGAAACTTAGTGGTAGGATACAAGAAGAATATGAAGGAAAGAGGGCAAGAGAAAGGGAAACCGCGGGTAGTGAAGTAGGAAAGGGAAAGAAACATGTACTTATGGGTCTAGTCCATGAAGGACCCTCATTACTCACTAACCCAAATACTAGAATTTTACCTAGTATTTTCTCTTCTTATGTGCAGGTTCAAGGCCCTAGAAGTCCCAAGGAGGAGCCCAAGAACGTTCCATCCAAACCCTTGGCCAAAAGTCCCCATTTTGGGACAAGTGATGAAGAAGTGAGTCCAAAGGGAAAACTTGACCTATTAACTTGTAATGAGCGGAATGAAGGCTTCCCTAATGCTAAACAAGATGGAAAACACACTTCCTATGATCCATAAGGTGACATTTCTACACTCTACACTTCCTTGAACTTGAATTGTTGTGATGTGGCTAGTAGTGGCCAAATTGGTGTAGTTTCGGATTGGATTAGTGAAGAAGGGTATGAATTTACCTTTTGTGATACTCTTGGTGTTGATAGGTTGTATAAGTACCAAACTCTTGTTGTGAGTACGCGAGCACTTGTTGATCCTTTAGATAACATAATCAATTCTTTTCATAAGAATGATTTGTGTCCATATAGTGCTAGCACTTATAACTTGAATAAGGTTCCATTACCATGTGACAAGAGTATTCACACATTACATGACCCTCTTGTAGATGATATCACCTTGGGTGATGTCTTCACACTTGATTCCTTCCTATACTACCTCTTTGCCTATGATGAAAACCTTGTTAATTTTGAATTGGTATTATGTAGAGGTAGTAAGTTTGGTGGCTGATTTCCTTGCTTGAATAATGATTATTGTGAGTTTTGTAGCCTAGTGAAAGTAGTGGGTCACCTCGAATTAACCCCTTTTCTACTACTTTCTTTTGACCCCGGGGTACTTGTGAGGTTTTAGAAGTGTAGTTTTAGTTCATGCTCATTATCTTCTAATGTTGATACTATCCCCTTCTTTGGTATCCTCTATGACAAGTCTTTTATACCAAATATCATGGATGTGTGGGTGTATGTCAAGTGTGAACAACCAAGGATTGATGATATGAGTGTGGCACTAATGGTGATACCTTGTGAAGTGATCTCGGGTTTTCTTGTTATAGATGTGCATGTCACTCCCATTGTTAGGTCTCTTGATGTATATAATGAATCATGTGCTCCTAAGGATAGCTCAATACGTGATCATGGGGATAGTGTGATTGAGAAAGTGTGAGTTCTTTGGTCCACCTAAGGGGAAGGTTTGAGCTTCTATTAGTGAGGTGTGATTGATGGTTTGATACACCATCTTTTGTTAATCACTTGGTATGAGTAAATATTTTTCTACTATCTTTGGTGTGATTGATGGTTTGATACACCATCTTTTGTTAATCACTTGGTATGAGTAAAGATTTTTCTACTATCTTTACATTTTATGCATTCTTCTTCATCTCCCTTTCTTCTAGTTGTTGTTTTTTATTCCCTGTTTGTCCATTTTCAGTTTTATCCTTCCTTTAGGCTATCATTTGGTATCAAAGCCTATGGATAGCTCACTACTTGATCATGAAGATAGTGTGATTGAAAACTTTCAAGGTAGTGTAGATGCTTATAATGTAGGTCTTGTGATGAATATTATTCTTTGAATTTGTTTGATAAAGACCTTGATAGTAGTATGCTTCATAGTTATCATGTTCATAAAAATGTAGTGAGTGATAGGATATGTGTTGCTAAGGGAACATTCTTAAGCCGTAGATGTCTAATTTTGAATGCTTGCCTTCCCTTGAAAATAAGTGACATATATGTTGATTTCAGATTGTATCCTCCACTCATTGATGTTTGCTTAAAGTGTTCCCTTTGTGATGTTAGTGGTCGGATCTTCTTAATCCTCACAAAGGATGGTTGGTTGTATTATAAGAGTGTACCCCCTTGGCATGTTTACCTCACTTATGGTACTAATGATAACCCTCCTACCATAAGGATTGTGTGTTTGTTTCCCCCCCCCCCTCCTGGTTTCGCAAGGTGTGAATTTGAGGATAAATTTCTTTCAAGATGGAGAGGATGATACAAGCATAAAGAAAAAAAAAGAGTACAAGGCATTATCAAAGGTTCAAGCTTCGGAATTGAAAGATGATTAAAGGCCTTTTGGAGTATTTTGAAGCCTTGTTCAAGAGAAGAAAGGAGGAGGACTTATACATTTCATAGGCACCTCAAGTGAAGGGAATTGAAGACATTTTTCACTCTAAAGCTACACTCAAGAGGCGCCTCTTTTGGGAGTTTCATTAAGGGAAATTAAGCCTTTTATTAGGTAATAGTATAAATAGACAATTTTACTTCTCTTTTCATTAGCCTTGATGAATATTGAAAGGATACTCTTTAGTTTGTAACTTAGTCTTCTAGTTGTAGCTTAGAAATCAGAATTTGAACCTTGAATGCATTTGAAATTGGTTTTTCACTTGTGTTGGGTTATTTGGCAAGAAAGGTGTGCTTGAGGATGTGTAAGTCCTTTGGGTCACCTAAGAGAGTGGTTTGAGCTTCCATTAGTGAGGTGTGATTGATGATCTGATACATCTTCTTTTGTTAATCACATAGTGGAAGTAAGGGTCTCTCTATCTATCTTTACATTTATGCAATCTTCTTCATCATCTCCTTCTAGTGTGTTGATTTTCCCTTTGATTGGTTGCTGATTTTTGCTATCTTTAGTACCAATTTCGTGTTTAGCCTTCCTTTAGGCTATCACATCTCCTTTAGGAATACTAATCTTAACTTCCTCCAACCTCCAAAGTCATTGCCTTATAACTAACATCTTCATGGGAATAGACATCCATGCGTCTTAACACATAACACTCCATTTTCTACTCCTTAGAATACTAGCATTACATCTCTAATATCATAACCTCATAATTTAACAAAATTTTAAAACATACCAAGAGTTCACATAGTTTATATATTTCTCCCTCAATTAAACTCTACATAACATCATATAACAACTCCCTGGACTTCTCCATACCAGGAAATTTAAGAACATAAACTAGGTATACATGGCACTTATAAGTCAATATCGAGTACACTTTATTCTTATAACCTAAGGCTCTTATTTATTTAATGATTTAGCCACTATTTCTACTTCAACACTATACCTCAAGCATATATCAAAATTACACAATTCATCAACCCTCTCTTTCGCACATTATATCAAACCTACTAACACTCCCACAAATCTTGCATCACAATTCTCGAGCTAATATTGTTATCACCACAATCAACATCTAAAGTTCAAACTTAGTGTCTAACAAAAATCATGTACCATCAGTGAAGTATCCCAGAAAATATACTAGTCCATCAAATAGAAAAATCAACCTAAATTCCTTATTTAATTTAACTATGGCCCACAAGCACATTTTTTTCACAACGTTACTATTACACCTTAAAATTTACTATATATCTCCTCACCTACTAAATTAACTTACAACTACTAGATAAAAATCAAAGGACCCTTAGTGTATTAAAACCACCTGATAAGGATAGTCGATCTTAATATTATTACCTAATCCATTATGGTCTATGGAACATTAACCTCCTAACATTACATCCGCTTACCCATGCATACACCCCAACTATCTTTAAGGTTCTATAAACACCATAGAGTTGCCTTCTTCTAAGACCCCCCCAAGTGAACACTAAATTCATAAATCATTAGCCAACCAATCCTCCATTCGCAACCTATGATTTACTTAACTAATAGAATATCTAGTCTTCATGAGCTCTTTTTTTTTCAACTAAAGATGTAAATATTGTAACTAATCACTCTCTTTTACTGACTATTATAAGATCATATCAACCTCAACACTCACTTAAAGGTCATGTAAATACAACTACCCATTTTCACAGAAAAGTTACCCTCACTCCGATTTTTAAACATATGACTTTATATCACTAACCTCGGGATCACCACACTACCCATAGGTCATAACCCCCAATCTATACTACATCTATATAGAAATACTACTCTAATATTCAATTACATATCCTCTCCTTAAGCGAGACGTCTATAATAAAGTTCTTGAAAGGGACAAATTACATATCTTACCTCGGGCTGAAAAGCATGATTTATGTAGTTAGAGGTACACGCTTGAATCAATACACCTTGATGCACTAATGGACTCTTTTCAAGTTCTTACGCCATTTCATAACTTTTGATGACTCATTTGAAAAGTACCAAACTATTAGAAATAAAAAACTTCACTATTGTACCGCCTCAATAATGAGACATAGCCCACAAATTAGAGCAAGGAAGAAAATTGGATAACTTTCATATGGAAAACATAATCACAAGATATAGAGTATGAAGGAATGAGAAATATTTTGTAAATACCTCGTAGCCTCCTGATTATAAGTATGGTGCGTAACACACCCATAAGCAAGGGTCTACTAGACATAGTTTTGTAGACACCCAACGACCCTGAAACGTGCTCTGATACTAAGCTTGTTAAGACCTGAACTAGGGCCTGGCCGTGATGGGTATCTCAAGTCCAATAAGGACCAGAGACCACCCCCTTTTTTCCTAGTCAAAACAAACACAATATATGTATAGCAGTGGAATTCCAAATGTAAAACAAGATAGATATGTAAGACTCAAAAGAAGTCCAAGAATTCAACAACCAATCCCAAGTCCACAGTAATCCATAAAGACTCTATGAAACCAACATCAATATAGGTCGGGACATGCCCCCAATGATTGCCAAATGGTAGTCTATGACACAAAAAAACCTAACTTTAAAATGATAACCATTCCAAAGAATGGAAACTCTTCACTTCAAAGTTGACAGCTGATAACCTAGAACTCTATCACTGCGTGAAAAAAGTATAAGTGACTTCGAACCCTGCATCACGTTGGGATACATCATTCGATGATGGTTAGTGGGATGAGCACTAGCATGTAACTCAATAAATAGGGATAAAATAATCCCATGATCAAATCATTCTAAAATCATTCAAAACCAACACACATAATCATATACATATATATATTTATACACACACACATATATTATGGTGTGATATTAAACAAGGCTTAACATGAATGTTTAAAACCTTAGCTTGGACTATGTAACTTAACTGTCATCATAATAGTACATATGGGCTATATTGGCCCCAACTCTCACCTCCTGGTCGGGCCCCAGTGCGTGTAGCCGCATAAACTGGAGAATAATCATATATATATGCACGGGGGACTCGAACCTTCCAATTGTATACTAAGGTGACTTAAGCACCTGATCATGTAATGTAATATGGGGGACTCAAACCTCCCAATCATATAATAAGGTGGACTCGAGCCCCTCGGTCATAAGCAAGGGGACTCGAACCTCAAGCCATTTAGACCCCTGCACCGGCTAATTTGATTTCTAGTATTGGTCCCTCGGGATCACCGCTTTTTTTCCCAGCTACACAACCCTCTTTTAATCTCAATTAAAATATTTAGCACACGTTCCTATTAATTGAACTAATTCATTCATTAAGGCATCCTATTGGTTTGGTTATACAAACAACACTTGCAAGTACATTACCATGCCATAGCCATTAACCATCTCACGAGGAGAATTTATGGTCCCTTAGGTTCAATTATCTAGTCATACGAAGAAAATACAATTCCCAAAGTTCAATAAACCAATTCGTGGTTCACTAGCCTTTTATGACATACAATAGTATAAGTGAACAAGTCCAATCATGTGAAAAAACCATATTCAATATCAATTTCACCAATTTGGGGTTGAGGAAATACAATTTCCAAAGTCATGTTAAACCAAAATTATTAACTTGGTGAAAACCATGACCACTTAGTATATTTACCATACCCATTCACCCCACAAGCTCAAAACCAATAAAATAAAGCATGAACAATTATATGTAAGCCATGGGATGCATTATTCAAAAACAAACATTTAAAACCCTCAACCCATGTTCTGAAACCAACATCAAGACCACATGAATAACTATTTAAAACACATGCTTTTACAAAATAACAGTTGCGGAAGAGTAACATGCCTTTTGATGGAAGTAATTTGGTTAAAAACTTGAACCCATAACTTTGAAACTTGAACCCAAGCTTGGAATTGATATGAACACTTGAGTCTATTTCCCATACCTTTGATGATGAAATTAGGGAGAAAATATTATGAAGAAACTTGAATTTGTAGCCTTAGAATTTGAATTTTTAAACAAGAACTCTTATTTGGTGTTCTTAAGGATTTGGGAGAAGATGAATTATGTATTTGGTGTGTTTTGGGGTTATGTGATGATGAATTCATATTGTTATCAGTTATAGGATAGTTTAGGACATAAATGACCAGTTTACCCTCATAAAATTGAAGGAAACTAAGGGTTTTAGCTTTTGTGAAAATAGGTTCGTGCCACGATAAAATGGTCATTTATGAGGGTGGGGTGTTACCACAATTGTGGAATAGAATTTTTACACGTAGAATAACAATTCAAATTCTAGCCCAAAATTGTGGGTTGTTACCACAAGGTGATGATGCCTTACCATCTTTAATAATCAGACATGTTAAAGTCTCCAACCAGGAGATAAAGTTTATTTTGGAAAAGACTGTGAATGATAATAGGATGGATTAGGATAGAAAATTAGATGATGCATTATGGTCCTATCGAGCATCATTGAAAACCTCTATTGGTGAATCTCCATATCATCTCGTGTATGGCAAAGCATTCCATTTGCCTATCAAACTTAAGCATAAGGCATTCTGGGAATTGAAGAGGATGAATCTTGAATGGAGTGATACTCTATAGATGAGATTAGAATAGATTAATGAGGTGAATGAGTTTCATCTCTGCGCTTATGAGAGCTAAGTCTTATGGAAGCAAAAGATTAAGTTATATCATTACTGCAAGATAGAAAGAAGAGAATTTACTATACGTGATATGGTACTCTTATTTGACTCAAGGATGCATCTATTCCCTGGGAAGTTGAAATCAAAATAGAAAGGCCCATATAGAGTAGTTATAGTATTTCCCTATGGTGCAATCAAACTTACAAGCAAAGAGAGACTGAATTTCATGGTGAACAACCAAAGGGTGAAGCACAACTTGGGTAAAAATAAGGAATCAAGATTGGTTAGTACAGTAAATTTAAAAGAGGCTTGAGTAATCAAGCCAACCGAGTCATGATGTGAAATTAAATCATGAACTTCATAGGAGGCAACTCTTGGGTTAGTTGGAAAAGTCTGAGTAACCAACTTAGCCATGTCGTTCCGCAATGTTAAATCAAGAGCTTCTTGGGAGGAAACTAATGATTTGTACTTTATATTTTATAAGGTAAGTTTTGGTACTAGTGTAAGGATTATACAGGAGAGAAGAGATATTGAACTGGACTTTGGAATGAACCTACAATAGGATTGTATAACCATAGGATGACTCCACCATCAAAGGTTCAATATTCTGAGAAACATGGATAAAAGTCCTGAGGGTTACAAATATGGGAGTTATTCTACAATGGTTCATCACGATCATACCTAGTGTCATAACTGTGGTACCCAATGTCTGATCAAACTCCTGCAAGTCAAGAATTAGGGCATCAAGCCTACAAGTTTAAGGAATAATTGTGGTTCAATATCATGATCGTCCTTAAGATTTATAGGTTATCTGGTAAGTTTTCATAAACACCTATGGCAAGATAGGAATGCACAATCATGATTCATTAAATTGATCATGAAATTGAGTCATCTATTGGGTCTTTTAGTTAAATGATATATTAGGCTATTTGAGTGCTTACAACCACAGTCGAGGCCACCAGAGCTGAGGAGACTATTAAGGACCCACCTCCAACTCTACTTGATCAGAGTTTGATAGATGCCTAGAGTGCCACAGGTATGACCCTTACCGCAGTTATTCAATTTCAATAGTTTTATGAAATGGGGATAATTTATGATTTCAAAGTTGGGGTGGGTGTGTATCACAACCTAGTATTTTTATTGTTGTATATTTTTTCCCTCAGCTGTAGTATCATAGTTAGAATTGGTATGTTTAGGATTTTTTATTATTTTTATATTGTTTTGATGCTTTTTGTGTAACTTATAGTAAGCTAAGAAAACTTGTTGTAGTCATATTTAATACAACATGCGAACCTATTTGAATATTTTGAAAATGATACCCTTCCAAAACCTATTTTGTGACGTGTGTACATGTACTTTGCTACAACTAGTGTTAGGATCTAGATATGGCATTGGTATTATAAATAGCTTAACCTGGATGACCTTGCACGAATTGAGTCGGTAGTAACTTAGATGAAAGCCCTGAGCCATGAGTGAGTAAGGTTTCTACCTGGTCGGTGTTTGTGAGCGATTTAGAACTTTTTTGATTAGTCTCGCTAAAATCAAGGGATAGGAGGTTAATAAAGAATTATAGGTTGGGTTTGAAAAATTTCACAATAGCCTAAATTACCTACCTAATTATCATTTATCCCTTAAACCCAAACTATAAACCTTAATAGTCCTTTTCCTTGAAATATCTAATTCACCTTCCCATTTTTTATAATAAATACTCTTTGTCCCTAGTCCCTCCTTGGACATTATGTACCTCAACTTGGGGAATCACCTACATTGAGGGTGTTTAGTCTAGGGGTGCATAGAAAGTGGGTATGATAGATTAGTAGTAAAAAGAAAAAAGGAGTTGGGTGAGGTATGCGCAAGAGAATAAGAAAAATTTAAAGAAGAAAAAAGAGAAAAAAAGAGAAAAATAAAAATAAAATAGATGTAGTGAGTGTTATGAAAATAGAACCGCACCCGATGTCCAAAAACAAATACAAATGTGAAAAGGGGAGAATAATGCAATAAAGTAGGAAAATAGAGCCAAAATTAGTGTATTTCCAATGAGGATTAAGTTATTGTACCCATATGTCCCATACATATCCCCAAGCCTACATTACAAGCCTAGAAAAAACCTATAGTGATCCTAACTTGATTATCCAAAAGTTGAAGCATAGATAATAGAGAAAACCTATGGTATCTAACACATATTATACTTCTTTGTAAGAGTGAGTGATTCGATTAAGTTCTAGTTAATAAATTTATCGCACCTGCTTAGTGATTAGAGGACTTCTTTGATGTGAGGGTTTAGGAGTTGTAGTCTAGTGGTTTCTTGTTTAGGTAGTGTATTGGTCTACATGTTAGATTGTTTATTCACAATGTAATGCCATGTCCTGATCCCACTATGTTAGAGTACTTGGTTTGCTTACATAGTGCAGTGATTAATCTTTATGAAAGAGGAGGGTGTGGAAGTTATTTATGTGGGTTGCATGTGTGATAATTAGTTTTGTAAAAGTATCTGTCGTAGTGATCGTGATTTTTCTCTAGGACAAGTGCCGTAGCGAGTCTAATGTATTTCGTTTGTCTGAGGATATGCAAACGTTCTAGGTGATGTACCATGAATTTATGACACTTAAATGTTTAGAACTATGAATAATTACAAGTAAAAGGGTATTTTTTGTGGATATGATGGGTTTTCTAGTTTGCAGGATAAAAAGGCTCAAAGAAGGAATGTTGATTATTGGATAATAAAGGCATCAGATAATCAAAGACACGATTATAGGATATAACCATGACAGTACCAAAGCGGATGCAACATGATCCAGGGGATGAGTCTTAAGTGTTATTCAGATAAGAAGTTTCAATAATTATAATGAATACCTTGGCTTCTCACCCTTATAAAATTCTTAATTTTGAGCTCACTAAACATCATACAACTTGTGGGTATTTGTCGTATGATGTGTACGATTTAGGGTCCCTCTACTCATATAAAAATTAGTGTGATTTGGTTGCATTCTGTTAAATGTACGATTAGGCATCTTACTAGTCGTAGTCGTGTGTTAGGGTATAGTAGTATAGTACCTAACTGTATAATATCCTATGTCTATCCTAGAGAATTCTATCCAGGGTATGGGTTAGGGGGTACGAATCATATGAGTAGGTATGATTGGGTCAAGGAACTCGTATATTAGACAGTGTTGGAGTCTAGTTTTATGCCGGGGGAGAGGGGGGAGTCGTACCCTCCTATGTATATTGTACAACTTTTAAGCTGAGGACGTTTTAGACATTTACCACCCAAAACCCTTAAGTCCCCATTTCTGAAAACATATTATGGCCTCTCATAGCATACTTTGAAAGATCAAAACACATCAAAATGCTCTCTAAAATCTCTCAAAAAAATTGGGGCTAGGGTTCTTCAAAGGTGTTCATCTAAAGGCTCAAGAGTTAAGTTTCTTTCGTGAATCTTCATGAATAAGGCATCTGACTCCTCTCTCATTGTTAGTTCTCAAATATCACATGTTTTAAACATTGATTACGATTCATAAATAGTGGTTTTAAAAACCAATGTTGAGGGTTTTGATACATATTGTTGAGTATTGTTTACTCATGGTTTAAATTGTGTTTATACATATTTCTGGTAATGGTTTGCACATGTGGGTGCTAGGTAATTATGGTTTAATATATAGGTCATGGGTAACCCTACACATAATGGTTGTTACTTATGGTTTTGGTCTTGGTAATGGTTTGCCCTTAAAGTGTTTGTGAAAATACCTAAGAGAATAAACTAGGAACATGTTAATAGTATTTTGAACTAATGCATTAGCCTAATGAATATGTATGGTTGGTAAATAGTATTATAAAGGCCTTGTTGTCCATGTAATGATTTAAATGGTAACCTTGGTGGTTAAATTGGCTAAAAGGGTTTGAGTCCCTAAATATTAAATTGATTTATGTCCTTACTAGACAATGGGTTCGAGTCCCTAAACTTTGAATTAAACAAGTGTCTTTGTTAGACAATGGGTTTGAGTCCCAAAGTCAAATAAATGATTGGTTGATTGATAATGGTAATGACATGCGGTACGTTTGCAAGTGGTGTTGGTATGACGACACCAACGAAGTTCCTTTCGTAAGTAATTGGCTTAATGGTTGTGTATGTGAAATGATGGTTTAAATTGGGCTTTAAAAGTAGGATGTGTAGCCAAGCCATGAAAGTAGAGTCCAAAGGAATAATATTGCAAACCGTGCTAGTCGGTGCGGGTGTCTTTGTGATGGGGTGGTTTGAGTCCCCCGAATGAATATGTGAATGGGAGGTTTGAGTCCCCCATAATACAAGTATTGGTGCTTAAGTCACCTTGTTTATGCTGGGAGGTTTGAGTCTCCCATATAGGCATATACAATTTTGGATATTCTCTGGTTCGTGTGGCTACATGTATTGGGGCCCTTCCAGCTAAGGGAAATCTAGGGCCATATAGCCCATAAGTGCCTTATTTTATGATGGCTATGCTACATAGCCCAGGTTAATAATTTCAAAGTTCATGCTAATCTTTACCTCTATCCCAGAATGGTATATAATATATGTATATGTATATATTGCATTAGTTGATTGGATTTAAACTATTGGCATTATTTTATCTTTATTCATGAGTTACATGCTAGCTCTTCAACCGCTAACCATCTTCGATGTTGTATCCCCACGTGATGCAGGTGTTGGTCATATTCTTACACCTCCTACCCATTGATTGGACTCGAGAACAACTTGTGTTGTCTTAAAGTGGTGATCTTCCATACTTCGAAAGGCTCTATTTCCTGCTTTGAATTTTCTTATATCTTTATTGGTGTAGACTTGGACATTGGTTTTTGGCTATGGTCGGGCGCATGTCCTGACTGGATATTCTTGGATTTTTTTAGAGGCTTTGTATGGAAAACTTGTGGACAGGTACGTTATGGTATAGATATGGACTTGGTTATTATTTTTGTTTTGTTATGGTTGTTGGTTGGGCATTGGATGGTTAGACTTGTTTGGGTTGGTCATGGTTTTAGAACTATCCCAAAGTCTTTGTGTTGTTAATCACCTTATCTTATAATGTTCAAATTCATCTGACTCCAGGTGTATGTTGGTTGGTTGGATTTGGTAGCGAGGTGATCTACGGTCCTTGTTGGGATTAAGATTCCCATTACGATAATGCCCTAGGTCAGGTCGTGTCAAGTTGGTATCAGAGCCTAGGTTCATGGTCAGTTGGGTATCCACAAAGCTGTGTCAAGTAGAGTCTCTTTTATAGGTATGTAGCGTGCCATACTTATATGAGAGAGGTTATAAGACATTTAGAAATCTTTCACTTTCTTGTTGTCTTATTTTGAGTTATTGAGTCTAGGGTCTTGGATTCTTCTGATTTTTGTTTGCTTGTCTTTTCGATCATGCCTCCTAGAAGATATGATGTTCATGCAAACACCTCTATCCCAACTGGGGATAATGTTGATGGGATACGCTCTACCTCTAGAGTCCAGACCCGATCAAGGGTCGCTACATCTGACTGTCCTTGTGGGGTTCCACCTATCTCCACCGATCCTACTCTTGAGAGTGATACTTATACTCAGTCGCCTTAAGGAAAGGCCACTAATGATGAGTTTTGTCGCTTCATTAACTTGTTGACTCAGTTGGTAGCATCTAAGTCTAAACATGGTGTTCCTGTTACTTCATCTTCTAAGGCTATGAAGGTTGGACAATTTATGAGGTTGCATCCTCCTATATTTACTCGTACAAAGATTAAGGAGGATCCTCAAAGTTTTATTGATTAAATGGAGAAAATCTCCCAGATTATGCATGCTTCAGAGGTAGAAAGCGTTGAGTTGACGGCTACCAATTGCAAAAGTGGTGTATCAGTGGTACGAAGAGTGAGAACAATTGAGGGGCGAGGATATTGGTTCTTCCATGTGGGAGGACATCTCTAGTGCCTTTTTGGACCGCTTATTTCCTCGAGAGTTGAGGGAGGCAAAAATGGAAGAGTTTTTTAATTGAGGCAAGGTAGAATGTTTGTCAAGGAGTATGCCTTGAAATTTCATCAGCTGTGTTGGTATGCTCATGAGTTGGTCTCTAGCATGAGGGTTAGAATGCGTAAGTTTGCTTTGGGACTATCTCATGAGTTAATCCTTGAGAGTAAGGCTACTTGGTTGATCAAGGACATAGACATCTCAAGGTTGGTAGTTTATATGCAGTAAGTGGAGGATGAGAAAACTATGCTGGCAGAGTTTAGTGAGAAGAAAGGGAAGAAATTTAGGCCTTCTGAGCAGAGTGGTAGAGATGGTGGTAAGTGGCCAAAGAAAAAGTTGTGGAGTTCTGGTTCTTTCTCCATAGCTAGTGCTCCTTACCCAAAGTCGTTGGGTGATTGTCGATCTTAGCATGATGGTGGGTCTCGGGTACAGGGTGCTCAATCTCAGGCTAGTAAGACTCAGTCAGATCCATCCCACCCTCCTTTAAATTTTGTGAGCAGTCGTATCATGGGTTCTGTGAGGAAAGGAAGAATAAATGTTTTTATTGTGGTCAGATTGGTCACATGCAGTTTGACTGTCGTGTTAGAATGGATTTTGGGGCTAACAAAGTATCATTTGCCTCTTTACTGCCCCTACACCAAAGGGTCCTGCTTCTGCATCTATTTTTGCTTTTGGTTCCGACACTGGCCGAAATTAATTATATTCTCTTGCATATCGCCAAGATTCTGAGGTATCTCCCTATTTCATTACGGGTATGTTGAAACTTTTCTCCCATGATGTGTATTGTTTACTTGATCCAGGGTCCACTCTTTCTTATGTGATCCTATTTATTGCTGTGCATTTTGGCTTTGGTCCTGAGTTTATTTCTGATCCCTTTTCTGTATACACCTCTATTTGCGACTCTGTGATTGCTAAAAGAGCCTATAGGGGGTATGTGGTATCTGTTAGTGGTAGAGAAACTCTCATGGATTTGATAGAGTTAGATATGGTTGAATTTGATGTCATATTGGGGATGAATTGGTTGCATTCGTGTTATGCTTTCTTATATTATCGAACTCATAAAGTTATGTTTAAATTCCCTAATGAGCCAGTCATTGTATGGGAAGGGGGTTCTCTAGTGCCTACGATGAGGTTCATCTTATATCTTAAAGCCCAAAAGTTTATTTCCAAATGCTGTTTTTATCATTTCATCTGAGTTAAAGATTCTAACTCGAAAGATCCTTCTCTGGAATCCGTTCCTATGGTAAAATGAGTTTTCTGAGGTTTTTACTGATGATATTCCTGGTGTTCCTCCTGATAGAGAAATTGATTTTGGGATTGATCTTGATTCAGACACTCATCCTATCTCTATCCTTCCTATAGAATGGCTTTCGCTGAGTTGACGGAGCTTAATGAGCAATTGAAGGATTTCTTCGATCAAGGTTTCATCGATTGTAACACCCCGCATTTTGGGCTAGAACGAAAATCATCATTTCTATGCATAGATGATCCAAAAGCCTTAAATCCTATGAAAATTTGGCATGTTAATCAATTATGTAGTGTGGGAACCTATTTGAGAATGAATTGATATCATAGAGGTCCCTTAACTCAAGACTAGTTGAAAGCTTTCCTGTCGTTCAAGTTTTAGTGAGCGTCAAAACTTGGATCAACTTCAATCGACCATAACTCCTTGTATATGACTAACTGGGTGGCCTATTATATGTCAAATGAAAGTTCTTTGAGTCCTCTTTCCAACGCCACTGGTTTCACTTTAATCCGATATCGGGGTAGAAAGTTATGCTCATTTTACATCGAAGTATTTGTCTACCAAAACATGACAACTAGGCCGATGACTTATCAGCTGTGTGACGGCCCATCAGACCTGGTCGTTAGCCTAAGGCAATAAATGGTGAAAACCAGCCCAAAAGTGACGACCTGGTGAAGACTTTTCACTTGAGTGACGGCCCGTCAACCCTGGTCATCAACTGATGCAATTATGCGATTTTTTTTGGGTTCCTTAGAGGTATTTTGGTCTTTCCCTCACTCCAAAAACCTTTTACACGAATTAAATCACCCCTTAAGTGTTATTAATCAATCATTATCAGTTTTACAACATCAAAAACTTCCTCTTCACTCTCAAAATAAGATCAAATTAGGGTTTTCTCCAAGAACAAGAAATTCAAGAAAATCAAGCCTTAAGTTCAATATCTCCAAGAAGCAAATCAAGATCCGGGTTTCATCTATCAAGATCTAGGTTCCATCTTTCAGATCTTATAATTTAAGGCACGTGGGGTTTATCCTAAAAACTACATGGGCTTAAAACCATTAGAGCATGATTTTAAGATTTTTATGCATGAATTTCAAAGGGGTTTTGGAATCTATGTTCTAAATTAGGTACTCCGAATGTTTTAATGTTACTATTGTTTTGACCTTGTGTTCCTATCCGCTAAATTGATTTACATGTATACGTATATGTATGGGGATTGAGATTTAAGATTGTTTGAGAGCATAAATTATGAACTCCCTCTCTTGTATTAGATTAAAGCTTGTGGTTTTGTTGGAAAAGAGTTGAAATGCATGTTTTATGATTTGAAAGATGTTTGCTCAATGTCCTTGTACTTGAATATGATTTCGAATTGTTAAGAGGGTGTTTCTTCATATAACTATGTGATGTTAAAGAGAAAGAATTACATGAGATTGAAACTTTTAACATGACCACCTTTGTTTACCGAATCATTGATAAAGAGAATTACTTGTATGGTTTTACATGATTTTCTTGAAAGGATTGTTGATATGGTGGTCCTGAATTTTATGATTTGAAAACAGAGATATAAATTGCTATAAATGGCTCAGAGAATGTGACTTGTAAGTCAATGGTATGGCGATACCATATATGTGTATATGCCATGATAGAGTTAAAGATTTCAGAGTATGTTTTCGGAGCATGCATGTTTAAAGAATTAAAAATAGGCATAAAGAGGGTTAGGTAGTTACTCGAAGAAGGCATGAGTTCAAGTAACTCTTAGCCTGAAACTGTATTTGCAGATACGGATAGTTTATTATTGTACGCTGGCGATGACCATGTGGCGTAGTAGATTCAAAGACTCCGACCCTTGCGGCATACTTGGGTTGGGAGCTTGGCTGCCGAGTTAATGGCAAATCCCATATAGCCCATGGGATTACAGATTGTAGGGTACACCACCTAGCGCAGAAGTAAGACAAAAAATATCACAAATTTCAGATGTTTTCACAGAGTCTTTTAAAATACCCCTGTGATTTCTTACTATATGATACGTTTATGAACTCCTTTAAATTTCTCTCATATATGTTGAATATAAATGATTATTTTGTATTTGCTCTGCGTACCAGTACATCTGTATTGACCTTCCTCCCCTACCACTCAGGTTCTGAGGCTCAGTCTTGGGGTCCAGATAAGCAGTAGATAATTCAGACAACAGATTAGATTATGCAGTAGTAAGCCTTCTCTATTCCAGAAGGCCTGTCCTTTCAGATTATGTCATCTATTACAGTTTTGGTCTACTGGGGGCCTTGTCCTAGTTTTCAGATAGTTGCCAGATTTTCATGTAGTAGAGATTTCGCAGACTATTCCAGATGTTGTTTGGTTGATTTCGAATTTCCTTCCTTATTGTTAAACTTAATCTAGAGTATGACCATGTTTCCATATTAGATTAAAATTCTGCATTTTCTTTTATTATATGAATGTTGTGCATGACTACCAAATAGAGTAGGATATCCGGGACTTCATGGTTTAGGATATTCATCATGGACAGGCTAGTTCGGGTCATAACATCGATCCTAGTGTGTCTTATTGGGGTTCTCCTATTTTTTTCGTGCGTAAGAAGGATGGTTCCCTTTGGATGTGCATTAATTATTGTCATCTGAATAAGGTGACTATAAAAAATAAATATCCTCTTCCTAGAATTGATGACTTATTTGATCAACTTCAAGGTGCGAAGTGTTTCTCCAAGATTGATCTTAGGTCGAGTTATCATCTCGAGTTTGGGATTCTTAGACTTGCATCCTGGGTTGGAAAGGTTCTTGCATTGTCGATTCCAATCTATGTAGCCCATTCCAAAGTTGACCAGTTTGGGGTGTATTATTTTATTTTGACTAGTTCATCACCTAGTAGTGATTTTGATGTTGACATCACGAGGCCTTGGATTTATCTTTTAGGTTTGTTGGGTTCATCTACCGATGAAGGGTTTATTCTT
Source organism: Capsicum pubescens (assembly GCA_030864215.1). Taxonomy (NCBI): domain Eukaryota; kingdom Viridiplantae; phylum Streptophyta; class Magnoliopsida; order Solanales; family Solanaceae; genus Capsicum; species Capsicum pubescens. The sequence goes on from CM061548.1 coordinate 189,988,191, forward strand.
GGTATTGGTATGAAGTTTGATACTCTATTTTTGTTGTGATGTGGTTCTCGTTCTTGTGGAGTTAGAGAGTTGGAGGTAGGTGATCTTTCCTGTGACCATTTCCTAAGATGGTTAATTGGGTGTTCATTTCCTAAATAAAGTATTGAATTGGCCTATTTCTGGCTAAAGTTGCATTTCTTTGAGTGGTTAGAGTTTTGTAATTACTAGTGCGCTTTGCAGCCTTGGTGAGTTCTTGAGTATGTTTTGGTGGTTCATTCCCACCAGCTGATATGGAGTTGATTTTTTGTGTTTTCAGTTATTGATTTATCCTCTGTGATGATTTCATTCTTCATCTATATTTTGGTATTCAATTTCGAATTGATTTAGGAAGGATATATTAGATTTGAATATTAAGGTCAATTTGAGCATTTGGCCTTAGTTCAGGATTATTGGCTCAATTTCGGATTTGATGCCTTGGAATGTCGATTTGGAAGTTATAATAGATTTGGAGTATGAATGCTTACCTATCTTTAGGTTTGGTTAGAGTAGTTGAGATCAAGCGGTTCAACCTTGGTGTTGAGATTTCAGCTTAGAGTTGTAGAGCTTGGGTGAAACCTTCATTTTTTAAATTTGTATCAGTTAGGATTTCATCTATATGCTGGCTGATCCTAATGCATAGTTACTTCTTTGGTCTTTTTGAGTTTGGATGGATTATGGTTGATAGGTGTTCAGATAATAGTCCGTGGACACAGTATTGGTTCCTTCAACTTTGATTTTGAGTTTTTGGTTTTCGTTGAGATTTTTGGATGATATACTCAGCGGAGTAGTATTCTTGAGTTAGATTCAGCATGGCTTCATTCTATGTTGATGGGACATCTTGGAATGAATCATTCAGTGGTGAGTAGCTGTACTTCAGACTCTTGGATTTCAGTTTTCCTTGTCAATTGAACTAGTCATAGTATTGGCATAGATTGCAGACCTTGGTTATCTAATTAAATGTGCCCATGTGGCTCCTTATGAGTTTATTCTCATGCTTGCTTGTATGGATTTTTGATGGATCAGCTTTAGTTTTTTAAGTTAGTGTGATGAGATTGCGCGGATAAGACTTGGGTCACTTTCTGCTTGGTTTGGAGTGTTAGCAGGTTTAGAAAGGAAAAATAGGTTATATTTGGATTTGGATTTTGGTTGCATGACTCATGCCTTGGTTTTCCTTTGACTTGGATGAGTTTTCATTTGATTGTGATGGTATCAGCATGGTATCATTGTTTTATAGTTTAGATTTGTGTGCATCAACCTTCCTCAGATCAGTTGTAGGGCTATTTGGTGGTTAAGGTTGAGTTTTAGTTATTTGAGAGTGAAGTGCGAAAGTTGGTTGAAAAAGAGATACATGTGGCAAAATCCCTTGGATGTGTTATCTCTTCTTGGATGTTATTTGGGAAGTCATGCTCGGAGCATGCAGGACCGGTACCTCATCTTTTTGAGTTTTCATGATCTTTCTATCCATTGACTTTTTCGGATAAAATTCCTTTTAGTAGTGGATAGTAATGAACCTCCGGGGCATTTCCTCAATTTGCATGCATTTCCAGTATTTTGAGCCTTCCCACAACAGTTGCAGTTCATTTATGACTTGCCAAAACTTTCAGTTTGGTGATCGAATAGTTCATTTGGATTATAGGCTTATTTCCCCGTTGTAGTGTTTTTGGTATTTAGGATTTGATCTTGGAACAAAACTCCTTGTAGATGACCTCGGTGAAAATTCTGACAACACCATCAGCTTCGGAGCATTGATTTTAGGCTAGGGGGATCCTTTGTTCAAGTCTCGAGGCTTCCAGACTTGTTTTGGCTATTGAGCGAATTTTATGAAAAAAGGAACTATAGGTGTGGGCCTCATATTTATTCAAAATAATGTCAAATAAAAGTATCGATGATTCCATTGGATACGTAATGTGGTTTACAATCAAAGTTCACTATTAGATCATGTTCATAGGGTTTCAAATGAGTTCCGAGGATAAAAAATAAGTTTTTTACATTACTGGTGCTGGTATGTTCTTGAAAGCGAACTTTGACCATTCGACCTGGTCGTGTAAGCAACCAAAAGTTCACATAAGCTATATTTTTATCCCCTAATTAGGTTGCTTAAGCGATCAAAGTGTCTCTTAAGCGACCATCGCTGAGTATAAGACCCCATATTTGTATTTTTAACATTTTGGGAGCTCTGAAGCTCCAATTTTTATGCATTTTTCTCGTATAATATTTTTCTATCAATTTAAAACTCTATTGTTCCCATTTCCAAAGAACTTCTATTTTATTTTTCTTGATTTTCAACCAAGTTAAGAATCCACACCACATTTTTTCCATTTTTGGGGCTTGGGAGCTCGGATTTGTGCGATTTCAAAGGAGTTTTTGAGATTTCTTCCATGTGTAAGTTTTATAATCTTATAATTATCATTTTCCTTGATTTCATCTTCAAAACAACTTCAAATTCTTGATTTCAAAATGGGTTTGGGGGGGTTTCGCTGGTAAAGCTTTAAAATGATTTTCTTTGATTTGAACCTCATTTTAACTCATTTTTGCATGGATTTTCAGCTGCAGTCTCCTATAAGTATGGGGAACATATTTCAAAAATAAAATTTTGGTTTTACCCCTTTTATTTCCAAACCAATTTTTGAAGTCCATTTTTAGACTCACCTTTAATATAGCAATATGGGTCTTATTTTACTCCTAATGTCATGTAGATTACTATTTTGATAGCATGATGACAATTTGAGATCGTAGGGCGAATGCGGATGATTTGTGGATGATTTAAGAAATTTCAGTTCAGGATTGAGGTAGGCTTTTGTTTACTCTTCTTTATGAGATGGTTTGTTTTATATATCACATGTTAAATAGGAATGTTAAGATTTGATTGTGGGTAGAACATTGAGACTTAGCCTAGATTTTTGAGTTTGGGATTTATATGGGTGAATTGACCCTTAAGTAGAAACACTTATTATACTTCTATGATCCTACTTCCTTCATCATAAATAGATACGAGATTAGTAGTATGGCTATGGTGTTGTGATAGATATGGGATTCATAGTATGATTGGAGCATTGTGCTATATATGGGATTTATTTAGGTATAGGAAGCATGGATGATACGATTAGTCTTATTTGGGCTTTTCAAACTACCTTGATACCATAATTTAGGTGAGATTGTTACCTTGGGGTTAGTTATGACTTATGTAACCTCTAAAAGTGAATTTAGATACTTTAGCCTAGTTTGCGGTAGAAGCTTGCCTAAAGATGGATTTCATAAATTAGAAGTGGGTACCCTATGGCCCACCTTAGGCCTAGTCTTATGTTATCCTTAAAGGCGCATTTATGCATGATATGTCTTTATTATTGTTGGGTTTGGGCGCCAGGAGATTTGATATAGTTAATAAGTATGTTAGTGGGATATTGAAGGGTTATGTTGATTCCAAATATGTTTAATAGTATAGCTTATAGATGTAATTATTGGTATGTCGTATGGATATGGATAATTCTATGATATATGGTCGTGTTAGATATATACTATATAGGCTAAAGGCCACATTGATGTTATTGTTGGATTTCGGAAAATGCTTTATCCTTGTAAAGGATAAGGTCATAGTCTATAAACGTTTTGATGCTTATGATCGTATTGTTTGGATACTGGTGATGGAATGGATAGACTCAATACATTCATGATAACTAAAATTGTGAATGGTATGATTCCAACTAGAAATATGATTTTACTATTATTTTCCCAAAATGGAATTTAATCTCACTTTTCACTTTTAAAACGAATTTCATTATAATGGGAATCGTACCATCTTGATGAATGATTTGTGATCCTTTGAGACTAAAAATGATGTTTAAATGATTTGACTAAGATAGATTCTGGTCCACAGTTTTACTTCTATTATTTACCATGGTCGAGAGAGATTTCGACCCTTTCTGCACTTTTATTAATGATATGAGCACCAATTTAAGTCCGACAATTGATTATAATATTGATGATATAAGCATTTTTTCAAGTCCGGCAATTGATTATGATATTAATGAAAGACTGGTTCAAGTTCGACAATTAACTATGATGTGTTACATTATGATATTTGGATTGGTTATGGTATTGTGTATTCTGTTGCATTCATCCTTAATGCGCATTGCCTATCGTTAGTATGACCTATATCTATCAGCCTTATGAAGGTTTTCTTTGGTAAAGATATGAGTGTTTCTTGCAGCACTGACTGTTGTTGTTGATCCCTGATTGAACCTTTTAAGACTATTTTGATGGTGGTTTATGAAAGGCTCGATTAAGTATTGTTTGTCCGGATCGCATTGTTATTGTTATGATTCTTATCACTATTATGGATAGTCTGTCACAGATTGGTTAATTATGTGGTATTGAGATTTGAGGTATGTTTTGGATTACTTTATTTATGGTTTCTTTATTATGGATAATTATTTCATGATTAGTCGTATAGATTAGCGACGCTGATTATGGTAGTACTAGTTCTTACTATGATTATGATGCCTTAAAATGCTAGTCTGATGACTTAGGTTGTACCTTGAGTTGACCTTGTTTATATATATATGTGTGTGTGTGTGTATGTGTGTGTGTAGATATATGTAGCTATGGTATTACTGTATATCCCTTTCTTTCTTCATTTATTCAGATTGTATATTCATTCCTTGGCCTTATTTACTATTATATATCCTCCTTTCTACCTTTATTTTTATATTGGGCAGTGATATATGGTATAGTCTTAAGGTTCCTGAGTATGTCTAGAATAGAATAGTTCATCCTTAATACCTCCTTAGCCTTATTAGGTTAGTTTCTTGGATATGAATAAGGTAGTTTATCTATATTATCTCATTAGCTTTATTATGCGGGTGTTGAATATTTGGGTGTAGTTTACATTTTTGCTTACATGTATATTTGAATTATCTTTGGAGCTCAGTCGCCTGTTTCCTACTGAGTATCACATATTGGTACTCTTACTACACTTCTGCAGCCTACAGATCATAGTACGGGTTATCACCATTGTTGTGTGCGTCATCGTGGAGCAGCTATGGTTCGAAGACATAAGGTAAGCTCCTGGCATTCAGAGTAATACTTTCCTCCCTCTTATGTACTAGACTAATCTCTATGTTGTATTCAAAGATAGTTGTATCTGTATATTCATTTAGTACTTCATTTTGTATCTTTGTTAACAGTAGAAGCTCTTGTAATGATTCCACCAGGTTTTGGGATACAAGGGCTAAATATTCATGTAGACGGGGTAAGGCTAAATACAAGGGCTCATGCATGCACAATATCTAAACTGAATGATCATGAAAATGTTGCACTAGAACACATACATGAATGCACAGACCATAATCACAATCATGACAACTCTAAATACTGAAACTCGGATACCACTTTACTGTAGACTGAACTCACTACTGACACTGAGATACTGAATCACTGACTCATCTGATATTGATAACTGAGGATCTGGATGCACTTACATCAAGGACTGAATTCTGAGCTTATTGATTTTGACTAACAGGATTAGAGATCAACCCCTCTAACGGATGATTTCAGAAACTATTATCAACGATAAAAAATATGAATATATCTGAATCTGACAACAAGGATACTCAATAGAATCTGAGACTGTGAATCAAGCCTGTCTGGCGGCATATCTATGAATATGATATCAAATAACTATATATGAGACCAAGCCTATCTGACGGGATGGTCCATGAATCAATGGAACTATCTAAGTTCCTCACAAAGATAGATGACTGTATCTAACAGTCCTAATTTCTGAAGTTTGATACTGAAACTAAAACTGTGACTGAAACTGTGGGAAATAGTTGCTTAACCGACATGCCCCGACCTACCACAGGTGGGGTCCAACCTGTAACCCCAGTTGGAAGGGTGTCAATACCGTGCCACGGGTAAAGATGTCTCTCTGGTCAATCCTCTCTGATGGATGACCCTTACCAAGAAATCGACCTAAGGCAATATAATAGTCAAATACTCTCTCTCTGGAGGTGACAGCCTTTTCCTGACTGTGACTCCTGTATCCTGCGTTGGCTATGAGTTCTGGAGGTCAGGTATTGCTACTAACGACTCCGACCTCTCTCTCTCTGATGGGAGGAGTCTCCATCCCTTTCCTAGATCGGTGCTAGTTTCTACTCCCAACTGAAAGACTCTGACTGAATTCTTAACTGAACACAACTGAACTGAATCTGATACTGATTATGTTTATCAAAAGATCTGACTGAGCTAAGCTGAGATCACTTGGTTCTATAGCTGATAGAATGCTATTAGATCACGGTATCTGACTGACGATACAGATCTTGAATAGATTATTCAGTAACTTCCAAGATTAGAATTGAACACTTGTATACTATTAGATCTGAGCTGATTACAGGACTGAGGCTAGATCACTAGCGATACGGAGAATACAAAGATAACTGAAATTACTGAGCTTTCTTAAGTTCTGCAATTATCTGAGGATACAGAGTTCTATAGTTCACTGAGTTCTGAGAATCATGGCTCGACTGGAATTATCGTGAAACTGACACGGGCTCTAGACAGAAGCTAAGTTGTCGGGTATAAATACCCCTAGGACTCGATAACATAAAATAAAGCATAATTATTCCTCCATCATCACAACCATTCACTCATCATCATCATCACAATCATTCATTCATCATCACAGTCATTCATTCATTATCATTATCATTAAACCATCTCTTCAAGTATTTAGGAAACATAACATACATTCATCCTCATAATCATTAAGACATCTCTTCACACATTTAGGAATCACAAACATTTATTCATCGTCACAATAATTAAGGGGTCACTTTGAGCATTTAGGAATCATCAACTTATACTAGCATAGGGGCAATATGCTACTAGATTATACTTCCTTCAACAAGGTCTTACCTTAAGTACTTCACACCTAAATCAGTCTTGACATGTATTTGAACATCACATGATTTGGGGAAAACTTCATACTATCATGTCTCAACTTACTTGCTAACCACTTGGCATGTATTTAAAGCTTAGCATATATCAAAGAGCACATAATTGGGGAATGTACTATTACCACATCTCCACTTGTTCACTAAAGTCCTTCAACAAACACTAGACATGCACGGGTTCACACTTATTTAAGGATTTCCTACCATCATGGAATAATTCATTCACTAAGGCATTTTATCAAACACAAGGCATGCACGGACTAGCTCCCAATTTGGGAGTTTCCTGTTCAAGATACTATAATGGCCCTTATGCTTCACCTAAGCTCTTTATCAAACTTATGGGGGACATGCTTTACTTATTCCATCATTTCTACACCAAAATGACATGAACACATCACGTAGAAAACAACTTCAAGAGGGTTTATCACAAACATCACATGAATTCCACATACTAGGGTCGAAGCTCATAAATCTTATAAACAAACATGAATCAAAACTCAACATTAGCTGGAACATTAATTTCAACTCACATGAATTATTAACAACTCATAAACATAAAATCATTGAGTTTTAAAAAAAGGTACTTGAGCTTCTTGGATGAAAGGGACCCAAGAATCAACATCTACATACCTGGGGAAACTCTTTTATTGAAGGTTCTTGGAAGGATTTCTTGGTTTCTCTTGATTCTCTCTTGATTTTTCTTGAAGAAGGAGAGGATTTGATTTTGGAAACCCTAGTTTTTGGGTGAAAGAAGAGAGAAAATGAGGCCAAATCCCGTGTAAAGGGGGTATATATAGGGGTTGGGAAAAAACCCTTTTCATCCTTGGAATTAAACTAAAAAATCCCGATTTTTCATGTTGGCGCGACGCGCCATAATCGCGCCAGTTCACTGGAAAATGGACAATTGGGAAACTGCACGACGACGCGACGCGGTGGAAATTGCATTGCCATCTTGGTTGGGAACTGGAACTATACCGCGACGCGGTGGAATCGCGGAGTTTCACTGGATTTTGACAATTGCCATTTTGGCTGGCTCCGCAATGCGCTAAGGTGCCGGTGGCATACTGTCTCACTTAAATGTCTCTAACTCTTCACCCGAGTGTCCGATTTGGGCGAATTTGGTATCAATGGAAAGCTTAGGGAAATTCACGATTTAAAGTATTTCATACTTGGGAAGACACTTTTCAACTTTTAGACTCGGATTTCCGCTTTACTGAATACGCTCTAAGGCTCATACTGGAAGAGGACTTTGCGGGGTATACAAAGACTATGACGGTTTGAGAAAATATCACGAGGCACTTCATATAAGAAATAATACCACAAATTCAACACAAATATTAAGGTAGCCAACTCCAAATCATAGGTAGGGTAATTTCTCTCATGAGGCATCAACTGATGAGAGGCATAAGTAATCACTTTCCCCATATGCATCAAGACCATACCCAAACCAACACCTAAAGCATCACAAAATATGGTAAAACCCACACCTTCATTGAGAAATGTTAAGATAGAATTCAAAGTCAACAAATTCTTGAGCTTTTGAAAGTTCCTCTCAGATGCCATGAAATATTATTGGCATTTTGTAGAGTGTTTCTCCTCTACAAAATGCCAATAATAACCCGCCAAACCAATGAAACTCTAATGCTCGATAGGAGAAGTAGGTCTAGCCCAATCAAAAATCATCGCTATCTTGGGTCAGTCATAATACCATCATTAGTCACTACATACTCCAAGAAAGTGATAGAATCCAACCAAAACTTACACTTAGAAAACATAGCATACAATTTCTCATCACGTAACCTCTGAGGTACAATCCTCAAATGCTTTACATGGTCAGCCACACTTTTGGAAAAAACTAAGATGACATCCATAAATAGAATTACAAAAGAGTCGATATACTGTCGAAATACCCAATTCATCAACACCCTAAGCACTGAAGGGGAATTGTTCAACCTAATTGATATGACCAAGAATTCATAATAATTGTATTGAGTTTGAAAAGTGTTCTTCAGAACATCCGAAGCTTTAATGTTCAATTAATGGTACCCAAAATCAAATCAATCTTGGAAAATGACGAAGCACCCTAATGTTGATCAAATTGATCATCAATGCAAGGAAGGGGATAGTTGTTCTTAATTGTCACTATGTTTAATTGCCTATAATCAAAATATATATGCATAGAACCATCCTTCTTCTTCACATACAAGATAGGCGCACCATAAGAAGATAAACTATGTATAATAAACCCCTTACTCAACAAAGCTTTCAACTGCTTCTTCAACTCAATCAGGGCCAACCTATAGGGACGAATAGAAGCGAGCTTGGTGCCCAGCTCCACATCAATAGCAAAATTGATATTAAGGACCAGAGGCATACAAGGTAAATACATAAGAAACACATCCAAAAACTCATAAACAACTCAAATAAAATCCATAGGACATGGTTAATTAACACTAGAATCGCTAATATGAGCTAAATAAGACAAACACTATCTCCTTCATACGACGAGCACATAAAAAAGATATAACACCCTTCGAACCCAAATTAAGCATACCTTTCTAGGATAACCTCAGCACATTCGGTGAAGCTAAGGTCACGATCTTGGCATAATAGTCAAAATAACATAATAAGGAGTTAACCAATCCATATCCAAGATAACATCAAAATCAATCATATCTAAGACAATCAAGCCTATCCAAGCCTCACGGGTAGCAAAAGTAACTACACAAAATTGGTACACATGATCTACCATTAAAGAATCTCATACAAGGGTAGAAACATGAAGAGACATAACAAGAGGCTGACATCCAACATCAAAATCAGATGCAATATTTTTAGACACATAGAAGAAAGCCAACCTAGAGTCAAATAAAATAAAAACCGATCTAAAGAAAATCGGAATAATACCTGTGATAATAGTATCAGAGGCCTCTACCTTGGGCCTATCCGGAATAAACCGCTCCTGGGCTGAGTAACTCCCCGACCACCAACATGAGCACCTCTACCTCTACCTCAAGCACTTCTAGCTGCACCATACCATTGTGTGAACCACCTCTCACTATCATTTTAGAAATAGGTCTAAAATACGCCAATAATAATCCTTGGTCATATGGACAAAGTCACCACATAAAAAACACCATCTACGACCTGACTTAATATGAGGTGGTGTAGCTAAACTAGAACGACCACCCTAACTAGATGCCTAACTACCCAAAGTCACTGAATCTAAAGACCTACCACCTAATCCCTGCAAAGAAGCCTAAACTGGCCTACCATGATAATCATGAGAACCTCTGTCAAAAAAGTATCTACTTTGAAAGACATGTCCACTAAACTCACCATGACGATGCACCTTCTTAGTGCTTCCCTAAGTAGGCTTTATAATTGACTCGATCATCTTGTCATACTCAATAATACTCTGTAAAAATCCCTTGAGACTACTATCTGAGCTTTAGGCAACTGATAAGTACAATCCAATCCCTTCATAAGCTTTTGAATCTGCTCAGTCTCAATGGAGATGCTAGCAGCACAATACCTAGATAAAGTGTGAAAACTAGCCTAATACTCAGCAATAGTCATGGATCCCTACTCCAAGTGATCAAATTCATTATGAATGTAGTCCCTCAAACTAAATGGAACAAACCTCTCCAAGAATGTCTTAGAAAATTGAGTCCTAGTCATAGCAGGTGAAGCCGAAGGTCCACAACTCCCATACGACCTCCACCGGTCCTTAGCCACATATAAGAAACTCCATAAGACTCAAGGGATCCAAAATTATGTAACTTCTCTTAACAATCAACCAAAAATTCATACGAATCCTCGCCAATATCACTGTTTAATTTGGGCGAACCCAAGCGAATACCTCACAAACCTTTTCTAATCATCAGAAAACAACATTGTACCTGAAGCAACTGAAAGAATAGTAAGTTTAACAGGATGAGAATCCACACATAGGGGTAACATAGATGAAAGTTGTACCCCTAAACTAGGAATATTATGATTAGATACTTGCATAAAAGTTGGGACACTACTCTAAGTCTAGAGAATATCATAAGCAGATGTTGCAATATCATAAGCAAACACTAGCACTAATGGCGGTACCATACTGGGAACCGGAGAAACACCAAGAGCACTCAAGGGAGCATCATCTAGATGAGTCAATACCCGAATTAATAGAGACTCAAGAACAAGGGTAGCAATTGAACCTTGTGGGAGCTGAGCTAGTCCCGCATCTTCTGCATGCTCAATCTTAGGCTCAGGGGAGGTCCCCTTAATAGTGCCTCTAACAGGGGAAGCTCATTATTCCCACCCTCTACCTCTGGGACATCCACAATACTTACCATTCCTTGTAGTCAGGGATCTATCTTTAGGTGCTAGCTCAGTATCCCTAATCTCTCGAGATCTAGTCCTTACCATTTGCATAAAAAAAAGTAGAACAAAAAAAGTAGAACGCAACATAGAACATAAGGTATGAATAACCCATATGATAAGTAATCAAAATATAGATTTTCCTAAAGACACCAAATAGCCTCTAAAAGATAGATGTGGATGTCTATGTATCGATTTTCAAGACACTACTATTCATTTTGTTCTTAAACTTATGAGACCAGTGCACCTGGCTACTCTAACACTAATTTGTCATGACCTAAAATAGGTCATGATGGTACTTATCACGACCAAGCCTTGACAGTTAAGTCAACCACTCAAACTAATATGGGAATACACAAATACAGTAATAACAACCCAGGTGAGACTTTAAGAATGAAGGCAAGCCAAATATAAAATATAATCACAAATAGAACATGAAAGAAATTCATACAATCTAGTCCCAAAATCTGGTGTCAGTGCATAAGAGTATCTTATATAAAGTCAAAACAAAAAATATAATGGCTTTCTTTAAAATAAGAAAAAAGATAACTCATAGATAGAAAAGGCCTTAAGTCGACTCTAATAGGCCTAGAGTGGTAGTAACTCAAAATGTCACCAACTCCACCGCATAAATCATAATCCTTGAATCATACTCGTGCTAGGATCGACACAAAAAAGGCACAGTAGGGTGAGTACATTCCACTTGTACTCAGTAGGTGTCATAGGAAGATTAAACATAACAGAAAATAAGATAGGTAAATATATACATTGAGCAAGTCACCTACAAGCAAAAAAGTCCCAAACTGTAGCTCATATAGTCTCAACTAAATATTTATATATATATTTATACAAGTATATAGAAAAAGCAACAACAAATATATAAAGAAGAAGCCCACAAAAATCAAACACAAGTCAAGAAAACTAAGGAAAATAGTCAAAAGGTGAATATAAATGCAATTCAATGTAGTGTAGATGGGATAAATGATGAAAGTCATCACATGACTTTTGTGTACACCAACCCAGCTCACAGGTAACGCTTAGGACCCATGGATTTTTTCCAACCAATATACTCAATCTCAAACTCAACTCTCTTCTCCAACTCATGTTCACAATGAGGTTTTTCATAAAAGGTGTTTCATTTTCTTTTAAAAATAGTATTTCCTAGTGATACTGATATCACATAAATGTATATGTATGGAATAAGAGTGTAATGCTCATAATTAACTCAATTGATGATATCTAATACATCCAACATGGAATATATATAGAAATGAGCCCAAAAATTGACTCAATATGTTCATAATTCATGATTATTAACTCTAATTAAGCACCATAAGAATAAATATGTATGTAAGTCATCACTATTATCATATTATCCCTTAACTCGGGTATTTTACCAAGATAAAAGAAATAAATACTCAAATATGACCTAAATTAACAAAATAAGCCCTTCCCCCTTCCCACACAGGCATTATATCTAGAATAAAGGTATTTAGATGCAAAAATAAGGCCAATGATGTCAAATAAAGTTCACACATGGGATATACGCAATATCAAATATCACAAATCAACTATAACAAAATATAAGATCCATACTAGCTCACAACAATAAAACTAATCTAAAAAATTGAGCATTTATACTGTTTAGTGAACAGTACCTCACGAACGTGGTCAATCCTTCACACTGAATAGGACACTAAATTGGCCTACATATTTGCGGCCAAGGCTTTGTATTTGGGAAGTCTGATGAATCAAGCCTACTCATTTGCGACAACCTTATACAATTCTCAATGAAGGACTCTATTGCCCTTTGCAATTGCACTAATGGGTGATTTTCTTTTCTATGTTTGTGGTCAGGGGCCCACATTCGTGAAGAAGGATCAATGCACCATATATCAATTGTGCACCAACTCATTTTGCATGATTTAGAATATTCTAAATGGACCCTCGAGATTCGTCAAGGTCTCAACAAAAGTAAACCATTATGCCACTAGGATAATTTTGACTTTTTGAACTCAATGGCGATGTCGAATTTTGGAAAAAGGTTATTTATTAATAATTTAATCCCTGATACTTTATTTCACTATGTTTTAAATAAAGGGCCAAAATGAAATGTAAAAGTCTCAAAACATAATCAACCCCGCTACTAACCTAAATTCAACATTGTCGATCTACTGGCATTATCGATTTTGCCATTCAACACTCAGAATAATAAATGATGATCAAAGTCAAATATATGGATTCTCAAGTCTCTAAAAATCACAAACTCGCACAACTCATTCCCAAACCTCAAAATCGACTGGCAATAACTGCAAGGAAAGAAAAATGGTAAAAACACAGAAATAAAAAATTCAAAAATTCAGGTCATTATAGTTATGGGGAAATATTTAATTAAACTGTGATTTTCACCACTATGGTGACATTGACCAACTTTTAACCGCCGCTATATGCTAATGCTAACATATTTGAGGCTTTTAACTAGAAATAATTGTAAAGTCTTAAGCAACTTTTATCATTTTTGATTGATTTCTAGTTGATAATTTAAGAAAGTCAAGATGCAAGAAAACAAAAGACAATAAGAGCAAAAGAGGTGAATTTAGAACAAGTGGCCATGAAAGTGTAGTTGACGACTTCTCTGAAAAGTCATCAAATTTATGATAAGTTATTAGAGTCATCATCAGCTGTTGACACTGTGAGAAAGTTGGAGCAGAAGTGTGATGGCATCCCCTGATAAGCCGTCAGGTGTCTAATAAGCCATCAAGAATGTCGTCACTCAGAAGCAAAAGATTTTCTAAGGACATGTCCTGATAAGCTATCAGATCCTAATAAATCGTCAGGCATGTCATCACTCTGAAGCAGAAGGCAAAAATTTGAATCATGTCTGACGACATGGTCTGATAAGCTATCAGATCTCTGATAAGCCATCAAACATGTCGTCAACTAAGGAGAAAAATCTGAATTTTTAATTTCAAATTTTTCTTAAGTTACGAATATAAATAACAGTTTTTAGGGTTTCATTGAAGGGCTTAACATCTTAAACTTAGTCCAAAGACTATTTTACTTCTCTTTGGTCTCTAAACTTGGATTTCAATTTTCAATTCTTTGATTTAGTTGTGGGATATTCTTCTTAAATTTGGGAAGAGAATCCATTTCTGACTATATCTTTTGTAAGTTTAATCACTTTGAATTATGAATTCAGTTATTATTAATGCTTTCTCGTTCATGTGGAACTAAAACCCACAACTAGGATTGTGGGATCTATGATTACTCTTGTATTGTCTTAATAGTTGGTTAGGGTTCGAGTGATTGTGGGAATATCTTGATAATTCTTTTGTATTAATTATTTTTTTTTGGTTGCAAACAATAGATCTCACCTTATGTTGACTTGCTCGAACTGAGAAATAAACTAAAGGTAGTGAATTATCAATAAGGATTTGGGAAGGTTAAGTTCCCATCTAATGCTTAATACTGTAACAAGATTAATCCACTCGAAAAAAAATCAGTGTGAATAGAAGGTTCCTAAGTTCGAGAGAATTAGGGAACTCAATATCTAGGTAGGTTGAGAAACACTTAGATGAACCCTCAATACTGATAATTTGGTGTTTCTCATAAGTCACGAGAATCTAATACTACAACTATTATTCAATAGAGGATTACTAATCACAGTGATCACAAATCTAGTTTCTCTATATCATTAATTTGAAATATTGCAGTTTAAGCTTTGAGTTCTAAGGTGAATTAAAGTGTTAATAACTTTTGTTCAATCATTAAAAAACCTCCATTTTATCTTTTTGTAACATTTGTTTGAATTTAACATGTAGCTATAGTCTCAAATTAGTTTAATCGCCACTCACATTGTTCCTCGTGGATTCGATCCCGACTCCAAAGTTGGGTAAATATATTGACGGCGACCACCTTGCACTAAATTGATGTGTAAGTTGAGCGTTATCAAAAATGGCACTGTTGTCGAGGAACAATTTGGCGTATTGAGTTGGTTTGAAATTTTAGCCTACTTGCTTGAATTCAAACTTGTAGATATTTGTTTTTAGTTTTCTTTTATTTTTTGTGTTAGGTAGATTTTTATTTTAGTTTACTTATTACTATGGCATCGTGGAATAAACATGATCTTGGTGGTTGGAAATCTTATCTTGATGACCCATGTCCATATTGTGATGGACCTCACTTTTGGCAAGATTGTAGCTATGCTCCTCGGAGAGAGATGTGTGCACCATATCCATCCTACCGAGAGTATGATTGTTCTTTATGTGGTGGTCAAGATGGACATTGGAGTGATTTCCTAAATTCCCCCTCCCCCTATTACGTTAACCAAAATTCTAGTTCTTCTTATGAATTTGATAGGTCTTATGGTCATGAACAGGAAGAACAAAGCACCGGAACGAGTCGCATTGAAGCTATGTTTCAATAATTTTAGATAGCCAGGAAGAAATACTTTAAGACATGAGGGAATGGAAAGAGGAAAGAGGAAAGAGGAAAGAAAAAGGATATAGGAGATGGATATAGAGGTCAATCATTCAAAGAGCTTTTCAACATTATATTTAGATAATATCTTATCTATGGAATCATTCAAAATAATGGAAGAGTGTGAAGAGGAGGGGCAAGAATCCTATATTGATGTTGATCTTGATCATGAGCAACCCTCGGTGATTTCCCAACCAACCGAACCAACCATGAGAGATGATGTCAAGATTGAGGAAATAGTGCTAGAGGCAAAAGAAGAAACCAAGCAAATCTCTTATAAAGACTCTAGCCCAATTTGGGGTGAAGAGGTCGAGAAGGATGTAACTCTGAATTTAGGGAGAAGACCTCACTCAAATCACTTTTCAACATTATTCTTGGTGGATATGATGAAAGTCGAATCACCCAAGCAAATGATGAATTTTGGAAATGAGGAGAAAATTCCTACATTTTGGAGTTTGTCTTTCCGAAAGGGTATAATACAACCCCAATCTTGAAGGCTAAGAAGCTTAAAGATCGATGTCTATTTAGTGGCTTTTAAGATCCTCACCGTTTCCAAATGATCCCACACAAAAGTTCGATGCAAAATTGGGCAAGCGGTTCAAGTCTTCGAAGTGGCGTGATAGAACTTTACTTATTATGCTGTCACATTTGCCCAACGCACCTAAAAGATGTAAAGATCAAAAGATGGGTCGACGATTCAAATTGTCTAAGTGGAGGAATAAAGGATGAAGCACTTTCAAGGTATCTTGATGAATTCTGAGTAGTCAAGCTAACCTAGTCGTGCCGCGATATTAAATCAGGCATTGCTTGGGAGGTAACCCAAGGCATTTTGTTGTTTGTATTCGTATTATGTGATTGTCATCAGATCTTGGCACCCATGGTGCCACATGTATGTTTCTAACTCTCTTGTTTTGGTTTGACACATTGGGGACATTGCATGATTTTAAGTTAAGGGTGGGGCTACTTATGGGTGTTGATGTCCTCCTTGGGTTTTTGTTGTCGTGCCTCTTTTCTCCAGAGTCTTTTTCCTAGTAGAGCCGGCATGTTTAGGTGTATTGTATTTGTTTTGTGATGTGTTGTGGTTAACTGGGGGAAATAAGTATCTAGGACAGTTGAAATATTTTAGTTGATTTTTCTTGGAATGATAAATACCTCTCCAATTGTCTATCTGGTAACTGTGTGATGTGCATCTATATGTTACTACTGTGAATATTTTTATGGAATTAGTACTAAGGACATGATAATCTCTGATAATAATTGCATGAACTTAATGGGTAGTAGCTTGTGATGTATCTTTGTGCCATGTGTGTGTGAGATACTATCTAGTTCCCATTGTGTGTTAAATCTAGAACTTGCCCGGTTGGTCTTGCCTTAGTTGTAGGATAGCGGTTAGGAAAGGATCATAGACCGTTGTTGATATTAGTCCACTTTTAGCCCAAATGACCTTCCATGGATGAATAATATCCCTTGATCCTGATTTTGAGCCTTAATGCCTATTCATTTTATTATACCTATCACCTTCCCATTTGCATCACAATGAACCTATTTTGGCCCTGGTCCTCCTTGGACATTGTGCACTTTGACTTAGTCAAATAGCCTAAG
The DNA here is from genome assembly GCA_030864215.1 of Capsicum pubescens. Lineage (NCBI taxonomy): Eukaryota > Viridiplantae > Streptophyta > Magnoliopsida > Solanales > Solanaceae > Capsicum > Capsicum pubescens. The sequence continues at coordinate 190,005,608 of CM061548.1, forward strand.
TTGAGAGTGGCTACCATAGGGGTGCATGATGTAAAATGAGTATAAAGAAAGGTAGAATAAAATAAAAAAATAAAAAACTGGGTGTGGTGGAAAAAGAATAAGAAAAGAAAAGTTGTGAAAAAAAAAAAGATTGTCAAAAAGACCACACCCATCCAGAGTATGTGTGATTAACAAAGGAGAGAATTAGGTAAATTTAAATAAGTGAGACCCCAAAAGTTAGTGTAGTGCCAAGGAGTCTTAGTTACCTTAAATATCATCGAGTCTCATACCGACCCTTAGCCTACGTTACAAGCCGAAGAAAAAGACCTATAGTGATTCTAGCTTACCTGTATGAAAACCTTGGTAATGAAAATAAGGGCAAGCTTATGGTATTTGGCAAACATTGACTAGAACTTCTTTTTAAGACTGAGTGTCTATTGATTGTCCCCACAATTACATATGTTATTTCTTATATGAGTAAGGAGGGACTTCTTTGTTGTAAGGGCACACTGGTTATGTTTCTAGTTGCTAACTTATTTGGGTAGTGTAATATTGGTACAAACATGGTTGTTGTTGCTAAGTTGATTCCATAACTTGATTCCTTTGTGTTGCATTGTTGCTTTTCAGTAATATACATAGTTGAGTTTGAGATGATTGACCTTGGAGATGGTAAATATGTTTTGAGCTAAAATGGATGATTGACTGCCGAATGTGCTTTGTATCCTCTTAGTTATGTTTAAGTTACTTGAGGACAAGCAATTGTTTTAAGTTGAGGGGGTTGATGTGTGAGCTAATGCTAACACATTTAAGGCTTTTAACCAGAAATAATTGTAGAGTCTTAAGCAACTTTTGTCGTTTTTGATTGCTTTCTCTTTGATAATGCAGGAAAGTCAAGATGCAAGAAAACCAAAGACAATAAGAGCAAAAGAGATGAATTTGGAACAAGTGGCCATGAAAGTGTAGTTGACGACTTGTATGATAAGTCGTTAAATTTGTGATAAGTTATTAGAGTCATCGTCATCTAAAGATAGTGTGAGGAAGTTGGAGCAGAAGTGTGACGACATCCCTGATAATCCGTCAGGTGTCTGATAAGCCGTTAAGAATGCCGTCACTCAGAAGTAGAAGATTTTTTGACAACATGTCCTGATAAGCTATCATATCTCTGATGAGCCTTCAGGTATGTCGTCACTCAGAAGCAAAAGGCAAAAATTTAAATCATGTCTGACGACATGGTCTGATAAGCTATCAGATCTCTGATAAGCCGTCAGACATGTCGTCAGCTAAGGAGAAATATCTCAATTTTTTAATTTCGAATTTTTCTTAAGTTACGGATATAAATAGCAGCTTTTAGGGTTTCATTAAGGGGCTTAACATTTTGAACTTATTCCAAAAACTATTTTAATTCTCTTTGGTCTCTAAACTTGGATTTCAATTTTCAATTATTTGATTTAGTTGTGGGATATTCTTCTTGAATTTGGGAAGAGAATCAATTTCTGACTACATCTTTTGTAAGTTTAATCACTTTGAATTATGAATTCAGTTATTGTCATCGCTTTCTCATTCATGTGGAACTAAAACCCACAACTAGGGTTGTGGGATCTATGATTACTCTTGTATTGTCTTAATAGTTGGTTAGGGTTCGAGTGATTGTGGGAACATCTTGATAATTATTTTGCATTAATTATTTTTTGTTAGTTGCAAACAATAGATCTCGCCTTATGTTGATTTGCTCGAACTGAGAAATAAATTAAAGGTAGTGAATTATCAACGAGGATTTGGGAAGGTTAAGTTTCCATCTAATGATTAATGTTGTAACAAGATTAATCTACTCAAAATAAAATCAGTGTGAATAGAAGGTTCCTAAGTTCGAGAGAATTAAGGAACTCAACATCTAGGTAGGTTGAGAAACACTTAGATGAACTGTCAATACTGATAATTTGGTGTTTCCCATAAGTCACGAGAATCCAATACTACAACTGATATTCAATGGAGGATTACTAATCATCATGATCAAAACTCTAGTTTCTCTATATCATTGATTTGAAATATTGCAGTTTAAGCTTTGAGTTCTAAGGCGAATTGAAGTGTTAAAAACTTTTGTTCAATCATTAAAAACCCCCATTTTATCTTTTCGTATCATTTGTTTGAATTTAACTTGTAGCTATAGTTTCAAATTAGTTTAATCGCCACTCACATTGTTCCTCATGGATTCGACCCCAACTCCAAAGTTGGGTAAATATATTGACAACGACCACCTTGCACTAAATTTACGTGTAAGTTGAGCGTTATCAATATCTCTTCTATAGCACCGGTAAGTTTAGCAAAATGCCAGCAATTATAGCGGCATCAATGGGACAGAATGTCCAATTTCACCCAAAATCACATATTTTGACACACCTTCAACCTGGGACATTCCAAACGATACCCTTTACACTAAGATCAATTTTGAGAATTCCACTCACCCAAATTTGATTACGTAAATTCCTACAGATTTCTCATCATCGTAGCTAGCTATAAATTAAACTAAACATCCCTAAACTTGACCAAATCATTCTTGTATTTCCCTAGACACAACATCGCTTTGGTTTTACACAAAACTAGCCTAGTTTGAAATTTATAACTTTAAAATTGGGAAGAATTTTAGCATGGAAAGTTTAATGGTGGTTTATACATAACGTTAAAAATGGTTGCTACAACAATCCCAATTTACTCATCGTTCTCTCCCAAATTATCATAACCCAACCCAGGCCCTGGCCATGATGGGTATTTCAAGTACCCCAAACACTGGGGACCACCCCCTTTGCTTAGTCAAACCGAACACAATACAACTAGCAGCGGGTGAATTCGAATATACAACAAGATAGAGCCGAGTTTCAAACATATAACAAGATAGTGATGCAACTAGCTCAGAAAGAAAACTAAGAACTTTAACGTCCATCCTAATCCATAGTAATCCACAAATCCTCTAATAACCAAGAACAACATAAGTAGAGATATTCCCCCGACCATAGATAAATGAGTCCAAAAGGAATAGTCCAAAACATGAATGAAATAAGACCATAAAATAAGGGCCTTCCAGAGAATAGAAGCTCACCACTTCAAAGCTAACTTATGAGCTATCCAGAAATCACCAATCACTATGCAGGAAAAGAAGAAGTGTCTTTATTCCCTGTATCGTTTAGGGATACAACATTCGTAGATGATTAGCGGGGTAAGCGTTAGCATGTAACTAAGATATGGATCAAACAACGCCAATTCAAGATCAATTCAAAACTCAATATACATGTTCACATACATACATACATATGTATGAGATGTCGGGATAAAGAACAAGGTTTAGCATGAGATTTAAAACCATTAACCTGGATTGTTTAGCTCTAACTGTCCTAGCGGTTCCCACAGGCTATATGGGTTCAGCTCCCCAGTTGAAAGGGTCCAGTGCATGTTGGCCACACACCCTAGGAAAATCCAAGGATGAGCAAGGGAATGCCTCAACCCTAAGCCAATCCATAAAATATATAAGTATGAACTATGTACACAGTCATAAAGTCTCCCACGTCGGTAAATGTGGTTTCAAGCATCTCCCCCCCTCCGGGGACCACCACCTTCCATAGTAAGCTACGCAACCCTATTTAAGCGTAATCAAAAGAAAGTATCATATAACCCATCCATTTAACCAAGGAATTATTTATTAAGGAATCAACCACATGTATCGTTATACTATTACGCTTGCAAGCTTATAATTATGCCATACCAATTCCATCCACTTGGGAGAATACCACGACCCCCATTGTTCATTAAATTAAGTTGGAGGAATGCCACGACACCCTTTGTTTATTAAATCAAGTTTAAAATAAAAAACATGGCCAACAAGGCCTTCAAACATTTTTATCCATTTAACCATTTATACAATGCAATAGTTTAGGGAAATAAGCCAAATCATGTGTTAACCATATTTTAAATCCAATTATGCAAGTGGGTTGGGGGAACACAATTTCTAAACCAAATTCCAAAACCAAAATCATCAATTTGGGGGAATACCTCGACCCCCATCCCATTCACCATACCCATGCACCCCCACGGGTTTCAAAATACTTAAATGAAATATGAACACTTGCACTAAAATTATAGGAATTCAAATCAAGTAACAATCCTTTCAAAACCCTCCACCCAATTAAAAATCCATATACAAATCCACATGAATAACCATGTAAACACATCTTTAAGTAAAATAGGTTTAAGGGGAGAGGCACACGACTGAAAGTACTAATACTTATCGAGGGAAATCAACATTTGATCCCTAGATAATCAATCTTGAAAAACCCTAGCCTTGTTCTTGCTTTGAGGAATTTGAAAGAAGAGAAGTGTAATTTGATTTATATTAAAGTGATAATAAGACCCTAAAGTGTTATTAAGTCATGGGTCATAATTGGGGAAAGAAGGAAATGACCAAAGTGCCCCCAATTAAAATATATTTAAAACTATTTCCTGTAACTGCGAGTCACATCACGACTCGTAACGTATAGTTATGAGTCTTCACAATGACTCATAGTTTAGGCAGAGACATGGGGCCTCCTCACTGTTTACCCTACAAGTCGTACCCTACGACTCATACACAAACTTTGCGACACGTAGGGTCCTAGTCATAACCACAATAGTGACTTCGGCACCTACACTGGTTTGACTATGCCAAGCACCCTACGACTCGTAAAGAGTCATTAAGACTTGTAACATCCCCAGTCGTCATCACAACAGAAACAAAGGCAACCCTCACTGGTCACCCTACGACTCGATCCCTACAACCCATAAGGAGACCTTACAACTTTTTAGGTGAGTCGTAGTCTGAGCAGTGAGCACCAAAGTCAAGAAATTTCCAGAGGCAAAAATCTGGGGTGTTACATTAACCCCCCCCCCCTCCCCCAAGGATTATTCATCCCCAAATGAGGAGTTAAGCCATCCATTAGCACGATTTTAAGATAGACACAAAACCACAATTTCTTTAACAAAGTCAAATAACAAAGAGAGTAGGAATACCCATACCTTAAGCATGATTATCCAGTTTGGGGAACAAGAATGGATACTTGGACTTTCATGTCCTCTTCAGCTTCTCAAGTAGCTTATTGAACCCTTTGGTTCCTCTATAGAACCTTTACTGAAGCCATATCCTTAGTCCTCAAATGACGGACTTTCTTATCCAAAATATCCACCCAGACTTCCTCATAAAACAAGGAATTCCAAATACAAATATCATCAATAGGCACCACCAAAGAAGCTTCACTTAGGCACTTCTTCAACATCAAAACATGAAAAACCAGGTGAATGGAACCAAAACTCGAAGGCAAATCCAACTCATAAGCAACCTTCTGCATTCTCCTTAAAATCAGGTAGGTACAACATTATGGGGGCAGAGCTTTTCCTTCTTCCCAAACCTTATCACTCTCTTTATAAGAGATACCTTTAAGAATACCGAATCACCAAAATCAAACTCTAACTCTCTTCGCCACACATTCGCATAGGACTTTTGGCGACTCTGAGAAGCCTTATGTCTATCCCGAATCACCTTCACCTTCTCTATGGCTTGGTGAACCAAGTCCAGACCGAACAATCTAGTCACACAAACCTCAAACTAATTGATAAGAGACCTACACCTCCTACGATAAAGACCTTTAAAATGAGTCATCCCAATACTAGAGTGATAACTATTATTTTATGCAAATTCAATAAGAGGTAAATCATCATCTCAACTACCTTCAAAATCGATCACACAGGACCTTAGTATATCTTTCAAAGTCTGAATAGTCCTCTCCATTTGTCCATCCATCTGAGGGTAGAATATTGTGTTAAGGTTCAAATGTGTGCCTAAGACTTGCTAAAATGAATGCCAAAAGCAAGAAGAGAACTGCGTACCTCGATCCAAAATGATGGAAACTTGAGCACCATACAGTTTGACGATTTCCAACATAAGATATCCTTAAATGTGAGAAGTGAGCAGACTTAGTCATCCTATCCAACTGACCCAAATCAAATTATGTTGATGCCGAGATTGCATAAGACCAGTAATCAAGTCTAAGTTGATCACCTCCCACTTCTACATAGGCAACTCAACCTCTTGAGAAATGACACCAAGACTCAAGTGCTCAACCTTTATATATAGACACACCATACACTTAGCCATGAAGTTAGCCATATCTCTCTTCCTATTGTTCTACCAATAAATATCCTTCAAGTCATGATACATCTTCGTCGAGCTAAGATGAACTGTACACCTCGACTCATAACTATCAGTCAGAACTCTTTCCCGCAGCCTATCAACATCAGGAACACATAAGATATGGGGTCCAAACCCTATTTCTCCTTCACCTCTACACCAATAGATGACTTCACTATCTTTTGCACAGTCACACCACCGTCTACAAAATCCAAAAGATGAACTCCAAGATTAGCCAACCGACGAATGTCCTTCACCAGTCCTTGATTCTCCTCATCTGCATGAGACACGATACCCATGGAAAACCAGCTAAGAGCATAAGCAACCATAATAGCCTTACCTGGATGGTAATGAAGACTCATGTCATAGTCTTTGAGAAACTAAAGTTATCTTCTTTGCATGAGATTCAACTCCTTCTAGAAGAACACATACTGTAAGCTTTTATGATCTGAATTGATATCAACATGTGAACCCCATACAAGTAATGACACAAAATCTTCAAATAAAACACAACAACCGCCAACTATAAATCATGAGTTGGATAATTTCTTTCATTAACTTTTAGCTGCCAAGAAGCATAGGATGTAACCTTACCATGCTATATCAAGACATAACCTAGTATCACACGTGACGTATCACATAAACAATAAACCTATCAGTACCCTCGGGTAGGGTCAAACCCAGATCAGAAGTAAATTTATCCTTCAGGTTCACAAATCTATCCTCGCATGCATCGGACCATAAAAACTTCACCTTTTTCTAAGTCAACTTAGTCAATAGAGCGGCAATAGATGAAAAACTTTCCAAAAATATCCTATAATACCCGGCTAAACCCAAAAAACTCTGAATATCGGTTGCAGTCGTGGGCTTAGGCCACTTTTTAACAGCCTCAACTTTCTATTGATCTACCATGATCCCCTTATTAGACCCAGCATAACCCATAAAGATCACAACATTCAACCAAAACTGATACTTTGAAAACTTGGCATATGGTCGTTGATCCTTAAGAGTCTACAACACTTCTTGGAGGTGATTGGCATGGTCCTCGTCACTCTTAGAATATACCAAGATGTCATAAATAAACATAATCATAAATAAATTCAACAACTACCTAAATACCTAGTTCATCAAGTACATAAATGCAGCTGGAGCATTAGTCAACTCAAATAACATCATCAGAAACTCATAATGTCCATATCAAGTTTGGAAGGTGGTCTTGGGGATATCCGTCACCTTATTCTTCAACTGATGAAAACCCAACAAAAAATATTCTTAGAAAAACATCTAGCACCCTGAAACTGGTCAAAAAGATTATTTATCCTAAGAAGAGAATACTTATTCTTCATTGTCACCTTATTCAGCTGCTGATAATCTATATGCATTCGAAGAGAGCCATCCTTCTTAAGCATCAAAAGAACGGGAGCACCCCACAGGGACACACTAGGATAGATGAAACCCTTATCAAGAAGATTTTTTAACTCCTCCTTAAGTTTTTTCAACTCGGCCAGAGCCATTTTATAAAGAGGAGTAGATATAGGACGGGTATCCGACAAAAGATCTATCCCAAAGTCTATTTCTCTATCGGGAGAAATACAGGAAGATCATCGAGAGATACTTTAGCAAACTCATTAACAATAGGGATATATTATAGAGAGGGAACCTCAGAACTAGAATCTTTAACACAAACTAGGTGGTATAGACAACCCTTGGAAATTAACTTTCAAGTTCCAAGATGAGAAAGCAACCTTTTCTTAGGAACTAAGGAACTTTCCTTCCTTTCCACTACTGGTTCATTTGGTAATTGGAAGATGACCTTATAAGTTTGATAATCTAGAAACGCGTAGCATAAATGGAGCCAATCCATCCCCAAGATCACGTTAAAATCTACCATATCCAATTCAGTTAGATCCACCAATGTCTCTCTATCACCAATAAATACCACATAACCTCTATAGAACCATCTAGCCATAATAGAATCACACACCGAGGTAGATATAGAAGGGATTAAAAATACTCGCAGGACTAAAACCATAATTAATAGCCACATAAGGGGTCACATAAGAAAGGGTAGACTACAAATCAAGTAAACAGTATACACAGGAGAGAAAAGTTGTAACATACTAGTAACAACACCAGGAGATGCCTTAGATTCCTGACGGGTGGCAAGAGAATAAAGATGGTTCCAACCAGTGCCGATACTAGAAGTAGCACCCTTTTGCGCAGGAGTCGAAGAAGTAGAAACTAAAACCTTATTAGCTCTAGTAGCAATATTTGTTAATGGACAGTTCCTCTATAAATGACCAGGCTGACCACATTTAAAGAACAAATTACTCCCTTCATCACAATAACCATTGTGCATCTATCCATAAAATATGTAAAGAGGACATGATGGAGTTGACTGAGCTCTACTAGCTTGGGTCTGGGCACCCTGGGTCTTAAACCCACTATCATCCTGAAAGCATCGATCACTAGATAACTTAGGATAAGAAGCACCAGCAATAAAATAAGAACTAGAATTTTCCCAAGCCTTCTTCTTTCCCCACTGCCTACTATCTCTACCACTATTCTACTGGTTTCCACCCTACTCTGAATATCTAAATTCTTACTCTATCTCTCTCACATTTCTGCTTGTTTCTTCGTCTAATCCTTCACTTACTGCATATAAACCACCAACATTGATATGTCTATATCATTATTCAGCATAAAAGCCTTATATTCCAATATCAAGTCACGCAATAAGACTGAAGTAAATTTTGTTATCCTAGCCCTCATACTAAATACCAACTTCGGAGCATAGCGAGGCAACCAGTGGAATTTTAAGGCATACTCCTTTACAGTTATCCTTCTCTCTTTCAAGCTCACAAACTCTTCATCCTTGGCCTTTCTCAACTCCTGGAAAAAAAATGATCAAGAAAAGCACCAAGAAATTTCTCCCGCATAGCCTACTAGCATCATTATCCCTCAAATGCTCCTACTCTTTATACCATCGGTATGCCACATACTTCAACTGATATGTAAAAACTCCTCACCCTCCACATCAGTAGCATGAATCACCCTAAATATCTTCTTTATCGAATCCACAAAAACTTGAGGATCCTCCTAAACCTTAGAGCCTGTGAATGTTGGGGGATTTAACCTCATAAACTGACCAACTCTAGTGGCTTCATAAGATGGAGAAACAAAACTAACATGTTCAAGTTGACAAGACTAAAAAGTCACCAATTGAGTCAGTAGATGAATAAATCAATGGAATTCAGCATTAGAAATGTCTCCTTGGGGTGTTAGGGCATGAACATCATCATCCCAAGAAGTCCGAGGAGGACTAGCTGGGACTACTGGAACTCCATGTAGGTATCAAGAGTAAGGGACCTAGATCAGGTATGTACTACATAATTATGATGAGTTTCATCCACATTGTCCTCGAGTGGTATAGAGGAGTTTCCACGAGCATCAGATATTTAGGGATGCATGATTTAAAAAGAAAATAAATAGAATTAGGGGATATTTCAAGACCTTAGGCTCTATTGCCCAAAAATTGATCACAAGAAAGGGAAATATTCCTAAATTCCCCGTAGCCTCTCCTTTATAAGTATGGCGCACTATACTTCCATAATAGAGACTCTACTTGACGCAACATTATGGATACCCAATGATCATAAACCTATGCTCTAATACCAAGCTTTCCATAACTAGAACTAGGTCCTATCTATGATGGGTATGTCAAGTCAACAGAGGACCAGAGACCACCCCCTTTGCCTAGCCAAACCAAATGTGATACAACTAGCAGTGGATGATTCCGCACATATAACAAGATAAAACTGAATTCCAAATATATAATAAGATATTTAATCAACTATCTCAGAAAGAAAACTAAGAACTTTAATGTCCATCCTAACGCTGGCAACTGTGGTCTCTAGTATTGGGCCCCCCGAGACCTCCACCTTCCACGATGAGCTACACAACCTTCTTTAAGCCCAATTAAAAATAGTTTCACATAACCCATCCATATAACCAAGGAATTATCCATTAAGGTATCAATCATAGCATCATATCATTATGCTTGCAAGCTTATAATTATGTTGTACCAATTCCATCCACTTGGGGGAATGCCACGACCTTTTTTGTTCATTAAATCAAGTTGGGGGAATGCCACGACCGCCTTTGTTTATTACATCAAGTTAGAATAAAAAACATGGCTAACAAGGCCTTCAAAACCCTTTTATCCATTTAACTATTTATGCAGTGAAATAGTTTAGGGAAATATGCCAAATAATGTGTATAACCATATTTTAATTCCAATTTTGCAAGTGGGCTAAGGGAACACAATTTCCAAACCAAATTCCAAAACCAAAATCAGCAATTTGGGGGATTACCTTAACCCCCACCCCATTCACCATACCCATGCAACGGGTTTTAAAAGACACAAATAAAATATGAACATTTGCATTAAAATCATGGTAATTCAATTCAAGTTACAATCCTTCCAAAATCCTCAACCCAATTCAAAATTCATACTCAAATCCACATGAATAACCATTTAAACACATGCTTTAAGTAAAATAGGTTTAATGAAAGAGGTACATCCATGAAAGTATCCGGGATTATAAAGGGAAATCAGCCTCTAAGCTCTAGATGATCAACCTTGAGAAACCCTAGCCTTGTTCTTAATTTGAGGAATTTGAGAGAAGAGAAGTGTATTTGGATTTCTTTTCTAGTGATAATAAGACCCTAAAGTGTTTTTAAGTCATGGGTTACAATTGGGGAAAAAGGTAAATGACCAAAGCGCCCCCAATTAAAAAAAAAGAAAAACTGTTGCTAGTGACTACGAGTCACATCACGACTCGTGACGTCTGGTTTCGAGTCATCGCCATGACTTTTAGTTTAGGCAGAGACATGAGGACTACTTATTGTTACCCTGTGAGTCATACCCTATGACTCGTACACGAACTTTGCAACTCTTATGGTCCTAGTTGTAACCACAATATTGACTTAGGCATTATAAAATCCCAAGACTACTTTGTGGACTTCACACGGTGTTTAGGACCACAAGTGATCCCAAGCTAACCCTTATACTGCCATAATTTGTGAGAAACTAAATAAGATACAATAATCTGAAATAAATATGCAGAAGAGAAGTCTTTACAAAGTAGGTTCAATACAAAATTGTGTAAAATGATCACAACTCTGGTTATACAAAACAAAATTAAAATCAAATACATCAATTTTACTTACTGTCTATGAAGCCTCTAATAATACTGACTATAGGTAGCTGGGACATGACCGCCAGCTATCACAGATCAATATGACTGAATAAAGAAAACAAGATGCTATTCGAACTATAATTGACTCGAGCCCTCGAATCAAAAGGGATCATCACTTGCTGACTGGAAGCAACACACTGTCTAATTATGATGTGTGGGCTATAATTGGTACTTACATTATGAGACAATATAGCACATAGACATATATGTGGATCAGTACTTCTAGAATATATTGAGTATATGGGGGTGAATGCATAAGTAAAACAATAGCTGAATATTTATATAAACTTTTAAATAATGCATGCTAAGTGTAAATGACTCACCTTGGGCTTGAATAAAAACAAAGTTGTAGAATCATAAACATGAGTAATGAAGCATAAGTATAAACTTTGTGAGCCATAACACTTAGTTCTAAAAGCTTTTCTTTTATTATTTCCTAGGGAGGTTCTTCTAACCGACATAAACCATGTGAGTTATAATGGAGTCCAACATCTTACCCACATTGGGGAAAGTTGTCCTACCCTTTTCATCGGAATAGGACCTTAACTAAAGTGATCACTATCTGTAACTTCATCCATATTGGGAATAAGTGTAACCTATGTTGGCTCATAGTTCTAGGTCATGTGACCTTGGACGCATACCCAACTCAGTGCTAAATACTACTCCCTTATTACTAAATGCTCATACTTTAGGAAATGCACCTTAAAATAGCATAAGGATTTATAATGAAAACCAGTTATCCTTCTCTTTGCATTAAATTGTAATCAAGATAAACAAATGTGGATTCTATCTCTTAGTTGAGGATTAAAAGATCAATTTTTGCTTTAAATCTTCAAATAAGCTTGTCATAGAATGCTCAAAAGCATAATCTTCTTGATATCTCAACACTTAAACTTAGGGCTTAAAATTCATGTATTAAACTCATGGTAAGTCATACCAAAACTTCATGCTCAATATAACTCTTGAAATACTTCAACAAAAAGTCAATAGTGCAATCTCATTCATAATATAAATCTTATAAGTTAAAACATAAACGTAAGCACTTCTTGATATACTTAAAACTTTAAATCGTATGATAATCACATGCTTCAAGAATGTAGAAACTTTGGTATGAACCCTACTTCAAAACAAGTAAAGAGAAATCTTAAAGTCATGCAATTTGGGCACAAAGGTGAAGAAATACCCTTGTTTATAACCCCACATACCTTAATTAAATGGATTCTTGAAGAAATATTGAAATTAAAACTTGAATTTCTAGGGGAAGGAAGCTTGAATTTCTTGATCTTGAAAAAAGTCTTGAATTTTGGGTGAGGAACCCTAATCTTGATGTTTTTGATATTCTTGAATTTGAATCTCCAGACTTGGGAGATGATCGTGAAGAAAACCCTAGATGGTTGCTCTTGAGTATGGGAGAGGAAGTAACGTGTGATGTGTTTGACAATTGAGAAAAATACATTTAATAAAGGATCTTAAGTCGTAGGGGTAGGGTTTGAGGTGAGTAAAAGACAAAAATACCCCTCTGGAGCTGAATAAATTTTTTTGAAATTCTTTAGTTGATGACTCAGCTGATGGCTTAACAACTTGGTTGATAACTTATCAGCCTAGTCATCAACTTTCATTCATGTGTTGCCTAAGGTTGACGACTTGGTTGATGGGTCGTCAACTTGTTGATGACTTATCAGCCTAGTCATCACCACCTTTAGTGCTTTTGTCTAAGGTTGACGACTTGGTTGATGGGTCATCAACTTATTGATGACTTATCAGCCTAGTCGTCACCTTGATGACAGATGAATATGCTGTGGAAAAATGATCATAACTTTCCACTCCAATATCAGATTTAGGTTAAACTAGATGCGTTGGAAAGCTGACTATAAGATATTTCATTTGATATAAAGCAGGACATGTGAATAAATATATTCTAAGATATACACTCATCTAAAATGGACCCTAGATGGAGCATTTGTCAAAACTCTATCGATAGAAAAGTCCTCAACTCATCTTTGATTTAGGAGGGTATTATGACCTCGATCACTATACAAAGATATTCCCACATCATATACTTGATAATCATACATGTATATACATAGAATAATTGGGTTCAATTTTGTATGCATAGGAACAACGATTTAAATTCTAGCTTACAAATATAGGGTGTTATAGGCATCTACACTTGTTTGATTATGTAAAGCACCCTATGACTCGTAACCTCCCAATCATAGTCACAACAAAAACATGGGCAACCCTCACTAGTCACCTTATGACTCGAGTCCTACAACTCATAATGAGACCTTATGACTTGTTAGGTGAGCCGTAGTCTGAACAGTGAGCTCCAAAGTCAAGAAATTTTTAGAGACAAAATATTGAGGTGTTACATGAATGATCAAATAAGATAAACAAGCTTAAAGAAGTAGATAAAAGAGTACATGTATCATCAAATAATTGAGGGTACTTGTCCCGAATCTCCTTCTCGGTTTCTCAAGAGGCTTCATCAATTAAAAAATGCTTCCATTGAACTTTAACCAAATAAATTTCCTTCATTCTTAATTTTCAAACATCCTGATCTAGAATCTCTATTGGTTCCTCCTCGTAAGCCAAATCCTTATCTAGAAGCATTGCATCCCACTTAACGATGTAGTCTCCATTCCCATGGTACCTTTTCAGCCTTGAGACATAAAATATCGGATGGACTCCCGACAACTCCAGCGGTAGAGCTAATTTATTTACAACTAAACCCACCTCTTCAAAAACCTCAAAGGGGTTGATATAGCATAGATTGAGCTTTCCCTTCTTACCAAACCTATTGACTCTCTTTATGGGATACACCTTAAGAAAAAATTTCTTATCGACTTTGAAGTCCACGTCTCTTACTTTATGGTTTGCATACTATTTTTGCCTACTTTGAGCAGCTAACAACTTGGTTTGAATAAAACTTATTTTATCTTGATCCTTCTTTACCAAGTCTGTGCCGAAAGGTTTGACATCGCTAACCTTAAACTACCCAATAGGCGACCTGCACTTCCTTTTGTAGAGTGCCTCAAATAGGTCCCTATCAATGTTGGAGTGATAGTTGTAGTTGTATGAAAACTCACACAATGGAAGAAACTGGTCCCAATAACAACCAAAATTAATCAGGAAAGACCTCAACATGTCCTCTAGCACCTGAATTGTCCACTCTGACTATCCATCAGTTTGAGGATCAAAAGTCATGCTAAATATAAGCTCGTTCCTAACTCCTCATACACCATGTCTCAAAATTTAAAAGTGTACTTTGCATCTCTATTAGAAAAAATGGTAAGGAACACCCTATGAAGTCTGACAATCTCCTTGACATAGATTTTACATAATTTTTAAGATCTATAGTCTACCCAAATCGATAAATATAAAAAGATTGCATTAATCGATCTACTACTACCCAAACGGAGTCATACTTTCTAAATTCATAGAAAAACCCACTAAAAATACACAACAATATGCTCCCACTTCTACATAGGTATAGGAATCCTCTGAAGCAACCCCACATTCCTTTAGTGTTCATACTTCACCTTTTGATATTTTTGACACTTGGACACATAATCTACTAACCCTCTTCATCACAGCCCATCAATAAAGTGTCTCAAGTTAAGGTACAACTTGGTTGTTCTCAAATGAATAGAATAACGTGAACCATGTGCCTTTGAAAGCATATCGCAAATCAAATCACCAACCTGAAGAAGACATAATCATCCCTTAAACTATAACACCCCTTCTGTGTCAAAAGTGGTATCGGTCACCTCTTGTTGCACCACCTTATTCCTAAATTTATTCAACTTCTCATCCTCAAATTACTTGGCCTTAATCTAATCGACAAATGTTGACTTTACCTTGTCAATAGCCAACACACCACCCTTGACTAAGACCCCAAACTGCATGCTCAAAGATGCTAGAGTTTGAAACTCTTTAGCTAAAGGTCTCCTGAACACCCTCAAGAATGATAAACTATCCATACTTACCGTTTTTCAGCTCAATGGGTCTTCCACCATAATAACCTTACCCCAACAATACATAATGTTACATTATAGTCCTTCAAAAATTCCATCCACCTTTGATACCTTAGATTTAGATCCCTTTGAATGAACACGTGTTACAGTCTACAGTGATTTGTGAAAACCTCACACTTGACACCATAAAGACAGTGTCTACAAATCTTTAATGCAAAAACCACTGCTGCCAACTTTATGTCATATGTTGGGTAGTTCCTTTTTTTAGGATTAAACTTTCTCGAAGCATAAACAATGACATTTTTATCCTACATCAATGCAACACCCAAACCCAAAAGTGCAGCATCGCAAAACACTGTAAATTCCTTACCTTCAACTGGCAACGAAAGAATACGCATTACAGTCAAGAGTGTCTTAAGATTTTGGAATCTCTCTTCACATTGATCTCATCAAACAAACGACAGTTCCTTTTAAGTCAACCTTTTCAAGTGTGTTACAAAGGATGTAAAATTCTTGACAAACAGCGGTAGTAACAAGCAAGACCCACAAAGATCCTTACTCAGTCACTAAACTAGGCCGAACCAATTCTTAATTGCCTCAATCTATGAAGCATCCACCATCATCCCTTTTTCAAAAACTACGTGCCCCAAGAAAGCAACTGAAGACAACCAGAATTTGTACTTTGAAAACTTAGCAAACAACCATTTCTCTCATAGAATCTCCAAGACTATGTAAAGATGGTATGTATGCTCTTATATACTCTTGGAGTAGCCTATAATATCATCAATAAACAAAATAGAAAAAGAATACAAGAACGACCTAAAGATCCCATTTATCAAACTCATAAAGGGTATGGGTGCACTAGTCAACCCAATAGATATCACCAGAAATTCATAATCACCATGTCAAGTTCTAAAAGTTGTGTTTGGCACATCATACATTTTAATTTTCAACTGACGATAACACAACATAAATTAATTTTTGAGAACACTAATTCACCCTACAATAGATCAAATAAATCGTCTATGTGAGGCAAAGTGTATTAATTTTTCGTAGTAACCTTATTCAGCTATCTATAATCAATGTATATCCTCAAACTACTGTCCATATATTTAATAAACTAGACTGGAGCACACCAAGATGAAACACATGGATGAATATAACACTTGTCAAGTAGCTTTTGTACTTGAGTCTTGAGCTCCCTCAACTTTGTCGGCCTATTCTATAGGGCAGAATAAATGTAGGATGAACTCTTAGCTCTAAGTCAATATAGAAATCGATATCTCTATTTGGAGTCATACCCCATAGATCTGGAGGGAACACATCTTGAAATTCAGAAACTACTAAAATTGACTCCATAGAATGGGACCCCACACTCAAATCCCAAAGATGAGTTAAAAAGGATGAACACCGCTTCCCCACTAACCTTTTGGCGTGGATAAATGATATAATTTTGATAGGCTTGGCCTTATACACTTCCTCCCAATCTATATCACCTATTCCCAACATAGCTAGAGTCATTGTTTAGCACAATAATTTAAAATTGAGTGATATAGAGATAGCCAGGTCATACCCAAAATTACATCAAAGTCCAACATATCCAAAATAATTATGCCTATCCAAGTTTGAAAATCCAAAAATAATATAAGGAAAGAACGATAAACAAGAATCACTACCACAAAATCACCAACCGAAGTAGATACATAAATAGGACAATCAAGTAGATCACAAAACCAATTTAGACCCATCATAAACTGAACAGATACATAAGAATAAGTATACACCGAAAAAAATAAAATAGAATCCATCTATTAATAACAAAAAATAATACCTATGATCATCATATTAGAAGCCTCGACATTAGTCTTTTTCAAAAATCCATAGCAATGAGACCGATCATTAATATGAGTTAACTCTCCCCCTAGGTATACTTCTCTTTCTACACCCCCATTCCTGCAACCTCCTCAACAACCTATATGATTTCCTTGTCCACCTTGTGGATAACCCCTACTGTTACCTCCTCATCCTCGACCAACTGGAACTATAGCCTAATTCTGTTGAAGTACCCGTGCATTCGCCTACCTCACAATACACTCCTTCTTAAAATGGCTAATAGCACCATGATGGAAACACCCTCGCTCGAGGGAAGTCCGACTAGCAAAAAAGTAGGAAGCCCCTGGCTCCAAACATTCTAATTTGAGAAGAAATCTTTGCTAGAACCACAGTAGAAGTTGGCAAGTTTGACAGAATAGGATGGGCTGAATAGGTGAGCTGACCATGGCCCTATGAGTAAGACTCACCAAAATTACAAAATTTTTGTGACTTCTTTACTAACATTTTAAATATGACCATTTGGGTAACCCTCTCCAACTTCTTAACATAGTCTGAAACTAAATTGAATTCCTTTACCTGCAAAATTCATATGCACAGACACTAACTAAATATCATAGTTCAAACCTTTAACATAGAGAGAATTCTCTCCTCCTCAGAGGTCAACAACTGAGTGGTATAGAGATATAAAGCATGGAACTTAGCCTCATAGGCCGCAACTTACATATCTCTCTGTTCCAATGCCAAAAACTTATCATTCTTACAATCATGGAGGGTCGTGGCATAAACTTTTCTAAGAATAAAAACTAACACCTACAGCACAACCTCAACGAATATAGGGGTAATCGTACAACCCCAATTTAAACTGCTACCTCAGTCTCCACACCTCATTCCTATATTTTTTACATCTCCTCCAAATGATCCTTAGGTAGGAAAAGTGATACTGATCTCTCAAGAGTCTGTCCAGACGTCCCTTGATTTCCACCCCTGGTAGGTGTGGGTCATCCCCTTCTTCCCCTACATCCCCCTCTCACTCTTTCTCTTCCTCTTTTGGTCGACCCCATAACTGGAGCGATCAATGTGGGTGCTGCTAGTCGGGTTCTACTAGACATAGTATTCGCTATTTGTAGACAAAAGACTGAAGGATATTACATACCGATTTGGATCATTGGATATTAATTGGAATCAAATTATAGAACAAAATAAACAAGAATGATAAATATCCTAAAGTCCTATAGCCTCCCAAAAAAAAGTACATACATCTCCGTACAATTTCGTGAGACTCTACTAGACCCATTTTGGTACGATGAGATTGACCAACATAGGCTCTGATACCAACTTTGTCATGACTCAAAACTCATTGTGAGTGGAACTTACACTACCCACCCGGTGGAGAACCATTTATCCCAAAACAATATCTCACGAGCAACACTTAGAAAATCAAGAACTAATCTATTGATAGATAAATCAGGGCTAACCAAAAAGATATATATAATCAAAGGTGAAACATTGAACTTAAGGAAATAAACCATCCATAGAAATCGAAAGTCAATCGTACGAAAACTACAAAAGAACATCAAAAAGGGGATGCAACCCTAAAAATTATAATGGATGTTGACACCTAATTTTTGCCCTCCACAACCAAATTTAATTTTGAGTTTCTTTAATTGTAAGTAAAATTATAATATTTATTTCATCCAAATAAAAACTTTTTCGAAATATTTATGTACGTAATTTTGTCATTTTAAGTAGCAATTATACATTATCTTATTCAATTGTACGAGATTGTATAATTTTGTTACCTAAATAACTATTTTATGGAATTTCAAATTTTAATCAGAGTTTATCTTGAAAATTAATTCAAATGGGTAAAATCTTGATCTAAATATAATTTATTCTAAAAAATAATTTATTTGGAGAAATATTTATTCAATTTTATTGAATCAAGCAGCTCAAGATTAAACAAGGTATTAATTTGTATCAAATCTCAATTAAATTTAGTCAATTTATTAAAATTGACCATAATTGAAATCGAATTGATCACAATTGCAATGCAATTGATCAAATTGATACCCAATTTGGTTAATATTTGAGTAAAATTGGCTAAAAATTAATTTAATTTGGCCTTTTTTAATTACCAAATTTCTACCTTTTTTTTATTTTTTAAATTGGGCCACATTAAACATCAGCAGCCTAAATCCCCTTCAACAAGATCAACAGCAACCCAATTATTCAATCCACTCAGGCCCATCTTTGTCTTAATTTCTTCTCAATTTAGCCATCCCAATACAACAATATCTCACCCCACCAGGCCCAAAGCAAACCGACCCGGCCCAGCTCCCTATTCTACTTTAAGAGAATAGCGTACAACAGCAATAGTTGTGTATAATACGCATCAAACAACAACGTACATCTTCCTACACCGACCAAAAATGCGAACAGCTCTCAACCAGACCTCCGACCCGTTCCCAACCCAAAATCGACACCACAACATTTTTAACGTAATAAAACGACCAAACCCGCTGAGAAGATCAGTGAGTTTCCAACCTGAACCAGCATATGGCTTCAAAGCTCCTCGAATCTTCTAGAAGATCAGTGAGTTTTCCTACCCAACGTTCAAATACCAAAATTCTCGGATAGAGTTGTACGAATTCATACATAGATGGAGAATTTTCATTGGATTTTGAAGATTATTATCCTTCCTCCATTTTCTATTGGTGAGCTTTTGAAATTAGCAACGGATTTGGTACGTTTTGGGGAGAGAATTCCTTGGCTTGAGGGGATTCCATTTTCTATTGAGATTCCCAAAATACCCCTAATTCGGCCTTCTATATAAGAAACCATTGGTTCTCTATTAGGGGTGTTCGAACATTTTCTGAGAAAATTTTAAGAGGTTGGAAAATTTAGTTTGAGAAAAACGGAGAAAGAAAGGAAAAAAAAGGGGAAAAGGGACTTCCGTAAAAGGCAAACATACAGTTTTCTCTCAGTAAAATTTTTTTATTTTTTCTTTGGAGATTCCTGAGCTAATCGAAGTTTTGAATTAATGACGACGATATTTTTCTAGTGGTGGTAGACTCCAATAGAGTTCGAGGTCTCGTTTTGCTGCCCAAGAATCGGTTAGTGCTATTCATTTTTTCTCACATTGTTGCGATAAAATAGTGGTAGTATTAGTGATTTCGATTAATATGTTGTGTGCTGGGATTGATCGTTGTAGAGGGATTCGAAGACCATAAGATTTTAAGTTATAATTGCTTGTTTTCCTATGTTGGTGTTAGTTGAAAATGTAAATTGTTAGCTGTTTTTTTTTCTTTCTTCTTGGAAATTTGGAACTGTAAAGTCATAATATTGTTGTTTTGCCCTACTAGTGTTAGCTAAAAAAATGCAAACTGTTAGCTTTTTTTTTTCTCTTTCTTCTTGGAAATCTAGAACTGTGAAGTCATAATATTGTTGTTTTACCCTGTTGGTGTTAGTTGAAAAAATGCAAACTGTTAGCTGCTTCTCTTTTTCGTTTTGAAAATTTAAATTGTAAACTCTTTGTTTTTTGTTATTGGATTGATAATAGGTTGAATTTTTTGGAGAAGTTGTAAAAACTGAGTCTTTTTCGGTTATGAATTTGTCATCCCTACTCTTTAATTATGTAAAAATTGCTATGTTGTTAACAACTTGTGGAATTATTTTTTTATGCTATGTTGGCCAAAACAATTCTTTATTCTCCTCATTTAGTTACAAATCTGCTATCTTTTGGGGTTATTGAGCTGGAAAGAAGCGTGAATTCATCTTGAATTATTTTAAAGGTTGAGTTGATTGCTACTGCTATTTTGGTCATATAAGAAATGGTTTTCATTCTATGACAAAAAATTTCTTCTTTTTTCTTTGATTAGGAAGGTTGATTATTTTTCACTCATTTTTTTTTGTGAGATGTGTTGAGCGGAAATTTTAGAATAATTGGTTGAATAAATGATTGTTATTTAGCTATCTTGCAAAAAATTTGTGCCATGAATTTCAATGTCTATACGCTTATGTTGGATTTGTTTAAGATTTTTTTTCCTTTCCCTGTCAAATGTCTATTGACGATAGTTACGGAAATCATTTGTAGTTTTCAGGAGTTAAGTGAACTATAATCTTTACCATGAATCCCTAAAATAATTTAGTTTATCTTCATTTGCTCTCATCAATTTCATAAGTAACTATTTCTTTCATATTTATGCATCAGTATGTCATTGTCAATGTGACTAGCTTTTACATTTATGCTTGAGTATCTATTGCAGTGACATGAAACCTTAATTTGGTTAGCCATTAACTCAGAATATGTATTAATTATTTATTTTCTTTTTTCTCATTCGCATGAATCCGCATTCGAGTCCAAACGGACTCTATTCCCATTGTTGCATTATCAATGTGGGCCTCAAGCCATTGAGACCCATCCCTCATGAGTCGATTTTGAAGGCCTTAAGGAGGCAATCTCATAGTGCACGAATGCAAGGAGTCGAAAGAAGAAGAAATGGATTAAAGTCCACCGTTGAAGCGACCATGAGATTTGAAAATCTCGTTTTTCATTTACTTGTTTATTTATTTATTCATTTATCCTTGTCTTTATTTATTTCTTCATTTCATTATTCATTCATTCTGGAACTTGAAGCCAAAGTTGTATTTAATACAGGTGAAGCGGATTTTGGGCCAAAAAGCTCGAAAACTAGACTAGGACAGGTGAAATGGATCGAAAGCCCAATTAGACTGGGACAGGTCTCATTGATTTGGGCCCAATGGCCTAAATCCTTTACTTTCTCCTTTCTTCCCCTTTTCATGTGTTGATTTGTTTATTAGTTTTGATTAGACTTAGTTGAAAATCCCTACTAAGTCGATAATTCTATTTTTTTACAAGTCTTTTCTAAAAAATCAATTATTTTTCAACAATCAATTTTTTCGAAGTTAATCAAAAGATGTTTTCAAACAGTCCGGATAACCACAGGTTAGCAGACGTTTTAGGTGTCTAACACCTTCCTAAAACGTTAATAGGAACCGTTTACTCAGAATCTTCAAAACTTAAACGATTTTTTTATTTTGGATCGTTTAAATTAATTTAGAAAGGTTTCTTAATTCCTTTTCAAAAATTAAGTGGCGACTCTCTAAATTAGTCAAAATTTCTCCGCAAAACAGAAATGGCGACTCTGCTAGGGATATTTAACTAGGTTCTAACCAAATATTTGATTTCGTCTTTTGATTAACTGTTTACATATTTATATGTTTCGATTTTGTGGTATTTAATTATTGCATCTCATAACATATTCCTGCATTTATTTATAAACTATTTTGGGGTTTCATGGATATCCCGACCCCTGTTGTTCAATTTCAAATATTGTGTTGGAAATACAATGGTTTATTAGCACGTGAGTCGTCTGGTGGTTGTTCGTATTTTCAAACCCAAGTTGTCCTCTTGGGAACCTCTGTTCAATCCCACTCTAGACACCTAGGATAGAGCAAAACCAAAATCCTATTTTAGGCATGAGCCAAGGACGACCCAATACCCAAGCGGGGTATTGGGGCCATTAGAAAACCCGCCTTGCGTCTATTGACATCGAGTCAATTACAGATGAACCTTACTTATGTGTTGAAGAAAACATATGCTTTTCCAATTCAATTCATTATCCTTTGGGGTCGGGGAGAAGGCTCATCTTTGTCTGCTTTTATGTAGGATATGGTTCAACTGCATTCCCGTGAAAAGTTCAAGATGGTTACCGGACCCGATCACTTTCTGAAATTATGGTGGGATTACATGAGTGCAGAAGAGACAAAGATTATTGGAACACACATCGGGCATCTACCTTCATTGATCGAGATGGACACTTGGTCCGAAATGATCCATGTACTAACGACCTTTTAGGATGATTAGAATATGGTGTTTCACTTCGGGGATGTTGAATTGACTCCCACTATTGAAGAGGTGTTGATTTGCTATGAGAGTACTGAAATATGCTTCATGAGAAAAAAGACACCTGATAAGAACATTCCAGTCCCAGTTGTGTGGGACCGTCAAAAGATCAAAAAGGTATTTTTAACTGACGATGACACCTGGATAGGGGAATGCGATGGAGCAAATATTTCTTTTCGTGAGTTGTATCATCGGTTCGGCAGATTTAATGTTTTTCATACGTTTGGGCATAAATTTGAGTCGGAAGCAAAATGGAAGAAGACAAGAGCATTTGCATTCGTGGTAGGCCTACTTGGAACTATTGTGTTTCTGCAAGGGGAAAATGGAACAATTCATCCAAGGGTTGTCACGGTGACCCACACACTCTTCTATGGAATGAAGTACGATTCTAGGAAGGTATTCCATAACTTAGCTTCCATGATTGTAGCCAACATATATCGAGCTTTGGGAAGGTGCCAAGCTGAGGATCGCTTCTTTCAAGGTTGCAACCTAATCTTGCAGTGGTGGATGATGATGCATTTGATGAAAAATCCTAGAACAGTACAGCCTGATCACAAAATAAGGTAGGATCTTTTATCATCACATGGCATGTTGTTGTTCCTAAACAAGTTCAAAAGGGAAGCATCTCCGAAATTTGGCTTAAGACTTTTGGAGAATTGAGGGAGGACGATGTCCAATGGTCCATCAAATATCTTCATTCAGGAAGATACACTATTCGAGGGGGTGAGTGGACTTTTCTAGTGCTTCCAGGTCTCAGGGAAACCCATCCCTACAATCCTGGCAGAGTTCTTAGGCAATTCGAGATCAAGCAGGAGACACCTCAAATCGAGTCTATGCTTAGATTCTTCACTGAGTACGATAAAGGCGAGTCTCCGCTCAAAGACTACATGGTAAACGAATAGAGAAGAAGAGGGTGAACGAAAGTCTCTTTCCATATAGAGTATGAACTTGAAGTCAGCGACACTTATAAGGAGTGGTTAAAGAAGAGTCTCGCTGGAGCATTAATTCCGGGGCCGAATGTGCCCACTCAGGTTGTTGATGTAGAATCAGAGCATCAGATCCGACTCCACAGGCTTTGAGATAAATTTTAGAAAAGTGAAATTATTCACCGACAGATGCATATGGAGGATGCTTTAACTATACATATGTTGAGAGAAGAGTTGAAGTGGGCCAGGCAGAAAGCTGATGATGCGAGGTAGTGTCTAATCTATTTGGATGATAGCATGGGTTCTCATATTGAAAATATAGAGAGGATGACCTATGAAAACAAGGCACAATTATGCGGGAGTCATCTGATCATCAATAGGTATCAAATATCATAGGAGGTTAACAAGGCTAAGATGGCAAAGGCAAACGAAGGAGCATCCAGTAGCTAGCTTTTCTATTCCCCTGCATGGGAACGTATTTTTTTCATGTTATTTCCCTTTTTCCTAAAGATTGTATCTCTCTTTTGTTATCTTTTCTAGGCATTTATGCCCTTTTTCATAGCTGTGAAAGTTTGGAGGGGGGGATAATGGATTGACTTTAAAAAAATATATATTTTCTTCAAAATTCGTTAGGCCCAAACCCTTGGCTCAAAAAGGGTCATCCCAGTTAGGGTACGCGCTATTATAATGTTTATATGATATAACTTCCTTATGTGCTTATATGTGTTCGTTTGAAGTCAAAGGCAAATTTATCCATTACGCTCATGTGGAACAATTTGGCTATGGCACAAAAAACTCTACGTGGTTATTTCTTGTCAAATATCTTGCCTTACGTATCATATATGGGAACTAACACATCTTCCTTTGAGTTATTTTACTTTACAGATAATAGAAAACTACTTCGTGTTGAAATAAACTGGCAAAACATCCTTACTTCACCCGATCAAAAACGCATAAAATCCCATCCTCTGACAATCATTCAAAAATGACTGGAAACGACAAAGAGAATGTGTTGACCATCAGGGACAATGTAATAGCAGAACAGAGCGAGATGATTACTGAACTCGCGAGAAAATTGGAAAGGCTTCAGGAGGATGTGAATCGTACCTGGGATTTGGCTAACCTGGACATCACTTTCAATGCTCCCGCTCCAGAAGGACATGGGACTTCACTCTAGATCCCTCCCCTCAGTACGCCTATTCTCGGGGATCAGCCAATTAACATATTATCCGTCTCCGCTCCTCAACTAGTCCAAAACACCAATCGACAAAATAACCCAGATGCTTAAATCCACAAAATCCATCCCTAACCCCAAAAAATCTGCCTCCGAATCCACAAAATTCATTCTCAAAACCCCAGAATCCGCTTTTAAACCCACAAAACCCGCTTCCAAATCCATAAAATTCGCTCCCAAATCTATAAAATACATCCCCCAAATCCACCAAATCTATCTCCGAGCCCACAAAATTTATTTCCAAATCCGTAAAATCCTTCTTAGATACCACCAAACTACGCTCAAATTCCACAAGACTTTTCCAATTTCCAAAACGCCCTCCCCACCTCCCCACCTACCAACCAACTTTCTTTCATCCTCAAAATCAAACGGTCATTCTAAATCCTCCTCATGTCATCATATCTACTGATATCTATAATTCCCTTTCTGATCTCAAGATAGACCATTACGAGGAAAAGGAGAGAGAGTGGAGGACCGAATATGAAATAAAGTTATTGGCTCTAAATAAAGAGATTAAGAGGATCAAGAAATCTCAGGGACGGGGGACAATGACAACCTAGGTTACGATAATCTATGTGTTCACCCTGGAGTAGATCTACCAGAAGGGTACAAGGTCCCTAAATTCGAGGTGTTCGATAGTACTGGAAATTCGATGGCCCACCTGAGAAGTTATTGTGATCAAATAGTAAGGGCAGGAAAAAATGAGGCATTATTAATGCGCTTATTCAGCCGAAGCTTAAGCGGCGAAGCCTTGGATTGGTTCACGTCTCAAGAGCTGAAAAGATGGTCTAGTTGGAGGGCATTGGCTAAGGTTTTCCTTAATAGGTTCGCGTTTAACATTGAAATAGTCCCTGACCGATACTCATTGGACCGGATTAAGCAGAAGAATGATGAGTGTTTTCAAGACTATGCCTTCCATTAGAGAAAAGAAGCTGCCAAGGAACAACCTCCCATGTCTGAGGAAGAGATGGTGTCTATGTTCTCTCATGCTCAGGAGGGAGAATATTATATTAGGATGGTATCCACTGTTAGAGCAACTTTCGCAGATTTGGTGAAAATTGCGGAATCGCTAAAGGAAGGCATTCGAACCGAAAAGATCATCAGAACTACAACACTGTCTGGGGACTTCTATGTTCTCAAAGAAGAAAAAGAAAGATGTAGGCGCGACCTCTGCTGATTTTGTTGCTAAATTGAAGAAGAAATTCAAGCCTAGGAACATTCTTTTCTCTCCGTCGTCACCGAATTTTCAGCACGTATTCTACACCCAACCCCAATACCAAACTCCACTTCCAAATGTCCAATCCCAGTACCAAGATCCACTTCTAAATATCCAAACCCAATACCAACCTCCACGACCAAATATTTTACACCAATACCAAGATCCACTTCCAAATGTTCAAACCCAATACCAAGCTGCACAGCCAAATATTTTACCCCAATACCAAGTTCCACAGCGAAGTTATCAGCCTCATGTTCAAGCCACCCTTCTAAATAATCGAACAAACTCCTAAGCGCCTTCAAATTATCATCAAGTGCGTCCTCATACCAACTAGAGCCATTATAACCCTCCACGTCCAAACCTCAAAAAAAGACCTCCCCAAAACTTTACGTCATTGGTCGAAAGTCGCACCCAACTCTTTGGGAGATAGAAAGACATCGGTCATTTATAGCATATTCAACCAAAATTTACCAATCCCAATTCTCGATTTTATCATGCCTATCAAAATTGTGCCTATCATTCGGAAGCAGCGGGGCACAGTACCGAGGATTGTATTAACTTAAAACATAAGATCCAAGATTGGATTGACCAGAAGATTATCACGCTTCAGTCGCCAGCACCGAATGTCAACAGTAATCCATTGCCTAATCATGGGGGACCTGCAGTTAACATAATTGAAATAGAGGGCGAATGGGTGTCTCGCAAGACCATCACTAAGGTGAACTCAGAAAAGCTCAAAAAGACGGAAGAGGTAGAGAAGATAGAGAGAGCCATAGCTACCTTAAGTGTAAATGAGAAGCCCCCCTTTATAGTGATGACATCCCCGACTCAAGTGTATACACCCCAGCTTAGGAAGAAATTAATCGTAGAGACCGACGTTGCCCAGGGGATGACGCGGTCTAGACGATGCTACATTCCTGAAGATTTAACCAATAGGAAGGATTAACAAAAAAGGCCAATCACTGAAGGGGAGGCCGAGGAATTTTGGAGGTGTATGCAATTGAAAGATTACTCAATTGTCAAGCATTTGGAGAAGATTTCGGCCCAGATTTCCATTTTGGCACTATTAATGATTTCGCAATACCACTGACAATCTTTATTGAAGGTCTTGGATGAAGCATATGTTCCCACAGGCACGAGTGTCAACAATCTATCTGCAATGATAGTAAATATTGTGCGAAGTCATTGCATATCCTTCAGCAAAAAAGAGTTGTCGTTTAAGGGAGTAATGCATAACAAAGCCTTACACGTCACCGTCGTCTGCCGGGACTATGTGATTAATCGAGTATTGATAGATGACGGATTAGGTTTGAACATTTGTCCTCTTTCCACATTGGTTCAAATGGGCTATGATCTGGGGAAAATTCCCCAAATCCATGTAAATGTGCAGGCATTTGATGGAGGGCAGAGGGATGCCATAGGTGAAATTGATTTGCACATTCAGATAGGAGCTGCTGAATTCAAGGCTAAATTTCATGTTACGGATATTCATCCTAGTTACAACCTGCTCTTGGGAAGACCATGGATACATGGTGCAAAGGTAGTTTCATCAACCCTCTATCAGTTATTAATGTTTATTTGGGAGGATCATAAAATAGTCATCCAAGGGGAAGAAATCCATGCGAACCACCCCATTGGTTGTGTGCCGGTGATTGAAGATATCTCAAAGGGTAGTAATTTTTATACCATGGAAATTATGAGTGATACAAAGAAAGATTTATCGCCCGAAGCTCCAATGTCTTCTGTCTACAAAATGATTGTGACTGTGATATTATGAAATGGGTTCGAGCCTGGTCAGGGTTTGGGTAAGAATATGGAAGGAATTATTAAGCCCATTATGGTCCCAAATAAAGCATCAAAATATGGATTAGGATATCAGCCAACAGCGGAGGATGAGATTGAGAATAAGTCAAAGGCGAGTCTGTCTAGGACCTTGCCACTCCTATACCAGTCATTTCCCGTGTGTGAGATGCCAATTAATGATGGTCTTGGGGATGGAATAGGAAATCTATTCATAGGATGCAATGCAGTACCGGATGATTTCTCAAAGTCTGATGGGGTAAAGAAGGTCGCACCAGGAAAAGCCTTGCAAAACTAGACCTTCACTCCATTCATAACCCGTCACCTGTCATGGTAGATAAAAGTGCAATTACTAGTAGTTTTTAAAATCGGTGATGATCCGGAAGAGGCACCATGATCCACCCTTTATGTATCAAACTTTTTTTTCATATTTTACCACTTTTAAAAAGGCACGAGCCCATATTTGAGCGGGTCATGAGCCATAGTTTGTACTTATTTCCCAAATTTTGATGAAAATGCCTCTCTTTATTTATGAAGTTATTTTGAAATATGATTATTTTAATATATGACATTATGTTGTTGATTATCTTATTATCATCTAACTTGGTTTGTTTGTTTATTACATTAGCAGTAACTTAAAACCTGCCAAAGTTATGTCATGTCAAAGCTTAGATGAAAAAAATAAGGGGAGTGATGAGGACTGTAAAGAAGGTAACGAGGAGCGGCTAGTGAAGGATATAGAAGAGTTTGAGAATTGAGAAAAACCCAACCTGGACGAAACTGAAATAGTCAACCTGCGTAATCATAATAAAATCAAAGAAACAAGTGTCAGTGTCCACCTAGAAGAAGTACAAAAAAGAGAGCTCATTCACTTGTTGCGGGGATACATTAACGTGTTTGCTTGGTCCTACGATGATATGCCAGGATTGAGCACCAATATTATATCGCATAAGTTACCGATAAATCCTGAGTCCGATCCCGTCAAGCAAAAAATACGGAAATTCAAGCCGGACTTAAGTCTAAAGATCAAGAAAAAAGTCACAAAACAAATTCAGTCTAAGGTTGTGGAGGTCACAAAATATCCGACATGGCTAGCCAACATTGTCCTAGTGCCGAAGAAGGATAGTAAGATTCGAATTTGTGTTGACTATAGAGATTTGAATAGATCCAGTCCTAAAGATAATTTTCCACTGCCCAATATCCACTTCCTCATTGATAATTATGCAAAGCATGAAATGCATCCTTTGGTGGATTGTTTCACCGGGTATCATCAGATATTGATGGATGAGGAAGATGCAGAAAAAACAGCTTTCATTATGCCCTGGGGTATTTATCATTATAGGGTAATGCCGTTTGGTCTCAAGAATACAGGTGCAACATATATGAGGGCTATGACGATGATTTTCCATGATATGATTCATAAAGAGATTGAGGTATACGTGGATGACGTTATTATGAAATCCCATGAGAGTTCGGATCATCTGACCCATCTGGAAAAATTCTTTAACAGACTAAGAAAGTAAAATTTGAAGTTAAATCCTGCTAAGTGTGCTTTTGGTGTACCAGCGGGGAAGCTACTGGGGTTCATAGTCAGCAGAAGGGGCATCGAGCTAGATCCGTCCAAGATCAAGACAATTCAGGATTTGCCACTGCCGAGGACCAAGAAAGAGGTTATGAGTTTCCTGGGTCATTTGAATTACATTAGCAGGTTCATTGCTCAGTCGACAGTCATATGTAAACCAATTCTCAAGATGCTGAAGAAAGATCCATTGAATGAGTAGACGGAAGAATGTCAGAAAGCTTTTGACCGAAACAAGGAATATTTATCTGTGCCGCCAGTTTTGGTTCCACCGAGGGAAGGAAGTCCGTTGTTACTTTACTTGTCAGTCTCAGAAAATTCTTTTAAATATGTCCTCGGGCAACATGATGAGACCGGTAAGAAAGAGAAAGCCATCTACTACTTGAGTAAAAAGTTCACGCCATACGAGGCTCGTTACACTGTCATAGAAAGGACATATCGTGCTCTGACCTGGGCCGCACAGAAGTTGAGGCATTATCTATCCTCATACACAACATATCACATATTGAGAATGGATTCATTAAAGTATATATTCCAGAAAGCCATGCCTACCGGAAAGTTAGCTAAGTGGAAAATGTTACTGAGTGAGTTCAGCATTGTGTATGTGACTCAAAAGGCAGTCAAGGGGCAAGCCTTATCAAATTATTTGGCAGAGAATTCGGTTGATGATGAATATGAGCAACTTCAAACTTACTTCCCAGATGATAAAATTTTATTCATGGGAGAAGACATCCCAGAAATTTACCCCGGATGGAGGTTGTTCTTTGATGGGGTGGTCAATTTCAAAGGTTCAGGAATTGGAGCAGTTTTGGTATCAGAAATAGGCCAACACTATCTGGTCACTGCTAAGTTGCATTTCCCGTGCACCAATAATATGGCCGAATATGAGGCTTGCATCCTAGGTCTCAAATTGGCACTTGATTTAGATGTTTGTGAATTTCTAGTCATCGGAGACTCAGATTAGTTGATTCACTAAGTACGAGGAGAATGGGCAGTAAAGAACTCCAAGATTACTCCTTATGTGGAGTTAGTGCAAGAATAATGTGGAAGATTTAAGGAAGTTGACTTCAGACATATCCCAAGGATGCAAAATGAGTTTGTTGATGCTTTCGTCACTATATCCTCCATGATTCAGCACCCAAATCAGAGTTACATCTATCCTTTGGAAATAAGTTTGAAGGAACAACCCGCGCATTGTGCGCATGTCAAAGAGGAGCCTGACAGAATGCCATGGTACTACGCTATTAAAAGGTACTTAGAATCTGGAGTATATCCTGAAGAAGCCAACAACAATCAAAAGAAGACAATCCGACGTTTGGCAAGGAACTATTTTCCAAGTGGGGAAATCCTTTTTAGGAGGACTCCAGACTTAGGATTCTTAAGATGCGTCGACGTTGCAAAAGCCAATAAATTAATAAAATAAGTACACGCTGGAGTTTGTGGGTTCCACATGAACGGGTTTGCCCTTGTAAGAAAGATCCTGAGAACCGGTTACTTCTGGATGACTATGGAAAATAATTGTAGGAAGTATGTGCAGAAATGCCCAAAATATCAGATACACGGAGATTTGATTCAAATGCCTCCACATGAACTTTATGTGATGAGTTTATCTTGGCCTTTCGTAGCTTGGGGTATGGATGTTATCAGACTAATAGAACCACCAGCATCAAATGGGCATAGATTTATTTTGGTTGCTATTGATTACTTTACTAAGTGGGTCGAAGTTGCTTCATATCGAGCCATTACTAAAAAAGTGGTTGCAAATTTTGTCAGGAATAACTTGATTTGTCAATTTGGAGTGCCGGAATCGATCATTACTGATAATGGGGAAACTTGAACAGTCGCTTGATGAATGAAATTTATGATCAGTTCAAAATCGTGCATCGCAACTCGACCGCATATCGTCTACAAAGGAATGGAGTCGTAGAATCCGCCAATAAGAACATCAAGAAGATCTTGAGAAAGATGGTCAAAAATGATAGATCATGGCATGAGATGTTGCCTTACGCTTTGCTAGGATATCGTACAACAGTTCGAACCTCCATCGGGGCGACTCCTTATCTACTTGTTTATGGGAATGAAGTTGTGCAACCTACTGAGGTTGAAATACCTTCCTTAAGGATTATTCAGGAAGCCGGACTAAGTAACAAAGAATGGGTTCGCGCTCGCTATGAACAACTCATATTGATTGATTAAAAGAGAATGGTTGTTGTATGTTATGGTCAGTTGTATCAACACAGGATGATTCGTGCCTTCAATAAGAAAGTAAGGGCTCGGTTTGAAGTTGGGTAATTAGTTCTCAAACATATATTTCCTCACCAAGAAGAGTACAAGGCCAAGTTCGCTCCAAATTGGCAAGGGCCATACATAGTTCGCAAGGTACTATCTGGAGGAGCTCTGATTTTGTCTGGGATGGATGGCCGAGAGTGGACCAAATCAATTAATTCTGATACGGCAAAGAGATATTATGTTTGAATACGTTCTAGTTTTTGTGTTTTCTTAGTTTATTTGTAATCGCCTTCGTAATAATTTGTTTTCTAATGTGTGATTATTTAGAATTATTTTCTTTTATGTTCGAACTACGTTTGACCTGAATTCCCAAGAAAGGGATACGTAGGCGGCCTATGTCGGCTTCGATCAACCCCTTAGGAAAATTTATCCTTTTCTTTTATGTACGAACTATATTTGACCTGAATTCCCAAGAAAGGGATACGTAGGCGGCTTTGTCGGCTTCGGTTAACCCCTTAGGAAAATTTATCCTTTCCTTTTATGTACGAACTATGTTTGACCTGAATTTCCAAAAACGGGATACGTAGGCAGCCTATGTCGGCTTCGGTCAACCCCTTAGGAAAATTTATCCTTTCCTTTTAAGTGTGAACTACATGATGACCTAAACTCCTAAAAAGGGGATATGTAGGTGGCCTATGTCGTCTTTGGTCAACCCATTAGATTTTTCTATATATTCTTAGCGTAGTCCTGAACTATGTGTGACCTGATTCCTGCTTCAACGGGATACGTAGGTACCCCAACGGCTCGGTCATGTAACCCCAGAAAATGGAAACTGGGGCAGCATTTTCGAGAAGGAATCTCAAAAATTCACAAAAGGGAGATCATCATCCAACAAAGAGAACGAAGACCAATAAAGACCTCAGATCCTCTCGAGTTGATATCATCTCAAACAACTTTAAACTGGGCAGAAATTTTAAGGAAGGCCTCAAAATTTCCACCAAACACTGGAATATATTTCAAATTCTCCAGCACCAGAGGTCAAAGTTAAACTTTTGAAGTCGCCAGCTGCGACAAAGTCTAGGTGAACTCAATTTTAGGCTATGACAAAACTTTTGATAGGAAGCCTCAACGATGATTCCTCTATCAAACGTTAGAATATAGTCAAAATCAAGAGGAAGACGTTTGTTGAGCTAGTACATGACATAACGGGCAGATATTTTCTAAAAGTTTTTATAGAAACTTTCGAAACTATCTTCTAAAATTAAGATTACTTTCAGAAATCTATACAAATCTTTTATTTTGTACTTGCCTAGACATCAACTGGGATGGAGAGTCAGGGGTGGAAGTCCCAACATAACGGAGTACCTGAAAGATGGCGAGAAGCAAATCAAGGATCGAAAAAGGTCAACACGGAGTAGTTTCACTCAAAACTAATCATTTTTCTGTGGATGCAGGGATCAATACACAAAAATGAGATTCTCTTTAAAAAATCCCCAAGCAAGCTAGGAGCCATACCAGAGCATATAATGCTTAAGAATGGTATTTTAGCAATCCCCAAAAAAGGGTTTTGCCCCTATTTACTTGCATCCGGTGGATTTGCCATTTAATCATTTTATCAAAAAAGAGCAGATTGATAGCAAAATAAGCCATTCAAATTATGATGCTCATTATTTGTCATTAAACTATCATAAAGCTTGATTTTGGTCGCCAGTGAGAGCTACATTGTGTTTACTAATTGTCTACCTTGAGTACAGGTACACGTAGAAAGCAAGACGCAGACAAACGAACTCAGGTAAAACTGTTTTCAAATCACCGGAAAAAACATTGCATATCACTGCCAAGAGGGCCATTTCATATCATTGCCAAGAGGGCCATTTCATATCATTGCCAAGAGGGTTATTCATATCATCACCGAGAGGGCCACTTCATATCATTGCCAAGAGGTCCATTCATATTATCGCCGAGAGGGCCATTTCATATCATCACCGAGAGGGCCATTCATATCATCATCGAGAGGGCCATTTCATATCATTGCCAAGAGGGTCATTTCATGTCATTTCCAAGGGGGTCATTTCATATCATCGCCGAGAGAGCCACTTCGGATCATTGCCAAGGGGGCTATTCATATGATCGCCGAGAGAGACATTTCATATCATGGCCAAGAGGGCCAATTCATATTATTGCCAAGAGGGTCATTTCATGCCATTGCCAAGAGGTCCATTTCATAGCACCGTCGAGAGGGCCACTTCATATCATTGCCAAGAGGGTCATTCATATCATCGCCGAGAGGTCCATTTCATATCATGGCCAAGAGGGCCATTTTATATCATTGCTAAGAGGGCCATTCATATCATCGCCGAGAAGGACACTTCATATAATTGCCAAGAGGGTCATTTCATATCATTGCCAAGAGGTTCATTTCATGACATTGCCAAGAGGGCCATTTCATATCATTGCCAAGAGAGCCATTTTAGGCCATTACCGAGAGGGTCATTCATATCATTGCCAAGAGGTCCATTCAATATCTGTCGATACGCGAGACACAAATGTTGGTGTCGAGGATATCATCATCATTCAATATCTATTGACACGTGAGACACAAATTCTGGCATCGAGGATATCATCAACATTTAATAAATCATCATTTGAATACATCAAAAACACGTGATTCAAAAGAACGTCTTTAACTCGCTATCTAAAAGTGAATGACATATGAGACTTCCTAGAAATTGACAATATGAGAGTTATCTATAAGTCATATTATTTGAAATAGGATAGTGTGCAAGATTACCTATGAGTTGATAGCCCGTAGGTCATTCGTAAGCCACAACAACTTCCTAACCGAATAGTGTGCAAGGTTATCCAAAAATTAATAGTCCGAAGGTTATCCGTAAGTCGCAACTAAATCCTTATCGAAGAATATGCAAGATTATCAAATTGATAATGTCCAAGGGTTCTCTATAAGCCACGTCATATCCAAGATTGATTATGTGTAGGATTACCCAAAGACTAGCAATTTGAGACATATTTGTACGCCATATTGTATCCAAAGTCAGATGATGTGCAGGAATACTGGGGAGCTAACAATTGGAAGGATATCTGTAAGTCATCTATTATCCAAGGTCGGATAATATGCAGGATCACCTAAAAGCTAGAAATTCAAAGGATATCTGTAAGTCGCCTCGTATCCAACATCCAATAATATGCAAGATTATCCAAATATTAACAACTCAAGGAAATCTACAAGTTGTATCGGTACAAAAGATGCACAAGACTTACTTGAGACTATATGCAAAGAATTATCATGCCACATACAACTAGCATTATATGTGATCAAAAAGGCTACCATATCAGCACAAGATTACATGGTTGCAGGGACCGTTCTGCATAAAGTGTCGTCGGTGGCTAAGAGAGACACCCCACTTTGAAAACATATTCAACCGACAAATGAGATAATAATGCAACAACCAAAAAGGTTATTATGTCTGTTGTTGCAAGTTATTTTCCTTCCAAATAGGTATATGAAAGGAATGACTTTTCTTTTCAAGCGATAACTCACGCGGAGATGTGGTAAAGACTATATACCTCTTCCGTGAATTATGTTTAGCACTAATACTTTTAGTTTGAAGCATTGTCGAAAGCATCCTAGAGTATGAAAATCTCAAATCAAAACCACAGGTGCGGACGACTTAAATGGGACGCAGCACAACGTAGAACTCTTTCTTAGCAGCAAAACCGAAAATAGTCTAGAGAGGGACGTCAAACTCTCTAAACGCGAGCTAAAGGATGATCAGCACCACCATCTAACCACACCCCTGGTCGAAGGCATGTGAGTATTCTAGGATATTCTAGTTTCAGCTTCACCTTCGAGATATTTCAAAACTCATACCGAGGGTAAACTTCTCTTTCTTTCAAATCCGGGTGACAACACACCTAGAGTTTTGGAAATTATGTCCAGGTAAGTTCTTGCCTATAGATGTGAAGGATCCCACATTCATGGTTAAGAGGTTACAAGTCTCTTTTCCATAACTCGATCAACTTGTCACTCATTCTGAGCCAAAGATGGTCTGAAATAAAAGACTATCTTTTCTACCGATTGAGTCAAACTACAGGCAGTCTGATTCCCTGAGTTTCGGGAATATGTAGGTTGTGCTCTATATAAAAAACTCGACTGCATTCCAACCTCCCCCCAAATCCCTTTATTCTCCAGCCTTTTGGTTTCATCAAAACTCCAAAACCAAGATAGCTGGTGAATTTTTGAAAATCGTTCTTTGAGTCAAGCTTTATGAACTGCAAGTGGCCTGAATTCTCATGTAACTTGAGATATGTAGGAAACCTGATGCCGAGGTCCGGCTATAACTCCATGAAACTCATGTGAAAGCCAACCTCTTTCAAATTCGAATTTATGGTCGGACAAAAATTAGGAACGTCAACCTCCCATTGCCCAGGGTTACTTGCATCCACCCTACCCAAAGGGAGGGGGCAATTGTTGACACCTAATTTTTGCCCTCCACAACCAAGTTTAATTTCGAGTTTCTTCAATT
This sequence comes from Capsicum pubescens, assembly GCA_030864215.1. Classification (NCBI taxonomy): domain Eukaryota; kingdom Viridiplantae; phylum Streptophyta; class Magnoliopsida; order Solanales; family Solanaceae; genus Capsicum; species Capsicum pubescens. The sequence continues at coordinate 190,042,323 of CM061548.1, forward strand.
TTAAATAAAATTACAATATTTATTTCATCCAAATAAAAACTTTTTTGAAATATTTATGTACGTAATTTTATCATTTTAAGTAGCAATTATACATTATCATATTCAATTGTACGAGATTGTATAATTTTATTACTTAAATAACTATTTTACGGAATATCGAATTCTAATCAGAGCTTATCTTAAAAATGAATTCAAATGGGTAAAATCTTGATTTAAATATGATTTATTCTAAAAAATAATTTATTTGGAGAAATATTTATTCAATTTTATCAAATCAAGAATCTCAAGATTAAACAAGGTATTAATTTGTATCGAATCTCAATGAAATTTAGTCAATTTATTAAATTTGACCATGATTGGAATCGAATTGATCACAATTGCAATGCAATTGATCAAATTGATATCCAACTTGCCTAACATTTAAGTAAAATTGGCTAAAAATTAATTTAATTTGACCTTTTTTTTAAATACCAAATTTCTACCATTTTTTTTATTTTTTAAATTGGGCCTCATTAAACATCCGAAATCCCCTTCAACAAGATCAGCAGCAGCCCAATTTTTCAATCCACTCAGGCCCATCTTTGTCTTAATTTCTTCTCCATTCAGCCAGCCCAATACAACAAATCTCACCCTACCAGGCCCAAAGCAAATCGACCCGGCCCAGCTCCCTATTCTCCTTCAAGGGAATAGCGTTCAATAGCAACAACTGTGTACAATACGCATCAAACAGCAACGTACAACTTTCTACTCCGACCAAAAATGCGAACAGCTCTCAACCAGACCTCCGACCCATTCCCAACCCAAAACCGACACCACAACATTTTCAACGCAATAAAATGACCAAACCCGCCAATCCGTTTCCAACCCGAACCAGCATATGGCTTCAAAGCTCCTCGAATCTTCTAAAAGATCGATGAGTTATCCTACCCAACGTTCAAATCCCAAAATTCTCGGATAGAGTTGTACGAATTCGTACATAGATGGAGAATTTTCATTGGCTTTTGAAGATTATTCTCCTTCCTCCATTTTCTATTGGTTAGATTTTGAAATTAGCAACGAATTTGGTATATTTTGGGGAGGGAATTCCTTGTCTTGAGGGGATTTCATTTTCTGTTGAGCTTCCCAAAATACCCCTAATTCGACCTTCTATATAAGAAACCATTGGTTCTCTGTTAGGGGGGTTAGAACATTTTCTGAGAAAATTTTAGGAGGTTGGAAAATTTAGGTTGGGAAAAACAGAGAAAGAAAAGAAAGAAAAAAAAGAAAGGAGAAAAAGGGTCTTCGATAAAAGGCGAACAAACAGTTTTCTCTCAGTAAAAATTTTCAATTTTTTATTTGGGGATTCCTGAGCTAATTGAAGTTTTGAATTGACGACGACGATGTTTTTCTGGTGGTGGTAGACTCCAATAGAGTTAGAGGTCTCATTTTGCTGCCCAAGAACCGGTTAGTGCTATTCATCTTTTCTCACATTGTTGCGATGCAATAGTGGTATTATTAGTGATTTCGATTAATATGTTGTGTGCTGGGATTGATCGCTGTAGAGGGCTTCGAAGTCCATAATATTTTAATTTATAATATTATTTGTTTTGCTGTGTTGGTGTTAGTTGAAAATGTAAACTGTTAGCTGCTTTTTTTATTCTTCTTGGAAATTTGGAACTGGAAAGTCATAATATTGTTGTTTTGCCCTGCTGGTATTAGCTGAAAAAATGCAAACTGTTAGCTGCTTCTTTTTTTTCTTTCTTCTTGGAAATCTGGAACTATGAAGTCATAATATTGTTGTTTTACCCAGTTGGTGTTAGTTGAAAAAATGCAAACTGTCTGTTGTTTCTCTTTTTGAAAATTTGAAATTGTAAACTCTGTCTTTTGTTATTGGATTGATAATAGGTTGAATTTTCTGGAGAAGTTGTAAAAATCGGGTCTTTTTCGGTTATGAATTTGCCGTCCCTACTCTTTGATTATGTAAAAATTGTTATGTTGCTAACAGCTTGTGGAATTTATTTTTTTATGCTATGTTGGCCAAAACGATTCTTTATTCTCCTCATTTAGTTATAAATTCGCTATATTTTGGGGTTATTGAGCTGGAAAGAAGCGTGAATTCATCTTGAATTATTTTAAAGGTTGAGTTGATTGCTACTGCCATTTTGGTCATATAAAAAATAGTTTTCATTCTATGACAAAACTTTTCTTCTTTTTTCTTTGATTGGGAAGGTTGATTATTTTTCACTCATTTTTTTTTGTGAGATGCGTTGAGAGGAAATTTTAGAATAATTGGTTGAATAAATGATAGTTATTTAGCTATCTTGCAAAAAATCTGTGCCATGAATTTCAATGTCTATACACTTATGTTGGCTCTCTTTAAGTTTTTTTTTTCTTTCAGTTACGGAAATCATTTGTAGTTTTCAGGATTTAAGTGAACTATTATCTTTACCATGAATGCTTAAAATAATTTAGTTTATCTTCATTTGCTCTCATCAATTTCATAAGTAACTATTTCTTTCATATTTATGCATAAGTATGTCATTGTCAATGTGATTAGCTTTTACATTTATGCTTGAGTATCTGTTGACATGAAACCTTAATTTGGTTAGCCATTAATTCAGAATATGTATTAATTACTTATTTTCTTTTTTCTCCTTCGCATGAATCCGCATTCGAGTCCAAACGGACTCTATTCCCATTGTTGCATTATCAATGTGGGCCTCAAGCCATTAAGGCCCATCCCTTTTGAGTCGATTTCAAAGGCCTTAAGGAGGCAATCTCATAGTGCACGAATGCAAGGAGTCGAAAGAAGAAGAAATGGATTAAAGTCCACCTTTGAAGCGGCCAAGACATTTGAAAATCTCGTTTTTCATTTACTTGTTTATTTATTTATTCATTTATCGTTGTCTTTATTTATTTATTCATTTCATTATTCATTCATTTTGGGCCTTGAAGCCGAAGTTGTATTTAATATAGGTGAAGCGAATTTTGGGCCAAAAAGCTCGAAAACTAGATTAGGACAGGTGAAATGGGTCGAAAACCCAATTAGACTAGGACAGGCCTCATTGATTTGGGCCCAATGGCCTAAATCCTTTACTTTCTCCTCCCTTCCCCTTTTCATGTGTTTATTATTTATTAGTTTTGTTTAGACTTAGTTGAAAATCCCCACTAAGTCGCTAATTCTATTTTTTTACGAATCTTTTCTAAAAAATCAATTATTTTTCAACAATCAGTTTTTCCGAAGTTAATCAAAAGATATTTTCAAACAGTGCGGATAACCGCAAGTTAGCAGACATTTTAGGTGCCTAACACCTTCCTAAAACGTTAATAGGAACCGCTTACTCAGAATCTTCAAAACTTAAATGATTTTTTAGTTTTGGATTGTTTAAAGTATTTTAGAAAGGTTTCTTAATTCCTTTTCAAAAATTAAGTGGCGACTCTATAAATTAGTCAAAATTTTTCCGTAAAACAATGGAATCATAAGTTCAAAAATAAGAAATTATGCCAATAAGGAGAGATTCCATAGTAGATCAGATATGCTACTCACCCTAAATAGGAAGTCAATCACTGGGATTACAAGTGAGATCTCGTGGAAGCCGCTGGAATATGTATTGCACTCGTAAAAGTAAGAGAAAATATAGTATCAACATAGAAGAAAAAATAGTTTACTACTAAAGTCATTTGGCCAAGATGAGAATATAAACACAACCAAATAATAGTACAATAAGTTAATCCACGCTCAACAATCACACTAAGCATAAGAAGCAATAAATAAGCAATTAGGGATCTAAATAGACAAGTTAGCATATTATTACCAATCAAATTCAGTCAAGTCAGTACAATTTATTTAGCATATAAATATATTTCTTTGATTCACTCATGAAACCTTCAGAACCACCTAACCCTCGAACATACACACTAGGCGTAATACAACTACACCCTAGTCATGACCTATAGGAGATAATTTTCATCTATCTACTAAATCCTAAACACAAGTGTCTTCCAACCTTGTTTCACCAAAAGCCCGTGGAATGTTCTAAATAATGAAAACTCCAAATTTAAGAAATAAGATAAGTCAAAAATCATATAGCAATCATAAGATTTTATGCAGTTACCACACTAAACAATATACACCAACAAGCCACACTACAAAGAGGTTGACATACACATATAGCACAAATTGAATTAAATTACAATACTATCACCTACCTCAAACCAAGCTTGCACAACTTCTCTAAGCTAGAGTTTTCTTGCTTGATCGCGGTCTAGAACAAGAATATAAAAACGTAATTACTAGCATAGCCTACAATGTCAGAAATTATAACTCACCCCCAACCCTTAAGGACAAGTTCATGATCATTCTTTTTCTTCTAGGTCTTTTCTACTGTAATTCACCTAAAACTATTAATTTCACGGTTAAATTAGTGAATTAACGAAATGCAAGGGTAAATTAATTGTTAATAAATAAAATTCATTAACCTATTACATAATTTCCTCCACTGCACTAGAAAATAACAAAAAATTAGCCCTCAAAATCCTCCACTGTAATTTAGCAGTTCTAAGGCTTAATTATCAGTTATAAGTTAGCGGGGATGAATTCCTTACCTTTCTGAAGCCAAACAAAGAATTCCTAGTGTAAATTGCTCCAAATTGCCCCTTCTTGTCCCCAAATTAAGTTTTAGAATAATAAACTATTTTGGGAGAAATATTTAATTAAATTATGATTTTCACCGCTACAGTAGTGTTGGCCAGCCTTTGATTGTCGTTATGGCTGAAATTTCTACTAGAGCATCAGTCGCTATAGTTGCATGTCAGTCGCCTTAGAGGTGTCAATGGGACAAAATATCCATTTTTTACCTAACATTCAACTTTTTACAACACACCTTAAACTCGAGACATTTTAGACAATGCCTTTTTACGATAAGATCAATTTTGAAAGTTCTACTAACCCAAATTTAATTTTGTAAATTCCTACAGCTTCCTTAGCATCTTAGCAAACTATAAATCAAATAAAATACACCCAAACTTTCTCAAATCATTCTTGGATTTCTCTATATCAAACCTGAATACATTTTCGCATGAAACTAGCTTAATCTAAAATTTGTAACTTCAAAATTGAAAAAAATGACATGGAAATTTCAACGTGTGGTTTATACATTATGATATAAATGGTCATTATGCACTCCGTGTGGAATAACCACCTAAGACTATGGAATCAACTAATCTATGGGCTAAGGCTTCTTATGAGCGGTGAGAGTGATCTAATAGCTTGAATTTGATGCTCATAAAAGCTCATATAAGACAAAGCATTAGAGTTTCTATCCCTAATAATGATAATGTCAAAGCTTACATGAATGAAATTGATGAATAATTTGTAAGATCTGACAAGACATTGGCCAACACCCTTATGAAAAGGCTCTCAAGTATGACATTAGATAGAATTCGTATAGTATGTGAGCATATTATAGTTGCTAAGATCAATTCCCTTGCTATTGATATGTCTGTACTATTTCTTATGAATTTCATTCTCAACTCTCTTCCTATGGAATATGATCCATTCAAGATATCTTACAATACACATAAAGATAAATAGTCAATTAAATTTTTTTTGACCATGTGTGTGTAAGAAGAGGAGAGGTTGAAACATAAGAAATCTGAAAGTACTAATTTTGTGAATCGTGATAAGAAAAATACAATGAAGGAAAAAAAATTTCATATGAAGAAAAAAGACAGTCTTTAAAACACTTGTTATTTTTGTAGAAAGAAGGGACACTAGAATAAAGATTGCCTGAAATACAAAAAGTGGCTTTAGAAAAAATGCAATTTTACTTTTTAATGTTATGAATCTAATTTTATTAAATTTTATGATAATACATGGTGGATCAATTCTGGTTCCACAACTCATATTGTCAAAATCATGCAGGATTTCCTAACTATAAGGAAGCCAATAGAAAGTGAATAAAATGTTTATTTCGGCAATAGGATAGCATCACATATGGAAGGCGTGGGGACATATAGGCTCATTTTAAAAGATAATTTTTAATTAGATTTAGAAAACACTTTTTATGTTCCATCATATTCTAGGAAGTTAATTTTTCTTTCTAAACTTTTAATAGTTGATTATGATTTTAATTTTCATTTGTTTGCAATGAAACTTTTAAAAGGAATAAAGTTATTGGTTTCGGAAATTTGTATGAAAAGTTATTTAAATTTGAACTAGCCCCCACGACTGAATGTAATGTCATAACTTTGCATGATAAAGATATTGACACTAAGTGATGTATTATCGATGAGAATTCATCAAGTTTTTGGCACAAGAGATTGGAACATATCTCTACTAAAAGAATTAGAAGGCTAGTTAATGATGGAGTTCTTGAAGCTCTTGATTTTTTTGACTTTGAAACTTGTGTGGACTGCATAAAGGGTAAGCATACCAACAAATTCATTAAAGGTGCCAAAAGGAGTTCTCAATCATTTGAGATCATACATACAAATATTTATGTATCTTTTGCTACCCCTTTCTTAAATAGTGAGAGATATTTTATCTTATTTATTGATGACTATTTGAGATATATGTATCTCTATTTTCTATTTAATAAATTAAAAATTATAAGATTTGATAGGAGTGAAAAATATTATGGTAGTAACACAAAAAGGGACAAGTTAAAGGGTCATATGTGGAGATTTTTGAAAAGAAAGGTATAATTTCTCAATATACTATACTAGGAACATCATAACAAATAAAAAAGGAATCAAACATCAATGAATATGGTAAAAAACATGATTACCATATCAAGTTTATTTTTATTCTTCTGGAGTGAAGCCTTAAAAACTGCTTTGTATATTTTAAATAGAGTTCCATCTAAGATTGTTCCAAAGACACTTTTTGAATCATGAAAAGGATGATAACCCAATTTAAGCTATTTACATGCTTGAGAATGTCCAACTGAGTTGAGGATTTACAATCCACATTTAAAAGGTTGGGTAGAAGAACAATTAGTATTTTTTGTGGAGGACATGTGGATAAATCTGAAGAATTTTAGATTTTATGATCCTTCTCATTCTCCTAAAATTGTTGAGGCTAGAAATGCTAAGTTTATAGAGGAACATCAAGTAAGCAGGGGTGGTTCAACTCAAATGGTGGAACTAGAAGAGAAAGGGAACCACCTTTGGTACCATTATATGTTGGAAACATGAATGCTAATGTAACGACCAACTTTTTTTATGAAATATGTGAAATTTGTGATTTTGTGTGATTTGAGTATTTTACCCCTTTCCATAGTTGCATTGTGGTATTTTTTATGAAATATGTGAAACTTGATTGGCACAGTTTCCGATTCATTTTGGTACCATTTATGTGATATTGTGATTTCTTGTGGCTTCGAGGTCCTTATTATGGACATGTGTGATTATTTTTTGATCCATGCTATGGATGTCTGAATGGACTATGCCAGCAGCTCCAGAATATTGATTTTAGTCTAGGTAGACCTTTGATTTGGGTCCCGATGCAACCAAACTCATTTCGACCTGTTGGTCGGGAAGTTAAAAAATTAAAAATATGAGTGTGGAATCCACATTTGGTTGAAATTACATTGTATGGAAAATTTAACTTCACCAAAGCATTCGGAACATCGATTTTAGGATAGTAACATTTTTTGTTGGATTTTATGGCTTTTAAATTTTATTTTGACCCTAGGATTGAAAAATTATAAATTCAAGTTTCGAGGATCAACTCTATGAAAACAATATTTTTTTTGAAAATATTAGATTTCCATTGAGTCTGGAGCATCGAATTTTGTGTGGTTACATAGTTCATTTACGTATATCGGACTCCGAAATAATTTCGGACACCTCATCGAAGTCTATTTGGACTTAGAAAAATTTGGACTATAGCAGAAAAATTTGCAATATATATCAGCTTTTTCCCCTCTTTTTTTGCTCATTTTGCCCTTTCTTTCACCTGTCTCTTGAGATTTAAACCCTAATTAGTGTGAGAGCTTAAAAGTGAAGCTTATGAGAGCTTGGGAAACTAGATTAACATCTATTTATTGATTCTATTTCGAATATAAGGTAAGATTTCATCATTTTCTTTTTTAATTCCTTGATTAATTTCTCAAAATCCCAAAAATTTTAGGACCTGATTTCAAATCTCAACTTCACTTATTTTCACTTGAATAATGTTTAATCTTATAATTACTAGTTTTTCATCAATTTAACCTTTAAAACAACTTTGATTCTTGGTTTAACGCGGAATTCAAAGATTTTACCAAATAAAGCTTAAAAATTATTTTTCTTTGATTTGAACCTCGTTTTTTACTCGATTTGACTTGAATTTTCAGCTGTAGATTTCTAGAAAAAATGGGAAACACGATTTTGTAATAAATTTTTAATTTTACCTTTCTTTTTCAGAAACTCATTTCAGGAGTTCGTTTTGATTCTAAATCAAAAGTAGGTAATATGAGTATCGTTGACTTTTTTTGGTGCATAGATTCTATATTTCTTTGTTTTAGTTGATTTTGGAATCGTTCGCAAAAATTAAGATTGTGGATCAAAGTGTAGCAGACCAATTTTGACATTCGGGGTAGGTTACGGCTTAACTCTTCAGAATGGGCTAGATAGTTAATTTGTATACCAAAATGCATATTAAGGGTGTGAACTAACCATGAAAATGGCTATCTATATGTTGTGCCCATGTGGGGGCCTATATGTGTTGTAATTATTAAATTTGAGATATTTCATGATATGTGTGACCGTGTGAGGTCTTATGTGATGTTGATAGCTCTGAATATACATTAATAATCATATTGTGTTGTTAGAAATGCTTATTGTGGTTTCTTTGGTGTATTGTGATATATTCATTCTTTGTGGACATATGAATCATGTGAAAATTCATGGATGGTGAAAATAATGAGTGGATGTTGGCTCACGTGGTTGTGAAAATATAACATTGTGGTTGATTGTGGAAATAAATCATGTGGATTGATTGTAAAATTACTCATTGTGATTGGTTGTGAACATTTCATCATCATCCTGATGTTATCACACGCATCATTTCACTTGTTTGTTGTATGTTTTGTATATACTTGTTGTTGTTGTTTGTCATACTTGATTTTTGTCTTATGTGCTTTGAAAACACTAAAAATATTAAAAATACTAGAAATTTTGCAAACACTAGAAATATCAAATTTTATAAACCCTTTCTAGGGATGTGTCGGGGAGGAGATATTGATATATGAAATGTATATGGGTTGACGAACCCTTCATGGGTAGCTTGCCTCTGTGGGTGTATATAAGGATTGTTCGATGATCCCGGAGGTTGTGCGACGACCTCGTGCATCATCATATAAATATATATATATATATATATATATATTGCACTTGTTTTATGTGTTTATGTTGTGCTTGTATTGCCATATTGACTTTTCATCTATTTATTTGTTCTATATCTTGACTTGTAAATATCTAATTGTTCTATCTTCCTCTATTTATACTTGATGATCTTGATTATACATGTTTCTATTTTGTTCTACTTGTATGTGAGATGGTGTATATTTGTATCCCTATCTGCTGTGTTGTTGTATTATATGTGGATATTATAGAACTGTTAGTGCAAGCGGTGTGGACTACCATTGTGGGATATTTTCTTATTGCGGGTGACGTTCCCTTAGTATGCTTTATTTTCTACCTTGCTCGATCGTCCTATGATACCTTCTGAGTACAAGTGAATCGTACTCATGCCTATTGCGCCCTTTCGCTGTAGGTCTTAGTTCGAGTATGCCTCAGCTTGGTTGATTCAGGAGGTATTTGGAGCTTTCAAGGTAGTGGATGATTTTCAGGTTTTCGAATGTCTTCTACTACCTTTCTCTATAGACTATATCTTTACTTTTATTTTAGAGACAAAGTTTCTCTTGTATTTAGATATCTTATGTATTTCATCTGGATTTGAGTTGTACTAGATACGTTTTTATACTATTGACACCAGATTTTGTGAGTTATGGCTGCATGTGTTGATTTTATTCTTTCCGCTTTTATCATATCTATATGATTCGATTTCATTCTAGAAGTCTTACCTTGGGGGTATTTCTATTTTTTTTCCTTTTTGTGTATCAATTCGGGTGATAGTCTTACTTGTCAAGGTCCACCGCGACAAGTGCTATCATGACCCATATTTTAACTCGTGATAGCTAATCAGAAATATTCTCATGAATTATCTTAAGAAAAACAAGTTCAAGAGCCTCCATTGTTGAAGGACTATCTAAATAAGTGGGAGTAAGAAAATCCTCAAGAATCATTAATTAATAATTTCTAGTGACTATTGTATATCTCCAAGAGTTTGATTGTGATATTAGACTAAGAAAATGATCCATGGTTTTTTTCACAGGCCTTGAATGGAGAAACTCTACTTTGGTATGATGTCATGAAAGAAGAGTTGGAATGTATGGCAAAACATAAAGTCTAGAATCTCGTTAAATTACATAAAAGAGTCTTTACTATAAGATCCAAATAGATTTATAAAATCAAAAGAGACTCATCTGGTAATGTTAAATGATATAAAGCTAGACTTATAATTAAGTATTTCACTCAGAAAGAAGGTATTGATTACCATGAAACCTTCTCATGTATCAAAGAAGATTCATTAAGAATAATCATGGAATTAGTAGCTTATTTAGATTTAGAGCTACATCAAATGAATTTGGATGAAGATCTTGAAGAAGAGGTATAATGAATTTGGATGAAGATCTTAAAAAAGAGGTATACATGCATCAACCTGAAGGATTTTGGGATAAAGATGAAATTTAACTTGTTTGCAAGTTGAATAAATCTATTTATGGACCAAAACGGGCTTTCAGCCAATGGTATGCTAAATTTCATAATGTTGTTTCTTCATTCGAATTTACAGAGAATATTATTGATCAATTTCTATACCTTAAGATAAGTGAGAGTAAATATATTTTCCTAGTCCTATATATGGATGACATTTTATTTGTAAGTAGTGATTTGGGGTTGTTGTATGAGACAGATCCATTTTTTATCAAGAATTTTGAATGAAGAATATGGGTGAATCCTCATATGTCATTGGCATAGATTCACAGAAATGAATCTCAATAATTGCTTAGATTATCTCAAAAGACCTACATTGAAAAAATTCTGGAAAGATATGAAATGAAAAAGTGATCACTTATAGCAGCAGTTATCATTAAAGGTGACAAATTCTCATAGAATCAATGTCCACAAAATGCATTGAAACAAGCAAAAATGAAAGACATTTCATATGCTTCACTTATTGAAAGTCTTATGTATCTATACTAGACCTGATATTGCCTTTGTGAAAGATGTGTTTGGGAGATATTAAAGTAACCCCGTTCTTGATCATTGAAAAGTTGGTAAAAGGATTTTGAGTTATTTACAAGGAACCAAGGATCTTAAGCTTATATATAAATATTCTGACTCATTGAAAGTCATTGAGTATTCAGACTTTGATTTCAGTGAATGCAAAGATAGTGATAAATCTACTTTTGGTTATATTTTCATTCTTGTGAGAGGGGTTCTGTCTTGGAGAAGTGTTCAGCAAAATCATTGTTGCAATTTCCACAATGAAAGTTAAATTTATAGCATGCTATGAAGCTACATCACATATATTATGGTTAAAGAATTTTACTTCAGGTCTTAAAGTTGTCGATTCTATTGCAAGATCATTGAGAATGTTTTGTGATAATTCAACTTCGGTATTCTTTACAAAGAATAATAAGAGTGACAACCGAAGTATACACATCAACATAAAGTATTTGATGGTTAGAGATCATGTGAAGAAGCAAGATGTGAGTTTTGAACATGTTAGTACTATTTTAATAATTGTTGATCCTATGACTAAAGGTTTGTCGGTTAATGTTTTCAAGGATCATGTAACTCATATGGGGTTTAGAAACTCAATATAGTCTTGCTTTATTCTTTAACAGTTTGCCTAGACATTATTGTATTTTCTCATACATGACGATGCACAAATTTGTTATTTTCATGTACTATAAAGTGATCATTGGATCAAATAAAATTAGACTCTGAATGGCTTATATTAAGCTCGTTTACAAAGTTATTATGATACTTTATTTAGAACATATTGTACATTGTAATACATGGAAGAAAGTGTTTTATTAAGAGCATGACCTTCATGATTCTTATATTAATATATTCTCGATAAAGTGATCGTTGTATAACTATTAAGTTGAGTGAATATGCGTGTATGATCATATTATTTATTTTCGCTCATAAAGAATTATCCAATTTTGATATGTAGGTCAAGTGGGAGAATGAAAGAATATTACGTATGCTATTAAGTTTAAAGGCCAGAATATTACGTATGATATTACGTTTAAAGGCCTACATATCTTCGGTAATAATAAATTTATCTTATCTCCCAAGTAAAATAATAAATCAGTCAATTATTTTTTCTTTAAATTATGCATATATGGTATTTCTATAATGACAAGAAATAACTATGAAAGTACTTAAAGTTATTTGTTCAAGAATTTCTAACATATCTATAAATATGTATGTTACTCCATCAGTTTGACATATCTTTTGATAGACATAGGCCAGAAGAATCCTAAGTTTGTTACAAATTTTCTCTCAAATTTTCTTGCTTCTTACGCTTGAACAATGATGGTTGAAGGTATATTCCCATTAACTTTTTTGCTGTGTTTGATTTTGTGATATGCGTTAAAATTCAACAACTGAAACAAATAATTCACGTCTCACTCACTATGGGGTAGTTTGGTAGAGTGTATTGAAAAGTTAATGCATAGTTTAATGTGTACTATCAGTACCTTGTTTGATATATTTTTTTCACTCTATGTATAATTGTGTATTGTGGTGTGTATTATTAATACCTTAAAATTTATGGTATTAACAATGCAATGTATCCAATGCATGCATTAACATGATTAAAACACTATTATCCCTAAAAAAAAAATTGCATCCTTTTCAACATATATATGGAGGGTATTTTTGTAAAAAAATTAATTTTTTAAAATAATTATGTAATTCATATACTTTTAATACATTAAATTAAATACTCTATAAGAAAAATACAAGCATAACTAATGTAAAAATAGCTAACATAAATATTACTAATACACCACATTTTATATTATTCTTATACACTTTACCAAACGCCCCTGCATATTCCAATTAAAGCAAGTGGTTTCGATTTATGAGGATGAAAAGCTTTAAGCAAAGAATGCTTTCTCTTTTACTTGGTTTTATAAATTAGATGACAAACAGAATTTGAAATACATACTTGGTTCGTATTAATTTATGCGAAATATCTTTATTTATAGTATATCTCAAAGGAAAAATCATCTTTTTATATAATTCAACTTAGAATACTTCTTTGTGACATATAAAAAAATATTTAAAATTTAAATCACAAATTTTAAAATTTTACCAAAGAGTTAATGAACCAAAAATGAAAGAGCATTAATAGGATAGTCTCAAAGTAAACGGAGATAGCAGAATCTGCATTCCCCAAGTGTTATAGGCTCATTTTTTTAGGGTTTTGCGTGGCTCAATGTATTCCAGTGAAAAGGGCATAAAAGCCACTTTTGCAGTTTTTCTAGCCGCTACTAATATGTAGGTCACGGATAGCAATGTTCTAGGGTGTATGCAAAATACTTTCTCCGTTCAAAAAAAAAAATCTATTTTAACTTGATACAAAATTTAAAAAAAATAAAGAATTTTTTTAAATTTTATGATATTAAATTAAAGTTATGTCAAATGTATCAAAATATTCGTTAATCTTATAGTCCTAATTATGTCATGTGAAATGTAGAACTAAAGTATTACCAAAAAAGGAAAGAAATCATTTTTTTAAGATGAATTAAAAAGAAAAATAGGTTGTTTTTTTTTAAACGAAGGGAGTAAGAAATTATATTTAGGTGAAAAAGAACCAAAAAAAAGAAAGAAAAATAACGACTGTAACATTATGTGCTGGCAAATTCACGACTCATGTGTTGAAATATGAAAGGATGAAGTTTCCGATTAATTTCGTCATTTTACTTTTTAAAACTGTGTTGTATACTTGTATTATTACCCATTACCTTATGCTTCAATCAGGGGACTGGGAACGGAATTAGGGTATAAAAGCCACTTTGGCAGTTTTTCTAGCAGCTACTAATATGTAGGTCACGGATAGCAATGTTCTAGGGTGTATGCAAAATAAGAAACTATATTTAGGTGAAAAAAAGAGTTAATTCCTCAACTAACTTTTATTTATTTTAGGATAGTATTATCACTAAAATATACATTTTTTTTCATTATAAGATAAAATTAAGAAATTGTTAAGGATATGTTTGAAGGACTCAAAGAAAGTGAAATTAGATGTAATTACATAATTCAATTCTCAATTAGGAATAGAAAATTAGGTGCAATTACGTGATATAATTATAAAGTTACATTTTATTTATTTTTTAAAATAAAATTTAATATTTTTTTCTTTTAAATTTCTTTTTTATTTCTATTATTTTTATTTTTTTTCTTTTTCATTTTACATTATTTATCTTTCATCTCTTTTCTTCTCATTTTTCAATTTTACTTCTTATGGTTCAATATAATTACTCATATTTTTTTTCTTTATTTAGCGCATTATTGAATTTTTATAATTTTTATTCTAGTGTTTGAATTAAAGTAGTATTTTATTATTGAATAAGATTATAGACTTATGTGTTTTTCATTCTTCTGAATTATATTTACTCGTCGGAATTTTATACAAGAGTAATATGTTTTTCTCTTGGATTTTGAATTTATGTTTCGATTTATTTGTTTTAGTATTATAGACATGCTATTTCATATTGCATGTCACTGCAAATTGTCTAATAACATATAATTTCAATTTTTTTATGGCTTTCCAAATATGTCCTTAACTATTTTTTAGTTTCACCTTATTTTGAAAAGATGTACATAGTTTAATGACAACCCCTTTGAAAGTAATTACACCATCTACTCTCTCTCCCTATTAATATACATAACATAGCCAACATATACATAAGTTGTGTATTTGTATAATTTTTAGTTTTATTATACTTCTGTCGTTGCTTTTACTTATCACTAATTTTATAACTGAATTTCTCTTTACTTGTCAGTTTTGACATATAAAGAGAAGATAATTTATTTTTTTCTATTTTACCCTTAACATTAATTTTTTTTTTCAAATTACAAAGTAAATATTATTTAATAGAAATACTATGATAAAATAATCATATTATTAATTATTATTTTTAATAAATATATTAATTCAAAATGTGATAAATAAAACTGAACAGAGGAAATATTTAAAATCTATAATACACAGGATTTTAATTAATATATACTGACATTGTAATAGGCTTCCCACATATCATTAATATTTTGGGTCATGTTGTAGAAAGTTATTTATTTATCTAGATATAAATATGAGAAAATTATATAGCTTAGTAAATATAAATATTTACTTAATTTACTCATCTTAAATTTGAATTAATTATAATTTATAGTCTTATTATCTCTCATCTCTCTCCTCCATCTCTCACAATCTCGCTTGCCTCCCCTCCAGCTTTCCCCCTCTCTGCTTCTCACTTTTGTATCTACTCAACTGAAACATGATACATTTGTATCTAGTCAACATGTATTAGCTATTCGTAATTTTGTTTTAATGTATCTAATTAATAATATATATTAGGTAATTTGAATTATCTTTCAATATTTGTTACATTTATATGGTTAGATAGGAATTATATTTGTTGATACAAATTGAAATATTCAAATGAAAATGATATATTTGCATCAAACAATAGATTTATATTTCTATATGATATAATTTACAGTTTTATAAAATACGAATTGTATCCATACAAATTTAATCATCCTAGTACAAATGATATATTTATATCAAATAATACATTTATATTTATATATGATATATTTATATTTGTATCAAACTAATATGTCTTGACACATGTAATTAGGCATTATATTTATATTTTATATCAAATATAATCAGTTGCATACAGTTAGATGCATCGACTATGATAAATTTTGAAACGGTTGCTACCATGGCCACTATTTCTTATAACTGTGGCTATATTTGAAAGTTGCCCTATCTTTACTCCATGTACACTAGCTTAAACTCATTATCACATGATACAAACTGTATATTTACTCTAATTATTAATATTTTAGATAGAATTATCTACAATTATCATTTAAATAACATGATTATGTAATATTTTTACATCACTATGTCCATAACTAAAAATAAAATAACATTAGGTAATTCTCTTAGAAAAATAAAATTTTAAGAATCCAACGTCCAAAACGTTGTGTTTCTCCCCAATATGCCAAACACAAAATTACAGGAATCCAAGTTGTGTTGGCAGCTACTCAACCAGCCACTAAATACCAAATTAATAGAGAAGTATCCAGTAAATGTATAAGAAAATGGAAAATAATGTAGAGATTAAAACAACAGTTGTGAAATAAAATTGATCTTCGAGTTTGAGGCAAGTGGGACAAAAGCACGTACATCAAAGTGAAAGAAAAAGAGTTGAAAAATGTCGACAAAAACCGAAAAATGCGCAAAGAACATGATTAATAGAGGAAGAATGGGGAGAAAAATTGCCACAAAAAGAAGAAAAATATTATTTTATATGATGGCTGGTTCACGAATGAAAAAAAAAAAAAAAAAACACCACATCACTAACAAACGTCTAGTAGAAAAAATACAATAAAATTCGAAAGTTTATGTTAAGAAAAAGAACTTAAAAATAATAAAAAGAAAATATATTATTCTCATAGTACAAAAAATTGATGCAAGTGAACTTGTATAGCCTAAAGTAAAAAGGCAGAAACACAACTTTCAACTATAGTTATGAAAATCCAGCAGAAAAGCAATAAAGAGTCAAGACCATCAAGACATTGAACATGACTTTGGTTTACCTCAACAGTAAAGCCATAAAGAAATAGCGACAAGTAATGATCAATCAAAACCACTACAATATACTGTGATATTTACATTTAAAATTCAGCAATTCACCGGCAGATTGTTTGGCAGCAAGTATTAGAAAAAATGATACTACGAGTTATTTAATTACTTATTTGACTGTGTATTCAATCAATATATGTATATTAGCAACACACTTAGTACAGTAGAGTTCTTTTACATATTAAACTATAATATTAACAATATAGGATACTACTCCCTATGTTGCTCGGATTCTTCGAAAAGTCGGCCGGTGAGTGTCAGATTCTCCGAAAACAATGTATTTTTGGAGAATCCGACACGGGGTGTGGCATCAAAAATGAAGAGTCCATGCAACTTAGACAATTCCTACTCAAATACACCCCGCATATCAAATTGTATTTCTATTTTAGTTCATTCTAATCATTTACCAGAACAATCAAACAATATATACTAATCCCAATAATATTAATACACTCTATTCATATATGCTCTACCATAATTAGTTAGACATACTATAGTAGAATACAGTAGTTAAATCATGTATATCGTTGTTATATTCCATGTGTATAATGCTCAAACAAAGCATTTAACTTATAGCGTTAAAATATCCACATGCAGTCAATCAACCATTCCTAGCAAATTAGACGAATAACCTGGACAATAAATCATATTACCTGCTATAATTGATTAAGATATTCAAAAAGAAAATAGTTTCAGTACAGATAACCAATGTTGTCAAGCCAAGTAACGCTCTCTAAGAAAAGAAACAAAGAAAAACAAAATAAATAAAAGAGGTACATAGTAAGTTATGTAAATAGAGTTCAGACCAAGAGCTCACAATAGTCCCCAGCTTTGAAAGTTGAAAAACCAGGCAGACGGGCAAGGTCAGAAGATAAGCACAGTACAATTCATGGATACCAAAATTTTCCATAAAAAGAAAAATTACTTGGTTCTTGCAAATGAAGATTCTATTTTCTGTTGAAAACTTAATAGAGGAAGCACATAAGAAACTCAAAAAAGTTACATGTAATAAAATACTAATAAAGATTATATCAATGTCATGATTTTATAATTTGATAAAGAAATTAAAAATGATTAATAAAAAAGTTACAAATACACATGATTTCCTCAATTCCTTTTCCAAGGAGGAATTTAATAATAATCAATAGTAATAATAATAATAATAATCAATTTATTGGGTTACCATAGTTTGATCCTCCAAGTAATCCTCCACCAGTAGAAGTAGCATAAAGATCAGAAGGTTCATTGCCATTGCCACCACCCAAATGCAAGTCAGATAAATTTGGAAAATTATTATTATTTTTGCCCTCATCAAGCCCTTGATCGTAAAGGAAACCTTTGAAAACATGGCCTCCAATTCTCACAGCAGCTTGATATGCATATTCATCCTCTCCTTCATCCACTGAAGTAACTCTTACACACTTGAATACAGCTGGTGCCCTCACTTGTCCTGGCAATGAGGCTTTAAAACTTGCATCTACAATAATTGAAGAAAAACACTACTACATATTTACATGGAAAAAGAAAAGTCAAGAAAATGAAACACTGTGGGGATCTGATAGATTATTGCTGGAGGTAAGGGGAAATTATCAAAAACATCATATATAGTTGAATAATCTTCATCTAAACAAATAATACCAAATAAGTTTTTAAATTTTACTGTAATATTTAGTGATGATATAAAAGAAAATGTATACCATCAAATAATCTGAAAGATAACAAACATAATATCCTATAAACAGTGAAGTCTTCAAATTTTGTGCACTAACAATGTATAAATTATTTATAAAGTTGTCAAGTTAAATTGACAACTTACCTATATAGCATATCAGCTTAATGTGATAATATACAAATTCTTTACTCCATAAATATATATAACTTAAATTCAAAAGTAAAACAAGGGACCGCCTGTTATAACATGTCTAATTCCAATCAGTGTAAAAAAGTTTAAGAGCTTCTAAGTTATATCAAAGTAACGCCAAAATTGCTTGAAAGTTCAAGATTATTGGGAATGAAGATCATATGTTATAAATGCTACTGTAGCTAACAGAACTTGAAATTTCTTGATAGTTTAGGTTGCTAGCTGTGGGGCTTGGCCTAGGGGTGAAGATCTTATACTATATGACACCATTAAGTAAAAAATGACATTCCACACGTAAAGAATAATGTGTATAACTACTTTTTAAAATCCTGAAAATGATACAAAGTAACCATAATTAGGGACATTAAGTAACACATTAAAACCACCACATGACTTCCAAACCTCTTACAAGATGGAATGATCATGGCTATACTAAGCATTCTAAAAAATTTTAACAGTCAACATCTTGATGGCTAGTACTCAGGGATGGAGCTAGGAAGGGTCAAACACTGTTTATATATATAGTTAAAATTATATTTTATGTATATATAATGAATATTGAATCTCTTTGGCTTCTTGTTTTTACTTTTTCATGTTTTGGACCCTTGGTGAAAAATTCTGATGACTAGTACTAGTAATTAAGTAACAACATTTCTAGGATTGGGGGAGAAATTCATGTGAAAATACGTACCTTGATGACTAGAGCTAGTGTCAAAACTTCTTGGAGGAGTATTATTTGAAGTAGAGGTATGTGAAGCAGTTGTAGTGGTCTGGGAATTTACAAGTCTAGGTTTCTTAGCACTTGAAGTAGACTGAGAAGAAGATCCAGCAGCTACATTAACATTTGTTGTTGCACCGGCCATTAGTTGTCTCTCACGCCTTCTAGCAGCTGGTACCCAAGTGCTCTTTACATGTGTTGTACAATCAAAACCTCTACTCTTGCAACAAGTTCTACATCTCCTGTGTGTACAATCTTTCTTTGCTTGATTACCACAATCTTGACAAGTTGTTGAGCTTGTTGATGAAACTGAGCCACCAATATTATTGTTACCACCAATGTTGCCACTACCACCACCAAGAATGTTACTAGTACTATTTTTAGTATAATTAGTAGAATTTTGTGGTTGTTGGTTTGAAAAGAACTGAAACCCACTCCCATCATTTCCTCCTCTATTTCTACTAACCAAATCTTGATCATCAAAGCTAACCATGTTTGTTAAAGGAGTGGCTGTGAGGAGTGGGATGACACCAACACCAACACCAACACCAACACCAACACCAAGAGATGTGTTGGTAGCAGATGTATTAGAGAGATTGGAAGTAACATTTATGGACTGATGATGATGATGAGGGTCAAAATTGATGGTACTTTCTTGGTTATGATGGTGGTGGTGGAAGGATGCTGGATGTACAACAAACATACCCATTTCTGGTTGGAGGCCATAGTTGATCTGCATCTGTCTAGATGACGATGCAGACCACATACCACTATGACCTCCGCCTCCACCGCCGGTGGTTCCATTTCCACCACCACCGCTGATAGTGGTGCCAGCGTTGAAACCTAAAGAGAGGTCCCCAATAGCAGCAGCTGATGAAGTAGACGAATTAGCTACCCAGTCTGCAAAAGCCCCAGAATCTGAAGCCTGCAGCAATCTCCTAGCAGTAGCCACAGCTGCAGACTTTAACAGATTTCTTCCACTAAATGGTAAAAAAAATGTTGCTATCTTGGAAGCAATATAATTGTAGGAGCAAATCTTGAAGAAATTGTGACTATCACGGTGTTTTTCTGTCTGTCTGTTTATTGAGAAAATAAAAAAAAATAAAGAAGTGGGGTCTTGTCTGAAATTCTTTTTCAGAAGATCTATAGAAAAATTGTGACTTTAGGTCTATCGCTCTAATTACTGACTGGTGAAACAGTTGGCAGAACAGCTACTGAGCCTTCTTTCTCTCTTTAATTTCTTCTTCTTGCTGCTTCTGCTCCTGCTCCTGCTGAGCTTCTTACTGATACTATACTAATACTTCTTCTACAGTGTCACATTTACTTTATTTTTCTTCTGATAAAGAAAAAGCTTTTTCTTTTTTCTTGAATAGGGGAGGGACTTCAATAACGACTTCTCCTCAGTTGGGGACTTCTTCTTGCACTATGCTTAAAACACATTAGTGTGTAATTTCCTCTTTTTTGTTTTGTTATATAGAAATAGAACTTTCTCTATTGTTATCCTCAGACAGTTTCTTTTTTTTTTTTGCCCTTCACTTGCTTGCTCAGTGCTTCATTTTAGCCCTCTTTGATTTTTCCCCGGACTAATAAGCAGATATTATTGGAGAGAGAATATTTGAAAAGATTAGAGGGTGGGTGAGAAGCTAATTTGACCGAGAAAAATGAACCTGCAGACTCTCTGTCGTCTTTAATTAAAAAAGGAATAAATGAGCTCACAATATTATTAAGTTAAAAAAAAATAAAATTATTTAAATAATTGAGATAGTTGTTTAACAATTGCATCAGTTATTTCAATATCTATCAAAACAGGGGAATAACTTCACATAGTTATCGAATAACTTTGCAAAGTTGTAGGAGCAAAAATATTTTAAAGAAAATTGATTTTTTTTTTTGATCCTTTTTACCTAACTTTTAAAATTTATAAGACCTCACTTAATTAAAAAACTTATTTATCGCTTTTAATTCAAGGCTTCATTTGAAAAACTTATTTATCCCTTTTAATTGAAGGCTCCAATTTTTTGTGGGTGGATGGGTGGGGGGTGAGGGTGGGGGATTAAAAGGACTAAAGGAGTGGAGAGGGAGCATTGTGTATTGTCGTAATTGCATCATTATCTCAAAGGTCACATGACGGGCTTTCTTTTATTCCCGCACCCTTGGCACTACCCTAAGTTGAATGTATGTTACCATCCTCAACCTACCTACAATTTGTAGCACATATAACTATATGTTGAATTCGTCCGGTATAGTTCGGCACAATTCATATATAATACGCGATTTCAGGATAATTAAACCATCTCATCCAAAACAATTACTATATTAGATAAAGTACGTCTTAATTTAATAATAATAATTATATTTTCTATAATGCACCTTATATGTGTGTGATATTCTTTATGAACCAAGCAAGTATAAGTTCATGTTAAAAAATGAATGATAGTCATGATGAAGTAACTATTTTATTTTAAAGATTAAAATTTTAACACCCAAATTTAAAATTTGTAATGTTTAAATTATGTACTCCTTTCCTTCTTCAAAATTAGCCAAAATAATATCTACCCTAACAATTATAAGGTATCTTTGGTTCATCAATTCTTGCTTGTTGCAATGAGACAAATAAGGGCAAGGATGTGGAGGAATAAGGAAGCATTGGAAGAAAAATTAGATGGTAGGGCATGTAAGAGTATAAAAAGGGAGGGTCTTCGGGGCTTTTTCAACCATGCATTTCTTTCTTCTATCTTTTCTTAACTTTTATATCTATGTTTTATTCACTTCAGATCCTTTGGCTTGTTATTACTTCCTAAAGTCTATAGAAACCTTTGGAATAATCCAAAGAACACTTTGGACATAAAAGCGAGAAGAAAAAGACCACTTTACTTTTTGTTACTCTTTTTTTGGTGTATTTGTAATGGTAAATTAAAGGCAAAACTCGCAGCTCCTTAAGTACGCATCATTTTTCACTTAGGCATCTCAAGTGGACATTGTTCCATTTTGGCACTTCAAGTAGGTTTGTATGTCATTTTGACACTTTTTGCTGAGTTTGCAAGCTGCGTGTGACGCACGCATTGAAGGCGCATTTGAGTGTCATTTTCGTTATTTTTCAGTGACATTTTCATAATTTTTATTTTTCTTCTCTTTTCTTCTTCTTTTTTCTTCAATCCATTAACTTACCACCATTTTTTTCCTTAACACATCCTTATGCTAAAATGGTTTAATCAAGAATTTTCTTTTATGAAAGAAGAAATCAAAAAACAAGGATGATTAAATCAAGAAATAAGAATGCTTAAAAATAAAGCTAAATCAGTGAAGAAAAATTCAATTCAAACAAAATCAATAAAAATAAAATAAAATCGAAGCATAAAAAACAAGAAAAATCAGTGAAGGAAAATTGAAAATCGAAGCAAAATTGATGAAAGAAATTAAAAAATAAAGCTAAATTCGTGAAGAAAAATTAAAATCAAATAAAATCAATTAAAAAAATTAAAAATTGACTGGTGGGGTGGCGGGTGGGTGGGTGGGGTGGGAGAGGCGGCGGGATGGGTAGACTGGTGGGGTGGGGGTGGGTGGATTGATGGGGTGGGTGGGGGTAGGGGTGGTGGGTGGGTGGGGTATTTTTGAAGAAGGTTGGTAGGGTGGGTAGGTTAGGGGGAGGGGGTATTTTTTATTTAAATTAATTATTTATAAATTATTTGAGTATTTTTTATTTAAAATTAATTATTGGAGAAAGGGGTGATTATTGATTTTTTTTTGAAAAAAAATTAATTAATGATTTCAAAATTATTTTTTAGAAAAATGACACGTGTCAACATATTATTTGTCACTTTCCACATCATCAGACACGTGTAATACACGTACACAATATAAATTTGCTGATTCAGCAAAAGGTGCCAAAGTGGCACACTTGAAGGTCGCTTGAGGTGCCAAAATGGAATAATGTCCACTTAAGGTGCCTAAGTGAAAGATGGTGCGTACTTAAGGGACCTGCGTATGTATTCTGCCTAAATTAAATTACTATTTTAATTATAACTTGTCCACTACAACATTTTAGTGCTATTGTCACCCTTTAAAGTGTGCCCTAAAGTAGCAGAAAGTATGACTTTTGATCAAAGGTTACGCTTTCGAACTTTAGGCAACACTTTTTAAGGGTGACCTAAAAAGGCGTAACCTTTGACTTTAGGCCACACTTTTCAAGTGTTGTCATATCAGCTATATTTTAAAAGCGTGGTCATTAAGATACAAAGGCCACACTTTGCAACATCTCATTAGCAACACTTTTATGTGATAAAGCTACACTTTCAAGTGTGGTCTTTGCTTTGTTATTAGGCACGCTTCACAAGCGTAGCCTTGCGTAACACCTCTATAACAACACTTAAAAACGTGGCTTTTTCTTTATTATTGACCACACTTCAAAATTATAGCCTTTGGTACATCTTCTATGACAATACTTGTAAAGTGTAAGCACATTTTAGGTACATGCCACAATTTAATTAATAGGCCATACTTTTGAAGTGTGGCAATATTGTCTAAAATTTGATAGTTCAGGCCACATTTTACAAAAACAACATTAGGTATAAAATGTTAATACACAATTTCTAATTAAGCAATAATTTTGTTGGTCGAAATTTATACATCACTAATCACATTACATATACATATATTTAATCTCACCCACCAATTAGCTAATAAATAATTCAAATGCATAGATTTGAATTATTTTCACTTCTTCCCTATGCAGTCTCACCTCCTGCCTTGCTGACTTCTTCAACTTTAGGCTTCCCATCTACCGTCTCAGCAACTTTAGTTGAAGGCTTTGTCACTTCTTGCTTTGCATAAGAGAATGAGATAAGACACTTATATACAATACCACTAGAGGTACACAATCCGTGTCAGCACGGGCACAACATCAACTATGTTTCGAGTATTTTAAAGTTATAAAGTAAATACTCAAAATTTGATATCAATTGGATGCTAAATTGTAAGTATGTATAAAAGTTGGGAGACATAAATATACGAAAATTGGGTAGATAAGGTAAGGTAAATACATTCGCTAATGAGTCAAGTTTTTCAAGATAGTTGTATATTCGTTGGGTCGATAAGGTAAATATATTTGCTAACGATCCATGTTTTAAAAGATAGTTGTGTATATTTTATTTAAATAATAACAAAATTCGATGCATTGTGTCGAAGCTTGACTGGGGTGCAGTCTTAGTTGTTGTGATCCTTGAATACAAGGTTGAGCCCTGCAACATCAGGTAGATAAGGTGAGAAATTCACATTCATAAAAATATAATTGAATCAGAGTTACTTAAAATGCTGAAGTATCACAATGAATGCTCTTTAACTATTGGTGTAGTCACTTTTAACAAACATGCATAGATCTTACTATTGTTTACCTTGAAATAGAACATAAAGGTACAAAAAATGTGCAATAAATATAAAGACAAATTCACTCTTTAGGAGAAGCAAACAATTAGGTAATTTTGTAGTAAAACTATTAGCAGATCAATCTTGTATCAACCATACATTGTGTAGGGAAAACCTTAGAGAAGAAAATTAAATACGTAATAGATAGCATCAGATTGTTGAGCTTAATATCTTTTTGAGTATAAAATGGCTAAAGCAACTAAAGCAAAATCAGGTAATATATAGATGTAAGTAAGAATATGATTTGTTAAGTCAAAGGGTGCCACATAAAATAGGACGGATAGAGTACAAAACAACCAGACTAAGAAGATGTAGAAGATACGAAGAGATAATACAAATCCACGTAGCACAAAGTACAATAGAGAACGATCAAACTTACGCTTATTGAAATCTAATAGATAATTTGAAACCAAATAGATAATTTTCTTTTTAGTTACGTGGAATTTATTAAGAATAAGCAAATACACAAAAGCAAACAATTTTCAGCATTTCAAATGCATCACTTTGTCATGTAGCAGCATTTTGCATGTTCATGTCAAGTTAACAAATGCAAAACTTTGTCAGTCTACTAAGCAACAGTTATTTCAACTTTTAATTATTGGTTCTCGAGGGTGCAAGACCACCTCCATGGGTATTTATACTTGTAATTAAGCAATTTGTTTAAATTTTTTTGTAGCAGGCTCTCTGTAAAATGTGTATATATACATGCTTCAGTTTTAAGACTAAGGATGTAACACCTTTTTTTCTGTTGTTGCACTTCTTTTTCCCTTTATTATAGGAGCAGTAGGATTGATCAGACATCTGACTTTTGAAACATGAGAACTTTCTGTTACACTGGATTCATGTAACTTTAGTTTTATATTTTATATAAGTTATACTCAAATTTCATCTTAGTATGATGTATTATATCACAAAAGGGACAAAAAAAGAGGGGGCTACACCTGTCACCTGACCTCATAGATACAATTGCAGATATACATTAGGACAACCTGATCAAAAGTCATATGATGGTGGTGAATACAAAGGAGAACCCCCTTATATACAGTAAAATGACTTTTGAAAAAGATGAAAAAAATGAATGCCTTTAATGACCAATTAACAAAAGTTTAGTGACCACATGAGCAATCAAATTAAAAGAATTTAGGTCAAACTTTAATTAGAAAATCATTACTCAAAAGAAGATAACCATCACGAATTGAGTTAGAGTTTTAGTTATGACTTTGGCAGGATGGACTAACTTGGGCCAAAACTTTTTATAATTTATTTATTTTTTTGCAAAATTATTCGATTAGTCACCATGAAAAGTCTCAAGAAGCAGCAACAACTTGGTTACTGTATGGAATATTATCTTTGCCAGTGGGCTAAAAACAGAATTGTTGCTATAATTCTATTACATAAGAAAATTATTGATAGGTATATTGAAACAAAACCAGCGGTCAAGCCTGTAAATTAACCCCAAAGAATGAAATAATAGTATGCTTAATCAAATACTATACAAATTTATTTGCAAAAACTTGACTCTAAATAAAAAAGTGAACATAACTCTTAATTTTAAAATTTTGGTCACTTTTCAGTTTATATCAGTATTATATTATAAATTTTAAATTGCAAATATATCCGCCATTGTCTTACCAACTAAGCTCAGCTAAAGTTTGTGTAATACCCGTGCCTTTTTCCTAGCTAGAAATCATCTCAAGGATGCTAGGACTTACTTTAAAATGCAAACCTATCTTTGTACACATGGTATTTTTGAGATTTTTTCACTTTCTATCACGTGGGAAATTTAGTTAGCTTTCCAACGGTACCAATTTTGTCCAAATCCGACATCAGACGAGGAAGTTATGGATGTTTTACTTGGAACTGTCGGAAACGCCCAGGTATGACGGCCAAGTTGACGGACCGCCACATAAGTGACGAACCGCCCCACTTTGACCGTCACAGCCAAGGCAGTTAAGCCACGTACTGGATAAGGACTAACGGACGAGTTGACGGACCGTCATCCAGGCCGTCAACTCGTATCCAGTGAATCTCATTTCTGGTCCACGTTTGATGGGCTAAGTGACGGACCGTCAAGTGTCTGACGGACCGTCACACGCCACGTTCAGTTTATTTCTAGGTCATTTTAACAGGGGTATTTAGGTCACTTACCACTCACCTATATATACCCAGATGAGTCCGAATTCAGCCATTTTGCTCATTATTATTTCACAAACAAAAACTAGGGTTTCTCTCTAAATTTAATCTC
The DNA here is from genome assembly GCA_030864215.1 of Capsicum pubescens. NCBI lineage: Eukaryota > Viridiplantae > Streptophyta > Magnoliopsida > Solanales > Solanaceae > Capsicum > Capsicum pubescens. The sequence continues at coordinate 190,069,558 of CM061548.1, forward strand.
CAAGAACAAGATCCAATCTTCCTCAAGAATCAAAGGATTTCAAATCCTTCAAGTTAAAAAACATCAAGAACCTTGAGTCAGGTATGCGTAGTATTCATCTATGGACCCCTTTCGTTCATAGAGTTCAAGAACCATGCTTTTAAATGAGAAACTTTGATTTCCTTGTTGTTATGTGATGTTGTTCATGTTAATGATCATTGTTTAAGCTTCAAGATATTAATTTAAGTTGACTTCCATGATGTATGCATGCTTGTAGTTAAAACCCATGAATTTGGGTGGTTAAAGATGATTAAAATTATTGAGAAAACCTATGCCCCAAAGTGTGCATGCAAGGTGTTTGTTAAAATGCCTAGAATGCTAAAAATCATGTTTTCATGACCCCATAGTAGTTAAATGACAAGCTATGTCAACTCTTAAGATGATTCCACATGAACTTCCATGCTATTGATATGTGTTGCTAGTATGATTATGCAATGAACATGATATTAAGGTTGTACAAGTACTACCATGTGACATAAAATCCTTTCCATGCAATACATTGTTGATAACCATGCTTAGTATGAAATCCCTTATGTATGATATTATTAATTGTGAACTCCAATCTTGTGATCAAGTCATGTCATGTGTGTCAATTTCCTTCCATCGAGTCCTGGGGGTATTCCTACCCAAAAAATATAGTTGTGTGCCTAGAGCCAAGTCACATTACCCCGATAATCTCAGTCAAGCCATGATCTATAGAACTCAGTCAGTTATGTGACTCAGGAAACCTCCGAAATCTCATGATCTCAGCAAAATCTCAGATAGTAGTGCTATTCCATCAGTCAGCAGAAGTCAGTTACTCAGTCCATGTACAGTCAGTTAAATCATGTTCAGTATCTTCAGATAGGAGTAGAAGTTAGCACCAAGTGAACCCAAGGATGGGAAATCGCCTGCCAGTTTAGGGTGTGATTCTTAGCAGACATCCTTGTGTTCCAGAACTACGTATCCAGCGTAGGTTGAGACATATTAACCTGTCAGACTAGGGTTGATGAGGTGGATTAACCTTTCAATTTAGGGTTTCCACCGTTCTCATTTTAGTACCTTCCAGATGAGGGTCACTCACAACTGTCCTTACCAGTGGCGCGGTATTGACACCCCTCCAGTCAGGGCAGAGATTGGACCCCAACTTAGCTATATGCATTATTGGGGCATGTTGGTTAAACAACTACCTCCCACAGTTTCAGGATCAGTCTCAGTAAAAGAATTCAGATAGTTCTTCAGATATCAGTATACCAGGACTGCCCGATACAGTCAAATTCAGTTATAGTACAGAACTCAGATAGTTCCATCAGATGCAGGACTGTCAGACACAGTCACCCATGTATTCAGAACTACAATATCAGTCATGACCAGTTATCAGTAAACTATGTATTAGCGTATAAATTTAGCTATCATGCATTCGCGATCTCAGTTTCTATGTAAGCATGTTTGCACTCTCACGTTTATATCAGTCAGTTAGTTAGCATTGTTCATGCATGTAACCCTATTTATGTTCAGCCTACCTCACTCGTATACTTAGTACTCCAGTTTTACTGATAGTGCCTTTTTTTTATGATACACCATAGGTTAAGAGACACGAGTTCCAGACCAACAGTAGCAGTTGCATTCCAGTATACAGAGTTGCAGTGAGTCCTCTTCATTCGAGGACGATATGATTCGATTCATTTATTATTTCAGTTAGTTTTCAGTTTACGGAGTTAGTTGGAGACATGTTCCTTCAACTCCTTATTCAGTCAGTACTTCGAGGCTTTCAAATATAGTTCAGATTTAGTTCAGTTTTGATTCAGACTTCAGTTATCTTGGGTATTTTTCACCCACATGGATGTTATAATTATTTCAATTGAACCTTATGGTCTATTGTTTATGTTTTCCGCATATTACATGTATGTTATGTAATATACAGATACAGATATCAGTCATGGGTTAGCTTGTGGTCTCTCGGGGTCATGAGCACCGTGTAGCATTCCGGTTCAAAAAGTCGGGGTGTTACAATCTTGGTATCAAAGCCTAAGGTTCAATAGAGTCGTAGGAAGTTTGAAAGCCACATCTAGTAGAGTCTTGTACATGGGTGTGTTGCGCACCACATTTATGTACAGGAGGCTATAAGATGTTTTAGGAATAGTTTTCCTTCTTTTAGTATTCATGTCGTGCTAGTGAGCATAATCTCAAGTTAAACTCTCAGTCTAATTCGTTCTTCTCTTATTTTAGAATATGCCTCCAAAAAGAAGAAACTAACCAGTTCCTTAGCCCGAAGACTCCTTGGGCGAGCATGTTTCTTATGCGGAGTTTAGAGCCGCATTCACAACAATTGCTCAGTCCGTGGCTGCCCAGAATGAATGGCCACCAGTTATTCCGGCCAATCCAGTGGCCAATTCCGCATCAGCTAGAATTTGGGACTTCACCCGAATGAACCCTCCATCTTTCTTCGGGTCTAAGTCTGATGAAGACCCTCAGGAGTTCATTGACCAAGTCCAAAAGGTCATTGACATCATAGGAGTTACTTCTGTTCAGAGCGTCGAGTTAGTTGCATACCAGTTACAGGATGTAGCTCACACTTGGTACAAATAGTGGAATTCTGAGAGGTTAGATGATGCAGGTCCTATAGAGTGGGGGGAATTTGTCACGGCTTTCTTAGACAGATTCTTTCCCTAAGAGCTGAGGGAGGTCTAAGTTCTTGAGTTTATCAACCTCAGGTAGGTAAATATGATGGTTAGGGAGTATTCTCTCAGATTTACTCAGCTAGCCAGATATGCCCCTCATGTGGTTGCAGACAACTGGGCTAAAATGAGCAAGTTCGTGTTAGGAGTGAATGATAACGTGGTAAATGAGTGTAGATCTGCAATGCTAAATAGTTATATGACTTTAGACAGGATCATGACCCATGCTCAGCAAATAGAGGAGCAAAAGGTTAGGGCGAGGGAGAGGCATAATAAGAGAGAAAGATCAGGCAATTTCAGTTTTGCTCAGCCCAAATCATAGGGAAGAAATCGTTCCCAGTTTCGTCCCAAGTCATCAGCTCCAGTTTATTCTTCATCCAGTGCTCCAACTCCTAAGTTCAGTGATGAAGCACCCGACTCTAAATCTAAGGGAAGTATCAGCAATGCCCGAACTAATCCCCTATGTTAAACTTGTGGTAAGAACCACCAGGGTGTTTGCAGAGCCGGTAGTGATGTTTGTTTCAGTTGTGGAAAGCCAGGCCACAGAGTTAGAGATTGTCCTCAGTCCAGTTATCAGGGTCAGCAAAATTGTTCCACAGCTCAGTCCGGTCGCCCGAACCAGCAGGGTGCCACTTCCAGTGCTACTAGTGGGCAACGCCCAAACAGACTCTATGCTCTTCAGACTTGACAAGATCAGAAAAATTCTCCTGATGTCGTTACTGGTACATTACCAATTTTCCATGTTCATGTTTACGCTTTGCTAGATCCAGGTGCATCCTTGTCTTTTGTTACTCTGTACACAGTAGGCGATTTCGGAATCAGTCCCAAAATTTTAGCAGAGCCCTTTTCAGTCTCTACCCCATTGGGTAAAACCATCATAGCTCGGTGGGTATACAGGAACTGCCCGGTTATGATATTTCAGAAATCTACGTCAGCAGATTTAGTCGAATTAAAGATGACTGATTTTGATGTCATTCTTGGCATGGATTGGCTTCATTCCTGCTATGCCACAGTCGACTGCAGAACCCGGATAGTTCAATTTCAGTTCCCGAATGATCCCATCCTAGAGAGGAAGGGTAGTACTTCATCTTTCAGGGGTCAGCTTGTTTCCTACCTTCGGAAAAGGAAAATGATTTCAAAGGGGTGTGTATATCATCTCGTGCATGTAAAGGATTCCAGTTCTGAATATCCCAGTCTTGAATCAGTTCCAGTTGTTAATGAATATTTAGACGTCTTTCCCGAAGATCTTCCAGGCATTTCTCCCAAAAGGGAATTAGACTTCGGCATAGACCTTCTCCCAGATACTCAGCCTATTTCTATTCCGCCATACAAAATGGAACCAGTAGAACTCAAGAAACTGAAAGATCCGTTGAAGGATCTCTTAGATAAGGGATTCATCAGGCCCAGTGTATCCCCATGGGGTGCACCAGTCTTATTCGTGCACAAAAAAGATGGTTCTCTCAGGATGTGTATTGATTATCGTCAGCTCAACAAAGTCACGGTCAAGAACAGGTATCCACTTCCTAGAATAGATGACTTGTTTGACCAACTTCAGGGTGCCAGTTATTTCTCCAAGATAAACCTTATATCAGGCTATCATCAGCTCAAAGTTAGAGAACGTGACATCCCGAAGACAACTTTCCGTACTCGGTATGGTCACTTCAAATTTCTAGTCATGTCCTTTGGTCTTACCAATGCCCCTGCAACTTTCATGGACTTGATGAACCGAGAGTTCAAGCAGTACTTGGAAATGTTCGTCATAGTCTTCATAAATGATATTCTGGTCTATTCTCGTACAGAGCGTGATCATTCAGACCATCTCAGAATTGTTCTTCAGACTCTCAGAGATCATCAGTTGTTTGCCAAGTTTAGTAAGTGCGAATTTTGGCTAAGATTAGTAACATTCCTTGGCCATATTATTTCCAGTGATGGCACTAGAGTAGATCTTCAAAAGACCGAAGCGGTAAGAAACTGGGCTCGCCCTGTCTCTCCATCAGATATCAGGAGTTTTTTGGGTTTGGATGGCTATTACAAATGCTTTGTCGAGGGATTTTCTTTTATTGCATCTCCTATGTCCAGATTGACTCAGAAGAAAGTTAAGTTTCAGTGGTCAGATTCTTGCGAGAAGAGTTTTAACGAGTTGAAGACTCGACTCACCTCAGCCCCAGTTCTAACTCTTCTAGATGGTTCAGACGGTTTTGTAGTCTATTGTGATGTGTCCAGAGTGGGTTTAGGTTGTGTCCTCATACAACATGGTAAGGTCATAGCCTACGTCTCCAGACAGCTAAAGCCCCATGAGAAGAATTATCCTACTCATGATCTTGAGTTAGCAGCCATAGTATTTGCCTTACAGATTTGGAGGCATTATTTATACGGAGTTCATGTAGATGTCTTCACAGATCATAAGAGTCTCTAGTATGTCTTTTCTCAGAAAGATCTCAATTTTTTTCAGAGAAGGTGGTTAGAGCTCTTGAAGGATTATAACATGAGTGTCCTTTATCACTCGGGCAAGGCCAACGTTGTGGCCGATGATCTCAGTAGACTCTCCATGGGTAGTGTTTCTCACGTAGAGGATGGTAAGAAGAAGATAGCCTAGGAAATTCATCAGCTTGCCAGACTAGGTATTCGCTTAGTCGACTCTTCAGAGGGTGGTGTATGTGTTCAGAGTAGTTCAGAGTCATCTCTAGTTTCCGAGGTGAAAGAAATAAAAGAAAGGGATCCCAGCCTTGTCAAGCTAAAAGAGTCAGTTCAGAATCAGAAAGTAGAGGCTTTCTCCCAAGGGGAAGATGGTGTTCTTCGTTGTCAGGGTCGTTTGTGTGTTCCAGGTGTAGATGACTTAAGGTAGCGAATTCTTGCAGAGGCACATAGTGCACAATACTCTATTCATCTAGGGGCCACTAAGATGTACCGCGACTTGCGGGAGATCTATTGGTGGAGTGGGATGAAAAGAGATATTGCAGAGTTTGTGGCTAAGTGCTCTACATATTAGCAGATTAAGATAGAGCATCAGAAACCTAGTGGGTCCATGCAGAAGTTCACCATTCCTACTTGGAAGTGGGAAAAAGTGAACATGGATTTTGTGACGGGTTTGCCTCGAACTCATCATCAGCATGATTCGTTTTGGGTCATTGTAGACAGAATGACAAAGTCAGCTCATTTCCTTCCAGTTCGTACCTCTTATTTAGCCGAGGATTATGCCAAACTCTATATCAGGGAGTTGGTCAGATTACACAGTGTTCCATTATCTATCATCTCAGACATAGGTACATAGTTCACCTCTCATAGGTATAATCCAACTCTGGAAGTGTCATAGTAAACAACAGCCCCATCAGAACCATGTGTCAAGGTCAAAACTGGGGCTTAGGTGAGCCGAGTCTCCAACTCCTGAAAACTCTTCTCAAAGGAATCTGACCACTGAAAATTGACTTTCTTATGGATCAATATGGACATAAGGGATGTAATAGAAGAAAACCCTTCAACAAACCGTCTGTAATAGCCTTCCAAACCCAATAAACTCCTGGTATCTGATGGAGAAATAAGTCTGGGCCAATTTCTCACTACTTTGGTATTTTGATGATCAATTCTAATACCATCACCAGAAATAGTATGGCCAAGAAAAGCTACTTGTCTTAGCCAAAACTTACAATTACTGAATTTAGCAAATAGCTGATGGGCTCTAAGAGTCTATAATACAATTCTGAGGTAGTCTGCATGATTATTTTTACTACAGAAATAAACAAGAATATCATCAATGAAGACTATGACAAATATGTCCAAGTACTGTTTGAACGCCCGGTTCATCAAGTACATGAAAGTTGCTGGAGCATTAGTTAGACCAAAGGACATAACAAGAAACTCGAAGTGATCATATCGAGTTCTGAAAGCCGTTTTAGGAATGTCACATTCTCTGACTCTGTGTTAATGATAGCCGGATCTGAGGTCTATCTTAGAGAAATAACTGGCAACTTGAAGTGGGTCGAACAAGTCATCAATCCTGGGGAGTGGATATTTATTCTTTATTGTCACTTTGTTTAGCTGACAGAAATCGATGCACATTCTAAGAAAACAATCTTTTTTTCACACGAAAAGGACCGGAGCTCCCCATGGGAAAACACTAGGTCTGATGAATGCCTTGTCTAGGAGATATTTCTGTTGTTCTTTCAACTCCCTAAGCTTACCTGGATCCATTCTGTAGGGTGGAATAGAGATAGGAAGGGTATCTGGAAGAAGGACTATTTCAAAGACAATTTCCTATTCGGGAGGAACCCCGAGAAGGTATTTAGGAAACCCATTAAGAAATTCCCTCACTACTGAAACTGACTCAAGATTGGGAGTCTAAGTATTAGAGTCTTTGACTTGAACAAGATGGTAAACACATCCCTTGGATATCATTTTTCTCGCTCTAAGGTACGAAACAAGCTGACCCCTAAGCACTGAAGTACTACCTTTCCATTCAATCACTAGTTCATTCTGAAAATAAAATAGAACAACTCTATTTCTACAGGCAACTGAAGCATAACATGAGTTGAGCCAATCCATGCGAAGAATGACATCAAAATCAGTCATCTGTAACCCAACAAGATCAACTGAAGTGACTTTCTGGGATATTGTGACTGGACAGTTTCTGTATACCTGCCAGGCTACAATAGAGACACCTACTGGGACAGACACTAAGAAGGCTTCTACTATGTTTTTGGGACTGACTCCAAAATTGATAGCTATATAAGGCGTTTCAAAAGAGAGTGAAGCCTCAGGATCTAACTAAGTATTAACATGTAAATGAAAGACCTATAAAGTACCTGTAACCACATTAGGAGAACTTTTCTGTTCCTGTCAGGGCCGAAGGGCATACAATCTATTATGGCACTGACCACTAGTGGCACTGGAAGTGGCGCTCTGCTGAGTTAGGGGCGACCTATTGGTGCTACTGAAGAGTTAGCCTGACCCTGCTGGCGATCATTCCTACCTTTCTACATACTTGTCAGACACTCTCTCATTATGTGGCCTAGCTTACTATCTGAAAACATGTATCACTGCCAGCCCTACACATACCTTGATCATTTCTACCACACATCTAGCAAAGTGGATTAGTCCGACCACTGTTCACACTACCCTGAGTCTTAGATCTTGGCACCCTATCATTGTTACTATTTCTCAACATTGGCACTGGAGCACTAGTTAAGGACAGAAATGGGGTGAAAGATTTCTAACAGAATTAAAGATGGTTACCACCTTTCGATCTTTGCTGAGAAAAGTTGAACCTACCTGTTGAACCTATCTGTTCTAGTCCTATTGTTCTCCCTTTCTTTCTCATTAACCTTCTGTTTCTCAATCTGCTGAGCATGGACCATCAACCTAGACAAGTCCATCTTCTTAATCAACATTGCGGTCCTACACTCCTTGACCATTCTATCAGCTATACCAGAGACAAACTAACTCATCCTAGACCTGTAATCAGACACCACATGAGGAGCCTACCTTGCCAACTGAGTAAACTTAAGCGAATTCTCCTTTACACTCATATTACCCTACTTCAAATTAATAAACTCTAGCACCTTAGCTTCCCTCAACTCCAAAGCAAACTCCTCTCATTCTACATGCCTTACATCTACGCCTTTATCCCTCTTCCACTGCTAAAACTAGGTGTGAGGTATATCCTGTAACTGGTAAGTAGCCAACTCTACACTCTCACTAGAAGTCAAGCCTATAATATCTGTTACCTTCTAAACCAGGTCAACAAACTTCTGCGGATCCTCATTAGACTTGGATCTCGAAAATAAAGGAGGATTCATTCAGGTTAAATCCCGAATCCTGGCTACGGTTGTATTAGACACTGGGTTGGTTAGAATAGTAGCTGTCTGATTGTTCTAAGCTGCTACTAAATGGGCTAGAGTAGTAATGCATCTCTTAAATTGGCATGAGAGATATGCTCATTCTAGGGGTCTTCCTGAATGAGCGGAGGTGCGGGCTGATTCTCGTTTCTTCTTCTATTAGTCTTTTTGGGAGGCATGTTCTATAAAAGGAAGGAAAATTAGATTATAAAAAGAGTTCAAATTGAGATCATGCTCTTTTTGCACGACATGAACACTAAAAGAAGGGACACTTTTCCTAAAATGCCTTGTAGCCTCTTGTCCATAAGTGTGGTGCGCTTCATACCCATGCACAAGACTCTACTCAATGTGGCTTTCAGACTCCCTAGGACACTTTAAAACCTTAGTCTCTGATACGAAATTTGTAACACCCCAAAAATCCATCCTGGATGCCATACAATTCTAACAGTCTCAAGAGACCACAAGCTAACCCATGAGTTGGTACTTGCTGCGAGCACTAAATAAAATAGATAATAAAATAACATGTGTGAAGTTTAACTGAAAATGCCATAAGGTTTTAAATACTAAAACATGTGATTAAAATTATAGTTCTGAATGTGTCTAAAAAAATACTGAGAAGACTGATAATAACAACTGGTAAACTGACTAACTGTCTGAAATAGTCTGAAAAGCCTTTAACTGATCATAGAGTTGATGGGACCAGCCCCCTACTAACTCCGACTGACTAATGAGCTGAAAGACTGAGATAAACATAAAGGGTCCTCAATATATGAGGACTCACCACTGCTATTATTGCTGATGTGCTGGAATATCTAAGTACAATCGGGAACCTGAGAATCCCAACCTATGATATAAGACATTATAGCACAAAAAATGAGTATGCGGTCAGTACTTTGAATATACAAGTATATGAGATGAGGTTAGGCTGAAATGTACGGGTTATATGCATGAGATAATAACTAAATAAATAGCATGAGGTAACTGAGTATGAATGCATAAAATCTGTAAAAATCCAAGAATGCATGACCAAGAATAAAACATGATTCTTATATAGTCTATAAACTGAAATACTGATACAAAATAACTGATAGTTGCATGCTCTGGTCAAGCAAACCTGAAACTAAGCTCAGTACTAAATACTAAACTGAGACTTTGGAAGAAAGCTATAACTGCCATGCCCTAATTTACTATTCGGGTACAACCTATAACCTCATCTGGAAGGGCATTAGTACCGTGCCACGGGTACTTAATATTGGCTGTGTGGATCCACTAATATGATATCTTGTAGGACCAAGGTGTCATGCCTAATTGACAGGGGACCCCTCAAAGAATACGATGGCGCTTTAGGTCTGGAACCTAGGAACTGCTACTAATGTCTCATGACTACGTCTCATGACTACTAAATAAGTAGTCATTGTTCAAAGTCCAATCAGTTAGGCATTTCATCAAATACTTGAAATTCATAGGCTTAAGCATTAGAATAGTTAAAACATGTGATTCTAACATAATTGAATTACTAAAAATCATGGTTTTAGGATTTAACATGCAAACATCATTATTCAAACGTGTCAAGGATAATTTCCAATGAAAACACATGATAAACATAATTTATAATCAAGATTCATAATAACTTCATGAAGATAACTCATAATAACATGTAAAATTCATGGCTTTAAACTTGAAAATAAATTCTTGGACTCCATGAGTGAAAAGGACCCATGAATGAACATCACACATACCTTAATTGATAAAGTAGTGAAAGTTCTTGGTGGTTTTTTAAAGCTTGAGCTTGTATTTGCAGAGGCTAGGGTTTGTTCTTGAGAGAGAATTGCTTTCTTTTGAGAGATTTTTTGAGTAAATAATGACAAATAATGCTTTTAGGACCCTTAATCACGTGTTATTGATCAATTGGGTAAAGGGAAAAAACCCAATTACCCTTGAAAAAATGGAATCAAAAGATGGAAAAATAGGGCCAGGCGATGAGCCGGGCATCGGGGCTCTGGACCGGGGGTCTAAGACCTGCACCGCGGGTACCTCCAGTAGCGGTGCAATCCCCATGCTACAAGCTGGTTCCGGGGGGTCCACTATTTTGCATCTCTAAACATGCCCTAATACTTGTCCAAAAATTCCAAAACTCACCCGAGATGTTCTATCGATAACCCCGATCATGAATCAACTTACAAATTAACTTTCCAATACGGGAAGGTAAAAAATAAAGTCATCAAAGTTTAGGGGCTTTAGAAATGACTAAGTCCTAACACTTAGTGAAATTTTCTAACTCTTAGACCCCTTTTACATACAACGGTAAGCTGAATTAGGCTAGGATCTTACGAGGTCTTACAATATCTCCCCCTTGGGAGCATTTATCCTCGAATAAGATAGATTAAGCTGAGAAAACTGAGGAACTGAGGTTATATATTGAATATGCATAAATGAAACATGATCATATGACTGAAGCTGAAACATGGTGAATGAATGATCTGATTCGTGAATACATGCGATGACATGAAGATGATTACATATCTGGAACTGAGAATTGGAAAGAGAAAATATAAGGAGAACTACTATCTTAAGTTAAGTCTGAGTTTGCAGAGAAAAAGATGAGGGTACTTGGTTTACATATATGCTTCTGCTTCCCAAGTGGCTCCCTCAATAGACTGATTTCGCCAAAGGACTTTGACCAAGGGAACTTATTTGTTCCTTAGACTACGAATCTGACGATCAGGGATCTCAACTGGATTTTTTCCTAAAAAAGGTTGTCCTATACATCTATTCTTTTTAAAGAAATAACTACTAATGGGTCACCAATACACTTCTTCAACAAGAAAACATGGAACACTGGATGTACTGATGCCAAATCTGCAGGCAACTCAAGCTCATACGCTACCTTCCTATAATGACCCAAGATCCTGTAAGGGCCAACATATTGAGGACTAAATTTCCCCTTTTGGACAAACTCGTCACTCCCTTCATGGGAAAGATTTTCAAATACACCAAATCCACAACTGCAAACTCAAGATCGCTCCTACGCACATCTGCATAGGATTTGTGATGGCTTTGGTCTGTCTTAAGCCTCTCCGTAATCTTCTGAACCTTCTCTATTGCATCGAATACCGAATCTATCCCTACCAAAGCAACCTCACCTGCTTCAAACTAACCAATAAGAGATCTACATCTCCTCCCATAGAAAGCCTCAAATGGAGCCATCTAAATACTGGAGTGATAACTGTTATTGTTGGCAAATTCTATCAATCGTAAATAATTATCCCAACTACCCTTAAAGTTGATAACACAAGCTCTTAACATCTCCTCTAGGGTCTGAATGGTTCTATATTCCTGACCATCTGTCTGAGGGTGAAAAGCGGTACTGAGATGAACTTGGGTACCGAGACCCTTTTGAAAAGCCTTACAAAAGTGAGAGGTAAACTGAGTACTTCTATCTGAAATGATAGACAATGGGACTCCATGCAATCTAACCAACTCTATATCATTGATCTTGACATAGTCCTCAACTATATAAGAAGTATGAATTGGTAAGAAATGGGATGATTTGGTCAGTCTGTCTACAATAACCCAAATCGAGTCATGATGATGATGCGAATGGGGTAACCTTGTCACAAAATCCATGTTTTCTTTCCACTTCCATGTGGGAATGCTGAACTCCTGCATTGTGCCACTAGGCCTTTGGTGCTCAACCTTAACCTACTGACAGTTTGAGCACTTAATTGCAAACTCTGTAATATCCCTCTTCATACAACTCCTCCAATAGATTTCCCGCAAGACACGATACATCTTAGTGGCTCCTGGATGAATAAAGTATTGCACACCATGCATTTCTGTAAGGATTTGCTATCTCAAGCCGTCTACACATGGTACACATAGCCTACCCTGACAACGCAACACACCATCTCTTTCTTAGGAGAAAACTTCTACTTTCTGATCTCTGACTGACTTCTTCAACTTAACTAGACTGGGATCCCTATCTTGAAGTTCTTTTACTTTGGAAACCAAAGAAGACTCCAAACTATTCTAAACCCATACACTACTCTCATCTGAATCAACCAAAAGAACACCTAACCTAGCTAACTGATGAACCTCCTGAACTATCTCCTGCTTAATATTCTAAACATGAGCAACACTACTCATCGACAACCTACTAAGGGCGTCTGCCACTACATTTGACTTGCTTAACATGCTCATATAATAATATTTCAATAATTATAACCACTTTGTCTTATGAAGATTCAAATCTTTCTGTGAAAACACATTCTGCAAACATTTGTGATCCATGAACACATCAACATCAACCCCATACAAATGATGACTCCAAATCTTTAAGGAAAATACAACAACTGCCAACTCAAGATCAAGGGTAGGATAATTTTTTTCATGGGGTTTAAGCTGTCTAGAGGCATAGGCTATGACCTTATCTCTATGCATCAAAACACAACCCAAGACAACTCTGGAAGTATCACAGTAAACAACAAACCCATCAGAACCATATGTCAAGGTAAAAACTGGGCTTAGGTGAGCCGAGTCTTCAACTCCTTAAAACTTTTCTCAAAGGAATCTAACCAATGAAACTTGACTTTCTTATGGGTCAATCTGGACATAAGGGATGTAATAGAAGAAAACCCTTCAACAAACCATCTGTAATAGCCAACCAAACCCAAGAAACTCCTGGTATCTGATGGAGAAGTGGGTCTGCAATAGTTTCTCACTGCTTCGGTCTTCTAATTATGAATTCTAATACCATCACCGAAAATAATACGGCTAAGGAAATCTACTTATCTTAGCCAAAACTCAAACTTACTAAATTTAGCAAATAGCTGATGGGCTCTAAGAGTCTGTAATACAATTTTGAGGTGGTTTACATGATCATTTTTACTATGGGAATGGAGAAAAATATCATCAACGAAGACTATGATGAACATGTCTAAGTACTGTTTGGACACTCGATTCATCAAGTACATGGAAGTTTCTAGAGCGTTATTTAGACCAATGGACATAACTAGAAACTCTAAGTGATCATATCGAGTTCTGAAAGCCATTTTTTAGAATGTCACATTCTCTTACTCTAAGCTAATAATAGTTGGATCTGAGGTCTATCTTAGAGAAATAATTAGCAACCTAAAGTGGGTCGAACAAGTCATCAATCCTAGGGAGTGGATATTTATTCTTGATTGTGACTTTGTTCAGCTAACGGTAATCGATGCACATTCTAATAGAATCATCTTTCTTTAACACGAAAAGGACTGGAGTGCCACATGGGGAAATACTGGGTCTAATGAATGCCTTATCTAGAAGATATTTCTTCTATTTTTTTCAAATCCCTAGCTTAGCTGGAGCCATTTTGTAGGGTAGAATAGAGATAGGCTGGGTATCTAGAAGAAGGTCTATTCTAAAATCAATTTCCCATTTGGGAGGAACCCCAAGAAGTTATTTAGGGAACATATCTAGAAATTCCCTCACTACTGAAACTAACTCGAGATTGGGAGTCTCATAATTAGAGTGTTTGACTTGAACAAGATGCTAAACACACCCCGTGGATATCATTTTTCTTGCTCTAAGGTATGAAATAAGCCGACCCCTAAGCACTAAAGTGCTACCCTTCCATTCAATCATTGGTTCATTTAGAAACTGAAACTGAACAACTCTATTTCTATAGGAAACTAAAGCATACCATGACTGGAGCCAATCCATCCAAGAATGACATCAAAATCAATCATCTCTAACTCCATAAGCTCAACTGAAGTGACTTTCTAGGATATTGTAATCGGACAGTTCCCGTATACCTGCTAGGCTATAATAGAGATACCAACTGGGATAGATACTTAGAAGGGTTCTACTAAGGTTTTGAGACTGAATCAAAATTGACAGCTATATAAGGGGTTTTAAAAGAGAGTGAAGCCTCGGGATCTAACCAAGCATAAGTATGTAAATAAAAAACCTGTAAAGTACCTGTAACCATATCAGGAGAACTTTCCTAATCCTGATAGGACTGGAATGCATACAATCTATTCTGGCACTGACCGCTGGTGGCACTGGAAGTGGTGCCTTGCTGAGTTAGGCGACCTACTGGTGCTGCTGAAGAGTTAAACTGACCTTGCTGGCGATCATTCTTACCTTTCCACATAGCTATCGGATACTCCCTCACCATGTGGCCTAGATTGACATATAGAAACTATGTATCACTGCCAGCCCTACGCATACCTTGATGATTTTTACCATACTTCTGCCAAAATAGATTAGTTCGACCACTGTTCACACTACCCTGAGTCTTAGAGCCTGGCGCCATATCCTGGTTACCATTTCTGAACATTGGCACTCAAGAACTAGCTAAGGAAAGAATTAGGGTGGAAGATTTCTGAATGATTTAAGGATGGTTACCACCTTCCAACCTTGGCTGAGCAAAGTTAAAACTACCTGTTCTAGCCCTCTTGTTCTCCCTTTTTATCCTCTTAGCCTTCTATTTCTCAATCTGCTGAGCATGGACCATCAACCTAGAAAATTCCATATTCTTAATCAACATCGCGGTCCTACACTCCTTAACTATGCTATCAACTACATCAGAGACAAACTAACTCATCCTAGAACTGTTATCAGACACCACATGAGGAGCATACCTTGCCAACTGAGTAAACTTAAGCAAATTCTCCTTTACACTCATACTACCCTGCTTCAAATTAATTAACTCCAGTATCTTAGCTTCCCTTAACTCCAAAGAGAATATTCTATCTAAAAAGGTTGTAGAAAACTCCTCCCATTCTACAGGTCTTGTATCTACACCTCTATTCTCCTTCTACTGCTTAAACCTGGTGTGAGGTATATCCTATAACTGGTAAGCAGCCAACTCTACACTCTCACTATAAGTCATACATATAATATCTGTTAACTTTTGAACCATGTCAACGAACTTCTGTGGATCCTCATTAGACTTGGATCTCAAAAATAAAGGAGAATTCATTAAAGTAAAATCCCAAATCTTGGCTTTGGTAGAATTAGCCACTGGGTTGGTTGGAATAACAACTATCTGATTATTCAGAGCTATCTACTGAATGGGCTAGAGTAGTAATATAGCTCTAAACTGGGCATGAGAGACATGCTCATTCAGGGGATCTTTCCTAATGGGCAGAGGTGCAAGCTAATTCTTGTTTCTACTTTCGTTAGTCTTTCTGGGAGGCATGTTCTATAAATGGAAGAAAAATTGGATTTGAAAGAGAGTTTAAATAGAGATCATGCTCTTTCTCACGAGATGAATGCTAAAAGAAGGGACACTTTTCCTAAAACGCCTTGTAGCCTCTTGTTTATAAGTGTGGCGTACTTCACACCCATACACAAGACTCTACTCAATGTGGCTTTTAGACTCCCTAGGATACTTTAAAACCTTAGGATCTAATACTAAGTTTGTAACACCCCAAAAATATATCCTGGACACCATACGATTCTTACAGTCTAGAGCGACTACAAGGTAACCCATGAGATGGTACCTGCTGTGAGCATTGAATAAAATAGATAATAAAATAACATGTACAAAATTTAACTGAAAATGCCATAAGGTTTTAATTACTAAAACATGCGATTAAAATCATAGTTCTGAATGCGTCTGAAAACAATACTTAGAAGACTGATAATAACAATTGGTATACTAACTAACTGTCTGAAATAGTCTGAAAAGCCTTTAACTAACTATGGAGTTCATAGGATAAGCCCCCACTAACTCCAACTAACTACTGAGCTGAAAGACTGAGATAAACATAAATGGTCCTCAATTTATAAGGACTCACCACTGTTACTACTGCTGATGCGCTAGAATGTCTATGTATTATCGGGAACCTGAGCATTCAAACCTATGATATAAGACATCATAGCACAAAAAATGAGTATTCGATCAGTACTTTGAATATACTGGTATATGCTATGAGGTTAGGCTGAAATATATGGGTTATATGCATTAGATAATAACTGACTGAATAACATGAGGTAACTGAGTATGAATGCATAAAAGCTGTAAAAATCTGAAAATGCATGACCAAGAATAAAACATGATTCATATATAGTCTATAAACTGAAATACTGATACAAAATAACTGATAGTTGTATGCTATGGTCAAGCAAACCCAAAAATAAGATCAGTACTGAATAATGAACTAAGCCTGTGGGAGCAAGCTATAACCGACATTCCCCAATGTACTATCAGGGTCCAACCTATAACCCATCTGGAAGGGCGTCAGTACCGTGACCCAGGTACTTAATATTGGCTGTGCAGATCCATTAATCTGATGTCTTGAAGGACCAGGGTGTCATGCCTAATTTACGGGGGACCCCTCAAAGAATACAATGGTGCTTTAGTTATGGAACCTAAAAACTGCTACTAACGTCCCATGCCTACTGAATAAGTAGTCATTGTTCAAAGTCCAATCATTTAGGCATTTTATCAAACACTTCAAATTCATAGGCTTAAGTATGAGAATAGTTAAAACATGTGATTCTAACATAATTGAAATACTAAAAATCATGGTTTTAGGATTTAATATGCAAACATCATCATTCAAACGTGTCAAGGATAATTTCCAATGAAAACACATGGTAAACATAATTTATAATCAAGATTCATAATAACTTCACGAAGATAACTCATAATAACATGTAACAATCATAGCTTTAAACTTGAAAATGGATTCTTGTACTCCATGGGTGAAAAAGACCCATGAATGAACATCATACATACCTTAATTGATGAATTAGTGAAAGTTCTTGGTGGTTTCTTGAAGCTTGAGCTTGAATTTTAAAGAGGCTAGGGTTTGTTCTTGAGAGAGAATTACTTTATTTTGAGAGAATTTTTGAGTAAAAGATGACAAATAATGCTTTTGGGATCCTTAATTACGTGATATGGATCAATTGGGTGTAGGAAAAAGACCCAATTGCCCTTGGAAAAATGGAATCAAATGCCTGAAAAATAGGGGCGGGCATTGAGCCGGGCGCCATGGGCTCTGTACCGGTGGTCTATGACCTGCGCCATAGGCTTTACTGCGGGCACCCCCAACATCGTATCGAGCCCCGTGCCGCGGGACTATTCCAGGGTTTCCACTATTTTGCGTCTTCAAATATGCCCTTACGCTTTTCTAAAAATTCCTAAACTTACCTAAGGTGTTATTTCGACAACCCTGATCATGAATCAACTTAAAAATTAACTTTACGATGTTGGGAAGGTAAAAAATAATGTTATCAAAGTTTTGGGGATTTAGAAATGACAAAGTCCTATCACTTAGTGAAATTTTCTAACACTTGGATCCCTTTTACATATAATGGTAAGCTGAATTAAGCTAGGATATTACTGGGTCTTACAGGTTATGAGTGTTGTCCATTATGTGTTGTGTGTTGGTTGATTCTTTTGGTTTATGGGGCTCGGTTAGGTATTGTTTTTGCGAAAAAGCCAGTTACTTTATTGTTTTTATTTTAGTTAGTTCGTGGATGATTATTTATGGATTGATGCTGAGGTTGGAGGTATGATTCTAATCACTTTATTTTACAGTTATTACATTATGGATAATTATCTCATTGTTTGACATTATGATTAGGGACCTTGATTATGCCAGCACTAGTTTTCAACTTGATTAGGATGCCTTAAGATGCTAGATTAACTACCTTAGGTTGTTACCTTTGAGTTAGCCTTTTATATCTATATGTATATACATATATCTAGATATGATATTATCATATATCCCGCTCTTCCCTTATTTAGTCATATTGTATATGTATTATTTAGCCTTGTATACTACTATATATTTTTCTTCTACTCTTTGTTGGTATATTGGCCAGTGATATATGGTATAGTACTTTAGTTCTTGAATACATCTAGCATAGGATAGTTTATCCTTACTGCCTCTCTATCTTTATTATGCTAGCTTCCTGGATAGGTTCTCATAGTTTACATTCATACTTTTCAGTTTTCTATAGTTGCATTATCTTTGGATCTCCATCATAAGTCTCCTACTGAGTACCACGTGTTTGGTACTCATGCTACAATTTTACAACCTGCAAATCATGTATGGGTTCTTTCCGTTGTTGTTGTGTGTCATGTGGAGTAGCTATGGATCGGAGATTTGGGGTGAGCTCTTAGCTTTCAGAGTACTACCATTATCCCTCTTGTGGTTTAGAGTAATCTCTATATTGTATTCTAAGATGGGTTTTATCTATAATTTATTTAGTAGTTGACCTTGTACTCACATTAGAAGCTCTTGTACTAATTCCACCAGGTTTTGGAACAATCATATATGTATTACTCTTTTATCATGTTGGTTCTACTATATTCACTTCTCTTGATAGTCTGTTACTTGCAGTTTTGGACTACGGGTTGGCTTACCTACTAGTGTCTTATAGTAGGTGCCATCGTGACCTAAGAATCTGGGTCATGACATATATCTCATTTCAATATTTTATTTGGAAAATAGTAAAAAGGGGTCCCGAGGGTTAATTTTGGAAAAATAACCTTTTTCAAAAATCTGATATCATTATATAGTCTGGAACGTCAAATTTAGTGTAGTAGCATAGTTTGCACTTATGGGACTTCCAACAAATCCTTAGGATTCGAACGATAACTTTGTAACTTAGAAAAATTTCTAGTGCAACCGTTTTATCGGCTAAAGTACCACTTTAGTAGTTTCCACTAAAGTGGCAAAACACCACTTTTGAGGTCTTAGCTGACTAGCCCCTACCGCTAAAGCGAGCACCTGACTTCTTTAGCGGGTGTTCTTTAGCATAAAGGGAAACTGTTTTAGAAACCTAGCTGCATAGGCCAGACTGTTTTAATGGTCATCTGTCGCTTAAGCGATGATCGCTTATGCAGTTAAAGCTGAATCAGTATATATACTTTTTTTCACATTTTCTTGTATTTTGGACCTTTGAACTTTGGGTTTGGGTGATTCTTGAGGATTTATTCATCATTTGAACTTGAGTAAACTCCAAAATATTATTCCCATTATTTTTCATCGATTATATCATCTAAAACACCTCTAAATCACAATATCAAAATGGAATTACCTATAAAGTTTAAAAAGGAATTTTCTTCGATTTGGACATCATTTTAAAGTCATTTTTGTGTGGGTTTTCTCCTGTAGAATTTTATAACCCTGGGAAATATGGTTCTAAAATAAAATTCCAAGTTTACCCTATTTATTTTGAACTCATTTTTGGAACCCATTTTGGATCCAACCCAAATATGGGCAATGTGGATGTCGTTAACTTTCTTTTAACGCGTATATGATTTATTTGAATATTATAGGAGATTATGAGATTGTTCCTAAAGGTAAGTGTTTTTTAAAGAACTTTAGACAAGGGTTTCATTGTTTCGAGTTAGGTTAGGACTTAACTTCTTTCAGGTTGAGCTGAGTATTTTGTAAATATTTAATGTATGCTATAGGTTGGGGAAAATAATTATGGGGTAGATATTAGAAGATTATTTTTGTTTTTTTATGCCCATGTGGGGGCCTATATTTTGTTCTTGTTGGTTTATGATATCTAATGTTGTGTGTTTCCCGTGTGGGGCCTTTATTTCACATTACTAGTCTATGATATTCATTGGAATGCCTTTATTCTAGATATGATGCCTGCACAAGGCCTTATTTTGATAATATAGGCCGTATTTGAGCATTTATTATTTTTATCATAATAAAAATACCCGAGTTAGATGTTGATATGATATTAATGATGTCTTGCATGCATATTTATTTTGATGGTTCCTAATTGGAGTTGATAACATGAATTATGGGCATACTGAGTTTATTGCTGGGCTCATTTGTATATATATATATATACATGTTAGATGAATTGGATATTATCATATTGGGTTGATTGTGAGCAATACATTCTCATTCCATACATATACATACATTTATGAGATACTAGTTCCATTGAGAAACACTGGTTTTTTTTTTAAAAAAAGATACACTTTTATGAAAACCATCTCTGTGAACTCAATTGGGAGAGGTGAGAGTTCAGATTGAGTTTGAGATTGAGATAAATTATACAAGTTGCAAACCCCCAGAGTCCTACTTGGTAAACTCAGTGGGCGTATACGAAAAGTCATGCAATGGCTTTCACCATTCATCCTATCCACATTGCATTGCATCGCATTTGCATATGCAACTTGATTTTTTTCTTTAGTTTACTTGAATTATGCTTAGTTTCAATGTATTTTCCTTTATAAATGTGTTGTTTTTATATTTGTGTACTTCTATATTTTAGAACTGTTAGTGGATATAGTGTGACCTACCGTTCGGGTCTTTTCTACTTGTAGGTAATGTGCTTATAATATATTTTTACTTATCTTAGTTTCTGCTTTGCTTAGTCAACCTATAATACCTACTAAGTACAAGTACACTACACCCACCCCCACTGTACCTTTTTGGTGTAGATCCTAGCATTAGTACGACTTACAACAATTGATTTTAGACTTATTTGAGTGGTGATCGAGGTACGAGCCTGCTCTAGGGCTTGAAAGCCAACTCCAAATCTTCTCTTACCTATTTTTGTTGTCTTTACTTATTTTTCATAGAAAAATATTCTTACTTCTGTGTTGCTGAGTTGTATTAGATGCTATGCTTTAAAACTTATGATACCAGATTTTAAGATTCTATTTTATTTATTAAGATTACACTTTGTTATATTTCGTGTCTAGCCTGACTTCATTCAAGTAGTCTCATATTATCTTTAATGTTTTATCCTACATGTGCTTGAAGCATGGTTATAATGTTAAATTGAATTGTTGGGGTGTTACAATATCCCCCCCTTGGGTTCATTCGTCCCCAAATGAAAACTAACTAAGCTGAAAAGTTAGGGGAAAGAGTTGTAATTCCCAGACTAGCTTCACCACTTCTTCTGATATTATTGGAACCCTTTCACACTATCTATACCTGAAATTCCCATATTGATCTTCTAAGAGTTGAACACTGACATGATAACTTAGTCGGTAATTGAAACATAGACTGAACCAAACTCTTGAAGCATGTTATGGCCTAAGACTAGCTGGTGACGTGAACTAGAAAGAATTAACTAATTAAGGGGAAACTATTACCTCAACCTAGAATTGAGTTTGAAAGGAAGAGGTGGGGGTACTTGATCATCATATTTGCCTCTATTTCCTAAGTAGTTCTCTCAACCGACTGGTTTCGCTAGAGAAACTTTACCCTAGAGACCTTATTTCTCAAATCAAGAACCTGACGGTCAAGGATCTAAACAAGAACCTCTTCATAAGAGAGACTATCTTTCACACCCACACACTCTAAAGGCACAACTGATGTGGTATCACCAATGCATTTCTTTAACAAAAAGACATGGAAGACTAGAAGCATTGATGCTAGGTCTACAGGAAAATATAACTCATAGGCTACATTGCCAAAATGACCAATAATCTTATAAGGGGAAATATAGTGGGGACTGATATTTCCTTTCTAACCAAATCTCTTCACTCCTTTCATACGTGAAAATTTTACGTAGATAAAATCACCAATATTAAACTCATGTTCTCCAGAGAAACTTTACTGTAGAGACCTTCTTATTTCTCAAATCAAGAACCCGACGATCAAGGATCTAAACAAGAACCTCTTCATAAGAGTGACTATCTTTCACACCCACACACTCTAAAGGCAAAAATCATGTGGGATCACCAATGCATTTCTTTAACAAAAAGACATGGAAGGTTAGAAACGTTGATTCTAAGTCTGCATGCAAATCCGACTCATAGGATACATTGCAAAAAATGACCAACAATCTTATAAGGACAAATATAGTGGGGACTGATGTTTCCTTTCTAACGAAATCTCTTCACTCCTTTCACGGGTGAAACTTTTACTTAGGTAAAATCACCAATATTAAAATCAAGTTTTCTTATTCTCAGATCTACATTGGACTTTTGACGACTTTGATTATTTTCAGCCTTTGTCTAATTAGCTGAACTTTCTCCATAGTATCGTGGACTGAGTCTGGTCCTATTAATGTAGCTTCACCAAATTCAAACCATCCAACAAGAGATCTACACGTCGTACCATAACGTGTATCAAATGGGCCACCTAAATACTGGAATGATAATTGTTATTATAAGCAAACTCAATCAAAGAAAACTGATCATCCCAACTACCTTAGAAATCAATTACACATAGCCTCAACATATCCTCTAAGGTCTGAATGGTTCTTTCTGCCTGGCCATCTATCTGCGGGTGTAAAGCTATATTAAGATGAACTAGGGTACCAAGACTATCACAACCCAAACTAGGGCCTGGTTGTGATGGGTATCTCAAGTCCTACATGGACCAGAGATCACCCCCTGCACATAACTAAGCCACACGAGATCCCTGATGTCGAATGAATTCCGAACATAGAACAAGATAATTCAAAGGAATAAAAGATACTTCTATGATCAAAATCAATTACTGGCCAACACAATCGACTGACACCCAAGTCCACAGTAATCCAAACAATGCCTCTACGAAAACTAAATATCAATAAAGCATCAAGACATGCCCCTGACTATAGCAAAAACAAATCTAAACAGTCTGAAACATAAAAGACCCAAACATGAAATTTAGACTTCTAAAGTATGAAATTTCACCACTTCAATGTCAACTCACGAAACTATCTTGGATCCTAATCACTGAGCAAGAGGAGTAGAAGTACGCCAGTTCCTGCATTGCTAGGGTATACAACATCCAAAGACTATTAGCAGGCTGAACACTTGCATGTAACTCAGAGATAAAGATAATATAATTCCATGATACAAAGTTTCAAGTCATTCAAATCCAATGCACATAATCAATGCATATACATATATATATATATATATATACATCACATGCTTGGATAGTGAAAAGGCTTAATATGAAATTTAAAACTTTAGCCTGGGTTGTGTAGCTCAACCGTCACAACATACAAAGGCATCCACAGGCTATATGGGTCCATCCGTCCCTCGGCTGGTAGGGCCCCAATGCCTGTTGCTGCATGAACCATATGGTATATATTTGCACTATGGGGGACTCGAACCTCCCTACATATCAAGGTGACACAAGCACCAAAATCATGTAATAAGATGTGGGGGACTCGAACATCCCTATCAAATGATATTAAAAAGAGGGACTCAAACTACCCGATCATATAGACCCCTCCATCGGCAATTGCGGTTTCTTGTGTGGGACCCTCAGGACCACCACTTTCATGACTCAGCTACACAACCCTAATTAAAATATTTATCGCACAATCCCATTCATTGAACCACAATACACATTTGCATACATTGTGGGTATCGTCATACCAACTACACTTGCAAGGTAACATCAACATGCCACACCAATTATCTTCACTTGGGGAAATTCATAACCTCTTTGGTTCAATTTAACATTAGATTTGGGAATTACACAACCCCATAAGGTTCAATTCAAAATGATAATGCAGTAGTTCAAGAATAGTTTAATTTTCATATTTCTCATAATTAAAACCAATTTCACAATACGGGGTTGGGGTCATAACCACTTCAAAAGTCACAGGTTTGGGAAATCAAATTCCCTAGTTCATTCACCATTCCCATGCATCAAATTTACTTTAAAACCACTATTTAAACCTAACCCATGCCGGGACAAACATGAAACATCACATAAATAATAGTTATACAAAAACTCTCAACCCATGTATTTAAAATCAACATCAATATCTCATGAACAACACATTAAAACTTATGCTTTTAGCAAATTAATAATATGGGAAGAGTAACATGCATGAAATACCAAGTTTCACAGAAGGAATCAACCCTTGAGCCCTCGGATGACCTATTTCTTAAAAACCCTAAGTATGGATGCTTGAGAGAATTTAAGAGAGCTTTGGATGGGTTTAAGTACGTTAAGGTTGAAATATAACCTCCTTAAGTGCTTTATGGACGTGGGGTTTTAATTGGGCAAGGAGGGAATCGTCCAAAGTGCCCTTAAAATAAAAGCTGAAATTTAGTCGTTAATGACTATGGGTCACTATACGACTTGTCACCCTGCTTCATAGTCAAGAAAGTTCCCAGGACACCCACACACTAGTGACCCTATGACTTAACCGGTACCACTTGTAATGGGACCCTACGACTAGTAGGTCCAATGATAATCCACATAGAACCCATTTGGATAAACACTAGACATCCGATGATTTGTACCCAATGAGACGTAACAACTCCTTACGACTCATAGCGAGCCATTCGTACTCAGAGTAGAACTTAGCCACTTATTTTCTAATTTGGTTACGACTTGGGTCCCTAGTACCCATCAAGAATCTCTTCGACTCGTATACCTAAGTCGTACTCAGGATTGTAACTGAAACACCATTCACTGGACACCTTACGACTAGGGTCACGTGACTCGTCAAGTCACCCTACGACTCGTAGGGGTAAGTCTAGTCAATACAGTGAGGATAAAAGTTTTGAAATTTTCAAGGACCAAAAACATGGGGTGTTACATACTCCCTTCTTAGGATCATTTTGAATAATAGGACAAGGCATTTATTAGAACGATTTGACTTCACATACAATCACACTTACGTTTAACAAAGATAGAAAACAAAGATGTTAAGGAATACGCATACCTCAAGCACAATTATCTGGAATAAGAAATAAGAACGAATGTTTTAGTTTCATATCCTCTTTGGCTTCCCAAGTAGCTTCCTCAACCTATTGGTTCCTCCAAAGAACCTTCACCGAAGCCAGATCCTTAGTCCGGAACCGAGAAACTTGTCGATCCAAAATCTCAACCGGGACTTCCTTATAAGACAAGGAATCCAAAATACCTACCTCCTCCAAAGGAACAACCATTAACGGATCACCCACACACTTTCTCAACATCGAAACATGAAACACTGGATGAATGGAGCTCAAGATAGAAGGCAACTCTAATTCATATGCAATATTACCAACCCTCTTCAAAACCAAGTACATACCGACATAATGGGCACTAAGTTTCCACTTTTTGCCAAATTGCATCACTCCTTTCATGGGGGCCACCTTAAAGAACACACCATCACCGACACTGAACTCTAAACCCCTTCTCCTTGCATCCACATAGGACTTTTGGCTAATTTGGGAAGTCTTAAGTCTATCCCAAATCACCTTCACTTTCTCCATGGCTTAATGGACCAAATCAGGGCCAAATAACTTATTCTCACCAACCTCAAACCACCCAATAGGAGAACCTATACCTTATACTAATCTTGAAGCATATCTTCCAAGGCCTAAGTTGTACCTCTCACTTGCCCACCCATCTGCGGATGGAAAATAATACTAAGGGATACCTTATTCCCAAAACCTTTCTAGAATAGGCTCCAAAAGTGAGATGACAACTGGGTACCCCAATCAGATATGATAGAGATTGGAGTACCATGCTACTTCATAATTTTATCAATGAACAACTTGGCATAATCCTCAGAAGAGTAATTTGTGCTCACAGAGAAGAAGTGAACACACTTAGTCATCCTATCCACGATGACCCAAATCAAACCAAAATGTTGGCAAGACCGCGGAAGACCCATAATAAAATCCATATAATTATCTCCTATTTCCATACCAACACTTTAATCTCTTGAGTTAACCCACCAGGCCTCAAGTGCTCCACCTTCACTTGCTAACACACCATGTACTTAGCTACAAAATTAGCTACATCCTGCTTCATGTTATTCCACTAATAAATTCCTTAAGGTCATGATGCATGTTCTTTGAATTGGTATGAATACTATAACATAACTCGTGAGCTTCGACCAAAATTCTTTCTCGTAACCCATAAATATCGAGAACACATAGACAAATAAACCATCAGTACCCTCAGGAGAGTAAAGTCCAGAGCAGAAGTCAACTTATCCTTTCGCTTCTCAAAACTACCTATGCAGGCATTAGACCACAAGAATTTCACCTTTTTCTGAGTCAACTTATTCAATGGGGCATCAATAGAAGAGAAACTCCCTAAAAACCTTCTATAATAATCGCAACCTTCTACGGATCCACCATGATACCTTCACTAAAAATAACTTGTCCCAGATAAGTCATAGCATTTAGACAAAACTCACACTTAGAAAATTTTACATACAATCACTGATCTTTCGAGGTTTGAAACATAAGAAGAGGTGATCGGTATGATCCGCCTTGCTCTTAGAATATACCAAAATATCATCGATAAAGACAATCATGAACAAATCCAAGTACTGATGGAAAACCCAATTCATAAGAGCCATAAATATTGTTGGGGCATTGGACAAACTAAAGGACATCACCAAGAACTCAAAATGACCATATAAGGTTTGGAAGGCAGTCTTAGGGATATTCGTCTCCCTCATCTTCAGTTGATGGTAACTCGACCGAAGATCAATCTTAGAAAAGAACTTAGCTCCCTTAAGCTGACCGAATAGATCATCAATCCTTGGAAGCGAATACTTATTCTTTACGATCACCTTATTTAATTAGAGGTTATCAATACACATCCGAAGGGATCCATCCTTCTTACGCACAAAAAGAATGGGAGCACCCGACGGAGACATACTAGGGCAGATAAAACCCTTGTCAAGAAGATTATTAAACTGCTTCTTGTGTTCTTCCAACTCAGCCGAAGCCATTCTGTAAGAAGGGATAGAAATAAGATGAGTGTCTGGAAGAAGATCAATTCCAAAATTAATTTCCCTATCGGGGGAACACCCACAAGATTATCAGAGAATACCTCGGGAAATTCAAAGACCACAGGGAAAGTTTGAATAGAAGGACCTTTAGATCTAGAATTCTTAACATACACTAGGTGATAGAGGTACCCTTTAGAAACCAAATTTTGGGCTCTAATATTTGAAATGAACCTTCCCTTAGGTGCTAGGGAACTACCTTCCCATTAAATCACTAGCTCATTTGTGATATGGAAATTAACCCTATGAGTCCTACAATCCCAAGACGCATAGCACTAATGCAAAAAATCTATCCCCAAAATCATATCAAAATCTACAATGTCCCACTCTATTAGATACATCAAAGTCTCCCTACCATGGACTGACATCACATAACCCCTATAGACCCTTCAAGCCTCAATAGAGTCACCAATCGAAGTGGACATAAAAAAAGATCCAGAGAACACTCAGGACCAAAATAAAAATGAATAGCCACATAAGGGGTCACATAAGAGAGAGTGGACTGGGAACAAGTAAACAATATACATCACGAGAGTAGAGTTTAGGAATACCAGTAACAGTATTGGGGGATGTCTCAGAATCCTTTTCATGCAAGAGCTGATAAAGTTGCAACATGAATCTTATTTACCCCAGAAGCAACCTTAGAAGGACAATCCCTCTGTATATGACCAATCTGACCATATTTAAAGAACTTATTTCTCTTTTTTTTATAAACACTACGGTGTACCTGACCACAGAATCTGCAAAGAGGATATAATGGAGATAACTGACCCCCACTATCCTGAGGCTGGGATCCCTGTGCTCTAAATTCACTATTATACTGAGAATAACGATCACTCAATGGATTTGGATAAGGAGTCCTAGCTATAGAGTAGGAACAAGAATTGCCCACTTCTTCTTAGGCTATTTTCCACCATCTCTACCACTTTGTTGCTGACCTCCACCCTGACCCGAGTAGCAAAACTTCTTATTCTACCTTTCACTTATCTCTGCTTGCTTCTTCTTTTCTTCTTCCACTTGTTACATATACATCACAAGTTTAGAGATGTCCATATCTTTGTTCAATAAGTCAGCATTGCTTTCTAAGATGAACTCACGGGACAACCTAGAGGCAAACTTTGTCATTTTAGCCCTTATGCTAGACCCCAATTCTGGAGCATAACGCGATAGATGATGAAACTTCAAGGCATACTTTTTTACTGATATCCTGCCTTGTTTTAAATTCATGAATTCCTCAATCTTCGCCTTTCTTAACTCTTGAGGAAAGAAGAGATCAAGAAAAACACTAAAGAAGTCATCCTACAAAGCAGACTCAACATCATCACCCCTAAGCTGATCCCACTCTGCATACCATTGGTATGATACATCCTTCAATTGATAATCAACAAACTCTACACCCTCTACATTAGTAGCATGCATCACACGAAAGATCTTTTCCATCTCAACAATAATATTTTGAGGATCTTTCTCAAATTTAGGACTAGTGAAATTAGGAGGACTCAAGCTTATAATTTGGCCTACCCTAGTGACCTTAGATAATGGAGCAACAGAAGCAATATAGTCAATTTGAGAGGCCACTAACTTGGTAAGCAAATAAATTGACTGGAAAAACTCAACATTGGATATGACATCCTGAGGTACCTAAGGAGGGATAAGGGAAACTAGTGGAGTTCTATTAGGGCAATCATAAGAAACGACCCTAGAACGGGTCTGAACTCTTGGAGTAGAATGAGCTCCACCCACATGGTCCTTAGATGGGGAAAAAGAGTTCCCATGGTTATTAGATCTTCTTGGAGGCATGATTTGAAAGGCGAACAAATAGGGATTAGAGAGATTCAAGACCTTAGACTTTATAGCTTGAAATAGAACAATAAGAAAGGGAAACACTCGTAAATGTTTCATAGCCTCTCCTTTATAAGTATGGCATGCTATAAATCCATAAATGAGACTTTACTTGACATGGATTTGTTGGACACCCAATGACACCAAACCTAGGCTCTGATACCATCTTTGTCACGACCCAAACTAGGGCATGGCTGTGATGGGTATCTCAAGTCTCACGTGGACCGAATATCACCCCTTACATCTAACAAAACCATATAATATCCCTGATGTTTGATGAGTTTCGAACATATATCAAGATAATTTAAAGGAATAAAGTTACTTCTATGATTAAAATAATAATCAGCCAACACAACCGACTGATATCACCCAAATCCATAGAAATCAAAAGAAAGCCTCTATAAAAATTGAATATCAATAAAAAATCAAGACATGCCCCCGACTATAGGCAAAAATAAGTCTAAATAGTTTGAGACACAAAAGACCAAAATATGACATATAGACTTCCGAATTATAGAAGCACACCACTTTAATGCTAACTCATGAACCGATCCTAGATCCTAATCACTAAGAAAGAGGAGTAGAAGTATGGATAATTTTTTCATCATGTGGGGATATAATGTCTGAAGAAGGTTAGCAAGGTAAATTTTATCATGTAACTCAGGGATAAGGATAATTTAATGACATGATCAATAGCTTTAAATCATTGAAATCCAATGCATATACATATATATATCACCTGTCGTGATAGATAAAAGGCTTAACATGCACTTTAAAACTTTAGCCTAGGTTTTGTAGCTCAATTGTCATAACATACAAAGGAACCCACTGTCTATATAGGACCAACTCTCTCCTAGATTGCAAGGCCACAGTACGTATAGTCGCACAAATCAGAGGTTATATATATGCACTATGAAGGACTCAAACCCCCCCACATATCAAGGTGGTAAGAGCACCAAATCATGTAATAAGATATGGAAGACGCGAGCATCCCAATCATATGATATTAATAAGGGTGACTCAAACCACTCGGTCATATAGACCCCCACATCGACAACTGTGGTTTCCAGTGTGGGTCCCTCGGGACCGCCACTTTCACAACTCAGCTACACAACCCTCATTAAAGCTTAATTAAAATATTTATCACACAATCTCATTCATTGAACAACAATACACATTTAGGAAAACATCAACATACCATACCAATTATCTTCACCTGGGGGAATTTATAACCTCTTGGTTTAATTTTACATTAGCTTGACGAATTACACGACCCCTAAGGTTCAATTCAAAATCATAGTGCAGTAGTTCAAGAATAGTTCAATTTCCATATTTCTCATAAATAAAACCAATTGCACAATATGGGGTTGGGGTCATAGCCACTTCAAAAGTCATAAGTTTGGGAAATCAAAATCCCTAGTTGATTTACCATTCCCATGACTCAAATTGACTTTAAAACCACTATTTAAACCTAACCCATGCAGGAAAAAACATGAAATATCACATAAACAATAGTTATACAAAAACCCTCAACCTATGTTTTCCAAATCAACATCAGTATCTCATGAACAACACTTTTAAGCTTATGATTTTAGCAAATTAATAATTAAGGAAGAGTAACATGCCTAAAATACCAAGTTTCATAGAATGAATTCAACCCTTGAGCCCTTGAATGACTTAATTCTTAAAAACCCTAAGAATGGTGTCTTGAGATAATTTGAGAGAGCTTTGGAAGTTTTTGAGTACGTTAAGGATGAAATAAAATCCCCTTAAATGATTTATAGATGTGGGGTTTTCTTGGTCAAGGAGGGAATTGTCCAATGTACCCACAAAATAAAATCTGAAATTTAGTCGTAAATGACTAGTCACTATACGACTCGTCACCCTGAATCGTAGCCAAGATAGTTTCTAGGAAACCCACACCTTGGTGACCCTATGACTCAACTGGTACCACTCATAATGGGACCATACGACTCATAGGGTCTAGTCGTAATCAATACATAACCCATTTGGGTAAACACTGCACATCCTATGATTTACACCTAACGACTTATAACAAGTCCTTACGAGTCATTGTGAGCCACTTGTTCTTTTAGAGCAGAACTTAGCCACTTATTTTCTGATTCGGTTACAACTCGGGTCCCTATTACCCTTAAGACTCCTTATGACTCGTATCCCTAAGTTGTAGTCAGGAAAAAAACTCAAACACCATTCAATGGACACGTTATGACTAGGGTCACATGACCCCTCAAGTCACCCTATGACTCATCGGGTAAGTCATTGTCATGATAGTAAGGATAAAATTTTATAAATTTGAAAGGACCAAAAATCCAGGGCCTTACAAAGACCCTTTTGAAATGTATTCTAAAATCAATAGGTAAGCTAATTACCTCTATCTGAAATGATAGTCAAAAGGACTCCATGTAATTTCACCGGTTCCATAAGGTAGAGTCTAGCATAGTCCTTGTTAAATCTAAAGTGGTTAACGTTAGCCTCCTATATTTATGTTTTATATTTTAATAATGACAAACTAATTAGTGGACATTTTTCGGATATTGAAGATTTCTAATGATTGGAGAAAATCTCGCATTATGGATATTGAAAATCTCTAGTAATGGGAAGATATCTTGCACATAGTCTAGGAATATCCTCTCAAAGAAGACAATGCTAAATATGGAGTCACATCAATTAATGATATTATTGGACAAGGCAACAAGAACCATATCAACTAAATATATCGATGGATATGACAATCAAAAGTATAATTGAACGTGCCTCACAACAAGATCAAAGGAAAAAAAATCGCACCCTCTACATGGACATATCTGATATGGACATGTATGGCTATGAGAAAGGAAAATTGAACCGAGTATGGACATATTGGATATGGACATACCATAAGGAGCAAACTCTCTTAATCAAGGAATCAACCCAAATCCTTGATTGAGAAAAAATCCCTTGGGTTTTCTTATAAAGAAAAGAAACAGATGTGATAGAAGACTATAAAAGGCCAAAATAAAGGACAAGGGACATCAAAAAACTTCAATAAAGAATCTCAAAGTATCTCAATCTTAGTCTTACAAAGCTTTGTACTTCTAAGCTTACAATAGTTATGAAATACCCTGAGTTCTGTTCCTTGAAATTTCTTGAGTTTTAAGCATATTGTTGATCATACAATTCATCATACTTGTTGTATAATGAGGGTATGTGTCAGGTGAACAAACTAGTAAGGTGTTCAGTATTGGGTGGTTGAGTTTCTGGTGTGGTTACGACTTGGTGGGTATGAGTCGTATGGTTGGTTATGGGTTATTAGGTTGGTCCTTCACTTAATCTGAACCTTAGTAACTTGACTTAGATCTGATTATGAGTGGCTCACTAAGAGTCGTAACAATAAGGTATGAGTCATGGTGAGAAGTCATATATTGTCTAGTGTTGATTCCATTAGGTTCTATCTTAGGTATGGTTGAGACCATACGAGTCGTATGGTTATGGTACAACTTAGGGTAATGAGTCATATATTGGATAGAATGTGGTGTCCAACATACTATGATGTTACAACTAGATGGTACCAGTCGTATGATGTGGGTACGAGTAAGGCTTCCAACCGTACCCACCTACAAGGATTTTTACAGTTTAAGTTGGGGTATTCTAGACATTTCTTCTCTTAACTCTTTTTGTCCCCATGACTTAAAAACACTTTTGGGGTTTCTTAACCTAATATTCTTAATCAAGCATACTCTAAACACTCTCAAATCTCTCTCATGTTCTTGGTTCAAGAAAAGCTAGGGTTTTCTCTAAAGCAATCAATTAAGGCTCTAAGGGGTTGGTTCTCTCCCTCTTCTTTGCTATATATGGCATATTACTCCTCCCTCATTGTTAGTTAAACTAAAGAAATGTTTAATTAATGGTTTTCATGACATAATTGTGATATTGTTTTGGGTTTTGAAATATGTGTTGGGGGTTTTGGTATTAAATAGTTGGTCAATGTTTTCCCATGATTTACTTATGGTGTTTCATGTTATATTTATGGTTTGTACTTGTAGTTTCATGGGAATGGTCAATTGGTACTTGGTTTTGGTTTTGAAAACTTATATTCCCTCAACATGATTGATAAAATGCCTATGAAAATGGTTTTGTTACATAGTTGGACTTTCATTGAAAACTTTGCAATGCATAATATGGTAATGGAACTTAAAGTTGATTTGGATGGTTTAAATCATTAAATGGTAAAACATTGGTGGCCATGGATTTTGTTTAAGCAAAAAACCTTGTAGGGTATACGGGAATACCCTAAGTGATTTTAATAATGGAAACTACGGGTTACACAGGAATCTCTAAGCATTGGCTAGTGACATTCCTTGCAAGCTCCAGTCGGTATGATGATACCAATTCATAAAGCCTTGGTAATTAACTCATGGAATTGGTGGTTTGGTTCGGTGATAAAGGTATAATTGGGCAATAATTGCGAGTTGTGATAGCTAACCATG
Organism: Capsicum pubescens; assembly: GCA_030864215.1. NCBI lineage: Eukaryota > Viridiplantae > Streptophyta > Magnoliopsida > Solanales > Solanaceae > Capsicum > Capsicum pubescens. The sequence continues at coordinate 190,103,092 of CM061548.1, forward strand.
AAGGTGTAAGTCCGCTGGACGGACACTGGAAACTCATGTTTGCCAACATGAGGATTGGTCATGGTGATCATATACTTGTGGGGTACACGAGAATCCCCTAAGCTATACTTGTATATAAGTATCATGAAAGGTCAAGGGTACACGAGAATCCCCGGCCCCTATGATATCTTTTATTCAAGCAGCTACACATACTAGGGCCCGTTCAGGGGTAACACTGGACCCATATATCCCGTGGGTGATTTTAGGATGGTTAAGCTAAAAAAATCCAGGTTAAAGGTTTTAAATGCATGCTAAACTCGATTCCCTTTTTTGACATGGAATAATATATATATATATGTATGAATGTGATTGTACATAGATATTTACTTGGTTTTAAATATTGGCTTTATTTTATCCTTACTCCTAAGTACATTCTAGTGTTCACCCAATAACCCATCTTTGGGCGATGTATCCCCACACGATGGAGGAATTATCCATACTCCTCCTCCTACTCATTGACTGTATTCGGGAACAGCTTATGTCGGATTGATGTGGTGAGCATTTATACTCTAGAAGACTCCATTTCATATTATGGATTTATCTACACACCTTTCTTATTTCTTGGACATTTGATTTGGCTATGGTCGGGGGCATGTCCCGATCGATTATTATTTTACTTTTGGATTGAGGCTTTGTCTGACTACTATAGGCATGGGTGGTGTCGGTATTGGTGCCATCCTTGGCATTGGTATTTGTATTGGGGCTGACACCATTTGGATTTATTTGATTTATGATTGTTCTATTCTATCTTGATATATATATTCAAAATTCATTCGACATAAGGTCTAGAGAAGTAATAGTTAGGTATTGGGGGTGTTCTCCGGTCCCGGGTGGGGCTTGAGGCACCTGACACGACCAAGGACTTGTTCGGGTCGTGCAAGTTATATTAACAATAGGATCAAGTCAACTTTGTAATACAAACTAAAGTCGTGTCACAAGATTTGAAGAACAAAACAAGTATTCAGAACTTGTCTATCATCATTGTACTCGAGCCCGACTTTTATGGATCTAAGGAAACTTTGAAACCCAAGTGGACTAGAAGTAGGCACCACATTTGTGTTCCGAACCAAGAAAAATCTTCGTTTCTTTACTTTAAAGTTGATTATTTTCTTGTCTATTTATTTATAACTAATTTATTTTATCAAGTGTATTGCTTTGAAGACAAGTCGACTGTGAAAACTCAAAAGTCGACTCATAGAAATTTTCAATTCACCCCCCTCTTGAATTTCAATTGGTATCAGAGCAAGTCTCACCAATAGTGTTGCTTAACCGTACATGAGCAAAGATCAAATGGTGAACTATCAATTCCCGGTGCTCTTCTTTAAGATTGCCACTCCTCTACAAGTCCATCGTACTTCAACATACAACACTACTCCTATTGGAAGAGCAGGTTTTGAATCTTCATCCAATCAATCGACTTCTAAGCATGGAATGTCATCAAGAAGGGACCAAAGCCAATTTCAGGTCCCAAGGGGTAGAAGAAGGGCAAAGACAAGGAATCGAGCAGTACCGATATAGAAGACTTTGAAATCTTTGAGGTCACCAAATAAAAATAAGATGTAATCAAAACTAATGTACGATCTATAATTTTACTTCTTCATGCAGTTAATGGAGAAGGATACAATGATATATCAACCTATGAGACTGCAAAAGAGATGTGGTATAAATTGGAGGTAACTTATGAAGGAACCACCAAAGTAAAGAAGTCAAAGATTGCTGTCCTAGTCAACGAACATGAGCTGTTCAAAATGGAGGAAAAGGAGAACATTGAAACAATGTTTTCCAAATACAACAAAATCATATACGAGATAAAACCATTGGGGATGATCTATCCGTACAGCCTGCAAGTACAGAAACTGGTTAGAAGTCTCTCAAAATTTGGGAAACTAAAGCTACCATTTTGGAAGACGGAGATCTCTACAACATAACATATGATGAGCTATGAGGTAATCTCATTGCATATGAACAAATTATATCAACAGGTACCATAAGGAGGAAAGAAAAAACCAATAGCCTTCAATACCACACCAACTAAAGAGGAGGACTTTCTGGAAGAAACATATAGTGAAGGAATGGATTTCATAAATTGAGGAGTAAGGAAAATCATGAGACAGGTACAACAAAGATCCTAAGGAGTAAAAAATAATGATTCCACTATAAGCGAAAATCGCTATTATCACTATGGAAGGCCTGAACACTTTAAAAAAAACTTTCTAGAATTAAGAAGAAAATCATCTAGAAAGAATCAAAATTTTGGAGCTTGGAGTGATGAAGATGAAACTGAAGAAGAAATCGAAGTAGCCAATATGTGCTTCATGGCAAAAGGTGAATCTAGCGAGGTAATACCACACGACTGTCATAATTGTAATATTCTTGAATCTAATTTATATATAATAACCGATGAGCTTCAAGAAGTCATAAACAAATAAAATAAACCCGCTTAAGAGAAGAAAAATTAGGATGCTCAACTTAAACAAAAACTTGAAGAGGAACAAAAAAATTGTCAAGTGAAAATTGAAGCATGTCAAATTAAAATTGACTTACTTCAAGAAGATCTTGATGATGTAAAAATTCAATTGAATAGCATTAAAAAAATCACAAAGTCATAGTTTCGTGAGATCAAATTCTTTTAAAACTAACTTAAGTTCCTCATAAATATCGTTTAAATCAGCTAAGACCTCTTTCTCCTCCCGAGAACCTGTTATTATATTTGTGGACAAAAAGGACACAAATCTTACAGTTGCAGGAAAAATCCTAGAAGTGTGTGGGTTTGGAAGCCTAATGGGAGAACATATAACCCACAAGGACTCAAGACCATTTAGGTACCAAAACAAAATTAATTTTCTTATTTTATAGGAACATGACTGCAAGAGCTATAAAAGTGTAATATGGGTCATCGATAGCAGATGTTCCAGACATATGACCGAAAAGATTAAAAATTTTATGCTTCAAAGAAAATAAAGGAGGGATCATTTAGATTTAGTAACAACGCTTGAGGCAACGTGATTGGAGTCGTCTCAATAAAGCTGTGCTCCTTATGTGAATGTATTAAAGTATATCTAGTAGACGACCTCAAATATAGCATGCTCAGTATCAGTCAACTTTGTGACGTCAGATTTGGAGTCTTCTTCAAAGATGAAAGCTGTTCCATCAAACATGATAAAAGGTTTTTAATGCATGCTAAACCCAGTTCCATTTCTCGACACAGAATATATATATATTATGAATATGATTGCATATGGATATATACTTGGTTTTATATGTTGGCATTATTTTATCCTTACTCCTGAGTGCATGCTAGCATTCACCGGCTAACCCATCTTTGGGCTCTGTATCCCCACACAATTCAAGAATCGGCCATACTACTCCTCCTGCTCATTGACTGGATTTGGGAACAACTTTTGCGGATTGAAGTGGTGAGCTTCAATACTCCAGAAGACTTTATTTCATGTTACGGATTTATCTACATATTTTTGTTATTTCTTAGACAATGGTTTTGCCTATGGTCGGGGCATATCCCGACTGGGTTTGTTATACTTTTGGATAAAGGCTTTGTGTGACTACTATAGGAATGGACGATGTTGGTTATGGTGTCAGCCTTGGTATTGGATTGGTATTGGAGCTGACACCATTTGGATGTATTTTATTTATGATTGGTCTATTCTTTCTTGTTATATATATTTAAAATTTATCTGAAATTAGGTGTAGAGTGGTAATGGTTAGGTATTGGGGGTGGTATACGATCTTGGGTGGGGCTTGAGTCACCCGACACAACCAGAACCTGGTTTAGGTTGTGGCATATTGGTATCAGAGCCCTAGGTTCACGGTCACTTAGGAGTCTACTAATCCGTGTCAAATAAGGTCTCTTTTAAAGTTGTGTAGTGCGCTACACTAATAAAGTGGAGGCTATGATACATTTAGGAATGTTTCTCTTTCTTGTGTTTTGTTTTCAAGCTGTAGAGTTTAAGGTCCTGAATTCTCCTTTAATTCCTTTTTGTTCTCTTTTCAGATCATACCTCAACGATCTGATGCTCACTAAAACTCCTTTATCCTAACTGGGGAAAATACTGATGGGACCTATTCTACTTATAGAGTCCAGACATGGTCCAAGGGTCCAGTTCCTGATTGTTCTGGAGTTTTATCGGTTCCCTCTAGTCCTCATCAAGCTCCTCAGGCTAACGTGATGAATGTTGAGTTTCGTCAGTCGATTCATATCTAGGTTCAATCGGTATCTTCTCTGGCTGAGCGTGGTGCATCTGCTACTCTATATTCTGAGCCCATAAGGGTTGTCCAGTTCATGATATTAAGCCCTCTAACCTTTATGAGAGATATGGTGTAGGAGGATTCTTAGGATTTTCTAGATGAGATAGAGAAAATTTTCTGTGTTATGCATGTCATGAATGTGGATGGTGTCGAATTTGCCGCATATCAACTGAAGGACTTGTCGTACAAATGGTATGAGAAATGGGATCAGGAAAGGGGTGACGGTGATGAGTTAGCTCTTTGGAAGGATTTCTCTAATGCTTTTTTGGATGGCTTCTTTCCTCAGGAGTTGAGGGAGGCTAAGGCTGAGAAATTTGTCAATCTGAAGTAGGGTAGGATGTCTGTCAAGGAGTATGCCTTGAAGTTTCACAAGTTATATCAGTATGCTCTGGAGATGGTTTCCAATATGTCAGCCCGAATGAGGAAGTTCATTTTGGGACTATCTCATGAGTTGATCCTGGATATTTAGGCTGCCTTGTTGATCAAGGACATAGATATTTCTAGGTTAGTGCTATTTATACAGCAGGTAGAAGAAGAGAAAAAAAAGTAGGATGAGATAAGAGAGGGACACACAAGAAATTTAGATTATCTGGGCAGGGTGATGGCCAATAATAGAGTGGAAGGGATGGTGAAAAGTGGCCCAAGAAGAAGTAGGGCAACTCTGGGTCTTACTCGACGATTAATGCTCCCTTGTAATACCCCGAGACTCTAACAAATAGCGCAACCATGAATCAAGCTCATGAGAAATAAATTATAGTGTTTTGGTTGTTTTCTGGTCAAGGGTGATGTGTATTAAGGCTTTAAAGATGTCCTAACGATTGGGCGAATCAAAACATTCTTTACCGATTGAATTCTTGAGAAGGATTTTTGCATAGTCAACATAAAATAAGCATATCTCCCATTTTACTACGAATTATTGAGATCATGACCTACATAAAGATATATAATTGAATTATCTTTCCAACTATACCCATTTTGTCAAAATCCAATATCGGAGTAAAGAGTTATGCTTATTTTACTCCAGCGTGTTAGCCTAAAAAATCCGTGTTGACCTTTTGTGACGACTTGTCACAAGCCTGATGGCCCGTCACAAAATGTCGTCACCTTAAGGCAGAAAGTCACAAAATCCACCATTTTGTGAAGACAATTCGTGACGGCTTATCACGGGCCTGACAGCTTGTCACGGATGTCGTCAACTATTATTTTTCAACAATTTAGAGACGTTTTTGCAAGGGTATTTTGGTCCTTTCTCATTTGTTGGAGGCCTCTATATATTTGAGAATTCTCATCCAAACCCTAATTCTATCATTCTCTCTTCCAATTCTCTTGAGATAATATATCTAGGGTTTTATTAAGAACATAAATCTTCCAAGAATCATCCATAAATCTTCAAAATTTCTTCAAGAACCAAGTTCCTCATAGTGTGGGCTTCAAGAATTAATTATTTCAATTGTGGATAAAGTCTCAAGCACTAAAGTTCATCTAATTTCAATGATTAAGGTATGTGGGGTTTTAAACAAGAACACTTCTTTCGTTCTTGTGTCCAAAGATTTAATTTCTATTGAATTGCATGATTTTTTCAAAGTGGGTTTACACCCAAATTAATTTATCAAGGATTTATGAGATTTGAGCTATACAAGATTGACATATATGACTACTTCATTGTCTTATTTCTTAAATTAAGATTTTATGCCATGAGTTGTATATTGTTATCATGAAATAATGATTTCTAAGTGATTTATGATAAGTGTCATGATTTATGTTTTTCTATGAGAAGTTTGTCTATTGAATATATATTGATATTGAGCTTGAGAGTCAAGGACGAGTTCTATGATGTTTTCTTGAATATTTTGATACTTGATATAATTTGATAAGCAAGTGTACTTGATGATGAGAAAGATTATTTTGAGATTGAGTCGAGTTAGGAATCCACAAGTTGATTATGATTTACAAATGAGATATATATTTATATTTTGGTCCTCATGATAGACCCTTAAGTTGATTAAGGTGGATTTCCTAACGCGTTCTGAGCTTATGTTTGGGAGTAGTATTTATCACCGAGCGAGAAGTGTGGGTTCAGCGCATCCTACTTCTCCAGAACTACGTGCCACCGTAGGATTAAGATTAAGGGCCAAAGGACAAGACAGTGATCACTAAAGTTAAGGTTCTACTCCGATGTCAATGATAGAACAACTCTCCCCAACGTTGGCAAGATGTTGGACTCCATGTAAGCTCCCATGATTTATTTCGGTTATAAAAAACTCCAAATTCCATAATAGTCCAAATTCCATGAGTTACAGGTCACTCTAAGTCATGAGTCAAAGAGTTTGAGTTGAGTCCAATGGTTTATGAGATTTATGAAGCATGCGTTATTATTAATGATTTATGGAAAATATGTTTCAGGTAACTCAAGTGATGAGAGTCATTATTATCAGCATGCATGATTTTCTTATACATTTATGATATTATTTAAATGTTGCCTGCACCCCCACATACTCAGTACATTCCCAAGTACTGATTCCCATACTCTTCTGTGTTCTACATTTTTTTGATGATGTAGGTTCAGGTGCTCAGTCTCAGCACCGATAGTGATCTTCTAGTTCCTCCATCTACATTCGTACAGTTGGTGAGTCCTCATGGTTTGAGGACCTATGTGCCTGATTTTTTTCTTAATAGTAGATGGTGGTTTATTTCCAGTTCATTACGAGTTAGTTGGGGATCTGTCCCAGTGGCTTCTAAGTCTTATGTGGTAGAGGCTTTTTCAGACTAGAGTACCAGTATGTACATAACTTTGGTATTTTGATTGTACAAGATAGTATTTTTTCATATTCCAGTAAGTTCATGACATGATTATTCTTCCTTATTACAGCTTGATTGTTATCATAGTGAGTTATAGAAGTGATGACAGGCTCAGAGGGTTAGCTTGAGGCTACGTCTGTCCTTAAGCACCGTGTGACGTCTTGGGATGGGATCTTGGGGCGTTACAAGCATGGTATCAGAGCCTAAGGTTTAAAGAGTCCCAGGGAGTCTGACAAGCCGCGTTACGTAGAGTCTTGATCATCGATGTGTAGCGCGCCATATCTATGAGCAAGAGGCTATGTGACATTTTAGGAAAAGTCAGTTATTTCTTTCAAATGTCTATCGTGCCTATGACTATTTATATATGCTATTAATTTGTGCTCTCTTATGACTGAAAATGCCTCCTCATAGAGCTCGCAGAAATAATGAATAACCTCAAACCGTTGATCCTTTAAATAAGACAGTGACTCATGCTGAATTCCGGGTAGCTTTTCTGATGCTAGCCCAGGAAGTTACCACCAATGCTCAGGCCAATGTTCAGGCCGCAGTCCCACCTCTGCAAAAAGGTAATTCAGCGATAGCTTGGGTTCATGATTTTATGCGGATGAATCCGCCAGAGTTTTATGGGTCAAGGGAAGGTAAGGACCCATAGATGTATCTTGATGAGGTGAAAAATATTACCCAAATTATGCATGTGATAGAGGAAGAAAGTATGGAGCTAGCTTCTTATCGCTTGAAAGATATTGCTTATGATTGGGTAGAGATGTGGAGGAAGAGTAGAAGGGGGGATGCCGCTCCCATGACTTGGCAGTTGTTCCAGGATGCGTTCTTAGACCAATTCTTTCCCCCGGAGCTATGGGAAGTGAAACTAAAAGAATTTATGAACTTGAGACCATGCTCCATGACAGTTAAAGAGTATTGTCTTAAATTTAACCAGTTGTCTAAGTATGCTCCCGGTATGATGGCTGATTCCAAGGCCAGTATGAGTAAGTTTTTGACTAGCATATCGAGTTACGTTGTGAAAGAGTATAGGTCTGCTATGCTCAATAGAGACATAGATCTTTCTAGATTAATGATACATACTCAGCAAATTAAAGCGGAAAAGGTGAAAGAGAGAGAGAGTGAGAGGGAATAAGAGAGTTAGATCAGAGTAGTAGGGGTATAGTCAGAGTAGATTTTCTGGAGGGATTCGACCTCAGTTTCAGAGCCTTTCTTTTGTGCAAGAACCATCATCAGCTAGTGATCCTGCATCCAGAGTCAGGCAGGAGCAGGGTAATAGACCTACTGTGTCCAGGTCTCAGGACAGTGCGAGTAATATACCTAACTATCCCCCGTGTGCTAAGTATGGTAGGACGCATCCCGGAGAGTGTATGGCTGAGCAGAGAGGTTTTTTTGGTTGTGGCAAGTTGGGCCACATACTCTGAGATTGTCCATATGCTAGACATGGGAGCTGTGATGTTCGTTCCCAGTGTCAGGCTATTAGTGCTTTAGCCCCTTTAGTTTGTCCTACTCCTCCTCAGGGTGCCTTGTCTAGTACTACCGGTGGTCAGCGCCAGAATTGCTTTTATACTATACCACCCTACCAGGAGCAGGAGGATTCACCAGATGTTATTACTGGTATGCTCCGTGTATTTCATTTTGATATGTATGTGTTGATGGACCCTGGGTCAAGTCTTTCTTATGTGACTCCATTAGTGGCTGTGAATTTTGAAATCAATGCTGAAAAGATTCCTGAGCCTTTTCTAGTTTCTACTCCAATAGGTGAACCTGTTGTTGCTAAGCAAGTATATAAGAAGTGTCCTATCACTTTCCTTTACAAAGTCATGTTTGCCGATTTGATTGAGCTAGACATGGTTGATTTCGACATTATTCTGGGTATAGATTGGCTTCACTCTTGTTATGCATCTATAGACTGTCGTAGCCGTGTAGTTAAGTTTTAGTTTCCCAATGAGCCAGCCTTTGAGTGGTCCGGATATTCTGTATCTCCCAAGAGTCATTTCATATCCTATCTTAAATCTAGGAAATTGATATCGAAAGGTTGCATCTATTATTTGGTTTGAGTTAAAGATACTAAGTTCGAGACTCCAACCATTCAGTCGATCAACATTGTTAATGATTTTTGTGATGTTTTTCTCGAAGATCTCCCAGGGGTACCTCCCGATAGAGAGATAGAATTTGGGATTGATATTCTCCCTGATACATAACCTATTTCTATTCCTCTATATTGTATGACCCCTGCAGAACTTGAGTTGAAAGAGAAACTCAAAATTTTTCTAGAAAAGGGTTTCATAAGGCTTAGTGTATCTCCTTGGGGTGCACCTATTCTGTTCGTGTGAAAGAAAGATGGTTCGTTGTGGATGTGCATTGACTATCATCAATTTAACAAGGTCACAGTCAAGAAAGAGTACCCTCTTCCTAGAATTAATAATCTGTTTAACCAGCTGCAAGGTGACAACTATTTCTGAAAAGTAGATTTGAGATCTGGTTATCACCAGCTTAAAGTTAGGGAGTATGATATTCCAAAGATAGTTTTTCGTACCCGATATGGTTATTTTGAGTTCCCTATCATGTCCTTCGAGCTAACAAATACCCAAACAGCTTTTATGGATCTTATGAATCGGGTGTTCAGACAGTACCTAGATATGTTTGTTATTGTATTCATAGATGATATTCTTGTATACTCTCGAAGTGAGAATGACCTTGCAGATCATCTCCGAATAGTCTTGCAAACCCTTAAAGATCATCAACTATTTGCCAAATTTAGCAAGTGGAAATTTTGGCTAAGGTCAGTTTCTTTTCTGGGTCATATTATTTCTTCTGAAGGTATTCGAGTTGATCCTCAAAATATAAAAGCTATAAAAAATTGGCCTAGACCTATTTCCCCATATGATATTAGGATTTTCTTGGGTCTAGCTGGTTACTACCATCGTTTTGTTGAAGGTTTCTCTTCCATTGCGTCTCCTTTGACTTGGTTGACCCAAAAGAAAGTTAAATTCCTGTGGTTTGATTCTTGCGAGAAGAGTTTTCAGGAGTTGAAGACTCGACTCACTTCGGCCCCTGTGTTGACCCTTCCAAATGGTGTAGATGATTTTATGTTGTACTTTGATGCTTCTAGAGTTGGGTTGGGTTGTATGTTGATGCATAAAGGTAAGGTTATAGCCTATTCCTCCAGACAGTTGAAGCCGCATGAGAAGAACTACCCGACCCATGACCTCGAGTTAGCAGCAGTGGTCTTTGACTTGAAAATATGGAGACACTATTTGTACGGTGTTCATGTTGATGTCTTTATGGATCACAAGAGTTTGCAGTATGTGTTTACTCAGAGAGAGTTGAATCTTTGTCAGAAGCGATGGTTAGAATTGTTAAAGAACTATGATATGAATGTGTTGTATCACCCGAGCAAGGCCAATGTACTGGCAGATGCCCTTAGCAGGTCATCCATGGGTAGTGTAGTACAGGTCGAGGAAGATAGGAAGGAGTTAGCTCGTCAGGTGCATCGTCTGGCTAGGTTGGGAGTTAGATTGCTTGATTCAGCTGAGGGTAATGTTTGGGTCCAGAGTAGCTTCGAGTCTTCTCTAGTTTCAAAAGTAAAGGAGAAGCAAGATATGGATCCTAGTTTGGTTAGACTGAAGGAGTCAGTTAAAGACCAAAATGTGGAGGTTTTCTCCCAAGGGGGAGATGGTGTATTGAGATTTCAGAATAGACTATGTGTTCCTGATGTTGAAGATTTGAGGCAGAGAATTATGGCTGAAGCGCATGGCGCGCGATATTCTATTCATCTTGGTGCTACCAAGATGTACCGCGATTTGCGAGAAATCTATTGGTGGAATGGTATGAAAAAAGGATATAGAAAAATTCATAGAGAAGTGTACAATTTGCCAACAGGTTAACATAGAACACCAAAGACCTAGTGGAATGATGCAAGAATTCAATATTCCTACTTGGAAGTGGGAGGAAGTGAATATGGATTTTGTGACTGGTTTACCTCCTTCTCGACGTCATCATGATTCGATTTGGGTTGTTGTAGATAGGTTGACTAGGTCCATGCATTTCTTGCTAGTGCATACATCTTTCACCACTGAGGACTATGCTAAGTTGTACATTCGAGAATTAGTCAGGTTACATGGAGTTCCTTTGTCTATTATCTCCGACAAGGGTACTCAATTTACTTCTCTTTTTTGGAGGGCTTTTTAGAAGGGTCTCGTTACCGAATTTCATCTTAGCTCCGCTTTTCATCCGCAAACCGATGGCCCAGTTGAGAGGACCATCCAGACCTTGGAGGATATGTTGAGGGCATGTGTTCTTGATTTCAAAGGAAGTTGGGATGAACATTTGCCATTGATTGAATTTTCTTACAACAACAGTTTTCATGCTAGCATTGGAATGGCTCCATTTGAGGCTTTATATGGAAGGCGATGTAGATCACCCATAGGTTGGTTTGAAATGGGTGAAGCTGCTGCAAGTGGACTTGATGCTGTATCTGAGGCTATGGAGAAAGTTAAGCTAATTTGGGAAAGGTTGAAGACAACCCAGAGTCGTCAGAAGTCATATGCATATGTGAGAAGAAGAGCTCTTGAGTTTGAGGTTAATGATTTGGTCTACTTAAAGATTTCACCCATGAAGAGGGTGAAAAGATTTGGTAAGAAAGGGAAGCTTAGTCCCCGATACGTTGGCCCTTATAGAGTTTTGAATCGTCTTGGGAAAGCGACTTATGAGATTTAGTTTCCTGCCGAGTTGTCAGCTGTCCATCCTGTCTTTCACATTTCTATGATCAAAAAGAACATTGGTGATTCTGTTGTTGTTGATCGGTCAGAAAATTTTGATCTTCAGGACAGTCTTTCGTATGACGAAGTTCCGGTTGAAATCCTAGATTATCAAGTTCGTAGACTAAGAAATAAGGAAGTTCCCTTGGTTAATGTTCTGTGGCGAAATCAATCAGTTGAGGGTGCCACTTGGGAAGCAGAAGCAGATATGCGAGCCAGATACCCTCATCTCTTCTCCACGAGTTCAAATCAAGCCGAAGGTACTATTCTTCCCTAATTCTGTTTCCTTCTAATCCAGTGTATTCAGCTATATGGTCATTTTCTCTATGATTCATGCATTTTGTGAAGTACTCAAAAGTTTAGAGTGAGATAAGCCCCTTTTAGTGAGTCGTTCTAGCTATGCGTCCTCATTTTCTCTTATTCTCGGCCTATCTAGCAACATTCGAGGACGAATATTTCCAAGGGGGAGATATTGTAATACCCCGAGACTCTAACCAATAGTGCAACCATGAATCAAGCTTATGAGAAATAAATAATAGTGTTTTGGTTGTTTTCTGGTCAAGGGTGAAAGATGTCCTAACGATTGAGAGAATCAAAACATTCTTTACCGATTGAATTCTTGAGAAGGATTTTGGTGTAGTCAACTTGAAATGAGAATATCTCCCGTTTTAATACAAATTATTGAGCTCATGACCTACCAAAAGATAGATAATTGAATTAGCTTTCCAACGATACCCATTTCGTCAAAATCTGATATCGGAGCAAAGAGTTATGCTTATTTTACCCCAGCGTGTCATCCTGGAAAATCCATGACGACCTTTTGTGACGACTTGTCACAAGTCTGACGGCCGGTCACAAAATGTCGTCCCCTTAAGGTAGAAAGTCACAAAATCCACTCTTTTGTGACGACAATTCGTGACGGCCTATCACGGGCCTGACGGCTTGTCACAGATGTCGTCAACTATTTTTTTCCAGCAATTTAGAGACCTTTTTACAAGGGTATTTTGGACTTTTCCCATATTTTGGAGGCCTCTATATATATGAGAATCCTCATTCAAACCCTAATTCTATCATTCTCTCTTCCAATTCTCTTGAGATAATATATCTAGGGTTTTATCAAGAACATAAATCTTCCAAGAATCATCCATAAATCTTCAAAAGCTCTTGAAGAACCAAGTTCCTCATAGTGTGGGCTTCAAGAATTATTTATTTCAAGTGTGGATAAAGTCTCAAGCACTAAAGTTCATCCAATTTCAATGATTAAGGTATGTGTAGTTTTGAACAAGAACACTTCTTTCGTTCTTGTGTCCAAAGATTTAATTTCTATTGAATTTCATGATTTTTTCAAAGTGGGTTTACACCCAAATTAATTTATCAAGGATTTATGAGATTTGAGATATACAAGATTGACATATATGACTACTTCACTGTCTTATTTCTTAAATTAAGAATTTCTGCCATGAGTTGTATATTGTTATCATGAAATGATGATTTCTAAGTGATTTATGATAAGTGTCATGATTTATGTTTTTCAATGAGAAGTTTGTCTATTGAATATATATTGATATTGAGCTTGAGAGTTAAAAACGAGTTCTATGATGTTTTCTTGAAGATTTTGATACTTGATATGGTTTGATAAGCAAGTGTACTTGATGATGAGAAAGATTATTTTGAGATTGAGTCGAGTTAGGAATCCACAAGTTGATTATGATTTACAAATGAGATATATATTTATATTTTGGTCCTCATGATCGACCCTTGAGTTGATTAAGGTGGATTTTCTAACGCGTTCTGAGCTTATGTCTGGGAGTAGTATTTAGGACCGAGCGAGAAGTGTGGGTTCAACGCATCCTACTTCTCTAGAACTATGTGCCACCGTAGGATTAAGATTAAGGGCCAAAGTCCAAGACAGTGATCACTAAAGTTAAGGTTCTACTCCGATGGCAAGGATAGAACATCTCTCCCCAACGTGGGCAAGGCATTAGACTCCATGTAAGCTCACATGGTTTATGTCGGTTATAAGAAACTTCCAAGTCCATAATAGGCCAAGTTCTATGAATTACTAGGTCACTCTAAGTCATGAGTCAAAGAGTTTGAGTTGAGTCAAATAGTTTATGAGATTTATGAAGCATGCGTTATTATTAATGATTTATGGAAAGTATGTTTCCGGTAACTCAAGCGATGAGAGTCATTATTATCAGCATGCATGATTTTCTTATACATTTATGATATTATTTAAATGTTGCCTGCACCCCCGCATACTCAGTACATTCCTAAGTACTGATTCCCATACTCTTCTGTGTTCTATATTTTCTCGTGATGTAGGTTCAGGTGCTCAGTCTCAGCAGCGACAGAGATCTTCGAGTACCTCCATCTATATTCGTACAGTTGGTGAGTCCTCATGGTTTGAGGACCTATGTCCCTGATTTTTGTCTTGATTGTAGATGGTGGTTTATTTCCAGTTCAGTACGAGTCAGTTGGGGATCTGTACCAATGGATCCTCAGTCTTATGTAGTAGAGGCTTTGTCAGACTAGAGTACCAGTATGTATAGAACTTCAGTATTTTGATTGTACAGGATAGTATTTTTTCATATTCTAGCATGTTCATGACTTGATTATTCTTCCTTATTACAGATTGATTGTTGCCATAGTGAGTTATAAAAGTGATGACAGGCTTAGAGGGTTAGCTTAAGGCCGCGTGTGACTTTAAGCATCGTGTGACGTCTTGGGATGGGATCTTGGGGTGTTACATCCCTGCCCAAATCTATCGAGTGACAAATATTTCTAATATGGCGACAACTTTAGGGCACAAGGTGCCCAATCTCAGGCTAACGAGGTTCAATAAGCTCCATCATACCCTCCTTGCAGGTTTTGTAGTAGATTGCATCGAGGTTTCTATGATGAAGAAGAGACAAATGCTTTAACTGTCGTCAGCCAGGACACATGCTTAGAAACTGTCCTATTGGTAAGTTCGCCTCTAGGTAAATATGGTTCCAGTTGCTTCATCATCATCTCCAGCACCAAAGGGTGCACCATCTCGTTTTGGCACTGGTCGGAACTGCTTATATTCTCTCACTACCTGATAAAAGTCTGAGGCATTGCCTAATCTTATGCCTGGTACATTGAAACTCTTTTTTTGTGATGTGTACTATTTACTTGATCCGAGGTCCACTCTCTCTTATGTGTTCGATTTGTAGCAATGTATTTTGGTTTTGGTCGTAAGGTTATTTTAGACCCTTTTTATGTTTCTACCTCTGTACGTGACTTTGTTATTGTCTTCATAGATGACATTTTGTTATACTCTAAGAGTAAGGTAGACCATGCCGATCAACTCTGCTCTATATTGTAGACCTTGAAGAAGAAATAGTTGTATGCTATGTTTTCGAAGTGTGAGTTTTAGTTGAACGTTGTCACTTTTCTGGGTCATATCATTTTTAAAGAAGGGATCATGGTGGATCCACAAAAAATTGAGTGGCCTAGACCCACGATTCCAACCGAAATTCGAATCTTATTGGGTTTATTTAGCTACTATGAGAGGTTTGTGGAAAGTTTTTTGACTATAGAGTCCCTTTGACTAAGTTGACTCAGAAGAAAGTAAAGTTCTTATGGTCTGATGCTTTTTAGATGAGTTTGGAAAAGCTGAAGGATAAGCTAACTTTGGCTCTAATTTTTTCTTTGACTGAAGGCACGGAGGGGTTTTTGGTCTACTATGATGCATGTCGTGTAGGGCTTAGTTGTGTTTTGATGCAACATGGGAAGGTGATAGCTTATGCTTCCAGACAGTTGAAGGTGCATGGGAGGAATTATCCTACTCATGATTTGGAACTGTTAGTTATAGTATTTTCATTGAAAATCTGCCGTCACTATTTGTATAAGGTGTATGTGGACATCTTGTCGGATCATAAGTCTGCAATATGTGTTTACTTATAAAGATCTTAACCTCAGGCAAAAGAGGTGGCTTGAGCTTATCAAGGATTATGGCATGAGTCTTCACTACCACCCAGGTAAAGCTTACGTAGTTGTTGATGCTCTTAGCAGGTTATCCATGAGGAGTCTAGATCATGAGAAGAAGGAAAGCGGGAATTAGTGAAGGACATTCACCATTTGGCTAACCTTGGAGTTTTCCTTTTGGACTTCGAGAATGGTGGTATGTTTGTGGAAGAAGTAGCGTAGTCATCTCTTGGTGCAGATATCAAGAAAAAACAAATATTAGATCTTGTCTTAATAAGGATTAAGGGTGATTTAGGTGTCCCTGATATAGATGATTTGTGAGATAAAATCTTGGCTGAGGCACATGAGTCATGCTATGTTGTTCATACCGATGAGACAAAAATATATTCTGACCTTAAGGTGATGTATTGGTAAAACAATATGAAGAGGGATGTGGCTAATTTTGTGACCACGTACTTGGTGTGCCAACAAGTGAAAGTTGAGCACATAAGACCTGGAGGATTAGATCAAGAAATTGAGCTGCCTGAATGGAAGTGGAAAGTAATCAACATAGATTTTTTTACCGATCTTCCTCAGTCTCAAAATCAATTTGATTCGGTTTGGGTCAACGTGGATGGGATGATGAAGTCGGCTCACTTTTTGCCAGTGAGGACTAAATTTTTTGCTCAGTATTATACAAGGTTGTACCTCCAAGAGATTGTGAAGTTGTATGGGGTACCTATTTCTATTATCTCTGACCATGGTATGCAGTTTTTATCTCACTTTTTGCAGTCGTTTCAGAAAGGGTTGGGGACTAAGGTTAGTCTGAGTACTTCTTTTCATTCCCAGACATTGGAGGATATGATTCGTGTATATGTGATTGACTATGGTGGTAGTTGGGTTGAGCACTTACCCCTTGTGGGTTTTTCTTACACTAATGGCTACAACTCTAGCATTAGGATGGCTCCGCTTAAGGACTTTTATGGTAGGAGATGTAGGTCTCCTATTGGGTGGTTTGAGGTTGGCGAGGTGTATATGTTTGTCCCGGATTTGGTTCACCAAGATATGGATAAATTAAAGGATATTCGGGATAGGCTTCAGGCTGCCTAAAGTTTCCAAAAGTCCAATGCGAACGTGAGGCGAAGAGACTTGAAGTTTGAGATAGGAGATAGGGTGTTCCTGAAGGTATCTTATTTGAAAGGAATGAAGCGGTTTGGAAGAAGGGAAAGCTATGTCCCCGATATGTGGGTCCTTATGTGACATGACCCAAAATCGGGCCTTGTCGTACGGGTGCCTCAAGACCAACAAGGATCAGAGATTGCCCCGTTAACCCCACCTAACCATCATCTCAAACCATTAGAGTTCTATAAACTACGAGCACATAATAAGGTAGCGGAAACAAAACTAACATTCATAACTTAAGAAACTCTATCCATTCATTAATATTAACATTTGATATCCAATCTACCGAAGTCTATAGTCATCCACAAGCCTCTATAAATCCAGAGTCAATAATGCGTCGAGATAAGCCCCTGACAATAGCCAAAACTGAAGCCAAAATAAGTCTATGTCATAATCTAAGATGACCATAAAATGTGTGCCTTCCAAAATATGGAAGCTCATCATTTAATGTCAGCACTTGAATCGCCCGAACACCTGATTATTGTGTAGGAAGATAAAAAGATGCTCCGGCCTTTGTGTCACGTGGGGACACATCATACGGAGACGGTTGGTGGTTAGAGCGCTAGCATGTAACTTAAGAGTAAGGATAAAATAGTGATATTATTCAATACCAACTCAAACCATCATAAGCCACCATAATTATACACATAGACATGTAAATACACATGGATACATTAAGTGTCAAAAGATGATAAGGCCTTAAAATGTATTTTAAAAAACTCAAACATGAACCATGAAGTGGAGGACTCTAACCTTCCACTGCTTTGGTTATATTAAGAAAGAGGACTCTAACCTCAAACCTTCTTATTAGGCAAGTGGACTCGAACCATAAAATTTTCCTTTAGTCAAGTGGACTCTAACCACAAGCCATTTCATCACGAAAGTGGACTCTAACCAAAATCCTTCACACCTATTACTAGTAAACATTGGGACTCCAACTCTTTGTCCATGCATTCATATCACACCATTCACATTTGGGGACTTTAACCCATTTAACCACTCTAAGCCATCAAGGCCACAATTCAACATCATACGTGACCACAAGGTATTCATGAATCACATATCAAACAATCACTTTAATAATCCAATACATTAGCTTCAAATATCATTCTAGTCAAATTGTGGTCATTAAGACCTTTACAAAACCATTTATTCTTTATTAGCATTCTTATACACTGTTTAGTTCAAACACAATTCAAGTTCATGTTTAGGGACTTTAACCCTTTTAGCCATCAAACCCTCAAGGTTATAAATTAACTAATTACGTGGATAATAAGGTCCTTATTATACCATTTACCACCCACTCATACTTGTTGGACCATTTCCCTAGTTCAAGACATCATCAATATGTAACTAGATATTTCTCTTAGACATTTTCACAAACACCTTGTGGGCATTCCTTTATCAAGGCTAAAATCAAAGTAGAAATCATCATTCTTAAGGTTACTCATGACTCACTTCTTAAACCATAATTCACAAGTACGCACATGTGCAAATAATCACCAAAATCAAGTATATACACAAGTCTAAGTAAGGGCAAACATCTCTCAACACTAGGCATCAAAACCCTTAACTTTTGGTTTCAAAAATAATCACTTACAAGTCATAATTAATGTTTAAGACACTTGATATATGATTTAAGAATAAGGGAAAGAGTTACATGCCTTATACAAGATGATCCCCAGAAATACTTAACCCCCCTTGACTCGAGAAGAGCACTTGTGGAACCCTAGCTTCCAAATCTTTAATAGAGTGTTTTGAGAGAGTATTTGAAATGTTTTGGTCTTGACAATTAGTGTTTAAGAGGCCAAAATACATAATATAGTGAAGGGACTTAAGTTTTTTGGGCTGGGAAATATCCATAAAGTCCTTGGCTTAATAGCTGAAAAGTGACTTCCCAAAATGCTACGACTCACTTGAGTAAACCGTACCATAGGGTATGAGTGGTACCCTATCTCGTACCCTAGGCAGCACTAAGGACTCCTACACTTCCTAAGGTACTACTACATATAAAATACTCGTATCTTAGGGTACGAATGGTACCTTAAACCATATCCCAAACCATACCCAAGATAGTATCCACTAGATTAAGAACAACACTCCATACAACAAGGTAGTATATGACCCATACCATAACATGCGACCATGGAGAGGCTAAACCATATCTTAGATAGTGTGTAAACCCCACCATACTACTTAGTGTATGAGTGAGGGGTCACTAAGTGCTATCCAAGGATACGACTTGTACCCCGGAGTCGTACCTAATCCAAAAGCTTCAACAAAGGAAATTTTCTAAGGATTCAAGGCCTAGGTGTTTTATTATGTGATTTTGAGAAGGGTTGGTAATGTTGCTTATAAGTTGGAGTTGCCTTCTAGGTTGAGCTTCATTCACCCGATATTTCACCTTTCTATGTTGATTATGTGTATTGGTGATCTATCGCAAGTTGTGTATATCAAGGATATTGGTATCGTTAGATTCTCTATCTTATGAGGATATCCCGATTGAGATCTTGGATTATCAGGTTCATTGGTTGCAGACCAAGGATTTGGGTTCGATAAAGGTTCTTTGGAGAAACCACTAGCTGGAATAGGCTACTTGGGAAGCGGAAGAGGACATAAAGTCAAAGTATCCATTCCTATTTTCTGCTCCTGATATTCATGCGGAAGGTATGTGCTTTACATCACATCTTTGTTTTGTAACTTAGTTCAAGGAAATATTGATTTCCTTGCACCGTTGTTTTTTATCTTAAAGGTAAGAGTAGATATGTCTAGGGGTGTAAATAGTTCTTCTACTGCCTTTTTCCATTATTTCGGGATAAATGATCTAAGTGGGGGAAAATAAAAACACCCAAGGTTTTGGTCCTTTAAAAATTTCCTGAATTTTAAGCCAATTATTGATCACACGACTCATTATACCAGTCGTATGATGAGGGCACGAGTCAGGTGACCCAACTCTTAAGGTGTCCAGTATTTGGTGGTTGAGTTTCTTGTATGGTTACCACTTGGTGGGTACGAGTCGTATGGTTGGTGATGGGTCATTGTTTTGGTCCTTCACTTAATATGAAACTTTGTAACTTGACTTGGATCTAAGTACGAGTGGCTCTCTAAGAGCTGTAAGGATAGGGTACGAGTTATGGTGAGGAGTCATATGTTGTCCAGTGTTGATTTCTTTTGATTCTGTCTTAGGAATGATTAATGTCGTACTAGTTGTATGATCAAGGTGCGACTTGGGGCAATGCAGCATATGTTGGATAGAATATAGTGTCAATATTTCTGTGTCGGGTTAGACTTGATTGTACCAGTCGCATGATGTGGGTATCAGTGAGGGTTCCAACCGTACCCACCTGTGGGGATTTTTACAGTTTAAGTTGGGGGTATTCTGGACATTTTCTCTCTTAACTTTTTTTACCCCATGACTTAAAAACACATTTGGGTCTTCCTTAACCTAATATTCTCAATCAAACATACACTAAACACTCTCAAATCTCTCTCAAGCTCTTGGTTTCAGAAAGGCTAGGGTTTTCTCCAAAGCAATCAATTAAGGCTCTAAGGGGTTGTTTCTCTCCGTCTTTTTTGTTATCTAAAGTATGTTACTCCTCCCTTATTGTTATTTCAACTAAAGGTATGTTTAATTAATGGTTTTCATGAAATAACTGTGATATTGTTTTGGGTTTTGAAATATGTGCTGGGGGTTTTTGTTTTAAATGGTTGGTCAATTTTTTCCTATGGTTTACTTATGTTGTTTCATGTTATATTTATGGTTTTGAATTGCGGTTGCATGGTAATGGTCAATTGGTAGTTGGTTTTAGTTTTGGAAACTATATGCCCTCAATATGTTTGATAAAATGTCTATGAGAATGGTTTTGTTACATAGTTGAACTTTCATTGAAAACTTTGCATTGCATAGTATGGTAATGGAACTTAAAGTTGGTTTGCATGGTTTAAATCGTTAAATGGTAAGGCCTTGGTGTCCATGGCTTTGGTTTAAATGAAAAACCTCATGGGGTACATGGTAATCCCCCAAGTGATTTTGATTATGGAAACTACGAGGTACACAAGAATCCCTAAGCATTGGATAGTGGCATTGCTTGCAAGCTATAGTCGGTGTGATGATACCACTTTATAAAGCGTTGGTAATTAACTCATGTAATTGGTGGTTTTCTTATGTGATAAAGGTTTTAATTGGGCAATAATGACGGATTGTGATATCTAACCGTGAAGGTGTGAGTCCGATTGATGGACACTGGATACTCATGTTTGCCGACATGAGGATTGGTCATGGTGACAATATACTTGTGGGGTACACAGGAATCCCCTAAGTTATACTTGTATATAAGTATCATGTAGGGCAAAGGTTACACGAGAATCCCCGGCCCCTATGATATCTTTGGTTTGTATTGCTACACATACTGGGCCCGTTCAGAGGGTAACACTCGACCCATATAGCCCATGGGTAGCTTTAGGATAGTTAAGCTACACAAACCAAGGTTAGTGATTTTAAATTCATGCTAAACCCGATTCCCTTTCCCGACATGGAATATACATGTATGAATGTGATTGCACATGGATATTTACTTGGTTTTAAATGTCGGCTATATTTTATCCTTACTCCTGAGTACTTGCTAGCGCTCACCCGCTAACCCGTCTTTGGGTGCTATATCCCCACGCGAGGTAGGAACCGACCATACTACTTCTCCTACTCATTGACTAAATTTGGGAACAACTTGTGTTGGATTGAAGTGGTGAGCTTCTATACTCCGGAAGACTCCATTTCATGTTATGGATTTATCTACATACCTTTGTTATTTCTTGGATATTAGTTTTGGCTATGGTCGGTGGCATGTCCCGACTGACTTTTTAATTTCAGATTAAGGCTTTATGTGACTACTATGGGCATGAGCGGTGTCGGTATTGGTTCCATCCTTGGCATTGGTATTTATATTGGGGCTGACACCATTTTGATGTATTTTATTTATGATTGTTCTATTCTATCTTGTTATATATATTCATAATTCATCCGACATAAGGTGTAGAGCGGTAATGGTTAGGTATTGGGGGTGGTCTCTGGTCTCGGGTGGGGCTTGAGGCACCCAGCACAACCGGGCCCTAGTTCGGGTCATGTCAAGTTATATAAAGAATAGGATCGACTCAACTTTATAATACAAACTAAAGCTATGTCACAAGATCTGAAGAACAAAATAATTCTTTGGAACTTGTTTATCATCATTGTACTCAAGCCCGACTTTGAAAGATCTAAGGAAATTTTGAAACCCAAGAGGATTGGAAGTAGGCACCATATTGGTTTTCCAAACCAGGATAAATCTTCATGTCTTTACTTTTAAGTTGATTATTTACTTGTCTATTTTTTAAATCTAATGTATTTTGTGAAGTATATTGATTTGCAGGCAAGTCAACTGTGAAGACTCAATAGTCGGCTCACAGAAATTTTCAATTCACCCCCTCTTGAATTTCAGTTGGTATCAGAGTAGCTCTCATCAACAGTGTTGCTTAACTGTACATGATAAAATATCAAATGTCAAACTATCAAATTCTCAGTGCTCTTCTTTAATATGGACACTCCTCCACAAGTCCACCGTACTTCAATGGACAACGCTACTCCTATTGGAAGAATAGGTTTAGAATCTTCATCCAATAAAATGACTTTTAAGCAAGGGTTGTCATCAATAAGGGACCAAATCCAATTACAGGACTCAAGGAGAAGCAGAAGGACAAAGAAAAAAAATTGAGTAGTACCGATAAAGAAGACCTTAAAAGCTTCGAGGTCTCCAAAGAACAACAAGAGGTAATACAAACTAATGGATGAGCTATATGCTTACTTCTTTGTGCAGTTAGTGGAGAAGAATATGTCAAGATATCAACCTACGAGACTACAAAAGAGATGTGGGATAAATTGGAGGTAACATATGAAGGAACACTCAAAGTCAAAAAGTTAAAGATTATTGCCATAGTCAATGAACACGAGTTGTTCAAAATGGAAGAAAATGAGAGCATTGAAACAATATTTTCCTGATTCAGTGAAATCATATGCGAGCTAAAATCATTGGGTATGATCTATCTGCATAGCCTGCAAGTACAAAAGCTGGTTAGAAGTCTCATGAAAGTTTGGGTAACAAAAGCTACCATTCTGTAAAATGGAGATCCTAACAACATGACATATGATGAGCTATGACGTAATCTCTTTACATAAGAATAAAATTATATCAACAGGTACCACAAGGAGCAAAAGAAGAAATCGGTAGCCTTTAATGTCACACCAACTGAAGAGGAGGACTTTTTGGAATAAGCCAATAGCCAAGGAATGGCTCTCATAAATTGAGGAGTAAGGCAAATCATGAGACAGAGACAACAAAGATCCCAAGGAGTAAAAAATATTGATTCCACTAGAAATGATGATCGTTGTTATCACTGTGGAAGGCCTGGCCACTTTAAGCAAAATTGTGTAGAATTAAGAAGAAGAAGATCATCTAGAAAGGATCAAAATTTTTGAGGTTGGAGTGATGAAGATGAAACTGAAGAAAAAATAGAAGCAACCAATATGTGCTTCATGGCAAACGGTGAATCTAGCGAGGTTAAGAAAAGAGACTGTCATAATTGTATTATTTTTTAATCTAATTTATATATGATAACCGATGAGATTCAAGAAGTTTTAGACGAATATAATAAACTTGCTCAAAAGAAAAAAAATTGAGAAGCTCGACTTAAACGAAAACTTAAAGAGGAATGAAGAAACTGTCAAGTGGAAATCAAGGCATGTCAAATTGAAATGGACTTACTTCAAGAAGAGCTTGATGATGTAAAAATGCAATTGAATAACATTAAAAAATAACCAAGTCACAGTTTTGTGAGATCAGATTCTTTTAAAATCAACTCAAGATCCTCATCAAGAAAGTTTAAATCAGCCAAGACCTCTTTCTCTTCTCGAGGACCTGTCTATTATATCTGTGGACAGAAAGGGCACAAATCTTATAGTTTTAGGCAAAATCCCAAAAGTGCGTGGGTTTTGAAGATTGAAAGGAGCACATCTAAGCCACAAGGCCCCAAGACCACTTGGGTAGCTAAAAAAAAATAACCTTCTTATTTTTTAGTAATATGCCAGCAAGAGCTATAAGAAGGGAATGTGGGTCATCGATAGTGGATGTTCCATACATATGACCGGAAGGAAAACAAATTTTGTGAACTAAAGAATATAGAAGGGGGATCAATCAGATTCGGTGACAACGCTAGAGGCAACGTGATCAAAGTCGGTTCAGTAAAGACCAGCTCCTTATGTGAACTTATTGAAGTATATCAAGTAGACGACCTCAAACATAACTTTCTCAGTATCAGTCAGCTGTGTGATGCTGGATTTGGAGTCTCTTTCAAAGCTGAAAGTTGTTCCATCAAATATGATAAAAGAAACACATCTCTCATCGATGAATGCATTGATAATATCTACGTCTTATATAGTCCTAACTTTGCTACTTTAACCTGCCTCACTGTGCAAACCAGTGACACTTAGTTTTGTCATAGAAAACTTAGGCATGCTAGTATGCATATCATTGAGAAACTGTCCAGACTGGAACTTGTGAAAGGTCTGCCAAAACTCAAGTTTGAAAAGAATTACATCTATGATGCCTGCTAATTGGGTAAACAGACTTGGACATCATTCAAAGTCAAATACATTATCTCTACTAGCAAACCTCTTCAAATAATCCATATAGAAAAAAGATATGTTTTTGTTATAGTGTATAATTACTCACGTTTTACTTGGGTGGTGTTTCTTGGTCATAAACATGAGGCTTTTACAAACTTTGAGATATTTTGTATAAAAGTACAGAGAGAAGCCAGATACTTCATCACTTATGTTCATAGTGATCACGAAGGTGAATTTAAAAATAAGGCTTTTGAGGAATTCTGTGCCTAGAACGGATACTCTTAAAATTTCTCATCACCCTGATCTCCTAAATAAAATGGTATGGCAGAGCAAAAGAATCGGTCTCTCCATGAAACGTCTAGGACCATGCTGTTAGAACACAATCTCCTAGATCATTTTTGGGTAGAGACAGCTGCACAACATGTCATATCATCAACAGATGCCTCATCAGACCAATATTAACTCCTTTTATCCCTTTTGATACAAGTGCTTCATCCACAATAATGGTAAGAATAACTTGGGAGAATTCGATCCACGAAGCGGCGAAGATATTTTTCTCGGGTACTCTACCAGTCATGCTTAAAGGGCTTACAATAAAAGAACATTATGCATTGAGGAATCTATGCATATTTTATTTGATAAAACTAACCACCCTTATATAAGTATAAGTACTGATGAAGAACAGGTGAGAGATCTATTACCTAGAGAAAATTCTAGCACAACTCTCGAACCATCACTACACGAGTCGACTACATCCTCTACAAAGTCAACTCCTATAGTAGAAACAGTTAAATAAAGTTCTCCAAGAGAATAGAAATATAATTCTAGCTATCCAAATGACTTCATCATTGAAATTCTAGATGACAGGATACAGACAATGTCTTTATTGAAAATGCAAGTTTTTATTGAAATACCCAAGAACTGCTCGATAATCGAAATGAGATGGGTCTACAAAAATAAACTAAATGAAGAAGGTAAGGTTATCAAAAACGAGGACAAACTTGTAGCTCAAGGCTACTCCCAATAAGAAGGTATTGATTATGATGAAAACTTTTCCCCTGACGCCAGGTCAGAATTAATTCAAATTTTATTAGCTTTTGCTTTTTTCAAATGTTTTAAGTTATATCAAATATATGTCAAAAGCGCATTCTTAAATGGATTTATTCATGAAGAAATCTTTGTAAAACAACCTCCCAATTTTTAAAATCCTGCTTATCCAAATCACGTTTTAAAGTTATCAAAAGAACTTTATGGTCTCAAACAAGCTCCAAAAGCTTGGTATGAGAGATTGAGTACTTTTTTGCTAAATAACAATTTTCAAAGAGGTAAAATTGATACTACTCTGTTCATAAAAAAGCTTGACTCAATCCTTCTTATTGTGCAAATTTATGTCTATTATATTATTTTTGGTAGTCCTAACATATCTCTATGTGAGAATTTTGCAAACCTAATAATAGGAGAATTTGAAATGAGTCTCATGGGAGATTTTAATTTTTTCTTGGTATTACAAATCAAGCAAACTCCCAAAGGTACTTTCATCAGTTAAGCTAAGTACACAAAGGAACTCATCAAAAAATTTGGCATGGAAAAGGGAAATGCCCATGGAACTCCGTTGAGTCCATCCACGAGCCTTGATTCAGGTTCTTCTGGAAAAGATGTCGATAAAAATATGTACAAGGGAATGATTGGATTACTACTCTATTTGAACTCTAGTCGACCAAATATTATGTTTAGCGTAAGTAAGTGTGCTAGGTTCCAGTCGACTCCTAAAGAGTCTCATCGATGATAGTCAAGAGAATCACTCAATATCATATAAGAACTTAGACATTAGACTATTGCACCCTTGCTTCTCTCATTTTAATTTAATTGGATTTTCACACACTGACTTTGCAGGTGATAAAAGTGATAGAAATAGCATGAGTGGAACGTGTTTAATTCTTGGTGATGCCCTGATTTCATAGCACAACAAGAAGTAAACTTCAGTTGCTCTTTTAACAATCGAACCCAATACATAGCCATTGGAATTTGTGGTATTCAAATTTTATGGATGATGCATCAACTATTTTATTTTAATTTATATTTTGAATTTGTTCCCATAATGTGTGATAATACAAGTGCAATTAGTTTATCTAAATATACTATGCATCATTCTTAGGCTAAACACATTGATATTAAGCATCATTTTGTTCGAGATCATGTAGAAAATGGAAACTTTTCTTTAACGTTTGTTGACTCAAAAAGTCAATTGACGGAAATTTTTACGAAACCCTTGTTAGAAGAAATATTCTGTTACCTTTGAAAAAGACTTGCGATTCTCAGTATTAATGACCTTTGAGTTTTATTTTTTGACAAAAATCTTCTTACTTGTCCCTAATTTCTCTTCAAAATTTTTAACCAAAAAAATGGCTTTCAAAAATGGGAGTCATCATTATTTTCACCATCTTTCACACCACCCCTGCTGCTTCTGTATCAATTTACCTTGCCAATATCCCACTTTTTCCATCCATTCACTTCCATCAGTCACCTTTTACTTCCCCTTCTTCTTCTTACCCTTCATTCTCTTTCCCAGAAATCACCTACATCCCCTCTTTTATCCTTTGGTACTCTTACCCGTACTCTCTTCATATTCTCTGCCCCTTTAAAATCCAATTCCTGTCTTCTTTAATGACCAAAACTCACTCCTTGACCAGTATTTCAAAATCCCCTCCCAAAGCCCTCTCTGTCTGTCCCGTTCTCTTCTTTAAGTCCTCTAACGAATCCTCATCAGATTTTCAATAGTCAACTCTCATCAAAAGACGATGTCCTACTCCCATCCCAGCCACCTCTTCCAAGAAACCTCGTACTACCTCTCTAAATTCCTTTCCTCTCGAAGACATCCACAAGTTCTGGACATGCTTTGAGAAAGACAAATTTTCTACCTTAAAAAATTACTCCATTATACCCGATTGTAAAATCAACCTCTATCAATTAAAAAATGCTTTTTGTAATGTCAGGTACTTCTTTAAGATTCAAGATTTGTCTCTGGTCTTTCAATTCTATGGTATTGAGATTTATGAGGATCTAGTTTGTATGTTTTATGCGAATCTCTATCTCTCTCCTGATAGCAGTGAACTTAAGACTCTTGTGCTTGTTACAAGAATCATCCTGAATGATTTTCTATTTGAAAAGGTATTTGACACAAAGTTCTCTAGTGTAATTTATTTCATGAATAGTACCTGGCTCAAAGATTTTGAGGTAAGTTTTGAAGAAGTTAAGATGATCCTGTCTGACCCGAACATAGTATCATCTAATTTTGGTCCTTTGTCCTTGTGTTTCAAGTATTATATCATGGCTCACATAATTTTTACCACATTGATTCCAAGGAAGGGATTCCTCAGCAACATTACCTGTCGTGATGTATTTGTCCTTTATTGTTTGGTTAAGAAACACAAGATCAATTAGGCAACCTGGATTCGTAAGTATATGCTTGAAAGCATGACGGATGTTCATGCCTCCGTAATTTTTACATATGGCCTTCTAATTTCTCAGATTTTTCTATACTACTCTATTGATCTCTCTGCTTACCCCTAGTGGTAGTCGTTGCTACCTATGACCCTAAAAATTTTGCCAGTATGGGCTATGTTTTGGTTGATAATGAATGGTGCAAGAAGGATTCTGCCTAAGCAAAGTCTGAACTCTTTAAGGTAGGTAAGTCTTTTTCTAACCCTATGATTGTTGTATTGAAGGAACTGGAGGAAATCAAAGGTCACTTAAAAGCTATTGGAGAAGATATCATGCTGATTCATGAGTCAACTTCCAAACTTTTGGACCTTAGGAAAAGCACCAGCACTGACATTAGCGTGGTCCGGCTGGCTCTCGATGGGTTCAAACAAGAAGGCATCAAGTTGTTTACTCGAGTGTTCACTCGCATGGACTCCCTCAAGTCCCAAGTCAACTTCTCCAATGATGATCATGCTATTTCCATTGAGAACTCCTACTCCTCCTTCTTAAAAAATGTTGAGAAATCATATGATAAATTCTGCCATAACATTCACAATACTCTAACCTAATTTCTAGAAACGCAGTGAATAATGACTTTTTATTCAAAATAGGGTCCTGTCCCGTGTTTTTTTATGGGTTATAAGATGTTTTTAACACACTATCTTCCACACTTTGTTTTTACTGGTAGTTAACTAGATTGTTTCTATATGACTGCTATTTGTTTGCTACTATGTTCTTTTTGTTCTTTTTGATTATGCCAAAAGGGGGAGAAAGATAGGAACATCAAAAGTTCTTACAAGACAGGGGAAGAAAGTTGACTATTAGTGGATAAGAGATAACTAATGCTAAAGGAATAAAGGAACATTGGAATTACCTATAAGTCAGGAAGAGCAAGCCGTATACTGTGATAGGGAAGTTAACTGATGGTTAATGTTTTTTTGTCATTATTAAAAGGGGGAGATTATTAGCTTCTTATATTTACATTTTATATTTTAAAATGGCAAACTAATGAGTGGAAATTTAGAGGATATTAAAGATCTCTAATGATGGGAGAAGATCTCGCACAAAGGATGTTGAAGATCTCTAATAATGGGAGGATATCTCACACAAAGGCTAGGAATATCCAAGAAGACAGTGCTAAATATGGAGCCACATCCATTAAGGATCTCGTTAGACAAGGAAACAAGAACCATATCAACTAAAGATCTTGATGGCCAAGGCAATCAAAGGATAATTGAACGTGCCTCACAGCAAGACCAAAAGAAAGAAGATCACACCCTCTACATGGACATATCTGATATATAGATGTGAGGTTGTGAGAAATAAAAATCGCATCGAGTATGGACATATCTGATATGGACATACCATAAGGTGAAAACTCCCTAAATCAAGGAATCAATCCAAATCCTTGATTGAAAAAAAATCCCTTGGGTTTTCTTATGAAGAAAAAAAGTAGATGCGACAGAAGATTATAAAGGCAAATTAAAGGACAAGAGACATCACACATCTTTGAGAAAGAATCTCAAAGTGTCTCAATCTTACTCTTACAAAGCTTTGCACTTCTTAGTTTACAATAATTATATAAATAATAGGATCGATCCAACTTTGTAATACAAATTGAAGCTGTGCACAAGATATGAAGAACAAAGTAAGTCTTCGGAACTTGTTTATCATCATTGTAATCAAGCGCAACTTTGAAAGATCTAAGGGAACTTTGAAACCCAAGGGGACTGGAAGTACGCATCACATTGGTGTTCCGAACCAGGATAAATCTTCTCTTCTTTACTTTAAAGTTGATTATTTACATGTATAATTTTTTAAATCTAATCTATTTTGTGAAGTGTATTGATTTTTAGGCAATTCGATTGTGAAGACTCAATAGACGACGAACAGAAATTTTCAATTCACCCCCTTTAAATTTAAGTTAACTGCTAGTAAATATGTTGACTTAGTTATTCTGTCCACGATAACCCAAGTAGAATCACGCTATTGACGAGTATGAGTCAACCCTATAATAAAGTCCATATTCACTACCTCCCATTTTCAAGTAGGAATATTTATGTCCTAAAGCATATTACCAGGTTGCTGGTGCTTAACCTTAACCTGCTAGTAATTTGGACACTTAGCCACAAATTCGGTGATATCCTTCTTTATGTTATTCCACCAATGACTTATGATAAATCACGATACAACTTAGTGGCTCCTAGGTGAATAAAATACTGAGAATCATGAGCTTCTGCTAGCATCTACATTCTTAAGTCATCTACATTTGAAGCACATAGTCTTCCCTAATAATGAAGAACACCATCTTCCTCTTGGGATAGAACCTCAACCTTTTGACTTTGGACCGTTTCTTTTATCCTAAGCAAAATAGGATAAATATCTTTCTTTTCTTCCGCCTCATCTATCAAATAGGATACCAAACCATTCTGAACCAAAATACTACCTTCGGCTAAATTAACCAACCAAACACCCAATCTAGCCATCTTGTGAACCTTGCAAACTAACTCTTTCTTCATATCCTCTACATGAGCAACACTTTCTATAGATAATCTACTAAGAGTGTCAGCCACCATATTTCCTTTACTTGGATGGTACAAGGCACTCATATCATAATCTGTTAATAACTCTAGCCATGTCCTTTTACAAAGATTTAGATTTTTCCGACTCAAGACTTTTGTGATTAGTGAACACATCAACATGAACCCCATAGAGGTAATGCCTCTAAATCGGTAAGGCAAAAACAACTGCTGTCAACTTAAGATCATGAGTTGGGTAGTTATTCTCATAAGGCTTGAGCTTTTAAGAGGCATATGTTATAAGATTGCCCTACTGTATCAATACACAACCAAATCTAACTCGAAAAGCATCAAAATAAACCATAAAACAAATTAATACCTTGGGTAGAGTCAAACTTAGAGAGGTGGTGAGTCGAGTCTTCAAATCCTAGAAATTCTTCTCACAAGAAAAGGACCACTAAAATTTGACTTTCTTCTGAGTTGGCCTGGACATAGGATACGAAATGGAGGAAAGACCTACAAGAAACTCTGTATAGTAGCCAGCTAAATCCAAGAAACTCCTGATATCTGATAAAGAGATGGGTATGGGCCAGTTTCTTACTAATTTGGTCTTTAAGGATCAACCCGAGTGCCTTCATAAAAAATAATATGACCAAGGAATGTTACTGACTTCAACTAGAATTCACACTTGCTGAACTTGGAGAATAGTTGGTGATCTTTAAGAGTCTGCAAGACAATCCTCAAATGGTCTGCATATTCATTCTCGTTGTAAGAATAAACTAGGATGTCATTGATAAAGAGAATGACAAACATGTCAAAATACTATTTAAACGCCCTATTTATCAAGCACATAAAAGTTGCAGGATTATTCAACAAATTTGAAGTGACCATATCGATTTTTTAAGGTTGTCTTTGGAATATCATATCCTTTGACTATAAGATGATGATATCCTGGCAGAGGTCTATCTTAAACAAATAATTTTCACCCTGAATTTGATCGAATAAGTTATCAATCCTGGGAATAGGATACTTATTCTTGTCTATGATCTTGTTAAGCTAATGGTAGTCGATGCACATTTTAAGAGAACTATTTTTCTTGCACATGAAAAAAAATAGAGCACCCCATAGAGAGACACTGGACCTGATAAAACACTTGTCTAGGAGATCTTTCAAATGTACCCTTAACTCCTTAATCTTAGTTAGAGCCATTATGTAGGGTGGAAATGAAATTAGTTGGGCATATGGAAGGAGATTTATTTTGAAGTCAATTCCCCATTCAGGAGAAACTCTAGGTATATCTTCCTAAAACTATTTTGGGAACTCCTTTACCACTGTAACTGAATCAAGATTTAGGGATTTGTAGTTTGAATCTTCACCCCAAACAAGATGATAGATGCACCCTTTTGTTCTACTATTTCATTAAAGAACTATTTTTTTTGGAAACTAAAATTGGACTACTCTCTTTATACAATTAATAGAGGCATAACAACTGTGTATCCAATCCATGCCAAGAATGACATCTAAATAAACCATGTCTAACTCTACAAGGTCAACTAAGGTCACTTTTTGGGAAACTGTGACTAGGTAATATTGGTATACCCATCTATCTATGACTAAATTACCAACTGGAGTAGAGACTGGAAAAGGTTCTGAATGAATTTTAGGACTGGCATAAAAATCTATGACTATGTATAGAGTTACAAAATGAAATGTGGCTCCTGGATCTAATGATGTATAAACATGAATATGAAAGGCCTGTAATGTACCAGTGACTACATCATGAGAATCTTCCTGATCCTGTCAGTACTGGAGGGAATAAAACCTAGTTTGATGCTGATCATGAGAATCTTAACATAAGAATGTTAATGAAGGATGAATGGCTTTGTAAAAGTCTTGATGACCATAAATTGAATTGAATTATGTTTTGAACTAAGGCATTCGCCTAAGAATGTAAATGATTGGTAAATGGTTTTATGGAAGCCTTGTTGGACACAAATTGATTTGAAATACTAAATGGGTTTGCATCCCTAAATATTGAATTAAATCGATGTTTTTTTTTAGACAATGGGTTTTTGTCCCAAGTTGATTAATAATGGTTATGGCATATTATACGTTTTCCAGTGGGGTTGGTATGATGATACCAATGGGATGCCATTGGTAAGTAATTGGATTAATAGTTGTGTATGTGTAATGAATGTTTTAATTGGACTTTAAAGTGGGATGTGTAGCCGGGCCGTGAAAGTGGAGTTCGATGAACTAACACTGGAAACCGTACTAGCTGGTGCGGGTGTCTATATGACTTGGAGGTTTGAGTCCCCCAAATAAATATATGAATGGGAGGTTTGAATCCCCCATATTGTATACATTGGTTCTTAAGTCACCTTGATTATGCTGAGAGGTTCAAGTCACCGATAAATGCATATACAAATATAGATATTCTCTGGTTCGTGCTGCTACACGCACTAGGGCCCTTCCAGCTAGGGGAGAGATAGGCCTATATAGCTCGTGTATGCCTTGTTATATGACAATTATTCTACATAACCCAGGTTAAGCCTTTCAAAGTTCATACTAAGTCTTGTTCCCCACCCCGGCTTGTCATATTATATATATGTATATGTCTTTCATGTGGTATCATGTTTTGGATGATTGTATTGGTTTTGAACTATTTATCATGGTATTATTTTATTCCTTTATCCTTGATTTACATGTTAGCGCTCCAACCGCTAATCGTGTCTGGGCGATGTATCCCTAGTGATGCAGGTATCAAAACTTTTTCTACTTTTCCTGCATAGTGATTAGGTGTTTGAGTTGTTTGTGAGTTGACATTGAAGTGGTGAGCTTCTATACTTCAGAAGGCTTCATTTCATGGTCTTTGTTTCCTATGTCATAGGCTTAGTTTAGTACTTATTTTGGCTACTGTCAGGGGCATGTCCCAATATTTTATTAACATTTAATTTTGCAGAGGCTTTGCCGGATTACTATGAACTTGGGTAGTTTGGTTGTTTGTTTTAGTGACAGATGATTATAAAATTATCAGTGGATGGTATAGACATTTCACGAATTAATATTAGTCCTATTTTATAATATCTTGTTATATATTTGGAATTCATCCGACACTTCAGGCTGTTGTGCTAACTAGGTTAGGTATAGAGGGTGATCTCTGATTTACGTGTGACATGAGATACCTGTCATGGACAAGCCCTTGTTTGGATCCTGAAAACATTGGTATCAGATCCTAGGTTAATGGTCAATTTGGTATCCACAAAGTTGTTTTAAGTAGAGTCTCTTTTATAGGTGTGTAGTGTGCCACACTTATAAGAGAAAGGCTATAAGGCATTTAGGAATGCTTTCTTTTATTCTAGTTAATTTCGGGCTGTAGAGTCTAAGGTCTTGGATCCTTCTGATTTTTGTTTGTTCTCCTTTCAGATCATGCTTCCAAGAAGATCTTATGTCCGAACACTACAAAAAAATAACATTTAGCGATAAAATTTACCGACTTATCATATTCTGTCACTGAATAGCGATGGATCAGCAATGGAAAAATTATTTTTGTCATGAGTGTAGCAAGAACCTTTTAAATTTATTATATAACAATGGATCAACGACAAATTTCTTTTTTCGTCACCAAATATTGGCGCAAAAATTTGGCGCCTTAATTTCATGACGAATTTAGCAACAAATAATGTGTAATTATTTTAATTAATTGATACCAACTAATTTAGCAACAGAATGTTTTGTCACTAAGATTTAGAATATTTATATTAATTTTTATTTATTATTAGAGACGGAACAATCCGTCGCAACCATTTATAATTTTTAATAAATTATATTTTTATAATCTAAAAGTATCAAGGGCATATACACACACTCATTTTTGCTTTCCCTTTCTCTTTCTCTATTATGGCTTTCGCTTCTCTCTACAACTACAACTGATAGAGGTAGGAAATTTCTTGATATGGGTGTTCATATTGATTGTATTGTTAGTTATTATTTGTATAATAAGTGTGTTACAGAGAGTAAGTGCTAGGCATGAGATGTGTGATTAATTATGCATTTAGTTCATATTGTATCTGATCTGTGCCCTAATTTGTACGGCTTTTCCATTACAGAGCTTGAATTTCAACTTGAATTTTAATTTTTCGGTTACTCTTTTCTTTGCTTATTGTGATGTAGCTTAAGGTGAGTGTTTCTACATGTTCTTCGTGAAGTAAGTGTTGATGCGTTCTTTTGACATTTTTTTTGCTTTGTTGATTGTGTTTGTGTTTTGTTCTTTTGGTAATAGCAAGAATAAAGTTTTGTACCCAATGACAACTGTGATTCAGGGCTACATTGTGAGATTTTCCTCGCAAATAGCGATGCCCGGTTGTGTTGTACTCGAATTCAGCCCATAAACCTCTATCAAAGGTGCCTTTTCGAACTGATTATGAATTTTTTAGATTTACCTGTATTATAGGTATATGTATCTCAGGATTCTCTAAGTAAAATTTTGAAGAACTGTAGGTTAAAGGATTATCGTTTAATCAGTACTCTTGTCTGACGACATAAAGCTTTTGCCAAATTTAAAGAAAAGGTCGAGACAAGAGGATGTTAGTTATCATTCAAATAAAAGGATGTTGTTTAACGTAATGGGCAAAACAGTCATTTGAATCAACCTTTTTGAACTTGTGAACTAGATTGAGAATTATGCATTACTCCTATTCTATATAAGAAAGTTCATGAGGTATTACCATACCATTATTATTTTTATTATTATTTTATATTAATTTAAAGTCTATGCGGGTATATTGAGAATTCTAAAGTTAAACTAGTCAGTCTTATAGTTGTTAGTTGTTGCTAACTCTTGTTGATTTTTGTGTTGCTATATAATTTAATATGTGGACTTCATTATATTATGCAGTGTTTTTAGGTATGGGCTAGAAGTGTGTTGGATTTGAGGGAATGCCACAGAGCATAGAGATTCTATTTTTTTTCTTCTTCTATGCATAGATTAGTAAAATTTGACTTATTATCCACAACTATTACTGATATTTAAGTGTTTTTTGGCCCACTGGACTACAGTTTTGTCTTGCAAGGATTAAACTATAACCTGTTTGTGTAATTTTATTAAGAATGTGTTGGAAAGTTTCATTTTTTTTTATAAAGAGGGTAATTGATGAGTGTTCTTTTTAAGGTAAAGTAGTTGGAATTTCTCCAGAAGAAATCTAATTGGTTTTTACATCAGACAAGTATCATTATTTAAATTAAAGTGCCAGAGTATCAAGAGTCTTAGCTTCTGAGATCCTATGCTAGCAATACATTTTTCGTGATACTTCTCCCTCTTACAAAGCCAGTCTGATTATTAGATATGATATAAGGTAGGACCACGACAATTATTTCATGTAACACTCTGGATATAATTTTGTTGGTAAATGTACTTAGACTAATTGGTCTAAGATCTAAGAAATCCTTTACTACTTCCTTTCTTGGTAGAAGCACGAAATTGGTGTGAGTAATGAATTTTGGAAGTTCATATCCACAGAAGAATTCCCTAACCAATTTAGTGATATCTTCTCAAATAATGTCCCAACAAGTCTGAAAGAAGACCCCTGAAAAACCATCTGGTTTGCATGCACTATCTCCATTAAGCTGGAACATAACATTTTTAACCTCTTCTATTTCTGGCAGAGCTATCATCTTCTCATTTTGTTCCTAGTTAATCAGTTTAGGAATATTTTGTAATTCATTCCAATCCCGGATCCACCTTTCTTCACTGAATTGTTCTTTGAAAAATTCTACTGCTTCTTTTCCCATTAATTGATTCTCATGGATCATGTTTCCATGCTTATCTTTAATCTCTATAATATAAAGTTTTTTCCTTCTCTCTTTCACATAAGAATGGAAAAACTTCATGTTTTTGTCCCCTTCTGAGAACTATCTCATCCCAACTTTTTGTTACTAGAAATCCTCTTTGATCTTTATCCATCTTTTCAATTCCGCTTCCACCTTATGAAGGTGTGTATGATTCTCTGCTGAAGGTTGAATTTCAAATTGCACCTCTTTAGCCTTTATGAAATCCTCCAGCATAGTAATATTTTGGAAAATATTTCCAAAGGTTAATCTGCTCCATTCTGATAAAGCTTTTTTGACTCTCTTCATTTTCGCTTGAACTTCAATAAATGGATTACCCACAAAATCAAACTTCTAATTCTGCTTCACAATCTCCTTGTAGTTAGCATGTTTTGTCCAGAAGTTCAAAAACCTAAACGGTTTAATGATATGTTCCTCTTCAGTATTGCACACTACATACAGAGGGGCATGATCCAAACCCTGTCTAATTAGATGATGTACTTTAGTAGAAGGGAAAATATCGAAAAAAGCTTGATTCACCAGTACCCTATCAATTCTTTTAAAAATACATTCCTCTTTAATTCTTGCATTCCACCAAGTATATCTGCTGCCATAGTAATTAACATCATTCAATGCACAGTTATTGATGCAACTGGCAAAATCCATAGCTTTATTCTGAGTGAAATTCAATCCTCCCCATTTCTCATCAGCTGCAAGTATAACATTGAAATCACCCCCTACAATCCATGGTACTTGATGATTGTCCACAGTATACTCTAATTTCTCCCACAATTCTAATCTCTCCTAAGCACTATATCTCGCATAAATTGTAGTAATGATAAACTCCTTGTTGTGTTTAATAAACTTCATTGTAATTTGTTGAATCGTATCAAGTATTATTTGACTACTCTAATCTCCCTTCCAAAAGATCCAAATTTTGGACGAAGAACTGGCTACTGCATTTGTGAAGCCTAACCTTGTTCTATAATGATCTATTTCATGTGGTCCTTGGAAAGGTTCCGTTAATGCAATGAAAGAGTAACTATTCCGTCTATTAAGTTTTATTAATCTCTCAAATGATTTTTGAGTCTTAATAGATCTTGTATTCCAGAATAACTCTTTACCTATCATTGGTTACTTGCGAATCCTTGTCTTTGCTCCTTGTTCTGACCTGAAGACGTAGTGTTGATTTTCCTATTTTTGCTCTGTTCTTCAAATAGTCAATTTGTCATGGGGAAAGATCACCGGCCTGACTGATTTGCTTAATATTACTCTCTATGCAATCATCTTCTCCGGCCTCTCTTCTTGCTATCATTTGTTCCTCACTTTCTTCCACAAGCTCTTATAGTTTCGGTGTTTTTAGTGGCCTTCAAAGTATTTTTGGTGATTCTATCTCCTTTGCTTCTAAACTTTCACTCTTGGTTGTTATTGTGTTACTACTCTTTTGCTCCTTTTTTATTTTTTAAATTGAAATCCCTTGAGCTCGATTGTCCTTCCTATTAATGTCATGCACCTAATCTATCTTTTCTCCCTCCAATTGCTTCTGTATGGCCGTGTCCTTTGTTGGCTCCTCTCCTTGATGTATATTGTCATTCTGAGAGTTAC
Source organism: Capsicum pubescens (assembly GCA_030864215.1). Lineage (NCBI taxonomy): Eukaryota > Viridiplantae > Streptophyta > Magnoliopsida > Solanales > Solanaceae > Capsicum > Capsicum pubescens. Next base: position 190,141,152 of record CM061548.1, read on the forward strand.
TTTGCTCGCCTTGCACTTTATTTTTTATTTGTTCTGCATGCATCAAAGCATCAAATTGATTGCTAGTATTAACACCCACTCTATGCCACCTAAACTCTTACCTTCTATTATTGAAATTATTTCTCATGTATCGTCCTTTTTTTGAATTTTTGTACTTTAAATTCCTCCATATTCTTATTCATTGCTCCCCCCTCTTCCTCCTTCTTTGAATCCTGGGTCTCTTGCTGCTTATTGTCTGCTTCCTTGTTATTAACCTTCTCTTTTCCTTTTTGATTTTCCACCTCCTCTTTTATGGGATATAACTCCGGATGTTCCATATAACACTGTTGTTCATTGTGTCCCTGAATCATACAGGTTTTACAGTATTTAGGAACGTAATCATATTTAATAGTAATCCACTTTTCTGATACTTCTCCGTTTTGCTTTTTCACTCCTATGTTAATGTATTTTGGAAATTCACCCGACAAATCCACCTCAACTTTGAATCTTGCACAATTCGGCCGAGTTTGATTCTTGGTAGCCATATCAACTTGCAAAGGTCTTCCCACCACTGACCCAAGTGAAAACATAGTTTCCTTACCAAAGAAATTTGGAGGAATGGACGGGAATGAAATTCAAGCAATTGTCATTGTTGTTTCCTCCTCTGGGTTAAACATTAGATCCCACTTCAGAGTTCTCATTGGATATGACCAATTACGGTGACTAATATAAAAGGCTAGCTTTGACAGAAGATGAATGTAATCTTCTAGATATGACTCCCTAATGAGTACATGTCTATTACTCAATAGACCAATATTAGATTCTCCCTTAAGGTCACATTGTTTGGGAATTAATCTTCTCAGATCTTCAATATCAGGCCAACCGTATAAGAATTTTCCAATCACTGCATATTGTAAATTTTTATTCAAAATCATTTGTTCTACTTCTTCTTGCTCCCATAAAATTCTAGGTTCACCATGCAAATAAGAGATAGGCTTGAGGGGTATAAATTTTTTAGTTTGGGCATAGGTCTTAATAATGTGGCATATGTAACCATAGGTAAATCATTAGGTTGATTCACCTCGATTTGTGGATGCTCTATGGCCGGAGTGGCCATAGATACCGGGATTTGCATCTTTGTTGATGATGGGCAATGGTGGTTTTTTGCCGTTTCCAGCAAAATATCTTCCGTGAAAGTTGGAGATTCTTCTAAAGATAATTAGTACATTTGGGTGTTCAAAAAAATTTTCCTGTAAGCCTTTTTGGGTAAAGAGTCCTTAGGTTAGCTTCATGACTAATGACTAGTACTTTTTGTTTGTCTACTTACATTAATAAAAAAATTCAATTGGCTACATACTACATCTATATGTGGTGTACATGATAAATAATTATTTCTTAGCATAAACACAAGAGATTGCAGCTACTTGGCTCCGCCATTGCTAAATACTACATACTACATCTATTGCAGCTGCTACATACTACTTCTATATGTGGTGCACAAAACAATTTTAGACCGTGTAATTTACCGTCAAAAGGTGTTCATATGAACCCCTCGGTCCTACTTAGCTTTGCCACTGCTAACTAGGCTCTCTTTTGTATTGTATAATTTAAATTGAGTGGATGTTTCAACGAATAAAGGTGCACCAAACTCCAAAAAGACTATTAAATTTTTTCCATAAACTACTTTTTGATTGTAAAACAATGAATCAAGATCCTAAACGAAAATAGGAGGAAGACAAACTTGAGCTATTATGTACAATGTTTTAAACAACAATATCTAGTACCCACTATGGGATGCATTAGTCTCTCTATTTGAAACTATTTGGCCTCATATTAAAGATATTTGTGAAGTCAGATTGCAATGATAATTCGTCAAATACTAGTGTTATTTTAATTTTGTGTGTTAGTCGTAAAGTAGATTCTGATAGGCAATCCATTATTGTTTCATTCAAATACTGAGTTAGGAATTTTAACTTGTGGACCAATAATTACTCCCATTTCTTAATGAACTGACCATTAAACTCTTTCCTTCCCTGTATTTTGAAATCCAATTTATTTCAATTGAGGTGGATGTTTTCTTGAATTAAGTTTGATTCATGGATTAAAGATGTATCCCTTTTACTTTTTTTATAGGATTTAGAAAGTAAATTTTTTCTTATCATATATGCAATCGTCCGATTTTCTTTATTAAAGGAACTTTACCTAGTATTAAAGAGCTCTAGGAAAACTAAAACCATTATGATCTACATGCTTATAGTCTAAGTATGTCTTCACTCTCCTACTTAATATTGTTGTTTCTGGAAGCTGTCTATATTTAAAAAGATAAAATAGACTGTCAAGTATTTACATAAGGTTTTGGCTTGCAAAGAATACGACCAACATGCTCTTGAAATTGCCTTTGACCAAAAATCTAGGAGTGCCCTGCAGGATGGCATTGACAAGCTAGCTGATACCGTCGGCTTGCCACTTCGTCCTAGGGGTATGTTTTAGCTGCCTCATCCTTGCCTTTTCAATATTTTGCAGGACTTTTGGATGGAATTTTTTATTTTAATTGCATGTTTGAATCATTGAATGACCAATTATGAGTATTCATGCTATTTACTTTTTTGTGTGCCTAAAATTATGGAGATACAGTTTAGCTCTCTTTTCATTTAATTCTGATTTCTTTAGAGCCATAGTAGAATAGAGTTCGAGGCAGGTGATGCTGCCAGCTGTGAGAATCAAAGGCAACGATTTTTTTATTTTGATTTAACTAACTTGTTGCGGATCCCATCAATTATCTAGTGCATTTGTGAATTAAAGCAAAGATTTTTTTTATTTAAAGAACCTATTGTAGATCCCGTCAATTATCTAGTGCACTTGAAGAGAGTGAACAGAAGAAATGTATTTCATTTTGTATGAATATTTATTTATAACTGATTATTTCTAAAGTATCTGCGTGCAAAATTTAATAGAATACCTGATTAGTGCTTAGCATTACTATCCCGTGTTTGAATTTCCTTTTGGTGCAATACGTTAGTAGAACATTTTGATTGCTATACTTTTATGCTTTTGTTTCTTTTAGTTGTGATTTAACTATTCTAGACTATGATTTCATGTTATGCCGGATTGATTTTCACTAATTAATCCACTAGTTTGATTGAGGTTTTCACTATGCTTATGATTGGTTGAAGTCCTAGAGCCCTATTGATTTTCTGCAGGAAGGAACATAGTGTTGGCCAAGTATGGAACCCCTAAGGAGTTTATGATGCAATTGATTCTGGAACTTACTACTCACTTTTTTCCAGTAGTTATTGAGCATGTTGGCGGTATTAGGGTACAAGAAGGAGTCGTTCTTGATCCTCCTCCTACTAATGATGATGACGTTGATTCGTAGATTTATAGTATTCATAGCCCTTCATTGTTGCATAAATTTTTGTTAGACCATTTTATGTGGAAGTACAAAATAGCTATGTAGTAACAAATACTAATTTTGATGGATATGGGTTTGACATTAGTTTATTTTTTACAAAATACTTGAACTTGTGGATGTTTGGATACAAATATGTGATGTATTTTGATATATATATATATATATACACACACACCTTGAGCATTCTAATATAAGTAATTATTTATATGAATGTTGATTATTTTAATCATTAAATAATTTATGCATTTCAATAATTTTCTAACAAAATTATTAGCGACAAAAAATTAGTGACTAAATTTTGTCGTTGCTACTAAAAAATTTTAGTGATGGATTGTGAAATATAAATTTGGTCACTAAATACCGCTGCTCAGTCAATCAAACTATGTTGCAACGAATCACCAATAAAATATTATGTCGTAAATTTAGCCACGACGAAAATGAATTTTGGAAATAGCAACGGTATAGCAACGAAATATTCCATCTGTAACATTAACAACCGATAAGTTCATCGAAAAGAGGTCATAATTTTGTGATGGAATTCATATTTTCGTTGCTAAGAGGCTAGCAACAAGTAATATAGCGACAGACACAAATTTATCGCTATTTCTGTTTAGAGATGGATTTAGATACAATAACGACCAAATGTAACTATTGCTAAATGTTATTTTTTTATAGTGGTATGAACTCTTCTGTTCTGCCTGAGGACAATGTGGACGGAGCTCATCCAACTTCTAAGGTCCATACCTTGTCAAGGGTCGCTACATCTGACTGTCCTCGTGGAGTCCCACCTGTCCCCATTGATCCTACTCCTGAGAGCAACACCCATACTCAGTCGGTTCCTAGGGAGGTTACTAATGTTAAGTTTGATCGCTCTATCAACCTATTGACTCAGTTGGTGATATCTCAGTCACAACAGTTGGGTTCTACTGCTGCTGCTAGGGATTCATCTGAGGCCACTAGGGTTGGCCAATTTATGAGGTTGTCCCCTCCGATGTTTACTAGAACTACGGTTGAGGAAGATACTCAAGGTTTAATTGAAGGGATAGAGAAGATCTTCCAGGTTATGAATGCTTTAGAGGTTGATGGTGTAGAGTTTGTTACCTACCAATTGAAAGATATAGCATACCAATGGTATGAAGAGTAGGGAAAGTCAAGAGGCAAAGGCATTATTTCTTCCTTGTGGGATGATTTCTCAAGTATGATTATGGATTGCTTCTTTTCTCATGATTTGAGAAAGGCAAAAACAGAAGAATCTCTTAACTTGAAGCAAGAAAGAGTGGCAATCAAGGAGTATGCTTTGGAATTTCATCAATTGTCTTGGTATGCTCCTGAGATGGCATCTAACATGAGGTCTTGGATGAGAAAATTCTCTTTAAGATTGTCCCGTGAGTTGATTCTTGAGAGTAAGCTTGCCTTGTTAAACAAAGGCATGGATATCTCCAGATTGGTCGTGTATATGCAACAGGTCGAAGAGAAAAAAAAACAATATGAGATTAGTGAGAGGCAGAGTAAGAATTTTTGGCATTCAGAACAGGGTAGAGCTTAATAGTAAAGTGAAAAGTGGTCTAAGAAGAAGATATGGGAGAGTGCTAACTCCTATTTAACGACTAGTGCTCCCTACCTTAAGTCGTCTGGTAACCGACGTTTTCAGGGTGGTGATGCTTCTAGGGAACAAGGTGCCAAATCTCAAGGAAGTAGGGCCCAGTCAGTGCCATCCTACCCTCCCTATAGATTTAGTTGTCAGCACTATCATGGCCAGTGCGAGAATGAGAGGAACCAATGTTTTAGTTATGGTCAGATCGGTCATGTGCAGTGGGATTGTCCTTCTAGAGTTACTTATGGGGAAAATAAGGTTCTTTTTGCCTCTTCATCAGCTCCTATTCCAAAGGGTGCCACTTTTGGATCTGACACTTGTCAGAATCGTCTTTATGCTCTCACTACACGTCGGGAGTCCGATGCATCTCTGGATGTCATTACTATTATGTTGATACTCATTTCCCGTGATGTGTACTATTTACTTAATCCAGGGTCCACTCACTCTTATGTGATCCCATTTGTGGCTATGCATTTTGGATTTGGTCCTGAGTGTCTATTAGACCCTTTTTCTATTTCTATCCTGGTGGTAGACTCTGTGATTATTAGAAGAGTCTATATAGGTTGTGTGGTATCTGTTGGTAATAAAGAAACTCTGGTAGACCAGATAGATTTAGACATGGTTGACTTTGATGTTATTTTGGGAATGGACTAGTTGCCCTCGTGCTATGCTTCTTTAGACTGTCGGACCTGTAAGGTCATGTTTAAATTCCCTAATGACCAATTGTTGAATAGAAGGGAAGTTCTCTAGTTCCCAAGGAAATGTTCATATCATATCTTAGAGCCCGAATTTTAATTTTCAAAGGTTGTCTTTACCATCTGGTCCAGGTTAAAGATTCTAAGTTAGAGGGTCCTTCCTGATGAGTTTACTGAGGTTTTCCCTGATGAACTACCTAGTGTCCTTCTCGGTAGGGTTATTGATTTTGCAATTGATCTTGTTCCAATTACTCATCTTATTTTTATTCCCCCATATAGAATGACTCCGACTGCGTTAAAGGAGCTTAAAGAGCAATTAAAGGAACTTTTTGACAAAGGTTTTATCCATCCTAGTGTGTCCCCATGGGGTACACCTGTCTTGTTCATGCATAAAAAGGATAGTTCCCTTCGAATGTGTATTGATTATCGATAATTGAATAAGGTGACAGTAAAGAATAAGCTCTTCCAAGAATTGATGATCTCTTTGATCAGCTTCAGGGTGCGAAATTCTTCACTGAGATTGATATTTGGTCTGGGTATCATCAATTAAAGATTAAAGAGGTGGTATTCCAAAGACGTTTTTTCATACCCGATCTGGGCATTTTGAGTTCTTAGTGATGTCGTTTGGCTTGACCAATGACCCTATGACATTCATGGATTTGATTAATAGGGTGTGTTATCAGTTTTTAGATTTGTTTATGATTGTCTTCATTAATGATATTTTGGTATACTCTAAGAGTAAGGAGGATCATACTAATCTCTTCCGCCTGATGTTGCAAACCTTAAAAGATCAGCAATTGTATGCTAAATTCTCTAAATACAAGTTCTGGTAAAATGTCATAACTTATATGGGTTATGTTGTGTCTAGTGAGGGGATCATGGTGGATCCACAGAAAGTTGTTGTGGTTAAGAAGTGGCCTAGACCCATGACTCCAACCGGTATTATGAGCTTCTTGGGTTTAGCTGATTATTATAGGAGGTTCATGGAAATTTTTTCTTCTATTGTTGCTCTATTGACCAAGTTGACTTAGAAGAAGGTAAAGTTTTTGTGGTTTGATGCTTGTGAGTATAACTTTGAGAAGCTAAGAAATAACTTGCCTTTTACTCTGGTCTTGACCCTACCTGAGGGTACCGAGGGTTTTGTCTTCTATTGTGAAACGTCTTGGGTTAGTTTGGGTTGTGTGTTGATGCAGCATGACAAGGTGGTTTCTTATGCCTCTAGACAGCTAAAGGTTCATGATAAAAATTATTTGACTCATGACTTGGAGTTGTTAGCCATGGTGTTCGCATTGAAAATTTAGTGTCACTATTTGTATGGAGTCCATGTTAATATCTTTTCTGATCATAAGAGCCTGTAGTACGTGTTCACTCAAAAAAGCTAAATCTCAGGCAAAGAAGGTGGCTTAAGTTGCTGAAGGACTATGATATTTTTCTTCACTACCATCCAGGTAAAGCTAATGTGGTTGTTGATACTCTTAGCAGGTTGTCCTAGGTAGCTTGTCATATGTGGATAAGAATAATCGGGAATTGGTGAAAGATATTCACCGTTTGGCTAACCTTTGGATTTGTCTCTTGGACTTTGAGGATGGTGGTATGTTTGTGCAACAGGTGTCACAGTTATCTCTTGGTTCTGAAATAAAGAAGAAGCAGTTATTAAACCCTCTCTTGATGAAAATCATGGATGATGTGGGTGAGCAGAGGTGGTGGCTTACGAGATTGGTGGAGATAGTATCTTGAGGTACCAAGAAAGGTTGTGTGTTCCCGATCTTGATAGATTGTGAGGCAGGATTTCAACTAAGGCTCATAAATTATGGTATACGCTTCATTCCAATTCAACAAAGATGTATCATGATATAAATGATATGTATTGGTGGAATAATATGAAGCAGGATGTAGCTAACTTTGTGGATAAGTGTATGGTGTGTCAGCAAGTGAAGGTGAAGCATATGAGGCCCGGTGGGCTACTTCAAGAGATTGAATTGCCAGTGTGGAAGTGGGAGCTAATTAATATGGATTTCATGACCGGCCTTCCGCGGTCGCGGAACCAGTGTGACTCAATTTGGGTTAGGGGTGTGTATCGATCGGTTCAGTTTAGTTTTTTGTGTTATTGGTTCGATTATCATTTTTTGGGTTTTAGATATGTAATATCAATAACCAACCAATAAGATATTTTCTTATCGGTTTTTAGTTTATCGATTTTTGGTCCTTAACGGTTCGATTTTTTATTTAACCAATAACAAAATACTCATAGAATAGAAATAATAACAACTAACATAAAAAATAAAATCTTAGTGTAACGCCCTGAATCTGGTACCCGAAACGTTACACGATGCTCATGATCCTGAAGGACCACAAGCTAACCCATGGCTGATATCTGTAACTGAGCACTGAATAATATACTACTTTAAATATGCAGAATATAAGCTGCAAGGCCATAAGGTTCAAAATTGAACTAATACTGAAAATAAAACAATGTCTGTAATAGGGTATAACAATACCCAAAACTGAAATAAACTGTCTGAAACATGTTGTATTCTGAAAGCCTCTAAACTGTCTGAAATCTCTGTAGTTGATGGGACATATCCCCAACTAACTCCGAACTACTGAAATAATAAAGTAAAATAATAATCATTCTATCCTCGAATGATGAGGACTCACTGCTAGTCTGGCTGCTGAACGTCTGATCTACTAAGGATACTCGGGAGATTGTGCTTCTAAACCTATGGTATAAAACACCATAGCCTAAATGCGTCTGTACGTTTGAATGTACTCGTATGCAAGTGAAGTAGGCTGAATGCAAAAGGGTTCATATGCATAAACAATACTAACTGACTGAATAATATAAATGTGAGAATACATACTTGAATACGTAACTGTAACTGAATTCATGATAACATGATTACTAAGTCTGAGTACTGAATTCTTACTATTGAGTCTACTAATAACATGGATTTACTAACATCTGGATTTACTAATACTGGGATACTGAGTAACTGAGTCTACTGAATACTGAGGGACTAATGTTATATTACTGATAAAGGAATGACTGTTTCTGATAGTTCTGATTATGAAGAATTAGTTTGATTGACTGTATATGATAGTCCTAAAATATGAATACTGATAACATGAGTTTCGTATAACTAATATTTTGATGTTGAGCGAATGTATCTGACAGTCTAAGTTCTGATGGAACTACCTGAGTTCCGTACTGTATTGAGTGACTATTTTTGACAGTCCTGAATCTGAAGAACTATCTGAGTTCTTTACTGATATTGAGACTGTAACTGTGGGAAGTAGTCAACTAACCGACATGCCCGTAGTAATCTATTATAGCTGAGTTAGGGTCCAATCTGTAACCCCAATTGGAAGGGTGTCAATACCGCGCCACTGGTAAGGACAAGCTGTAAGTGATCCCTCATATAGTAGGTACTCAAAGGAGAATGGTGAGACCCTCATATAACAGGTTAATCCACCTCATCTACCCTCAAAATAGCAGGTTTGATGTTTCAACCTATGATGGCTACATAGTTCTGGAGCGCAAGGACTTCTTCTAAGAATCACACCCTCTAATAACAGGTGAGTTCCCATCCTTGGGCTCACTCTGTGCTAAATCCTACTCCCATCTGAAAGTACACTGAACATGATTAACTGATCTGAACTATTACTGATTGTATTATTTAACTGATTTGAACTGAGTTCATTCAATTCCCTTGACTAACGAAATACTACTAAAATTTGATAACTGACTGAGATTACTGAGATTACTTGAGATTCCTAAGATTACTGAGATTATTGTGATTATTGAGTAAGACTGGACTGATACTGAGTTTATTGAGCTTTCCTAAGTCATGTGACTGACTTAATTCTACTGACCATGGCTTGACTGAGAGTATCTTAAAAACATGACACAGACTCTAGGCACACAAGTAAATTGTCGGGTACGAGTACCCCCAAGACTCGATAGCATGAAACTGAGAAGACTTGACACTTCTTGAACACATGACCAATATCAACAATTCCTAATTTATCAATTTGGGGATTTCATGAAGCACATGGTTATCATAGTCTTGTACATGAATGGAATTCCATATCAACATGTCATACTTTCATCAACCTATTCTCATGGACATTCCCTCAACCATTCATAATGCACACAATATCATGGAAGTCATTCTTAGTCATAGGGTAAAGCATGCATTTATCGCTTGGGTCATAATTAAGCTATAATGCATAATTTCTATTCTCTTAGGCATTTTATCAAACACCTAGGATGCATGACTTAGGCATAGGCATGACCATCAAATTAATACAACAAAACTCCGTATTTCAACTCAATTTCACATGTTTCAAACCACATACTATCATAGGTTCATAAACAACACATAAAGATTTCAACTTGGGAATCATACAACCATAATCACATGAACATAATCAACCCATAATAAAATATTCATAATACAATATTTAAAACTTGATTCTTTGGCTTCATGGATGAAAGGAATCCATGAATGAACACTGTGCATACCTTAGTTCTTGATTCTACGAAGATTGATGGAGAGATTCTTGAATTTGAATCTTGATTTCATGAGCTAGGATTTTTGCCTCTTAGGAGAGAAGGATTTTAATTTGAGAGACTAATGCAATAGTGAGAAAATAATGCACTCTTAGGGTTAAATCCCATATTGGTCGGAATTGAAGTCATGGGAAAAAAACAAACAGCCCCTGGGATTTAATATCGCAAAAACTGGAAAATTCCCGATTTTCATCCTTGGAGCGACGCACCACTATCATGCCAAGCCACTGGAATTGGACAACTGGGAATCTTCATGGTGGCGCGATGCGGAGCTATCGCGTTGCCACTTTGTTTGCGACCTGGAAGTTTGGCGCGACGCGGAGACATCGTGGAGATTCACTGGAAAAAGGATAATTGTGAACTGGGCCTTTGGCTCGATGCACCACTCCTATAGAGAAACACTGGAAATTGACAATTTCCATTTAAGCTGGCTCCGCGATGCGCTGATGGCTCAGGTGATACATTATCTCACTAAAAAGGCTCTAACTCTTCGCCCGGGTGTTGGATTTGGGCGAATTTGGTATCGATGGAAAGCTTATTCAATTTACCACATGTATAAAAGTGGATTCATATTTAAAACAAGTCTTTGACATCTTTGGGATGAATTTAAGCTAGGTAGAAGTACGGGGTATTACACTTAGTTATCGCCAAAATCCTACGCAATGCATTTTAGTTAACAATAATCTTCAAACTTGAACTGACGTTTAGATCGTAAAAAACTTGAATCCTAATTTTTGGAAGCTACTAAATGCTTCAAGCTTTCCAATACGACAATACTCGTACTTTATATTGTGCCTTTGTTGCCCTGAATAGGTTAATACTTATTGAATCACTGAATTATGAATAAGTAATGTATATAATATATATATATATATGCATGTATATATATGTATATATGTTTATATATAACATAAATAGGGGTAAAATAGTAACTTAGTGTATCTTTATTAGGTTATCAGTTTAATCGATGACCCAATAAGCTAAAATCAAAACTGAACCATTTACCCAATGAATTTTTTTATAAAACCAATAAAAAACCATTAACCCAATAACCCAATACCAATAACCTAATAAAATTTTTATAGGTTCAGTTTATCGGTCAGTTTTGGTTTTTGAACACCCCTAATTTAGATGACTAAGTTTGCTCACTTTTTGCCAGTGAGGACTAATTATTATGCCAAGAATTATGCAAAGTTTTTCCTTTAGGAAGTCAGAAAGTTTCATGGTGCGCTTTTCTTGTTATTTTTATATTGTGGTACTCAGTTCTCATTGCATTTCTGGTGTTTTTTTCAATATGGTTTAGGGACTAAAGTGAGCCTTAGTACCTCCTTTCACCTACAGTCGGATGGGCAAGCAAAAAGCACTATTCAGACTCTAGAACATATGTTGCGAGCTTATGTAATTGACTTTGGTGGTAGTTGGTTCGACCACTTGCCTCTTATTGAATTTTCCTATAATAATAGTTACTATTCTAGCATTGGTATGGCTCAATTTGAGGCATTGTATGATAGGAGGTGTAGATCTCCAATTGGGTGGTTCAAGGTTGGTGAAGCTGTTTGGCCCAGATTCTGTTCACCAATCTATGAAAAAGGTGAAGATGATTTGAGATTGGCTTAAGACCGCCAAAAGTCCTATGCAAACGTTAGGCAAAGGGACTTAGAATTTGAGGTTAGAGATTGAGTGTTCTTGAAGGTGTCTCCCATGAAGGGAGTAATGCAGTTTGGGAAGAATGGAAATCTCAGTCTTTGGTATGTTGTTCCATACTTGGTTTTGAGAAGAGTCGATAGCGTTGCGCATGAGTTGGAATTACCCTCTAGTATGAATTTCATTCACCCGATATTCTATGTATCCACGTTGTGGAAATGCATGGGTGATCCTTCGTTGGTTATTCCCTTGGATAACATTGGTATTTAAGATCCTTTATCCGATGAGGAGGTCCCACTGAGGATCTTGGATTGGTAAGTTCATCGGTTGCAAACAAAGGACATAGCTTTGGTAAAGGTTCTATGGCGGAACCAAAAGTTTGAGGAGGCTACTTAGGAAGCTGAGGAGGACATGAAGTCCAAGTATTCATTCCTATTCCTAATTTTAAAAAATCATGCTTAAGGTATGTGTTGTTCTTAACATCTTTGTTTTCTGTCATTGTTAAAGGTAGACTGAAAATTTTCTTAGTATTTTCTTCTGTCTTAAAGGTAAGAGTGGAGACATTTGGGGTTTAATTGTACTAGTCAATGCCTTGTCCCATTATTCAAGTAGAATGATCCTAAGTGGGGGGAGATTAAAATGCCCCAGTCTTTCGCTCTTTAAATATCCTCGAGCCTTAAGTTTGTTGTCCGATAGACAATTTACTAAATGAGTCATATGGTGTGGTTACGGGTCTAGGGACCCAAGTCATAACCAAATCATTGTGTTATTATACAAGTTCTATCCTAGTTATGAGTGACTTCTCATAAGTCGTATGATCATATGACGAGTGGTTAGGGTCTAGTCGTATGTTGTACAGTGTCCAAGCCCTTGGTGTTCTGGGTTGGTCACGACTATACCATATGAGTCTTATGGTCTAATGATGAGTGGGGCTAGGAAGTCGTAAGTTGGATAATGTGTGGTGTCCAATTCTCTGTCTTGGTGACAACTCAATGGTACGAGTCGTGAGTTGTGGTGACGAGTCGATGGCTTGACTTGTAACTAAACACGGGATTTTATAGCTTTAAGTTGGGGGTACTTTGGACATTTTTCACCACAAGACCTTAAGACCCCACAAGTTATAACACCTTTTGGTCATTTATTATACCCTTTATAAGATCAAACACTTTCTAAATTCTCTCTCAAACCTCTCAAGCAAGATTAGGCTAGGGTTTCTTCAAAGTGGTCATCTAAGTGCTTAAAAACTGAATTCTCTTCGTGAATCTTTGTAACTTATGCATGTGACTCTTTCTTCATTGTTAGTTTACTAAAATCATATGTTTGGAGCATTGTTCATGAGTCATTAATGGTGGTTTTAAAAACCATGGTTGAGGGTTTGAATATTTAATGTTGAGTATTGTTTTCTCCTATTTTAATTATGATTATACATGTTTTGATAATGGTTTTGCACATGTAGGTGCATGGGAATTGTGGTTTGACCAATGGGTCATGTTTAACCCTAAATTTGTTGGGTTTTAGCTTTGATAATGGTATGCCCTCAACCTGTTTGTGAAATTATCGATGAGAATGATCTTGTCACAAGTTTTAATTGTGTTTTCAATTAATGCTTAACATAAGAATGTTAATGAAGGATGAATGGCTTTGTAAAAGTCTTGATGACCATAAATTGAATTGAATTGAATTGTGTTTTGAACTAAGGCATTGGCCTAAGAATGTTAATGATTGGTAAATGGTTTTATGGAAGACTTGTTGTCCACAAATTGATTTGAAATACTAAATGGGTTCGAGTCCCTAAATATTGAATTGAATTGATGTCTTTGTTTATACAATGGGTTCGAGTTATGGCATGTTGTATGCTTGCAAGTGAGGTTGGTATGATGATACCAATGGGATGCCTTTGGTAAGTAATTGGATTAATGGTTGTGTATGTGCAATAAATGTTTTAATTGGGCTTCAAAGTGGGATATGTAGCCCGGTCGTGAAAGTGGAGTTTAATGGCCGGTATGGGTATCTATATAATTGAGAGGTTTGAGTTCCCCATATTGTATACATTGGTGCTTAAGTCACCTTGATTATGCCGAGAGGTTTGAGTCCCCCACAAAGTCATATATGGATATGGATATTCTTTTGTTTTGAGGCTACACGAACTGGGGCCCTTTTAGCTAGGGAGGAGGTAGGCCCATATAGTCCATAGGTGCCTTGTTATTTGACGGTTATGCTACACAACCAGGTTAAGGTTTTCAAAGTTCATACTAAGCCTTGTTCTATACCTCGACATGTCATATTATATAAATGTCTATGTATTTCATGTGATATTATGCTTTGGATGATTGTACTAGTTTTGAACTATTTATCATGACTTTATTTTATTCCTCTATCCCTGAGTTACATGCTAGTGCTCCAACTGCCAACCCTCTCCGAGCGCTAATCCATATGCTTTGCAGGTACCGAAACTTCTTCTACTTTTCCTGTGAAGTGATCAGGTGTTCGAGTAGTTTGTAAATTGACATTAAGTGGTGAGCTTACATACTTTGAAAGGCTTTATTTCATGGTATTTATTTCCTGTCTTAGACCTTGTTTAGACGTTTGTTTTGGCTACTATCGGGGCATGTCCCTATATTTTTTTGACATTTAATTTTGTATAGGCTTTGTTGGATTACTGTGCACTTGGGTGGTTCGGTTGATTGTTTCGGTGATAGATGGTTGTTCGTTTACTGGTGGATGGTAGAGATATTTCCATCTCTTTATATGTTCAAAAGTCATCCGATGCTTGAGGTTGTTTTTCTGACTAGGTTACGTAAATGGGGTGATCTTCGTTTCACGTGGGACTTGAGATACCCGTCACGGCCAAGCCCTACTTCGGGTAGTGACATTGATTCATCCGAGTGAATTCTTTTATAAAGTTGTTGTTGTATTCACTATTGGGTTGGCCAGTGCAATAGCTGGATGGTTATTTTAGGTGGTCATCAACTAGGCTAAGGTTGTGAAAGTAGCCCTAAATTTTACATGAGAGACCCATTTATTCAGAGGGTTTGCTGGAGCTAGTGGTGGTGCTTGCAAATTCCCAATACCATTATCATTTCCACTTCTCCATCCATTAGTTTTCTTTGGAGGTATATTATGTAAATGTGTAGAGAAAGATCTAGAAGAAGATTTTAATATGGCTCTGACTCTTTTGCACGATATGAACATGAAAGAAGTGATTTTTTTCCTAAAACATGTCATAGCCTCTCACTCATAAGTGTTGCATGCTTTACACCCATTAATAAGACTCTATTTAGTGCAGTTTTTAGACACCCTAGGATAGATTAAACCTAAAGCTCTGATACCAAGATTTTCAAACCTCAAGACTACCCCCTGGTCAAAAAATAATTCTCAGAGTCACAAGTGACCCCAAGCTAACCCATGGCATGACACTAAATATATTTAAAGTAATTGAAGATTACTGATGCGAAAATAATAAATCTGAATAATAAGTTGGGCAAATAATCCCCAAATGACAATATCTAAACAACCCATAAAGTTGAAAAAATAATCTATCTGACTGTCTGAAAGCCTCTAAATAAGATGAAGTATTGGGAAAAGCACTCAGATAACTCTAGCAATTTGAACCTAAAATAATAAAATAGATGAAATACTGATACTAGTGCTCAAATAAGGATGACTTACCATATACTATTGTTGATATGATGGGGGATCGTATTATGCTTGATCTAGATGTTAAGCGTCCAAACCTATTTATAAGACAATAAATCACAAAGAGAAATATGTGGTTAGTGATTCGAGTGTACTGAGCATGTGAGATATGCACTACACTATGTAAACTAAGAATGTCGAAAAATAACATGAGGATCTGAATAAACTAAAAACCGTGGAATGATGCAATAATTTGGTAATATTCATTAAACGATATAATGTATTGAAATAGTTGGATATAAAGTCATTGGAGGTCTGAGACTAAACTGTGGGAGCTACTATTAATTGACATACCCTACCTGATCTAAATAGAGCCCAACTAGTAACCTCATTGGATGGGTGTTTGAAACCTTGCCAAGGGTACAAACACTGGATAATATAGATCCACTAATTTTATGTACACAGGACTATAATGTTAACCAATAGTGGCAGTATAGATCTAGGACTTGGTTTATCTGAATTTGTGTCCTGTTGGTGCTAAGTACTACTCACAACTGAAAGTAAACTGACGTATTGAAATTCTCAACAATCCTACTATTCTAATATTGAAAGGAAGGTATTTTATCTGAAAAATTCTAAATCATAAAGACTGAAAGAATAAGCATTCAACTGACAATACATGATAGCCTAGGTCATCAAGTGTTCATAACCCGCCATCTCAGAAGATTGCAACTATTATGATAGTTTTATAATCTGACTGAATTTAAAGAACTAAATAACTCAATTCCAAAATCATGGATTTAATAATATAATTAGGGTTTATGATCATGAACTTGTAATGACACTAAAACTCAAGGTAAATGGTGGATTACAACTCAATTGTATGAAGAGAATAAGAAATCTAAGAATTTGAAAAAATCGATGAACCCTAAATTTTGAACTTTGGAACTCAATAGGTGAAAGAAAACTCATTGATGAAATCCCACATACCCGGACATAAGAACTTGAAAATATGTTTTAAATTAGAAGTTAAAGAAAATGAACCCTATCTCTGCCTTGAGGAAAGAATTTGCCTTTTTTCTTTGTATTGAAATTAAGCGTTGAATGTTTTTTTTAGAGTAACAAGGGCTTAGGGTAATATTAACCTTAGTAATAATCCTTGAAATAACTTTAAATACATAGTTTTATTGTTAAAAGATTGGGAAAAGGATGATATGCCCTTTTAAATTACTAAAAAGCTGTTGGAAGAGACGTACCAAATCTTTCCTCAATCGTGGGACTTTACTACGATCGTGGGTGATGTTCGCGGTTGAGAGATAGATGTGAACTCTTTCTGATCCACCAGACAATCCATGGTATGATTGTGGACCCTATCTACGATCGTACCTTGGTTCGTATGTTGAAGGTTCCAACTGGATCCACTTTTAGGAGTCAAGATTGTACCTAAGATTGTGTTTTCTAAACATGGTCGTGGTTTTCTCTCGTGGTTGGAAGGTATACTTATCAGCTTTCAAATATTTAGGGTAGTTTCAATTAGACGAGACCATTGTATGATCGTACAAGGTAAAACGATGGTGGTTTAGCTCGTGACATCTCTCTACTAGATAGTGCTTCACTAAAATGGCCATAACGTGTTACTCAGATATTAGATTAAGGCGAAACTGGATGTGTCGGATATAGAATTCAAATATATATCATTTGGTAGGTCTTCATATAAAAAATAAGTCAAAATCTAGAATTTATGCTCATTTGAAACTGACTATAGTAAGACACTTCTCAAGGAATCAATCGATAAGGAAGGTTTTGACTTGGCCAAGAGTTAGGATTTACTTGTGACCTTAATACAAGTCTAAATCACTTTCCATACTATCAAAACATGATGTTTGATTGTACATGCACTTAAATTATGGTTCTAATAGTAGCTTGAATTTTGGGATACCACAGTAAGATTGCTCAGAAAAATATGGGAATTTTATAACAAAATTTTTAGTGCATTGCAGGAACAAGTATGTTTGAGGCAACAAATCACTTCATGGTGGAGAAATAAAGCTATCAATCTTTTACATATGTTTCTCCCATAAGTAATACCAAGAGTTATCACTTGGCGTATTTTGAAATCAAAATTCAAGCATTGATATAAGGATAAAAAGTTATATGTGGAAAACATCACATGTGATATCAACTCTCACGCAGTCATGATATCTTAAAAAAAATTCAAAATGGTCAATCCATTTATGAACGGGAAGGATCTATTTGAACTGATGGAACAATTGCAAAGTTACCACACCTATATCCATGTCAAGTGGATTACACCTGTTATTGGCTTAGTTAAATTGAATTCTAATAATTGTGATAAAGGGAATTTGGGTCCAAGTGGATAAGATGGTATTAAAAGAGATGACAAAGGTTGGATGGGTGCATGGTATTATAAGAGATGACAAAGTTTGGCTGGTTGCAAATGGATAAGATTGGGTCCAAGTGGATAAGATTGTTGTCTTTAGAAATGGACATTAAATGGTGCATAGAAAATGTTATGAGAAAGTTGGAGATAGAGATGTAGGTTGATTCCAAATTGTTAGTTATTGGATTATTCTCAAAGATAAAGCACCTTGGAATATTTGAAACTTTATCAACAATTCTAGAAGACTACGTGAGCATTTAGATGACTAGAAATTTCTCACTATTTTAGGGAAGGTAACAAAGTTGCTGATGGTTTAGCTAATCGGGGCTTGAATTGCAAGGAAGTTATTTGAGTTTTATAAATCATCAATTACATAAAGAAGTGAGATGAGATCACAAAAATGATAGAATGAACCTCCCTTCTTTAAGAATTACAAATTAAGAACACCATTCTTTGAAAAGAAATATATATAGATCCAAAAGAACATATATAGATCCTACCATTTTGATGTCCCGTGTTTTGTTTTAGAAGATCTAAGGGTATTATTTGCTATTTACACCCCCCCTCCTCTTTTATGTAACGCCCACCATGACCACCATGACTGGTCTAAGAGCTATCTGTATCCTGAGACGCTAACTGCGTGGAACTGACAGGCTGCACGAAAAGTTGAACCCCATTGAAAAGATCCTCACTCTCGGATGTAATACCAACAGAACTATACTGATGACATATTCTCTTACCTCCACCCCCATAAGTTCAACATATTCTCATTCCAAGGTCCTCGTATGATCAACAACCTGAGAGAAAGAAGACCCTGATGCTATAAAATGCTCCGATGCTAAATTAAGTGGAAAAGCTAATCGTTTAACAAATTCATGCATAATATCATACTATAAAAGATGTAGCATAGAAATATATCTGGACCATTCAAAAAATCCAAACTCATACTCCAAAACAAATAAAGAACCCTGTTGAATGCCAACAAACCCAACTTTGGCTTGAGAACTGCTCGACGCACTAGACATTATCTCTGACTGCAGGGTATCCATAAAAAGGCTTGGAATCCCCAATGAGAAATCTTGAAAGGATAAAGCAGTCACGAACTCTACCAAACACTAGGATGGCCCTAAATCCTCTAGCTAATTCTAAAGATATTTGACATTCGTCACTAACTCCCTAGTATGATATTGTGCTAAAGCTCTAGAAACATGTGCCAAAGTCCCATCCACAATTATCGATAACCTCGTATTATCCATCTTGAACATAATACGGTTAAAGAAGGTACTATAGGTTCATAGAAATATGGACACACGACAAAGAGTCAAGAATAGAATTTCCTAGGAATGTCTTATATCCTCCAAAAGATAGGATATGGATATCTCGACACCGATCAGCAGAACTCTACTAGACACTCAGATCTTGTACCAACAAATCGGTACACCTAGGCTCTAATACAAATTTTTCATGATCCAATTTCTCAGGTCATGATGGCACCTACTATAACCCACTAGTAGGTAAGACAACTTGTAGTCCAAAACTTCTAGTAAGAGACTATCAAGAGAAGTTAATGAAGATAGCAAAATAAATATTATAAAAAACTAATACATATAAGAAAGTCCCAAAACCTAGTGGAATCCGTACAAGATCTTCTAATAAAATATGAGTTCAAAGTCGAATACTTAATAAATATATAATTACAATCTATCTCATAATACACTATAAGTATCAATGTAAATCACAAGAGAGAGGATGTTTGTTTTATGAAATCCAAGAGCTTACCCCAAATCTCTAATCTATAGCTGCTTCACATGACACACATAACAATGGTGAGAACCCATACTATGATCTGCAGACTATAGAAGTGTAGTATGAGTACCAAACACGTGGTACTTAGTAGGCAACTGACGACTGAGCTCCAAAGATAATGAAAATATAGACAACAAATGCAAATTGGAAAGTTAACTATAGGAAACTATCCAGGAAGATAACATAATAAAGCTAAAGAGGAAATAAGGATAAACTATCCTATACTAGTCGTATTTAAAAACTAAAACACTATACCATATACCACTAATCAATATACCAATAAAGAGTAGAATAACAATATAGAAGTAATATACAAGGCTAAGAAATACATTTACAATATGACTAAACAAGGAAAGAGAAGGATATATGATAATATCATATATATATATATATATATATAAATATAGGTTTACAAGGCTAACTCAAAGGTAACAACCTAAGATAGTCAATCTAGCATCTCAAGGCATCCTAATCAAGTCGAAAACTAGTGTTGATGTAATAAAGGTCCCTAATCATTATGTTTAACCATGAGATAATTATCAATAATATAGTAACTATAAAAGAAATCATCCTTCATCCCAAGCATCAGTCTATAAATAGTTCACCACGAACTAAAAAATATAACAACAACAAAATAATTGGCTAGTCAGAACAAACAATACCTAACTGAGCCCCATAAATCAAAAGGTTCAATCTTCACACAATAGACAATAGAAAATAGTCATAACCTATACCAATACAACCCCCATAAGGCTGATAGATATAGAAACCAAATAATATAGTGGTGATACACAATGAGCATGCATGAATGGATGCAAGTAAATCTATAATATCATAACCGACATAAGTGTCATAATGTACTGAGAGTATACACATCCTTTAGCTCGACGGTAATCAAAGACAGTACCTATGACGACATTTCTTCTCTAGCACAATGGCTCACAAACAAAGAGGCCCCTAGGAGGTTTAGGGGTACCCGTATACACTGACATGGTACTAATCTAGGATTTCCAATAACCATCATTATTATTAATCTACTCCATATAGTACAAGAAATATGTATATATAATAAATACACAAATTTGAACTATAGCTAAAACAGTGTAAGTTCTAAATATATTTCCCGAGATCAACTCCAGGACTATATCAGTATCAAAGAGTAGAAAAGGTCAGAATCTCTCTCGACCAAAGTAAATGGTAGAATAGAGTAAGTAAATCATAGATGTTGTAACCTTGGAGGTTGTACCACATAGTGAGGGACCAAGTCCTCAAAATCAGTCACATGCAAAAGCACAGTAAATGAACCAGGAACTCAACACAATGCAGGAAACTTAAGGAATACAAGATTTAACATGGAAACCCCCTTGCTCAAGGGAGGAAAAACCATGGATTTCCCTCACAAGCACCCTAAACTCCACTATAATCAAACTATGGACTACAGACTTCACTTAACCTCACCCAAAACTCCAATATAATCAAACTCTGGACTATAGACTTCACTTAACCTAACTCTAGGTTCCTCCTACTTGTAATAACTCTATTACAAACCAATCTTGAGAATTCTTCCAAGAACACACCTTGATATTGATTAACCCTAACCAATATCCACCTTAGGTAACTCTACCTAAGCTCTCTCAAATCATGAAGAAAAGATCATTACTCTTATAACATAAGTAATTCAATTACAATTCAGGACTCAACTCAAGAGAACTCACTCTTTTTATGCATAAGAAATAAGAACTTGAGTTGTACTTGAGCAATGAAACTAGATTGAGTTTTCGCCTCTCTCAGTTTCTTAAATTTTGAATTTTGAAAATACTACTTGATAGAAAATCATCCTTTTAATTTTATAGTTGAGTGATGATTAGGGTTGAAATGCAATTGGACCAGGTGTCTTAAATAGTATAAATAGCACCTGTGCAGTTTGCTATACAAGAGGACTAAACTGTGCAGGTGCATGCCAGTTATACTGTAGCCTTAACATCTAAAGACCTGGTCCATTGTAGTCAGCTGCTCATCATCAAAACAAGATACACCAATTTCCCTTTTTTTATGATGACAAGCCAACCACAAAGTTTTGAGCATCAATACACATTCACCATATTTAATTAGTGTGATTACCACTACTAAAGATAAATATTCACCCTATTATGCAACACCTTGATTTCATCAGCATGCAACTTAGGGACCTAGTCCCTTGTTGTCAATTGATTTTAAGAACTCAACTCATTGCTGCAATTTTAATGTTTCCTCCTGTCAATACGCACCATCATTTCTTCCCCCTATCAATATGCCATACACACATATGCAATTCAACATTTACACACCCAGTACCTGGTCACTAGTCCCTACCACATAAAGTCAATTTTCCCCTTTTTAGGATCATTAAAAAGTAAAAATAGTAAATCAAGAGTAAAATAAACACATGTTAGTTAACTCATAGACACTGGGGCAACACTAACATGAGGAACATATTTAATAAAAAGAGGAAATACATGCAACACACAAACAAAGATTCATTCATATGTAGAGGACAAGTCTCATTGCAATGCATAACTTAATTATTCCAGAGAAAAAGCCACTGGAATCAAGAAAGGTTAAATATGGGAGGGACTTGGAAGAATAATTTGAAGGATTAGAGCCATGTTATTGTTTTTTGAAGCATAACATTGCAATAATTCCTTGGTTAAATGCCTTATCTCTGCATTCAAGCTGAGAACCTCATCTGTCAAAGTGGTGACCTTTTTCATTAGGTCAGCATTCTTAGTTTTAAGCTAATCAGTGATAATTGGACCCTCAATAGTAGATGTTGAATTGTCACATTCAATTTCTAATCTTTGTATCCTTAGCATCTATATTAAGTTGTAACTCTTTTATCTCTTTGTTGAATTCCTTTTAGCAGTTGGTGCTTGATTTTTTCTTTACAATCTTAATTTTGACCAGTGTCTTTATTCTAAGCATTTGTAATACAGTTCCAGGATTTCCGTTCTCACACATAATATCAAAGTGATCAAATACTTTGTTTAACCAGTAACCATAAGGTATGCTATGTTTGCCTTTTTTGTAAGAACCAATTTGTGTATGTGTTCCATCATCAATGAAGGTAAACTAATAAACTCAAAACTTCTTAGACATTCCATGACATACAATTCAGAAGCTGAAGAAATATTTTTTGTGATCTGGGCAAAGCTATTTTGCTTACAAAATTAAAGACTAATTGCAACTCAGTCTTGAGTGATTTCCTATTCACTGCAGCCACTGATTTTCCCTTAACCTTTGATTCAATTGCCAAAAACTCTATTGATGGTTGTTTCCTTGAGACAGTCCTCACACCACAAAAGGAACATCCAAAATTCTCCCAAGTAAAGCAATATCAATTCAACTTCTTCCCTTGAACTACTGTTGTCATCTTTATTTTATCTTCAAAAAACTCCAATATGGAATAGAATTACTTAACCACCTCATCAGAAACTATAGGAATAGGTCCTTTCATGAGATGCATCCAGCCTTGATGTTTAACCAACTCATCTTACTTCAATATTCCAGGCTCTATTAATACACTTGTGTCAAAAATCCTTCTACTTAACACCTTTTGATTTATCAAGAACCTATTTCTCACTTATTTAGACACAACCTTACTTCTCTCCCTATTTTTCCTGCTAGAATACGTGATCACAGATTCCTTGACAACTACTTTCCTCTTTTTGGGACCAGGTCCCTCAAGAGTCTCCTTCTTTTCAGTAAAGCTTTCAGACCTTTCCCAGAATATCTCAATGTTTTACTAATATTTTGTTTTATGAGACCAAATATACCCTTTCTTAGGCTAATTGATAGCAAGATGAGATTTTCAGCAACCCAGGCATCATTCATCAATTTATTATTAAAAAAATTTTGAGGGTTCAGAGATAATATTTATCAACAATTTAAGTTAAGAAGGGATTTATATTTGGAAGAATAGGAGACGGAGGGTATTTTTCAAAAGGATTTGAGAAAGGACTTCTATTAATGCAAAGCTCATTTTCCTTTAAAAGACATGAAAATGAGGAATTTGTAACCATTTGTGGATCCTTTCCACAGGAAAATTATTTGTGCACTACTTTTTTTGGATAAGAGAAGGAGTGGGTATGACTAGATATAAAGAAAAGGGTGAGCGTAGAAAGGGTTTTTGAAAGAACTGATTGTGATAAATATCAATTCTGGGGTGAATCATCCTTTCTTTTAGAATAAAACAATTTTCTGACAAAGGAAAAGAGAGAGTATGCAGCTTTATCTGTTAGAATAAATAAAAATGCACATTTATGATTCTAACCTATGAGATGGGACAAGGTCCTTCTCTTTCTTTAAGTGTATACTCGACTTTGTAGATGTGACATTTTTCTCTTCCAAAGTTATTCCCATGGGTGTATGCCTGCAAACATATGGTACTGAGTTAGATTAACATGCACCTATTTTACTAAGGATACCAATCTCCTTTTCATAGCTAATTTTAACGAGAAAAACTGATGCATCTAGTAGGTCAGGTTAATTTGATTAATCCTAGCCTCAGATTATTAGGTTCAATACACCACTTTACCAAAGTTTGTATTGGAAAAGGTATGCAGACCAGGTCCCAGACTTAGCATCCTTCAAATATCCAAGTTTCCTTCTACATTAATTTAAACCAACCAGCATCTTTCAAAATCTTTTTCTCCTATTTGGCTTACTTTTGGAAAATAAATGCTGAGAAATCTAAGAAATTTTTGACTTAGCCTTTTGTTTGCACTCCTAACTTCTAATAAGAAGTTGGAATATCTTGGGAGATAAGAAGAATTGTGCTTTCAGTTTGATCTTCTTAGTTTAATTCCACTTGGACCAGGTCCCTGTAAAATCTTGACTAAACATCTCTTGAGGTTCTTCTACTTGAGCTGAAGTTTGTGACTCATATCTTGGAACACCATCACTGTCATCACTAACCTTTGTATTAAATTTTTCCTAGACCTTCATCTTCATCAATACCATTATTTTGACCAGACATCAGATCTCTAGAAATTGAATCTTCACCACAACCTGGATTTGCCATTTTTTCTACCTCCACTTGGGACTTGTTTCCTGGAAGTTTCAACTTTAGTTTACAAAGGACCAGGTCCCTTGAAATAAATTGGTTTGAGAAAAAAGTAGCATCCATGTCTCATAAATCACCATCTTTGTATTGAATAACAAAGTAAGTTACTTCCCATCAGCCTCACATTTTTATCCTTTTTATTTTTCACACGATACACTTGTACCTTAAAGTGTCTTGAGAAAGGAATATAATCAAACCTTCTTATCATAAGCATTGAATAACTACTATCAGTGAACCTATTCTGATTGGAAAGCCTCTGTCCCTCCTATAAACAAAACCATTTATTTGATTTAGGAACCCACTTGATTTTGAGTTTACAGTAAGAGGATAGAGTTGTGATCAAATCTATTTTTGCCCATCTAGGTAATAAGATCTTCTTCACATTTTTTAAAGGTATGAAATCCTTTTTATAGGCATTCCCGTACCGGATATATCTAACATTAATCATTCTTTCTATATTCCAATTTTGATAGTTTTCCTTTATCTGTCCATCTCTTCCACAGTGAGTGCATAAAGGTTTGTG
Organism: Capsicum pubescens; assembly: GCA_030864215.1. Lineage (NCBI taxonomy): Eukaryota > Viridiplantae > Streptophyta > Magnoliopsida > Solanales > Solanaceae > Capsicum > Capsicum pubescens. The sequence goes on from CM061548.1 coordinate 190,166,516, forward strand.
GCCTTTATTTCTGACATCATGAACCACCTTGCCTTGTGACCCAGTTGATTGAGTTTTGTACTGATACCCAAGACCTTTACCAATATTAACTCATTTACCAGTTAAGTTAGAAAGGATATGTGAGAATGAAGTCTATTATAGGGATTTTTTAAGTTCTTCCCTCAGACAGACCAGGTCCCTTTCTAACTCCCCATTCTTCTGCAGTGCAGTCATGAGATACATCTAAAAGTCCTTTAATTTTTCTTCCAGCTCAATCTAAAACTTTGAGGCTTCTTTCTTCCCTTTATTATTTGAATCATCTACTTTCTCAAGTTAACTCACCAAGCTCATATTTTTAGATTTTAACTTAGCAACTTGTTCTTCAATTTTAGATATCTGGAGAGTCAAAGTTATCAACTCAAGCTCCTGATCTTCTATTTTTTCTTCTAGAGCATTATTCTTCTCTTTATCACAATCACCATCTCTTTTCTCCAGTTGACTTACTTAATTTAGATTTTTAGATTTTAACTCAGTAACTTGCTTCTCAATTTTAGATATTTGGAGAGTTAAAGCAATTAAATCAAGCTCTTGAATTTCCACTTTTTCGTCTAAAGCAATTTTTTTTCTCAGTCATTTCACACATAGAATCAATCAACACATTTGCAAGCTCTTTTATCTTTCTAGCATAATAATTTTCCAAGTTTTCTTTAAGGTCTGAAAGTGTTACCTTATTTTCTTCTTCATCTTTAGTGTTTCCATAAAAGCAAACAAGGAATCAAAGGTTTGTTTCTCAGCCTCCACTACCAGCATTGAGACATCTTCATGCTTCCCATCTTCCTTAGATTCACTGGACAAATCCCCCAGACAGCAAAGGCCTACTTAACTGCAAAATCCGCTACAACCCTTCTACTTAATTATACAGGGACCTGGTCCATGTTCCTTTCTTTGTCACCTTCAGTATTGAGATATTATTGATAGTCTATTTTGTGCATTGGACAAACCTTAATGAAATGCTCAGGACTTCCACATTTGTGACAAACCTCTATAGTGCCTCCCTTTTTGTTGCTACTTCCACTTCTTTGAAACTGGCCACTTTTTATCATAGCTCTAACTATTATTTTTGCCAAATAGGCAACTTTTGTGCCTTCTTTATTAGAGTATGATTTTAATGCCCTCAGTTTCAGAGATTTTTCCTTTTTTTCTTTCCTCTTCTCTTGTTTTTGCTGCTTTATGAGTTCATGTGTCTTTAAATTTCTAATAATCTCATCCATAGTGAGAGTTTTCCCTAGGACTTTGGTAGAACCCTAACAATCTTCCTGACTTTCTTATACAATGGAATCACTTCTCCTAAGCAGTGCAACTCATTTATGATGATAGTGAATCTTGTATGCATTTCTTGTATTGTCTCTTATTCTTTCATGGTGAAGGTTTTATACTGGGTAGTCAACATGTCACCTTTGGATTCCTTCACATTTTTAGTTCCTTCATGAACTATTTTCAAAAAGTCCCAGATTTCTTTAGCATTTTTACATGCAAAAATCCTGTTGTATTCACCAGGCCCTATACCACAAACTAGCAATTTCTTGGCCTTGTAATTCTTCTCAATTTTCTTTTTGTCTTTATCATCATTCTCTCTCCTGCTTTTAACAACCATTCTAGTTATTTATTCTTCTTTTACTTCTCTAACAGGGACATGAGTTCCATCAAGAATTATCTCCATCATCTCACTATCCTCACCCATAATGAATTCAAATATCCTGGTTTTCCACCACTCATAGTACTGCCCATTAAATCTAGGTGGTCTAGTGGTAGATTGTGCTTCTTTCAAGTTAGGTGGAGCAACCATACTAACCAAATCACTATAGGTGTGAACCTTTTAGAGTGTTCTAGCTCCGATGCCAATTGTTGTAATCTTGGGGGTTGCATCTTATAGTGAGGGACCAAGTCCTCAAAATCAGTCACAAGAAAAAACACAGTAAATGAACCAGGAACACAACACAGTGCAGGAAACTTTACGAACACAATATTTAACATGGAAACCCCCCTTGCTCAAGAGAGGAAAAACCATGGCTTGCCCTCACAAGCACCCAAAACTCCACTATGATCAAACTCTTGATTACAGGCTCCACTGAACCTAACACTAGGTTCCTTCAACTTGTAATAACTCTACTGCAAGCCTATCTTGACAACTCTGCCAACAACACACCTTGATATTGATTAACTCTAATTAATATCCACCTTAGGTAACTCTACCTAAGCTCTCTCAAAGTATGAAGAAAAGAACATTACTCTTATAACATGAATAATTAAATTACAATTCAGGACTCAACTCAAGAACACTCACTCTTTTTATGCATAAGAAATAAGAACTTGGGCTATACCTGAGAAATAAAGCAAGATTGAATTTTTGCCTCTCATTTTTTTCAATTTTGAATTTTGCAAAAATTACTTGATAGAAAAGCATCCTTTTTCTTTTATTGTTGAGTGATAATTAGGGTTGATATACAATTGGACTAGGTTTCCTAAATAGTACAAGTAGTACCTACACAGTTTGTTATGCAAGAGCAAAAAATTGTGCAGACGTGTGCCAACTCTACTGTAGCCTTGAACATCCAGGGGCCTGGTCCCTTGTAGTCAGTTGCTCATCATCAAAATAAGATACATCAATGGATCAAAATCTATCTCGGTCTAATTTGTAAAACATCATTTTAGTTCCAAAATCTCATAAATTATCCATTAATATGGTCGATTCCCATTATAAAAGATTCTATTTTAAAATTGAAAAGTGAAAATAATATTTTTTTTAGGAAAACAGTACGAAACCAAGATTTAGTTAGAATCGTACCACTAAGTGAGCATGAATGTACCATAATCTATGCATTCCATCACCAATATTCAAAATACATAATCATACGCATCTAAGAATTCATAGACTACATCACGTACTCTATAAAGATAGAATACTCACCTAGGCTCTAACTGGTACCGTAACCATGGCCTCGAGCCTAATAGTATATAAATAGCATAATATCAATACAATAAAGCAAGAAACTATGATAATACACCGAGTCAAATAGTAAGTCTTATACTATAAAAGGTCCTTAGCCTCAACTATGCCTAACATGCTAATAACCTAGGGTAATAGAATCCTATGGCATAACAAATATTTCATCTTAAGGGTTGATTCACCATTCTATCCCCAATCTCCAAAATTAGGCAAAGTCATGGTGTGCTACCCATAATTATGTCTAACATACTTACCTAACATGCAATATATATCATGCATTATCTCATGAAGAAGAGTAGACCAAAACCTACCTCAATGCCAGACTACAAGTTTTTGAATTATCCATAAATCGTCTACCTTTCTCCATCATCTCGAAATTCCCCACCTTTTCCACTTTTCAAGCTTTCAAAATGATGTACGAATGGTAAAGAAAATAATGGAAAATTGGGTGAAGAAATGGGGTTTAACGTATGCCCTGGTTCCGTAAAAGTGGCTACTTGTCTGCTTAGGCAGCACAAGTCCACTAAAGTAGTCATGCAATAGGATTGAGGTACTATTAAGGCGGACCTTAGCCAAATGGCCAAGGCCGCTAAAGCATCTAAGGTTTGCTAAAGTGACGAACGCCAAAGTAGATCTTTGATCGGTAAAGCGATCACACTAGATATCAGGTACCAAATATTTCTGTGTCCAAAACAGACTCCGACTGGATGCTCAGAATTCATTAAAACCCATGCCTGCAAACAAGCTATGATACTATACCAAATTTAATATTTCAAACTCAATGGAACCATCAAAACTTTCATCAGAGATCATTTTGACTAAATGTAGGGCCCATACCTATAGTTTTATTTTTCATATAATCTACCCAATATCCTAAAATGAATTTGAAAGCCTCGAGAATTGAACTAATGATTCTCCTGACCTAATATTAATGTTTTGGAGCTGATACCGCTGTCTAAATTCTCATTTAAGGTCGTCTACTAGGAGTTTTGGTCTGAGAACAATTTCTTAACAATAAAAGCTCCAAAATATGGAAATGAGCCTAAAACCCAATCGAATTTTCTGATGACTAAACCGATAATTTTGACTATTCACAAATGACTGTTAGCCACTATGGGAAGGCTCAAAATGCTAGAAATATGCGTAAATTATGGAAATAACCTAGAGGTTCATTATAATATATAAGCCCCAAATAAAAACCAACCCCATTGCTAAACAAAGTTCGACATTCCAAATCTGTTGGCACGATCTATTTTGCCTTCCGACACTTAGAACGACAAATCTTGAACAAAGTAAACTATATGGAATCCCAAGCCCCTAAAGACCACAAACTTGTACTAATCGTTCCCGGTCATATTGAAATCTATGTCAACCATCCCTGAAGCTCCAAATCAATATGTACCAACTATGGGAAAGGTCAAATGGTCAAAATGGAAAATTCATAAATTCAGGTCTTTACAGATCTAGATGAAAGCGAGTCCAGCTTATAAGGAACTAAAATGAGTATAAGTATGTACCTGTAGTTAATATATATCCTTTTTTGGAAAAAAAATATAGGGGATATTAGTTTCGAGGGTGGTCCCAATCCAAAGATTTCCATGATTTTTCACCTATTTTGATACTTTTAAGATTTGGAAGAGTTGATGGCCTCCCATTTTGATGAGAAAGAGTAAATGTAAATGTTTTTTTCTTCCCACATAAAGAAACTGCCACACACTGAATAGAACCACAAGTCATCTTCTCTTGTATATGCTCTTAAGTTTTGGAAACACATGTTAATAAAGGATTTGTAACTTTTGTAAAACGACCTCATTATTGATGTTGTTTCTTTAATTTGAAAAAAGAATAGGTAGTGATAAAACAGAGCTTGTGAACTAGTTAACTTTTATTCTTCATCCTTTGCTATGATCTTTTTCATTACCTCATAGATCCTTGCACTAATATCTATCAAATTTTGAGGGTATTATAATATCTACTTAAGCTTAACTTTTTCATTACATCACTGAATGAAACTTCACGACACCAAAGATGGGAAAAAGTTCCAACTAAGGGAAAATCTTCTCCTAATTACAACTTCCAAGGAATATTGAATTCTTTAAAGTAATTCAAACCTAATCTATCAAGAGATTGTAGGGGGTTGCAAATAGACATGAGTCATCAATGTACATTTGTTATTTGATCCATCAACTACAACCAGACAACCTAATAAGGAACTCTATACCATTGCATCTTGGAATTTTAGTTACTCTTAAGTCCTTGGACTGAATCTGAGAGGGAATAGCATCTAATAAACTATTTCCCTAGGTGCAAAAATCATATTCTAAAATAAGTAACTCCTGAGTGCTCAATTGAAGAAGAGTCACAACTCGCTCTTATTCTTCTTCTTCTTCTTCTTCTTCTTCTTCTTCTATTTTGTAATCACGTAGCATATCTATGTTTTCACCATTGAGAAAAACATGCCTTAGAATCATTTGTTCACTATAAATGAAAGTTCATATGAAAGGTGGTCCTCTCCAAATTTTGGTTGTAAAAGCTTTTTGAATCTAAAGCAATTACAAAGAAACTCGGCTTCCTACAAGGCTATTGGTATTTGACAATCTATTTTAAATACAAACAAAAGAATATAGAGTAGGCGATATAGGAGTTTTCAGTCCAAATATTTCAAATCTCTCAAGGTTGCATATGGCAATATTGTCTCTGTTATCGTGTAGCTTACAATCTTGGTTGGTTTTCTTATCTTCTGAGCAATGCTTTCTTTGCTACTCCTTTTACACTATGGGTCATATTATCTTACCATTTATTTGTTGTTGTATACTAGATTTGATTGTTATGTAGGAGAGAAGGCTTACACTTATGGTGCACATTAAGTTTAAGTTGCACCTTACAATCTCTAACTTTAAAAGGATGACAAATTTTGCCCTGTTGTAAAATTTTACCAACTGAATGAAAAATAAAAACACACAGTCATCAGTTAAACTTTTATCTATTAATATTTGTATTCCTCTATAGATTATTCCCAAATTAGCTTTTGTTATACGACATTATCTCCGGTCACACTTTTAAAAATGTCAAACTTTCAACATAGCAAGGGAATATAATTGTCTTATGACAATGCATGATTCACATTTATTTATTGCGGTTTGCCTATCATAATTTCATAACCCACCCTTTCTCAACACTACCAGGATTATGCCGATGGACAAAATATTATGAACTGTACTCATCTGACCCCTAAGAATATTTTTCTACGACATATTTATACCTCCGTAAAAAAAAGTTGGCTTTGTGGTTTATGACATTTATTTTTGTACTTCACTTTGAAACAGAAATTAACTACCTAAGGTTCCCATATTTTGAACGCATACAGATATTGTAACACCCCAAATCTGGTACTCGGAACATTACACGGTGGTCACAACCCTGAAGGACCACAAGCTAACCCATGACTGATATCTGTACTGAGCACTGCATAATATACTATATAAATGCGGAATAAAAGACCAAAAGGCCATAAATATCTGATAAAACATAATATCTGAAAAATACGGTATCACCATACCAAAATTGAAATAACTGTCTGAACATGCTAGTCTAAAAGCCTCTAAACTGTCTAAAAACTGTGGAGTTGATGGGACATGTCCCCAACTAACTCCAGACTACTGAAATAATAAAGTAATAAAATAATCATGCTATCCTCGAATGATGAGGACTCACTACTAGTCTGGCTGCTGAACGGCTGATCTACTAAGGATGCTCTGGAGGTTGTGATTCTAAACCTATGGTAAAAAACACCATAGCGCAAATGCGTCAGTACGATTGAATGTACTAGTATACAAGTGAGGTAGGTTGAATGCAAGGGTTTTATATGCATGAACAATACTAACTGACTGAATAACATGAACGTGAGAACACATGCATGAATACGTGAACTGTAACTGAGATCATGACATTACTGAATTTGAATATTGATAGCATAAGTTTTCATATAACTGATATATTATTATCTGAATGACTGTGTCTGACAGTCCTATTTCTGATGGAACCAGCTGAGTTCCGTACTAAGTTGGGTGACTATATCTGACAGTCCTGAATTCTGTAGAACTATTTAAGTTCTATTACTGAGACTAAGACTGAGACTGTAACTGTGGGAAGTAGTCATCTAACCGACATGCCCCAAATAAGAAAACTCAATCAAAGGCAAGTGGTCATACCAACTGCCCTTGAAATCAATTGCACATGCTCACAGCATATCTTCTAAAGTCTGAATGGTCTTTTCTGCTTAACCATCTATCTGAGGATGAAAGGATATACTGAGATAAACTTGGGTACCAAGACCCTTTTGGAATGCTTTCCAGAAATGAGAGGTGAATTGGGTGCCTCTATTTGAAATAATAGATAATGGAACATCGTTCAATCTAACCAACTCCCTGATATAGAGTTTGGTGTAATCCTCGGTTGAATAGGAGGTATGGACTGGAAGGAAATGAGATAATTTGGTCATCTTGTCTATAATTACCCAGACTGAATCATGTTGACAACGAGTACGAGGAAAACCCTCCATAAAGTCCATATTCACTTCTTCCCACTTCCAAGTAGGAATACTGAACTTCTATATGGACCCACTAGGCTTTTGATGCTCTATCTTAACCTGTTGATATGTAGAGCATTTATCTATGAACTCTGCAATATCTCTCTTTATCCCACTCTACCAATAGATCTCCCACAAATCGTGGTACATCTTAGTGGCCCCTGGATGAATCGAGTAGCGCGCACCATGCGCTTCTGTAAGAATTTGTTACCTCAAGTAATCTATACCTGGAACACACAGATGACCCTCATCTGACAGTGTTAATCCATATCATCAACCCTTATCTGTCAGTGTTGATGTCTCAACTAATATTGGCTACATAGTTCTGGAACGCAAGGATTGCTTCTAAGGATCACACCCTCAACTATCGGTGTGTGCCCTCATACTTAGGTTCACTCGGTGCTAATTTCTACTCCCATCTGAATAGACATTGAAATATGCTTAACTAAATCGAACTGGACTAGGCTCAGTGAGTTTCGTTGACTGATGGAATACTACTGAGATTACTGAGTTACTGAGATTTCTTAGATTACTGGGATTTTTGAGTTTTCCTGAGTTATGGGTCTGACTGAATTCTACTGAGCATGACTTGACTTAGAGTATCTTAAAAACTGACACTGGCTCTAGGCACATAGCTAAACTGTCGGGTATAAATACCCCCAAGACTCGATAGCATAAAAGTAATTCATGGCACAAGTTTGAAAATACAAAAATGGCTAAACATATATCCATAATTCATTGACTAAGACATTTCATCAAATACTTGACATGCATTAACTTGTACATGAATAGGGATTTCATACTATCATACTATAATGGCACTTTTTCCTTCACATAGGCATTTAATCAAACACATGGGGAGCATACTTGGATCAATCATTTGTAATTTGAAGGGTTTATGATGAATATTATGCAAATCATCACATACTTGGATCAATCATTGGAACATGTAATTTAAAACATGAATCAAAACCCCACAACAACATGGATATGAATTCCAATTCAACTAAATCATGAACATTCATAAATACACAAATCTTGGATATTTAAAAGAGATTTTTGAGCTTCATAGGTGAAAGGGACCCATGAGTCAACACTTTACATACCTGGGTGGATGATTTCTTGAAGATTGGTGGAGAAAAACTTGAATTCTTGACTTGGGATTAAACACCTAGGGTTTCTTATTCTTGGGGATTGATCTTTGAGAGAAACCCTAATTTAGTGTTGTGGATAAATAATGAAGTTATGAGCTCTGGTCTGGTATAATTAGGGGTTAAAATAGGTGGAAAAAGACCCAATTACCCTTTTAAAAAAGTCTTAAAATCATTGATCAAAAGTGGCGATGGTTTGGACGACGGTCCATCGCTGGCTCGACGGTCCGTCGATCCATCCCGTTGTACTTGGCCAGAACCTAAACTTTCTGCCTCGTCTGCGACGGTTTGGGCGACGGTCCATCGTTAGCTCGACGGTCCGTCAGTCCTGACCGTTGCACTTGGCCTGAAGATTGGTTCACTGCCTTAGCCGTGACATTTTGGGTGAAGGTCCATCGCTAGCTCGATGGTCCATCGGCCTGGCCATCACTTCTGGCCAATTCCGACAGTTCTCTGTAAAACATCCATAACCTTTTACTCCAATACTGAATTTGGACAAAATTGGTATCGTTGGAAAGCTAATTCAATTTTCTACATAATAAAAAGTCAAAATTGGGGAAATTCTATCTAATTTAAACATTATTCGTTCAGGAAGTCATCACTAACTCTTCTGGAGACTATATTTGACTTAAAGAAAGTTTGGGGTATTACAGATATTTTCCCAAATACAGATTCAATGTTTGGTGAAAATACAAGAACAACTAAGAAGCAAACTTTACAGAGGAACTTTTCTAGATCCATCACGCAAAGAATGAGCGTGAATATATTCACTTATATAGAAACATTATGTTATCTTATGTATGGATTTTGCATTTGAATTTTGAATAAAATACTCTTTAATTGCCATATTCTTTACTATAAGACTACTATATGCCATTTTACATTCCTATTTTAACTTTACAATGGAGATGATTTACGCCCACAAAAATCAATCATTCTGATTCAACTAGGAAAAAATAAGTCATTTTCTAGGATAAAACTTAAATATTTTGTATAAATCATATTGACTGCAACAAACAAGTCATTGTATCACAATCAAAATTGATCATTATTTTTAAATATATGTTCAACCTTTTCTTTAAATAACATTGATAACATTTTATAAAAAACACATTTTAAATGATATCTAATTCACTTGACTGCGTGATTCCTCATTCTTCTGAAATGCACGTGTTGAGGAGTTGTTCTATAAAATAAACCTTAAGGAACTGACATTCATCTCTCAAACATAATATCAAAAAATGCTTATAAAAGCTCTCAAATACTCTCAAAGAAACTTTCAATACAATAAGAACAACAAAAATATACCAAGTTTACTCCAATAAAGTGGGGCTAAGGAGGGTAGAGTGTACACAATATAACTACCTCAAAGAAGTAGAAAGATGGTTTCTAATAGACACTTGAATCAGAACAAAAAAACAGTATAAAATGACAAAATAAAAACAAAAAACAAGATAGAATAATACTCCAATAGAATAGTAGGAACAGACACCCAGAAAATAGTACTATAAATGATCTATCTGAAATTGAAAACATGACCAAAACACCACGAACTAGAAATTACAAGACACACATAACACTATGACTACTGGCAAGACTACTAACATAGCACTCTTTCCTACTTGCATGGACGCACTCCCACCTACTAACCCTGTACCTAATTTGTGTCCTTCACACCTTCCTATCTTGGGTTATGTCCTCAGTAACCTCTCACACCTCTTTGTTGGGGAATTATTGCCTCCTTATCATATAAACAAACTATCTCAACCTTACTTCTCGCATATTGTCTTTCACTAAATCCACTCCCACCTTCTCATGAATACTCTTATTTCTAATCTTATCTCTCTTATTAATTCACACATCTATAAAAAAACTATCAGTACTCATCAAAAACTAGGTCTTAATGGGCTATTCCAAGCTTTTACAATTTAGGAAACTTAATAAAAAATTGCCCCAAAGTGGCATCCAAAAATAATTGAAAATGAATAAAGTATCCTCTTCATGGTTAACTGCATTATAGGATTTAGCCTGTAGGGTAAAAAATTTAGTGATCTTAATTTTCACCTCTATACTATCCATATTTAGTCAATTTCTGAGTATTTTTGCTTACAAATAAAATGATACCTCAGATTAGTCCAAAAATAAGAAAATGAAAAACCGTTAGGAGTATTTAGCATATTTTACTCTCAGAACTAGGTAAAAACATATGGAAAGCAAGGACAAAAATGTGTAAATATGCTCAATATCACCACTTCACACTTTAACTGTAACACCCCACATTTTAGGTTAGAATTTCAATCGTTGTTTCTACGTGTATAAACTTGAATCCAATTATTTTTGTATAAATATTGTCATGATTATTATCCTAGAGAAAAAATTGTCTTTTAGGGGAAGAATATTCAAAGTAAACACTTCGACTGAAGTGGAGCTAAGAACTTTCGTTATCGACCAAATTTTGAAATTTGATTCTACCATGGTCAACTTGGAATGTGCATAACTTATGGAATATGTTGAATTTAGAGGCTCAAGACCTAACAAATTATTGATAAAGGTGTCATCTTTCCAATTCATCCGATTTTGACTTAATACGATATTTGAGCAAAAACTTATGAGCATTTTCATGAGGAGGCAGTAAGGGTCCATGATAGTGGCACGATGCAGAGCTCATCGCGGAGATTACCCTCCTCGACGTGCTGATGCTTTAAATTTGTCAATTTTTTATTTTTTTAACTTGGAAGGAGGGGTATTAAAGTTACTTCACTTATAAACGATCCCTTGACACTATATTAACCTATTTCTATCAGTTTTTATGACATAAAATCAATTACTTCACTCTCAAAATCCTCTCTCTCAAATCTCCCTTTTCAAGTCAATACTAGAGTTCAAGGAGGTGATCATCTAGGGTCTAAGAGTTTTATCTTCTTTAAATTTCTTGGAAATTAAGGCATCTACCTCTTTCTCTTGAATTTATAATTTCATTGATGGCATAAATCGATTATAAATGCATGGTTTTAAAGATGGGTTTTGGTATATTTGAGGGTTTTGACATTATTGATCATTTAATTGATTTCCATGGTTATTGATGCAATATCCTTGCTTTATTAATAATTTTAAATATTATGTGATACATGAGAATGGTGATTAAACTGAGGGTTCATGGTTAGGTTAAGCCCCAATTTGATGATTTTGCCTTGATTATGGTTTTGAAAATTGTATGCCCTCCTCGTGTTTGTGAAATTGTCATTGAAAAGGATTTTGTCACATATTTGGGTTTATCCACTTGTAATAATGCATTGACATAAAAAAAGATAATGAAGTATGCATGTTTTCCTAGAAAGGCCTTGGTGGCCATTTATTAATGGTGGAATTAGAACCTTGTTGGTTCGTTTGATTAAGTGGGTTCGATTCCCAATAATTAATTATTGAAATAATATTTTGACTTATGGGTTTGAGTCCTAAGTTGGTTGAATTGATAACATGGCATAATGATCATAACTTGCAAGTAGTATTGGTATGACGATACCAACTGGATGCCTTGGTGTGCAATTGGTTTGATAAAATGGGAATACGTGTTAAATGTTTTAATTAATCTTAAAAGAGGGTTGTGTAGCTAATCATGAAAGGTAGAGGTCCCTGAGGAACCAACACTAGAAATTGCTCTAGCCGGTACGGGGGTTGCTGTGGCTTAAGTGTTCAAGTACCCTTACTGGTGATGACCAGGTGGTTTGAGTCCACCTTACTATTATTATAATTAGTATGATTAGAAGGTTCGAGTCCCCCATATCACACTCATGATCAAGTGCTTAAGTCACCTTGTTATATGTTTGAGGGTTCGAGTCCCCCCATGCGCATATATATATGATCTTTGTTCAATTCATATGGCTACACGTATTGGGACCTGACAAGGGGGAGATCTGGGACCCATATAGCCTATGGGATAATATTATTATGACGGTTAAGCTACATAATCCAGGTTAGTGTTTTTGAAGTTCATGCTAATCCTTGTTTCCTCTCCCCGACATATGATATATATATATGTATGTATACCATGTGATGTTGTGCATTGGTTAAACTGGTTTTAGTATTATGGATCATGCGATTATTGTATCCTTTATGGGTGTGTTGTGCACGACACTTATAATCAGGAGTCTAAGAGGCATTTATGAGATGTTTCTTATTCTTTCATACTCTGGATCATGCGATTGTATTGTCCATATAAAATTTATCCAACTTCCTTCTTTTCTCTAAATTGTGGACTATGTCTCATTATTGAGATGATACAAGTGTGAAGTCTTAAATTCCTAAAAGTGTGGTCCTTTCTGAATGAGTTATCAAAAGTTATAAAATAGCACAAGGACTTGAAAGGAGTCCATTATTGCATCAAGGTGTATTGATTCATGAATCGTGCTTTTCAGTTGGAGGTAAGATATATAATTTATCTCTTTCAAGAACTTTGTTGCAAGTATCTCACTTAAGGGGAAAGATTTGTATGTGAATGTTAGGATAGTATTTCAATCCTAAGAGGTAGTATAAATTGGGGTGTTAAAACCTATGAGTAGTAAGTTAATCTTGAGGTTAGTGATGTAAAGTTGCATGTTTAGAAGTTAGCGTGAGGGTAACTTCTTAATCAAAATGAGAGAGTTATAATTTCATGACCCTTATTTGAAGTGTTGGGGTTGGTATACTCTTATGGTGTTAATTAAGTAATATGTCCTTATGGTAGTTGATAAAAGAGATTGGTTAGTTTCACTATTTGTATCTTTAGTTGAAAAGAGAATTAGCTCATGAGGACTATATATGGTAATGGTGAAATAAATCATAGGTTGTGAATGGAAGCATTGGTTAGCAAATAATTTATGAATTTAGCATTCACTTGGGGATATAATAAAAGGAGGGGACTCTGTGGTGTTTATAAAATCTTGAAGATAGATGGGGAGTATACATGGGTAACTGGACAAGATATGAGGAAGGTGAATGTCCTATAGACCATAATAGGTTAGGTAATAAGATTAAGATCGACTATCTTTATTAGGTGTTTATATACACTAAATGTCCCATTATTTTTATCTAGAGTTGTAAATTGGTTTGGGATGTGAGAAAATATGTAATGAATATTAAGGTGTAGAAGTAATGTGGTGAGGAAGAATGTGTTTGTGGGCCGTAGTTAAGATAAATAAGGATTTTAGGTAGATTTATCTATTTGGTGGACTAGTATATTATGAGGATATTTTGTTGTGGTCCATGATCATTATTAGACATTAATCTTGAACTTTAGATGTTGATTATGGTGATAAGAGTTTTAGCTCGAGAATGATGATGCAAGATTTGTGAGAGTGAATTGGTAGGTTGGATATAATGTGTGAAAGAGCGTAGGTTGATAACTTAGAAAATATTGGAGTATGTAATTGTGACTTATGCGTGAGGTCTAGTGTTGAAGTATGGAGTGTGGCTAAATCATTAGATGGACAAGGGCTCAAGTTTTAAGAATCAAGTGTGCTAGGTCTTGAGTTATGAGTTCCATGTATGTAGCTTATGATCTTAAACTTCTTAGTATGGAGAAGTCTAGGAAGTTGTTATATGTGTTACGTAGAGCTGAATTGAGGGAGAAATAGATAGACTATATGAACTCTTGGTATAGTTTTATGATTTTGTTAAGTTATGAGATTATGATATTAGAGGTGTAATGCTAGTATTCTTAGGAGTTGAAAATGGAGTGTTGAGTGTTTAGAAGCATATATGTCTATGCCCATGATAATGTTAGTTATAAGGCGATGACTTTGGGAGTTGGGGGAAGTTATGATTAGTATCTCTGAAGGGGATGACCTAGAAAGAATTTAGTGTCTTTATATTAAAGTTGTTGAGGGGAGTTTGTGTTCTTGAGCATAGTGATACCCCCCTCCCCATTATGTAGAGTGTTGTGTGTATATATTTAGTGAGGGGATATACTTTCAAGATTGGGATAGTGACCTTTGAGCTAACGGGGAGATGATGCAAATCTTGAATTATCTCATGGTGGTGAGTTTCAAGGGCAAGTCATGATAAATCTATTCTTACTGTAGTACACTCCTCCTGTTTCAATTTAAGGGGACATTCTACCTACATCCCCGTATTCAAACGGTATCTATGCATAAGTTTCTAGTTCTCTATACAATATTTATCCGTGTTTTGACCCTCCAATTATGATCTAAGTGTTTTGATGTGTGAAACCCTTCATTCTTATTGGATCATATCTTAAGTCACAGAACCCACCTTGAGTAGTACAACAAATATATGTTATAATTGGATACTATTACTCTTATTTTTTAATTTCGTACATCATTCCCTCAATTACTCTCCTTGTGTCAGGATGGTAGTGGTTATGAAAGCATGGTAATGTTATAGATTAGAGAGTGGATGATTCTTTTACTGAAAAATTTTGGTGTGACTACTGGTTATAGATGAAGTCGGAAGAGTGAGGTGAAACTTTTGTTATGTGGAATAGATATGAGAAGTGTATGTTGTGAAAATATTTGTGAGGGTGATAGAGGTTGTTGGGTTTTTTTAGGAGAGATCCATAAAGTGGGTGTAGTAAATATAGGCTGGAATATTGTGATTGATAGATACACAAGTCATTGTAAGTGGCAAGTACGCATAATAAGACACGATGTTGTTTGACTACAATGATAAGATGGAGTTGTATTCTTGGGTGGATGTAAGGCATAGATCCCCGTAGCTTAAGCTAGCATCTTTTAACTTTGGTTTAGGCTTATTTATGGAAGTGATGTATAGTTAGACTCTGACTCTTATAGCAATGTGTTTTGTGGGGGAATTGTAAGATCGAAATGGTAAAGTGTGGTACTAATGGTTGAAATCGTAGGTGAGAAGTATAGCGATATTTAAGGGTTATTGATATAAGACCCTCAAAATTACCATAATTTTATTTTTGACCTTTTCATGTTTGAACTATTGATTTTTGACTTTAATTGTCTTCGAGGATGTAAAAAAGGTAACCCGGGAGAGTTTTGGAATTTTTGAACGAGGTTCGAGGTAGTGTTAGGTTATGGAGGCAGTAAGCCTCCACGATAGCCCCCGACGCGGAGGCTATGTTCTGTGATAAGGTCTGCAATGAGGACCTAGATAAAATTTTGATTATTTAGATTTCTCACTTGGGTTGAGGAGATTTTGGTCTTTTACCCCTTGTACGACCTTAGCCTCGATGTCTTATGATTTATGCTTACATAATTTGCTTGGTGATGCCATGAATCCCTTTTTCTTTAATTCATATATATGTTTATGTTGAGGGAAAATTCTTAATGTGGAAGTTATATACCTTGTTCCATGCATCTAAAGCTTCTAAAGATCCTACCCATCATTCCAAGACGAATGATTCCAAGGGGGAGATAATGTAACAACCCGCATTTTTGGGCTAGAATTGAAACATTATTTCTACGTGTATAAACTTGAATAAAATTATTTATATATAAATATAAGTGTCATGATTATTATCCTAGCCTGAAAAGTGTGTTTTAGGTTAAGAATATTCATAGTAAACACTTAGAGTGGAGTGGAGCTAAAAACTTTCGTTATCAACCAAATTTTGGAATTCGATTCTACCAGGGTCAACTTTAAATGTGTATAACTTCTACAATATGTGGAATTTAAGGGCTCAAGACCTACTAAATTATATATAAATGTGTCTTCTTTCCAACACATTATATTTTGCCTTGATCCGATACCCGAGAAAAAAGTATGAGAATTTTTGTGAGGAGGCAGTAAGGGTCTGCGATAACGGCGCGATGTGGAGATTATTCTCCGCAACACGCCGATGTTTTAAATTCATCAATTTTTGGGTTTTTTGACTTGGTAGGAGGGGTATTGAAGTCTTTTCAATTATAAACGACCCCTAAACACTATATTAACTTATTTCTATCAGTTTTCATGACATAACATCAATTACTTCACTCTCAAAAATCCTCTCTCTCACATCCTCCTTTTCAAGTCAAGACTACGGTTCAAGGAGGTGATCATCTAGGGTCCTAAAGGTGTTGTATTCTTCAAATTTCTTGGAAATTAAGGCATGTACCTCTTTCTCTTAAATTTATAATTTTATTAATAACACAAATTGATTATAAATGCATGGTTTTGAATATGGGTTTTGGTATAATTGAGGGCTTTGACATGATTAATCATTTAATTAATTTTCCATGGTTATTTATACAATATCCTTTCTTTATTAATGATTTTAAATATTTTGGTGATTAAACAGAGGGGTCATGGTTAGGTTGACCCCCAACTTGATGATTTTTCCTTAATTATGGGTTTGGAAATTGTATGCCCTTAACGTGTTTGTCAAATTGTCATTGAAAAGGCTTTTGTCACATAGTTTGGTTTATCCACTTGTAATAATGCATTGACATAAAAATGATAATGAAAATATTCATGTTTTCCTTGAAAGGCCTTGGTGGCCATGATTAATGCTGGAATTGGAACCTTATAGGTTCATTTGATTAAGTGGATTCGAGTCCCAACGATTGATTATCGAAATACCTTTTTGACCTATGTGTTCTAGTCCCAAGTTGTTTGAATTGATAACATGGCATGACGATCAGAACTTGCAAGTGGTGTTGGTATGATGATATCAACGGGATGCCTTGGTGTGTAATTGGTTTGATAAAATGAAAATACGTGTTAAATTTTTTAATTGGTCTTAAAAGAGGGTTGTGTAGCTAACTGTAGAAGGTGGAGGTCCCTGAGGAACCAACACTAAAAGCCGCTCTAGCCGATGGAGGGGTCGTTGTAGTTTTAGGGTTTAAATCCCCTTGCCAATGAACAGGTGGTTCAAGTCCACCTTACTATTATTATTATGATTGGAGGGTTCGAGTTCCCCATATCACGTTCATGATTGGGTGCTTAAATCACTTTGGTATATATTGGAGTGCATAAACATATGATCTTTCTCCAGTTCTTGCGGCTAAATGCATTGGTGCCCGACAAGGAGGTGAGAGTTGGGTCTTATATAGCTTGTGGGTATTATTATTATGACTGTTAAGCTACATAACCCAGGTTAAGGTTTTTAAAGTTCATGTTATGCCTTGTTCCCTCTCCCCGGCATATGATATACATATGTATGTATTGCATGTGATGTTGTGCATTGGTTATACTAGTTTTAGGATTATGGATCATGGAATTATTTTATCCTTTATCCCTGAGTTACATACAAGCGCTCCAACCACTAACCATCTTCAGACGTTGTATCCCCTTGCGATAAAGGAACTGGTCATACTTCCACTCCTCCTACACAGTTACTAGGTGATTGCGGGACAACTCGTGAGTCAGACTGAAGTGGTTAGCTTCCATACTTTGGAAGACCCCATTTCATGATTTGATTTCCTTATGTCATATATTTTTTTTGGTCTAATTTTGGCTATTGTTGGGGGCATGTCCCGACACTTTAATGGTATTCGGTTTTTGATAGAGGCTTTGTGGATACTGTGGACATAGGTATTATGGTTGGTTTGGATAGAATTTTATATAGACTTTTGAGCTCATCTTTCATATTTTGCTTTATATTTGTATTCGCCCGCTGCTAAATGCTCTTAGTTGTGTTGGAATAGGGTCAGGGAGCGATCTCCGATCCTCGGTAAACTTGGGATGCCTACCACGGACAGGCCCTAGTTTGAGTCATGACATTAACCTTTTTTCATCCTAAAACAAATACTAAACATTCAACACATGTGACTTACCTAGATATGTCAAGTACTTCTTAGATCACTAAGACGCTATAAATATCAAGAAACTATCAACTACAAAGTGTTATTATCAATAAAATTCATAGGCAGTTCTAACAAGGTATTGACACGACCTGAACCAGGGACAAGTCATGTTGGGTATCTCAAGTTCAACCAGGACAGTAACCCCTTCCCCCAATACCCTAACCATTAACTACCCTACACCCTATGTCAGATGAATTTAAAACATATAACGAGATAAGATAATACTAAATTAAAGACATAATAAAAAGTCTAAAATCAAAACCAAAAGCCACAACCAATTAGCCATCCAATACTAATCCCAATACCAATGCTAAAATTACACTAATACCGACACCGCCCTTTTCCATAGTAGTCCAACAAAGCCTCTTATTAGAACCAAAAAGTATCTAGTAGGGACATGCCCCCGACCATAGCCAAAACAAAAACCAAAGAAGTAATAATGACAAAAAGAAGTCCATAGCATGAAATGGGGTCTTGTGGAGTATTGAAGCGCACCACTTCAGTATGACTCAAAAGCTATCCCCGAATCACCAAGCCATTGAGCATGCGAAGTAGAAATATGGCCAATTCTTGTATCACATGGGGATATAGCATCCAAAGATGGTTAGCGAGGTGAATGCTAGCATAAAACTCATGGATAAAGATAAAGTAATGTCATTAATCCAAAACCAAGTCAAATCAATGCAAATAACCATATGCAAATACATATATACATATATATACCATGCCAGGATGGAGAACAAGGTTTAGCATAAAATTTAAAATCATCACCTAGATTGTGTAGCTTTACCGTTATAAATCCAACCACGGGCTATATGGGTCCAGTTTTACCCCCTGAACGGGCCCAGTGCGGGTAGCCACACAAATCGGAGATATCATAGAAAGCCGAGAATTCTCGTGTACCTTTTGTCTTCCATGATACATCTATACAAATATAGGATTGAAAGATTCCTATGTACCCAAAATCAAATGGTCACCAAGACCAACCCTTATGTCGGCAAACATAAGTTTTCAATGTTCGTCCTTCGAACTCACATCTTCACGGCTAGCTATCACAACCCTCATTATTGCCCAATTAAAACATTCATCACTTAACCAAACCACCAATTCCAGGAGTCAATTATTAAGGCATTATTAAGTGGTATCTTCATACTGATTATAGCATGCAAGCAATTTCATTAGCCAATACTTAGGGGATTCCCATGTATCCCACAAACTCCATTATTAAAATCACTTGGGGGATTTCCGTGTACTCCGCAAGGTTTTCATTATATAATCACTTGGGGGATTTCTGTGTACCCCGCAAGGCTTTCAAAAGCATCCATAACCATTTAACTATTTATATCATGCATTAATTTTGAGAGAAAAATCAAACCAATCACCTTGGGGATTCCATTGTACCCCTAATTCAAATTCCCACATTTCCCGTAACTACTAACCAGCTTTACAATACAGGGTTGGGGTCATAACCACTTCAAAAGTCACAAGCTTATAGAAAGTCACCATTATCAAGTTCAACCACCTTACCCATGCACCCATATGTTCAAAACCATATTTAAAACAAGGAAAACCATAATTAAAACTTGGGAATGCATTGTTCAACAGTGAGCTTTCAAAACCTCAACCCCTATTTCTAAAACCATAACAATATCATGAAAGCCATATATTAAAACATGTATTTTTAACAAAATAATGATGAGGGAAGAGTAACATACCTGAAATACCATGATATTTGGACGAGATTACACCCTTAGAACCCTAGATGACCTCTTCTTTGAAACCCAAGCCTTAGCTTGAACAGAGAGTTTGAGAGAGAATTTGAGATTGTTTTATTGGTAATGATATGATAATGAAGTCCCAATAGAGGTTTTAAGTCGTGGGGTCAAAGGGGTTAAAATGAGAAACGTCCAAAGTGCCCCCAACTTAAAAGTTGTAAAAAGTCATCTTTGGTTACGAGTCGACCCATTGACTCATCACCGCATCATACGACTCATAGCCTTGAGTCGTATCCTAGAAAGTTAATTGGAAACCTATAAAATATCAACCTTACGACTCCATGATACTACTCATAACCTAACCCTACGACTCGTAGGGTCTGGTCGTAACCAATACACTATCCAAAGGGGTTAGACACTAGAAAACATACGACTCAACCCTACCATTCATACCAAGGTCTTACAACTCATAGTGATCCACTCGTACTCAAAGAAGAACTTAGCCAATTATACACTGTTTTGGTTACGACTTAGGTCCCTAGCCCCGTAACCAATTCATACGACTCATATGATGAGTCGTCAACAAGACAGTGAGCTCAAAGCTCGAGAAAGTTCCAAGGGCCAAAATCTGAGGTGTTTCAGGTATCCTCTAGAATAAATTCATTAAAATATTACTTAGGACCAAAACAATCACATCATTAAATGGAGAAATCAAATAGTTCACCTAATTTCACCATTCATGTGCCCTCACTTTTCAATAAAGATATCACGCCATTCATTCACAATATATCACAATTTTGGGGGCATATTAAAAAATAATCTCGCTTGCTCTTACAAATAACTCAAGCATAGAAGATATACCATAATCTTATACTTAGCGTCATAATCTATTAACAAAAGCATCTAAAAAATAGGGCCAATAGGACTTTTGTGGTTGAAATCTCGGCTAAGAAACAAGTAGTAATATTTGGTTAAAATATTGACTATTTTTTCTTCACACTTTAAGACACATTTAGCTTCATACAAAACAAAAAATTTTCCCTTATATATCCCAAATTTTCAAGTTCTTATATACAACGATAAAAAAAGTATATCCAGTATATGTCTACCAAGTAGGGTCTGAGGAGGGTAAGTGTACGCAGTCCACACCACTACCTCAAAGTTGAGATAGAAAAGTTGTTTCTGATAAATCCCCCGACTCAAGACAAAACAGTCTAAAACAGAAACAAGAAATAGTAGGAATTACCATTACCAATAATAACAGAAATAAGACTCACCAATTAATACGACAAATGATAACACACTCTAAAACAATACTAGTACTACAACTACTAGTACGGATAACAAAGCAAAGTCCTCTTACCTACTATCATTGACACACTCTATCCCACTATCATTCTACCCTAATTGTCTCTTCCAAACTTTCTATCTAGGGTCATGTCCTCGATAAATTGAAGCTACTCCATGTCATATCTAATCACCTCCCTCTAGTATTTATTTGATCTACTTTAGCTTTCCTAAAATCATCGCTAGATAACCTCTTACACCTCTGCACTGAGGCATTAATGCCTCTCCTCATCACATGTCTGAACCATATCAACTTCACTTATCATATCTTGGTTTCCACCGAAGCCGTTTCCACATTATCTTGAATAACCTCATTTCTAATCCTATCATTCCTAGTATACACACATATCTATTGTAGCATTCTCATCTTCTCCGCCTTCATTTTTTGGCTGTAAGAGTTGCTGACTAGACAACACTTTACCCCATGCAACATAGTTGGTCTAACCACCATCTATTGAAATTTTTATTGTGTTTAGGAGGCACCTTATTATCACATAAAATTTAGAAATGATACTCTATTTTATCTACTCTGCCCCAATACCGTGAGTTACATCATCGTCAATCTCTTCATTCCCCTCAATCATAGACTCAAGATACTTGAAACTATCTCTTTTTTGGATGGCTTGAGTATCAATCTTTACAATCACATTAGCCTCATGCGACACCTTACTGAACTTACACTCTAAATATTCCATCTTGAACCTACTCAACTAAATCGTTTAGATTCTAGGTTTTGTCTCCAATCCCTTAACATAACATTAACTCCACCATGAGTCTCGTTGATCAAGAATACATCATCTATAAATAGCAAATATAAAGGCACCTTACCTTAAACTTTCCACGTCAAACTCTCCATCATAAAGGCAAATAAAGATAGGCTAAAAGTCAATCCTTGGTGTATCACCATTAAGATGGGAAAGTAGTCCTTCCTACATTCCTAATGGGTCTTGGATCCATCATGCATATCGTTGATCACCATAGTATACACTACATGTACACCTTTATCCTCTAAGAACCTCTATTAAACCTCCCTAAGGACTCTATTATAGGTTTTCTCTATGTCTATGAACACCATGTGCAAGTCCTTCTTCTTCTCCCTATACTACTCTACTGGTATCCTTATGAGATGGATAGCTTTAATAGTCGAGTTTCCAGGCATGAATTCAAACCAATTCTCAGAAAAAGTCATAATCCTTCTAAAACTCAACCCGACCACCCTCTCTAAAACCTTCATAGTACGGATCAACAACTTGATACTATTATAATTGTTGAAATTCTGAATTTCATTGTTGTTCTTACATAATGGAATCATCGTAGTCCATCTCTAAGCTTCAGAAATTTGCAACATCCTAAAAATTATGTCAAACAACATAGTGAGCCATTCTATACCTGCCCCTTCTATGCACTTCCAAAAATTCATCGAAATCTCATTTGACCAAGTCGCTCTACCCCTATGCAGCCTACGAATAACACCCTTAACTCCCTCAACCTCAATGCACCTACAATAACTATAGCTTCAAAGCCTCTCAAAGTACTCCAAATTCCCTAACACAATTCTAGTGTCCCTTCTTTCAATCAAGAGCTTACAAAAGTAAGACTGTCATCTCCTCTTAATAAAAACCTCCTCCATTAAAATTTTTAGTCGACATTCTTAATACACTTCAATTGGTCAAGGTTCCAATCCCCTTTCCCCCTATGGAATAAGACTGCCAATTTTTTATATGTTTTTCCTTATTTCTTCCATTATCAATAAGCACTCACACTACACTTCACATATTGTTAATATGGAGAAATGTTTCTCTTTCTCTTTATTTTTCACCTTTCTTTCAAACTTTTTGGTCTTTCTTTTTAATTTTGATACTACTTACTAATAATAAACTTTAGTTTAATGCTTGGAAAAAAATTTACTTTTTTTTCACTTCATCCTTAATTTTCATTGTTTTTTCTTTGTCCATTTGCTTTTAAGTTCTTAACTAGAGTGGACTTAGAAATTATTAAAAGGATAAACAATAAAATAAATTGCTAATTAACCTGTTATTAATGAAATAAGCTAAAAGACCCAAAGGACTAACTACAGATAATATCAGAGTAGGCAAATACTTAGTCAATAATTTTGTCTTAATAAAGCAATGTCTAGATCACATGCTACAAAACAATACTTTTATTTCGCTTTTCAAACACATCACACAAGTTTTAGATATCTACGTGCACATGGATATACTAATCCTTACCACACATATCACACAAATGATTAAACTAGCCCCCTATTAATTCTTTACCTCACAATACAACTAAACTCAATGAACAATCATTTTAATCTCTTTGTATTAGTCAACAGTAAATTTTAGAGACTAGGTGTCTCAAATTAAATCAATATACCGTTTATGCACAAAGTTGTAAGGAGAGTTACCCAATGTTAGCTTAGAATATATAGATTCAGCACCTGCCATTAAAAAAGAATTTGGAGTTCTCTTCTCTTATCTAAGAATAATTTTTTCTCAAGAATATCATCCATCCGTCCTTGTAAAAAGACTCCACCTATAACTAAAAGAAAGTTACAATTTTAAAGACTTCCTCGAAAAAGAATTAAGTGCAAAAATCAAGAGAAATTATTCACTAGCAAATAGCATAACACAAAAAGAGTCCATATATTTTTCATACCCCATACTTAAAATTGGATACTATCCTCAAAACACACTATAATTAAAGTAAGGATGAAAGAAATTCCTTGGATGGCCCAAGGTCTAAGCATTAGCAAATCACGAGATGGGATACTCAGACTCCTCAAACACGATTCTTCATGTGAGCATCCCGTGCTTAATTCCAACCATCTTCTGAATTTCAATAGCTCTGCTTATATTTCTATAAAAATAAAACTAAACTACACAAATAATAAAAATAAATAAATAATAAAAAGGAAAAGAAAGCAGTACAGTTGAAATTTCCTCCTAAAAAATGTCTAATTTAACATCATGTCACATCACAATTAATTTTTTCCTCAACATTAGACTTATGAATCGTAGCCGAAACTTTATATCAATCTTGCGATTGTGCTCCAGGGTAGAAGTATAAACAGAATTATGCTATTAAATATTCAATAAAGATATTCAGTTTTATAATCAGTTATGGAAAATCAAAGCTCAGAATCATCAAATCTACAAAAATAGGTATTTTCATTTATAATTATGAATAGCTAAATTCATAAATTCCTGACAATCATAATATAATAAAATAAGTTTATATTAGTTATTATATATTAGAATTATTAGAAAGATAATATGTTACGAAGTTTATTAGTAAAGAGGAAAAGGAGAAAAATTCTCAAACCTATGCCATCCTAAATGTAGAAGAAAGTAAGGGAATAAGGAGATTATATTTTAGCAAACTACCTGAACTATTTAGTTCAAAAATAATAAAAAGTTGGGATGAAGCAAAAATAGTAGATACTCTGGGAGCAAGGATAAAAATTTTATAATAATGGTATAGAAATATATGTGAAAAATATAGGGAAGAATTAAAAATGGAAAAAACATTAATAAAAAATTTAGCATGTTGCAAAGATAAAATAGCACCCCAATTTGGATGTGAAGAAAAATACTACAAGAAGAGAAAAAGACATAAGAAATATAATAAATATAAGAAATCCCAATATAAATATAAATAACCAAGAAAAAGATATTACGTAAAAGACTATAAATATAAAAGACCATATAGAAAGAAGAAATCTATAAAAGAATGTAAATGTTATAATTGTGGAAAATTAGGACATTTAGCTAAAGATTGTAAAGTACCCAAAGATCCAAAAAAGAAACAAATATCAGAAATAAAGATAGAAAATACAGAATATATGCAAATAGATTATATAGATTATGAATTAGAAAGTGAAGATAGTATATATGAAATCTCGAAAAATGAAATAGATAACGAAATAGATAGCGAATTAGATGAATTAAATGACTGAAGAAAGTATACAAATAATAAAAAAGGAAGAATATTTAAATGAAGAAGAAACAGATCAAAAAATTACATTTGATAGTAATATATTTGAAGAAATAAAAGGAAAAGAATTAGATTTAAGTGCAGAAAAAATATTTAAAATACCAACAATAAGGAATATATTTAATAGACGAAAAGAAGAATACTACGTAGTAAGTCAAAAAGAACATATAATAGATTGTAGATACGCGGAAGAAAAAGTTAGTATACCACTAGTAACAAAAAGAATAGTTAATAAAGAAATTCAGGATATAAAAAGTAAAGACCCAATAAAATATGTACACCTCGGAGGAACAGAAATATTAATAAAAGCATGTTTTCGACAAGGAATAGATACATCAATAGAACTATATTTAGCAGATGATAGGATCGTAAAACATATAGAAAAAAGCATAATAAGTGCTATAAGAGACAATCTAATATACCAAAAATTTAAATTTATAATAAGTGCAAATTATTCAGTACCAATAACAGATAAAAATATAGATAAGTCATTAGTACTATATTGGAAAATATCAGGAATAGAGTTAACTCCAGGAAGTAAAATATTTATAGCAAGATGTAAAAATTTATATGTATTAACAATAAAGCATAAAATAACTGGAAAAAATAAAATAAATAAAATACAAATAGAAAACTCTTTTGAACAATTTGTAAAAATCATAGATAATAATGATTATAGCTACCAAAATATAGATATAGAAGAAGATTTAGAAATAGTAAATGAAAGAATAAGAACATCAAGAAGAATATCGTATGAAAAAACAGAACCATCAAAAAGAATAGCATATGAGATAACACCAAAACCTAACCTAACTCAATATTATATAATAGGAACAATAGATGAAAAAGAATATTTAATACTAATAAACACAGGACAGGAAGATAATTATATAATGAAATACTTAGTAAAAACTGAATAAATTAAAACAAATAATGATAAATGTCCAGACTTGCCAAGAAACCTAATAATTATTAAAAATACGACTGAAAAAGAAATTATAATAGGAGTCGGAAAGATAAAAATTGGATTTGAAGTAAAAGAAAAAACACAAAAAGCAGATATAATATTAGGAATAAAATGGTTGGAACAAGTAAAATCATACAATATAGAACATACCCAATTAATCATAACGTATAATAAAGAAAAATTGTTAATAAAAAGAGCTTTAATATGAAAATATATGTACTCATGAAGATAATAGTAGAAGGATATTATAATAGATATTATACGCCAATGGTAGATACAGGAGCAGAAGCCAATTTATGTAGATATAACTGTTTACCAGAAAGTAAATGGGATAAATTAAAAACACCAATAGTAGTTAAAAGATTTAATAATGAAGGAAGTCTAATTACATATAAAGCTATGAATGTGAAAATACAAATATGAGATAAAATATTAATAATAGAAGAAATTTTTAATTACGAACTAACATCAAAAGATATGCTTTTAGGAATGTCATTCTTAGATAAACTATATCCACACATAATAACTAAAACACACTGGTGGTTTACAACACCATGTAAACAAAAGGTAAGAGCAAAAAGAGTTATTAATAAAATAAGAAAAAAAAAACAGATTGGATAAAAGGAGTGAAAAAATTACACAAAAATTATAAAATATAAAAACTACTGAAGACACAATAGAATTAATCATATTCTTAAT
Organism: Capsicum pubescens; assembly: GCA_030864215.1. Lineage (NCBI taxonomy): Eukaryota > Viridiplantae > Streptophyta > Magnoliopsida > Solanales > Solanaceae > Capsicum > Capsicum pubescens. The sequence continues at coordinate 190,193,720 of CM061548.1, forward strand.
AAATAAGGAAGAAATGACCATATTTTCAATAGATAAGGTAGAAATAATTAAGAATAAATTAAAGTAACTGTATACTGAAAATTCACTAAAAGGATGGGAAAAACATAAAACTACTGTAAAAATTGAGCTAATAAATAAGGATAGTATAATAACCCAAAAATCACTAACATATAATTTTGACGATCTAAAAGAATTTGAAATGCATATAAATAAACTATTAGAAAAACAATATATACAAAAAAGGAATAGCAAACACACTAGCCAGCATTTATAGTAAATAAACATAATGAATAAAAAAGAGGAAAAAGTAGAATGGTTACTGACTATAGGAATCTAAATGAAAAAACTATAACATATAATTACCCAATACCAAATAAAATACTGAAAATAAGAAAAATACAAGGATATAATTATTTTAGCAAATTTGATTGTAAATCAGGATTTTACCAGTTAAAACTAGAAGAAGAATCTAAAAAACTAACAGCATTTACAGTGTCACGGGGATTTTATGAATGGAATGTGTTACCATTTGGATATAAAAATGCACCGGGTAGGTATCAATATTTTATGAATAATTATTTTAAACAACTACCTAACTGTATAGTGTATATAGACGATATATTACTATATTCAAAAAAATAAAGATGAACACCTAAAGTTATTAGAACAATTTACAAATATAATAGAAAATTCAGGAATAAGCCTAAGTGAGAAAAAGGCAAAAATAATAAAAAACCAGATAGAATTCTTAGGAATACAAATAGATAAAAACGGAGTAAAAATGCCACAGCATATAGTACAAAAAATAATAAATTCAAAAGAAGAATTAGATACAAAAAAAGAAATTACAATCATTTTTAGGATTAGTAAACCAGGTAAGAGAATATATACCAAAACTAGCAGAGAATTTAAAACCATTACAAAAGAAATTAAAAAAGGACGTAGAATATAATTATAGTGAAGAAGATAAAAAACAAGTACAAAAAATAAAGATACTTTGTAAAAAAACTACCAAATTTACAATTTTCAACGAAAATAAGAATTTTACATATATAGTAGAAGCAGATGCAAGTGAGTATAGCTATGGAGGAGTACTCAAATACAGGTATGAAAACGAAAAAATAGAACATCATTGTAGATATTATTCAGGAACATTTAATAAAACAGAAGTAAAATGAGAAATAAATAGGAAAGAATTATGTTCATTATGTAAATGTTTATTAGCATTTGAACCATATATTGTATATAACAAATTTATTGTACGAACAGATAATACACAGGTACGATGGTGGCTAACTAAGAAAATACAAAATTCAGTTACAACAAAAGAAATACGGAGATTGGTATTAAATACATTGAACTTTACATTTACAGTTGAAATAATTAATACTAACAAGAATGTTATTGCAGAATACATATCAAGACAAAGCTACACATACTGATATAACAGAAAATGATACACTAGAAGAAATACTCAAAACCCTAACTACGATTTCAATGAAAGTGGACAGTATGGGCAATGAGGTAGAAAAGCTAAAGACTAATGAAGGTAAACTGAAGTCTAAAGCTACAAGTCAGTCGCATGACTATAAAAATGCAGAGCTGTGTCGATCGGAAGACATCAAAAATCCAAAGCTAAAAGAAGACGTTGAAACACTCCATCAAACCCATAATCTTTATTAATCTACATCTGCAGGTACAAGCAAAGGAGTTGGCAAACAAGGATCGAATCTAAACAAGATATTTGATAAACCATTTATACCAAAAATACAAAAAGACCCTTTATTCATACCCCCACAAACTACCACATATCTAGTAAGTCTTAACCAAGAAAAAAAGGCCTATAACCATATACAAATTTATTTAAATCTTAAACCCAGAGATAAAAATATCCAAGAACCAAACACATACTATATAACCCAAAAACTACAAGGTACAACAAGTTAATTGAACAACCAAAAACCAATCCAAACTTAGTTAGAAATTGTTTTAGTTATGGGCTACTAAATACCGTATATACCCAAGACGAAAATGAATTAATAGCCATACCAGAGATATACAAAGCATTCACTACTTACAAAAAAATAACCAAAGAAAACCTATTTTTTATAAAGTTTTATACTGCCCCAGCAGAGATATTATATGATGAAATTAAACCAGTTATACAAGTTGTAAATATTGGATTAACCATAGATATGATTATACCAGAAGTCATTGGACAACAACCAGAAGTATCTAAGGTAGAAATATCAGATTGCTATGCAAATAAACGAGTTATTGGGATATCTACGATTATGCAAGAACTAGCAAATAATTATCTCAATGGAAACCCTATATGGAGCTACTATTCGCGAGACCAGCTAATGATCTATTCAAATTCAAAGGAGCTACGGCAGTCAGATATGGAAGAAGTCCAAAGATGGATTATGATATTACTCAATCCAGAAAAACAACCAACCACAAGAGCAATTAAGAAGGAATTTAGTTCAGAAAAGTTATTGACAAGATATTGTAAATTAATAGGACACAAATATCCAGATCACTTATGCTCAAAATGCAATGGAGAAAATAATGTGATTCCGGAAGTCTAACTAGAGTGAAAGAAGATAAGAACAAAAGAAAGGTCAGCTGGAAGATAGACAACAGGAGATAGAAAGCAACATAAAGAAGGATGAACCAATGATAAAATAAAAGCAGAAGACAAGATAAAAAGCTATGTAATTAGCCTTTTTGACTTTTTAGAACCTATTATATAGCCTTTTTGACTTTTAAGACGTAAATTATTGAATAACCATTATTAGTTTTTGTCTTTTAGGAATAACTTTAGGATTTTCATTACCTTTTGACTTTTGAGACATGTAAATTATTATAGCTTTTATTACTTTTCCAAAAGTAGGACAAGTGTAGGATAGAAATATTTTCTGCTTTTCTTTCTTAGAGATTATAAATAGAAGAGTCATTGACAATCTAAGGCAAGACTTTCTACACCGAAAGCAAGCCTCCTTGTACACAACAAAAAATTCTCTTAAATATTCAATAAAGATATTCAGTTTTATAATCAGCTATGGAAAATCAAAGTTCAGAATCAACAAATCTACAAAAACAGGTATTTTCATTTATAATTATGAATAGCTAAATTCATAAATTCCTGACAATCATGATATAATAAAATAAGTTCATATTAGTTACTATATATTAGAATTATTCGAAAGATAATATGTTATGAAGTTTACTAGCAAAGAGGAAAAGGAGAAAAATTCCCAAAATTATGCCATCCTAAAGGTGAAACCAGTAAGGCAAAGAAGCTGTGATAAGGTAGTAACCAGAGTTGAGGCGCTATTTAGGAAAGAAGTATCCAAACATACCATGCTAATAGTGACAGAGGAACATAATTATCTAAGAATAATCTAGTACATAGTGATCTAAGATGATCATATTTTGTTATGTATATGATTGAAGGGAATATTTTGAAATAAGCATCATATGAAATAAAATGACTAACTACTTATTTGATGAGATGATGGATAGAGTTAAGATACTTATTTTGTATATACTTAAGGATATAGAAATAATAGATATAAGAAAATTCATATGGGAAAAGATATTTGATTTTGAAGATGAGTTACAAAATACTAAATGGATAGAACACGAGTTAGAAAATATAGATTTTGATGGTAGATATCATTATTCAGATTGGTATTACTCAGACTAAAACGATAAATTATGAATACTTAGAATATTGAAGGAGAGATATGGAGCAAATAAGATTGATAGAAATACTTATGAAAAAGAATCTACTCGACTACATAAAAACTAGAAATATGGAACATATAGTATACCTTAAAAATAATATAGAAGAATTAATAAGGATAAAAAAAATAACTAAAGAATGCTATGACATAGCATTTCAACAAACATGATAGAAGCAGCATCTGTGTACTCCTCCCCCCCCCCTCCCCCCCCCCAAAAAAAAACATGATAGAAGCAGTATCCAAGTACCCCCTCAAAATTATTGTAATATATTTACAACAATGGTATAGAAATATATGTGAAAAATATAGGGAAGAATTAAAAATGGAAAAAACATCAATAAAAAAGTTAGCATGTTGCAAAGATAAAATAGCACCCCAATTTGGATGTGAAGAAAAATACTACAAGAAGAGAAAAAGACATAAGAAATATAAGAAATATAAGAAATCCCAATATACATATAAAAAACCAACAAAAAGATATTACATAAAAGACTATAAACAAAAAAGACCATATAGAAAGAAGAAATCTATAAAAGAATGTAAATGTTATAATTGTGAAAAATTAGGACACGTAGCTAAAGATTGTAAAGTACCCAAAGATCCAAAAAAGAAACAAATATCAGAAATAAAGACAGAAAATACAGAATATATGCAAATAAATTATATAGATTATGAATTAGAAAATGAAGATAGTATATATGAAATCTCAGAAAATGAAACAGATAACGAAATAGATAGCGAATTAGATGAATTGAATGACCGAAGAAAGTATACAAATAATAAAAAAGGAAGAATATTTAATTGAAGAAGAAATAGACCAAAAAATTATATTTGATAGTAATATATTTGAAGAAATAAAAGGAAAAGAATTAGATTTAAGTGTAGAAAAAATATTTAAAATACCAACAATAATTAAAAATACCATTGTTGTAAATATATTACAAAAAGGTGAAAACAGTAAGGCAAAGAAGCCGTGATAGGGTAGTAACCAGAGTTGAGGCGTTGTTTAGGGAAGAAGTATCCAAACGTACCATGCTAATAGTGACAGAGGAACATAATTATCTAAGAATAATCTAGTACATAGTGATCTAAGATGATCATATTTTGGTATGTGTATGATTGAAGGGAATATTTTGAAATAAGCATCATATGAAATAAAATGACTAACTACTTATCTGATGAGATGATGGATAGAGTTGAGATACTTATTTTGTATATAATTAAGGATATAGAAATAATAGATATAAGAAAACTCATATGGGAAAAGATATTTAATTTTGAAGATGAGTTACTAAATACTGAATGGATAGAATACGAGTTAGAAAATCTAGATTTTGATGGTAGATATTATTATTTAGATTGGTATTACTCAGACTAAAATGATAAATTATGAATACTTAGAATATTGGAGGAGAGATATGGAGCAAATAAGATTGATAGAAATACTTATGAAAAAAATCTACTCGACTACATAAAAATTAGAAATATGAAACATATAGTATACTTTAAAAATAATATAGAAGAATTAATAAGGTTAAAACAAATAACTAAAGAATGTTATGACATAGCATTTCAACAAACATGATAGAAGCAGTATCCAAGTACCCTCCCTCAAAATTGGTATCAGAGCTATGTTATTTAAAAATAGAGAAACTGTATTATAGAATTAAATTTAGAGATCCACCAAAATATTATAAATACTAATGAATAATATAGACCAATCCAAAAAATATAAGAAACTAAAACAGATATTATCTGAAAAATGAAGAGAATTAAAAATAGAAGAGAAAGACTACAGTATAATTTAATTGTTGGAGTATGTCAAAAATCAATAAAAGCACAAAAAGAAGAAATATCATATTTAGAATCTCTAATAGATAACCTAGAATATATATATATCAACATGACTTATATACCATCAAATAGATAAAATGAATAAAGAAGAATTCATAATAGATCTAAAAACATAGGGAAATCACGAAGGATTAAAAATAAGAATAGTATTTTCTAATTTAGGAAGAAGATATAAGAAAATAGGTGAACATTTGTATTTAATGTTAGAAAAAAAAAAGAATTAAAATTAGAAGATAAATTAACAGCTATGGTAAGAATAGCAAAAGAAAATGAAGAAATAGACAGGAAAAATGAAATAGAAAAAATAAAACAACAAACTACGGATGAAATACGAAAAGTAGAAGAAATTAATAAGAAGAAGATTACTGAGTTAGAAAAAGAATTACAAATACTAAAAAATCTATATGAAAAAAGACAAAGAGAAAAAGACGAAAAGAATAAAGAACAGAAACTACTAGATGAAATAAACTAATTTAAAGAAAAATTATAAATAAAAAATAAAGAATTAAAGACCAATGAATTAGAAATAAATACAATAGATACTGAAAAAAATAAATGATTATGATTCAAAAGATAGTAAAACATACACAAAAAGTTTAGAAAGAATAGAAGATCAAGAAATTAAAGAAAAAAAAGAAGTTACTAAAAAAAATAGAAGAAACAAACACAGAAGTAAATACTCTTGATACAAAAAATGACGAAAACATAATACCTAGTACATCAGAAATAACAAAACCACCGTTTCATATTTTTTTAATATTTCTATGGGTGATGCTTTAGTTGTTCTTGCTTTAGTTGTTCCTTCTGTATTTTTGTCAAATCTTAGTAACTTTTTACTTTTCTCAGTTAAATTTGATAGCCATAATTTTACTGTTCCTATTAATGTTCTTTCTATATATTCTGGTGTATCTGCTGTGTCTATGCTATTATCTAGTAATTGTTTTGATATATATCCTACCCATAATTGTATCATCTTATTTGTGTGTATTACACAGTCTAAATCTAAGAAGTTGTAATTTTTATTAACTATTTATTTTGGTGTCCATCTATATTTATTTTTTGGGATACCAATTTTGAGGGGGGGGGGGGGGGGGTACTTGGATACTGCTTCTATCATGTTTGTTGAAATGCTATGTCATAGCATTCTTTAGTTATTTGTTTTAACCTTATTAATTCTTCTATATTATTTTTAAAGTATACTATATGTTCCATATTTCTAGTTTTTATGTAGTCGAGTAGATTCTTTTTCATAAGTATTTCTATCAATCTTATTTGCTCCATATCTCTCCTCCAATATTCTAAGTATTCATAATTTATCATTTTAGTCTGAGTAATACCAATCTGAATAATAATATCTACCATCAAAATCTATATTTTCAAACTCGTGTTCTATCCATTCAGTATTTAGTAACTCATCTTCAAAATCAAATATCTTCTCCCATATGAGTTTTCTTATATCTATTATTTATATATCCTTAAGTGTATATAAAATAAGTATCTTAACTCTATCCATCATCTCATCCGATAAGTAGTTAGTTATTTTATTTCATATGATGCTTATTTCAAAATATTCCCTTCAATCATACACATAACAAACTATGATCATCTTAGATCACTATGTACTAGATTATTCTTAGATAATTATGTTCCTCTGTCACTATTAGCATGATACGTTTGGATACTTCTTTCCTAAACAGCGCCTCAACTCTGGTTACTACCCTATCACGACTTCTTTGCCTTACTGGTTTCACCTTTAGGACGGCATAGTTCTGGGAATTTTTCTCCTTTTCCTCTTTGCTAATAAACTTCATAACATATTATCTTTTGAATAATTCTAATATATAGTAACTAATATGAATTTATTTTATTATATCATGATTGTCAGGAATTTATGAATTTAGCTATTCATAATTATAAATGAAAATACCTGTTTTTGTAGATTGATGATTCTGAGCTTTGATTTTTCATAGCTGATTATAAAACTGAATATCTTTATTGAATATTTAAGAGAATTTTTTGTTGTGTACAAGGAGGCTTGCTTTCGGTGTAGAAAGTCTTGCCTTAGATTGTCAATGGCTCTTCTATTTATAATCTCTAAGAAAGAAAAGCATAAAATATTTCTATCCTACACCTGTCCTACTTTTGGAAAAGTAATAAAAGCTATAATAATTTACATGTCTCAAAAGTCAAAAAGTAATGAAAATCCTAAAGCTATTCCTAAAAGACAAAAACTAATAATGGCTATTTAATAATTTACGTCTTAAAAGTCAAAAAGGCTATATAATAGGTCCTAAAAAGTCAAAAAGGCTAATTACATAGTTTTTTATCTTGTCTTCTTCTTTTATTTTTTCATTGGTTCGTCCTTCTTTATGTTGCTTTCTATCTCCTATTGTCTATCTTCCAGCTGGCCTTTCTTTTTTTCTTATCTTCTTTCACTCTAGCTAGACTTCCGGAATCACATTAGTTTCTCCATTGCATTTTGAGCATAGGTGATCTGGATATTTGTGTCCTATTAATTTAAAATATCTTGTCAATAACTCTTCTGAAATAAATTCCTTCTTAATTGCTCTTGTGGTTGATTGTTTTTATAGATTTAGTAATGTCGTAATCCATCTTTGGACTTCTTCCATATCTGACTATCGTAGCTTCCTTGAATTTGAATAGATCATTAGTTGGTCTCGCGAATAGTAGCTCCATATAGGGTTTCCATTGAGATAATTATTTGCTAGCTCTTGAACAATCGTAGATATTCCAATAACTCATTTATTTGCGTACAAATCTGGTATTTCTATCTTAGGTATTTCTGGTTGTTGTCCAATATCTTTTGGTATAATCATATCTCTGGTTAATCCAATTTTTACAACTTGTATAACTGATTTAATTTCGTCATATAATATCTTTGTTGGGGCAGTATAAAACTTTATAAAAAATAGGTTTCCTTTGATTATTTTTTTGTAAGTAGTGAATGCTCTGTATATCTCTGGTATGGCTATTAATTCATTTTCGTCTTGGGTATATACGGTATTTAGTAGTCCGTAACTAAAACAAATTCTAACTAGGTTTGGATTGATTTTTGGTAGTGCAATTAACTTGTTGTATCCTTGTAGTTTTTGGGTTATATAGTCTATGTTTGGTTCTTGGATATTTATAGCTCTGGGTTTAAGATTTAAATAAGTTTGTATCTTGTGGATATTTTCTATTTATGACCTGGTTATATGGTTATAGTCCTTTTTTTCTTGGTTAAGACTTTCTAGATATGTGGTAGTTTGTGGGGTACGAATAAAGGGTCTTTTTGTATTTTTGGTATAAATAGTTTATCAAATATCTTGTTTAGATTCAATCCTTGTTTGCTAACTCCTTTGCTTGTACCTGCAGATGTAGATTGATAAAGGTTATAAGCTTTATGGAGTGTCCCAACGTCTCCTTTTAGCTCTGGATTTTTGATGTCTTCCGATCGACATAGCTCTGCATTTTTATAGTCATGCGATTGACTTGTAGCTTTAGACTTCAGTTTACCTTCATTAGTCTTTAGCTTTTCTACCTCATTGCCCATACTGTCCACTTTCATTGAAATCGTAGTTAGGATTTTGAGTATTTCTTCTAGTGTATCATTTTCTGTTATATCAGTCTGTGTAGCTTTGTCTTGATATGTAATCTGCAATAGCATTCTTGTTAGTATTAATTATTTCAACTGTAAATGTAAAGTTCAATATATTTAATACCAATCTCCGTATTTCTTTTGTTGTAACTGAATTTTATATTTTCTTAGTTAGCTACCATCGTACCTGTGTATTATCTGTTCGTACAATAAATTTGTTATATACAATATATGGTTCAAATGCTAATAAACATTTATATAATGAACATAATTCTTTCTTATTTATTTTCTATTTTACTTTTGTTTCATTAAATGTTCCTGAATAATATCTACAATGATGTTCTATTTTTTCGTTTTCATACCTGTATTTGAGTACTCCTCCATAGCTATACTCACTTGCATCTGCTTCTACTATATATGTAAAATTCTTATTTTCATCTGAAAATTATAATTTAGGTAGTTTTTTACAAAGTATCTTTATTTTTTGTACTTGGTTTTTATCTTCTTCACTATAATTATATTCCACGTCCTTTTTTAATTTCTTTTGTAATGGTTTTAAATTCTCTGCTAGTTTTGGTATATATTCTCTTACCTGGTTTACTAATCCTAAAAATGATTGTAATTTCTTTTTTGTATCAAATTCTTCTTTTGAATTTATTATTTTTTGTACTATATGTTGTTGCATTTTTACTCCGTTTTTATCTATTTGTATTCCTAAGAATTCTATCTGATTTTTCATTATTTCTGATTTTTTCTCACTTAGGCTTATTCCTGAATTTTCTATTATATTTGTAAATTTTTCTAATAACTTAGGTGTTCATCTTTAGTTTTCGAATATAGTAATATATCGTCTAAATACACTATATAGTTAGGTAGTTGTTTAAAATAATTATCCATAAAATGTTGATACCTACCTGGTGCATTTTTACATCCAAATTGTAACACATTCCATTCATAAAATCCTTGTGGCACTATAAATGCAGTTAGCTTTTTAGATTCGTCTTCTAGTTTTTAATGGTAAAGTCTTGATTTACAATCAAATTTGCTAAAATAATTATATCTCTGTATTTGTCTTATTTTCAATATTTTGTTTGGTATTGGGAAATTATATGTTATAGTTTTTGCATTTAGATTTCTATAATCAATAACCATTCTACTTTTTTCTCTTTTTTATTCACTAAGTTTATTTACTATAAATGCTGGGCTAGTGTGTTTGCTATTACTTTTTTGTATATATTGTTTTTCTAATAGTTCATTTATATGCATTTCAAATTCTTTTAGATCGTCAAAATTATATGTTAGTGATTTTTGGGTTATTATACTATCCTTATTTATTAGCTCAATTTTTACAGTAGTTTTATGTTTTTTCCATCCTTTTAGTGGATTTTCACTATACAGTTGCTTTAATTTATTCTTAATTATTTCTACCTTACTATTGAAAATATGGTCATTTCTTCCTTATTTATTGAGAATATGATTAATTCTATTGTGTCTTTAGTAGTTTTTATATTTTCTAATTTTTGTGTAATTTTTTCACTTTCTTTTATCCAATCTGTTTTCTTTCTTATTTTATTAATAACTCTTTTTGCTCTTACCTTTTATTTACATGGTGTTGTAACCCACCAGTGTGTTGTAGTTATTATGTGTGGATATAGTTTATCTAAGAATGACATTCCTAAAAGCATATCTTTTGATGTTAGTTCATAATTATAAATTTCTTCTATTATTAATATTTTATCCCATATTTGTATTTTTACATTCCTAGCTTTATATGTAATTAGACTTCTTTCATTATTAAATCCTTTAACTACTATTGGTGTTTTTAATTTATCTCATTTACTTTCTGGTAAACAGTTATATCTACATAAATTGGCTTCTGCTCCTGTATCTATCATTAGCATATAATATCTATTATAATATCCTTCTACTATTATCTTCATGAGTACATATATTTTCATATTAAAGCTCTTTTTATTAACAATTTTTCTTTATTATACGTTATGGTTAATTGGGTATGTTCTATATTGTATGGTTTTACTTGTTCCAATCATTTTATTCCTAATAGTATATCTGCTTTTTGTGTTTCTTCTTTTACTTCAAATTCAATTTTTATCTTTCTGACTCCTATTATAATTTCTTTTTCAGTCGTATTTTTAATAATTATTAGGTTTCTTGGAAAGTCTGGACATTTATCATTACTAGTCAAGTGTATGTGCGTTGCACGTGTATTTCATGTTAATCCATCAATAGATATGAAATATATAAAGAAAAATATTTATTAAAAATAACTATTGACTTTAAAAATCGAAGATTGACAACTTTATGCATCCAGGCATGCGTGAAGTATTGGTATCTTTATCATCTCTTACAACGTGTACTATCACACAACGGATGATTAAAAAAATAATATATAGTAATAGATTAGAAACTACAATAAAACAATATGATAAAACCTAATATTTATACAAAAATTCATCAAAGTTTGACCGAACATTCATCCACCACTTGTAAACTACAAGATATGATTAAACCCTAACCTTTACAAAAGAATCTCTTAAAGTTCGATCAAACGTTCATCCACCTGTGTTAAGTAGAAAAATAACAGATAATAACATTACAGAAAATACAATAATCGAGATATTAGAACAATACCATTAAAGCTAACCTTAATATAAAAAAATCTTCAAAGTTCGATCGAACAACCATATACAATATAAACTTGAATAGAATAGAAATTATTACAAAATAATATGATAATCAAGATATTAGAACGATTAAATGTAATCTTTTGTGATTATTATACGCTTCCTTCAAAGCTTATGAAAAAAATAGTTATAAGAATATCTCTTCCGCCAACATTACTTAAATAGATGTAGTTTCTATAAGGTAATATTTTAAGTGATTTAAAAGTGTAAAATATTAGAACTTCTTACATAACTAAAAAAGAAAAGACTTAATAATAATAAAATTTATAGTTCACTTTTATTTACCATATTATTATAAAATATTGATAAGGTAAATATTTCTTGCAAATTAAATTAGAATACCCGTAAATATTAACTATAGCCTAACAATTTGAAATGACATTTTCCTAATATAGAGGAAACTCCTATATTTAAAAGAATTTGAAAGTGACTAAATTTTTTTATTTTTTTTCATAGTTAATTTTTCTTACAAACTTAACTATATTACAAAATTTAAGGAAGGAAGGATTTATTACATAAAATTTAGTTAATTTAAAAGTTTTAAATATGAAAAAAATAGAAAAAAGACGATTTTATCTAATACGAACTCTTTTAATGAAGGATAAAAAGTTCAAATCGCTTTTGTAATGGTCTTCATCTTTTAATAAATAGACTTATGTGTGTGCTTTGTAAGTGTGCATATTGTCAATTAATATAAATTAAGAATAACAATTGTTTAAAAATAGTTGTTGACACTACACTAATGAAATAATCCTATTTGTTATAGAGTGTTCCTATTAGATACTTTAAATTTTGAAATTCTTTTTCAACTTATTCAAATAAATTAATGTAATACCCCAATCGTTCCTTAAGCCTAAATCTGTCTTTTGAGTGGATAGGGGTGGCTTCCAAAGTGATTGATGTTTAGATTGTGTTTTATTTCTCTAATTTCTACTTTCTATCATGTAGAGCACTGAATAAGCTTTCCATCGATACCAATTTCATCAAAATCCGACATCGGATGAGGAAGTTATGGTCGTTTTACTGAGCGTTGTCGGAATCGTCAGGTTTGATGGTCGATCTGGTGGACCGTCGAGTCCTTGGCGGACCGTCATTCATCCCGTCAAGCCAAGGCAGTAACCCCTTTTTATGGCCATCGTGCGACGGCAAAAATGGTGGGCCACCAAAAACTTGACGAACCGTCAAGAGGACCGTCAAGTCGAGGCAGAATGTCCCATTTCTGACCCCCGAGTGACGGACGATCTGGTGGACTGTCAGTTCCCTGACGGATCGTCACTTCAACCATCACATTGAGGTAGAATGTCCCAGTTTTGACACTCGAGTGACGGACGATCTGGTGGACCGTCAGCTGCTCTGACGGACCGTCAGTTCGACCGTCACAGACCCCGATCAGCAATCTTCAACTTTTTTAAAAGGGCATTTTGGTCAATTCCGCCCCCTTTTGGTCTTATATATATATATATATATATATATATCCAAGTAGAGAAGAGCCATTCATTTTCTCTTCAATCTCTTCTAAGAAATATCTAGAGAACTACGGTTTCTCTTTTCCAAATCCAAATCATCTCCAAGAAATTCAAGAATTTTCCAAAGATTTCACCAAGTTGTTCAAGAATTAAGTTCCCCAAGTCAAAGGCATCAAGAATATTAGCCTAAAAGTGCGAGAAATAAGTTCCAATCAAGTCTCTTATTCTCAAATTTATAATCCAAGGTATGCGGGGCTTGAACAAGAATATCCTTTCATTTTTGTGCCCAAAGAATTGATTTTTAATATGGAAATTTCATGATCTTTGCAAGTGGGTTTACGCCCAAATTACTTTATTGATGATTTCTAAATGATTTGAGATAAGTGTCATGATTCAAGCTTTTCTATGAAATATTGATTATTGAATATATATATATATATATATATATTGATATTTGGGACTGAAAGTCAAGAATGAGTCTTTTGATGTCTTCCTAAAGTTTTGACATTTGACATGGTTTGATGAGCAATACACTTGATGTTGAGAAAGATTGTTTTGATTTTGAATCGAGTTAGGAATCCACAGTGGTATATGATTTACAGATGAGATATATTTATGCTTTGGTCTCTATGATATACCCATGAGTTGATATTGATTAAGGTGGATTTCCTAACGCGTTCAGAGCTGAGTCTGGGAGGAGTATTTAGCACCGAGCGGGAAATGTGGTATTTTTCCAAAACTACATGCCACCGTAGGATTGATATTGATAATTGTGGACCAGAGGCCGAGTATGGGATTGTGATAACGAAATTGAGGTTGTACTCCCTGGCAAGAGTACGACAATCCCGCCAATGTGGGATTCTCTCCTTAGGAGGGGAAAATGTTGGACTCCATGCGGCTCACATGGGTTAGTTTATGTCGGTTATAAGAAACTCCCAAGTCCATAAGATCTAAGTTCCTTGAGTTACCGAGTCAGTCTAAGTCATGAGTCAAGGAGTTTGAGTTGAGTCCAATGATTTATAAGATTTATGAAGCATGTGTTATTATTGACGATTTATGGAAATTATGTTTCAGGAAATTCAAGCGAAGAGAGTCATTATTGTCAGCATGCATGATTTTATTTTATATTTATGATATTATTTAAAAACGTTGCATACACCCCCACATACTCAGTACATTACCAAGTACTGATTCCCATGCTCTTCTATGTTCTATGTTTCCTCGTGATGTAGGTTCAGGTGCTCAGTCTCAGTAATGACAGTAATCTTCGAGTACCTTCATCTACATTTCTGCAGTTGGTGAGTCCTCATGGTTCGAGAACCTGTGTCCCTGATTTTGTCTTATTAATAGATGGTTGTTGACTTTCAGTTCAGTATGAGTCAGTTGGGGGATCTATCCCAATGACTCCTCAGTCTTATGTGGTAGAGGCTTTGTCAGACTAGAGTACCAGTATGTACATAATTTCAGTATTTTATTTGTAAAGGACAGTATTTCTTTATATTCCAGTATGTTCATGACATGATTATTCTTCCTTATTACAGCGTCATTATTGTCGTAGTGAGTTATAGAAGTGAAGACAGGCTTAGAGGGTTAGCTTGAGGCCGCGTGTGGACTTAAGCACCGTGTGACGTCCCGGGATGGGATCTTGGGGCGTTACAATTAACCACATAAAACTTATCACCTTCTTTAGAGGTTTATGCATATAATCAAAGGAGATGACAACTTGAGTCATAAGTGACTATAGCTACAAACACTTTATAATATATTTAGTGCTTAATTGAAATAAATCGTAATTAAGCATTTGAATAAAAAATATATTATCAAAGTATTTTAACAATATATTATATTATTATATTTTATCTAACATCTCTTCATATTATTGTATTTCAATCATTCTAATGGATTTATTTTATTTAAAATTTTCTTTAGATTCATAATTTTCTTGTAAAAATGCATGAACCTATGTCTTGACCAAAAAAATGATAGCATATATAAAAGACAATATGACCAAGAAAAAATATATTCATATTTTACTGTGATCAATCTAAAAAAAATATTGTCATTTTGATCTCCGCAACATTGCTCATCTTTGTCTTTATCAAAAGCAAAACTCTAGGAGACATTAATCCCGAGTAACCATGTGTGCATAAAAGAATATCTACCCAACTTTATTTTCATAATATTAAAAATATACATCTAACTTTTACCGTCAACAATAGAAAAATAAAACATCTAATTATTTTTTCATATATTTATTTTATGACAATTGTTTCCATATATTTAGAAGTAGTGAAGAAAATACTAAGTAAACAGTAACAAAAATCTGAAGTAGAACTTATCAAATTGGTTCTCGAATTTTATCTAAGATCATAACCTCAATAACCGCTTTTAATAATCATTAATTGTTACAACCAACACTTGACATGAATTCACTGCAACATAAAATTAAAATCATATTATATTAAAATAAATGATTACCCAAAATAAAATTATTAAAAAATAAATAATTTGGAGAGAGATATACAAAACATGACCACAAGAGGAAAAAAACATGTGAAATATAGTAAAAAGGTGTAAGCTTCAAAAGAAAGAAATTTAAAAAAACATAAAATGAGAAACAATGCTTAAAATAATCAATAAAGAACACAATGCTTAAAAGAAACTATTATTCAACATTTTTTCTTAACAAAGGTATTGTATATATAGCTACCACTAATGAGAAGTCATTTGTCTGTGTGTTCATGTGAATTGAGATTTTTTTTCCTTATTAAAAAGTCCCTAAAATATAAAAGGAGCAATTGAATGTTTATTATGGAGACAAAAAAAACTACATAAACATAAAAATAAAATTTACCATACTTTTTCTTCCAAAATTTTTACGACTTCTTATTTTAAAAAACATATTATTTTCTTACCATATATTTTATGACTCCTTAATTTTAAATTTTAAATATTATAAATATAAAAATAGTAAAAAGACAATTTTGTCTATTGCGGAGAATTTTAATAAAGGGTAAAAAATTCAAATCACTTTTCTAAGGATCTTCACACTTTTAATATATTATAGATTATAGATAGATTAAAGTACGTGCGTTGCACGTGGTTTATAATACATAAATATATATAAAAATGGATTACCTGTAATATCAATTAACGATTAGATTAATATAACATTCATATAAATAAAGAGATAAATATTAATACAATATTAATATTCAAAGTAAATTGAATATTTTTTTAATGTGCAAGGACAAAAAATATGAGTTATTTATTTAATTGTATAGTATTTTTTTCCTAGATAATGTGGAGTGTGATTTAATATATGTGTTATATATTTCATCAAAATAAAAGAAAAAAGGAAGATGCTCGTATTACTCTCAATATTTCTATAAAAAATATAAAATTAAAATATGAATCTTAAGATTAAAATTCGTAAGATTAATATATAAAATAAACAAATATAATAATTAAAATCTGAATGATTTAGATTAAAACGTTCATCATACTTTGGACACATATCTTAAGATTAAAAAAATAAATAAAATCTTCAACTTCTTGTTATCCTTTCAACAATTTTAGTCTCCAAGCTTCCTTCTCCTCTCTCCTCCAACAACTTCTTCATGATCATTATACACTCTTCTCACGTGACTAAAAATATATATTTATTAGTTAGAAGTTCAAACTTATAGAAAAAGAATATAATCAAAATTGAGTTACAATTAAACATTAAAAAAAAAGTCTATCTAAAAGATAACGTCATAAAGCTATCCCCAAACTTCCTTTTCATTTTCTCCTTTTTGAAGCTAAGTTTTCTATAAAGTTGTAGAAATTCCTTGTCAACTCTATTGTCAATATGTGTACACCCTAAATATGATATAGAACTTTGAATTAAAAATTATAATGCACTACAAAATTAATATTATTGAGCTTAATCAATTTACATTATAAAGTTGAAGTACAAATTTATTTGAAAGACATTAATAGAAATTGTCTATAAGAAATAGATAATAATTTATTATTATAAATTTCAAGAACCTACTAAAATTTAAAAAAATTTACCTCAAATCACAAGTAAAATTTGACCTATTAAAAATTAAAAATTTTGCCTCAAATCACAAGAAAATTTATCTCTTTAATCATAAGATATATCAAGATTTCACAAAAGAACTTTGCAATTAGCAATTATTCTATCAAAAAATACATAATGATTTATTTATTGTAAACTTCATGTATATACTAAAAATAAAGATAACTTATCTCAAATCATAAATAAATTTATCTCTTTAATAATAAATACTATCAAAATTGTAAACATCAATAACTTACCAAAATTCATGCAATTTTGCGTACAGCTTTTTCAGGTCCTATCAATGTCAAAAACTTAAATTTGAGGCCAGCAATATATTCTCATGTTACACCAATGAGATTTCAGTCTCTCAGTCTCATGCATCTTGAAACAGAATGTGTTGGTTCGACAGAGACTGAATATCAAAATACTCAACGAAAAAAGCTATGAAGTAGTTTAGATCGTGTGGAGGAAATCCAATTTTGATGTAAAACATATTTAGATGCTCAAATTAACATGTACACACATTAATTGTGCTATTTCAAATAAAGAAAATATTTGTATTAGTTCATTATAATTTCTTAAAAAGCAACAACTCCTTCCTTTTGCCAAAATTAGATATTTGGTAGTTATGGACTTTTGATAGGAGAAAGTGAAATTTTTCTTTTTAAATTTCTTTTTGGTTCCACGTTGGGAGAAGTTTTTTCTTTCTTTTTTTTTTGTTGGTTTTTGGATATTTTATTTAGGATTTTTGGGTTGTCCTTTTTTGTTAGGAATGGTCAGTTTTTTTTAGATGATGGAAAAATAATTCTATTTTTGTGAGGAAAACTATTTTTTTTTATAATATAGTCAATATTTTATATTACCAAAATAATTAGGAAATGGTGAAAAGACGATTTTGTCAAAAGCAAATTCTTTTAATGAAGGGCAAAAAGTTCAAACAACATTTCTAAGGCCCTTCACACTTTTAATATATTATAGATATAGATTTGTTTTAATTTCTTCAGTTTTTACTAAGTATTTCATTATATAATTATCTTCCTATCCTGTGTTTATTAGTATTAAATATTTTTTTTCATCTATTGTTCCTGTTATATAATATTGAGTTAGGTTAGGTTTTGGAGTTATCTCATATGCTATTCTTTTTTATGGTTTTGATTTTTCACAAGATATTCTTCTTGATGTTCCTATTCTTTCATTTACTATTTCTAAATCTTCTTCTATATCTATATTTTGGTAGCTATAATCATTATTATCTATAATTTTTACAAATTGCTCAAAAGGGTTTTCTATTTGTATTTTATTTTTTCCAGTTATTTTATGCTTGTTGTTAATACATATAAATTTTTACATCTTGCTGTAAATATTTTACTTCCTGGAGTTAACTCTATTCCTGATATTTTTCAATATAGTACTAATGACTTATCTATATTTTTATCTGTTATTGGTACTGAATAATTTGCACTTATTATAAATTTAAATTTTTGGTATATTAGATTCCCTCTTATAACACTTATTATGCTTTTTTCTATAAGTTTTACAATCCTATCATCAGCTAAATATAGTTCTATTGGTGTATCTATTCCTTCTCGAAAACATGCTTTTATTAATATTTCTGTTCCTCCGAGGTGTACATATTTTATCGGGTCTTTACTTTTTATATCCTGTATTTCTTTATTAACTATTCTTTTTGTTTCTAGTGGTATACTAGCTTTTCCTTCCGCGTATCTACAATCTATATATGTTCTTTTTGGCTTACTACGTAGTATTCTTCTTTTCGTCTATTAAATATATTCCTTATTGTTGGTACTTTACATATTTTTTCTACACTTAAATCTAATTTCTTTCCTTTTATTTCTTCAAATATATTACTATCAAATGTAATTTTTTGGTTTGTTTCTTCTTCATTTAAATATCCTTCCTTTTTTATTATTTGTATACTTTCTTCAGTCATTTAATTCATCTAATTCGCTATCTATTTCGTTATGTGTTTCATTTTTTGAGATTTCATATATACTATCTTCACTTTCTAATTCGTAATCTATATAATCTATTTGCATATATTCTGTATTTTCTATCTTTATTTCTGATATTTGTTTCTTTTTTGGATCTTTGGGTACTTTACAATCTTAGCTAAGTGTCTTAATTTTCCACAATTATAACATTTACATTCTTTTATAGATTTCTTCTTTCTATATGGTCTTTTATGTTTATAGTTTTTTACGTAATATCTTTTTCTTGGTTTTTTATACTTATATTGAGATTTCTTATATTTATTATATTTCTTATGTCTTTTTCTCTTCTTGTAGTATTTTTCTTCACATCCAAATTGGGGTGCTATTTTATCTTTGCAACATGCTAAATTTTTTATTAATGTTTTTTCCATTTTTAATTCTTTTCTATATTTTTCACATATATTTCTATACCATTGTTGTAAAAAATTTATCCTTGCTCCCAGAGTATCTACTATTTTTGCTTCATCCCAATTTTTTATTATTTTTAAACTAAATGGTTCAGGTAGTTTGCAAATATATAATCTCCTTATTTCCTTACTTTCTTCTACATTATATTTTCCCTTATAATAATATTCTTTGAATGCACATGTATATTCATCTATGTAACTTCATATTACATATTGCTAATTTCAACATTAAATTACTATTTATATCCTTTTCTTTATTTTGTTCTTCTTCTTCTGTCTCCATACTACTAAATTCATTTCTTATAGCCGTTTCATTTTTTTTTTAATATTTCTATGGGTGATGCTTTAGTTGTTCCTTTTGTATTTTTGTCAGATCTTAGTACCTTTTTACTTTCCTCAATTAAATTTGATAGCCATAATTTTACTGTTCTTATTAATCTTCTTTCTATATATTCTGGTGTATCTGTTGTGTCTATGCTATTATCTAGTAATTGTTTTGATATATATCCTACCCATAATTGTATCGTCTTATTTGTGTCTATTACATAGTCTAAATCTAAGAAGTTGTAATTTTTATTAACTATTTGTTTTGGTGTCCATCTATATTCATTTTTTGGGTTGTACTTAGTTTTGTAATTATATTTTGATTTTCTTATTTCTGATGTACTAGGTATTATGTTTTCGTCATTTTTTGTATCAAGAGTATTCACTTCTGTGTCTATTTCTTCTATTTTTTTAGTAGCTGCTTTTTCTTTTCTTTAATTTCTAGATCTTCTATTCTTTCTAAAATTTTTGTATATGTTTCACTATCTTCTGAATCATAATCATTTGTTTTTTCCTGTATCTATTGTATTTATTTCTAATTCATTGGTCTTTAATTCTTCATTTTTTATTTGTAATTTTTCTTTAAATTGGTTTATTTCATCTAGTAGTTTCTGTTCTTTATCCTTTTCGTCTTTTTCTCTTTGTCTTTTTTCATATAGATCTTTTAGTATTTGTAATTCTTTTTCTAACTCAGTAATCCTATTATTTTTTATTTCTTCTATTTTTCGTATTTCATCCGTAGTTTGTTATTTTATTTTTTGTATTTCTTTTTTCTTGCCTATTTCTTTATTTTCTTTTGTCATTCTTACCATAACTGTTAGTTTATCTTCTAATTTTAATTCTTCTTTTTTCTAACATTAAATACAAATGTTCACCTATTTTCTTATATCTTCTTCCTAAATTAGAAAATACTATTCTTATTTTTAATCCTTCGTGATTTTCATATATTTTTTCATCTATTATGAATTCTTCTTTATTCATTTTATCTATTTGATGGTATATAAGTCATGTTGATATATGTATTCTAGGTTATTTATTAGAGATTCTAAATATGATATTTCTTCTCTTTGTGCTTTTATTGATTTTTGACATACTCCAACAATTAAATTATATTGTAGTCTTTCTCTTCTTATTTTTAATTCTCTTCGTTTCTCAGATAATATCTGTTTTAGTTCCTTATATTTTTGGGATTGGTCTATATTATTCATTAGTATTTATAATATTTGGTGGATCTCTAAATTTAATTCTATAATACAGTTCCTCTATTTTTAAATAACACAACTTTGATACCAATTTTGAGGGGGGGGGGGAGGGGGGGCTTGGATACTGCTTCTATCATGTTTGTTGAAATGCTATAAGGACGAACCAATGAAAAAATAAAAGCAGAAGACAAGATAATAAGTTATGTAATTAGCCCTTTTGACTTTTTAGGACCTATTATATAGTCTTTTATTGAATAGCCATTATTAGTTTTTGTCTTTTAAGAATAACTTTAGAATTTTCATTACTTTTTTACTTTTGAGACAAGTAAATTATTATAACTTTTATTACTTTTCCAAAAGTAGAACAAGTGTAGGATAAAAATATTTTATGCTTTTCTTTCTTAGAGATTATAAATAGAAGAGTCATTGACAATCTAAGACAAGACTAACATATAATAGATTGTAGATACGCGAAAGGAAAAATTAGTATACCACTAGTAACAAAAAGAATAGTTAATAAAGAAATACATGATATAAAAATTAAAGACCCAATAAAATATGTACACCTCGGAGGAGCACAAATATTAATAAAAGCGTATATACTTTAGCATATCAGTACATTTTGCTTGCATCATTGCATTACTCTGGCAAATATTACAAAAGATAAGAGATATGTAAGAGGGTCTCGGAGGAAGGGTGTAAGATTTAGGATAATAAATCCACGGGCCATCTTTACCACTACATGTACTATATAAGTATTTCACTCAAAGGATTAGGGAGATGTCTGTAACTCAATCACAAAAATATTGTAACAGCGTTATCACAAGTAGGGTCATCTATAATTTAGACAAGAATCACAAAATATGAACCTTCATCATTGGTTGGATCAATTCACATTCATGATGTCATGTCATTAAGGGTGGAAAAATACTACACAAATCATACTAACAATAATGAAAAAATAAACTAAATAGGCCTTCACAAGCTTCATAGGTACAAATAACAATTAATATAACCTGATCAGGACCCTTTAAGCTCAACATGTATAAATTAATCTATGTACCCCTACTGGCAACACTATAGCCTCGTGTTCAATAAATAAAGACTGTAGGCTCTTTATGACCCTATGATCAATCTGTATAACTATTTGGCCCTTAGGAAACTATTTGACTAAATAGTATGCAGTCTAACTCTATACAACCCCTATGGAAATAATCCTACCTCGATGGTACTCTCTCCGTTTCATAATAAATGAATTGTTGGATTTTGACACACAGATTAAGAAAAAAACATTAAAGACATAAATTTAACACAATTTTTCATTTTTACCCCAAAAAAATAAAAGTTGACCTTGTAATACCTTTTCAAAAGTTAATTGCTTGCCAAATCATAAGGGTAAATTTGGAAAAAAATTCAATAATTTACTTATTTTGAAACACCAATAAATACCCTAACAATTCACTTATTCCGAAACGGAGGGAGTATTATATAACTAAATAACATACTCCCTCCGTCCCAAATTATGTGTCATCATTTTCTTTTTAATCCGTCCCAAAATAAGTGTCGCATTTCCTTATTTGGCAACTTTTTAAAGGCACAATTACCCTTTTACCCTTATTGGTCCCACTTAATTAAAAAAAAAGATATTGACACATTTTTTTATAAAGAATAATTTGGTAAACTTTACCAAGTCTTCCCTTATTTCTTAAACTCCGTACCCGATCAAATGGCGACACATAAAATGGGACGGAGGGAGTATTATATTACCCATAAGTTTTGACATAGCCTTTTAGGCAATCTGAGTAGATCGTAGATGAACAGGATTTCTATAGCTGGGTATCCTTTCAACTCTATAATATCCTTGTGGCAATATATAAATGGGCCTTATTAAACTTGATCTACATATAGTCTAGCCCTAAGGCAAAGAAGTTGTAGTCCTTCTAAAGACATAACAGTCAACCTATGGCTTGGAGGGATCAAAAAGTAATCAACTAGCTTAAAGGAAACCAAACTAGCTATAAGTGATGTATACGAAAATCTCTAAATCCTATTTAAAATAGGGTCAGTATTATCTGTATGTGAATCCTAACAAAGGATGAATAAATTAATTTGAGAAAGCCAATATAATTAATAAGGACTACAAGTAATTCATCTACACCATACTAGAGGAGTAGATGTATAACTCTGATTCTTAACATTCCAAAAGAAGGGAATAACCTTCACATACCTTATTCAAGCCTTATCGAAGTCACCACAAATTCTACCCCACAGTTGAATCACTATAATTAGGGTGGAACTAAATCAATAACAAAGAATCAAAGAATACTATGGTAAATTGAAAATGATATAAACCTTTACAATAATATACTATTTGGTACTTAGAGTATCTATAAATCAATAAAGGAAGGATGGTACCTTGATACAAAGCCCCCAAAACACTGTCTTACCTTCAAAAACTAACAAAAATATGTTACCTACAACATAAATGAACGACGAACCATGAAAAAATTGAGCAAAATATGAGTACTAATGTGCAACTAAAAGTCGTAGATTTATACTATCATTGTCCTCATATTTTACCTCTTTATCGTGTCATTATGAGCTTATTTTTATATGAAATACACATATGTTAGCTATCTGGTTGTGCAGGATAAAATTAATAGATTTTGAGTACAAATCGATGCTTATGGGAGCATAATTGAGCTTTGAAGTATGAGTAGGAACCATACATGTTGTTGATCTGGAAAGAGTACAATGGTGTAGGACAAACACAGGAGCTTCAACAGAGCAAAACAAGAAATAGGTGTCAAATTTGCACTAAATGGATGCCTATGGGTCAACCCGGGGCATCACCCCAGGGCAAGAGGTCGCCCTCAATGCCTTAACAATGATTTGGGCAAAAATTTCCTAATATAATTTTCAGAGGCAGATTCATATGGACTTTTTAGAAAGCTACAAATACAACCTAAGCATAATACGTACATAACTTTTTGACCTAGGAAGAGATTGGAGTCGCAGAGGAGGTCGGAGAATATCAATTTTTTCTTTTCTTCTTCATTAATTCATTATTTTCTCATTTTTCATTAGATGATTTGTAGTAATTCCTCCATATACTTGTAGAACTAAATTTCTCATCTAGGGTTATGGTAGTTTTATAGTTGTTGGTGTATGAACTTGATTTGATTTATTAAGATATTTATCGTTGTGCTACGGCTTATGTTATTACTTACTTTTTCTTGATATTAATTATTTGCTTGCTTGATCATCATTCAAATTTATCTATGTCTCAGAAATTGAACTAGGAATGTCACGATCTGATTTATGAGTCATGATGACATCAACTACATCTCGTCGGTAGGTAAGATGAACCATAGCTCGAAGCTAGATGCAATGGGTTAACTTGGTGGAAAATGGCGTAAAAGTCAAATATTAACAATTTAAATACTTAAAACAATAATAAGGCGGTAAAAATAGTCTAATATATAGATAGAAATCAACAACCATCCCAAGACTCAGTAATACCGGTACAAGAGCTACTACAAATGGACTACAGTACTGAATAGTCAAACTCAATCCATCTCAAAGATGAAAGACTAGACAAAGATAAATAGAAGGAAGAAGGGGTAATTACGACTCTAAGAGCTCACCCAATCTATGAAATCAACCCTGCACAAATGTCAAATCAGCAGCGACAACTAGTACTCGGATCTGCACCAAAAAGGTACACAAGTATAGTATGAGTACCAAAACCATGGGTACTCATTAGGCATCATTAACCGATGGAGTTAAATTATTATATAAATACGATAAGATAAAAGATAGAATAAGCTAAGTCAAGATAAAAGGGGCAAACCTAGAAATAAGCTCCGACACTGTTGTGCATAAATAAATAAATGCATACAAGATAATAAGATAAATCATGCCATTAAAACTACAAGATTGGCCCCCATAAGCCAATAAGTGTAGAAAAGTAAATAACCCAACGTAGGCCCCCATAAGCCTAGAAGGTACAACCAAGGAAACTAAGCAATTAAATTATCATGAATCACCAAATAATCATTCCATAACCAAGAATCCATCCGAATCGTATCCTCTCATACATAATTCCCAAAATCGGACTTGCACCAAAACTCATATTGTCAAGATCATTATTAATTGTCGAACTCAAATTGGAACTCATAGTATCAAGATCATTATCAATTGCTGGACTCGATCCAAAACTCATATTTATAAATCGTATCAACGAACCATATCAATAAGGCATATCGATAAGCTAACGTAGTAGGCTATAACAATAACACATCTATTAAGTCATGCCATTAGACATGACCATAAGCCATGTCAATAATCATTATTATAAGTTATTTCAATAGTCGCATCCATTACTACGAATCATATCTATAGCCCTTCACCATATCTATAAGCCATAATATATCTATGAGCCATATTATATCTATTAGACATATCATGTCTATAGTTCGTATCATATCTATAAGACATATATGAACCATATCATAATTATGAGTTGTTAACCATTAATCACATTGATATATATATATATATATACCATTAAACATATTGATAGGCCATATTATTAATCATATCTGAAAGCCATATCAAGAATCATGTACATATATGCCACATCATATCTATAAATCATATCATTAATCGTGTATATAAGTAATATCATTAGCAATGCCCGAATTAGCAACCATCTTTCAATAACCAACAAACATGCTCAATGTATATATCCAAACTCTTCAAGTATCAAACCAACCATTAGCAAGAGTATATCAAGCGTAGGAAAGTCTATAAAGATAACACCAGTCTTGGCCTAAGGTGTGTCAGAGGAGCCCATCCTAATCCCCAAAATTTATTTTAGGTAACTTCTACCCCAAACTAGGCTAAGGGATCTAGTTTTATTTCTAGATGTCAAGCAAGTCTTAAATAGGCCTAAAATAGTAATCCCTCCCCAAACATGGCCAACTAAGGCAATCCTACCTAAAGCAATAACAATTAAGGTAATTTTCCCTTAACTTAAGCAACTACGGATAATTCCACCCTAAACATAAATGACTAAGGTAAATTTCTCCTAACTGAGTAACTAAGGCATTTTCATTCTAAACATGAACTATGAATACCAATTCACCTAAGACATGAATAGCTACACTAATTACTCCAAGTTTACAGTTTTAAGATAGCCTAAATGGTCCAACTAAACCTAATATTCTTATTCATACTTCCAATGCCTAAATTCTACCTTATATCTAGCATAATATCATATTCATACCACGAGATATCTCAATCTATGAAGAAGGTAAATATAGCCTACCTGGATGCTGAAGAAAAGCCTAAAAAATCTACTAAATCACTGATTTTCTTTTTCAATAAGGTTTTGCAAGGTGCCACGCTATTAAAATCACAATCTACTCGGGAATACGAGAACAATAATACCCATATTTTACTATTGTGCTTTGATTTCAAAATTATGTAAAAAAAATCTCATGTAGGACCCATTTATGGAATCGCACATTAAAAATCAACACAACGTACCTCTATGCTCAAGGAATATTTATCTGCAAAATAAGTGGATTATGAGCTATAATGGTGCTAAAATTAAGTCACCAATCTTTTAGATATTTTAGATAAGAATGGAGAAATCAATCATGAAAATAATGGAATCTTACCACAAATTCAATGGCACATTGCATAAATTAATTATACTAAAGCTACACAACCACCCACAATTTCTTCTCCTAAGAACTCCCACTTTTTAGGGTTTAAGATTCTAGAGAATGGATGAAAATGGTGACAAATTTAGCTAAGTGGGTATTTATACCCTTCCCAAGCATGTGGGTGCCACTGGTGAAAAATTCGGCTAAGTGGGTATTTATACCCTTCCCAAGCATATGGGTGCCACTAAAGAGGACACTTGGCCGCTTTAGTAGTCACCACTAAAGTAGTACCTGATCCCACAGATTAGGTCGCTAAAGCACCCAAGTGCTGCTAAAGTGGTACCTGTTGTCTTAGGGCCTCTAAATCATCCTCTGCTAAAGTGACAAAAGGGTCACTTTAGTGGTCACACCAGATATCAGGCACTAGTTGCAGATTTGGAATTTTTTTGAGTCTCCGCCAACCTCTCAAAATTCATTTAGAATCCCATATGGCAAAACTAACTTTACTAACCTATCAAATTCGATGTTTTAAATTCAATGACACAATCAGAATTTCCATCCGAGGTCATTTTGATGAAAAATGGGTCCCACACCTACTTGCCATTTTCTTAACTTCCTGCCAATATCCCAGACCCAAACCAAAGGTCCACCTAACCTAAAATCGACATTTTAAAGCTTTTAGAACTGTAAAAAATGGCATATGAGTTAGTTTCACTGAAGTTTTTACCTGGTAGCTAATTCAAACGAGCAAAGCCTTCAAAACAAAGAATTGACTCTAAAAACCAAATGAATTGCCCGGTAACCAAACTGTCAGTTCCAACAAGTCATAAATGACTTGGGGTAGTTCTAGGGAATCTCTAAACAATAAGAATAGTGGAAATACAAAAAATGACCTGGAGGGTCATTATAATATCAACTACTAAAAACACTTTCATCCACGAAAGTAGGATTAGGACAGGTGAGTATACTGGGTCTGCATCTTGCTGTCAATATCCTCAGAAGCCTCCTCTACTAGGTGGTGCCTCCATTGAACCTTAAATACTGGAATCTTTCTAGTGTGTACCCGTTTTACATCACTAGCCAATATGAGTATAGGCTCCTCTAGAAAGGTCAAACGCTCATAGAACTGCACTGAGTCACATCTAAGCATATGAGATAGGTTTGGAATGTATAGTTGCAACATAAAAACATGGAAAAAATTGAATGACAGTAGTAAAATATGGAGGTAAGGACAACTCCTAAGCCACTTTACCAATTGTACAAAGAATCTCAAAGGGTCTAATATATCTGGGGGTGATCTTGCCATTCCTTCAAAAACTCATCACACCTTTTATAGGTGATACACAGAGGAATTCTCGATCACCAAATAAAAATCTCAAGGCACGAAGTCTATGATCTATATAAGCCTTCTTCCTACTCTAGGCTACTCTCAACCTATCCTGAATCACCCTGACTCGATCCAACGACTCCTTAAGCAAGTTAGTACCACGAGGCCTAATCTCAAAAGTCTTAAACTATCCGATCAAAGAACAATATCTTCTGCCATATAAAGCCTCAAAAGTCACTATCTCAATACTTGAATGGTAACTATTATTTTATGTGAACTCTTCCAAGGCTAAGTGTTTATCTCACTGACCTCCAAAATCCATGACAAAGGCTTGGAGAGTATCCTCGAGAACCTAAATAGTCTGCTCTGACTGTCCACCGATCTAAGGATGGAATACTGTGCTAAAATCCTCCAGAGCACCCAACTCCTCCTGAAATTCTCTTCAAAAGCTAGAAGTTATAATACCCCAAAATTTTTAGGTCTAGACCCGCCAAATAATAGGTCATTGAATTAGCTTTCCAACACTGCTAGTCTCACTCAAATTTGAGTTTGCAGTAAAAAGTTATGGAAAATCTCCTAAGTCACTGTCAGGTTTCCAGTGACAACGACTCTGGAAATAAGTCATTGTCAAACATAATGAGTTATCATATAGACTTGTTGTCATAGCAGTGAGTGACTAAAGAATTCTCTCCATTAGTAATAATTCCATCACATGACTCATTGTCAGATGAAATGAGTTATTGTGTAGACCCGTTGTCTCAACAATAAAGAACTAAGAAACCAGCAAGATGGTCTAACATCTGTTCCATTGAAGTCATAGGAAAGTGATCATTCTCTGTACATGAATTCAACTTCCTATAGTTTATACAATATCTCCAACCAGTGACTGGACTCATAGAAATCATATCATTCTTTTTCTTTGGAACCACAGTGATTCCACACTTCCTTGGCACATATTGGACTGGGCCCATCCACTTGTTATGAACAATCATATAAACTATGCCTATATCCAACCACCTAGTGATCTCTTTCTTTATAACCTCTTGCATGGATTCAATCTACATCGATTGTTTAATTCTAGGTGTGCAACACGGATCAAATTAGATTTTATGTGTAAAATTTCTAGGTGGAATTCTAATAATATCAACAATGTACCATCCAATGTCCCATTTGAATCCTTGCAAAACCAAAACTAAGGCCTTAACTTACCACTCTAAGAAATAATTGCAATGATAATCGACAAAGTGTTGTTGTCCCCTAAAAATACATAATGAAGATGAGAAGAAAGTATCTTGAGCTCCGAAATAGAGGCTCCTAAATAGAAGGTTTGTCTGGAGGGGTCACTTTATTCTTGAGATCTAGATCCAGCTTATTTGGTGCATAATTTTATGAACCCTACAAATAAGTGCCCTCACCATCTCATCATGCTCGTTGATACCTGCCAAAATTCATTATTACTGCACCAAGTGCCTCAACACCAAGTCTCACTTTAAAAGGAACTATCAACTTATCCTCATACATTATATCTATTATAGAGACCACGTGCATATCCCTTGGCAGCTTCATGGAGTGACATACATTCAAATTAACCTGCTCACTATTCAACTGAAACATTATCTGCCTAGTTTCCATATCAACCAGTGCATATCTAGTTACAACAAAAGGCCTTCCCATTATAATGGGAACCTTAAAATCAACCTCACAATCAATGATGACAAAATCAGCTAGAAAGGTGAAGGATGCAACCCTTACCAAGACATCACATAAAATTCCCACCAACTTCTTCATAGTGTGATCCACCATGAGAAGTCTCATCAAAGCTGGTTTAGGTAATCCCAACCCAAATTATTTGTAAGCTTCTATCAGCATCAGGTTAATGTTAGCATTAAAATCACACATGGCCTTTACAAAGTTGAAGCACCCAATAGTACTTGGGATTATGAATGCACTTTGGTTTTTATTTTTCTCAATCAATGATCTAGAGGATATTTCACTTCAATGATGCATATTGTCCACAGGCTTAAAACTCACAACCCTTTTTTTTATCGAGTCCTTCATAAATTTTGTATAGCCCGACATTTGTTCTAAAGCCTCAACAAGAGGGATGTTCACTGATAGTTCTTTTAATATCAAGATAAAATTTGATATTTCCCTTTTTAGCTTTCCTTCTCAATATTTGTAGAAAAGGAGGAGGAGGTCGTGGAATGGTCTTTAATAATGGTGTGACCTCTTTTCCCTTAACCATGTAGCCTAAGCTATTTTTAGATACTAGAGGCTTTTGAGATACATCATTATCTACCACAAAATTATTTTCCTTATTCTCATTCATATAGTTAATAATCACTACTTTGTCCATCTTGTCATTAGGCATAGGCGAATCAGTTATTGTTTTGCCACTCCTAGTATAATGTCTAGGCAATAGCCATCATTCTTAGGATTCTAGAAGGTGTTGCTCAGAATTGATCCCAGTTAAGGATAATTTAATACGACAAACATCTACTCAAATTGTTGCTCAAGCTATTTAATTATTGTCGCATGAAACTCAACTTTTTGACTCATTCTCGAAATGTCTACCCTAAACTTCTTAATTTTTTTTTTTACCACTTGACTACTTAACAAGTTTTACAAGCAAAGCTTCCATCCTTGAATTGCCAAAATCAGCATTATGGTTCCCGAATAGAACATAAAGGCCACTCTTATAATTATCTTTCCACTTCCAATCACCATTTTTTTCCCTACTTCTATCTCTACACCCAGACCTATTGTTGCTTTCTCCATGGTAGTTATGAACTTGATTCCCTTGCTTAGAGCTTCAATTGTCTTGATTAAATCCTTGGCCTTTGGATCAATAACCCGCCACCCCTCTATCAAGATACTTTGCTTCCTTATTTAAGTCTAAATCTTTATACCTAGATGTCTTACCTTATACACTCACTACATTGACTTTTCCCATTTCAGCTGCCATAAATTGCTTAGTAAGCAACCCAATTTCATTCATTAGTTGTGATACCTCTTGTGATACTGTCTTATCTAGTGCTATATTTTTTATAGACATTCTAATTTCATAAGTACCTATGGCTATGTCTGCCTCCCGAGTGAGTCAACCACAGTTGGTTTTTATGATCCAATCTATAATGTCATAAGCCTTCTCCTATTGTAGACTCATGAATGCCCCACCAGTGGTAGTATCTTCTAAGATGTAGTGTTAGCATTCGAGGCTCTATAGAGTATCTCTATCAATTTTGTACCAGCCATCTTGTGTTTTGGAACACTCTGAAGATTCTTCTTGAACCTCAAATAAGTCTCGTATAGTGACTCTAATGCAACTATCAAAAGTTGTATCTCATTTTTCAGTTGCAGCATTCTGGAGAGTGGGAAAAATTAGTTCAAGAATTGCATCCTCAACTCATTCAAAGTAGTGATAGATCCACAAGACAATTCACCCAACCATAGAATAGCTTATCCCATCAAATAGAATGGAAATAGTCTTAGTCGAATAGCCTCTTATTTTACCCCAGGGAGATTATATGAGGTGCAGATCACCATAAAGTTTATAATATGCAAGTTTATATCATCAGTTAGAAGGCCATGAAATACCCCCTTTAAATTTAGAAGTTGGGTCATTGCACTCGTGATGTTGAACTAAGTACCTTATAAAAATTCTGATGGAATGATTGCACCAATTTTAATTGGCTCCAGATAATCCAAGTCTTTCTCAAGATCTTCAAACTGAGGGATATACTATTGTAGAGTTTGTTTCCCTTATTCCTTCTTTGTGTATACCTCTCATTAAGTGCATCTAGATAATTTGCATCATCTTTTCTAGCCCTTGCTTCCCTTGCTGCTTGCCTAGTGTTTTCCTCGGCTGTCAATAAAGTAGTTTCATTCTCCAAATTCTTATGACCATCATGTTATTCTAGTGGATGATCATGATATTTTCCATCACTAGGCATACCTTGCAGTAAGACTGTTGCATTAGGAACTCCTTTTATATTTATCTTTCAATTTTGTCTCAATGTTCTTTCAAGTTCAGGATCAAGTGGAATCAAAGACTGCTTTGACTCTGATTATTGGGCATACACTTACATGTGCCCTATAAACTGTAGGAAAATAAGAACAACAAACAAAACCAATGATGTGCCTTGGAAACATGACATATTCGATGCTTAAAACAAGGAATTATGCTTAGACTTATGTTATTTTAGTGGATATGATGTCGTTTGCTGCAGGGTTGTGGGGAAATTTGGTAGAAAGTGGATTGAGTTGAAAATATTGATGAACATTCTGAAAAAATGAGATACTGGTCAGGCTATGAGTCATTAAGACATCATACGACTCGTAGCCCAACTCGTAAAGATGGCAGTGGCTTCGGCTAAGTTGAAGAAGATAAGTATCAAATGATAATGAATCTTAAGGATTGAATATGAGTCATAACATATAGATATAAATAGAACAGTGAGCTATGATAAAGTCCAAAAGTGAAGTCATAAAAGACTATGAGTCGTACGGTCTGGCTACGAATCATAGTGAGTAATTATAAAGAGGCCAGTTTTCAAAGTCTTGAAGTTTAAGGCACAAGTGATAACGAGTGAAGACCACGAGTCTTAAGGATTGGCTACGACTCGTGGTGAGGAACCATAAAAATAATATAACCTTGAAACCTAGAAGAAAAAATTACACAGGAATGTCGACGACTAGCAAACATACGACTCGTAAAGAGACCTAACCTTATGAGTCATAATGATTGCCGACTTAATTTTCCTATTCCATTTTTACTAGGATTTCTTTATTATTTTGAGATACTATAAATACCTTAGGGTTATTCCTTTATTAGGTTACACACTTTGAATACACTTTTACATTACATTTGATACTATTAGCATACTTTGATTATTGAGGTTTTATTCTTGGAGTTTTGGTTTTGCATTCACTTGGAGACATTGGATTTTTATTCGTTCATTATTGTGCAATTAATTACATGTGTTCTTCATTGATTATCATGGATTGTTATATGAATGGGAACGGCTAAATTCCTTAACTAGGATTGTAGGAACCCTAGTGGATTAGCTATGTAAGGGAAGTGGGAGATCTATCTATTCTACTGTAATTGCATGTATTACAACCTTATTTGTATTAATTGTACCTAAGATTTTGCAGAAGAATAGAGATTGCTTGTATTCGAGAACATCCTCACAAGGGAGTTTAATATTAGGATAGGAGGTTATAACAGTGATTCGAGGCTATCAACCCTCGTCTAATTAACTCGAGACTCAAAAGGTGATATTTTTACTGAGGTTATAGAAAAGGGACAGTAAGGAGACACTATGAGACTCACAAGGTAAGGGGTAAAATTTGTCAATGCGTTCACAAGATGGTTGATAGTACCTAACTTGTCAACTTTGCATGCAAAATAGGAGATTAGGTGGATTGAACACAAAAATATTACGTAGTTGTGAAGCCATGGAGAACACAGTCCTAGTGTTCATCTTCTATTGTTTACAAACTCAAGCTTTTAAGTACGACTACTTGTTACTGTTGCCTTCAAAATCCTCCCCCCCTCCTATTTACTTTTTTGCACTGCTCATGTATTTTGTTGATTTTAAGATACTATTCTATGTACTCTCTATGGGTTCAACCTCAACCTTAGTTGGGTTACTAAATTTGGCATTAATCGTACCATACTTCTTTGGAGGTTAGTTATGGGCGACATCAAATTTTGGCGCCGTTGACGGGAAAGATGGTGTGAATACTTAATTGAAGTTGGTGAATTTTGTGAGTTTTTATTTTTTGTGTTTATTTTTTTATATGCCAGTGTATTCCTAGCACTAGAAGTCAAGGCAATCCCTTACTCCCTATTGATCCTGAACCAGAAAGAATTATACAAACATCACAAAAAATATCAGAGCAAGTTTGTAATGGTGTTCCTGCTAGGGTTTAAGATCCTTAGAATGTACCTCCTCATCCACCCTTTAATCTATATAATGTTTCTAGTAGATAGACAAAGCAATTTTTAGCACATGCATTTTAAGATAGAAGAGTAGTCGAGGAGTCCCGATTGGCTCTACAGGCACATCTGGCTTTTCCATGGCCGGTAGAAGATCGTCGAGTACTACTCAATGCAAATTTTGATAAAAGGTGTGATGTGATGATAGGCGAATTTACACGCCTATAGTGCTATATTTTGCCCATATTTTAGCCTAGTTTCGAGAACAAATTATATATTTTATGCACTTTTAGTCCTTTTTCCTGTAAGTGAGCTAACGAACATGATTAGCAAAGTTTCAGGTATAAATGATGCAGAATTCAGCATTTTATGGATAACTTGACGCCAAAGAAAGCTTCACGAAAGGAGAAAAGCCAATCTTGGACGCCAAGGACTAAAAATGGCGCATGGAAAATCTGTCCCGGGCTAAAACAACATTTCTGAAGACTTTGGGGACTAGCAGTAATTTAGTAGGATTAGGATAATGATACATTAACCTAGTACAATTGGGTTAAGTATTTCATTAGCTTATTAGGATAATGATACATTAACCTAGTACAATTGGGTTAAGTATTTCATTAGCTTAGTAGGATTTGGTTAAGCATTTCATTAGCTTAGTAGGAATAGGATATGGGTATTATAAATACCCTATCTTGCTAGAGATTTTAAGACATCTTCTTACATTCAATTCTATTCTATTCTACTTCTAAGACATTCTAGTTCTAAACAATCATTCTTCCATTAATTCTATTTTTCTTCTTCTATTCTTAAATTCCGCAACAAGAGAAACGTTACCTTGCTAAGGAATTCACGCCTAACGCCTACCACACCATTACAAACGTGAAATCTTTATTGTGGTATAACAACAATGTCAATTATGATTTCCTTCGCACTTATGGGTAACTAAACTTCTCTGTTGGGGTTATGGAAGCCGAATGAGATACTATCTATTGCTGTGAGTTTGTGAGTTCGTGACACGTATGTTGCTTATATCATAATTCTCTTCATCTTAATCTAAATTCTTTGTGGTTGCGAATGCAAGAATACTCCAGTATAACATTTAACTTGTTCGAAAGAAAGGTTATCTGTCTGGAAAAGAGATAATGTCAAGGTAGTAGGGTCCCATCCCCTATTAAAAAGTTAGTGTCGTAACTGGATTAACCTCTTGGAGAATTCGTACCGTTAGATACGCTTTAAGCTCGAAAGAGTTAAAGTGAAATAATCCTCGAATAGGTCGAAAGACGCCTGGATTTACCATCGAATACAATTCTCTATAAGCACATGCATGTCCGAATTCAACACACTCATAGTCAATAGAGACGTATAATTCAGAAGGTGGACATAACCCCAACTCCTCAATTCTCATTGTTTACATCTTACTAAAACATTCTTGTTCTTTTTACTTTGCTATTGCCGTTTTTAGCTACTATTTGGTTACATTACTTGCACAACAAGAATCCCCCATTTTTTGAGACTTTCACTAAAAGTCTAGTAATCTTCACTTACTTGTTGACCAAGCTATTCCCTGTAGGATCGATACCCAACCCAGGTTGGGTTCTATATTTGCTAACGACCGCTTTACACTCCTACGAGAGCTGTAGATTGAGCGTTATCAAAAATTGGCGCCGCTGCCGGGGAATACAAGTGTCAATTAAGTTCGTAATAATTACTA
Source organism: Capsicum pubescens (assembly GCA_030864215.1). Classification (NCBI taxonomy): domain Eukaryota; kingdom Viridiplantae; phylum Streptophyta; class Magnoliopsida; order Solanales; family Solanaceae; genus Capsicum; species Capsicum pubescens. The sequence goes on from CM061548.1 coordinate 190,229,766, forward strand.
GACCCTTTGGTCAAAGATTCTCGTACTTTTACTTTTAGTTTTGTTTTTGTTTACTGCAGTTTTTTATTCAGTGCATGCCCCATACCCGAAGTTCTGGACAACCGTTATTACCTATCAATCCTGAACCACAACGTATTCGCAGAATGGAGGCATAACACGCAATTGAAAGGATGGATGCTCAATAGGAACAGGCGAGACTAGCTGCGCTAGCCGCCGCTCAAGTGCATCAACAGAATATTGATAACCCTAGGTGAGCAACAAATCCTGACGATGAAGATCTAGGTGATGAAGAGCTACTAAACCCTAGGCATACCGCTGAGATCGCAACACCTGCCAAGAGAAGAGATCATCAAGCTAGGTTTAGGCCTGAACGCCAAGCTATGCAACCAGCTTTTGACGATGATGATGATGATCTTGATGGAGCCGGAGCCACATGAGCCATTATTCTCCCACCATTAGCGCCCGAAGCCAAGTTCAACATCACGAGCACCATGATTCAGTTATTGCAACTCAAGGTATTATTTGGTGGACTAGCAGGCGATGATCCGAATATGCATCTCATCAACTTTATTTCTACATGCAAGTCGTTTGACAATCCTGGAGTTGGTCAGAATGCAACTCGATTACGTCTATTTCCATTGTCTCTATCTGGGGAGGCAAATCTATGGTTGAATGGGCTGACTCCTGATTCTATTACAAATTGGAGGCAATTGAGAGACGCTTTCCTAGGAAAATTCTTTCCGCCATCCAAAAGAGCACAATTGAGAGATGAAATCAGCAACTTTCGTCAGCTTCTAACTGAAGCCCTTCATGAAACATGGGAGAGGTTCAAGAAGAAGCTAATGAGGTGCCCAAACCATCACATGACTAATGTTCACCTAATGGAGATACTCTACAGAGCCTTGAATTCAATAACTAAACCAGTTGTGGATAATCCGGCTGGAGGATCATTTATGGATCTCACCATTGGTCAAGAAAACAATATGCTAGATCGTATGATGAAACAAAGTAGAGCTTGGCATACCAGGGATTCTGAGGTAGCAAGCCCTACTTTATCTATAGGCATGACTGCAGACCAAATGAGAAGAGAAGAAAAACGTGATCAAGATATGGCGCACATGAAGACACAAGTGGATCTTCTTACAAAGCATCTATTATTAGGGAAGACCAAAAATGTCAAAGCCATTGTGTCAAAAGGAAGAGACGAATTTGATTCGGAAGAAGAAGCCAACTACTTGAACAATCAGGGGGGTTTCCGAGGCAATGCCCAAGGAAACCAAGGTCAAAACTATCATGGTAAATATGGAAACATGGACCAAGGTAGTAGGAAGAACAAGAATGACAGTAGTGGTTTGTATGTTTCCCCTGGAAGACGTGACGCCACCACATCTAGTTCTGGAAGTATGGAAGAGATGATAGCTAAACTATTGAAAGGAGTGGAGGCAACCAGCGCGGGAGTAACGGAGGTACTAAATGATTTGTCCTCAATGAAGCAATTGGTTGACTCACATTCCACTTCAATAAAGCAAATAGAGCAGCAATTGAGCCAACTTTCAGCAGCACTCAATCAAAGAAAGGCTGGCACTCTACCTAGCAACACTGTGCAAAATCCAAGGAACGACGGATCATGTATGGCTATTACTACCAGGAGTGGTAAGGTGCTGGAAAATTCATCCCAAAGCAAGCAAGTGGCCAAAAATAAGGAAGATGATGACGTCATAGAAGCTGACCAAGACGTCCATGACATCACCCCTAGTAGGTTGCAGCCTGAAACTACCAAAATTTGGAAGCAAGAGGAGAAGAAAGCCGTGGAGAAAACAATTCCATATCCACCACCACCTTTTCCTCAAAGATTGAAGAAGCAGGCGGATGTTACAAGGTTCAGCAAATTCATGACGATGTTAAAGCAACTGACTATTAATGTTCCGTTGGTGGAGGCGCTGGAACAAATGCCTGGGTATGCTAAATTCATGAAGGACCTGTTGACAAAGAAGCGGGAAGTAAGCTATGAGCCGGCAGATAATATTCATCATTGCAGTGCAATTACCACAAGGTCCTTAGTACAGAAGAAGGCAGACCCTGGTGCTTTCACTATTCCTTGCACGGTTGGATCTATGAATTTTGCTAAGGCATTGTGCGATTTGGGAGCTAGCATCAATTTGATGCCACTATCCGTCTACAGAAAGTTGGGGTTGGGCGACCCTACTCCAACCAATATGCGGCTCATGATGGCAGATAGGTCGGTAAAACGACCTGTGGGTATCTTGAATGATGTGTTGGTGAAGGTGTCTACCTTCATTTTTCCTGCAGACTTTGTAATTTTGGATTGCGAGGTGGATTCTGAAGTTCCCATAATCTTGGGACGTCCTTTCCTTGCAACAGGAAGTGTGCTTATTGACATAAGAGCTAATGAGCTTTTATTTTGGTTGAATGACGAAGTGGTCCGCTTTGATATATGCAAAGCAATGAAGCAGCCCAACGATATGAATATGTTCTCTGTAGCTGATGTTCATCATGAGGATAAGAAAGCATTATCTGTAGAGAAACAGCTTACTGTTGAGCCATTGTCTGCTGCGCCACTGAATGTTGAGCATGAGGACGATGAAGATTATGAAGAACTTATGGGTGCTCTAACAGAAATAGAGTCCTATTCCCATACTCCTAAGAAAACGGACCATGATCTTAAGAATCAAACGTCACCAACAGCGAAGACTTCTATTGAAGAGCCACCAATGCTAGAATCGAAAGAGCTCTCCAATTATCTAAGGTATGTGTTCTTGGAAAGTATAAATATACTTCCGGTGAGTGCGGATGATTTAAGTAAACAACACGTAGAGGCTCTCATCTCTGCTCTGAAAAGATACATGAGAGCTATGGGTTGGACTATTGATGATATAATTGGTATCCCTCCTGGGATAGGCATGCACAAGGGTCATCTCGAAGAAGATTGCATGCCTACAAGTAAGCCTCATTATCGTCTGAATCCATTCAGAAAATGATCCACCATCTATCTCGACGAAGTCTAAGTACTCGAGGTAACTATGTCGTGCCACGATAATAAATCAAGCGCTAGATGGGAGGCAACCCATCGTTTATCGTTTTTCATTTTTTCTTTCGTTCTAATACGTGTTTTGTTTTTGATAAATAAAAATCCAAAAATAAGAGTCGTGCCACGACCAAAACTAAGGCGCTTGGTGGGAGGAAACCCATCGTACTAATCGTTTTTTATTGGTTTTGAGAAAATGTAGGTGCAAGAGGTATTCAACGAGGAGATCGGTTTCAAATTTTGATTTGGACGTATTGCATGGTAAAGGTGGTAAGTTAGGCATGAAGATGCAAAAGGCTATGGATTGAGCATTGCTCATGACAAAATAAGCATCGAGCAAGGCTAGGCCTAGGAAAAACTAGGCCACGAACAAGGCATGGCCTATACTATAGCCCAAGGTCTCGAAATCTAGTGTGCTATAGCATAGGCGCCGCCCATGCCCAAGTATGCCATAGCATAGGCGCCGCCTATGCTAATGCCTTTTGTCTCTGAATCTCATATGCCATGCTAAAGGCGCTGCCTATGCTCACCAAATGCTTTGCAAAAGGCATGGCCTATGCTATGGCATTCTGCTCAACTAGGCAAAGCATTAGGCGCCGCCTATGGTCACTATTTGTCTCCAAAACCGATTTTAAATAGGTCAAAACCCGACCCATTCTTTTCCTATATAAAGGAGACATAGTCTTGAGGCACAAACACATTGAAAACCTAACATAGGCGCCGCACATAGCATCCAAATCTTCTCAAAACTTTTGCTCTTCCACTTCACAAGAACATCTCCAAAGGCTTCAATCACGTAAGTACTCTTGTGTTCTTCATCTATTTTTCGTAAGTACTACGTTACTATGTCTATTATGAATTGCTAAATCTTGAAGAAGTATTGGAGATGTGAATGTGTTTGAATTGTTGATACACAACCAAGTGAGTGAACATATACGTTAGGATGATCTTAACTTGTTTCCGACTTCAATTCGATTTTGATGCATTGTCATACTACTTGCGGAATTGCTAAAGTCATGAACATTGCATACTCTTGTCACTTGAATACTTACATGTTGGGATGTCTCGCTCATCGGAATAAGACTTATAGTAGCCTACCGACATAGGAGATTGTGATTATTGATAGAAACTATACCATGATGTAATCCCTATGTAGAAGTCTTGATATACCTAACATGAAAGTATTGCAAAGATTGCAAGAAGTGTTACATATCTGAATTTCTTGTTGGAATATAGCCCCTAAAACGTATGTCGATGAAGTCTGAGTAATCGACCACTTTCACTTCACTAGTCTGTACCAACAAACTAAGTGTGGGGTGGTGCCACTACTGCTTGTTTATAGATTGTATCCATCGAGATGATGCTAACATGAACATTGTTTTAAGTCTCAGGTACAATGGCACCCAAAGCAAGACAAGGCAAAGATAAGGCTACCACTTCACAAAAAGGCAAGAAAAGAGGCCAAAAAGAGCAAGGAGAACCCTCCTCGCTGCAAATACCTCGACTCACTCTTGGAATTAAGTGGGATACTTATGAGGAACTTCTGAGGATGACGACTCTGATGATGATTCCGATGCAAGGGGTATGACCCCAGACATAGAGGATGAGTCCGACTAACCAGGTTCTTCTTATTTATTTTCCACTGAGGACAGTGTGTCCCGTCTAAGTGTGGGGTGCTGGTATTTGCATGCTATACTTCTCCATCCACATTTGCATTTATTTATGTTTGTTTGTAGTTAATTTTTTTTTTTAACTTAGCTTCGCATGAAATTATTCTAATAGGCAGCATGAGATTATGACAAGAGTTTGTGCTAAAATCATGACTATTGAGACATTTAGGCTCTAATTGTGACTCATTATGTGATATTGTTTGGTTTAATTCCTTCATCTGTTGGGTCAAGAGTCTATACTACTCCCAATAAAGTCGACCATGTGCCTTGTGTGTGTGAGATAATAGTATATTCTGTGCTTGTGGCTGATGCTAGAACTTGCCTGGTATGTATGTAAAGCGAAAATAAGGAGTGTAAGTCTAGGAGATGATTTAGGCATTTCTTTGGCAACCTATATTTGTTTACCTTCATTTTTACCTACCCATGGACATTATCCTAGTTAACCCTTTTGAGCCTTTAGCCTATTTTCTTTGACAACCTCATATGTAAGCCTAATTCATTTTTTTTTCAAGACCATAATTTGATCCAAATTCCTAAGTGCTTTAAAGTGTAAAGTCATGTGACAAAATAAGAGGAAATTGGGTGAGTATGATGTTTTAGAATGCATTGGTGCTTGAAATTGCTATGAAAAAGAAGTGCTATCATAAGAGGTATGTTATGAAAAGAAAAAGGAAGAAAAAACTGAAAAGTTAGTCATGTTTAAAATCGAAAAACAAAAGAGGAGAAAAAGGGTGGTAGAATAAATGAAAGAAAGGTTGTTAGAAAGAAAAGTGTTAATGACACAATGTGATGTATTAAAGCGCTTAGGAACATAGTCACTATTTCTGGCCAAAATAGTCCTACCTGTCCCTTAGCCTACATTACAACCATCAAAAGACCTAGTTGATTCTAAGCTTGGCATTCTGACATTTAGTGGAGCATTACACTAAGTGCAAACCTATGGTCATCAGTTGCTTCATATGAATTCTTTGTGAGAGCGAGAGCAAGGATATTTTGATACCCATGTTTGAAAAATATGTTATACTTGTGAGTGATTATGGGTAATATATTGTGAGACACACATGGTTGATGAGTTTTGGGTAGTTGTGTATGATTCATTGTGCCTTGACTTTTGAATATGAGTTGACCACCATCACGAGTCTATGTTGGAGGCTGAATTGTTTCTACTAATGATCAGAAAACTACTCTTTGTTGATAATTGTTGTGTTTGTCTTGACGAATATTTTGTGTTGTTGCTGTGAAACCCTAAGTTGATGTTTAGAGGGACATGATATTTTGTTCGAGGACGAACAAAGCTTCAAGTGTGGGGTGTTGATGATAGGCGAATTTACACGCCTATAGTGCTATATTTTGACCATATTTTAGCCTAGTTTCGAGAACAAATTATATATTTTATGCACTTTTAGTCCTTTTTCCTGTAAGTGAGCTAACGAACATGATTAGCAAAGTTTCAGGTATAAATGATGCAGAATTCAGCATTTTATGGATAACTTGACGCCAAAGAAAGCTTCACGAAAGGAGAAAAGCCAATCTTGGACGCCAAGGACTAAAAATGGCGCATGGAAAATCTGTCCCGGGCTAAAACAACATTTCTGAAGACTTTGGGGACTAGCAGTAATTTAGTAGGATTAGGATAATGATACATTAACCTAGTACAATTGGGTTAAGTATTTCATTAGCTTATTAGGATAATGATACATTAACCTAGTACAATTGGGTTAAGTATTTCATTAGCTTAGTAGGATTTGGTTAAGCATTTCATTAGCTTAGTAGGAATAGGATATGGGTATTATAAATACCCTATCTTGCTAGAGATTTTAAGACATCTTCTTACATTCAATTCTATTCTATTCTACTTCTAAGACATTCTAGTTCTAAATAATCATTCTTCCATTAATTCTATTTTTCTTCTTCTATTCTTAAATTCCACAACAAGAGAAACGTTACCTTGCTAAGGAATTCACGCCTAACGCCTACCACACCATTACAAACGTGAAATCTTTATTGTGGTATAACAACAATGTCAATTGTGATTTCCTTCGCACTCATGGGTAACTAAACTTCTCTGTTGGGGTTATGAAAGCCGAATGAGATACTATCTATTGCTTTGAGTTTGTGAGTTCGTGACACGTATGTTGCTTATATCATTATTCTCTTCATCTTAATCTAAATTCTTTGTGGTTGCAAATGCAAGAATACGCCAGTATAACATTTAACTTGTTCGAAAGAAAGGTTATCTGTCTGGAAAAGAGATAATGTCAAGGTAGTAGGGTCCCATCCCCTATTAAAAAGTTAGTGCCGTAACTGGATTAACCTCTTGGAGAATTCGTACCATTAGATACGCTTTAAGCTCGAAAGAGTTAAAGTGAAATAATCCTCGAATAGGTTGAAAGACGCCTGGATTTACCATCGAATACAATTCTCTATAAGCACATGCATGTCCGAATTCAACACACTCATAGTCAATAGAGACGTATAACTCAGAAGGTGGACATAACCCCAACTCCTCAATTCTCATTGTTTACATCTTACTAAAACATTCTCGTTCTTTTTACTTTGCTATTGCCGTTTTTAGCTACTATTTGGTTACATTACTTGCACAACAAGAATCCCCCATTTTTCGAGACTTTCACTAAAAGTCTAGTAATCTTCACTTACTTGTAGACCAAGCTATTCCCTATGGGATCGATACCCAACCCAGGTTGGGTTCTATATTTGCTAACGACCGCTTTACACTCCTACGAGAGCTGTAGATTAAGCGTTATCATGATGGCAGAGCTAGAGTAGTCCCAGGTTATCAGTATCTATCACCGTATGATAAAGATGAAGGTATGGGTCAGTAGAAACTGCAGAGACTGGAGCCATTGTTCCACTTTCTTTACCCCTTAATATGAAGTTTGATATTACCAGTGTAATGATCAAACTGCTAAATCTAAAGGGTGTATTCTCAGAGGAAACAACAGATGATGCAAATATTCATCTAGAAAATTTTACTGGGATATGCACTTCATATACCATCCCCAGAGTGGATCAGGAAGCATTGAGGTTATGGTTGTTCCTTTTTTCACTGACAAGTGAAGCGTTGTTGTGGCTGGGAGAACTTCCTGGAGGCTCAATAAGGACTTGTCATGAGCTACGTCAATGGTTTTTTAACCAATTTTTTCCTCCTACCAGGATCCTGCAGTTAAAAATGAGATTTATAATTTCTAGCAGTTACCTACAGAGTCTATGTATGAAGCTTGGTTTCAATTCAAAAAGAAGTTGAGCGTGGTACCTCATCACAGGATTCCAGGATCCAACTTATTAAACATATTCTATATATCCTTGGATGATAGCTCTAGGGTAATGGCAGACACAATATCTAGAGGTGCACTTATGCGTCTACGTTAGGAGATGGCCCAAGAGATGCTAGATGAGATTTCTATCACTAACTGAGGATGGCATAATCGAGAGGCTGATAAAGGGGCCATTACATATGCTATTGGAGTTGCTAGTGACTACAAAGCTAGTGATGACACAGTAGCACAAAAATTTGCACAACTCAGAACTTATATTGGGTTGCTTTCAAAATAATTTGCAACAATAATGGATAAAAAGAAGAACGCAGAGGGGGAACAAGGGTCTACTTCCAGGGCTTATGAGTCTAATGCAGATGAGGAAGCAAAGTATTTGGATCACAAAATGGCAAATTTTCGAGCAAAAGGGCAAGAGAATCAAGGTTGGAACTATTATAGTGATAGGTACCAAGATAGGAGTAGAGAACAAGATGGTGATTGGAGGCACAAGGAAGACTACAAAGACAAGAGTGATAGATATGTTCCACCAGGTAGTAAAGATACCGAGTCTAGAATAGAAGCAATGTTGGCTAAATTAGTAAAAGGCAAAGAAAGTCAAGAGATCTATCTTAAGGAGATTAAGGCAGATCCATCAAGGCTGAATCAGAAAGTTGAGTCGCATGCTACCACGATAAAAAACCTAGAGCAGTAGTTCGGCCAAATGTCGGCCACTTTGAATCAAAGGTAGCCTAGCACTCTTCCTAGTAATACAGTGTAGAACTCAAAGAATTATAGTCATTGCCATGCCATTACCACTCGAAATGGTAAAACCACCATGGATACACCCATGCCCACTATGAATGAGTCAAAGAATGATAAGGATCCAGTTGTTGCTAATGAAATACCTGATGTAGAAGCAGAAAAATCATTAAATATTGATGATAGTAGTATGTGTAACAAAGGTAAAGATAAGGTTGAGGAGCCTATTCTAAAAACCATTCTAAGATCTCGACCACCTTATCCTCAGATAAAGATGTAGGAAGATAGCAAATATCTAATATTTTTATCTATGTTGAAGGAGTTATTTGTAAACATTACATTAGTCGACGCATTGGAGCAAATGCTAGTCTATATAAAATTAATGAAAGATCTGGCCACTAGAAAGTGCACCGTGATCTATGAGCATGCTGACAATGTTCAACACTGTAGTGTTATTGCCTCTAGATCATTAGTAGAGAAGAAGGGAGACCCTGGAGCCTTCACCATTCCATACACTATTGGGCCTTTCAACTTTACTCAACATTTATGTGATCTAGCAACAAGTATTAATCTCATGCCACTAGTTGGGTTTAATCAATTAGGGTTAGAAGCAACTAAACCAACATCAATTAGATTTTTGATGGCTGATCGAACCACAAAAAAAGCCAGTTGGTATTCTATGTGATGTGTTGGTAAAGGTGGCATCTTTCATTTATTGTGAGGTGGACTTCCAAGTCCCTATTATCTTAGGAAGACCCTTTCTAGCTATAGGTAGGGCATTGGTTGATATAGAGTTAGGAAAGATGAGGTTCATACTCAACGATGAATAAGTAATCTTCAATGTATACCAGTCGATATGGCAATTGGATGATATGAGAGTTGTGGTTATGATAGATACCATTGATGACAAACTTGATGTATTTACTGTTCTAATTAAAGAGAGTATGGGTGTTGAAGCATTAGCAGCAGTGATTATGAATTTTAATAGTAATGGAATTAAGGAGTACAATGAGATGGTTGGTGCTTTGTATAGGACAGGTTCACATACTTATGCTCTAAAGAATCTTGATCTATATCTGAAAAATAGAACCATTCCTGTCGCTCGTTAATCAATTAAATAGTCACCAGTATTAGAGTTGAAGGTCCTCCTATCCCATTTATGTTATACTTTCCTGGGGGCCAATAACACATTACCAGTATTTATTGCTGTAGATTTGATGGAGACTGAGGTTGAAGCATTATTATCTGTATCGCAAAAGTTCATACGAGCTATAGGGTGAACTATTGCAGATATTATGGGTATTCCACCACTAATATACACTCACAAAATCCAACTTAAACCAGACTGTAAACCAACTGCTGAGCACTAATGATAATTGAATTCTCCTATGCAGGAGGTGGTGAAGAAATAGATCATTAAGTGGTTAAATGTTGGTGTTGTTTATTCCATTACTGATAGTAAGTATGTTATTCTTGTTCAATACATCCCAAAGAAAGGTGGCATTATTGTAGTGCCAAATGATAAAAATAAGCTAGTTCCAATGTAAATAGTTATAGGCTAGAGAGTGTGCATGGACAACAAAAAGTTGAACATATGGACACAAAAACACCACTTCCAATGCCCTTCGTGGATCAGATGTTAGATAGGCTTGTAGGAAGGGGATGGTATTATTTTCTTGATGGCTATTCAGGGTATAATTAGATAATGATTGATCCTAAAGATCAGGAGAAGACAACCTTTACTTGCCTATATGGGACATTTGCATTCCTGAGAATGCCATTTGGGTTGTGCAACACTCCAACAATATTTTAGCGATGCATGATGTCCATCTTCCCTGACATGGTAAAAGACACCATTAAGGTTTTTATGGATGATTTTTCTATAGTTGGTGATTCTTTGATGTCTGTTTGACTCACCTATCCAATGATCTACACCGGCGTAAGGAATGCAACTTGGTACTTAACGGGGGAAGTGCCAATTTATGGTTAAAAAAGAATTGTTCTTGGGCACAAGATTTCAAAAAGAGATATAGAGGTTTACAAGGTGAAAATTGAAGTGATTGAGAAGCTGGCACTGCCAATTTTAGTTAAGGAAATTCAAAGCTTTTTGGGCCATGCAGTTTTTTACTGGCTATTCATCAAGGATTACTTAATGATTGCAAATCCTTAATGATAACTTCTTGAGAAATAGGTGAAGTTTTATTTTTATGAGGCATGTATAAAAGATTTTAAGTGCTTAAAGTAGTGACTAATGTCTTCTCCTATCATTATGTCTCCTGACTTGTTTAAGCCACTTAAAATCATGTGTGATGCAAGTGGTGTGGCTTGAGGTGCTGTCCTAGGCTAAAGGCGAGAGACGATTCTGCACCTGCCAGCAAGATAATAAACCTTTCTTAGAAGAATTATACCGTGACTGAACAAGAGCTACTAGCAGTGGTTTTTGACTTTGAGAAATTTTGGTCTTATCTAATTGGCACTAAGGTTGTTGTGAATACTGATCATGCAGCCTTGAGATACTTGATGGTGAAGAAAAATGCAAAGCCTAGATTGATGTGTTGTGTTCTCTTGCTATAAGTGTTCGATTTTGAAGTAAAAGACCTAAAGGGTACAAAAAATTAAGTTGCTGATTATTTTTCGGGCTTGAGGATAAAGCAATGCAAAAGGTAGGGAATAGGCTCAAAATTGATGATACTTTTCCCGACGAGCAGATTTTAGCAGCATTGCAAAACCTAATTCCCTGGTTTGCTGACTTAGCAATTACCTGGCTAGTGATATTTTCCAGAAGAGTATTTGCACCAGTATAGAACTTGAGCATAAAGCACTGTGGGTGTAAAAGAGGTTGAACTTTGAGTGGAATAATGTAGCAAAGGCAAGAATGAGTTGGATGAATTTTGAGTTTGGGCTTATGAGAGTTCTACACTATACAATGAGAAGATAAAGTTTTATTATGATAAAAAATTGAGAAAAGAGTATTTGCACCAGGTCACCAGGTATTGTTGAGCGTATCTTAAGAAGAGATAAAAAACTAACTCTCGGGACCTACTAAAGCAACCCATATGCCGCAGGTGGAACCTATGGACCACAAATAGACAAATTAGGTACTAGAAGTCCAAAATCCCGAGAGTTGACTTGCAGGATTTTTCCCATTCGGTACCTGTGGTCCGTACCTGTGCCTGGATCCAGTTCTGAGCCCAGTACTAGACCACAGGTACCGACCATATGTGTCCATCGACCTAATTTTCTCCTATTTCATCTTTATTTTAAGGGTTTCCTCTTGTACTATAAATACCCCTTATGTACTTTTTAGTAGGAGTTACAACTTTTGATACTCACAAATACATTTTGATTCCAAGATCCATCTTTGATCTTGGGATTCTCTTATATTTTCTCTTGTATTAACTTCAGTTGATTAATCAAGTTACGATTTTGGGTTTTTAGTCATCTTATCATAGTGATTATATCTAAGCCTTCAATTATGAATGTCATTGATTTTTTCACAAACAAGAGCGGCTAAAACCCATAGCTAGGGTTATGTGAACCCTAGCTGATTGATGAAGTAAGGGAAGTGTGATTGTTGAATTGAAGCAATACCCATTAAATGCATTGTATTATCTTAAATATGATAGATTTTTTAGCAGATGCGAATTTTAGGATCCCTCCTAGATATTTCTACTTTCTCCATAAAAAGAGTAGTGACAAGGAAAAGATAATGACAATAGTAATTCGAGGTTTAACTATTGATCCACACTACTAGGTATATCTAGGTAAGATGGTTAGCTTTCATTAATAACTAGAGACTTAAAAAATGGTAATTAACAGGGATCAAGGTAAGGGTTATTAATGCGACATCCTGAGACTCAAAAGGTAAAAGGTCCAATCCTTCTTGAAACACCCTAGTTTATGGACCTTAGAAAATTTCCTAGAATTTTCATCCCTGACCCTATATGAGTCATGGGTATGAGCCATATTTGGGGTATGGATGGTATGGTTTAGTTGTATACTACCAGTGTTGGTTGGTGGGATGGATTCTGGTTACTTGAATGGGTAAGACTTAGGGGTATGAGTTGTATTAGTGGTTATGGATTGTTGGGTTCCTTAACTTAATCTTTGACTTGGTTACTTAGGTTGGATCTGAGTACGAGTGGCTCACCATGAGCCATAAGCTAGGGTACGAATTGTACCAGGGACTCATATGGTATAAAGTGTTCAATCCTCCTTGTATTTAATTCTACAAGGGATACGGGTCATGGATAAGGATCATATGATAAGGTTATTACTTAGTTGGATGAGTCATATACTGGACAATGCTTGGTCCAAGGATAGAGGTTCAGGATACGAGCAAAGAATATCGATCATAACAGAGGGTACGACTAGTGTGGGTCGGTTGTATCCCACGATGAGATTTTGGTGCAACTTAAGTGAGGGTATTCTTGATATTTCTACACTTATCATAATAGGGTCCCATAACTTTTAACCTATTTGTAAGGTTATTTACCCTATCCACAACTCGATTGTGTTGATCACGGTTGTGATCTATTCCTAGAGTCTTTACGTGAGCTGTTAAACTATTCTGTTTCATGCTTGGAATTTAGCCAACTCAGGGTAGGCAACTGGAGGTTAGGTTGGGTAATGGGGATGGTCTTCAGTCCTTATTGAACTTGGGATGCCCATTATGACAAGGACCCAAGGCAGGTCATGTCAAGTTAGTACCAGAGCCTAGGTTCATGGTCAATTAGGAGTCCACAAAGCTGTGTTGAGTATAGTCTCTTTTAGGGGTGTGTAACGTGTCACACTTATAAGGAGATGCTATAATACATTTAGGAATGTTTCACTTTCTTGGTATTCTATTTTCAATCTTGGAGTCTCAACCCTGGAATCTTCTCTAATCATTGTTTGTTCGTCTTTCAGATTATGCCTCGTAGATCTGGATCACAAGAAAATTCTTCTATCCCATCTGGGGGTAATGATGAAGGGGTGCATCCTACTTCTAGGGTTCATCTTTAATCTCATGGCCCTATCCCTGATAATTCAGGAATTTCACCGATTGCTACAAGTTCTCCTCAAGGTGAGGTGACTAATGCAAAATTCCATTAGTCTATTCAAGTTATTTCTAAATTAGTTTCTTCCACTAGTTTATTATCTACTGAGGCTATAAGGTTTGGTCAATTTATGAAGATGGATCCTCCCACTTTTTATGGAGTAAAGGTGGAGGAGGATCTACAGGGCTTCTTGGATGAGATGTAGAAGATATTTTGGGTGATGTAGGCTAATAATGTTGAAGGGATAAACTTTGAAACTTATCAGCTTAAAGATGTTGCATATCAATGGTAAGAAGAGTGGGATGGGGATAGAGGAGATATGAAGAAGTCGTCCTTATGGGATACCTTCTCTGGTGCTTTTTTGGATTATTTCTTTCCCTAAGAGTTGAGGAAAGAAATAATGGAGGATTTTGTGAACCTCAAGCAGGGGAGAATATTTTTCAAGGAATATACCTTGAATTTTCACCAATTATCAAGGTATGCTCCTGATTTGGTGGCTGACATGCGGGTTAAAATAAAGAAGTTTACTTCTGGGTTGAATTGGGATCTGATTTTGGAGAGCAAGACTGCCTTGCTGATTAAGATATGGACATATCTAGGTTGACTATTCATATGCAGCAAATAGAGGATAAAAAGAAAAAGCAGGTAGAGTTTGGGGATAGGTAAGGTAAGAGGAACAGGTTTTCTGATTAGGGAGGTTCTAAGTTTTAGGGTGGTCAAAATAATGGAAAATGGCAGAAAAATAAGTGGGGAAGTTCTGGTTCCTACTCTTCTACTAGTGCTCCTTATCAGTAGGGTAACAAACATCGTCATGGTGGTGATAATTTTTGGGCGCAGCGTGCCTAATCTTAGGCAAGCAGAGGTCAGTCATTTTTTTTGCCCTCCTTGTTAATTTTGTGGTTGTCCTCATCGAGGTTATTGCAATGAAGGAAAGGACAAATACTTCTAGTGTGGACAGAAAGGCCATTGGCTCAGGGATTGTTCGATTAGTAAGGTTGTTTCGGGGGAAAATATGATTCGGGTGGCTTCATCTTTTGCTCCTACATCTGGTAGTGTTCCATCTACTTCTGTTACTGCTTTTGGTTCAAGTGTTGGTCGAAATAGGTTGTATGCTTTGGCAATCTGACAGGAATTCAAGGAATTATCTAATGTCATTACTGGTGCATTATATCTTTTCTCTCTTGACGTATGCTGTTTACTTAATCTAGGGTCTACTCTCTCCTATGTGAATCCTTATAGAGCTGTATCTTTTGGTTTGATCCAAAAGTTATTTTAGATCCTTTTTCTATTTCCACCCCAGTAGGTGACTCGGTTATTGCTAAGAGAGTCTATAGGGAGGTATGGTATCTGTTGGTGGAAAGAAGACCTTGGTGGATCTGTTTGAGTTGGATATGGTAGAGTTTGATGTCATTTTGGGGATGGATTGGTTACACTCATGTTACGCATCCTTCGATTGTCGGATTCGTAGCGTTATTTTTAGGTTCCTTGGTGAGTCGGTTATAGAATGGGAAGGTGTTTCTTATCTCATAGGGTAGGTTCATTTCTTATCTTAGAGCTCGAAGGTTAATCTCTAAAGGTTGTCTTTATCACATGGTTCGGGTTAAAGATTTTAACTCGGAAGGTTTTTTTTTAGTCAGTTCCTATGGTAAATGAGTTTCTAGAGGTCTTTCCAATTGATCTTCCTGGTGTTCCTCCGGATAGGAAAATAGACTTTGGTGTTGATCTAATTTCGAACACTCGTCCAATTTCATTTCTCTGTATAGAATGGCTCCGGCTGAGTTAAAGAAACTCAAGGAGAAATTAAAGGATCATCTAGATAAGGGGTTTATTTATCCTAGTGTATCTCCTTGGGGTGCACTAGTTTTGTTTGTACGTAAGAAGGATAGTTCCCTTAGGATGTGCATTAACTATAGGCAGCTGAACAAGGTGACGGTCAAGAATAAATATCCTCTTCCAAGGATAGATGATCTATTTGACTAGTTCCAAGTTCTTTTCTAAGACAGATCTTTGGTATGGGTATGATCAACTAAATATTAGGGAGTTAGATATCCTTAGGATGGATTTTCATACTCGGTATGGGCACTTTGAGTTCTTGGTGATGTCATTTGGGTTGACTAATGCTCCAACGATATTTATGGATTTGATGAATAGAGTTTTCCATTAGTATTAGGATCTGATAACATTCTGGTTTATTCGATGAGTGAGGTAGATTATCCTAATCACCTCTGTGTAGTATTGTAAACCTTTAAAGAACAATAGTTCTATGCTAAGTTCTAAGTGTGAGTTTTAGTTTAACGCTGTGACTTTCTTGGGTCATAATATTTCTAGTGAAGGGATCATGGTGGATCCATAAAAGGTTGTTATGGAAGAGGTGGCCTAGACCTATGACTCCATCCGACATTTGGAGCTTCTTGGGTTAAGCTAAGTATCACAGCGGTTTGTGGAAAGCTTTTCATCGATAGCTGCTCCTTTGACTAAGTTAACTCAAAAAAGGTTAAGTTTTCTTGGTCTGATGCTTGTAAAAGGAGTTTTGAGAAGTTAAAGGATAAGTTAACTTTGGCTCCAATTCTGAATTTGCCTAAAGGCAATGATGGGTTCATGGTTTATTATGATGAATCTCGGGTAGAGATTGGTTGTGTGTTGATGCAGCATGGGAAGGTGATTGCCTATGCTTCCAGGCCATTGAAGGTACATAAGAGAATTATCCAACTCGTGATTTAGAGCTATTGGAGATAGTGTCTGCTTTGAAAATATGGCGGTATTAGTTGTATAGTGCTCACGTGGATATCTTTTCTGATCATGAGAGTCTACAGTATGTGTTCACCCAAAAAGAGCTTGATTTCAAGAAGAGGATATGGCTTGAGCTTATCAAGGATTATGATATAAATCTTCACTATCACTCAGGTAAGGCTAATATGGTTGTTGATTCTCTTAGCTGGTTATCCATAGAGAGTTTGGATTATGTGGAAAAAGTAAAGCGGGAATTGGTGAAGGATATCACCACTTGGCTAATCTTGAAGTTCGCCGCTTGGACTCCAGGGATGGTGGTTTGGTGGTGCAAGAAGTGGTTCAATCATCTCTTGGTGTAGAGATTAAGGAGAAACAAGTGATAGATCCTATCTTGATGAAAATCAAGAGTGACATTGGTAGGCAAAAAGTAGTGGTGTTTGAGATCAGTGGTGATGGTACTTTGCGGTACCAAGAAAGGTTATGTGTTCCTGATTTTGATGGTTTGCGGCCAAGGATTTTGGCTAAGGTGCATGAGTCACGCACGCTATATTGTTCATCTCAGCTCTACTAAGACATATCATGATCTCAAAAAGATCTATTAGTGGAATGGTATGAAGAGGGATATGAATGATTTTGTGGCCAAGTGCATGGTGTGTTAAAAAGTTAAGGTTGAGCACATGAGGACAAGAGGGCTATATCAAGAAATTTATTTACTCGAGTAGAAGTGGGAAGTGATCAATATGGACTTCTTTACAAGTCTTCCTCGATCTCGGAGTCAATATGATTCGATTTAGGTCATCGTGGATAGGATGACTAAGTTAGGGCATTTTTTGCCAGTGCAGATTACCTTTTCGGCAGAGGATTATAGAAGTTGTATCTTCAGGAGATTGTGAAGCTGCATGGGGTGCCTATTTCGATTATTTTTTATTGTGGCACATAGTTTACGGCTCACTTCTAGCAATCTTTTCAGAAAGGGTTAGGGACCAAGGTGAATCTCAGTACTGCTTTTCATCCACAGCTGGATGGGAAAGCAGAGAGAACTATTTAGACATTAGAGGATATTCTTCGGGCCTATGTGATTGATTATAGTGGAAATTGGGTTGAGCATTTACCTTTGGTGGAGTTTGCATACAACAATAACTATCATTATAGTATTGATATGGCCCCTTTTGAGGCGTTGCATGGTAGGAAGTGTATAGCTCATAGTGGTTTTCTTGATCTTGGTGAGGCAGACATGTTTGGTCCCAATTTGGTTTACCAGGCTATGGAGAAGGTGAAGGTGATTTGGTATAGGCTTAAGGCTTCCTAAAGTAGCCAAAAATCCTATGCGGATGTTAGGCATAGAGACTTGGAGTTTAAGGTTGGGGATAAGGTTTTCCTTGAGGTATCTCCGATGAAGGGAGTAGTGTGGTTTGGAAAGAAGGGGAAGCTAAGTCCCCAGTATATAGGTCCTTATGAGATTTTGCGAAAAGTTAGTAATGTTGCTTATGAGCTGGAGTTTCCTTATAGCTTGAGCTTGGTTCATCCGGTCTTTCTTGTTTCCATGTTGAGGAAGTGCATTAGTGATCCTTATTTGATTATTCCTTTGGAAGGGTTGGGTCTCACGGATTCTTTATCTTATAAAGTGTTTTCAGTTGAGATCTTGGATACGCAAGTTTGTCAGTTGCGGACCAAGGATGTGGCATCGATTAAGGTTCATTGGTGGAACCATAAGGTGTAAGAAGCTACTTGGGAAGCTGATGAGGATATAAAGTCCAAATATCCGCATTTGTTTTCTACTCCTGGGATTCATGCGGAAGGTATGTATCTTCAACACATCTTTACTTTCAGAGTTTGTTAAAGGGAAGATTAATATCTTTGCCTTCTTGTTTCAAACTTTGTTAAAGATTGGGAATATGTTTGATAATCAAATAACTCTTGTGTGTGGTTACCCCTACCTTGTCCATCATTCGGGGACAAATGTTCCTAGTGGGGGAGACGAAAACACCCTAGTTTCTGGACCTTAGAAAATTTCCTGGAATTTGATCTCTGGACCCAATATGAGTCATGGGTACGAGCCGTATGTTGGGGTATGGATGGTATAGTCCGGTTGTATACTACCAGTGTGGGTTGGTGGGATGGATTTTTGTTACTAAAATGGGTACAGCTTAGGGGTATAAGTTGTATTAGTGGTTATGGATTATTGGGTTCCTTAACTTAATCGTAGACTTGGTTACTTAGGTTGGATCTAAGTACGAGTGGCTCACCATGAGTCATAAGCTAGGGTACGAATCGTAATAGGGTATTCTAGACATTTCTCCAGTTATCCTAATAGGGTCCCACAACTTCTAACCTACTTGAAAGGTCATTTACCCTATTATATTATTCATTAACACTTAGAAACTCTACGTAAACACTTCATAATTCTCTCAAGATCTTTTGGGCTAGGGGAGCTAGGGTTTCAACTAAGGGATTAATTCGGGGCTTGTCTTGTTGATTTGTTTCCATTATCATCTTATTTTAAGGCATGTTCTCTTATCTCATTGTTAATTTTACTTAAATTCATGATTTATATGAATATTTTCATGGTTTTACTAGTACATGATTGTGGCTTTCAAATATGATTTGGGGGTTTTGATGTTAAATGGTTGGTTATGGTTTCCTATGGCTTTAATTATGCTTTTATATACATTAATGGTGATTTTTGATAATTGGATTGCATGGGAATGGTTTAATGGTAATTGAAATTGGTTTTGGTCATATTATGCCCCCAATGTGTTTGACAAAATGCTTATAAAGATATTTTCATTGCATTGACTTCTTTTAATGGAAATCTTGCATGTTTTATACTTAGTAAAGAAATTGTGCATGGTTTAAATAGTTTGGAAAGGATAAAGGATAATTAGTTATGCCTGTGGGGAACATGGAAGTCTCCCAATTGTCTTAATATGGTAAATCGAAGGGCACTTGAAAGTCCCCTTAAACCTATAAATCGTTAGCTATGGATAATACTTGCAAGTAAGGGTTGGTATGACGATACCAATATCAATGGCCTTGGTTAATAGATGGATAATGGTTTGGTTATTTGGAAATTGGTTTTAATTGAGCAATAATGACGGGATGTGTATCAAAGTAGTGAAAGGTGGAGGCCTCGAAGGGACCAAAATTGGAAACTCAAATTTGCCGATATGAGGTTGGCCTTAGTGACCATATGCATGATGTCATACTTTATTTTGGGGATGTACTAGTAATCCCATGGGATACTTCCCTAGTCATATAGCTACACGTGTTGGGGCCCTTTCAGCAGGGGGAGATGAACCCATATAACCCATGGATGGTTTAGGATGCAAAGCTACACATCCCAGGTAAAGGTTGTAAAGTCATATAAACTCGGTCCCTTTTCCTGGCATAGTTATATATATGTGTGTGTATGGTTGTGTGCATATGGATGGCTTTATTTGATTTTATAAATGGAATTATTTTATCCTTACCCTAAGATCATGCTAGCAGTCACTCGCCTACCCCGTCTACTAGAGGTTGTATACCCACGCTATGCAAGAACTGACCATTCTACTCCTCCTACATAGTGCTTGACTCGGGGAAAGCATTGGACAAAAGTGGTGATCTTCCATCCCTTTGGAAGGCTCCATTTCATGTTATGGATATTTCTAGACATTTGGGTTTTATTTTGGATATTGGTTTTGGCTATGGTTGGGGGAATGTTCCAATCAGATTTTATTACTCTTAGTTAGAGGCTTTGAGGTACTTCTATAGGTTGGAATGGGCGGGATCGGTATTGGTGTCGGCCTTGGCATTGGAATAAGCTGAAGAGATGACATCATTGGATGATATTGTTGGTTGTTCTACGTATTTCATTTTGGGAATAATTATATTATGTTTTGGAATGGCTTTGGTTATGTCCTGGTTTATGGCCCTTATTTTGGTATGGTTAGATTATTGGATGGGATGGTTGGACTCGATTGGGTCGGTCATGGTTGTGATTTATTCCCAGTATCTTTATATGATCTGTTACACTATTTTGTTTCATGCTCAAAATTTTTCCAACTCAGAGCAGGCAGTTGGAGGTTGGGTTGGGTAACAGGGGTGGTCTCCAGTCCTGGTAGAACTTGGGATGCGCATTACGACAAGGTCCCAGGGAAGGTCATGTCACTTCTACTCATGTGAAAAACTGCAGAAGGTTCATAACTTATTGATTTTGCATATAAGGTATTGGGTTGTTTCAATATAGCACGATAAACCTACGGAGTTGAGAAGCCAAAGGGAACACAATCCTAGTGTTCACCTATGTTGATTTCAACCAAAGTTAATATTGTTACTTGCTCAAAATTACTACAAACAAATCCCCCCATTTACTTTTCCAGCATTGCCTATAGATTATAACTGTTGATAACTGCAATTCCACGTGTTCCCTTGAGATTTGACCCCAACCTTAGTTGGGTTACTATATCTTGACAACAATCGTACCATCATCTAAAAGAAGGTGTTGCTTGGACGTCATAAAAAAAATGGTGTCATTGTCGGGTAACAAGGTGTTGATTTGTCATTTAAAGTTGTTGTAGCTTTCAGGTATTTTTATTTTGTTCTCAGTTGGGTATATGCTGGTCTATGCCTAGCACACAGAGTAAAGGCAATCTCTTACTCCCACCAATTTCAGAGAAGATCCTACAATCGTCTAGTAGGATGTTAGAGCCAAAGAGGGACAATCTCCCTGAAGATGGATTTTAGGAGGTTGTTAATAAATAGACAAGTGAGATGCTAGCTCAGATGGAGTTAGCAGAGCAAAGATTGTCAGCAGACTACCGAGCATCACTCAATGGAAATCAAAACAGGGTCAGAGGAGGCCGACCTCAAGTGATCCCAGCATATCAGTACGTTCAGTCGTATGAGGATAATGAAGAAGTTATGGAAAATGATGAGCAGGTTGATACAAGAGCCATTATTCCTCCTGCTTTACCTCATTAGGTCAAGTTTAGTATCTCTAGTGCTATAATCCAGCTCTTGTACTTGAGCGGTGTGTTTCCGGGGTTTTCTATAGATGATGCAAACATGCATATGGAAAATTTTACTAGGATCTGTACTTCATATACCAAACTAGGGGTAGATCAAGAGGCACTAAGATTGAGTTTGTTCCCTTTCTCGCTTATTAGAGAAGCATCCTTATAGCTTGGGGAATTGCCAAGAGGGTCTATTACTATATGGAATGAGCTATGTAGATAATTCTTAAATATGTTCTTTCCTCCATCCGGGGTATTGCAACTCAAGGATGAGATTTATAATTTCAGGAAGCTACAGTCAGAGTCTATGTATGAGGCATGGATCCGGTTCAAGAATAGTCTTAGCATGGTACCCAACCATCGGATTTCATGGAAAAGCTTATCGGAGATATTCTATAGAGCCCTGACTACCAATTCCAGGGTAATGGTATACACTATTTTTGGAGGATACTTTATATGATTATGATGGGAGATAGCTACAGGTATTATGGATCAGATCTCATTAACTAATCGAGAGTGCAAAACTCGGGGGTGGAGAGAGGTTCTGATATTTATGCCATTGGAACTTTCAGTGAACATAGAGTAGTAGAGGATGTTGTAGCTCAAGAGTTTTCACTATTATGTACAAAGATTGGTTAGTTGGTAAAACAATTTGCATCCATCAATTCTTCTAAAGTGCATGAATTTAGGATATCTGAGGAGGCAAATTTTATGGATCATTATTTGGCGGGGTTTTTAGCCCAAAGGCAAGGGAATCAAGGTCTGAACTATCATGATGAGAGAGATAAGTACATTCCACTTGGAAGACGTAAGGCAGATTCTAAAATAAAAGAGATGTTGACAATGTTGATGAAGGGTCAAGACATCCAAGAGACTTTCCTCAAAGAACTTAAAGCTAAAATTTCAGGATTAGCCCAAAAGGTTGAATCACATGCGATTGCTATTAAGAAGTTGGATAAGCAATATAGAGAAATCTCTATCACTTTGGCTGAAATGCAGTCAGGAGAATAACCTGGTGACAATGTACAGAATCCACCAACACTTGTTCACTTCATAACTATTAAAACTAGGGATAACTCCTAACCTGATGAGCCTAAGAAGAAGGACATTGATGTTGCTGAACCACCTGAGGCAGAGTTTGAGAAGATGACCTGTAGAGATGATGACTTTGACAGTGATTGTGATAATGACTAGATCAAATAAGAGATCCAAAACATAGTGCAACAATTTAACTCAGGTTTTCAGGAACGTTAAGTAGAAAAGAAAGGGGATCCAGGTGCAGTGACCATCCCATGTTCTAATGGGCCTTATGATGTTAATCAATCTCTATGTGATTCGGGAGCAGGAATAAGTTTTATTCCACTAGTGATATACAAAGTGTTGGGGTTAGGAGAACTCAAGCCTACGTTTGCAGGGCTTGTTATGGATGATTCATCTGTAAAGGAGCCAGTGGGTAATGTGTGTGACATTGAAATAAAAGTAGCACAATGTACATATCTGGCAGATTTCATGATTTTAGATTATGATATGGAAACCCATTCTCCGATCATATTGGGTCAACCTTTCTTGTCTACTGGCCAAGTGTTGATTGACATGGATTTGGAAGAGATCACTTTTAAGTGGAATGATCAGTAAGTTATGTTAAATATATGCATGACCGCACAACAATCAGATGATATGAGAGTAGTGGCAGTGATAGATGTGTTGGATGATGACATAATCACAGCTGATGTTCTTATTAAGGAGAGATTAGGGGGAGAAGCATTAACAACAGTAATTATAAACCTTGAGAGTGCTGCAATAGCTGACTATGATGAGATGACTAGTGCACTGCATGACATAGGCTCTTATAAATCTGCCCCTAAGAAGATGGATATAACTTAACGAAAAGAACCACACCTCATGCAAAACCATCAATTGAAGAACTATAGGTATCGGAATTGAAGGCCCTCCCCCCTCACTTGCTATATGTATTCTTGGGGGCCTATAATATCTTACTGATAATTATTGTGGTAGACTTGGAAGGAGCATAGGTGGAATCTTTGATATCAGTGTTACGAAAGTTCAAGAGAGCTATTTTGTGGACCATTATAGACATTATGGGGATCCCACCAGGTATATGCACACATAAGATACATCTTGAGCTGGACAACATTCCCAATTTTGAGCATCAAAGATGACTAAATCCTTCTATGCAAGAAGTGTTGAAAAAGGAGATAATCAAGTGGTTAGATGCTGGGGTGGTTTTTCCTATTGCAAATAGCTAGTGGGTTATCCTAGTTCAGTGCGTGCCAAAGAAAGGGGGAATCACAGTGGTTCCAAATAAAAAAAATGAGTTAGTACCAATGAGTCTAGTAACCGGTTGGAGAGTGTGCATAGATTATAGAAAAATGAACAAGTAGACACAAAAGGACCACTTTCTTATGTTGTTCTTGGATCAAATATTGGAAAGACTAGAAGGCAGGGGTTGGTACTAATTTCTTGACGGGTACTCATGGTACAATCAAATCATGATTGCTCCCGAAGACCAAGAAAAGACTACCTTTACTTTCCCCTATGGTACCTTTGTATTCAAGAGGATGTCATTTGGAATTTCCAATGCACCTACCACTTTTCAGAGATGTATGATATCTATATTCTCTGATATGGTGGAAGACATGATTGAGGTATTCATGGATAACTTGTCAGTAGTCTGGGTTTGTTTTGATAATTGTTTGGCTCATCTTGCTAATGCACTGTAGAGGTATGAAGAGTACAATTTGGTACTAAATTGGGAAAATGTCACTTCATGGTGAGACAAGGTATCGTGCTAGGGAAAAATATCTCCAAACATGGTATTGAGGTGGACAAAGAAAAGATTGAGGTGATTAAGAAATTGCCATGGCTTGTATCAGTTAGAGGAATATGAGCTTTTTGGGTCATGCAGGTTCTATAGAAGATTCGTCAAGGACTTCTCTAAAATTGTGACTTCTCTATGCAAACTTTTAAAGAAGGAGGTGAAATTTGTGTTTGATGATGAGTGTCTTGAGGCTTTCAAATGCCTGAAAGAGAGGTTGATTTTGGTACCCATTATTGTGTTGCCTGACTGGTCTTCACCTTTTGAGGTTATGTATGAAGTGAGCGGAGTGGACTTAGGGGTAGTCTTAGGCCCAAGATGAGAGATGTTCTTGTATCCCATCTACTATGCCAGCAAAGCTTTAAACCCCGCACAGAAAAATTATATAGTTACAGAGCAGGAGCTACTTGTGGTGGTTTTTGCTTTTGAGAAGTTTTGGCCTTATTTAATTGGGACCAAAGTGATAGTTCACACTGACCACGTAGCCTTGAGGTACTTGATGGCAAAGAAATATTCCAAACTGCGACTGATTCGTTGGGTTCTCTTACTGTAAGAGTTTGATTTTGAGGTCAAGGACCAGAAAGGGAAAGAGAATCAACTTGCAAACCACTTATCCAGACTTGAAGAGGAGACCATACAGAACTTAGAGGATAATCTTGAGATAGATGATGATTTTCTAGATGAGCGGGTGATAGCAGCATCTCATCATTCGATTCCCTAGTTTGCTGATTTTTCCAACTACTTGGCAAGAGATCTCGTTCTAGAAGATTTATCTTTCCAACAGTGACGGAGATTTATGCATAAGGTAAGGAAATTCTTGTAGGATGAGCCATATCTGCTTATGTTTTATCCCGATGGTGTAATTCGAAGATGTATACCAGAGGTGGAGATAATGAGTTTTTTAGAGGCTTGTCATTCATCACCAGTTGGGGGTAATCATAGTGGTACACGGAAAGCCCATAAGATTCTACAGTGTGGGTTTTATTGTCCTACAATCTAAAAGTATGCTCATGATTTTGCATAGGCCTGTGGCTAATGTTAGTATCAAGTTAATATTTCTCGATGCCATGAACTCCCCATGACACCTATTCTAGAGTTGGAGCTGTTTGATGTATGGGGGATTGATTTCATAGGTCCATTTATGAGCTCCTATGGCATGAGATATATTCTAGTAGTGGTCGACTATGTATCAAAATATGTGAAGACAGTTGTACTTCCCGACAAGAAGGCAGAAGTGTCACTATTATTCTAAAGAGAAAAATCTTTTCCAGATTTGTCACTCCATGTGCACTTATTAGTGGTGGTGGATCTCACTTCTGCAACTATTTGTTCAAGGCCTTGCTTGATAGATATGGTGTGAGGCATAAGGTGGCAACACCTTACCATCCTCAGACTAGTAGGCAAGTAAAAGTATCCAATTATAACGCCCCGAAAGTACCCCTTTGGATGTCACACAGTGCTTAAGACTACAAATAGCCCTAAGCTAACCCATGATATCTATTTAGCTTAGGAACTCACATGAGGAGTGACTAACAAATATAGAAACTAAAGATAAACTATTTCGTATCTTAATGAAAGTATTTAACTTGGAAATCCTTAAACAATTCTTTTAACTGGGAACATAATCATTTGACAAGCCTCTACTAATGTCTAGAGAGCCACTAGGATAGACCCCAGCTGACCCAAACATAAATGGAAATCAAATAATTAAAAAACTATCATCAACGAGTAAATGTTTGATAAACTGGGTCCTCAGACTATGAGGACTCACCAAAAGTTAGGATGTAGGTGTGGATGCTTGGAGTTAATTGTGCTGCTAGAGACGAGCACCCAAACCTACATTATAAGACAATGTAGCACATAGACATATATGTGGGTCAGTTTCTCTATAATGTACTGAGTATGTGGGGGTGAATGCATAAGTAAAACAATAGTTGAATATATAGATATAAGTAAACTTTCAAAGGATGCATGCTAAGCATAAATGACTCACCTTGAACTTGAATAAAATAGGAGACTACAAGATCATAAAACATGAGTAATATGCATATGGGTAAGCTTAGTGAGCTATAACACTTAGTTTCTAGAGTCTTTACTTCTGTTATTTATTATGGGGGATTCTTCTAACCGACATAAACCTTGTTAGCTACCATGGAGTCCACCCCCTTACCCATATTGAGAAAGGTTGTTCTATCCTTGCCATCAGAATAGAACCTTAACTTAAGTGATCATAGAACTTCATCCATAATGGGAAAAAGCTTAACCTACGATGCCTCGTAGTTTCTAAGAATTTAGGATACGCTCATCTGCATTCCCCTCTTGGTGCTAAATACTACCCTTAGAATACTAATATGCTCATACTTTAAGAAACCCACCTTAAAATAGCATAAGGGTTTATAGAATGAAAAATAGTTATGATTCTCATTACTTAAATCATAATTAGATGAACAATTTGTTAGTTTCATATCTTATCTTTAGACCAAAAGATCAATCTTTCTTAAATCATGCTATAATGTATATGGATGAATTTTCAAATGCTTAACTTCCTTGTAAACTTAATGCTTGTACTTAGGACTTGGAATGCATGCTTTATTTCATAGGATTTTATAATAAAACACCATGCTCAATAATCACCTTGAAATCTTTCAACAATCCTAGTTAAGATAATGAAGTTTAAATCATAACATGAATCTTATAAGTCAAACATGAAAATATGTAAACCTTGGTGCACTTAAAACTTTCAATCACATGGTAGTATCATACTTCAAGAACATGGATATTTGGGTATGAACCCAAATTCAAAATAAGTAAATTAAATCTCAAAACCATGCACTTTGGGCACAAGGATGAAAGAGTAACCTTGTTCATAAACCCCACATAACTAAATTTTCTTAAATTAGGAAGAAAGTTTGAACCTTGAGACTTGAATGATGAGTTTATGTGAGGAACCCTAATCTTGATGTTCTTGAAGATGGGAGGAGGTAAGTGTTGTTAATTAATTATAAGGGGGGTAAAAATAACGCATCTTTGAGGGTTATAGGTCGTGGTGGGTATAAGGGTAGAAAATACCAAAAATCCTTTTAACTGAGCATTACTAAAATTGATTGTCAGTCTGCACGACTCAACCATAGGAATCGTATAGTTAGGGTACGACTAGGCCCATCAACTCGTAAGCTGGGCAAAATTAAATATGGTGTACTCTGATCATCATACGAGTGGTAACATATGATTAATAACATCTCCATATAACTTGTAGCCCCCCACTCGTAACTTGGATAGAATCTTAGGGAGCCTACACTAATGAACTTATGACTTACCTCCAAATGACTCGTATGGTAGTCTTATGACTCTAAGGCTTGAGTCGTACCTACAACAGAATTTCCACCATGCCACACTATCTTGGATACGACTATAACATACTTCTCATATGTTGTATGTATGACTTAAAAGAGTGAGTCGTATGATGCACAAAAACTTCCATACATGGGGTATTACACCAATAGAGAAATAAAGTCCATTTTGGCAAAAACTGTGAATGCCAACAGGACTGACTAGGCTGGAAAGTTAGATGAGGCATTGTGGGTCTACCAGACTGCTTATATGACTCCCATATGTGCCTCTCCATATCAACTTGTGTAAGGCAAGGAATGCCATTTACTGGTTGAGCTTGATCATAAGGCACTATAGGCATTGGAAAGGCTAAATTTTCTATGGCGTGATGCAGCAAACTTGAGGTTGATCAAGGTGAATGAGTTGGATGATTTTTGACTCTGTTCTTATTCGAGATCGACCGTATAAAAAGAAATAATGAAGTTGTACCATGCTAAGAAGATTGAGAAGAGAATATTCAAACCCGATGATTTGTTCTTGCTGTATAATTCAAGACTAAGCTTGTGTCCTGGAAAACTGAAATTAAGATGGAATGGACCATTCCCTGTGGTTAAGGTGTTCCCATATGGTGCAATGAGGTAAAGCGTTATGGTGATATCCTGTATAAAGTGAACGGGCAGCGAGTGAAACACTACATGGAAAACCTGGAAGAAGTCAGAGTTTTTGCTGAGATAGACCTTGGTGAAGTCTGAGTAGCCAAGGGAAATTAGTCGAGCCATGACAGTAAATTAGACACTATTGGGAGGCAACACAAGGTATTTTTATGTTTGTATTCATATTGTTTGATTGACGTCAGATCTTCATAGCTATGGTGCCGTAGGTATGTTCCTAACTCTCTTGTTTTGGTTTGATACATTGGGGACAATGCATGATTTTTTGTTAGAGGTGGGGATGCTTATGGTTCTTGATGTTCTCTTGGGGTTTCTGTTGCCGTCTTTTTTTTTATAGAGTCTTGTTCCTAGTAGAGCCGACATGTTTAGGCATATTATGTTTTATTTCGTGATGTTTTGTGCAATTAGGAGATTTCTAAGTATTTAGGGAAGTAAGTCATGTTTGACTGGTTTTGATAACCCTCCAAAAATTTTGTGTTTTAGAACTATGTTGATGTGTATATGTGTGAACTTTGTGGATCTTGCTATGACATTAGGATTAGGGACATGATAATTATTTCTAACAATTGCATGAACTGGATAGGGAATAGTTGGTAATATTGACTCTGTGCCATTTGTGTGTGAGATACTACTAAGTTTCCTTTGTATGTTGAATTCAGAACTTTCCTGGTTAGTCTTGCCTAGGTTGAAGGATGGTCAGCAGGGAAAGGATCATAGGCCTTTTTTTATTTAAGTCCACTTTTAGCCTAAATGATCTTCTATGTATGAATGATATCCTTTGATCCCTACTTTAACCCTGATATAGCTTATTTTTCTTGTTTTCACCATTCACCTTCATATTTATGTTACAATTTACCTGTTTGGGTTCATGTCTTTCTTCGACATTGTGCAACTCAACACAGGCAAAATGCCTAAATTGAGGGTGGCTATCATAAGGGTGCTTAGTGTAAGATGGGCAAGCAGAAGGGTAAAATAAGAGAAAAGTAAGTAGGGTTGGGTGTGGTTAAAAAAGAAAAATAAAAAGAAATGAAAACAAAAAGAAAAAAAGGAATAAAAAACCACACCCAACCTGAATGTGCTTTAAAATAAAAATGGACGAATAAGGGTGGAATAAAAAATAGAAATTGTTTAATAAGTGATACCCCAAGGTTAGTGTATTCCCAAGGAGTCTTAGTCACTCTAGATGTCTACATGTACCATACCAACCCCCAACCCAACATTACAAGCCGAGAAAGTCCTATAGTGATCCTAACTTGGCTATCTGAATGCTAAGGTAAAGAAAATAAGGGCAAGCCTTTAGTATTTGACTTTCATAGATTGGAACTTCTTTGTTGAGTGTGAGTGTCTCTTGACCATCCTTGCATTGACATGCAAGTTATTTGAGTCATATGAGTGAGTGGGACATCCTTGTTATAAGGGCACTTGAGTCATGTTGATAGTTATTTGCTTGTTCCAGGGAGTGTAATTGGTATATATAAGTGGTTGTCTATTGCTAATGTAATTTCCATACATTGATCCCAGTGTGCCACATTGTTGTAATTCATGTTCATACATAGTTAATTTTGAAAAATAAGATAGGAGGGGATATTGTGATTTAAACTTAATATGAGGACCGACTGTCTTGAATAGCTTAGATTCTTCTAGTTAACCATCGTTTTTGTTCTATTGTGTTTTTATTGCCTGAGGACATGCAAACATTCTAAATTGATGTTGATATGTTATAGATATATAGAACTTTCGACGCTTAAAACAAGGAAAATATGCAAGTTTTTTAGGCCTTTTTTTAGATATGATCTATTTTGGGTATGTTTTGTAGGAAATCATATTTTAGATGCTAAGTTCATGACAAAGGTAAAAAAGGTGCTTTTGTCTACTTTTTGGAGCAATTATGGATGTTCGGGATATTTTCTATCTTGATCGTGATCAAAGTATGTTCGAGAAGTGAAGAAGAGATGAAAAACTGACACGCACCATCTACTAAATCAACCCACGAACCGCATGTGGGACCTACAAAATATAGGTAGACAAAGTAGGTACCAAAAGTCCAAAATCTTGAGTGTTGACTTGTAGGATTTTTCCCATCTGGTACCTGTGGTCCATAACTGCGCCCAGAGCCATACCGCAGGTAGTACCTGCGCCCGGGACCAGACCGCAGGTACGGACCACATGTGGCCACCGACCCAGTTTTCTTCTATTTTATTCAGGCTTTGTTTTTAGGGTTTCCTCTTGCACTATAAATACCCCTTATGTACTTTTTAGTAGGAGTTACATACTTTTGATACTCACAAGCATATTTTGATTCCAAGATCTGTCTTTGATCTTGGGATTCTCTTATATTAACTTCAGTTGATTAATCAACTTACGATTTTGGGTTTTCATTCATCTTATCATTGTGATTTCATCTAAGCCTTCAATTATGAATGTCATTGATTTCTTCATAAACATGAGCGGCTAAAAACCCATAGCTAGGGTTGTGCAAACCCTGGCTAACTGATAAAGTAGGGGAATTATGATTATTGAATTGAACCAATACCATGGCATGCATTGCATTATCTTCAATATAATAGATTTCTTAGCGGTTGCAAACACTAGGACCCCTCCTAGATATTGCTACTTACTCCACAAGAGGAGTAGTGACTACGAAAAGATAATGACAACATTAATTTAAGGTTTAACGGTCGATCCACGCTACTAGGTAAATCTACGTAAGATAGTTAGCTTTCATCTAATAACTAGAGACTCAAAAGGTAATAGTTAACTTGGATCAAGATAAGGTTTAGTAATGTGACATCCTAAGACTCAAAAGGTAAAGGGTTAAATCCTTCTACTCATTCAAATGACTATAGGAGGTACATAACTTATCAATTCTACATGCAAGGTATTGGGTTAGTTCAATATAGCATGATAAACCTACAGAGTTGAGAAGCCGGGGGAACGCAATCCTAGTGTTCACCTATACTGATTTCAACCAAAGTTAATATCGTTACTTGCTCAATATTACTAAAAATGTATCCCCTCATTTACTTTTCTAGCACTACCCTTAGACTACAACTATTGATAACTGTAATTTCACGGGTTCCCTTAGGAATAGACCCCAACCTTAGTTGGGTTACTATATCTTGACAACATCGTACCATCATCTAAAAGAAGGTGTTGCTTGGACGTCATCACAACATGGAAGCCAACCCATAAGGCTGGTGGCTGAAGTCTGAGTAACCAACCTCACCACGTCATCCCACAATGTTAAATCAAGCTCTTCGTGGGAGGTAACCCATGTCTTGTACATATTAAATTATATGGTAACATATGTGTTCAGCGTGCAGGAATGGATATTGAAAAAGTCAATCAGAAAATTGCTGAAATCAGGCTATATAGGGTTCTTTATGAGTCGTAACCAAAGATTATGGCTCATAAGAAGGAGTCATAAGAACCTAGAACTTTTATCATTTTCAGGTAATTGGTCTCTAGAGTCATTACGACTCTCAGAACGAGTCATAGTCTATGATTACGACACATCACATTGAGTCATAATGACTGGAGACCCAAGTAATGTTCCGGTCTTTACGGGGGGAGTCTAAAACCCATAATAAATAGTTACAAATCATAATCAATACTTGTAACCAAGATTGACATTTCAGGTATCGTGGGTCGACCCGGTCTAAATCGCTATTTAAAATCAAATGGGCAAAAAAAAAGACACTCGACCTTTCAATTTTCAAACTCCCTTCATTGTTCTTGGCTTTCAAAACTCTAAAGCACTCCATATTCACTCTAAAACACAAAATCAACCAAGTATATTCCTCCCACAATTCAAAAATTCCATCAAGAATAGGTCCTAAAGTTATAAGAAGCCAAGAAATGTGCAAACAAGAAAGTGTTCATGCTTAAAAACTCTATTTATTAAGTTAATTCTTAAAAATGATATAAGGTTCTTGGATTTATTGATTCAAATATGTGCATGCATAGTTAATCAAACTCTATTCTTGAAAATTATTCTATATATAGTGGTAATATGAGTGAAAATAGTCTTTATGCTTTAAAATTGCGCTTAGGGGTGAATGTAGGAAGTATTGAGTTGTGTTGTAATGTATATTGTTGTTGT
This sequence comes from Capsicum pubescens, assembly GCA_030864215.1. Lineage (NCBI taxonomy): Eukaryota > Viridiplantae > Streptophyta > Magnoliopsida > Solanales > Solanaceae > Capsicum > Capsicum pubescens. Next base: position 190,262,218 of record CM061548.1, read on the forward strand.
GAGATTGAGTATTGGAACTAACTAAGTCTAAACCCCCATGCTGTGGTGGATACAAGACTCCTAACGACTCGTAAACACCCTTAATGAATCATTACAGGGCTCATAACCACTGACAACATGAAGGATTAGAAGAGTGTGGGTTCTGATATCACTACGACTCACTTGAATGAGTCGTAATCAATCCTTATGACTCATAGTGAGGATTCATAATGACTGGGGATGTTTATACAGTATATGAAATATTTTTGGTCAGCTTACGAGTATTAGTAATGAGTGGTGGTCTACCATTATGACTCATTAGTTGGACTCGTAATCTAACCAATAACTACTAACCTGGCCTATCTCTACATTATGACTCATCCAAATGAGTCGTATCTAGTTGTTACAACTTATATCCCTGAGTCGTAATGAGTCCAGAACATGTACACTGACACCAAACTTTCTTATTTTTCTTTCTTCTTAGAATTAACTACTTAATCTTATGCATCCAGGTACTCATGGCTTCATAGTGTGATTCATCATTGAAACAAATGACAAAAAAGAACAACAAAAAGAAACCTACCCCAAAGTTTGATTACAAATTTGTAAACAAGGGCACTGACGAGTCCAGCGGTGACCTCAAAGAATATCTAATAAAAGGGTAGGTAAAGCCATGGGAGAAACTACCACGGGGAAAAAAAGTTATTGAGGAAGACACACCTTCCAAAAGGCCAAGAAAGAAGAATCCTCACACCTCACCACCACATTCACTATACCAGTCTAAAGAAGATAGTAAAAATGACAACGAAGAGGTTAAATCTAGCTTTGAAGAAGATGGTGAGGGTAAATAAGAGGGTGGTAACAATGAGGAGGTTGACTCTAGTTCCAAAGAATAAATTTATGAGAATTAGAGTGAGAGCATATGACTCTGATTGATATTTAGCCACCACCCCCACCATAAATTCTATTATCCATCGAACCTGCTCCGGTGCTAATTGTTGAACGGTGGGGGTACCCTGAGATACAACAAACATATAATAAGGGAATAGAAATAAATTCGTCCACTAGAAAAATAAGAAAAGGAATATATTTAGAGATAAGGTTGACTGAGGCAGGCATGCCTGAGATATCTGAGTTTGAATCCCAGTTCCAACAATATTGTTTTCAAAAGATGACCACATCTCTAGGGAAATTCAGTCTTGCACTAGTGCAGGAGTTCTATCTGGACTACAAAGGGGAGATGAAGAGGCAATACCCACAGGGCAACTTGTTAAAACTTGGTGATCCTATCACCTCATTGACTATTCATAGAGTTTGGGTGAACATCTCCCCGTTGACTATTTTAAGATTCTTGCATGGACCTGATTTCCAACCACCGATGAATACGAATGAAATTGAGTACCACATGGATGAAATATGCAAAATAAAAAGAAAACAAATGGGTATGGCAGAAAATATAATGCATTTCTAGAGGATAGAAAGTATTATTGCTACAAAAGGCGAGAAGCGAGTTGGATGGTTTGTGATCTGGAAGTGAACTCCCAACAGATTGCCAAGAATATACAGAACTTCAAGGCAAAGGCATGGTGTACTCTTTCCTAAAATAGATTGTATTCTACAATAGGAGACAATGTTCTCAGTCCAGTCCACGCAGTATTAATAGCTGGACTCATGGCTAGGAATGAGTTTGACATTACATAATTTATTGCCAGAGAGATACATGACCGAGCGGTGGGTACTAATGTGATTCTGTCATTCACATGCTTATTGACTTAGATATGCTTCGAGTCAGAGATGCCAGTACTTTCAGAAATAGATCCTTAAGTTAAGACAAAGAACACTACTGACTTGGGGTTGATTCGGGACGCAGCTAACCCCATAACTAGGAAGTCAAAACAAGGAGCAGCTATGCTAGCTGAGTTACTGTGGATTAGAGATACACCTAGTACCGCTACTTCTAGATTTATGGAGGTATATGACACTCCAGTTAAGGATGGTCCATCTGAGACCCAGCCTTCTGATACAGCTGGTACATCGAGTGGTCCTACTCCTCCACAGACTGTAGCACCATATCCATCCATGTCCAGATCAGTTCCAGCAGGCTATATGGTCATTACACAGGTTATGTAGAATGAGGTAATGCAAAGATTAACCATCATGGAAACAAAGGTGCGGTTGATAAAAATGGGAGTAAAACACTGGGTTGAGAAAAGAATTAAATAATAAAGTAGGATGATATAGAGGTGGATGGATAGTTTCTTGTTAAGAATCACCCAACAGTTTAAAGGTGTTCAACCCACCGTTATTGTAGGCGTAAAGGCCGAGATAGCAGAGCTGCAAAAGTTGGTTGATGAGCTACATGAGAGGACAGTTTAACCCATGCCTACCGTTATGGAGATTTTTCCAAAGGAAGAGATTGAAAATATCTGGGATGTCAAAATTGACAACGATGGAAGAAAGAAAAAACAAGAAAAAAAAAGATTGAGTACTGAAGAAGAAAACACTAAAGCGACAAAAAGAGAAAGTGTGCAGAGTGAGAAGGACCGGGAAACGAGGGTCCAAGAGATTGTTTTGGAAGGCCAATAGCTCAAGACCTGATGATGTTGATTCAGAACCATCTCCTGATCTACCACTGAGTGCACTAGCCAATACTGATGCCATGACTGCCCAGGATATCCCGACATCTGATGGGACTACTGTTGAGGAGAGTGTGGCCCGATCTGAGGGTCCCTGTGATAATCTGATATAAGCTAGCACCTAGGGCCCCGAGATATGTCCTCGGTCCCTATTTCACATTTCTACATGCACTAGGGACAGTGCATAGGATTTTTTAGAGGTGGGAGGTGTACCACATCACCATGAGTTATGGTTGCCATATTTCAAAACCCGTAGGCCATAATTTGAATAATGAACTGGCATGTGGTGGTGTTTTGTAATGTTTAACTGAGAAAATTGGTGCATAACTTGTGATTTGGTTATAATCTATTGATATCCCTTAAAAAAATTAATAAACTGCGTGATCTGTGTGTGCATGCGACTGCTGAAAATCCCTTAATGGCATTAGAATTAAAGACATAATAACTATGGCATGTAGATGCATGAACTGGATAGGTAGGGACTGATAACTTTACCCTATACAAAGTGATTGTGAGGCGTTACTTAGTTCCCATTATGTGCGGGGTCTAGAATTTGCCCGGTTGTTTTTGCCTAGGTTGTAGGATGGTCGGTTAGGAGATGATCATAGGCCATTTTTCGTGAATAGTCCACTCGAGCCTAAAATGCCAAACCAAATAAAGTATGAATCCCTTTATCCCTAAGTTGAGCCTAATTGAACTATTTTTTTTGTTTACACCAATTTCACCTTCCCGTTTGACTATAATGAACCTGGTCCTCCTTGGACACTATGTACCTCAAATAAGGCAAATCTCCTAAGTTGAGGGTGGCTATTATAGTTATGTGTATGGGAAAATGAGTATAAAGAAAGAGGTGTAGATAGAAAAATGAATAAGGGCGGGTGCGGTAAAAATAAAAGAAAAATAAAATTTTCAAAAAAAAAAGAAAAAGAAGAGAAAAAATAGAACCTTTTCTAGCCCAAAAATAGGCATGAAAAAAATAAAAGAGAGAGATATGGGCGGATTAAATAAAAAAATGGTATAAAAAGTAGACCCCAAAGAAAGCATAGTTCCAAGGAGGTTCAGTCACTTAAAAGTTCCAAAATATACCATAACCAACCCCATGCCTATGTTACAAGCCTAACAAAGTCCTATAGTGATCCTAGCCTGATTGTCTGAAAATTTAGGTAAAGAGCATAAGGGAAAACCTATGGCATTCTATGTACACTGCGTTGAATTTCTTTATGAGTATGAGCGTATCTAGACCATCCCATAAATAATAATCTAAATCAAACTGAATAATAGAAACTTCTATGACTGTGACGGTGCACGGGTTACAATGCTAGGTTACGTATCTGTCTAGGTAGTATATATTACTTAGGCCTAGTTGTTTGTTACTAATGTAATACCATTATTGGATTCCTGTGAGTCACACTATTTTACCAAATCATAATACACAGTAATGCCTTACGAAAATAAAAAGGGAGGGGTAAGAATATGTGCAAATTGATAAATTGACCACCGCATATGTCACTAAATTTTTCACAGTTAAGCATTGTGTGTTGAGGGTAGCAAATTTGGTTTACCTTAGAACATGCAAAAGATCTAAGTTGAGGGTGTTGATATGCCTTGGAAACATGGAAATTTGATGCTTAAAACCAGGAATTTATGCTTGGACTTAGGTTAGTTTTGTAGATATGATGTCGTTTGTTGCAGGGTTGTAGAGAAATCAGTTAGAAAGTGGCTTGAGTTGAAAAATTAAAGAAAAGTCTGAAAAAAAGATAAAATGTTGGTTAGGCTATGAGTCATTAAGATATCATATGACTTGTATCCTAACTCATAAATATGGCAGTGGGTAAGGCTAATCTGGAAGATCTAAGTATCAGATGATAATGACTCGTAAGGAGTGAATACGAGTTGTAGCATATAGACAAAAAGAGAAAAGGGAACACTACTAAAGTCCAGAAGTGAAGTCATAGAAGACTATAAGTCATAAGGTCTAGCTATGACTCATAGTGAGCAATTGTAAAGAGTGAAGAGACCAGTGTTTAAAGACCAAAAGTTTAAGGCACAAGTGATAACAAGCGAAGACCACGAATCATAAGGACTGGCTACGACTCATGGTGAGGAATCCTAATGAAAATAGAAGCTTGAAACCTGGAAAATTAATTTTCATATTCCATTTTTATTAGGGTTTCTTTATTATTTTGAGATACTATAAATACCTTAGGGTTATTACTTTATTAGCTTACGCACTTTTACATTACTTTTGATACTCTTAGCATACTTTGATTATTGAGATTTTGTTCTTGGAGGTTTGGTTTTGCATTCACTTGGAAACTTTGGATTTTTATTCTTTTATTATTGTGCAATTAATTATATGTGTTCTTCATTTATCATCATGAATTGTTGCATGAACATGAGCGGCTAAATTACTTAACTAGAGTTGTGAAAACCCTGGTAAATTAGCTACGTAAGGGAAGTAGGAGATCTATCTATTCTACTGTAGTTCATGTATTGCAATCTTCTTTGTATTAATTGGACCAAAGCTATTGCCGGAGCATAGGGATTTCCTATATTCAAGAATATCCGCACAAGGGAGTCTAAGATTAGGAAGAAGAGGTTATAATAGTGATTTAAGGCTATAAACCCTCGTCTAATCAACTCGAGACTCAGAAGGTAAGAGTTGTACTGGGGTATAGACAAGGGACAGCAAGGTGACACTTTTAGACTAACACGGTAAAGGGTGAAATTTGTCAATGTGTTCACAAGACGGATGATGGTACATAGCTTGTCAACTTTGCATGCAAAGCAAGAGGTTAGGAGGATTGAACACAAGAATATTATGTAGTTGGAAATCCAAGGTGAACATCATCCTAGTGTTCGTCCTTTATTATTTACAAACTCAAGCTTTTAAGTTCGGCTACATGTTACTGTTGCCTTCAAAATCCCCTCCATTTACTTTTCTGCACTGCTCGTGGGTTTTGTCAAGTTTAAGATACTATTTGACATATTATTTGTGGGTTCGACCCCAACCTTAGTTGGGTTACTATATTTGGCATTGACCGCAACATACTTCTTTGGAGGTTAGTTTTGGGCCACGTCAACCAACAACCCAACAAACACAATCAATCAACTCTATAACCTTCACCTCTAAAAATAATACTAAAATTTGATGTCACCCAAATTAAACCTCCCAATGAAATATAAAGCGGTTGGTGATCAAATATAAAACCCATAAAGGTTGGGTTAGATCCCACAGAGAACAGGTTAAATTTCTATAACGTGTTTTTCTAAGTAATTGCAAATACGTAGAAGAGGGGGGTTCTGTGAAACTAAAGACCAATAATAACAAGTGTTGATTTGTTAGTATTGTAATCAGTGTGAGAAAGGCACTAGGATTGAGTTCCCCAATAACTTCATAACTTTATAGGTTCTCCGTACATCAGTGATCTCTCGTGGTATTAAAATGCAGAATTGATAGGTTATGTATCACATAACCGACTAGATTATGCCCTTGTAGATGAATACCATAAGTGCAAAAGTTTATGTGCCATGGGTTTTATTTTACTAACCCCTATCTATGATCCTAATAGAGTCCTTACCATTTACCATCTCAAGGCTAATTAAATGAAAATAACTCCATGTCTTGTTGTTGATTCACTTTTCCTATCTGATTACCATCTAAGGTAGAGGTCGGATCCCAATTTTTTCACTCATTTGAAATCAACCAAAACCAAAGAAACAACAATACATGCCCAACTAGCATTCGAGAATCACAGTGTACCTTAAACACTACGTCGTTAATCTGTCATGGTTCCTAGAACCCTAATTGTGGTGTTTAGCTACTCATGATTGAAAGCACATAAGAAGAATTCATAGATGAAGATATAATTATAAACTTACAATGATAATAAGAAGACTGCAAAATCTCAACTTGAACTAAAACTCTAAAATCAATGTTCGTGAAGTCCTAAGAATATGCCTTACAATCTCACAACATAATGTTGTAAAATATGAAAGACTGTAAACTCATACAAAAAAACCCTATAGGGGTATTTATATTTAAAATAAAACCTATCCTCATACAAATAGGAAATTTGGGCCAGGCATCTCTTACAAGTGAAAGGTACGATCATGGTTATATACCAAATTACCTTTAGTGCTCTTGGTTTGATCAGGGACTTTATCATCTTCAGGTCTTTGATGGGACAACTCTTAGTATGGCTCTGTTGTATCAACATACTACTGTCTAATGTTGTTGTCTATCTTCTTCAACTTAAACTTCTTAAACCTTCACCTCTTCCCTTTAGTCCCACAAACTCAAAGTATGATAATCACTTTTAAGCACAGTCATGTAAACCTCTTATCTAGTGATTCTCACACTTAGTTCTTATAGCTTTGTTTTAGGGCCTTTCTTCCTATGACCAAGTGGTACAATCGAATGATCATGGGATGATTGTAGGATCTCTTCATCTTATCAACTCCTGAATGTCACTTCTCTAATTCTTCCTACAAGTCCCTAGTATGACTGTAGTTAAATCCCACGGTTGTGGCAATGATCATCTGGGGATCATTTCAGTACAAATTCTAGCACTTCACTCTGTGTAACCTGTTTGACCTACAAACACCCAAAAATCCATTATATCCATATAAACATACCCTTGTACTAGTAAATATTCATTTAATGCATCTCAAGTTCCATAAATTCATGACGCATCACCTAGATGCAATCAAATGTTTCAATGCCAAGCAGAGTGGTAAAGTCAATACTTAGATAATCCATTCACCATCTCATGATCTATAGGAAATAACATAGGAATATGCCTGGCCCACACAAGAAACCTAATCTCATACTACGAAACTAATAAAGTGTCCTGCAGAACACCAACAAAACCAACTCTGGCTTGAGAATCACTTAATGTATCGAACACCACCATTGACTATAAAGTATCCATGAAGTGGCTCAAAATTCCTAACACGATATCCTAAAAAGTTGAGGTTATGCCAAACTATGATGGAGCCTGAGATGACCCCAAACCCTTTGGTTGATGCTACAGATCCACAATATCAATGTCTAGCTCCCTAGTCTAACTCTAAGCTGAAACTCTAGTGACATGAATAGAAGTATCATCCACATTAACCGAAAACCTCGTGTTATCCATTTGGTAAAGAGTGGAATCAAAAATAAGTACTTTGTGATTAATAAAAGTACAGACACATGATAAGGAGTCAATAATAGAATTACCTAAAAATGATCTATAGCCTCTTAAAGATAGGATATAGATATGTTTGCACCGATCCACATACCTCTTCTAGGCACTTAGATCTTATACCAACAACACTAGTAAACCTAGGCTCTGATACCAATTAATCATGAACCAATTTCTTAGGTCATGATGGAATCTATCATAACCTACTCCAGTAGGTAATCCAACCCATAGTACGAAGCAGCTAGCAATGGACTAATAAGGAAAAGTGAAAGCAAAGCTAAATAAAAGGGAAAGAAGATTAAAAAACTAAATACATCCCCAAAACCTATTGAAGTTAGTGCAAAAGCTTCTAATACAACAAGATTACAAAGTAAGCATGGAACACACACACACACATATATATAACTTTATCCATTGATCAAATTATTTTGTGGATTGGATTTCACTTGACTATCTACGATTCCATTGTGTGTATTTGGGGTAGAAACTTTGTATAAATGTAACATCATGCTATTAAGTATTTTTATTTATGTTCTTTTCTTTCTAAGAGGTGGATTAGAATAATCCGATTGAAGCAGAATGATCATACATTTGTAATGCATTGTATGTCCCATAATAGGTCCTATTCTTCTACTCTTTACTGAAAGTCAATGACTATTCATAGCTATTACCTTGACACTAAAGAAGAGTTCAACCCAATGTTTTATTTCTATCCTAGTTGATCCTGATTCAAAATTAGAAGTATCTTGATTATTCCCCAATAACCAAATACTTTTGTCTATAAATACTACATATTTGGTTCCATCCATAAATTGATTTTATTCCCTATAAGTTATAGTCTCAATAAGAATACTAGTTCTTGTTGTTCATAAATTATGATATAAATATACCACATCAATTTATTAAGTATGGATGAGGAAATTCTATTGATACAAAGCCAATTCTAATAGACTTATTAGAGGGTCCCATTGGGGTGTATCCAGTAGGAATTGAACCTAGAATTCGCCAACTATGAGTTGGGTGCTTTAACCATTTAGCCATGGATGATTAGAGGGGATCCTCATACATGGTGAATAACAAAATTCTAATTGAAATAAAATCTTTAGGATAAATCAATGCAATTTATGAGGAACCAATGAGAGGACAACAATTCAAATCCTGGATTTTTTAATTAAGAGAGATCAAGAATTCTCACCATTTCTTATATTCATGGACCCAATTCAATTCAGTAGGATCCCTTATTCTTAATTTTTTCCACTAAGAACATTTTTTAAAACCCTTTGACCCCTGAATTTTGAGTATCCTACTTTCATACAATTAAAAGGGTTCAATAAGCAATTAATATTTCACAATCAAGGGTATAATACCTTTTGTAGTAGTGGCCCTTATATATTGTATTAATAATCAAAATATGGTCGAAATAAAAAAAATCTATTTGATAGGGCTTCTTTCTATACCTATGAATTATATTAGACCCAGAAATGATACAATGGAAAAATCTATTGGGTTTTCCAACATCAATAGGAATATTTCTCTCCTATATCTTCCCAAAGGAAAAAAGGTCTCGAAAAGTTATTTCCTGAATTTGAACCAAAGTACTTGGTTTCTCCCAATAACTAAAATGCATAGCATGCTTGAATCTATCTGGGTTTGCATTGGTAAAGGAACTGGATCGAAAAAAATAGGGATTCTAGTTGTAAGATATCTAATGACACCATTGTTGGAATTGAGATCTTATTCAAAGTGAAAGATCTCAAATATCTGGAGTTTTTTTGTATATTTTATGGATTATCCGATTCGCAAGGACCATGATTGGGAATTGTTTAATTGTATTTATCTAAGGAAGAGTCAAAATAGAATCAATTAATTTGGGACCTCTATTTAAAATCTTAGTGAAACACTGGATTTCTTATCTCATGTTTTCTTTTCGTGAAAAATACCAATTGAAATGGAGGGTTTCTTCAAAAAATAAAGGGTTGGGTTAACTATTCAACCAAATGATATTGAGCATGCTCACATATATTCTTGAGAAAAAAATGGGCTATTTCTTTGCAAAAATGTGCTCAATTTCATATGTGGCAATTCTGTCAAGATCTCTTCGTTAGTTGGGGAAGAATTCACTCAAATTAGATTCTTTGAGGAACGTCTTGAGAGAAAATAGGATTTCATTAGACAGTGTGTGGTTGGTAAACAAGAATTGGGTTTTTATAAAGGTACAAAATATATCATCAAGTATTAAATATGATTCCACAAGATCTAGTTTCGTTCAAGTAACGGATTCTAGCCAACTAAAAGGATCTTCTAATCAATCCAGATATCATTTTTCTTCCATTAGTAATGAGCATTCGAAATATCACACATTGATTAATCAAAGAGAGATTCAACAATAAAAAAATCAATATTTTAGGATCCTTTATTTCTTAAAATGGAATGAAAAGAGGTAGAAATATGATGATTCAAGATATTCCTATTTTCCATCATAGTTTATGGGTGAGGCAAGCTCTTCTATTTTGGTCCATGGCTTCTCTTGGCTATATAGTTCATCTGGGGGAGAGATTGAGATTTAAGAAATATTAAATGGTCTTATAAATAAACAAATGTATTAGTTCTCATATTTATTATCATATAAATTAGATTCAAGCTTCCCCCAAACCCTTCTCATTAATGAACTTCTAATATTTACGAAGTAGTACGGTCGTTCAAGAAATTCCTACCTCTCTATCTATCTCTGAGAAGTTTGAATTTTTCAAAACTCTATGGACATACAGAAGATAAATGATACCCCCACTCAGACCAAGACAAAAGTTTTATTTATTCAAATAACAATTAAGGTGAAGCAAGGTCAGGAACGATGAATCTCTTTATGAAAAACAGATCCATTTTGCAAATTTGTTATTATGGGTAGTTCCTACGAAGGATCGGACTAATGATGTATAGAATACTTGAATTCTCAATGTAGATTCTACATAGTTGGTTCTCATTTTCCAAACATTATGAGTGTATAAGAGCATCCATCAAAAAAAGGATCACCTTAAGATGACCATCTTGTGGCTATTAAGAACGAATTAAATCAGATAGTTCTATTTCTCAATATTTCTAACTTTGTCCTACGAAACCAAGGTCGAAAAGATTGAAAAATCATTCATAACCACTTTTGAAGGATTCCTAAAAAATTTAAGGATTATTAATCCTTTATAGAAATCAAATGGATTCGGTCTTATACATGCACGAGAAAGGTAATCAAAAAGAAAGAAAATGGGTTCATCTTTCTTTTATCACTTGGGAGTTGTGTGAGATGAAAATATCATGCACGTCTTTGAATAAGAGAAAGAAGTGAGTAATCCTCTTTTTGACTCTGACTCTCCCACTCCAGTCGTTGTATTTCTTTCTATTACTTCTGAAGTAGTTGCTTCAGCTTCAGCCACTCAAATTTTTTATATTTCTTTTTATTTCTCATCAAACGAATGATATCTTCTTATGGAAATCCTAGCTATTCTTAGCATGATATTGGTAAATATCATTGCTATTACTCAAAAAAACATGAAACGTATGCTTTTATTTCGTCCATAGGCCAAATCGGAAATGTAATTTTTTGAATAATTATTGGAGACTCAAATGATGGATATCAAGAATGATAACTTATATGTTGTTCTATATCTCCATAAATCTAGGAACTTTTTCTTGTATTATATTATTTTTTCTATGCACTAGGACTGATGACATTTGAGATTGTGCAGGAGTACACACAAAAGATCCTTTTTTGGCTCTCTTGTTATCCCTATGGCTCTTATACATAGGAGGTCTTCCTCCACTAGCTAGTTTTTTTTTGGAAAACTCTATTTATTCTGGTGTGGGTAGCAGGTAGTCCTATATTTTTGGTATTAATAAGACTCCTTACAAGTATTGTTTCTATCTAATATTATCTAAAAATTATCTAGTTATTAGTGACCAGACGAAACCAAGGAATAACCCCTCACATGTAAAATTATAGAAGATCTCCTTTATGACCAGACAATTCCATTGAATTGAGTATGATTGTATGTTTGATAGCATCTATTATACCAGGAATATCAATGAACCCGATTATTGCAATTTCTCAGGATAGCCTTTTTAGCTTCTAGGGTCTATTTCTTAGTTTAAGATCCCTCTTACTAACTGGAATCAAAGAATTAATAAATTTGTTCTGCCAAAAATAGGAATGGTCTAGTTTTATGAACTTATAATTGGATGATCGAATTGATTCCAAGATTATAAGTTCATTCCATACTAGACTTGGCCAAAACAAGGTTAAATACATTCTCATTATGAGAAGGGGACATTCAGGTCTATCTAAATTGATACTATGTTTACATATGGATCCCTACATCGGTACATTCTATTTACGATTACGTATATTCCTAATAATTATCAGGCATTGCATTCTCTGAATAATTAAAATCAAAGCAATTGGATATTCAACTCGGGCCTATATGATGTGACCGATCAATAGATCCACCTTTGTCATATATTCCATGCATTACACTAGATAGATATCATACTCCTAAAATATGATTCCTTTTCAAGATGGCTTGATTGTGAAATAGTAGACAGTGAGACTCAAAATCTCATGCTAAAGAACGTGGAGGTTCGAGCCCTCTTTAAGGCATAATATTGAGAATGCTCATTGAATGGGAATAAATTTGGATGCAAATTGCCAAATCTTGGTGATCTTCTCTATCTAGTAAATGGGGAGTCTGGTTTAAAATTTTTTGCCCTGTACCTACCCCTCGAGTATATGCTTTAACAGGAATCACGGAAGGTAGATTAGAAACTTCTGGTAAAATATCCTACCGTAACCCAGCATATAAAGTACTTACATAGTCCAGGGATTGTGATTTACCTATTCTGTTACTATACCACAGATGTTCCCAAAATAGGGACAATTGGGTAAAGTCAATATAATAGACACCTATTGGCATTCCAGCCTCCATTCTCCTTTCAGGGACTATGATAACGCTCAACTTAATCCATAATTTATGGGCAAGACAATCGTTGTCAAATATAATAACCCAATGTGAGTTGGGGTCAAATCCTCGAGGAGTGAATCTAGTATTCAAATATTATGGGTATTGAAAGTGTCTAAGTATATACCCGTAATGTAAACAAAATGAAATACATAAATTAAAATTCGAGGGGTATGGTTTGGAAGGGTTGTTTTACCAAAATCTACTCAACTACAAAGTAAGGGCAACAGATGTGGATAAGATTTCAATATGAGAGAAGTCTTGGGATTATATTTTCCTAAGGTCAAATAATTTTGGTTCGTGATAATTAAATGAAAATGCTAGTTAATGACTATATGGGGAGGCTAGGTTAGGAGTTTTGATGCTAGTTTTTCAACCAAGCACCAAAAATATCACCCATTGATCCTTTCGGATACCTCATGGGTGTGGCAAATACATCCGCCTAAAACCTCAATAGGGCATCCTATTTTCTAAGAAGATTCTAGAGACCTAGCAAATTCTCAATCCACGCTTATTTCTAAGATAATAAAAAGGGAATAAGCTACATCTAGCTATTGTTCACTAATACCTTATCACCCATATCCCTCTTTCAAGGATGATATAATATCCAAAAGTATACTTGCATCTCTCTTTCAAGGATGATGTGGGATTTTGGGAATTTGGGGGTTTTACCCATAAATTCCCATTCAACAAGCAAGCATTAGTGAAACCCAACATCATTAACCAAGAATCTACACTAATAATCAACACCCACACATATTTACACCCTATTTCAACATAATCCCAAGATAGATGTTTAGGTAATCACGAAGTTTAAAGAAAGAAATATACCAAAAGGATCATTCAATGGTTCCATTCAAGATGCAATCAAGCATATTCTCCAATTAAACTTCAATTATAACTCAATTGGAAAATTAAGCACAATATTCTTTCCTAAATTAGTAGGGATTTACAGAGAAAAAAATTCCAAATCTAGTTGGAGATATCCCAAAAATAAAAGGCTTTTCATCCTATAGAGAGCTGTGGAAAATGACAAATCTGTCTCTAGGCTATTTTCCACTCAATCGTGATCACCGGAGCTTGATTGTAATTACGTCTCCTATAATCTCAGTGAACCTATCGCGATCGCCATCTTGACTAATCTTGACTAGTCGTGATCGCGACCCTCAGACCATGATCGCAGTAACTGAGGGTCAGTTCTTGCTCATACTTTTTCCATCTTTTCCACTAACTCTTCCCCTTTTTATCTCTTTTCAACATATTTTACTTTATTTTTCCCATCACCTATATACTTGCAAAACCTGGGAATTAGTGCATTCAAATAATAAATTTATCTGATTAACACCTTTAAGTCATAGTAGAGTAAATGAATTTTGGTGTCAATGAGTGGTAAATTTACCGCTCATCAGTCTATCTGAAAGATAATCCAGTACTTCTTGGTCATGAATATCTGAACTGGTTGTTTGTTGTTCAAGAATTCTTGTTTAGGTAGTTCATACCATCCGTACATAGTGTTTTGATCTAAGATTTAAATTCTTTTGTGCTTCTGCAGTAACATATTATTCCATGGATCTAAGGTTCAAAATATGAAAGAAATAAGTGTTTTCATGACTCGACCACCCAGTTAACTTTGTTCTGCTTAATCCCTCTTTTATGGCTACATATCTTTTTGAATAATGAATGGAAAATCTTTATCCTGTTACATGTATCCAATTGTTATTTCATCTGGGAAAAGCAATCATTTTCTAAAAAATGTCTTTGTCATTTGATCCAATAGAGTTTTTTCAAATAGGAACAGATTTGATAAATACTGATAAATCTAGGATAAAGTATAAGAATGGAAAAATTCATTAGATAATGAACTATTGGTTCTAATCTTTCTCTAATGATTAATCAGCAATTCAAAGTGCTTTTCTTGCATATTCTTGATAAACCAGTATTTTTATATAGATGTAGGAGGATCTATTTGTAATGTAAGAAGCCCCTTTGACATCTCTTCATCTGCAAATAATTCTTGATATGAAAACACAAAGCCAAGGGTTTGATCTTTGAATAGGAAAAAGAGTGGATTGCAGGGTCCTAAATTTGGCTTATTCAAAAAAGGTTTTGATCTTTGGAAGATCTATCTCGTGTTTGGTACTGCATAGTTCCACTCTGTAATAACCTCAAATCATTGTCTAGAAGCTCATTCTCTTTATCATAAATGATTTGATTTTCCTAAAATGACCTATACCATTAGGTAAATCCCAATTTATTAGGCCTTTCGATACAATTCAATAGGACAAAAAAAGGCCCCAAGGGCACCATATTCTTAAAGCCCAAACTATCTGATTGAATATATCCTCATGCGAGTCAAGGGCTCTTTCTCCCTCCACTTATTTAAACTTGGATTGATATTTTTCATAGAGAAATCTATGATTAAGGATAGACCAAGATCCATTTCACATCATATCTAAGGGTTTCTCAATTCGAGCTGAAGAAGACAAGTCACTGATTATTATTAAACTGACTGTAATCTTTTTTTATCCATGAAGATCCCACCAGAGTGCCTTCTACTTCTAATAGGCCATAAACTAGATAAGAATCATTCCTAATGAGTCCATAATAAGTGATACCATTTTTTAAATTGGGTTCGAATAAAGACCAAAGATCTTGAGCGAGTAATTCACCAAAATAACTCAAAAGATAAAGAATTATCGTTAATCTCTTCATGTTCATTCCAAGCTCGAAGTATCATTTGCACAAATAAGGACCCTCTTAAATACATGATTTCTTCTTCATATAGATAGATATATGATCTATAGGGCAATTACTTAAAAGTATACTTTGTGCTACAACCCTTCCTATCTGATAGAAAAGGATCCTATGATCCTGAACCGATCTTACCTGGGATTGCAAATCCTAAGTTTGTCTATGAAGAGCGGATCTAATTGTATTAGTGTTTATAATTGATTCATTCTATATAATACTAATTGATTGGAACTAATTGTTAAGTGCTACTAGATCTCGTACATTGGAGCCCATGGTTATGGACCCGAATCCATTAGTATGGAACATTTTTTTTCCAAGTGAAATCCCTTAGTATATGAAAAAGTGAAAAGTGATTTCCTTGTTATGGAATAAGAAGCCTTTGTAGATTAATGTACATATTTAATTTATTCGGAACTATTAAATCAGGAATCACTTTTTGGGGAATATGAGTCAAAGAAGTAACAAAAATATTTCTAGTAGAACATTTTTCACAATCCCTGGATAGATGGTTCACCAATAGACCAAGGGATAAATCATTCGACTCATTCACATCCAGATCATGAATGTTTGGAATTAATATTATGCAAGGAGACATTGCTTTTGCTAATTCGGATTGAAGAGTGATATAAAATAGGTATATTTCCAACATCATGTCCACAGTTAGCCCATTCATCCTAGTTAGTAGTTCCAGCTTCATATCAAGGTTATGATCGACATCCTTACTAGCATAAAGATTGTCACTTCCATCAATATCATAATTATCATCAATATCGATCTCATCATGAAGAAAATCTTTAGGCTTATTATCAAGGAACTTGTTTAGAAATACATAATGAAAGAAACATAGGAGTTTATCGCTAGGTATTTGACCAAGTAGGATCATCCAGTTCATATAGAACCTATCAGTAAAATACCCCTATAGTGGGATAAGAATGAGTAGAACAAAAAGGGTTTTTCATGAGATAGGAAATGAAATCTATTTTTCCCAAACGGAGTTTGTGAATAAGTGATTGTCTAATAATAAGCAAGAAATATTCATCTTTTTGCTAAACATGATGAATTGAATGCATAATTCATTATATGCTTTTTATAAATGTCAACTAAGTATCATAAGTATATTTTTCCAAGTTATTCAATCATTTGATAACAAAAGTCATTCTATGATAAATGATCACTATGATTCAGATCAATAGAATCTGATTAATCCTATTTTCTATCATTAAGATGGAGAACTAAACAAAGAATATTTTTCTTCATCATGAATTGAATCACTGCTCGCGACCCAGGATTGTATTTTCTCATAAATCCAATCGTCGTTCACATTTTTTTCTTATCAATGAATAGATCTCTTTACTTGTATAAGTTGGATGTCTTGTATTCCTCGAAAAAGTGATTTGATTGATGGGATTTGTTATGAGATCGACCATCTCGATGAGATTGATATCCCAATCTTTCTTCTTAGAACATATTGATTTGACCCTATTAGCAGGACTAAGCATGTTTCCGCCAGAAGCAGAACCCATATTTCTTCTAGAGAATCTCCTAATTGTTTTAGAGCAACAAGAAAGAGATTCTTTAACCAAAAATAATTCAATTTTTTATATAGCATACCTATCCAGGAGTTTTCGAAACTCAATCATAGATGATAGAATCATCAAAGATTTGACTTTTTCAAACTCTATATATAACTCACTAGAGGCCCAGGAAATAAAGAGAAGATCCGTACGAAAAAAATATCTAGCAATAAGAATAAGGAAAAGGATTGAATTGAGGAACTCTCGAGTAGTTGGAATTCTCAAAAGTGTCAATATCAATGGTTACTTATTATTTTGATGAATCATTTCTTTGGACAGAAGAAGAGTATGTAAACACTTACTCGAGATTTCACTTATCAGATTTCATTGTGGAAGAATTCATCATGATATACCTGATCCATGCATAATATCAGGAAAAGTAGATACAATTTTTTGACTAGTACTTCATATTGGCAATAGGTCTAAAAAAGTATCTAAAAATATCAAATTTAGATATTTGTACCCTGCCAAAGTAAGGAACCATGGAATGTATGTTTGAAAATAGATTCCATTTTGAGTAGAATAGATTTCATTTTGAGAGAGTTAAAAAAATACTATCTCGTTGAAAGGTTTTATATATATACCTTTTCTCAATGCATTTCTTTAAACAAAGACTATTTTTTCCTCTTTTTAGATGATAAAGATTTCTTAGAACAAAGAGTGTGAATCAAACCCATGTTTGAATTGAAATTGAGATACTGATCCAAGTTCTTCCCTTCTAAATTAGATAGATACATATCAGAAAGAGGTTGACAAGAAGTTCTTTCAAAATTGACTATTTACTCCTCTGTTAGAGGTGGAAATATCTACGATCAAATGAATAGCTCTACGAACAAATGGATCAAATTGACTTAGAAATGGAAAGATTTGTACAAGTTATACATTTTATCATCACTTTGTGGAAAATCATTAGGTATAAATATGTTAGATACCTATGTCTCGATTGGTGAAATAGTATCTCTCCCCCAAAAAGCATGTTTTCTACCACTATACAAAGAAACTATTTTATTACAAATGAACAAGATATTAAGGAATTGTTCATACATAAAATTAAAATTATTAATATGGGCCTTTTCCACGAAAAAAAGGAATCTTGAGTTCCAATAGAAGCAGAAGTGATGGGTATTATCCAAAAATCAAAGTTGATTTGATATATAAAAAGAAGATATCAATGAACTTCTATGAAATGGTTTCACGAGATTCAGATAATTATGTTGATCATGGGATATCATTGAGATATAGGAATCTGGGTTGTCAAAGAATTTCCTATGATTATTTCTAGTATGGAATGAGTCAATCATCCACTTTGGTATCTTATTGAAAAAATTTGATATTGTTCTTCCGTTGATCAATAATCTTACTTTTGGGAAGTATCATGATCGTCCAATAAGAAGGGTTTCAGCTTTTGAAAATGAACTACTTTAAGACCTATTGATTCTAACAACTGATTTCAGAGTTGATCATTAAGAACTTTCAATTCATAGATGTAGATATCGTACCTAATAATAGGTATATTTCTTAAACTCACACAGAAAAAAGGAAGTGCATAAGAAGAAAATAAAAGCAACTTGGACAAAAAAAGTGACTTGACAAAAAGAAATGAAGTGGCTTAGACAAATCTTTTTGGTCGATAACCTCAAACCAATCAATCGAATATTGATTAGTACGTAATCAATAAAACACTACTTAAAAATGGCTCTTCTGCTTCAAAATGGACTGTTCCAAATACTGCTGGAAATTCTTGCTCCCATTAGACTATTTGTATCTATATGCATCAGGATTCCGATTCGTGGATCTCTCAGTTCGAAAAATCAAAATAAAAGGCTTAAACCATTTCTGCTGACTTTTTGTCAAATTTGATAAATATTGGTTAATCATATATTTCATTATACTTCTATGATTCAGAGTATCCTTTCCTATTTAACCCCTTTGAATTCCATAGTTAAAGTTGTAATCAGATCTATCCATAAAGAAAATTGATTCAATACATATCATATGTACCCATAGGTACTATATTGGATTTGAATTTGATTTTGGATCAATATATATTGAGTGACTGCCTCATTTATGTTGTTGCTAGAAAATACCCTTATTTTTTGTTTTGGATCTTCCAAATCATTCTCTCAAGGGATCCAGATCCATTTTTTCTGATCATTTGAGAAAAAGATTCATTCTCTTCATAAAAATATTGGAGGTAGAACCAATAAAGATTTCTTTTTTGATTCATCCCTGGCCTTATTCTAGAATTATTTTTTATCCAATCCATAAAAATCAATAGAATAGGAAAATCCCTTATGATACACGAGATCTGGCTCGGTTACTGGTAGAGTGAATAGATCTGCCATTTCTTAAAAATATCACTTTTGATTCACAAGGCATCATTAAATATAATATATATATAAAGAGAGAGAGATATCAATGTCTTTGAAATACAAAAGAAAGATCAATCCAAAAATAAGAGAGGGGAAAAGAATGCTCCAGATATTAGGAGCTTACCCCTAATCTCTGATCTATATCTACTCCACACGATGCACACATCAATGATGAGAACTTGTACTATGATCTGTAGGCCATAGAAGTGTAGGATGAGTACCAAACACATGGTACTCAATAGGCATCATCTGATTAAGCTCAAGAGATAATGCAAATAAAAATAAAATGTAAAGCAGAAATATAAATTATAGGCAGCTATATATAAAGCTAAGCATAATAATACTGATGAACCAATAAAGGCAACCTATCATGAACTACTTATAATTTGGGACAAGGGCGAGACCATAAGTATATATCCAATATACAGTATTGAAGTGAAGGAAGAGATATATAATATACAAAAGAGAATGAAGAAATGTATATTCAACATATAATCGTAGTAGGAAAAAAATAATATACTAATCATGGATAGAAAATAATATATATATATATATATATATATATATATAACAGAATTATACCAACCACCATGCCGGAAGATACTGCTCTAATGAAACTAATCTTACATCTCAAGGATCATAAGTGATATGAGAGCTATCTTTAGCATAATCATTAAGCAGACTAGAAATACTAAACCTTACCATAAAAAAGTAACAAATTAGAAATGTACCGACAACCTCAGAGACTAGTCCACAACCAGCTTGCCACAAATCATACAATAATACGTAGAAAATAATATTCTAACTGGATAGCCTGCATAAATAGTAACCTAATAGGCCCCTATGATCCCAAAAGGTACAATTAATCACTCAACAAATAACAAAAATAACCTATACTTATATATTACACCATAAGACTAATTGATATAGGTGCCAAATAACTATATCAGTGGTAGGCTGTGTATATAAATGAATGCAAGTCGTTAAAAGATATAGGAAAATCAAGATGTGCCAAGTATAATATCCAATCAAGTGCTACAATGTACCAAGAGAATATACCTCCTCCATCTCATTAGCTCGCAAAGGCAGAACCTACGGAGATCATTCTCCTCCGGTATTAAGGCTTGTTGAATGAAGGGGCCCATAAAGGATTCAAAATATTTGTATACACTGTCTTTTCCCAAACAAGGACTTTCATAATCTATCATCATAAATCTACTTTGCTTAGTACCAGATATATATAGACTCGAATTAAAATTGAATGAGTGAATATCTTTAAATCTGTTGCCTGAGATTAAATCTGTGACTAAAATAATATAGTATATACAACATGTAGGAATCTCCTCGATCAAAGTGAGAAAGCATTGGTAAAATAGAGTGGATCAAAAATGGATCAGAACGGCCTCTATCTAAGTTCTCAAAAAATGGATCAAAAATGACATCTCAAATTTGTCTGATGTTTAGATGATAACCTATATCGTTGCTCAATTTAAAGAATATGCTTTGACTTGGTGGGAATCGTCTAAGAGAATGCAAGGGTCTCTTCATGGAGGTAATTATTTACCATGGGAAGTAATGAAGGCCCTTATAAGAGCGTAGTATGTACTAGAGAGATATAGACAAGGTTTAATTCCCCAATACTTTTTCCTAGCTCAATTTAGCTCGAAAAATATAAAGGGTTAGATTTGAAAATTAATAACTCTTGATACATGTAGAATTTTCAAGTTCTAGACCCACCAATATATAGATAATTGGCTCAGCTTTTCAACGATACCAATTTTACCTTAATCCAATACTCGATTGAGAAGTTATGGTTTTTTTAGTAAAATAGTATGGCATTTTGATAGGTACCACATCGCGGTGAAGGACAATTTCGCAATTGTAAAAATCCAGTGGAGCATCGTAATTACGTTGGGTCTCGATGAAAGTACAGTTCCCACTCGTCCTTTGTCCAGTGAGGTGACGTGATTTCAGCGCGTCACGACGATGACCAAAATGGGACTCATCCCTTTTCAGTTTAGATATGAAATCCACTTTTCAATTTTAGATTACAGTTTAACTTATCAAATATACAGTTGGTTTTTGTAATGAACCATTATACTAGATTTTAAAGTGGATTTCCAACAGAATAAGCATACAGGTTAAAGGGAGTAGTATTTAGCATCGAGTTGGGTATGTTCTCATACCCCAGAACTACGAGCCAATGTAGGTTAACATTATTAGATTATTCCCATTTCTATATGGATGACAGATACAGATGTGATCACTTAGATTAGGTTATACTCCTTGGAAAGAGTATGACACCTCTCCCCAATGTG
Organism: Capsicum pubescens; assembly: GCA_030864215.1. Classification (NCBI taxonomy): domain Eukaryota; kingdom Viridiplantae; phylum Streptophyta; class Magnoliopsida; order Solanales; family Solanaceae; genus Capsicum; species Capsicum pubescens. The sequence continues at coordinate 190,284,040 of CM061548.1, forward strand.
AGGTTTTTCCATAAGGGAAATAGACGTTGGACTACATGATAGCTCACGTGGTTTATGTCGGTTAGAAGAACCTCCCTTACAGAAACCTTTTAAAAGAATTCCCTACAGCCTAACATTAAAGACTTTTAGAATAGTTTTTAAAAAGTATTTCCCTACAAGTAAAACCTTATAGAACAGAATAATAGAACAACTTTTAGAAATTAAGTGTAAAGGCTCACGGTTTTATTCAGATATTGCTTTACATGTGGCTTTAGATGAGATTTTAGATTTCAGTTTACAGATATAGAAGTGAGTCCTTTCAACACTTAGACAGTATGATTTAAAGACAGAATACCAGTACAGCTTTTAGAAACTAAATTTTATGACTCAATAGATTTATGTAACATATTTTTCTATTCTTGATTCTAATTTACAACTTTCAGATATTCCAGCTTATGTGAGTCATTTACATTTACCATGCATTATTTTATAAATTGCGATGACAATCAGATATTATTTTACTTATGCATTCACCCTATATACTCAGTACATTCTCAAAGTACTAATCCACATATGCGTCTATGTGCTACATTGTCTCATCATGTAGGTTCAGGTTCTCATTTTCAGTAGCATAAGTGATTTCAAGTATCTCCATATACATCCAGACAGTTGGTGAGTCCTCATAGTTTGGGGACTTAGTCTTTCAGTTTTTTAGCTTATTAGTATAGATGATTAGGTATTTTATGACAGTTCGAGATAATTGGGGGTTTGTCCCAGTGACTATCTAGCATTAGTAGTAGAGGCTTGTTAGACTGCTAGATTATGATTCAGATTTTCAGTATTGATTGATCAGACTCTTGAGTCTAGTATTTTTTTTAGAGATTATATCCAAATATTCTCAGTTAGCTCAAATAGATTTCTGCATTCTAGTTTTGATGTTATATCTATATTTCCTTATTATGAGATTCAGACTCAGTAGAAGGCAGACAGGGTTAGGTTAAGGCTACTCATAGTCTTGAGCACCGTGTGACATCTCGAGATCTATTTTTAGAGCATTACTAACTTGGTATCAGAACCTAAGGTTATAAGAGTCCTAGGGAGTCAGACAAAATGCATTACGTAGAGTCTTGATCGTGGGTGTGAAGCGCGCCACATATATCAGCAAAAGGCTACGGGACATTTTAGGAAATTATTTCTTTCTTTCATGATTTATCATTCTTATAATATCTCTATTTTCCTTTAACTCATGCTCTTACGTACTAGTTAAATATGCCTCCTCTTCCAGCTAATGCCTACAGAAATGATAACCAAATACCCCATCCTACTGACCCTCTGAATGAGAATGTATCCTATGCTGAATTTTGGGCAGCCTTTTAGGCGTTGGACCAAGCTGTGACTGCTAATGTTTAGGGAAACCATCAGGCAGCAGTCCCACTTCAGCAGAAGGGGGGTATAGCAGCATCCAGAACCAGAGACTTCATGAGAATGAACCCGTCAGAATTCTTTAGGTCAAAAGCAGGTGAGGACCCACAGCTTTATTTAGATGAGGTGAAAAAAATCACCCAGATTATGCATATTTCTGAGGATGAGAGTATAGAGTTAGCATCCTATATATTGAAGATGTAGTGTATGATTGGGTAGTTATGTGGAAGAATGATAGAGGTGAAAATGCATCTCCTATGAGTTGGCAGGTATTTTAGGATGCGTTTCTAGACAGGTTCTTTTCGTGCTAAATGAGAGAATCTAAATTAGAAGAGTTTGTGAACTTGAGGTAAGGCTCAATGATAGTGAAAGAGTATTGTTTTAAGTTCAACCAGTTCTCTAAGTATGCCCCTGATCCGATGGCTGACCCTAGGGGAAGTATGAGTAAGTTTGTTACTGGAGTGTATGATTTGCTAGTTAAAGAGTGTATGACTGCCATGCTTATTGGGGCATGGATTTTTCTAGGTTGATGATTCATTCCCAGCAAAATTAAGGCAGAAAAGTTAAAGGGATGGGAGGGGGGAAATAAGAAGGCTAGAACAGGGCAGTTTGTTACTGGAGTGTATGATTTGCTAGTTAAAAAGTGTATGACTGCCATGCTTATTGGGGCATGGATCTTTCTAGGTTGATGATTCATTCCCAGCAAAATTAAGGCAGAAAAGTTAAAGGGATGGGAGGGGGGAAATAAGAAGGCTAGAACAGGGCAGTTTGAGTATGGCCAGACAAAGTATAGAGAGGGAAATCATTCATAGTTTCAGAATCGTTCATCTATGCCAGTGTCATCTTTAGGTAGTGCTCCTACTCCCAAAGCTAGACAAGAGCAGTGGGGGTAAGACTTCTGTGTCCAGATCTCAGAATAGTATGAGTGGAAATCCCATTTATCCTCCATGTGCTAAGTGTGGTAAGAATCATCCTGGAGAGTGATTATTGGGATAAAAAGGTTGTTATAGTTGTGGTAAGTTAGGAAACAGAATCAAAGAGTGTCCACATGTTAAGCAGGGAAACAGGGATGTTCGTCCCCAAACTCAGGCTACTAGCGCACTAGCCCTCTAGGTCGCCCAGTCTCTTCATAGGTCGCATCATCCAGTACGGGTGGCAGTCAGTGCCAGAATCGGTTTTATGCTTTACCATGCCATTAGGAGAAGTAGGATTCACCAGATATTGTCACAGGTATGCTTCATTTCTTTTATCTTGATGTTTATGTGTTTTTAGACCCAGGTCGAGTTTTCCTTATGTGACCTCATTAGTTGTGTGAATTTTGAAATAGGTCCTGAAAAGATCCTTAAGCCTTTCTTAGTTTTTACCCCAGTGGGTGAGTCAGTTATTGCCAAACAGATTTATAGAAAATGTCCTATCACTGTCCTTTATAAAATCATGTTAGTAGATTAAATAGAGTTAGGTACGGTCGACTTTGACCTTATTCTTGGTATGGATTGGCTCCATTCTTATTATGTATCCATAGATTGTCGTACCCGAGTGGTGAAGTTTCAATTTCCAGATGATCCAGTCTTTGAGTGGAAAGGAAATTCAGTGTCTCCTAAGAGTCATTTCATATCCTATCTTAAAGACAGAAGGTTGATCTCAAAGGGGTGTATCTATCATCTAGTTCGGGTTAAAGATACTAAGTCTGAGATGCCAACAGTTCAGTCACGCAGTGTAGTCAGTGAGTTTCCTGATATTTTTCCCGAAGATTTATGAGGGGTACCTCCTAATAGGGAAATAGAATTTGGTATTGACCTTCTTCCAGATGCTTAGCCTATATCTATTCCTCCATATCATATGGCTCCATTCGAGCCTAAAGAGTTAAAAGAGTAGTCTAAGGACCTTTTAGATAAAGGTTTCAAAAGGCCCAGTGTTACTCCATGGGGCACTCCCGTCCTGTTCGTGTGAAAGAAAGATGGTAATTTGCAAATATGCATTGACTATCGTCAGCTGAAAAAAGTCATAGTCAAAAAAAAATATCCTCTTCCTAGGATTGATGAATTATTCGATCAGCTGCAAGGTACAAGTTATTTCTCCGAGATATACCTTAGATTCGGCTTTCATCAGCTTAGAGTAAGGCAATGTGACATTACAAAGATAGCTTTCAGAACCCCTTATGGTCATTTCGAGTTTCTAGTCATGTCATTTGGTCTTACCAATACCCCCGCATCTTTCATGGACTTAATGAGTAGAGTGCTGAAAAAGTATTTGGACATGTTTGTCATAGTCTTTATAGATGATATTCTTGTCAATTCTCGAAGTAAGGATGATCATACTGACCATCTTAGAATTGTGTTGCAAACTCTTAGAGATCACCAGTTGTTTGCCAAGTTCAGCAAATGTGAATTTTGGCTAAGATCAGTAGCTTTTCTTGGACATATTATTTCGAGTGATGGTATTAAGGTTGATCCCCAAATGATAGAAGCAGTAAGGAATTGTCCTAGACTTATTTCTCCATCAGACATTAGAAGTTTCTTGGGTTTAGCTAGCTATTATACACATTTTGTTGAGGGTTTTTCATATATTACGTCTCATATGTCTAGATTGACCCAAAAGAAAGTTAAGTTTCAGTGGTCAGACTCTAGAGAGAAGAATTTTTAGGAGTAGAAGACTCGACTCACTTCATCCCCAGTTTTAGCATTACCTGAAGGTACAGATGGGTTCATTGTCTATTGTAATGATTTTAAAATCGGTCTGGGTTGTGTTTAGATGCAGAGAGATGTTGTCTATATGGAGAATAATAAGAGAGAGATAGTTCGAAAAGTTCATCAGTTAGCTAGATTGGGCATGAGATTGGTTGACTCAGCTGAATGGAATGTTTGAGTCCAGCGTAGTTCCAAATCTTCTCTAGTTTCTGAGTGAAAAAAAAGTAGGATAAGGATCCTAGTTTGGTCAAGCTGAAGGGTTCACTTAAAGACTAAAAGATAAAAGTTTTCTCCCAAGGGGGAGATAATGTGTTGAGATACCAGAGTAGATTGTGTGTTCCATGTGTTGATGATTTGAGCCAACAAATTATGGCAGAAATGCATGGTGTGCGTTATTCCCTTCATCCAGTGGACACAAAGATTTATCGCGACTTACGGGGAGTCTATTGTTGGAGTGGTATGAAGAAATATATAGCAGAATTTGTAGCTAAGTGTGCAACTTGTCAACAGGTTAAGGTAGAGCACCAAAAACCCGGTGGTACATTGCAGGAATTTTATATTCCCACTAGGAAGAGGTGAATATGGACTTTGTGACTGGATTACCCCATTCGCATCGACAACATAATTCGATTTGTATTATTGTAGATAGATTGACCAAGTCATCTCATTTCTTTCTAGTTCACACGTCCTATAAAGCTGAAGATTATGCTAGCTATACATCAGGGAGTTGGTTAGATTGCATGGAGTTCCATTGTCCATCATCTCAGATAGGGGTACTCAATTTACCTCTTAGTTTTGGAAAGCCTTTCAGAAGGGTCTTGGTACCCAAGTTTATCTCAGTTCGGCTTTTCATCCACACGCAGATGGTCAAGAATAGAGGATCATTCATACTTTAGAAGATATATTGAGGGTAAGTGTTGTTGACTTCAAAAGCAGTTAGGATGACCACTTGCCATTGATTGAGTTTTCCTATAATAACAGTTACCACTCTAGTAATCAGATGACCTAGTTAGAGGCTTTTTATGGGCAGAGATGTAGATCACCAGTCGATAGGTTCAAAGTGGGTGAGGCCACTTTGATTGGGTCAGATATGGTATTTGAAGCCATTGAGAAAGTTCAGTTGATTCGAGAGAGATTGAAAGTAGCTTAGAGTCATCAGAAATATTATGTAGACGTAAGAAGGAGAGATCTTGAGTTTGAAGTTGATGATCTATTATATTTGAAGGTTTCACCAATGAAGGGGGTGAAGAGATTTGGAAAAAAAGGGAAGCTTAGTCCCCAATATGTAGGCCTCTATAGGATTTTAAATCGTGTTGGGAAGGTAGCATATGAGCTTGACCTATCCGCAGACTTATCGTCAGTTCATCCAGTGTTCCATGTGTCCTTATTAAAGAAGTGTATTTATGATTCAGTCGTTATAGTCCCCCTAGAAAGTACAGATATTCGGTATAGCCTCTCATACGAAGAAGTTCCAGTAGAGATTCTTGATCATCAGATTCGTAGACTAAGGAAAAAAAAGTTCCCTTGGTCAAAGTTCTGTGGAAAAATCAGCCCGTTAAGGGTGCTACTTGGGAAGCAGAAGCATACATACGTACCAAGTATCCTCACATTTTCCCCACGGACTCAGATTCAGCCAAAGGTAACAATCTTCCTTAATTCAATTCTTTTTCCACTTTCAGATTCAACTATATTGTTATCTTCATGTAAATTTATGCACTCGTAGATTAGTTCAGTAGCTCAGCATGTTTAGATTACGTCATGAAATTTGTTCAGTTGTGCATGTCAGCAGAGAGCCTCAGTTCCTCAGTATTTCCAATTTAACTAACCACATTCGAGGACAAATGTTCCCAAGGGAGAGATATTATAATACCTCATACTTTTTCCTATCTTAGTTTAGCTCCTAGAATGTCAAGGGTTAGCTTTGAAAATCAATAACTCTTGATACATGTAGAATTTTCAAGTTCTAGACCCACCAATATATAGATAATTGGCTCAGCTTTCCAATAATACCTATTTTGCCTTAATCCGATACTCGATTGAGAAATTATGGTGTTTTTAGTAAAACAGTATGGCATTTTGATAGGCACCATGTCGTGGTGAAGGATGATTTTGCAATTGTCAAAATCCAGTAGAGCACCGCGATTACGTTGTGTTGTGGTGAAAGTCCAGTGCCCACTCGTCCTTTTTTCGGTGAGGCGATGGGATTTTAGCGCATCGTGGCAATGGACAAAATGGGGCTCATCCATTTTCTAGTAACCCAACGCGATACCCTTACATCACGTTGATGGGCAAAACCAGGCTCGTCCCTTTTCCAGTGAGCCATCGCGATAGTGGCGAGTCGCGGTGGGTTTCCAAATCAGGATTTTTCCAAATTCCGAGTAAAATTTTAAAAGGGCAATTTAGTTGATTCCCAAGCCCCCAAGTCGTGAATAACATAGAATTAAACCTATTCTAAGAATTCTATGCTCACTTTTCATCAATTCTCTCTCAAGAAAACCCTAGAACCTCAAAACTTAACCTCCAAGAAATCAAATTTCCTCCATTCTTTTTCCAAGATAGCTCAAACTTAAGAATTCCCAATTCAAGAGATCAAGAATTCATCTTCAAGAGAACAAATGGGGATTCAACTTCAAGCTTTCTTATTAATTTCATCAATTAAGGTATGTGGGGTTTATGAACAAGGATCCTTTTTCTTCCTTGATCCCAAAACTAGTTTTAATTACAAATTTACATGATTTTGTGTGATTTTTCATGAATTTCATATTAGGGTTCACACCTAATATTTCTAATTGAAGGATTTTGAGCTTTGAAGTGAGTTAGATGATGAATTTCATGTTTACTATTGTATTTTCATGCGTATTGCAGTAATTTTTAGATTTTGAGTTGAATTATCAATACCTTCATTATCAAGCATGAATATTATTATATTTTGACATGAATTTGATGCACGGGTATTAATCCCTAGTTGAATATTGTTATTTCAAGATTGATTATGCTATGAGCACCCTATGACTAGTGTATTTTTAAATTTTCGATAAAGATTTGATCTTTTGATCTCAGCTTACATATGAAATCCATTTTTTAGTTTCAGACTACAGTTTAACTTAACAAATATACAATTGGTTTTCTTAATGAACCATTATACTAGATTTTAAAGTGAATTTCCAACAGAATGAGCATACAGATTAAAAGGAGTAGTATCTAGCACCGAGTTGGGTATGTTCTCATGCCCCAGAACTACAAACCAATGTAGGTTTAAATTATCAGATTTTTTCTATTTTTATATGGATGACAAATACAGATGTGATCACTTAGATTAGGTTATACTCCTTGGCAAGAGTATGAAACTTCTCCCCAACGTGAGGTTTTTCGATAAGGGAACAAGACGTTGGACTCCATGATAGCTCACATGGTTTATGTCGATTAGAAGAACCTCTCTTACAGAAAGTTTTTAAAAGAATTTCCTAAAGCCTAATAGTAAAGACTTTTAGAATAGTTTTTTAAAGTATTTCCCTACAAGTAAAACCTTATAAAACAAAATAATTTTAATAGAACAACTTTTAGAAACTAAGTGTAAACACTCAGAGTCTTATTCAGATATTGCTTTACATATGGCTTTAGTTATGAGATTTCAAATTACAGATACAGAAGTGAGTCCTTTCTGCACTTAGATAGTATGATTTAAAGACAGAATACCAGTACAACTTTTAGAAATTAAATGATATGACTCACTAAATTTATGCAACATGTTTTGATATTCTTGATTATGATTTACAGTTTTCAAATATTCCAGCTTATGTGAGTCATTTACATTTAGCATGCATTATTTTATAAATTGTGATGACGTTGAGATACTACTTTACTCATGCATTCACCCCTATATACTCAGTATATTCTCAAAGTTCTGATCCACATATGCATCGATGTGCTTCATTGTCTCATAATGTAGGTTCAGGTGCTCAGTTTCAGCAGCGTAAGTGATTTTGAGCATCTCCATCCATATCCTGACAGTTGGTGAGTACTCATAGTTTGGGGACTTAGTCTTTCAATTTTTTAGCTTATTAGTATAGATGATTCAGTATTTTCAGATAGTTCGAGTCAACTGGGGGTTTGTCCCAGTGACTCTCTAGCTTTTGTAGTAGAGGCTTGTAAGACTGCTAGATTATGATTCAGATTTTTAGTACAGATTGATCAGACTCTTGAGTCTAGTATTTTTTTCAGAGATTATATTCAGAGATTTTTAGTTAGCTCAGATAGATTTCTGCATTCTAGTTTTGATGTTATATCTATATTTCTGTATTATGAGATTCAGACTCAGTAGAAGGAAGACAAGGTTAGCTTAAGGCTACTCATAGTCTTGAGCACCGTGTGACATCTCGAGACCCATTTTTGAGGCGTTACAAACATGGTATCAGAGTCTAAGGTTATTAGAGTCCTAGGGAGTCAGACAAGCCATGTTATGTAGAGTTTTATTCATAGGTGTGAAGCGCACCACATTTATGATCAAGAGGCTACGGGACATTTTAGGAAATTATCTGTTTCTTTAATGATCTATCATGCTTACAATATCTCTATCTATTTTTAACTTATACTCTTACGTGGCAATTGAATATGCCTCCTCAGCGAGCTAACTCTTACAGAAATAATAGCCATACACCCTAGCATGCCGACCCTCTTAATGAGAATGTATCCCATGCTAAATTTTGGGTTGCCTTTCAGGTGTTGTCCCAAGCAATGAATTCTAATATTTAGGGCAACCATCAGGCGGTAGTCCCACTTCAGCAGAATAGGGATTTAGCTGCAGCCTGAATCATAGACTTCATGAGAATGAACCCGTCAGAGTTCTTTGGGTCTAAAGCAGGTGAGGACCCACAACTTTATTTAGATGACGTGAAAAAGATCACCCAAATTATGTATGTTTCTGAGGAGGAGAGTGTAGAGTTAGCATCCTATAGATTGAACGATGTATCGTATGATTAGGTGGTTATATAAAAGAATAGTAGAGGTAAGAATGTCGTTCCTATGAGTTGGCAGGTATTTTAGGATGCATTTCTAGATAGGTTCTTTTCGATTTAAATAAGAGAAGCTAAAGTAGAAGAGTTTGTGAACCTAAGGTAGGGCTCAATGACAGTGAAAGAGTACTTTCTTAAGTTCAACCAGTTCTCTAAGTATGCCCCTGATACGATGGCTGACCCTAGGGCAAGTATGAGTAAGTTTGTTACTAGAGTATCTGGTTTGGTAGTTAAAGAGTGTAGGACTACCATGATTATTGGGGACATGGATTTTTTTAGGTTGATGATTCATGCATAGTAGATTGAGGAAGAAAAGTTAAAGAGATGAGAGAGGGGAAATAAGAAGGCTAGAACAGGGCAGTTTAAGTATGGCCAGACAAAGTATAAAGGGGGAAATCATTCACAGTTTTAGAATCATTCATCTATTCCAGCATTATCTTCAGGTAGTGCTCCCACTCCCAAAGCTAGATAGAAGTTGTGGGGTTATACTTCTGTGTCCAGATCTCAGAATAGTGTGAGTGGAAAGCCCAATTATCCTCCATGTGCTAAGTATGGTAAGAATCATCCTAGTGAGTGCTTGATGGGATAGAAAGGTTGTTATGGTTGTGGTAAGTTAGGACACAGAATTATTGAGTGTCCGCATGTTATATAGGGAAACAGGGATGTTCATCCCCGGACTCAGGTTACTAGCGCACCAGCTCCTCTAGGTCGCCCAGTCCCTCCACAGGGCGCATCATCCAGTACCGATGGCATTCAGTGCTAGAATCAATTTTATGCTACACCATCCCATTAGGAGCAGGAGGATTCACCAGATATTGTCACTCATATGCTTCGCGTCTTTCATCTAGATGTTTATGTGTTTTTAGACCCCGGATCGAGTTTCCCTTATGTGACTCCATTAGTTGTAGTGAATTTTGAAATAGGTCCTAAAAATATCCTTGAGACCTTCTTAGTTTCTTCCCTAGTGGGTGAGTCAGTTGTTGCCAAATAGATCTATAGAAAGTGTCCTATCATTGTCCTTCATAAAATCATGTTAGTAGATTTAATGGAGTTAGGTATGGTCGACTTTGACCTTATTCTTGGTATGGATTAGCTCCATTCTTGTTATGCATCCATAGATTGTCGCACCCGAGTGGTATAGTTTCAATTTCCAGATGAGCCAGTCTTTGAGTGGGAAGGAAATTCAGTGTCTCCTAAGTCCCATTTCATATCCTATCTTAAAGAAAGAAGGTTGATCTCAAAGGGGTATATCTATCATCTAGTTAGGGTCAAAGACACTAAGTCGGAGACCCCAACAGTTTAGTCAGTCAGTGTAGTAAGTGAATTTCCTGATGTTTTCCCTGAAGATTTACCAGGGGTACCTCCCGATAGGGAAATAGAATTCGGTATTGACCTTTTTCTAGATACTCAGCCTATCTCTATTCCTCCATATCGTATGGCTCCAGCCGAGCTTAAAGAGTTAAAAGTACAGCTTAAGGACCTTTTAGATAAAGATTTTATAAGGCCTAGTATTTCTCCATGGGGTGCTCCCATCCTGTTCGTGTGAAAGAAAGATAGTTCTTTGCGAATATACATTGACTATCGCCAGCTGAATAAAGTCACAATCAAAAACAAATTTCCTTTTCCTAGGAGTGATAACTTATTCGATCAACTCCAAGGTGCAAGTTATTTATCCAAGATAGACCTTAGATCCGGCTATCATCATCTTAGAGTAAGGGAATGTGATATTCCAAAGCAGCTTTCAGAACCCGTTATGGTCATTTTGAGTTTTTAGTCATATCGTTTGGTCTTCCAATGCCCTCGCTGCCTTCATTGACTTGATGAACAGAGTGTTCGATCCACTCCAAGGTGCAAGTTATTTCTCTAAGATAGACCTTAGATCCGGCTATCATCAACTTAGAGTAAGGGAATGTGACATTCCAAAGACATCATTTAGAACTTGTTATGGTCATTTTGAGTTTCTAGTCATGTCATTTAGTCTTACCAATGCCCCCGCAAACTTCATGGACTTGATGAAAAGAGTATTCAAAAAGTATTTAGACATATTTTTCATAGTCTTTATAGATAAATTCTTATCTATTCTCGTAGTGAGGATAATCATACAGACCACCTTAGAATTATTTTTTAAACTCATAGAGATCACCAGTTGTTCGCCAAGTTCAGTAAATATGAATTTTGACTAAGATCAGTAGTTTTCCTTGATTTTATTATTTCCAGTGATGGTATTAGGGTTGATCCCCAAAAGACAAAAGCAGTAAGGAATAGCCTAGACCTATTTTTCCGTCAGACATTAGAAGTTTCTTGGGTTTAGCTAGCTATTGTAGATTTTTTTGAGGTTTTTTTATCTATTGTGTCCTCTATATCTAGATTGACCCAAAAAAAAGTTAAGTTTTAGTGGTCAGATTCCTGTGAAAAGAGTTTTCAGGAGTTGAAGACTCGACTCACTTTATCCCTAATTTTAGCATTACCTGAAGGTATAGGTGGGTTTATTGTCTATTGTGATGCTTTTAGAATCAGTCTGGGTTATGTTTTAATGCAGAGAGGTAAGGTTATAGCCTATTCCTCTAGATAACTTAAGCCTCACGAAAAGAACTAACCTACCCATGATCTTAAGTTAGCTGTTATTGTGTTTGCATTGAAAATCTGGAGGCACTATCTTCATGGGGTACATGTTAATGTGTTTACGGACCATAAAAGTTTGCAGTATGTGTTTACTTAGAGGGAGTAAAATCTTCATTAGAGAAGGTGGTTAGAATTGTTGAAGGATTATGACATGAGTGTGCTATATCATCCGGGCAAGGCTAATGTAGTGAAAGATGCCCTTAGTAGATTGTCTATGGGCAGTGTTACTCATGTAGAGAATGATAAGACAGATCTAGTTTGAGAAGTTCATTAGTTAGCTAGATTGGGCGTGAGATTGGTTGACTCAACTGAAGGGAATGTTTGGGTCCAGAGTAGTTTCGAATCTTCTCTAGTTTCTAAAGTGAAAGAGAAGCAGAATAAGGATCCCAGTTTGGTAAAGCTGAAGGGTTTAGTTAAAGACCAAAAGGTAGAAGTTTTCTCCCAAGGTGGATATGGTGAGTTGACAGACCAGAGTAGATTGTGTGTGCCATGTGCTGATGATTTGAGGCAACGGGTTATGGAAGAAGCGTATGGTACGTGTTATTCCATTCATCCAGGAGCTATAAAGATGTACCGCAACTTGCGGGAAGTCTATTGTTGGAGTGGTATGAAGAAAGATATAGCAGAATTTTTAGCTAGGTGTGCAACTTGTCAATAGGTTAAGGTAGAGCACCAAAAACCCAGTGGCACCTTGCAGGAATTTTGTATTCCCACTTGGAAGTGGGAAGAGGTGAATATAGACTTTGTGAATGGATTACCCCATTCGCGTCGATAGCATGATTCGATTTGTGTTATTATAGATAGATTGACCAAGTTAGCTCATTTATTGCCAGTTCACACGTCTTATAAAGAAGAATATTATGCTAGTTATACATCAGGGAGTTGGTTAGATTGTATGGAGTTCCGTTGTACATCATCTTAGATAGGGGTACTCATTTTAACTCTTAGTTTTGGAAAGCCTTTCAGAAGAGTCTTGGTACCCAAGTTCATCTCAGTTCAGCTTTTCATCCGCAAAGATGGTTAGGCAGAGAGAACCATTTAAACTTTAGAAATATGTTGATGGCATGTGTTCTTGACTTCAAAGGCAGTTGGGTCGACCACTTGTCGTTGATTGAGTTTTCCTATAATAACAGTTACCATTCTAGTATTCAGATGGACCTGTTTGATGATTTTATGGGCGGAGATGTAGATCACCAGTCGGTTGGTTTGAAGTGGGTGAAGACGTTTTGATTGGGCCAGATATTGTGTTTGAAGCCATGGAGAAAGTTCAGTTGATTCGAGAGAGATTGAAAGCAGCTCAGAGTCGTCAGAAATCATATGCAAACGTAAGAAGGAGAGATCTTGAGTTTGAAGTAGATGATCTTGTGTATTTGAAGTTTTCACCCATGAAGGGGGTGAAAAGATTTGGGAAAAAGGGAATCTTAGTTTCTGATATGTAGGCCCCTACAGGATTTTGAATCATGTTAGGTAGGTAGCGTATGAGCTTGAGCTACCCGCAGACTTATCGTCAGTTCATCCAGTGTTCCATGTGTCCTTATTAAAGAAGTGTATTTATGATTCAGTCGTTATAGTCCCCCTAGAAAGTACAGATATTCAGAATAGCCTCTCATACGAAGAAGTTCCAGTAGAGATTCTTGATCATCAGATTCGTAGACTAAGGAAAAAAGAAGTTCCTTTGGTCAAAGTTCTATGGCAAAATCAGTCCGTTGAGGGTGCTACTTGGGAAGCAGAAGCAGACATGCGTACCAAGTATCCTCACATTTTCCCCACGGACTCAGATTCAGCCAAAAGTAACAATCTTCCTTAATTCAATTCGTTTTCCAGTCTCAGATTCAGCTATATTGTTATCTTCATGTAAATTCATGCACTCGCAGATTAGTTCAGTAGCTCAGCATGTTTAGATTACGTCATGAAATTTGTTCAGTTGTGCATGTCAGTAGAGAGCCTCAGTTCCTTAGTATTTCTAATTTAACTAGCCACATTCGAGGATGAATATTCCCAAGGAAAAGATATTATAATACCCCATACTTTTTCCTAGATTAGTTTAGCTCCTAGAATGTCAAGGTTTAGCTTTGAAAATGAATAAGACCTGATACAAGTAGAATTTTAAAGTTTTAGACCCACCAATATGTAGATAATTGGCTCAGCTTTCCAATGATACTAATTTCTCCTTAATTCGATACTCGATTGAGAGGTTATGGTGTATTTAGTAAAACATTATGGCATTTTGACAGGCACTGCGTCGCGGTGAAGGACGATTTTGCAATTGTCAAAATCCAGTGAAGTACCACGATTACATCGCATTGTGGTGAAAGTCCAGTTCTCGCTCGTTCTTTTTCCAGTGAGGCGATGTGATTTCAGCGCATCTCGGTGATGGCCAAAATGGGAGTCGTCCCCTTTACAGTAGCCCAACACGATAGCCCTACATCGTGTTGATGGGTAAAATTGAGCTCAACCCTTTTCTAGTGAGCCACCGCAATAGTGATGCATCGCGGTGGGTGGCCAAATCAGGATTTTTCCAGTTTTCGAGTTATATTTTAAAAGGGAAATTTAGTCAATTCCCAAGCCCCCAAGTCGTGAATAACACAGAATTAAACCTATTCTATGCTCACTTTTCATCAATTCTCTCTCAAGAAAACCCTAGAACCTCAAAACTTAATCTCCAAGAAATCAAATTTCCTCTATTCTCCAAGATAGCTCAAAAATTAAGGATTCCCAATTCAAGAGATTCAAGAATTCATTTTCAAGAGCACAAATAGGGATTCCAGTTCAAGCATTCTTAGTAATTTCATCAATTAAGGTATGTGGGGTCTATGAACAAGGATCCTTTTTCATCCTTGTGCCCAAAACTAGTTTTGATTACAAATTTACATGATTTTGTATGATTATTCATGAATTTCACATTAGGGTTCATAGCCAATATTGCTAATTGAAGGATTTTGAGCTTTTAAGTGAATTAGATGATGAATTTCATGTTTACTTTCGTATTTTCATGTGTATTGTAGTAATTTCCAGATTTTTAGTTGAATTATCAATACCTTCATTATCAAGCATGAATATCATTATATTTTGACATGAATTTGATGCATGGGTATTAAGCCCTAGTTGAATATTACAATTTCAAGATTGTTTATGCTTTGAGCACCCTATGACTAGAGTATTTTTAGATTTTCGATAAAGATTTGATCTTTTGATCTCAGCTTAAATATGAAATCCACTTTTCAGTTTCAGACTACAGTTTTACTTAACATATATACAGTTGGTTTTCGTAATGAACAATTATACTAGATTTTAAAGAGGATTTCCAACAGAATTAGCATATAGATTAAAGGGAGTAGTATTTACCACCGAGTTGGGTATGTACTCATGCCCCAGAACTACGAACTAACGTAGGTTCAGATTATCAAATTTATACCATTTTTATATGGATGACAGATATAGATATGATCATTTAGATTAGATTATACTCCTTGGCAAGAGTAGGACACCTCTCCCCAACGTGAGTTTTCCCATAAGGGAACTAGACGTTGGACTCCATGATAGCTCACATGGTTTATGTCTGTTAGAAGAACCTCTCTTACAGAAAGCTTTTAAAAGAATTCCCAACAGCCTAACAGTAAAGACTTTCAGAATAGTTTTTTTTTAATATTTCCCTACTAGTAAAACCTTACAGTATAGAATAATTTTAACAGAATAGCTTTTAGAAACTAAGTTCAAAGGCTCACAGTTTTATTCAGATATAAACTAAGTGTAAAGGCTCACAGTTTTATTTAGATATTGCTTTACATACGTCTTTACAAGGGTTTCTTGCCAAGTTTTACAATTTGATACAAGAAGACAGAAGTGTTGAAGCATACTATTATGAATTTCAAAACCTACTCTAGAGGATTTATAACAATAAGGATAAATATCACGATTCGGTTTAAAGGGGTTGAATCAAAAAATTGGCTCTAGAATGTCAATATATAATTTTTCTTGGATGGATGATCTATTAGAGGTGGATATTGATGTTGAGCAAGATATCAAGGAAGTTAAAATGGCGATCAAGCTTATGATGAGTCCTCCATTGGGAGTCAAGGCTCTAAAATCAAGAAGACTTTTGAGAAAAAGGACATTAAGAAGAATGCTCTAAGGTTGTCACAACCCGAGACTACCCCCTAGTCGTAACATGATTCTTGGAATCATAAGTGATCCCAAAATAACCCATGAACTGGCATGATTCTTGAGCAACTAATTTAGAATATAATAAACAGCTAGTTCTACTGTGCGGAAACATAATCATAATGAAATCTGAATAAGTATGTAACTGATAAAATTTTTATAATAAGATAAAATTGAGGAAAGAACTCAAATTACATAACTGACTCTGACTGACGTCTATAAAGCCTCTACTATACTGACTATAGATTGCTCGGACATGCCTACAACTACCACTAATCAATACATATGAAAAATTAAAATACAACACAGTACAGGAACTAAATCTGACTGGAGTCCCCAAAATAGGAGAACTCATCACCTGCTGGCTGGAAGCTGTAACTGTCATATTATGATGCGTAGGTTATAAATGGTACCTAAATTATGAAACAATGTAGCAAATAGACATATATATGGATCAGTACTTCTGGAATGTACTGAGTAAGTAAGGGTGAATGCAATAAGTAAGACTAATTTCATATGTAATCTTAAACATGCATGTTAAGAGCAAGTAGACTCGCCAAGGGGCTAAAATAAATTGAAAGATGATACACCTTAAAACATGATTAACAAACAAAATTTGATAAACCGGTGAATCACTACACTTAGTTTCTAAAATTTTTTACTGTGGTAGGATAAGTAGAACTGAGGCTGGAATATGGTAAAATGGGAGTACTGTATGTAAATATCTCATAAAAGTTGAACATGCTGTAAGAACTGTACTGAGAATCATGTAAGGATACTGAACATGAAAAAATAAAACTGTAATTCATCTAAATAACTGGACTTAGACTGTGGGATACTGTGCATATTATTAAGGACTAACTAAACAACATCAGATAACTAAGCATAAATGCATGAAAACTGAAATATCTAAGAATGCAAAACCAAGAATAAACATATTTCTAAAATAATTTGTAAACTGAGAGACTGAAATCTAATAACTGAATAACTGAGAATCTGTACATTTGGTCAAGTAAATCAAAACTGAAAATACACTGAATACTATACTGAGACTGTAGGAGCTGTCATATAACTGACATAAACCATGTGAGCTATCATGGAGTCCAATATATGACCCACGTTAGAGAGGACTATTATATCCTTTCTATCAGAGTAGAACCTGACCATATTGGGCAAGGGGAAAATCTCTCTGGCAATGCCTCTAAACCTACGGTGGCTCATAGTTTTTAGGGAAGTAAGATGCGCTGAACCCATATTTGTCACTCGATTCTAAATCCTACTCCCAATTGAAAGACACTGAATTACTAACTGGTGCATGCACTGATAACTGATAAGCTCAGGTTTTGGTATTCTGGAAATAACAGTGCATACATAATCTTGAAGAAATTTTGAACATGTTAATAGATATATCTAACATGAAATAAATACTGGTGAGTTTATTATAAAAATAATGATCTGAACATGGTGATAAAATCATGATTCTAACTGACTTGTTACTTGAAAATGAAATTATGTAAAAACACATAGGTATCGGGTGTTTGTAACCCACCAGCATTGAGTGAGTATATAATACGATATAAAACTTGAAACACTGTAATAAGTGATTATGGTTCAAAGACCCGAAAGAATAGACATTTCATCAAACACTTGGGAATCTTGGACTTGAACATGGGAATGTCTTAAAATATTTGAAAACAGCATGATTACATGGCTAAATTCACAATTCGATATTATGACATAAAATTCAATTGAACACAACATGGAAAAATTGAAACTTGAGATTTGAGATAACCAATATTTTTATGAGATCTTACTAGGACATGAATTGAGTCAAATTACTAAGGAGAAACATGATTTAAACGCATCTTGAACATATACAACTTCGTAATAATGAAAAAATCCATACCTTAATTGAAATGAAGGTTTTTGGGCTCCATGGGTGAAAGGGGGCCCATGGATGAACTCCCACATACCTCACTAGATGAATTCTAGAAGATTCTTTGAGGATTTCTTGAACTTGAAGCTTGAATTCCTTGATTTCTTGAGAAATGTCTTGAATCTTATTCTTGGAAAGATGGGAAGGGTTTTGGAGTTGTATACTGATTGTTTGGGGGTGATAGTAATGGAGATAATATGTTTAAAAACTACTTATAACGTTTAGGAGTGATTAGGGATGGTTTAGGGGTGTGAAATGACTTCAACGTCCTTGATTTAAGTCAAAATAGAGGACTTTTGGCACTGTGCAATTACCCAGGCGATGCCCAATAGATCGGCCAAGCCAATTTGGGCGTCACCTGGACAATCACCCAACCCTTAAGTGTACGTCGCATGTCCAATCGCACACCCTTTCCAGTGGCCCTCTACGATTTTTCAGGCGACGCACGACCCTCTGCATGGCCATAATTTCACTCGGTTATCGGATTAAGACAAAATTGGTATAGTTGGAAATCTTATTCAATTATCTACAATTTAGTGGGTCTTGAGCTGCAAAATTTTAAGTATATCAAATGTTATACACGTTCAAAGTAGACCCTTGTAGAATCGGATACCAAAATTTGGCTGAATCAAAAGCTCTTAGTTCAACCTTGCTCTAAGTGATTCCTATGTACATTTTTCACCTCATAAGCACAGACACACTAGGATAGATATCATGACACATAAATTCAAAATTAAATCATGGTATTATTGTTTACACACATAAGAACAACGCTTCAAAGTCTAGCCCGAAAATGCGGGGTGTTACATTATCTCCCCCTTGGAATCATTCATCCTCGAATGAGACTGGTTAGACTGTGAGTATTGTACTAGGGTAACTGAGATCATATACTAAACATGCATAACTTGGAACATGATTGCATAACTGAGTCTGATCATGACACGTGAACTGAACTAATTTCATGAATACATGCAATGACATAAGAATGGTTATAAGACTGAGATAGAAACAAGAGAGTCAACTTATGAGTAACCATTACTTCAAGATGGATCTGATTTCATGAAGAAAAGTAAGAGGTTTAGGACATGAAAACTCAGGGTATTACAATGTCTCTTCCTTGCAATCGTTCATCACCCAAATAATACTGACTTGGCTGAAATACAAAGAAAAGATTGGGATAATGCATGAAACACTTACAAACTGAATCATGTTTGAATATCTGGATCTTAAACATGATGCATGGACTAAACTGAATTTGCAACTTACATAGACGTGAATGACTTACCTCATGAATAAGGAAGATGGAAAACCATAGGAATTTGTCTGTCTGACTGCTAAACTGGATTGCTAGCTATACAGACTGAATCATACTGAAAGATTATACTCAGCTGGAGTATTTTTCAACACTCTTTCTAAGAAGTTCCAATAACATTAGGGAGAAAAGAATCTTGGGCATGAGCTGAATAAGATATCTGAATAAGGAATCACAACCTGTCTATAACACTGTAACATGGAACATAGGCCTATGAAACATAGGCTAGGATAAAATTGCTATGCCTTAAACAATGCAACTGTTACTTTCAAGCTTAGACATACTTCTCAAATACTCCCTCAACTATACGTTCCTCTTAAATACTGCACTTTATTTGAGGCTACTTATAATCTTCACATGGCATTGATAACTCTATCTACTAAAGTCTGAGATGAACTGAATTCTCTCACTATGTTCAAGCCTACTCAAATCTGAAAAGTGCACACATAACGCTTTAATACTAGTTTGAACCATGAATTCAATACCCCATGCATTTCCACAACTTCTCATCTCAAGAATCATTCTTCTTACCACCTCAACACCTAAATTCAGCCTCTTACTATAAATTTACTAGCACACAATGCATTTATCCACGTATACACTAACATGACATTAAAGCCTATCCTCATAACCACATATGAATTTCTAGTCAAACAACCATAAAAGCATCTTTCTTATATTCTCTAAAAATCTATCATTAATAACTTCCATGCACTACCCCAAGAAAACACACATAGAATTCTCAACTAACCATGACATATACAAAAAGCTTAACCTCAATCTTCCTTCTACCTTATAGCCTTATATAACCCAAGTATACTGTTATATTTTATTTAATAAGGAAAATTTACTCTCTCCCATCTAATTAATTACTCATCACCACTATTATTTCATAATAAGAGGTCACTAAAAGGTTAGAACATGAGATCCTAGAGCATGGAAGGATATTGTACGTAACTTGACACTTAATTGAGGCCTAAAGAATAGAGTATCAATGACATGAATTCATTAAAGAGATCTAAACTAAGTACATAAATGACATAATTTGATTTTCACTGTTCAGTTAGAAGTGTCGCATGAGTACCTAGAACTAAGCATACTGTAAAGCATGAGTACATGAGTCATTAGCTGCATGACCTGAGTTTGGAGTTCAAGATTTCATGGCACGTGATTTGTACTGCTGAGCAAACTATAACTCCTTATAATAGGGACTGGAGCATACATGATTTTTATGGCAAATGTGTGAATATAATCTATGATCATGGAGCTGACTTGTAAGGCATGAGTAGATATCATGATGACTGAATTACAGAATACTGAAATATGAATGGGTCGGGAATCATCCTCCCTTACTGCAATTCTACAACATACCGGCAATATTACTAGAATCTAGGAGCCTGACTTAGTTACTTGTTCTATAATCTCCTTCTTAGATTTAAGCCATAATTCTAAGTCTGTAGACCCCTTTTAAACTCTAAACTGAACTGTAACCATTTTACTATAGGGTCCAAGATATAAAAATATACATCAATAATAAACTCACCCTGAAATACTGCACCTAAAAGTATAAAACCCACTACTAATACTTAATTTTGAGATTCAACTCTTAGCTTTCTATAGCCCCAATAGTCATCTTATAATAACATAAACTTACTATCTTAGAATCTTTATGAGTATAACCATACCATGAGTTCACACCATCTTGAGATTCAACACTTCTTTCTATTATCTCAATCTTCAAAGATTCAAACTTAGATTCCAACACTTAACATGGATATCCCCAAACCTTTAATGAACCATACTAACTTCCTTCATAGCCTACTAATATCACATCTCTAAAATTATATTTTTCCCTAAACCCTGAGAATTATCATTACACCAACATACCCAACATCATCAACCTATAACCCATAAGTTAACTGATAAGAACATTATATAACACAAGAACTTTACCTTCTTCTGATTTAACTTAGTCAACGGGGCAGCTATAGAAGAAAAACTTTCTACAAACCTTATGTAGTGCCTAGCTAAACCATTACTAGCCTCATTCACACTTATCAACTCAAGGGTACTATCTAAGAACACAAACTTCAAAAATTTTGAAATAATACATTCCCACATCACATGGAGTACACCTTTAGATCATACACATATCATCATACTTAATTTCAAATCAATAAACATAAATTCTTTCATACACTGCTTCAATCCTACAGGTCCACCTTTCATACAGCTAGCCTCATGAATACATAATCAATTAAATCAAGATAAACACTATCCCTACTTTACTGCTATTAAACTGCTAGGTTCATGTTCCTAACTCTAGGTCACATGTTTTCATAGGATTCTGAGAAGAGATCTGAAAGCATATCTGACTTTGATTTATTGCATGATTTTTCATGAATATGAATAAAGTTCTTCAAACTTTGGAACTTAAAAGCACTGATAGGATACTATCGAGCCTTTATGCAATCCTATAACTATCTGTGGGGACTGTCTGAGAAAACTCTATCTGTAGAAATTTAAGCTTCACCATTTTTGTTGCCTCAAGAATAAGGCAGAGTTGACACAAATAGATTAACGTGAGAATCTACATAAGCTCCTTAAATAACACTTCTACTGCACGATCTGAGACATAAGAGAAGGGAAACATTTCTTAAATATCTTGTAGCCTCTCAAAGAAAAGTACAGACGTCTCTGTAACATTCTGTAAGACTCTACTAGACACTTCTTCATAGACACCCTAGAACACTTGAACTCTGTTCTCTAATACCAAGTTTTTCACGACCCGAGACTATCCCCTAGTCATAACATGGTGCTTGGAATCACAAGTGATCCCAAGCTAACCCATGAACTGGCATAATACTAGAGCAACTGATTTAGAATATATTAAATAGCTAGTTTTGTTGAGAGAAAACATAATATTAATGAAATATGAATAATTATGTAACTGATAAAAAATTTACAATCTGATAAAACTGAGAAAAGAACTCAAATTACATGACTGGCTCTGACTGACATCTGTGAAACCTCTACTATAGAAACCTCTACTATACTAACTATAGATATCTGGGACATACCTCCAACTACCACTAATCAATATATATGGAAAATAAAAAATACAACACAGTACAAGAACTAAATTTGACTGGAGTCTCCAAAATAGAAAAACTCATTGCCTGTTGGCTGGAAGCTGCAACTGTCTGATTATGATGCATAGGCTATAACTGGTACCTACATTATGAAACAATGTAGCAAATAGACATAGATATGGATTAGTACTTCTGGAATATACTCAGTAAGTGGGGTGAATACAATAAGTAAGACTGAATTTATACGTAATCTTAAAACATGCAAGCTGAGTTTAAGTAGACTCACCAAAGGGCTAAAATAAACTGAAAGCTAATATATTTTAAAACATGATTAACAAACAAAATTTGATAAACTGGTGAATCACTACACTTAGTTTCTAAGAATTATGTAAGGATACTGAACATGAAAAAATAAAATTGTACTTATTCTAAATAACTGGATTGAAACTGTGGGATACTATGCATATTAGGTAAGGAATAACTTAAGAACTTGAGATAACTGAGCATGAATGCATTCAAACTAGAATATCTAAGAATGCAAGACCAATCATAAACATATTTCTAAAAAAACTGTAATTACTAACCGACATAAATCTAATAACTAAATAACTAAGAATCTGTACACTTAGTCAAGCAAACTTGAACTGAAAATACATTGAATACTATACTGAGACTGTGGGAGCTATCATATAACCGACATAAACCATGTGATCTATCATGGAGTCCAACGTCTGACCCACATTGGGGAGGGCTATTCTATCCTTGCCATCGGAGTAGAACCTAAACTAGCATGATCACTAAACTGAGCCCATATTGGGAAAGAAAAAACACTCTCTGGAGAGGCCACTAAACCTATGGTGGCGCATAGTTTTTGGGGAAGTAGGATGTGCTAAATCCACACTTCCCACTCGGTGCTAAATCCTACTCCCAACTGAAAGACACTGAATTACTAACTGGTGCGTGCACTGATAACTGATAACTGATAAGCTCAGGTCATGGTATTCTGAAAATAACAGTGCATGCATAATCTTGAAGAAATCATGAACATATGAATGGATGTATTTAACATAAAATAAATACTGGTGAGTTTATTATAAAAATAATGATCTGAACATGGTGATAAAATCATGATTCTAACTGACTTGTTACTTGAAAATTCAATTATGTAAAATCTTTTCCTGGGATCATACTAGGACATGAATTGAGTCAAATTACTAAGGAGAAACATGATTTAAACGCATCTTGAATATATACAACTTTGTAATAATGGAAAACTCCATACTTTAATTGAAAAGAAGGTTCTTGGGCTCCACGGGTGAAAGAGGACCCATGGATGAACTCCCACATACCTCACTATATAAATTCTCGAAGATTCCTTGAGGATTTCTTGAACTTAAAGTTTGCATTCCTTGGTTTCTTGAGAAAGGGCTTGAATCTTGTTCTTAGGAAGAGGGAAAGGGTTTTGGAGTCATATACTAATTGTTTGGGGATGATGGGAATAGGAATAATTTGTTTAAAAACCCCTTATAACATTTAGGAGTGATTAGGGACGGTTTAGGGGTGTGAAATGACTTTAACGCCCTTGAGTTAAGTCTAAATAGAGCACTTTTGGGACTGTGCAATGACCCAGGCGATGCCCAGCCGATCACCCAAGCCAAGGAGGGCATCACATGGCCAATCACACACTCTTTCCAGTGGCCTCTGCAATTTGTTAGGCGATGCACGACCCTTAGCATAACCATAAATTTTTGCTCGGCTATCGAATTAAGACAAAATTGGTACCGTTGGAAAGATAATTCAATTATCTATAATTTAGTGGGTCTTGAGATGTAAAATTATCTATATATCAAAATTTATACATGTTCAAATTATACCATTGTAGAATCAAATACCAAAATTTAGCCGAATCAAAAGCTCTTAGTTCAACCTTGCTCTAAGTGATTCCTATGAATACTTTTTACCTCATAAGCACCTAAAAAACTACGATAAATATCATGAGGCATGAATTAGAAAGTAAATTATGGTATTATATCTTACACACGTAAGAATGACGCTTCAAAATCTAGCTTGAAAATGCGGGGTGTTACAAAGGTATTCACCTAGAGAAGGAGGTAATCTAAATCTTAAGGGCACTCATTAATTTAAATGTTAAGGATGGGGTCATCGAATGATTGGGTGCCCAACTCGAAGAGCTTAATACTTTGAGAAGGTGACCCATGCTACAAAGATGAAGTAGAGCAAGATGAAAGGCATATAGAAGTGGTTGATAATTTTGATGAGAATGCACAGGTTGAAGCAGATCCTTGTGAAGTGGATATCACCATCCAAAATATGCTAGACAAAAAAGTGTCATTTGAAGAGGTTTAGCCTCAAGAAGAAGAGGTTAGCATTCCACTTTACTTGGTTTAGAAAGTTATGATATCTCCCAATTCCAAGGACTCCCCCAAAGTTCTTGATCTTGAAGATGATTAATTCTTAAATTTAAGGATAAATTTTCTTCAAAATGGAGAGAATGATACAAGTCAAGTCACTCCAAATACTCGAGCTCAAGAAAATTGGCAAAGCTTTAGGGATGCGGAGTATTGTGACCCACCATGGGGAGTATGGAAAAAAGAAGAGTGTCTCATCTTGAGAATTTAGATTTTGGGTCACTTTTGGGTCCCATTTATAATAATATTTAGCTTCTGGGTCACTTTGGTCCTATTTAGCATTTAGAGTAACTTTTAGGTCCAATTATAATAAATAGCCTAAGCTATAAATAGATAGTTTTCTCTTAGAGTTAGGTTAGATGATCTTTTGTGAAAACTAAACTTGAGAGTGTTTTAGAAAGCTTGCTAAATCTTTGTGTATTTTGAGTAGAAACATTGGTTGTGAAGTTTCAATGTCCCTCTTGGTCTTCATATGATTTAGGTGCTTATAGTTGGCCTATGTTTGAGGGCCTTGGTTTAATATATCATGGTTTGCCTGCATTCATTATATTGTATCTATATACCATCCTTTACTTTCCTTGTTTTGATTCTATTATTTCCTTGTTTTTGTGTTTCTATACTTTGTGTTTTCATTTTCGTATTTTCCTCGTATATCACTTACTAGGTCATATGCCAGACCAATATTTCACATTTTAGTAGACGGATTATCTAGTACTTTCAAAATCTAAGACATGCATCTACACACTTGGTTTGCACCTTGGCATCTACAACCTTCCATCTTAACCCTAAGTTACGACTAAGTGCATTTCTTCACCTTGCATCATCATTTAATTTACACTGGGTTACCAATCTTCTCTATATTGATCTTTATTTTCAAACACAATTTTTTAGAACAATAACATTACAATTAATCCACAAATTGGTTTATCATTAACAACAACACACACTAATTCATATCATAATCTCAATAGTACACACAACATTAAGTCATATTCAAATAAGTCTGGAATTACTATTTTTATCCATCCAAACACCATGCCCGCAGGCCTAAACATGAAATCTCCCATCAA
Source organism: Capsicum pubescens (assembly GCA_030864215.1). Lineage (NCBI taxonomy): Eukaryota > Viridiplantae > Streptophyta > Magnoliopsida > Solanales > Solanaceae > Capsicum > Capsicum pubescens. The sequence goes on from CM061548.1 coordinate 190,309,762, forward strand.
TCTATGTCATGCATATGTTTTATAACTCAAGTCAATACTACTCAATTAAACTTAGCCTACCTAGATGCGAAGCAGTTTCTATGGAGGTATAAACGCAAACTTCTGAGTCTATGCTAGTGATTTTCGATGTGAAATCCTTACAAAAATAATGAATTTTATCTCATTCAAGAGAATTCCTCCCTCTCCATTGCACTAAGGTCATGAGGCACCCTTGGAGGTATTTTGAGGTAACCCACATCCTATTTGCAACTGGAGAAGAGAAAATAAATTTAAAAAATAGAGGACAAATTCTGGTCCTTGGTGTCCCTCTATAGCGATCTGTATGCTGGTACCACGGTGCAGTTATTGTGAAAAATTCTTGCTATAGAAAGATGGCATCAGCCCCCCTCAAAATTCAAATTCTAAAATTTGTCATCTAAGTATTTATGCACTATCTCGAGACCATATTTTACTAGAATTTCTGAACCCCATGTCCTTGGGTGAGGTGCCTTTAATGGCGATGGAATAGGTCATTCTAATAGATACCAATTTACCATCATTCATCCCCAAACGAGACTTATAGGAAGAGGATGAAACAATCCTCATTTGGACACTAATACCCCCTCAATGATCACGTAATCACTAAATTTTTAGCACTGAATTACTAGATTTTAAGCATCGCTTTATTACTACTTCACTCCCTTTCTTAATATTTTTTTCACAATGCGAGTCATACGAGACTATTTGAACATAATTTTTTGAGTACCTAAGGGAATTTAGGACTCACCAATATACCAGAGAGAAAATAAATTCAAAAATAAATAAAAAATGTTCAATCCCCGAGTGACTGGATCATGGTATAGCGGAAATATTTTTGTTATGGCGATGCTGCTATAGCGGGAAGTAGGAAGCTATAGCGGGATAGATTTGTTTAAAATATTGTGTAATGGGTTTCATATTCATTTCTCAACTTTTACACTCCAAAACTCCCATCCTCTCTTAGATCACTTCATTCTCATTATCAAAAATAAGATAACTATCGCTATAACTCCATCTCTTTACTTTATTACTCACATAATCATAAGAATCTGCTTGAAAATAGAGTAGGTTTGGGTTGGTTTTGAAATTGAAAATTATTGCTTGATTTGAATGAATTTTCAAAGCATTATTGCTTCTCTTACGTTTACACGCCTCTATATCAGTTTGTGCATATGAATTATGGAATTCAAGGCCAACTTGGACAAAATAATAGTGAAGAATGTGAAGGGTTGTTCTTAATTTTGTTTTGATAATTTGAGAATGTATAGGGATTTAAATTCCCAGATTTTTGCATATACTAGTCCTAGGACAGTTCTCTTACACAGATATGTGACTAAAATGACAAAAATAGGGAGATTTTGTAAGAGGCACAATTGATGTACCTCTTAGGGTCAAGGATGATGAAGTATGATTTAGTGACCTCATCCCACTATGACAGTCCCGCTATGGCGAAAATATTCCTACTGTAGTAGTCCTGTGGCAGTGGAATGTAGCCCACTATAATGGAAGTCTATAGACAGTAGCTTCCCAACTATTTAATGGGCTTCGTATTTTCCTGAAAGTGAGACTCCTTCGATACCCCTATGATCTCTAACTCACATTTGCATGATTGTTGTATAATTACTACTTCAATGATCGAAGATCAAGAAAATTCTCTCCCAAGCTTCGAAAGATTCCCCAACAAGAGCTTTCGAGGATAATTTTTGGACTACCAAAGGATGGAGCTTTGCTATAAGATAGGGTTACTTATGAGGGGTGTAGAAGCGAGCGCGCCAGAGTTCTACAACCAGCTCTAGGTGTTTGATTGGATGCCACTTTTAGAGGCTCCTCAGGAGGGGGCCGATATCTGGGTCAAGGATTTCTATGCTATATTTTTATCATGCTTTGGGATGACCCTAACCCTAATATCCATATTCAAGAAGTGGATGTACCCATGAATGTTGCTACAACCAATCGGGTGCTCGAGTATGGAATATTTATAATGTTAGGTAACTGGCCAAGTCCTGGGAGATAGATATTTAGTGGCTCAAGGACATGTTGGTAGTGAATACTGACAGGGACAAGGTGTATTGGCCTAGTACCGAGGGGGTTAGGGGCATCTATTTTACCATTGATGCTTGGAGGTGGCTAAACCTAGTGACTCAAATGATTCATCTATTGGGTAACACTTTTGACATGTTTTACCCTTGGGATTTGGTAGTGGAATGTGCTATATGAGGTATACAGTTGAACATCGGAGCACAAATTGTTATATAGTGGAAGGACTTCTACCAGCAAACAAGAAGGACCTTTACCTTCCTGATTTGGTTTCTTAGTTTTGCCAGTGCATATGGTTTCCTAGGGAGGATGCTGATAGTGATGAAGTGATGGACATCCCCTTAAAGTGAAATATGCCTCATCCCAGAGTAAGAAGAAAAGAAATATGGACGAGGTTGAGAGTAATTGAGCAGTAAAGGAGGAAGAGGAGTAGGATGTCTCTTTTTCCTAGTCCTCGATTTTCAATAGCCACTTGGAGAAAGACCTAGCTGTTGTGGGGATATTCATGGAGCATGCCTACTTGCTTCCCTAGGTTACAGTCCCTTCTAGCTCCATATCCCCACCTCTTATTTCCCAAGGCTATGCAGAGCTCCAAAGAGAGCTTGATGAAGAGAAAAGGCGGAGGCGCCCTCGAGATCGTATGTTTTCCCAGATATGAAAGACCGTCAAGGTCATGTTCAAATACATTGTTCTTGACAATGAACATACCCAGTAGGATCCAGAGGATGTACATGATTTCTCCTTCATGAGTAACTTGGGAGGAGAAGGACCCAAACCTATAGACCATGATAATGAAAGGGCATCCAGCTACGTCCTTTGTGTATGTCAGCTAATCCCCCCTTCTTTATTTTATAAATACTGGATTTGGGTTGTCCACATTTGTGGCATGTAACAAACAATCTTTTTTTTATTTTCCTTATTTTATTTGCACATAGATACTTATTTTATTAACTAAAGGTGGATTCTTATTTCTTACATTATTCTATGCGGTTTCTATCGATCACGTGGTCACTCGTAACTTAAAACAACGTCTTGTACAGGTTGGGAATGAAATGTAAATTAGGGGATGGCTAGGTAGGGATTTTGTCCCAGAATATCTTGCTATAGAGGCATCGTACAAGCCATTATGGCAGAAAAATTCTCACTATAGCGGGCTCGCGTTAGCAGGACAGTATCCGTTATGGCAGCTCTAGAGCAGAAGCCCAAATCACAACACCAAAAATAAAAATCACACCACAATTTAAATCACAATCTCAAAGTTGAACCCATAAAATCAAAGAAAACAATCAATCAATTCATAACACCACTTTAATTCACAATTATAAACCACAACAAGGATTCCTTCTTTTCAACAATTCTCATTATTATGCAGTAATTGCCATTTTTATAGCCTTACCACGCTAATCGCTTGGAGAAAGACTTTCACAATAATATATCAATTTTCCATATATCAACATCTTGATATCACTTCACATTTAGTCCTAATTCAAACCACATAACACATAATTTTGCAACAAACCACATATGACAATTTATGACAAATCCACTTATCACAGATTTACAGTCATTCAAATAGTTACACTTCACACAATTACCAACTTAAAAGACTTCACTCACCAAATAAGCCATTTTCTTATTCTTCTACTCACTTTATTGACACCCACTAACTGATTATCCAAAAGCTATACACAACCCTAACAGTCATATACTAATTGGAACCTTCCCAATTCTAATTTTGTTGCCTGTGTCATTTCAAATGGAGTCAAGTGACATTCATTTGCCTTGCTGAGATACCAATTGAAGCCGAGAGATGCCAATGGATTCAAACCATACAAACAATTATATGAACTGCATTAAATAAGAGAAAGAAGTGGAACCACTTCCTAGATACCTTATAGATTTCCAAATATTTGATGAGGACGTCAACACATCAATTAGTAGGACCCTACTCGATATTTGTTCTTATATTGGAAGATAGATAACTTAGGATGCGATAACAATTGTCACAACCCAACAAATTGAATCATGCAGTCACCTACTCTAATCCACCTAGATAGGAGAATCCTTACCACTCAATTTTAAAATATCCAAAAGTCATAAAAAATTGTTAAATTTTTTTATTATTACAAAATTGGTTACAATTCTTTGAATACAAAGAAATACTCTACCCTAAAGATCTAGTCTAGTTAGGTACAAGATCTACTACAATGGAATTCAAAAATATATATGATTCATCTTTCGCCATAAGAAACAAAGGATAGAAGTTGTTGGAGATCTCCACCGCATCAAGCAAAAAACATCAAATGATCCTACAACCAGACTATACCCCAGAAAAGGATATAGTAAAGTAGTATCATTACAAACAACACATACTAGTAAGCATCATCAGACAACCTAAATTAAATTATATAAATACTCTATTAATATCCCAAAAGAAAACATGTACCTTAAGAGTTCTTATTAGTCGTCAACATTCTCCCCATTAATTCTTCACCTCCCTAATTCGGTAAACACATTAGTCAAAACCTATCCATCCTTACGCCAGTTCCACTAATTCATAAGTCAACTTTCATACAACATTCAATCCTAGATATCATTTCCCCAATCCTTCAATCGCCTCTAGTTAAGTATTTAACATTTAATGAACAATTAACCAGAACGTAGTAAACAAGTACAATTATGAACACCTTAACAACAGCCTTTACCTTAAGTATATGTACGACTTAGCCCTTCTCAAACAACACCAAAGAATTTAGTCAAGTGTAAGGCAATATAGATAATATACCAAGTCAATACCATAACTACCAACCTTAACTAAATCAATAAATAATGACTCAACAATAATAAGGTACACCTTTCCTTAAATACATAAGTAAGTAGACATCAATATAAGATAAGTCATTCCTTTATACTTTTAGTCCAGGACCACTCAAGGATCCAATTTAAAAATCACAATAACAATATCAATAACAATAATCACAAACTTTATCCACTCAAGGAACCTTCAAACTCACTTATACCTTGTATACGCATGCTAAGAGTCGTATGGTCACCTATTAGCCATGACCTACAGCGGATAAGTTCTTTTCCATGTACCAAACATCCCAAACATCTAGTATTTGTTAATCTTATATCAACCAATCCTGTTATAATGTCCTTTACCAGCTCATGTCACAATAATAAGTAAATTTTGTAAAGATATCCCTTATCGTCTCGTCTCACAATAATAAATAAATCTCGTAAGATGTCCTTTATTGGCTTAGATCACTATAATAACAAAGCACAACAACCACAACCTTAATGAGAATAAAACAAACATACTTGTACAATCAACAAGCCTTTAATATAATTTCATTATATATGATTAATACATAGATATCATTCAATAATTTATTTTCCTTAAACATGCATAGTAAATGAAGAACAGTTAATATGAACATATAAATCAAGTTGGGTTTTCAACAATAATTAACCATCATTTAATAGGTCACGTGCCACACCAATATTTCATATATCAATGGAGGACTTATCTAGGACTTTCAATATCTAACACATGCATCCACACACTTGGTTTGAATCTTGGTACCTCCAACCTTTCATCTTAACCCTAAGTTATCACTTAGTGTACTTCTCCACCTAGCATGCTCATCTAACTTACACCGAGTTACCAATCTTCTCTATATTGGTCTTCATTAGTTTCTAACACAACTTCTAAGCTTAATAACATTATAATTAATTTACAAATTGATTTAGCATTAACAACAATATCCAATCATTCATATAACAACTCAATATTACACATAACATCAAGCTATATTCAAAAAAATTTGAAATTACTATTTTTATCCATCCAAATACCATACTCGTAGGCCTAAGCATGAAATCTCTCGCTAGTCTATGTCATGCATATGTTTTCTAACTCAGGTCTATATTACTCAATTAGACTAGCCTACCTAGATGCCAAGTAGTTACTACAGAGGCTTGATCATGAACTTCTGACTCTATGCTAGTGATTTTGACATGAAACTCGTACAAAAATAATGGTTTTACCCCATTCAAGTGTATTACTCCCTCTCTATTTCTCTAAGGTCATGAGGAAACACTGGGGGGGGGGGGGTAGAGGTAACCCTCATCCTACTTGCAATTAGAAAAGAGAAAAAAAGAAGGCTTGATTTAGGTCCCTAATGTGCCGTTATACATGTTGGTATGCATCTACCACTCCACCGCATAGAGGGTGACATCAACCCACCCCAAAATTCAAATTCCAAATTTTTTTTAATTAAGTATTTACACACTAGCTTGATATCATATTTTACAAGAATTTTTGTACCCCACAACCTAGGAGAAGTGCCTTTAGTAACAACGGAATAGGTCACTACACTAAACTATACCTGGCATTAGAATTACCTCTACACTTGATTAAATAAAATTTAAAATGTCCTCATTTTTTCATATCTAACTAACTACGGTGCAACTGAAATTTTCTATTGGTGTGTTATTTATGCAGAATCCATGAGGATATTTAAAGTAAAAAAAAGATATTTTAAAATTAAATCGACTAAAATAACCATATCCAATGAAATCATCATGCAAACTCTCTCACATCTCTTGAACTCTTTCGCTCCTCCTCATAATTGTCCCAAAATTCTCCACATAAACTTTTTATTTTCTGCAATGGGATTTAACCTAAAAATCTTCGATAAAAGTATCAGTAATAATCTCCCTACATTTGATTTGTGGTTTATTTAATATGAGAGGTTCTAATTAAATTTTATTTTGAGATTTTAATCCCATCAAAAAAATTTCAACGCTGTGAAAAATTCACATCTACAAAGTATAGTCATAAAAACAATTGAGGTTAAAAAATTTAGCAAATAAAGAGGATGATAATAAAAAATTTAAGTTCAAACTTGCGGTGTATTTAATGGAGAAAAACTTAAATAAGAAGAAGAATAATTGTGATAACAGTTAAGGTATGATGAAAATGAAAGGAAAAAATTAAAAATGGGATTATTATTTTTACCATTTAATGCTTATGTGGCATTAGTTTTAATCAATTTACCCGCCCACAAGAGTTTGAGTCATTTACTATACTATGTGACATCTTAGGGGGTGTTTGCAAATTTGTTTAGTCAAGTTATGGGTGTTTTTAATACTAGGTAAGTTCGAGGACTAAAATATCAATTCACGTTAAGTTTTGGGTGTTTTCAACACTTCACTCTTATTTTTTGACTATTTTTATCCCTTTCTACAAATGTTTACCCCTATTACTCCTTCAAAACTCAAACTCTACATTTTTTTGATTAGAAGGTAAGGGTGTTTACCATTCAAACAAATCAATTTTGACATCTCACTTATATTATTAACGTTTTCAAGGGTGACAATCGTTTACGCCCCTGAAATTTACTTTAAAAATTAAATTTCACCCTCAACTTTGAAAAATAGTCAATCTCCCCCATGTTTTCTAATTGACTTTTTTAAATGTCTATTCTACTCTTATATTATCAGCATTTATTAATTTATTTATTTTACTTCTTTAATTTATATAATAAAATGAACAAGACTAAAAAATAATGTTATTAATATTAATAGAATCTATAATGTGATAAACCTCATAAATATATTTGATGCAAACAATAAAAAATAACTAATAAAAACAAAGGAATAATTTTAACTTTTTTAAAAAATATTAGCTATTTATATTGCAAATAAATTTTCTATTATTATTTAAAAAATATTTCATTAGTGACAATCACAATTCGTTTACCTATATAGATAATAGAGAATACATATATAATGCATTTAATATTAAAAAAAACAATCATAAAAGATATCATTAATTAGATTTTACAATTATAAAAGAATTATTTTATTAATTATAATGTTAATGAATTTAAATAAAATCTTATAAACACATTAGTTAAAACATGAAATATTATATATAATATTAAAAAAAATATAGATAGAGAATTGAGACTGGTAAGAATAAAATAGATATTATTTAGGACAAAAGAGGGATAGTAATTATTTTTTAAAATTGAGGAAAGAGTTTGATTTTTAAATCTAATATTGTGGGATGTAAATGAATTTTTTCGTGTTTTCTAACCCTCTTTTTTAAACTTGTCGGGGTCTACTAAAAAGTTTGAAGACTTAAATACCGATTAAGACTGAGGGCATCTCCAATCACCCTCTAACTTTATATTTGGAGAACCCTAACTTCAACCCCACAACTCTATTTTATACTTCATAAAAGAATCTTCTTCTCTCTCTTCAATAATAATAATAATAATAATAATAATAATAATAATAATAATAATAATAATAATATTACTTCATTTATATTTTCTTAGTTCATAAAATAAATTCCTTCATCTGTTATATATAATCACATTATAAAATGTATATTCTTTTCAAAATCTTCATGTAATATAAAATTATTATTTTTAAAAAATTTAAATAACATAAATTGCAAGAAATTATTATATATTATCCATATTAATGGATAATGCCAATAAAAGTGCAGTACTAAATTATTGTTGTAATTTTTTAAACTATTATGTTGTGTATTGTATTTTTAACAATTTCATCTTGTATTAGGTGTTTCATGTTCTAATTTAATTACTCATTTCACAAATGCACCTTTTATTTGTTGTGCTGGTTATTTTTATCATAAAACTATAAATTATAAAAGAATAAACTTATGTCTTCAATAAAAATACTAGAAAATTTTTAAAAATAAAAGAAATATTAATATAATATTAAAAATAAAAATACTTTATCAAAAAATGATTTCAAATATTAGAAACTTAATTAATTATCTTACATAATTTATAATATACTAAATTAAAAATATTATATAGTATAAATAATAATATATTAATTAAAAAATAAAATAAAGGAAATAGATAGTGCATCTTCAAATTTAGAGAAACACCACCCACCCTTTCACCCCTTCAAACATAAATTTAGTTCAAGGGTAGCAAATTTACTTGGGCTAACAAAAGATATAGAAATAAGAGGTCTCTCATCTTAGAAAGGCTAGATAGGTGTTCAGCTAACACAGAACGGATGCATTTTTTCCCTAATACAACTGTCACCCATCTGCCTAGAACCCACTCTGACCACTGCCCTCTTCTGGGCACTCCCCTAAAGTTCCAACCCAGCCCTGATAAGCCCTTTAGAGTATAATATATATGGTGCTCTCATCCTGATTTTACTCAGGTTTTCCAGAATTCTTTTGGGGGATATCCCCTTAACTGATGTCATCTCCTTGTTCCAGGAGCATGCCACAACCTAGAATAGGTCCACCTTTGGCAATATCTTCAAGAGAAAGAGATACATTTTGCTAGACTCTTTGGTATTCAAAAATCCCCCAGTTATCCTACTATCCTCTTCCTTCAAGACCTTGAAAGAGCCCTTACTAAGGACTACAGCCTCATCCTTAGACAGGAGCAGGAGTTCTGGAGACTAAAATTTAGAATCTCCTGGATAGCTGAGGGTGATTTAAATACTAAGTTCTTCCACTCCTCCACCATTAATATAAGAAGAATTAATAAGATCAATGCTCTTAAGGATGATAGTGGTAACTGGTTGATGTCCCCTGAAGACATTAAGCTTCACATCACTTCCTACTATCATTCCCTTTTTATGACCTGTCATACCCTTTCCTTCAAGTCTTATTAGGTTAACCCCTCCTCTAGGGGATTCATCCACTCTGATGATCACCCCTTTCTAGATGGTCTTCCCTCTTCTGAGGAAACTAGAAGCATTATTTTTTCTTTAAACCTGACAACGCCCCTGGGCCTAATGGTCTCCATTATTTTGTTTACCAAAATTACTGGAATATTCTTGGCCCCCCTGTTATCAGATTCTGTGAAGAGACCTTCTCCAAGGGGCCATTGATCCTAAGGTAAACTTCATCATCTTTGTCTTATCCCCAAATGCCTTAATGCTTTCAATCTCAGGAATTTCAGACCTATTAGGCTTTGTAATACTCAGTACAAACTGATTACCAAGATCATTATTAGGAGACTCAAAACCCACCTGGCTAATATCATTGGTCCTTGTCAATCCTGCTTTCTTCCTAATAAAAGGACCTCTGACAATGATATTATTGTCCAGGAAGTGATCTCTCACTTCCAAAGGATGAAGGGAAAATGGGTAGCATGATCCTCAAAATTGACTTGGAGAAAGATTTTGATAGGATTGAGTGGTCCTTCATAAGATAGGCTCTTTATTTCTTCAATATCCCCCCCAATCTAGACTCTCTTATCATCTCTTGCATCTCTATTTCCACCATCTCTATCCTAGTTAATAGATAAAAGACTGACTTCTTTAAACCCATTAGGGGTATAAGACAAGGTGATCCCATTTCCCCTACCTTTTCATTATGTGCATGGAACTCCTGTCTAGGAGAATTGACCATAAAGTTGATATTTTAGCCTAGCACCCTATCTTTATCAGTAAAAGGGGCCCAAAGTTTTCTCATCTTTTTTTTGCAGATGACCTCACTATTTTTACCAAGGCAACAGATAATAACTATGCCACCATCTCTAAAGTGCTCCGGGAGTTTAGTATGCACTCTGGTTAAAAGATAAACCACTATAAGTCTAAGGTCCTATTTTCTAGGAACTGCTCTCCTCAAGTCAAAGAGCAGCTTTCTTAACATCCTCTTCATTAGCCCCTCTAATTCCTTAGCAAGTACTTGGGCTTCCCTATGCATTATAAAAAATCTACTAATAGAGATTTCAATTTCATCATTGATAATCTCAATGTTAAGCTTGTTGGCTAGAAGACTAATCTTCTAAGCATGGCTGATAGGGTAACCCTTGTCAAGTCTTCTCTAAATAGCATCTCCACTCATGCCATGCAATACACCTCTCTCCCTACTACCACTCTTTCCCAGATAGATAGGATTCAAAGAAACTTTATCTGGGGGATCTCCTTTGAGAAAAGAAAGTTGTATCTCCTTAGTTGGGAAATTATCTTTAAGTCTAAGAGAGGGAGAGGTCTTGGGATCCAAAGGGCTAAGGCCAGGAATGATACCTTCAGTGCGAGCCTAGACTGAAGGCATTACCATAACAACAATAACTTATGGGCCTCTATTATCTGGAATAAATATGAGAAGTCTAACCTCCCTCATTCCAAATCTTATTCTAGAATTTGGAATTACATTACCCAGGGTGGGGCCCTCTGCAGACTTGGGGCACAATGGGTGGTCAAGAATGGGCTGAAGGTCAATTTTTGGATGGATAGATGGATCCTCACCTCCAACCTTTAAGATCCATCTTACATGGTCCCCTCACTAACTCTGAGACCAATCTAACCCTTGCAGAGGTCTGGAATGAAGGGGCTTGGAACTTTTCAAGCCTCTCCCTTCAACTCCCCCAAGATCTCATTAACAATATCCAGATCTTTTTCAGAAGGAATCCCAAACTTAGAAAATATAAACTTATCTGGGGCCTATCTGGGAGTGGTTGCTTCACCACTAGCTCCATGTATAACCTTATTACTAGCAATGCATCTGAGTCTCATGTTGGACATCTCTTTAAGTGGATTTGGAATGCCAACTGCCCTCCTAAAATCAAGACCTTTCTTTGGCTTATACAACATAACAAGCTCCCTTCTTCCCTCTATCTCAGTAGAATAGGGTTGGCCTTTAACTCTGGTTGTAAGGTCTGTAACTCCCAATTGGAAGATCTGGTTTATATCTTCTTTGAATGCCCCATAGTTAAGAAATTTTGGAAGTATCTTTTTTAGGCAGGCTTCAAAATTAATGAGCTGAACATAGCCAATTTCTACCCCCAAAATTGGCACTCCACCTGGTCTTTGTTGATCCATAAAAGCTTTGATAGAATAATAAATTGGCACAACATCCTTCCTTTCAGCCTGTGGGCTCTATGGAAGAACAGAAACCACAATTTCTTCAATAATCAGGCTATTACTCCTAATTGGATTCAGGTTTACAATGAGACCTTGGAATACATTACTCTCGTCTCTCCTAATAGACAAGGTCATCATAAGGTAGATATGCATTTAAAATGGATCAGCCTCTACAAGGTTCCTTTATGCTCAATACTAATGGAACTTGTAAAGGAAACCCTGGAAAGGGGGTATTGGGGGGATAATTCGAAACTCCATTGGTAACTGGATCCTGGGCTATGCGAAAGCTTACCCTTGGGCTACGAATAACCAAATAGAATTAATTTCCCTCCAGGAAGGTTTGCATCTGGTTGAGGAAAATAATTTTGTTCTTATTGAGATTTATATTGATTCGACTGAAGTTATTACATGGCTGGCCAATGGTAATTTATTGTATGATTCTATCATTGATAATTGCAGGTCAAGACTAAGAAGACTAGGAAGACCCAAGGTGTCTCACTGCTATAGGAAAAAAAATAGAGAAGCGGATATTTTGGCGAAGCTGGGCTCTCAGATGGAAGTTCAATTTTCAAGTAGGCTTTTTGAAGTTCCGCCGAAGTGTGCACAAAATTCTTTGTGGGCAGAATTTTAATGCAATCACTCTGATAAAAAAAAAGAGTGAAATAGAGGAAATTTTTTAATATGAATAAGACACAACGACCACTAATTATGTGAGACATCTTAATTTTTGACAAGTGTTTTGGACTCATTTTGTCAGCTCACTTTCTTCTCTTCATTTCGCAAATTCCTTTTGTATTTTTTCTTTTTTTGTGAAAACCCTTTTGTATTGTTTGTTCGGTTCTTTTCCTTTTCTCCCCAACACCCCTTCTCCTCTCAAGTATTTTATTTCCCCCTTCTTTTGTAGTCTTTGATTCTTATTTGTCGAAATCAAATAATGATCCAATAGATACTTTCTAAGCTATATTCAATAAATCAATAAATTTTTTAAGATAATATTTTTCTTGATTTCAATTTGAACTAGTGAAAAAATCACTGATTTCAATAAGATAAATCTTTATTGAATTTCGAAAGCATTCTTTAAATTTATAAATATTAATTTATTAATTAAATAATATTCCTATAAAATAATAATATTTTATTATCTCAATAATATTAATTTAGAAATGTTCTACTATAAATAATTGATACTAATCCAAATATTATTTTATATTTTATTTTTTCAGTGTTTCCTAATATGAATAAAAGACTAAACTTTATATTTTTTCATTGTTCCCTAATATGAATAAAAGACTGAATTTTATATTTTTCAGTGTTTCCTAATATAAATAAAAGACTGAACTTGATAAAGTCAGTTATTCTTTGTTTATTTATTTTTAATTGATCTTTAAGACGTTTAACTTAAAGAAATTTTATGTGAGTTCCTTGTTCGAGATTTATGTTTTTGAGGTTCTCCCGGGAATTCAATTTTTTGATACTCTCTTCGTCCCATTTTATCCGTCCCAAATTGGGATAACACAACTATTAAGAAAAAAATGATTGGTAATGTAATTTTATCATTTTATCCCTCTTAATTGTGTCTTGTGGTTAGTTTCAATATTGATGGATGGCTAATACCAAAGCACCATTTATATTATTAACGGTGTACTCTTATTGGTACTCCTCTTTACAATATTTTTCAAGAATGTTAATAACGAGGAGTAATCAATTACACTAAGGGTGTGTTTGGTCTGATGAAAAATATTTTCCAGAAAATGTTTTCCGGTTTTCTCTTGTTTGGTTGCAACAAAAGTTTAGGAAAATATTTTCCAAGACAACTTATTTTCCACCATTTGATGGAAAATGACTTCCCTCATGGGCCAAGGGAAGTCCTTTTCCAGAAAATGACAAATGTGACTTATGACCTCACCCTCACCCTCACCCCTCTTCCCACCCCAACAACACTTATATTCACATGACTCAAAAAAATTATATTTTTCAAAAATTTACATTACTCGAAAATATTTTTCACTGTGATTTGCTTCAAATTTTCACTGTTTGAAATAAAAAATAATGAATCTCGAATTTTTTCTATTTTCAATTCGTTGAATATATTTTTATTTTCATATGCATAGAGGAAGACTTACTTATGTTACTTTTGTTAATTGAATATTTCATTTTGTTATCGATGTAACTTATTTCACGAGGTTGAATAAGTTTGTCATTCTATTATATTTCTATTAATTGTAGTATCTTGAGATTGTCCTGCGATGCCCCAAAAAAAAAATTCCGGTAAGATCTCGGACGAAAATGTATTGAATTTTGTTCTTTATCATGATTAATAATTTTTCTGTGTGGAATTTCTGGATATGTGACCCATCATCGCGTAGAGCATCGAATAAGCTTTCCAATGATATGTGGATCATCCAAAACGGACACTCGAGCGATGAGTTATGATCATTCTGATCTAACCGTGAACAGTGGTGAACAGTAAATATGCAGGAAAAAAATACTGAGGCCAGGCGAATTTTAGCATCAACTTCAAACGATCATAACTCCTTGTACATAATGATATGGCTGAGCTACTATATATCAATAGAAACCTCTGAAATTCCTCTTTCCAATGAAATTGGTTTCATCCAATTTGGCCATCGAAGCAAAGAGTTATGGTCGATCTACTTCAGCCTATCAAAACAATCCACCAAAGGACAGATTTGACATTATTTGATTTTTAAGGGTATTTTTGTCATTCCTACTCCAATCCATCCGGGTAAACCATGGATTTAAGTTCATTAAGAGCATTCAATAGCTTATTTTTCTCCAAAATTTCCTAAGGCTCAAACCCCAACCCTACTCCACCAAATTTCATCCTTCTATGTCTCTTGATTGAACCGTAGAAATTTTAAATTGATTTGGGATTCGAGTTGATCATGTTAAGGGCTTCGAGAAGCACCCTTTATTTTTGTGAATAAAGTTCCGGAGTTGGAAGTTCATATTCATCTTCCATTTTTAGGTATGTGGGCTTTGAACAAGATTATCCTTTCGATCTTGTGCCCGGTATTTTTGTTGAATTACATTGACATGAGATTTTACATGTTTTACCATGAATTAGAAATATGGTTTTATATCTTATATTATTGTCCATGATCTATGGGATTATGTCATCCGATATGTGTATGATGTTGAGATGGAATTATGTCCAAAAAGTATTTGATTATGAGAGTATGATGATTTAATTTGTTAAGCCTTGATTTATACTATCATTCCACTATTTCCTTATTATGAATTTATAATTGATATTGGAAATTCTATATCTCTACTATGGGTTGATGTCTCAAGTACCTTTAAATGAGAGTTGGATGACAAATTGAGAAATGTTGATATTGAAGTTGCAATGAGTCTTGGTATTTTCCGGATGGTTTTGATGAGTTAAATTATTAAAAATATTATGTATTGAGTCTTCATATCCTTTTCCAAATGTTGAGTCGGTTATGGTTCAACGCATTGATACCTTGTTGATGTTGAGGAAGATTAAAATGTTTTGATCTAAAATGTGTTGAGTTAGGAATCCACAAATTGATATGATTTGATAAATGAGAAGGAGATTTGATTTGGTCTTTATGATAGACCCTTGTGATGTTGTGGTGGATTTCCTAACGCGTTCTGAGCTTGTCGGGGAGTAGTACTTAGCACCGAGATGGAAATTTAGTATTCCCCAAACCTATGTGCCACCGTAGGGTTGTTTATATATGATATTATTGGCTAGAGATCCCAATTGTGTTGTAGTTTTAAGGTCGTACTCCCTGGCAAAGAGTATAACGTTCCCGCCAATGGGGGTTTCAAACGTTGGTATTCCACGTAGCTTACGTGGGGTTACAGGTTATAGGAAACTCCCCTGTCCATAAGAGTCATGTTTATTGAAATACCGAGTCACTCCGAGTTTTGATGTGGTAAGTCAAGTTGCCTATGATGATCTATAATGATTTATGAGGTTTTTCTCCTACATTTCCTATCTAAGATGTTATGAGTTGCATGATTCAATGCCACTCAAGCCAGGTGTGTCATTATGGTCCGTATGTACGTTTTTACGAAATTTATGATATTATTTATATTTTGCATGCGCCCCCACATACTCAGTACGTATCTTGTGCTGACCCACATATTTCTCTATGGGCTACATTCTTACCATGATGTAGGTTCAGGTACTCAGCCGCGACAGTGATATCCGAGTGCCTTATCTATGTTCCTTCAGTAGTGAGTCCTCATGGTTCGAGGATCAAGTTGCTAGTTTTGGTGTTGTTGTTTTGTGATTTCTTTGGTCTGTTGAGTTAGTTGGGGGTTTGTCCCAATAGCTCGTTGATTTTGCTGTATAGAGGCTATGTCAGACTAGTGTATTATTGGGTTGGTTTGTGTATAGACATTCCATATATGTACAGTCTAACAATAGTCCGTGCCATGTGCGATGTGATATAATATGTACTTATATATATATCCTTAGCGTAGTGTGTATGTTGTTGTGTTGGAACCCAAGGGTAGTGTTTTGTCTTAAAGAGTTAGCTTGAGGCTACGTGTAGCCTTGGGCACCGTGTGGCATCTCGGGATGTTATTTTGGGGCGTTACAAACTTGGTATCAGAGCCTAAGGTTGTGAAGAGTCCTAGGGAGTCTGACAAGCCGCGTTACGTAGAGTCTTGAGCATCAGTGTGTAGCGCGCCACACCTATGATCAAGAGGTTGCGGGGCATTCTAGGAAAAGTCGCTTCTTTCCTTCTACGAGTCTATCATGCTTACAACTATTTTCTTCTGTTGTTAATTCGTGCGTTCTTACGACAGAAAATTCCTCCACGTCGAGCTCGCTGAAACAACAACCAACCTTAACCCGTTGATCCGTTACATGAGACGGTATCCCATGCTGAATTTCGGGAAGCTTTTCAGACACTAGCCCAGGCAGTTACCGCCAATACTCAGGCCAACGCTCCACCTCCGCAGGAAAATAATTCGGCAGCAGCACGAATTCGTGATTTTATACGGATGAATTCGCCAGAGTTTCATGGGTCGAGAGCAGGTGAGGATCCGTAGATGTATGTTGATGAAATGAAGAAAATTACACAAATTATGCACGTGACCGAGAAAGAAAGTGTAGAGTTGGCTTCTTATCGGTTGAAGGATGTTGCCTATGACTGGGTGTAGATGTGGAATAAGGGTAGAGAGGAAGATACCACTTCGGTGACTTGGCAATTGTTCCAAGATGCTTTCTTGGATAGATTCTTTCCTCTTGAGATACGGGAAGCTAAGATAGAGGAGTTTATGAATTTGAGACAAGGCTCCATATCAGTTAAGGAGTATTGTCTTAAGTTTAATCAGCTATCAAAGTACGCTTCCAATCTGATGGCTGATCCGAGGACTAGTATGAGCAAGTTTCTAACTGGGGTGTCGAGTTATGTAGTGAAAGAATGTAGATCTTTTATGATCAGCAGGAAGATTAATCTTCCTAGGTTAATAATTCACACCCAACAGATTGAGTCAGACAAGATAAAGGAAAGAGAAAGAGTAAGAGGGACTACGAGAGTCAGATCAGAGCAACAGGGGTCTGGTCAGACTAGATTCTCCGGAGGGAGTTGCCCTTAGTTTTAGAGACGTCCATTTATACCTGCGCCTTTCTCATCTAGTGCTCCCGTATATCGGGGCAGGCAGGAGCTCGGGAATAGGTCGGTACCTTCCAGGTCTCAGGACAGTGTAAGCAACTGACCTCATCCTCCTTCGTGTGCTAAGTATGGTAAAGACCATTTTGGAGAGTGTTATATGGGGTTGTGGGGCTGTTTTGGTTGTGGCAAGTTGGGCCACATACTTAGAGACTGCCCGTATGCCAGACAGTGGAGTCGTGATGCCTGTCCCCAAAGTCAGGCTACCAGTGCCCCACCTTCTGCAGCCCGTCCAGTTCCTCCTCAGGGTGCTTCATCTAGTACTGCTGGTGGTCAATGCTAGAATCGTTTCTATGCTATATCACCTCGTCAGGAGTAGGAGGACTCTCCCGATGTTGTCACTGGTATGCTCCATATTTTCTATTTTAATGTTTATGTGTTGATAGACCCCGGTTCGAGTTTTTCTTATGTGACACCTCTGGTTGCTGTAAATTTTGAAATAGATCCTGAACTAATTTTTGAGCCTAATTTGGTTTCTACTCCGGTAGGAGAGTCTGTCATTGCTAAGCGGGTGTTAAGAAATGTCCCATTACTATCTTTCATCGAGTTATGTATGCTGATTTTATTGAGCTAGATATGGTTGACTTTGATATCATTCTGGGTATAGATTGGCTTCACTCATGCTATGCGTCTATTGATTGTCGTGCCCGTGTGGTCAAGTTTTAGTTTTCTGATGAACCTATCCTCGAATGGTCCTGGAGTTCTGTGATTCCTAAGGGTCATTTTATATCCTATCTCAAAGCTAGGAAGTTGATTTCCAAGGGTTGCATCCACCATTTGGTTCGGGTTAAAGACACTAAGTCTGAAACCCCGACCATTCAGTCAATTAATGTTGTTAATGAGTTTCTTGATATCTTTTCGGAAGATCTCCATAGAATACCTCTTAATAGAGAGATAGAGTTTGGAATTGACCTTCTTCCTGATACTCAGCCTATTTCCATTCCTTCGTATCGCATGGCTCCCGCGGAACTTAAAGAGTTGAAGGAGCAATTGAATGATCTCTTAGACAAATGCTTTATCAGACCTAGTGTGTCCCCATGGGGTGCACCTGTCCTATTTTTGCGTAAGAAAGATGGTTCTTTGCGGATGTGAATTGATTACAGGCAGCTTAATAGGGTTACTATGAAGAATAAATATCCGCTTCCTCGAATTGATGATTTATTTGATCAATTGCAAAGTGCTAACTACTTTTCGAAGATAGACCTCAGATCCGGTTATCACCAACTTAAGGTTAGGGAATGTGATATCCCCAAGACAGCCTTCCGAACCCGATACGGTTATTTTGAATTTCTAGTGATGTCTTTTGGGTTAACTAATGCTCCAGCGGCTTTCATGGATCTTATGAACCGTGTATTCCGGCCATATATGGATTTATTTGTAATAGTGTTCCTTGATGATATTCTTATTTACTCCCAAAATAGGGTGATCATGCAGATCATCTCCGAATCGTGCTGGAAACTCTTCGAACTCATCGGTTGTATGCTAAGTTCAGTAAGTGTGAGTTCTGGCTGAACTCTGTAGCCTTGTTGGGTCATGTTGTTTCTTCCGAAGGTATTAGAGTTGATCCTCAAAAGATAGAGGCTATAAAGAGTTGGCCTAGACCTATTTCTCCTTCTGATATCCAAAGTTTCTTGGGTGTAGCTGGTTATTATCGTCGTTTTGTTGAAGGGTTTTCATCTATTGCGTCTCCAATGACCCGTTTGACCCAAAAAAAAGTGAAGTTCCTGTGGTCCGAATCTTGCGAGAAGAGTTTTCAGGAGTTGAAGACTCGACTCACTTCAGCCCTTGCGTTGACTTTGCCTGACGGTGTTGATAGTTTTGTGGTGTATTACGATGCTTCCAAAGTCGGTTTGGGTTGTGTATTGATGCAAAAGGGCAAGGTTATATCTTATGCTTCCAGGCAGCTAAAGCCTTACGAGAAGAATTATCCTACCCATGACCTTGAATTAGCTGTCGTGGTTTTTGCTTTGAAAATCTAGAGACATTATTTGTATGGTGTCCATGTCGACGTCTTCACGGACCATAAGAGCTTGCAGTATGTATTCACCCAAAAGGAGTTGAATCTTAGGCAGAGACGATGGTTAGAACTGTTGAAAGATTATGATATGAGCGTGCTATATCATCCGGGCAAGGCCAATGTAGTAGCAGATGCCCTTAGTTGGAAATCCATGGGTAGCGTAGCACATGTGGAGATTGGTAAGAAGGAGTTGGCCCGCGAGGTACATCATTTGGCTAGATTGGGGGTTAGGTTGTTTGGTGATGCTGAGGGTAGTTTAGGAGTGCAAAGCGGTTCCGAATCCTCTTTAGTTTCGGAAGTAAAGGAGAAGCAAGACAGGGATCCTACCTTGGTCAGGTTAAAAGAGTTAGTTAAAGACCAAAAGGTGGAGGTTTTCTCCAAAGGGGGAGATGGCATTTTGAGACTCCGAGAAAAATTATGTGTTCCTGATGTTGATAACTTGAAGCAGAGGATTATGGCGGAAGCGCATGGTACGCGATACTCCATCCATCCTGGTGCTACCAAGATGTACCATGATTAGCGGGAAATCTATTGGTGGAACGGTATGAAGAGAAATATAGCAGAATTTGTGGCGAAGTGTTCCGTGTGTCAATAGGTTAAAATAGAGCATCAAAGGACCAGTGGCGTGATGCAAGAGGTTAGCATTCCTACTTGGAAGTGGGAAGAAGTGAATATGGACTTCATAGTTGGTTTGCCTCCTTCTCGTCGCCATCATGATTCGATTTAGGTTGTCGTAGATCGGCTGACGAAATTAGCTCATTTCTTGCCTGTGCATTCATCGTATACAGCTGAAGATTATGCTAGAATATATATTTGGGAACTCGTCAGACTTCATGGAATCCCTTTGGCTATTATTTCTGACAGAGGTACTCAGTTTACCTCTCAGTTTTGGAAATCTTTCCAGAAGGGTCTCGGTACCCAAATTCGTTTAAGTTCTGCTTGCCATCCTCAAACAGATGGTCAGGCCGAGCGGACCATTCAGACTTTAGAAGATATGTTGAGGGCTTGTGTTCTTGATTTTAAAGGTAGTTGGGATGAGCACTTAGCATTAATCGAGTTTGCTTACAATAACAGTTTTCATGCTACTATTGGAATGGCCTCGTTTGAAGCTTTGTATGGTAGAAGGTGTAGATCACCCATTGGTTGGTTTGAAGTTGGTGAGGCTGCCGCGACTGGACCGAATGCGGTGTTCGAGGCCATGGAGAAGGTTAAGTTAATTCGATAAAAGTTGAAAACCGCCCAAAGTCGTCAAAAATCATACGCAGATGTAAGGAGGAAAGACCTTGAATTTGATGTTGGTGATTTAGTGTACTTGAAAGTTTCACCCATGAAAGGGGTGAAGAGATTTGTGAAGAAAGAGAAACTAAGTCCCCGTTACATTGGTCCCTATAAGATTGTGGATCGCATTGGGAAGGTAGCGTATAAGGTTGAATTGTCCGCGGAGTTATCTAACGTCCATCCGGTTTTCCATGTTTCTATGCTTAAGAAGTCTATTGGTGATTCTGTTGTGATTGATCCTTCCGAAAGCTCGGGTATTCAAGATAGTCTTTCATATGAAAAGATTCCGGTTGAGGTTTTTGACTTTCAAGTTCGTAGGCTAAGAAACAAGGAAGTTCCTTTGGTTAAAGTACTTTGGCGAAATCAATCCGTGGAGAGTGCTACTTGGGAAGCCGAAGTGGATATGCGCGCCAAATATCCCCACCTCTTTCCTACGAATCCTGAGCATGTCAAAGGTATCGTTCTCTTTTGATTTAATCCTTATTGCTATGTTTATTTTGGCTTGTGTGTTTTCTACGATATCAAAAAAAAATCTAGAATGGAGTATATGCTTGGGCAAGATGATTTTTCTCTATATACTCATTTTCATAGTATTCTTGACCTACCTATCAATATTCGGGGATGAATGTTTCCAAGGGTAAGATGATGTGATGCCCCGGAAAAAAAAATCTGTTAAGATCTCGAATGAAAATGTGTTGAATTCTGTTCTTTATCGTCATTAATAATTTTTCTGTGTGGAATTTCTGGATATTCGATCCGTCATCGCGTAGAGCATCGAATAATATTTCCAACGATATGTGTATCATCCAAAACGGACACTCGAGCGATGAGTTATGATCATTCCGATCTAACCGTGAACAGTGGTGAACAGTAAATGTGCATGAAAAAAATACTGAGGCCAGGCGAATTTTAGGGTCAACTTCAAATGATCATAACTCCTTGTACATAATGATCTGGGTGATCTACTATATATCAATAGAAAGATCTGAAAGTCCTCTTTCCAATGAAATTGGTTTCATCCAATTTGGCCATCGGAGAAAAAGGTTATGGTCGATCTACTTCAGCCTATCAAAACAGTCCACCAAAGGACAGATTTGACATTATTTGATTTTTAAGGGTATTTTTGTCATTCCCACTCCAATCCATCCGGGTAAACCATGGATTTAAGTCCATTAAGAGCATTCAATAGCTTATTTTTCTCCAAAATTTCCTAAGGCTCAAACCCCAACCCTACTACTCCAAATTTCATCCTTCTATGTCTCTTGATTGAACCGTAGAAATTTCAAATTAATTTGGGATTCGAGTTGATCATGTTAAGGGCTTCGAGAAGCACCCTTTATTTTCGTGAATAAAGTTCTGGAGTCGGAAGTTCATATTCATCTTCTATTTTTAGGTATGTGGGTCTTTGAACAAGATTATCCTTTCGATCTTGTGCCCGGTATTCTTGTTGAATTACATTGACATGAGATTTTACATGTTTTACCATGAATTGGAAATATGGTTTTATATCTTATATTATTGTCCATGAGCTATGGGATTATGTCATCCGATATGTGTATGATATTGAGATAGAATTATGTCCAAAAAGTATTTGATTATGAGAGTATGATGATTTAATTTGTTAAGCCTTGATTTATACTATCATTCCACTATTTTCTTATTATGAATTTATAATTGATATTGGAAATTTTATATCCCTACTATGGGTTGATGTCTCAAGTACCTTTAAATGAGAGTTGGATGGCAAATTGAGAAATGTTGATATTGAAGTTGCAATGAGTCTTGGTATTTTCCGGATGGTTTTGATGAATTAAATTGTTGAAAATATTATGTATTGAGTCTTCATATCCTTGTCCAAATGTTGAGTCGGTTATGGTTCAACGCATTGATACCTTGTTGATGTTGAGGAAGATTAAAATATTTTGAGCTAAAATGTGTTGAGTTAGGAATCCACAAATTGATATGATTTGATAAATGAGAAGGAGATTTGATTTGATCTTTATGATAGACCCTTGTGATGTTGTGGTGGATTTCCTAACGAGTTCTGAGCTTATCGGGGAGTAGTACTTAGCAACGAAAGGGAAATTTGGTATTTTTCCAAACCTATGTGTCACCGTAGGGTTGTTTAATGATGATATTATTGGCCAGAGAGCCCAATTGTGATTATTGCAGTTTTAAGGTCGTACTCTCTGGCAAAGAGTATGACGCTCCCGCCAACGGAGGTTTCAAACGTTGGTATTCCACGTAGCTCACGTGGGGTTGTCGGTTATAGGAAACTCCCATGTCCATAAGAGTCATGTTTATTGAAATACCGAGTCACTCCGAGTTTTGATGTGGTAAGTCAAGTTGCCTATGATGATCTATAATGATTTATGAGGTTTTTCTCCTACATTTCCTATCTAAGATGTTATGAGTTGCATGATTCAATGCCACTCAAGCCATGTGTGTCATTATGGTCCGTATGTACGTTTTTACGAAATTTATGATATTATTTATATTTTGCATGCGCCCCCACATACTCAGTACGTATCTTGTGCTGACCCACATATTTCTCTATGGGCTACATTCTTACCATGATGTAGGTTCAGGTACTCAGCTGCAGCCGCGACAGTGATATTCGAGTGCCGCATCTGCGTTCCTTCAGTGGTGAGTCCTCATGGTTCGAGGACCAAGTTGCTAGTTTTGGTGCTGTTGTTTTGTGATCCCTTTGGTCTGTTGAGTCAGTTGGGGGTTTGTCCCAATGGCTCGTTGATTTTGCTGTATAGAGGCTATGTCAGACTAGTGTATTGTTGGATTGGTTTGTGTATAGACATTCCATATATGTACAGTCTAATGATATTTCATGCCATGTGCTATGTGATATGTACTTATATATATATATCCTTAGCGTAACGTGTATGTTTTGTGTTGGAACCCAAGGGTAGTGTTTTGGCTTAAAGGGTTAGCTTGAGGCTATGTGTAGCCTTGGGCACCGTGTGGCATCTCGGGATGATATTTCGGGGCGTTACATGTCCTAACAAAATGTTGAAAAGTGTCTCCTATATTTGTTAATTAATAGTCGCTTAAATTTAGTGATTGTAATATTTTAGTATTCGATATTGATATTATTTGTTATGCTTAAATTAGTTCTTACAAATTGTTGAGTTGCTAGAGGCACTGATATACTAGTTAACATATAGTAGTATTTTCTAAAAAATATTTTTTCACTCATCAATCGAACACTAGAAAATATTTTTCTAAAAAATATTCTCTACTCACCAACCAAACACCATAAAATATTTTCCGGAAAATATTTTCCATTCACCAACCAAACATGAGAAAATAAGTAGAAAATCAACTTATTTTCCGGGAAAATATTTTCCAAGAAAACATTTTCCATCATACCAAACACACCCTAAGGGTATAATGGGAAAAAAAAATTATCTTGCCTTGATAAGTAAAAAAACAAGTAAAATGGGATATCAAATTAAGAAATTTGAGATGGATAAAATGGGACGGAAGAAGTATATAGAATGAAAACTTTTAAAGTTTTTTTCGGGCAAAGAGAATTAATTAAGTTTTAGTAATTTAATCGAGGGGTACAAAGATTATTACTCCCTACATTTCTTTTTAGCTGTTTTATTTGAATTCTGCTTCTTTTTAAATATTTGATCCTTTAAATTTTCAAGATTAGTTTGAACAAAATTTTTATATTGTGCGTTTTTCAATGGATATAATCATTATTGATTTAAAAATATGTATAAATTTTAATTAGTTGTATTCCTATATTGATAAAATTACTTTTAATTTTATATGAGTAAAACTTTTATCAAAAAATGTGTTCAATTTAAATAAAGTAAATAAAAAAAATAAAAGGAGTATTCTTAATTGATTTAACGAGTCAACCAACTTAATTTAACAGCATAAACGATTATCAGTAGAGAAGAAAAGACAAATATATAATGCTGATATCGATAGAAAATATATATTGAAAAAAGAAAAAGTTGTGAAAAAGGAAAAAAGGACTTAACCACTTATGCTCAAAATGCAATGGAGAAAATAACGTGATTTCAGAAGTTCAGCTAAAATGAAAGAAGATAAGAACGAAGAAGGACAACTGAAAGATACACAACAAAAGATATAAAACAACACGGACCGATGAAAAAAAAAAAGACAAAAGCATTAAATTAAGAAAGCGACATATGACTTAACAAGCTAAGTTTTTAACATACGTAAATATAACATTATGTAGCATTATAGCCTTTTTTGTAAAGAGTACCATTATTGTATATCCTAATCTTTATTATTTTTCTCAGAATGTACCTGTTATAATTGTGAAAAAATAGGACATTTAGCTAGAGATTAAGCCTTCTCTCTTGTACATAAATTTTTTTGAAATATTTAATAAAAACAGATATATTTCTAAGGAAAAACTATAGATGAGCAAAGCACAGATTTATCAAATCTACCAGAACAAGTATTTTCATTTACAATTATGAATAGTTAAATTTATAAATTCATGACAATCATGATATAATAAAATAAGCTCTAAAATTACTATAAAAATTGAGTTAATAGATAAAAATAGTATAATAACTTAAAAATGATTAACATATAACTTTGATGATTTAAAAAAATTTAAAATATATATAGATAAATTATTAAAAAAATAATAAATACGAAAAAGCAATAGCATGAATGGGAACGTGAGGAAATTAAGGGAAGAGAGAATGTACTGACAAAATAGGAGTCACTAGACACTTCCCAAAAAATAAAAATAGCTTCACACATTTTATTTTGGTTGTGTCTTGCCCATATTAAATTTTTACTGAAATAGACATAATCACCAAGGACATAGCTTTGAGAAAAGTGAGAACAAAGAGAAAATAAGACGGATGATGGAGTGGGTCCTATATAACTTTAGGAAGTGTACGGCATCACGCTTCCTTCTTTCCGTGAATTTATGTTCACTTGTCTCACTTTCTCTTTCTGGAAACGGGCCCCCCTCCGTTCTTTTTCTTCTTCAGCCCCATGCATTTTCTTTTTTAATTTAATATTTCTTCCGTTTTATTTTACTCATCTCAAATTATCTAACAAAAAAGGGTTAGAAATATTCTTTAAGTATTGAAAATAGGTTAAGAATATCCTTCGTTTATTTATTGAGTCAAAAATATCCCTCCATCTACCTTTTTGGGTTAAATATATCCTTATAACTAACAGAATTTTTTTAAAACATAATTAGAAATTCTATTAAACACGTGGCACATCTCTATTGGTTGTGAATTAAATTAAATTCAAATTCAATTAAAATGCCTACCCATGGAGAGTTTGCGTGGCACTATTGGCAATGTTTGAAAGACTGTTGGTCTAAAATCATACTCTCTCCGTTTATTATTTTATTCTTACACCAACAATAAATTAAGCTTTATTTAATAACAAGATGAAAATATTTTTAAAAAATAAATCAATAAAAAGGGTAAAAATAAGATAAAAATAATTACTAATTTTATAAAATGACAAATATGTTAAAAACATACTTAGAGTAACTTTGACAATTAGTAATATGAGACGAAGGAAGTATTATTTAAAAGAAGGGAAAAGGCTCAAATATGTCACTAAACTATCAGAAATGGCTCATTTATGTCATCCGTTAAAAATTGGGCTCATTTATGCCATCGCCGTTACAAAACCGGCTCATCCATGCCATTACTTTTTAACAACCGTTTTTTAAAAATAGTCTTGCCACATGGCAGCTTATTAGAGGGCCACATCATTTTTTATTTTAATTTTTTAATTTTTTTAATTTATTTTTAAATTTAAAAAAAAAAAATTATCCATTAAAAAGAATCCACACAACTTTTTGATCCATTGAAAATTAGTTTGATCTATGCTTTTAAAATTTGATTAATTTTTCATGAATATATTCTTAAAACATTCTCGTTCGATTCATTTTTTTGTCATTTTTGACATATTAAGATTGTTTTCATATTTTACCTTTAATATTAATTATTTT
This sequence comes from Capsicum pubescens, assembly GCA_030864215.1. Taxonomy (NCBI): domain Eukaryota; kingdom Viridiplantae; phylum Streptophyta; class Magnoliopsida; order Solanales; family Solanaceae; genus Capsicum; species Capsicum pubescens. The sequence goes on from CM061548.1 coordinate 190,336,661, forward strand.
TTCTTCAAATTAATTTCAAATACAATAGTAAATATCATTTAATAAGTATATTATAATAAAATAGTTTTTTTAATTGACGGGCGAGTAACTAAAAGGGTACGGAGAGAGTATACACTCCACGCTTTTTATCACTTTATTTAGGTATTTATTTTAAAAGATTCACGTTAACTAAAGCTTTTGTCATTTTTCAGTTGAAACTGAAGGGATATATAAACATCAAATATTATTATTATATTATTAATAGTTAGCTTCTCATTTTGCCAACTCTAAGTATACTATATATGTCGTCATATTGTCGCCTTCCTATTTTTGCAATGATAAATGATGATGCATAAAGTGTTACGTACAAATGTTGAATGCTGATTAGGGGCGGCTCAACCCTTTAGGAGAAAAGGTCGTCGCCTAAGACCCCAAAATTTGAGGGGCCTATTTTTGTTTAGTAATAATAAATTACAAATTTTAAGAAATATATTAAATACTATTTATAGAAAAAAGAAAAATTTTATATAAAAAAATAAAACGCAAGGCCTCCGTTTAATTTTTGCCTTGGGCCATAAATTTGCTTGAGACGCCCCTGATGCTGATGATGTCATTCTATGCTTAATAAAAAAAATAAAAAGTTACTTACATTCGGCTGACAAAATATTTCATGTATGCTAAGACATACTATATACTTAATTAGAATAGCGTTTGGTTATAAATTTTAGTAGTAGATTTAAAAAAAAAAATCTTTAAATATTTGTTTGATCATGAAAAATTAATCAAATTTTAAAAGCATAGATCAAATTAATTTTTAATGGATCAAAAAATTGGGTGGATTCCTTTTAATGGATAAAAAAAAAAACTAATTTAAAAAAAAAATGGCATGGCCCTCTAATAAGATGCCACGTAGCAAGGCTATTTTTAAAAACAGGATGTTAAAAAGTAATGGCATGGATGAGCCAGTTTTGTAACGACGGTGGCATAAATGAGTCCAACTTTTAACGGATGACATAAATGAGTCATTTCTGATAGTTCAATGGCATATTTGAGCCTTTAGAATACAATTATACTATTCAAGAACCAGACAGTCACATCACATAAATACATTCACTTTCCATTTAATAGAGAAGCAAGCACTTCACGAAAAAAAAGTCTTATTTGTTTGTTTATTGCTTGATACATGCAACATATATTTGGTTCAGCACCTCAATAAAAGCTTGTATTATCCTAATTTATTCGAATCATATTCTCATGTCCTTAGAAAGCAAGGCTCATCGAACGAGATTCAAGATGCGAAATTAACAAGCCTACTAGAAAGTCGAATTAATAATTTCCAATCGAGTGATTTCAATTGGAGATGAAATTGCACTTATATGTTTATTAATTGAACGAGATTCAAGATGCGAAACTAACAAGCCTACTAGAAAGTCAAATTAATAATTTTTGATCGAGTGATTTCGATTGAAGATGAAATTGCATGTATGTGTTTATTAATTGAACGTGATTCAAGCTAGAAAAATGATTGAATTTGCTAGTGATTTAAAAAAAAGAACGTTGAATCATGAAAATTGAATGAGAATATATTAATAGCGCCACACAAACTCTCTATGGGTCGGCATTTTAATTGAATTTGAATTTAATTTAATATTTTAATTAATTTAATTTACAACCAATAGAAAGGTGCCACGTGTTTAATAGAATTTCTAATTATGGTTTAAAAAATTTATGTTAGTTATAAGGGTATATTTGACCCAAAAAGGTGGATGGAAGGGTATTTTTGACCCAATAGATAAACGAAGCGTATCCTTGACCCATTTTCAATACTTGAAGGGTATTTTTGATCCTTTTTCGATTATCTAATTTAATTTTTATTTTATTTATCATTTTTTATTAATCAAGACAAGATAATTTATTTTTTTCTTTTTTATTCTTAGTATTAATTTTTTTCTTCAAATTAAAATATAAACATCATTTAATAGGAGTATTATAGTAAAATAGCCATGTTATTAATTATTTTTCTTAGAGCTGTCAATACGGGTTGGCCTAGCCCATCCGGGCTAGCCCATACGGACTTTGAGTTTGACAGGTAAGGCCGGACTGGCCCATCACCATTACTTTGTGGGACGCGGGCCTTACGGGCCGGCCCAATTTTTTTTAAAAAAATATTTTGTAATTTAATTTTAGAATGTTAATAAAAATAAATATTACCAGACAATATTACATAGTGTTAATACTTGTTAATCGAGTCTTCAACATCCCAAAAAATATTTCTAATAGCAAAATTAAATAACTTTTGACATGATATCATTCAAACCAAATAAAAATACTAATAAGCAATCTAAATAGTTGTTGTATTTGACTTACGGGCCGGCCCATGGTCTAACTCAATCCACATTGCTCAAGCCTCACGGACCACGAACTTATTCGGACCGGACTAAAAAGCTCTATTCTTAAATGGGCTGTAAAAACTGAAGTCCAACTTCATCAAATTAGAGATCGGATCAAGCCGACCCAACGGGCCTGACCCATATTAACAGCTCTAGTTTTTCTTAATTAATGTATAATATTAAATTGAGACGAATAAAATGAAATGGAGGAAATATAATGTTTACTTTAATCTTCAGTAGTATTCTTTTAACTTTTTCATTTATCCCTTTAAGGGTTAAATAAATAATGTAGATTTAGGGCCGTTGGTTCCTTCACGTGCTCGCTTTGATAACGATATTTGGTGCGAAGTGTGAACGACAATATGTAGGACAATCAACATGGGTTGTGGTGCAGTGAATGATGCTACTCCATCCCTAACTAGAGATCGAGGGTTCGACCCTGGGTATGAAGAAAACTCTGTTGGGAGCGCTGTCATCTTAATGCGCCCTGCAACACGCGATCCGAATTAGTCAGGGCTCCAATGCGGGCACCAGACACCAGATGAAAAATAAAAAAAATAATATGTAGGACAATGTTTTAAGAGGTAGAGTGCCACCCGAGATATTTTATGGAGTCGGAGCGAGGCGTAAATCTCAAATGCAAAATAAGTCTTATTGGTTTAATATAGTTTTAACTAGTAAATATAAATGTGCTTTGTGCTGTACGTAAAAATAAATAAATATTATTTTTCAATAGATAATATATTAAAAATATTTTCTTGAATTTAAGTAATTATAAAATAATTTTTTTTAGACTTGTTAATTAGTAGTATTTCATTACCTCGTTTAGATTAATAAAGTAAAATCTAGCACTCCAACTTATACTTATTCCTATTGTGAATATTATTTTTATTTTAATTACAAAACGATAGACACTTTGTCTCGTGATATATATTTACCTTAAAAAATATTAAAGGTATTTTGATCTTGAATTCAAATACTCCTAATATATTTCAAGTATTAATTGAGGCGGAAAACATATGCAGGTTTCTGAATTAGTTGAGTTTTTTCATGTTGGCACTTCAATTACATCATATTTTTACGAATCCCTGAACCTCTCACAAAGAATATTGATTAAGCATTTTACATAAGATCATAGACAAATTAAAATGTGTGGAGTCTACACGCAGTTGGCGTGGTAAATAAATTAATAAGATAAAAATAACTGATTTTTGCTCGCAAATAATTCAATAAAAAAAGAGTAAAAGAACTTTTAAATTAAAAATAAAATATTTCTTAAAACCCCTAATCTCTGTAGGTCTTCTTCTTCCTAAAAAAAAGATCAAGATTTTCTTCAAAGAAAAACCTCCATTATTATTGAGTAATAAACTAATTCATAAGTTGGTTAAAGTAGTTATATGCTCCATTAGTTAGGTAAGTTAGTTATAGATTGAGTTAGTTGTAGATCACTTAGATTATTAGCTCACCTAGTTGATTAGAAATCAGTTACTACCACTATATATATACTTATTATGCGTACATTATGAAATTAAGATTGACAATAATAATATACTCTACACTACATTCATTCACCTCTCTTCTTCTCATCTTACTTCTCTGCTTTAGCTTCTAATCTTCCATTACTGTTTCTTCTTCTTCTTCTTTGTTCTCTACTATAAACAGTACTTGTATAACTCTCAAGATCACAATGATGAATATGTAACATTCAACATGGTGTCAGATACAGGTTACTAAATGTTTTCAGTGTTTTTTGATCCAGAAGTTCCAGTTTTAACAAGTTTCTTGATTCTGGTTTAAACCTTCTCTGCATATCTATAACTACTTCTGAAGTCTCTTCTAGTTTCTGGTGTCTGCAACTGTTGTCTCTTTGATTCGTATTTGTTATGGCAACTCCTAATGATCTTGGAAATAATACGTCTTCATGAACTGTTGGGCAAGGCGTTAATGCAACAATAAATCAGAATCACCCTTTATTTCTGGTTTCTACTGATGTAAGTGGCTTAACTGTCATATCTTTCTAGTTAAAAGGTAGTGAAAACTATATACTCTGCAGTAAGGCTAAGGATTTCTCTATTGGGACGTAATAAACTAGGATTAGTTGATGGATCCTATAAGAAAGAATCATATAAAGCAGAATTGTAGGGGTAATGGGAAATATTTAATGCCATAGTACTATCTTGGCTTATGAATTTTGTGTCTACTGATCTGATTAGGGGTATAGTATATTGATAACGCTCAAACTACACCTCTCTTATGATAATGTAAGCGATCATTGTCAATATATAACCCAGCTAGGTTGGGGTCAAATCCCACAGGGAATATGGTGTGAATTTGAGTTATCTGCGGGTTAATCAACTGATAGTTATCAGTTTTCTGTGAATGGAGTTTTTTGGAAAGGTAACAAATAATTACTTCTCAATTCAGTGTTTGAAATTAATATGATAAGGAAAACCAGAGTTATGTTCACTATGGGTGTTGGGATTTGACAGACGCTAGTAACGGTTCAAGATTCTTGTAGTAGGTAGGACCAGCAAACTATCCTTGTCGAAGTTATGTCTAAATGTTTCTCAACCTATGTAGACATTTAACCACCTAATTCTCTCGAACTTAGGGAATTTATATTTCATAACAGGATGTTATTTCAAGTTAATTAATCTTGTTACAACATTAATTATTAAATGGAAGTTTGATGTTTCCAAGTCCCTGTTGATAATTCACTTCTTACTAGGGTTGATTTCTTATCTCAAGCAAATCACCAGTAAGCAAGGCCTATTGTTTGCAACCAATAGTCAGAGTATACAATAATAGAATTAAAAAGAAGTTTCTACCACCGTTAGAATCTTGAACACTTAGTTACGTTACAAACCCAAACCCATAGAACCCACAACTCGGATTAAGGGAATTTAGCTACTCATAATAAAATAATCAAGACAACAAGTTGAATTCATAGTTTGATATATGAACTTACAACAAGATAAATAGCAACAAGTGTTTCTCAAATTTGATTCACAGTAGAAAATCCCAAAACAGTTGTAATAATCTCTCCAAAAATAATTGTAAAGTTCAAGTTAGAAAACTAGAGAGAAGAGATTTTCAAAACGTCAGTTCCCCCCTTTCATTAGAAAATCCTAACATATGCTTTAAATACTTCAGCCTAATTATGGAAACAAAATCATAGATCACAGTATTTTGTCGGACAGGCGACGACGTGTGTGACGGCTTATCAGGAGTCTGACGACTTATCAGGAATGTTGTCAGCTCCTCTTCACTTTTGACAATCTCTGCCTTAGGTTGACAATGAGACATGACGGCTTATCAGACATGTGACGACTTATCAGAATTGTCGTCGCTTCTTCACTTCAAATCCCATTCCCTGCCTAAGCCTAACAACGAGCCTGACGGCTTATCACACTTCTAATGGCCTATCACAGATGTCGTCACGAATTCCAGCTGAAGCTCATTCTCTGTCTAAGGCTGACGATAACTCTGATAGCTTATCATAAGGCTGACGACTTATCAAATAGGTCGTCAGCTATACTTCCCTCTCTACTTTCTCAGAAATCAACTCTTTTACTTCTATTATTGCTGGTTCTCTTGCATCTTGACTTTTACTGCAATATCGAACAGAAAATAATAAAAAATGGCAAGAGTTGCTTAAGACTTTGCAATTATTCTTAGTTAAAAGCCTCAAATGTGTTAGCATCTGCTCACACATCAACACCCTCAACTTAAAATAATTACTTGTCCTCAAGCAACTAAAACACAACCAAGAGGATACAAAGTACATTCGGCAGTCAACCATCCATATTATCTCAAAACATCTTCATCATCTCCAAGGTCAATTAATTTAAAAACAACAACTGTGCATATTATTGAAGAACAACAATGCGACACACAGGAATCAAGATATGACATCAATTCAGCAACAACAACCATGCATGTACCAAGATTACTCTATCCAAACAAGTTAGCAACTAGCAACGTAACCAGTGTGCCCTCACTACAAAGAAGTCCCACTCCACTTATATCAAACATCACATATGTAACCATGGGGAAAATCAAAAGACACTTACTCTCAGAATGAAGTTCCAATCAATGTATGCCAAATACCATAGGCTTGCCCTTATTTTCATTACCCAGATTTTTAGACAGGTCAGTTAGGATTACTATAGGTCTTCTCTTTGGCTTGTAATGTAGGCTAGGGGCTGGTATGATACTCAAAATATATTTAAAGTGACTAAGCCTCCTTGACACTACACTAGCTTCTGGGGTCTCACTTATTAACCTTTTTTATTCTTCTCTTTTCTTGATCACACATTCAGGATGGAAACGGTCTTTTATATAATCACTTTTTTTTCACAACTTTTCCTTTCTTGTTCTTTTCCACCGCACCCAGCTTTTTATTCTTTTCTTTTATTCTACCTTTCTTCATACTCATTTTACATCACGCACCCCTATAATAGCCACCCTCAACTTAGGCCATTTGCCTAAGTCAAGGTGCACAGTGTCCAAGGAGGATCAGGGCCAAAACAGGTTTATTATAATATAAATGAGATGGTGATAGGTATCATAGAGAAAAAATAGGCTATTTAGGCTCAAAATAGGGATCAAGGGATATTATGCATACAAGGAAGGTCATTTAGGCTAAACGTGGCTAATATCAAAATGGCCTATGATTCATTCCTAACCCCTATCCTTCAATCTAGGTAAGACTAACCGGACAAGTTCTGGATTCAACATACAAAGGGAACTAAGTAAGATCTCACACGCACATGGCACACAAGTTACTACTTATCCAGTTCATACAATTGTTTAGCAATGATTATCAAGTCACTAGAACTGATACCATAACAAGATGCACAGTGGTCATAATTAGATGCAAATCACATAGTTAATCAATCAGACCATTTGAGAGGTGTTCACAAAATAACAAAACCATGTTAACTATCTCAGGTACTTGTATTTCTCCTAGTCAACTACAAAATGTTACAACAACAACTCACCCTATACCCTCAACTTAAAATCAAAGAAAAGCTGAACTAAGGGTTAGGGTATACCTGGAGTAGATCAAGTATGGGAATCATGGGTCCCTGACCCTGCTGTTGCATCCTCAGCTGCCTTATCTCCATCGAGAGCCTCTCTTCGTTCTGATACATCTGGCCTAGTAGTTGTTGGAGGCCTACTAGTTAAGGCACCTACAGCTCTCGCTCGTAGGGCCTCCTCTTATTTCTCATTTTCATCTAAGGACTCGATCATCACCTTCTTTGTCTCCTCTTTTTTAGCCTTCTTTCTCGCTCTCATTTTCCACCTAGCACTGTCTCGAACCTCGGGGTTCTTGCATTTAAACAGAGTTTCCCAAATCGGAGATTCTTTATCATCCTGTTTCTCAGTAGAAGGGGACTTAGATGATGGATTCTCATATCCAGGTTGCTCAGATTCATCATACTCTGACTCAGGCTCCCCAGACTCAGAATGCTCAGACTCAGGCTGCTCAGAAGTCGTCTGGTCAGAAGCTGTACTGCTAGGTGGTGTTTTTGCTTCAGTATCACTTTCTTCACTCTCCCCCATCTCAACTGGTGGAGGTGGTGAAGGCTTTTTCGGGCTTTTCTTTTTCCTTTGCTTCCTGAGCAGTAGCTCCTCCTCCTCCTTATAATCGAATTCCTCATCGAAGAGTCTCTGAGGTATACTCCCCTTTGTCACTTTCTTTGTAGGTTTGGGCCTTTTTTTTTGGGTGCCATTATAAGACCTGTAGTAAAAGAAAGCACTCATTTAGCACTCATGATCATTCAACTTAAGAAGTTCAGTCATTATAATTCCATATCCCTCAAAAGAGGTTTACAATTGTATCAAATCAAAGTTGTGATAACATATTCTGATAAGTCGTCACAAATGTGATAACTTATCATTCGTGTCGTCAGCCTTAAACAGAATAGGCTTATTTTTCTCAATTTATGACGACATAGTCTGATAAGCCGTCACAAATGTGATAGCTTATCAAACACATCGTCAGCTCAGAATACAACCTCCAGCTCAGTTTTAGTCTTGATTATCAATCCACTTTCTTCTTAAAATCACATGGAGTTGTGTTCTTGAGTTAAGCCCTAGGTTTTTACCTACAATGCAGCACTGTACACCCTAGATTCTGTTTTTCACACAATGGCAAGTTAATCTTGCCTCAATTCCTTTGAAACTAAGATTTACCTCAGTTGCATCACTTACCTAATGAAGAGGAGAGTTGAGTTTTGAGCATACCTGATAGGCGACTTCACTTGGTTACGCGAGTGAGAGGAAGTAGTAGATGAAAGAAGAGTTCTTGATCTTGCTTTCAAACCTACACTTCACATGGAAGAATATTTTTCTTGTTTTACTTAGGAATTAATTTTGAAAAGAGTAAGTAAATAAACTAAATATGGAAGGAAATAAAACTTAAAGAAAAGAAGGAGATACGTGGGAAGGTGAAAAGGTTTGTTTATGGGCCGAGTTAAATTTTTTAGCATTTGGGCCCAATATTACCTGACGTCTTATCAGATGTCTGATAATTCATCACAGATGTCATCAACCTTAGACAGAGTGTTGCCTTCTTTTCAAATTTTTGACGACATATATGACGACTTATCACAATTATGATAACTCGTCATATCTATCGTCAGGGTCCCTTGGCTGACTTCATCAATTCTTACCTAGACCCCTACATACCTCTTTAGTTCATTATGCTTCCTATCTAAATAAATTAAAACAACTTGCGTTTAAACATAAAAATTTTGGGTTGCCTCCCAATAGTGCCTGATTTAATGTCGCGGCACGACTAGGTTATCTTGACTACTCAGACTTTGTCAAGACACCATGATGCTACCTCTTTCCCATCTTCATAAAACACATCCACAATTGAGAAGACACTCATCTTCTTTTGTTGTGTCATGGATGAGTGCATTTCGAATCTTACTTCTTTGTCATTGAACCTGAACTTCAGCTCATTCAGCTCCATGCCCACTACTACTCTCCCAGTAGCAAGGAATGGTCTACCTAAAATGATGGGTACTTTAAAATCCACCTCACAGTCTAGGACTACAAAATCAGTAGGAAGTATAAAGTCGGCCACCTTTACCAATACATCGTGTAATATTCCTACTGGCCGCTTTACAAACCTATCCGCCATCACCAACCGCATGTTTGTTGGGATAGGATCCCCCAAACCTAGATTTTTATACATGACTAGAAGCATCAGATTTATGCTCACCCCTAGATCACATAGGGCCTTAGCAAAATTGAGAGACCTGATTGTATATGGAATAGTAAATGCTCCAGGGTCGGCCTTCTTCTGCACTAAGGATCGTCTATAAATGGAACTATAATGGTGGCTATTATCCTTTGGTTCATAGATCACCTCTCTTTTCTTCGTCAAAAGGTCCTTCATTAATTTAGCATACTCCGGAATTTGCTCGAGTGCCTCCACCAAAGGCACATTTATTGTTAACTGCTTCAATATTGCCATGAATTTACTAAATTTTGTGTCGTCAACCTTCTTCTTTAATCTTTGAGGAAAGGTAGGTGGTGGTCTTGGGAGAATTTTCACCACTATTTCTTTTCCTTATTCTGGAGCATCATCAGAACCATCCAGCTTCCCAGACTCCACTGGACATTCTTTTTTGGGTTCATCATCTACTTCAGTCACATCTTTAATAAAACTTTTTTCCCACAGAAGGGATAGGTAATATTTTACCACTCCTAGTGGTAATTTCCATACATAAGCCATCACTTCTCGAATTCTGAACCGTATCACTTGGTAATGTTCCACTCTTCCTCTGGTTCAGCACTGCAGAGAGTTGGCTCATTTACTGTTCCAACTGTTTGATCGAAGTCGAGTGCAAATTTACCAATTGACTCATAGAGAAAAAATCGGTCTTCTGGTAGTCACCCCTAAGTTGGTAGCCTCCACTCCCTTTAATAATTTAGCCATCATGTCCTCCAGGGATATTTTTTTAGAACTTGTTGTAGCAGCCTCACGATTTCCAGGAGGGACATATAACACGCTCCTATGATTATTGCTCCTCCAATTACCTTGCTCCTAGTTCTTATATCCATCCTTGTCATAATAAGTCCGACCTTGATTTTCTTGGCTATTGCCTCGGAAACCCCCCTGATTATTTACATAGTTCGCCTCTTCTTCTGAGTTAGAATCCACTTTGCTTTGCGATCCCTCAACTTTCACTTTCTCAGTTTTACCTGATAGTAAATGCTTGGCTAGCAAGTCCATCTACATTTTAGGTGAGCCATGTCTTAATCACGCTCCTCGTCTCTTCTACGTTGTTCCACAGTCATACAAACAGAAATAGTGGGGCTTGCTACCATAGAGTCCCTGGTATACCATGACCGACTCTGTTTTGTCATTCTCTCAAGCATTTATGAAGCCTCTGGGAATGTAAGATCAACAAATGAACCACCAGAAACATTATCTACAATCGGTTTTTTCACAGAGTTAAGAGCCCTGAACAAAGTCTCCATCAAGTGTATGTCTGGCATGTTATGGTACGAACACTGTGTCAGTTTCTTTTTTAATCTATCCTAGGTTTCATGCAAGGCTTCAGTTGGGAGCTGTCTAAAGTTGCTGATCTCATCCCTCAACTGTAACCTCCTAAAAGGTGGAAAAAACCTTTCTAGGAAAGCTCCTTTCAACTGCCTCCAGTTGGTTATAGAATCGGGTGTCAGCTCATTAAGCCACAATGTTGCCTCCCTAGACAAAGAAAACGAAAACAATCTCAAACGGATAGCATGTTGACCCACTTCTGGGTTATTAAAAGATTTACAAATGGTGACAAATTTCACCAGATGCAAGTTCGGATCATCCCCAGGAAGTCCACCGAAAAACCCCTTCAGATTAAGGAGTTCAATTATAGTACTCGTAATGTTGAATTTCACCCTAGGTGCTAATGGTGGAGGAATAATTGCTCCCATTTCACCTGCTCCATCCATTCCATCATCATCATCATTGAGGTCATACTGGACCGACTGGTGATCTTGCCTTTCTCAAAATGAACGATTCCTGTTAGCATTACGTTGTATTGGTGCAGCTATTTGCTCTGCACGCCTTGGGTTACCAGGGTTTAGCAACTCCTCATCTCCCAAGTCGTCATCCTCAGGATTTGGATGTCATACTTATTGACCGTTATTCTGAACATTCACCTGAGCTCTAGCTAAGGATGCTAACCTGTCAGCCTCCTGTTGGTCTGCCATTCTGTCAATTAGTTGCTATTTCGGATTAAATGGTAATAATGGTTCTCTGGAACTTCTGGTTCTTGGCATGCACCACAAAAGTCCTGCAGCAAATAAAAACAACAAATAAATGTAAAACTAGGAAACTTGACTAACAGTCAATTAGCGCACACAACTTTAATTTACAACCATATTCCCAGGCTACGACGCCATTTTTGATAATGCTCAAACTACATCTCTCTTACGAGAATGTAAGTGATCGTTGTCAATATATAACCCAACTAGGTTGGGGTCGAATCCCACCGGAAATATGATGTGAATTTGAGTTATCCGCGGGTTAATCAACTGATAGTTATCAGTTTCCTGTGAATGGGAGTTTTTGGAAAGGTAATAAATAATTACTTCTCAATTCAGTGTTTGAAATCAATATGATAAGGAAAACCAGAGTTATGTTCACTATGGGTGTTGAGATTTGACAGAAGCTAGTAACGGTTCAAGATTCTTGTGGTAGGTAGGAACATCGAAGTTATGTCTAAATATTTCTCAACCTATTTAGACATTTAACCACCTAATTCTCTCGAACTTAGGGAATTTATATTTCATAACAGGATGTTGTCTCAAGTTAATTAATCTTGTTACAACATTAATTATTAAATAAAAGTTTGATGTTTCCAAGTCCTTGTTGATAATTCACTTCTTACTAGGGTTGATTTCTTATCTCAAGCAAATCACCAGTAAGCAAGGCCTATTGTTTGCAACCAATAGTCAGAGTATAAAATAATAGAATTAAAAAGAAGTTTCTACCACCGTTAGAATCTTGAACACTTAGTTACGTTACAAACCCAAACCCATATATCCCACAACTCGGATTAAGGGAATTTAGCTACTCATAATAAAATAATCAAGACAACAAGTTGAATTCATAGTTTGATATATGAACTTACAACAAGATAAATAGTAACAAGTGTTTCTCAAATTTGATTCACAGTAGAAAATCCCAAAACAATTGTAATAATCTCTCCAAAAATAATTGTAAAGTTTAAGTCAGAAAACTAGAGAGAAGAGATTCTCAAAAACGTCAGTTCCCCCTTCATTAGAAAACCCTAACATATGCTTTAAATACTTCAGCCTAATTATGGAAAAAAAATCATAGATCACATTATTTTCTCGGACAGGCGATGACGTGTGTGACGGCTTATCAGGAGTCTGACGACTTATCAGGAATGTTGTCAGCTCCTCTTCACTTTTGACAATCTCTGCCTTAGGTTGACAATGAGACGTGACAACTTATCAGACATGTGATGACTTATCAGAATTGTTGTCGCTTCTTCACTTCAAATCCCATTCCCTTCCTAAGCCTGGCGGCTTATCACACTTCTGACGGCCTATCACAGATGTTGTCACAAATTCCAGCTGAAGCTCATTCTTTGTCTAAGGCTAACGACAACTCTGATAGTTTATCACAAGGCTGATGACTTATCAGTTGTCAGCTATACTTCCCTCTCAACTTGCTTAGAAATTAACTCTTTTACTTTCATTATTGTTGGTTCTCTTGCATCTTGACTTTTACTGCAATATTGAATAGAAAATAATCAAAAACGATAAAAGTTGCTTAAGACTTTGCAATTATTCTTAGTTAAAAGCCTCAAATGTGTTAGCGTTTACTCACACATCATATATGCGTCTAATGCTTATGCTGTTTGGAAAGATCTAAGGGAAAGATTTGACAAAATTAATGGTTTAAGAACTTACAACTTACATCAATAAATATCTCAGATTACTCAAGGAATTCAGTCTGTAACATCTTACTTTTCTGAACTAAAGACTTTATGGGATGAGTTTGATTCAATTGTCCCTTCTCCTGCTTGTAATTATCCTCAATCTAAGGAATTTATTGGGTACTTATAGAGAAAAAAATGTATCAATTCTTGATTGGATTAGATGATTCATTTGCCGAAGCCAGAAGTCAGATTTTACTGATGAATCCCTCACCCATTGTGAACCAAGCTTACTCAATGCTGTGATGAGAGTCAAAGAGTTGTATCACATAACATTACTAATGTTGGCTTGTTAGGGGTTGCACCTGAAGTTTCTAAGTTTGCATTGTACTCAAAATTAGGTAATCAAATTGATAAGAAACCCTACTTCTCATCATACAACTCAAATATTGTTTGTGACCACTACAAACTTAAAGGTCATCTCAAGAAAGATTGCTTCAGAATTATTGGTTACCATTTTTGTCATCCTAAACATCGTGATCACAAGGGTGTGGATAAAACTTATGAACCTAGGTACAAGCAACAAAGAATGAATGCTCCAAGTACACTTACAGTAGCAACACAAGACTGGTCTGCTTCTACATCAGCAGACCCACAATTCTCAGGTGCCATCCCCTTATTCTGTGGATCCTAACTACATGCTAGGACATGCTCAGACCCCAACTTAGGTAATGCCATCTATCAGTTCTAGCAATAGCATAATGGTTCCACTAAGGTTCACACAAGAACAATATGATCACATATGCCAAATGTTATAGCAAGATGAATCAAAGACCTCTAACATAGCTGTGGACAACATAACAGGTAACTTTAGAGCCCTGAATGTAGTTAATGATTCCCATGAGTGGATCATTAACACAGATGCTACAAATCATATGACCTTAGATATTGAGTTATTGAACAAAAACTCAATAACTCAACCTGAGGTATCTAGTAAAGTGTTCTTATCAAATGGTCAGGTTTCAGTAGTACAATACACTAGTACAAATGCTATATCAGGTTAAAGTACATTACAAAATATGCTACGTGTACCTCAATTCAAGTGCAATCTGATGTCTGCCTCAAAGGCAACTAGAAAAATACAATATTCTGCTACTTTTTTCCTAATTTTTGCATTTTTCGGGATCTTTACAATGGGAAGATGAAGTAGATTGGTAAAGAAAAAAATGTCCTTTATTTTTTAATCAAACAAAACCTGCCACGAAGGAATGAAATTAAATCTGTCTTTAGCTTCAGAGACAAGACTTGTAGAGACAAAGACGACATTAATCTTTGGCATATAAGATTAGTACATATTCCTTTTAAGACTTTTACACTTTTGTTTCCAGGAAATAGGTCTCAGATTACTGACATTCTAAATAAAGGCAGTATCTATCCCTTTGCAAGACTAGCTAGAAGTTTATTTCCTACTAGTGTTTCTATCAGCAATAAAACTTTTGATCTTATTCATGTTAATCTCTAGGGACCCTATAGAGTGGTTACTCATGATGGTTTTAGGTTCTTTCTAACCATAGTAGATGATTTCTCTAGAATGACATGGATTTTTTCACTTAAATTCAAATATGATGTTTCAATTCTTCTTCAACAGTTCATTGTCTTTGTAAAAACTTAGTATGATGCATGCATCAAGATTATAAATTTGATAATGGTATAGAATATGTGAATAAAGTCACCTCAGACTTATTCTTTAAGTATGGTATAACACATCAGATTTTCTATGCTCGTACACCCAAACAAAATGAGATAGTTGAAAGAAAACATACATATTCTAGAACTAACAAGGGCTATCAAATTTCAAGCTCACATACCTCTTAAGTACTGGGCTCTATGTGCAAAAGCTATAGCCTACCTCTTTAATAGAATTTCCTCATCTGTTTTAAATGGTCTATCTCCTTATGAGAAACTACATAATAAGAAACCTTCACTTGTGCATTTAATACTTGGTTGTCTTTGCTATGCAAAATTAGTTCAGGAAACTGATAAGTTAATGCCTAGAAGTAGAATGGCTATTTATATGGGCTATTCAGAAACTCAAAAAGGGTATCTTTTATATGACATCACTAATAAACTATTCTTTGTTAATAGGAATGTCACGTTCAGAGAAGATATATTCCCTTTCAAATGTGCAGATACGCAGTCAACATCACACAAGCTATTCACTTCACCTGATTATCTGTCCATACACTCAGAAGTGGATTCACTTATGATTTCACCTTAAACTACTACCATGGAGTTCACTTAAGCATAAGGCAAGGAATAGCTACAAGGACAGGAGGAGCAACATGTAATTCAACAACATGTGACTGAACCTGTTCAACAAATTGATCATGCTCCAAATTTGCATAATATAACCTCTTCTAGTTCAGTCCCATCCAAGAAATCTACAAGAGCTTCACATCCACCAAGCTGGATGAAAGGCTTTGTGTCCTTAAATGCTTATGGGAACATTCCCTATGGTCTATCTAATTACATTTCCTATAATGCCTTAACACCTAGATATCAAAGTTACCTAGCAAATTCTCTAATGAAATTGAAACCTCTACCGATGCAGAACCTGTGAAGGACCCTAGGTGGATAGAAGCCATGAAAAAAAAATTACAGCATTAGAAGACAACCAAACATGGAAGGTGGTGGATCTATAATCAGATAAAAGACCAATTGAATGAAAATGGATATACAAGATCAAATACAAGGCTACAAGAGAAGTTGAAAGGTTCAAGGCAAAATTAGTTGCTAAAGGATATAGTCAAAAGGAAGGTATAGACTATTAGAAAACTTTAGCCATGTAGTTAAGATGGTAACCTTCCGGATTATGCTTGTTATTGCAGCATCTAAGAACTGGCATATCCACCAAATAGATGTCTTTAATGCTTTCCTACAAGGTGATTTACATGATGAAATATATATATGAAACTTCCACAAGGATTCAAGAAGTATGGGCAGGCAGGTATGCAGACTTCTTAAATCCTTGTATGGATTAAAACAAACTCCTAGAAAATGGAATGTTAAGCTATGTGAAGCCTTATTTAGGTGTAATTTCAAGAAAAGTCATTATAACCAATTACTATTCAGTAAAAGAACTGATTCAGGAATGATCATAGTATTAGTATATATTGATGACTTTTTTGTTCCTAGTAATGATCTAACCAAGATCATTGAAACAAAGATTGCCCTACATAAAGTGTTTAAGATGAAAGGCCTAGAAAAGCTGAAGTATTTTCGAGGAGTTGAATTTTCAAGGTCAAAAGAAGGGATTATGATACATCAGAGAAAATATACACTTGAAATAATCAGTGAGACCTGCCACGCCTATCAACACACCTATGGAATCAACTATTAAATTAACAGTAAGAGAATTTGATGAACAAAATAAGGACATGGTAGACTCAAGTGATGAACTACTAGAGGATCAGGGCAAATACCAAAGAATCATTGGTAAATTGCTATATCTAACTGTGACTAAACCTGATATATATTATAATGTCCAAGCTCTAAGTCAATTATTGCAATCTCCAAAGAAATCACACATGAATGCTGCACTTAGAGTGATCAAATATGTCAAGAATTATCCTGAATTGGGTATATTACTATCTAGTTCCAACATTAATATGCTAACTACTTATTGTGATACAGATTGGGCTGCATGGCCTTTCTCAAGAAGATCGGTGATAGAATTTGCAATCAAACTTGGAGAATCTCTAGTATTCTATAGGTCCAAAAAGCAAGAAATTATATCAAGAAGCTCTGCTGAGGCTAAATACAGAAGCTTTGCAACTACTGTGGCAGAATTAACATGGTTAAGTGGACTGATTAAAGAATTAGATGTTCAAATTTAACTACCAATTATAATTCTCAGTGATAGTAAAACTGTTTCACAAATTATTGTCAATCCAATTTCTCATGAGAGAATGAAGCACATACAAATTGATTACCACTTTGTAAGGAAAAAATCCTACAGGGTTTGATAAAGACTCAGTATATTCCTACACAGAATCAACCTGCAGATGTGATGACCAAATGACTTACTAGAGTTCAACATGAAAACTTAATTTTCAAACTTGACATGGTTAACATATTTACCACGCCAAGTTTGAGGAGTGTTGGGTAATAAACTAATCTATAAGTTAGTTAAAGTAGTTATAGGCTCCACTAGTTAGGTAAGTTAGTTATAGATTGAGTTAGTTGTAGATCACTTAGATTGTTAGCTCACCTAGTTGATTAGGAATCAGTTACTACCACTATATATATACTTATCATATGTACATTGTGAAATTAAGATTGAGAATAATAATATACTCTACACCACATTCATTCTCCCCTCTTCTTCTCATCTTACTTCTCTACTTCAGCTTCTACTCTTCCATCACTGCTTCTTCTTCTTCTTCTTCTTTGTTTACTACTGTAAATAGTACTTGTATAACTCTTAAGATCACAATGATGATCATGTAACATTCAACAATTACCTTCATCATATCTTCACCCATTGCAAATTTTGTTGCCACATTCATTAAATTTGATCCAATTTTTTGTTGGTTTTGGAAATTCAAAATCAGAAATTAAAAATAGAAATATGGCTTGAAAATGAAACTTGTCATCAAAACTGATAGTACTTTGAAATGTAGTGAATTTCTTGAATATTAGAGAAAACAAAATAAATTTATCAAATCTAGTGAGGTATTTCTCAAATCTAATATAAAACTTTTAATATTTTTTTATTAGATCTTCAAGAATAAATGTTATTTAAGTTACAAAGTGGTGGAATTAAATTTTAGGGAGGTAGTTTACGAAAATAAAAATAATGGAAAAGCTAATGACAGTTGTACTGCGACGGTGGGTGTCGCGGCAACAACTTCGACCCATGAATCTTCCACCTTATATAATTTGACAATGGTGAGAAGGAAAATTAGTTGCGAAAAAAAAATTACAAAAAAAGAGATGCAGCAAATACATTTTAAGAAAAAATTACTTCCTTGTTGGAGGTGATAGTGATGGTGAAAGAATCAAAGATGGTGACCACAAATCGATCTTCAAAAAGATATCAAATTAAAAATATAATAAATAAAAAAGACTAAGACTTTTCTCTCTCTCAAAGGAGAGGGTACCCCATATGTTATGCTTGATCAACGAGTGTGCTTAATAGATATTTCGTTCGTTCCAAATTATCCGTTTTAAATTGAGATGACACATTGATTAAGAAAAATAATTAATAACATGGTTAGTTTACCATAGTGTCCCTATTAAATGATATTTACATTTTAATTTGAAGAAAAAATAATTAATGCAAAGGGTAAAACATGAAAAAAGATTTTAATCTCTTCTTAATTAATGAAAAAAAACAAAAATCAAATTGAAAAATTTGAGACGGATAATTTGAAACGGAGGGGATACTTACCTTATGAAAGTCTCAAGAATTCAATAGAAATCATAGCTTAATCAAAGTGTCAACATGAAAATTTTCAATAAATCCAGAAACCTACGTATGTATACCATCATTTATACTTTTGGATATTTTTACCCCTTTACTTTATAAATTAAATAACTTTGTCTATTTGAAAGAAAAGAATAATATAGTCTTTTTATTATTGTGGCTAAATTTGAGCCAAATTTTTGTGGCCATTTAGCGCTATCCTTGTAGCCTTGTTATTGTTTATCCGAATTGACCTTTCTTTTTCTAATTCTGAAATAAATTATTTTTCTACCTTTTACTCTTTTCTCCCTTTTGTGTTCATGCCAATCTCATCTCTCCCATTCTCATTTCTTCATCATTCCGACAATTTTTTCTTACTTCTTTTCTTTCTATGGTTTTCTTCTCCGTCTTATTTTCTTATTTTTCTTTCAAGAATCATTTGTAAATACAAAATTCACTTTTAAAAATCAAATTTTGTTGTTTGGGTTTGTAAATCTGACTAACATATGATATTGTGTCTAAACATTAATAGAAGTTCAAAACTTAAATTTGAAGTAATATTAAGCAAAAGTTACGTTAAATTTCATAAGAAGTTCAAGAAGAAAAGGCGAAGTTAATTTTTTATATAATAATGTAGATGGGAGTATAAAAACCTCCTATTATTTTGTATTATGTTGCATGCTATGTGTATTAATATTATATATAAAGATTTTAAACACTGTTGTAAGAAAAAGTTGAGTTTTGCATAATGTTGTATACCAAAGAGTCTAATATTGTTTATCGAATTTTTAAAACACCTCTATAAAAAAATTAGGGGGTCATGCAATTGAAAACCGAAAAACTTGACCACTAGGTGCAGTGTAGTGTTGTGGGTCCTTTTACATAATGATCTAGTTTTTCATCACTTAGGGTGTGTTTGGTACGATGAAAAATGTTTTTCGATTTTTTCTTGTTTGGCTGTAATGAAATATTGGGAAAATATTTTTCACAACAACTCATTTTCCTCAATTTGATGGAAAATGACTTTCCTCATGGGCCAAGGAAAGTCATTTTCAGAAAATAACAATTTGATTTATGACCCCCATCCCCACCCCCTTTGCCACCCCAACAACACTCATATTCACATGACTAAAAACATTTACATTTCTAAAAAATTTACATTATTCAAAAATATTTTTCACTGTACTTTACTTCAATTTTTCGCTGCTTGAAATAAAAAATAATGAAGTCCGAATTTTTTTCATTTTCAATGTTCGTTGAATGTATTGTTATTTTCATACTCAAAGAGGAAGACTTACTTATGTTACTTTTGCTAATTGTATATTTCATCTTGTCATCGATGTAACGTGTTTCACGAGGTTGAATAAGCTTATCGTTCCGTTATATTTCTATTGATTGTAGTATCTTGAGATTGTCCTGACAAAATGTTGAAAAGTGTCTCTTATATTTGCTAATTAATAGTTGTTTAAATTTAGTGATTGTAGTATTTGAGTATTCGATATTGATATTATTTATTATGCTTAAATTATTTCTTACAAATTGTTGAGTTGTTAGAGACAATGATATACTAGTTAACAGTTGGTAGTGTTTTCTAAAAAATATTTTTTTACTCTCCAATCAAACACTAAAAAATATTTTTCTAAAAAATATTCTCTACTTACCAACCAAACATCATAAAATATTTTTCGAAAAATATTTTTCACTCACCAACCAAACATGAGAAAATAAGTAGAAAATCAACTTATTTTTCAGGAAAACATTTTCCATGGAAAATATTTTTCACCATACCAAACACACCCTTAAAGATTGCTAATTTTCTCTAGACTATTTTTCTTTTGAGCAATATGAATCGATTTTTCTTTTCATCGGAAAATTTTAGTAGTTTAGTTGGTTAGTTACCTGAATTTTCACTTTGTTAATGAGAGTTCGATTTCCCACATTGTAATCTCCTCCCCCATTCCCCTTCCCCTACCCTCAATTTTCTTTTTTTAAAAAAAGATTTTTCTGTTCATCAACATGAACGGAGCATCATCAATATGAATCGAGCTACATAAAGATTTAAGCCTGTTTGAAGATTTTAAAATTAAGTTGTTTTGAAAAGTATTTTTAAAATTAAGTTATTTTGAAAAGTATTTTTTTAGAAGTGCTTCTAAAAAAGGCTTTTGATGAAAAACATTTTGTTTGACCAATAACTTTAAAAGATACTTTTGAACAACAATTAATACTTGACTAAGTTTTCTTAAAAGTATTTCTAAATATATTTTTTTTAAAAGTGTTTTTAGGAGAAATTATATTTCTTAGCTTATATAAAAAATATTTTTTAGTTTTTCAGAAACACTATTTTTTTTTTCAAAAATTTAGTTAAAACATTCATTTTTTTTTTAAAATAATCACTTTTGAAAAAAATACAAACTTCTAAAAAAAATAATCTGGCCGAACAAGCTATTATTAGTTTTAAAAGAAGAAATGTGACTTCTTACTTCCCCCTTGAATATGATTCTTCATTGCCTCCCAACTCTTTATGCTACCAATATTCCTAGTTGACTACGTCGTGCTAAGCACGGTATAAAATTGATCCTTATAAAATTTTATGTTATATATAATTTTATAATTGAGTTAAAATCATTTACATCTTTCAACTTTATTGTAAAAATCAAACACCTCCCTCAACTTTGAACAATAATCATTCTTCCTCCTTTTTTCTATTTGATTTTTTAAAATATTTATTTTACCCTTATATTTATATCAACATTTGTATCTTTTTTAAAAGAAAAAAAAATTATAATTTTTTTTTATTTTTTAATCTATATAACATATTTTCTATAAAATTTAAAAAATATTTTTAGGATAAAAAAAATATTAATTGAGTATATAATTTAATAACAAACTATAATGAAATAAATGAGCAAAATAGTAAAAATTAATTTTATTAAAAATCAAAACTCTAACATATATTTATACGTGAAAGTAATAGATAATTATAATTTTATAAATATATTTCAATGTAGGTATACAAATTCTCAAGCCCACCTTTTAACATTATTAGTAAATTTTTTTATAATTAATTACAAAATCTAAAGGTACTTTTTACATTCAAATTTTTTATATTATATGTATTAAGTATGTATGTGAGTATGTAATTATGTATATAGATGCATATTTTGATTTTCTCTTATTCTTTAATGTCTATATAGATAAACGAGTTTTGGTTGTTAATATGAATTATTTTCTAAATTGTAATTTCAAATTCATCAACAATCATTTGATTTGTAACAAATATACATCTACAACAACATCATGTCTAGTGAATTTTTTAAAGTGAAGTCTGAGGAGGGTAGGGGTACACAAACCTTACCACTACCTCGGAGAGGTAGAGAGATTGTTTCTGAAAGACCCTCGACTATTAATTATTTTGTATACCTACATTGAAATATATTTATAAAATTATAATTATGTATTATTTTCACGTATAAATATATATTAGAGTTTTGATTTTTAATAAAATTAACTTTTGCTATTTTTGCTCATTTATAATATTATAGTTTGTCATTAAATTATATACTCAATTAACATTTCTGACTTTTATTTTTTTATCTTAAAAATATTTTTTAACTTTTATAGAAAATATGTTATATAGATTAAAAGTAAAATTTTTTTTTTATAAAAAAGTTTTTTTTTTTTTTAAAAAAAGGAGATATAAATGTTGATATAAATATGAGGGTAAAATAGGTATTTTAAAAAACAAATAGGAAAAAAAAGGGAGAATGATTATTGTTCAAAGTTGAGAGGGTGTTTGATTTTTACAGTAAAGTTGGGGGGTAAACGATTTTAACTCTTTTATAATTTAATTAAAATCTTCATTTGTTTGGTTGATAAATTCTAAATTAGGCATATATTATTATATTTAGATTGATGAAATTTGTAGAACAATATTTTAAGTTGTTCAAACTTTTATGACATTAATAGTTAATTATATTTTACAAAAAAGGGTCAAAAATACCCCTGAACTATTTGAAATGAATCAAAAATATCTTTCATTTATTTTTTGGCTCAAAAATACCCTTCCGTTTGATTTTTTGGCTCAAAAATATCCCTCCATTAAGTTTTAGGCTAAAAAAATACCCTTCTCTCTAACGGAATGCCACCAAATACTCCACGTGAATAAAAAAGTCACTTAATCAGTCCACGTCAACATACACAAATAAAAAATTGCTCCATTTAATAAAAAAAAGTCACTTGATCAGTCCAAGTCAACATACACAAATAAAAAATCGCTCCATTTAATCTATCTAACCATCAACCCATTTTTTTTATTTTAAGACCCAACCCCACTCATATTGAAAAAAATTCGGCCCGTGAGAAAAAATATTGAAGAATTTGATTGCTTATTTTTCATGTGATGGGTTCAAATATTTTGTATTGATCAAGGCGAAAGACGAGGAAATAATTAGGTCCTTAAATTGTTGATCCGAAAGAATCGAATTTTAATAGGGTTGACCCTAAATAATTGGATCCTCAAATAGTTGACCCGATTTTCAAGAGTTCAGATTGCTACTGGATATCCTATCTAAATTTATCTAATGAGGAACCTGATTGTAGTGAGAGAAATGGTAATTCAGAGACGAAATTGGAATTTGAAAAGTGAAAGTTTAGTAGCAATGTAGGACAACCACAAGTTGATGAGGTCAAAATTTCTCAAGAGAGTCTCGTAGCTTTGAAAATGTAAAATAATAAAATATAAGGCGGTGAAAGGGATGATATGAGAAAAAAAAAATTAAAGAATTGAATTTTGCCTCTTGGTTCGGATTTTTTTATTATGGATTGGATTGAATTTTTAAACAGAATAAAATGAGTTGATTTTTAGGTGGATTAAATGGAGTGATTTTTCACGTGTATGCTGACGTGGACTGATTAAGTGACTTTTTTTTTTATCAATGTGGTGTGTTTGGTGGCATTCCGTTAGAGAGAAGGGTATTTTTTAGCCAAAAAATTAATGGAGGGATATTTTTGAGTCAAAAAATTAACGGGAGATATTTTTGAGCCCAAAAAATAATTAAAAGGATATTTTTGAGACAAAAAATAAATGAATGATATTTTTGATCCATTTCGAATAGTTCAAGGGTATTTTTGACCCTTTTCCGTATATTTTATAAATAAATTTAAGTTTTTAATTTTTGTGATTTATAATATTTTTTCTACAATTCTACTAATTAGAAGTGACATAGTAAAATTATTATAAAAAATACTTGTAATTTTTTTTGTAAGTGGTCCCATATAAGACGTCAAGTTAATTTAAAACATCAAAAATTAATTTATCATTTTATGTCTATTTATCTTTTTTATTAAATATTATTAATTTTTTAATACTTAAATAACTTATAATAATTAATTATGGGCGATATAGTAAAATCACGGTTGAAGCAGCTGAAACAGTCATGTCATAAATATTTATTTTAATTTTTTTATTAAATATTATTAATTTTTTAATACGTAAATAATTTATAATAATTAATTATGAGTAATATAGTAAAATTACAATTGAAGCAGCTGAAACAGACATTTCAATCATGAGCAACCTGCTTCAGCTTCTTCATTCTCATTTATCATATACGATAAATACGTAAAACCAAACAAAACAATAATACATATTCCTTCCGTCTCATTTTACCCGTCCCAAATTGGGATGACACAACTATTAAGAAAATAATGATTGATAATGTAACTTTACCATTTTGCCCCTCTTAATTGTGTCTTGTTGTTAGTTTTAATATTGATGGATGACTAATACCAAAGCACCATTTATATTCTTAATGGTGTACTCTTAATGATACTCCTTTTTGCAACATTTTGCAAGAATGCTAATAACAAGGAGTAATCAATTACACTAAGGGTATAATGAAGAAAAAAAATTGTCTTGATAAGTAAAAAAAGACAAGTAAAATGAGACATCAAATTAAGAAATTTGGGACGAGTAAAATGGGACAGAGGGAGTATAAGGTTAGGAAAATAATTAAATAATGAAAAAAAATTAACCTAATTATAACTGTCAAACATTGAGATGCCAATATCAGTATCCATTCAATGTATGATGTCTCCCTATAAGAATGACCCGTTGTTCATCAAATAGTGCCTAATTGTGCATTTGTGCAAATCTCCAGCCTACTTTATATATCCTTTTGGATTCATTAATTGCAATTAATTACTCTCTCTATTCTATTTTATTTGCCACAAATTTTTTAATTATATTTTTATTTTTACTTGTCATTTTTAACATATCAAGAAAAAATAATTTCTTTTTTCCTTTTTTATTCTTAATATTTATTACTCCCTTCGTCCCATTTTACCCGTTCCAAATTTCTTAATTTGATGTCCCATTTTACTTGTCTTTTTTTACGCATCAAGACAAGATAATTTTTTTTCATTATACCCTTAGTGTAATTGATTACTCCTTGTTATTAACATTCTTGAAAAATGTTGCAAAGAGGAGTACCATTAAGAGTACACCATTAAGAATATAAATGGTGCTTTCGTATTAGCCATCCATCAATATTGGAACTAACAACATGACACAATAAAGAGGGGCAAAATGGTAAAGTTACATTACCAATCATTATTTTCTTATTAGTTGTGCCATCCCAATTTGAGACGGATAAAATGAGACGGAGGGAGTATTTTTTTTTAAATTAAAATGTAAACATCATTTAATAGCGATACTATGATAAAGTAGTCATATTATTAATTATTTTTTTTAATCAATATGCCAAATTAAATTATGACAAATAAAATAGAATGGAGAAAGAATTAAAAACTGGTAGTACAAACTTCATGGATAGGAGGAATTATTAAAAACTGCTAGTACAAACTTTTCATTTCTCGGTTACAATAGTAAAAGTTATCCTTTCCCTTTCAGCTTTTCATTACCCTCTTTAATTGCAGAGTAAATAAATAATGATCATAAAGAGTTTTTGTTAAAATTAATCTACAAGAGTTGCAATATGAGAGAAAAATAGACAAAAAAATAAGAAAATAAGAGATGAGAACTTTTTATTCTTTTAAGTATAAGTGTACAAGTCTTTTTTAAGTGTATATAATATGAACCTTATGTCTCTATTTATAGTGTCATATAGATGCATGCAAAATGTTGTCAGAAACATGACATAACCATTAACATAATGGAGGAGGTTATGGATGTGTAAGGTCACAAAAATAATGGCCATGAATGGTGGAAGTTAAATTCATAATGGAGACAACTAGTGGAAGTTTAGTGGACATTCACACTTATTAGTTTTATAACACTCTCCCTTGAATGTCCATAGATGACGTGCCTCGTTAAAACCTAACTAGAAAAAAATCGTGTGGAATTTTTTTTTCTAGCGAAGAAAAAATATTACACATATCTTACAATACACATTTATTTGCTGCCTCATTAAAAACCTTACTAGGAAAATTCATTGGGACAAAACTTAGGTCAAGAAAAAAAGAGTGCACTGCGTATTTTACTCCTCCTGATGCAAACATCATTTCACTTCTCAAAGACGACGCCTCCAATCTTACATGTCTGCTTTCAAATGTTGATATTGATTGTGCCGTTGTGATCAAATCGCATTCATGAAGATGTTGCATTCTTGAAATCGTCCTGATGTGTTGTTTTCTTGTTTCTTCGATATGTTAAGCCTACGAATTTAGTCAAATAAATTCTTGAAAATCACTTTATATGTGACCTCATCGTCGCAAGCCATTTGTGCATTGAACTTATTCACATCAATAATCAATTAGTTGTGGAAACTTCACTTGCATGATATTAAAATTGACTGTAGATCGAATACTTTTCCTGAATTTGCATAACCAACAAGCCTTTGATAATATTTGTTAGAAATAATAAATTCATATCAATAATATTTGATTTCACTCATATTCACATAAAAGTGAAGTTATATATTTTTTGCACATTATTATCTTATGTATAGAATAGCAGGATGCATAAGTGTAATAATTGCACTAATACATAGTATTTTCTAATTACTTTCATGAGATGAAAATTGATCTTTCTTTATGGTAAGTGATCTCGCAATCATTGTGATATTCAATGGATCGAATCTCTTTTAAATCTTTCAAAAAAATTTTAATTGCATTTACCGTCTAACTAGATATGACAGTCATTTGTTATACACATTCAAGATTTTCATACATTGCCAGATTAAAAAAAATCTTATTGCATCCACCATATGAGAACACATCTCCAAACAATAATGCCAGGACTTTGCTAATAACCTTTATGCCTCAAGGCACAAGTCGTATTTTGTATCTTACAATTTTAATTTTTTCACAATCAACCACTTTGTATCCCAGTGGCATTATACTTTAGTCTATGGACTAATTTTAAAATATCACTTTTCATCTGAAACATAATATACTTGAATTGCATAATTTATCTGTCCACACTATTCGACAAATTTAAATTCAAGATCCTCGTTATCATTTATAATGGTGAGCGCTATATTGTATCAAAATTATCATCGATGGTTATTTAATATCGATTTCAAGAAGGCATAACTTATCGAGATCTCTTCATTTCATCCTTTTCAGGTACCTGAACCCTTTCCAAGATTTTATGAAGAGTATGTCATAATGCTTTTTAAAACATTTACCTCATTATCATTGACCATATTTATCATTTGCTCCTCTGCTTCTTTAAAGAGTTTTATACTTGAAATTGATTTGTCTGTCACGCTTTAGGCATGCCATAGACTCTGTCCTTCAAGGACTTCTCATGAAAACATTTATAGCTAAATTATAATATAGGATCAGTCTGACAATGAAATTGCAACATTTTTGCAAATCATGAATTATTAACTGAACTTCAAGTTCACTATATATATTTTTTTACGAGGATCATGATAATTTATTTCATACATTTCAGCTATTAATTATATCTCTTCCTAATGTTAAGAAATCTAACATTCACCCCAACCTTATTTGGAGATCCATCTTCATGCATGGTGGATATTGCGCATTTAAATTTTTAAATGAATTTTAATTAATTCCTGACCT
This sequence comes from Capsicum pubescens, assembly GCA_030864215.1. NCBI lineage: Eukaryota > Viridiplantae > Streptophyta > Magnoliopsida > Solanales > Solanaceae > Capsicum > Capsicum pubescens. The sequence continues at coordinate 190,364,476 of CM061548.1, forward strand.
TGAACTAACAATATAGAGGAACCTTGTCGGCTTGATGTATACAAATATTGCTATATTTAAATAAACTCGTCTCATATCAAATTTTCATTTTGGGAGATTTGTTCTCATAACCAATGGTTCAGTTGTAATTTGAAGCACATAATTTTCTGCTAAACCAATCAACATTATCAACTTTTATAGTTTGAAACCATGCTCTTAATTTAACAAATTGAGCAAACAACCTTACAAAAATTAAATTGCAAGTTGATAGCAACACATGTGCCCGACCATATATGCATCTCATTTCATAGTAAACGGTCCACATGGTAGGTGAACGGGCCCATATTCATCTTGCTGTATGTTTCAAAAATTTAAGGGCTACAATAATAATCTTAGTTGGTATTTTATCATGAGAACAAGTAAACATAAGAGAATTCTTGAAGAATCTTTTATTTCTTCAATGTAAAATTGCTTGAATTCTCAATTATTTTTGCATCACATGCAAATTGGATGGTCAACCGATCATGCCAACGTATATATTTTTTGTAAACCTTTAGTTTACTACAACATGTGATTCCATCATTATGCCCATATATTTGTATCAATAAACAGGAGAAAAATGGGTAGCCTTTTTCATAAATATTTATAACCCGTTTAGATTGTAGTAATATGAAGATACAATTTTTTTTCATAATTTATAGTCTCAGAATGATAATAATCTATTTCCTTATCAATTTTCTTGAAACTTTAAAAGATCCTTACGAGACTTACTACAATTTCACTATCATAAATAATTTTATTCCTTCGTGTAGTAACACATTAGCTTTTCGAAGCTATTAAATACTTGTGCACTGCCTCATATTTCAAAACACCATTCGTATGATGACCATCTTCTTTTTGAGAGAAAATTGTCATTGTGGTCAAAATCATTATATGCAAGACCTCTTTCTTGCTTTACTTTTGTCTTTAATAAATTATTTTTATAATATTTGGCAGAATTTTTTTTGGCATATCATATTTACGTGATTAGTGATAAATTTATTCGACCATACCATAATATTAATTTTTGTCATGGCTAAAACTTTTATAGGCAAGAATCACTTCTTGATTTTACCTTTTGGTAGATCATGATAAAACATACTATAGCATCAATGACCTTTTTATACCAAATTAAATTTTTTTATTTTTCTCATACCTCCCGTAGAGGTGAGTTTTAATATTTATCCAACCATATATAAGCACGTTTTTATCCGTGAATTTTATCACATATTGATACATTCACTTTCATGAACGGTCGGGGATCCACAATGTTTAACACAAGTCACATTCTCTACAAGAATTGGACTATAATCATATGTGCTTCATAATTTATTTTATAAGTTCATTGTCATGCCTTGACATTTATCATATTTATAGACCCATCTCAATATCACTTTGAAAGGTCAAGTGTATCTTCATTTTTGTTCTTTTCTCTTTTGATGGAGGATTTATAAAACCTATCAAATTAGGTTGCACAATAACCACGTACCCACTACCTTTCATATCAAATTAATGGTGAACAAAAAATTACCTTCACCTTTTGAATGACAATTTGAAGAACCCATAGTGTTCTTTTTTTTGTTATTATCAAAGTGATGACTATTATAACTTTGTTCCTCCACGTTCACATATATTTTTAGCCACTTGTCTTCTTTCGGGCTTATATGCACTACTATCACATTCATATCAAGGAATGAAGCAAATTAATGTGGCGGATTTCATTATTTTTCACCAAAAGTACATTTACATCGATCATCATTATCATCAAATAGTACATTGAGACTCGAACCCAACGTCTTATCAATATTAGATGTTTTAGGCCAAATTTAATGAGACTCAAATTCAATATTTTATTATCATGGTGCATCGAGACTTTAACCCGATATCTTATCCTTCTGATGTGATGGAACTTGAATCCACCATCTTACCCTCAATTGTTGACATAATAGGCCAAAATATAATAAATTTTACCCTCAATAAGAAAAATTATCACTTTATCATTATATGCATAAATTAGTACAACTTCAATATGACATGTAATATAATCAAGAAATCAACAAAGGTAATGCTCCATTGAAAGTTGTTCCTTTACCAAAATCAAAACAGTTAAATAAATCTTTGTGAAACAAAAAACATAATTATCAAAACCACATTTGTTTTACACCAAATTCTGATTTAAATCAAGAAAGAGTAAAAGACTAAAAAGTCTTTTACCAAATTAATCAGGTGATAATGTAAAATATACTACCTATATCATGTCACTGCATGATTCATCACATTTTTTTTCAAACAAAATGATGTATTGTTCATGTCAATATAATCTCTACACCATTTATTTATGTTATGTGCACAACATTCACATGACTCTTGACAAGTAGATATAAGGATGATTGCAAAGAAAATCAAACATACTGAATATTAGATGTGGTTAGACTATCAACTTTAATTGATATGAAAGAGTATAAATTCAATTAACAATATTAGGCATAATTACAATAAAGAATGAAGATTTTCACCTGTGATATTTACGGTCTGCTTATAGGCTATACCAAATTCAAAAAGATAATATAAACAGAGAAAGATGATGCCTTTAAGAATTACCAAAAGATAACCACAAATTCATACCTCTTGCTAGTAGGTATTTTTCTACATAATATATTCTTACTTTTAATATCTTGAGTTTCGTGTTGATAGTGTGTTAAAATTAATCTAAAAGAGTAACGGTCGATATGAGAGAAAAGTAGACAAGAAAATAAGAAGACAAGAGATGAAAACTTTTCATTCTTTCAAGTATAAGCTTATAAATCTTTTTTAAGTGCATATAATATGAACCTTATGCCTCTATTTAAAGTGTCAAAAAGAGGCATGCAAAAGGTTGTCATAAATATGACATTAACCATTAACATAATGGAGGAAGTTATGGATATGTAAGGTCACAAGAATAATGACCATGAATGGTGGAGGTTATCTTCATAATGGAGGAGAATAATGGAGACAACTAGTGAAAGTGTAGTGGACATCCACACTTATTAGTTTTATAACAATATTTAGTATATTATTATGTGAGAATTAATGGAAAAATATCAAACAATTGAGAAAAAAAATACTCAATAAGAATGTAGGCCTTAGAGAGATGCCATATCATTTTTTCTACATTCTCCTTTATCATTATATAATGATTGTATAATTTTTATTATTTAAAATAATAATAATAAATTTTTATTAAAATTCATAAATAAATTATCAATGATATAAAAAATTATTATAATTACTATTTGAGAAGGATAAATTTATAAAAAAAATAATGAGAGGTAATCATTAAAATGAAATCATTATTCACTTTAATTATCAATCTCTACATCAATTAGTCCTTTCACCAACGACTAATATTTATACTGATTATTGTTTATACTATATTTTAAAGAAAGAGAAAATAGAAAGAGTAAAGCAATGATAAAAAAATGAATTGTTATATTCAATGCATAAGTTTTTTGTATACTTTGATTTTATAACTTTTATTATTACCAAAATAATTTTTTTCAACCGAAATTTTGTAAATAAATTTAGTAAATCTTTAGTACTATAGAAAATTTGTTATATTTATTATTTGAGAAATTTTGTGATATAAAAAATAATTGGATAATTTTAAAATAAACTCATAGTTCACTTCAATTGTCTAACTCCATATCTATTAGTTCTTCCACCATCAGCTAATATTTGTGTTGATTATTATTTATATATTTCAAAGAAAAAGAAAGACAAAAAGAATAAGAGAAGTGATAAAAGATAAATTGATATAGTGTTTCTATCCTATTTATTTTTGATATATTTATCTAAAAATTATTTATGACATTGTTATTTTATTTATTTAGACATTAGGAAAATCACTATAATATGAAAAATATCATAACATAAAATATAAATATTATTATATCAATAAAAAAATATTTGATTTATTACAAAAGTACTTTTAATATATGAAAGCGAATTTAATGCTCGGGGTGTAAGCTTTTATGTTTGGGCTTACGCTTTTGCCTCCGGAATTACACCTCAAATTTTAGTGCCTATGCCTTGTCGATCTATATTTTTTATTTGCGTCCCTGAGAATTTTTGATTCGCTCTCTCCGAAACTCGTTTCGGAACTCACTTAAAAAACGTCTTTAAAAATGCTGGTGTAAAATGATAAATAGTAATTACATTGTCACGACTCACCTAGTTAGATCGTGCGGGTACCTACTCTAATTCACCTAGATAGGAGAACCATTACTATCCATTTTAGAAAACATGCAGAAGTTATAAATAATTTCATTAAGAGCTCAAAATCTAATAAATATTACAACATGTTTATAAATATTACAACATATTTTTAAAATACGAAGAATAAAAACACCTTTCTCGAGGACCTAATCTAGACATGTCAAGAGCTTCTAATACATTAAAATACAAAATAGACACATATCTCACTAGGAATGAAAAAAGTAGAACCTGCTGGAGATTACTATCCACATCATCTAACAAACATCAATTGATCATGCGATCAGACTATACCACAAAAAGAATATAAAAAATGTAGTATCAGTACAACCACACATGCTGATAGGTATCATCAATCAAGTAGAGTTAGATCATATAAACATCATATAGAACCACATAAAGAAAGCATGAAACTTATACAATAACTTAATTCACATCACTTTTACCCACTTATGTTATCTTTCTGTCCCTTATTACCTAGAGTATTTTCATTTTTATTCTCACTGACTTTGTTGTACCAATTCATTACTTGTAGGCAATTTGTACCACTGAAATTTACTTTGCACCATTAACACTTAATCTCACCAATCATATATCACTCTTCACATCAAATGTCATCCATCATAACTATCACTTGTTTAGCCTCAATAATTATTATTAGTCAATCTGTTTCATTTATACCTTAATTGCTACCAATCGCTCGTATAACTCTCATTAACTAATAGCTCTATATTTACAGGTCACATATTACAATACTTCACCCACAACTCTAGGCAACCCAGCAATGTAGAAATTACGTACAACAATCAGAACATAGAATTGTCGATTTTAAAAATATATGGTCATTAATTAGAATTTTAATCATAAATAAAGATTTTAGATTATCAAAGAGACATTCAAGTTATCATGAAATCTTTCAATTCATATTATCACCTTAAGGATCGACCAACATAAGGAACCATATAGTATCTATAAGTAATTGGTCCACACAAAGAATTAGAATACAATATCAAATAATTGAAACCATACAAGAATCCAAATATAATGTCAATTAATCGGACCACACAAGAATTCAAATGTAATATCAAATAATATGTCACGCCCCGAGACTATTTCCTGGATGTCACGCGGTGCTTAGGACCACAAGTGATCCAACACTAACTCATGATACTTGTATAACTCGTGAGGAACTGAATGTATTACATAAATCTGAAAGAAATTATCATAAGAAATGACTTTTCTAAATATATTCAATACAAGAATGTTTAAAACATACTTTGATTATACAAAAAAAAACTGAAAATAAATACATCAACTCTGAATGACCGTCTATGAAGCCTCTACTAATACTGACTATGGGTAGTCGGGTCATGACCCACAGCTATCCCAAATCAATACGACTGAAAAAAGAATGATACAAAAACTATAGTTGACTCGAGTTCTTAAATCAAAAGAACTCATCATCTGCTGACTGGAAGCTACAAACTGTCTGATTATGATGTGTTACAACTGGTACCTACATTATGAGACAATGTAGCACATAGACATATATATGAGTCAGTATTTTTGGAATGTATTAAGTATGTGGGGGTGAATGCATAAGTAAAGCAATAACTGAATATTTATATAAACTTTCAAATGATGCATGCTATGTGTAAATGACTCACCTTGTGCTTAAATAAAACAAAGACTACAAAATCATAAACATGAGTAACGAAGCAAAAGGATAAACTTTGTGAGACATAACACTTAGTTCTAAAAGCTTTCCTTTTAACTCTTTTTAGGGAGGTTCTTCTAACCGACATAAACTATGTAAGCTATCATAGAGTCCAATGTCTTACCCACGTTGAGGAGAGTCATTCTACCCTTGTCATCGAAATAGAATCTTAACTTGAGTGATCACTATACTTAATCCATATTGGGACTTAAACCTACGGTGACACGTATTTATGGGGCATATGACCTCGGACTCATACCCAACTCGGTGCTAAATACTATTACCATATTACTTATATGCTCATTCTTTGGGAAATCCACCTTAAAATAGCATAAGGATTTATAGAACGAAAACCAGTTATGCTTTTCTTTACTTTAAATCATAATCAAGATGAAAAAATGTGGATTCCATATCATATCTTAAGATCAAAAAGTTTTTTGGCACAACGATGAAAGAGTATCCTTATTCATAAACCCCACATACCTTAATTGAACGAATTTATGAAGGAATCTTGAAATTGAAGCTTGAATCCTTGTGTTCTTAAGAGAAGAATCTTGGATTGTTGTTCTTGGGAAAGGGGAGGGGTTTTAAGTGAGTTGATTTGAGGAATATGGACAAATAATTACCTTTTAGGTGTTATATAATTCATGCCTTGGACATTTGGGGTCGAGGGGAAAGGACTAAAGTACCCCTTGACCCTTAAGAAGCTGAAACAGTGAAGGAATAGACCCCACGACATGACCTCTAGTACGGGGGAGTATCCCCCGTGACGCCCTCCTTATCCCTTGGGAATAACCACCGTGGTGCGGGATTATCGCCTGCCTTTACTGCCTCGCACGATAAAGGCCATAACTTTTCTCTCGGGTGTCGAATTAAGGGAAAATTGGTATCGTTGGAAAGATAACTAAATTATCTATCATTTTTTGGGTGTTGAGCTGCGAATTTCCACATATATAAAAAGTTATATATGTTCAAATTAGACCCTTATAGAATCAAATACAAAGATTTGGCCGAATCAAAGGCTCTTAGCTCAACTTTGCTCTAAGTGATTCCCATGAATATTTTTCATCTCATAAGCACTTCACACACTAGGATAAAGATCATGACACATGTATTCACATACAAATCATAGATTTAGAGTTTATGCATGTAGGAATGATGGTTTAAAGTCTATCCCAAAAATACGGGGTGTTGCATTATCCCCCCCTTGGAATCATTCATCCTCAAATGATGGATAGGAACTTGTTGAAGCCTTAGAAGTATGGAATAATGTACACATTACATGTTTGGTAATAAAGGATATAGCCGAGCTGAAGCATTATAACTTTATCATGAAAATGATTCCTGAGACGACTTGACATTACTTACTATAAGAAGCTGATTCATGCTGAGAGTTTAGAACTCGCTTGAGGTGTTCATGATACAATCATGCACATAGAATGGCGAGGTGATAACTTATGCAACCACGAATCATGAGCTAATGAGATTAATATCATACAAGGGGTAATACACTGTTTGAGCTGAAATACATGGAAAACTGAGAGAACACTTATGAACTGAATCATGACTACATAACTGAATCTGAAACATGATGCATGAACTAAAATGAATTCATAACTTGCATAGACGTGAATGAATTACCTCAAGGAATAGGCATATTCATGAAACTTCGGATAGGAACACTAGATGAAAAGAAGAAAAGCTATAAGAAAATAAGGAAAGCTATAAGAACTTATCTGTTTGACTGCTAAACTGAATTGCTGGCTATACGGGATGAATTATACTAAAATCATATACTCAACTGAAGTATTTATCCAATACGTTTCTAAGAGGTTCTAATAACATTAGGGAGCACAGAATCTTAGTCATGATCTAAATGAGATATCTGAATAAAGAATCTTAAAATGGCTATAACTCTGTAACATGGAACATAGGCCTATGAAACATAATTTAGGATATAATTACTATGCCTTAGGCAAGGCAACTTCTAAATTTCAAGCTTAGCCATACTTCTCAAATACTTCCTCAACCATACTTGCCCTCTTGAATACTATGCTCATTTGATTCCACTTATAATTCTTACATGGGCATTACTAACTCCATTACTTAAGTCTGAACTGAACTAAATTTTCTCACCATGATCAAACCTAACTCAAAATCACCAGGTACTGCACATAACACCATAAAACTAGCTTGAACCATGAATTCAATACCCCATGCATTTTCATAGATCTCATCTTAAGAATAATCCTTCTTACCACTTCACTAACTAAATTCTACCTCTTACTAGGAATTCACTAGCGCACAATGCACTCATCCACTTATATACCAACATGACGTTCAAGCTTATCATTATAACCACATATGAACTTCTAGGCAACAATTCATAAAAATATCTTTCTCATATTCTCTAAACCTTTATCAATAATAACTTTTATGCACTATCCCCAAGAAAATTACACACCAAAATTTAACTAACCCTGACATTTATCAAAAGCTTAACCTCAATTATCCTTCAACCTTATAGCCTTATAGAACACAAGCATGCAATAATCTTTCCTCAACAAAAAATATTTACTCTCTCCTATTTAAACCATTGATCATCAACACTATTATTTTATAAGGAGAGACCAATGAAAGAATATTATGCATAATGTGACACTTAACCGAGGCCTGAGTAATAGAGTATAAAAGGCATATATTCATTAAAGATATCTAATCTAAGAACATACATGACATAACCTGGATTTTTTTCACTGGTTATTAAGAGTGCATCATGAGTTATGGGAATGGAGCATACTGTAAAACATGAGTAGTCATGAGCTGCATGACTTGTGTTTGGAGTTTATAAATTCAGGGAGTATGATTCATACTACTGAGTGAACTTGAATTCCTCAAACTAGGAACTAGGAGCATACATGATTCAATGAAAAGTGCATGAATATGAGCTATGATCATGGAGTTGACATGTAAAACAAGAGTAAATTTCGTGATGACTGAAGTACAAAAATTTTCACTGAGATAAAAATAAGTTAGGCATCATTCTCCCTTACTACTGTTCTACAACATATTGGCATCAGTTCTAGAATCTGAGAGCCTGTCTTGGTTACTTGTTCTATCATCTCTCCCTTAGCTTTAAGCCATCATTCTAAGTATGAGGACCTCTTTAATAAACTCTGAACTGAACTGCAAACACTGTACTCTAGAGTCCGAGATATAACAATACACATCCATAATAAACTCACCCTGAAAGACTACATCTGAAAGAGTAAGAAATCACTGCTAATACTTCTTTCTGAGATAAAACTCTTAACTATCTATAGCCCCAATAGTCATCATACAATAACTTAAACACTGACTAACTTAGAATTTTCAGGAGTATCACCATATCTTGATTTCACACCATCTAGAATTTCAACTCTTCCTTCTATTAGCCTAATTTCCAAAATTCAAACTTAGATTCTAACACTTAACATGGATATCCACAAACTTTTTAACGAACTATACTAACTTCATTCTTGAACTCTCCCTTAATATATACTATCCTTAACTTTCTTTAGCTTCAACAATCATCATCACATACTTACACCTTTCTTGACAACATACTTGCCTCACTAAACACATAATCTCCATCTTTTCCTTCATAGCCTACTAATATCACATCTCTAAACTTATATATATATGCATATATATATATATATATATATATATATATATATTTGCTAAACCATGAGAATTACTATTACACCAAAAAAATCAACATCAATAACCTATAACCCATAACTTAGCTGGTAAGAACACCATATACTTCATTACTAGCCTTATTCGCACTTAGTAACTCCAGGGTACTATCTAAGAACACACACTCTACAAACTTAGAAATAATACAATCCTATATCACCTTGGGCACACAACTAAATCACACCACACCATCATATTTAATTTTGAATCAACAAACTTAAATTCTTGCATACACTATTTCAAGCCTACTGATTCACCTTTCATACAACTAGCATCACTAACCAAGAAATCGTTATTTCCACCTTGATGATCATTTTTTTTTCACAATCATAAGGGAAGACTAAATTAACAATACTCAACCACCAAATACTTTAATTAATAACTTATACTTTTCTAACACAATAAATACCATCAATAACTCCTTTCCTACTTCAAGCAAACAATAATTCACCTTAAATAATAACTCTTTCTCTACCTTCCACCAAGGAACCTGTACCACATTCATTACCCATAAGACAACACACAAGGACATATCACCTTACTACTAACTCAATCATATGCAAAAGTTTATCTATATATATCCGATCAATCTCCATTGCTACCTTTCTTGTCATTACACTTCTAAACCCATACTTCCAAATGTAGGAAGGTTCTACTACTTATGAATCATAATGTTAAAGGTCATAATATCCATCAAATTCAAACTCTATTTAATAATCTAGGTTCGTACTATCTCCTCTCATGATCACTATCTGGATTAAAAGGGATAATGAGGAATTTGAATACATAACATATTTTATCTTAACTACACAAATCATATGGATGAGGACATAAGCTTTCAACTTAAGGGACTTATAACACACTAGAGAACTACTTACAAGCCCCTTATATGACTTCTGAAGTTACTGATAGTAAATTTGAGAGTATCATCTTGGGAGAAATTGGAATCTAGTACTCATGCTATCTCAGAAAGTCATAGATGGAGAATTATGGAGTAACACACGAATTGATGGAAGTTTCTAAAATAACAACTTTACTGCATGATCTAGAGTATGAATGAAAGGAGATATTTATTTAATGCCCTGTAGCCTCTCGAAGAAAAGTACAGACGTCTTCGTACAATTTCGCAAGACTCTACTAGACACGATTTCATAGACACCCTAGGAAACTTAAACTTTGTGCTCTAATACCAAGTTTGTTACACCCTGAGACTACCTTCTGGACATCACACGGTGCTTAGGACCATAAGTGATCCCAAGATAACCCATGAAATTTGCATAAATTGTGAGTAACTAAATGTGTTACATAAATATGAAAGAAATAAGTGGAAGAAATGGCTTTGCTAAATATATTCAATGCAATACTGTTCAAAACATACTTTGGTTATACAGAACGAAACTGAAAATAAATACATCAACTCTGAATGACCGTCTATGAAGCCTCTACTAATACTGACTATGGGTAGTTGGGACATGACCCCCAGCTATCCCTAATCAATACGACTGAATAAAAGAATGATACTAAAACTATAGTTGACTCGAGTCCTCAAATCAAAGAAACTCATCATCTGCTGACTGGAAACTGCAAACTGTCTGATTATGATGAGACAATGTAGAACATAGACATATATGTGGGTCAGTACTTCTGGAATGTACTGATTATGTAGGGGTGAATGCATTAGTGAAACAATAACTGAATATTTATATAAACTTTCAAATGTGCATGCTAAGTGTAAATGACTCACGTTGTGCTTGAATAAAACAAAGACTGCAAAATGACAAACATGAGTAATGAGGCAATAGGATAAACTTTGTGAGCCATAACACTTTGTTCTAAAATCTTTACTTTTAACTCTTTTTAGGGAACTTTTTCTAATCAACATAAACTATGTGAGCTATCATGGATTCCAATATCTTACCCACGTTGAGGAGAGCTGTTCTATCCGTGCCATCAAAATAGAACCTTAACTTGAGTGATCACTATACTTAACCTATATTGGGACTTAAACCTATGGTGGCACGTAGTTCTAAGGCATATGACCTCGGGCTCATACCCAACTTGGTGCGAAATACTACTCCCATATTACTTATATGCTCATGATTTAGGAAATTCACCTTAAAATAGCATAAGGGTATATAGAATGAAAACCAGTTATGCTTTTCTTTACTTTAAATAATAATAAAGATGAACAAATGTGTATTCCATAGCTTATATTAAGATAAAAAAATCAATCTTTGCTTTATTTCATAAGGATGATAAATGATTGTGGATTTCAAGCCTTATCTTGGAATCAAAAGATTCAAATTTTTCTTGTAAAATTAGTGCTCAAACTCAATCCTTGAATCATATACTTTATTTCATATAACTTGTAATAAAATATCATGATTAAAATTCAATTGAAAATCTTTAATCAATGTTCAAATCAAACTCATGATATACAAATTATAGTAGAGAATCTTTAAGTCAAAACATAAATAGATGAGAACATTATGTACTTTAATTATTCAATCACATGATAATCACATAAACTCAAGACAAGATAGTTTGTGTGTGAACCCTAATTTGCAAATCATATAACTTTAACTTTAAAACAAGTTTTGGGCATAAGGATGAAAGAGTATCCTTGTTTATAGGCCCCACATATCTTAATTGAACAAATTCATGAAGAAATATTGAAATTGAAGGTTGAATCCTTGTGTTCTTGAGAGAAGAAGCTTGGATTATTGTTCTTGGGAAATAAGAGGATTTTTACATGACTTGATTTGAAGAAGATGGGCAAATAATGCCTTTTTGGATGTTATAATTCATGCCTTGGACGTTTGGAGTTGAGGGAAAAGGATAAAAGTACCCCTTGACCCTTAAGAAGATGAAACAGTGAAGGAATAGACCTCGTTGTGCGACCTCTAATCTGGGAGAGTATCCACCGCGATGCCCGCCTTATCTCGGGGAATAACTGCTGTGGCGCGTTAACGCCTACCTTTACTGCCTCTTACAAAAAAGTCCATAACTCTTTACTCGGGTATCGGATTAAGGCGTAATTGGTATCATTGGAAAGATAACTCAATGATCTTTCATTTTGTGGGTCTTAAGTTGCAAAATTACACATATATCAAAAGTTATACACTTTCAAAGTAGACCCTTATAGAATCAAATACAATAATTTGGCCGAATCAAAGGCTCTTAACTCAACTTTGCTCTAAGGGATTCCCATGAATATTTTTTTACCTCATAATTACTTGATACACTAGGATAAAGATCATGATACATGTATTCATATACAAATCATGGAGTTAGAGTTTGCACACATAGGAATGATGGTTCAATGTCTATCCAGAAAATGCGGGGTGTTACATAATCGAACCACATAATAATCCAAATATAATGCCAAACAATTCAGTCCACTCAATGGTTCAAATATAATGTCAAATAGCTAGACCACATAATAATCTAAATATAATAATGCATAACTTGATCCACTCAAGAAACTATAAAAACTCTCTCCATATTATGGCGTACACATATGCTAAGGATCTTATACTGTCAACTAGACATGACCTGCAAGAGACAATCTCAGTCCATATATTAATATCCTAAACAACTAGTGTCTGACATCCTTATTTCCAAACAAATATTATACCACCCTTATTTCAAAGTCTCCATCCTTATCCTTCCTGAAATCCATTAATTACATGATGATCAGCCTTTACTGATTCATCCCATGACAATAAATAATACCATAAACAAGTTCAATAACATATTGAGATAAATCAACCATACTTGTATATCAAAATAAGGTCCTTTTTACCAATCTCATTATAAGTTATCAATTTTCAAACTTGCATTTAATAATTAATAAGTTCATCATTCATTAAAATATGTTGCTACTAAATAAATAACTAATCAATTAAACATGCACACATACAATCAACTTAAGATTTCACTCTAATTCATCCCTCACCTACTCAAAAAACGTTCGTGCTCGGATCCCAAACAACATAACATAAGTGAGTATACACACAATCAATTTAGGTTGTACTTCTATTTTATAAAACCTTAAGGGTACACATAATTCCCTTATAGTCTCCTTCTTTTAAATAAGAATTCGAACTTAACCAAATACTACTATTTCTCAACCTTCATATGTATTCCTCTACCACAATCAGTTATTAAGATTAGACCCATTCTACTTCCCAACTTTCACCTTATTTTAATTTTAGTCATAAACCTTTACATATCTTACTTCCTAACACTTAGCCTAACTTGACTTTAGATTCTTAAGTTATGCTAATACATCATATTATCATAATCAATTTTCATAACTATCTTTAAACAAGAATATCCCATATTTCAAAGACACACAATATCAAATTCACCCTTTTTAAGGTACTAAGACGATGTTATATATTACAGGCATATACAGTTCTTCTACCGTTACCCATATTCACTTATTTACCTTGTAATTCATCAAGTATGTCATAAAAATACAAACATCCATCAAGGGATTCATACAAAAATATAACAACGCCCAATTAGATCTTTAATACATTAATTCTATGCTTTATCTATCCAAACTCTATGCCCTCAGTTATAAGCATGATTCCTACCATAAAATTCATATTACGAATATGATTTTTAATCATAGTCTACTATTTTTAAATCATAACCCACTTTGATCGAATATCTTGGAAAAAGCAAGCCACATCAAGGCAACTCTTTCATTTTCTTCATGCCTCCGTTAGTCCAATCATCTAGAAATCAAATAATTATAAGAGTAACTATTCTATTACTCTTTGAATAAATACTTCAAGAATTTAACAACTAATTCTATCCTTCTTCATATTGTATAACATTACTCAAGAGTGAATTAACCATTAACTAGTTCTGTCATGCTCAATCCACAGCTATTAATGGAGTTTTAAAGCTAAAGGTCCCATCTTTATCAAATTCAAGGTCCCCAACTATCAAAATTTATGTTTTAGAATAACATATTTGTGCTAGGAATAGTTAGCTTACAATCTAGAAGTAATTTTAGGTGATATTACACATACCTATGGATTTTCTCCTTAATTTCTTGAACCTAGGTTTCTAATCCACAATTTTACTATTAAAGATCATTTTATTGATCCTAAGATATTATTAGATAGTCCTATTTTTGATGGACCAAGTCTTTACAAATAAGTGGTTGGTGTTCTTTAATAACTCAGTACTCTTATGAGATTTGATATATTATTTATGGTGAATAAAGTGTGCTGCACAATCCATATGTGATAGGATTATGTGAAATACATTCTCTATTATCTCTAACACGCCAAAAGTATATCATTTTTCATTTCAAGAGCTTCCATCTTCACTTTCAATAATTCACCGACCCTGACTGAGCTGTCAACATAGAGATCAATAATATATAGTTGGCTATGTGATCTACTTTAGCTCAAATCTGATCTCATGGTCCTTTCGCAAATAATGAAAGATGGCACGATTATCTACATAGTCTGAGCACGAAGCCTTTACAGATGCTACTGCAGAATTAACATAGACCTAGTCACTAATACTTGTTCTTGGTCTTTAATTGTCTCCTGTCCTTTGGTGTGATAAAATTAGTGAAGCATACCTATATATTAATCTTATTTTTTTACTCTCATACAAAGCATGTTGAGATAAATTTCTATTTTGTGTAGATAAAGTAGCCAGATACAACATTCTCACCAAGTCTCCTCTAAGGATCAAATAGCTGATGTCCTTACAAAGTTGTTGTCTATTGCAAGGTTTCAATTCTTACAAGACAAACTAAAGGTAAAATATCCACTTTTATTTTGCGAGGAGGGTATTGGACCTAATTTTTTTATCAAAGATGTTGCTAGCTTGTATTGTCCCTCTATGTTATTTTATCTATTTTCATATGTTTTTGGTGTGTCATATTTTTCCATAGCAGCTACAAATCATTTATGACTTATGGGGACCACCGATTTGATTCCCTGGTAGTTTATTTAGGTTTTAAGATCATTTTTCTATTTTGGAGGTTTTGAAGTTGAGAAATTGATCTTTGGACAAAATTTATAGTAAATGACCTCAGGTGAGAATTCTAGTAGTTCTGTTAGATTTAGAATGTTGATTTTGGGCAAGGGGAACCTTGGTCCGGGTCTCAAGGCTTTTGGGCTCTTTTTGGATTAGTTGGTGGAATTTGGTAAAAATGGAATAGTGGGTGTCACCACTCAAACATTGCGGTCATGATGACATCTATTGCGGCTAAGCTATGATAAGTAATCCAATTACCCAAACTGATACATAAGAAGAAAACAATACAATAATTCCTAAGACGAGACTTCTAAAGCAAATTCAGACCATACATGTACAATACTAATATGAGTCTGAATAATAAAGATACCATAAAACATCCTAAAACTTGGTGTTAAAGTGTTAGAACAATCTAAATACAACCCAAAACTAGAAATCCAACTGAATCTGAAAAATATAAGTTTGTATTCGAATACAAAATAAAAACATCAACTAGATAGGAGAAGGTACGAGGGCGACTTTGAAGGCATAAAGAGGCAAATACCTAGAAAATGACAATGATCAACTACACGATCTCAACTATCGCACGATGCACCTGTACCTAAATCAGTACAGAAAGGGCACAGTAGGAATGAGTACGGTTCACTTGTACTCAGATGGTATCATAGATCTATTTAGCAAAGTAGAAAATAAGGTATACAAATACATACTATGAGAATGTCATCTACAATAAAAAATATCCCAAATGGTAGTTCACACTTTCTCCATAAATAATTCAAAATATTACATATAAATAAGAAAATATGTACGTAAAAGAAATGCAACAGACATGTATCAAATAAAAAGCAGAGCACAACACTAAAGATGCATAATGTATGAAATGCAATAATGATGATGATAATGGTATGATATGATTGAGGTTATTAAAGAACCTCTGTATACATCTACTGAGCCTCAACGCTTCCAGGTAGGACCCATGGGGTGTTTTCTACCCATGTACTTTATCAATACACAATTCTAGTTTCAATATCTATATCTCATCTCCAACTTGTGGACTACGATAAAGGGTTTTGTACAAGTGTCTCATTTCTATCCAAAAGATCGAATTTTCCTTAATGGTACCAATGTATCATTAATGTATGTGATGATTTATGTGCCATGATTTCATGGCACTTTCGATGCTTAAAACCAGAAAATATGCATGTACATAGGTTTCTTTTATTAGATATGATGTGTTTTTGTGTTTATTTTACAGAAAACTAGGTTTTGGAGCTAAAATAAAAAAAAGAGTTAAAGTGTACAGAAGACCTTACTTACGATCCTACTTACGGGATGTAAGTGAAACTTATGGCTATAGTAAGTGGCCTTATAAGTATTATAGGATACATGTTTTGAGAGCCTAAGAGTTGAATTTTGTTTTGACATTGACGGAGGGTCACTAACGAGCCATAAGTTCCATTTATAACCACCATAAATGGCTACATAAGTATCAGAGGGAGAAGGTTATGATATTCTTGAAGTTGAAGATTTTCTCTAATATTTACGACACCCACGTACGAAGCGTCATTACCTCTTACACCCTTGTAAGTGCAATCGCAAGTGGTATCCCTACAACATGGAGATTTTTTGACAATTATGACCCGCCTAAGTGGGTCCGTAGGTGGTCACTAACCTATTTTTTTCTTATTCATTTTAGTTAAGATTCTTGGGGTTATGATGTATTCTATAAATACCCTTTTGATGTTTTTGTATTAGCTTAGAACTCTTTACATTCACAATAATATATTGATTCTGAGATTCGACTCTTGATCTTGGAATGCTTTGTTCTTGGTCTTTACAATTGATTATTAATTTGAGATTCTTGGTTTGTTCTTAAATTATTGTAAGATTATTCATATTCTTTCTTTATCAAATTCAATGGATGTTCTTGTAACTATGACCAGCTAAACCTCCTAATTAGGGCTGTGGGAACCTTAATGGAATAATGAAGTAGAGTTAGTGAAACAGTGTTCTTGATCAATAGTATTGCATGTATTGTGATTTTCTTTGGTTTGATTACTTTCTTAATGATGGGCAACATTGAGAACCTGTCTGTATTCAATACTTACTTCAAAAGAGAGTTAGAGATTGGGAAAATAAGATCATAATATTAATTTAAAGCTAACCCCTCATCTAATTGTCTTGACACTCAAAAGGTAATAGTTGATCTGGGATCCATGATAAGGGTTAGTAAGATGACACTCTGTGGAGCACGATAAGTCTATGAAGTTGGGAAGTTAGGCGGAACACAGTCCTAGTATTCATCTCATATTAATATCAACCAAAGAAATCAAGATTTGTTACTATTGATATTGTTCTCACTAAAATCCCCCATTTACTTTTCTTCATTTTTTAACAAGTTTATGAAAGATATTCGACCTATTCCTTGTGGGTTCAACCCCAACCTCTGTTGGGATATAAAGTTGACAACGACTGCATTATACTTCTTGGAGGTGTAGTTTTGGGCGACATCAAATTTTGGCACCGTTACTGGGGCATACGATTATAAATTGACTGATTCAAGTTGTTGGGTTTTATTTTTCTATTTTTCTTGGGGTGTACTCCAGTGTATGCCTATTACTAAGAGTCAAGGCAATACTTTGATCCGACCACATCCAGTGCTTTAAAGAACCCTATGAAGAATCATAGGATGTCAGAACACGGGTGTGAAGCTCATTATGAGCTGCCTCAAGATAATCCACTTGAGTTGAATCCTCCACCTTCGCTTAGCGCTCAAGAAATAACTATGCAAACCACTGCGCGGTTACTAGTTTAAGTGAATGCAAGGAGCAATTTAGCCGTTCATCGTGTAGCTCAAGAGAAAGACAGAGGTAGAAAGTAGAGCATCGAGCAAAACTTAAGGTATGTTAAGCCTATCGAGACAAGAGCTATTATTTCTCTTGAATTTCCCAGTGGGCAAAGTTTGATACTACAAGTGTTATGATTCAACTACTTAATCTGAAGGGTGTGTTTGATGGTTTGCCAACTGATGATACAAACCTGCACATCATGAATTTCATTGGGATCAGCACATCATACAATTTTCCTGTGGTTAGTTAGGAATCTTTGAGAATTAGGTTGTTCTCATTCTCTTTGACTGGGGAAGCGACATTATGTCTAGGGGAAATACCTCGTGAGTCCATCACTAATTGGAATGAGTTGTGGAAGTAGTTCATGGACCGATTCTTCCTACCTTATGGAATACTGCAGTTGAAGTATGAGATCGATAATTTCAGGTAATTGCATTTTGAACAAGTATATGAGCATGGTTCAGGTTCAAGAAGAAGTTGTTGATGGTGCCCAATCATAAGATTTTAGGGAGGAATTTGCTTGAGAAATTTTATCGGGCCCTGAAGGCCAATACCAAAGCTGTTGCATATACTATTACTGGAGGAGCTTTTATGCGCCTGCGTTAGGATTTAGCTTTAGAAATTTTAGACCGAATCTCTATGACCAACTGAGGGTGACATACTTGGGAGGATAAAAGAGGAGTTGGTACTTATGATATTGATGGTTCTAGTAAGCAGAGAGTCATAGATGATATAGTGGCTCAAGTGGTTGCGCAATTGAGGATGAAGATTAGGTTATAGATAAATAAATTCACAACTTTGAGTTTATAAAAGGTGAATGTTGGGGAACACAAGGTAAAGCTCCTAAGATATATGATTTAGATATTGGGATAGAGGCAAAATACTTGCAAGTTTCTGATCCAAGGTCCAAGGGTCGAATCAAGACACTTGGAACTCAAGGCAAAATGAATCAAGGTTAGTACTGTTATGGGGACATATATAGGGATACAGTAGAGAGAGATGTTGACTGGATATGAAAGGATGACTATAAGGAGATGGGTGGTGCATGTGTTCCTCTGAAGAACCATGATACTAATTCCAGGATGGAAGAATTGCTGACTAAACTAGTTAAGGGTTTAGAGAATTAAGAGAGTTGTCTTAAAGAGATTAAGGCATATATTTTGAGACTGATCCAGAAAGTTGAATCACATGTTATCATGATTAAGCGACTTGAGTAGAAGTTTGGTTAAATGTTAGCTACGTTGAATCTGTGGCAATCGAACACTCTTTTGAGCAACACTGTGCTGAATGTGAAGAACAAAAGTCATTATTTATCCATCATCACTCAGAGTGGTAAGTCTACTATTGATCCTCCTATGCCTGTAGCTATTAAGGTACGGGATGATATTGCTACTATTGATGATGCACCCGAAGTAGAATTTGAAAAGTTTGTGACTAGTTATCACAAAAATTTATGGGTGTTAATAAATGAGTTGAGAAGGATAGAAGTCAGGGGAAGGAAGTGAGCCTCTATTGAAGACCATTCCACGACCTCCCTGATTTTTCCCTTAAAGGTTGATGAAGAAATAAGAGGAAGAAAAGTATCAGAAATTCATTTCAATGTTGAAGGAACTATTTGTTAATATTCCTCTTGTGGAAGCATTAGAACAAATGCTTGGATATGAAAAGTTCATGAAAGATCTGGTTACTAAGAAGCAAATGGTAAGTTTTGAGCTCACTAATAATTTGGACTATTGTAGTGCTATTGCTTCCCGATCCTTGGTTAAGATGAAAGAAAACCTCAAAGCTTTCACTATTCCTTTCACTATTGGGTCTCTGATTTTTTCATAAGCATTGTATGACTTGGGAGATAGCCTAAATCTAATGCCACTAGTACTGTACAAGAAATTAGGGTTGGGGACACCTAAGCCAACGTCAATGAGATTATTTATGGCTGAACAGACTATGAAGAAACTGATTGGTATATTCTATGATGTTTTTATGAAGATAGATTTCTTTATTTTTTTAGATAATTTCGTGATCCTTGACTATGAGGTGAATTTTGATGTTCCTATTATTTTAGAAAGGCCCTTCCTAGCCATGGGTAGGGCATTGGTTGACATGGAGATGGGAGATTTAAAGTTCAGGATCAATGATGAACAAGTTACTTTTAATATGGGTCAGTCAATATGGCAGCTGAAAGATATCAAAGTGGTGTCTGTGGTAGACATTGTTGAGGATGATACAGTGAGTGTACCCATTGAGGAGAGACTTGGTATTGAGGCACTAACGGCGATGATCATGAACTTTGATAGTGACGACATTGATAAATACGATGCATTGGTGAGCATGATCTATGGCAAAGGTTCTTATTCTTATTCATCAAAAAGCCTAGATCTTGACTTGAATAGGGAGACTCTGCCAGCTTGACCATTTATTGAGGAGCCACCGATCTTGGAATTGAAGGCCCTCCTTTCTCACTTGTGATATGCATTCTTGAGGGTCGACAATACCTTGTCGATCATTATTGATATTGATTTAGTAGATACACAGGTTGAGGGATTGATTTCATTATTATAGAGACTTAAAGGGCCATCAGATGGACTATTGAAGATATTATGGGTATTTCACCCGGGATTCATACTCATAAAATTTATCTTGAACCAGATTATGTGCCAAGCATTGAGTACCAACATTATTTGAACCCACCTATGCAAGAGGTAGTAAAGAAAGAAATTATATAGTGGTTAGCTACAGGCGTGGTTTATCCTATTGTGGACAGTGAGTCGGTGAGCCCAGTTTTGTGTGTACCTATGAAAGGTAAGATCATTGTGGTCCTAAATGAGAATAATAAGTTAGTTCCCATGAGACCAATTACTATATGAAGAGTGTGCATGGATTACCGAAAGCTGAATACTTGGACACAAAAAGACCATTTTCCTATGTCATTTATCGACCAGATGCTAGATAGACTTACTATCAGAGGTTGGTACTATTTTCTTGATGGTTATTCAGGATATAATCAGATATCTATTTCCCATATAGTCCAAAAGAAGACTGTGTTTACATTTCCATATAGTACTTTTGTGTTCAAGAGAATGCCGTCCGAGCTTTGCAATGCTCTATCCACCTTTTAGAATGTATGATGTCAATATTTTTTGATATGGTGGAGGACACTATAGAGGTATTCATGGATTACTTTTTGGTAGCTGGAGACTCGTTTGATGACTATCTAGCCTATTTTCCAATGCACTTCAGAGATGTGAGGAGTTTAATTTGGTTTTGAATTTGAAAAATGCCACTTTATAGTGAAATAAGAGATTGTGCTCAGACACAAGATTTCATAGAGAGGTATTGAGGTTGATAGGGTAAAGATATAGGTGATTGAAAAATTATCCACCAATTTTTGTTAAAGGTATTAGAAGTTTCTTGAGTCATGCTGGATTCTATAGGAGGTTCATCAAGGACTTCACTAAAATTGCTAATCCTTTGTATAGGCTTTTATAGAAGGAGGTGAAATTCGTGTTTAATGATGCCTATCTCAAGTTCCTTGAGTGCCTTAAGGAGAGGTTGATCTTGGCTTCTATTATTTTGTCCTCATATTGGTCCTTACCTTTTGAGGTGATGTGTGATGCTTGTCGTGTAGCTTTAGGAGTTGTCCTAAGCCAACAATCCAAGAAGATCCTTCACTCTATTTACTATGCCACTAAATCATTAAACCCCACCTAGAAAAATCATACATTTACTAAGTAGGAGTTACACACGTTAGTTTTTACTTTTGAGAAATTTTAGTCCTATTTTATAGGGACCAAAGTAATTGTTCATATAGATCATGCAACTTTGAGGTAACTGATGTCAAATAAAGATTCTAAGTTGAGGTTAATTCATTGGGTATTATTCCTACAAAAAATTGATTTTGAGATGAAAGACCTAAAAGACACTAAAAACTAGGTTGCAGATCACCTATCCTGCCTCGAGGCAGAGGCAATGTTGAAATTAAGGGATGTTCTTAAAATTGATGATACTTTTCCAGATAAGAGGGTCTTGGTAACATGTTAAGACTTTATCCCCTAGTTTTCTAATTTATCCAACTTTCTGGAAAGTGACCTTGTCCCGAAGGACTTATTATTTCAGCAACACAAAAGATTCAAGCATGAGGTATGGAAGTTTTTATGGAATGATCCTTTTCTATTTCAGGTGTGTGTGCAGATAGAGTTATTTGAAAGTGGATTTCTAAAGTGGAGATGATGAACATTCTTGAGGCTTGTCATTCTTCGTAAGTTGGGGGTCATCATGGTGGTACTCATACAACCCGCAAAATTCTATAGTGTGGTACTACTGGCCGACCATTTACAAAGATGCTCAAGATTATTGTAAGGTTTGTGATCAGTGTCAGTGTTAAGGTAATATTTTATAGAAACATGAACTCCCCATGATACCTATCTTTGAGTTAGAGTTGTTTAATATATGGGGAATTGATTACATGGGTCCATTTATTATATATTAGTGGCAATTGATTATGTTTTGAAGTGGGTGAAGGCGGTTGCACTTCCCAACAATGAGAGTCGAAGTGTCACCACATTCTTGAAGAAGAACATCTTTTCTTGATGTGGCACTCCATGTGCTATTATTAGTGATGACGGGTCCTACTTCTGTAATAATCTATTCAAGGTCCTACAAAAAATATATAGTGTGAAACATAAGGTGGCAACACCTTACCATCCGTAAATAATTAGGCAGGTTGAGGTCTCCAATCATGAGATTAAGTACATATTAGCAAAATACTGTGAATGCCAACAGGATTAGTTGGTCAAGGAAATTAGATGATACTCTTTGGGCCTACCAAACAACTTATACAACCTCTATAGGTATCTCTCCGTATCAGCTTGTGTGTGGCAAGGCATGTCACTTGCTAGTCGAACTTGAGTACAAGGCACTATGGGCATTGAAAAATCTCAATTTTGAGTGGAGTGATGCTTCAAAGTTGAGTGTGAGCAAGGTGAGTAAGTTGGATTGATTTTGACTCTGAGCTTATGAGAGTTCATCTTTGTACAAAGAGAAGATAAAGTTGTACCATGACAAAAAAATTCAAAAAAGAGTGTTCGAGCTTGGTGATATGGTATTGTTGTATAATTCAAGGCTTTGCTTATTTCCTAGAAAGTTGAAGTCTAGGTAGTATGGATCATTTACTATGCTGGGAGTGTTCCCGCATGGTGCTATTGAGTTGAAGTGAGATGGTGAAGCCCTCATTAAGGTGATCGGGGAACATGTTATGCACTATATGGAAAATACTGAAGAAGTAAAAGTTTGTGTTGATGAAAGTCTTGGTGAAGTCTGAGTATCAAGCGAGTTGTGCCATGATGTTAAATCAAGTGCTTCATGGGAAGCAACCTGTGAGACCCATAAAATTTCAACTACTTTATTTTTGACCCTCTCGCATTCGTAATGTTGATTTTTGACTTGGATCATGATTAGGGATGTTAAAAGGGTATTTTGGGAGAGTTTCAGAATTTTTGGAAGGGGTTCGGGGATATTTTGGGACCCTAAGGTAGTGAGCCTCCGTAATAATGGCATGCCATAATGGTTAAATGCCGTGATAAGTGCGTGGCACGGAAGCTACCCTCCGTGATAGCAGGGCACCACACTCCTATGTTAATTTTTTCCAGTTTTTATTCTTTTCACTTGCTTTTGGTCTTCTTACACCTTGGACGACTTTTAAACATCCAATTGGCCTTTTTTCATCAGTTATCAAAGATCAAACACCATCATTTTTCTTTCTGACTCTAAACCCAAGAAAACTCAAGGGTTTTACAGAGGATTCACCATCAAAGCTCCAAACTTCAATTTCTCTTTGAATTCCTATACATTTCAGGCATGTTTCTCTTTCCCTAACTTTAGTTTTACATTATGTCATAAATTGAGTGGATATTCATATGATTTAAATTGAGGGTTTGAACTTGGGTTGAGGGGTTTTGATGGTTATTACTTGAATTACTTTTCCCCTATGTTAAATTGCTTATTCATGCGTTAATTTATGATCTGTGGGACTAAATTGGTATATTGTTTTGATTGTTGGAATGGGGGACATGGGTTCCCCAAATTGATGGAAATTTTGGCTTAATAATGGCATTAACCTCAACCCACTTTGTAAAATTAATTTTAAATATGAATAATTACATAGTTTAACTTGTATTTTGAACTCACTGCATTGAATTAAAGGAAAAATGATTGAATATGGTTTTGATGGCCTTGGTTTTGGATTTTAAATAGAACTCAAGAGTTAATTTGGTTATATAGATTGGTTTGGCATAATTTAATTAGCTTGCAAGTATATTGGTATGACGACACTATGTTGGTAAATGACTTAATAAATGCCTCTTAGGTTAACGGTTGGTTTATGTGCAACTATTTTAATTAAGGGTTAAAAGGAATTGTGTAGATCACCGTGGAGGTGTAGGTCTTGGAGGGATCAACATTGGAAACCACATTTGCTGGCGTTGGGGGTCATGTGATCGTGTTCTTGGTGAACATATTATATTTTGGTTGAGCTATAACATTGATGTCTTTAATCTTTCCTCAATTTTTCCTCAGTTTGTGCAGCTAACATGCACTAGGTCCCTTCTAGCAGGGGGAGCTAAACCCATATAGCCCATGGGTGCTTTTAGCATAGAGCGAGCTACATAGTTTAGGTTATTACTTTAAACTCTCATGTTCATGGCCCTTGTCCCTATCCTAACATCCTATATATATATATATAATGTGGTGCATATGGTTTATGACTGGATTTTCGTAATTGCATTATTTTATCCCTACCCCTGAGTTAGATAATAGTGCTCGCCCCACTGACCATTCCTGGATGCTGCATTATTTCATGATGTAGGGTCCAAGGACTTTTTGATTTCTCCTATGCAGTGTTAGGTGATTCAGTATTTCTGAGGATCTGTTGTGAAGTGGTGAGCCTTCATCATTCAAAAGGCCTGGTCATTTCACTTATTACTTTGTTTATTATTATTTATTTTGGATTCCTTTAATCATAGTTGGGGGCATGTCCCGTCTTAGTCTGTATTCTTGTTTTATAGGCTTTTGTGGAAAAATGTGTGTTGGTTGTTGTTTTCACTCTTAGTTTTTAGTTGCTTTATCTATTCTTCATATCATTATGTTTGGTTGGCTTCCTCTACATTCTCTTATTGTGTTTTGGATGTTAGGCTAATGGGGTGTTCTTCGGCCCACAATGGGATTGATATACCCGTCACGACTAGGCCCCAGTTCAAGTTACAACAAGCTTGGTATGAGATCATGGTTCAGGGTCTTTAGGTGTCCATAAATTTGTGTCAAGTAGAGTTCCCTTTATGGCTGTATAGCGCACCATACTTATAAGAGGGAGGCTACAAGGCATTTAGGAATATTTCCCTTTCTTGTGTTCTATTTCAGGCTATAGAGTCTAGTTACCTTGAAACTCCTCTAACTCTTGTCTTACTCGAATTTTAAATCATGCCTCCTCGACGATCTGATGGTCATAGAAACTCTACTTGAAATTCATTTTGACCTGAGGAAGATATAGAGGGAGCTAACCCTATTTTGGAGTACAGAACCTGTCTAGGGTCCCTGCTCCTGAATGTGCCACTTTACCTGGGGTTCCACCGGTCCCTACTAGTCCTTCTCAGTTTTTTTGCGCTGGTGATACTTATTCTCAATCATCTCAAGGAGATATCTCTAATGCGGAGTTGTGACGGTTTATTCATATGCTTGATCAATTAGTGGCATCACAGTTTCGCCGGTCTGATAATATTGGTCATGCTGTTAGTTTATTTGAGGTTGCTCAGGTTGGCAGTTTATAAGGTTTAATCCCCCAACCTTTACAGGCTCTAAGGTTGAGGAGGATCCTTAAGGGTTTATTGATGAGATGGAGAAGATTTTCAGGGTTATGAATGCTACTGATTCTGAAGGTGTGGAGTTTGCTGCCCATCAGTTGAAAGATGTGGCTTAATAGTGGTATGAGGAGTGGGAAGCAATGAGGGGTGATGATGCTGAACCTTTCATATGGGATGAATTTTTAGGTGCCTTCCTTCATATGTTCTTTCCTCAAGAGTTGAGGAAAGCTAAAGATAAAATGTTTGTAAACTTGAAGTATGGTAAGATGAGTGTTAAAGAATATGCTCTGAAGTTTAAGCAGTTGACCCGCTATGCTCCAGAATTGGTACCTAATATGAGGTCTAGAATAAGGAAGTTTGCTTTTGGTTTGTCCCGTGATTTGGTGTTAGAGTGTAAGATGACTATGTTGAATAATGATATGGACATCTCTAGGTTGGTAGTTTATCTGCAGTAGGTAGAGATAGAAAAGAGATAAAATAAGAAGTTTAGATATTTAGAGCAGGGTGCAGCTCAGCAGAACAGAGTGAGAGATGAGAGACAGTGGACTAAGAAAAAGAATTGGGGAAATTCATATTCGAAAGCTAGTACTCCTTATCCTAAGCCTTCTGGTGATCGGGTGCCCAATCTCAGGTTAGTGGAGCTCAATCGCCCCCACCTTATCCTCCTTATCGATTTTGTGGGAAGCTTCACTGTGGTTATTGTAAGGAGGGAAGGAACTTGTGTTTCAATTGTGGTCAACCTGGTCATCTACAGCAAAATTGTCCCAGAGCTACAGTTTCCACTGGCACTAATAAGGTTCCGGTCACCACTTTTTAGTTGCTGCACTAAGGGCGTGACACATCCCCAAACTGGGGCCTTGTCGTAATGGGTATCTTAAGCCCGACCAGGATCGGAGACCATCCTTGTTACCTAACCCAACAAACAAACATATATACTGCGTTGATGAATTCTAAACATATAAGAAAATATCATATTTGTACCAATCCGGACTCTGGGATAGGTCCATAACCGTGACTAACCCAAGCAAGTCCAACCACCTATTACCAACCAACAAACATAACCAAAACTGAAGCAACAACCAAGTTCCTGTCCATAACATAACATAAAAGGATGGAACAATCATACATTCAGTCAAACGGTATCAACCCTAATACCAATGCCAATACTAAGGCTGACACCACTATCAACACCACCCATTCTAATCCATAGTAGTTCCATAAAGCCTTTAACTAAAAGAAAAATAATATCCAGTTGGGACATGACCCCAGCCATTGCCAAAACCAATATCCATGATTTGAACCCAAAGTTGTTTGAAAACACTTTTAATCAATGTAATCACATCCTTTAACACATAAATGATTATTTATATCATCATCAACACATAAATCACATGAATTATCCTTAAAAAAAGGCTAAATAGGCTAGGATAACAACACTAAAGTGCATAAACACATTACACATCAATTGTACAAGAGGTGGTGAAGCCATATCTTAGTGTAGAGGTGAAAGAGAAATAGGTTTTAGATCCTATATTGACGCATATTAAGGCTAATGTGGGTCAACAAAAAGTTATGGCTTTTGAGATTAGTGGTGATGATATCTTGAGGTACCAAGGTAGATGTGTGTTTCAGATGTTGATGGACTGTGAGAAAGGATTTTGGCTGAGGATCGTGAGTCAAGATATACAGTTCATCCTGGTTTAACAAAGTTCTATCATGACTTGAAGGAGATCTATTGGTGGAACAACATGAAGAGAGATATGGCTAACTTTGTGGCTAAATGTATTGTTTGTTAGCAAGTGAAGGTAGAACACTTGAGACCTGGTAGGTTGTCTCAAGAGACTAAGTTGCTTATTTAGAAATGGGAGTTGATCAATATGGATTTCATTACAGGTCTTCTGCGGTCTCAAAATTAGTATGATTCAATATGGGTCATTGTGGATAGGATGACCAAATATGCTAATTTCTTGCTTGGGAGAACTAACTATTCTGGAGAGGATTATGCTAGGATTTTTATTCAGGAGATTATCAAGTTGCACGGTGCTCCAATTTCCATCATTTTGAATAGGGGTACACAATTTTCATCTTACTTTTAGCATTCATTACAGAGCGGTTTGGGGATAAGGTAAACCTTAGCACTACTTTCCACCCTAAGACAAATGGACTAGCGGAGAGGACTATTCAGACCTTAGAGAATATTCTAAGGGCATGCGTGATTAATTTTAGTGGTATTTGGGTGGATTATTTGCCTCTCATTGAGTTTGCGTATAATAATAGTTATCACTCTAGTATTGGATGACTCCTTTTAAAGCTTTTTATGGTAGGTGTATGTCTCCTATTGGGTGTTTTAAGGTTGGTGAGACTAGGTTATTTGGTCCCGATTTGGTTCACCTAGCTATGGAGAAGGTGAAGGTAATTAGAGATAGGCTTAAAACTGCTCAGAGTCGCCAAAAGTCCAATACAGATGTCAGGTAAAGAGAGTTGGAGTTTGAAGTGGGTGATTGGATGTTCTTGAAGGTGTCTCCCATGAAGCAAGTGAAGATATTTGGGAAGAATGAGAAGCTCTGTCCTCATTATGTTGGACCATACTTGATCTTAAGAAGAGTTGGGAACATTGCTTATGAATTGGATTTGCCTTCAAGTTTTTGTTCTATTCATCTGGTGTTCCATATTTCGATGTTTAAGAAGTGTGTGGGTGATCCTTCTTTAATTTTGCCGATTGAGGATGTTGGTATTTCGAGTTCCTTGTCTTATAAGGAAGTACCGATGTAGATTTTAGATAGGAAAGTCTGTCGTTTGAGAACTAAGGATGTGGCTCCAGTGAAAGTCCTTTGGAGGAACTAAATGGTAGAAGAAGCTACTTTGGAAGCTTAAGAGGATATGTAGGCTAAGTACCCACTCTAGTTCCATGTGTTGGACAAAGGTGCTTCATGTATGAGTTTCGTTCTTCTATTGTTACTTTTTGAGTTGTCATTTGATTTTGGTGTATTCTTCCTACCTAAAAGTAACCTAACTCATCATTCGGGGATGAATAATCCCAAGGGGGATAATATAAGACCCTCAAAATTTTGAGCATTTTAATTTCTGGCCTTCCCAAGTTTGAAACATCAATTTTTGACTTACATTGTGTATGAGGAGGTTAATAGGAGGTCCTGGGAGAGTTTAAAATTTTTTGGAGTGTATCAGGGTCATTTTGGAATTTCAAGGTAGTAAGCCTCCGTGTTGTTGGTGTGCCATGGAGGATAGCCTCCGCGATTTCAACGTCGTATAGAGGTAGTGTGCCTTTGATATAGCACCGTGTCATGGAGGATAATATCTGCGATAAGCAGCATAGCATGGAGGATAACTTATGTGATAAGACCGTGCTACACTGATGTTTAAAATACATGTAGTCTTTATTTTATTCACTTGGGATGATGGGATTTTGGGTCCTTTCACCCAAGTGTGACCTCTAAACACAAAATAAGTTTATTTTCATCAGTTTTCAAAGATCAATCATTCTCTTTCACTCACAAACTCAAAACCTCAAAAAAAAACTTAATGGTTTCACAGTGCATTCAACTTTCGGGTTCCTACCTCCAAATTGCTTTCAAATTCTTTTGTATCTAAGGCATGTATCTCTTCCCTAAAACTTATTTTGCTAAAAGCATGTTTTTAAGTTTGTTATCCATGTGATTAATTGTTGGTTTTGAATTTGGGTTGAGGACTTTTGGATTTTATTGGTTGAATTGCTTTTCCTATGGTTTCTATTGATCATTCATGCTTTGAATTAATAGTTTTAAAACTAATTGGCTGTGTGGGTATGGGAATTGGAGTGAGAGTCATGGATTTCCCCAAATTGATTTGATAAACTAACGGAAGTCATGGATTCTCCCAGCTTTATGGATTTTGGTAAATGAATTTGTAATGACCTGAACCTAACCTTATGAAATTGTCTTTAAAATATGGATATATGCATATTGAAAAAAAAATTGAACTATGATATTAGCTTGCAAGAAAAATTGGTATGCCAATACCAATGATATGTACCTTAATGGATGGTCCTTGGTTTACTGAACGAGAATGAGTAAATGTCTTAATTGGTCTTAGAAGGGGTTGTGTAGCTCACCGAAGAAGGGGGAAGTCCCAGAGGGACCAATAATGGAAACCATGTTTGTCAGCGTGGGGGTCTTTATGACCGTGTGTGTTGTTCACATTCTATATATATTGAGGCCCAACCAGCAGGGAAGGGGTTGAACCCAACTAGCATGGGAAGGGAAGCTAGACCCATATAGCTCGTGGGTGTTTTTATAATGGTTAAGC
Organism: Capsicum pubescens; assembly: GCA_030864215.1. NCBI lineage: Eukaryota > Viridiplantae > Streptophyta > Magnoliopsida > Solanales > Solanaceae > Capsicum > Capsicum pubescens. The sequence continues at coordinate 190,395,222 of CM061548.1, forward strand.
TACACTATCTAGGTTAATGTTTTAAACTTCATGCTAAATCTTATTCCTTATCCCAACATGTTATATATTTATTTATATGATTGTGTGCATATGGTTTTGGACTTATTTTTATCATGGCATTATTTTATCCCTTCCCTGAGTTACATGCTAGTGCTCACCCTTCGAACTTTCCTTAGATGCCGTATCCCCATGCGATGTAGGGTTTGAAGACACGTCTACTTTCTTGCATAGTGATAGGTGATTTCTAGATCATACTTGAGTTAGCTTGAAGTGGTGAGCCTCCTTCTTTCGGAAGGCCTGTTACTTAGATAGTTTTATTTATGTCTAGACTACTGTTGGATCCCTCTTTTAGCTATCATCGGGGGTACGTCTCAACTTAGGTTGTTCTTTGGATATTAGAGGCTTTGTGGATTAGTGTGGATTGGGATTGTTATTGGAAATCTTAGTTTCCTTTGAGCCATTTGTTATCTTACTCATGTCTATTTGGATTGCTTCTGCTGTTATATAGGTATTATGTTCTAGAGGGTGGTCTCTGATCCTCGATGGGCATAAGATACCCATCACAGCTAGAATTATGTTTGGGTCATGACATTTTGCTAGGTGGATAGCCACCCAGATTTGTTACTTGATCACTGATTCCCCATGGACAGAGGCTAAGGGGGAGATAAATATGTCAGTGCTGCATTTTTCTCTAAAATTTTGGTTGATCGTGGTATGTTTCAGGGTGAGTCCAACTTCATCGAACAACATACTTACATGGGATAGAGCCACATTAGTTTCAAACCTACTTGTCGTATATGATATAGATTTTACAACACTGATCTGATTGGAGATTTATGTTTGATCATTCGATGAGAGCACCACTCTCCCTTTCCCTTATCTGATCCAACGGTTATATGATATGGCCTGCATTCCAACTATTCTTGATGTTGATCATAGTATTGAGGTGAAAAGCATAATAGATATTAGTTTAATCAAGGATCTGGAAAACCCAGTCGTTGCATAAGAGCGCAGCTACCTCCCACTGCTATTACGATTCATTCCGAGGGACCTTTAATTTCTGTTGAGCTTGTTGAAAGGCCAAATGTTAATATTGATATTGATATGGGCGAGCAAAGAGCTGAGCCCAAGATTGTTATGGGTGGGGAGGGGGCCCCAACTACATCTACATCAGTTCTAGCTTCTACTTCTGAGTCGACTGGGGCATCCACTTTACCCCCTTGCCCCGCAGTTGCTGGTTTTATTAGGGTGCCACATGAGTTTTTACAATGCCTGGTCGAGCGGTAGGATGAGGTGACAGCCCACCCGCCTCATTCAGATAGAGTCTCAATTGGTTATGCTATATAGAAAGATCTAGCCTTAGGTTCGAACTACAATTGAGACTGCTGAGGCCCAATTTGAGTTGAGGATAAGGGCATAAATGGAAGAGTATATGCGTGTGCTTCATGCTCAAATTGATATATTTGAGTCTAGAATGACTACGCGATTGCATGAGGTTCAGTCTTCTGATTTGTCTGGCTATCATTAGGAGATGGCTACATTGCACGCTGAGGTGTGATCACTGGAAGAGAGCCAGATTCCAATAATTCCTCCACTGATCCTATCTTTTACACAACCGTTTTCTCTACTTCGACCTACGAGATTTGATTTATTTGCAGACAAGGATATATTCTCAGTTGTTGGGACCAAAAAAGGTTGAGAGGAGGAGCAGGATCTCACCATACCCTTTGATCATGTCCTGAAAAGGGCCTTCTACAATTATAGGGTGTCCCAGTCTATTGAGGAGCGGAGATGAGCTAAGATAGTAGTAGGCGCGTCTTCTAGTTGTGCCCCACCAAAATCTCCACAGGATAAGCCACGACATTCCCTAGATGGGGGAGAGTCTGCTACGGATGCCGAGAGCATCCTAGGCAGGTCTCCATTCCCTTGTTTCAAATAGTAGTTATACACTGGGAGTAGTGCACAGTCCATAGTTGGAGGTGGGGGTGTACTACAATTGATGGATTTTCTTTCCATGTTTATTTTCTCGCCGGTTGTCCTATCATACTAAAACTGGTATGTTTAGGTTGTTTTGTGTCTGTATCGTGTTTGTGTTATGTTCTATTGTGTTTAATTAGGATAAAAATTAGGAACCTAAGGCAGTTGATATATTTAGTTTTTTTAAAGTATTTTTTAAAAATTAATACCCCTCCAAAAATAATTTCGTGAACTGTGTGGTATGAATATCGGTGTGACTATCGTGAGGATTTTTATGGCATTAGGATTGGGGACAAAACAATCATATCTAACATTTGCATGAACTGTATAGGAAGTAGCTGGTAACATAACCCTGCACTGTGTGTGGGTGAGATACTTACCTATTTCCCTTTTTTCATTTAATTGCGAACTTATCTGGCTAGTCTTGCCTAGGTTGTAGTATAGTTGGTTAGGACGTGATCATATGCCATTTTTGAATTTAGTCTACTCTTAGTCTAAATGACCATTAACATGTGAATAAGTATCCCTTGATCCTCGATTTGATCCTACATAGACCTATTTTTTTGTTTTTATCTTTCACTTTCCCAGTTTAGTTACAATGATCCTGTTTTGGCCTTGGTCCTTCCTTGGACATTGTGCACTCCAACTCAGAAGAATCACCTAAGTTGAGGGTGGCTAACATAGGGGTACATAGTTAAAATTGAGTATGAAAAAGGGTTTGAATAAAAGAAAAAGAAGTAGAGTTAGGTGTGGTAAGAAGAATTTTTTTGGAAAAATAGAAAACCAAAAAGAAAAAAAAGAGAATAAGGAGACCACACCCAACCTGAATAAACAATAAAAGAGAAAAGAGAGAAATAAGAGAGAAATAAAAGAATGGTTGAGAAGTGGACCCTAAATGTAATTGTAGTGTCAAAGAGGGTGAGTCACTAGTTCCCAAATATACCATACCAGCCCCCAAGACTATGTTACAAGCCAAATAAAGTCCTATAGTGATCCTAGTCCAACCGTCAGAAAAAATAAGGTAAAGAAAATAAGGACAAGCCAATGGTATTCGATGCACATCGATTGGAACTTTTTTTAAGAGTGTGTATATCTCGATATCATTCCTTAATTGACATCCATGATTATACTGTGAGATATCAAACTTTTTTCTATGAAGGTGCATGTGTTGTGTTGCTAGCTACTTATCTGTTTGGGTAGTGTAACTTGTACATTTGTGTGGTTGTTTGTTGCTAATTTAATGACATAGCCTGATTCCTTTATGTCGCATTGTTGTGCTACATATATCCCCACTGTAATTTTGAAAAGTTGGAAATAGAGGGGGTCATGTTCTTGAGCTAAAATTGAGTTGACTATTGTAGGTACCTTAGGATTCTCTTGGTTAAGCATTATGTTATTTTGTTATTGTGTTTGTTGCCTGAGGGCATGCAAACATTCTTAATTAAGGGTGTTGATGTGCAATGGTTTCATGGAACTTTCGATACTTAAAACTGGAAAATATGCAAGTACTTAGGTCTGTTTGGTTAGATATGATGTGTTTATGTGTTTATTTTGTAGAAAACATGATTCTAGAGCTAAGAAGAAGAAAAATAGTTGAAATGCGCAGAAGACCTTACTTACGATCCGACTTATGGGATGTTAGTGCCACCATAAGTGGCCTCGTATATATCAGAGGAGACATGTTCTGAGAGCCTGAAAGCTGAAGTTTGTTCTGACATTAACGGAGGGTCACTTATGGGCCATAAGTGCCACTTATGACCATCGTAAGTGGCCACATAAGCATTTAAGGGTGAAGGTTCTGAGGTCATGAACGTTGAAGATTTTCTCAGAGAGTTTCAGCACCCACTTTCGGGTTGTTAGTACCACTTATGCCCCTCGTAAGTGCCATCACAGGTGGTAAACCTACAATATGAAGATTTTCTGACACTTACGACCCACCCAGGGGTTCATAAGTACCACTTACAGCCCGTAAGTGGGTCTGTAAGTGGTCACCGACCCAATTTTCCTTATTCATTTTGGTTAAGATTTTTAGGGTTCTGATGTATTCTATAAATACCCCTTTGATATTTTTGTATTAGATTATGCACTCTTTACATTCACAGTAATATATTGATTCCGAGATTTCACTCTTGATTGTCGAATCCTTTGTTCTTGGTTTTTACAATTGATTATTAATTTGAGATTTTGAGTTTTGTTCTTTAATAGATAACCTCTGAAGCAAACCACCAGGCTTCAAATGCTCGGCCTTCACTTGCTGACAACACAGAAAACGAGGTACAAAATTAGCTACATCATTCCTTATACCACCCCACCAATAGTGCTATCTCAAATCACGATACATTTTAGTCATTCACGGATGAATAGAATACCTAGAAAAATGGGCCTCCCCCAAGATCAAACTCACCTAGTCACCCACTTACGACACATAAACCTTGCCTCTAATCCTCAAAACACCATCAGATTGAAGAAAGGCTTTCTTATCCTCTCCATTCAATACCTTATCCTGAATCACTCACAAACCATCATCATCAAAATGATGAACCCAAATCTGTTCTACCAAGGAAAGTCTATCCTCCACAAATACCTAAACACACCCAAGTGTCAAAATGTCAAGCCTACCCAGAACCTCTAAGGCTAAAGGACTTTTATCGGTCAAAAGATGCACCAAGATACCCATACTAGTCATATTTTGGCTTAAGGCATCTACAACCATATTAGTCTTACCCTAATAATAAAGAATAATAAGATCATAATCATTAAGCAACATAAGCCAACAATTCTAACTCATATTAAGATCTTATTGGGTGAAGAAGTACTGAAGACTACAGCTGACAATAAGCATACATAATCACCTTACCCTTCTGCATCAACACAACACCTAACCCAATATGCCAGAAGTATCATAGAAGACGGCAAATCCCATGCCCTCCTTAGGCAAAGTCAGGATTGGAGCTGATATCAATAAATCCTTGAGTTTTTAAAAGATCACCTCACAAACATTAGACCATAGAAATGAAATCATCTTCTGAGTCAACTTGGTTAAAGAAGCTGCAATAGATGAAAAACCATTAACAAAGTGTCGATAGTAGCCTGCTAAACCAACAAAACTCTGAATCTTGGTAGGAGAAGTTGGTCTATCTCAATCATGAACCATCAGAATCTTAGCAGGGTCGACCATGATACCATCCTTGGTCACAACATGACCCAAGAAAGAGACAGATTCCAATTAGCATACAACTTCTCATCTCTCAACCTCTGAAGTACAATCCTAAATGCTCCTCATGGTTGACCTCACTCTTGGAGTAAATCGAGATATCATCTATATATACAATGATAAAAGTATTGATATAAGATTGAAACATTCAGTTCATTAACTCCATGAATGCGGATGGGGAATTGATCAACAAAAAAGACATGCCCAAGAACTCATAATAACTGTTTCAAGTCTAAAAAGCTATATTTGGAATATCCATGCTCTAATTCTCAACTGGTGGTACGTGGACATCAAATCAATCTTCAAAAACATCGAAGCACCCTAAAGTTGATCAAATAAATCATTAGTATAAGGAAGAGGATACTTATTCTTAGCCATCACCTTGTTCAACTATCGATAATCAATACACATGCACATAGACCCATCCTTTTTCTTCACAAATAAGATAGGTTCACCCCAAGGTGATACACTAGGCTGGATAAATCACTTATCTAATAATTCCTATAACTGGTCCTTCAATTCCTTCAACTCCGCTAAGGCCATCCTATAAGAAGGAATAGAAATAGGCTTGGTGCTCGACTTAACATCTATATCAAAGTCAATATCACGATTCAGAGGAATAATAGTCAAGTCCATAGGAAAAACTTCTATGAACTCGCAGACAATACGAACAAAATTCAAAGAAGTCGGTGAAGCACTACTAGTATAACGAATATGCTCCAAGTAAGACAAACACCCCTCTTTATAATGCGACGAGTACGTAGAAAGGATATAAATCTCTTTGGACATGAATTAAGTATGCCTTTCCAAGCTATCCTTGGAATACCTAGAAAAGATAAAGTCATGGTCTTAGCATAATAATCTAAAATAGCATGAAAGGGAGCTAACCAATCCATACCTAAGATGATATCAAAAGCTACCATATCTAGGATAATTAGATTTACCCAGGTCTCATGGACTACGAAGGTCACAACACAAGATCGGTAACCAATCCACCATGAAAGAGTCTCCTACATGGGTAGATACATGGATTGGGATGGAAAGAGTCTCACTAGTAGAATAAAAACCCAAAGAAAAATATGCAAACTCATGAGAAAATCGACCCCAGATCAAATAACATAGATGCAAATCTGACAAATAAGGACGATACTTGTGATAACAACATTGGAATCCTCTACCTCATGTTTGGTGGGTATACCATAGCACTTTAGTATCACTATCTAACTGAGTAGACACCCGATCACAACCATGAGAACTACTACCTCTGCCTACTATACCTATAGTAGTACCTCTACCACTCTGAGAGCCACCCCTTATTATTGATATATGACTATGCCTGAAAATACGGTAAGGGCAATCCTTGTCCATATAGCTAAAATGTTCACATACAAGGCAACCTATGTGTCCCAACTCAGTTTGAGAAGTAAGACTGAGCTAGAACAACCACCCTGGAATGATGCCTGACTACTTGTAGCCGTATGATCTAAAAACTTGCTACCCAAAATTTTCAAAGATGCCTTCACTGGTCTATATAATGGTAACCAATGGAACCTCTAAGATCTTCTACCTCGAGGGGTGTGACCATTGATATCACCTAACAATGTACCCTCTTGGAACCTCCCTAAGTAGATTAAAGGATAGACTCAGTTATCTTCTTATGATCCACTATGCTGAGAAATGACACCTATGACACTACCATCTGAGTTGTAGCCAACTGAAACATAGCATTTAATCTCTTCACAAATTTTTGAATCTTCTCAAACTCGATAGAATTATTGGCAATAAAATATTTAGGCAAGATATGGAAACATGCCTCATACTCAGCAATAGTCATAAAGCTCTACTCCAAGTAATCAAACTTATCTCTTATCTGATCCCTTAATCTGTAGGCCACAAACCTATCCAAATTGTTTCCAAGTTATCTCTAGCAAACCAAGGGCCTGGAACTAAGAAAAGACCTACACTAATCCCTGGCTACATCTCTTAACTGATATTTAGTGTAAGAAACTCCTTGCGACTCAAGCAATCTAAGGTTATACAACTTATCCTAGCAATAAATCAAGAACTCGTAGTCATCCTTTCCCACAACACCATTGAAGGTGGACCCAAGTGAGTAAATCTCTCAAACCTCTTTTGATCCTCAAAAGACATAACTGTACCCAAAGAAATAAGAAAAATAATTAATCTGGAAGGTTGTGATCCTACCGAGGGGGCAAGAAAGATTATGGTTGATCTCCTAGACTTGGAATACTATACTTAGATACTGACATTGAATGAGAAACAATGATTGAATCCTATGAAAATATTGGTACCAATGGAGGAACCACACTCAAAATTGGAAAAATTCTATAAGCAGACTCTGACATGGATGGAGGTACAACACCTGGAGTTAGAGGAATACCAGGTCCACTTAGAGGAACACCTTTTAGATAAGTCAACAAAGGAATTAATAAGTCCTTCTATACCGGGGTAGTAGTACTCAGTAAAACCTGAGTACGTCCTATATCCCCAGCATGATCAAACTTGGGCTTAGGGGAGATCCTTCTAGTACAACTTTTAGAAGGAGTAGATCCTCATTCTAGTCCTTTAACTCGAGCCCATCCATGACTCATGAGTTTATCTCTAGGATAGTCTCCCTCATCAAATACTAGCTCAACATCCTTAGACTCACAAGATATAGTCCTCACCATCTACACAAAATAAAGTAAAACACAGTTTAGAACATAGGGTAGGGAAGACCTACATGATAAGGAACTAAATAAGGAAGTTTCCTAGAAATATTTTATAGCCTCTCGAGGATATATATGGACGTCTTACCTATCAATCTGTGAGACTCTACCAGGCACCCTGTTCTTACACTTGTGAGATCGATGAACCTGACTGCACTGGTACTAATTTCTCATGGCCCAAAAACTATGATCATGATTAGCCTATAGAGACTACAACTTGATAAGTAAGCCAATAACCCAAATCGATAAGTAAGAAAGGAATAGTATAACAATTCCCAAGGCGAGACTTCTAGAGTAAGTTAGACCATACATGTACAATAATAGCGGGAGTCTGAACAATAAAAATACCATAAACCATCCCAAAGCCTGGTTTTTCAGTGTAAGAATAATTTAAATACAACTCAATACTGGAATAATTCAAAAAATATAAGTCTGTCTCTAAATATAAAATAAAGACATTAATTGGATAAAAGAGGTTTGAGGTCAACTCTGAAGGCATAGAGCAGCCATACCTCAAAATAAAATTAATCAACTACACGATCTCAACTACCGCATGATGCACTCATTTCTAGATCTACACCAAAAGGGCACAGTAGGGATGAGTATAGTCCACTTATACTAATAAGGTATCACAGGTTAACTAAGCAAAATAGAAAATAAGGTAAATAATACATACTATGAGCATGTCACCTACAATAAAAAAAGTTCCAAACGGTAGCTCACACCATCTCCTTTAAAAGTTCTAAATATAACACATAAATAAAAATGGGGTACAAAAAAGAAACTGAGTAGACATGTATTGAATGAAACACAGAAGCACACCACTAATAATGCATAATGTATGAAATGAAATAATGATGATAGTGTGATATGATTGAGGTTATCACATAACCTCCATATACACCTATCAATCCTTAATGCTTTCAGGTAGTACCCACGAGGGGTTCACAATTCATATACTTTCTAACTACTCAATCCTAGTTTTATATCCATATCTCCTCTCCGACTTTTACACTATGACAAAGGGTTTTGTAAGAACATCTTATTTTTGTCAAAAAAATTTGATGTTTTCTTAATAGTACCAATGTCTCATGAATATATGTGATGATATGAGGATGTAATTCTCCTAACTAACCTAGTATAAAGATCTCAAATCCATTCAATATATGTACATGTGAGCTCAAAATCTACTCAAATGTCAACCATCCATGATTTAGAATAAGCAATGTAACATTGGAATAAAGATACATGTAAGGTATCATTAATATCACATTAACCTCAACTTGGGTACTTCTATCATGAAAAATCAACTGATGCAAACACAAGGCCAATTATGCATACACAAGGCCAAAAATATTAGATAAAGCCCCCACAAGGGGAACCCATAATATATATCTTCTCAAGTCACCCACAATAATAATACAAGCCCCTATACAAGCACAAAACATTAATAGTATCATTGAAATATAGTTTCCATGATTATTACCCATACCCATAGCATGCTTTTACGTATATATTAACTAGCCAACCCAATTAGAGGAAAGTTAATCCATAACCTACCATGTGACATCAAAATCCAAGACTAACTCCCTTCAACATGGAGATTTACCCTCTTGAAAGGCCTCAAAATCAACTTAAACATACGAATATAAAATCTTCATGATAAAATAAAGCCAACGTTACCCATATTGCCTACTTTCAAGATGGGGTCAAACGGACCCCCAAAGCGTGTTTGTAAAGCATAAGGGTAAAATTGGAATTTTTATTTAGCAAATACTTACTTAGTATTAATGAAAGACATAGGATAAAATTCAAGTGAAAACGGGTTAAAAACAAGGCTTTAATCAAAGAATCACCATTTTAGGCCTTTCGAGCCAAAAATCCCCTAATTGCAATTTGGAATTGAGATTTAAAAAGATTTTAAATGATATAATCAAAGTAAAATAAATAAAATAGTGATTTAGAGCTTGCCCAAGCTTAAAAATAGAAGAAATCATCCAAAAATCTCTTAACCCAAAGCTCAAAGTCTCAAAAATAGAAGAAAATTGCGAAAGAAGTTCTTTAAATCATTATAGCTATGAATGCTAAAATACTCAAATAACCATATAAATAATCATCACTTAAGCGTTGGGTTAACCATTTAAGAGGTCTAGCCCTATGCACGAGGCTGCAATAGCGGTCCCCTATCGCTAAACCGATGACCGATAAGGTGGTCAAATATCTGCTTTAGCGGTAGTTGCTTAGTCTTTAGGGTTCCGCTAAAGCACTGCATGGGTTTTTTAAGCAGTCCTTTGGATGCTTAAACAGTTGCACTAGACTCAGCTGGATCAACAACTTTTCTAAGTTGTGAGTTACCAATCAACTCCTCAAAATTTGTTTAGAATCTCGTGAAGGCATACAAAATATGATACTAGACTAAATTTTACATTCCAGACTCAATGGCAACATCAAATTTTTGAAAAGAGATTGCTTTCACAAAATTTACCCTCGAGACCCAATTTTATTAATTCCCAAATGAAGGATTGAAATAAGATTAAAAAGGCATAAAATTAAACCAACCATGCTACCAACCCAAAATTGATGTTCCAAATTTGTTGGCGCAATCCTTTTACCATTAGACATACATAACAATAAATATCGACCAAAGTAAACTATGAGCCCTTTCTAAACTCTAAAAGCCACAACTCACACAAATTATTTCAGATTGCATTGAGAATCATGCCAACCATTCCCACACCCTAAAATAACACACAACAACCATGGGAAGGGGAAAATTGGTCAAAAAATATAAAAGCTGAAGGTTCACAAAATCAAATCATTACCGAGTGTGTGGCTCATTTTTGGTGCAATAACCTCTAATGGAAATTTTAATGGTTCATTGAATCTAGAATATCAAATTTGGTAAGGTAGCATAGTTTTTTTGGATGCACGAATATCCAAATAAATCTTGAGCAACCAGTCAGAGTTTATTGGGATTTGGAATTTTACTATACCTAGTGCAAGTCATTTTTACTTGTTGCATTCATGAAAAGTAGACCACATTCATGAAGTTTCAAGTTATTGACATTTTGATTGCAAGCCTTGTCTCACATTTGTAATGAAGAATTGATGTAACTCGATCTAGTTTTATCTTCACATTTGGGATTGTCTTCTCCAATTAGCCTTTGCAATAATAGCTAGTTCCCCATATTTGCGATAGCCAATTTTATTATTTTTTGCAATTGCGACCAGGGACCTTATGATTGCAATGGGTAAATCCCTGGCAATATAAAATTTTCTTCCTTTGTCTTTATCCCAATTTTTGCTATGTTTTTTACTGTAGCTGATTGTGGGAGCTCAAGAACTTATGTTAAATTACAAATTGGAGATGGGATTGTGTAGGGAATGTGTTGGTGATTATTTTTTCATTATTATCTTGTAAGTTTCTGCCTTAACTCTCTATTTAATTATCAATTTTTACTCTTGTTTTTCCTTTGTTATTGGGGCTTTTATTGAGCCCTAATTGAGACTCCATTCATTCTTAATTTTTGAGGATATAGTCTTTATCCTTTGAGAGACCTCGTGATGGATTCAATTTTGGAATTACGTTAGCTGTCCCTATTAGCTTATTTTTTACTCGATTTTAGGCCTAGAGTTTTATATTACAATAAGGATCTCATTTTAATTGTATTAATAGGTAGATTATGATTTTGGTAGTCATTTAGATATCATGGAGTGAAGATGAGTAGTTTTTGGATGATTCAAGATAGTTTTTTGGGTTTGATTTAGTTGGTCTATTCCTCTCTATGAGATTATGTATTGCATAAATTGCATGCTAGGTGGGGTTATAAGTTAGGTTTATATTTATTTTTATCTTGGTTTGACATTTTAGGAGATTTTACAATAGACTTATAATTGAGTCTTAGTCTAGAATGTCCGCTATAGTTATGCGGTTAGGTTAAGCTTGATTGTATAGTTGTTATGATTTTAGGTTGACATTAGTAAATCTTATATATATGATTTGGGGTAGTAAATTTCTATAGAGATAATATTCCTCGGTTAAATTCTCCTAATAGCTTGATGCTTTTTGTTGCTTTTTCTTTTGAATTTCTACATATACATATTTACTCTTATTGTTCTTTATGTTATATGGTTGGGTCCGAGGCCTTGGTTATGAAACCAGTTGGACATTAGGTTAGTTCTCTATCCCTTGAATAGTGGTGGTTTAGGTTATATATGTTAGGAACTTAAGCTTTTATAATTTTGATATAGGTGATGGCATGTATACATCTGTGCATTTTCATACTTAGTGGTATGAATACAACTAAAACCTTGGTCTTCTCTATTGTTTTTCAAAATGGGATTTATTCTCATTTTTACTTTTAAAACTAATTTTTAAATAAAGCTCTACCAAGCTTGTTATTGGTTTATGATCATTTAAACTAAGCATTCTACTTTGAAAACTCGATCGAGCCAGATTCTGGTCCATTCTTGATCCGCTCATTTGGCACTATTTACTTACTTGGGTCTATGAAGTCTCTAGCCTTTTCTATACTATTTTACCATTTTAATCTCAGATTCTATCATGAACGCTAGAATTTATGGATTTCTATTTGCATTAGTCTTTTTTTGATTCAAAGCACTTATTATACTTTATGAATTTCTATTTGTTTTAGTCTTTTTTTGAATCAGAGAACTTATTATAGTATTACTTCCCTCTGATACCAGATGAAGTGGATTGATTATAGATTTATGAAAGTCCTAGTTTGGAACCAGACAATATTTATAGATTTTTTGAGTCCCCTATGAGCCCATCTATCCAATGAGCCACAATACTAGAGGTGGATGGTCACTGTAGGTCTTAACTTGCTATTCAGCGAGCCAAAGAAGGTGTATATATTTTTTATGATATTTTGAGTTGGTTTAAAAGTATTGGATTCCCTTTACATTCTCATTCAAATGCATTGCCTATCACCAGTATAATTTTTGGCCCTTGTACCTCGGTCTTATGGGGGGCTGGATAGTATAGGTTATGTTTGTTTATTACTAAATGATTGTTTGTAACCATCAGGCTTGTACGAGTCCAACTATGTTATTATTTTTTTGGGATAGCCGATTATTTTATTGTTCGAATATTATTATAAAGTTCGTGGTACGCTGGTTATCAATTGGTACCCGAGGTTGTAGGTACACTACCAAGATTTTTCATCTTTATTATGGTGATATTTATTATAGTTAGACTATCATTTGGTAGGTTCATATTATGGGTTAGATGTTCTGATTATACTAGAGATAGCTCTGTTCTTGATATTATAATCCTCATGATATTTAGGTCATTAGGCTATCTCCCTCAGGTTGGCACCTATGTGTTTAATTATTCCTATGGTATGTGACTTTCTTATTTAATACTAAAATTATATATACCCCTTTCATTGTACTACTAGTATATATCTCTTTCTTTATTCTACTATTGTATATCTCTTCCTTCGTACTAATATAGTATATTGTTTAGCTACTTAGTGTATCACAACATCTTTTCTTGTTACTAGTAGAGAATAGTAGTTTATCTTTACCTCTCTGTTATCTTTATTTCATTTCTTAGTTAGTTGCCATTATGTATATTCTTTCCTTACATGTTATATATACTTGCATTATCTTTGGAGCTCATTTGGCTGATGCTTACTAAGTACGCCATGTTTGGTACTCATACTATACTACTTTATTCCCCCGATCATAGTATGGGTTCTCTCTGCTGATATGTGTATCATGTGGAGAATCCATTGACTTGAGACTTTGGTGATCTTTATAATGTATTTCAGAGATAGTTATATATCTATATATCATGTTTTCCTTTTACTTTAGTTTTGTAGATAGCTCTTGTATTGGCCTCACCAGGTTTTGGGGAGCACTTATTTTCTTTCGATTCTCTTTCTCTTTTTATTTAGTTTGGTTGTTTTCTCTCTTAATATTCTGTTACTCATTATTTTGGTCTATGGGTTGGCTTACCTACTGTTAAGCTATACTACGTGCCATCATGACCAGAGAAATCGAATCATGCCACAACTGCTTCAAGTAATTAGAAGCCCTTTATGACTCTCTTGTATTTACCATCTGGTATTTGTGTTTGTATTTATCATCTGGTAATTGTGTTCATTTAGATGATTAATTTCTTGTTGTGCTATATATTCTTTGTATATGTGCTTGTAAATTGGTGCCTATGTAGCCGGAAGCTTTTCTATAATTTAATTTGTAACTTAATAATGACCACAAAATTAAATGATGTTTTGTATATTTGACATATTTTTAATTTAAGACTACAAGATTTATAAGTCCTTTTTTTACGCTCTTAAATTTTGTATTAAGTTAAAAATAACACAAACAAATTAAAATGGAGATAATAATAATAATAATAATAATAGTAATAATACCCATAAGGAAAAGTCTAATGACCCTCCAAGTTATTTATCACATTTTCGTGCTTGTTTTGCATTTACAGCTTTCCTATAGTTGCACCAAGTTGATGTATCAAGGTTCCATGGCACTATTCGATTCTTAAAATTGGAAAATATGCAAGTACTTAGGTGTGTTTTGTTAGACATGATATTTTTTTGCGTTAATATTGCAGGAAGCTAGGTTTTGGAGCTTAAATAAAGAAAAAAGAGTTGAAGTTGAGCAGGAAACCGAACTTGCGAGCCTACCTACGTGGCATGGGTAGCTTCGTGGGTCTCAGAAAGTGAAGAATCAGAGAACGTGAAAGTTTAAATTTTCTCTGACACCCATGATGGAGGAACTTATGGGGCGTAGGTGGCATTTGCACCACATAAGTGCCATAGTATGTCACATACTGAAGCTAATCTAGATTTGAAGTTTCTCTGCTACCCACGACACAACCCACAAGCGTGGGTGCCACTGATGTCCCGTAAGTGGCCCTTGACCTAAGTTTTGTTGTTCGTTTTGGTTTAGACTCTTAGGATTTTTATGTAACCTATAAATATACTTTTGACATTTTTAGTGAGTTTATGCACTCTATACTCACAATCATACATTGATTTCCAGATTCGACTTTTGATCTTGCAATCCATTATTCTTGATTATTTGGTTGATTATTAATTTGATAATTTGTTTTTTCTTCTTCAATCATTGTGAGATTCTTCATATGCTTTCTTTATTGAATTTCATGGATGTTTTCGCAAGCATGAGAGGCAAAACCACCTAATTAGGGCTGTGGGAGCCCTGACGGAATAACAAAGTAGAGAAAGTGCAACATTGATCTTGATCAATATCCTTGCATGTATTGTGGTCATCTTTGGGTTAATTGTTTCCTTAGCAGTGGCCAATGTTGAGAACTATCCTGTATTCACTAATTACTTTAAAAGACAGGTAGAGATAGGGAAAAATATCACGACAGTAATTTGAGGCTACCAACCCCCATCTAATTAACTTGACACTCAAAAAGTAATAGTTAATCTAGGATCCAGGAAAAGAGTTAGTAAGGCGACACCCTGACACTCAAAAGGTAAAGAGTGAAATTCTCTAAAAGTGTTCACAAGATGGTTAGTGATACATAACTCATCAAATTCTGCATACAAGATATTGGGATAGTTCAACAGAGCACGATAAACATATAGAGTTAGGAACTCAGAGGAACACAGTCCTAGTGTTCATCTCAGATTAATTACAACTGGAAGAAATCAAGACTTGTTACTATTTCTTGTTTAATACAAATTCGCCCATTTACTTTTTTGCACTTTCAGCTACTTCAACAAGTTCGTGAGATAGATTCGATCTATTTCCTGTGGGTTTGACCTTAACCCAGTTGGGTTACTATAATTTGACAACGGTTGTATTGTATCTTCATGGAGGGTATAGTTTGGGGGATACAAAATTTTGGCATCATTGTCTGGGAATACTGTTATGGATTGACTAATTAGCATTTACATTTTTGTTCTTCTTAGGGCGTACACTAATGTATGCCCAGTGCTAGAAGTTGAGTAAATATCTTGATCCCATTTTATCCAGAGTAAAAAAGAATCCTACAACTGAATTATAGGAAGTCAGAACACGATTGTGAAGCTCATTATGAGGAGCTTCGAGAAGATCCACATGACATGCCTACCCCATCTACGCATAGCATTTACGAGATAGTGAAGAAAACCACCAAGTGGTTATTAGTGAAAGAAAATACGAGGAGGGATAATTAGTATTCCCATCGTGCAGGTCTAAAGGTGATACAAAGAAGGATGATTTTCGATAAAAACTCGACATAGCTACAAAATATAGAGCTCCCGTACTCTGATCTTATCAGTACATGCAAACATATGATAATCCAGAGGATAAACTGGGATATGTTAATCCCATATAGATAAGAGCTATCATTTCTCCCAAATTTTTCCTGGGAACAAAGTTTGGTATCATAAGTGCTATGATTCAGCTATTGAATTTGAAGAGTGTGTTTGAGGGTTTGCCAAACCGATGATGCAAACATACACATCATAAATTTATATAGGAATTCGCACTTCATATAATATTCTTAGGGTGAGTCGAGAAGCTTTGAGACTCAATTTGTTCCTATTCTCTCTAATTGGTGAAGCAACATTATGGTTAAGAAAACTACCTCATAGGTCCATTACTACTTGAAACTAGTTGTGGAAGCAATTCTTAGACTGTTTCTTCCCTCCTATCAGAATGCTGTAGTTGAAAGATGAGATCTATAATTTCAAGCAACTACATTATGACCCAATGTATGAGGCATGGTTTTAAATTAAGAAGAAACTGATGATGGTTCCTAATTATAGAATTTCACGGAGAAATTTGCTAGAAATTTTCTATCGTTCCCTGAATGCTAGTTCCAAAGTTGCTGTGAACACTATTACTAGTGGAGCATTCATGAGCTTGTATTGGGATGTAGCATCAGAAATCATAGATCATATCCCTCTTACCAATCGAGGGTGGCATACTTAGGAGTCAGAAAGAGGTACCGACACTTATGCTATTGGTACATCTAGAGAGCATATAATTTTAGACGATTCAGTGGCTCAAGAAATTGCATAGCTGAGGATGGAAATTAGGTTACTAATTAAGTAGTTTGAACCTATAGGTTCAGAGAAGGTAAATGTCGTATGTGCACAAGGTAAAGCACCTAGATTGTATAAATCTGATGTTAAAGAAGAGATGAGGTATCTAGATAGAGAGATGGAAAGTTTTCGAGCCAAGGGACAAGGGTCTGCTTATGACAGTTGGAACTCGAGGCCAGGGAACTAATGTCGGAACTACTATGAGGATAGATATATAGATCAGAGCAAAGAGAGAGATGGTGATTGGAGGCATAAGGATAATTATAAGAAGAAGAGTGGTGCGTATGTTCCACCAAGAAACCGTGACATTGAGTTAAGGATGTAGGAGTTACATACTAAATTGGTAAAGGGGTCAGAAAATTAGTAGAGTTGTCTTAAGAAGATTAAGATAGACATTTCAGGTTTGACCCAGAAAGTGGAATCGCATGCTAACACGATTAAGCAACTTGAGTAGCAATATGGTCAGATGTCAGCAACCTTGAATCAGTGTCAATCGGGCTTCCTTTTGAGTAGTACTATGCAGAATCCTAAGAATGACAATCACAGTTTGGATATCACCACTCGTAGTGGTAAGTCAACCACTGATCCTCCCATGCCTATAGTTGATGAAACTAAGAATGATGTTGTTGATATTGATGAGTGTTGAAACTTGGAGGGTAGCACCACAGAGTGAGGGACCAAGTTCCCTTAAAGTAAGTAACATGCAATTAAATAGTAAAGCACTGCAAAACTAAAGGTTTTACAGGAAAGTAAAGACATAAAGATTTAATGTGGAAACCTCCTTCCTCAAGGGAGGAAAAACCATGTCTTGCCCTCACAAGTACTCAAAAATCCACTATAATCTAACTCTTGATTACAGACTCCAATGAGCCTAACTCTAGGCTCTACCTGCTTGTAATAACTATACTACAAGCCTACCTTGACAACTCTGCCAAGAACTCACCTTGATATTGATTAACTATAACCAATATCACACTTAGGTAACTTTACCTAAGCACTCTCAAGAAAACAAAAAAAAATAAAAACATTACACTTATAACATGAGTAAGTCATTAAAAAATCAAGGCTCGACTCAAGAACACTCACTTTTTTCAGTACATATAAAGATCCTGAACTTGAGCAGTACTTGAAAAACTAACTTTTCATTTCTTTCACTCTTTGAATAATCAGGATTGTGAAAACTCACCAATTTGAGAACATTCTTTTTCTTTTATAGTGGAATAATGATTAGGGTAGAAATTTGATTGGGCCAAATGTCCTGAAAGGTAAAAGCTTACCTGTGCAGTCTGTTACACTTGAAGACAAAACTGCGTAGACCTTGTGAAAATTATATTTTTCCATGAAAACCTAGGGACCTGGACCCTTGTTGTCAACTGCTCATCATCAAAACAAGATATAACAATTTTTCCCCTTTTTGATGATGACAAACAAGGAACATGACCACAAATATTTAGAGCATCAAACTCATTCACCTTATACAATTGGAGTGATTACCACTACTGTCAGTGAATGTTCCCCCTATCATCATACATCAAGTTTTCCTTCAACATAAAGACCTAGTCACTTGTTGTCAATTGACACTAAAAACTCAACCCATTCATTCACTATGTGTCAGTATTTACCCTGTTAATATGTGTGCATAAATCAATATTTATTTGAGTATTTTTCCCCTATCAATATGCCATCATTGCATTCAGCACATCTGCATAACCTGTCACTTGATTTCTTGACATCATTCATTACATCAAACATCTCACCAGTTAAATTAGGATTTGGTCATTAACATATAATTATATCATTATCATGCAATAAACCTAGTCCCTACCTTATAATTCAACATTCCCCTTTTTGGAATTATTGAAAAGTAACAACAGTAAACCAAAGATAAAGTAAGCACAAGATAGTTAACTCATGGCTAGTGGGGAAACACAAACATAAAGAACAACTTTTAGATTAAGGAGAGAATAAATGAAGCACACGAAAAAAAATTCATTCATTGTTAAGGGGATTAGTACCATTACATTATTCCAAAAAAACAATGGTCTTCAAAAGCCAACATAACCATAAGAATTGGAAATTAACACAGAGCTGATAAGAGAATAAGGATAATAGGACTTAGGTAGAGGGAGGTTTAGGGGAATGCGACTTAATTAAAATCTCTATTCTTGAATGCTCTGCAGCATGGGCTTCCAGCAACTGCTTGGTATGTTTTTTCATTTCTGCATTTAGTATTTGAACTTTACCAATAAATTCTAAGACCTTGACCTAGAGCGTAGCATTTTCTACTGCAAGTTTTCCAGAAGCACCCGGTCCCTCAGAAAATATCTGCTGACTTTTCATCTTCAATTGCACTATCTTAGCATCCTTGGAGTCTAACTTGATCCTCAACTCCTTTATTTCTTTACTTAGATTTTCTTGAATATCTAGTAGCTCAGACACTTGAGGTACAATTCCCATTTTCCTTCTATGCATTTATTCTGGACCAATGTTGTCAAACTAAATATTTGTTTGACAGTTCCTGGGGTCCCTTTAGTTCCAGCTAATCCAAAATGTTGAAACACTTTGTTCAAGAAATATCCATATGGCATTCCATGTTTTTCTTCCGTCTCATGAATTATCTTAAGCATATGCTCTATCATTAGAGCAGGCAAACTTATTAGATCAAACTTTCTTAATCATTCTAGCAGAAACAGATCAGCTATGGAGGCTATAGTTCTTTTCTCTAACCTTATTAAAATAACCTTATTTATGAACTCGAACACCAACTAGAACTCACTGGTGAGAAACTTCTTTCTCACACTGGCTATTGATTTCCCTCCCATATTAGAAACAACAATCAAGAATTCAGTTAAGGGTTTTTTCTTCACAACAGTCCTCACATCAATACCAGGCACATCCAAAATCTTTCCCAATATTTCTTTATCTAATCTTTTTTCCTTTCTCTACACTTGTATAGCCAGACTGAAACTATCAACTGAGAATTCTATAGTGTAATAGAATTCTCTCACCTCACCCACAAAGACCACAGTAGTTGGTTCCTCTAACAAGTGCAACCAACCTTGATGCCTTTCATACTCTACTAGCTCTACCATTATAGTCTTCTCATATATCTTGGGATCAAAAACCCTTTCTGATAACACCTTCTGTGTTTTCAGTATCTCATTTCTTTTCGCTTTAAAAATATCCTTCTTTTCTTCTTCTTTTATACTTCTTTTTGCATCACTGCTTGATTATTTTTCATCAATTTTTCTCTTTTCGGACCAAGTACCTCAGAGAATTTCTTCCTTTTCATAGCTATGTGTTTCTTCTTATTCCAATAGGGCTACCAAAATTTGAATTGGAGGACCTGGTCCTTTCTGCACATGCATATCTTTTCTTATTTTCTCAGTTGTAGCAGCAACATCTGGATCCATATCCTCATCCTCTCCATTCTCTATAATTTCAACATTATCCTCCTTCTCTACTAAAGCAGTTTTTAAGTCTTCTTCTCTTGGTGGTCAAAGACTTACTTGTCTTTATTGCATCCACTATCAGCTTTTTTTTATACCCCCTAATAGAATAGGTTGTAGCAACTTTTACATCAGAGTCACTCACTTTATCCTTTCCTTTCCAACCCCTCTGTTTCTTCATGGTCCACCTTAGAGGTGGTTCATCCTTATTCTCCTCATCCTTCTCATTAGGAGGTAATACAACTCCTTCATCCTTAGATACTTTATCCTTTCTCCTACTGTTTGCTTTTCTACAATGACTGAACTTTCATTGGGATCATATGTGAGAAAAAGTAAATTCTCAACCACCCAATCTAAGCTATTAGATAGATCAAAACTCTTTACAGTTATTTCTTCATCATACAGTCGAGCGAAAATTAGATTTGAATCAAAGGGAGTAGGGGAACCAAATACTTGTAAGTTTTTTGAAATTTCAGTACCTTCTAATTCTTCAGAGTAAAGAGCAATTCGAGAGACATCAGAAGGTTTTGGTTCTTTGAGGGAAGGAGGAATTTCATATTAAGATATTTCTTGTTCAATCAGCGAACCAAACCCTTGATTTAGATCCTCCACCAAGGGTGATTCAACAGAAATTTCAGCAGTTGAGGGTGTTTCAATAGGGACAGACTTATTTCAGGGTTCTAAATTTTTTTGGAGAGGATTCAGTAGGCAGAGTTAATATAGGTTCTTGTTGAGGACTTAAAGCTGTTTTTCGAAGGTATTGGGCGTTAAAGAATCAGATTATTTGATTTGGGGATTTTTGAATTTAGTTTATTTGGGGTGTTTGAAACCTTAAGTGATGGCGGTATAGGTAAAACATTCTTTTATTCTTGAGGAAGATCAGAAGTGGGCTCTTTCATGGAGGTTAAAAAAGATGGAGTTTCTGCCATTTTGAACTTTTGAGAGAAAAGGACCAAGTTAGTTTTAGAGACAATTTAGGAAGATGATTTAAGATAATTTGGGGACGAGTCAAACAAGAAGATTTGATTTAGTAATAATGGAGGTGATTGTTTGACAATTAAAAAGGTTTTTTTGAATTAACGCGTCTAACTCCAATAGGTGCGACTCTTCACATTTATTGTGAATTGATGACATTTGTTCAAATTAGGAAGGAAATGTGGCCTTTTTAAATAGCAATTTTATGATTTTTAAGGCATTCTAATTTGGTCCTAACCTGAAAGATGGGACCATGTCCCTCTCTTTCTTGAGTGAATTCTCTATTTGTGCTTGCCTCAACTATTTTTCTCCAAAACTGTTAACATAGGTGTATAACTGCAAAGGTATAGTACTGAGTTAGACTATTATGAACCTATCTTACCAAGGATACCTGTCACCTTATCATAGCCAAATTTTGGAAGAATGACTGATTCATTTAGTAGGCCAGGTTAAATTGATCAATCCCAGCTTCAGCTTGTTGGTTTCAATACACCATTTTGTTCCAAAAAATTTTTTGTACATAGATCTGAGGATCAGGTCTCATACTTAGCATCCTTTAAACTGCTAAGCTTCCTTCGACATTGCATTAAACTAGTCAGCATCTTTCAGAAAATTTTCACATTTTTGAGCTTACATTTGGACAAGAATGCTTAGAAATTCATGTAATATCTGACTTGAGATCTTGTTTGCACTTTTATTTAATAAATATGATGTCAGAATATCAAGAGAGTCAGAGCATCTGTCTCTTAAGTTTGGCCTTCTGAGATGAGTTTAAAAAGGACAAGGTGCCTGTTAATTTTGAGTAGACCCTTCTTATTGATCTTCTACTGGAGCTGGGATATTTGACTCAGATCTCAGATTACCGTCTCTTTCCTCATTCTCATCTGCATTATTTGGGTGGATTCACCAGCTTTGGTATGCAATAGACTAAGTCCCTTGAAATTAACTATTTAAGCAAAAAAAGGAACTTATATGTTCGATGAATCAACATCTTTGTGTTGAATACCAAAATAAGTTGCTTCCCATCAGCCACATAAATTTTTGATCCTTTTTACTATTTCCACATGAGACACCTCCACATTGAAGTGTATTTGAGAGAAAGAATACATTCAAATTTTATAGTCATATGCTATGAATATCCACTAGCAGTGATCCTGTTCTGACTGCAGTCCCTTTCTTCATCTACAAACAGAGTCATTTGTTAGATTTGGGAACCCACTTGAGTTTGAGTTCCCAATAGAAGGAAAAGGGTGTAATTAAATTCTTCCTGACCCATCTTGGTAATGAGATTTTCTTTATATTCAAAAGTCTGGAAGCCTTTGGATAGGCATTCCCTTGTTGAATATATTTAACCCTGTTTATTCTAGCTCTCATCCAACTTTGATAGTTTTCTTTCATGTGACCTCCTCTTCCACAATGTGTGCATATAGCTTTGCGGACTTTATTTTTGACATCTTGAACAACCTTGCCTTGAGATCCAGGTGATTGAATTTTATATTGATATCCAAGTCCCTTACTATTTCTAACACTTTGACTAGTTAAATTAGAAAAGATCTGTGAGGATGTGGTCCATCGTAGAGATTTACTAATTTTTTCTCTCAGATGGACCATGTCCCTTTCTAGATCTTCATTCTTCCGGAGTGCATTCATAAGGTGCTTTTGAGAATCCCTTAATTTTTATTCAATATCAATTTGAAGCTTTGAGGCTTTTTATTCCCTTTACTATCAGAAGCATCTACATTCTCCAGCTGACTCACCAAACTCAGATTATCAGATTTTAACTTAGCAAACTGTTCTTCTGTTTTGGAAATCTGGAGAGTTAAGGCTATTAATTCAAGCTCCTGATTTTCTAATTTCTCTTCTAGAGAATTTTTCTCAATAGTCAGTTCACACACTAAATCAATCAAAATATTTGCTAGCTTCTTTCTCATTCTACCAGAGTAATTATCTAAATTTTTCTTAATGTCAGAGAGAGTTACCTCACTTTCTTATTCATTTTTAGTGTTTTCCATGAGAGAAAACAAGTAATAAAAAGTCACTTTCTCATCCTCCACTGTTAGCATGGACACATCTTCAACCTTCTTAGCTTTATTAGATTCACTGGATCAATCTCCCAGATAGCTAAGGCCTGCTTTACTTCAAAATCAGCTGCAACTTTTCTTCTTGACTTTATAGGGACCTGGTCCCTATTTTTTCTTTTGTCACTTCCATTCTTGAGATATTCCTAATGATCTATTTTGTGCATTGGACAATCCTTAATGAAATGCTCAGGACTTCCACATTTGTGACAAACCTCCATAGTGCCTCCCTTTCTGCTACTACTTTCACTTCTTTAAAACTGACCAATTTTCTTCAAAGAACTAACAATTATTTTTGCCAAATAGGCAACATCTGTGTCTTCTTCATTTGAATCTAACTTAGAAGCCTTCAATGCTAAAGATTTTTCCCTTTTTACTTTCTTTTTGTCTTGCCCTTACTGCTTTTTGAGTTCACGAGTCTTTAGATTCCCAATAAGTTCATCCATGGTGAGAGTTTTTAGGTTCCTTGTCTCAGTGATAACATCCACGTTGTTTTCCCAGGATTTAGGTAGAACCTCCTAATTTTTTCTCACCTATTTGTACAAAGGAATTATATCTTCTAAACAGTGCAACTCATTAGTAATAGAAGTAAATCTGGTATGCATCTCTTGAATGGTTTCTCCATATTTCATGGCGAAGGTTTCATACTGTGTAGTCAGCATATCAACCTTTGAATCCTTCGTATCAGTGTTCCTTTCATGAGATGTTTTCAAGCAATCACAGATTTCCTTAGCATTTTCACATGTTGAAATCATGCTATATTCAGTAGGCCCTATGCCACAAACTATCAATTTCATGGCCTTGTATTTCTTCTTAATTTTCTTTCTGTCTTCATCATCATACTCTCTCCTACTTTTAAAAACCATTTTAGTAATTTCTCATTCTTTAACCTCTTTAACTGGAATATGAGGACCATCAAGTCTTATATCCATCAGCTCACTATCCTTAGCCATAATGAAGTTAAACATCTTGGTTTTCCACCACCCATAAAACCGCTCATTAAATCTAGGTAATCTAGTAGTATATTGCCCTTCTTCAGGATTGGGTAGAGCAACCATGATAACTAATTCACTCTAGGTGTTAACCTTTTAGAGTGTTTTTACACTAATACCAATTGTTGAAACTCGGAGTGTTGCACCACACAGTGAGGGTCCAGGTCCCTTAAAGTTAGTCACAAGCAATTAAACAGAAAAGAACTTTAAAACTAAAGGCTTTGTAGAAAAGTAAAGACACAAAGATTTATTGTGGAAACCTCCTTGCTCAAGGGAGGAAAAACTACGTATTGCCATAGGTACCTTAGGTTTCTCTTTGTTAAGCATCATGTTGTGTGTTTTTGTGTTTTTATTTCCCGAGAACATGCAAACATTCTAAGTTAAGGGTACTGATGTTCCATGGTTTCATGGCACTATTCGATGCATAAAATTAGAAAATATGCAAGTACTTAGGTGTGTTTTGGTAGACATGATGTGTTTTTGTGTTCATATTGTAGGAAACTAGGTTTTGAAGATTAAACGAAGAAGAAAAAGTTGAAGTTGAGCAGGAAACCCAACCTGTGAGCCTACCCATATGGCGTGGGTACTACCTGCATTACATGGGTGGCTTTGTGGGTCTCAAAAAGTGAAGAATCAAAGAGCCTAAAAGTTGAAATTTTCTCTGACACCCACGATAAAGACACTTATAGGGAGTGGGTGGTACTTGTGCTACGTAATTACCATCATTGGTCATATACCAAATCTTATCAAAAACTCTTAAGTTTCTTTGCTACCCACGCCACGTGGCGTGGGTGCCATTTACGGCTAGTCCGTGGCCATTGATCCAAGTTTCCCAGTTTATTTTGGTTTAGATTTTTATGGTTTTTATGTAATCTATAAATGCTCTTTTGATGTTTTGAGTGATTTTATGCACTTTTTACTTTCACAAACGTATATTGATTTCAAGATCTGACTTTTGAACTTGGAATCCGTTATTTTTGAAGGTTGATTATTAATCTGAGAATTTGATTTTTCTTCTTTAATCTTTGTGAGATTCATCTTATTCTTTCTTTATTTAATTCCATGGATGTTTTCACAATCATGAGCATCTAAACAACCTAACTAGGCTTGTGGGAACCCTAGAAAAATAATAAAGTAGAGAAAGTATAACATTGTTCTTAATCAATAATCTTGAATGTATTGTGGTCGTCTTTGGGTTAATTGTTTTCTTAGTAGTTTCCAACATTGAGAACTTACTTGTATCCACTATTTGCTTCAAAAGAGACGTAGATATTAGGAAAAAAAGATCACAATAGTAATTTGGGGCTATCAACCCTCATCTAATTAACTTGACACTTAATAGGTAATAGTTAATATGGGATCTAGGATAAGGGTTAGTAAGGCGACATTATGACACTCAAAAGATAAAGATTGAAATTCACTAAAGGTGTTCATAAGACGGTTAGTGATACATAGCTTATTAGATTTTGCATATAAGATAATGGGATAGTTCAATAGAGCACGACCTACAAAGTTAGGAAGCTAGGGGAACATAGTCCTAGTGTTCATCACAGATATATTACAACTGAAAGTAATCAAGACTTGTTACTATTTCTTGTTTATTACAAACCCCATTTACTTTTTTGTACTTCTGACTACTGTAACAAGTTTGTGAGACGTATTTGACCTATTTCCTTTGGGTTCAAGCCCAACCTAGTTGGATTACTATAATTTGACAATACCCGCATTGTATCTTCTTGGGAGGTATGGTTTGGGCAACACCACAAGTAATTTGTGAATTTCTAGGACTAATAATTTGATTACCAGGTAGTTCGTGTGTGTTTTTAGAGCCCATTTTATGTTTTGGAGCTTTCGTTGTTAAGAATAGGGTCTCAAGCCCAAACTTTATATAAAAAACCTCAGATGTTAATTTTGATAGTCTCATCAGCCCCAAAATATTGATTTTAAGCTAGGGCTATCCTTGGCTCGAATCTTGAGGCTTCTGGACTCTTTTTGGGCTATTAGGTGGATTTTAGCTAAAGTGGACCTTAAGGAATGAGACTCATTTTTTATTAAAATAGCCTCAAATAGAAATTTTGGCAGCACCATTGAGTCTAAAATATCTATGTTGGTAGGGTAGCATAGCTCATTTGCATTCAAGGGATTTTTAACAAATCCCAAGGGAATGGTTAGGATTTTGGCAGCTTAGCAAAGTTACTGGTGCAGGCTAGGTCTGTCATCTTTATCGCATTAAGGATCCACGTGATCGTAAGAGTCTATGACCTTAATCAACATGATTGTAATGAAGGGGGTCATGGTACCGATCTAGCTTGTTCATTGTGATCGACTAGCTAGGCCACTGTGATTGCAATGGTCCTTCTAGTGGGATGTCGCCACTATGACTAGAGGCCTCGTGACAATGATGAGAAACCCTTGGTAGTATATATACTTTCTTCTTTATTTTTCTTTCATATTTCTCAAAGTAACAATACTATTTTAGACTTCTTGATCTACTAAATTATGGAGAATCATATAGTTGAGCTTAGACTACCATGGGATTGTAATTGTGGGCATTATATCATCATTAACATGTAAGTTTCAGTTATTTTTCATTTAATTCTTTGATTTGATTCTTAAATTCTAGATTTTGGTTGAAGCTCATTAGGGACTGTTTTATGCTTGAATTTTTTTCCAATTTTTGGGCAAAGGATCCTTGTGTTGAGAGTAACGCTATAATGACTTCAGTTTTGTGATTCTACTAGCAGGCCCCACGTGTGATTTTTAGTCTAATTTTTTACCCGTAGCATTATGATGAAATATGTATATCATTATTCTCATTTGGATGCATCGATCATTATTTTGATAGCGTGGCAGCGGTTGGAGGCTTTTAAAAAGAAAAGGCTCTAGAGTAGAGGAATTTTGCATGCTTTCGACATCGTCTAGGTAGGCTAGACTTACCTTGATTTTAGATTGTTCTTAATCATGGTATAAGTATAGTATTGTTCTAGCTATGGGTGGGTATTTGTGGATCAGTTATTACTTTAGCGTTTAGTAAATTATTTGGCAGATAAGAGGCCTTTTATGGTAGAATTTAAGTTTGTTATCATTTAGGTTAGCATGATATCATCCTTTAGGATTATACTTAGTACTTGCAGTTCCTTAGGTCCAGAATTATAATACTAGTCTAGGTACAGGTAGATGTTTTCCTTATGTTGAATTTTTAGGATTTCATAGTGGTCCCCACTGCCCTTTTAGGAAGAATGATTAATATAGTTCCCTAGATATGGGTAGATGCTTTCCTTAGGTCGAATTTTTGGGATTTCATCGTGGTCCACACTGCCTTTTTAGGCAAAATGATTAAGATAGTGCCCGTTGTGACTTTCATAACCACTTTAGTTATTTGTTTAGGCCATCACCGGGGTTTGGGGGTCGACTTAGGCATTTTTTCACACCTTTTTAGCTCTATTACCTTGGGTAGTGTAGTATACCTTAGATCGTGTCTTTGGTCTATATTGGAATCCTCTTAGCCTTAAAGGGTTTGAAAACTTCAAATTAGATTATAATGAATTTATGGCCTCAGAATAGGTTAAAACTTGGGATGTTACTATTGATCTTATGTTATATATTTTTTCGTTTATGTTCTACAATTTCTATATTTCTACCATGCATGACTTTTGGTTCAAGTTCGGCATATGCTACATTATTTTCACTTATGAGTTTCAGTTTGAGTTTGTCATCCTTCATATTCATTATTATTCATTATTTCCAATTTGAGTCTGACATTTATTATCATCATAATTACTGATCTAGGTTTGAAAATTGGTAAATATTGATAGAAAAGTGGTTATGCTGGGAAAGGAGTATCGGGTATGCATGGACTATATTCAAGATTATTTTATGCACGTTATTGCCATGTTTCTTCCTTACTTTGCCATATCTTTTGTTTGTATCCTCTGGTCTTATGGGCTCTCGATTGGGTTATATTCTCTCTTGTTTGTGCCTCTAGGCATATAGGAGCGCAATTAGGATATAGTTAGTCTTATTTTTGCACTTGTACACTTATTTTACCTTATATCATCTTTGCTCGATATGTCCTTCTATTTCTATTCCTCTCTCTTTTATTGCTGGCGTTAGTTACTTTCTCATACATTATTTATGCTTTTACTATAATTTAGCTTAGTCAGCCGATGATGCCTATTAGGTACCCCTTGTTTTGATTCTCATACCCCAGTTTTGCATCTTTTTCTTGATGCAAATCCAAGTATGATCCGTCACAACTAATGTTATCCTCGGGCCTTGCTACTCATTTGGAGATAGGTGAGATTTCTAGATTCCAGAGCTGATCCTTCTCCTTCTGCTTCAGTGATAGTCTTTTGTAATTTTGAGACTACTCTGTATATGTATATTTTGGATACTATCTAATATACTTTTTTTAGTTATAGTGACTCTTGTAGCGACCTTACTAGGTCTTGGGAGGTTTTGTTTTGCATATTTTGTCCTCTTTTCTCTCTTATACAGTATGTTATGTATGTATATCTCATGTGCTTCAACTTATATTATTGTTATTGTTGATTTTATTCTTGTTTCCCTTTACCTTCAGCCCATTTGCCCATTACTCATCGTTCGGGGTTATTGTTTGGATTACCTACTGATGGGTTAATCATAACTGATATGCTATGGTTTCATAGCACTTTCGATGCTTAAAACTATGAAAATATGCAATTACTTAGGTTATTTTGTTATATATGATGTATTTTGTTTTGTGTCTTTTAGGAAACCAAGTTTTGGGAGATAAACAAGATAATAGAAGTGAAAGCTAAAGTTTTTCCCTACTTACATGAGCACCTATGGCTTGTAGGTACTATCTACGTGGCATAGGTGCCAGAACAATTGTCAGAGAGCCGAGTTTCAGTGATTTAGAAGTTTAAATTTTTGTCCTGCTACCTATGATGGGGCACCTACGGCCCGTAGGTACCACCTACGGCCTGTAGGTGCTAAAGTAGGTGTCAGAAGGTGAAGTTTCAAAAGATCCTACAGAAGTTTTGGAGCCTAGCACCTACATGGGGCCTCATACGGACCGTAAGTAACACCATAGGTGGCTACAACTCTAGTTTTCATCTTTTGTTTTTGAAAGGTTTCCTAGGGTTTTCATGCAATCTATAAATACCCTTTTGACATTTTTTAGTTAGTGTATGCACTTTTTACTATTACAATTATATATTGGTCTAGGATTAGGTTTTGATCTTGGGATTCTTGTGTTCTTAGATTTTGGTTGATTTATTGATTTGAGACTTTGGGTTTTCTTCATATATTATTGTGAGATTGATTCTATGCTTTCAATTATGAATTTCCATGAATTGTTTTACAACTATGAGCGACTAATTCCCATAAAAAGTAGGGCAAGTGCAACATTGTTCCAACCTAATATTCTTACATGTATTATGATTAACTTTAGTTTAATAGATTTCTTAGCAGTGGCCAATGTTAAGAACCATCCTGTATTCACTACTTACTTCAAAAGAGAGTAGAGATTAGGAAAATAATATCACTACAGTAATTTGAGATTCATCTCCAAATTGTCCAATAGTTGGTCAGTAGGGTCGGTCCAACAGTCCTCCAGTTCCAGCCGGTCACCTGACTCAGCAGGGTGCTGCTTCTAGCGCAACCAGTGGGCAATGCTAGAATAGGTTGTATGCTCTCCAGCCCCGACATGATCAGAAAAGTTCTCCTAATATAGTTATGAGTATGTTACAAGTCTTTCATCTCCATGTTTATGCATTATTAGACCCCGGAGCTTCACTCTCCTTTGTAACCCCTTATATAGCAGTCAAGTTTGGTATCAGTCCCAAATCTTTAGCAGAACGTTTCTCACTGTCAACCTCAATGGGTAGATCTATTATAGACAAATAGGTATACAGAAATTGCTCGATCACGATATCTCAGAAAATTACCTCAGTTTATCTTGTGGAGTTAGAATTATCGACATGGATTGGCTCCACTCATGCTATACCTCAGTTAATTGCAAAAATAGAGTTGTTCAGTTTTAGTTTCCCAATGAACCAGTCATTGAATAGAGGGGTAGTACCCCTGTGCTTAGGGGTCAGATCGTTTCTTATTTAAGGCAAGAAAAATGATATCTAAGGGGAGTGTTTACCATCTTGTATGAGTCAAAGGCTCTAGTTTTGAGATTCCAAGTCTCGAGTCCATTTCTATAGTAAGGGAATTTCTAGATGTGTTCCCTGAATATCTTCCTGGAGTTCCTCCCGAAAGGGAAATTGACTTCAGAATATATCTTTTTCCAGATACCCAGCCTATCTTTATTCCTCCCTATAGAATGGCTCCAGCTGAGCTTAGGGAATTGAAAGAATAGTTGAAAGATCTTTTAGATGAGGGATTCATCAGACCCAGTGTTTCCTCATGGGGCTCTCCAGTCTTGTTCATGCGTAAGAAAGATGGCCCTCTCAGAATGTACATCGATTACCGTCAGTTTAACAATGTTACAATAAAAAATAAGTATCCACTCCCTAGGATTGATGACTTATTTGACTAACTTCAGGGTGCCAGTTACTTCTCTAAGATAGACCTCAGATCCGAATTTCATCAGCTCAGAGTCAGAGAATGTGAAATTTCAAAAACAACTTTCAGAACTCAGTATGGTCACTTCAGATTCCTTGTTATGTCTTTTGGAATAATGAATGCCCCTACAAATTTCATAGACTTGATGGACAGAGTGTTCAAGCATTACTTGGACATGTTCGTCATAGTCTTCATTGATGATATTCTTGTCTATTATCATAGTAAAAATGATTATGCAGGCCATCTCATAATTATATTGCATACCCTTAGAGCCCATGGTTGTTCACCAAGTTTAGTAAGTGCGAGTTTTAGCTAAGATCAGTTACTATCCTTGGACATATTGTCTTTGGTGATGGCTTTTGAGTTGACCCTCAAAAGACCAAAGCAGTGATAAACTGGACCAAACCAATCTCTCCGTCAGATATCAGGAGTTTCTTGGGTTTGTATTGCTATTACAAATAGTATGTTGAAGGTTCTCTTCTATTGTGTCCCCTATGTATTGATTGTCTCAGAAAAAAGTCAAATTTCAGTGGTCAGATTCATGTGAGAAGAGTTTTCAGGAGTTTAAGACTCAATCACTTCAGCCCCAGTATTGACTTTGCCAGATGGCTCAGATAGGTTTGTAGTTTACTGTGATACTTCCAGAGTTGGTCTTGGTTGCGTATTGATACTGAGAGGTAAGGTCATAGCCTATGATTCTAGGCAGCTTAAACCCCATGAAAAGAATTATCCTACCTATGATCATGATTTGGCAACTATTATTTTTGCCTTGAAATTTGGAGGCACTAGCTTTATGGGGTTCAAGTTGATGTGTTCACGGATTACAAAAGTTTTTAGTATGTGTTCTCATAGAAAGATTTGAATCTTCATCAGAGAAGGTGGCTTGATTTGTTGAAAGATTATGATATGAGTGTGTTGTATCATCCGGTCAAGGCCAATGTAGTGGAAGATGCCCTTAGTAAATTGTCTATGAGTAGTGTTTCTCATGTTGAGGATTATAAAAAGAAGTTAGTCAGGGAGGTTCATCAGCTTGCTAGATAAGGTGTCTGATTAGTTGATTCAGCTGAAGATAGTATATAGGTTCAAAATGGTTCAGGATCTTCTTCGGTTGCCGAAGTAAAGGAGAAGCAAGATAGGGACCCTAGTCTGGTTAAGTTGAATGAATCATTCAGAGATTAGAAAGTAGAGTTTTTCTCCCGGGGGAGATGGTGTGTTGTGTTGTTAGAGAAGGTTATGTGTTCCATGTGTGGATGATTTGAGGCTGTGAATTTTGGCAGAAGCGCATGGTGCGCGATATACCATTCATCCAGGAGACACTAAGATGTACCATGACTTGCGGGAATCTATTAGTGGAATGGTATGAAGAAGGACATTGCAGAATTTGTAGCTAAGTATTCAAACTATCAGCATGATAAAGTTGAGCACCAGAGGTAGTGTTAGTACCCGTGGCACGGTACTGACACCCTTCCAACTGGGATTACAGGTTGGACCTCGATTAGCTATGATTAAGACATGTTGGTCAGTTGATACCTCTCACAGTCTCAGTACAATATTCAGTGTATATTCAATTCAGGTTTTCTTGACCAAAGTATACAGATTTCAGTCTTTTAGCTAACAGATTATTTTAGAAACATGTAATGTTGGTCTTGCATTCTCAGAAATTACAATTTTCATGCATTCATGCTCAATTATTTCATGCTGTTCAGTTAGTCCTTATCTCATGTTCATAATACCCCATGTATTTCAGCCAGACTTCATCTTATATACCAGTACATTCAAAGTACTGACCGCATACTCTTCTTTGTGCTATAATGTCTTATATCCTAGGTTTGGATGCTCAGTTTCCTGACCGAGCTTAGACGGTTCAGCGTACCCAGCAACAATAGTGGTGAGTCCTCATCCATCGAGGCAAGATTGAATATTTTTGTTATTTTAGTAGTTTTGTATTTTTCAATCAGTCGGAGTTAGTTTAGGGCTTGTCCCATCATCTCCTCAGTTAGTCAGTTAGAGGCTTTTCATACGTTCATAGAATTAGTTAGATAGTCAGCCAATTACTTTTAGTTTTTATCAGATGTTTTAGACTTATGTTTGATTCGGTATTACAGTATTTAGATTTATATTTCCTTCTCAGTTTATCTTGCGCACAGGTGTTATGTTCATATTTATTTAGTGCTCACAGTAGGTACCTGCTCATGGATTAGCTTGTGGTCACTTGTGACTGTAAGCACTATTTTCACACATATGGGTTAGCCTCGGGTCGTGACAGAGACTGGCCTTTTGCGAGATACAAATAATAATTGAGTAATACCATAATTCTTGTAATCTTCATCTTCCTTGGATTACGGACTCTAGCGAGCTCCTTTGCTTTTTAGCACGAGAAAAAAATTGGAGGATGATAAACTATAAATTGAACTTACGTCAAAGTAAGGAGAAACTACAAATAATGCAAAACTTGCTAGTAATATATATGCCACCTCAATTTTGGTAACAAATTAATGTAAGGGATAAATAAAAGTAAATAAGTAATTCAACAATACATACATAATGAAAAACAGATAAGAGAAAATGTGAGTGGGGTCAGGGCATGACAAGGTTGAAACGGGCTCAATTCGATGTTACTCCCTCTGTTCCAATTCCTATATCGACTCTCTTAAATACCTTAAGACAAGACAAAAAAATTCTTAAAGAAACTCATTTAAGAGTACTAAATAAAATATTTTTGCATTTAGAAGTCATGTGAAGTGAAAAATATGTAGGCATAATGTATAATTTGTATTAAAGCGTGTTGCTATAGTATAGTAGTAAAAATTGTCAAGTCTTTGAGATCTTTAAAATAGTAACATATGAAATAAGAAAAGAAGGGAGTCACAAGATGCTTTATATTTTAATATAGCTATATGTGCTTCATATGAGAAGTCAACTCTTGCCTGCCTTTTTTTCATCATTTTCCAGAAACGTACCTGACCCTAGATGTGGTGATGACTCTATTTAGACTCTGCTTCACGCATTGACTTCTCCCCTCTCATGATTGAATTCCAAGTGATACCATTCCATGGTGGTGTACATGCAAAATGTTCAGAGGAGTGAGATTATGTTTGTTCTTAAGATTTAACTAAATACAAGAATAATTAAATTCAAATTTTATTTATGCCAAAATATTAGATATTTTACTCCATATCGTAACGCTCTTATAATTTAAAATACCGAATTGATAGCTGAAGAACAATAGCTTAATAATTGATAAATCACAATAATTGCTATTATCAAATTGCTTATGCTGGTTTTTGGCTAATTTATGTATTATGCACAATTGCACATGATTGATAATAAGATCACATTATAGACATCATTATAACGCTATGACAATGTCCGACTTAAAAAATGATAAGCTAAACAAACCCACGCAGACATTAAAATATCAAATTAAATTAGTTAAAATGAGTAATGACTTGACTCACTAAAAACAAAGATGCAAAAGACTCCCACAATACTTATCTAAAATATGATATGAACCAGACAGTAATTTTATATCATGAGTATGAAACTATGTAGAAATCAAAGGCATGGTAGAAAAATAGACCAAACATACATGGACTTATTTTTTTTAATCACAGAAAAGTAATTTAATATGCTGACAATTATTATTTGAATGCTGGAAAATTAGTTAATACGCTGAAAAATTATTGTTTAACGCTGAAAATAATTTAATGTGCTAAAAATTATTATTTGAATGCTGAAAAATAATTTAATATTCGAAAAATTAGAACAAGTATGCAGAAAGCTAATAAGACTAATGGAAGATTAAATAATCATGCCAAAATTAATTAGAATGCAGAAAATTACTGTAATATGGTAGATACTAACAAAACATACTAGAAATTGTTAACCACAAATAAATTAAATTAACCCGTTCGACATCGATTTTTAAGGTTAATAATCCTAAGGCATGACTTTTTTTAAGTGACCAAAAAAACGATTCATTAATGACTCCAGATTATTTGCCTAAGTGATAAAATAACTTAATTGAAAATTTATTCAATAACCCCATAGTCATGATATTTAAATGAAAGAAAAATCAAATCATAGGGCACTACTAGAAAAACAGCCTCTAGGGAAGGGAATTTTCATCCCTAAAAGTCCAATTCTGGTCGTAAACGATCTTTTAGGACGGAAAAATGCTAGTCGCGGCTCATCCTTACAGCCTCCTTCGCTAAAGGTCTACTGCGACGAGGTACTCTAGTTGATCGTTAAATGTCATTAGAGACGGTAACATCTTCGGTCTCAAAAATACTTTTAGAGATTGTATCTCGTCCCTAATAGATAATTTTCATCTTTAAAAAGTAGTTATTTTCTGGTCGCTAAATATTTTTGGCGATGAGTTACTACCTTGTCCTAAATTTATCTGTTACAATGAGCATCTAACTCATCCTAGATTATCTTTATAGAGGTGCGATTGGCTCATCCTAAATTAACCTTTAGAGACGAGCAACTAACTCGTCCTCGATTAACCTTTAGAGACGAACAACTAACTCGTCCTAGATTGCTACTAAAATCTAAAAATTTATATATTTCATTGCTAATTATAAAATTGCTACTAAATATGTTAAAGGATGGCAAATATAGTTTTAATATTTGATAAATAGAAAAAAACTTAACCAATTAACATCCCGAGCTAAAATATGATTCAATAGTTTCAATATTTGCTAAACAATAAAAACTTAACTAATTAACATCTCGAGCTATATAATGTCAATAGTTTCAATATTTACTAAATAAAAAAACTTAGCCAATTAACATCCGGGCTAGAATTTGATGTCAAACTTACATAATGTTCTTAGCAAAATGATAATGAGCCTGTGCATTCTTTGAACTTGCATATTCACTTGTAACTTCAATCTTCAGAAATCTGTAAGAACAAAAATTTTGGAAAGACAATTAATAACTATTGATATATAATTTAATATACGTAAGAAGCAAAGAATTGGAACATACTATAGCAAAGGATAACTAACTTATCCAATGGATAAAACAAGTACACAAAGTTGAAAACTAAGTTCAACTAGTAGGGATAAGGTCTGCATACACCTCACCCACACAAATACCACTCGATGCCCATTTGTAGACTGATTTAGAAACCATGCTAATACAAAGGCACTATTGGAGAGTTACAAACTAAAGATGGATACTCATTCTTATTATACAATGTTGTATACAATGCTGCAGTTGCAGCTACTATTGATGGAATGCTGAATGGGAAAGAAGGAAATGACAAAATAAAGATGCATACTCATTCTTATTGCTGCCTAGACTATGACAGTTTCCCATCCCAAATCCCTGATTTACCTACTTCGTGTAGATTTAATAAAATATTCTGATACTTCTAGTCATTGTATTTCTAATCTTGACTAATAGACAAACAACCAAGAGACATGGGAGACTATGTAAGATACAATAACTACACTTTTGATTATTATGGTACTAGAACAGGCATGATTATTGAATAGGGAAAACTTCTTATGCATCTTGGATATCATTGATATTTAACTAGTATTTCCATGAAAGTTAAAGATTCGAGGGGCATTTCAAATTCTGTAGATATATGATGTCGTGAGGTACAGATTGCACCAAATGAAGAAAGAATTAAGAGATGAGCTGGATAACAAAAATAGTGCAAGAATATATATGCCCCATCTGGAATTCTAGAAACTATAAAAATATGAAATGGTTGTTGCATTAAAGAAGCTACGGAAATTTGAAACTGGTATAGAAATTTGGAAACTATGGAAATCTGGAAAGTTTTGCCTCTCTTCTTCTTCCTTTTATTTTTTGGTTTAAATAGGTAAGTATTATTATTGTGCAAGAATCAACACTAGGAGAGTACAACCAGAAGAAAACATTTAGCATCACCAACTCAAATTTACATCAGAAGAAAACATCCATGATGAAACCAAACTCAACTTCAAAAAAAAAGTTCATGTCACCCAATGGATTCTTCTTCACTACATACTACCAAACCTCCATTAAACCACCACCACCACCATCATCAAACTCTCATCTACACAACCATAGATTTCACCATCCACAATCAAATGCACCATCAGAATCATCTCACAACATTGTCGCCATCAATCCACCATTAAACTACTACTATTACAACTATTACTACTAAACCTATATCTCTGCTATATGAGAAGCCACAACAAAATACTAAAGACAACATGCAAAAGCAAAATAATGAAAGTGGAGAATCCATGACCCAATACTATAGATAACACGACAAATAAAACATAACAATAACTATAACAATATAGTACAAAGAAGACATAGAACACCAATTTATCATCTTTCCTCCTAATTAAATTGAGCTTAACATTTTAAGGTTAATATAACATATTTCTGCATGAAGTTACACATTTCTAGGAAAGTGTAGCTAAGATGAATTTACAATTAATCTTACTATGCCTAGACCTTACATGTGTGGATGGGGTATGATAATTAAAATAGAGAGAAAAAATGGCAAACCACCTAGTATGAAAGGATTCTGCTTATTGTGACTATTACAGTCATTAAGGCCATATCAATGTAGATTGCACTATCAAACAAAGAGATGAGGAGAAAAGGAGAATGAAATTTTTTATAGAAGTTGGACATAAAAAGACAATTGATATACTCGAGGCCCAATTACAGAAAGAAGTGGGTGTTCATATGGATAATCTTGAGCACAATAATAATCAACATTGGCACAATCAAAGAAGAATACCAATAAGGAATAATTACCCCAGAAGCAACAGGTATACAAGCCAATATCTCCTTAAGGCAACCAACAACTAGTTAAGAGCATTCGAAGCTCTACTGAAGATGTAGATGGTAGTGATCTAAAGGAAGAACAGGGGAAAGCCATGTATGATGAAAAAGAGAAAGCTTTAAAAATAGATATACTGCAACTTAACATAATCGAGGTTGCAATACAAGGAGTTATTGTAGTTGAAAATCTAAATAAAAAGGGAGAAGAAGAGATCAGTAGTCTTCTAAGTGGTGTACACATTGGTTCTATTTCTATTGATATCACTAGTGATGAACTGAACATGAGTGATAGTTCTATTTCTATCGATATTTATACTGGTAAGCTAAGAAAGAATCCTATTAATAAGTCCAAGAAAGTCACAATAGGTAAAGAAAAATCTGATAATAACATTCAGTCACAAACATCTCAAAATTTCAAGTATCAACAAATTAAGGATTTTGTTGATACTGTGTTACAATGCCATGCTATACAGACTAGCTACTTCAATAATAAATCTACTCTGGGATTGAGTTAAAAAAGGGATAACATCAAAAAAATAATGAAAAGAGAAGAGAAAGGTATGCAGGCCCGTAATAAATTTGATTTACTCAAAGAACAACCTAGAACAACTCATGCAGTGTCATAAGTAAGTAGCTGAGCAATTCAAGGAAAGCTCTAAATTCCCAATAAAATCCTGATCATACAGATAATTATAGAGTGATTCACTATGAAAAATAGATATGCCTTTAAATAATGAAGTGGATTCTAAAGAAGAACTAGAGGATGAGAGGACTAAAATTGACACTGATCTTCATACAGAAGTACACCAACTGGAAGACAAGCAGTGGCGGAGCCAACATGCTAATTAAGAGGGTTCAAAATAAAAAAATATGAATGAAAGAACTAATCAAGGGGGTTCAACGTCGTCTTCTATATATACAAGAAAATAATTTTAAGCTTGTATAAATAGTATAATGTGCAGTTGCATGAGCTTAACAAAATTTAGATGTATGAAGCTGTAACCTTAAAAATGTAGTTAGAGGTCAGCTGTCTGAGTTAACAAACAGGGCTACAACACTTTGTATGCCACCAAACACATTTCCATTTTGTGCAAATACTAGCATAGAATCACTACAGTCAATAATGGACACATGTTAATTTCACAAAGAAATTGAAATCTTAGCCTCAATTTTCACTAAGTAGATCAAATGTGACTAATTATACTGTTACAGATGACAGGCTAAAAGACCAGATGAAAAAATTACTTGTTTCAATTTCTTGTGTGTATTACTTAACTTTAGTAGATGGAGATAATAAAGTATTAACTGGCATATGCTCTTTGTGAAGAACCATGAAGTTCTTATGTATCTTTCCCATTCGTTGATTAGAAGACATGGTAAAGTTCTCACGTCCTTCTTCTGGTTCCTTCCTAATATCACCAAAAGAATGAAAATCAAATTACTAATACTTGAGGAATTATATTTTGTAGCACAAGGGCAAACAAAATAAGTTAGAAGAACAAGCTGTTTTGGTCAGCCAAAAATAAGCTATAATGTTTAATTCAAGTTATTTATGAAATTTAAGACTAATAAAATTGAAAAACCTTAATTGTTTCAACTTCTTGTATGTATTGCTTAACTAGATCATTAGGTTGATAATATGAACTCTTAATTAGAGTTTTCCCTTTTGTTGTCAATGATCTGAGCCCTTGTCCTCATCCCTTTCCAATTGCACTAGGTGCATAGAAAGTACATCTGATAGTACTCTTCAAATTTGATCCATCCTCATTTTCAGTCTTCATATTGAACCTGTAAAAAGATACAAAAGTAAAAAAATATTAAGAAAACTTCTTATCCAGCCTTTATTGTAATTATCATTAGCATAAAACACTTGAGATGCTTGATCCACTAAAACAAAAGGCTCATTTATTTTCAAAAATCTACTCGGATTCACACTTACATAGTCACACTCATCTCTTTTATTACTTTTATTTTATCATGCACATCAAACCAATTACACCAAAATAAAATCACTCTTCCATCTGGGACAAATTGCAATTTAATCACATCTATTAAAACTCCATGTAATCAAACATCTCTATGTCTTTATCATTTTTCTAGCTACAACACCACCATAATTTTGAGTCCTTAAAGTTTGATAATAATCTTCTGCATGAAATCTATATCCATTTACAATGTAACCATTACAATGTGTTGAATATTTGGTAGGACCACGTGAAAGTGAGAGAATATCTTTCATGAGCCAACTATTATCTACTTTATGTAATTGTGTGACCTAAAAATAAGATTACATTAATACTTTAGAATGAGCAATACAACATTAAGATGTCAAATCTAATGTTTATGTGTTGCTCATATTACTCTTCCTATCTTTAAACCATTTAATAAATTCTTGATCCCATTTTGCATCTGACAAGTTTTGAGCAATATCCATATTTGCAAACTCTCTACAAAATTGAGGCT
Source organism: Capsicum pubescens (assembly GCA_030864215.1). Taxonomy (NCBI): domain Eukaryota; kingdom Viridiplantae; phylum Streptophyta; class Magnoliopsida; order Solanales; family Solanaceae; genus Capsicum; species Capsicum pubescens. The sequence continues at coordinate 190,435,511 of CM061548.1, forward strand.
AACCATAAATGTCATGTAGAAACAATATTACCTTAAAGGAAATTGGAAAAATAATATGATACAAAAGAATTCTCCATACTCGAGATATGGTATGACTTCATCACAATTCTTCAGAATATATATATGTGCTTGTTCCAATTCATTTGCTTCAAGCTTGCATGGATCTTTAGCTCCTAGATTTTTTCTAGGATGACAAAATATAGATAAACATCCATTTGAATTTATTAAACTTTCATAATTATTTTATTCAATTTTATTAAATTTCATGTCAATTTTATACAAATACCTTGAACATAAGGTCATACATTCATTTGCAAGGTAGCCCTCTATAATAGAACTTTCTGGACATGCCCTTTAACCAATGAAAGATTTCAAATAATATAACCATTGCTCGATAGTATACATCCAATGATAATGAATAGGCCCAACAATCTTAGCTTCACCAGCTAAATGAATATGCAAGTGGACTATGACATCAAAAAAAGAAGGAGGGAAGACCTTTTCTAACTTGCAAAGTGTAATGGGAATTTTCTCTTCAGTATGTTTTAACTCATCAATCCTCAGATTATTTGATCTAAGAACACATATAAGTAAAGATAATTCAATAAGAGGTTCATACACTTCTTTCGACAACATACCACGAAGTGCAAGAGGGGAGTATATGATGCAAAAGAACATGACAATCAGGACTTTTCAAACCATATATCTTGTGTTCTTTCAAGTTCGCACATTGAGAAATATTAGATGAAAATCCATCTGGGACTTTAAATTCTTCAAGAAAATACATAATTTATGCCTTTATTTAGGAGATAATGTGTAGCATGCAGTTGAAACATCGACTTTATTCTCTCTTTAGATAGGGTGCAATTCTGACCTAATATTCATTGCTTGCAAGTTTAACCGAGTTTTAATTGTACCTTTGGTGTTTTCTTTAACATTCATAAATATTCCCCAAAACCTATCACATATATTTTTTTCAATATGCATAACATCCAAATTATGTCGCAACAAGAGATATTTCCACTAAGGAAGTTTAAAAAAGATACTTTTCTTGTTCCAGTCATCCTTTCGCTTTTCATGTGATATCTTTCCTCTCTTCTTAGGATCCTTTGTTAATGGTTGCCCTTTAAGATCTTGCACTTTATTAAGTATATCAATCCCAGAATGCATTTTGGTGGGTGTCTTTTTCTATTATACCATCAAATGACTTTTTGTCTTTCCTCCATCTGTGGCTCAAAGGAAAGTAATGTCGATGACCCATAAAGCATTCCTTTTTACAATTAGTCAACCAAATTAAGGAATTGTCTTTATTGATCCATTACTCCAATGACCCATACTTTTGATGTAAAGAAATTTAATCAAAGATGAAAGCTTTGAAGCCTTTGAGTTTTGATACAATGGCTGCTCGAAATCCTTCGGAAGGCTATAAAGCTTTATAGCTTTAACATTTGGTTCCTCCTCAAGTTTATCATCAAAACTAGTGTGTGTATATCCACCACTTTTATCATTAGTATATAAATCTCTCAATAGTTCTTCTACTTCATATTCACCTTCACTATCAAAATCTTTTACTTCATCATCATCCTCATCTTCAGAATCTGATAGTTAATTGCTCCCCATGGTGAAACCAAAAGGTATAATTTTCAACTATTCCATGGAATTTCAAATGTATCTTAATCATTTTATGATTTCCTAATGTTGTATTACAACACTCGTAACACGGACACCGTATTTCACATTCTTTTTTCCCCGAAAAGCATAATTCAAGAACTTTTCAACCTCGTCTAAGTAGATTTTGTCGGTCCGATATGAAGAGAAAGTTGCATCCATTGCCTACTAGGTGCCATAACCAGGAGAATAAATAAAAATTAGATTAAGAAAATATAAAGGATAAGAAAACTAATAAGATTCACATAACGTGTTACCATCACATGATTATATCATACTACATCAAGCATTTTGAATTTAAACATAATACGATATCCTCCTCAGATTAGAACTATATTATTTGTGAAATTTATAGACATTGTTTGAAACTGTCGGCTTACTACCTAAATAAGCGTATAATCATCACAAACCAACAACATTTAAATGTCTCAGATAAATTTGCTACTGCAACAACAATAACAACATCACCAGTGATCTCCCAGAAGTCGCTACTTGTAACTTAGATAACTCTCGTTTAAAAAGCAAAAGAACAAGAAGAGGTTGCAGTAAATAGTGAAATTCAGTATCAAAATAAAAAAGAACACCAAAAATAAATCACCATCTCAAGTCATAACTCCAGAAGCCCCTTACTACTTGGACTTAACCATGATCCAAAATCTCAGATCAACTACTTCTATAGCACTTATTGAAACTTGTAATTTGCTGGAGGCTTTGAGATGGTCCCTCATATAAGACAATTAAATGTATAATGTCCTCCTTTTGTTTGATCAAAATAACTCTAAAGGCAAGCAAACTAGATGAAGCATTTTGGAATTACCCAATTTCCCTTTCTTATAATGAAGCATTTTGGGGTCACTAGCCAAAAACGAGAATTTGACTTATTCATTTCGTGTCAACTCCACTCTATCATCCTTATTCAATTTTTTTCATTTCTTTTAGTGGGAACATTTCATATTTTCAATTTAAATAGTTTATCAGAAAAAGGTTGAGGGTCTTGTGTCTAAGGTCACAAATAAGTCCTACACCAAACGAGCTAAATATGGTATTTAAGCGGAGATGGATTAACCTATTATCCCTAAGTTTCAGTGGTTGTGGTCGTTTCTAGAAAAAATTCTATATTGCTCACACTAGAATATAATTATTTGATAAGTATAACATATGGTGCATTCAACCTACAAAAACCAATAAACTACATTTCAACTCTATTAGAGTAACAAGAAATCTTGAATCCAAAAAAAAGAGTCTTGGCACCACGAAAGGTTAAATATGTAGTGTTGTTACATGGACTACTAGCTTGTACAAGTGATGCATCAACAAAGAGACATTCATGTGTTTCAAGTTTGAGTCTTTTGTTCGATGATTGTGTGATGCGTCATTGCTCATGCAAATAACATACCCAGTTTAATTATATACCTAGTTTTTATTCCATTCAGATAGTAAGGGTTAGTTTCAACCCTTCTACATATCTTCAGTTGTTTTAATTTCATGGGGAACTACTACATAAAGGATACTGGAAATTAATGGTAAAAAGAGAGTATCACAAAAAGATAAATGCATGATATCTTTAGCTGCTTCAGTTTGATGGGGAACTGCTAGATAAGAGACAGTTTAAAACCATGGTTAAAGCAGAGGATTTATAGGAAGAACTACTAAAACTTGATCCCAAAGGACTAGTCCTCACATGGTATAGAGTCTCCCAAATATGATTAAATAGGATCAACTTTGGGCAATATGATAGAGGAACTCCAAAAATAGGATAATATGGTATCATTTAAACATGAACATGGAAACAAACTATGGACTTTCATTATAGAGATAACAAAGATCTGTAGTATAAATATCACCATCGTTATAAAATAAAGTGGATAGAGTTGCTCGAAATCCATCACTATAAAATATGGTGGACAGAGTTGCTTGAAATTTACACATGACTAGTGATACTGTGTGGCGATGTGATGATGAAGGTACTCGGTGAAATAGCAAAGGTATGTGCAAGTTTGTCTAAACACCACTATCATAAAAAAAATAAAAGATGTATGATATCTTTAGTTGTTTTAATTCTATGAGGAATAGCTACCTAAAGGACTATATTAAAAAAAGGTAAAAACAGAGGATTTATAAGAGGAACTACTGAAACTTGATTCCAGGTGATTAGTCAACTAATTTAGTTCACACATTGTAAAGAAGGAGCAAAATAAGTCACCTAAACTGCTAAATAATGTGCATGATTAAACGGGTTCAACTATACAGAATTCGACAAGGAAACCATCAGAATAGGCAAGGATCTACGAATTTTCACTATAGACATATCAAAGATAACATACATCAATTGCTAAAATCTAGACAGTTTTTAACTCACAGATAATGAAGTGCATAAAAAAGATCATATAATATCTAGAAAGTGATCGGACATTAATATTCAAAGAGATCATTGCCCAAAATGTACATGTTGATACAACATATCCCAAGGCTGAGAAGTAATAGAGCATCCCAATGGATGCCAGGAAACTGAAAAAAAAAACATGGAGAGGGTACCAACCTAATTTTTCTATTTATTATAAGGGATTTTTGTTAACCCAAACCTTCTTCCAACAATATCAACGATTTCATCACCACACCACTATAGTTGTAAAAAGCTAAGTCTCTGTTGCACCCTGCCCATCCCAGCCCCACTTGGAGACTACCCCGCCCTGTCCTTTATTGCAGTAAACTAGCCCTACTCCACACTCGCTATACCCCATTGCTATTCCTAGTAGCTAGACAATAGAGAGACGATAATTGACCATCCATAAATTGACAAATTTCATAGTAAATTATTAAGTTGTACAAATAAACAAATGACAGATTCGGATAGAATAAAGTAAGAAAAATAAGATCGAGTAGATCGAACAACGAAACAATAAAACTAATTTAGAACAATCTAGATAGAACAAAAACCATACCTCAAATTTGCGATAGAGATAAAATTGAGATTAGGGAAAATTAGCTGCAATAATCCAAATTAAAAAAGTAATTGGCAAAGCTACTCCCTCACTCATTGTGCATCTGCAAAATTGGTGCATATATTGATGGATTTCTAGGGTAAATTTGGGACCAACCACTGTATTTGATTGAAAATGATGTAAAGTGTGTACATATATGCTATGTTTGAGAAGGAGACTGTATATTTACGCACGTATAATTACTTAGTATCATAAAAAATTATAAGACTAATTAATTAGGAGCCTATTAGTATATTTAGTAAATTAAAATTAAATCAATAAAATTTAAATATTACATTTTGGCTTTAGTTTTTTCCTCTCAAAGCTCCTAATTACAATTTGGGGCCAATATAAAAAAAATTAGGGACCGGATTTTGCACCTTCACAATAAAATAGAATATTAAGGACCGGTTTTTATTCTCATCCTAATACATGTACTTTTAGAGATGAGATTATTAATTTATCCCTAAACGTTGGTCATAAATAAAGTAATTTTTTGTAGTGGGATCCCCACCCTCATAAGCAGTTTCCATGATTTTTATTATTACATAACCGTTGTTTATACAAATTTATTACAGACTGAATAAATACCAATTTATATGAATAAGGATTACCTTAATCCATGTCTCAAAAAATCTTTTCAATGAAATGGCTTTCGAACCTGTCAAACATGAAAGGATACACCAAACACAAAAGCAAACTATTCCAAACAATCAATTAAGTGAAGTAACAAGAGAATTAAAAGAAGCACGACCAAGTAACCCATACAGTCAAAAAACCAGTCCAAAAATATGCTCAAAGTCAAGAGAAAAACATATATTTTCAAAGAGTAGGAGATGAAAAATCTTTTTTTCTTTAGTATATAAGAGAGTAGGAGACGATGAAAAAAACTTGTCCCAAAAAAGAGAAGAAAATAGTTGTTTATATTGTGGGAATAGTGAAGAATTAAAGGAAGAAAGGGATATTCAAAATCAATCAGGGGACTAAAATAGAAAAAAAAAAGATATTCCAAAATCAAATTTAAAAAAATGAATCAATAGATGTCACGACCCAACTTTTCAGGTCATGACGGCACCTACCATAACTCACCAGTAGGCAAGCCAACCTGTAGTCCGGAACGACTAGTAACGGACTACTCAATAATATAAGGAAAAGAATGCAGAATATATAAAATAAAGATCAATACATAGATGAATCCCAAAACCTGGTGGTATCAGTACAAGAGCTTCTAAACATAATAAGAGTACCAAAGTGATATATCAAAGAGAAATACACTAATTTAACTTACCTCTGAATACAACTTAGAGGCTAGTCTAATACATAGGAGAGAGATAAGTAATACTCCAAACATCAGTAGCTCACTCTAAGTTTCCGAATCAGGGCTACTCCGCATAATGCACACATCAACGATGATAACCCGTACTATGATCTGCAGGCTGCAGAGGTGTGGTATGAGTACCAAATGAATGGTACTAGTAGGAAACTTCCAACTAAGCTCCAAAGATAAAGTAGATATATAAAGCATATAAAAAGAATGGAAACTACAACCAAGAGTCCAAAAATCATGTAATAAGTCAATGAGAATAACAAGGGACAACTATCCTATTCATGTCCAAGAGTCTAACATAATAAGAACAAGGAAGTATCAAGGTGAACTATCCTATTCCAGCTACATTTAATATATGCCAATGCTATACTGTATATCCAAATCAATATACAAATAAAGAGCGAAAGAAAGATATATTGTAATATACAAGGCGAAAGAACGACTATACAATATGAACAACGAAGGAAGGGATATCCAATAGTACCATGGCTTCATATAGCTATATATATATATATATATATATGCAAACAGGAGGTCATCTCAAACATAACCTAGATCATCATGTTCTCATTTTAAGACCTCATTATAATACTATCAGGATTCAATACTAACATACTCAGGATTTCTAATCCATATGGATAGACATAGAATAATTATGCATAGTAATGCAATCATAAGATAGCAAAGGCTGAAGACATACCTCAATCCCAATACCGGATCAATGACCAATCTGTCATAAGTTAGCCATAATAATAATCATAATAATGGTCATAACAATATCAATAACATTGTAAATAACCGGCTACTCCAATCAACCAAATACCTAGTCAAACCTATGCGTACCCCCACCGCCCCAAACTCGAAAGGTTCAATCAGTACACAATAACACAAGGCATATTCTTTACCCATATATATACAATCGTCCCATACCAACTGATAAATATAGGTGCATACTGGTGATAGGAGATGTACATGCAGTAATGAATGCAAAGTACACAATCAATATCGCAACTCATCATAACTGTCCTCATTAAGACCATCATCATTATAATCAACCTCCGACTATGCTGGGTACCAACACATCATCAATAGTACCTCCTACCTTGTCGGGTATTAAAACATCATCAATAGTACCTTTAGCCTTGCCGGCTATTAAGATCATCACAATAGTATCCTCTGACCTTTTCGGGTATAAACATCATCACAACAATATCCTCCAGCCTTTTCGGGTATCAATATCATAACAATAGTATCCTCCGGCTTTGACGAGTATCAATATATCATCATAGTTTTCTTCGGCCTTGCTGGGTATCAATATATCATAAAAGTATCCTCTGGCCTTGTCGGACATCAATATATCATCCTAATAATCAATGCATAAATATAGGTATATAATAGGTACACAGACTCAAGCCAATATACTCGCAACCATAATCATAATAAGAAAAAGTTCCCCTTTGTTTTAGAGAGAGATGGTAAAATTTTCTTTGGTCTAAGGGAGTTAAAAGAATAAAAAAGGGGTTTCTGTCTTAGCCGTTGATCACAAGAGATCAATGGCTGTGATTAAAATTGAAAGGGACCATTGGAAATTGATTGTGATTTAAAAATGAGTCAATTGGGCTCAATTTTGATTAAAATTAACATTTATTGGATACAAAGTGGCTAGAATTTAAATAAATTAGGAAAATTAATTTAAGTTAGGCTGCTATGAATAAATATATAATAATAATAATAACTTCATTAGTCCCAAATTAATCATGAATAAAATGTGTAAATAAAATTACAAGAAGTTACTGATAATAATTTAAAATAAATTAACGCTCACAAATTACGAATACAAGATTTAAAATTACTATGATGATGATGATGACGATAATAATAATAATAATAATAACAGACTAGGTATTTATAAATTATGAGTATATTTATGAAAATAATTTAAAGAACTGTTGAAAATATTATGTTTAAATTAATAAATTATATAAAATATAAAATTAGATAATAAAACAAATTGCAAACTCCAAAATTATAAACGCGACACGCCAATCATTTTTTGATACCAAAATAATGCATTAAAAAAATACTAACATTCAAAATTAATAGTTTTTGATAAAATAACAACCTGGGGGCATTTCGGGACATCAAAATTGTGTATCAAAAACTATTGAGGTATTCATGAATTACTTTTCTATCGTTGGGTACTCCTTTGATGATTGTTTAGCCCATCTGGCCAACGTTGTAGAGATGTGAAGAGTGCAATCGGGTGTTGAACTGGAAAAAGTGCAATTTATGGTAAAATAAGGTATTGTTCTCAACCACAAAATCTCAAAATAGGGTATAGAGATGGATAGAGCGAAGATAGAGGTGATCGAAAAATTACCCCTCCAGTCTCAGTTAAAGGTATCTAAAGCTTTTTGGGTCATGCTGGTTTTTATAGGATGTTCATCTCCTCTAAAATTACTAAACCGTTATGTAATATTTCAGAGAAGGAGGTGAAATTTGAATTTAATGATGCATGTCTCCAGGCTTTTGATTTCCTTAAGGATCGGTTGATCTCGGCTCCTATTATTGTGTTCCCTGATTGGTCCTTACTATTTGAGGTTATGTGCGATGCTAGTGGAGTGTCCTTGGGTGCTGTCCTAGGCCGGAGATGTAATAAAATCCTTCATTTGATTTATTATGCCAAGAAGGCATTAAATCTTGCCCATAAGAACTATACAGTCACTGAGCAAGAGTTACTTGTAGTCATTTTTTTGTTTGAGAAATTTTGGTCCTATTTGATAGGGACCAAAGTCATAGTTCATATAGATCATGCAGATTTGAGGTACATAATGTCAAAAAATATATAAAATTGAGGTTGATACGATGGGTCCTCTTGTTGCAAGAATTTGACTTTGAGGTGAAAGACCGAAAGGGCATAGAGAACCAGGTTGCTCATCACTTGTCTCACCTTAAGGAGGAGGCAATGTATAAGTTTGGGGATGATCTTGACATAGATGAAACTTTTACAGATGATCAAGTCTTGGAAGCATATCAATACTTACTCCCTTGGTTCATTGATTTTGCCAACCTTTTAGCAAGTAATCTTGTTTTGGAAGATTTATCATTTAGCAGCATAAGCAGTTCATGTACGAGGTCAGGAAATTTTTCTGGGACGAGTCCTATCTCTTTTGAATTTATGTAGATGGAGTCATTTGGAGGTATATCCTCAAGGTGGAGATGATGAGCATTCTTGAGGCTTGTCATTCATCACTAGTTGGGAGTCATCATAGTGGTAACCACACATCCCATAAATTTTTACAGTGTGGGTACTATTAACCAACCATTTATACAAATTCGCATGATTTTTCCCAAGCCTATGAACAATGTTGGTATCAAGAAAATATTTCACAGAGATATGGACTCCCCATAACACCTATCTTAGAGATAGAGTTATTTGATGTATGGGGGGATTAATTTAATAGGTCCATTCATGATCTCCTTTTAGATGAAGTACATTCTAGTGGTAGTCGACTATGTTCCAAAATGGATGGAATTGATTGCGCTTCCCAACAATGAGGTCGAAGTGTCACCGCGTTCTTAAAAAAGGACATATTTTATCAATTTGGCACTCCACATATGATCATTAGTGATGGTGGGTCTCACATCTGCAACTGTCTGTTTAAGGCCCTACTTGAGAAATATGGTGTAAAGTATAATGTGTTAATACCTTATCATCCTCAAATAAATAAGCAGATTAAGATCTCTAATAGAGAGATAAAGTCTATATTGGCGAAGACTATGAATTTCAACAAGATTGACTGGTCAAGAAAGTTAGATGATTCTTTGTGATCCTATCAAATAACTTTTAAGACCCCCATAGATACCTCCTTTTATCAGTTTGTGTACGGCAAGTCATGATACTTACCAATCGAACTTGAGCACAAGGCACTATGAATATTGAAAAATCTAGATTTTGAGTGGCATGATACAACTAAGATGTGGTTGACCAAGGTGAATGATTTGAATGAATTCCATATATGTTCTTATGAAAGTTCTTCTCTATACAAAGGAAAGATAAATCTGTATCATGAGAAGAAAATCGAGAAAAGATTGTTTGAGGCCGGTGGTTTGGTCTTGTTGTATAATTTAAGACTTTGGTTATTCCCTGGCAAGTTGAAGTCTAGGTGTTATAGACTATTCACCGTGATTCAGATGTTCCCACATGGTGCTATAGAGTTGAAGCGTGATGGTAAAACCCTATTTAAGGTGAATGGATAGCGGCTGAAGCACTCTAAGGAAACCTTAATGAGGTGAAAGTATGTGTTGATATGGACCTTGGCAAAGTATGAGTATCCAAGGAAACCGAGTTGTGCTGCGACTGTAGATCAGACACTGCTTGGGAGGCGAGCCAAGGTATCTTATTATTTTTGCATCAATGTCAGTTTTGGATGCCAAGTGCGTCTCAGGTATATCCTCATTCCCTTGCTTTATATTATTTTCATGCACTGGGGATAGTGGGTAGTCTTTTTATTCTAGGTGGGTTATACCACAACTGCCATAGGATTTTGTTATCGTACTTTTTTTTCCTGTCGGCCGTGGTATGATTGTCGAACTGGCATGTCTAAAAAATATTATGTGTCATATTGTGTTTTATTTTGTATTGTGTTGTGTTTTTGTTTAACTAAGAGAAAAATGAGTATCTAAGGTAGCTGATGTATTTTGTTTTGATTTATTGGGAAAAATTATACCCCTCCAAAAAAATTATTTTTGAACTGTGTGATGTGTATATATTTGTGACCATTGAGAATCTTGTTATGGCACTAGTATTAGGAACATAATAGTCATAGCCAACATTTGCAAGAACTGGATAGGTAGTAGTTTGTGATGCAACCCTGTGCCATGTGTGTGAGAGATTCTTCTTTTTTCCAATTTGTTGAATCCAGAACTTGCTTGGTTAGTCTTGCCTAAGTTGTAGGATAGTCGGGTAGGAAAGGATCATAGTCGTTCTTGAAATTAGTCCACTTTTAGCCTTAATGACCTTCCAAATGTGAATAAGTGTCCCTTGATCCCTATTTTAAGCCTGTATAGACTATTTTTCTGGCATTCAACTTTCACTTTCCCATTTGTATTACAATGAACCTATTTTGGCCCTGGTCCTCCTTGGACATTGTGTACCTCAACTCAGAAAAATTGCCTAAGTTGAGGATGGCTATCATAGGGGTGCATGATCTAAATTGGGTATGAAGAAAGGTAAATAAGAAAAAAGAAAGTAGGGTTGGGTGTGGTAGAAAAAGCAAAGAAAGAAAAAGAAAAACTTTTTTTTTTTAAAAACGAAAGAATAAAAAAAAATCACACCCAACTTGAATGTGCAGTAAAAGAATAAAAAGGGAGAAATAAAGGTGGAATAAAAGAAGATTGGTTGATAAGTGGACCCTAACTTAAGTGTACTGCAAAGGAGACTTATCACTAAATTCTCATATGTACCATACCAGCCCCTCAACCTACATTACAAGTGGAGTAAAGTCCTACAGTGATTCTAACCCGATTGTCTAAAAATCAAGGTAAAGAAAATAAGGGCAAACTTTGGTATTCTATGCACATTGTTAGAACTCTTAGGGAGTATGAGTGTCTCATGGTCATCCCTACATTAACGTGCATGAATCTATTGAGTAAATGGGACTTTTTTGTTGTAAGGGTACACGGGTTGTGTTACTAGCTGCTTCATTGTTTAGGTTGTGTAATGATGGCATCCAAACAATACCTTCTATTAGATGATGATACGGTGGCTGTCAAGATATAATAAGCCAACAAAGGTTGGGGTCGAATCCTAAGGGAACACGTGTAATCATAGATCTCAGCAGTTTTAGTCAATGGGTAGAACAAGAAAAGTAAATGGGGGGTGTAGTAATCTCGAACAAGTAATTGTATTATCTTTGGTTGTAATCAGTCGTAGGTGAACACTAGGATTACGTTCTCCCTGGCTTCTCAACTCCATAGGCTTTTTGTTCTTTGTTGAATCAACCCAATACCTTGCATGTAAAATCGATAAGTTATGTACCTTCTGTAATTTTTAGGATGAGTAGAAGGATTTCACCCTTTACCTTTTGAGTCTCAAGATGTCGCATTACTAACTCTTATCTTGATCCTAGTTAACTATTACCTTTTGAGTCTCTAGTTATTAGATGAGATCTAACCTTCTTACTATGATAAATTCTAGAAGCGTGGATCAACAGTTAAACTCCAAATTACTATTGTCTTTATATTTTTCTAGTCACTACTACTCTTTTGGAGTAAGTAGAAATATCTAGGCGGGATCCTAATGTGTGCACCCATTAAAAAATCTATTATAATGAAGATAAAGCAATGCATACCATGGGTATTGCTTCAGATCAAAAATCAAAATTACCCTACTTAGTGTTGAGAGTCATCTTTTCAGCTCCTTTTTAATTCTCGAACATGATTTGATCACGAACAAGACAAAAAGCATCCCGAACATCCATGATATCTCCAAAAAGTAGCCAAAACACCTATTTTATAAACATAGCATCCAAAACATGGTTTCCTATAAAACATACCCAAACCGGATCATATCTAACAAAATAGCTTCAGAAACTTGCATATTTTCCTCATTTTAAGCATCGAAAGTGCTATATTTCTATAGCACATCAACACCCTCAACTTAGAATGTTTGTATGTCCTCAGGCAATAAATCACAACAAAAACAAAAACAACGCTTAACTAGGAGAATCTAAGCTATTCAAGGCAGTCAGTCAACACTTAAACTAAAAATACAACAACCCCTCCAATCTTCCTTTTCAAAGCCAACTGTGTATGAACATGAAACACAACAATGTGACACAATGGTATCAAGGTATGGAAATTAAATTAGCAACAAACAACCACTCATATATACAAATTACACTACCCGAAATAAGCAAATAGCTAGCAATATGACTCAAGTTCCCTCACAACAAGGATGTACCACTCTCTCATAGGAAATAATACATGTCAATGCAGGGACGGTCAAGGGACACTCACTCTCAACAAAGAACTTCTATTCAATGCATGTCAAATATCTTAGGCTTGCCCTTATTTTCTTTACCTTAGTATTCAGATAATCAAGCTAGGATCACTATAGGACTTTTCTCGGCTTGTAATGTAGGCTTGGGGGCTGGTATGGTACATTTCGACATATCAAGTGACTAAGCCTCCTTGACACTACACTAACCTTGAGGTCTCACTTTCGCTAATTTTCACTTTATTTTCTCCCTTATTTCTCCCTTTTTATTCTAAAGCACATTGAGGTTGTGTGTTGTCTTTTATTCTTTCTTTTTCACTCTTTCACAATTTTTTTCTTTTATTTTCTTTTTATTTTTTCTTTTATTTTGCTACCACACCCAGTCCTGCTAATTTTTTCTCTTAGTTTATCCTTTTTCATACCCATTTTACACTATGCATCCCTATGATAGCCACCTTCAACTTAGGCATTTTGACTGAGTGAAGATGCACAATGTTCAAAGAGGACTAAGGCCAAAACTAGTTTATTATGATATAAATGGGAAGGTGAATAGGTGAACCAAGAAAAATAAGCTATAAGTCTCAAAACAGGGATTAAGGGATATAATTCACACGTGAAAGGTCATTTAGGCTAAAAGTGGACTAAAATAAAAACAACCTATGATCCTTTCCTAACCGACTATCCTTCAACCTAGGCAAGATTAACCAAGCAAGTCCTGAATTTAACAACAAAGGAAACTAGGTAGTATCTCACACACACATGGCAAAGAGTCAATATTACCAACTACTGTCTATCCAGTTCATGCAATTGTTAGTAAGTAATTATTATGTCCCTAATCCTAATACCATAACATGATCCATAAAGTTCACATATATATACATCCACACAGTTCTAAAACATAAGATTTTAGAGGGGTATCAAACATGAATCAAATTATGACTACTTCCCTTAATACTTAAAAATCTCCTAATTAAACAGAAACACAACACAATACAAAATAAAACACAATATGACACAAAATTATCCTAGACATGCTGGTTCTACAAACATACTACGACCGATAGGAAAACAAGCACAACAATAAAAACCCATGACGGCATGGTATGCTCACCCCCAACTAAAAATTATGCACTATTCTCGATGCGCAAAAATAGAGTAAAACAAAGAAAAGTAAGAACACACCTAAAATGCACTAGGCTCCCAAATCATGAGCATCCCTAGATAGGGGTATATCAGCAGGCTGAAGCAGTGGTTGTGGTGGTGCACTACTAGTGGATTCACCCTCTGCTATAGATGCTCGCCTCTACCTATCGACGAATGTAGTCTCTAAAGAATTAAGTATATCTCTTTTAATGGCTTGGTTATATGGTATAGTAGGATCCTGAAATTCATCTATGTGACCTCTCTTGGTTCCAACTACTGGGACCTCCTCAACCTTCTCTGTGAAAAAATCAAATTATCATGATACGCGCTGAGGTGAATCTGAACTATCGAGGGTATAACTGAGGGAGTGATTGATACATGTCTCTCTATGAGAGTGAGTACCTCTTCTCATAATATATCAAAATCCTCTCTCATCTAAGCTAGATCTGGCGCAGCTATCTCTGTATATCGGGTTGTAACCTGTCTCTCAAACTCATCGAGCTATGTTTGAAAGTCAGCACATAGATTGGATAGTTCAGCTCTCTATGTGGCCTCCCATCAGGACTTTGCCTTCTTAAATCTAGTTCTAACCCCAGATATCATCTGCTCATAGAGGGTAATCATCTTGGTCTCAACAACCCTCACCCTAGCATTGGTGGTCTTCTGACTGTCCACTAAGCTTTAAAAAAACTCACTACATATAGTAATCATAACTCAAGTAGTAGATGTAGTGGATGGTTGAGTCATATCTGAAGGTACGCCCACCTGCTCTGAGGTCGAAGCTGGGGCTGAAAAAGAAGTAGCTAGTGTGACCTCTCCCTGCGTACTAGAATCAGGAGGCTCTCTCTGCTCCCTTATCTCTATATAAATACTTATACCCACATCCTCTCAATGTGTATCGACAAGCTACATGGAAACTATTGGGCCCTCAGTTTAGGCCCATGGTACTGCTACCTGCTCTCTTGATATCCTGAAAGGGCATAAAATTGCTAGACCCTTTATGGTCTTAGTCTGTGCATCGTCGTTGCAGGTTCCCTCTCATCTATACCTGGTATCTCAGGCTCACCAGAATCATCGCACAACCTCTAAATCATGCAAGAAAAGGGCAGATTAGTCAACTCCCCAAATGCTCTGTCATGTAACTCATGCCGAAGAATAGTACCAAAATCAACATTATATCCGACCATCAGAAAAACAACTAGTACTATCATATCCCATGCTAACGTATGATTTAAAGAAGTGGATATCAGTTGGTATCTAACTAGCAATAACCAAAACATAGCCTTAAATGTCAATGGTCCCTTCTTGATCATGGAATGCCCCTCAATCCATGAGGTCGCATCACTCAATGGTGAAATATAACTGGCTATCCACCTAGCCATCTCAACCCACTCTCGTCGGTACTCAGTCTCCCGCATGATATATCGATCGCACCTCAGCCTATGGTCACACTAAGATGTAGATGCAGGAGTAATGTAATTTGGACTGAAAATAACTCTACAGATAGTCTTTATCAAAATATCAACTATGACCTCTCTAACCAGTATATTGTTAAGCTGTGGTTGCCTCACATATATCACCAGTCCTGGATTCCTATGCATAAAAAGGACTATGATAGCTCTGTAGTATGTATAAAATTCTCGTACCATAGTCGGGCGGTAATAATTGAGTGGTCTAGTCATCCACTCTAACTTATATCGATCAAATATCACCCATAACTGTGGTACTCAATCTAGCCTAATAAGTTAGTTTGACACTTCTGATAAATACACCTAATAGGCCTGCCTACCTCCTAAATATGTTAATAATGAATATCTCCCACATTCCTTTCACACACCACCTCAGAGGTCCCTCCTCGGGAGGTTCCTCTTAGGTATATGTAGGTGTAGGGCTCTGTCCATATTATACTGATGCATCATGGAAAGTATGCTCTGTACCTTCCTCAGATTAGGGTACCTCTATCTATTTTACATGAGTAGTGGTACCCTCCTCAAATTGGAGCACCACTGATGACCGTTTATTCTCTACCTCCTCAGATGAATCCTAGGATCCCTCCTCAGACTGAGGGTCCTAAGCAACAACCTGTGGAGTAGACTTAGACTTTGTCTCCTCCTTCTCCTTATTATCATCATTAGGTGGAGGAGTGTATGGGGATGACATCCATGTGGACGTTATCCTGGATTAGGCTGTAGTTGTCTGAGCAGCTTGGGACCTCTATCCTCTCATAACTCTGCGTGTCACCCCTACTACAGTATCTCTACGTCACTACCTCGGGTACTCCTCTACTAAACCACTAGGCTTGGGAGACTTTACCCGTCTCCTTGAAGTATCGGCCTTCATCCTCTTCACCACTTCAGGTGTCATATGTACCTAAAGAACCAATTGTTAGTTCTAAAAAAAGTGAGGGATAGCAAAAGTTGAAGAAAATCTCAAAATTCGAAAGTTCAAAATTTTCCTTAATTTTCATATCCCTATAACCTATTTGAAATTCCAATAAGTCCAATGTGCACACACCAATAAATAATCATGAATTGAAAAGCAAACAAACATGCTCAACTTGTGGTATTACTCCATTCAAGTTTAACTTTCGATTGGGGTCTAAACATAGAAGTTTATTTGAAACAAGGCCCTACATTATGTTTTTACTGTACTTCAAGGCTACATCATACAAGCATAATTGATTCTTTATATTTTACAATATAATAAACATATCAACTTGTTTAAACAATAGATATATCAAGGCATAACTATTAGGAGTCGAGAAAGTTGCCTCTTTTATAAAGAACCGAAAGTGAATAATAAAGATGTCAGGCAATACCAAAGTTGAAACATGTTTTTAAAATGTTGGGACAAGTTTCTATCTCAAATAAATGTCAATTTATCCTTTACTTAAGTGTGGGGTTAGTTTATATTTTAAGTGAAAATTTGAATTCAAAGAGAAAAGTGAAGCTTTGAGGATTTAATTGAGTTACAATGAGCTTAAGGTTGTTTAAATATAGGTGGGGGCCTATTATAGGTCATATATGAGTGTTGGTAGGCCCAAAATTTGAATTAAAAATTAGGCCCACAAAAGACCAACCCTCGGCAGCTACCTATGATTAGACTTTGGGCACAGGAGCCAACTATAGCCAGCTGGTGCTGGGTGCAAGTTCTGGGCCACAAATTTTGGGCCCACTTTCCATAACCTAGAAATGGGAAATTTGAATTAAAAATTAGGCCCACAATAGACCAACCCTTGGCAGCTACCTATGATTAGGCTTTGGGCGTAGGAGCCAACTGCAGCCAGCTGGTGCTGGGTGCAAGTTCTGGGCCACAAATTTTGGGCCCACTTTCCATAACCTAGACATGGCATTTCGATATTTTTCCAGCTACTTATGGTCCCACAACCTAAGCTTGAAGTCCAAAAGCTTGATTAGATTCCAAAGTACACAACCTTCCATTTTTCATCCTTAAAATTTCAACTTATCAACTTATTATTCAACTTACCATGTGGGAATTGTGACCATAATGGATCGATCACACAACTGTCTTACCTAGAAATTACCTCCCACTCAACGTTTGATTTAACATCGCGGCACGATGTGACTGTGTTGGTTACTTAGACTTCACCAATAAGCCGATGGGTTTCCTCCCATGCAGCACTTGATTTAACATCACGGCACGATGCGGGTATCTTTACTACTTAAAATTCATCAAGATACCTATAGAAGTATCCTCCAGGATCATCAATACAATCAATCACCGATACTACCCTCATATTGGTTTGCTGGTACACTGACTTTTGAATGTTGAATCTGGCCTCCTTATCGTTGACTCTAAATTTTATCTCACCTTTATCCATGTCAACCATATCTCTACCTATAGCCACAAACGGTCTTCCCAATATAATTATCATCTTGGTGTCAACCTCACAGTCTAGGATGAAAAAGTTAGCTAGAATGATGAAGTTATCCATCTATACAATCATTTCAAAATAGATTCCCATAGACTTATTCACTATGCTGTCAGCCATCAACAGTCACATCAAAATCGATTCTGAAGGTTTCAAACCCCACTTCTTGAATACGACTAGCGACATCAAATTAATGCTAGCCCCTAAGTCATATAAGAACCAGGCAAATCAGGATAACCCAATAGTGCAAGGTATAGTGAATGCTCCGAGATCACCTATTTTCTACCCCAAAGACCTAGTTATAACTGTACTACAGTGGTGCTCACCATCCACATCCTTAATTGTTACTACTTTCTTCCTTTTGACCAATTATTTTATTAACCTAGCGTAATCGGGCATCTGCTCCAATGTCTCAAGAAGAGGTATGTTCAAGCTTAATTCTTCAGCATCTCATTAAATTACTTGAACTTACCTTTCTATTTCTTTTGCCTCAATCGCTAAGGAAAAGGTTGGGGTGGTCTCAAAATTTGTCTATTTCTGGCTCAAAGACCAAACCCTTACCTTTATATTTTATAGCTTTACCTTCATTACCTATTAGCTTCTCGAATTCATAGCAAGTATCTCATCATCAACAACTTCTATAGCAGGTAGTGGGGGATACATATTAGTGATACCACTCCTTGTGGTAATAGTAAGTACATGACCATTGATTTTTTTATTTTGCAACGTGTTGCTTGGAAGGGTACCTAGCTACCTCTGGTTCAAAGTTGTTGAAATCTACCCAAACTGGTGCTCCAACTGCTTAATAATAGTGGAATGTGACTCAACCTTCTAGGTCAATCCTGAAATGTTGGCCTTAATCTCCTTAAGGAAGATCTCTAAATTTTCTTGACCCTTCACCATCTTAGACAACATCTCTTCCATTATGGATTCTGTATCTCATTTTCCAGGTTGTATGTACCTATCTCCCTTCTCTCTGTAGTTATCCTTCTTCCCTTTATCACCATCTTTCTATCTATTATGGTCTTTATATCTATCATAATAGTTCCGACCTTTGTTACCTTTCCCTTGGACTCAGAAATTCGCTATCTGACAATCCAGATAATTATCTTCCTTCTCCAATTCTAAATCATATGCTTTGTAAGTTAACCCCTGTGTTTCTACTACATTTACTTTCTCAAAATTAGCCATTGCAAGCTGCTTTGCTAGTACCCCTAGATCAGTCCTTAGTAACATAATTTGTTGTGCTACTGAATCATTAACTACTCACTGGTCACAGGAGGCACCATTAGCATATGTTCCAGATCCCGTCTCATCCTTCCAAGTTTTCCACCCTCGGTTAGTGAGTGAGATCTGATCTAACATCTTCAAAGCTACCTCCCTTCATAGCTTCATAAAAGCTCCTCCAGATATGGTGTCTGTCATGGCTTTAGAGCTGATGGTCAAGGATATGTAAAATATCTTCGATAAGTTCATCCCTGACAACTGATGGTTGGGCACCAGGCTCAGTTTCTTCTTGAACCTGAATCATGCCTCATATATAAACTCTGACTACAGCTACCTAAAATTATAGATCTCATTCTTTAGCTACAACATCCTGGATAGAGGAAAGAATTAATTCAAGAATTTGTTGTGCAACTCATTCCATGTAGTGATAGAGCCTCTTGGCAGTTCCCCTAACCATAAAGATGTTTTTTCTATAAGTGAGAAGGGGAAAAACCTCAGTCTAAGTGCTTCTTCATCCACCCTTGAAATAGTATACGAGTTGCAGATCCTAAGTAAATTGACAAGGTGTAAATTTATATCATTTGTAAGCAGACCTGCAAACAAACCCTTCAGATTTAGAAGTTGGATCATTGCGCTTGCGATGTCAAACTTGATTCTTGGGAGTAAAATAAGAAGAATAATGGCTCCAGACTCATTCGATTCAACATATCCCAAATATTCTTCATCATTTATATATGGCCACACATATTGGTATGCTGGGATCACTTAAACATGGGAACTTCTAGCTGTGTTCTGATTCCCACCGAGTGCTAATTGGTGGTCTGCTACATATCTCTACTCAGTTAGCTCTGCCTCCCTAGATACCCTCTGAGCTTTTTCTATTTCCCTTTACTCAGCTTCAACATAATCTATCAACTCAACAGTCTAACAATCAACAATATCCTATACTTCTTTGGCAGGAGGGGAGGTACAACATCACGAACCTCTTCAGAATTATCAACTCTTTTCTGCACAGACATCCTGCTAGGTGTTTGTAGGATACTCTATGGATTTGAATTCATGGGGATTAAGGCATTGACTTTACTCTGTGTGCTAGGCATACACCAGTGTATGTCTAATTAAGAACAAAAATAAAAAGAAAAACCCAAAAACTACAAACAACCTTAGATAAAAAATCAACACTGTGTTACCTGGAAATGGTACCAAAATATTAATGACTTCCAAACAATCCCTCCTATTAGATGATGATACGGCCACTTTCAAAATATAGTAACCCAATAAAGGTTGGGGTCAAATCCTAAGGGAACACATGGAATTGCGGATCTCAGCAGTTGTACTCAATGGGCAGAACAAGAAAAGTAAATAGTAGGGTTTTGTGTAGTAGTCTCAAACAAGTAACTGTAATATCTTTAGTTGTAAACAGTTGTAGGTGAATACTAGGATTACATTTCCCTAGCTTCTAAACTCCATAGGCTTATCGTGATTTGTTAAACCAACGCAATACCTTGCATGCAGAATCGATAAGTTATGTACCTTCTATAGTCTTTTAGATGAGTTGAAGGATTTTACCCTTTACCTTTTGAGTCTCAGGATGTCGCATTACTAACTCTTATCTTGATCCCAATTAACTATTACATTTTGAGTATCTAGTTTTTAGATGAAATCTAACCATCTTACTCAGATAAATCCTAGAAGCATGGCTCGACAGTTAAACTCCAAATTACTATTATTTGTATCTTTTTCTAGTCACTACTCCTTTTTGGAGTAAGTAACAATATCACAACGGGATCTTAATGTGTGCATCCATTAAGAAATCTATTATAATGAAGATAAAGTAATGCATGCCATAGGTATTGGTTCATATCAACAATAACACTTCCCCTACTTCATCAATTAACTAGGGTTTACACAACCCTAGCCATGGATTTTAGCCTCACATGATTGTGAGGAAATCAATAACATTCATAATAGAAAGCATAAAAGAAATCATAATAATAAAAAGCATAAAAACACACAGTAGTAACAAAATTAATGAACTGAAGTCAATACAAGAGAATCCCAAGATCGAATCATGGAATCAAAATATGTTTCTAAGTATCAAAAGTGCATAATGCTACTAAAATACATGAAGGGTATTTATAGTACATGTGAAAACCCTCAAACCAAAGCCCAAACAAAATAGGAGAAAAATAGGGCCGGTAGCGATATGTGGTCTGTACCTGTGCTCTGACCCTGGGCGTTGGTAGTACTTGTGATCTTGACCTTGGGTACAGGTTGCGGATGAAAAAATCCTTCAATTTTAGCTCTTGAGGTTCTGGACTTCTGGAATTTGATTTTCCTACATGCTGTTTGTAGGTTAACTTACTAAGTGTCGGGAGTCATCTTTTCAGCTCTTCTTCTATTCTCAAACATGCTTTGATCACAAACAAGATGGAACGAATCTGAATATCCATAATTTCTCCAAAAAGTAGCCAAAAATACCCTTTTCATCTTTTTTCACAAAATTAGCATCCAAAACAATATTTCCTGCAAAACATAAATAAAATGGATTATATCTAACAAAATAACCCCAGAAACTTGCATATTTTCCTTGTTTTATGCATCAAAAGTGTTAATTTCTATAGCGCATAGTGTAACTTATATATATGCATGATTGTTTGTTCTACGGTAATGGCATATCTTGATTCCTTTATGTCAAATTATTTTGCTACATTGATACACACAGTTGGTTTTAAAAATATTAAACTTGGTGGGGGTAATGTGTTTCAGCTAAATTTGATGATTGACTGTCATTCGTATTTTTGGTTTTCCTTGGTTAAGCATTGTTGTGTTGCTTTATTGTATTTTATTGCTGAGGACATCCAAACGTTATAAGCTTAGGGTGTTGATGTGCTATTGTAACTCCTCAAATTTTTGGTCCTTGAAACTTTTTGAAAATTTATTCTCACTTCCCTGACTACGACTCCCCTTATGAGTCATATGAAGTCTTAATGGGTTTTATGGACCCAATCGTAGCCTGACAGTTGTGTGTGGCTAAGTTTTCTGTCCCGAGTATGAGTGGCTTGTAATAAGTCAAAAAGACTCAAAACGAGTCATATGGTGCCTTTCGTAGACTAACTAGCATGATGCCCAATTGTTTCTGCTTTGATGATGACTAGACTATGCGAGTCTTAATGATTAAGTATGAGTTGTAAAGTATGACTCATAACTAAGTAAGTGTTGGTGGCCCTGGACACTGTCCAGACTATGAGTGGGACCTTATGAGTCATAATGTGACCCTACGAGTCATAAGGTCACTCGTAGTGACTAGGCGGTGACTTTTCTATCTTTTAATTAAGGACATTCTGGTCAATTCCCATTTCCCTTACTTGAACCCCATGACCATAAAGCACTTTAGGGGTTATTTCTCCTTCATAACACCATAAAAAACACTCTCAAACTCTATAAATTCTCTTAAGCGAGATACTTAGGATTTCCAAGAAGTTCATCCATTAGACCTCTCAAGGGCAAATTTCCTCCCCAACTCTTGATATTTCAGGCATGTTACTCTTTCTTAATTATTACTTTATGCAAAGAATGTTTTTAACTGTTTTAATTGGATGATTTCGAATATGGGTTTTGATGTGGTTGAGGGTTTTGATATGGTTGATTCTTAAATTATTTTTCCATGATTTATTATGCCTTGTTTATGCTTTATTGGTGATTTTGAACATATAGGGTGCATGGAATGGTGAATAAACTAAGGGGTCATGGTTTCCCCTAAAATTGGTATTTTGAAATTGAAAATGGTTTTGAATAATTGTGTCCCCGCAACCCACTTGTGTAAATATCTTTGGATTGTGTAATTATTCTTAGTCTCAAATTAGTCCCTTAGAAGCCCAAGAATTACTCACATTAGCAAACATTGAAAACCCCCAAACCATCTTGTACCATGGGTTTGAACATAGCAAGAAACTTGTATCTCGAACTTACTCAATCACCACTCATATTGTTCCTCGTGGATTTGACCCCGATCTTTGTTGGGTAAATATATTTACAATGACTTCCTTGTACTTAAATTGACATGTAAGTTGAGAGTTATCAAAGAAATGGCGCCGTTGCCAGGGAAATAATTTGACGTATTG
This sequence comes from Capsicum pubescens, assembly GCA_030864215.1. Classification (NCBI taxonomy): domain Eukaryota; kingdom Viridiplantae; phylum Streptophyta; class Magnoliopsida; order Solanales; family Solanaceae; genus Capsicum; species Capsicum pubescens. The sequence goes on from CM061548.1 coordinate 190,458,873, forward strand.
AGTTAGCTTGGAATTTTAGCACACTTGCTTAGATTCAAACTTGTAAATATTTGTTTGTGATTTTCTTTTGTTTCTTGTGTTAGGTAGATTTCCATTTTACTTACTTTTCTCTATGGCATCTTCCGACAAATATGATTTTAGTAGTTGAAAGTCCTATCTTGACGATCCATGTCAATATTATGATGGACCCTACTTTGAAAGAGATTGTACATATTCTCCCTGGAGATAGATAGAATCACCATCTTGATCCTATTAGGGGTACGATTATTCTTTATGTGATGATCGAGATGGACATTGGAGTGATTGTCCAAATGCCCCCTCCCGTAATTATGTTAACCTAACTGCTAGTTCTTCTTATGAGTTTGATAGGTTTTATGATGAGAATAAGGAATAGCACCATATCATGTCTAATGGTTTTGAAGCAATACTTTAAACTATTTTGGATCGGGTAACTACAACAGGGGAGAATGTGCAAGATATACATCAATCTAACGAGTCATTTGGAAAGGAAATTATCAAAGATAGAGGAAATGGGCAAGGAAACAAATCTTAAAATTATCACAACCTTGACCACTTCCCAAGAGGAGGTTAATCAAGAAGAGAAACCAAGCTATGATGATAAGCTTTGTAGCAAAGAATCCTCGGTGATTTCCAAACTAACAAAAACAGATGATGCAGAAGATGCCAAAATAATGGAAATGGTACTAGAGTAAAAAGAAAAAACCAAGCAAATATCTTATTGTGACCCTAGTTCATTTCGGGGTGAAGGTGCTACGAAGGATGAAATTTTGAAATTAGGGGAGAGACTTTGTTCAAACCACTTTTCAACATTATGCTTAGAGGTTGTGACGAGAGTCCATCCATCTAGGCAAATTATAGATCGTGGGGGAAGGAAGTGCCATCCCTACATCGTGCAATTTGACATTCCAAAGGAGAATTTAGAAACTCCCCCATCAAAGGCTAAGGAACTCAACTTCCAATGTAAAACTAGTGATCTATTGATGTTCCCACCTATACCCAAGGAGCCAAATCAAAATTTGATGTGAAGTTGGGTAAAAAATTCAAGTTTTCAAAGTTGCGAGATAGAAGCTTCATCGTCACGCCCCCACCTCTATCTAGCTTTACCTTGGAAGATTTGAATCTTTTTTCCCTCATCCACTTAACTTATAGTGAGCAAAACTTGGGACGGAGATTCAAATCTTCTATGTGGAAACACAAATGATATTGTAAGGGGTAGTTTGCCACAAAAGATAGGAATCAACCCATCATGCCACAAAAGTGGCCCTATTCTTTTATTCATGCATGATAGAGTAGATTTTATTTTTGTTTTTGCATAATCCATGAAATTATGGTACTATAAGGAGTGTTGATTGAAATTAAAAAAAGGGATAGTGTGAAAATATCATGTTTTAAACTGAACAGGGGAGTGCAGTGGACCCAAAATTTGGTCTCGGGTGTCGCGATTATAGTCCATGTCACCGCGATTGCGGTCTGAATCAGTTTAAATGACCATTCGACTGCCATTCTCTCCACATACACCCTTTTCAAATTTTCTCAAATTATCTCTAAATTTTGGCTTTGTGATGAGTATCCAAGTATTTATTTCATTCCATTTTTATCATCTAACTTGGTATGTTATCTCAACTCCCTTATTTATAATGTTGTTTTAGGCTTAGAACTTGCAGTTTAGAAAAAGCCCTAAAATAGTGTTTACAATGCTAAATCTATATTTTTGTATGGTTATTATGGTGGTTAATTGTTGTAGTCGGTGTAAACATTAACGAGGAAGTCTTGAGTACTCGGATTTAGGCTTATAAATGATAGAATTTATGTGTACATTATATTTTTGACTAATTGTCCCAATAAAATCCATGTTGGTTTATTTGAGTTTTGAGGGCAATAATCTAACATTAAGAGTTTAAGTTTTATTAGCATAATGAGGATTGACAAATTGGAACTTATTTTGGGGGTTAAAATCTGGTGTGTTGGTGATGTGCAGAGACTGTCGAAAATGGTTCTAGTTACCACATTTGCAGTCATCAGGACCGTAGTCGCGGTGAAAGTCCCACGATCGCCATAACTAAGACCATCTTTCAGTTGATTCCAAAACTTTTGGATGTCCATTTCTCACCCCTAAAACCCACTTTAACATTGCACTATGAGCTTATCTAGCTAATCTAGCATGATTTTGGCATGAGAAGGCTATTGATGGCCTGGATTGTGTTGCTTATAGGTACTCAGCACAAAATGGGAGACTTTGAAAAAACTAAATTCATTACGCTGAATACCACAACCTCTACTATGCTAAACTCTAAAGGACCAAATTATAACAAAAAAGGGGCATTTGCTTAGATAAAGTGCAGGAGAAACACCTGGGATTCCACGCTAGTCTCACTGCTATCGAGTGGATGTGTTTTTCCCCGCACCCCGCTATGCAAATGAGCAATGGATGCATGAATTTTATGAACCCAGTGATGACTATTCAGGGAAAGGAAGTACATTTTTAAGCTAAGTGGATCAATGAGGTACACTGGCTTCCAGATGCAGACATGACTTAGTTCCAGGCAAAAATAGGTGAGCCAGGGACCTAGATGGCAAACATATTATGTCCTAGCAAAGAAGTTCCCTGGTCCACCACAAAAAGAGGCATCTCCCTCAATGATTTCACACCAAAGGCCAAACTTTGGCTAAGTATCAACAACAGTTGAGTTTCGCCATGCACAAATATAACTGCTATCACTGATTTGAAAGCATGAATGGTTGCCTATATCTTAGCTAGAATTGAGCTGAACGTGGGCGAGATTGTGATTTCACAGTGAAGGCACTTAGAGAGTCAAGGGGCTACACTTTTTCTCTTTTCTTATCTTATTACTGAGCTATGCAAGAGAGCAGAAATAGAGAAATATATTATAGATACTTTTCCCAATAAAGATGCGAGATATGGGTGCTCATAGTCAGAGTAAAAAGAATAAAGTTGAATTAGGCTAGTCGATAGCTGAGGAGTTAGAGTCATGCTGACCATCCACTGTGTAGCCCTTGGAGGACATTGGTATGGACATCAAGGCCATCAGGGAGCTTGTATCAGGTTTGACTCAAGGACCGGGAGAGTCATCCACCAGCCGTCACTCTTATGTGTCCCGTGAGTACTATGAGAAGTATAAGAAGGAGTAGAAAAAGCAGGAAGCCACAGTTTCTAGACTTGAGAGGGAGTACTCAGCACTGGCAGCGTCTCATAGGGATCTTTGGCACACCTATGAGAAGATGAAGAAAAGGGATAAAAAGAGATGAATTTTTCAATAAAATGTGGAAGGGGTGAATGGCCTGTGGAAGGTCCTGAAACCTCATGACAAATTACCTTCTCCTAGATTCGAGAGTGATGATTAGGCACCTGTTGAGTGGTATGATGCCGGTGATGATGATGTTGAGTCTGTAGGGGATGACAACGCATGATGAAGACCCAGGAAGAACATCTTATTCCCTTCTTTGTTGATTACATGATTATGCAGTGAGGTCACTGGAAGATATGGGTTGGGGTTTTTTTTCCCGTGTTTGCATTTTATGTTATTGGTTTTGAGATATTCTTGGATATTTTGTGTTTTTATATGTGGATGCTTTATGACTTGGATGCTAGATTGGGATTTTTGGGCACTCTGATGGTGACCACACTTTCATGGATTAGTCATGTTGTTTTGATTTTTAGATTTTTGTTTTAGTTAATTTTATTTTAAATATGGTGATGCATGACGAGTTTTTCCTTATGATATATTGGGTGATAACATTCTTAAGGGGAAAGCATCGTGCCTGGGTTTTGAGTTTAGATACAGAGGAATTCTGAGTACTCATGGCATCAAGGTTACAAATGTAAAAGAAATTTTTGTACCTGTAGCATTGTGAATTTGGGACTGCACTCATGCCATTGGAAAAGTTTGAATAGCCATATGGTTGGTTTGCTCATATTGAGACAAATGTGAAGTTAGAGGTTTGGATTGTTTTCATAAGTTAGCAAATTATGCATGGTGCAAATGCAAAACAAACAACCCCCTCCGTCCAAAAAAATTTCACAAATCAAGGGCATAGACATGAGCAACCATGTGAAAAAAACTTGTTCTCTTTTACTGACTCCAAAGTCTTTGGCTTGTACATATTGATAGATACTGTATGTTTATCTCTTATGTGAAGGGAAAATTGATCCTCCTTGGAGAGTTCACATGCCATGTGCGGTGAGTTTGTTTGATTTAATCTCATGTATACTTGTGTCATCTAGAACTTTCCCCATTAGTCTTTCAAAGCTAATTTTGATTGTATTTGGTTATAGAAGTGATCATAGGCCATATTTGTGACATTAGAAGCCTACTTTAGCCTAAAAACCTACCCGTGGATAAATGTTATCCCTAGTCACTCATTTTGAGCCTTTGGAACTTTCTTTGGTAAACACATTACAAGTCGTAAGCCTTTCAACTTTTATGCCCCTTTTGAACCATACCCTTCTTGAACTTAGAAATACAACTTGAGGCTAAGAGCCTAAGTTGGGGTTGGTGAAGATTAAATGATGAAGCTTTGGGCCACGAAATATTAGTAAATGCCTACGTTCTTAAGCGTTGAAACAAATGAATAAGAAAAAAGAAAAGACCTAACAAATGAAAGAATTGCATGAAAGTTCCAAGAAAACAAAATTAAAGAAAATGGGTGAAACAAGAAAATTAAAGTGGGCATGTTTGTAAAAGAAAAGAAGTGGTCCATAGTGAAAAGTGGATTAAGTAAGTATGATGTAGATGTTCAAAGAGGGTATATGCCATGATTGTTCCCAAATGATATCCTACCCTAACCCAAACCTACGTTATAAGCTCAAAAAGACCTTTGAGATCTCCAACCATTACTTTAATTGTGGTGGTGATTGAAAATAGGGGCAAGCCTATGGTATGACATTTGTTAGCATAGAGAGTTCTTATGAGGGGGAGTGTTTTTCACTTAAAATTCCTTGTTGCATACTTGGTAGCTTGGCGTGTGAAATTTTTCTTCTTATGAGAAGGCATGTGAACAAGTTGAGGTGGGTGATTTTGTCACCTTCCAAGAAATGAGGCAAAAGAAGTATAGCTTAGTGATGGTCAAAAGTGAGTCACTTCTCGAGTATTGGTTGTTATTGCATTATTGCTCTTTGAAGTCTTTTGTATCCTTAGATTATTACTTTTTATGTTGAGGGGTGAAGTGAGAATAGCTTGGCGCATGTGCAAAGAACTAGTTGTGGTAATGACTAAGCTTATGGTCAATGTGATTATTGGTTCATCTAAAAATCTTAATACCCTTATTTTGGGATAATTCATCATTTCCACAACCCTTCCTCCCAACTTTAGCTTAGGGTTTTGTAATTTCTTGGAGCTTAGAGCTAAATTTATAGTAATCTTGAGCTAAGAAGACATTAGAGTGACTTCTAAGTGGAGAATTGGCAAGTACCATTGAGGATTCATTGAAATTTAAAGTGTGGTTTGCATTTTCTTTATTTTTTGTTTTTTATGAATCTATTTAATCGAGATGTTGGTTTATCTTTCTTTATTATCATCATGAGTAGCTAGTTCTTCCTATTGGGATTATGTTAGAATAGGGTGTAAATTGTGTGGGTTGTGATTTATATGTGCTTATGCTAGTTTGTTGGTGATGGGTTCTTCTATCGCTTACCTAAATTTGTTGGGATTTATGGGTAAAAGCTCCAAATACCCAAATAGGTTTGATGGATGAAATACCAAGCTCTTGAAAGCCTAAACCATCCCTTAAAGAGGGGTTTGGATGAACTTTAGGAACCTACATCTTCCTTAAAAGAGGGATGTGGGAACTAAGACAATAGTAGACAATTATGGGCATAGTTTGCTAATTTTCACTAACTTAGAAATAAGGGTTATTATGAGGTTGACTATACAATGGGTATCATCCTAGAAATATGGATACCCAATTGAGATGTTGGGTGGTTTTAATTGTCATGCTCGTTAGGTACTCAAAAGGATCAATGGGTGACATCTTTGAGCCTTTATTGAAGAACTAGTCTCAAGGACTTAAGACCTAGCCTACCATATCATCAACGAATATAATTTGCACTGATTCATCACATACCTATGCATAACTTACCCCTACGATATCGTAATCCCAAGATCCATGACTAATTAATTACACTCTAATTATTCGTAGTCTCGAATTAGTCCTATAGAAGCCTAAGAATTACTCTCACATTAGCAAACATTGAAAACCCCAAATCATCTTGTACCATGGGTATGAACTTATCAAGCAACTTGTATCTCGAACTTACTCAATCTCCACGCACATTGTTCCTTATGGATTCGACCCTGACTCTTAGTTAGGTAAATATATTGACAATGACTGCCTTGCACTTAAATTGACGTATAAGTTGAGAGTTATCAAAGAAATGTAATATCATAAACTTACACATCAACGTGTTGTCCAGGGAAGTTTTGTAAATTTGCTTGGTTGAATCCTATTCTTTTTATAGTCTAAAACCCTTTGCTCTTTAGGTATTGCTTACTTGATAGATATTTTTCAATTTTAAACAAGAACCCTAAATTGGGAAAGTTTTGTAACTAACTTTGGAGACTTGAATATTTAGTATTTTTGAAGGATGAATGCTTTGAACAACCCATATGATGGTATATCTTTCTCTACTTCCTTCATGAGTAGCTAAATATTTTTAGTCTTGGGATTATGTTGAACTAAAGTTTATTTATGTGTGGGTGTTGATGTCTTTAAATGATTTTTAGTTGTTGATTATGGATTCCACCATTTTTTGAGCTTAATAGTTGGAATTTGTGGGTGAAAACCCCAAATCTCTAAATGGGTTTGATGGGTAAAAACCCAAACTCTAGAAAACCTTTATCATCCTTGAAAGAGGGATGGAGTAAACCTATGGGAACCCATAGAATCCTTGAAAAAGGGTTATAGTGGGACAAGGCAATGGTGGAAAATTAATTATGTGGTTTACTACCTTTTTCAATCTTAGAAATAAGTGTAAATAAAGTGTAAGTCATGTCATGAGCATCTTACTAGAAATAGGGATGCTCGATTGAGGTTTTGGGTGACTATGAATGGCACACTTGCTAAGTGCTCAAAAGAGCCAATGGGTGAAATCTTTGAGGTTTGGATGAAAAACTAACTGCAAAGACTTTTGATCTAGCCTATCTCTTGATCAACAAATAGATATAATGTTGAACCATCTCTAACCTACATCTTTTTTACCTTTAGGCAGACATAATCCCAAGATTTTCTTCAAACTTAATTTTAAATCAAAAGTGTTATTGTGGCTTGTAGTGTGACTAAATATTGATACAACCCAATTCCTAATCAAACCCCCTAATTTACATTACATGTTTCTTTTTACATTCACTTTGGGTATCCCAGTGATGACTATTTAGGGAAATGAAGTACATTTCGGAGCTGAGCAGATCAATAAGGTATACGAGCTTCCAGATGCAGACATGGATCAGTTCCAGGAAAAAGCGTGTGAGCCAGGGACCTAGATGGCAAACATATTATGTCCTGTCAAAGAAGTTCCTTGGGCCGCCATAAAAAAAGGCATCTTCCTCAATGATTTCACAGCAGAGGCCAAAATTTGGCTAAGTATCATCAGTAGCCAGGTTTTGCCATGCACACATATGAATGCTAACATGGATTTGCAAGCATGGATAGTGGCTTGTATCTTAGCTAGCATTGAGCTGAATGTGGGAGAGATTGTGATTTAAGAGTGGAGGCACTTCAAGAATCAAGGAGGTACACTTTTTCTCTTTCCTTCCCTTATTACTAAGCTATACAAGAGAGGGGAAGTAAAGGAATATGATGTAGATAATTGGGTGCATCCAGGTCCCCTTATTTTCCCTCTAAATATGTAAAGTGATGGTGCTCCGAGCCAGAGTAAAAAGAGAAAAATTGACTTTGGAAATTTGATAGATGAGGAGTTAGATTCATGCAGACCATCTACTACGGGGCCGTTAGAGGACATTGATGTGGACATCAGGGCTATCAGGGAGCTTGTATCAGGTTTTCCTTAGGGATCGGGAGAGTCATTCACCTTATGTGTCCCGTGAGGACTATGAGAATTATAAGAAGCAGGAAAAACAGGAAGCCACTGTTGCTAGACTTGAGAGGGCGTAATAAGCATTAGCAGAGTCTCATAGGGATTTTCTGGAATTCCATGAGAAGATGAAGAAGAGGGAGAATAAAGGAGATAAATTTTTCAACAAGATATGGATGGGGGTGAAGGGCCTGTAGAAAGTCCTGAAACCTCATGAAAAACTACCTTATCCCATAGTTAAGAGTGATGATGAGGCACCTGCTGAGTGGTCTAATGCTGATGCTGGTTATGATGATGTTAATTCTACAGAGGATGGCAACACATGATGAAGACCCAAGGAGAACATATTTTTCCCCTCTTTGTTGATTACATGATTATGCAGTGAGGTCACTGTAAGCTATAGGTTGGGGGTTGTTTTCCCCACGTTTGCATTTTATAATATCGGTTTTGAGATATTTTTGGATATTTTGTATTTTTATTTGTGAATTCTTTATGATTGAATTGGATACTGGATTAGGATTTTTGGGCACTCTGATGGTGCCCACATTTTCATGGATTAATCATGTTATTTTGGTTTGTAGATTTTTGTTTAACTTAGTTTAATTTTGATTATGGTGATGCATGACTAGCTTTTTTCTATGATAGATTGAGTGACGACATTCTTAAGAGGAAAGCGTCGTGCTTGGGTTTTGAGTTTAGATGCAGGGGAATTCTGAGTACCCATGGTATCAAGGTCACAAATGCAAGGGAAGTTTGAGTACCTGTTGCATTTTGAATTTGGGATTGCACTCATGCCATTGGCAAAGTATGAGTAGCCATATGGTTGGTTTGCCCATATTGAGCCAAATGTGAATACAGAGGTTTGGATTGTCATCATAAGTTAGCAAATTATGCGTAGTACAAATACAAAACAAACAACCCCTTCCGCCCAAAAAATTTCACAAATCAAGGGCATGGATATGAGCAACCTTGTAACAAAACTTGTTCTTTTTTTGTGACTCCCAAACCATTGCCTTGTACATATTGATAGATACTCTATGTTTCTTTTATGTGAAAGGCGAATGGAGCCTCCTTGGCGAGTTCACATTCCATGTGCGGTGTGTTAGTTTGATTTAATCTTATGTATAATTGCCCCATTAGTTTTTCAAAGCTAATTTTGATTGTATTTGGTTGTAGAAGTGATCTTAGGCCATCTTTGTGACATTAGAAGCCTACTTTAGCCTAAAAATCTACTCGTGCATAAATTTTATCCCTAGTCACCCATTTTGAGACTTTGGACCTTTCTTTGGCAAACACATTTTAAGCATAAGTCTTTCAACTTTAATCCCTCTTTTGAACCATAGCCTCCTTGAACTTAGAAATGCAACTTGAGGCTAAAAGCCTAAGTTGGGGGTGGTGAAGATTGAAGGAAGAAACTTTGGGCCATGAAATGTTAGTGAATACCTACGTTCTTAAGCATTGAAACAAATGAATAAGAAAAAGAAAGGACACAACAAATGAAAGAATTGCATAAAAGTTAAAACAAAAAGAAATGAAAGAAAATGGATGAAACAAGAAAATTAAAGTGGGCATATTTGTAAAACAAAAGAAGTGGTCCATAATGAAAAGTGGATTAAGTAAGTGTGATGTAGATGTTCAAATAGGGTATAAGCCATGATTGTTCCTAAATGATATCCTACCTTAACCCGGACCTACGTTACAAGCTCAAAAAGACCTTTGAGATCTCTAACCATTTACTTTTATTATGGTGGTGATTGAAAATAGGGGCAAGCCTATGGTAAGACATTTTTAGCATAGAGAGTTCTTGTAAGGGGGAGATTTTTTCACTTAAAATTCCTTGTTTCATACTTGGTATCTTGGTGTGTGAAATTTTTCTTCTTGTGAGGAGGTATGCAAAAGAGTTGAGGTAGGTGATTTTGTCTCCTTCCAAGAAATGAGGCAAAAAGAGTATAGCTTAGTGATAGTCAAAAGTGAATCACTTCTCGAGTATTGGTTGTTGTTTCATTATTGCTCTTTGAAGTTTTTTGCATCGACAAAACACCAGATTTTAACCCGTAATATAAGTTCCAATTTGTCTATCTTCATTATGCTTATGAAACTTAAACCCTCAATGATAGATTATTGCTCTCAAAACTCAAATAAACCAACATAGATTTCATTTAGGAAATTAATCAAACATATGGTGTACACATAAATTCTATCATTTATAGGCCTAAGTCTGGGTACTCAAGAATTCCCCATTAATGTGTACACCGACTACAACAATTAACCACCACAATAACCACACACTAATATCAATTTAGCATTGAAAATACTATTGTAGGCCTTTTCCTAAACTACAAGTTCTAAGCCTAAAACAACATTGAAAATAAGGGAGTTGAGACAACATACTTAGTTAGATGATGCAAATAAAATGAAAGGAAATCTTGGATACTCAACACAAAGACAAATTTTGGACAAGTTTGAGAAAATTTTAAAAGGGTGCATGTGGAGAAAATGGTATTCGTATGGTCATTTAAACTGATTCAACCACAATCGAGGGAACATGGATCGTAATCGCGACACCTGAGACCAAATTTTAGGTCCTCTGCACTCCCCTATTCAGTTCAAAACATGATATTTTCATACTATCCCCATTTTTAATCTCAATCAACACTTTTCATAGTACCATAATTTCATGGATTATGTAAAAACAAAAATAAATTCTACTATATCATGCGTGAATATAAGGATACGGGCCACTTTCGTGGAATGATAGGTTGTTTCCCATCTTTTGTGGCAAACCACCCCTCCAAATATTATTTGTGTTTCCACTTAGAAGATTTGAATCTCCATCCCGACTTTTTCTCACTATGAGTTGAGCGACCAAGGGACAGAAGATTCAAATCTTCAAAGGTGAAGCTAGATAGAGGTGGGGGCATGATGATGAAGCTTCTATCTCACCACTTTGAAAACTTAAATCTTTTACCCAACTTAACATCAAATTTTTGATTTGGCTCCTTGGGTAAAGGTGGGAACATCAATAGACCATTAGTTGTACATTAGAAGTTGAGTTCCTTGGACCTTGATGGTGGGGTTTCCAAATACTCCTTTTGAATGTCAAATTTCAAGATGTAAGGGTGGTATTTCTTTCCCCCACGATCCATCATTTTCCTAGATGGACGTACTCTCATCACATCCTCTAAGCATAAAGTTGAAAGGTGGTTTAAATTTAAGTCTCTCCCTACTTTCAGAATTTCATACTTCGTGGCACATTCACCCCAAAATGAACTCGGGTCATCATAAGAGATTTGCTTGGCTTCTTCTTTTAACTTTAGTACCTTTTCCTTTATTTCAAAATCTTCAACATCATTTGTTTTGGTTGGTTGGGAAATCACCGAGGATTCTTTGCTACCAAGCTCATCATCATAACATGGTTTCTCTTCTTGATTAACCTTCTCTTGGGAAGTAGGCAAGGTTGTGGTAATTTCACAATCTGTTGCCTTGCCCATTTCCTCCTTCTTGACAATTTCCCTTCCAAATGCCTCTTTAGATTTATGTACATATTGTACATTCTCCCCCATTGTAGTTACCCGATCCAAAATAGTTTGAAGCATTGCTTCAATGCTATTGGACTCGGTATGGTGGTCTTCCTTCTTCTCATAATAAAATCTATCAAACTCATTAGAACAACTAATATTAGGGTTAACATAATAAGGGGAAGGGGCATTTGGACAATCACTCTAATTTCCATCTCGACCACCACATAAAGAATAATCGTACTCCCAATAGGATCGAGATGGTGATTCCATATCTCTCCGGGGAGCATATGTACAATCTCTTTCAAAGTGGGGTCCATCATAAAATGGACATGGATTGTAGCATATGTACAACTTATAAGTTTGCGATACAAGTTTCTTGCTAAGTTCAAACTCATGGTATAAGATGGTTTGGGGTTTTTCAATGTGTGCTAATGTGAGAGTAATTCTTGGGCTTCTAAGGGTCTAATTTGAGAAAAAGAATAATTAGAGTGTAATTAATTAGTTACGTATCTTGGGATTATGCTGTCCTAGAGGTAAGTAATGTATGGTTATGTGATGAATTGGTACAAATTCTATTGCTTGATGATGTGGTAGTATAGGTTTAAATTCCTTGAGACTAGTTCTTCAACAAACCCTCAAATATGTCACCCATTGACCTTTTTGAGTACCTAATGAGTATGACAATTAAAACTACCCAACACCTCTATTGGGTATCCCTATTTCTAGGATGATACCCATGGTATAGTCAACCTCATAATCACCCTTATTTCTAAGATAGTGAAAATTAGCAAACTATGCCCATAATTGTCAACAGTTGCCTTAGTTCCCAAATCCCTCTGTAACGCCCCGAATCTGGTACCCGAAATGCTACATGGTGCTCATGACCCTGAAGGACCATAAGCTAACCCATGACTGATATCTATAACTGAGCACTGAGTTATATACTGGAAATATGTGTAATGTAAGTTGTAAGGCGATCAGGTTTAAAACTGAACTAATACTGAATATAAAAGAATGTCTGTAGTGGGGTATGACAATACCCAAAACTGAGATAAACTGTCTGAAACATGTTGTAGTCTGAAAGCCTTTAAACTGTCTGAAAACTGGGGAGTTGATGGGACATGTCCCCAACTAACTCTGAACTACTGAAATAATAAAGTAATAAAATAATCATGCTATCCTTGAATGATGAGGACTCATTACTAGTCTGGTTGCTGAACGTCTGATCTACTAAGGATGCTCGGGAGCTCGTACTTCTAAACCTATGGTATAAAACAGCATAGTGCAAATGCCTTAGTACGTTGAATATACTAGTATGCAAGTGAGGTAGTCTAAATGCAAGGGTTCATATGCATGAACAATAATAACTGACTGTATAACATGAACGTGAAAATACATGCATGAATACGTAACTGTAACTGAGATCGTGATAACACTAACTCATGAATTATGATAACGTGGATTTACTGATATCTAAGTACTAATACTGGGATACTAAATGACTGAGTCTACTAAATACTGAGGAACTAATGTCATATTACTAACAAATGAATGACTGTTTCTGACAGTTCTGATTATGAAGAACTGGTCTGATTGGTTGTATCTGACAGTCCTGAAACTGAATACTAATAACATGTGTTTCATATAATTAATATACTATTAACTGAGTTCATGATAACATGATTACTGAGTAAGACTGGACTGATACTAAGTTTACTGAGTTTTCCTGAGTCATGTGACTGACTGAATTCTATGATCATGACTTGACTGAGAGTATCGTGAAAACTTGACACTGGCTCTAGGCACACACCTAAATTATTGGGTATTAAATACCCCCAGGACCCGATAGCATGAAACTGACAAGACTTGACACTTCTTGAACACATGACTAATACCAATAATTCATAATACAATAAGTTGGGGATTTCATAAAGTACATGGTTATCATAGTCTTGTACATGAAGGGAATATCATATAAACATGACATAATTTCATCAACCTAATCTCATGGACATTTCCTCAACCATTCATAACGCACACAATATCATGGAAGCCATTCTTAGTCATAGGGTAAAGCATACACTTATCACTTGCATCACAATTAAGCTATAATACATAATTTCTATTCTCTTAGGCATTTTATCAAACACCTAGGATGCATGACTTAGGGCATAGGCATGACCATCAAATTAATACAACAAAAATCCATATTTCAACTCAATTTCATATGTTTCAGACCATATACTATCATATGTTCATGAACAACACATAAAGATTCCAACTTGGGAATCATACAACCATAATCACATGAACATAATTAACCCACAACGAAATATTCACAATACAAGATTTAAAACTTGATTCTTGGTCTTCATGGATGAAAGGAATCCATGAATGAACACTGTGCATACCTTAGTTCTTGATTCTACGAAGATTAACGGAATTTGAGTCTTGGATTTGAATCCTCAATTGAAAACCCTAGCTTGTTCTTAAGAGAAAACTGACAGAAACAATATATTTTGGGTGAATTATTGCTGAATCACGTGTTATTGGGTATATATAGGGGTGATAAATTAACCCTTTTAACCCTTGGGCGCGTATTTTAATTCTGTAAAAATTTCCTGACCTGAACCCTTGGTGCGACGCGGCGCTATTGCACCGTGTCACTGGAATTTGTCAACTCTGAATTTGAGCCTTGTCACGATGTTCCATAATTGTGGAGGCTCACTGGATTTTGACGATTGCCATTTTTCCTGGCTTCGTGACGCGTTGATGGCTCAGGTGGCACACTATCTTACTAAAATGGCTCTAACTCTTTGCCCAAGTATCGGATTTGGGAAAATTTGGTATCGATGGAAAGATTATATAATTTTCCACATGATAAAAAGTAAAAATCTTGAAAATACCATATGTATAAATTTTATTCATCTTTGAAACAAGTCTTTAACATTTCTGGATGATTTTAAGCTAGGTAGAAGTATGGGGTATTATACTCTCTTTCAAGGATGATGTGGGTTCCTAAAGTTCACCCAAACCCTTATTTCAAGGATGGTTTAGGCTTTCAAGATCATGGGATTTCATCCATCAAATCCTCTTAGGTATTTAGAGCTTTCACCCACAAATCCCAATAAATTTAGTTATGCAATATAAGAACCCATCCCCAACAAATTAGCATAAGCACATATGAATCACAACCCACACAATTTACACCCTATTCTAACATAATCTCAAGAGGAAGAACTTGCTACTCATGATGATAATAAACAAAAATAAACCAACATCTCCATTAAATTGATTCATCAAAAACAAAAAATAAAGAAAATGCAAACCACACTTTAAGTTTCAATGAATCCTCAATGGGACTTGCCAATTTTCAACTTAGACGTTACTCTAATGTCTTCTTAGCTCAATATAAGTATAAATTTATCTCCAATCTCTAAGAAATTACAAAACACTAAACTAAAGTTGGGAGGAAGGATTGTAGAAATTATGAATGATCCCAAAATGAGGGTTTTGAGCTTTGTAAATGGGAATTTGGGGTCGGCTATGTGTTTTAACAGCTTTGCCCCTGTCTAAAAATCTTGTTATCCCGCAATCGCATGTGGATTTTTCGTGATTGCGGATTTGTAATTGCTAAATTCTTTAAGCGATCATAGTCTGCTGACTTCTTGACTTACTGTGATTGCGGTGGCCACTCCGCGATCGCGGTACCTGAGGCCCAGTCTGCACAGGTTTTCCAAATTTTGCTCTTCTCGTCCTTTTTTGATCTTTTTCTAGATCAAGGTTTCTTCTTTTGTTCTCAGCACTTGTATACCGGAAAAATATAGGAATTAGTGTATTTTTGCACAAATATATCTCACTATTACATTTAAATCATAGTAGTGTGCACGAATGTTGAATGCAAATGAGTTACAAACTCACCACTCATCAAAATTGCCAATTAGTTTGACTTAGTTACCTATTATATTGCATCACATTAATGATTAAACAACAAACATAGATTTTGAAAGCCTTGTTGGCTATGGTTTGATGTAATGAACAAAGGGGGTCGAGGCATTCCCCTAAGTTAATATGATTATCATGGCATAGAGATAAGCTTGCAAGTGTAAAGATACGATAATACCCATGGTGTGTCTTAGTAGTCGATTCATTGGTTAATAAATGGGTTATGTGAAACTTGCAATACATTGGAATTAATGGGGGTTATGTAGCAAATCCATAGAGGTGTGGGTCTTGGATGACTTGTACTGGAAACTCATGTTTGCCGATATGAGGTTTAGTCTTGATGACCTATGTTCATAGTTCACACTATTGATATATTTGTATCTTAGATTGATGTGGGGTTGGGGAATTCCCTGGTCTTCCTTGACACCTTCAGTTTGTGTAGCTAACACACACTGGGGCCCTTTCAGCAGGGAAAGCTGAACCTATTTAACCCGCGGGTGCCTATTTATGATAGTTGAGCTACATAGTCCGGGATAAAGTTTTACTTCATGATAAGCCTTGTTCCCTTTTCCAACATAGAATGTTTATATGTATATATGATTATGTGCATTGGTTTGAATGGTTTTGAAAATATAGTTCATGGCATTGTTTTATCTCTTACCCCTGAGTTACATGCTAGTGCTCAACCCACTAACCATCTCCATAAGTTGTATCCCTACGCGATGAAGTCACCAGATATTCTTCTATATTTCCTGTGAAGTATTAGATGGATCGAATCAGTTCATCGATCATCGGTGGTAAAGTGGTGTGCTTTCATTCTCCAAAAGACTTGGTCATTTTATCAGTTTTTTTTCATAGATTGGAATTGAAGAGTTCATATTAACATTATCATTGTCATTGTCAGAGTCGAGGGCATGTCCCAAGACTTTATTGATTTTTATTTTGTTAGAAGGCTTTATGGATTACTTTGGACTTGGGAAGGTGGTTGGTTATTTTCAGTTGGTTATCGAATGTCGGTTACAGACATATCTTAAATTCTTTGAGGTTATCTTATGCTATCTTGTTTTGTGTTTTGAATTCATCCATTGTTCGGGGTATTATATTCTATTTGGGTAGGTGCAGGGGGTGGTCTCTGGTCCTTTTTGGACTTGAGATACCCGTCACAGCCAGACCCTAATTTGAGTTCTGACAAAGTTGGTATCAGAGCCTAGGTTTTGTTTTATTGGGTGTACACAAAGCTGTGTTAAGTAGAATCTCTTTTATGGGTGTATAGTGAGCCATATTTTTAAGGGAAGGGCTATAAGGTATTTAGGAAGGTTTCTCTTATTTTTGTTCTATTTTGGGATACCTAGTCTAAGATCATGAAATCTCTTCTAATTCTCGTATTTTTACTTTTCAGATCATGCCACAAGAAGATGTGATGTTCATGGAAACTCCTCTATCCCATTTGAGGATAATGTGGATGGGACTCTTCCTACTCAAGGAGTTTAGACCCGGTCTAGGGTCACAGTTTTTTATTTCCCTATTGGAGTTCCACCAATTCCCACTAATCCTTTTCCCGCTAGTAACACTCCTGCTCAGTCATCTTCAGGAGATATTACCAATGTAGAATTTTGTCATTCTATTCATCCATTGACCCGGTTGGTGATATTTCAGTCACGTTAGTCGTGTCCTGTTGGTGCTACTTTGAGTTTTTTTTAGGCCACAAGGGTTGTCCAGTTTATGAGGCTGAATCCTCTGACCATTACTGGTTCTAAGGTTGAGAAAGATCCTCAAGGTTTCATAGATGAGATGGATAAGATTCTTTGTGTGATGTATGCTTCTGACTTTAAGGGTGTGGAGTTCACTACTTACCAGCTGAAGGGTGTAGCGTATTAGCGGTATGAGGAGTCGGATCAGTCTAGGGGAGATGATACAGACTTGGCTTTATGGGAAAATTTCTCTAGTACTTTCTTAACTATTTTATTCCTCAGGAGTTGAAGGGGGCAAAGTCTTAGGAGTTTGTGAATTTGAAGATAGGTAAGGTAACTGTGAAGGAATATGCCTGGAAGTTTTGTCAGCTTTCCCATTATGCTACTGAGCTAGTATCTAATATGAGGGCTAAGATAAGGAAATTTGCTTTGGTTTTATTTCGAGACTTGGTGTTGTTGAGTAAGGTTACCTTATTAAAAAGTTACATGGATATCTCTAAGCTTATGGTGTATATGCGACAAGTGGAGAATTACAAGAAAAAACATGCAGAGGTAAGTGAAAGGTAGAGTAAGAAGTTTCAGTATTCGGATTAGGGTGGAGATTAGCAGCATAGTGGTAAACATAGAGGGAAATGGTCTAAAAAGAAGTGGGAGAATTCTTGTTTCTATTCTACGGCTAGTGCTTCATATCCTAAGTCATTCGGTGATCGACGTTTTTAGAGCAACAGTGGATTTAAGGCACAAGGTGCCCAATCTCAGGTCAGTGAGGCCCAGTCAGCTCCATCTTATTCCCATTGTCATTTTTGTAGTCAGGTGCATCATGGCTTTTGTGATGAGGAGAGGAATAAGTGTTTCAGATGTGGTCAGCCTGACCACGTTCAGAGGAACTGTCCTTCAAGTAATGTTGCTACGGGGGCTAATAAGGTCCCCATTGTTGTTTCTTCTACTCCTGTACCAAAATGTGCTATTTCTGGCTACGACACTTGTTAAAATTATCTTTATGCTCTTGCCACTCTCCAGGATTTTGAGGCATCTCTTGATGTTGTTACTGGTCTGCTAAAACTTTTCTCTTGTGATGTATATTATCTTCTGGATCTCCGATCTACCTTTTTTTATATGACTAGTCATTTTAGTTTTGATCTCGGGTGTGTTCCTGATCCCTTTTCTGTGTCTACCCCAGTGGGTTACTCTATTATGGCTACAAGAGTAGGGGTTTTGGGTATCCATTTGTGGTAGGGGGACATTTGTGGACCTGATTAAACTAGACATGTTAGACTCTGATGTAATTTTTGGATGGATTGGTTACACTCGTGCTATGAATATATTGACTGTCGAACCTGAAGGGGCAGTTTTCGATTCTCGAATAAGCCGGTGGTTGAGTGGGAAGGTAGCCCCATAGTGCCCAAGGAAAGATTTATTTCTTATCTTATCGCTCGGAAATTGGTTTCGAAGAGGTTCCTATACCATTTAGTGCATGTTAAGGATTCTAGATTCGAAGGTCCTTCTTTGCAATTGTTCCTTATGGTCTGTGAGTTTCCCGAGGTGTTTCTTGGTGATCTTCTTGGTGTTCCTCCCGATAGGAAAATTGATTTTGGGATTGATCTTCTTTTGGACACTCATTCTATGTCTATCCCTCCTTATAGAACAACTCTAGCTGAGTTGAAAGAACTTAAGGAGTAGTTGAAGAATCTTCTTAATAAGGGTTTTATCCACCCTAGTATTTCTCCTTGGGTTACTTTGATTCTTTTTATGCGTAAGAAGGATGGGTCCCTTCAAATGTGTATAGATTAATGCTAAATGAATAAAGTGACTATGAAGAACTAGTATCCACTTCCTAGGATTGATGATATGATTGACCATCTTCTTGGAGCTAAGTACTTTTCTAAGATTGTTCTTTGTTCGGGCTACCATTAGTTGAGGATTAGGGAAGTGGATATCCCTAAGACTGATTTTCGAACTCGGTATGGTCATTTGAGTTCTTGGTGATGTCTTTTGGTTTGACTAATGCCCCGGTGACATGCATGGATTTTATGAATCTGGTATTCCATCAGTTCTTGGATTTGTTTGTAATTATATTTATTAATGATATTTTGGTGGATTTGAAGAGTGAGGCCGATTATGTCAATCACCTCTGCCTTGTATTATAAACCTTGAAAGAGCAGCAGTTATATGTGAAGTTTTCTAAGTGTGATTTCTGGTTATATGTTGTGACCTATCTGGGTTATGTTTTATTTAGTGAAGGAATCATGGTGGATCTACAGAAAGTTATGGTGGTTAAGAAGTGGCCTAGGCTCACGACTCCAATCGATATTTGGAGCTTTTTGGGCTTAGCCTATTATTATAGAAGGTTTGTGAAAAGTTTATCTTCTATTGTTTACCCATTGACTAAGTTGACTCAGAAAAAGATTAAGTTCTTATGGTGCGATGCTTATGAAGGTAGTTTTGAGAAGTTGATAGAAAAGTCAACTTCAGCTCCAATTTTGACCTTGCCCGAGGGTACTAATGGTTTTGTTTTTTATTATGATGCATCCCAGGTGGTACTGGGCTGTGTGTGGATGAAACATGGTAAAGTGGTTGCTTATGCTTCTAGGCAGTTGAAGGTGCATGAGAAGAACTATCTGACTCGAGACTTGGAGTTGTTGGTTGTGGTATTTGCTTTGAAAATTTGGTGCCATTATTTGTATGGGGTTTATGTTGATATCTTCTTAGACCATAAGAGTTTGCAATATATGTTCACCCAGAAGGAGTTGAATCTTAGACAAAGTAGATGGCTTGAGTTTCTCATGGACTACATTATGAGTCTTCACTACCATCCAGGTAAAGCTAACGTAGTTTTTGATGCTCTTAGTAGATTTTCTACGAGAAGCGTATCTCATAAGGATGAGGAGAATCGAGAGTTGATAAAGTGTATTTATCGTTGATTATCAACTCTCGATTCTCCTCATCCTTATGAGTATTTATCTTGTACTCCGAGGATGGTGGTATAGTGTACAAGAAGTGGTGAAATCATATTTGTGCGTCGAGGTGAAAGAGAAACAGGTTTTGGATCCTATCTTTATGTGGATCAAGGATGATATGGGTCATTAGAAGGTGGTGGCCTTTAAGATTGGTGGTGATGGTATCTTGATGTACCAAGGTAGGTTGTGTGTTCCCGATATTGATGGGTTGTGTGAGAGGATCTTTATTGAGACTCATGAGTCGAGGTACACTGTTCATCCTAGTTCGATGAATATGTACCACAATTTGAGAGAAATTTGTTGGTGGAATAACCTGAAGAGGGATGTGTCCAATTTTGTGGCAAAATACATGTTTGTCAACAAGTGAAAGTGGAGCACTTGAAGACCCTGTGGGTTGTCTCAAGAAATTGAGTTTCTTGTGTAGAAATTAGAAGTAATTAATATGGATTTTGTTACTGATCTTCTGCGGTCTTGCCACTAGTTTGATTCCATTTGGGTCATCATTGATAGGATGACTAAGTCTGCTCACTTTTTGTAGTAAATACTAACTATTCAAAGGAAGATTACACTAAGCTCTTCATTGTGGAGGTCATGAAGTTACATGGTGCTCCAGTTTCCATCATCTCTGATCGAGGTTCTCAGTTTTCATCGCACTTTTGGCGTTCTTTCCAGAGAGGTTTGAGAACTAAAGTGAACCTTAGCACTGCCTTCCACCTTCAGATGGATAGACAAGCAGAGAGGACAAAACAAACTTTGGAGGATATACTAAGGTCCTGTGTGATAGATTTTGGTGGTAGTTGGCTTGACCATAGGCACTTGACCAAATGTCTATCGTCGAGTTTGCTTATAATAATTGTTATCACTTGAGTATTGGGATGGCTCCAATTGAGGCTTTGTATGGTAGAATATGTAGGTCCCCTATTGGGTGGTTTGAGGCTGGCCAAAATAGGTTGTATGATCTCGACTTGGTTCACCAAGCTGTAGAGAAGGTCAAGGTGATTCAGGATAGGCTTAATACCGCCCAAGGTCTCCAAAAGTCCTATGCGGGAATAAGGAGAAGGAACTTGGAGTTTGACGTGGATGATTTGGTATTTTTGAAGGTGTCTCCTATGAAGGGAGTGATGTAATTTGGAAAGAAGGGGAAGCTTAGTCCTCATTATATTGGTCCATATCATATTTTAAGGCGAGTGGGCAATGTGTCTTATGAATCGGAATTGCCTTCAAGTTTGGGTTTTATTCATCTGGTCTTTAATATATCGATCTTGAGGAAATTCTTGGGTGATCCTTCTTTAGTTTTCCTTCGGATGGTGTGGGCGTCTTGGATTCCTTATCCTATTAGGATGTCTCGATTGAGATCTTGGATCAGCGAATTCGTTAGTTGCATGCAAACAACATGTCTTCAGTAAAAGTTCTATGGAGGAACCAAAAGAATGAAGAAGCTACTTGGGAAGTCGAAGAGTACATGAAGTCTAGATACTTATTCTTGTTTCCCGCTTTGGATAATCATGCGAGAGGTATGTGTATTCCATAGAATCTTTGTTTTCTGACTTTGTTAAAGGAAATTGTGAATTCCTTGATATCTTGTTTTCTGTCTTTGTTAAAAGTAAGAGTAGTTGTGTTTCTGTTAATCATGCTAAGGGATACCTTATCTCACGGGTCTTATGGACCCAATCATAGCCTGAATAATATGTGTGACTAAGTTTTCTATCCAAAGTAAGAGTGGCTTCTAACGATTCGTAAAGACTCAAAATGAGTCGTATGGTGCCTTCTGTAGCCTAACCAGTTTGATGACTAATTGTTTCTGCTTTAGCGACGACTGGGCTATATGAGTCATAATAACTGAGTACGATTCATAAGGTATGATTTGTAACTAAGTCAGTGTTGGTGGTCCTAGACACTATCCAGACTACAAGTGGGACCTTATGAGTTGTAAGGTGACCCTACCAGTCGCAAGGTCACCCTAGTAACTGGGCAGTGATATTTCAGTCTTTTCATTAAGGGCGTTCTAGACAATTCTTCTTTTCCCTTACTTGAACCTCACGACCATAAAGCACTTTAAGGGGTTATTTCTCATTCACAACATAATAAAAAACACTCTCAAACTCTATAAATTCTCTCAAGCAAGATACTTAGGGTTTCCAAGAAGTTCATCAATTAGAGCTCTCAAGGGCAAATTCCCTCAATAACTCTTGATATTTCATGCATATTACTCTTCCCCAATTATTACTTTATGAAAAAACATGTATTTAAATGATTTAATTGGATGACTTCGAATGTGGGTTTTGATGTGGTTGAGGGTTTTGATATAGTTGATTCTTAAATTGATTTTCCATGATTTATTACACATTGTTTATATTTTATTGGTGGTTTTAAATTTATGGAGTGCATAGGAATGGTGAATAAACTAAGGGGTCATGGTTTCCCCCATAATTGGTATTTTGAATTGAAATTGGTTTTCAATAATTGTGTCCCCTCAACCCACTTGTGTAAATGGTTTTGGATTGTGAAATTGCCAATTGATTTGACTTACTCACCTATGTTATAACATTGCATTAATGATTAAACAATGAACATGGATTTTGAAAGCCTTGTTGGCTATGATTTTATTTAGTGAACAAAGGGGGTTGATGTATTCTCCTAAGTTAATATGATTGTTATGGCATAGAGATAAGCTTGCAAGTATAAGCGTATGACGATACCCATGTTATCACTTAATGGTTGGTTCATTGGTTAATAAATGGGTTATGTGAAACTTCATTTAAATTAGGATTAATGAGGGTTATGTAGCAAATCTGTGGAGGTGTGGGTCTTGGATGACTTGTATTAGAAACTCATGTTTGCCGATGTGAGGTTTGGTCTTGATGACTTGTGTGCATTTATATTTGTTCAGGTTTTGAATAGTTAAAGGTCCTATTTGTGCACTGTCAAAGTTTAAGGTTAATGTTATAATTTGGTGTCAAGTTTAGGGTCATATTTATGTATTATGCCTATTGAAAAATTAC
Organism: Capsicum pubescens; assembly: GCA_030864215.1. Lineage (NCBI taxonomy): Eukaryota > Viridiplantae > Streptophyta > Magnoliopsida > Solanales > Solanaceae > Capsicum > Capsicum pubescens. Next base: position 190,482,057 of record CM061548.1, read on the forward strand.
CAATTATTATGAGTCTTCACTTTAATAGAATGTGTATAAGATACTAATGAATATTAATCAATCATCGTCACAACCAAACTCCTTTTTGGCAATACCCAACTATTTGGCTTGTTTGCAACACAAAAATTACGTAAAAATAGAAAAATTTGGACGGAGAATGAAAAAAGTTGCTCAATAAGCAATAGCTCAAGAAGAGCAGATTTTTTTTTCTTTTAAAAAAACAACCTTAAAGTCCCTAATTTCCTCTTTTGATGTTTAACTAAAAGAAGTACTAATAAAATGGTAAAACTAAAATAAAATGTATTTCAATACTTTTTCCTCTTTTGTTTACATTGTTTAGTTACTTTATATTTTTTATTTTATTAATAAATACATTTAAAATTATTTTTAAGTAATTTGACTCTGAAGCTGACAGGTTGGGTCTATGAGACTGACGGGCCAAGTAAAGTTAGACTTATAAGTCTCAATTTTAAATGAACTGAAAACATAGCCCAACATTACTTAATTAAAGGATTGAGTTAGATCTAACTCATGGAACAAACCCAATTTGACAGTTATATGTCTGATAGATTGTCCTCAATATGTCAATAGGTGTATAGTTTAATAAACAAATTTTAGAACTAGTCAAACATGTATGGCTCTTGAGTACATCTTTTTAATTTGTTTCTATGTATCTATCGGTAGAAACTATACGAAAGAAAGAATCTCCATTTTTTTTTTCTACGGTTTAGTGTCCTATCCAATTAACATTTTTAGATTATCACGCTGTCTCAAAAAGCAGATGATGGTGAGGTTGAGATGGTTTGGTCATGTGATGAGGTGGGGCACGGATGCCTCAGTTCGTAGGTGTGAGAGGTTGGCCTTGGAAGGTTTCAAGCGGGGTAGAGGTAGACCAAAAAACACTAGAGAGAAGTGATTAAACGTGACATGGAGCAGTTACAGCTGACTAAGGACATGACCCTGGATAGAGAGTTATGGAGGAAAAGCATTAGAGTAGAGGGCTAAGGGTGTGGAGGAGTAATAGTCAGTAAGTAGGTGGACTTGCTGTCGTTTGTTGGCAAATTTATGTATTTATCTATTTATTTATGGTTTTAGTTATTGATTTACGTATGTATTTCTTTTTTTTTCTCTAATTGCGAGTGTCGTACCTATTTTATTTGTATCATGTTCTACGATTTTGATGTTTCTGCTTAATGTCTTTTGTCTTGAGCCGGGGGTCTTTCGAAAACAGCCTCTCTACCTCCCTAGTGGTAGTGGTATGGACTGCGTACATTCTACCCTCCCCAGACCGCACTATGTGGGAATATACTGGGTTTGTTGTTGTTGTAGTAGTCTTTATTAAGTTAAATACTGAGATAATTTTTTTTTTTTCCATAAACCAAACTCATGATAATAAGCGAAATGTGTTGATACCGACTAATGTGGTTAAACAATCAATAAAATTGATTAAAATAATAAATAAGTAGGTTTTATTTCAAATAAAATATAAATGTTATGTAGTTCTTTTTATGGACAGGTAATTTGATCTCTATAATTATTATAGGTGATGGATATTTAAAATATATCAAAAATAAGTGATATTTTGAACATTCAATGGGGGTAAGTAGAAAAGAATCTTGATTTATTTTTACCATACAAACGAATCGTTGAGCATTTGAGGACAGAAAGTTAGATATGTCTGTTACATGTGTACAGAATTTTACAGTCTTTGTGTTTTCTAACTCCTATAATTAATCACCGACCATTGACTATTGCCCCTACACATCAACCAGTTTCTGTTGTATTGTCCAAGATGTATATGGATTTGGGAAGAGGGGAACTTTGTGTGGGTGTATTCACAAATGATGATTATCTATATATTCTTCCTAATTAATTAATTAATGATGTACAATACTTTTTTTTAATCATAACTTGCTAGCACTAACATATGCTAAATTCAAATGGATATTAAGCATGTTTCATCTGATCCATTTGCCATGATTTTACGGCATGTTTTCAATTGGACCTATTAAAATTAGAATTTAACTTCTATATATACACTTAGTGGTGTGTTTTTAGCACTATAAAAATGGATTATAACTTATTGTGGATGATAATTTACTTTATTTTAGGTTATCAATCATTTCAACTATTATATATAGTTTCTAGGGGGTTTGGGCCACAGGTGATAAAAGAGTTTTAAAATGAGGTGTAGGTGACACAAGTCTTAATTATTAGTTGGAGGTGACAATTACTTTATTATGTATTAAGAAAGTTGAAAAAGTTTTAAAATAACCCACAAGTTTTTAAATTTACACTTTGATCCCAATGTATACCTAAAATAACGGGAAACGGAGGGAAAAAAAGACGTCTTTCTCTCTCTTCTCATCCATTGTTGTTTTCTCTCTCTTAGCGATTTTTGTTGTTAATTGTTTCTGTTTCTGCTGCTTTATTTATCATCTTCTGCTTCATCTTCTTCTTGTTGACCATTTGTTGTTGTTGTTGTTGTTGCTGTTGGTACAGCGCTACTGCTACGATCTGACTAATTTCTTAGGTCAAATTTTATTTACTACTTCACTTTCCACTTTGGCATTACTTCATAGGTTACTTTGGTAAGTAAAATTATGATTTTTATTCGTATTTGTTATCTGGGTACACTTTTGTTTTTCCAACAATGGATAGAACCGCGATTATGAATCCAGCACAAGTGCCCACAATTTAAATAGATCAATCATCTGGTGCATCAGATGAGTAATCTGTTGCATCAGACTATTTATTTGTTGCATCATCATATTATCTGTTGCATCAGACGTATTATCTGTTGTATCAGGATGTTTATCTGTTGCACCAGACTAATTATCTGTTGCATCAAAATGTTTATCTGTTGCACCAGACTAATTATTTGTTGCAACGAATGATTAATCTGTTTGAAACAACACAAATCAACCCCTGCCACAAACTCAATAGATAAATCTTGCTATTGCTACTGGATTCTAAATTATTTCTTTTTACGTCGAATCGTCGAAATATTTGTTGAGAAGATAATAGACAGAATGAAAATTAAATATGGATTAAAACGTCAAAGATCAAACATAATTTATTTATTAAACAAATAAAAATACATATAATAGACTAAAAGAAAAATAATAGTCTAATTATTATTATTATTATCAGCATCATCATTGCCAGTCGGCCAATCTTCAACCGAAAGTAGCAAGGCCCTCCTCAGCCTGCGTATCTCGCAGAGCATTCTTGATCTAACTCCTCCCAATTTCCATTGCAGATCACGAACTTGATTCTGAAGTTCATTCACGGCGTCTTGTAGAAAAGCAACGTCCCACACTGGGTCAGCCATAATCTTATCTTCTAGAGTGTAATATGAAAGACGAAATGCAATAAATAAATAGAGTGTGTATTTGAATGAATGATTGAGTAAGGACGGACCTATTTATAGAGGATTGAATTTGAATGAGAGGCAAAAAGGCGCGATTATTCACCTCCATACATTAATTAAATTTTTGATTAAATTAAAAAAATAAATATTATGATATAAGTCATGACTTTTCAGATTATTATTATTAATTAGTCTTTCTAAGAACCATTTTTATTGAGTTGTGGCAACAGATTCTATAACTGTTGCATCAGATAACACATCTTTGACAACAAATATATTATCTGTTACAACAAATATAAAATATGATGCATCAAATAACATATCTGTTGCAACATATAATCTAACTGTTCACCTCCATTTATTAATTACATCTTTTATTAATGTGAAAAGTAATGAATTAATTAAATTAAGAAATATTGTGATAAGTCATGACTTTTCAGATTATTATTATTAATTAGTTCTTTCCAAGAACTGCTTTTATTGAGTTGTGACTTGATATAGGTTGCATCAGATAAATCATTTGTGACAACAGATATATCATCTGTTGCAACCATAGTGAACCTGTTGCATCAGATAATTTAATTATTGCAACATATAATCTACTTTAAAAAAAATAACTATATCATCATATCATTAATCCAAATTTGCTTAATTTTTTATTTTATAAATAAAATAAAATACTTTTTCAAATTCCTTAATAAAATATTAATCATTTTATTATATAATAAATAATTAAAAAAATAAAAATGGTGAAAAGTCACAATCAGTTATTAAAATTGTGGTTATAAATTGTGTTTATTATTTATTTCCTTATTATTTATTTATGAAACATTTTTCATATTGAATAATCGAAACTCCTAGTCATGTCTTTCTTTTCACCCTCTCAATAATAACAATAGCCCTTTTTATTAATAACCGCCAGGTGCAACATATGATCGATCTGTCATAGCAGATTAACCTCTAACTGTTGACACAAATTGCTGCTCAATCCTTACCACCAACCGCCGACATGTTGAGAACACAAAATAAACAGAATGATTATTATTAAATTCTAAATAAGAATTAAAAATTCAAAATCGACAACACAATGAAATGAATGTTCATAGATTTTGAATCCCTTGGGTAGATTTGATATACAAAAGGAGGAAAATAATCTCTAAAATAAAAAACATTACCTAATTATAATTATTATTACTACTATTATTATTATTGTCAGTCAGACATCTTTCATTCATCCGACAGCCTTGCTCCGAAGTCAGCCAAATATCTCTCTGGAGTTCATCAATCAAACTGCCTTTGAAGTTCACGCAAGGACTCGATATGAATATTATTGTACGAATCTGGATCATCCATATTTGTAAGGAGGGACCTATTTATAAATTATTGTATCTCAAAAAGAAAAGAAAATTGCTTTAAAATAAATCTAACAGATGGATAATCTGTTACAAAATATATTCTTTATGTTAGATAACTTACAACATACTGGCAATCTTTTTGCAACAGATGTATATATCTGTTTGATTTCTACAACAGGTTGATCACTGTCGTAACAGATGTCTCCAATTGATTGACAATATAAACAGATGCGTCATCTGTTGCAATAAGTTAGTCATCTGTTTATTCAATTTAAGCCATAGATGGGCTAGGAAGAATAAGGTGTGTCCAGATGGATCCACTATCATATGTGTGGGAGTTAAGTATGTATTACTGATAAGGTTACCGAGACAACACACACAAAGTACAATATTTTTGTGAATGCAGTTTTTAACCGATTAGGCATTGATCATTCAAACAAGATCCTGCATTTTACCATTAAGTTTGATGGGTTTGAAATTGATAAGGCTGAGGACCTCATGAAAATGGTGCAGATACCCTATTACGAATTACTGATGATTGGTGTTCGTGTTTATGCGTGTCAAGTTTTGAGAAGGGGTTAATATTTGTCGTCACTCCAGAGAACCAATAGCGATTGGACTTAAATTTAAGTGTGAATTGGACCCTTAGAGGGCCCTCGAAGCCTCGCACTACATCAAACAAGAATGGAAAACCAATATAGTTATTGCCCTGGCCAAAATTTATATTATTGAGTTGCTCGCTTGGGTTGATGATTATATGCCAGAAGGTGCGGTAGGAGAATGCTTTCGAGGGAAAATGGGTTGTTGATGGAAGACTATATCATCTGAGAGCTAATTGAAGAAGAGAAACAGGGTAGAAAGTAACTTCTAACGAATCTGGCCTATGGAATTATCTTAACAGATGCGAAATCTGAATCAAATGCAAATATGAAAGTGTATCCGGTAATGTAATTTCGTCTGTTGTGTCTCTGAAAGAAAAACAATGCAGATGTATACTTTGTTAGGGAGATGCATGGTCGGGATTATCACCTAGGTAGAAAATAGGAGAAGACCAACAAAGCAGCCTCATGGGCATCGAGGGTAGAAATGATATTCAGCAAGTCTAGAAAACTTACCCCAACAACAACTGCAGTGAAAATAAGGAAACTAAGCGAAGGCGGCAATTTTTGAATTTTAAATTTTATCCCATCTTCTTGTTTGTGTTTTCGATCAAGTCCACTACCGTTGACCTGATCGGAACCACAAACGAGATTGAAAGGTAAATAGAGTATCATTGCTTCCTTAGCAATATGGTTATAATTGATTGTGTTTTCTTGCCTTGACATGCTTTCAACATTCCTTGGAGAAGGTCAGATGCTTGCTGTAGTATGTGAATCCCGATAATTTTCAAGCTTGCCTCCAGCTTGTTGATTCTATATTCAAGCTGGTCGTTACCGTCTTCGAAGTTGGTAAGGAGTTCCTCGTCTCTTGTGAGCTCGACCAGGAACACTACCTTCAAAGTTGTGGCATTCTAGAAGCCCTTCAGAATACTTTCTCTTCAGAAGCTTTAAAGGATACATAGAGGGTCACTGTGTTTGTTTTAGGTCAAAATGTGTTGATGCACGTTGAAGATGTGGTCCCAACAGTTGAACAACACATTTTTATCGAGTGTTTCTCCATGCATCTTGATCAACCAATTTGATAAATTAGTAAGCATGGAGTTACGTAGCATGTGATTTAAACCGGCTCTACCAAGCCTATCAAACGTTACGTAACTCCAAGCTCATTACCCTATCAAAACAATATGCCCGAGTTAGTGCACATAGAAAAAACCCAATCTGTCAGCCTTTCTGCTGATCACTCTTCTCCAATATAGATGACAAGATATCTGCTATGCAAAAGTCTACACCATCGCCAGACGTGATTGCGTAGGAACATGTCTAGCGACGGTGTAGACTTTTGCATAACAGATATCTTTTCATCTATATTGGAGAAGAGCAATCAGCAGAAAGGCTGAGAGATTGAGCTCGTTCGATTTGTGCACTAACTTGGTCATATTTTTTTGATAAAGTAATGAGCTTAGAGTTACGTAACGTTTGATAGGCTTAGTTGAGCCGGTTTAGATCACACGCTACGTAACTCCATGCTTACTAATTTATCAAATTGGTTGAGAAAGATGCATTGAGCAACGCTAGATAAAAGTGTGTTGTTAAACTTTTGGGACCACATCTTCAACGTGCATCAACATATTTTGACCTAAAACAAACACAGAGACCCTCCATGTATCCTTTAAGGCTTATGAAGAAAGTGTTCTGAAGGAATTCTAGAATGCCACAACTTTGAAGGTAGTGTTCCTGATCGAGCTCACAAGAGACGAGGAACTCTTTACCAACTTCGAAAAGGGCAATGACCAGCTTGAATACAGAAGCAACAAGCTGGAGGCAAGCTTGAAAATTATCGGGATTCACATACTACAGCAAGCATCTGATCTTCTGTAAGTAATGTTGAAAGCATGTCAAGGAAAGAAAACACAATTAATTATTACCATATTTCTAAGGAAGCAATGATACTCTATTTGCCTTTCAATCTCGTTTGTGGTTCTGATTAGGTCAACAACAGTGGACCTGATCGGAAACACAAACAAGAAGGCATGGGATGAAATTTAAAATTCAAAAATTTTCCACCTTCGCTTAGATTCCTTATTTTAACTGCAGTTGTTGTTGGCATAAGTTTTCTAGACTTGTTGTACATCATTTCTACCCTCGATGCCCATGAGGCTTCTTTGTTGGTCTTCTCCTATTTTTTATCTAGGTGATAATCCCGACCACACAGCTCCCTAGCAAAGTATCCATCTGCATTGTTTTTTTTCCAGAGACACAACAGATGAAATTACATTACCAGATACACTTTCATATTTGTACTTGATTCAGATCTCGCTGTTAAGATAATTCCACCGGCCAGATTCATTAGAAGTTACTTTCTACCCTATGTCTCTTCTTTAATTATCTCTCAGATGATATAGTCTTTCATCAACCACCCATTTTCCTTCGAAAGCATTCTTCTACCGCACATTCTGGCATAAAATCATCACCCCGAGCGAGCAACCCAGCCATATAAATTTTTTCTAGGGCAATAAATATATTGGTTTTCCATTCTTATTAGATACAGTGCTAAGCTTCGAAGGCCCTCTAAGGGTCCAATGCACCCTAAAAGTTAGTTCAATCTCTATTGAATCTCTTTACAATGACACAAAAATTAGATCCCTTCACAATGTTTGACAAATAAACATGAGCAACAACCGATATTAAATCTTAACAGGCTATCAGAACCATATTCATGGTCCCTTAGCCTTATCAGTTCGGACCTACCAAACTTAAATATAAAATTGCAGACATCTTGTTTGAACGATCTATGACTAATCAGTAAAAACATCATTCATAAAATTAGTACACTCTATGTGTGTTTCCACGATAACATTATCAGTAATACATACCTCCCACATATGAAGTGGTTCCATCTATAAGAAGCTTATTTCTCCGATCTCATCTTTACTGCAGCCTCTTGAGATAGTCCATCAAAAGTTGATCAACTGTCAGTTCCTTATATCTACAAAGAAGAGGAAAAAATTTGATGTCACAAAAAGAACATTGTCCATCTGTTGCATTAGATGTGGAGTCTGTTGCAACAGATGTGGAGTCTGATGGAATACATCAAACCAGCCTTTCTGGTGGTTTTATTTGTTCCAACAGTTTCTCCATCTGTTGCAACATCAACAACAACATAAACATCAACAAAAAAGAAACAAGATTTGTTCCTACAATATTATCAACAACAAAGAAGCAACATCCTTTGTGCCAGAACCATCAACAACACCACAAGTTCCAACAACGTCAACCCCACCAACAACATAAATAATTGCATCAACAATAATGAAACAAACAAAATACATACAAAAAATGATACTACCAACAAGGCTTTTAAACTTCTCCCAACAGATGACTTTTTTCTCAGATTGTTTATTCAACACTTACAAGTTTCTTAAATTTTTTTAATAAATATGATATGGGTAAATAGTAATTGAATAAGAAAATAGATGTAAATAACATGCAAAGAAGAAGACGAGAATGAAAGAGCAATAATGAACCATACCTTAATATAAAAAAGAGGATCAAAACAGAAATTTAAGTCGAGGAAAGATATGGATGGGTTTAGATCCAAAAAGATCTTTATAAGAAGAGAAGATAAAAGAGAGAAAAAAGGCTATGACCCTAAAGAGGAGAGAAAAAAAAATGAGAGTTGAATAAAATAAACTGCAGCTGAAGAAAGAGATGAGATAATTTCTATAGATGTATTGTGTACGTAGACGTGGTGGTTTTCAATATTCATTAATTAATATTCATTAATTTCATTAATAATTTGAGGGGCACGAGGAAGACTAAGACTACTGACATTGAAAAGACAAGATAAGACTGCTCAATGAACTCACTTTTGAGATATCCAAGAAATATTTTTTACCGCCTTTAGTAGTAAGTACTACTTCTTGATATTATCTACTCGGGCCAGAAACTTCTTTCTTTAAAATTAAAAGAGATAAAAAGATTTTCAAACAGATATGTCATCTGTTGCAACATATATAAATATCTGTTTAGAAATTCGAACAGCTCAGTCATCTGTTACAACAGATATAAATATCTGTTTAAAAATCCCAAAAGCCCAGTCATCTGTGACAACAGATGAAAATGTTCATTTGATAATTAATAAAATTAGATATGTCATCTGTTACAACAGATATAAATATTTTTTTGAAAATTTTCAACAGCTCAGTCATCATTCACAATAGATGCAAATATTTATTTGATAATTAAATTAGATATGTCATCTGTTGCAACATATATGTACCTGTTTAAAAATTTTCAATAGCTTAGTCATTTGTTGTAATAAATTTTATAGCAATTGATTTAGGTGGAACTAGGGATGAATGAATGAGCTCGCTAGGTCAACTATAAATCCAATCGAGTCATTGTAATTACATGGCATTGGTATTATGTTCATACCAACCCGAGTCGTCGATCGATCACTCTGAGTTGAAATGAGTTCTCATCAACTCAATGTTAGGATAGTGATAGTACCTAAGTTGATTTAGGTGGAACTAGGGATTAATGAGTGAGCTCGTAGGGTCAACTACAAATCCAATTGATTTTTTTCAATTGCATAGCATTGCTATTGCATTCATCCCGACCTGAGTCATCGATCGATCACTCTGAGTTGAAATGAGTTCTCATCAACTCAATGTTAGGACAGTGATAGTACCTAATTTGATTTATATGGAACTAGGGATGAATGAGTGAGCTCGCAGGGTCAACTACAAATCCAATCGAGTCTTTGCAATTGCATGGCGTTGGTATTGTGTTCATCCCGACCCGAGTCGTCGATCGATCACTCTGAGTTGAAATGAGTTCTTACCAACTCAATGTTAGGATAGTGATAGTACCTAAGTTGATTTAGGTGGAACTAGGGATGAATAAATGAGCTCGTAGGGTCAACTACAAATTTAATTGAGTCTTTGCAATTTCATGGAGTTGGTATTGCGTTCATCCCGACCCGAGTCGTCGATCGATCACTCTGAGTTGAAATGAGTTCTCATCAACTCAATGGTAGGATAGTGATAGTACCTAAGTTGATTTAGGTGGAACTAGGGATGAATGAATGAGCTCGCAGGGTCAACTATAAATCCAATCGAGTCTTTGCAATTGCATGGCGCTGGTATTGCGTTCATCCCGACCCGAGTCATCGATCGATCACTCTGAGTAGAAATGAGTTCTCATCAACTCAATGCTTTAAAAACTATATCTTTTAAATTTTTTAAAATTAATTAAGATCAATTCGTATCAAATTAGCAATTTCAAAACTTGTCATTCTTTTCCAAAATTACAAATCAACCCATTCAAATCATCCATTTGCGCAAAAAACTTTTCATTTCAAATCATAAGTTTTCTCTCTTATCTCTCTCTCTCTCGGAGTGTCCTTTCCCTCTCTATAATACAAATAATACAAACAACAACTACTCAACATATTGCTCAACCCTTTAAAACAGGTCGATTTTCTTCCCATTTACGACTACATATAGTTGTTTTTTTTACTTCATTCCCGCTTGTATCCGTTGTTTTCTCTATCTTCGCATGTAACAGAGTTTGAGAAGAGTTCTAAATTTATACTTTATACTAAAAAATAGGGCTTTTTAGTAAATGATAAAAAAGAAGACTTTTAGTTGTATTATCTTCGAGAATGGGTTAACAATTTTGAGTTTTGATGCTAAAAAAGTAGGAAGCACCCGAGAAATCCCTAGTTTTTATTTCAGTGTTTTGTTGACTGTCGTGGTATTGTTGGATGGTGTTTGTAGTGTTGTTGGTGGCTGTTGTTGGTGGTGTTGGTATTTGTGTTTTTTGGCGGTGGTGTCGGTGGTGTTGGTATTGGTGGCATTGGTGGTGGTCTTGGTGGCATTGGTCGTAGCATTGGTTGTGGTGGTAGTGGTCCATCTGTTACAATGGGTGGAAGATCTGTTGGGAGATATTAAATAGGTCTTCAAACAGATTCCCCATCTGTTCCAACTGATGGGTTATCCGTTGGAGTATTTTCTTGTATTGTGGCAGAGAATAATTTATTAAAATTTCCCCACCTGTTGTAACAGGTGGAATATCTGTGGGGAGATATTAAATAGGTCTTTAAACAGATTCGAGTTCCCCATCTGTTCCAACTGATGGGTTATCCATTGGAGTATTTTTTTTTGTTATGTGGTAAGAATAATTTATTGAAATTTGTCTCACCTTTTTTAAAAAAATTATGCAGACATCAAATGCAATGTATTTTTTGTTTTTCTGTTGTTTGTAGTTAAAAGATGTCTCCCAAAAGAAAAGAAACAGAAAGTGGAGAAAGTGGATCAACTTCCGATCACCAAACAAAAAAGGCTAGAGTACAGATAGATTCGGAGGAACTTCCAGAACAATCTCAGTCAGGGCAAAATGAAGCCGAGGAAAGTGATAACTCCTCCTCACCAATGGGTCGTGAAATAATATCGAAATTCCAGCATGATTCTGTCAAAACCATTAGTATTGACAAGTTTCGAGTTACGATGCCGATGAATAATCCTAATGCAGTATTTGGTGATCTTGTACTTAAATGTCAGTTGGGGAAACCTTTTGATGAACTTAGGAGTAATATGAAGAAGAAAAACATAGATGGACTTTTTAAGAAGAGATGCTTTGCACACTTTCTTGAGCTGTCTGGGCCTTGCCCTCTCCGTTTCCCAATGATCATGGTATATGACCTTCTCAAGCGTAGGATCATGTATGCGGGGGATGATGAAGGTTCGAAGAAGCGTGGAAATAATATGGATGAAGTCTAGATCAACTACTGTGGCATGCCGGTTTGTTTTGGATTGAAAGAGTTTGTCATTGTGACGGGCTTAAGATGCGATCGTCCAGAAGAACCTGCCATCAAGAAAATACCCCACAAAGGGTCCAACAAACGCAAGGTAAAAAAAGATGGGTTGTTGGGCATTGTTGGACCTAGCTACAAAGTGAAGGATTTGATAGCGGATCTCAAGAATAAAGACATACCAAAGCACTACAGGAAGAAATTGTGCTTAGTATGGTTTGTCCATTCTGTTTTATTGGCAAGAGACGTTAAGAAAGTCATAGAACGTGATTTGTTAGTGCTTCCTGATGATTTTGGAAGATTCAACGATTATCCCTGGGGCTACGACAGGTACTACTTGACTGTCAAATATTTACTGAAAGAGCTAAAGCCAAAGACGACCACATTATACGGCTTTCCTTAGGCTTTCATGGTAAAATTGATCACTATTTTTACTCATTCATTAATTTATATTGAATATACTTGTGACCTTTTTTTTGCTTGCTTCCTATTTATAATTTTTAAGCTTGGGCATGTGAAGCCATTCCTCCCCTCCGAAAGCATTTCACGAATTACCCGGATAAGGTTTCTTATCCAAGGATACTTAGGTGGTTGGCTGTAGTAGAGAGAAGCAAAAACATATTAACGAGGCTGATCTCTTTAACCCTTCAGATGAAGCAGTACATTTTCTTTCAACTAAAATAATTTGCCTCAAAGAAAGATATTGAAACAGATGTTCCATCTGTTGTAAGAGATTACCCATCAACTGCAACTGGTGCAATGGGTAATTTGTTGCAATAGACGATCCATATTTCACAACAGATTAACCATATGTTGCTCTGTTCTCTGAACCCTACGCAACAGATTACCCATCTACTGTAAATTATGCAACAGATGGGAATTCTGATGCAATATATTACCAATCTGTTTCAATATACAGATCATCTGTTGCGGTAGCTAGATCGTCTGTTGCATAAGTTGGTTATGTTAACATAACCCGAGCCCCATGTAACCCAACTAACTGCAAATTATTATTATATAATTTAAATTCCTCCTGTCATTTTTTATAGGTTGTGCATCCTTGGATCGTGCCTACCATTGATGAGCTGGGGATGACTTCTTTTCGTACTATGGGTCTTGTTGATACAAAAGAAGACCCAACGGTGGAGTTAATAAAGAAGGAATTGGATGGATCAACATCCATAAGAAGAGTAGTTAGGCAAGGTCAGTCTACTATTGAAGCTCTTCATAACCTAACTCAAACTGCAATAGATCCGGGTGCTTCTTCTGGGGGTGTTGCTGGTGGAGTTATTTGTGATGGTGGCAGCCATCCTGCTTCTTCTTCTACTGCCAGTCGTGATTATGAGCATGTTGGTGCTCAGCAAAAAATAAATATGTTTGAAAACACCCCTTGCAAAGGTCCTCCCTCTCACCCCTACACCAGTCCCTCCCACCCTTACAGTGGTCCCTCTCACCCCTCCTCACCCTCATGTTCTTATTGCAAATACAAAGTGTGCAAGGATAGAGAAGATAAACTCCTCAACAAGCTAGAGGCTATTGCTGAAGCTGCCGAGGAGTTGAAATCCAGGAGGGGTGTCATACCATCCAACGAGGTGAGGGAGCCATGCACTCCTACAGTGGAGGTTAGGAGGAAGAGAATAAAAATTAGACAAATTCACTCCGTTCTGAAATCAGCAAAAAATTCAACTCCCTCCGCTCCAATAGTTGTTGAAGTTCAGGGGACGCCGAAGAAGGTGGACATATTTGCGGTGCTTGGCAAGGAGAAGAAGAAGGAACTGGAATAATTCATCAAGATGAAGGTTCAAAAAGAATACACCATGCATTCATTTGCCGCCAAAGACCTCTTGAATATAAAAAATATGTGTGTGTGGTACGAGGACAAAGTAAGTTTACTTTTGCTAACCTACCCTTCCAATCTACTCCGTGAAGAAGAATCTATGCAACAGATGTGTAATCTATTACAATAGCTTGGTATTCTGTTGCAACATAATACACATCTGTTGCATAAGTTGTGTTGGTTGGGTAATCTATGAATTGATTCAGAGAACTCTCTGCATCGGATTCTTTCCACTGTGTTTTTATTCTTTACAATTACTAACCTATTTAAAAATTATCTTCTTATACCACAGTATGTTGATAAAATTCTTTGCCTTATGAGGGGCAAACAATTAGCGTACCCAGATGCTTATGATGCTGCTGATAGGATAATGGACCTCAACTTTTACAATAATTTCAAAAATAGGTACGCTGATCTTCGTAATCTAGCTGATTTTGGTAGCCTGGGATTTGATCATTTAGTTTCTACATTCCAATGGGATTAAGAAGCGATTAAATATGTTAGAGGGAAGAGGCCATATCCACACGGCAAGAGCTGGACCAAGGAAAAGAGAATCCTTGCAGTCATGAACGTAGATGTCACCCATTTTCTCACTGTTGAGATACTACTATACGAGGAAAAGATTAAGGTTTAATACTGCAACTTACCTGTGTTCAGCGAGAAGATGTTTTTAACCCACATACAACCACTCTTGAAGTTATTGCCCAAGTTGTTGACGCAGAGTAAGCTAATGGATCATTTGTCGGATGAAGTCTTGGCGAAGGAATCATGGGTTTTTGAAGGTCGAAATAAGAACATCCAGCTTCTAAAAAATACAACCGGTTCAGCGTACGGGCCGTACTCACTTGCATACATGGAGTGTTTGCTGACCGGCACACAAATGACCGGTGTGTGTGACACCATTATGGGAAAGATGCAATGGGTCTGGGCATATGGGGTACTAACTAAATGGTTGGAGCCCGTGTATAAAAAATACCATGTACAAAGACAGAGACGAACACGATAACAAATTTTCATTTCAAGCCAATTTACTATACATATAGGGGCGATAATTTTTATGTCTGGCAAAGTTGAATTTTTATAATACAACAGATTTTATATCTGTCGTAACAAATATAGTACCTGTTATGACAGATTGATTATCTATTGGAATAGGTTGGTCATCTGTTGTGTTATGCAGATGTTCCTCGTCTGTCTGTCACAACAGATTTATGATCTATTGCAACATATAACTTATCTGTTGTAACTGATCGGTAATCTATTGGAGCAAATCAAAAAAGTAGGAAGACCTGTTATATAATTTCCAGCAGATGACCTACATGTTGCATCTCATGTTGCAACATATGTCTAAATCTGTCTGATAAGATATGTCATCTGTTGCAGCAGATGTATTATCTGTTGTGATATTTGAACCTAGTACTCCATTTCAATTAACATGTTCAAAACTCAGAATTAATTATATTCATAGAAAGAATAAAATAAATCAAAGCCTTCAGAAATTACATGAAATAAAATAACTCAACAAATAAATGAAATGTAAAAAAAATCATTATGAGTACAAATGATCTACTCTACAAATAAATCAACAAGTTAAACCAAGTTGGATAGGTTATTACATTGACAGACTCGAGCTATAAATATCTAATCAATATGTACAAGTTGTTCTTCATCCACTGCTATGGAATTCGACTTTGGTCGTTGTGGATCTTTAACGTTGGTTTTGTACGACTTCTGATCTTTCACTTCTCCATATTTCCATAAAAGAGTAGCATATCTTTTGCGGAGTAATCCGGCATCAAGTCCATCATTTAGTACTTGTAATCCATCGCTCAAATACTCGGCATAGGCGGCAACAAAAGGATCGCAATCCCTGCATTATAAAAAAATAGATAATCCATATCTTGCAGTTCATGCAAGTGTTGTGAAATTTTTAAAATGAAACTAAATCATGACACTTAAACTTACAGGCTACCAATGGTTTCTTGAGCAATTCCGTCAACATATTGTACATCAAATGGATTAGCCATTTTATCCCGGTATGCTTCAATCGTCGACCAATCAGTACGAACCTTTTGATCTAAAAAGCCACTCATATCAAGGTAAGTAGGGAATATTTTGGCCAGCTTTTGTATCTCAGACGACGGCCCAGAACGTCTCCTTCGCGACATCGAGTCATAAACTCGGATGCGCCTCTCTTTTAGAATGACGACAACCAACACCCAATGGAATTCATCACCACAATTGATTGGGATGTACACTTTGTCGACCAAATGCCAAGGTAAGCCAGCCAAAATGCTAAAACCTTTGATGATGTTGATTAAGCATTCCTCGTTTCGGGAAAATTCTGGCTGCTGTTGACAATACCTATCGTAGGCATTATTGATGTAAACTTTGTACAAACAATTGTCTGTTGTGTATCTGTATTGTTCTTGTGTTTGCAACTTGGGCTTTTTTCAGAGGTAGTAAATAATGACATTGATGTACTGCACATATTATCAAATAATTCAGATTACGTGATGAAAAAATCAATACACAGATGCAATTAAATAAAGTATTAATTAATAGTAATATGTATGGCCTTTAAACCTCATCATTCCAACAAGTTTGGGGTTGTGACATCAAATAGAACCAATTCTTCGTTCCGGGATGTGCAACAACAAAGTCAAACATATCAAAACCAAGACTCGATTCGTTCACTTTGTAGCGCTCGTCATTTTGTTTTCTACATGATGATTTATCTGTGTTAATGTCAGGTTCTTACAACAATAATTGTATAAACCAATATCTATAAAATTGATTTATGAACCTGCCGGCATGATGCTTTAACAGCCCATCGGCAATCCATTCTGAATAGTCGCTGATCAACTGTATTAGTTTTTTTGGAGCCTCGTCTGAAATGTTGAACCCTTCAAACGGGTAATTCTTTCGTTCTCCCAAATTGACAGGCTCCACTTTTTATTCATCTTTAAAAGCAGTTGATGGATTATCAACTGTCATATTATGCTCTTCGGCAGTAGCTGTGACATTCACTTGGAAAGCCAGAATTGTCAATGCTACGTAGTGATATACAATAGATTTTCCATCTGTTGCAACAAATGATTCTTATATTGCATCAGATGGATTATCTGTTGGGATAAATTCGAACAGGTAAATCAGAGCAGTACGATAATTTCAAACAGATAACCCATCTGTTGCAACAAAAGACTCATTTGTTGAAATAGATAACGAATCTGATGCAACAGGTTAGACAACTGTTGCAACATATGTATACATCTATTTGATAATTTTCAACAGATGTATCATCTGTTGAAACAGATATGTGCTTGTTTGTTTTTTGGAACAGATAATGTACATTCACCTTCTTCAGCTCATACTGCTCTTCTGTGGCCCTTGCACACTGAACATCGGTGCAAGACAAAGATAAAGGCATTGTAATCTTGCTTTTTTGATGATTGATGATGCCTTGGAAGTGTCTTTCCTTCTCCTCTTAGCTGCCTTGATATCTAGTGGAGTGTCTGGATATGAAATTCTCTTTGATGGAATGACACCCCTATTAGATGTCATTTCCTTTACAGAAGCAGTTAGTGCATTAATAGCATTAATCATTTCATCGTGTTTCGCCTTGCAGTTTTGATATTTTCATGAAAAACATTCGCTAGATGCAGCAAAATCTAGAGAAAAATTTGTACAACCATTATGATCATAATCATAATGGCTTGCTGTTTCAAAAACTGTATGAGAAGCATCATTAGCCCCACCCTCCAAAATTATTTTTCTTGTGATGGTTGTTGCTCCAAATAATTCCATTTTTATTCCATCAACGACCTTAGGGTACGATAAAGTTTGCACAGACCGTAAAGTAAGAAAAAATGGCATCTTCAACTCTCGGTTGGTCGAAACAAGCCACAGATGGACAATCTAAAATAAATTGGTACATATATTAAGAATGATGATGAAATCATTTAATCATTAATTAAAACAAAAACTTGATTAGAATTGGACTTACTTCTTCCTTGGGGAGATTGAAAAGATCAAGAAATTTTGCATTTTTATCGGTTTTGGCCGACAACTATCTCAGAATTCTTGGACAGAAAACTTCTTCCTGGTAGTTCACTTGTTGTCTCAAATAAGGAATGACTTCAAATGCCCAAACCTATAACATAACGCCAATAAATCAAAAGCATTATTGAATAAAAAAATGATGAATCATATCATGATAAAAGAAATATTTACCATGAAGGCCCATGGAAAACCATATAAGTTGACTGTTTTTGGCATTAACGGAGTCAACAAATATTCGACAGTCATTTTGAAGCTTTCATAACACCAAGAATAGTTGTTAAATGCCTCAAGATCCTCGGAGAGATTTATTAAATCGAGGCTTATGTTGTTGTTAACGCCTCTCGCCCAAAGAATATTATGTACAAACTAAACCAAGCACAATGATTGCTTGTGCTTCTTTGAAAGTCCTTTACCTTTCAACGCTTCAATCAGATTTTTGTTTTTGAAGCTTGGACCAACAATGGACACCAGGTCATCACGATCACTCGACTTGTTTTTTCCTTTTTTAGGTGTGCGGGGTACTTTTATTTGGGTCAGAGTAGGTATAGCTTGAGAAGGAGAAGGAGGATAACATTTTAGTCCAGTAACTATGGCAAATTCCTCCCAACCAAAACAAACAGGTATGCCACAGTAATTTATCCACACCTCATCCATCTTATCTTTGTTTTCATACATAAACCTGCGCTTGAGAAGATCATATACCATTTCTATCTGGAAATGAGCATTGTTGTCCTCCGACAAATCAAGATATTTCCCAAAGCAGCTTTCCCTGAAATAAGAATCCAATTTTTGTTCTCAAAGTATTTTTCTGAAGGCGTCGAAAGATTTTCCCATGACTAACTTAACCACGAGATCACCCGTTAAATTTGTGGCACCATCGTACTGCATTCTCGTAGGGTAACGATCAATGCTGAAGGTTTTGACCAACTCTTCGACGGAAGGGCTATTTTTGAAAGATTCCTCCTCCCCGTGTTCATTATCTTCTGCTCCTGATTGAGATAACGCTTGTAAAGCAAGCTCATAGAGTGGTGGATATAGCTGAGCTGCTGCACTTGTTCCTTTACTTGGACTTGATTTGATTTCTTTTATTTTGGAATCCATGTTATCTTAAATTAACAGGAACATAACATAGATTATAATTGATTAATGCATAACAGTAATATAACAATTCCAACAGACAACTAATCTGTTGCACTAGCTATGTTATCTGTTGCAACATATAACCGACCTGTTGCAATGGAAGAGTAATATGTGGAAACCATAAAAATAGCACTATCTGTTGCACCTGGTATTTTATCTGATGTAACACATAACTGACCCGTTGCAATGGATGAGTAATCTGTTGGAAACAATAAAAATAGATCACTAATCTGTTGCACCAGGTATTTTATCTATTGCAACATATAACCGATCTGTTGCAACGAATGAGTAAATCATTGGAAAGAATAAAAACGGATCACTAATCTGTTGCACCAGGTATGTTATCTGTTGCAACAGATAACCGAACTGTATGAGTAAATCATTGAAAAGAATAAAAACAGTCCTAATCTGTTGTAAAATGAAGAGTAAACCTTTGGAAAGAATAAAAACAGATCACTAATCAGTTATCTGTTAGATCAATATTGTTTAGATTTCTTCCAAACAGAAGAGTCGTCTTTCGCAACAGATGAGTGATCTATTAGATTGTTCACCTGCTGCATCAGATTTTCATAGTTGCATCAGATTTTAAAATGAAGAGTAAACCGTTGGAAAGAATAAAAATAGATCATTTATAAGTTATCTGTTGGATTGATTTTGTTTATATTTCTTCCAAACAGAAGAGTCATCTGTCGCAACAGATGAATGATCTGTTAGATTGTTCACCTGTTGCATAAGATTTTTATAGTTGCATCAGATTTTTAATTTGTTGCATCAGATTTTCATATGTTGCATCATATGTTTCATCTATTACATCAGATGTTTCAAATGTTACAATACCATTTCTGCCAAGACAAACAACAAATTAACCCAGCAATACCAACATATCACACACACACATACACACTAAGAACATCAACTGTGACAAAAAATCACCAATAAATTTGAATCAATAGTACAACAACGAGAAGAAGAAATGCAGAAATGCCAGAAATTAGAGTTTTATTCAGTCCACATTTCAATACCAGAAGAGTAGTTGACTCAAGTTCCTCTGTTTCTTTATAATTTTTTACTTGTGAAAAAAGAAATAGAAGGACGAAGAACTCGAAGTTGTTGTCGTCGTAGAAGTATTCACATCAATTGACGGTTGAAAGTCGAAATGGAACTTGCCCGACTATTTATCACCGGAGGTTGAAGGGAGAAATTTTACAGAACTGTTGGTTGGGAGAAGCTAGAGAGAGAGAGTAGTTGATTAGGATTGAAGAGGGGTGTGGGTTGGGTTGATTTGTATTTTTGAAAAGATTAGAAAGTTTTGAAAATATTAATCAAGTCCACAATTAACTTAATCAAGTTTTCTAATGATGTTTGACCCTATCTGTTGGTCAATGTCACCAATCCTTCGTTCAAGACTTAAAAGACACCTTTCCTACAATTTTCTCTAGTTACTATCACCTTATCATTTACATAATGAGTTAATATGAAAATTCATTTACATAGTACGCGTATACAGATTAAACCACTGAAGAGTCATTTATTAGCTAGAATCTACATTCTACAACATTAATTTGAAGGTGACCTGCTGCATCGGGCTATTAAGATAAGATACAGTTTTTTAATTTACTTTTTCACGATCTTCAAAAGAATAAAAAAAATCTATAACGTTCTTTCTTCTAATTACCGATAAATTATCAATTTTTCATTATTAGGTTTTCTAAATAATGAAGAGATAAATTTTTTTAATATTCTGAAATATTTATTGTAATAGTAATAGTAATAAGGGGTTGTTATGGGAGACGCGACTCTTCAAATTCCAGGACACTTTCAAGCTACCTATTATGATGTTCTTTTAAGGGGGTCTTCGAGTCAAAGGCCGAGGCACAAGGATGGGTTCTATCCAGGTATGAAGAGCCATGGAGGAATCGACTAAAAGAGTATTTTGATGTCACTTAGGAGAGTAGTCTGAGGTGGGAATGAATCCTTCTTGTGCGCTTTCAAAGAGGTAACTTATTCATAAATTAATTTATATAAGAGTCTTACAACATTTGATAGCTAGTTAGAAAATAAGTATTTATGCATAAAATATGACAATTAATTTACAATTTAGAAATTCATATAATAAATGTATAAATTATAAAGAAATTGATGTGTTATCTCAAATAATATATGTATAAATTATGAAAAAATTGATGTGTTATCTCAAAGGCAGATCCACATGGTGTCAATTGATTCAACTATCCCATTTCATTCGAAAATTTATGTTTACATAGAAAAAATTATTAAGATATTTGGGTATAAGAAATTAATCAATTAATGGGTAAAGGATACCACATGACCCTGATCAAAATTAATGATCCATATTTGAGCTATTGAACATTACATGGTATGTCAGTCTTTTATTTTCTTTAATTTTTTGCTCCATTTTTTGGGAGGCCTAGAAAATGTGCTTATATATATATATATATGTATGTATGTATATATATATATATATATGTATGTATATATATATGTATGTATGTATATATGTATGTATGTATATATATATGTATGTATGTATATATATATGTATGTATGAGTATATATATATGTATGTATGTATGTATACATTATATATATATACACATATATATATATGTATGTATATATATATATATATATATATGTTTGTATGTATGTATATGTATATGTATAGGCCAAACCCATCGGTGGCCCTCTAAACTTGGCATGATCTTTCACTTAGGAACCTCAAGTGGACTTTGTTCACTTTTGGCACCTCAAGTAGCCATAAACTGTGTCACTTTGACACCTATTGCTGATTCAGCAAAGAGAGTGTATCACACTCGCTTTTAGGTGCGTGGCAGTGCTATTTTAGCCTATTTTTCATTTAATTTAACCACCTTCTTCCCTATTTTTTCATCCTACATCTTTCAACCTCCATTAATGGAGTATCCTACATCTTTCAACCTCCATTAATTTTCTTTTGTCGATTAATTTTCTAATTGAACACAAGCCTCTTCTCCTCCATATTTTTTAGTCATATATCTGAAATTCGAGAAGCTATTAATGCGGATTGAAAATATGGAGGTTAAGCTTGAAGATCTAGTTTGAAAATCTCTTGTTTATTAAATTCTTGATTGAATTTAGAGAATAATTAGATTATCTGTGTTATTTTAAGCTATTTTAAGTTCTCAAACGTCAATGTAGATATATATGAGTTCTTTCTTTTCCCCTAAGTTTAGATGTTTACAATTTGCTTGATTTTAGTTCAATCTAGAATATCTGATTTTTTGTGTATGTGTTGTCTTAGCCGCATTGTTGTTGAAGCAATTATTAGAGTGAAAGTAAATGGATCCAGACTAAGTTGTTGCTAAATTGATTGGAATGGGATTTGAGCTATCTGATATTATAAATGCTATAGAAATTGCAACCTCCATTGATGGAGAGCTTGAAGAATGGTTAGGTGAGGAAGATGAAGTTTTGTAATTATTTGGTCAAAAGCCACTTGTCATTAATTTATTGGACACCTTATAATGTATTTTGTTTCTTTTTTTAAAAAAAATTATGGATGCATATAATAACGTGACAATTTAAAATGGGTTGACACAAATTTATTGATCATTTAATCCATGTCAAAAGCGAGTGTAATTCACGTGCTAGAGCGATGCAAAAAGGCGCCAAAATAACACATTCGTAAGCTACTTGAGGTGCCAAAAATGGACAACGTCCACTTGAGGTGCCTAAGTGAAAAACCGTGCTAAGTTTAGGGGGCCACCGATGGGTTTGGTCATATATATATATATATATATATATGTTTGTATGTATGTATGTATGTATAGGCAAAACCCCTTCTCAGACTGGGGTACTACTGATGATCCCTCCTGCTCAGCGTCCTCAGATGAATCTTGGGATCCTTCCTCATACTAGGGGTGTTGAGCTGCAACTTGTAGAGTAGATACAAAGTCTATCTCATCCTCCTCCTCTTTATTTGGTAGAGGAGTGTGTGGGGGTGATATCCATGCTGAATTTATCCTTGGTCGGGCTGCAACTGCCTACGCAGCCTGGCACGTCTGTTCTCTAGTAACTCTATATGTCACCCTAATTGCAGTGTCTCTATGTTGTTGCATCAGTTACTCCTCCACTGAACCACTAGGCTCGGAAGACTCTGCCCGTCTCCTCAAGGTATCAACCTTCTTCTTCTTAGCATTTTTTGGTACCATGTGTACCTGAAAAACTAGTCGTTAGTTTCCAACAAAAGTGAGGGATAGCAAAGTTGAAGAAAAACTCAAAATTTACAAAGTTCAAATTTTTCCTCAATTCACACCTGTATAACCTATTTGATATCCCAAAAATTCCAATGTGAACACACCTATCAAGAATCATTATTTTCAAGGCAAACTAATCATGCTCAATTTGTGATATTACTCTACTCCTTCAAGTTCATCTTTCGATTGAAGCCATCTTTAGAATTTAATTCAAAATAAGGCCCTGTATTATGATTTTAGGCTACTTCAACGCTCTGACATACAAGAATGATATATTCTATATATTTTGCATAGGAAAACATATATCAAATTTCTTATACAATAAATAAATCAATTCATAACAATTAGGAGTTGAGAAATTTACCTTTTTTATGATGAACCGAAAGTGAACAATGAAGAACTCGAGAAAAATCAAAGTAGAAACTTGGTTTTAGTGTGTTGGGACAAGTTGGTATCTCAAACAAGCATCAATTTAGCCTTTACTTAAGTGTGGGGTTAGTTTATGTTTTAAGAGAAAAGTTTGAATTCAAAGAGAAAAGTGAAGTTTTGAGGATTTGAACTTAAGTGGCCACTATCGCGCCAAGGATGAAAATCGAGAAATTTTCACAAGAATTAAAATACGTGTCCTAGGGTTAAAAGGATAAATTTACCTAACCTATATAAGCTCAAAAATACGGATTTGAGCCTCTGTTACACCAAAATATACTCTATTCTCTCAAAATCCTCTCAAGAACACATTAGGGTTTTTCTTAGACGATTCAAGTTCAAGAATTTCCTCCATCAATCTTCATGTATTTACGAATCAAGCTATGCATAGTGTTCATTCATGGACTCCTTTCATCCATGAAGCCCAAGAATCTCTTTTCTGAGTTCAAGTTTATGGAGTTCTTTATGAATTTCATGTTGGGATTATTTTTTATATGCTGAGAATGATCAATTGAATTCAAATCCATGTTGGGTGATCAATGTTATGTGGAATTAAATTGTATAGATGTATATTCATGTGAACCTATGATTAAACCCTAGGATGATGAAATTAGATGTTGAATCATGATGTTTAATTGTTGTATAATGTTGTCTACCTATATTATGCCTACCAAGTGTTTGATTAAGTGAAAATATGAAGGAAAAGTGCCCAACTAGCATGATATTATGAAATCCCCATTTATGTACAAGTTTATGCATATCAGATGTTTGATGAAGTGCTTCAATATATGAATTATGAATTGTGTTGTTGGTCATGTGTTCAAGTAAGCCATGCTATGTCAGTTTTTTTCCATCAAGTCCTAGGGGTACTTGTACCCGAAAATTTAGTTATGTGCCTAGAGCCATGTCAGGTTTCACGATAATCACAGTCAACCCATGATCAGTAGAATTTAGTCAGTCTCATGACTCAGGAAATCTCAGTAAATTCAGTATCCATCAGATCAGTCCTACTCAATAATCTCAGTAATCGCATTATTCCTAGAAATCTCAGTAACTTCAGTACTCTAGTCAGTCCTCAAAACTCAGTACATTCTGTCAGTTAACGAAACTTAGTAAAGTCAGTTTAGATCCGCTAAACAATATCATTAGTATTAGCTCAGTTCAGATAATCACTTCAGTTCAGTTAATCAGTTCAGTGTCTTTCATATGGGAGTAGGATTCAGCACCGAGCAAGCCTAGGGATGGGGAATCACCCGCTAGATAGGACTGAGATTCCTAGAAGAAATCCCTAAGTTACAAAACTACGTAGCCAGTGTAGGTACAAGATGTCTCCCGTTAGATAGGAATGACATACTCAGGGATCACCCGTTAGCATATTTAAATATATAGGACTGATCCCAGGGGTCACCCGCTAGATTAGGAATGACTCCACAGTAGTTGTCTTTATCAGTGGCGTAGTACTGATACCCTTCCAACTAGGGTTACAGGTTGGACCCCAGTTTGCTTAGTATGGGGTATGTCGGTTAGATGATTACTTCCCATAGTTACAGTTCCAGTCTCAGTCTCAGCCTCAGTAAAAGAACTCAGATAGTTCTTCAGGTTTCAGGACTGTCAGATACAGTCAACTTAGATATAGAATGAAACTCAGATAGTTCCATCAGATACAATCATTCACATTATCAGTTATATCAGTTATCAAAACTCATGTCATTAGTATTCATCTTCAGGACTGTCAGATACAGTCAACCAGACCAGTTCTTCATAATCAGAACTGTCAGACACAGTTATTCATGTATCAATAACATAGTATCAGTCCCTCAGATATCAGTAATTCCATGTTATTAGTAAAACTCAGTAGTCAGAACTCAGTATTCAGTCCTAGCACGATCTCAGTTACATAACATATGCATGCATGCATTCTCATGTTTATGTTAGTCAGTCAGTTAGTATTGTTCATGCATATGAACCTATTGCATTCAGCCTACCTCACTTGCATACCAGTACATTCAAAGTACTGACGTATTTGCACTATGGTGTCTTATACCATAAGTTTAGAAGCACGAGCTCCAGAGAACTAGTAGCATCCCAGTTCAGCGATCAGAGTTAGCAGTGAGTCCTCATTCTTCGAGGACACGACAATTTCATTTCTAATTTAGTTTTCAGTTTATTTCATTAGTCGGAGTTAGTTGGGGACGTGTCCCATCAACTCTTTATTCAGACAGTTTAGAGGCTTTCAGACTATAGCATATTAGACAGTTATTTCAGATTTGCTTTGGTATTGTTATACTATTTTCAAACATTGTTTATCAGATGTTCATTCAATTTTGAACCTTATGGCCATTCAGTTCATGTTTCCATATTTTATGGTATATTATGCAGTATACAGGTACAAATATTAGTCATGGGTTAGCTTGTGGTCATTCGGGGTCATGAACACCGTGTAGCGATCTGAGTACCAGATTCAGGATGTTACAAACTTGGTATCAGAGCCTAAGGTTCAATAGTATCCTAGGAAGTCTAAAAGTTGCATCTAGTAGAGTCTTATACATGGGTGTGTTGTGGACCATACTTATATACAGGAGGCTATGAGATGTTTTAGGAATAGTTTCCCTTCTTTCAGTATTTATGTCGTGCAAGTGAGCATAGGCTCAAAGTTAAACTCTCAGTCTAATCTATTTCTCCCTTTCTTCTACAGAACATGCCTCTTAAAAGAAGAAATGGGAATCAGTCAGCCCCTCAGCTCGAAGAACCTTTGGGCAAACATGTTTCTTATGCAGAGTTCAGGGCTGTATTCACTACTCTTGGTCAGTCAGTTGCTGCTCAGAATGAATGACCAGCTATCGTTGCGTCCAACCTAGTGGCCAATTTGGCTGCAGCCAGGATTCGAGACTTCACCCGAATGAACCCTCCATCCTTTCTTGGGTCTGAGTCAGATGAGGAACCTCAGGAATTCCTAGATCAGGTTCAAAAGGTGACTGATATCATAGGGGTGACTACTGTTAAGAGTACTGAGATAGCTGTATATCAGTTCCAGGATATGGCTCATACTTGGTTCAAGCAGAGAAAGTCAGAAAGGGGAGGTGATGTAGGGCCTATAGAATGGGATGAATTTGTCACTGCATTCTTAGAGAGGTTCTTTCCCCTAGATCTTAGAGAAGATAAAGTGTTAGAATTCATCAACCTCGGGAAGGGGAACATAATGGTGAAAGAGTATTCTCTTAAGTTTACTCAATTAACCAGATATGCCCCTCATGAAGTTGCAGACCATAGGGCCAAGATGAGTAAGTTTGTGTTAGGGGTGAATGATAGTATGGTAAATGAGTGTAGATCTGCCGTGCTGAATAGTGATATGACTTTTTCCAGACTTATGACCTATGCTTAGGAGATAGAAGAGCAAAAGATTAAAGTGAAGGAAAAGAAGAATAAGAGGGCAAGGACAGGTAGTTTCATCTTTGCTCAGCCTAAGTCAGAGAGTGGTATCCGTTCTCAGTATAGTCATACGTTTTCAGTCCTAGCCCCATCTTCAGCTAGTGCACTAGTTCCCAAGTTCAGGAATAACAGTCGTGATGGGTCGCCAGGCTTCGAGGCCCATGGTAGTAAGAATAGGAGTCTTACCTATCCGCTTTGAAAAGACGTGGTAAGAATCACCTAGGTGTATGTAGAGTAGGCAGTGAGGTCTATTATGGATGTGGTAAGCCAGTCCACAGGCTGCGGGAATATAGAGTAAAGGCTCAGAAGGGAAAAGATTTACGCCAGCAGGGCATCACTTCCAGTACCACTAGTGGTCAGTGTCAGAACAGGTTTTAGGCTCTTCAGACTCGCCATGATCAAGGAAATTCCCCCAGCATAGATTCGGGTACATTATAGGTCCTTCATACTCATGATATGTATTGTTAGACCTCTTGCTCTCATTTTGGATTAAGATTTTTTAGCATGAGTTTTTCAGTAAAACTAGCAATTTCGTTTAGCAGTCAGACAATCAAATTCCTATGGTTTGTTTTCCAACTTTCCATTTAGTCATACTATCCTAAGTTTCATGAATAAGACTGGTTCAAGGTAATACATCCTGGTGATTGTGAGTTCAGCTCAATTCTAGTGTCATGTCTCAGTTTTGAAAACCAGGTATTCAATCATGAATCAGTCGGTTGATGCCCTGTGCATCGCCCAGTATCTCAGTAAGGTGAGCATTCTTAGAGGGACGTAGTGTCCCAAGGGGGAGATACCCCATTATTCTTCAATACTCTCATGTCTTAAATTCAGTTTCTCCTCGCATAACAAATTCAGTTTGGAGTAGTGGGTACCCATAGGTTGACCCCCAAACTCTGATCTCAGCAGTAAGCCACGTATTCAAGGTATTCAGTTCAGATCATGATATTCAGCTCATGTATCACGTTCCAGACCCAGTTACGCTCTTATTTTTCCGCTCATGCATATGTAGTACTTAAGCTCAGACTCAACCCAAGGTAGTATCTGTTCTTAAGCTTATCCAGTTTCATGTTCAGGTTTCAGTTATAAATGTGGTATTCAATTCCATGCTCAATTTTCATTTCAAACTTGGTATCTTTACCCGTACTTGTTCAGTCCCATGTTCATGAGTCAGTTTAGTCATGTACTCACGTATCAGATATAGGTTATCAGCTTATCATTACTCTTAGTCATGTAGTCATACGTCAGCTCAGTCATAAAATCATGCATCAAATATGCATGCTCAGTATAAATCTTAGTAATATCAGTTAGGTAATCATGTTTTAGTTGTTCATGTTCAGTATGTACTCCAGCTTATCATTTCTCCCATCTCAATCAGTCTTATTCGAGGTCGAATGTTCCCAAAGAGGAGATATTGTAATACCCCATACTTTACTAGCTTAAATTCATCCTAAGAATGTCAAAGACTAGTTTCAAAGATAAATACACTTTTAGACATGTGGTATTTTTAAGATTTTCACTTTTTTCATATGATAAATTCTATAAGCTTTCCATCGATACCAAATTCGCCAAAATCCGACACCTGGGTGAAGAGTTAGAGCCTTTTTAGTGAGACAGTGTATCACCTGAGCCATCAGCACGTCTCAGAGCCAACTTAAATGGAAATTGTCAAATTCTAGTGTTGCTCCGTGATAGTGGCGCGTCGAGCCAAACTTCCAGGTCTCAAAAAAGGTGGCAATACAATAGCTCCGCGTTGCGCTACACGTATTCTATCAAAATCCTCTCAAGAACACATTAGGGTTTTTCATAGAAGATTCAAGTTTAAGAATTTCCTCCGTCAATAATCTTGTATTTACGAATCAAGGTATGAATAGTGTTCATTCATGGACTCCTTTCGTCCATGAAGCCCAATAATCTCTTTTCTGATTTCAAGTTTATGGATTTCTTTATGAATTTCATGTTGGGTTTGTTTTGTTTATGCTGAGAATGATCAATTGAATTCAAATCCATGTTGGGTGATCAATGTTATGTGGAATTAATTTGTATAGATGTATATTTTGTATAGATGTATATTCATGTGAACCTATGATTAAACCCTAGTATGATGAAATTAGATGTTGAATCATGATGTTTAATTATTGTATAATGTTACCTACATATATTATACCTACCAAGTGTTTGATTAAGTGCCTATATGAAGGAAAAGTGCCCAACTAGCATGATATTATGAAATCTCCATTTATGTACAAGTTTATGCATATCACATGTTTGATGAAGTGCTTCAATATATGAATTATGAATTTTGTTGTTGGTCATGTGTTAAAGTAAGCCATGCTATGTCAGTTTCTTTCCATCGAGTCCTAGGGGTACTTGTACCCGACAATTTAGCTGTATGCCTAGAGCCATGTTAGGTTTTCACGATAATCTTAGTCAACCCATGATCAGTAGAATTTAGTCAGTCTCATGACTCAGGAAATCTCAGTAAATTTAGTATCTATCAGATCAGTCCTACTCACTAATCTCAGTAATTTTAGTAATCGCAGTATTCCTAGAAATCTCAGTAACTTCAATACTCTCAGTCAGTCCTCAGAACTCAGTACATTTTGTCAGTCAGCGGAACTTAGTAAACTCAGTTTAGATCCGTTAAACAATATCATTAGTATCAACTCAGTTCAGATAATCACTTCAGTTCAGTTGATCAGTTAAGTGTCTTTCATATGAGAGTTGGAATCAACACCGAGCGAGCCTAGGGATGGGGACTCACCTGCTAGATAGGACTGAGATCCCTAGAAGAAATCCCTAAGTTCCAGAACTATGTAGCCAGCGTAGGTACGAGATGTCACCCGTTAGATAGGACTGACATACTCAGGGATCACCCGTTAGCACATTTAAATGTATAGGACTGATCCCAGGGGTCACCCGCTAGATTAGGACTGACTCCACAACAGTTGTGTTTATCAGTGGTGCGGTACTGACACCCTTCCAACTAGGGTTACAGGTTGGACCCCAGTTATCTTAGTATGGGGAATATCGGTTAGATGATTACTTCCCACAGTTACAGTTGTAGTCTCAGTCTCAGCCTCAGTAAAAGAACTCAGATAGTTCTTCAGAATACAGAACTGTCGATACAGTCAACTCAGATATAGAACAGAACTCAGATAGTTCCATCAGATTCAAGACTGTCAGATAAAGTCATTCACGTTATTAGTTATATCAGTTATCAAAACTCATGTCATCAGTATTCATCTTCAGGACTGTCAGATACAGTTATCCAGACCAGTTCTTCATGTATCAGTAACATAGTATCAGTCTCTCAGATATCAGTAAGTCCATATTATTAGTAAAACTCAGTAGTTAGGACTTAGTATTCAGTCCTAGCACGATCTTAGTTACAGTTACGTATGCATGTATGTATTCTCTTGTTCATGTTGGCTAGTCAATTATTATTGTTCATTCATATGAACCTATTGTATTCAGCCTACCTCACTTGTATACCAGTACATTCAAAGTACTGATGCATTTGCGCTATGGTGTCTTATACCATAGGTTTAGAAGCATGAGCTCCAGAGAACCAGTAGCATCCCAGTTCAGCGATCAGAGTTAGCAGTGAGTCCTTATCCTACGAGGACATGATGATTTCATTACTAATTTAGTTTTCAGTTATTTCAGTAGTCTGAGTTAGTTGGGGACATCTCCTATCAACTCCTTATTCAGACAGTTTAGAGGCTTTCAGACTATAGCATGTTAGACAGTTATTTCAGATTTGCTTTGGTATTATACTATTTTCAAACATTATTTATCAGATGTTCATTCAGTTTTGAACCTTATGGCCATTCAGTTTATGTTTCCGCATTTTATGGTATATTATGTCGTATACAGGTACAGATATCAATCATGGGTTGGCTTGTGGTCCTTCGGGGTCATGAGCACCGTGTAGCGATTCGAGTACCAGATTTGGGGCGTTACACAGCTTTTACAATAGGTTGTGAGGGATCCATAGTAGTAATACCACTCATCATAGTAATGGAAAAAATAAGATCATCATTTTTTGGATTTCGTATAGTGTTGCTCGAAAGGGTACCTGGCTGCCTCTAGTTCAGAGTTGCTGATATTTTCCCGAACTAGTGCTCAAACTGCTTAATAGCAGTTGCATGAGATTCGAACTTTTGGGTCAACCCTGAAATATTGGCCTTAATCTCCTTAAGGCTAATCTCCAAATTTTCTTGACCCTTCACCCGCTTAGCCAACATCTCTTCCATTCTTGATTTACATCTCGTCTGTAAGGTGGAATATACCTATCTCTCTTCTCTCTGTAGTCATCCTTATTCCTCTAATCACTATCTCGCTCTATACTATGGCCTTTGTATTAGTCATAGTAGTTCTGACCTTGGTTCCCTTGCCCCTGGGATCGAAAACTCTCCAACTGACGATCTAAATAATTTGCTTCCTCCTCTAATTTTGACTCGTAAGCTTTGGAAGTTGAACCCTATGCTGCTACTGCATTCACTTTCTAGAATGTTGCTATTACAAGCTATTTTTCTAGTACGCCTAGATCAGTTCTTAGCAACGGAATCTCTTGCGCTACGGAATCATCAGCTATATTCTGGTTGCAGGAGGCACCAATAACATATGTGCCAGATTCCCTTTCAGCTTTCTAAGTTTTCCACCCTCGGTTAGTGAGCCAGATCTGATCTAACATCTTTGAAGATGCCTCTTAATATAGTCTTATAAAAGCTCCTCTACATATGGTGTCTGGTGTCTGCTATGGTTCTGGAACTGATGGTCAATTCTCGATAAAATATCTCCAACAAGCTTGTCCCTGACATTCGATGGTTGGGCACTATACTCAGTTTTTTCTTGAACTTGAACCATGCCTCATACATAGATTTTAAATGCAACTGCCTAAAATTATAAATCTTGTCGTTGAGCTATAACATCTTGGATGGAGAAAAGAACTGGTTCAAGAATTTCCTGCACAACTCGTTCCATATAGTGATAGAGCCTCTTGGCAGTTCCCCTAATCATAAAGATGCTTATCCTATAAGTAAGAAGAGAAACAATCTCAGTCTAAGTGCTTTCTGATTCACTCCTGGATTTGTATACAAACTGTAGATCTCGAAGAAATTGGCAAGATGTATATTTTCATCATCTGTAGGTAGACCTACAAACACACCCTTCAGATTTTTAAGCTGGATCATTGTGCTCGTTATGTCAAACTTGATGCTTGGGGTAAAATAAAAGAAATAATGGATCCGGTATCTATCGGCTCAACATATCCCATATCTTATTCCTCATCTATATATGGCTACACATACTGATATGCTGGGATAACTTGAACACGGGCACCTATAGCTCTGTTCTAATTTCCACCGAGTGCTGCTCGATGATCTGCTTCTTGCCTTTGCTCAGCTATCTATGCCTACCGAGCTAACTGTTGATCTTCTTCCATTGCCCTCTTCTTATTTTCAACTAGAGATAAACGCTCACCAGATTGTTAATCAACTATATCTTGTACTCCTTTGGGAGAAGGGGGAGATACAATAGCACAAACCCCTTCAAGATTATCATCTCTTTTCTTCTCTACCATCCTACTTGGTGTTTGTAGGATCCTCTCTGGATTCGGAT
Source organism: Capsicum pubescens (assembly GCA_030864215.1). Classification (NCBI taxonomy): domain Eukaryota; kingdom Viridiplantae; phylum Streptophyta; class Magnoliopsida; order Solanales; family Solanaceae; genus Capsicum; species Capsicum pubescens. The sequence continues at coordinate 190,514,970 of CM061548.1, forward strand.
TCATTGGGATTAAGGGATTTCTTTCACTCCGTGTGCTAGACATACACTGGAGTATACCCATCTAAGAACCAAAACAAAAAGAAAACCTCGTAAACTGCAACAACTTTAATTCACAAATCAACACCATATGCCCCAGCAACAGTGCCAAAATTTAGTGATGTCTAAGCTACACCTCCTCTCAAAAGATGATATAGTCACTGCTAAATATAGTAACCCAACAAAGGTTGGGGTTGAATCCCAAGGGAATACGTGAAATCATGGCTCTCGGCTGTTATAATCAACGGATGAAACTGGAAAAGTAAATAGGGGGTTTTGAGTAACAATATCGAATAAGTTGTGAGTATCAACTTTAGTTGTAATCAGTTATTAGTGAACACTAGGATTGTGTTCCCCCTTGCTTCTCAACTCTGTAGGCTTATCTTTCTTTGTTGAACCAATTCGATACCTTTCATGCAAAATTGATAAGTTATGTACCTTTTATAGTCTTTTGGATGAGTAGAAAGATTTCACCCTTTACGTTTTGAGCCTCAGGATGTCGCCTTACCAACCCTTAACTTGATCCTAGTTAACTATTACCATTTGAGTCTCTAGTGATTAGATGAAATCTAACCATCTAACTAAGATGAAAACTAGAAGCGTGGATCTATAGTTAAACTCCAAATTACTGTTGTCTTTATCTTTTCCTAGTCAGTACTCCTCTTTTGGAGTAAGAAGCAATAAACTAGGTGGGATTCTAACGTGTGCACCCGTTAAGAAAATTGTTATATTGAAGATAAAGAAATACATGCATGGGTATCAGTCCAGAATAATGATAGAGCTTCCCCTACTTTGTCAATCCGACAGGGTTTCCACAACCCTAGCTATGGGTTTTTATCCGTTCATGCTTGAGAAGTAATCAACAACATTCATGATTGAAAGAGTAAGATGAAATCACAATAACAAGAAGTAAATACCAAAACCGTAACTAAATTAATCAACTAAAGTTAATACAAGAGAATTTCAAGATCAAAATCGAATCTCGGAATAAAAATATGTTTGTAAGTATCAAGGGTGTGTTACTTCTACTAAAAACACATATAAGGGGTATTTATAGTACATGAGAAAAATCTAAAATCAACGCCCGAACAAAATAGGAAAAAAAAGGGTTGATGGCTACTTATGGTCCATATTTGCGCCCTTACCCTGGGCGTGGGTAGTACTTGCGGCCTGCTGGATGGGCGTAAGTGGTGACCGTCAAGTGCCTGGACCAAAAATTCCTGCAGGTCAGCTCTTACGATTTTGGACTTCTGACACATTCTTTGCCCACATGCGGTCAACATGTGCTACATGCGGTCCGCATGTTGACTTAGAAAGTGTTAGGAGTCATCTTTTCAGCTCTTCTTCAATTCCGCACATGCTTTGATCACGAACAAGCCAGAAAGTGTCCCAAACATCCATAATTTCTCCCATAAGCATCCAAAAACACTTTTTTCATCTTTTTCAAAAATTTAGCATCCAAAACATTATTTTCTGCAAAACATACCTAGAACGCATCGTATCTAACAAAACAACCTCAGAAACATGCATATTTTCATAGTTTTAAGCGTCAAAAGTGATATATTTCTATAGCACATCATTAGTTCAATTTAATTTAGTTAAAATTAATGTAAGCAAGTTCTTTGTAATTTATTTTTATAAATTCAATTTTATGTATAATCTATAATATATTAAAAGTGTGAAGGGCCTTAGAAATGTTATTTAAAATTTTTTGCCCCTCATTAAAAGTCTTTGCTTTAGACAAAATTATCTTTTTACTATTTTTTACTAATATTTAAGAGTTAAAAGTTAATTAAATATATTTATGGTAAAACCTTTTCTTATTAGAGGTCATCAAAATTAATGACAACTAACACTTTTTCCATTAGTTTAATAATTCTAAATCAACTAAATTGATTTTAAGAAAATTTGAAAAATCTAGAAATAAATATAAAAGCGTTAGAATAAGAAAAATTTAAGAAGTATCAAATTTTTAAAAGTTTTAAGTACGTAATGAATGTAATCAATGATTTTGTAAATATTTTATTTTAAAAATAAGGAAAGATTTTAAATATAGAAAAAAAGAAAAATAACTATACCACAAATATAGTTCAAATTGATGAGTCTCTCTTAGCCTTTGAGAAGAAGGGAAAGAGATACTGCATGACAAATATAAAAATGATGATCTATCAACCACTTAAAACTTTTGGCGGTAAAATATATATGTGCTTATACTAAAATATATATTTATATTTACATTATTATATTAAAGTGTGAATCTTTGAAAAGTGATTTAAACTTTTATACTTCATTTAAAATCTCCGCAATAGATAAAATTATTTAATTTTAAATAATCAAACATTACACGTGTGAGGCACGTGCGGTTAAACTAGTTAAATAAAAAAGTGTCAAGTTTTTTTTTTGAAAAACCTATTTTGATGCTACACTATTAACAAAAAGGAACAAATAAAAAAATTTGAAAAAATCGTTTGTTGTGCTTGACCCTGTTTACACTATTAGCTAGCACCATCGATCCTTATATACTAATTGAACTCGTTTATGTAAAATCCTGGGTCTACTACTGTATTATCTTATAAAGAGTATAAGATAAAATTAATAACTAATACCTACATAATTCTAACTAGCTACCAAATGATTCCCTAACGCATATGATAACTTCTAAGTACGTACTTAATATTCTTAAGTTAATCAAATTCATGATAAAGTTGAAACAGAGATACTAGTGCAGTTACTTTGCTTTTCATGAATCAAATAAATTTGCATCCCTTCATGAAGTTGTATAGAGTGAAATTCAGAGTCAACAGATGGATGAATCAAAATATGACACTGGCCATACGAACAGGACGAGCGTGATTCATCAAAAGTAACATTCTATCTTAGTTAGTCTCAAACATGGATGGTGAAGGATGATCATGTTCAAGGAAGTTCTTGAGCTTTTCTATTAGGAACCAATATCTAGTTTCAGGAACACGAGCGGACATGGGGAAATGACCGGTGTCCGATGAGGATAAGCATTAGGGGTGTTAAATAACTTTCAAAGAGTAAAAGAACTTGTCCAATAGTTACTCAATTTAATTTATAACAGAAGCAATATATATCTTAATGAGGGAATGTTCACTAGTGTTTAGCCATCAATGGACCCTTATCCTTTAGTTGGTATATGAGTTTCATTGATTCAGTAGCATCTTATTGGAAATTTGTGATCAAAACATCAATAGTTCTTAAATACAACAGCCTCGTGCTTTCCCAGTGACATTGCCAGCTAGCTACACCAGAATACAGGCTCAACTTGCTTCTTCTTTTGTTATTGTTACTTGATTTACTATTTATTTCATCTTAACTTGCTTCCCTATTTTGTTATTATACTTGATTTACTATTCATTTCATCTTTAAAGTTTCAAGAAATACAATTCTTAAGCAAGTTAGCTCATAGAAATATAATTATTTAGTCATCTCAATCTACATGTCCTTGGACTACGTCTTTACATTTAACTTTCCCATTTTAAGGGTTATCATGTAGGCCCATCACAGGGTTAGGACAACTGTGATATTGATTATATTTGCTATTTCCTTGATAACTTGATTTGATTGGATTTACAAGAAAATTCACCGACATGAATTTGAAACAAAGAAACTATCACGACCAAATCACAAGATCATACATCCACCTAGCCAACTCTATCCTAGATAGGAGAACCCTTACATCCCAATCTTTATCAATGTAGAAAACATATCTAAAACCTTAAACATCAACAAAATGACCATTTATTTAAGCCAAAATATTGTTACGGTAAATATATTTTGGAATTCAACTAAACAACTTCCCAGAACCTAGTTTAAATATGTATAAGAGCACTACATACAAGAAGGACAACTCAGAAGACATTCTTCATGAAAGATTAGGATAATAGGAGATGTTGAAGACTAATCACCGCATACTACAGAAACTCCAACTGACCTACAATCATATATATACTCCTAAGGGGAGATATAGTAAGTGTAGCATTAGTACAAAACACACGTACTAGTAAGTATTAACGACCACTAGGGTTAGAAACATATAATAATTTATAGCAATCAAGAAGCTATCAAGACAATATTTACTTAACAAATTTAAGATACTTCAACTCTTAACCTTACCACTTTTCCTTGATTATATCATTATTAATTTATCCTCAAAGAATGACTAAATGATACAATTCCTAGGAACCACTAAAACCATATTTCTTATGCGCTCATCTCATTAGAAACAACTTTACACTTCTCTCTCATTAATCCTCATTTATGACAACCATCGCTCACTATAAAATTACCCTTTCACACCGGCAAGTCAACACCAGTCAATTAATAAAGCAAAAAACTAATTCACAAGAAAAGACAAAAATACACTCAAAGTATATAATTATACAATACAAGATGATAAGATTGATTCTTAACTCGAGACATACCTTAAGTTCACACACATGCATGTAATACACAATCATAAATCCATCAACTTACAATCACAATTTATGTTCTTTATTTCATTCCTTTTCAAGTTATTCATAGCAAATAACTTACACTCAAGTAATTTAGTTAGCGATAATCAAGTATACAACAACATATGTAATGCAACAACACCATGCATTCCTAAAAATAGTGTGCACATATACCAACGTCAGCAGGGATCCTTAGTCATAAACTGTAAGGAACGAGCTCAGTCTATGTATCATTTTAGTGTAGTACCCAATTCCAATATCAATCTGTGTTGGGATGGCATCCAATATCAATATCATCAAAATATGTAAAAACCTTAGCGAAATTCTCAAAGCACAATAATATTAGTAATCAAATTCATATTTCATTCATCAACACTTAAACCTTCAAGTCAATAATTTTATCTTAACTTTAACATCATCTCAAACCAACAATTATAAGAATGCCCGAAGGTTAATTAGAATCATCTAACTAAAATATAAGAATAGAGTCAAACAAAGTCTACAACTACTTCTAATCAACCAATTCGTACTCAACTTTTAGGAATTACTACCAATTAACTCAACCTGCTTTAACATAAGCTAATGTACTAGGGATTAGTTCTCCCAGACACTAACTCAACCTTACTAATTACTCCTTACTCACTTTTGTCTATAATTATCTCATTTTTCATATTTATTCCAAGGAAACTCCCTAAAACTAATGTTCTCAACATTTACTTCTCTAACATCAACCCTCGTACAAGTGAGACAAACCTATGCCTAATTCTATCTACAACTCCTCTTTTTTTCCCAGTTAACTTTATTTAATTATCCTCAAATCTACCAACTCCTCTTTGCACAACTATCACAACTCGACTTATTTTTCACTACCACCTACCTTTAATATACAATAAACTACAATGTATTCCTAATAATTACACCCCTTTACTTACTTTTTTAAATGTAATTGATATCCAAGCACCATTATTTATTTGTCTCTAGTTCATGAAAGTATAATAATTTCTTAACATGGTTGTACATAACATAAATCTCATGCATCACTTAATACATCAAATCCCACTATCCTAAGTTTTGTTTGTTACTAATTCTATCCAAACTCCATGCTCATAGGCCTAAACATAAAGTCTCTTGATAAGTAGTGAATTTATCACTCATTTGCACTCAACATTCATGCAACTTACCATGTTTTGAATTAATAAGTGAGACATACTTGTGATTAAATGCACTAGTATCCATATTATGCAGGCATACAGGTTATGACAAGGAAAGATGTGGATGCAAGCTAAAAAGGATGAAAAAGGATAGAAGAAGTGCAGCTAGTAGACTTGGAGCAGAATACGGTCTCTATTACTGCGATCATGAACTGAGGGTCATGATCGCAGAAAGTCAAGATAGGTTAAAGGACAGTTATCGTAGTGATCTTAATGCATTCATAGTTGACACACTCATGCAAAAGCTGTCGCGATAGCGTACTAGCGGGATTATGCCTAAGGGAAATTATGTCATTTTGGCCAGCTAACTCCAAATCCCATTTAAGGCTTAAAAGTCATTCATTTTAGGACATCACCATCATTTCACAATTCTACCACCCATTCTTAGTTCAGGGTTTTTGTAATTTCTTAGAGCTTGGACCTTAAATTTACACTAATTTGAGGTAAGATTTAATTAGAAGAACTCTAAAGTATAGATTTGGCTTTGTCTATTGAGGATTCATTTGAGTCTAAAGTGTGGTTTGTCCTATCTTTATTTTTCTTACGAGTAACTTTGACGGACATCTTGGTATATTTTTTTTCATTATCCTTATGATGTGCTAGATCTAACTCTTGGGGTTATGCTTGATTAGGGTGCAATTGTGTGTGGGTTATAATATATTTGTGTAGATTCTAGTTTTTTTATGATGGATTCTACTATAACTTTATTAAATTGGTTGGGATTTATGGGTGAAATCCCTAAATACCCAAATGGGTTTGATGGGTGAAAATACCAAGCTCTTAAAAGCTCAAACCATCCTTGAAAGAGGGGTTTGGGTGAACTTTTGGAACCCACACCATTCTTGAAAAGGGGATGTGGTAATCGAGGCAATAATAGACAATTTATGGGCATAGTTTGCTATTTCTCACTATCTTAGACATAAGGGTGATTACGAGGTTGACTATATCATGGGTATCATCCTAGAAATAGGGATACCCAATTGAGGTGTTGGGTGGCTTTCATTGACACACTTGTTAGGTACTCGAAAGGGTCAATGAGTGATATCTTTTAGACTTTATTGACAAACTAGCCTCAAGGACTTTCAACCTAGCCTACCACATCATTAACAATTAGAATTTGCACTTAATCATTATGTTCCCATGCATAACTTACCCCTAGAAAAGCATAATCTTAAGATCCATACCTAATTGATTTTACTCTAATTATTCTTAGTCTTGAATGAGTCATTTAGAAGCGTAAAATTAATCATAGCTTTGAAAATGTTTAAAACGCCTAAATCTGTGTATCCTAAGTTTGAATTTAGTAAGTACTTCCATTTTGAACTTACACATTTTCCACTCACATTGTTCCTTGTGGATTCGACCCCGACTCTTGTTGGGTTATTATATTCACAATGACTGCCTTGCACTTATATTGATGTGTAAGTTGAGCGTTATCATCTCCAATCAAAACTATAGTTATTCCATATAACTAACACAACTCTACTATAATTAAACCATAGCCTACCTCATTGACGAGTGCACTGCTGCGGAGAGTGATGATTCCCTCCTCCAGTGCTCTGTTTATCTAGTTCTTTGAGGTTTTCTTTCAAGAATATTTAGATTTCACCCTTCTAAGGCTTGATCTTTTCATCCTTCTCGTTCTAAGACTAGGGTTCATCTAAGGTGTTTTTAGAGGAGGTAAATGACATATGAGACAACAACTGAGGGACGAGTTATTAAAAAACTCGGGAGGGATGATGCCTAGCCGTTGTTGTGGCAAGCGAAATGTCACTACAATGACATTGCTGCAGTGAAGTTGGCAGGTCTAGCCCAACCAAAAATTTAGCCTACTTAACTTTGGGTCAAGAATTTTTTTACCACAAAAAGTAATTCTAATCGGTCTCAATGTGAATTTTTAAACAAATTATTTCATCAAATAGTTTTTACCATAACAACAAAATGGATCGTTATATTAGATACCAACTTATCCACTATTCATCCCTGAATAGGTGGTAACTAGGTGGGAAAGTTCAATAGAATTCTCGAAATCCATTATTCCCAAAAATGGTAGAAATTAAATTCAAACTCCTATCTACCTTTAAATTAATTTGATAATACTTAATGAACCACCGTCTCATGCATAATGCATAATAGATACCCAACAGGCCTATGCGCCGCTATAGGGAACCATGCTCTAGGCACAACTTATGATAACTATATCTTGAGGAATATGACTCGTATTAAAATTTATATAACAAAAATTAAAACACCCAAGACACCATACAATATTACAAAGCATAAAAAATTATGATGAAAATGGAATTCCACTCTCGTCGGCGCTGTAGTGAGCAATTTCTCATTTTAGAAACACCGCAGTAACAAATGGGTCTCTACTGTGGTACTCTAGTAGTTTCAAATAGGGGAAGTAGTATTTATTTTTCCCACTTCTACAACTTCCTAACTCTCATAATTTCCTAAATTCTCTCTTGTAATTCTCTTCCCTATGTTAAACTAAGGCAAATTTTTGTTTCTATTAAGCATCTTTATGCTCGTATCATCATTGAATCGTGGATTTTACGTCTAAAATTCAAAATTTTGGTTGATTTTTGGTGCATTGTTTGGGAAACTCAATTTTGGAACCTATTTGATGGATTGACGAAGAATGCTAGTCCATTTTACATTCTCAAGGCTCCTATAGCATCCTAGACATAAAATTTATGAGGTTCATAGTGATTTTCGGGATTGAATGGGGAAAAGGATAAAAGGTCATCTTCCCCAAGGATTTGTAAGCTATTGAGGCTTGCATTGGGTGCACTTCACTCCCAAATTAATGTATAAGAGTTCAATGTTACTCTACGTAGATCAATCTATGCCAAAAACTCAAAAATTTGAAGAAAAAATTAAAATTCGCCATTGATGGGGTCGGGGTTGTTGGGTGTGATGGAATCTCTACAGCGACACTGTTGTAGTAGCCTTATTATTGTAACAACCTTACTGCAACAACAAAAGTGCCGCTATAGTGACAGTTTGGTAGTGAGCTGATGTCGCCCAAACTATACCCTCCAAGAAGATACAATGCTCTGTGTCAAATTTTAGTAACCCATTTACGTTGGGGTCGATCCCACAAAGAATAGGTTAAATTTGTCTCTCGTACTTATTGAAGTAGCCAGAAGTGTAAGAAAGTAAATGGGGGGATTTGTAGTAAACAGTAAAAAGTAACAAATTGTGAATGCTTTGTGTTGTAGATAATTTGAGATAAAACTAGGAATGTGTTCCCCTTGTCTTCCTAACTCCATAGGTTTCTCATGTTCAACCTGACTATCTTGATGAATCGTGGGGGGGTGCATCACCTTATAAGGGACCAGGTCCCTTAGAGTCAGATACATGCAATAAAGCAGTAAAGAAATAAAACTTTACAGGAAATTAAAAGAACACAATGATTTAACGTGGAAACCTTCTTACTCAAGGGAGAAAAAACCATGTCTTGCCCTCACAAGCACTTAAGTATACACTATAATAAAAATCATGATTACAGACTTCATTAGAACTTAACTCTAAGCTCTACTAATCTGTAATAACTCTATTACAAACTCTCATTGACAACTCTGTCAAGATCTTTTCTCAGTATTGATTAACTCTAACCAATATCAACTCAGGTTTCTACCTCAGCAATCTAAAGATAGAAGAAAAGCATTACTCTTATAAGATGAGTAATTCTATTACAAACCAAGACTTGACTACACAACAATTACTTTGTTAGCACACAGAAACTCGAAACTTGAGCAATATTGAGTTTTTGTCATTTTCTTCTCGAATAATCAAATTTCAAAAACTATTGTATTGAAAAGCATTTTTTTCTATTTATAGTAGGATAATGATTAAAGTAGAATTTTGATTGGGACATGTGTCTTGTCTAGTACATAGCTCACCAGCGCAGTTTGTTACATTAACAGAAAAAATTGCGCAGAGATGCGATAGCTGTATGTTTTCATGAAGACCTCGGGACCTGGTCCATTGTTGTCAACTAATTATCATCAAAACAAGATGTAGCATATCTCATTGTCACATATGCAGAATCTAAAAAGATAGGTATTACCAACCATCTTGTGAATGCTTTGATAAATCCACTCTTCACCTTGTGAGTCTCAGGGTATCGCCTTACTAACCCTTGTCTTTAATCCTAGTTTAAGTATCACCTTGTGGGTATCATGTTATTAGATGAGGGTTGATAGCCTCAAAACACTATTGTAATCCTCTTTTCCTAATCTAGATCTCTCTTGTGAAGACGATCTCGAATACAGGCGGTCTCTTAGCATTGGCCACCACTAAGAAAACAATTAAACTAAAAAAGATCACAATGCATGTGTAGACAATAATCTAGAAGAACCTCACACTTTTCCTACTTTTTTATTGCGCTAGGGTTCCCACAACACTAGCTAAGGGAATTAGCCTCTCATCATTGTGAAATAGTCCATGGAATTCAGTACAGAAAATACATGAATAATCTCATAATAATTGACAAAGAAAACCCAAAGTCTCGAATTAATTAATCAACAAAAAACTAAGAACAAAGAGATCCTAAGATCAAAAGTCAATATTAAAATCAAAATATGTTTGTAAGAGTATAAAATCCGCCAACTATTACAAGAATATCCAATGGATATTTATAGTTTCTCAAAATAACAAAGAAAACCTGACCAAAACAAAATAGAAAAATAAAGTCGGCAGTGGCCACGCCTCATGCAATGAGTTGTCTAGACTGATAACAACTCATTGTCATCCCCATTTCCTCCATTCTGTACTCAGTGATGATGATTCATAGTCAGATTCTATGAGTCGTTGGCTGGACTCATTGTCACTCTAGTGGGTTTTCACCTTTCAGGGCATCTTTTAACATTGTTATAACGACTCATTACTATGAGTCGTAACCTCGAATAATGACTCGTAGTCTTATCCATTTCCATTGGAACTTCAAGTTGTCAATCTTCAGGACTTTAACTTATTTTCTCAGAATGACTTCATACTATGACTCGTTGCCACTCCATGCGAGTCATATCCAATCTCACCTTTCATCTTTGATTTATCAGCCTTCAATATTGTCACCACGACTTGGGCTATGAGTCGTATAGTCACATAACAAATCGTAGTCTAGCCAGTAACTTTGATTTTCAGATCTTTTTCATCATATTCTGATCCACGCCATTTTCAACCTAATTTTTCTGCAACATACACAAAACACATATCATATCTAAAAAATGGCCTAAGTATTTGCATATTTTCATTGGTTTTAAGCATCGAAAGTGACATGAAACCATGGAACATCAACACCCTCAACTTTGAACATCTGCATGTCCTCAGGCAACAAAAACAAAACAAAACAACACAGGATGCTTACCCCAGAAAAAACAAAGATACCTATGGCAATCAATCTCAAATTTGGCTAAAATACATCACCCCCTCGTATCTTTACTTTTCAAGGCCAACCATGTGGATCTCTGTAGCACAACCACGTGACATAAAAGAATCAGGAAATGGAATTACATTAGCTACAAATAATCACACATATGTACAAATTACACTACCCCAAACAAATAAGCAGCTAGCAACACAACCCAAGTGCCTTCACAACAAAGAAATCCCACTCGCTCAGATAAATCATGAATGTTAATGCGGGGACGATACGAGACACTCATAGTCATTAAGAAGTTCCATCAATGTGCATAGAATATCATAGGCTTGACCTTATTTTCTTTATCTTAGTTTTCAGACAGTTGGATTAGGATCACTATAGGACTTTACTCGGCTTGTATTGTAGGCTTGGGGGCTAGTATGATACATTTGGAAATTTAGTGACTAAGCCTCCTTGGCACTACAAGTAAGTTTCGGGGTCCAGATTTTAACCAACTTTTCTTTTATTCCGCCCTTATTTCTTCTTCTTTTTATTGCTCATTCAGGTTGGGTGCGATTTTTTATATTCTTTCTTTTTTCTTTTTCTTTTTTTCTTTTGGATTTTTTTTTTATTTTTACCACACCCAACCCTACTTTTTTTTTTCTTATTTACGCCCCTCTTCATACCCACTCTTAATCATGCATCCCTATGATAACCACCCTCAACTTAGGTGGTTTGGCTGAGTTGAGGTACACAATGTATAAGGAGGACCAGGGCAAAAATAGGTTTATTGTAATTAAAATAAGAAGGTGAAAGGTGAAAATGAGAAAATAGGTTTATACCGGCTTAAAATAGGGATCAAGAGATTCTTTTTCATATTTGGAAGGTCGTTTAGGCTAAAAGTGGACAAATTCAACAACAACCTATGATAATTTTCTTACCGACTATACTAACGCATAGGCAAGGCTAACCAGGCAAGTTTTGGATTCCATATACAAAGAGAACTAAGTAAGCATCGGATACACATATGGAATATGGTTGCATTACAAACTACTATCATTCTGGTTCATGCAAATGCTAGCTAAAATTATTATGACCCTAATTCTGATGCCATAATGAGATTCATAGTGATCATATACATATACACATCACACAATTTAAAACACATTTTCAGAGGGGTATCATTTTTCTCAAAAACTATTTAAGCACAATTAAAATACATCATCAACTGCCTTAGTGACATGACCCGATCGAGGGCCTTATCGTAATGGGTGTCCTAAGTTCGACTGGGACCAGAGTCCACCCCCGTTACCTAATTCAACCTCCAACCGCCTACCCTAAGTTGGCTGAATTTTGAGCATGAAACAAGATAATGTAACAACTCACATGAAGACTCTAGAATAGAATCACAACCATGACCCACCCAACTAAATCCAACCATCCCATACCAACAATCCAACAATACCAAACCGATAACAAAACAAGGCCCATACACCAAGCCATATCCAAATATGTTAAAAAACATAATATAATTAATCCAAAAATAAAATATGATGGAACAACCAATAATATCATCCAATGATGTCAGCCCTCCAGCTTATTCTAATGCCAAGGCTTACACCAATACCGATCCCACTCATTCCAACCCATAACAGTACCACAAAGCCTCTAACCAAAAGAGTAATAAAATCCAATTGAGACATGCCCCCAACTGTCACGCCCCAAATCCCATTGGAGCGGACTGGCACCCGTAGCCGAGGAGGCCCGGGAGAACCCGTTCATAACCTATACTTTCACATTTACATTACTTATGAAAATTAGAAATTTGGGCAGCACTTCGTTGTAAATAGAAGAAAACAGTACCTGTATCAGCCCAGCAAACACGTATATATATATAAACCGTAATTGGCCGTCAGAGCCATCACGTCTATCAACCAAACACTCCTATGGCTGTACAATATGTCTACAAAAGCCTTTACATAGATACACAACTGAGTTAGGGTCGGGACAAACTCCCGCCCACAAAAGACTTTTATACAAATACCAAAAATACATATAGAAACGACTTGGGATGCCCTGAAACAACTGGGGCTCACCACTATCAACAGAATGTCCTGGCTCTTACTGCGGAGGTGTACGACCTGAAGTACCTGTTCCTGCATGCATGAATACAGGTCCCCCGTGAGGGACGTCAGTACGGAAATATGTACTGAGTATGTAAGGCAGTGAGTATCAAGATGAGATACAAAAGATCAACAGAACCCAGATACTAGTGAATAAACAGTATGAGTAGGCCACACTTAAAAGAGCTGATGGGATACCTGCACATTACTTTCATATCATTACTTCCCGTATTCCTTATCAATACATAACATATGTCATACAATGGCCAACTGATCAGTGGTACTAATACAATACATCAGGGACCACCCCTGGAATAGCGTATTTACATAATCTTTATAATACAATGGCCAACTGATCAGTGGTACTAATACAATACATCATATCAACAATTTAAAATAAAGACATTCCATTTCTTACTTCAATTAATCTTTGAGATTGGATACTTTGTGGTCACACCTTATGGAACTTGAAACCATGATACTTCAATAGGAAAAACATGTAAATAGGTAATCAATATCATGAAAATGAAGTAGAGAATCATGGATACCTCATTAAACCATTTCGGAGTCAACAATAGTAGATGGACATTTTTTTGACTAGCCGGACATCTTAAAAGTGAAAACAAGTTCAATTGGTAGTGTCGAAGATCATATGATGTTATTATGTGTCATGTGTCGTAGGACAATGTTGGAAGCTTACTTGAGAGTGCCATGGGTCATTATTCATGCCAAAGATTAGATAGAGTATGTCTTACATACCTTGATATAACCACTTCAATACAAGTCCAACTTGACTTCCCGTACTCTTCGAACACTTATCTACAATAAGTCATTTGTGGCAAACTAGTATTACCAACCAAACCTTACCATTTAGGTATTAACATCACCAAATAATGTCTAGGAAGTAATCCTTTAACTCATCAATAAGAGTGATACATACATCCTCTTATACTCTTATTACATTCACATATCATGCATTTTCATGCAATATCCCTCAACATCACTCTTAGCCTTTATTTCCCCTCTTAATCACCATCCAATACCAACATGATCACTAGGCATACATAACCACTAATATAATGATATATCACCACAATTCATCCTCCATAATCCAATACAACAACTTCCATAATTTACTACTAACAATTTATACAAAACAATTCATAACTATGTTTCTAGTTATCTTCCAACATCAAGACAATACTCATAATCCTTTATCAATACTTATTCATGGATAAGAATCAAGAATAAACAATATTCATACCTTAACAATGAACTCTTGTATTTAGAATCCTCCTTACATAACCATGGGGTGCTTCTCGAAGCTTTCGAGATGGTGAACACAACTACGGAACCAATTCGAATTTTCTACGGTTGAATCACAAAATATTTGAAGTTGAAATTAGGCTATGGTTTCACCTTCTCTTAATAATTGGATGATATATGATATATATTAGGCTAAGTGTATGTTTATAAAGACCAATTTTCGTCCAAGAGGTAATAGAAAATGACCATTTTGCCCTAAAAATTTAAATAAATCCGAATCTGTCCCCAGAGGACAGTTTTGACAGGCTGAAGTAAATTGATCATAACTCTTTTCTCCGGTATCGGATTTGGGTGAAACCAATTTCATTGGAAATATAATTCAAAGGGATTTCATTTTCATATAAAGTATACCACCCATTTCTTCCTGTACAAGTAGTTATGGTCGTTTAAAGTTGACCCAAAAATCTGTCCCAAAATTCTGTTTTTTTTTTGATAGGCTGTAGTAAAACGGGTATATCTCCTTACTAAGACATTTGATTTGGATGAAACCAATTTCATCGGAAAGAAGACTCTCGGAGATTTTCGTCGATATATAGCAGCTCACACAGTTCTTTTTTTACAAGGAGTTATGATCGTCTAAAGTTGATCCAAAAAAAAATTGCCTAGCTGCAGTAATTTTCCTGCAGATTTACTGTTCACAGGCTTCCCGGCCACCGTTTTGAAATTTCGAATGTGCTCGCTTATATGAAATACTCCTCTGTTTTGGGTAAACTTTATATCGTTGGAAAGCTTATTCCAATACCTACACATACAACTATTGACGGGATACTTCCGAACACCATAAACTTAATTTAACCCATACGCAAACCTTTAGGACTCCATATAATCGCGATAAGTGTACGAAAAAATTTATGGGGTGTTACATTCTCCCCCCCTTAAGAACATTCGTCCTCGAATGTTAGCATAGTTACTCAATTAAGACATTTCCAAGCTTACAATTAACATATTCATCATCATAACATACTTGCATAAAAATAAACACTTACTTATTATTGTTCTTCTTCCGTCTCATGAACTTCCTCCTCATCGTTGAATAGATAAGGGTACTTAATCTTCATCGCTTCCTCGGCTTCCCATGTGATCTCCTCAACTTGTTGATTCCTCCAAAGTACTTTTACCGATGCTATCTCTTTATTTCTTATCTTTTTAATTTGGCGATCAAGAATAGCAATAGGCATTTCATCAAAAGTGAGATCTTCTGTGACTTGTACATCTTCCGTAATAGTGATGTGCGATGGATCTCCTATGTACTTGCGAAGCATCGAAACATGAAATATGGGATGAACTGCTGAGAGCTCTTGAGGTAGCTCTAACTCATAAGCAACTTGTCCAAATCTTTGAATGATCTTGTACGGACCTATGTATCGTGGAATTAACTTTCCTTTCTTGTCAAACCTCATCACTCCTTTCATTGGTGATACTTTCAAGAATACCCAATCGTCGATAGAAAACTCAAGTCCTCTTCTTCTAACATCCGCATAAGATTTGTGTCGACTTTGAGCTGTTTCAAGCCGTTGTTGGATCACTTTAACCTTCTCCATTGCTTGATAAACAAGATCCGGTCCAAACAAGACCGCATCACCTGCTTCAAACCATCCTATTAGCGATCTACACTTTCTTCCATACAATGCTTCATATGGTGCTATTTTGATACTTGAATAATAGCTATTATTGTAGGCAAACTCGATAAGAGATAGGTGATCATCCCAGTTGCCTTTGAAATCTAATACACATGCTCGTAGCATATCTTCAAGTGTCTGGATGGTACGTTCCGCTTGTCCTTCCGTTTGAGGATGAAAAGCCGTACTTAGATTTACTTGTGTCCCCAAACTCCTTTGAAAAGACTTCCAGAAATTCGCGGTAAATTGGGCTCCTCGATCGGATATAATGGAAATTGGAACTCCATGTAACCGAACGATCTCCTTAATATACAACTTCGCATACTCTTCCGCCGTATAAGTTGTCTTAACTGGTAAGAAGTGCGCGGATTTGGTAAGCCTATCAATGATCACCCATATGGAATCAAACTTCCGAAATGTACGAGGCAAACCCGTGATGAAATCCATATTGATCTTGTCCCACTTCCAGACTGGAAGATCTATACATTGCATGTAACCACCGGGTTTCTGGTGTTCTACTTTGACTCTTTGACAATTCGGACATTCAGCTACAAATTCGGCAATATTCTTCTTCATGTCATTCCACCAATATATTGCTTTCAAATCTTGATACATCTTAGTCGACCCTAGATGGATGGAATACCTTGAACAGTGTGCTTCTGTCATAATTCTCTTTCTTAGCTCAACTACATCAGGTACACATAAACGATTCTGACACTGAAGCACTCCTTCTCGCGTAAGCTCAAATGCCTTTGTCGTGCCACTCTGCACATCCTCCTTAAGCTGCAATAAAATTGGATCTGCATACTGCTTCTCTTTCACTTCAGCTATCAATGAAGATTCCGCTGCATTACGTACAATAACCTCTTCATCTGGAGTTTCGAGAAGTCGAACTCCCAAATTAGCTAGTTGGTGAAGATCCTTAATCATCCCCTGATTTTCTATAGATGCCATTTTAGACTTACGACTCAGTGCATCCGCTACCACATTCGCTTTCCCTGGATGATACAAGATATCAACATCATAATCTTTTAACAATTCAAGCCATCTCCACTGCCTCAAGTTTAGATCTTTCTGACTGAAGATATATTGCAGGCTCTTATGATCGGTATATATGTCAACATGAACCCCATATAAGTAGTGGCGCCATATCTTCAAAGCAAATACAACTGCAGCTAGCTCAAGATCATGCGTGGGATAATTCCTCTCATGTGGTCGTAACTGTCTAGAGCCATAGGCTATTACTCTACCATGTTTCATTAATATGCATCCTAAGCCAATTCTCGAAGCATCACAGTACACTGCATACCCTTCTGTGCCTTCAGGAAGTACCAATACCGGTGTAGAAGTCAGCTTGCTCTTCAGATCTTGGAAACTCTTTTCACAGGCATCATTCCATTGAAACTTGGAGGCTTTATGCGTCAACTTAGTCAAGGGTGAAGAAATAGAAGAAAAACCTTCAACAAACCTTCTATAATAACCTGCCAACCCGAGGAAACTACGAATCTCCGTAGGCGTCGTGGGTCTTGGCCAATTCTTCACAGCCTCAATCTTCTGAGTGTCAACTTTTATGCCTTCACTGGATACAATATGGCCCAAAAATGCCACTGACTTGAGCCAAAACTCACATTTAGAAAACTTTGCATACAGCTTACGATCACGAAGAATCTGCAACACCTGCCTTAGGTGATTAACATGATCCTCTTCTGATCTAGAGTAGACCAGAATATCATCTATGAAAACTATCACGAACACATCTAGAAACGGCTTAAACAGCCTATTCATCAGATCCATAAAAGCTGTGGGTGCATTTGTCAACCCGAATGACATAGAGTATGTCTTACATACCTTGATATAACCACTTCAATACAAGTCCAACTTGACTTCCCGTACTCTTCGAACACTTATCTACAATAAGTCATTTGTGGCAAACTAGTATTAGCAACCAAACCTTACCATTTAGATATTAACTTCACCAAATAATGTCTAGGAAGTAATCCTTTAACTCATCAATAAGAGTGCTACATACATCCTCTTATACTCTTATTACATTCACATATCATGCATTTTAATGCAATATCCCTCAACATCACTCTTAGCCTTTATTTCCCCTCTTAATCACCATCCAATACCAACATGATCACTAGGCATACATAACCACTAATATAATGATATATCACCACAATTCATCCTCCATAATCCAATACAACAACTTCCATAATTTACTACTAACAATTTATACAAAACAATTCATAACTATGTTTCTAGTTATCTTCCAACATCAAGACAATACTCATAATCCTTTATCAATACTTATTCATGGATAAGAATCAAGAATAAACAATATTCATACCTTAACAATGAACTCTTGTATTTAGAATCCTCCTTACATAACCATGGGGTGCTTCTCGAAGCTTTCGAGATGGTGAACACAACTACGGAACCAATTCGAATTTTCTATGGTTGAATCACAAAATATTTGAAGTTGAAATTAGGCTAGGGTTTCACCTTCTCTTAATAATTGGATGATATATGATATATATGAGGCTAATTGTATGTTTATAAAGACCAATTTTCGTCCAAGAGGTAATAGAAAATGACCATTTTGCCCTAAAAATTTAAATAAATCCGAATCTGTCCCCAGTGGACAGTTTTGACAGGCTGAAGTAAATCGATCATAACTCTTTGCTCCGGTATCGGATTTGGGTGAAACCAATTGTATTGGAAATATAATTCAAAGGTATTTCATTTTTATATAAAGTATACCACCCAGTTCTTCCTGTACAAGGATTTATGGTCGTTTAAAGTTGATCCAAAAATCTGTCCCAAAATTCTGTTTTTTTTTTGATAGGCTGTAGTAAAACGGGTATATCTCCTTACTCAGACATTGGATTTGGATGAAACCAATTTCATCGGAAAGAATACTCTCGGAGATTTTCGTCGATATATAGCAGCTCACACAGTTCTTTTTTTACAAGGAGTTATGATCGTCTAAAGTTGATCCAAAAAAAAATTGCCTAGCTGCAGTAATTTTCCTGCAGATTTACTGTTCACAGGCTTCCCGACCACCGTTTTGAAATTTCGAATGTGCTCTCTTATATGAAATACTCCTCTGTTTTGGGCAAACTTTATATCGTTGGAAATCTTATTCCAATACCTACACATACAACTATTGACGGGATACTTCCGAACACCATAAACTTAATTTAACCCATACGCAAGCCTTTAGAACTCCATATAATCGCGATAAGTGTACGAAAAAATTTACGGGGTGTTACACCAACCATGTCCAAAACCAATATCTAAAATAAAATCAAAGTGTCTAGAAATATCCATAACACGAAATAGAGCCTTCTGAAAGGATGAAAGCTCACCATTTCAGTCTAAATGCTGATCCCCGAGGTAATCATTATGTAGGAGGAGTAGAACGACCGGTTCCTGCATAGCGTGGGTATACAACTACCAGTAGATGGGTTAGAGAGTGAATGCTAGCATAATCTCAGGATAAGGATAAAATAATAACATTTATAAAATCAAGTAAAACTATCCATATGCACACAACTAGAAACATATATATAACCATGTCAGGAAAGGGGACTGAGTTTAGCATGCCTTTAAAACCAATATTTGGGTTGTGTAGCTTTGCCTTCCTAAACTACCCACAGGCTATATGGGTTCATCTCCCCCTGCAGAAAGGGCCTAAGTGTGTGTAGCTGCACGACCAGGGAAGAAAACCTGGGATAACTAGTACATCAAAATATAAAGTGTGACATCATGCACACGGTCACCAAGACCAACCTCCCTTCTAAAAATATGAGTTTCCAGTTTTGGTCCCTCGGGACCTCCACCTTCCACGATTTTGCTACGCATCCCACCATTATTGCCCAATTAAAACCATTACCAAGAAACCAGCCAATCCTTTTACCATTTATTAACCAAGTCCATTTAGTGGCGGTATCATTATACCGACCATACTTACAAGTACTATCCATAGCAAACCATATATAGGTTTAAGGGGACTTCCAAGTGCCCTTCCATTTACCATATTAAATCACTTGGGGGATTTCATGTACCCCACAAGCATAATAATTTAGCCATTTACCTTTTTAATCCATTTAAACCATGCACAATTCCTTTACCAAGTTTTTAAAACAAGCAAGAGTTCTATTAAAATACTCAATGCAATGAAAACATGCTTATAGGCATTTTGTCAAACATATTGGGGGCATAATATAACCAAAACCAATTCCAATCACCATAAACCCATTCCTATGCAATCCAATTATCCAAAACCACCATTAATGCACACCAAGCATAATTAAAACCATGGAAAATCATAATCAATCATTTAATATCAAAACCCCCAATTCATACTTGAAAACAAATATCATACAATCAATGAAGTCATGAAAACAATCATACAATCAATGAAGTCATGAAAACATTCATAAAAACCATGCTTCTAGTTAGAATTAACAATGAGGGAAAAGAACATACCTTAATCCAATATGATGATGGAAACAAATCATAAAGACAATCCCTAAATCAATCCTCTAGTTGAAACCTTTGCTTCCCTTGCCCAAAAGCTTTTAAGAGAATTATAAAGTGTTTTAGAATAGTTCCTAAGTGTTAATGAATGGAATAATAGGGTAAATAACCTCCCAAGTAGGTTATAAGTCGTGGGACCTTATTAGGTTAAGTAGGAAAATATCTAGAATATCCTCACTTAAGTTACACAAAAACCCCATCACAGAGATACAACTGATCCTCACGAGTCGTATTCTTCGATACAAGTGGTACCCTCCACTCGTATCCTAGACTCAGCGTTTGGATCCAAAACTATCCACCATACGACTTATCCAACCAAGTCGTATCCAAAGTATACGATCCATACCCTTCATCCATACCCCTGGCAGAATAAACCTAAGAAAGATTTAGACACTGTCCACCATACGAGTCCTGGATACGATTCGTACCCTAGCTTACGGATCATAATTATCCACTCGTATTCAGATCCAATCTAAGTAACCAAGTATAAGATTAAGTTAAGGAACCAAAAGATCTGTAACCACTGATACGACTCGTACCCCTAAGTCGTATCCATTTCAGTAACCAAAATCCATCCCATCAACCAACACTGGTCAGCATACAACTGGACCATACCATTTGTAACCCAATATACGGCTCGTACCCATGAGTCATATAGGCTCCAAAGATAAGAATTCCAGGAAATTTTCTAAGATCCAGAAACTAGGGTATTTCAGTCTCCCCCTGCAAGGAACATTAGTCCTCGAATGAGAGACAAGATAGGGGTAACCACATGCATGAGTCATTTGCATTATAAAATGTATTCCTAATCTTTTACAAAGTTTGAAAACAATGAGGCAAAGATATTAATATTTCCTTTAAAAAACTTTGAGATTAAAGATGTGTTGAAGATACATACCTTCCACATGCATCGTAAGAGCAAAAAACAAATGCGAATATTTGGACTTTATGTCCTCCTCCGCTTCCCATGTAGATTCTTCCACCTTATGGTTCTGCCAAAGAACCTTAACCAAAGCCACATCCTTGGTCTGCAATTGAAGAACCTTCCTAACTAAGATCTTAACCGGGATTTCTTCATAAGACAAAGAATTCGTGATACCTAGTCCTTCCAAAGGAACAACCGAAGAAGGATCACCAATGCACTTCTTCAACATATAAACATGAAAAACTAGATGAACTAAGCTCAAGCTAGAAGGAAACTCTAGTTCATAAGCAACATTACCAATTCTCCGCAAAACTTTATAAGGACCAACATATCGGGGACTGAGTTTCCCCCTCTTACAAAACTACACTAATCCCTTCATGGAAAATACTTTGAGGAAAACCTTATCCCCAACCTCAAACTCCAAATCTCTACGCCTAACATTCGCATAGTATTTTTGGCAACTTCGGGCAGCTTTAAGCCTCTCCCAAATCACCATCACCTTCTCCATAGCCTGGTAAACTAAGTCGGAACCAAACATGTCTACCCCACTAAGCTCAAACCAACCAACAGGAGATCTATATCTCCTACCATACAATTTCTCAAAAGGGGCCATACCAATACTAGAATGATAGCTATTGTTGTTAGAAAACTCTACCAAAGGTAGATGATTAACCTAATTGCCACCATAATCAATCACAGAGGCCCAACGAATATCCTCCAATCTCTGAATAGTTCTCTCCACTTGTCCATCCATCTGCGGGTGAAATTCAGTACTTAGACTAACCTTAGTCCCCAACCCTTTCTGATAAGATCGCCAGAAAAGAGATGTAAACTGCATGCCACAATCAGAAATAATCAAAATAGGCGCCCCATGAAGCTTCACAATCTTCTGAAGATACAGCTCCACATAATCTTCCACCGAGAAGGTAGTCCGTACTGGCAGAAAGTGGGAAGACTTAGTCATCCTATCCACGATGACCCAAATCAAATCATATTGATTCCGAGACCGAGGAAGACCGATAATGAAGTCCATATTGATCAATTCCCATTTTCATTCAGACAATTAAATTTCTTGATACAACCCTTTCGGCCTCATGTGCTCAACCTTAACTTGTTGACACACCATGCACTTGGCCACAAAATCAGCCACATCCCTCTTTACGCCATTCCACCAAAAGATCTCCTTGAGATCATGATACATCTTAGTCGAGCCGAGATGAACAACATAGTGCGACTCATGCACCTTAGCCAAAATCCTTTGTCAAAAACCATTGATATCAAGAACACACAACTTTCCTTAGTATCATAAAGTACCATCACCACAGATCTCAAATGCCACTACCTTTTGCCTACCAACGTCACTCTTGATTTTAATCAAGATAGGATTAAGCACTTGCTTCTCATTAATCTCCGCACCAAGAGATGATCGAACCACTTCTTGCACCATCACACCACCATCCTTGGAGTCCAAGAGGTGAACTCCAAGATTAGCCAAGCACTGAATATCCTTCATAAATTCCTACTTTTCTTCCTCCACATGAGCCAAACTGTCCATGGATAACCTACTAAGAGCATCAATAACTACGTTAACCTTACCTGTATGGTAGTGAAGACTCATATCATAGTCCTTGAGAAGTTCAAGTCGTCTCCTCTGCTTGAGATTAAGTACCTTCTGAGTGAACACATACTGTAGACTCTTATGATTTGAAAAGATATCCACGTGCACACCATACAAATAATGCCGCCATATTTTCAAAGCAAACACAATCGCCAACAGCTCCAAATCATGAGTAGGATAATTTCTCTCATGCACTTTCAACTGCCTGGAAGAATAGGAAATCACCTTCCCGCGCTGCATCAACACATAACCAAGCCCTACCCGAGATGCATCACAATAAACCGCGAACCCATCATTACCTTCTGTCAAGGTCAGAATTGGAGTCGAAGTTAATTTATCCTTCAACTTCTCAAAACTCCCTTCATAAGTATCTAACTAAGAAAACTTGACCTTCTTCTGAGTCAACTTAGTCAAAGAAGTAATTATTGATGAGAAGCTTTTCATAAATCACCTATAATACCCACTAAACACAAGAAGCTCCGAATATCGAATGGAGTCATGGGTATAGGCCACCTCTTTACCACAACAACCTTTTGTGGATCCACCATGATCCCCTCACTAGAAATAATATGACCCAAGAAAGTTGCAGCGTTCAACCAAAACTTACACTTGGAGAACTTGGCATACAACTACTATTCCTTTAAGGTCTGTAACACCAGATATAGGTGATTAGAATAATCCACCTCACTCTTCAAATAAACCAGAATGTCATCAATAAACACAATAACGATGAGATCCAAATACTAATGAAAAACCTTGTTCATCAGATCCATAAATGTCGTCGGAGCACTAGTCAGCCCAAATGGCATCACTAAAAATTCAAAGTGCTCATACTGAGTATAAAAAGCCATCTTTGGGATATCCACCTCCCTAATCTTTATCTAATGGTACCCAAACTGAAGATCTATCTTAGAAAAGAATTGGCACCTTGATAGAAGGAATATCCCCATCCCTGGGTTCGCTCGGAGCTGAATTTTACTCCCAACTAAATTGATATTAAACTGATCACTAGACTGTACTAGTCTTGACGGAACTGACACTGGTCGTGTTGACTGACTGAACTGGACTGAGTTCACTGAGTTTTGTTAACTGACTGAGTACTACTATTCTTGACCTTTACTGGGACTAGTTTATAACTACTGCAACTAAGTAAACAGCTATATTTGGGACAATAAATACCCCCAGGACTCGATAGCATAATTGATAAACTCATATCACAACTTTAACAACATAACAATAGGTTACCATGCATCATTCACTCATATGGACATTTTATCAAACACTTGCAAATCATAGCTTAAGCATGGAAATAGTTTAAACATATAGTAATAGCATGATTTCAATACTAAGATCACCAAAAGATCATAATGCATAATTCATTCACTTAGATATTTTGTCAAACACTTAGGAGGCATAACCTTGTACTTGGAAATGAACGACATGTTAATGCATCATGACTACAATAATCAATTCACAATTCAAGGGTTTGACATGAGATCTATATCAACCAACATACCCATTGATCTATTTTACATGAAACTTATGTTTTCTTAACTTTGAAACTCAAATAACAAAACAAACATGAGCATAATTCAATTCATAACATGGGAATCATAATTCAAGTTTTGAAAAAGGTTCTTGAACTCCAAGGGTGGAAGAAAACCAAGGATGAACACCTAACATACTTGAGTGACGGAATTTGTGAAGATTATTTGGGATTTCTTGGAACTTGATCTTGAGCTTGATGAACTAGGGTTTATTTCTTGAGAGGATTTTGTGAATAATGAATGTATTTTGCCCTTTTGAAAGCTTAATTTCATATTTTGGCTAAATTGGGTGAGGGAAAAAGGACCTAATTATCCTTGGAAAGTCAAAATTAAGTGAGAAAAATATGCCCAGTAATGCGGCAGTCGATGCGGTAGTCAATGCACCGCATCAATGTTGTTGATGTGATAGCCAATACGACGCATCAAGATTATGTTGGCTTGCTATTTTTGTCATCCAAATGCGACTCAAACAATGTCTAAAAAATCTAAAACTCACTCAAGATGACCTATTGACATCCCTGATCATGAATCAACTTAAAAATCGACAATCTAAGTTCAAAAAGATCATAAATAATACCATTGAAATATCGAGGATAAAAATGAGACTAAGTGTCAACACTTAAGCTAAAATTTTCTAAGTCTGGGACCCCTTATTACAAGCTATATGAGACTGAAATAAACTAGAACTTTTACGGGGTCTTACAGGATCCTTGAGTTGATTCGGGTTAAACTGATAATTTCTTAGCATATTTGTTGTTGTTATTCTCATGTTTTAAAGAAGGTATGAATATTGTTAGAGTTATGGATTGTTGACTTGGATATTATCATTGAGTCATGATTATGTATTGGGTTAATGATTAATAATCAGGGTCTTAACTTAGTTTAATGTCTTTATTGACAGCACTTGACTAAACTATTGGGTGTTGTTTAAGAAAGAATAAATGGTATATATAATTAAAGTAATTGTTAAGTGTTTATCATTGTACTTGTTATGAGGTTATGGTTATTGTTCTTATTTATTATTAAGATTAAAGAAAATAGATTGTTTAATAATAATTATTGGAATTAAACAAGTAAGAGTTATGATGGATGATATTTAATGTGAAGCGTGGTGTATATTTAGTGAAATAAAGTGTAAGAGGTATAAAGGGAACGTTAATGATATATATTGACTACTAGTAATAGATTAGATATAATTAAGTCAACCCAAAAAAGAATGGAATACTCTTAGGTAACAAAAGTGGATGAAAGTGATGGGGATTAAATTTTTATACAAGTTGTCATGTTTCTATCTATTATTTCTATATCTTTTTTACGTGATCTAACCCTGATCGACCAATGATACTTACCAGTACGTGTTGTTTGTACTGATACTACTCTTGTTATATCCTTTTTGAATATAGTCTAGTTGCAGGATCAGTTGACGTTTCTCAGCTGATGCATTTAGTGGTCTCCATTAGCTTTTATTCCTCTCATACTATGATGGAATTTGTGTCCTTTTTTTATATTCCATTTGATTAGAACGTTTTTGTACTAGACTAGGTCCTTGAAGAGGTATTTTATTGGTATTTAAAGTTTTATAAATCTGTTGTAATAAATAAAAGGCTCATTATATTACTTGATGACTTTCGCATATACTTTAAAGGGATGGTAAGTGGTTCTTCAATCTAAGTGGATTAGAGTAAGTGCCGTTATGATTCCGTAGTTTGGGTAGTGACACATTCTATTTCCCTTATCTTATCCACCAGTTGTTGCTTGAAAACTATGATCTAATCATGCAAAACAAACACCTTTCTTGGAGGAAAATACTTGTTGAGAAACTTTGTTGAGAGTTCACTCTGAATACAAATAGAATGGTTGGATAGTGATTTCAACCAATCTAAAGCGGCATCTTGGAAAAATATAGAATGGCCACCACCAAAGTGCATTATCCGAAATAAAAAGTTTCTTCCTAGTAAAGTACACATCCAAGAAGTACTTTAGGTGATTGTGTGGATTATCATTAGTTGTTCACTAAATAACCCTCTTTGGTTGAGCATATTGATATGACACCCATGATAGTGAAATTAGCTGCCTAGGTATAAGAGGAACTGATGGCATTCGCAAAGCCCACATTTGCTTGGACTTATGGACCTCGATTTTTATGAGCATTAAGGGAATAGTGCTTTTTTATTAAGGAATCCTTGAAGAAGATAGCCAAACCATTTTCACCAATCGGGTGTGTTTGGTATGATGGAAAATATTTTTCATGGAAAATGTTTTCCTGAAAAAAGTTTTCCTAAAAAATAAGTTGGTTTTCTACTTATTTTCTCATATTTGGTTGGTAAGTGGACAATATTTTTCGAAAAATAGTTTATGGTGTTTGGTTGGTGAGTAGAAAATATTTTCAAGTGTTTGGTTGGTGAGTGAAAAAATATTTTTTAGAAAATACTACTAACTGTTAACTAGTATAGTACTGCCTCTAGCAACTCAACAATTTGTAAGAACTAATTTAAGCATAGCCAATATTATAAATATCGTATACCAAAATATTATAAGTCACTAAAATTTAAGCAACTACTAATTAGCAAATATAGGAGACACTTATCAACATTTTGTCTTGACAATCTCAAGATGCTACAATTTATAGAAATACAACGAAACGACAAGCTTATTCAACCTTGTGAAACAAGCTACATCGATGACAAAATGGAATATGCAATTAGCAAAAGTAACATAGGTAAGTCTTCCTCTATGCATATGAAAATAACAGTACATTCAACGATCATTGAAAAAGGGGAAAATTCGGGCTTCACTATTTTTTATTTCAAGCAGTGAAGAATTAAAGCAAAGCACAATGAAAAATATTTCTGAGTAATGTGAATTTTTTGAGTGATGTGAATTTTTTGAGTAATGTGAATATGAGTGTTGTTGGGGTAGGGAAGAGGGGCGTGGGTGGGGGTGGGGACATAAGTCACATTTGTCATTTTCTGAAAAATGACTTTCCTTGACCCATGAGGGAAGTCATTTTCTCTCAAATAGAAGAAAATAAGTTATTTTGGAAAATATTTTTCCAATATTTTACTACAACCAAACAAAGGAAAATAAGAAAACATTTTCCATCATACCAAACACACCCTATATCTGAATAAAATTCAATGCCTATATGATGTCAAATCAACGTGTCAAATCAATGAGGTAAGAAAAAAAAAAGTTAGCGAAAATACACAAAAAATACTCAATTGTAAGGGGGTGCGGATAAATTGGGTAACTTAAATGGTAACATAAATAAATCTATTATAACTCTAATGGATCTATTTTTGTTTGTGCGTGGATATTTCTTAACTTCTCTGAACATTTTTATTTTTAGTTTACTTATTTTAATTTTATTAATGTTCATATCTTGGGGGGTGATTGGATGGTATTTGATTAAATGCTTTACTGTAATATTCTTTAGTTTTTTATCTTAGTCTTTGTAATTCTTGTATATTATTTTGGAGGTATTCTAAATATTCTATATCTTTTGTTCTAAAATATTCAATTAAATTCTCTTTCATAAGTATTTCTGTTAATCTTATTTCTTCCATATCTTGTCTCTAGTATTTTAAATACTCATAGTCTATCATTTTATCCTAAAGTAGTTGTGATACTACAAATTTCTTTGTAATAATTTATTCTAATTGTACTATATCTGATATTAAATTCTAGGTTATCTATTTCGTTAATTATCCTGTCTTTTTCGTCTATGAATAATTCTATGTCTAAATCATATTCTAAACTGTCTTTTAATTCTAGTTGTTTTATGGTTTTATTTATCCAAATTAATCTCTCTTTTAATTGTTCTCTTCCTCTTTTAAGCTAGTTTCTATAATTAATTTCTTCATATAGCTGATTCATAGCTTTTCCGTGGAAATATACCTGTTTTTTATTAAATAATTCAAAAGTTTTTTTGTACAAGAGAGGGTTTTTCTTCAACTCATGAAGACTTACCTCTAACTGAGCAAAATACTCTCTATTTATAATCCTAAGAAAGCGCGTAAACTATTAACACACTTTACACGTTTCCTAATTTACAAAGAAGTCTTTACATTCTGAAAAGAAAAGACTTAAAGTTAACTAAACTAACAATAGTTTTTTGTCCAAAAAGTCAAAAAACCTATTAAATGAAAAGAAAAGTCAAAAAGGCTATTAAAACTTTACAATGATTTACGTAAGAAGTTTAGCTTTTTCTTATATGTCATTTTCCTATCTTTAATGCCTTGTCTTCTTCTATTATTACTCCTTTACTGTCTTCTTTTTATCTTCTTCTTGTCGTATCTGTTGGTTTTTCATCTTCTTGCTATTGTAGAATTACATCAGGAATAAAGTTGTGTCTGCCACTACACCTGCTGCATATGTGGTCATTGTATCTTTGGCCAACTTGTTTACAGAATTGTTCCATATCTTCTTTTGAAATAACTCCTTTCGTAATAGATCTTGTGACTGGTAATCTTCTGGTTTTAGGATCGTTATGACCCATTTTCTTATCTCTTCTCTTTCATTTTCTCTAATATTTTTACAAGTAGAGTAAACCAATAATTGATTTTTGTTATAGTAAATCCAAACTGGGTTTTGATTTATATAATTATTTGCTAACTCAGTCAATATACTGCTAAGTCCAATAACTCTCTTGTTTTGGTAGAAGTCCGGTATCTGATTTTTAGTTATCTCTTCTTGTTCGCATATTTCTTCAGGCATAATATAATCTCGTGTCATTCCTATCTTGACAGCAGTAATTGTCTATTTTATTTCATCAAATAATATTTCTGCTGGTGCTGAGTAGAAACGAACATAGAATAGTTATCCCTTCGTAATCCTTTTATAATCCATAAATTTTTTGTGAATATCTGAAATTCTTGTTAACTCTTCTCCAGTAATTGTCTAAACTGTAGATAATAGTCCATAATAGTCCATAATTAGACTATTATATACAGTTTACACAATTACTGGAGAAGAGTTAACAAGAATTCCAGATATTCACAAAAAATTTATGGATTATAAAAGGATTACGAAGGGACAACTATTCTATGTTCGTTTCTATTCAGCACCAGCAGAAATATTATTTGAAGAAATAAAACAGACAATTATTGTCGACAAGATAGGAATGACACGAGATTATATTATCCCTGAAGAAATATGCGAACAAGAAAAGATAATCAAAAATCAGATACCGGACTTCTACCGAAACAAGAGAGTTATTGGACTTAGCAGTATATTAACTGAGTTAGAAAATAATTATATAAATCAAAACCCAGTTTGGATTTACTATAACAGAAATCAATTATTGGTTTACGCTACTTGTAAAATTATTAGAGAAAATGACAGAGAAGAGATAAGAAAATGGGTCAGAACGATCCTAAAACCAGAAGAGTTACCAGTCACAAGATCTATTACGAAAGAAGTTATTTCAAAAGAAGATATGGAACAATTCTGTAAACAAGTTGGCCAAAGACACGATGACCACATATGCAGCAGGTGTAGTAGCAGACACAACTTTATTCCAGATGTGATGCTACAATAGCAAGAAGATAAAAAAGCAGCAGATACGACAAGAAGAAGATAAAAAAAAGACAGTAAAGGAGCAATAATTGAAGAAGACAAGGCATTAAAGATAGGAAAATGACATATAAGAAAAAGCTAAACTTCTTACGTAAATTATTGTAAAGTTTTAATAGCCTTTTTCACTTTTCTTTTCATTTAATAGGTTTTTTTGACTTTTTTGGACAAAAAACTATTATTAGTTTAGTTAGCTTTAAGTCTTTTCTTTTCAGAATGTAAAGACTTCTTTGTAAATTAGGAAACGGGTAAAGTGTGTTTATAGTTTACGCGCTTTCTTAGGATTACAAATAGAGAGCATTTTGCTTAGTTAGAGGTAAGTCTTCATGAGTTGAAGCAAAATCCTCTCTTGTACACAAAAAACTTTTGAATTATTTAATAAAAAACAGGTATATTTCCAAGGAAAAGCTATGAATCAGGCAGCTATGGAAAATCTAGAATTATCAGATTTACCAAAACAGGTATTTATATTTATGATTATGAATAGCTAAATTCATAAATTCCTGACAATCATGATATGATAAAATAAGTTCATGTTAGTTACTTTATAGTAGACTTATTCAAAGAATAGCATGTTAAGATATTAGAAAAGTGGAAAAGGAGAAAAATCCCTAAGAACTATGTCATCTTAAAGGTGAAACCGGTGAGGCAAGAAAGTCGTGATAGGGGAGTAGCCAGAGTAGATGCGCTGTTTAAGGGAAAAGTATTCAGATTATCATGCTAATAGTGACCGAAGAACATGTTATTTAAGAATAATCTAGTATATAGTAATCTAAAATGATCATATTTTGTTATGTGTATGATTGAAGGGAATATTTTTAAAAAGCATCATATGAAAAATGAATACTTATTTATCTGACGAAATGGTAGATAAATTCAAAATACTTGTTTTGTATATACTTAAGAATATAGAAATTGTAGATATAAGAAAAATCATATTGAAAAAAATATTTGATAAATATTTTATGACTAGAATAAATTACATACCACACCTACCTACTTACTCTTACAAATACTTACATACCAAACGTACACATCAACCATGATAAATTACGTATATTTAGAATATTGAAAAATAGATATGAAAAATATACAATTAATAGAAAAACTAATGAAAACAAATTTAGAAGAATATATCAGAACTAAAGATATAAAATATATAGAATTCTTTAATGAAAATATAGAGGAATTATATAGATTAAAACAAACAACTAATAAATACTATGATAAAGCATTTAGTTACTAGAATCCAATTCCAAGTTATCCAAGTTATTCGTAGAAACCTTAGCATAATATGAATAATATGAGAAGATATATATATATGATGAAACTAAGATACTAGTTTTATATATCATAAAAGACTTAGAATTAGAAGACATAAAGAAAATAATATGGGAAAAAATATTTGATTATGAAGATGCGTTACTAAGTACTAATTAGATAAAAGATGAATTAGAAAATATAGATTTCTATGGTAGAAATAATTCAGATAGTTATTATTTAGATGGATATTATACAGATTAAGAATGCTAGAATATATTCAAAGAGTTAGAGAAAAATAAAGTTGGTTATATGAAGAAATTAATTATAGAAACCAGCTTAGAAGAGGAAGAGAACAATTAAAAGAAAGATTAATTTGGATAAATAAAACCATAAAACAACTAGAATTAAAAGACAATTTAAAATATGATTTTGACATGGAATTATTCATAGACGAAAAAAATAGGATAATTAACAAAATAAATAACCTAGAATTTAATATTAGATATAGTACAATTAGAATAAATTATTACAAAGAAATTTGCAGTATCACAACTACTTTAGGATAAAATGATAGACTATGAGTATTTAAAATACTAGAGACAAGATATGGAAGAAATAAGATTAACAGAAATACTTATGAAAAAGAATTTAATTGAATATTTTAGAACAAAAGATATAGAATATTTAGTATACCTTCAAAATAATATACAAGAATTACAAAGACTAAGAGAAAAAACTAAAGAATATTACATTAAAACATTTAATCAAATACCATCCAATCACCCCCCAAGATATGAATATTAATAAAATTAAAATAAGTAAACTAAAAATGAAAATGTTTAGAGAAGTTAAGAAATATCCACGCACAAATAAAAATAGATCCATTAGAATTATAATAGATCTATTTATGTTACCATTTAAGTTACCCAATTTATCCGTACCCCCCTACAATTGGTATCAGAGCTTATGTTGTTTAAAGTTACAGAAGTAGTATGTATTTGGATTTATTTGATTGATTAATTTATTATTTATTTGCTTAGATGAATAATGTACAAAAACCACAAAAATATAAAGAATTAAAAAAAAAATATCTGAAAGACGTAAAGAATTAAAAATAAGGATAAAAGACTACAACATAACATAATTGTCGGAGTCAGTAAAAATTCAACAAATGCACAAAAAGAAGAAATATCAAATTTAGAATCAACAATAGATAGTCTAAAATATATGTATATATATATCAACATAACCTATATACGTTTAAATAAAATGAACAAAGAAAAAATTATAATAGACGAAAAAACATATGAAAATCATAAAGGATTAAAAATAAAAATAGTATTCTCTAACCTAGGAAGAAGATATAAGAAAATAGGTGAACATTTATATTTAATGTTAGAAAGAGAAGAATTAAAATTAGAAGATAAGTTGGCAGTCATGGTAAGAATAGAAAAAAAAAATGAAGAGATAGACAGAAAAAAGAAAATAGATAAAATAAAACAACAAACTACTGAAGAAATACGAAAAATAGAAGAAACAAAAAATAGTAGGAGTGCTGAATTAGAAAAAGAACTACAAATGCTAAAAGATTTATATGAAAAGGGACAGAAAGAAAAAGAAGAAAAAGATAAAGAACAAAAATTATTAAACGAGATAAATCAATTTAAAGAAAAATTAGAAATAAAAAATAAAGAATCAGAAATCAGTGAATTAGAAATAAATACAATAGATGCTGAAGAAACAGATAATTATGATTTGAAAGATAGTGAAACATATACAGAAATTCTAGAAAACATAGGAAAACTAGAAATTAATGAAAAACAAGAAGTAATTAATAAAGAAAATCTAGAACTAATAAATACAGAAGTAAATACTCTAGATAAAAATATAATACCTAGTACATCAAAAATAAGAAAACCAACCTATAGTTACAAAAATAAGTCTAAAAGATATAATCCAAAGGATGAATATAATAAATGAACACCAAAACAAATAATTAATTATAACTTTTTAGATTTAGACTGTGTAATAGACACAAATAAAATAATACAACTATGGGTAGGATACATGTCAAAACAATTATTAGATAATAAAATAGATACAACAAACACACCAGAATATATAGAAAAAACATTAATAGGAACAGTAAAATTATGGTTTTTAAACCTAGCCGAAGCAAGTAAAAAAGTATTAAGATTTGATAATAAAACAAAAGGAACATCAACAACTACTAAAATACTACCAACAGAAATATTGAAAAAATATGAAATAGCTATAAGAGATGAATTTAGCAGTATGACAACAGAAGAAGAAGAGCAAAATAAAGAAAAAGATATAAATAGAAATTTAATATTAAAACTAGCAATATGTAATATGTGCTATATAGATGAGTATACGTGCGCATTTAAAGAATATTATTATAAAGGGACATATAATATAGAAGAAAGTAAAGAAATAAGAAGATTATATTTTAGTAAATTACCCGAACCATTTAGTTCAAAAATAATAAAGAGTTGGGATGAAGCAAAAATAGTAGATACCCTAGGAGCAAGAATAAAATTTTTACAACAATGGTATAGAAATCTATGTGAAAAATATAGAGAAGAAATAAAAATGGAAAAAACATTAATAAGAAATTTAGCATGTTGCAAAGATAAAATAACACCTCATTTGGATGTGAAGAAAGATATTATAAGAAAAGAAAAAGATATAAGAAATATAAGAAATACAAGAAATTAAAATATAAGTATAAGAAACCAAGAAAAAGATATTATGTAAAAAATTATAAACATAAAAGACCATATAGGAAAACGAAATCTATAAAAGAATGTACTTGTTATAATTGTGGAAAACTAGGACATTTAGCTAGAGATTGTAAATTACCAAAAAATCCAAAAAAGAAACAAATATCAGAAATAAAAATAGAAATACAGAATATATGCAGATAGATTATATAGATTATGAGTTAGAAAGTGAAGATAGTATATATAAAATTTCGGAGAATGAAACAGATAATGAATTAGATAGTGAATTAGATGAATCAAATGACTGAAGAAGATATAAAAATGAATCAAATGACTGAAGAAGATATAAAAATGAACCAAATAACTGAAGAAGATATAAAAATAATAACAAAGGAAGAATATTTAAATGAAGAAGGAACAGATCAAAAAATAATATTTGACGGTAATATATTTGACGAAATAAAAGGAAAAGAGTTAGACCTAAGTGTAGAAAAAATATTTAAAATATCAACAATAAAAAATATATTTAGTAGAAAAAAGGAAGAATACTACGTAGTAAGCCAAAAAGAACATGTAATAGACTGTAGATATGCAAAAGGAAGAGCTAGTATACCACTAGTAACAAAAAAAATAATTAATAAAGAAATAAACGATATAAAAAGTATAGACCCAATAAAATATGTACACCTTGGAGGAACAGAGATATTAATAAAAACATGTTTTAGAGAAGGAATAGATACACCAATAGAATTATATTTAGCAGATGATAGAATTATAAAACCTATATAAAAAAGTATAATAACTGCTATAAAAGAAAATTTAATATACCAAAAATTTAAATTTATAATAAGTGTGAATTATTCAGTAGCAATAACAGATAAAAATATAGATAAATAATTAGTATTATATTGGAAAATATCAGGAATAGAACTAACCCCAGAAAGTAAAATATTTACAGCAAGATGTAAAAATCTATATGTATTAACAACAAAACATAAAATAACAGGAAAAAATAAAATTAATAAAATACAAATTGAAAGTCCTTTTGAACAATTCGTAAAAACAATTGATAATAATGATTATAGTTACAAAAATATAGACATAGAGGAAGATTTAGAAATAATAAATGATAGAATAAGTACATAAAAAAAATAGCTCATGAAAAATCAGAATCATCAAGCTCATAAAAAGAACAAGTTATGAAACAACTTCAACAGTTAATTTAAATCAATATTACATAATGGGAACAATAAATGAAAAAGAATATTTAATACTCTTAAAAATAGGACAAGAAGAAAATTATATAGCAAAATATCTAGTAAAAAGTGAAGAAATAAAATCTAATAGTAATATATGCCCAGATCTACCAAGGAGTCTAATAAACATTAAGGATACGACAGAAAAAGAAATAATAATAGGAGTTAGAAAAATAAAAATAGAATTTGAAATAAAGGAAGAAATGCAAAAATCAGACATAATATTAGGAATAAAATGGTTAGAACAAATAAAACCATACAATATAGAACATACACAATTATCTATAACATATAGTAAAGAAAAATTATTCATAAAAAGAACTTTGACATGACATGAAAATATATGTACTTGTCAAAATAATAGTAGAAGGATATTATAATAGGTATTATACACCTATGATAGATACAGGAGAAGAAGCAAACTTATGTAGATACAACTGTTTAACAGAAGGTAAATGGGATAAGCTAAAAGTACCAATAGTAGTCAAATGATTTAATAATGAAGGAAGCTTAATTACATATAAAGCTAAGAATGTAAAAATACAGATATGGGATAAAATAATAACAATAGAAGAAATCTATAATTATGAACTAACATCAAAAGATATGCTTTTAGGAATGCCATTTTTAGATAAATTATATCCACATATAATAACTAAAACAGATTGGTGGTTTACAACACTATGTAAACAAAAAGTAAGAGCAAAAAAAGTTATTAATAAAATAAAAAAAAACTGATTGGATAAAAGGAAGTGGAAAAATTACACAAAAGTTAGAAAATATAAAAAATACAGTAGAACTAGTTGTATTTTCGATAATTAAAAAAGAAATAACTATATTTTCAATAGATAAGGTAGACATAATAAAGAAAAAATTAAGACAGTTATATAGTGAAGATCCATTAAAAGGATGAGAAAAACATAAAACTACTATAAAAATTGACTTAATAGATAAAAATAGCATAATAACTCAAAAACCATTAACATATAATTTTGATGATTTAAAAGAATTTAAAATGCATATAGATGAATTATTAAAAAAATAGTATATACAAAAAAGCAATAGTAAACATAATAGTCCAGCATTTATAGTAAATAAACATAGTGAAGAAAAAAGAGGAAAAAGTAGAATGGTTATTGACTATAGAAATTTAAATGCAAAAACTATGACATACAATTATCTAATACCAAATAAGATATTGAAAATAAGACAAATACAAGGATATAACTACTTTAGTAAATTTGATTGTAAATTAGGATTTTACCACTTAAAGTTAGATGAAAATTCTAAAGAATTAACCGCATTTACAGTATCACAAGGATTTTATGAATGAAATGTATTACCATTTGGATATAAAAATGCACTAAGTAGATATCAACATTTTATGGATAGTTATTTTAAACAATTACCTAATTGTATAGTATACATAGATGATATACTACTATATACAAAAGCTAAAGAAGAACATTTAAAATGACTAGAACAATTTACACATATAATAGAAAAAATCATGAATAAGTTTAAGCGAAAAGAAAACTGAAATTATGAAAAAACAGATAGAATTTTTAGGAATACAAATAGATAAGACGGAATACATAAATAGGCCCCTGAACTATTTCACTTTTTCTGCATAGGTACCTCAATTAAGCCATCTACCTATTGAACACTTTACTCCTTCACAAATGGTTTCAATTGAGCACAATATGCTGATGTGGCAAAAAATATAAAATGTGTACTGCACACGCCAATGATGTGGAAAAATAACAAATCAGACAACGACAAGTGGCATTTTCACTTACAAAAATTAAAAAATAATTTTCTAACATAATTAAATCTAATTTTTTTTAAAAAAAAAAAATCATTAATACACCCCCACCTAACTGCACCTACCCAAACCTCCCTCCCCCCCCCCCCTTTCTTCCCTTTCAAATGCTACTTTCTTCATTTTTAGCAGACAAGTTAAAGAAAAATGGTTCTCCATTTTTTAGCACAACAAGTAAAAAAAAATAAAAAATAGTATCTTCTTCTTCCCTTCTAAATACTTCTTTCTATATAAAGAAAAATAATTTTATTTCTTTACCTCCTTCTTCTTCCTCCTACTCTTCCACCATTAAACCACACTTTCAATTCTTTATTTTTCCACCAAAACAACACCCAACAAGAAGAAAAACAGTACCAATTCAACACACACTCATATACAAAAAGTAATAATAACAATTTTTTTTTAGTCGAAGCATAAGAGACTTTCTTGTTCTGCAATATAGCATCTGACCATAGGTCACTAAATTTTGACATCAAGGATATCTTTCACCAAAGAGCACGTGTACATCATCAAAGGAAAAGCCAAACAATAAGAATCCAATCAAAAGATGGCTCATAAAATTGTCCACCAAAAGACTGTTCACTCACCAAATCAGCATGTCAGAACCTGCTTAAACTTGCCTGCTCTCAGTTCATGAGGGATGTACGATTCTACCCACAGTAAAGCAAATGAGTCATTCCTTCAATTTCTGAACGCTCACAGCACTACATTCACCTGGATCAGTCAACTATGTCTTCTTAGCAAGATTTGAAAAGAAAACTTTATTTTTTTTTGTCTTCTTCTTCCTCTATTCTTCCACCATTAAAATTCACTTTTACTCCTCCATTTTCTACCAAAACAACACCTAACAATTAAGAAAAAAATCTCTTTCATTTGAGAATTAAGCGATGGCATCAAGAATTTTTTCAGTGGTGTTGATGTTGCACTGTTGGTGGTGTTGCAGTGTTCGCATATTATTTTTCCGGAAAAAATTTTGCTGGAAAACCCATTTCAACACAATTAACCGTCGGAAAATCATATTGTTGTAGTGTTGGAAAAAGGAAATTGAAAATAAAAAATAAAAAAGGCGTTCAATATAATTTTTTTAATCTTGAAATTAAATGTAATTTTTTTATTTTTTTATTTTGAAATGGAAAAATTACAATGTAATTTTAATGGAAATTAAAAAAGGCATTCAATGTAATGGAAAATCATATTGTTGCTGATACAAAAAAAAATTAAAAAAAATAAGGAAGTTACAATAAATTATGGCTTCTCACTTTTCTAATGGAGAGTGTATTACTCATGCCACACCATATCAGCGCCACATCAGCAATTGTGCTCAATTGATACGGTTTGTGAAGAAGTAAAGGGTTCAATAGGTACCTGCCTTAATTGAGGTGCCTATACGAAAAAAGTGAAATAGTTAAGGGGCCTATATATGTATTTAGCCAATAGATAAAAGTGGAGTAAAAATGCAACAACATATAGTACAAAAAATAATAAATTCAAAAGAAGAATTAGATACAAAAAAGAAATTACAATCATTTTTAGGATTAGTAAACCAAGTAAGAGAATATATACCAAAATTAGCAAAAAACCTAAAGCCTTTACAGAAAAAATTAAAAAAGAATGTAGAATATAATACAATGAAGAAGATAAAAAACAAGTTCAGAAAATAAAAATACTTTGTAAAGAATTACCAAAATTACAATTCCCAAATGAAAATAAAAAATTTACATATATAGTAGAAGCAGACGCAAGTGAATATAGTTATGGAGGAGTACTTAAATATAGGTACAAAAATGAAAAAATAGAACATCATTGTAGATATTACTCAGGTACATTTAATGAAGCAGAAATAAAATGGGAAATAAATAGAAAAGGATTATGTTTATTATATAAATGTTTATTAGCCTTTGAACCATATATTGTATATAACAAATTTATTGTGAGAACAGATAATACTCAGGTTCGATGGTGGTTAACAAGAAAAATACAAAACTCAGTTACGACGAAGGAAATTCGAAGATTAGTATTGAATATATTAAATTTTATATTTACGATTTAAGTAATCAAGACTGACAAGAATGTTATTGCAGATTACATATCAAGACAAAGCTACTCAAACTGATTTACCAATGGAAGAAGCTGATGTCAAAGATACCCAAACAGACTTAATATTACAAGTGTTTGAACAAATGAAGTTATTACAAGAACGAGTTATCACATTAACTACTGAAGTTACAAATGTAAAAGTGCAGGTTGAGCACTATAAAAAACAAGAAGCTACTAGCAAAGATATTGTGCAGGAAGAGCATATTAAAAAACTAGACCTAGAAGGTGACGATGAGAAACACCTAAAAACTCAAATTACTAACGAAATTACAGTTACAGCTGCAGGTGCAGGTGATATATCCAAGGGAAAGAATATAGTCACTCAAAATAAACCTGAACCAAAAAAAAAAAATTTATAACCTCAACCAGATATTCTCAAAACCATACACACCAATATACAAAAATCAGAGTCATCTATACCTCCCCAGATAGACACATATTCCGAATCACTCAATCAACAAAAGCAGACTTATAACCATATCACTCGTACATATATTGATAATATTTATACCTTACAAAAATTGTTAAATACAAAACCTATCCAGAGTAAAGATTTAGCAAAACAAAACCAAGGATATATTACACAAAAATATCAGAACTATAACAAACTTATTGCTTTGCCTGGCACCAGTGCAAACTTAATTTCTTCATGTTACTATTATGGACTATTATCTACAGTTTACACAATTACTGGAGAAGAGTTAACAAGAATTTCAGATATTCACAAAAAATTTATGGATTATAAAAGGATTACGAACGGACAACTATTCTATGTACGTTTCTACTCAACACTAGCAGAAATATTATTTGATGAAATAAAACAAACAATTACTGTTGTCAAGATAGGAATGACATGAGATTATATTATCCCTGAAGAAATATGCGAACAAGAAGAGATAACCAAAAATCAGATACCGGACTTCTACAGAAACAAGAGAGTTATTGGACTTAGTAGTATATTGACTGAGTTAGCAAATAATTATATAAATCAAAACCCAGTTTGGATTTACTTTAACAAAAATCAATTATTGGTTTACTCTACTTGTAAAAATATTAGAGAAAATGACAGAGAAGAGATAAGAAAATAGGTCATAACGATCCTAAAACCAGAAGAGTTACCAGTCATAAGATCTATCACGAAAGGAGTTATTTCAGAAGAAGTTATGGAACAATTTTGTAAACAAGTTAGCCAAAGATACGATGACCACATATGCAGCAGGTGTAGTGGCAGACACAACTTTATTCCAGATGTGATGCTATAATAGCAAGAAGATAAAAAGAAGACAGTAAAGGAGCAATAATTGAAGAAGATAAGTCATTAAAGATAGGAAAATGACATATAAGAAAAAGCTAAACTTTTTACGTAAATTATTGTAAAGTTTTAATAGCCTTTTTGACTTTTATTTTCATTTAATAGGTTTTTTTGACTTTTTGGACAAAAAACTATTATTAGTTTAGTTAGCTTTAAGTCTTTTCTTTTCAGAATGTAAAGACTTCTTTGTAAATTAGGAAACGTGTAAAGTGTGTTAATAGTTTACGCGCTTTCTTAGGATTATAAATAGAGAGCATTTTTCTCAGTTAGAGGTAAGTCTTCATGAGTTGAAGAAAAACCGTCTCTTGTACACAAAAAACTTTTGAATTATTTAATAAAAAATAGGTATATTTCCAAGGAAAAGCTATGAATCAGGCAGCTATAGAAAATCTAGAATTATCAGATTTACCAGAACAGGTATTTATATTTATGATTATGAATAGCTAAATTCATAAATTCTTGACAATCATGATATGATAAAATAAGTTCATGTTAGTTACTTTATAGTAGAATTATTCAAAGAATAGTATGTTAAGAAGTTTATTAGCAAAGTAGAAAAGGAGAAAAATCTCTAAGAACTATGCCATCCTAAAGGTGAAACCGGTAAGGCAAGAAAGCCGTGATAGGAGAGTAGCCAGAGTAGAGGCGCTGTTTAAGGGAAAAGTATCCATATTACCATGCTAATAGTGACCGAAGAACATGCTATTTAAGAATAATCTAGTATATAGTAATCTAAAATGATCATATTTTGTTATGTGTATGATTGAAGGGAATATTTTGAAAAAGCGTCATATGAAAAATGAATACTTATTTATCTGACGAAATGGTAGATAAATTCAAAATACTTGTTTTGTATATACTTAAAGATATAAAAATTGTAGATATAAGAAAAATCATAGTGAAAAAAATATTTGATAAATATTTTATAAATAGAATAAATTACATACCACACTTACCTACCTACTCTTACAAATACTTACATACCAAACCTACACATCAACCATGATAAATTACATATATTTAGAATATTGAAAAATGGATATGAAAAATATACAATTAATAGAAAACTAATGAAAACAAATTTAGAATAATATATGAGAACTAAAGATATAAAATATATAGAATTCCTTAATGAAAATATAGAGAAATTATTAAGATTAAAACAAACAACTAATAAATACTATGATAAAGCATTTAATTACTAGAATCCAATTCCAAGTTATCCAAGTTATTCGTAGAAACCTTAGCATAATATGAATAATATGAGAAGATATATATCTGATGAAACTAAGATACTAGTTTTATATATCATAAAAGACTTAGAATTAGAAGACATAAAGAAAATAATATGGGAAAAAATATTTGATTATGAAGATGCGTTACTAAGTACTAATTGGATAGAAGATGAATTAGAAAATATAGATTTCTATGGTAGAAATAATTTAGATAGTTATTTTTCAGATGGATATTATACAGATTAAGAATGCTAGAATATATTCAAAGAGTTAGAGAAAAACAAAGTTGGCTATATGAAGAAATTAATTATAGAAACCAGCTTAGAAGAAGAAGAGAACAATTAAAAGAAAGATTAATTTGGATAAATAAAACCATAAAACAACTAGAATTAAAAGACAGTTTAGAATATGATTTAGACATGAAATTATTCATAGACGAAAAAGACAGGATAATTAACGAAATAGATAACCTAGAATTTAATATCAGATATAGTACAATTAGAATAAATTATTACAAAGAAATTTGTAATATCACAACCACTTTAGGATAAAATGATAGACTATGAGTATTTAAAAGACTGGAGACAAGATATGAAAGAAATAAGATTAACAGATATACTTATGAAAGAGAATTTAATTGAATATTTTAGAACAAAAGATATAGAATATTTAGAATACCTCCAAAATAATATACAAGAATTACAAAGACTAAGAGAAAAAATTAAAAAATATTACAGTAAAGCATTTAATCAAATACCATCCAATCACCCCCTAAGATATGAACATTAATAAAATTAAAATAAGTAAACTAAAAATAAAAATATTTAGAGAAGTTAAGAAATATCCACGCACAAACAAAAATAGATCCATTAGAGTTATAATAGATCTATTTATGTTACCATTTTAGTTACCCAATTTATCCGCACCCCCTACAAATTTTTTCATTTATCAATCAATTTGTTTAATAATCAAAATAAATGGATCAATTACTACTCCTACATTTATTTATATCCTTTAATATAAAAGTTTAATGTTTTTTTACTTCCATTACTTTCGTGACCTTTGATGATCATAACTCCTTTAATGATATCATTTCATATTCCATATTGTTGTCCTATAAATAGAAGCATTATAAGTCTTCTTCCCCCATCAACAAAATTAAGAATATTTCATTCACTATATATTTTTTGAACTTACATATATTCTTTTAAAAAAATTCATTTGTGTACCTTCTAAAATATCCTCCTTATTCTTTTCTTTTGGCTATGTTGTTTTTTCTTCTTCTTCATGTATTATTCTTTTGGCATTTTAATTGACTTTCTTTACAATAAATTTGTTATTGTTATTATTATCATTATCCTATATTATTTGTAACTTCTAAGCAAGAACATGTATGATTTAAATCTATTTTTTTACAATTCTTATTCATAGTGTATTAATTTTTGTGATGTATTATTTTTTATAGCAATAAGAAGAAGATAGTGAACGGATGAAATGAAGATGAAGTAATGACTATGTGAAGATTTGAGGAGTAATCACTAAATAGTTTAAATTACTACACATAATTTGTTCACTTTGTTCGTCGTTATACTAAAAATAGATATAAAAGAGAAACATAGATAAAATGACGTAATACCTTTTCTTGACATTTTTCTCATTTCTTTTAATTAGTTTATTTTACAAAATTATGTCCATAATTCATACATTCAATTACATAAATTATAATTAAATATTAGTAATGTCCATAACTCTCAAACCTTTCATATTCATAACCCTCAATTAGTTAATGTACAAGAAGACAATTTATCTTTTTCTCTTTTTATTTTTTATTTTTAATTGTTTTTATTTTTCTCTATAATTTATGTGATTAATTAGTATTAAATTAAATTTATAGATAATAATAATAACGAAGAAATATAGAGAAGGTGATGTAGCCCTTCTCTAGAACCCCTATTTTTATTTATTCATTTTCTCATTTTTTGACAATTTCTTCTTCATTTATCTATTTATTTTATTTTTCATAATTCAAAAATTAATTATTCAATTCATCAATTTTTCACCTCCCACTATGATTATCTTCTTTATTAGAGATTTTAATATGTATTCATGTATTCTACAACCTTCAATCTTTAATCTTAATTAATTTTATTAATGTGTAGTAATAATGTGCTAAAAAATAGGAGATAAAAAGACAAACTAATCTAGATATATCTCACACTACCGAATTATGCATACATGAATAAATCATTTTAGTTGTTGTAGTTGTGTGTAGGAAATGCTCCAACTTGAGTTCTACGTATTCTTTTTATTTGAATTGTAGAAAATTATCTTATGAGATTCATGTATTGGTAGATATTTTGTCTTGATTAAACTTACTTATATGTGCTCTATTCTTAGTAAATTCAAATGAATTTATTTCTCTATAGGCTAAAATTTCTCATCTTTTTGATTGAAAAGTTCATATTGTTTCATTTCATAACTTTTTGTTGCTAAATATTTGGTAAATTTTGATGACTCATGCTATGCCATTTGTATCAAGAAGCTCGGTACATACGATGCATATACTTTAATATTAAATATATTTTTTCAAAGGTAATTTTATACGCTCGAGCAATTTCTTTTATGATGTATAATATTTCTAGACTAACTGTGTTCAAGAATATTTGCTATTTTAGTTATTCCACAACTTTGTTAACATGATCATTATGTCACCTTTTTCATGTGTATTGAAGAATAAGAAATTTTGCCAGTATTCAAAAATTTGAAGCAATTAGGTGAGCCTCTGATTGTCCCTACATCTCAAAGAAAGTTAAATAATTTGTTCTTTCATCTTTTTTTTTTTCATTCCA
The DNA here is from genome assembly GCA_030864215.1 of Capsicum pubescens. Classification (NCBI taxonomy): domain Eukaryota; kingdom Viridiplantae; phylum Streptophyta; class Magnoliopsida; order Solanales; family Solanaceae; genus Capsicum; species Capsicum pubescens. The sequence continues at coordinate 190,559,924 of CM061548.1, forward strand.
TTTTATTTTTTGATTTTTAATTAGTTTTTGAATTTATTTATGTGATTAAGTGAAAAGTTAATCCTAATTCGTTTAATTATGTGAAAAATATATTCTAAGTTTTTGTTGTGTCATAACAGTTACGTGGGGAAAGAAGTAAAAAAGGAGAAATTGAAAAAGAAAAAAGAGTTGTAATGAAGAAAAGTAAAAATTGAAAAGACAACCTATATAGGAATGAGAGAATAGGAAAACAAAGAAGAAATGCAAAATTATAACTTACAAGATGAAGCGTTTTTAGTTTGATTTTGTCAATAAAGAGATTTTCGCATAATTAAATAATACAATTTGGAATTCATTCAATTATTCTCTCTCTCTCTCTCTATTACTTTTGGCATTCATTTTATCTTTTTATCTTAATTTTATTAGACAAAAAAGTTACTTAAGTACAATTTAATTAATCAATTTTAAACTTTTACTATAATAATTTATTAATTAATAATATGTGTGTGTATATATATAATGTAAAATTATGACTTACAAGAGATTTTGGCATAACTAAATAATACAATTTAAAATTCATTCAATTATTTTTTTTCTCTCTCTCTCTCTCTCTTTGACTTTTAGCATTCATTTTTATCTTTTTATCCTAATTTTAGTAGACAAAAAAGTTACTTAACTATAGTTTAATTAATCAATTTTTAACTTTTAATATAATAATTTATTAATTATTGTATTTTAATATATATATATATATATATATATATATATTGTAATTTTTCAACAAAATTCGCTTTCATTATGTATCCCCGCCTCCCTCTCTTTTCATGTATCTTTGATTCTTTGTCTTTAATTTAAAATTTTAATATATATTTGAAAGTTTCAAATGATAACGGCACAAGAACACAATCTCAAAGAAGTTTGTAGTGAAGATAAGTTATGGCGATAGATTTCAAATATCTGATTACTTTTGGTTGGTATTTAGACTTAAAAAAATTACTCTAAGTTATCATGTAGAACTTCAAAAAGAAAGTTCATGCGTGAAATTTAATTCCATGAATGGTTGTCTTTACTAATAAAGACTCGTGACTTGCAAATTGGATAAATTTTTATAACTTATTTTGAATTTTGATTTTGTTATGTTACAGCTTCATGAAAATAGTTTTTTTTTTTTGGTGTTTGCCAAAGATTAGAACTAACATCCCACTATTTTAATTTTCATTGTTAAAAATATTATATCATAAATTTGACAAGTTAATTATCATCGCGCGAAGCGCGACCAAATTCACTAGTTAAAAAAATACAACTCTATTATCTACCACTCCTTCCTCATCAAAAATGACAAAAAAGAGCTTTCTATACTTGCACAAAAACTAGAATGAATAAAAAAAGACAAAACTTCTATTTAAAATCCGCTAAAATTTTGAACAAAATCCCCTAGCTGGGTAGTTCATTGGCAAAAATCTTCAGTCTTCACATATTGTTATCGAATGAAAGAGAAAGAAAGAAAATTAAACAGAAACTGAATGAAAACTCTTGATTGATTCTTTTCCTTGATTCAAATAAAAGAGTACATCTCTATTTATATGAAACTAAATAGACTAAATAAGGAAAATATGATATTTTTCTTATAGCTATTAGACTAATATTCTGTAATTAATAAATTCTAGACTTAAAAGAAAATAAATAATATAAAATATTCTTAGACAAAAAAAAGAAAAATAAAAATATTCTACCACAAATGAAATCACAAAATAGAAGGAAGGTAAATCTCAACATTCCCCCTCAAATTCAAGTTGGTGTATCCAATTTGAGTTTAAAAACTTAATTATTCTTGAAAAAAATGCATTTTTCCTTAATTTTGTTGCAACAATCTAATAAAGTTGGTCTTCCTCATCTTCTTCTTCCACAAGTAGTGCTTTTGAATTATCTTGAGTGTCTTTGAACTTGCATACTTTTGTGACATGACCTTTTTGTTTGCAATTTCCACATAATGCATCGGATGTCCACCAACAATTTTTTTTTAAGTGTTTTTTTTTTTCAATATTTGCAAGGTGGATAATCAACTTTTCTTTTTTGATGGTTCACATAAAAAATACCTTCAACAATTTTTGTCTTTCCTGTAAGCTCTTCTTTTCTCTTGTGCTTGAAGAGCGCTTATCATTTCAATAAGAGAGATGGCAGAAAGATCTTTAGACTCTTCCAAAGAGGAGATTTGAACTCAAATCTCTTAGGAATAGTCACCATAATTTTTTCAACTATTCTATTGTCTTTAAAATCTTCGCCAAACAATCTGATTCTATTGACAATCAAGGAAATTCTGTCAGAATAATTAGTAATTGTCTCACCTTCTTGCATCCTAAGAGATTCAAAATGTCTTTTCAAAATCGAAATTTGATTTTGTCTGCCTCGTTCACTTCCTTGGTACTCCTTTTTAAGTTTTTCTCAAGCTCCTTTTGCTGCTTCACATGCAATGCTTTTAGAAAAAAATTGAATCAACAACTGAATTTTTAATTACAATTTTTGCTTTATATTTTTTTGATTTCTCTTCTGAGTGAAGTTTGATTTCGGCAGCAGAAGGATTTGCAGGGAGTGGTTGTATAGGTTTTTCTTCCTTTAGAACTTCCCACAAATCATAAGCTTTAAGATAAGATTTCATCTTAACAACCCAATTTGATAATTTTCACCGATGAAGGTTTGTGGGGCATTGAAAGAGAGAGTATTCCTGTCATGATTTGAAAAACAAGATTTAAAATAATATGGGTTAAAAACTGATTAAAAATAGCCCTACGTTAAAAATAAAAGTAATGGTTAAAAATAGTCCTACATTAAAAATAAATATAAGGATAATAAGTAGGTTGAAAATAGGTACGGATTAAAAAATGGTTGACAGTTTTTCTTCAATAAATTCACAGATCCATGAGGATCGATGAAGGCTCTTGATACCACTGTTATGAAATGAAAGAGACAAAGAAAGAAAATTAAACAGAAACTGAATGAAAACTCTAGATTGATTCTTTTCCTTGATTCAAATAGAAGAGTACATCTCTATTTATAAGAAACTAAATAAAATAAATAAGAAAAATATGATATTTTTCTTATAGCTATTAGACTAAATATTCTGTAATAAATAAATCCTAGACTTAAAAGGAAATAAATAATGTAAAATATTCTTAGACTAAAAAAGGAAAAATAAAAATATTTTACCACAAATGAAATCACAAAATAGAAGGAAGGTAAATCTCAACACATATGACATTGTGTAGTTCGTTCACAAACTGATGCTTTCGTTATTGAGTTTGTGGAGAACGAAATATTTCATAGAGTGAGGCAAAAACATATCGTCATTATTCATTTTTGTTTTCTTCATGTTCTTGGCCACAAACTTAGTTAGTTGGCATGAAAATTTATCAGTTATCATCAAATTTATGGTGATGCACATAGTTCGCTGGCACGAACTATCAAAAATTTCTTCTCTTGTCCTTCCTTCAACACTCAATCTTCAATACAATTCCTATGTTTCTCAATTTACTCCATTTTCATCATATGATCATCCTTGAGTGCTCCTTTACCAGAAATCTAAAAAGTCAGTTTGATTCATTAAATCATCCTTAAAAGCATAAACACTAAAAAAAAAATTTAGTAAGTTAGTTATTTACCAGCTTATCAAGATTTTTCCAAAGTCTTTCTCTGAGTGCTTCAGATGAGGAGGTGCATGTAACTTTGTGGAAATAGAGGTACAATCACATACTTTTTAATAAAGAAAATGAAGAGCACTTTCTCAGATTCAATCTTATCTCATTAATTGACTGAAAATTGAGGAAACTATGTCTATTGGATATAATTCAAACTTGACAGATCAAATCATCAGACAACATATGAAAAATGGAACAAGTCGAGCGTGGTTCAGTATAAATACACTTTGTCTTAGTCTCAAACAAGGCCGGTGAAGGATGATATTATTTATGGAAGGTTCAAGGTGTTGCAATCTGAGACCAATATCACGGTGATGATTAATCTAGATCGATAAACTTGAGGCTAGACATAAAAAAAGTAACCGATCAGGATAACATCAAGCATTCAACCATTTATAAAAAGTCATAGATCTTCTTAGATAATCACGCAGCCCAACATGTAATGGACGCAGCATGTATAAATGGATCATTTGAGAGCAAAATTTACAGATAATGTTCCCTAGGAATTAGTTATAATTAGCTCCTTCTTTTAGTTGTTGGCATCTGAATTAATTAATTCACTAGGATTGTACATAAACTTGTAATTAAAAGATCCATAATTTTGAAATACAATAGCCTCATGCTATTTTCATGACGTTGCCAGACAACTACGTCGGAATATAGGTATCAACTAGCTCTCTTATTTTGTTATTGTTACTGGATTTACTATTCATTATAGTTTTATATTATCTTAAGTTGTAGATTTAAGCAAGTTAGTTCATATCGATTCTTGTTTGATCATCTTTATATGCATGTCATTGAACCACTTCTCTAAATTTAACTGCAATTTTTCAAGCATAAACAAATACAGTTATGAAAAAAAATCTAAATACATGTTTTGACAAATACGTAGTATTAACAATTAGATATCAGATGAATGTTTCTTACCTCTTTTGCTCACCTCTCTCCTCCCCCCTCGCTTCTCTCCCTCTTTTGTCCCTCCACTTCTTTGTATATTTGTGATGTATCCAGTGTATTTATGCATTGTGTGTGTGCGTATATATAGATGCACTATGTATCTAGTGTATCAAAAATTATCTAGTATATCTACTATCAAAAGTCTTGTGTATTTTGTATCGGATATTATGTCTCTATAGTAAATCCAGACAATGTTTCTTGTATATTCGTACATAGATACATCTATATAGTATCAAATACATATGTATCTCTGTTAGACTCCATGATTTTAATGATTTTATTTTGATAGCCCCTTCATGTTTTATTGCAATTTCTGAGTTGAATTATGATAAGAAATGATAATAGGACTATGTCACGATCCGAACTAGGGCTTGGCCGTGACGGACATCTCAAGTCCATCAAGGACTTGAGACAACCCCTTAGCCTAATCCAATGTAACCAAGTACACCAAGCAGCGGATGAATACCAACATAAAACAAAATATGAGAGGAAAACTTAAAAAATCTATAAAGGATCAACACTGAAAACCAACCACAATACCTATGCCCACAGTAATTTCCAACAAAGCCGCTAAATGAACCAAAGATAGTTTGGTGGGGACATTCCCCCAACCATATCCAAAAATAAATCCAAACAAAAAGTCAAACATAAGAAAATCCAAAGCATGAAATGGGGTCTTCTAAAGGATGAAAGATCACTACTTCAGTCTGACACCTGAGCTGTCCCATGAACACCTAGTCACTATGCAGGAGAAGTATAAGTATGGCCAGTTCCTGCATCACGTGGGGACACAACCTCTGAAGACGGTTAGCGGTTGGAGCGCTAGCATGTAACTCAGGGATACATGATAAAATAATGCCATAATCCGAATGCAAAAAGACATTAACACTAGTGTAAAACACTATAAGCAATGCATACCTATATATATACCACATACTAAGAAAGGGAACAAGGCTTAGCATGAGAGTAAAACATTAACCTGGGCTGTGTAGCTTGATCGTCCTTTACTACACCCACGAGCTATATGGGGTCAAATCCCCCTACTGAAAGGGCCCTAGTGCGTAATAGTCACACGTCCGGAGGTATCATAAAAAGCTGGGGAATCCTTACCCTTCACCATCTTGGATATAAATAATATAGTATGATATAATCAAACGGTCAGTAAGACCAACCCTCACGTTAGCAAATGTGAGTTTCCAGTATCGGTCCCCCTGGGACCTCCACCTTTCATAGTTAGCTACACAAACCCCTTTAAGACCAATTAAAATCATTTACACATTCCTACCCATTTAGCAAGGAGACTTTTAATGAGGCATTAACCGTTGGTATCTTCATACCAAAATTTAGAGATTGCAACTCTATTTCATTTTGCCATACAAAACCATTAAACCAAGTTGACTCCAGAGTTTCTAATTTAAAAACCAAAGCCATGGTCACCAAGGCCTTCCAAAACCATTTGAAAACCAAACCAATTTAATTCATGTTCCATTTAACATTTATGCAATGAAAGGTTTCGAAAAGAATTGCCAAACCAAGTGATAAATCATATTCCCAAGACCAATTATGCAAGTTGGTCGAGGTTATTATCAATTCCCATACCAAAACCATTTATTTTGAGAATCATTGTACCCTTAAATTCATTCACCATCCCTATGCATCCAAAGTGTTCATAAATCATCAATTCAATGCATAACAATTCAATAATAATCATGGGAAAATATTTCAACAAAATACATTCAAACCCTCAACCCATAGTTCCAAACCCAACATCAAAACCATAAATAATAAACCAATTTTCGTGCTATTAATAAAATATAAGTATAGGGAAAGTGGTACATGCCTTAATTACCAAGAATTTTAAAAAAGATAACACCTTTAGAACCCTAGAAAACCATCTCTTTTAAACTTTAGTTTGACTTGAAAGGGGAAATTTGTGAGAGGATCTTTTGGAAGTGAAGTAATAGCCCTTTGTATCATCAAAATTGATGAGAATTGGCTTATATAGTGTTTAAAGGTTGTTTATAAGTGAAAGGACCTCATTACCCCTCATTCCATTAAAATAGAACAAAACAGCCAGATTTTTATATAGGTCCGTGGCATGGGCCTTATCACATAGACCAGCCTCCGTGTCACGGACCTTAATGCAGAGACTATCCTCTGTGTCATGTCGATATCGCGGAGGCTTACTACCTCTGTGATCTAAAACCACCCCGAACCCCATCCAAAAATTCCAAAACTCTTTTGGGACACCTCTTTAACACACCTAAGTACAATTTAATTAAAAAATCAATGTTTCAAACATGGAGAGGCCAAAAATAAAAATGCTCAAAATTTAAGGGTGTTACATTATCCCTCTCTCTTTAGGATCATTCATCCCTAAATGACGGGCTAAGACACTTTTTGCACGAGAATAACAATATTACACCAGAATCAAATGATAAACCCAAATAGTAACATGGGAAAACAAAATTCATACCTTAAGCTTTTTTGCCCAACACATGGAATAAGAATTGGTACTTAGCCCTTATATCTTTCTCTGTTTTGCAAGTGGCTTCTTCCACCTTATGGTTCCTCTAAAGGACCTTTACTGAAGCTATATCTTTAGTCCATAATCTACAAACTTTTCTATCTAAGATCTCCACCGGGATCTCCTCGTAGACAAGAAATTCAAGATACCAACATTCTCAATAACACAACCAAGGAAGGATTACCCACACATTTCTTCAACATGGATACATGAAACAAAGGGTAAATGGAACCCAAGCTTGCAGGCAATTCTAACTTATAGGCAACATTTCCCACTCTCTTCAAAATCAAATAGGGGCCAGCATAACGGGGACTAAGCTTCCCTTTCTTACCAAATTGCATCACTCCCTTCATGGGAGACACCTTCAAGAACACCCAATCACCCACATCGAACTTAAACACTCTTTGTCTCATGTTCGCGTTGGACTTTTGGCGACTTTAGGTGGTCTTAAGACTATCTCGAATAACCTTTACCTTCTTCATAGCTTGATGAACTAAATCAGGACCGAATAACCTTGCCTCACCAACTTCAAACCACCCAATAGGGGACCTACATCTTCTACCATACAACACCTCAAAAGGAGCCATACCAATGCTAGAGTGATAGCTATTATTGTACGAAAATTATACCAGAGGTAAATGGTCAGCCCAGCTACCACCAAAGTCAGTTACACAAGCTCGAAGCATATCCCCTAAAGTCTGAATGGTCCTTTACACTTGTCTATTCATTTGCGGGAGAAAAATAGTACTAAGGTTCACCTTAGTCCCCAAACCTCTCTGAAACGAGAGCCAAAACTGCGATGAGAACTGAGTACCCCGATCAACAATAATTGAAATAGGCGCACCATGCAACTTCATGGTCTTTTGAATAAAAAACCTTGCATAGTCCTTAGCAGAGTAATTAATCCTCACCAGTAAGAAGTGAGAAAACTTAGACATCCTATCCATGAGGACCTAAATAGAATCAAACTAGTTCAGAGTTTGCAGAAGATTGGTAACAAAATCCATATTTATAACTTCTCATTTCCACACAAGCAACTTAATTTCTTGAGATAACCCTCCAGGCCTCAAGTGTTCTACCTTCACTTGTTGACACACCATGCACTTAGCCATAAAATTAGCCACATCCCTCTTCAAGTTATTCCACCAATAGATATCCTTAAGGTAATGATACATATTCGTCAAATCAGGATGAACCGAATAACGCAACTCATGAGCTTCAGCCAAAATTCTACCTCGTAGCCCATACACATCGAGAACACACAACTTCCCTCGGTACCTCAAGATTCGATCACCCAAATCTCGAAGGCCATTACCTTCTTCCTACCCGCATCGTCCTTTATTTGCATCAAGATAGGGTCCAACATCCGCTTTTCTTTTACCTCAGTACCAAGAGATGAATTCACCACTTCTTTTGCAAACACACCACCATACTCAAAATCTAAGAGACGGACTCCAAGATTAGCCAAATGGTGAATATCCATCACCAAATCCTGCTTCTCCTCATCTATATGGTATAGAATCCCCATAGATAACCTGCTAAGAGCATCAATATCCACGTTAGCCTTACCTGGGTGATAGTAGAGACTCATGTCATAGTTCTTGAGCAACTCAAGCCATCTCCTTTGCCTGAGATTCAACTCTTTCTGGGTGAATACATATTGCAGGCTCTTATGATCTGAATAGATGTCAACATAGACCCCATATAAATAATGCCGCCAAATTTTCAATGCAAACACCACGACCATCAACTCCAAATCATGAGTCAGATAATTGCTTAGAAGCATATGTTACCACCTTGTCATGCTATATTAATACACAACCAAGTCCCATATAGGACACATCACTATAGACCACGAAGCCATCACTGCCTTCGAGCAGGGTCAAAACCGGAGTAGAAGTTAATTTACCTTTCAGCTACTCAAAAATCCTCTCACAAGCATCAGACCATAGAAACTTCACCTTTTTGAGTCAACTTAGTCAAAGGTGCAGCGATCGACAAGAAACTTTCCACAAACCTCATATCATAACCAGCTAAACCCAAGAAGCTCTGAATATGGGTTGGAGCCGTAGGTCTAGGCCACTTATTAACCACTGCTACTTTCTATGGATCTACCATGATCTCTTTACTAGAAACAACATGACATAGAAAAGTAACATCATTCAACCAAAATTCATACTTTGAAAACCTTACATACAATTGCTGATCTTTTAGGGTCTGCAACACAACATGGTGGTGATTGGTATAATCCACCTCACTTTTGAATATACCAAAATATCATCAATAAATACAACCACGAACAAGTCCAAAAACTGACAGAATACCCAATTCATAAGATTCATAAATGCCACCGGGCATAGGTCTACTCAAAATACATGACCAAGATCTCAAAATGTCCATATCGGGTACGGAAGGCAGTCTTCAAAATATCCTCCTCCCTAATACTTAACTGATGATGACTCGACCGAAGGTCAATCTTAGAGAAATACTTAGCACCCTAAATTTGGTCAAACAAATCATTAATTCTAGGAAGAGGAAGAGGGTACTTATTCTTCGCTATAACCATATTCAACTGACGGTAATAAATACACATCCGAAGAGAACCATCCTTCTTACGCACGAATAAAATAGTTGCACCCCACGAAGACACACTAGGGTGGATAAAACCCTTGTCAAGAAGATCCTTCAACTATTCCTTAAGTTTCTTCAACTCAGCTAGAGCCATTCTATATGGAGGGATGGAGATAGGACAAGTTTCCAAAAGAAATCAATCCTAAACTTAATTTTCCTATCAGGAGGGACACCTGGAAGATCATCTGGGAAGACCATAGGAAATTCACTAACCACGAGAATAGATTATAAAGAAGGACCCTTCGAGTTAGAATCTTTAACCCAGACCAGATGATAAAGACACTCCTTGGAAATTAATTTTCAGGCTTTAAGATATGATATAAACCTTACCTTAAGTACTAAAGAGCTCCCATCCCCCTCAATAACTGGCTCATTAGGGAATTTGAAAATGACCTTACGGGTCCGACAATATAAAGAGGCATTGCATGAATGTAACCAATCAATCCCCAAAATAACATCAAAATCTAGCATGTCTAATTCAAACACATCCACCAAAGTTTTCCTACCACCAACAGACACCACACAACCTCTATAGACCTTTTTAGCAACCACCGAGTCACCCACTAGGGTAGAAATAGAAAAAAAGTTCAAAATATACTCGAGATTGAAACCAAAATACATAACCACAAATGGGGTCATATAAGAAATAATAGACCTCGGGTCAAGTAAACAAAACACATAATGAGAGAAGAGTTTTAACATACCAGTGATTATATCAAGAGATACCTCAGACTCCTGATGGGTAGTAAGATCATACAGAAGATTTCGACCAGTGTCGGTACTAGAAGTGGCACCCCTTGGTGCAGGAGCTGATGACATGGTAATCAGAATCTTGTTATCCCCTATAGAAACCTTGCCCCCAGGGAAATCCTCCAGCATGTGTACGACTGACTATAATTAAAATACCAGTTCCTCCCCTCATCACAGAAACCACGATGCAACCGACCACAAAGTATGCAAGAAAGATATGATAGAGCTGATTGTGCCCCATTGTCCTGAGATCGTACACCTGTGCCCTATAACCATCACTACTCTAAAAAGATAATCTCTGGAAAGCTTCAGATAAGGTGCATTGGCTATCGAATAAGAACTAGTGTTGCCCCATGATAACACTCGACTTACACGTTAATTTAAGTGCAAGGTGTTCGCCATCAATAAATTTACCCAACTTTGAGTTAGGGTCACATCCACGAGGAACAATGTGAGTGGCAATCAAATTAGCTCAAAATAATGGATACTCGCTAAAATTCAAACCTAGAGTACTAGAATGTAAAATGGGGGGTTTGAAAGGTGTCACAACTAATATCTTTTTTTGGGATTTTCTAGTATTAATTCGGGGTTACGAATAACTAAAATTTAATCAACTAATAGCAGATCTTGGGATTATGCCTTTCTAGGAGCAACTTATGCATGAGAGTGTGATGACTTGATGCAAATTCTAAATGCTATTGATGTGGTAGGCTAGGTTTGAAGTCCTTGAGGCTAGTTTGTTAACAAAACCTAAAGGGTGTCACTCAATGACCCTTTCGAGTACCTAACGAGTGCGTCAGTTAAAACCATATAATACCTTAATTAGGCACCCCTATTTCTAAGATGGTGCCCCAAGTATAGTCAACCTCAAAATCACCTTTATGTCTAAGATAGTGAAAATTATCAAACTAAACCCAATAATTGTCTATTATTACCTTGGTTCTCACATCCCTCTTTCAAGGATGGTGTGGGTTCCAAATATTCACCCAAAACCCTCTCTAAAGGATAGTTTAGGCTTTCAAGAGCTTGGAATTTTCAACCACAAACCCAGTTTTGGGTATTTGAGGCTTTCACCAATAAATCCTAACCACTTTAATCAAGAAATAATATAACCCAACATCACAAACTAGTAAATGCACAACTAAATCATATCCCATACATAATTTCACCCTAATCTAGAATAATCCCAAGAGGAAGAACTAGCTACACATAAAAATAGTAAGCAACATATACCCAATAACCTCAATTGATTAGATTTATGAAAGACTAAGTGAATGTTACTTCAAACTTTGAACATCCACCGATCATCAATGGGAGTTAGCTAATACTTCACTTGGAGGCTAATCCAATGAATTCTTCATCCAAAATTAATATAATATTTTTTTCACCAAGAATAGAAACTAAGAACTAGACAAAGTTACAATAACTGGGAGTAATGGAATAATTTTCAAAGAGATAGGGTTTAAGTCTCTTAAGGGGAAATTTGGGAACAGCTATGTGTATTTACATCTTTGCCATTTGCATTATTTTTGCTAATCCACGATCGCGGAAGCGTGTCCACGATCGCCGCTACCGCAACCACGCACAGGGTCACTCAATCACGATTGCTGACCTTCTTGACTGGTCGCGAATGAGATCCTCAGACTGCGATCGCATATCTGAGGCTTGTTTCTTCTCCTGGTTTTCCAATTGCACTTCTTTCCTTCTTTTGATCCTTTTCAGCTCGCATCCACATATTTTTACCTTATCACCTATGTTCTAACAAAATATGGATATTAGTGCATTTAATTATAAATATGCCTCACTTATTCATTCAAAACATAAAAATGTGCACGAATGATGAGTGTGAATGAGTCATAAATTCACCACTCATCAACACCCCTAGCTTAAAGCTTTGATTGTCCTTAAGCAATATACCTCTTACCATGAGACAATACACATATACTGTCCAAAATAGATGACCCAATGATCACAATGACATCAAGCTTAGTTACTACCTCAAGTAGCTCTTCAAACATGGGCAAAGCTATTCTCTCGACACCCCTCAACATAAAATGCAATAAGAAAGGATGCAAAAGACTTCAAAGAGAAATAATGTAACAATCACCGATACTCTAAGAGTGACTAACTTTTTGACCTCAACCACACTATACTCTTTTTTGCCTCTTTTCTTGGAAGATGAAAAAATAACTCACCTCAATTTGTTCACATGCCTTCTCACAAGAAGGAAAATTTCACACACCAAGCTACTAAATATGCTACAAGGAATTTAAGTGCCAAACTCTCTTCCTCACAAGAACTCTCTACGCTAACAAGTGTCATACCATAAGCTTGCCCCTATTTTTAGTCACCACTACAATGAATATAAATAGTTGGAGATCTCAAAGGACTTTTTGAGCTTGTAACATAGGTTCGGGGTAGGGTAGGATACCATTTAGGAATAGTCATGGCTTATACCCTCCTTGAATGTCTACATTACACTTATTTAATCCACCTTTCACTATGGGCTATTTCTTTTCTTTTAAAAATGTGCCTACTTTTTATTTACTTGTTTCACCCATTTTCTTCCATTTCTTTTTCTTGAAAATTTCACGTAATTCTTTCCTTTGTTGGGTCCTTTCTCCTTCTATTCATTTGTTTCAATGCTTAAGAACGTAGGCACTCACTATCACTTTCATGGCCCAAAATTACTTCCTTCAATCTTTACTACCCCCAACTTAGGCTTTTAGCCTCAAGTTGCACTTTTAAGTTTAAGGAGGGTATAGTTCAAAAGAGGGATACAAGTTGAAAGGTTCACGACTTGTAATGTGTTTGTCAAAGAAAGGTCCAAAGGCTCAAAGTGGGTGACTAGGAATAATATCTATGCACGGGTAGGATCTTTAGGCTAAGTGGGCTTCCAATGTCACCAAGATGTCCTAAGATCATCTCACTAACCAAATACAATCAAAACTAATCCTTGAGAGACTAATGGGGAAAGTTCTAGATAACACAAGTATAAATGAGATCCAGACAAATAAACTCACCGCACATGACATATGGACTTACCAAGGAGGCTCAATTGCCCCTCATGTTGGAAACAAAAATGGAGTATCTATCAACATGTACAAGCCAACAACTTTGGAATCACAATAAGAGAAAAAGTTTTGTTACAAGGTTTCTCACGTCCATGCCCTTGATTTTTTAAAGAAGTTTGAATGGAGAGAGGGTGTTTGCTTTGCATTTTCACCATGCATAATTTACTAACCATGGAAACAACCCAAACCTTTGTCTCACATTTTGGTTTACTATAGATAGACAAACCACATGGCTACTCAGACTTCGCCAATAGCATGTGTGCAATCCCAAATCCACAATGCCATAGGTAGTCATACTTCTCTTGTATTTATGATCTTGATGCTATGGGTACTCAAAATTCCCATGTATCTATGGCTCAAAACCCAATCACAACATTTTTCCCTTAAGAATATCGTCAATGAATCTATCATAGGAAAAAGATTGTTGGACATCTCCATAATAAAAATTAAAACTAAATAAAAATAGAAAATCTAAAAGCAAAAACAAAATGACTAATCCATGAAATGTGTGTACTATCAGAGTGCCCAAATGTAGCAACCTAAAAACAAAATAAAAATCATCCACAATGTCATCAAAACAGTATAAAAAACATCCAGAAATCCATCAAAATAATAAAAATCCAGGGTTAGACACCCCCAACTAAAAAAACTAGTACTGTCCATACTGCATAAGCAATAAAACAAGAGGAATGGGTGCTCCCTAAATATGAATTAAGAATTACTCTCCCCTGCAGACTCTGCATTATTATTAACAACATCAGCATCAAACCACTCAGCAGGTGCCTTGTCATCAATCTCAACTATAGGAGAAGGTAGCTTGTCATGAGGTTTCAGGACCTTCCACAGGCCTTTGACCCCTTTCCATATTTTGCTGAAGAAATTGTCTCACTTCTTCTCCCTTTTCTTCATCTTTTTGGGGAAGGCCTGAAACTTCTGTGAGACTTTTCCAATGTTGAGTATGCCCTCTCAAGCCTACCAACTATGGCTTCCTACTTCTTCTGCTCCTCTCCATACTTTTCATAGTCTGAGCGGGACACATAAGAATGATGCCTGGTGGAGGGATCTCCCGCCCCTGAGGAAATCCTAATACCATCTCCTTGATACCCTGATATCTACACCAATGTCCTCCAGGGGCCCTGCAGTGGATGATCTGCATGATTTTGACTCCTCATCTGGATGATCTGTATGATCCTCACCCTAAATCTTTAGTGGAAAGATGCAGGGGCCTAGGTGCACCCAGATATTTGCATCATACTCCTCCACTTCTTTTCTTCTGCATAACTCAATAATAAGTTAAGGAAAAAGAGAAGTGTAACCCCCTAATTCTTGAAGTGCCTCCATTCTGAAATCATAATTTGGCCCACTTCCAGAGTAATGCCAGACAGTATACAAGCCACCATCCTAACTCGCAAGTCTGTGATGGAAGTCATATGTGTGCACGATGATACCCTACTACAAATGATAGTCAACCAAAGCTTGGCCTCTACTGTAAATTCGTTCATAGAGATACCCCTTTTTATGGTAGCACAGGGAACTTCTTTGCTAGGGCATAATATTTTCGCCATCCAGGTCCCTAGCTCACACTCTTTTGCCTGAAACTGTGCCATGTCTGCATTCGAGAGCCCATATAATTTATTGATTCTCTCTACTCCAAAATGCACTTCCCTTCCCCGAATTTTCATCACTAGGTTTGTGAGAGACACTATGGTAACTTTAGAGTAGAGCTCACGCACCTATTTCTTATTAGCAAAGCAAGGGTCTGGGTCAAAGCACATCCACACGGTAGCAGTAAGTTTGACATATAATCCCGGGAGTTTCTCCTCTACTTTATCTAAGAAAATACCCTTTTTCAGGAGTAGTTTGGTCCTTGGGAGTTCACTGTATTAGAGGTTATGTCATTCCGTATCCATGAATATGGTATGGTCAAAGTCTCCTAATTTTGAGGCCTAATAACTATGACCAACACAACAATGAACATCATTAGCATTTTCACACTAAATTATGTTCATTTGTTCAAAAAAACTTATTGGGTGGTGCCATAATGGGATTTGGGGTAAGAAATGGAATTTTAGAAATTTTGGTCAGAATTGGAACTGCTCTCAATTATGGCGATCACAAACCCCAGACTGCAATTGTGGTACTGTAATCAAGGTCTCGATAACCACGATCGTGGTAACTGAGACCATTTTCGATAGATTCTGCAACAGTACCAAATACCAAATTTTAGCCTAAATTTGAGTCCCACCAATCTAATAATTATTATTCTAATAGAACTTAACCTTCCACATGTTTGATCATTCCCTTTAAACAACAAGAAATTAATAAAGAATTTGTTGGGGCATTTAATCAAACACGTGGTGTACACACTAAATTCGACCCTTTAATTGCCAAAGTTTGGGTACTCAAGACTTCCCCGTTGATGTGTACACCAACTACAATAGCTAACCACAATAATAACCTTAAACATGCATGGATTTAGCATTAGAAACACTATTTTAGGCCTACTTCCAAAACAAAAGTTTCAATCCTATAACACATATAAAAATAAGAGAGTGGAGACCACATAT
This sequence comes from Capsicum pubescens, assembly GCA_030864215.1. Classification (NCBI taxonomy): domain Eukaryota; kingdom Viridiplantae; phylum Streptophyta; class Magnoliopsida; order Solanales; family Solanaceae; genus Capsicum; species Capsicum pubescens. The sequence goes on from CM061548.1 coordinate 190,576,101, forward strand.
TGAGTTAGATGATGCAAATGGATTGGAATGCATACTTGGACACTCAACAAACAGTTAAAATTTAGAGAAAATTTGAGAGAATTTTGAAAAAAAGTGTGATGGAGAAATGGAAGTCGGATGGTCTTTTAAACTACATTGGCCGCATTCACAGTCTAATTTTTACGATAGAGTACACTTGGGTACCATGATCGCGGTTACACGAGCCGTGATCGTGGTAACTGAGACCAATTTTTAGGTTCTCTGTACTCCCCTGCTCAGTTCAAAACAAAATAATTTCACACCTTCCTATTTTTAATTTTAATTAACACTCCTCCTGGCACCACAACTTCAAAGATTATGCATAAGCAAAAATAAAATCTACTTTACCATGCATAAATAAAAGGATACGTGCCACTTTCATGGTGTGATAGGTTATTTCCCATCTTAGGTGGATAGATACCTTCTAAACTATGACTTGTGTTTTCACTTAGAAGATTTGAATCTCTGTCCCAACTTTTGCTCTCTATGATTTGAGCAGTAGAGGGACAGAAGATTTAGATCTTCCAAGATGAAACATGATAGGGATGCGGATATGACAATATAGCTCTTATCTTGCCACTTTAAAGACTTGAATCTTTTACCAAACTTCACTTTAAATTTTCAATTTCGCTAGATCCTTAGGTAATGGTGGGAACATTAAGAGGCCACTAGTTATATATCAGAAGTTGAGCTGCTTGTCCTTCAAATGTGGGGCTCTCATGTAATCCTTTGAAATAACGAACTCCAAAATGTAGGGGTGTTTCTCCTTCTCCTCATGATCCCTTATTTGCTTAGGTAGATGGACTTTCATCACATCTTCTAAGCATAATACTGAAAAATAGTTTGAATGAGGTCTATCCCTTATTTCTGGGGTTACGTTCTGTTAGCATCATTGCCTCAAAATGGGCTAGAGTCATCATAAGAGATTTGGTTGACTTCTTCTTTTGACTCTAGCACCATTTCCTTGACTTAGGCATATTCAACAACATTTGGTTTGGTTTATTGGGAAATCGCTGAGGTCTCTTCACTGCCAAGCACATCATTAACCACATAGCTTGGTTTCTTTTCTTGATTCACCTCCTCTTGGGAAATGGGCAAGGTGATAGTATTTCCAAGATTTGTTTCCTTGCCTATTTCCTCTATCTTGGCAATCTCTCATCCAAATTCCTCATTGGATTGATGTATGTCTTTCACATTCTCCCCTGTTGTAATTTCCCGATCCAAAATAGTTTGAAGTATTTCTTTAAAACTATTGGACTCAGCCTGTTGTTCTTCCTTTTTCATATCATGACTACAATCAAACTCATAAGAAGAACTAGCAATTGGGTTAGCATAATTAGGGGAGGAGCATTTGGATAATCACTCTAATGTCCATCTCGACTACTACACAAACAACAATCATACTCCCAATACGATTGAGATGGTGCTTCCATCTCTCTCTGGGAAGCATAACTATAATCTTTCCTAAAGTGGAGTCCATCACAATATGGACATAGATCGTCAAGATAGGATTTCCAACTACCAAAATCATATTTATCTAAAGATGCCATGGAGTAAAAGTAAACAAAAAAAATCTGCCTAACACAAGAAACAAAAGAAAATCACAAACACTTATTTACAAGTTTGAAGCCAAGCAAGTAAGCTAAAATTCAAAACTAACTCAATATGCCAAATTGTTCCCAGGCAATGGCACCATCTTTTATAACGCTCAACTTACACGTGAATTTAAGTGCAAGGCGGTCGTCGTTAATATATTTTACAAACTTTGAGTTGGGGTCGAATCCACAAGGAACAATGTGAGTGGCGATCAAATTAGCTCAAAATAATAAATACTCGCAAAAATTCAAACCTAGAGTACAAGAATGTAAAAATCAGGGGTTTGAAAGGTGTCACAACTAATATTTCTTTTTGGAATTTTCTAGTATTAAATCGAGGTTACGAATAACTAAAGTTTAATAAACTAAGAGTGGACCGTGGGATTATGCCCTCCTAGGGGAAATTTATGCATGAGAGTGTGATGACTTGATGGAAATTATAAATGCTAGTGATGTGGTAGGCTAGGTTGGAAGTCCTTGAGGCTAGTTTGTCATTAAAACCTCAAGGGTGTCACTCATTGACCCTTTCAAGTACCTAACGAGTGCGTCAGTTAAAACCACGTAATACCTCAATTAGGCACCCCTGTTTCTAGGATGGTGCCCTAAGTATAGTCAACCTCATAATCACCCTTATGTCTAAGATAGTGAAAATTAGCAAACTAAAGCCAATAATTATCTATTATTGCCTTGGTTCCCAAATCCATCTTTCAAGGATAGTGTGGGTTCCAAATGTTTACCCAAACCCCTCTCTCAAGGATAGTTTAGGCTTTCAAGAGCTTGGGATGTTCACCTACAAACCCATTTTTGGGTATTTGAGGCTTTTACCCACAAATCCCAACCACTTAAATCACGCAATAATAGAACCCAACATCACAAACTAGTAAATGCACAAGTAAATCATATCCCACACATAATTGCACCCTAATCTAGCATAATACCGAGAGGAAGATCTAGCTACACATAAAAATAGTAAGCAAGATATTCCCAATAACCTCGATTGATTAGATTTATGAAAGACTAAGTGAATGTTACTTCAAACTTTGAACATCCACAAATCTTCAATGGGAGTTAGTCAATCCTTCACTTGGAAGCTACTCTAATGAATTCTTCACCGAAAATTAATACAATTTTTTCTCTAAGAATGAAAACTAAGCACTAGACAAAGTTACAATAATTGAGAGTAATGGAATGATTTTCAAAAGATAGGGTTTGAGTCTCTTAAGTGGAAACTTGGGAACAACTTTTTACATTTACATCTTTGCCCTTTGCTGCTTTTTCTGTTAAGCCGCAATTGCGGCTACCGTGACCGAACAGAGTCATGTGATTGTGGTTGTTGACATTCTTGTTTGGACGTGATCGACACCCTCAGACCACGATCACGGTAACTATGGCCTATTTCTGCTCCAGGTCTTCTAACTGCACTTCTTTCCTTCTTTTAATCTTTTCAACTTGCATCCATATTTTTTACCTTATCATTTATGTGCCTGCAAAATATGGATATTAGTGTATTTAATCACAAATATGCCTCACTTATTTATTCAAAACATTGTAATATGCACGAATAATGAATGCGAATGAGTGGTAAATTCACCACTCATCACCCCACTTCGTCTTAGACCACTTCCCACCATCCCTATCACTCTGTTACTGACCTCCACCCTAATCTGAATACAAAAACTTCTTACTCTACATCTCCCCCACCTCTACTTGCTTCTTTTTTCCTTCTCAACCTATTGAATATACACCATTAGTCGAGAGATATCTATATCCTTATTCCATAAGGCAGCCTTTCTCCCAAGAATTAATTCATGAGACAAATCGAAAGTGAATTTTCTTATTCTAGCCCTCATGCTAGACACTAGCTAAGGGGTATATCATGACAACTGGTGGAATTTCAAGGCATATTCCTTTACTGTTATCCTGCCTTACTTCAAATTCATAAACTCTTCAGCTTTCTCCTCCCTCAACTCCTGAGGAAAGAAGCCATCAAGAAAGGCACTAGAGAAATCATCCCACAAAGCGAACTCAACATCATCACCCTTAAGCTGCTCTCACCCTTCATACCATTGGTACTCTATATCCTTCAATTAATAAGCAGTGAATTCCATACCTTCTACCTTAGTGGCATGCATAAACCAGAAGATCTTCTTCATCTCATTAATAAAACCTTAAGGATCCTCATCAGCCTTAGTACCATGGAAAGTTGGAGGTCTCAACCTCATAAATTTCCAACTCTAGTGGCCTCAAATGAACTCCTAACAATACCAAAAGAACTCATCTGACGTGACTGAGATGTCACTAACTGGGTTAATAAATGAACAGATTAACGAAACTCGACATTAGTAATATCTCCCTGAGGTGACTGAGTAATATCAATGGAGATAGGTAGCACTCTACAGGACCAATCAGAAGCAGCAACCCTAGATCGGGTTTGTACCCTATAGGTGGGATGAGAACTGCCCACATTGTCCTCAGGTAGGACAGATAAGTTTCCAAGAGCCTTAGATTGTCTGGGAGGCAAATATATGGGAGTTAGAGGAATCCAATACCTTAGACTCTATAGCTCGAAAACAAAATAACAATAAAGGAAAAACATTCCTAAATGCCTTGTAGCCTCTCCCTTATAAGTATGGCACACTACACACTCTGATACAAAATTTTTCATGACCCAAACCAAGGACTGGCTGTGATGGGCCTCTCAAGTCCACCGAGGACCGAAGATCACCCCCTTAGACAAATCTAATGTAACCAAGTACACCTAGCAGTGGATGAATACCAACATAAAATAAACTATGAGAGGAAATCTTAAAGAATATATAAAAGATCAACACTGAATACCAACCAAAATACCCATGGCCACAGTACTATCCTATAAAGCCTCTAACAGAACCAAAGATAGTTTAGTTGGGACATATGCTCGACCATATCCAAAAATAAGTCCAAACAAAAAGTCATACATAAGGCAATCCAAAGCATGAAATGGGGTCTTTTGAAGGATGAAATATCTCCACTTTAGTCTAATACCTACCTTATTCCACGAACACCTAGTCACTATGTATAAGGAGTAGAAGTATGGCTAGTCCCTGCATCGCGTGGGGACACAATATTTGAAGATGGTTAGTGGTTGGAGTGCTAGCATGTAACTCAGGGATACAGGATAAAATAATGCCATAATTTGTAATACAAAATCCATTAAAACCAGTGGACAACACCATAAGCAATGTATATATATATACCATATGCCGGGAAAGGGAATAAGGCTTAGCATAAGAGTAAAACATTAAATTGGACTGTGTAGCTTGATCGTCCTTTATCTACACCTATGGGCTATATGGGTTCAACTCCCCCTACTAAAAGGTCCTAGTGTATGTTAGCCGTATGACCTGAGGTATCATAAAAATCTAGGGAATTCTTATCCTTTACCATACTTGTTACAAATATATATAGTATGACATAAGAACACGATCACTAAGACCAACCCTCACGTCGACAAATGTGATTTTCTAGTAGCGGTACCCCAGGGACCTTCACCTTCCATGGTTAGATACCCAACTCCCTTTGAGCCTAATTAAAATAATTTACAGATTCCCACACATTTATCAAGGAATCTTTTAATTAGGCATTAACCGTTGGTATCTTCCTACCAAAATTTAGAGCTTGCAAGTCTATTCTATTTTGCCATACAAAACCATTAAACCAAGTTGACTCCATAATGTCCAATTTAAAAACCACAGCCAAGGCCACCAAGGCCTTTTCAAAACCATTCAAAAAATAAACGGATTTAATTCCTTTTCCATTTACCATTTATGCAATGCAAGGTTTCAAAAAGAATAGCCAAACCAAGTGATAAATCATATTCCCAAGGCCGATTATGTAAGTGGGTCGAGGTTATTATCAATTTCCATACCAAAACCATTTATTTTGGGAATTCATTATACCCCTAAATTTATTCACCATCCTTATGCACCCAAAGAGTTCATAAATCATTAATTCAATACATAACGATTCAATAATAATCATGGGAAAACATTTAAACCAAATACATTCAAACCCTCAACCAATAGTTCAAAACCCAACATCAAAACCATGAATTATAAACCAATTCTCATGCCATTAATAAAATACAAGTAAGGGAAACGAGTACATTCCTTAATTATCAAGATTTTTGAAGAAGATATCACCCTTATAACCGTAGATGACCACCTCATTAAAACTATAGCCTTGACTTGAAAGGGGAAATTTTAGAGAGTATCTTTTGGAAGTGAAGTAATAACCCTTCATATCGTGAATGATAATTGGCTCATATAGTCTTTAAAGGTTGTTTATAAGTGAAAGGAACTCATTACCCCTCATCCCAATAAAAATAGAACAAAACAACTGGATTTTTATATAGGTTTATGGCACAGACCTTATTGCCGAGACTAACCTTTGTACCGTGGACTTTTACACAGAGACCAAACTTAACTTGACGGACCTTAATATGGAGACCATCTTTCATGTCACATCAATATTGTGGAGGCTTACTACCTTCGTGACCTAAAATTACCCCGAACCCCATCCATTAATTCAGAAACTCTTTTAGGATACCCTTTTAACATACCTAAGTGCAATTTAAGTCAAAAATCAATGTTTAAAACATAGGAAGAGAAAAAATACTTGAAATTTGAGGGTGTTACAGACCATTAAAAAGTGTGTTGAAATTTTTGGAATGCTTTTTGGGACATTTTGGGACCCTAAAATAGTAAAGGTCAGTGTTTAGGGTGTGCCATGGAGGGAAGTCATATCCTTATGTGAGAACCAATGGCCTAGCATGATAAGGTCATGCCACTCCAGCTGGTTTTTGTGATAAGGGCATGGCACACCCTTGGTGTACTGCAATAAGGGTGGTCCATGCCCTTGGAGTGGCGTGACAAGGGCGTGCCACTCCCAAGGGCATAGAAATACCAAATTTTATTTCTTTCTTAGAATTTTTTGAGGGATTTTTGGTCTTTGACCTCTTAAATGATTTTTCAACCTTAATAAACAAGATTCCCAACGTCATAACTCATAATATCTGACCCATCAAGATCATAAAAAGGATTTTTTCCCAAATTTCAAGCTTCCAAGGTTCCTATTCGAGTTTTCTTCAAAAAATTCATGAAGTCCAGGTATGTGGGATTTGAACAAGGATAACCTTATATCATTGTACCCAAAAGTTAAGTTTTAACTTGAATTAAAGGAGTTTACAAATAGGGTTTATACCCACTTTTCTTTTGCTTGAGAGTATGATGTTTCTTCATGAGTTGCATATTATTTTGCATATGATTTCAAGCTTATTTACGTTTTATCCACTAAAGTGATCTCAAGCAGAGATTTTTGACATTTTGATATGATGTTTTCATGAGATGTTAAATGATTGTAATTTGAGAATAAAGTACATAGTTTATAAGAAGTTCTAATTTACTAGTTCCAATTACAAGAGTATCATGACATGATAAAAGTTTTAGTTTTGATTTAAGATTACAGAAAGATATAAAGTTCACATAATAAATCAAGGTCTTGAGATAGAAATAGAAGCATATTATGTTTTAAGATTTATCAGCTCGTATGCTTATTTTAAGGTGAACTTCATAGATATAGTATGAGAAATAGTATGATTTTGGGAGTAGTACTTAACATCAAGGAGCGAAGGTTAAGAATACACTAGTTCTATAAATTGTGTGCCACCATAGGTTATTATTTAGCTTGTCCAAATGGGGAAGTATCTTGTCTTAATAAGCATGTCATATATTTTTTAGCTTGTCCAAATGGACACGTTTAGATGATCAATACAGTTAGCCTTTATGCCCTGGCAAGGTATATTGGGCCCTTTTGATGTGGGATTTAGACATTGAACATCGTGTTTCTTGCATGGTTTATGTTAGTTATTCGAACCTAACTTTTTAAAATGTCCTAGGGAGTCTGACAAACCACATTTCATAGAGTCTTAATTATGGGAGTGAAGCATGCCACACTTATGAGCAAGAGTCTGCGAAATATATTAGGAACCATACCTTCTTTCATGATCTCTATCATGCTTTGAAGTTATCTCTTTCTGCTCTAATTTGTTTTTTCATATGATATAAAATGCCTTCTCAAGAAACTTACTCCCATAGAAATAGGGACCAGCCAGCCCCACCACTACCTGCAGACCCTTTAAATAAAAATGTCTCTCATATTAAGGTTTGAGATACCTTCTAAGTGTTAGCTCAGGTTATGGATACAAATGCTCAGGAAAATCATCCAACTGTAGTACCATTTTAGTAGAATGGTAACTTAGCTAAAGCTAGATTTTGGGATTTTATGAGGATGAATCCACCTGAGTACTTTGGGTAGAAAGTGAATGAGGATCCTCAGTTTTTCATTAATAAGGTGAAGAAGATTACTATGATTATGCATGTTACTGTAGAAGAAAGTATGGAATTGGCTTCTTATTAATTGAAGGATATTTCTTATGACTGGGTTACTTTGAGAAGGAAGGTCGAGGTAAGAATATAGTTCCTATGAATTGGGATATTTTTAGATGGATTTTTGGATAGGTTTTTTCTTTGTGAGATAAGTGTAACACTGCGAGCCTGCACCCTGGACGTCACACGATGCTCATAATCTCGATGGACCACAAGCTAAACCATGACTGGTACCTGATGCAATAACAGAATAATGATACTGTAATAATGAGAAAATTTGGCTAAAACTGCCATGAGGTTCAAAACTGAATCAACTACTGATATGTAAATACTGAATATTGAATATATGGAAATCATATCTGACAAACTGAATAACTGTATAAAATAATCTAGTCTGAAGAGCCTTTAACTGAACTATCTAAATGTGGGGTTGATGGGAGAAGGCCCGAACTATCCCCGACTACTGAGGTACTGATAAACTAAAATAAAACTCTATCATCAAACTATGAGGACTCACCACTGAATTTTCTACTGATGGGATGGGCTGCTAAGTACGGTCAGGATACCGTGCGTCTGAACCTATAATATAAGACATCATAGCACAAAAGAAAGGTATGCGTCAGTACTTTGAATGTACTTGTATGCTAGGTAAGGAAAGACTGAATGCATGGTTCAAAATCATGAACAATGACTGACTGAATGATATGAATATAACTGAATGAGAGTACATGTATATTTGAAACTACTATAAATACTAATTATGCAAGGCTATGCACATAACTGCGTATACTGTAACTGAGATTTCATTAATACTGGATAATGAGTTTTGAAACTGAATGACTGATATCTGAGTTTACTGATACTATATTACTATTAACTGAGTGACTGCTTCGGATAGTCCTAATTCTGTAGAACTGAACTGAGTTCTATACTGAGCTGGGTAACTATATCTGGCAGTCCTGATTCTAAAATAGAACTGAGGTTTTATACTGAGTCTAAAACTGAAACCGTAGAAGTGTCCATCTAACCGACATACCCCTATTATGAACTGAGTTGGGGTCCAACCTATGACCCCAGTTGGAAGGGTGTTAGCACCTTGCCAAGGGTTACTAATAATGGCTATGAGTTAACTCTCTTTGACAGGAAACCATTTTATCAACCCTTGCTGGCAAGAAAACTCGTACGAGATGTATCAACCCTAAATTGGCAGGAAGACATCTCAACCTATATTGGCTACGTAGTTCTGTAACGCAGGGATTGCTACTAAGGGTCAAACCCTTTACTGATAGGAATGCCCCTATCCCTGGGTTCACTCGGTGCTAATTCCTACTCTAACCTGAATAGAAACTGAAATGATTTCTAGACTGTACTAGGCTTGACTGAACTGTTATTGATTGTGCTATCTATCTGAATTGGACTAAGTTCATCGAGTTCTGATAACTGACTGAATACTCTATTCTGTTAACTGGCTGAATATACTGAGTTCTATTATCTGTTTGAGTACTGCTGGATGTGACATCAATGAGATCATTATGAAACTACTATAAATCTAGGTAAATAGCTAGATTATCGAGTATTAGATAACCCTAGGACTCGATTGCATAAATTGTAAAACATAGCACAATCTTGAAAGCATGATAACTAGACACTTTGTCACAATTCATCCATTTAGGCATTCTATCAAACACTTGCATGGTATAAACTTGTGTACATACTAACATGTTATGATTTCACTATTCAACTAACATGAACATATTATCAAACACTTGGGGAGTATAATCTATGCACATAGTAATGAACAACATGTAGGCGTCATGATTACTAATCTCAACTTACAAGTTCAAGGGGTTTTAACATGAAACCATATAACAACACCCACATGCTATTTGTTTCTCAAGAAATTTGTAATTAATCGTGGATTATAAACCCATCTAACATCATAATCATGAATACAATCAAATTCAACATGAAATTCATGAAAAAAATCAACTTGTAATTTAAAAAGGGTTCTTGAACTCCGAGGGTAGAAAGAAACCCTTGGATGAATACCTAACACACCTTGGTAAACAAATTCGTGAAGATTGATGGTGCGTTCTTGAAGCTTGATCTTGAAATTGGATGCCCTAGGTTTTTTTTCTTGAGAGTAATTAAGAGAAAGTGAGTGATTTTTCCCTTTGGAATGATTAATTTCGTGTTTTTGGGGTTGAATAGATGAGGAAAATAACTTAATTACCCCTTTGGATGCAGAATTAAGAGAGTAGAAACCATGCCAAGTGATTCACTAGGCACCGCACCGCGTTGATGTTCAACGCAATAGTCAATGCGACACATCGATATCGTGTTGGCTCACTGGAATTTACACTAGGAGCTGGGGAAAAGTTTTGGTTTACGCGATGGGTGATGCGACAAATCAAAATCACATCGATCCACTATTTTGGAATCTGAAACATGTCTCAAACGATGTTCGAAAAATCCAAAACTCATTCGAGAACACCTACTGACATTCCTGATCATGAATCAACCTAAAAAATCAATATTTTAAGGTTGTAGGGATCATAAAATAGGATCGCCAACTTATGATGGCTAAAATAAATGCTAAGCATAGACACTTAGTTAAAATTTCTATGTCTGGGACCTCCTTTCAAGCTTTAAAGGACTGAGTTAAGCTTAGTATTTTGCGAGGTCTTATAATATATCCCCCTTGGGAACAGTCATCCTCGAATGAGACTGGCTAAGCTGAAGATACTGATTGACTAAATTTATGTACTGAACATGCACAACTGAAGCATAATTGAGTTTTGAAAACATGACACATGACTGAGCTATTTCATGAAGGTATGCATGATATGAGAATGCTATGTAACTGAACCAATATAGAGTTGTAAAGGTAATCTGAGCATAAAACTAAGTAAATTCAAGGAAAATTGTTACCTTGAGCTGAGTCTGAGTTTGCGGAGAAGAGGTGAGGATACTTGGTTCATATATCTGCTTCTTTTTCCCAAGTATCTTCCTCAAAGGACTGATTCCGCCAAAGAACTTTGACTAAATGAACTTCTTTGTTCCTCAGTCTACGAACCTAATGATCGAGAATTTTGACTGGGACTTCCTCATATGAGAGACTGTTCTGAATATCTATGCCCTCTATCAGGACTACAATTGCTGGATCACCTATGCACTTCTTTAGCAAGGAGACATAAAACACTGGGTGCACTAAATCTAAGTCTAAAGGAAACTTAAGCTCTTAAGCTACCTTTCCGAAACGGCTGAGAATTCGGTAAGGATCAACATATTGGGGACTGAGTTTCCCTTTCTTTCCAAACCTCTTCACTCCCTTCATAGGAGAGATTTTCAAATACACAAAGTCATCAATCTCAAACTCGAGATCCTTTCTTCTCACATCGACATACAATTTTTGTCGACTCTGAGCTGTCTTGAGCCTTTCCCTGATCAACTGAACTTTTTCTAAGGCATCAAATACCAAGTCAACCCCTACTACTGTAGCCTCACCCACTTCAAACCAACCAATGAGAGATCTACATCTCCTCCTATAGAGAACCTCGAACGGATCCATCTGAATGCTGGAATGATAACTGTTATTATATGCAAACTCAATCAAAGAAAAATGGTCATTCCAACTACCCTTAAAGTCGATGGAATATTCTATTAACATATCTTCCAAAGTCTCAATGGTCCTTTCTTCTTGACTATCTATCTAAGGGTGGAATGTTGTATTGAGGTGAACTTGGGTACCAAGACCCTTTTGGAATGCTTTCCAGAAATGAGAGGTAAACTGGGTACCTCTATCTCAGATAATGGATACCGGGACTCCATGTAACCTGACCAACTCTCTGATATAGAGTTTGGCATAGTCCTTGGCTGAATAGGAAGTATGAACTGGAAAGAAGTAAGTTGATTTGGTCAACCTGTCTATAATGACCCAAATAGAATTATGATGATGACAAGTACGAGGCAAACCCATCACAAAGTCCATGTTCACTTCCTCCCACTTACACATGGGAATACTAATAGACCTCCCACAAATCACAGTACATCTTAGTGGACCATGGATGAATAGAGTAACGCGCACCATGCACTTCTTTAAGAATTCATTGCCTCGAGTCATCTATGCCTAGAACGCATAACCGACCCTGGAAATGCAACACACCATCTCCCCATTAGGAGAAAACCTCTACTTTCTGATATCTGACTGACTCTTTCAACTTGACTAGACTGGGATCTCTGTCCTACTTTTCCTTTACTTTGGAAACTAGAGATGATTCTAAACTATTCTGCACCCACACACTACCCTCTGCTGAATTGACTAAGCAAACACCTAGTCATGCAAGATGATGAACTTCCTGAACTAGTTTCTTCTTACCAACCTCCCCATGAGCAACACTACTCATAGACATCCTGCTGAGAGCATTAGCCACTACATTGGCCTTTCCCGGATAATACAGGACGCTCATGTCGTAGCCTTTCAACAACTCTAACCACCTTCTCTAACGTAGGTTCAGATCTTTCTGAGAAAAAACATACTACAGGATTTTATGGTTTGTGAACATATCTACATGTAACCCATACAAATAATGCCTCTAAATCTTTAAGGCAAATACAACAACTGCTAACTCAAGATCATGAGTGGGGTAATTCTTTTCATCAGACTTAATCTGTCTAGAGGCATAGGCTATGATCTTACCTCTCTATATAAAAACATACCCCAAACCCACTCTGGAAGTATCATAATATAGCACGAACCCGTTTGAGCCATTTGGTAAAGTTAAAATTGGGGATGTAGTGAGTCGAGTCTTTAACTCCTGAAAACTCTTCTTACTAGAATCTGACAAATGGAATTTGACTTTTTTCTGAGTCAATATGGACATGGGGGATGCAATGGACGAAAATCCTTTAATAAACAGTCGATAATAGACAACTAAACCTAAGAAACTCCTGATATCTGATAGAGAGATGGGTCTGGGCTAATTTCTCACTGTTTCAATCTTTTGAGAATTAAATCTAATGCCATCATTAGAAACTATATGACAAAGAAAAGATACTGACCTTAGCCGAAATTTACACTTACTGAATTTGGCGAACAACTAATGGGTTCTGAGAGTTTGTAGTACTTTTTTGAGATGGTCTGCATGATCATGTTCACTACGGGAGTAGACAAGAATGTCATCAATGAAGACTATTATGAACATGTCCAAGTACTTCTTGAACACGTGGTTCATCAAGTCCATAAAGGCTGCTGGAGCATTGGTAAGACCAAATGACATGACTAGGAAATTAAAGTGACCATACCGAGTTGTGAAAGTTATTTTCAGAATGTCACATTCTCTAAATTTGAGGTGGTGATAGCCTGATCTGAGGTCTATCTTAGAAAAGTAGCTGGCACCCTGAAGTTGGTTAAACAATTCATCAATTTTGGGAAGTGGATACTTATTCTTGACTGTGACTTTATTTAGCTGACGGTGGTCAATACACATTCTAAGAGAATTGTATTTCTTACGCATGAATAGAACTGGTGTACCCTAAGGGGATATGCTGGGTCTGATGAGTCTCTTATCTAGGAAATCCTTTAACTGTTGTTTTAACTCTTTGAGTTCTACTAGTGCTATTATGTATGGAGGGATAGATATAGGCTAAGTATCGGGAAAAAGGTCTATTTTGAAGTCAATTTCCTGCTTGGGAGGGACTCCAGGAAGATCTTCGGGAAATACACCTGGGAATTCATATACTACTGGAACTGAATCAAGATTAGGGGTCTCTAAACTAGAGTCTTTAACTCAAACTAGATGATAGAAAAACCTCTATGATATCATTTTTCTCACCCTAAGGTAGGAAACAAGCTAATATCTAAGTGCTGAAATACTACCCCTCCACTCAAGGACAAGTTCATTCGGAAACTGAAAATGGATGACTCTATTTCTGCAATCAACTAAAGCATAGCATGAATGAAGCTAATCCATGTCGAGAATGACATTAAAATTGGTTATCTCTAATTATACTAAGTCTGCTGAAGTGACTTTCTGAGATACCATAACCGGATAGTTCCTATATACCCGTCGGGCTATCATAGATTTACCTATTGGGGTAGATACTGAGAAGGTCTCTTCTAGGATTTTAGGACTGACTCTGAAGTCAATAACTAAATAAAGAGTTACAAAGGACCAAAAATCTCTTGGATATAGAAAAGCATAAACGTACAAATGATAAACATGTAATGTACCAATGATCATATTAGGAGAACTTTCTTAATCCTATCGGGACTGAAGTGCATAAAGCCTATTTGGGTGTTGCCCACTGGTGGCACTGGAAGTGGCACCTTGCTGATTTGGGCTTCCGGACTTAGTTGAAGGATGATTATGCTGACTCTGTAAACCCACCTAAGGACACTCTTTGACCCAGTGTCCTGACTTGCCAAATCCAAAATTTATATCACTGCTAACCGTGTAGACACCCTGGTGGTTTCTGCTATACTTCTGGCAAAGAAGATTTATTCAACACTGCTAACACTACCTTGAGGTTTAGGGGCGGTGCCCTATTTTTATTGTCGTCTCTAAATTTTAGCACTGGGGCATTGGCTGAGGATGGAGCTGAAACTGAAGATTTTGGGCAGAACTAAGAATGACTCCCACCCTCTAACTTAGGCTGAGTGAAGTTAAAGCTACCTATTCTAGCTTTATTATTTTCCCTCTCCTTCTCCTTATTCTTATCCTCCTCTATTTGTTGAGCATGGACCATGAGCCTGGATATGTCCATCTTTTTAATTAGCATTGCGGTCCTACACTCCTTGACCACACTGTTAGATACCCCAGACACAAACTTACTCATCTTAGATCTGCTATCTGCTACTACATGAGAGGCATATCTGGCTAACTGAGTAAACTTGAGAGAATACTCTTTTACTATCATATTGCCCCATTTCAGATTAATAAACTCCAAAACCTTTGCTTCCCCTAACTCCAGTAGGAAGAACCTATCCAGAAAAGTAGTGGAAAACTCCTCCCATTCTATAGGCTCTACATTTACGGCCCTCTCTGCCTGCCACTGTTTGAACCATGAGTGAGACACATCCTGTAACTGATATGCGGCCAAATCAGTGCTCTCACTCTCAGTCACCCCTATAATGTTTGTGACTTTCTATACTTGATCAAAGAATTCCTATAGGTTCTAATCTAACTTAGACCCGATAAAGGCTGGAGGGTTCATTCGGGTGAAGTCCCAAATTTTAGCTGCAGTAGGATTGCCCACTGGGTTGGCTGAAACGACAGATGGGCGGTAATTCTGGGATGCCATAGAATGAGATAGAGTGGTGAAAGCTACTTTGAATTCTATGTGGGAGACATGCTCATCTAGAAGATCTAGTTGGACGGGCGGAGGTGCTGGCTGATTTCCTGTTCTCTATCCATTGTTCTTTTTGGGAGGCATGTTCTATAAATGGAAGTAAGAAAAGGATTAGACTGACAGTGTAACTTGAGCTCATGCTCACTCACACGATATGAATACTTAAAGAAGGGAAACTTTTCTTAAAATGCCTCATAGCCTCTTGTTCATAAGTATGGCGCGCTACACACCCATGAACAAGACTACTAGATGCGGCTCTCAGACTTCCTAGGACTCCGTTGAACCTTAGGCTCTGATACCAAGTTTGTAATTCCCCAATCCTACACCCTGGATGTCACACAATGCTCATAATCCTGAAGGACAGCAAGCTAACCTATGACTGGTACCTGATGCAATCACTGAATAATAATATTGTAATAATGCAAAAATTTGGTTAAATCTTCCATGAGGTTCAATACTGAAACAAATACTGATATGTAAATACTGAATACTGAATATATGACAATCATATCTGAAAAACTAAATAACTATGTGAAATAATCTAGTCTGAAGAGCCTCTAACTAAACTGTCTGAATGTTGGGTTGATAGGACAAGCCCCCAACCAACCCCAAATACTGAGGTATTGATAAATTGAAATAAAACTCTATCCTCAAACTATGAGGACTCACCACTAAACCTCCTGCTGATGGGCTGGGCTGCTTAGTAAGGTCAGGAGCCCATGCGTCTGAACCTATGATATAAGACATCATAGCACAAAGGAAAGGTATGCATCAGTACTTTGAATGTACTGGTATGCTAGATGAGGAAAGGCTGAATGCATGGGTTCAAATACATAAACAATGATAGACTGAATAATATAAATATAACTGAATGAGAGTACATGTATATCTGAAACTACTGTAAATATTGATTATGCAAGGCTATGCACATAAATACACATACTGTAACTGAGATTTCATTAACACTTTATAATGATTTCTAAAAATTGAATGAATGATATCTGAGTTTACTGATACTATATTACTGTTAACTGAGTGACTATTTCTGATAGTCCTGATTCTGTAGAACTAAACTGAGTTCTATACTGAGATGGGTGACTGTATCTGACAGTCCTAAGTCTAAAACTAAAATAAGGTTTTATACTGAGTTTGAAACTAAAATTGTGGGAGTGTTCATCTAATCGACATACCCTGATTATGAACTGAGTTGGGGTCCAACTTGTGACCCCAATTGGAAGGATATTAACACCTTGCCAAGGGATACTAATAATGGATATGAGTTAACCCCCTCTAACAAGAAGCCCTTTCATCAACCCTCACTGGAAGGAAAACTCGTACGAGATATATCAACCCTAAACTGGCAAAAAGACATCCCAACCTACGTTAGCTATATAGTTCTGTAATACAGGGATTGCTACTAAGGGTCAAACCCTTTACTGACAAGAATTCCCTCATCCCAGGGTTCACTTGGTGATGATTTCTACTCGCAATTGAATAGACTCTGAACTTATTTCTAGACTATACTAGGCTTTACTGAACTGTTACTGACAGTGCAATCTATTTAAACTAGACTGGTTCACTGAGTTTTGATAACTTACTGAATACTCTGAGTTCTGTTAACTGGCTGAATATACTAAGTTCTATTATCTGTCTGAGTACTACTGGATGTGACATCACTGAGATAATTCTAAAACTACCGTAAATCTAGGTAAATAGCTAGATTTTCGGGTATTAGATACCCCAGGACTCGATTGCGTAAATTGTAAAACATAGAACAATCTTGAAAGCATGATAACTAGACACTTTGTCACAATTCATCAATTTAGGCATTCTATCAAACACTTGCCTAGTATAAACTTGTGTACGTACTAACATGTTATGATTTCACTATTCAACTAACATCAACATTTTATCAAACACTTGGGGAGAACAATTATAATACCTCGTATTTCCTAAGCTCATTTTAAATCTTAGTACATGAGTTATCCTATATAATTTTTTCATATACTCAGTATTTTTTAGTTTAGATCCTGCCATTGCATAGAAAATTCAATTAGCTTTCCAACAATATAAAATTCGTCTAAATCCGATACCTGGGTGAAGAGTTAGAGCTATTTTAATAAGGTAGTGTACCACCTAGTACTTCAGCACGTCGCGGAGGTAGTCCAAATGGCAATTGTCATTTTTCAATGAGCCAATGCGATACCACTGCATCGCGCCACCAACCAATTTCCTAATTGTCATTTTTCCAGTGTTGCTCTGCGATAATGGCACATCGTGCCAAGGTCCAGTTTCCCATCCAGTGAGGCACAACAATAGCGTCGCATCGCGCCATCAACCCAGTTCCCAGTTGTCCACTTTCTAGTGAGCCAACACGATTGTACCGCATAGCGCCGGGGTGAAAAATCGGGATTTCCATCTTCCGTTATTTAATTTCAGGGGTTGTTTGGTCAATTCTCAAAACCCCTAATCAGCCTAAACACGGGATTTATACCCTAAATAACCTAATATCTTATTATTCTCACTTTTCTCAAGATTTAAAATATTCTCTCTCAAGAGGCATAAACCCTATCTTCAAGAATCAATGTCAATCCTTAAGAAATCCTCCAAGTACGTTCTAGAACTCTTCTTCTCAGGTATGTCAGGTGTTCATCATAGGTACCTTTCACCCATGAAGTCCAAGAACCTTTTTTAAACATACAAGATCTCAGATTCATGATTTCCATATTTGAATTAGATTGAATTCATGTTCATGATATTAGTTAGGTTTCAATCCATGTTTTAATTGCAAGTTTCATGAAAATTGAATAACATGTGTGATGAATATGTGATTTTCTTGATAATTGAATTTACAAATTGATTAATGTATCATGATGTTCATATGTTGGCCTTTATTATGTAAATAATCCATGCTCCCCAAGTGTTTTCTAAATTACCTATGTGAAGTAAATAGTGGAATCATGACATGTTATTATGTGGTCCCAATCATGTACAAGCTTATGCCCTTCAAGTGTTTGATAAAATTCTTATGTGATTTGACTAGTGAAATCATGACATGTTATTATGTGATTCCATTCATGCACAAGTTCATGTATATCAAGTGTCTGACAAAATGTCTAAATTAGTGCATTATTAGCAAGCAAGTATGGTTATGCCTTTATGATCATATTATGTCCTTCTTTTATGCTATCGAGTCTTGGGGGTATTTAATACCCAATAATTTAGCTGTGTACCTAGAGCCAGTGTTAGTTACAGAATAGTATCAGTCATGTCCCAATTAGTAGAATCCAGTCGGTTACTTAACTCAGGAAAAATAAAAAAACTCAGTATCAGTCTAATCCAGTTCAGTATACTCTGTTTAGTGTCTTTCAGTTGGGGGTAGGATTTTGCACCGAGCGAGTGCAGGGATAACGAATTTCCCATTAGAGAGGCAAAGTTATTAGTAGCAGTCCCTATACTCCAAAACTGTGAAGCCAGTGCAGGATGAGGAGTCACTCATCAGACTAGGCTTGACTACCTCCCAGGGGTCACCCGTTAGACTAGGATTGGCTCCACCCAGGTGTCACCCATCAGTTAGGCTTGGAATCTTATTTTTCCAATGTTAGTACCCATAGCATGGTATTAGAACCCTTCCAGCTGGTGTTACATGTTGTATCCAAATTAGTTCAGAGAGGGGAATATCGATTAGATAATTACCTCCCACAGTTTCAGTTTTAGTCTCAATTTAGAATTCAGTTTAGTTCTATAGAATTAGGACTGTCAGACACAGTCACTCAGTATTAGTAATTCAGTTATTAGTAACTTCAGATATCAGTTACTCAGTCATCAAAACTCAGTACTTAACTTCAGAAAAGCTCAGTTATAGTATACATATATGCACGGTATTACATACTCAGTATTTATAGTAGTTTCAATTATCCATGTACTCTCATATTTAGTTACTATATATCCTTCAGTCAGTTACTGTTCATGCATATGAACCCCTGTATTCAGCCTTACCTTATCTAGCATACCAGTATATTCCATGCACTGATCGTATACTCTTTCTTTGTGCTATGATATCTCATATCATAAGTTCGGATGCTCAGGTTCCCATCCATGTTTAGGTAGATCCAGTCAGCAGTCGCAGATTTTGTAGTGAGTCCTCATCTATCAAAGATGTACTTTTATTTCAGTTTTTGGATTTAGGTGGGGGCTTGTCCCATCAACTCCACTTTCAAACAGTTCAGATTAGAGACTTTCAGACTAGGTTTTTAGATAGTATTCAGCTTTACGAATTGTTATTTCAATTGTTATTTTAGTTGTTATATTTTATCAGTATTTTAGATTTTGAACCTTATGGAATTTTAGCCTAATTCCATATTTATTTTAGTATTATTATTCAGTGCTCACAGCAGATATCAGTCCTGAGTTAGCTTGTGGTCTCTCAGGACTGTAAGCATCGTGTGAAGCCTAGGGTGTACTCTCAGGGCATTACAAACTTGGTATCAGAGCCAAATATTCAATAGAGTCCTAAGAAGTCTGAAAGTCGCATCTAGTAGAGTCTTGTGCATGGGTGTGTAGCGCGCCACACTTATGTATAGGAGGCTATGAGATGTTTTAGGAAAAGTTTCCCTTCTTTCAGTATTCATGTCGTGCGAGTGAGCATGAGCTCAAGCTAAACTCTCATTCTAATTTTTTTTTTCCTTTTGGTTACAGAACATGCCTTCCAAAAAGACTAACGAAAGAAAAACTGGAAATCAGTCATCACCTCAGCCCGTTCAGGCAGATCCCCTGAATAAGCATGTCTCCCATGTAGAATTCAGAGCTGCTTTCACTACCTTAGCTTATTCAGTAGTTACTCAGAACAACCTAAATACTGTTGTCCTATATAAGCTTGGGGTTCATACTCAGTAGAGAAATGGGGAGAAGTGTAGGAAGAAAGATAGAAAGAATAAGAGAGTCAAAACAAATGGTTTTAGGCCTAGGTCAGAGGGAGGTAACTGGTTCCAGTTTCGTCAGAAATCCTCAAACCCAAATCCTTCTGTAGCTAGTGATCCATTTCCAAAGTTTAGATATGTCAATCGAGATAGCACGTCAGGGTAGTATGAAAATAGGTCGTACCCACCCACTTGCCAAAAATATCATAGAAACCATCAGGGTGAATGTAGAGCTAGCAGTGACGTATGTTTCAGATGTGGTAAGCTAGGTGCCAGGATGCAGGAGTGTAGAGTAATGGCTCAGATGGGAAAAGATTTATGCCAATAGGGTCAGTCCAACCGTCCTTTAGCTCAGTCCAGTCGCCCAAACCAGCAGGGTGCCACTTCTAGTGCCACCAATGGGCAACGCCCAAATAGGCTTTATGCTTTTTAGTACAGACAAGATCAAGAAAGTTCTCCTGACATGGTCACTAGTACATTACAGATCTTCCATTTACATATTCATTCCTTATTAGATCCAGAAGCTTCTCTATTTCTTGTAACTCCTTGCATAGTAGTCAACTTTAAAGTCAGACTAAAAATCTTAACAGAACCTTTCTTAGTGCTTAGCTTAGTAGGGAAAAAATCTATTCCAACCTGATGAGTATATAGGAATTGTTCGAGTACAGTATTTCTGAAAATCCTTTCAGTTAATTTCAGTAATAGAGTCGTTCCATTTCAGTTTCATGATGAACCAGTCCTTGGATGAAGGGGGTAGTACCTTAGTTTTAGATGATTTAAGTTTGAATCTTTTAAGATTGAGCTAGTAGAAAGAAGAGCTGAGAATTCTAAGCTAGTCAGTGTTGAGATTGTTGTATGATGATTGTTGGGGCAATAGAAAACTAAGAATTTTATATTAGTAGGAAGTACTAGCAGTGGACCTTATATTATCAGGTGTAGCTCTTCAGGATGAGTTAGTGTTTATGAGTATTATTGTATCTCGGGCTCCAGAGTAAAGTTATTACAGTTTGATTTAGAATTTATTAAGTGGTTCGCAGACTTAGAATAACGGATTTAAGCTAAGGGGGAAATGGTAGAACATGTAACCAAGTTAGACTTTTAGATTTTAGAAGTAATGTCAGTATGTGTAGAAAAGCAGTGGGAAAGGTTGATGCATAACCCGTACTTACCTCAGTGTAAAGATTTACACTTCAGCTATCGCAATATCGACTCACGCAGTACATGTCAGCTCTATGATCATAGTTCCTATTCATGCACATTATCAAAAATCATGTACGTTAACTGTTTCTAGTGTAAGGAGTTCCAGTTTCCTCAGTGTTACAAATCATGTTCCATGAATACAGAAACTCCAAACTCAGGTCATGCAACTCATGACTCATGTGCTCATGCTCTAGAGTAAGCTCAGTTCCCATAACTTATGTTATACTCCTAATGATAAGATAACTTTAGATTTATGTCATGTATATCCTCAGCCTAGATCTATTGATAAATCCATGAGGTTGATATTCTATCCCTCAAGCCTCAGTTAAGTGTCAAGTTCTGTATAGTGTCCATTCATGCTTCAGTCATGTTTTAACCTTTAGTGAACTCTCTTTGTGAAATAATGTAGTGATGAGAAGTTGCTTAAAAGGGAAAGAGTAAATGTTTCATGTTAAGAAAAGATTGTTGAATGCTAGTTTTACACGAGGCTGTAGTTATGAAGATAGGCTTGAATGTCATGTTAGTGTGGTGAATAGCTAGCAAGAGGTCATATTGTGAGTGTACAAGAGGTTAAAAAATCAAAATTCTTCCTGTGATAAGAAGTTGAGAAAATGTAGAATGTGAGTGTACATTTAGATCCTCAATTTATTCCATTCCTCATCATGTAGCTATCAGAACTCAGTTACAGTCTCGGTTCAGGATTCAGTATAAAACTCAGTCCAATTTCAAGTTTTCTTGATCAAAGCGTACAGTTATTAGTTATTCAGTTTTCAGTATCTCAGTATTTCATAATCATGTTATACTCTTAGTCTTGCTTTCCTAGGTAATACCATTTCCATAATTCATGCTCAGTTACCTTATGTTCCTCAGTCAGTCCTTACCTCAGATGCATAGTGCTCTACAGTTTTAGTCCAGACTGAGCACAGTTCAATCTTACATGACTAGTATTCAGAATCTTACATGACTAATATTCAACTATCTGCCATTTAGTTAATCAAATAAGTTAGTATGCTTATGCATTCGTGCTTAGCGCCTATGTGAATATTTTTAGTAGTCTCAGAAGAAGTGCCATACTAAGGTGGAAGTATAGTTGAGAAAGTATTTGAGGAATATTTTTAAGCTTGAAAATTTATAGTTGCAGTGCATAAGGCTTAGTCACTCTATTTTAGATGATGTTTCGTAGGCCTCGCCTCATACTACAGAATTTTATCCAGGAGGTTATTTCTCATTCAGACGTCTTATTCATACCATTCCAAGGTTCCTTGATCCCTAAAGTTAGTAGAACTTTATAGAAAGAACATTAAGAAATGCTCCAGTTGAGCATAAGTTTTCAGTATGAGTTAGTCCGTGAATCCAGGAATTTAGTTAGCAGTTAGACAAATAATTTTGTATGGTTTCCCATCTTTCCGCCCAGTCACCCTATCCAAAGTCTCCCGAATATGCCCATTCCAAGATGGAGCATCCTAGCAGTTACAAATTTAGCTCAGTTCATGTATCATGCCTCAGTTTCAGATCCCAAATATTCAGT
Organism: Capsicum pubescens; assembly: GCA_030864215.1. Lineage (NCBI taxonomy): Eukaryota > Viridiplantae > Streptophyta > Magnoliopsida > Solanales > Solanaceae > Capsicum > Capsicum pubescens. Next base: position 190,599,136 of record CM061548.1, read on the forward strand.
TATGATTTAATTCATAGGTGCCTTGTGTATCGTATCAATTTTCCTTAGAATCCCAGCCAAGTCAGCATTCTTTGAGGGACATAATGTCCCAAGGAGGAGATGCACTATAACCCCCAAGCTTTCATGTCCTAAACCTTTAAGTTTCTCTTCATGTAATGAATCCAATTTGGAGTAATATTGCTCATAAGTTGACTCTCTCATTCCAATCTCATTCGTATGACCATTACCAAGTCATGGCATGTATTCAAGGGCTCAGTTCCGTTTATAATAGTCCAGTCAGTTCATGTATCATGTTTCAGACTCAGTCATGTTCTCATATCCCCATTCATACATTTAGTAAATAATATCAGGTTCATTAGTATTCTCAATTTAAGGTAACAATTTTCCTTAGCTTTACTCTATTCCACGTCTAGTTAAAGTTATAAACTTAGTATTCCTTACCGTTGCATATTCAATCATGCATTCATGAATAAGCTCAGTCATATACTCATGTATCAGATATGCATGTTCATTAGGAGAACTCGGCTTGTCAGTAGTTCAGTCATGTAGTCATGCTTCAATCGTGCATATTTAATGTGTAAACTCAGTCTATCAGTATTCCTCAGCTTAATCAGTCTCATTCGAGGATGAATGTTCTCAAAGGGGATATATTGTAATACCCCATATTTCCTAAGCTTATTTTAACTCTCAATACATGAGTTATCCTATATAAATCTTTCCAAATACTCAATATTTTTTAGTTTAAAGCCTGCCATTGCGTAGGAAATTTAATAAGCTTTCCAAAGACATAAAATTTGCCAAAATACGATACCCAGGTGAAGAGTTAGAGCCATTTTAATAAGATAGTGTACCACCTAGTACTTCAGCACGTCACAGAGGTAGTCCAAATGGCAATTGTCATTTTTTAGTAAGCCAAAGCGATACTGACGCATCGCGCCACCAACCAATTTCCCAATTATCACTTTTCTAGTATTGCTCTGCGATAATAGCGTGTCATGCCAAGGCCCAGTTTTCCATCCAGTGAGGCATCGTGATGGCACTACGTCACGTCATCAGCCCAGTTCCCAGTTGTTCAATTTCTAGTGAGCCAGCGCGATTGTACCACGTCGCGCCGGGGTTAAAAATTAAGATTTTTAGCTTTCGTTATTTAATTTTAGGGGCTATTTGATCGATTCTCAAAACCCCTAATCAGCCTAAACATGGAATTTATACTCTAAATAACCTAATATCTCATTATTCACTCACTTTTCTTAAGATTTAAAACATTCTCTCTCAAGAGGCAAAAACCCTAACTTCAAGAATCAAGGTCAATCCTCAAGAAATCCTCCAAGAACCTTCAAGAACTCTTTTTCTCAGTTATGTCAGGTGTTCATTCATGGGTCCCTTTCACACATGAAGTCCAAGAACCCTTTTTAAACATACAAGATCTCAGATTCATGATTTCCATGTTTGAATTAGATTGACTTCATGTTCATGATATTAGTAGGGTTTCAATCAATGATTTAATTATAAGTTTCATGAAAATTGAATAACATGTATGATGAATATGTGATTATCTTGATAAAACCTTGAATTTACAAATTGATTGATGTATCATGATGTTCGTGTGTTGGCCATTATTATATAAATAATCCATGCTCTCCAAGTATTTGCTAAATTTCCTATGCAAAGTAAATAGTGGAATTTCCAATCATGTACAAGCTTATGACCTACAAGTATTTGATGAAATGCTTATGTGATTTGACTAGTGAAAGCATGATATATTATTATGTGATCCCATTCATGTACAAGTTCATGTATATCAAGTGTTTGACAAAATGTCTAAATAAGTGCATTGTTACCAAGCAAGTATGATTATGCCTTTATGATCATGTTATGTCCTCTTTTATGCTATCGAGTCCTGGGGGCATTTAATACCTGATAATTTAGCTGTGTACCTAGAGCCAGTGTCAGTTACAGAATAGTATCAGTCATGTCCTAATCAGTAGAATCCAATTGGTTATAAACTCAGGAAAACTCAAAAAACTCAATATCAGTCCAGTCCAGTCCAATTCAGTATACTCTGTTCAGTGTCTTTTAGTTGGGAGTAGGATTTAGCACCGAGCGAGTGCATAGTTTTTCTTACTTTACTAAACTATTGCATTGCATTTATGGCTAAATAGATCAAAAGCGGCTTTGGAAGGTGTTGATGCCCATGGTTTGGTTTTAAAATAGTTTTGAAAGGTCTTGGTGGCCACGAATTGATTTCTAAATGGCTACTTTGGAGTCTTATGGCTAATTAGTTTGGTTTGGTATATTGGAATTAGCTTGCAAGCGTAATTAATTGGTATGATGATACCATTAGGTAAATACCTTAATGGATGACTCCTTGGTTAAATGTATGGGTTATGTGCAAATGTTTTAATTGGTCTTAATGGTAGTTGTATAGCTCATCGTGGAAGGTGGAGGTCCTGAGGGACTGATACTAGAAACCACATTTGCCGACGTGGGGGCCTTGGTGGTTGTGTGTAGTATATATATTTTGGAATGTTTATAGCCTAGTGGATTTGTCCCTTACTCAGATTTTTCCTATTTCATGCGGCTAACACGCACTGGGACCCTTTTAGCAGGAGAAAGCTAAACCCATATAGCTAGTGGGTGCCTATACGATAGTTACAGCTGGACAGTTCAGGTTAATGGTTTTTAAATCTCATGCTTAAACCGTGTACCCTATCCTGGCACACACACACACACACAGACACACATATATATATGTATGTATATGAATATGTACATTGAGATTGGTTTTGTTTTAGAAAATGGCATTATTTTATCCTTTCCCTGAGTCACATGCTAGGGCTCACCCTTCTAACTGTCCCAGGAAGGTACATTATTTTGTGATGTAGGATCCTAGTGGATTCTTTAATTTTCTTGGGTAGAGTTAGGTGGTTCTGGTTCGTCGGCTGGTCTGCATTAAAGTGGTGAGCCTCCATCTTTCGAAAGGTCAGACATTTCATTGCTTTCCTTATGAGTATCAAAATCCTATAATTTTTTTTCATATTTTGGATTTTTTCTGGCCATGGTTGGGGGCATATCCCGACCTAACTTGGTATTTTGGTTTAGAGGTTTCCATGGACATAGTATGGGTGGTTATTTCTTATTGACTCATAGTTCCATTGAGTTACATTAACTATTTTATCTTTATGTTATGGATGTCTTCCGCTGTTAATTTGGATTTTGTGTTTTGGTTTGCTAGGCTAAGAGGGAGGTCTCCGACCCTTGGAGGGCTTGAGATACTCGTCATGACTAGGCTCGGGATCGGGTCATGACAGGTACCACATGTATGTTTTTAACTCTCTTATTTTTTATTGACACAATGCATTGGGGATAATGCATTCCTTAAGTTGGGGGTAGGGGTACTTGTGGGTCTTGATGTCCCCTTAGGGTTCTTATTTCCATGCCTCTTTTCACCGGATCCTTATTCCTAGTAGAGTTGGCATGTTTAGGCGTATTGTGTTTTGTTTCATAATGTTTTGTGTTTAACTAGGAGAAAAATGAGTATCTAAGGAAGTTGATATGTTTTGTTTCTTGATTTTTCATAATAATGATACCCCTCCAAAAATTTATTTTTAATTGTGTGATATGTATATATATGTGACTATTGTAAATTTTGTTCTAGCATTAGTATTAGGGACATAATAATCATATCTAACAATTGCATGAACTGGATAGGTACTATCTTATGATATAACTATGTACCATGTGTGTATGAGATACTACTTAGTTTTCTTTGTGTGTTGAATTCAGAACTTTCTCGATTAATCTTGCTTACATTGTATGATAGTCGGTTAGGAAAGGATCATAGGCCGTTCTTGAAATAAGTCCATTTTTAACCTAAATGACCTTCCAAAAGTGAATAGGTATCCCTTGATCCCTATGTTGAGCCTGTATATCCTATTTTTCTTGTTTCACCTTTCACCTTTCCATTTGTGTTACAATGAACCTATTTTGGCCCTGGTTCTTCTTGGACATTGTGCACCTCAACTCAAGCAAATCACCTAAGTTAAGGGTGGCTATCATAGGGGTGTGTAGTGTAAAATAGGTATGAAGAATTTTAAAATAAGAGAAAAGATAGTAGGGCTGAATATGTTAGGAAAAGAAAAAGAAAAAAAAAGAAAATTGTGAAAAACAAAAGAAAAAAAGAATGAATAAAAGAAAGCACACCAAACTTGGATGTGTAATAAAAAATTAAAAGGGGAGAAATATGGGTGGAAGAAAGAAAATTGGTGGATAAGTGAACCCCAAAGTAAGTGTAGTGTCAAGGAGGTTTAGTCACTAAAAATGCCTATATGTATCATACCACCCCCAAGCCTACATTACCAGTCGAATAAACTTCATATAGTGATCCTAACTTGACTGTCTAAAAGATAAGGTAAAGAAAATAAGGGCAAGCCTATGGTATTTAATGTTAATTGGCAGAACTTCTCTTCTAAATGTAAGTGTCTCTTGATTGTCCCTACATTGACATGCATGATTTCATATGAGTGAATGGGTTTTCTTTGTTATGAGGGCACATGGGTTGTGTTCCTAGTTGTTTACTTGCATAGGTAGTGCGATTTGTACATATGCATGGTTGTTTGTTACTAGTGTAATGCCATTGCTTGATTCCTTTGTGTCACATTATTGTGCTTCGTAGATACGCACAGTTAGTTTAGAAGTATTGAACTTTGAAAGGGTAATGTGTTTGAGCTAAATTTGATGATTGACTACCATAGGTATCTTAGGTTCCTGTTGGTTAAGCATCATCGTATTGTTTTGTTATGTTTTGTTGCCTGAGGACATGGAACGTTCTAAGTTGAGGGTCTTGATGTGCCATGATTTCATGGAATTATGATGCTTAAACTTGTAGAATATGCATGTACTTAAGAATATTTTATTGGTTTTGATGTGTTTTTGGAGTGATTTTGCAGGAAACTAGGTGTTGGAAGCTATCTAGAAGAAAAAAAATGAAAAGGCAAAAAATGGCCGCCTACTTTGGCACCTACGCCCCATAGGTACCACCTACTGGGCATAGGTGGGTCCGTATTTATCAGAACTTGAGAAATATAGAGCAGATTTTGGGACCGGCACCTACGCCCTTTCTTCCACCCTCCACCCCCACCTAAAGCCATAGGTACAACCTACGCCCCGTAGGTGGGTCTGTAGGTGGCCACTAATGCATTTTTCCTGGATCATTTTAGATTTATTTCTTAGGGTTTCTATGTAAACTACACTGCTATGATATTTTTAGTCATTATTATGTACATTTAGTCAAGTTTTTCTATTTTGTTTAGGATTTGAATTCTAGGGTTTTCATGTAATCTATAAATAGCCTTTTTACATGTCTTAGAGAGAGATAGCTATAGATAGGCCCTTTGGGGATATGTCTACACACCATATACTCTTGTATTCTTATTTTGGGTTTGTTATTCAATTTAAGACTTTGGGCTTCTTCTCTCAATATTGTGAGATTGATTCTATAATTTTCTCGGTGGATTCCATTAATGATCTCATAACTATGAGTGGCTAATTTCCTTAGCTAGGGTTGTGTGAACCCTGGCGGATCAATGAAGTAGAGGAAGTGGCAAGTCGTTCTAAATAAATATTATTGCATGTGTTGTGATTTTCTTTGATTTGATTGTCTTCTTAACAGGTGAACACATTAGGATCCTGGCTGCATTCACTACAGGCCTAATCGGGAGGTAGAGATTGGGAAACGGAGATCGCAACAGTGATTTAGAGTTAATTGCCAAAATATGCTTACCTGCACTCTCTACTTAAGAAGATTATCTTTCATCTAATAACTTAAGACTTAAAAGGTAGTAGTTAAACTAGGATCCATGATAAGGTTTAGTAAGGCGACACCCTAGGACTCAAAAGATAAAGGGTGAAATCTATCAATAAGCCCACAAGATAGTTGACGGTACATAACTTACCAAATTCGACAAGAAAGACATTAGAATAGTTTAATAGTGCAGGATAAGTCTACGAAGTTAGAAGCAAAGGAAAATACAAGCCTAGTGTTCGTCTTAGACTGATTACAAACTCAAGCACCCAAATCTTGTTACTTTTTACTATTTTAGAAAATCCCCCCCTCCCATTTACTTTCTGTACTGCCTGGTGATTTCAACAAGTTCAAGCAAAATTTTTGTCATATTCCCTGTGGGATCGAGCCCAACCTAGTAGGGTTACTATATTTTACTTCGACTGCTTTATCCTTTAATTAGAGATGTAGTTTGGGTGACATCAGTGTCACGATCTAAAATCAAGGGTCCTGATGGCACTTGTTGCAGCATGCCTTGACAAGTAAGCCTATCACCCCAAAATGATATAAAATGAGAAATCAATACCAAAACTCAAGACAAAACTTCTAGAACAAAGTCGAACCACACAACTATGATAATATCAAAAGTACATAACCAAAAATATCATAAGAATATCCCAAAACCTGGTGTCATAGTGTAAGAACCACTAAATACATCTCGAATGGAAAAGATATAATAAAAGTCCAAAATGGATTAAAATCTGTCTCAAAATACAAAATAAGATATAAAATAGTTAGAAAGAGGTAGTAGAACAACTCCAAAAGCATAGATCATCCTCTACCTTGAATATACCCTAGATACCACCTAAATCACCTATCGTGCGGCACACTCATACATGGATATGCACCAAAATGGCACATTAGGAGTGAGTACGGTACACTTGCACTCAGTAGGTATCCTAGGCCAATGAAGCAAATTAGAAAATAAAAATAATAAAATACACACTATGGTCATGTCGCATGCAATCAAAAACTTTATCAAACGATAGCCCACGTTGTCTCCATTAATATTTCTATAATATACACATATACCATACATAAATACGAGAAACAAGCACAAGTATATATATATACCTAATATAAGTATAAGAAAGAACTACAAATCAACAAATATCACATCAAGGGCAATAATACAACATAGAATGAGCATAATATATATGAAATACAATGAAGATGATGATGATATGATGCTCGAGGTTGTCGCACAATCTTCATATACACCTACCGAGCTTTGCTTTTAGGTAGGACCCATAGGGGGTTCATAACCAATATACAATCCAGTATCTAATACCAATATCCATACTCCTCTCCAATACATACACTGATAGAAGGTTTTTAAAGATGTCATATTTCTATTAGAAAAAGCTAGTGTTTCATGTATTTCAATGGTGGTACCAATGTTTCATGAATGTATATGATATGAGTATGTAAGGCTCACAACCAACTAGAATGAGAATTTCCAAGTCCAATCAATATACCAACTATGTGTGCCAAAATCCACTCATTATACCAACCATCCATGAATCCAATATAGTACATAAGACAATAGAGTAAAATACACACAAATTACTATCGATTCCATATAATTTTAGTTTTAGGATTTTTCACCAAAAATGTAAAGTCAATATATATACATACACAATGCCAACAATATCATATAAGACCCCACTTAGTCACACGTAGGAAATAATATCTCAAAAACATCAAATAACAACAACATAGGCCACCACATGGGCACAACACAATAATAAAATCATTTCCATGATTGGTTCCCTCACTCTGTACTTGATTTTCATACCAATATTAACTACCCAACCCAGTCTGAAAAAAGTTAAGTCATAACCTACTTAAAAGTAAAAACTAGTAAAGATACAACTTTAACATTAAGCTTTCACATCACGCACGGACCTAGAATCAAGAAAACACATAATACAGAATCTACACATTAAAAGGAAGCAATGATACAAATATAGCATATTTTTGAGTTAGGGTCAAAATGGAACCCTGAAATAGTTTTTCAAAAAAGAATAGTAAAACCGGGCTTTTTGTCCAAAAATATATTTCCCAATATTAAAGGAACTCATTGAAGAAAATCCAAGTGAAAACGAGTTGAAATTGGGATTTATATCGAGAAAATACCAATTTAGGCCTTCCGAGCTAAAAATCCCCAAATTCCACTTTTAAATTCACATTTTAACAAGTTTTAAATGATAAAAATCAAAGAAAGTAATTGAAATAAGTTTTTTGGAGCTTATCCAAGCTTTAAAATGGAAGAGATTGCCCAACTACTCAATAACCCCAAGACTCAAAAATGGTGAAAAAAATGAAAATAGGGGATATAACCCACCCAGGCATTGCTTAAGTGACCATCGGGTATCTTAAGTGGACATCGCTTATAGACTAGATGTCGCTTAGGCAACATATGCCTTGTAGTGTAAGTGACCAGGCTACACTTAAGCATAGTCTCTTAAGCAAGTCGGATGTCACTTAGGCAACACTTTGGTCTTTAAGCCAAGTTAATTAAGTTATTAAAGTGTCACTTAAATGGTACACCAACTGGAGACTTGGAGAATTTCAAGTCTGTACGGACCCCTCGAGATTCATCTGAAATCTCAAAAATTCAAATGAACTAGGCTACTAGGCTAAATTCGATGTTCCAACTCAATGGCAATATCAAATTTTTAAAAAACCATCATTTTCACAAAGTTGACCCTCATAACCTAATTGAACAACTTTTTGAATCGGGGTTCAAAATGAGATATAAAAGTCGTAAAACTACACCAATTATGTTACCAACCTAAAATCAACATTGTAAATCTATTGGGATAGTTCATTTTTCCATTTTACACACAGATCAATAAATATCTACCAAAGTCAACTAGAAAGCCTTTAAACTACCAAAAAACACAATCTCGTACAAATCACACCAAAATGCATTGGGAACCATGACAATCATCCCCACACTCAAGAAATACCACAAAGCAACTGCTGGGAGAGGTAAAATGTCAAATCACATAAAAACAAATAATTCATATAATCACCAAAAATCAGGCCATTATAGTCAGTGGAATAGGAAGAAGGACAGTGTAAGTTATGGGTTAAATTTGATCTAATGTTTGGGGGGCTAGATGGACATGTCACTTAATAGATGGGTCTTCTATATGTATGTTAGGTGATTTATTAGGTTCATGACTCAAGTCTAGGGTCTTCCCTTGATGCAGTTATCCTTAGAAGTTATGTTTATCCTTGGTGTAAGGCTTGACTTAGTGGTCTGGGGTGGTAGAGTCGTAAGAGAAAGAGTGGTGTCTTGATATTTTTAATCAAAAGTTAGTAATAGGATAGAAGGGAACATTTAGGGGTTGGGTAAGAAGTATAAAAGAATGAATGTTTTTTTTAATATCTATTTTATATTTATGTAATCTAATTTGGATCAACCAATGAGGCTTACCAATATGTGTGGTTTGTACCGATGCTACTCTTGATATATATTTTTTAGTTTATAGTCTTTTGTAGGAATTAGTGTTAGTTTATTGATTGTTGTGGCAGTGATCCTTTAGCATCTCCAATTTCTCTCACTCATGGTAGAAGCTTTGTCCAATTTTTTTTCCCTATAGTAGCTCTTGTACCTGTTTAGAATATATCATAGGGTAGTTATAGTTCCAGATTGTTTGCTAAGGTTTTCTATAATAAAGTTGGTGAAATTATTTAAATTAAAAACTTCCATTTATATTTTTAAGGATATGGTAAGGGGTTCTCCTAACTAGGTGGATTAGAATAGGGGCTTCATAATTCATTAGTTTGGGTCATTAGAATTTGGTATCATAGCCTAGGTTATTGATTTTCAAGAACAAGAGAAAGTTTTTAGTAGAGTCCTGTGGATTATTGTGTTGACGTCTATATCTAATCTTCGAGGATCTATGTGATATTTTAGAAAATTATTCTACTCCTTTCTTTCTCTCATGTGATTGTGTGGTTGATGTATAAGTCTAGTCCAATGGGCATCTCTTGATTCTAATTGGTATCTCAATGAGCAAATGATAATGCCCAAGCTACTCCTTCACTCTGAAGATTTTGCGGTCGCTGTCAAATATAGTAACCTAAAAAAGGTTGGGGTCGAATCCTAAGGGAATACGTGGAATCGTGTCTCTCAATTGTTGTAATCAATGGGCAAAACTGGAATAGTAAATGGGAGGATTTGAGTATCAATATCAAACTAGTAGCTAATATCAACTTTGGATGTAATCAGTCATCGGAAACACTAGGATTGTGTCACCCCTGGATTTCCAACTCCTTAGGCTTATCGTACTTTTAATGAACCAACCTGATACCTTGCATGCAGAATCTGATAAGTTATGTACCATTAACCATCTTTTGGACTAGCAATCAGATTTCACCCTTTACCTTTTGAGTCTCAGGATGTCGCCTAACTAACCCTTATCCTAGATCCTAGTTAACCATTACTTTTTTAGTCTTTAGTTATTAGATGGCAGTTAACCATCTTACATAGATTATACCTACCAGTGTGGATCGATAGTTATACTTCAAATTAATATTGTAGTTATTTTTTCCTAGTCACTACTCCTCGCTTGGAGTAAGTAGCAATAATCTAGGTGGGATCCTAACGTTTGCAACTGCTAAGACAACTATTAAAGTAAAGATAATACAATGCATGCATGTGTATCAGTTCATAACAACAGTAGCACTTCCCCTACTTCGTCAATCTGCCAGGGTTTCCACAATCCTAGCTAAGGGTTTTTAGCCGCTCAAGCTTATAAAGGAATCAACAATGTTCATGATTGAAAGCATAATATAAATCACAATAATCACAACTAGAAAACCTAAAACTTTAACTAAATTAATCAGTCAAAGTCAATATAGAGAATTCCACAACTAAAATTTAATCTCAGAATCAAAATATGTTTTTAAATATCAAAAGTGCATAATTTCTACTAAAAAAACACATAAAGGGTATTTATAGTACATCAGTAAACCCTAAAATCAAAGCCCGGATGGAAAAGGACAAAAAAGGGTTGATGGCCACTTATATATGTCCACATGAAGCCTGGCGTTGAGTGCATGTGCCACATTCAACCTGAGGTTGTGCGCATGTAGACACCTATAAGAGATAGAAAAAATTCCTACAGCTTCTACTGTCAGGAGTTTTGGACTTCTGGCAATTACTTTACCCATATGCGGTCCACATGTACTTCCATGCGGTCTGCATATTGACATTGGTAAGTGCTGGAAGTTCTTTTTTAGGTTTTTCACCCTCTAGATCTTCACATCTGTTACTTACCTTATTCTCAGACAGACCACATGTGGTCCACATATAGACATAGGTAAGTACCAAGCCTTCCAGTACTTCCAACCAAGCTTCAAATGTTCAACTTTCATCACATGCTTTGGTCAAATACATCCTGTAAGTGCTAAAACACCCACAAATGATCAAGTGAGTACCCAAAAACTCCATCTTTCATCTTTTTCAAAAACATAGCATCCAAAACTTTCACGACCCGAACTAAGGGTCTTAAGACATAAGAAAGAAAATTGTAATTCAAAACATCTGAAAAAGATCCGACTCAGTCTCCGAAATCTCTACTATATCTCAAAACTATTCTGAAAACTGGGACAAGGCCCCTAATAGACCAAACCAACGGAATAACATAATCTGAAATAACAGGCCTTCTGGAACAAAGAAGGCTCACCACTGAACGGATCACTTCTCTTTGGAATACTCTACTGATTAGCCGGACCCTTGGACTGAACCTCCAAACCTGGGAGGTAGGGGGTCAATAAAAATGTACTGGTACGCAGAGCAGATCTAAAATACTAGTTTATATTCAATATATATGAGAGCAATTTAAAACAGTTCATAAACATATCAGGTAGTAAGAAATCTTATGGGCATTTTTGAAAGACTCTGTAAAATCATCTGAACTCTGAGACACTCTTAGTTTTACTTCTGCGCTAGGTGGTATACCCTACAACTTTGAAATTCCACGGGCTATATGGAATCCGCCATTGACTCGGCGGGGAAGCCTCCAACCCAAGTGTACTGCAAGGGTTAGATTCTCTGACTCTGCTACACCACAGGGTTGTCGCCAACGTAAAAATAATATACCCAGATCGGCAAATCATGGTTTTGGACTAAGAGTTACTTGAACTCAAACCTTCTTCGAGTAACCACCTAACCCTCTTTAAGCCCAGTTTTAACTCTTTAAAACATGTATTCTCTAAAATCAAACTCTGAAAACATACTCTGTTATGGCATACATACTTATGCTATCGTCATACCATTGACTTGCAAGTCACATCTCTGAGACATTATTAGCATATTACAATCTCTGTTTTCAAAACATAAATTCAGGACCACCATATCAATAAATCATTTTAAAGAACTCTTTCTCTAAAACCCATGTAAACACATGTATGCAACTCTCTTTGTCAAACTTTTAATAATGCAAGGTGGTCATGTCAAATCTCTTAATCTCATGCAAATCTTTCTCTTTTAACAAAATATATTTACATCAAGAAACTCCCTCTCTTGAATCTCTAAATCATGCTTAAAATACTATGGTATTTGAGTAAACAAGTTTCAAGCCATAAATCATGCATTTCAAATACTTCATATTAATATCATAAACTTAAAGTCATCACAAGAGAGGGATTTCATAAGTTGTGCTCTCAAACAATCTTAAATCTAAATTTTCATACATATACATATACATGTAAATCAATTTAAGGGGGAAAGGCCTAAAGACCAAACCAACAATACAATTAAACATTCATAATGAATAATAATTCATGTATTTCAAAAACCCCTTTCTAAATTCATGCTTGATAATCTTTAAATCATGTTCTAGTGTTTACTAGCCCATGTAGTTTTTAGGATAAACCCCACGTACCTCATTTTAGAAATTTGATGGATGATTCCAGAAGCCTACGATTTGGGGATTCCAAATCTTCAATCAATCTTGAAAACCCACGGTTAAATCTTGAGTTATTTGGGTTTTTTCGTTTGAAACCCAAAGGAGTGTTCTTGATGGTTTTTGATGAAAATATCAATAATGAGGTCATTTGGGATTAAATCCCATGTTTAGGCTGATAAGGGGGTGGGAAATACCCAATATACCCTTAATGAGATATACTAAAAATATAACTGGGAGCCCAATTTAATGGGACACCATGACGCGCCACAATCGCGGTGGATCACTGGAAAATAACGAATGGGATTCTTAAGGTCACGTGATATGGAGCCATCACATTATCCCATTGGTTGGGACTTGAAACTTCAACGCGACGTGCCACAATTGTGATATGCCATTGGAATTTGAAAATTTCTAAATAGGCCCCCTCCGCGCTGCACCAACCACCAAAATGACGGTGTTTTACGACTAGAACTTAAATTAGCCATAACTTCTTGATCGGGTATCAGATTTGGGCGAATCTTATATCGATGGAAAGGTCATTCAATTTTCCACATGATAAAAAGTCAAAATTAGGAAAATTATATATGTTTTAAACTTTACTCACTTTGGAAATAAAAAATGAGACTAAGCTTCTTTGACACAATTCTAGTCATTTAACTCTAAGAGCATATTACCACGGCTAATGCATGGACAATTTTTTTTGTGGGGTGTTACATTATCCCCCCTTGGGATCATTTATCCTCGAATGATGACACGGAACACAGACAAGCACAATTTAAAGTATACTAAGGCCATAAAAGAATAAGACAAGGAGTGTACCTTCCATTTTGTCATCCACCGAATCAAACAAGTGTGGGTATCTATCTCTTATGTCATTTTCTGATTCCCAAGTTACTTACTCAACTTTCTGATTTCTCCACAATACCTTAACTGACACTCTCTCTTTGATTCTCAACTTTCGAACTTTGCGATCTAAGATTGCAATAGGTTCCTCTTTATATGCTAATGAGTCTGTCACCTTGATCTCCTCTACAGGAAACACATAGATATGTGGAATACCGGATGAACAGAGCCCAAACTTGCAGGCAACTCTAACTCATAAGCAACTCCCCTATCCTTCTCGAAATCTGGTATGGCCCTTTATAGAGAGGAATCATCTTACCTCTCTTCCCAAAATGCATGACTCCATTCATAGGAGAAACTTTGAGAAACATCCAATCACCAACCTAAAACTCTAAGTCTCTTCTCCTAACATTGGCGTAGGACTTCTGTCGACTCTGGGCTGTCTTAAGTCATTCTCTAATTATTTTCATGTCCTCCATTACCTGATGAACAAGATCAGGCCCAAACAAATGATTCTCACCCACTTCATACCACCCTATTGGTGACCTACATCTTCTCTCATACAATGCCTCAAAAGGAGCCATCTTAATACTGGCTTGGTAACCTTTATTATATGCAAACTCTATCAATGGCAAGTGATCCACCCAACTCCACTTGAAGTCAATTATGTAGGCCCTTAACATATCCTCAAGAGTCTGAATGGTGCACTCAGCTTACCCATCAGTATGAGGGTGGAATGCAGTACTTACGTTCACTTGGGTACCTAAAGCCCTCTAAAAAGACCCCCAAAACTGCGAAGAGAATTACGTACCTCGGTCAGATATGATGGATACAGGTACTCCATGAAAACGGACTATCTCCTCAATGTATATCTTGGCATAGTCATCTCCCAAATAGTTAGTTCTGATGGATAGAAAGCGGTCTGACTTGGCCAGTCGATCAACAATCGCCCAAATTGAATCATACTGGTTTTGGGACCTCGGAATTCCCATGATGAAGTCCATATTTATCATCTTCCATTTCCACAAAGGCAAGGCTATCTCCTGAGAAGTACCACCTGGCCTCATATGCTCTACTTTCACTTGTTGACAATTCAAACACTTGGCAACAAAATTAGCCATATCACGCTTCATAGTATTCCACTAGTAGATAACTTTAAGATCATGATACATCTTAGTAGAGCCTGGGTAAACAATATACCTCGAACTGTGAGCTTCATCAAGGATCCTCTTTCATAACCCATCTACATCTTGCACACATAGTCTGCCCTGATATATCAAAACTCCATAACCACCAATTTCAAAAGACATAACCTTCTGTTGACCACATCTTTCTTGATCTGCATCAAGATGGGATCTTCAACCTACGTCTCTTTAACTTCAGTACAAAGGGAAGATTTAGCTACCTCATGAACAACCACTCCCCCATCTTCAGAATCCAAGAGTCGCACTCCTAGATTTACAAGTTAATGAATATCCTTCACCATCTCTCTCTTTCCCTTTTCAACATATGAAAGACTTCCCATAGATAACCTACTGAGGGCGTCGGCTATCACATTTATCTTACTCGGATGGTAGTGCAGGCTCATGTCATAATCCTTTAAAAGTTCCAACCAACGCTGTTGCCTGAGGTTCAATTCTTTCTGCGAGAAAACATACTGCAGACTTTTGTGGTCAGTAAATATATCAACATGTACCCCATAGAGATAATGCCACCAGATTTTGAGTACAAACACCACAGCCGCTAACTTCAAGTCATGGGTGGGGTAATTTTGCTCATGCATAACTACCTAGACGCATAAGCCACCAATTTACCATGCTGCATAAGTACACACCTAAGTCCCACACGAGATGCATCACAGTACACAACGAACCCTTTTGTACCTTCTGGAACAGTCAAAACAGGAGTAGTTGTCAACTTATCTTTTAACTTTTCAAAACTATTCTCACAGGAGTCAGACCACACGAACTTCACCTTTTTCTGAGTCAACTTAGTAAGTGGTGCATCTATGGAAGAAAAACTCTCTACAATTCTTCTGTAATACCCTGCCAAACCCAAGAAGCTCTAAATATCGATTGGAGTCATGAGCCATGGCCATTTTCTCACTGCCTCAATCTTCTGGGGATCAACCTTAATCCCGTCACTAGACACGATAAGCCCCAAGAAAGCAATAGCATTAAGCCAGAATTCACTCTTGGAAAATTTCACATATAACTCATGATCTTTGAGAGTCTGAAGGATGATTCGGAGGTGATTGGCATGGTCCTCCTCACTCTTGGAATAAATCAGAATATCATCAATGAAAACTATAACAAACAGATCTAGAAACTGATGGAACACCCTATTCATAAGGTCCATGAAAGTCGCAGGGGCGTTAGTCAACCCAAAGGACATGACTAAGAATTCATAATGACCGTATCGGGTTCAAAAAGCTATTTTGGGAATATCTGACTCTCTAACCTTCAACTGATGGTATCTCGAACGAAGGTCTATCTTTGAAAAATATTTAGCACCCTGAAGCTGGTAAAAAAGATCATTAATCCTAGGAAAAGGATATTCATTTTTAATCGTGACCTTATTCAACTGACGGTAATCTATACACATATGCAGGGAACCATCTTTCTTTCACACGAAGAGTACAGGTGCACCCCAGGGAGAAACACTAGGATGGATAAAACCTTTATCTAAAACATCTGCTAGCTGCTCTTTCAACTCTTTCAACTCTGCAGGAGCTATTCTATATAGAAGAATAGAGATTGGACAGGTATCTGGCAATAATTCAATACCAAAATCTATCTCCCTATCAGGTGGTATTCGTAGAAAATCATCTGGAAAAACTTCTGGGAACTCATTCACCATAGGGATGGACTGAAGAGAAGGGATTTTGATATTCGAATCTTTACCCGAATAAGATGATACAAACAGCCCTTAGAAATGAGTTTACGGGCTCTGAGACAAGAGATGAACTTCCCTCTAGGTGATAAAGAATGTCCCTCCCATTCTATTGCTGGTTCATTCAGAAAAGAGAAAGTAACCTTTCGGGTTCTATAATTTAGCGTGGCATAGCAGGAATGAAGCCAATCCATCCCTAAGATAGCATCAAAATTAACCATGTCTAAGTCTACGAGGTCTGCCGCAGTATCCCACCCACAAAAAATCACCACACAATTTCTATACACCCTCCTAGCCATAATAGAGTCTCCCACTAGAGTGGAAATAGAAAAAGGTTCGGCAATTACATCAGGCTCAAACCCAAAACCAATAGCCACATAAGGGGTCACGTAAGACAGGGTAGACCTGGGATCAAGTAACATATAAACATCACGAGAAAAGATTTGCAACATACTATTAACTAAATCCGATGAGGCCTCTACCTCTTGGCGGTTTTTCAAGGTGTACAATCGTTTGCAGCCATTTTCGGCGGCTGAAGTGGCACCCTTCTGAAGTGGTGGTGGTGCAAAAGAATTAGCCTGTGACTTGGCTCCACTAATATTACCCTTTGCTGCCGGACATTCTCTCTGGATATGGGCTAGCTGGTCACATGAATAACACACCATAGCGCCAAACTGATATCTCCCTGGATAATTCCTCCCATATTTCTCACAGTGCGGGTATGTCCGAGAGGTCTGAGCTACACTTTCTTGAGACTGTGAACCCTATATCCTCGTCCCCTACGTATACTGAAAATCCTGAGTGCGCTATCCAGCTGGGCATCTGGTCACTGGGGTACTGGCTGCAGACTGTGCATTACCCTAATTCTTCTTTTTCTGCCATTTGTTACCCCAATTCTCACTCTGCTGCTGACTGTAGCTCTGGTCTGCTATTTTGGGTCTCTTTGCCTGTCTGTTCTTCTCTCTAGATTTAGCAATTTTTTTTATTTTCCTCAACTTGCTGCATGTGGACTGATAGTCTGGCAAAATCTATGTCCCGGTTCAACATTGCTCCCTGACATTTAAGCACTAAGTCATCTGAAAGGCTGGATGCAAATTTCCTCATTCGGGATCTCATGTTACTAGTCATCTCTGAAGCATAATGGGCTAGTTGGTTGAACCTCAGAGTATACTCCTGGACACTCATCTTACCCTGCTTTAGATTCATAAACTCTTCATCTTTGGCCTCCCTCAGCTCGAGAGGAAAGAATCGATCAAGGAAGGCTTCCACGAACTCGGCCCAAACTGTGGGCTCAGCATGCTCACTCTTTGAATCTTCCCACTCGTTATACCATTGGTTCGCTACATACTTAAGTTGGTAAGCCGCTAACTCAACCCCTTTTACCTCATCTACATGCATCACCTTAAAGATCTTCTCCATCTCGTCCACAAAATCCTATGGATCCTCTTCTACCTTGGTACTAGTAAACTTAGGCGGGTTCATCCTCATGAACTGGACCATTCATGTAGCCTCAAACATAACAAATGCAGACCCAATATATTTTGACCGTTGAGTCTGTGTGGCTACCAACTGGGCAAGCATGTGAATAGACTATCTAAATTCTGCATTAGATACCTCTCTCTTACGAGGCTGAGTACGGTTAGTCCCCGTTCAGAGAGCTCTGGGTTCCATAAATAGGCTGGTCTGAGTAGGTGGGACTCCCAGAGTAGCATCAATCTCCGGAGTCTGAGCTCTATTTGGTCCTCATCCCATGAGTGGGACGGACATCATCTTTCTGTGCATTCTGATCGATAGTACGATGGGGAGGCATGATTGTTTTTCTGAAACACAAAAGATCATCGATTAGGGGACTTCTCAGAATCTGAAGCACGAACTAAACCACAAAAAAGAGAAATATTCCTAAATGCCTAGTAGCCTCCATCTTATAAGTGTGGCGCGCTACACACCCATAAATAAGATTCTACCCGATACGATTTCACAGACACCCTGGGACTATGAACCGTGCTCTGATACCAAGTTTGTCACGACCTGAACTAGGGCCTGGCCATTACGGACATCCCGAACCATAAAGGCCCGGACGTCCTACTCTATCTGATCTGGTAATTATGTACAACATTCATATCATAAAAGAAAATGCAGAAATATAATCTGATATGGAAACATGGTCATTTACCCTAGGTCTCAACACATAGGAAAGAAAACTGCAATTCAAAACATATGAATAAGATCTGACTCAGTCTGCGAAATCTCTACTACATCTCAAAACTGTTCTGAAAACTAGGACAAGGCCCCAAATAGACCAAACAAATGGAATAACATAATCTGAAATAACAGGACTTCTGGAACAAAGAAGGCTCACCACTGAATGGATCACTTCTCTTTGGAATACTCTACTGATTAGCCGGACCCTTGGACTAAGCCTCTAAACCTGGGAGGTAGGGGGTCAATACAGATGTACTGGTATACAGAGCAGATCAAAAATACTAGTTTATATTCAACATATATGAGAGCAATTTAAAACAGTTCATAAACATATCAGGTAGTAAGAAATCTCATGGTCATTTTTGAAAGACTCTATAAAATCATCTGAACTCTGAGACACTGTTAGTTTTACTTCTGCACTAGGTGGTATACCCTACAACTCTGAAATTCTATGGGCTATATGGAGTCCACCATTGACTCGGCGGGGAAGCCTCCAACCCAAGTGTGCCGCAAGGGTTGGAGTCTCTGACTCTGCTACGCCACACGGATGACGCCAGTGTAAAAATAATATACCCGGATCGGCAAATCACGATTTTAGGCTAAGATTTACTTGAACTCAAACCTTCTTCGGGTAACCACCTAACCCTCTTTAAGCCCAGTTTTAACTCTTTAAAACATGCATTCTCTAAAATCAAACCCTGAAAACATACTCTGTTATGGCATACATACTGATGGTATCATCATACCATTGGCTTGCAAGTCACATCTCTGAGCCATTATTAGTATATTACAATCTCTATTTTCAAAACATAAATTTGGGACCACCATCAATAAATAAATTCAAAGAACTCTTTCTCTAAAAATCATGTAAACACATGTATGCAACTCTCTTTGTCAAATTTTCAATGATGCAAGGTAGTCATGTCAAATCTCTTAATCTCATGCAAATCTTTCTCTTTTAACAAAATATATTTACATCAAGAAACTCCCTCTCTTGAATCTCTAAATCATATTTAAAATACTATGGTATTTGAGTAAACAAATTTCAAGCCATAAATCATGCATTTCAAATCCTTCACTTTAAGATCATAAACTTAAAGTCATCACAAGAGAGGGATTTCATAAGTTGTGCTCTAAAACAATCTTAAATCTAAATTTTTCATACATATACATATACATGTAAATCAATTTAAGGGGGAAAGGCCTAAAGACCAAATCAACAATACAATTAAACATTCACAATGCATAATAATTCATGTATTTCAAAAACCCTTTTCTAAATTCATGCTTGATAATCTTTAAATCATGTTCTAGTGTTTACAAGCCCATGTAGTTTTTAGGATAAACCCCACGTATCTCAATTTAGAAATTTGATGGATAATTCTTGAAGCCTACGATTTTGGGATTTCAAATCTTCAATCAATCTTGAAAACCCACGGTTAAATCTTAAGTTATTTGGGTTTTCTTGTTTGAAACCCTAAGGAGTGTTCTTGCTGGTTTTTGATGAAAATATCAATAATGAGGTCATTTGTGATTAAATCCCGTGTTTAGGTTGATAAGGGGGTGGGAAATACCCAATATAGCCATAATGAGACGGACTAAAAATATAACTGGGAGCCCGATTTTATGGACCACCACGACGCGCCACAATCGTGATTGCTCACTGAAAATAGACGAGTGGGATTCTTAAGGTCACCGTGATGCGGAGCCCTTGCGTTGTCCCACTGGTTAGGACCTGAAACTTCAGCATGACGCGCCACAATCGCACTATGCTACTGGAATTTGACAATTTCTAAATAGGCCCCCTCCGCAACGCGCCAAGCACCAAAATGATGGTGTTTTACAACTAGAACTTAAATTAGCCATAACTTCTTGCCCGGGTATCGGATTTGGGCGAATCTTATATCAATGGAAAACTCATTCAGTTTTCCATATGATAAAAAGTCAAAATTAGGGAAATTATATATGGTTTAATCTTTACTAACTTTGGAAGTCAAAAATGAGACTAAGCTTCTTTGGCACAATTCTAGTCATTTAACTCTATGAGCATATTACCACGGCTAACACATGGATGATTTTTTTTTCGCGGGATGTTACAAAAACCTAATTTCTTGTAAAACATACCCAAAATACATCATATCTAACAAAGCAACCTAAGAAACTTGCATATTTTCATAGCTTTAAGCGTCGAAAGTGTGATATTTCTATAGCACATCAACACCCCCATCTTAGAATGTTTTTGTCTCCTCAGGTAACACAACATAAAAAAATAAAACAAATGAAACATGATGCTTAAATAGGAGAATTTTAAGTTATTCGAGGCAATCAATCAACACTTTAAGCTCAAATCCCAACACCTTCTCTTATCTCAACTTTTCAAAATCAAATGTGTGTAAATATGAAGTGCAACAATGAGACACAATGGGATCAAGGCATGGCATTACATTAGCAACATTCAACCATGCATATGTACAAGTTAAACTACTTAAACACGTAAGCAGCTAGCAATATGACTCAGTGACAAAGATGTCCCACTTACTCATATGAAATAATGTATGTCAATATAGGGACAGTCCAGAGACACTCATACTCAAAAGAGAAGTTCCAATCAATGTGCATCAAATACCATAGGCTTGACCTTTGTTTCTTTATCTTAGCATTCAGACAATCAAGTTTGGATCACTATAGGACTTCTCTCAGCTTTTAATGTAGGCTTGGGGGGGCTGGTAAGGTACATATAGACATATCAAGTAACTAAGCCTCTTTGGCACTACACTAACTCTGGGGTCCACTTATTTACCATCTTTTTTTTATTCCACCCCTGTTTCTCCCTTTTTATTTTTTTATTGCACATTCAGATTGGGTGTGGTCTTTTCTTCTTTCATTTCACTTTTTCATAATTTTTTTTCTTTTTATTTTTCTTTTCTTTTTGCTACCACACCCAGCCCTACTAACTTTTTCTCTTATTTTACCTCTCTACATACCCACGTTACATCATATACCCCTATGATAGCCACCCTCAAATTAAGCAATTTTCTTGAGATAAGGTGTATAATGTCCAAGGAGGAATGGAACAAAACAGGTTATTGTAACACAAATGGAAAGGTGATAGGTGAAATAAGAAAAACAGGCTATAAGGCTCAAAATAGGGATCAAGGGATACTATTTCACATATAGATGGTCATTTAGCCTAAAAGTGGACTAAAAATAAAAAACAACCTATGATCTTTTCCTAACTGACTATCCTACAACCTAACCAAGACTAACTAGGCAAGTTCTAAATTTAACACACAAAGGGAACTAAGTAGAATCTCACACACACATGGCACAAAGTCAATATTACACACTACTACTTATCTGGCTCATGCAATTGTTAGCAAGTGATTATCATGTCCCAATATAATGCCATAACAAGATCTATGATGTTCACACATAAATACATTCATACAGTTCTAAAATAATTTTAGAGAGGTATCATTTTTCTCAAGAATCAATCAAAAACATAAAAACTGCTCTAAATACTTAAAAATATCCTAATTACATAAAAACCCAACACAATATGAAACAAAACACAATACAACACAAATTTTAACCCTAGATATGTTAGTTCTACAACCATACCATGGTCGACAGGAAAAGAAGCACGATAATAAAAACCCATAGAGGTTATGGCATACCTCACCCGCAACTAAAAACTGTACAATGTACCTAATTCTCTAAAATAATATAAACAAAGGGGAATAAGGATATACCTGGGATGTACTAGGAGTCTGTGTCATGATCTTCCCTAGATGAGGGTATATATACTAGCCGAGGCCATGGTGGTGGTGGTTCACTATGAGAAGATGCACCTACCGCTATCTCGGCATGCCTCTATCTATCAAAATATGTAGTCTCTATCAAATCATGGGTGGCCCTTTTTAGGGCTTGCTTATATGGCATGTATGGATTCTGTAGGTCCCCCACTTGGCCTCTCTTATTCACAACTACGGGGAATGCCACATCATCCTCCATGAATAAATCAAAGTGTATGAGACCACACGGAGGTGATGGCTGAACAAATAAGATACAACTAGAGGGATAATTAATATATGGCTCTTAGTGAGAGAGCGTACCACTGCTCTAAGTAGGTCCACCTCTTCCTTAATATTTCCTAGATCTAATATCTTAATCCTATTGAACCAGGCTGATAATCAACTCTCAAAAGCATTTATTCATGAGTGCAACTTAGCTCGTAGCTCTTAAATTGCAACCCGATGCATAGACTATAGATGGTATATCTAGCATACTGTCCTTTGTAATAACATCCTCATCAATAGAGTCTATCACAAACACCACTCGCATATTATTTGGTTGCTGCACTATCATACACACATAAAAAACTATTTACTCATAATTTAGTTTGAAGGTGATCTCCCCCAAGTCCATATCAATCAACATCCTAACAGTGAATAAGAAGGGTCTACCCAAATAATAGGGGCTTGAAAATTTACCTCACTATCAAGAACCATAAAATCAGTGGGGAACATAAATAATTCCACCCTTACTTCTACGTCATACAAAATACCTACTGGTTTTTTCATAGATGAGTCAGCTATTAATAACTTTATGGATGTAAGTTTGAGTTCACCCATCCTCAAAGCTTGTACACAACCAGAAAAGTCACATTTACTCCTGATCCAAAGTAACATAAAGCCTATTTGACATTGAAAAGACCAATAGAACATGGAAAAATAACTGCTCTGGGGTCCTTCTTCTTTTTTATTAGCAGTAAGAAAGGGGTCACACCATAAGGTTTCACATGATCATTGGGATCTATGACCCAATCCTCACCACTATCATACTCAAAATTAGCATCACTCTATGTCCACTTGTCAGTCTCTACCTCAGGTGTCTTATTGCTCTTAGTGTTATAAATCTTCAACTCCTAAATAGTAGGTACAAAGGGACCATCGGTAGTGGTGCCATATTTAGTGGTGATATCTATACAATGACTAATGTTTGAAGGATTCTGCACTGTGTTATTTGGGAGGGTACCCGATTTCCTTTGATATAGATTGGCAGA
Organism: Capsicum pubescens; assembly: GCA_030864215.1. Lineage (NCBI taxonomy): Eukaryota > Viridiplantae > Streptophyta > Magnoliopsida > Solanales > Solanaceae > Capsicum > Capsicum pubescens. Next base: position 190,622,909 of record CM061548.1, read on the forward strand.
CATCTTCCTAAACTGATGCTCTAACTTCTTGATATCCATTGCATGATACTCATCCTTCTAGTTTAAACCTAAAATATCATTCTTGATCTCCTTATAACTATCCTCCTAACTTTCTTTTCCCTTTACCAGATCAATATTTCTTCCATTCTTGATTTTGTATCTCGTCTGCCAAAAGGAATATACCTGTCTCCCTTCTCCTTGTAATCTTCTCTCCATCTCTAGACACCATCTTAATCTATACATATGGTCTTTATATCTTTTATTATTGTAGTTCTGACCTTGGTTTCCTTTCCCTTGGGGTCAGAAACCCACCAACAGATAATCCAGATAGCTAGCCTTGTCTTCTAATTCAGACCTATAAGCTATGAAAGCTACACCCTGTGCTCTTACTGTATTCATTTTCTCAAAATTTACTATCACAAATTGCTTAGCCAGCAATCCAAGATTAGTCCTCAGCAGTGCAATCTCTTACACCACAAAATCATCAGCTACTCTCTGGTCATTGGGGTAACTAGTAGCATAAGTTCTAGAAACCCTCTCAACCTCCAAAGTTTTCTATCCTCAGTAAGTGAGAGAGATCTAGTCTAGAATATCATAAGCTACCTCTCAATACAATTTCATACGTGCTCCTCTTGAGATAGTGTCTACCATAGATCTGGAACTGATGGTTAGGGATCTATAAAATATCTTCAACAAGCTTGTCCCTGAGATTCGATGGTTGGGTGCTATGCTAAGCTTCTTCTTGAACCTGAACCATGCCTCGTGCATAGATTCTAAATACTACTACCTGAAATTATAAATCTAATCCTTCAGCTACAACACCCTAGATGGAGGAAAGAACTTGTTCAAGAATTTTTTGTGTAACTCATTCCACGTAGTGATAGATTCTCTTGGTAGTTCCCTTATCCATAAAGACGTTTCTCCTGTAAGAGAGAAGAGGAACAACCTCAGTCAAAGTGACTCCTGATCTACCCCAGGAATGGTATATGAAGTGCAGATCCCAGTGAAATTAGCTAGATGAATGTTTGCATTGTCTGTAGGTAGCCCCAAAAACACACCCTTCAAGTATAAGGTATGGATCATAGCACTAGATATATTGAACTTAACATCGAGGGAAAGACAAAAGGAATAATAGCTCTAGTCTTTACCGGCTCAACGTACCCTAGATCCTCTTTAGCATCCTCATGTAGCTGTAAATACTATTGATCTACTGGTTAATAATGTCCTGAACTCCTTCAAGAGGAGGGGAGGCATATCATCACGAACCCCTTTAGGAATATTATCTTTTTCGGCTTTGCCATCCTACTAGGTGTTTGTAGAATCCTCTATGGATTTGGATTCACTGGAGTAAGGGATTTACTTTACTCTATGTGCTAGGAATACACTGGCGTATACCCAAATAAGAACAAAAACAAAAAAACACAAAAATACCCATAAACTACAACAACTTCAATTCACAAATCAGCACCGTAATCCCAACAAAGTCAAATTTTGATAACGCCCAAGCTACACCTTCACTTTGAAGATTTTACGATCGCTATCAAATATATTAACCCAAAAAAGCTTGGGGTTGAATCATAAGTGAATACGTGGAATCATGGCTCGCAACTGTTGTAATCAATGGGTAAAATTAGACAAGTAAAAAGAGGGATTTGAGTATCAATATCGAGCTAGTAGCTAATATAAAGTTTTGATGTAATTAGTCATTGGTGAATACTAGTATTGTGTTCCCCCTAGCTTCTCAACTCCATAGACTTATTGTGCTTTGTTAAACCAATCTGATACCTTGCATGTAGAATCTGATTATTTATGTACCATTAATTATCTTTTGGACTAGCTAACGAATTTCACTCTTTACCTTTTGAGTCTCAGGATGTTGCCTTACTAACCCTTATCCTAGATCCCAGTTAACTATTACCTTTTGATTCTCTAGTTATTAGATGACAGCTAACCATCTTATATAGATTATACCTAGTAGCATAGATCGATAGTTACACTTTAAATTACTATTGTAGTTATCTTTTTCTAGTCACTACTCCTCTATTGGAGCAAGTAGCAATAATTTAGGTAGGATCCTAACATTTGCAACTACTAAGACAACTATTAAAGTGAAGATAATATAATGCATGCATGGGTATCAGTTCAGAATAACAGTAGCACTTCCCCTACTTTGTTAATTTGCCGTCAATCCGCCAGGGTTACCACAACCCTAGATTAGGGTTTTTAGCCGCCCATGCATGTGAAATAATCAACAACATTCATAATTGAAAGCATAAGATGGATCACAATAATCACAACTAGAAAACCCAAAACTTTAACTGAGTTAATCAACCAAATTCAATACAAGAAAATTCCAAGACAAAAATCAAATCTCGAAATCAAAATATGCTTGTAAGTATTAAGAGTGCATAACTTATACTAAAAACACATAAATGGTATCTATAGTACATGATGAAAACCTAAAATCAAAGCCCAGATGAAAAAGGACAAAAAAGGGTTGGTAGCTACTTATCTGTGTCCGTATGCAGCCTGGCCTTGGGCGCATGTGCCACATGCAGCCTGAGGCTCGGCGCATGTAGACACCTTCAAGTGTCAAAAAAAATTCCTTCAACTTCTGCTCTTGGGATTTTGGACTTGTGGCACTTATGTTACCCACATGTGGTCCACATATACTACATACGGTTTGCATATTTACATAGGTAATTGCTAGCGGTTCAACTTTTTCACTCTAGATCTTCACTTTTGGTACTTACCTTAGTCTCAGATAGACCATATGTACTACATATGGTCCACATGTAGACATAGGTAAGTACCAGGCCTTCCAATACTTGAAACCAAGCTTCAAATATTCAACTTTCATCAAAACCTTTGGTCACATACATCTAGTAAATGCTAAAAATGCCCACAAATGATCAAGTTAGTAGACAAAAACTCCATTTTTCATCTTTTTCATGAACTTAGCATCAAAAACCTAGTTTCCCGCACAACATACCTAAAATACATCATATCTAACAAAAAAATCTAAGAAACTTTAATATTTTCATAGTTTTAAGCATCGAAAGTGCTATATATTTATAGCACATTAGCAAGTGGATGTCACTTTACTCGGCTTGGAAGAGTACAAGCAACGCAAATTAGAATTGAAAAGGTTCTAATTGTCATCTGCCATAAGGGATATGTAGGATATACCAGATGACGCACTTAGGGTTATCGCGCATGCAATTAGAAGTTCTTAATGAGACATGACCAAATGATAATAGATTATGAATTTCTTGATTTCATATGTTGTGATAGTAGTTGTCTGATTTTCTTAAATCTATGTTATATAAATTTTATGAGTTGCCATATGTTGTATAGTGTTAGGTAAAGCTTTGACTATGACTGTACTGTTGGTTGATAGTAAGATAAAGGTTTAATCCTATATATCAGGTTAGGGTAGTTGGGTACTCATATGAAACCATACTTATTTGAATAATTGTGAAAAGGTGCAACTATATGGAGTATGACTTCTTATTGTGATGAAAAACTAGGAATCGATGCTAGCCTAGTCAAACACATAGAATTTGAATGGTTGTTTTGTTATTTACAAGGCTAAATTGCATGTCATGGAAACAAGGTTTTAGCCCACAATATCAAGGTAATTTAAATAGGTATTTTTGTTCTAATTATGTTTACTTGAAACGTCATATGTAATAAAGTGGTGTTAGTGGTCTTTTATAAAGCGAGTGAACTTGTTTCTAGGAAATTAACAAGGTTTAAGCGTCTCTAGAATTGCATTATAGTTATTAACGAGTTTTGGGGTTGGAATACATAGAGGATAATAGCAATATAGGCGGCCACTGTTTGTTCCACTATAGAGACATGCAGGTTTCTATTTCTCCATTGTAGCGACATAGGCGAGGAAGTGACAGTGCCTTATTTTCCCTATTTTGACCCTCATGTTTATCTTGTTTATTTTGATATTTTGAGTACGGAGCATTGAATGAGTATCAAAATTGCATAAATACCATAAAAGCAGGTTATATTATTAATGTGTAAAAAGAAAATTAGCATCCATGTACAGAAATTAAATGACAGAAATGGGAAATATGTACAACATAGCCCAACTAGGGGAAACCCAAATCAGTCATAAATAAAGAGGGAGGGGAAAAGAACCTAGTCAGGTGCCCTATCAATCGGGGAATGCTGAGGCATGCCCATCTCCTTCCTCATCACTCAAGAATGAAAACTCCCTTAAATCCTCCAGTTCCAATAGGGGAATCTCCTGGTTAGATGTTGTAGACCCAAATATGACCTTTCATGGTGTTACACATTTGAGCAAGAAATATCAGGAGCGCCTCTTCTTCTTCTCCTTATTGAGCTCTTGGTAGAGAGCTGAAATGTCTTGGGCAGTGGAACTGGAGAGATTATGCTCCATGGAGCTCCTAACTACAGCGAAATATGCCTCCATCTGGCTACTAGGGATCATGGATCAGGACTGGGTGAGAGTGGAATCATCATTATTATCCTTGTCTTCCTCAAGGTCCTCCTCCACTACTTATCTACTTTTCACCCCATTTCCTTTTGTTTTTTTCTATTCAATGATGAGGGTTCTCTCACTAAGAGAGGGTAAAAGGGAATTTCTATCTCTGCCACCATCTTATTGGTCTCCTCGGGTACCCCATCCCGCTTATATAACTCTGATACCAATCCGAGAAGGAAGGGACCCCTCTTGGGGCCTCGGTAGATTTCCTTCCATGCCATTATGATCCTAGACCCTATATTTATTCCGATACCCTAAATAGCATATGCCACTACTAAATTCTAAAAGTAGGTCACGTCGATAGTATTGTTCGATGAACAAATCCTCTGAGTCACTAGATTCAGCGACCTCTGAGCATCGACTGAAAGGTAAGAACTGGTAACACTCTTATTGGAATTGCCGGAGACATATACCCTAAAATCCTCTGGAACAAGAGTATCCTATAGTCATACTATTTCCATCACCCAGTCCCCTTCCATGTACTCAGCATTAGAGATGTAGATCACCCTAAGTACCTCATTGACTATGTGGGAGTTTAATGGGGCATTCACTCCTCGGATATAGATGGTGGGGTAGGGGGGAATCCCAAAGCATGGTAAAGAGTATAGCATAGAACTCCCTTACCCATCCTAAGACTCTTTCAGGGAGAGGTACCACCAGTGGCCCCCAACTAAACTCCTACAACTAGTTGTAGAATGTAGATGCTTTTTCTTCTACCCTCTTCATATTGAAGACCCACTCATAGAAAATCCCCATCCATTAGTACTCACATTTAGTAGGTAGGGGCATTATCTTGGTTTCCAATCATTGAAAATTATTGACCTGCAATTATAGGATAAGAAAGCTCGTTAGAAATCATCAAGAATCAAGAATGGGCTAAAATTAAAAGTTTAAATATTCTCAGGTTTTAGCTAAAGATTACTACCTATAGCCTCCCGCTATAGCCTCAGCAAATTCGTTATAATGAAAATGCTATAGCGAGATTTTCTCCACTATAAAGGTCTTGCTATAAGAACATTCAACTTCCGAATAGTTGGGGGCAAAAATGGTACCCCTTGACTCAAAATCACCGGTCTCTAATTTTGAACTCTAAGTGTTCAAAAAGTTCCCTAGAATTAATTACACAAAATTTCAAGCATAATAACTCCTAAATTATGCCTAAATTGTCAGTTTAAACCCAAAAAGGACCCTTCACATTATCTTCTATTTTATCTCATTTCAACTGGTAAATTTTTAGTTTATTAAGCTCAAAATACAATAGAAGCATTATGGAAATAATAGAAGAAATCATTCTTTGAAATTAGATTCAACCAAGTGCCAAAAATTAAAATTGAAAACTCAACTCAAACCTCTTGATACAATTCGGATTAGCTCTAACCCATTTACTAGAAGTCAAGCTCGGGAACTCCAAAGGATCCAAGGATTGTTCATGAAGCAGGGGGTACTTGAAGAAGTCTTATTACCATCAAGAGGATGTCATTTGATGATGATTGCACTCACATTGGACCAAAGATCTTTGGAGGAGTCAAGGGAATGCAAAGCAGGGCTAGAAAGCCCCTCGGGAAGGACATGTGCCCAAGGCGCTTTGGAACTTCTCTAGCATTTCAAGAGCAAGTCAAAATAGTCCCTATTGCACTCGAGGTGCAGTTGGGGTATAACCTATCTACTCTAATCCGCTCAAACATATGGTGTGGGTCTTTTATTATAATTGGGTCACTTTTGGGCCCCTAAGTGTGTAATAATTAGCCCTAAACTATAATTGGGAGCCTATCTTGTTTTCTTAGTTTTTTTTTATTATTGATGATTATTTCTTCATTAAGAGAGAGAATTGGTAAACTTGTATTAAATCTTAGTTTAGAAATATTGGTTTAGAGGGCGATCATCTCCCTCTTGATTACCGTAAGAATTAGGTTTTTGATTAAGATTGTAGTTGAAGGTATTATAGTTTAATATATGTTTTTGTTCTTAATTATTACTTTTTCTTGTGTCTAGTTATCTATCTTTATCGATTATCCTTACTTTTTTGTATCAATCCTTAGTTTTCGTAGTTCAATACTTATCATGTCTCTTTATTCAACGTAAATCTTGCCTAACATATGTAATTTATAGTGAAGAAATAGTGGGTAAAGAGTCAAATATTACATTTTTCTAGCAATGAGAACTAAGTAATCAAGAGAGAGATAGAGAGAGAGTGATTTTCAAGTAAAATAAGAGAATTGGGAAATTAACCCATTTCTCCTTTCTTTAAACTACTTCGGGCTGCTATAGCAACATTGCTATAGTTGGATAAATAATAATAAAGCGAGGTCCCACCTCGAGTTCTCTAAGATGGGTTTCAAAAGTATGTTTAAATTTTCATAGTTTGATGAGCTTTGGGATATCAAGAAGTTAGAGAATAAGCTCCTTCGTATTAGATCGGTGATGGAGCATTGATACTAGAAGTTTAATGAATAAGGTTTAGGCATTTGTGTTTCTGTAATTCTTAGAATAGTTTAATTCTATATTAGGACCCAGTTATCAATAATTAGTTGCTTACAATCTCATGTAGAGGGTCCTAAGTTTAAGAATCTAGGCTCAGACTATTCCTTTTTCTTGATTGAATGAATAATGGGTAAATTGGTATCCACTGTAATGACCAAATTTTTCATTATTAAGAAACACCTCTATATTAGTGTGGAATAAGGATATTATTTGGATTTCATTAGTAAACTTACATGGGACCACGTGTATTAAAATTTTAAAACTTAAAGACGTTGGATTGGTTTGCCTTCAGCCCACTATAGCGATGCACATAACTCTATAACGACATGAGGCATATCAGAATATCCACTTAAGATAGTTTTATTTCTTTTCTCCGCTTAAGCTGAAATAAATAATATGGGAGACGTCAAAAACCCTTAGGTTTGCCTCTCATGTCTTAGAAACATTAAGAAGAGGAGAAAGGGGTACAGATAGATGCAAACACTTGAATTTTCAAGGATTAATGTGTTTGTGATCTTGGCAAGGTTGGAATTTGCCTTTGTTCATTCTTCCAACATTTGCTTGACATTTATGTAAGCTACGTTTAATTGAGTAGCATATATTCAGATTTGAGAGCATGAATGAAACATAAATGAATGAGATATTTCATCTTTAGGCCTTTGGTCACGCAATTAGAATGGCCAAAATTTGTTAAAGTTTGGGTAGTGTATATTTATAGGTTGTTAATATACGTTTTCATGTTATTCCATACTTGTGATACAAATTGAATGGTTATATATTGTAGACTAGTATTTGAGGTAGTGGTAAGTGTGGATTACAGGTTATTAGTTAAGACATAAGGAAAGTGATAATACCATATAGGGTGTGGATGAGCTTCTAAATATCTAGGGTGGTAATCCTTATTGCCATTTTGGAACGTAGCATTGAGGGATATATCATAATTTAAGACCCTAGACAATAGTGTAGGTGATGTTACTATAGATTAATCCAATTTGTGCTATTGGTTCATCTTAACTACTTTATAGTGTGGCTTGTCAATGCATATTGTTTGGAGTGGTCAATGCAAATAATTTTTTACTTTGTTGTATGACCCTGACCTACCTTATTATTGAACATGGAATATTTCTATAGTTGGAATATATCATGGGTTATTGATGAAGCAAGGCTGGCAGATACTTGTGTTTCGGGGTTTAGTACATGGACAAAAATTATCCTATACAGGTCATGTCTAGAGAGTGGATACATTACCCATATCGTGTATGTATAAGGTTTAAGTAAGTTTGATGGTTCCATGAGTTAATTGGGGAATATATTTATTTGGATAATAATATATTTAATTTGTCTTGACTGAACTTGACTTGGTGATAAGAATTGATTTGTTGATTGTAATCCTAACTGCTCATTTGATACCTGTTGTGCTAAGTGTATGTTAGTTTTAAGCATGGATTAACTTGTGGTACTATATTTTAGTTAAATGTTGACGGCTTAAAACTTAACCATTAATTCTTATTGTGGCATGACTCATTATATTTCCTTGGCGGTGAAATGATTTGTGATGATAAGGTTGATTAAGGTGTTCGATATTAGTGGAATAAGGAGAAAGATGAGTGTAAGTTATGGGTCAAACCCAATTTAATATTTGTGGGGGAAGGTAGACACGTTACATATCCATACGGGTCTTCTCCATGTACACTAGGTGATTTATTAGGTTCTTGGCTCAAGTCTAGTGCCTTACCTTGTTATAGTTCTCCTTGATCTTAGGATTATTTATACACCTAAGTGTTATTATCTATGTGTATTTAATCTAGTTTTGAGGACTTCATGATGTTCTTAATGAGGTATTAAAGGTGTATTATGTATTTATTTGTTAAGTGACATGTTTAGAGTCTTTAAGGTGCTTTTTAAACAAGTTAAGAATAAAAAAAAATCAAATAGAGCCTAGACGAGAAAACTAGTGGTGCTAGCTTGAGATATGATTGTTTTAGTATACTTGATGAACTCTATTGTGTTGTATTAACAAATTCTTGTTATTTGATATTGTATAAGACTATTGGAGGTGTTATGACCAATATGGAGAAGCATAAGCTCTAAAAAGAGTTGGACAGTCCTATATAATCCATGAGAGATGAAGCAAAGGGAAGAGCCTACAACTAAGTGGGGAATTAGAAATTGAAGAACAAGAGGGTGCCATGCTCCCTATCCTCCATGATAAGGGCATGGCATAGAATTCAGCTAAATACTAGATGGTACATTCCAGTGTGCATCTGCAATAGGGGAATGTCACACTCCTTATCCTCCGCACTAAGGGTGTGGCACGCTGAGATGGTTTTGCATGAATTTTTTCCTCCTATTAAAAATAGGACACTTAGCTTATATTCTAAAAACATTGGAATGACATGGGAGAGTAAAAACACATGGGTAGGCTCAAAATGGGATTTTCTTCATTACTATATTTCTCTTTTAGTTTTTACTTATGAATTTCATTATAGTGATTCAAGACTATGGATGGATAAACACCCTCGTTCTAGGATTGAGGCTACGAACATGAATATGTAATTATGGTTTGATTATTTATTTATATGTTTATCAAGTATGTGGTTATTCTTACATTCTCGGTTTTCTATTCTAAAGCGTCATTAACTTTACGATAAATATAATTCCAAAAATAAATTGATATTAGGAGATAAGGGATGGAATAAAGAATGTAAGGAGTATGGGTCATGTCCTTAATCATTAGAGGATGATTTGCATTTAGAATAGAGATATACCCAAACACTCGACTTGGTTAATGGAGTTGGAAGATAGTAATGCATCCAAATTATAGACTCACATCACTGCTCAACAATGTGGTTGTGAGATTAATTTGGTTATACGACTCAGAGGATGACCATTCCCAAGTTATAATATCAACCTCACAAATCAATAATCACGATTAAAACCAACACTAACTTGAAAAAATTGTTATGCATGAATGTGTAGTAAATTCCTCAACCCTACAACCCTCCACATATTGTTTACAATTCAAACTTCATATCGTTATTTTTGTTACTTAGTTATAATTACAAGAGCTCATACTTTTTTTACAAACTCATACTTATTTAACCTCATTCATAATGGTACAATTGGATAATCTTCTAATCACCAAGTCTTTGTGGGATCAATATTCATCTCATCAAAGTTACTTTACTACTTGGTTGACCACGTACACTTACGTGAGTTCTTAGGCGCAACAAGTTTTTGGCGTCGTTTTCGGAGACTTGAAACTTGGTAACCTTGTGATTTTTAGTTTTGCTATTTTATTTTCTAAGTTCTGATGACATAGTTTTAGCACTCAACTTATAGTTATAGGTCTAAACCTCAAGTAAGCTGGCAAGGGGAAGGGATTTGGTTAAACTATATTATAAACCTAAGTGACACATGAATCAGTTAAGGAGAGAAGCAACACTTTTTTATCCCATCTTACAAGTTTAACAAGGCAAAGCCATTCCAGTAGTCATGGCTGAAGAAGAACCAATCCGTAGGATAGTGCGCTATGTGGAAATCTCACTCGCAACTAATATTATCTATGCTATACGCATATTAAAACCATAAGGTAGATTTGAGCTAAAGAAAAACATGGTGCAATTATTGCACAGTTGTAGGAAGTTTACAGGCTTGTTACATAAAGATCCACAGGTCCACCTACAGAATTTCTTAGAGATTAGTGACACTTTTATTCCCATTAGAGTCTCCATAGATTATGTGAGGCTCACACTCTTCCCCTTCTCACTATTGGGGAAAGAAATGAAATAGTTAAAGGCAGAACCTTCAAAATCCATCATAACTTGGGACAACTTGGAAAAGAAGTTCCTCATTTGATTGTTTCCATCTAGGAAAACTGTGAGGTTGAAGAGTGAGATCTTGAGTTTCAAACAAAAGCCATATAAGAATCTCTATCATGCATGGTAGAGATTTAAGTCTCTTCTCATAGGTTGTCCGCATCACCAATACACAAACGAGTATTAGCTTATACCTTTTTTGAATCTGTTGACCATAACATAAAAATGTCGCTAGATTTAGCTGCAGGTGGTTATGATTTGGAGAGAATTTACAATGAGCTATATACTTTTCTGAATCTAATTACACAAAGTAATCATGAATGGCAGGGTGATTTTTCCAAAAGTCCAATGAAGAAGCCTGAATGTATGATTAAGATGCATAGTGTCATAGCTTTGGCTGCTCAGTTGGCATCCTTTCAAAACCAAATAATGACATAGTTCAGCAAGTTAAGCATGAATCAACCTCAAACCCAAGTTATTGCAATTCAACATGCTCAAACTCTATGTGAAATTTGAGGAGTAGTGGTAACTCAGCATACTTATGTGGAGCAAATCTAGAATCAGTAAATTTTATGGGCAATGAACAAAAGGGAAATCAAAACTATGATAATGCCTACAACCACTACTGTCAGAGTCAACCCAATTATTCACAAGGCAATAATTAGACTCTAACTCAGCAATTTCAGCAGTAGCAAGGCTTTTAGAATAATACTCAGGCTAGTAATATAGAGGATACTTCAAAAAGAACCTGACCAACCAAGAACAAATAGTTGTGGATATAAAAAATCTTCAACTGTCTTATAAGAATTTGGAGACATGGTTGGAGCAATTAGCTCAAGAGCAGAACACAAAACCTCAAGGAGGTTTACCTAGTGATATAAAAAATCTAAAGTAAGTGATGGCAATCACCTTAAGGAGTGTTAGAGAGCTGATTGACAAACCTCTAAAGAAAAATCATGAGGTACATGCAGAGTTGGTCACATATAAATATGATGAGAAGTAAGTGGCAGCCAAAGAAGTTGAAAATTTGAGAATGTTTGAGTACCCAAAAGCAAAGATGGATGAGCATAAACCAGAGATACCACCACCACTATTCCCTTAGAGGATTAAATAGTCTTTAGAGGATGTATGATTTAAGAAGTTCTTCAACATGTTGGGAGAACTTCACATTAACCTTTCTTTGTTCAATGTTTTAAGGTGATTACCTAAGTATGCTAAGTACTTAAAGTATTTGGTGACCAACAAGATGAAGTTGGAGGGTAATACCTAAGTACGCTAAGTAATTAAAGGATTTGGTGACCAACAAGATGAAGTAGTGCAGTTCTATAGTCATGGACGAGATGCTCATAAAGCTCAAGGACCTTGGGAGTTTCACCCTCCCTATACAAATTGGTGAAAGTGATGTGGTCTATATTTTGAGTGATTTTAGAGTGAGCATAAATTTGATGCCCTTATCAGTATTTAATATCTTGGTTTGGAAAAAATAAGGCCATGTTCAGTAGTGCTCCAAATGGCGAACAGAAAAAGAGTGGTTCCTAAAGGAATCATAGAGGTTGTTGTCATTAAGGTTGGTAAGTTCATTATTCCTACTGACTTTATTATTCTTGATCATGATATAAATAACAGGGCACCAATCATACCGGGACGTTCATTCTTTGCAACTAGAGGAGCACTGATAGATGTGAGACAAGGTACTCTAAAATGAGATTAAATGATGAAGAGGTGGTCTTCAGAGTGTACAAAGCACTCAATACACCCTCACACTACAAAAACTTATGCATGATCACAAATGATGGAAAAATATAAGTGTGGGGTAGAGGAGTGCAAACATCAAATATCCTCTTTAGACTCTCTCATAGAGTTTCCCAAATTACCAATTAAGCCCAAAATTGAGAAACGTGAAGAGAAGCCTAAAAAAGTAAGTGTAGTAAGAACTACAAAACTTGAGAGTAACTACTCAAAAGGTATGAAAAGAATAAGAAAATAGGCTTCAAGTAGGAGGAAAAGAATGATAGACTACAGTTAAGAGTTATGACGTGAGTCTTGCCACAATGATAGATTAGGCGTTGTTAGGGAGGCAACCCAAATTAAGGTATTTGTTGTTACTTTTTCCTAGATTTTCTTTAGTGACACCTTTGTTTTGTTTTTTTTCTTATCTCAAAAGGTTAAAGAGAATTCTAAGTACTGGATATCTTAGCTAAGGAGCATGCAAAAAATTGAGTGTGGGGTGCTTTGGACTTCTGTGATTATCATGATAGCTTAAGGAAGTATTTCTATCCTTACTTTTGATTTATACTTTAGGGACAAAGTGTGATACTGAGTGTGGGGTGCTTTGGACTTTTGTGATTATCATGATAGCTTAAGGAAGTATTTCTATCCTTACTTTTGATTTATACTTTAGGGACAAAGTATGATTCTAAGTGTGGGGTGGAAATCTTTCAATTGTTTTAGGTGAAGTGTTTCTATATGATTTCTATTTTTGGTTATTTGTTTTCTAGTTTTTTAGTAAGTATAAAAATTTACTAAAAGATTTCATCCGTGTTTATTTTCAGTTTTTTTAGTAGAAGCACACTTCAAACACCCCTAGGTTTTTCTTTTGGATTTTTCTTCAAAAGGGGGCCGTTTGAGCCAGTATCCTTTTTTGAATTTTAGGAGTAATTTTAAAATTCTTTATATTAGTAATAAATAAGATGTTCTTGCTAAGTTTTATGTATGATTACACAATGCAAGTTGGTGTTGAATGTGAAAGCATTTTGAATGAGTTAAATGACTATTTTTGAGACATCTAAGCTTATTTATATGACTCATGTGCAATGTTGGATTAATTCTAAAGTTTTGTTATTGCTTAGTTGAGAGCCTATAGAGAATCTACTTGATTTGAGCATGTGCATATGTGAGTGAGGTTTTTATTATATTTCTTATTGCATATTGATGTTTAGAACTTGTCTCATGTGTATTCAAAGAGAAATAAAGAATGTTGGATTTAGGAGATGATATAGGCATTTATTTGATATCCATGTCTTATACTTCCTTTATCTATCCTTTCTGCATGATCTTAGTTAGCCACATTGAGCCTTTAGCCTATTATTTGATAGCCTCATGTGTAGCCTATTCCCTTTCTTTTTACTTACCATAATTTGAGCCAAAACTCCTAAGAGCTTTAGTTGAAATATTGAGATGTTAAGGAGTGTAAAATTAAAGAAAAATGTGAAAGTGAGGTGCTCGAGAAAATAGCTATTGGTGTGCTAAAAAGGTTTATCTGTTATGGGTGGGAGGAATATAATAAAAAGAAAAATTGATTAAAAGTGAATTATGTATTGATAGAAACTACTCCCTACTTAATATATATGAACTAATTTAAAGAGATGGGGTAAAACAAAACAAAAGGGGAAAGATTAAAGTGGTGAAAAGATTATTTGGTTAAGGAGGAGCCAAATATAAAGTGTAGTGTATTAAAATTCATAGGGAAGACAGTCACTATTACTGGCCAGAATAGTTTTACCCATCCCTTAGCCTACATTAAAACCCTTAAAGTTCTACTTAATCTTGAGCCTTGATATTCTGATATTAGTGGAGTACTATACTAAGGGAAATTTTATGGTTCATCTAATGTGACATGTGAATTCTTTGTGAGAGTGAGTGAATTTGATTCTTACACCCATTATTGTGATAAATTGCATAATAGTGAATGGATATGGGTGACTCTCTTATGGTGAGAGCGCATATTTGATGATAGTTAGGTGAATTTTATGATCTCTTTACTAAGTAATATGCATGAGTTTGACAACATTCTAGAGTCAAGTTCTTGAGGTTAGGAAGTTTTGAGGTAGTGTTCATATGTTTTCAATTGGAATGTGACATGCTTGTTGTTGAACATACTATTCATGAAGTCATTGTAGTTCTAGATTGAGTGCCTTGGTTGTATTAGTAATATTAGAGTCCTTCTTGTATGATGCTTAATGTAAAGAGTTATTCGAGGACGAACAAGGCTTTAAGTGTGGGGTGGTGATCTTAGGTGAATTTATACACTTAAGTGTCATTATCTATGCACGTTTAGCCTAGTTTTGAGGACTTCTTGATGTTCTTAATGACGTTTTAAGGGTGTAATTCTGTATTTATGTGTTAATTGACATGTTTATAGTGTTTTAGGTGATTTTTAAATAAGTTAAGAATCAAAATGATCAAATAGAGCCTAGATGATAAAACTAGTGGTGCTAGCTTGAGCTATGCTTGTCCTAGTGTACTTTGATGAGTTCTATTGTGTCGTATGAACTAATGCTTGTTATATGATGTTTAAGGAGGCCATTAGAAGTTTAAGAAGCAATATTGGGAAGCATGAAGAGATTAAAAAGAGTTGGAAAGTCCTATACAATGCATGAGACATGAAGCTAAGGAAAGAGCCAACACCTTAATGAAAATTTGGAACTTGAAGCACAAGAGAGTGCCACGCTCTCTATCCTCCGCGATAAGGGTGTGACACGTTGAGATAATTTTGAGTGAATTTTTTCATCCTATTATAAAAAGCACACTTGGCTTCTATTATAAAAACTTTGGAATGACTTGGGAGAGAGAAAACAGACGAGGAAGGATCCAAATAGGTCTTTTCTTCTTTACGTTATTTCTTTTGTAGTTTTTACTTATGAATTCCATTAGTGTGATTTTTTGTAAGACTATAAGTGGTTGAACACCATAATTCTAGGGTTGAGGCTACAAATATGAATGTGTAATTATGGTTTGGTTGTTGGTTTATATGTTTATCAAGTATGTGGTTATTCTTACAATTTTTGTTTACTATTCTAAAACGTCATGAACTTTAGGATAAATACAAGTCCCAAAATGAATTGACCATAGGAGTGGAGGGACAGAATGAAAGAATGCAAGGACTGTGGATCGTGTCTTTAATCCTAGATACTAATCACTAGTTGATGATTTTTGTTTAGGATAGAGATATACCTAAACACCCCACTTGGTTAATGAAGCGAGAAGATAGCTTAATGCATCAAAATTAAAAACTCACACTCCCGCTCAGCGATGTAGTTGTGAGATTAATTTGGGAAGATAAATTAAAGGATAACCATTTTCTAAGTTATAATACAGACCCTGTAAATCAATAATCATTATAAGAACCAACTCAGCTAGAAACCTTACTTATGCATGAATGTGAAGTAAATGACTCAATCCTAGAACTCTCTACTGATCTTAGGTTGATTTATGCACCTCAGTGTCATTATATTTGTTTGCTTAGACTTGTTTTGAGGAAATTTTGAGTTCTTAATGAGTGATTAATGATATAATTGAGAGTATAAATGTTAAAATACTTGATTATAAGGCATAAGTTTTGTTTCAGATAAGTTTGGAATTAATTTGGTTACTTAGAGTCTAGACGAGAAAACTTGTGTTACTAGCTTGAGGTATGTGTTGTTCTAGTTAAACTCGATAGATTCTAGTCTGTGTAATGAGTTCCTAAGGGTATGATTTTTTAATTATGAGTGGAATAAATTTTTTATAGTATTTAATGTTCAATTTAAACAATCCAAGAGACAAAACAATAAGTTAAAGATCAAAAGGACAAAACTAGTATTCTTAGCTGAAGATTCTAGTTCATCGTCTTGGAATGTGTGTTGTTTCAACCTATAATCCTTGGTGTTTGATGCTATAATATTCTAGGTGAGTTGATAATTATGATATATGTATGATACACAATCAGTAAGTCAAGTACAAACATCACCGCAAAGCTTGGAATGGATGGACAAAAGCACGGGACAAGATTTGACAAAAATGGATGTTTTTTAGTCATTGGTGTGCCACGGACCATTGCCACAATGTTAGGTCCGTGATAAGCCCTTGGGAGCATCATAAATGAACAATTCCAGTGTTTCACCGTGATTATGGAATTCTATGTACCCTAGGAACCTTGATATGAGTGTGGCACGCTGCTATGTCAAAATCGACAGCTTGTGTCCTCCAATAAATAGGACCCTTAAACATTATGCTACACACCTTAGACGACCTTGAAACTTTGAGGGAGGATGAATAACACTTAAATTATGGTTTTTAATCCATTAAGTTGGTTTGTTTATGGATTTTATCATGTATTCAATCATTTTAATTACAGTTATGTCCACGAACGGCTAAACACCATTTTCCGGGGTTGAGGCAAGGAAAATGAGTACTATTGCTATGAATTGATTTGGTTTTGATTATTTATAATATTTGATTGTTATTTATACTTGTTATTTCTATTTTAAGGATTATCAACACTTAGAATACATCCTTTGTCATCTTGTGAGCCCAGAAGGAGGAACAAGAGGATAGAACGTGGGGTAAATAGAATATGATTGTAATCTCCTACAGAATGAAGTTATAATTTGCATTTAGGATAGTAATATACCTAAGTGCACTATTTGGTTCACTTATGGAATGAAATATAAATGCATTTAACTTAGTTGCCACATCCTCGCTCAATGATGTAGTTGTGGTTCTAAGTTAAATAGGTGATTAGAGGCTCAGGAGATCATAGTCATAATATTAACCCCGTGAATCAAAAACCAAGATAATTAACCTAACCAATGATGTTCTATAACATAGTATGAGTGTTCACAATGCCTTAACCATGGGTTCCTCCAATTTATTATCCAAGAACCTTTACTTTTCTGCATTATTTACTTTACTTTTAGTTTATAATGCTCAATCTCTTTTGATTACCTTTGCACCAATTTAATCTCAATATTTAAACTTGAATTAGACAGTTGTTAACACAAGTCCTCAAGGGCTCGATACTTGGCTTCTAAAAGGCCACTTTACTACTTGGTGGGACATTCATTGCGTGTGTTCTTAGGCACAATAAGTTTTGGCGTTGTTTCCCGGAACTTGTAATTTTTCAACTGCTTTAGTTTTAGTTTTACTTTTTGAATTTCTTTTGTGCTTTTTACTTGGTATTGGTTTTGAATTTGTAGGCATATGTTAACAGACTAGTAAGCCTTCCAAGGGATAGGGAGTTGCTTAAACCAGACCCGGAGCCCAAACAACACTTGCACTAAAAGAGGAGAGAAGAAGTCCTTCTCTACTGCATCCCACAAATCAATTAAGAACAAGATATTCCTGCTCCCATGGCTGAGGATCCATCAGCCCGTACGTCAATTCACGAAGTGGCAATCCCATTTGCAACTAATGTGACCTTTTCCATTCAAAAACTAGCTCCTGGAGGTAGATTTGAACTGAAACAGAGTTTTTGTGTAGCAATGGACAGTTTACCGAGCTTTAACATAAAGCTCTACAGGTCCATTTGCAGAAATTTTTGGAGATCAGTGACACATTCATCCCTACGAGTGTGTCAACTGATTATGTGAGGCTGACTCTCTTCCCATTTTCACTATTGGGGAAAGCAAAAAAGTGGTTGAAGGCTGAGCCGGCAGGTTCAATCACAACTTATGATAACTTAGTTCGGATGTTCCTCATCTATTTCTTTCCATCTGGCAAGACTGTAAAATTTTGCAGTGTTGAGCTTCAAGTAGAGGTCAGGTGAGAACCTATATCATGCTTAGAAGAGGATCAAAGATCTTCTTTGGGACTGTCCACA
Organism: Capsicum pubescens; assembly: GCA_030864215.1. Classification (NCBI taxonomy): domain Eukaryota; kingdom Viridiplantae; phylum Streptophyta; class Magnoliopsida; order Solanales; family Solanaceae; genus Capsicum; species Capsicum pubescens. Next base: position 190,641,309 of record CM061548.1, read on the forward strand.
TCATCTGTAGTCTAATGCGGTACTATCTCACACCTTTGTTGAGGCACTTGACCATAACACAAAAATTTTGCTAGATTCAGCTGCAGGTGGTCAAGCATTGGAAAAGACATATGATGAGCTATACACCTTGTTGAATTGGATTACACCAAGAAATTTAGATTGTCATGGTGATGCCTCAAAATCCTTAATGAAAAAGGTTGCAGGCATGATTGAATTTGAAAATATTACAACCTTATCCCCCCAACTATCAGCTCTGCAAAACCAAATAATGACACAACTCAGCAAGTTGGGTGTGCAGCAGTCTCAGGCCCAGGTGAATGTAGTGCAGCAGACTCCGTCATGGTGTGAGGTTTTTGGCAATAGTGGCCACTCTGTTGATGTGTGGTGCAAATCCTGAGTCATTCAATTTTTTGGGCAATGCTCAAAGGCCAAATTATGGTAATGCCTACAACCAAAAGTGGCAGACTTAGGCACCAAATTATTCATGGAACAACAATCATCAATATCAATAGAAGCAAAATACACAGGCGAGTAACATAGAAAAAATGTTAAAGAAGATCATGGCCACCTAAGAAAAGATGGTTGAACTAAAAAATCAGCAAGTACTTCAGAAGCAGTCAGATATTCAGTTGGGCAATTGAAACAGGAACAAAATAATAGGCCTCAGGGTGGTTTTCCAAGTGATAATGAACCTCCTAAACAAGAAATAACAATCATATTGAGGGGTGGTAAAGAGTTTATTGACAGACCTCTAAAGAAAAATAAGGAGGTAGATGTAGAGTTGATTCCTCAACCAGTTGCAGACAAAGCTGCTGATTATTCGGGAAAGTCTGAGTACCTGAAAATAAAAGTTGTTGAAAAAGAGAGACCACCACCACCATTTCCACAGAGGCTGAGAAAAGAAAATGAGTATGCATGCTTCAAGAAGTTCTTTGACATGTTCAACTTAGCCAAAGGTGCAGCAATCAACGAGAATCTTGCTACAACCTCCTATAATAACCAGCTAAATCCAAAAAGCTTTGAATATTGGTTGGAGTCGTGGGTCTAGGCCACTTCTTAACCATCATAACTTTTTGTGGATCCATGATGATCCCTTCACTAGAAACAACATGACCATGAAAAGTAACAGCATTAAACCAAAATTTACACTTCAAAAACTTAGCATACAAATGCTGATCATTTAGGGTCTACGACAAAATACAGAGGGCATGATCACCTCACACTTCAAATATACAAAAATATCATCTATAAACACAATCATGAACGAGTCCAAAAAACTAAAGAAATACTCGGTTCATGAGATCCATAAATGTCATCGGGGCATTGGTCAATCCAAAAGACATGACCAAGAACTCAAAATGTCTATATCGGGTATGGAAGACAGTCTTAGTGATATCCTCCTCTCTAATATTTAACTAATGATAACCCAACAGAAGAACAATCTTTGAGAAATACTTAGTACCTGAAGTTGGTTAAATAGATCATCGACCCTAGGAAGAGGGTACTTTTCTTCACCGTTGCCTTGTTCAACTGGCGGTAATCAATACATATCCAAAGAGAACCATCCTTCTTATGTACAAAAAAAATGGGAGCACCCCACAGAGACACACTAGGGATGATAAAACCCTTGTAAGAAATAACTTTCAATTGCTTCTTAATTTTCTTCAACTCAACTGGAGTCATTCTATAATGAGGGATAGGGAGAGGACGAGTGTTCGGAAGAAGATTAATCCCAAACTCAATTTCCCTATCGGGAGGTATGCCCGAAAGATCACCAGGGAAACCTTAGGAAATTCACTAACCACGAGAACAGATTATAAGGAAGGGACCTCCAAGTTAGAATCCTTAACCTGGACCAAATGATAAAAACACCCCTTGGAAATCAATTTTCAGGCTCTAAGATATGATATGAACCTTCCCTTAGGAACTAGAGAACTCCCTATCTCATTAGGGAATTTGAAAATAACCTTACGAGTCTGACAGTCTAAAAAGACATAGAATAAATGCAACCAATCCATCCCTAAGATGACCCCAAAATCTAGCATGTCTAATTCAACCAAATCCGCCAAAGTTTCGCTACCACCAAAAGATACCACACAACCACTATAGACCCTTCTAGAAACCACCGAGTCACCCATAGGGTAGAAACAGAAAAGGGGTCCGAAATACACTCAAGACCAAAACCAAAATTCACTGCCACAAATGGTGTCACATAAGAAAAGGTACAATCTAGAGCATGTAGAAAATATACATATCGAGAGGATTTTTAGCGTACCGCTAACAATATTACGAGAGTCCTCAGAATCCTGATGGGCAGCAAGAGCATACAGATGATTTCGACCAGAGATGAAGCTAGAAGTAGCACCCCTTGGTGCAGGAGTCGAGGAAGCAACAGTGAAAGTTGCTTAAAGATCAATACATATCCAAAGAGAGATCAAACTCATAAAATGTACATAAGAAGGATGGTTCTCATCTATAAAACCTTAAAGATCCTCATCAACCCTAGTACCAGTGAAAGTTGGAGAGATCAAACTCATAAAATGTCCAACTCTAGTGTCCTTAGATAAACTTACAGCAATACTAGCAGACCCCTCCTGACATGAATGAAATATCACCAATTGGGTCAACTAATGAATGGACTAGCAAAAATCATCATTATTAATATCTCCCTGAGGTGACAGAGTACGAGTGTCACCAGCTAGAGAAGGATCAGTGGAGACAGGTTGAACTGTACGGGGGATATCAAAAAAGTGACCCTTGATCGAGTCTGCTCTTCATAAGTTAGACGAGATCCTCCTACATTGTCCTCAGGAGGTACAGATGAGTTTCCCTAAGCTTCAGATCATCTAGGAGGCATGATTTGAAAAATGAACAAATGGGAATTAGAGGAGACTTCAACACCCTAGACTCTACAGCACAAAAGTAGATCACAAGAAAGAAAAACATTCCTAAATGCCTCATATCCTCTATCTTATAAGTGTGGCACGCTACACACCCATAAAAGAGATTTTACTTGACACGACTTTGTGGGAACCCAATTAACCATTAACCTAGGATATGATACCAAATTTATCATGACTCAAACTAGGGCTTGGCTTGCCGGGTATCTCAAGTCTGTCGATGACCAGAGACCACCCCCTTTACCTAGTCAACTAGAACATAATATAATATAGCAGCAGAATTCCAAACATAAAACAAGGTAGATAAGTATGACTCAAAATAAGTGTCAGAGTTCCATAGCAAATCCCAAGTCCACAGTAATCCATTGAGCCTCTAAAAAAAATCAAAATCAATTAAGTTGGGACATGCCCTATGAAAGCCAAAACTAGACCAATGGAAAGTATATGATATAAGGAAATTAAAATATGAGATGAGGACTTCCAAAGTATGGAAGCTCACCACTTCAATTTGACTCACGAACTATCCCATGATCTCCCAGTCACTGCACATGAAAAATAGATGTATTTTTGATTCCTACATCGTATGGGGACATAATATTGGAAGATAGTTAGTGAGATGAGCACTAGCATAGAACTTAGGGAACATGGATAAAAGAATTCCATGATCAATATTTGAAAATCATTTGAAGCTAATGCATATAATCATATATATATATATAAGCATGTCATGCCGGAAAAGGGAACAAGCCTTAGCATAAAGTAAAACTTTATCCTAGACTATGTAGCTCCACCATCATAACAAGCACCCATGGGCTATATGGATTCAGCTCCCCATGCTGAAAGGGCCCTAGTGCATGTTAGTCGCACGAACCAGAGGTATCAAAAAATACTAGGGAATACCTCGATCATGTCAGCATCAAGACCAGCTAAATCAAGTCTAAGGTATGGTAATCGACAAGAAGATCTCCATAAACCTCCTATAATAACCAGCTAAATTGAAAAAGCTTCGAATATCAGTTGGAGTAATAGGGTCTTAGCCACTTGTTAACCACCACAACTTTCTGTGGATCCACCATAGTCCCTTCACTACAAACAACATGACATAAAAAAGTAGCAGCATTCAACAAAAATTCGCACTTTAAAAACTAGCATACAAATATTAATCTTTAAGGGTTTGCAACACAATATGGAGGTGATAGGTATAATCCACCTCAGTCTTTGAATATACCAAAATATCATCTATAAACACAATCACGAATAAGTCCAAAAACTAACAAAATACCAGGTTCATGAGATCCATAAATGTCATTGGGGCATTGGTCAACCCAAAATACATGACAAAGAACTCAAAATGTCCATACTGGGTATGGAAGGTAGTCTTAGGGATATCCTCCTCCCTAATATTTAAATGATGATAACTCGATCGAAGGTTAATCTTTGAGAAATACTTAGCACCTTAAACTTTGTCAAATAGATAATCGACCCTAGAAAGAGGGTACTTATTCTTCATCGTCGCCTTATTCAACTGGCGGTAATTAATATACATTTGAAGAGAACTATCCTTCTTAAGCTTAAGAAGAATAGTAATAGCCCACTGAGATACATTAGGGCAGATAAAACCCTTGTCAAGAAGATTTTTCAACAGCTCCTTAAGTTCTGTCAACTCAGTTGGAGCCATTCTACAAAGAAGGGATAGAGATAGGATAAGTGTTTAGAAAAAGAGCGATGCCAAACTCAATTTCCTTATCAAGAGGGGCGTCTGGAAGATCATTAGAGAAAACCTCAGGAAATTCACCAACCACGAGAATGAATTATAAGGAAAGACCCTCGGTGTTGAAATCTTTAACCAGAACCAAATGATTAATATACCCCTTAGAAATCAATTTTCTGGCTCTAAGATATGATATGAACTTTTCCTTGGGCACTAGAAAACTCCCTTTCTACTCAATAAAGAGCTTATTAGGGAATTTGAAAATGACCTTACAAGTCCGATAATCTAAAGAGGAATAGCACAAATAAAATAAATCCATCCCCAAAATGATATCAAAATATAGCATGTCTAATTCAATCAAATCCACCAATGTTTCCCTACCACCAACCGATACCACAAAACCCCTATAGAACCCCTTTTAGCAACCACTGAGTCACCCATCAAGGAAGAAAAAAAAAAGGTCTGAAATACACTCGGGACCAAAACCAAAATGCACTGCCACAAATAGGGTCACATAAGAAAGGGTAGAACCCATATCAAGTAGACATTATACATCATGAGAGAAGAGTTTTAGCATACCATTACCAATATCAGGAGAGGCATCTAAATCCTGACGGGTGGCAAGAGCATAAAGATGATTCCGACTAGTGTCAGAGATAGAAGTAGCATCTCTTGGTGCAGGATCCGAGGAAGCAACAACTGGGACCTTACTAGCCCCTATAGCAATATCAATTGAAAGATAGTTCCTCTAAATATGGCAAAGCTGGCCACACCTAAAACACTTATTACTCATCTCATCATAGAAACTGAGGTGTAACTATCCATAAAATCAAGATAGAAGATGTGACAGATCTACGTGGGCCCCACTGGCCTGAGATTGGATACTTTGTGCATTAAGCCCACTATTTCTATAAAGGCGGCGATCACCGAATAGCTTAGGACAAGAAGCTCTAGCTGACGAATAAGAACCTGAATTGCTCCACTTCTTCTTACACCATTTTCCACCATCTCTACCATACTACTGCTGAAATCCACTCTAATTTGAATATCAAAACTTCCTTCTCTACCTCTCCCCTATTTTTACTTGATTCATCTTTTCCTCTTCAACTTTTTGCATATACACCACAAGTCTAGAGATGTTCATATCCTTGTTCAATAAGGCAGTATTAATCTCTAAAATCAAATTACAAGATAACCCAGAAGCAAACTTTCTCATTCTTTCCCTCATTTCTCCAATGTGTTTGTCAAAATGCTTATAAAGATATGTTTATTGCATTGACTCCTTTAATGGAACTCTTGAATGTTTTAAAACTTAGTAAAGAAATTATGCATGGTTTAAATAGCTTGGAATAGTAAGTGGCTATAGGTTATGCTTGTGGGGTACATGAAATCTCCCAAGTAGTTTAATATTATAAATGGAAGGGAACTTGAAAGTCCCCTTAAACCTATAAATGGTTGGCTAGAGATGATGCTTACAAGTAAGGGTTGGTACGATGATACCAATATCAATGGTTTTGGATAATAAATAGAATATGGTTTGGTTATTTGGAAATTAGTTTTAATTGGGTAATAATGGTTGGATGTGTAGCAAATTTATGAAAGGTGGAGGTCCCGAGGGGACCAAAATTGGAAACTCATATTTGCCGATATGAGGTTGGTCTTGGTAATTATATACATGATTTCACACTATATTTGGGAGTTGTACTAGTCATCCCAAGGTTTTCTTCTCTGGTCATGTAGCTACATGCACTGGGGCCCTTTCAGTAGGGGGCTGAACCCATATAGCCCTTGGGTGGTTTAGGATGACAAAGCTACACAACCCAAGTAAAGGTTTTAAAGGCATAATAAACCAGGTCCCTTTACCCGACATAGTTATATATATATATGGTTGTATGGTTGTGTGCATATGGATGGTTTTACTTGGTTTTATAAATGGAATTATTTTATCCTTACCCGGAGATCATGCTAGTGGTCACTCGCTAACCCCGTGTACTGGCGGTTGTATACCTACACTATGCAGGAACCGACTGTTCTACTTCTTCTACATAGTGATTAACTCGGGGATAATAATTGTACTAAAGTGGTGAGTTTCCATTATTTTGGAAGGTTCTAATTGAATTATTGGGTATCTATTGGTGGAAAGCAGACCTTGGTGGATCTATTTAATTTGGGTATGGTGGACTTCTATTTCATTCTAGGTATGGATTGGTTGTACTCTTATTACGCGTCTTTGGATTGTCAAACCCTTAATGTTATCTTTAGGTTCCCTGGTGAACCAGTTATAGAGTGGGAGTTTGTTTCTCTAAATCCTAAGGGGAGATTTATTATTATTATCTTAGAGCTTGGAGGTTGATCTCAAAAGGTTGTCTTTATCACTTGGTATGAGTTAAAGATTCTAACTTGGAAGTTCCTTCTTTCCAGTTAGTTCCAGTGGTTCATGAGTTTCCACAGTTCTTTCCAGATGATCTTCCTGGTGTTCCTTCAGATAGGGAAATAGATTTTGGTATTAATATAGTTTTGGACACTTATCCAATTTCCATTCCTTCATATACAATGGCTCTGACAGAGTTGAGGAAAATCAAGGAAAAACTTAAGGATCTTCTGGATAAGGGTTTTATTTGTCCTAGTGTATCTCCTTGGGGTACACTGGTGTTGTTTGTGCACAAGAAAGATGGTTCCCTTTGGATGTTCATTGATTATAGGCATCTGAACAAGGTGATGATCAAGAACAAGTATCCTCTTCCAAGGATACATGATCTATTTAACCAGTTGCAGGGTGCCAGGTTTTTTTAAATATAGATCTTTGGTCTGGGTAGCATCAGCTAAAGATTAGAGAGGTAGATATACCTAAGATGGCTTTTTGTACTTGGTATGGGCACTTTGAGTTTTTGGTAATGTCATTTGGGTTGACTAATGCTCCGACGGTGTTTATGGATCTGATGAACAGGGTTTTTCATCAATATTTGGATCTCTTCATCATTGTGTTTATTGATGACATTCTGGTCTATTTGAAGAGTATGGTGGATCATGCTAATCACCTCCATGTGGTGTTGCATACCTTGAGTGAATAACAATTGTATGTTAAGTTCTCCAAGTGTGAGTTTTAGTTGAATGTTGTAACTTTTTTGGGTCATATTATTTCTAGTGAGGGATCATAGTGGATCCACAAAAGGTTTTTATGGTGAAAAGGTGGCCTAGACCTATGACTTTATCCGACATTTGGAGCTTCTTGTATTTAGTCATGTATTATAGGCAGTTTATGGAAAGCTTTTCGTTGATAGTTTCTCCTTTGACTAAGTTAACTTAGAAGAAGGTTAAGTTTTCTTGGTCAGATACTTGTGAAGGGAGTTTTGAGAAGTTGAAGGATAAGTTAACTTCGAGTCTAATTCTAAATTTGTCGAAAGGCAATATAGGGTTTGTGGTTTATTATGATGCATCTTGGGTAGGTCTCTGTTTTATGTTGATGCAGCATGGGAAGGTGATTTCCTATGCTTCCAGGCGTTTGAAGGTGCATGAGAGAAATTATCCTACTCATGATTTGAAGCTATTGGCGATTATGTTTGCTTTAAAAATATGGTGGCATTATTTATATGGTGTTCATGTGGATATCTTTAATGATCATAAGAGTCTATAGTATGTGTTCACTCAGAAAAAGCTTAATCTCAGGCAGAGGATATGGCTTGAGCTTATCAAGGACTATGATATGAGTTTCACTATCACCTAGGTAAGGTTTATATGGTTGTCGATGCTCTTAGCAGTTATCCATGGAGAGTTTGGCTCATGTAGAGGAAGGAAAGAAGAAATTGGTGAAGGATAGTCACCGCTTGGCTAATCTTGGAGCTCGCCTCTTGGACTCCAAGGATGGTGGTGTGATGGTGCAAGAAGTGGTTTAACCGTCTCTTGGTGCAGAGATTAAGAAGAAGCATGTGCTAGATCTTATCTTAATGAAAATCAAGAGTGACTTTTGTGGGAAAAAGTAGTGGTGTTTGAGATTGGTAGTGATGGTAATTTATAGTACCAAGGGAGGTTGCATATTCCTGATGTCGACGGTTTGTGAAAACTATTTTTGGTTGTGGCGCATGAGCCATGCTATGTTGTTCATCCTGGATCGACTAAGATGTATTATGATCTCAAGGAGATATATTGGTGGAATGGCATAAAGAGGGATACGGATGATTTTGTGGCCAAGTGCATGGTATGTCAATAGGCTAACGTTGAGCACATGAGGCCAGGAGGGTTGTATCAAGAAATTAATTTGACCGAATGGAAGTAAGAAGTAATTAATATGAACTTTGTTACCGGTCTTCCTCGATCTCAAAATCAATATGATTCGATTCGGGTCATCGTGGGTAGAATGACTAAGTCTGTGCACTTTTTCCAGTGCGAACTACCATCTCGATAGAGGATTATGCAAAGCTGTATGTTCAAGAGGTTGTGAAGTTGCATGGGGTGCCTTTATCAATTATTTCTGATCATAGCACACAGTTTACATCCCACTTCTAGCAATCTTTTTAGAAAGGATTAGGGACTAAGGTTAGTCTGAGTACTGCTTTCTATCTGCATATGGATGGGCAAGTAAAGAGAACTATTCAAAAACTGGAGGATATGCTTCGGGCTTGTGTGATTAATTATGGCGGCAATTGGGTTGAGTATCTACCTTTGGTGGAGTTTGCTTACAATAATAGCTATCATTCTAGGATTGGTATGGCCTTTTTTGAGGCATTGTATGGTAGGAGGTGCGGATCTCCTATAGGTTGGTTCGATCTTGGTGAGGTAGACATGTTTGGTCTCGACTTGGTTTACTAAGCTATAGAGAAGGTGGAGGTAATTTGGGAAAGGCTTAAGGCTTCCCAAAGTTGACAAAAGTCTTATTCGGCTATTAGGTGTAGATACTTGGAGTTTGAGCCTGGGGATAAGGTTTTCGTCAAGGTATTTCCCATGAAAGGAGTAGTGCGGTTTGGCAAGAAGAGGAAGCCAGTCCCTAGTATATGGGTTTTTATGAGGATTTTTGGAGAATTGATAATGTTTCTTATGAGTTGGATTTACCTTTTAGCTTGATCTTGGTTCATCTGGTCTTTCATGTTTCCATGTGGAGGAAGTGCATTGGTGATCCTTCTTCGATTGTTCCTTTAGAAGGATTGGATATCACCGATTCTTTGTCTTATGAAGAGGTCCCGGTTGAAATCTTGGATAGGAAGGTTCGTAGGTTGTGGACCAAGGATGTAGATTTGGTTAAGGTTTTTTGGCGGAACCATAAGGTGGAAGAAGCTACATGAGAAGCGGAGGAGGACATGAAGTCCAAATATGCACTTTTTTTTTACACTCCTAGGATTTGTCTGGAAGGTATTTGTCTTCAACACATCTTTATTTTCATAGTTTGTTAAAGGAAAGATTAATATCTTTGCCTATTTTATATTAAACTTTGTCAAAGATTGAGAATATATTTGATAATACAAATGACTCTTGCGTGTGGTCACCCCTACTTTGTCCATCATTCGGGGATGAATGTTTCTAGTGGGGGAGACTGAAACACCCTGGTTTTTGGACCTTAGAAAATTTCTTGGAATTCTATTCTCTAGACCCAATATAACTCATGGGTACGAGCCATATGTTGGGGTACGGATGGTATGGTCCAGTCATTAGCTAACCAGTATTGGTTGGTGGGATGGATTTTGGTTACTGGAATAGGTACGATTTAGGGGTACGAGTTGTATTGGTGGTTACGGATCGTTTGGTTCCTTAACTTAATCTTAGACTTGGTTGCTGAGGTTGGATCTGAGTACGAGTGGCTTACCATAAGCCGTAAGCTAGTGTACGAGTTGTATCCAGGACTCGTATGGTGGACAGTGCCTAAATCTTCATTGGGTTTAAATCTATTAGGGTACAGGTGAAAGTTAAGGATCGTATGCTTTGGATATGACTTGATTGGATAAGTCATATGCTTGACAGTGTATGATCCAAAGGTTGAGGCTTAGGGTACGAGTGAAGGTTACCACTCGTATCGGATGGTACAACTTGTATGGGTCAATCGTACCCCGGTGACGTGATTTTGGTGCAACTTAAGTAGGGGTATTCTGGATATTTCCCCACTTATCCTAATAAGGCCCCGTGACTTCAAACCTACTTAAAAGGTTATTTACCTTATTATTTCATTCATTAACACTTAGAAACTCTTCTAAACACTTTAAAATTCTCTCAAAAGCTTTTGGACAAGGGAAGCTAGGGTTTCAACTAGAGGAATGATTTGGGGCTTGTCTTGGTGATTTCTTTCCATCATCATCTTGGTTTAAGGCATGTTCTCTTCCCTCATTGATAATTTTATCTAAAGTCATGGTTTTATAAATGTTTCCATGATTTCATTGATAGTATGATTTTGGTTTTCAAATATGATTTGGGGGTTTTGATATTAAATGGTTGGTTATGGTTTCCCATGATTTTAATTATGCTTTTATATAAATTAATGATGGTTTGGGATAATTGGATTGCATGGGAAAGGCTTAGTGGTAATTGGAATTGGTTTTGTCATATTATGTCCCCAATGTGTTTGGAAAAATACGTATAAAGATATGTTCATTGCATTGACTACTTTAATGGAACTCTTGCATGTTTTAGAACTTGGTAAAGGAATTGTGCATGGTTTAAATGTCTTATAATGGTAAATGTATAATGGTTATGCTTATGGGATACATGGAATCCCCCAAGTGGTTTAATATGGTAAATGAAAGGGCACTTAAAAGTCCCCTTAAACCTATCAATAGTTGGCTATGGATGATACTTGCAAGTAAGGGTTGGTATGACGATACCAATATCAATGGCCTTGGTTAATAAATGGAAAATGGCTTGGTTATTTGAAAATCAGTTTTAATTGGGCAATGGCAGGATGTCCAGCAAAGCCGTGGAAGGTAGAGGTTTTGGGGGGACCAAAATTGGAAATTCATATTTACCGATATGAGGTTGGTTTTGGTGATCGTATGCATGATGTAACACTATATTTAGTGGATGTACTAGTCATCCCAAGGTTTTCGTCCTTGGTCGTGCGGCTACACGCATTGGGCCCTTTTATCAGGGGGAGATGAACCCATATAGCACGTGGGTAGTTTAGGACGGCAAAGCTACACAGCTCAGTTAAAGGTTTTAGAGGCATGTTAAACCTAGTCCCTTTTCCCGACAAGGTTATATTATGTGTATGTGTATGTGTGGTTATGTGCATATGGATGGTTTTACTTGATTTTATAAATGGCATTATTTTATCCTTACCCTGAGATCATGTAAGCGGTCATTTGCTAACCCCGTCTACTGGTGGTTGTATACCCATGCTATGCAGGAACTGGTCGTTCTACTCCTCCTACATAGTTATTAACTCGGGGACAGCATTTGGATTGAAGTGGTGAGCTTCTATCCTTTCGGAAGGTTCCATTTCATATTATGGATATTTCTAGACATTTTGGTTTATTTTTGGATATTGGTTTTGGCTATGGTTGGGGGCATGTCCCAACTGAATTTTTATTACTCTTTTTCTTAAAGGCTTTGAGGTACTTCTATGGGTTGAAATGGGCGGGATCGGTATAAATGTCAGCCTTAGAATTGTTATTGGTATTGAGGTTGTCATCATCGGACATAATTGCTCACTGTCCCATCATATTTCATTTTGGGATTAATTATATTATTTTTTGAAACATATTTGGTTATGGCCTAGTTTATGGCCCTTGTTTTGGTATTGTTTTTGTATGGTTGGATTGTTGGTATGGTATGGTTGGACTCAGTTGGGTCGGTCATGATTATGATCTTATCCTAGAATCTTCATGCGAGTTGTTGCACTATCTTGCTACATGCTCAAAATTCAGCCAACTCAGGGCAAGCAGCTGGAGGTTGAGTTGGGTAACGGGGGTGGTCTCTGATCCCGACCGGACTTGGGACGCCCATTAGGATAAGGCACCCAGTCGGGTCGCATCAGTTTTTTATTATTTAATTTCTAATGTCGATTATTTTAGCACGTAGCACTATAATTATCCTTACAGACACATTTTTCTTATTTCTTTTCTTTAACAACATAAAGACACACATCTTATAGCCTATACATAATCTATATAATAATGATACAATTTCTATGCATATCATATACAAAAAAATTATATTCTATACAAAAATTATATAATTCTACACACATTTTATAAAACCTATTGAAGTAGATTTATTTTCAAATATTGAAGCTAATTTTTTTGAGAAGAAATGATTGAAGAGTTAAAGTTTATAATAATGGATCCCCTTCATAGAGATATAGAAGAAGGGCAATTGAATTGGAATAAACATACAATAACCAATGTGATGAAGCATTATACAATATGAGAGAAATTTTAATTTAAGATCAATAGATCATTAAAATCAAGGTATGATTCTACTTAAAAGGTGAATCAAAGCGGTATAAGCGTTGTCTCAGTTTGGTATAGAGATTGCATATGCATGCATATGTTTCCTCTCTTTTAAAAAAGTATACCAATGTGGTAAAAGCATTGTATCAGTTTGGTATAGGGATTGTATATGCATCCATAGGTTCCCTCTCTTTTGAAAAAGTATATCAATATGGCATAAGCTTTGTATTAGTTTGGTATAGGGACTGTATATGCATGCATAGATTTCCTCTTTTTTGAAAAAATATATCAATGTGGTATGAGCATTGTATCAGTCTGGTACAGTGATTGTATATGCATTCATAGAATTCATCTCTTTTGAAAAAGTATATCAATATGGTATTGGAGATGTATCAGTTTGGAATAGGAACTGCATATGCAGGCATATGTCCTCTTGTATATGAAGAATTAGCACAAAGGTGTCCAGCTGTGGATGATTCAGTGAAATTATCATCAATAATAGTAACAAAATTTAGGTCAAATTTAACACTTTCACCAACTAACTTTAATCTAATCCTCATTTTGCGTTTCTCCTTCATAGCTTTCAAATTCAATTAAAGGAACTCACGCAGAGTACAATGCACCGAAAAGGTACGAACAATTTTGCATTAGGATCGAGTTTATAAAGTTGATTGATATAGACAGAATTTTGGAAAAGATATTAAAAAAAGAAAGTATGCCTTGTACGACTGCTATACCATTAAATGGCCTTATTTTTGGCATTTTGCACCGACGACTAAAAGGTGGGATTAAAAAGGGACGATGGGTTATCTTTTGTCCATTGACCCAAACATTGGCCAATATTTCTGTAAAAGACTAGCTTATGTCCTTTCAACAAATATAAATAGGTTAAGATGGGTTGGGTCAAGTGAGTTAAATAATGAGTTATAGTCCAACTCGTCCATCTTAACTCATCATTTAACAATTATATTTACCATTCTAGAAACAATTAAGATTAGAATGACATTACTATTCTATTGTTTATATTATTTTTTGTCTTTTCATGTAAAAATAATTATGGAAGCTTTTTTATTTTGTCTATTACTAGATTAGATTTTAAGTTTTTTGGGAACTAAAGAAAATGACTTTCTTAGGGTCTGTTTGGGCAGCCACCCGGTAATGAAATTGGTATAATTATTAAGGTAGTAATTAGCAGCTTAATAATTATAATGGCCTATTTGTTTACCACAATGTAATTACATGTATATATTAAAATTTTAAAATAAAAATTAATTATCAAAAACTAAAGTTTTATATTATACAAATAATGTCTTATAATAATGATATTAAATTAAATATTTAATATATATATATATATATTCACTTGAAAATATAGTAATTTATAAACATATATTCTTAACTAATATTATAAAAAATAATTAATTTATATTTTTTAAATTAGTATATTTTAATTAAATTAATCATAAAAACTAAAATTACATGATTTTTTAAAACATCATGAAATGATTGCTTGACAAAAAAATAATTAATAGTATAATTATAATGTCATATAATTATTAAAATATTTGACAAGGAGACAATTTATCAATTCTAACTAAAAGATGAATGACTTGCAATGAGAAATATCAAGTCAATACTAGTAAAACAATAAAGTGAAACTGAAAATATAACATAAGTTCAATATACAAAACAAAAAAATTGACCAATACTCTTATGCCAAATTTCAATAATATATATATATATATATATATATATATATATATATATATATATATATATATAATGATTCAAAAGATAAAGAAAAATGTAACTCTAGAATCTTGTACAACAATGAATTCTACTTTAATTTTAAAGTTAGAATACTAACAAAATGATGCTAAATGAAAACAAATAAACATAAAAAAATAGATAATATGAACAATTGCATGAAATCCCAAGAAGTAAAAATTGAGAAATGAGAAGAAAATAAAATATAAATAACATAAAATAGAAATATATTTTTAAAAGTATTAAAATAATAAAAATAAAAAATAATTTAAAATAATAAAAATAAAAAATAAATTAAAACGAAAAAACAAGAATAGAAATAAAAAGGGACGAAATTAAAAAGTAATCAGCTACTAAGTACATCATGTAATTACCCCAAACTCAGAGCTCTCCCCTATGAATTGGAGAGTCTAATAACTCCTTCCAATTACACTGAATTAACTGTTGACCAAAGAATTACCTGGCCAACCACACATACTAAATTATGTAATTACACCCAATTACATCAACCCAATTTTCAGGGTGATTTTCCAAACTGACCCTTAATAAAAGTAGGGGAAAACAAGTCTTCTACAATTCTCAAAATCACCCACCTCCACCCAACCTCCCTTCTCCCACCTCCCCCCCCCCCCCCCCTCTCCAAAATAAAAGTTCAAAAATAACAAACTAGACCCATTAATTGGAAGACACATGACAATCTTTTGCTAATTACCCTAAATATCAACATGTATATGTATTTGATGTGCAAGACAACATTAAATACAAATAATTACCCTATTTTTAGGCAATAATTTGAGTTCAAAATGTCAAAAGAATTTCATCTTCTTAAATCACGTTTACCCAATAAATTGAATATTATATTTCTAAAAACATGAAGCTTTTTTTATTGAGTTTCAAAACTCAAAATATGTTTGAATGATTAGAAAAAGTCTTTTGCTATTTTTCTCTCTTTTTTTTATCGGTTTTTCCTTCATTTTTTTATGTTTTCACTGTTTCTTTTTCTCTTTGCACTTTTTTTCATATTTTTTTTCTTAATTGTTTAGTTTGTTTTTTTTCTTTTTGGGTCATTTTTCCTTTTTTTTCATCTTTTTTGTTTCTTTTTCAAAAATTTTTATGTTTTTTCTAATTTTTGTTTTTTTTTGTATTTTGTATTTATATGTTTTTTATATTTTATATTTATTTATATCAAACTATATATTTTAAATAAATTTATTATTTGAATAGTTTAGCCATGAATATGTACAATTTATCATTTGTATTTGTATACAAACAAGTATATGTATTAATTGTATTTGCTTGAATCTAAAATATACAAACATGCAATGTCTCATGTAATACAAATGTAGCGTTAGTATTTGTATGTCAAATTTATTATTTGTATTTGTATATATCAAAATATATACTATTTGTATATGTATGGTTCAAGTTGTATAAACATGTATCATTTGATACAAATATAACATTTGTATTTGTATAATTTATCATTTGTATTTGTATTATTTAATTTGTATCAATAAAATACAATTCATATAAATGAACATAAACTCAAGTTTTCATAGAAAGAAAAATAATAATTTTTTCACTTATTTAAAAATAAAAATGATTAAATCATCTACAAATTCAAACACGGATAAATGAAATTACAAATACAAATAAATATGTCATCAATATAAAAATACAAATACATAATAGTTCTTTAAAAATACAAGTGTATCCACAAAAATAAAATAAAAATAAAATAAAATAAATCATAGAATACAAATACAATATGCAGTTAATAATAAAATACAAATACAAAATAATTTTTAGAATATAAGTGCAAATTCTATAAAATATAAATGATAGTGCGAACTATAAAATGCAAATACAAGTGTGAATTATAACATACAAATACAAGTGCGAACTATAAGATACAAGGGCAATTTTGTTAAAAGTGACAAAAGAGTTTTAAAATGAGGTGTAGGTAACTCAAGTTTTAATAATTGAGTGTAGGTGAAAGTTACTTTATTATGGATTAAAAGAGTTAGGAAAGTTTGAGAATAGGCCATAAGTTTTTTTAATTTATACTTTTATCCAAATGTAAAACCTAATATAACTAGACACGGAGGGAAAAAATGTGTGTTTCTCTCTTCTCATTTGTTGTTGTTTTCTCTCTCTTTGTAATTTTTGTTGTTCCTGCTGCTTTATTCATCATCTTCTGCTTCATTATCATCATCTTCTTCTTCATTATCATCATCATCATCTTCTTGTTGTTGGCCATTATTGTTGTTGTTACCGCTACTGCTGCTACTTGGCTAATTTTTTAGGTCAAATTTTGTTTTGCACATCACTTTGGCATTACTTCATAAGTGACTTGGTAAGTAAAATTATGATTTTTAGTTGAATTTGCCATCTGGATACACTGCTACTGCTGTTTTTCAACAATGGATAGAACCCGAACATATATCCAATACAGGAGTTATCTGTTTCAATAGATGAGTCATATGTTGCAACGGAAGACTCATATGTTGGATTCATGTTTATGATTCTATAGTGTTATAATATGAATCGAACAGATGGGTAATCTGTTAAAGTAGATGAGTTATATGTTGCAACAGATGAGTCATCTGTTAAAACAGATTACTCACCTATTGCAACAGAACCTAAAGTTGATTCCAACAGGTGCGTCATCTGTTGCAACATGTGAGTTATCTATTGAGACAGATGATTTACCTATTGGTATTCATGTTACAGTGCTATAGAACATGAGTCATTTATTGCAATGGGTGAGTTATCAATTGCAACAAGTTAGTTATCTATTACAACATATCACTCATCTATTAGAATCATCTTCAAAGGTTCTTTAGTACTGTAACATCTATCCAAATAGGTGTGTTATCTATTGCAACACATGGATAATCTGTTGTAATAAATAATTCACTTATTCCAACAGATGACTCATCTGGTGGAATCAACTTCAGGTTCTATAGTACCGTAACATGAATCCCAATAGGTGAGTCATCTATAACAACAGATCACTGACCTATTACAATATATTATTCACCTATTGCGATAGATTACTCATCTATTGGGGTTCATGTTATAGTACTATAAAATCACTATTAATTTTATGATCATGTCATTATTAACATTTCTAACAAATATCTTTATTTAGGTACCACTAATGGAGGGATCAATAAAAATAGGGGTGGATTGTCATGATAAATATATCAAGAAGAGCAATCGATATGTATGGCAGTGGAAGGAGGGTGAAATACTAGAGACGATAACTATGACAGTCCAAAGTGATGTTTCGTATGATTATTTTGTTAGCTTAATCATCATCTATTATGGTCTAAATTATCAATTGGAAGAACTCGTCATTAGCTACACGCACAGCGCCTTTGAAAATCAGAGGGTACTATCTTTCAAGATGACCAATCAGGTTTGGTTACGTGCTTATCTGAGTGATTCAGCTAGGCCAGAGGGAAGGGTATACGTGGTTGAAAAACTAAGAGAGAATGAGAAAAAGAATGTAGAAGAATAACAACAACAAGACATGTTTGATGAGAAGTTGTATGATCTGGACATGAATATTCCAGATGATAATCAAACACCTACGCCTGTTGTTGCAAGCAATATGGTGCGCAATTTTTCTCAATCAATACAGTCAGGCAATCATTAAGATGATGAGACTGTTTTTTAAAAGAGAATGTCACTCAAGAATAAGATAGAACTATCTACTTCATTATTTATTACTTGCTTTAAAAAAGATTTCAGACTAAAGAAGGTGATTAATTCGACCAAAGTCTTTTCTTTTATATGTGCTAATCCAAACTGCAAGTGGTGGTTGAGGGTTGTGAAATACTTAAGTTCTGACAGATTTGTCATTAATATTTATGAAAAGAATCACACATGTAGTTCAGAGCATATTATGACCCATAATCCTCACACCACGACAAAGGTCCTCGGTTAATATTTCCAAAATAGACTCCCCAATGGCAAAGGCCCTTCTACAAGTTATATGGCCAATCAACTTCTTATAGAATTTGGTATAACAGTCTGTTATTGGAAGATAAATATGTCCATGGGGATTTCCAAGGACTTGGTAAGGGGGAAACACGAGCACGGGTATGTAGTCTTCGATGCCTACCATTACATGCTTGAGTCTACAATCTCAAAAGTAAGACGGTGTTACATGTTGATGAAAATAAAATTGTATCTTATGGTGCTTGGATTCTTGGTTTTAAAAAGTTGATAAAAGTCATATCCATCTATGAGACTTTCTTGAGGAGCAAGTATGGAGGATTTATGCCATTGGCGGTGGCATAGGATGCAAAAAGTCACATCTTTCCTATCATTTTTTTGTAGTGGACAAGGAAAGTAATGCCTCGTATGGATATTTTTTGAACAAATGTGAAGTTGTGTCGAAGATACCAAAGAGTTGTGTATTATTTCGGATAGGCATCCAAGTATCCCAAAGATGGGTTAAAATTCTACACTTCAGCTTACTTTGGTTTTTGCATGAGGCACTTGGAGAAAATATTTGAAACTACTTTCACAAGGAAAGGGTCGTGTCTTTTTTATAGAACAGCTAAAGCATATGTTATAGATGAGCTTTATGACCATTTCAATCAAACAAGGGATATGTCACCCAATGCAGCACAACTTCTCAAACGTGTCAGTTTCAAGAGATGGAGCCGAGTATTTTGTCCGATAAATTGGTACATTGTTATAAATTTAATGTCTTATTTGAGTCACAAGTTTATAATACTGTATGATGTCGTACTAAGTGATATTTTTGTATAGGTATAATATTATGACTCAAACATAGCTGAATTAGCAAATCCATTATTTAGCGTTGAAAGAGAATTTCCTATCGTGGCGCTATTTGATTAAATAAACAAGAAGTACACCAAATTATTTCATGAAGGCGTATGCAGTTCGCGAACTCAAGAAAAAGATTTTCTCTAGAAGCATAAAAATAAATATCAACGGATATCAATTTGGGGAATAGGTCATTTGCTCATCAAATAGCAGATTACAAGTTCAGTATCGACGGTCATGGTGATGTTGTCATGGTCAATCTTCAAACAAGATCTTGTACATGTAGATTTTTTGACTTGGACAAAATACCCTGTCCACATGCTATGACAGCACTTCGATCCCAACATGGTGCATAATATAGAGTTCAGATTTATGAGTACTTATCTCCATATAATTTGGTGGAAAGATATATAATAGAATATAGTGAGAATATTAATCTGAAACCTCTTGAAGAATCTTGGGTTATTCCTGTAGATATTTTGGAGAGATTAATACCTCTTACATATATTGACCCAAGCACTATCAAACTGAAAAGAAGGTGATATAAGAGGAGGTGTGGAGTTGGAGAATCATTTCCATCAAAAAAACAAGTACTCCGTATTAAGAATGTTGGCGACAAAAGAACTACATGCCCGGATCGTAATCCTCCATGATCATTGTAATGGTAAAACTTGTGTTGTTGTTGTTTGTTATAGACTTTGATATTTTTAACTCATTATTGTGAATGTAAATGTTATTATTTTTAACTCGAGTGTATTCTTCCAATATATGGACCATCAGTTGTAATAGATCTATTGGAAGAACACAATATAAATTATCAAACTGTATAGTGCTCATCCAACAGATGACCAATCTTTTGCAACGGATGGGCCATCTGTTGGAACAACATAACATAGTTCTTGCCACCGATTTATATTCTTCCAACAAATGACCAATTTATTTCAATAAATGGTCCATCTATTGGAAGAACTCAAAACTCTTACGATTGCTACTGGATTCAAAATTGTGCCAAATGCTAAATCCTTACCTCCAACCCTCGACATGTTAAGAAGAAAAAATAGACAGAATGAAAATTAGATAAGAAATAAAGTCAAAGTCGACCAAACATAAACTTTTTCATTAATCAAAACAAAATAAATTAGGTTTTAGGTAGATATGATATAAGTAAAACAAACTACATACGCTAAAAGAAAAAGATAACCTAATTATTATTATCATTATTATTATTATTATCAATCGGCAGCAGTAGGTCCTTCCTCAGCCTGTGAGTCTCACGAAGCATCCTCTCTCTCACGACGCCCAACTACCACTAGAGTTCTTTAACCTGCCTTTGAAGTTCTTGCATGGTGTCGCGCAGAATCACCATGTCCCAAACTGAATCAGTCATATCTAGAACACATATGCATTAACAAAAAGCATAAAACTCTACAGAAAAGAAAAGAGTCTGAATATAATACAATGTATACTACCAACTGGTAGATTTTTTTAAGAAAAAAACTTACCTCAATGAAAAAAGAAATCTTCTCTTTGAAGAGAAGTGGTTGAAGATATAATATGAAAGACAATATGCATAAAATAAATAAAGTGAAGTAGAATGAACGAGTAAGGAGGACCTATTTATAGAGGATTGAATTTGAAGGTGTTAGGCAAAAAGTCATGACTGTTCACCTCTATTTTATTAATTACATGCCTTAATTAAATCAAACTGGTGACTTTTTTTATTATTGTGAGAAGTCATGACTTTTCAACTTTTTAATATGAATTACTCCCTCC
The DNA here is from genome assembly GCA_030864215.1 of Capsicum pubescens. Classification (NCBI taxonomy): domain Eukaryota; kingdom Viridiplantae; phylum Streptophyta; class Magnoliopsida; order Solanales; family Solanaceae; genus Capsicum; species Capsicum pubescens. The sequence goes on from CM061548.1 coordinate 190,662,635, forward strand.
GTTTCAAAAAGAATGACCTACTTTCCTTTTTAGTCTGTTTCAAAAAGAATGACCCCTTTCCTTTTTAGGCAATACTTTAATTTCAACTTTCCACATGGCATGTTTAGGACCATAAGATTAAATGGCATTGTGGTACATTTGACACAAATTTAATTTAAGGCCACAAGATTCAAAAGACTTCTTTATTTTCTTAAACTTTGTGTCAAGTCAAAGTAAGTCATTCTTTTTTAAACGGAGGGAGTAGTTCTTAAAATTAAATAACTGTTTTTCTTAATTAAATAATCGATGAACTTTTTGTTTTCAATAATCATTTTTTTAATAATAACCATTTTTATTGAGTTGTTACAATAGATGGTCCATCTGTTTCCACAGATAACCTATCTGTCGCAATAGATAACCCATCTGTCACAGCAAATTGACCATCTATTGCAATTGATGGTCCATCTGTGTAATAGATGACCCATCTGCTATAACAGATGAGTTATCTGTTGGAAGACAGAGGGACCATCTATTAGAAGAGCTATTTTGATTTCTTCTAACAAATTATTGATCAATTGCAACAGATGGGGAATTTGATTCATCAGCTATTTTGAATGTGTTAGACAAAAAGTCACGACTGTTCACCTCTTTTTTAATAATTATATCCCTTAACTAATTCAAATTGGTGACTTTTTTATTACTTAAATTAAAAAATAAAAAGGTGAAAAGTCTTGACTTTTTGGTTATTTAATAGTAACATTAGTTATTAAAATTAAATAACCATTCTTTTTATGGTTTTAAATTGTATTTATCATTTATTTCATTTATTTAATAGTAACATTAGTTATTAAAATTAAATAACCATTCTTTTTATGGTTTTAAATTGTATTTATCATTTATTTCATTATTATTTATTTACGAACCATGTTTCTTTATTAAATAATTGAAAAGTCATGACATCTTACCTTTACAATAACCATTTTTTAAAATTAATAACCATTTTAGTTAATTTTTCCAACAGATAGACCATATATTGAAATAGATTTTTCATCTATTTGAAGAACACAAATCAGTGGCAAGAACTATATTGTATTCTTCCAGCAGATCTATTACAACAGATATGACATCTGTTGGAAGAAGACACTCCAGTTAGTAAAGATTTTGAGTTTTTCAAATATATTACCCATCTGTTGCAACATATTGGACATATATTGGTTGAACGCAATCCATATTGATGAACTGTATTGTGTTCTTCCAGCAAATTTCCATCTATTGCAACAGATGGGTAATCTGCTGAAAATATTTTATATAATCTATTGTATTTAGTTCTTGTTACCTGAGAACCTTACCTCTTTTTATTGATGCACAAGTTAATAAAAACATATTTTATATAATAAATAATAACATTTACATCCCAATAATGAGTTAAAATTATCAAAGTTCATACAAATAACAACACAAGTTTACTATTATAATGATCATGGTGCATTACATACGAAGCACTTGTTTTTTCTTGACGGGCATATAGTCCAACAAATTTTTCATTTGTTGCAATAGATGGGTCATCTATTAGAATAACTGAATCCAATAGCAGCAAGGGTTTCTCTCCATCAGGTTTTTAGTTTTTGAGATTGTTGTTACCCTTCCCAAAAGATTAAGAAGAAAGGTTTTGAAGATGGTTACCCCTTTAACCTCCATAGTTTTGTAAGCTACTTTACAATAGAAATCAAAGATTAAATACTATTTAACATTGATGGGGTAGGAAGAATAAAGTGCATGTAGATGGATGGATCCACTTTTATATGTAGGAGTTATGTATTACTGATCAGGTTATCGTGACAATACACATAAAGTACAATGATTTTATGAATGTAATTTTTTACCGCTTAGGCATTGATCCTTCAAACAAGATCCTGCATTTTATAGTTAAGTTTGATAGGTGTGAACTGATAAGGCCAAAAGGTCTAAGAAAGTGGTATTGATACCCTGTTACAATTTATTGACGGTTTTGCTTATGTTTATGCATCATGTTTTGAGAAAGGATTAATATTTAATGGTAGTGTAGAGATTCAATAGTGATTGAACTGGCTTTATTGGTGCAATGGAGTTTAAGAAGGACTTTGAAGCCTCCTAGTGCAGCAAACAACAATGGAAAACCAATTGAAATTTCCCTGGTCCAAATTTATATGGATGGATTGCTCGGGGAGATGATTAGACAACAAAATATACTGTAGAAGAATAACTGAGCCAAAAAGAGGAGTTGCTAAAGACTATATCATCTTAGACCTTATTGAAGAAGAAACACAAGGTAGCAAGAAAGGAACTTTTAGCCAATATGGCCAATGAAATTGACTTGAAACATGAATAATCTAAATGAGCTGCAAATATAAAAGTGTATCAAACAATGAAAATTTGTCAATTGTTGTAGAAAAGAAAAATGGTAAAGTAGACTGGAGTTGGACATTTTGCTTGGTAACTGCGACTAGTTAGTATGGCATGAATGATCACCTAAAAGAATAGAACTCCAAGGAAGCAGCTTTGTGAGCACCAAGGGTTGGAAAGATCTACAGTTAAGAATAAAACTTAAACCAAGAACTGTTGAAGTTAAAATAAGGGATCAAGCCAAAGCGTCAATTTTTGAAGTCTAACTTGCATCCCATGCCTTCTGTTTGTGGTTCTGATTAAGTCAATGGCAATAGAGATAAAAAGGTTTGAAGTTGGATAGAAATTCTATGCCTTTTTGTTTCCACTACAATTGACCTGACTAGAACCACAACCAAAAGGCATGGGGTGCAAGTTTCACTTCAGAAATTGCCACCTTCGCTTGATCCCTTATTTTTAATTCAGTAGTTCTTGGTTTAAGTTTCATTCTTGACTTACATCTTTCTAACCCTCAGTGCTCGCAAAGATGTTTTTTTTAGTTTTGTTCCTTTCTTTGAAGGTGATCATTCAGACTATGCTAACTAGTCGCAGTTACCTAGCAAAGTGCATAGCTTCAGTCCACATCACTATTTTTATTTTCAACAACGAGTGATGGATTTTATTTTGGATACACTTTTATTTGAAATATCTAAATTGATCTAGCTAGAACTAAGCATGATTTCATAAGTTCAACGACAATTTTAATTGATGTCGTTGCAATTACATGATCAACTATTGTATTCGTCCTGACCAAAGTCATTAATTGATCAATTTAAGTTGAAATTATTCATATCAAGCCATTATTTTATATATCTCAATTGATTTTTCTAGAATTGAGGATGAGTTCATAAGTTCAACTATAATTTTAATTGATGTTGGTGCAATTACATGATCAACTATTATGTTTGTCCTGACTGGGGTCATCAATTGATCAATTTAAGTTGAAATGATTCATATTAAGCTATTATTTAAAATATCTAAATTGATTTATCTTGAATTAAGAATGATTTCATATGTTCAATTACAATTTTAATTGATCTCACTGCAATTACATGATCAACTATTGTGTTCGTCCTGACCAGAGTCATCAATTGATTAATTTGAGTTGAAATTATTCATATCAAGCCATTATTTGAAATATATAAATTGATTTAGCTAGAATTAAGAATGAGTTCATAGGTTCAATTACAATTTCAATTGATGTCATTGCAATTACATGATCAACTATTGTGTTCATCCTAACCAGAGTCATCAATTGATCAATTTGAGTTAAAATGATTCATATCAATCCATTATTTGAATTATATAAATTAATTTATCTAGAATTAAGGATGAGTTCAAAATTTCAACTATAATTTTAATTGATCTCATTGCAATTACATGATCAACTATTGTGTTCGTCCTGACTAGAGTCATCAATTGATCAATTTGAGTTGAAATGATTTATATCAATCCATTATTTAAAATATCTAAATTGATTTATCTAGAATTAAGGATGACTTCATAAGTTTAACTACAATTTCAACTGATCTCATTGCAATTACATGATCAACTATTGTATTCGTCCTGACCAGAGTAATCAATTCATCAATTTGAGTTGAAATGATTCATATTAAATTATTATTAAGTTAATATTAAGTTTATTAAAGTATCAATTAAACTTAATAAATGAAAACTAATTTTAGTAAATTTAGTTTAATTTATTATTAAACAGTTAAAATTTATCTCTTTTAAAAAATTAATTAAGATCAATTCGGACCAAATTAACATTTTCAAAACTTGTCATTCTTTTTCAAAATATAAATCAACCCATACAAATCATCCTTTTGTGGAAAAAATATTTCATCATTTCAAATCTCGAGTTTTGTCTCTTCTCTTTCTCTCTCAATAATACAAACAACAACTACTCAACATATTGCTCAACCCTTCATAATATATTGATTTTCTTTCTATTTTCGACCACATAGTTGTTATTTTTTACTTTTTTTCTTGCTTCTATGTATCATTTTCTATCTCTTTGTAGGTAACAGAGTTCGAGAAGAGTTCTACATTTATTTATTTTTCTAAAAATTAGGGTTTTCTAATTAATGATAAAAAAGAAGATATTTAGTTGTACTATCTTCGAGAATGGGTTAACAATTTTGAGTTTTAATGCTAAAAAATATAGAAATAACTCGAGAAAACCCTATTTTTTATTGCAGTATTTTGTTGACTGTCGTGGTATTATTGAATGGTGTTTGTGGTATTGTTGGTGGTTGTTGGTGGTGTTATTGGTACTATTGGTGTTGTTTGTTTTTTGTTTGTTTGTTGTTGGTTTTGTTATTTGTTTTTATTTTTTGATGTTTTTGTTGATGGTGCTCGTATTATTGGTATTGGTATTGGTGTTTGTGGTGTTGGTATTGGTGGCAGTATTGGTATTGGTGTTGGTGGTGGTGGTGGTGGTGGTGGTGTTATTAGTGATGGTGGTGGTATTGGTGGTGATGGTGGTATTGATAGTGGTGGTGGTATTAGTAGTATTTGTAGTGGTATAAGTGGTATTAGTATTGATGGTGGTGTTGGTGGTGTTGGTGGTGGTGTTATTGGTATTGGTGATAATGGTATTGGTGTTATAGTGATGGTGTTGGTGGTGTTGGTGGTGGTATTGGTGTTGGTGGTGTTAATATTATTAGTATTGGTATTAGCAGTGTTGGTGTTGGTGGTGTTAGTATTGGTGGTATTGGTGGTGGTATTGGCGGTGTTAGTATTGGTGGTATTGGTATTAGTGGTGTTGGTGGTAGTGTTGCTGGTATTGGTATTAGTGGTATTGGTGGTGTTAGTGATGTAGGTGGTGGTGATGGTAGTGGTATTGGTATTGGTGGTGGTGGTGGTGGTGGTCTTAGTGGTCTTAGTATTGGCGGTGTTAGTATTGGTAGTGTTGGTGTTGGTGTTGGTAGTGGTGGTATTGGTGGTGTTGGTGGTTTTCGAACTGGTGGTGGTGGTGGTGGTGGTGGTGGTGGTGGTATTGGTGGTGGTATTGGTGGTGTTGGTATTGATGGTGTTGGTATTGGTGGTGTTAGTGGTTTTGGAACTGGTGGTAGTGGTGGTGGTAGTGGTATTGGTGGTGGTATTGGTGGTGGTGGTATTGATGGTGTTGGTATTGGTGGTGTTGATAATGTTGGTATTGGTGGTGATGGTGGTGGTGGTGGTTGACACAAACCAAACTAGGCCTTGTCGTGTCAGGCATCTCAAGTCCAGCCAGGACCGGAGACCATCTCTAATACCCAACCATAACCGTCTTGTACCCTATGTCAGATGAATTCCGAACATATAACAAGATAAAACAATAATAATTCAAAGACATTTAATTAAGTTCATAACCATAATCAACTAAATGTCCAACAAAAACCAATCCCAATGCCAATACCACTACCAAGGCTGACACCAATACTGACACCGCCTATGCCCATAGTAATCCGACAAAGCCTCTAACCAGAATAAATAACATTCGATCGGTACATGCCCCGACCATAGCCAAAACTAGAACAAAGAAATAAGAAAAATGAAAGAAGTCCATAGCATGAAATGAAGTTTTTCGGAGTATGGAAGCTCACCATTTCAGTCAGACTCAAAGTTGTCCCGAATCCAAGTCACTGAGCAGAAGAAATGGTAGTATTGTCGGTTCCTGCATCTCGTAAGGGTACAGCGCCCGAAGATAGTTAACGGAGTAAACGCTAGCATATAACTCAGGGATATAGATAAATTAATGACATTATTCAAAACCAAATCAAATAACCATATGTAATTACATATATACATATATACCATGCCGGAAAAGGGAACAAGGTTTAGCATGCATTTAAAACCTTAAGCTGGGTAGTGTAGCTCTGCCGTCCTAAATGTCCACCCACGGGCTATATGGGTTTAGATCCCCCTGCTGAAAGGGCCCCAGTGCGTGTTAGCCGCAAGAACTGGAAAAAAAACTTGAGATGACTAGTACATCTCCCAAAATATAAAGTGTGACATCATGCACACGGTTACCATGACCAAACCTCAGTTTGGCAAATGTGAGTTTCCAGTATTGGCCACCCCGAGACCTCCACCTTCCATGAATTTGCTAACACAACCCCTTTTAAGCCCATATTAAAACCAATTACACATTCCAACCATTTACCAAGGAGTCTTTTAATTAGTCATTAACCGTTGGTATCGTCATACCAAAATTAAAGTTTCCAAGTCTATTCTTTTATGCTATACCAAAACCATTAAACCAAGTTGACTCCAAAGTTTCCAATTAAACCAAAACCATGGATACCAAGTCCTTTCAAAAACCATTTGAAACCAACCATAACCAATTCATGTTCCTTTAACCATTTATGCAATGGAAAGATTCAAAAGCATAGTCAAACTATGTCACAAAATCATTCTCTTTGGCATTTTAATGAATAGGTAGAGGGAACATAAGTTTCAAAACCATAACCAAGTAATTTGGGGAATCCATAATACCCCAAAATCCATTTACCATTAATATGTATCCCACAACGTCAAAATCATACCAAAAGCATGGAAGAAAACATAATTAAACCATGAGAAACATTATTCAACCATGAACATCCAAAAACCCTAACCACTAATTCAAAACCATAACAATATCATGAAAACCATACATTAAAACTCATGCCCTTTGTAAAATAACAATGAGGGAAGAGTAACATGCCTTAGACACCAAGTAATACAGAAAAAAAATCACTCTTGAAAGCCCCTAATCGATTGCCTTGAAAAAACCCTAGATTTTTCTTGAAAAAAGAGTTTGAGAGAGATTTTAAGAGTGTTTGAATAGGAATAATAGGTTAATGAAGTCCCAAAGGGTGTTTTAAGTCGTGGTATCGAAAGGATTTACAGGGGGAAATGTCCAGAATACCCTTACTTAAAACTATAAATATACCGCAGGTGGTTACGAGTCAACCCCGTGACTCGTGACCACAAGATACGACTCATACCCTCGAGTCATTACCAAGGCACTAAGTAAGTCACCAACACATGTCCACCATAGACTCCATCATCCCACTCATGACCAGATCATAAACCTCATACGGTCCAGTCATATCCAAGATAGATTCCAAAGGATTAGACACTGGACAAAATATGACTTCATGCAACGACTCATAACGTATCCTCATAGCTCTTAGTGATCCACTCGTACTCAGAGCCAAGTCAAGTTACTAAGTTTCTGATTAGATGAAGGACCGACCCATCACCATACCTAATGACTCGTACCATCCAGTCGTTACCACAATAGAAACCTACCCACTATTCCCTAGAAACCTTATGATTTGGGTTACCTGACCCATACCCACACCATAAGACTCGTATGGTTAAGTCTTCAACAGGACAGTGAGCTCAAAGCTCAGGAAATTTCCAAGGGACAAAACCCAGGGTGTTTTAATTTTTCCCCACTTGGATCATTCATCCTTGAATGATGGGACAAGGAAGTGACTAGCATAATTAAACCCTCAAACCACTTTACTCTTATTTTTTGGCTCTTGAGATACTACTCGAGGATGGAAAGATGAAGTTTTATGACTGTAACTTACCTGTTATGAGGAGGCTAATATTTTTACCAAGATGCAGCCATTATTGGACTTTTTCCCCAGATTGTTGAAGCAAAGTGACCTGATGAATCATTTTCCAGTGAAAGTGTTAAATGAAAAATGGATTTTTGAAGGTTGAAACAAGGAAAAGGACCTTGAAAGAAATTTAACCGATTCCGCGTGTGGGTCATATGTGCTTGCATACATTGAATGTTTGCTAACTGGCACAGAAATATCCAACCCAAGGACCTTACTGAATGACAACACTATGAAAAAGATGCAAGATGTCTGGGCTAATGGGTACTAAATAAATGGTTACATCCTGTGTACGAAAAAGAAGATGTAGAAACACCATAAAAAATTTTATTCTAAGTATACATGTAGTAAAAAAAATTATGGTTGATGAAAATTGAATTGGTTTATTAAATTTGAGAACTTATGAACTAGTATAAAAAATAATTACTAAGTTCAAATATTGTAGCAAGTGCATTATATAGAAATAGACATCTGCATAATGCAACAGATGACCAACCTATTGTAATAGATAGTTTATTTATTTCAACAAATAGTCTGTTTATTGGAACACATAGTTTATCTGTTGTGACAGATAGTCTAACTGTTGCAACAGATGGGTCATCTATTGGAATAAATAAAAATAGTAGATGACCTGTTTGAAATTTCCAACAGATGACCAATATGTTGTAACATATGGCCAATATGTTGTAACATATGGCTAAATCTATTTGATAATTTCCAACAGATATGTTGTCTATTGCAAAAGATCCATTATCTGTTGTAATATTTGAATCTAGTTTTTCATTTCAATTAATAGGTTTAAATCTAAGGATAAAATAAAATTCATAGATAAAATAATGTCAATTTAAGGATAAAATAAAATTCATAGACAATTAATTGTACATCGTTTAAGTAATGTCAATTTTTTTATTTTTTATGATTAATGACAATTGTATGATTTTATTAAATTTGTAAACTTATAAATTAGTACAGAAAATAATGCAAGAAATGATGAATCTGTTGTAACAGATGTTACATTTGTTGTAAAATATCAAACATGTCTTCCTACTTGTTTGAATTATTCCAACAGATAGATGGTCTGTTGCAATAGATGGTTCATCTATTGCAATAGTAATGTTGTTTTAATTAGTTTTAACAGATGTGGCATCTATTACAACATATCAATTGTTTGTTGCAATATTTGAATCTACTATTCCATTTCAATTAATTAATTCAAATCTAAGGATAAAATAAAATTCATAGACAAAATAAAATAAATCAAAGCCTTCACAAATTACATTAAATAAAATTTAAAATTGTTATGAATATGACAGACTCAATCTATAAGATTTCCTCAATATTGATAAGTCGTTCTTCATTCGATGCTATGAAATTCGGCTTTGATCATCATGGATCTTTAATGTCGCTTGCGTATGATTTCTGAGTCTTCGCTTCTCCATATTTCTATAAAAGAGTAGCACATATTTTATGGAGTAATTTGGCATCGAGTCCATTATTTGTAACTTGTAATCCATAGCTCAAAGACTCGGCATAAGTGGCAACAAAAAGACCGTAATCCCTTTGTTTGTAAAAATTAGATAATTCATATCTTGCAACTAATATAAGAGTTGTGAAATTTCATCAGATAGTCCATATCTTTCAATTAATGTAAGAGTTGTGAAATTTATGAAATGAAACTAAATCATGATACTTATAGGCTATTATTGGATAGTTGAGCAATTTCTTTAGCATATTCTACATCAAATGGATTACACATTTTATCCCGGTATGCTTTAATCGCTGACCAATCAGTACGAATATTTTGGTCCAAAAAGCCACTTATATCAAGGTAAGTAGGAAATATTTTGGCCAGCTTTTGTATCTCAGACAATGGTTTAGAACGTCTCTTTCGCGACATCAAGTCACGAACTCGGATGTGCCTCTCTTTTAGAACAACAATAGCCAACACCCACTAAAACTCATCACCATAATTTATTAGGATGTAAACATCGTCGACAAGTGTCGATCTAAGCCAGCTAAAATGCTAAAACCTTTGATGATGTTGATTAAATATTCCTCATTTTGGGAAACATCGAACTATTGTTGACAAAGATCGTAGGTATTATTGATGTAAACTTTGAACAAATAGTTTCCTACTGTGTATCTATATTGTTGTTGTATTTGCAACTTGACCTTCTTTCGAAGGTAGTAAAAAATGACATTGATGTGCTGCACATTTCAGATTACGTAATAATAAAATTAATAAACAGATATAATTAAATATAGTGTTAATAGTAAGATATATAAATAAATATATATATATATATATATATATATATATATATATGGCATTTAAACCTCGTCAATCTAGCAAGTTTGGAGTTGTGACATCAAATAAAATCAATTCTTTATTTTGAGATGTGCAACAACAAAGTTGAACATATCAAAACCAAGACCCAATTGGTTCACTTTGTAGTGTTCGTCTTTTCTGCATGATTTATATGTGTTAATGTCGTATTTTTACAACAAGAATTATATAAATTAATATTTTTAAAAATGATTTATGTACCTATTGACATGATGTTTTTTAACAACCCATCGGCAATCCATTCTGAGTAGTCGTTGATCAACTTTGTTAGTTTTTTGGGAGACTAATCCGAGATATTGAACCCTTCAAATGGATAATTCTTTTGCTCTTTCACTTTTTATTCCTCTTTGAAAATAGTTGATGGATTATCAATTGTGGTATGTTGTTCGGCAATAGCTTCTACTATGACATCCAAGTGAAAAGTCAGAATTATCAGTGCTAGTCACAGAGATACAAAAAAAAAAAAAAAAAAAAAGATAACTCATTAGTTAGAGGAAATCAAACAGGTCTTTCTACTAATGTACTTTGTCCCAGTAGATGTCCCATAAGTTATAATATATAGGTCATATTTTGGAATAAATTAAAATAGGAGGAATATCTGAATAACAATTTCCAACAGATAACCCATCTATTAAAATAGATGACTCATCTGTTGAATAAACTAAAATAGTTGGGAAATCTTGATGTAATTTTTCCCCACAGATGACCCATCTATTGCAATGGATGGGTCATCTGTTGGGAAAAATTAAAATAATTGGAAACTTGTTTGATTTCCTCCAATAGATGAGACATATGTTGAAATATATAATGCATTTGATACAATAGGTTAGTCATCTATTGCAACGGATGTCTATATCTGTTTGATAATTTTTAGCAGATGTGTCATCTGTTGAAACAATTTTGTAGTCGGTTTGTTTGTTAGAACAGATGATAAATATTCACCTTCTTCAGCTCATTTTGTTCTCTTATGGACCTTGTACATTTCTCAAAAGTGCAAGATAAAGACATAGGAGTTGCAATTTTACTTTTTTCGATGCTTGATAATGCCTTGGAAATTTCTTTCCTTCTCCTCTTAGCCGCTTTAATCTCTAATGGAGTGTATGGATATGAAATCATCTTTGATGGAATGACACCCCTCTTAGATGTCAATTCCTTTACAGAAGTAGTTAATGAATTAATATCATTAATTACTCCATCGTATTTCGCCTTGCAGTTTTGACATTTGCATGCAAAATATTCGCTAGGAGGGACAAAATCTGTAAAATCGATATGATAATCATAATGGTTTGTTGTTTCAAAAATTATAAGAGGAGCATCATTAGCCCCAACAATAGCACCACTACCACCACCAACTGCTCCATCACTACTAATATCATTGATAACAACAAGACTACCCTCTAAAATTATTATTTTTGTGATGGTTGTTGCTCCAAACAATTCCTTTTTTATTCTATCCATGACCTTAGGGTCCAATAAAGTTTTCACAGATCGTAAATTAAGAAAAAATGGCATCTTCAACTCTCGATTGGTCAGAACAAGCCACAGATACACAATCTAAAATAAAGCAGTATATATATTAGAAGGAGGATTAAATCATTAAAATAAAAACTTAATTAAAATTAGACTTACTGCTTCCTTCAGGGAGTTGAAGAGATCAAACAATTTTGTTTTTTATCTTTTTTGGCGGACAACCATCTCAGAATTTTAGGACATGAAATTTCTTCCTGGTAGTTCACTTGTTGTCTTAAATAAGGAATGGCTTCAAATGCCCAAACCTACAAAATAACGCTAATAAATCAAAAGCACTATTCAATAAAAAATAAATGAATCATAATAATGAAATATTTACCATGAAAGCTCATGGAAAGCCATATAAGTTAACGGAGTCAACAAATATTCGACTATTATTTTGAACCTTTCATAACCCCAAGGATAGCTGTTAAATGCCTCAAGATCCTCGGAGAGCTTTATTAAACCAAGTGATATATTGCTGTTAACGTCTCTCGCCCAAAGACTATTATGTACAAACCAAACCAAGCACATTGATTGTTTGTGCTTCTTTGAAAGTCTTTTACCTTTCAACACTTCTAATATATTTTTATTTTTGAAGCTTGGACCAACAAGGGACAACAAGTCATCACCATCACTTGACTTTTCTTTACCTTTTTTGGTGTGCGGGGTGCTTGTTTTGGTTAGAATAGGTATAAGTTGAGAAGTAGGATAACATTAAAGTCCAATAACTATGACAAATTTCTTCCAACCAAAACAAACACGCATGTCATAGTAATTTATCCACACCTCATCCATATTATCTTTATTTTCGTACATAAACTTATGCTTGACAAGATCATGTACCATGATTATTTGGAAACGAGCATTGTTGTCCTTCGGTAAATCAAGAAATTGTACAAAGCAGTTTTCCCTGAAATAAGCATCCAATTTTTATCTCAAAGTATTTTTTGAAGGTATCAAAAGATTTTCCCATAACTGACTTAACCACGAAATCATCACTTAAATCTGTGGCACCATCGCACTGCATTCTCATGGGATAACTATCAATGCTGAAGGTTTTGACCAGCTCTTTAATGGAAGGGATATTAGCATTTGGATCATCTCTTTTGAAATATTCCTCATCCCTATGTTCATTATCTTCTACTTCTGGTTGAGATATCACTTGTAAAGCAAGCTCATAGAATAGTGGATGTAGCCTAGGTGCTTCGCTTATTCCTTTACTTGGACTTGATTCAGTTTTTTTTTAGGAGCCATATTATCTAAAAATAATAGAAAAATAAAAAAGATTATAATTGATTAATGCATCATTAAAAAAGGATAACAATAAATCTAATAAGTATAACACGATAAAATAATAGTTCCAATAGATCACTTATTTCTTGCAACAGATGAGTTATCTATTACAAGATATAACTAATATGTTGCAACAAATGAGCAATCTGTTGGAAACAATAAAAATAGTTTCAATACTTTTGTGAATTCTTCCAATAAATCACAAATATGTTGAAACAGATGACTGATCTATACAACAAATCATTCATCTGTTGTAACATATGAGTGATCTATTAAAACTGTTATCAACTGTCAATATTGTTTAGATTTCTTCCAACAAAAGGGTCATCTATTGCAATAGATAAATAATTATTGGAAGAAATCAAAGTCTTGGACATGTCGTCCTGTTGGAACAGTTGATAGGATTTTATCCAACAGATGATTCATCTGTTGCATCACATGATTAATCTATTGCAAAAGATGATCAATCTTTTGTATTAGATGGTTAATCTGCTGTAAAAAAAAACAAACCAATATTAAGATTTTGTATAATAGAGCAACAACGATATCACCATTTAATACAAATACATCATTTTTACCAGGAACAATAACGAATCAACCCAGCAACACCAACACAAAACACACAACACATACACCAAGAACATCAACAGTGACCAAAGACATCAACATTATTGTTTTGTTTGTACAAACAACAAAAAATAAGCTTCAAAAAACACAACAAATTCCAACAAATCAAATCAATAGTTCAACAACAAGAACTACAATAACAATAAAAAATTATATTTTACTTCGAAAAGAGAAGAGAAGAAATACCACAAAATAGGGTTTTTTTCAGTCTCTATTTTAAATTTAAGCAACAAATATTAAAATTGGTAACCAATATTAGAAGATAAGTTGGCTCAAGTTCCTCTTTTTCTTCATAACTAAAAAGCCCTAAATTTTTCCTGTGAAAAAAGAATAGGGACGATGAAAAACTCGAAGATGTTATCGTCAGAGAGCAATTCTGTCATATCGATTGACGGTTAAAAATTGAAAAGGAACTTGAAGCCCAACTATTTATCGTCGGAGGTTGAAGTCACCAGGGATTGAAGGGAAAAATTTACAGAACTGTTGGTTGGGACAAGTTTGAGAGAAACTATCGAGAGAGAGGGGGGAGGGGAGAGAGACGGTTGATTTGGAGAGAAGAGGGTGTGGATTGATTTGTATTTTTAAAAAGATTAGAAAGTTTTAAAAATATTAATCAAGTTAACAATTAACTTGATCAAGTTTTCTAATTATGTTTGACCCTTTAAGTTGATCAATGTCACCAATATCACATTCAAAACTTAAAAGACACCTTTTCTTCAATTTTCTCAAGATACAAATACAACTACAAATACAAGTGCGAACTATAAAATATAAATATAATAATATCAATAAATATAAGAATATAAATGATGGTGCAAATATAAATACAATAAATAATTATGGTGTTTTTATTATAATCCACTGTTTGTGCTCAGCATAGCCATATTTTCTAAAAATACAAAAAAAAAATAGAACCTAAAAAAATAAAAAAATAAAAAAAAAATGAAAAAGAGATAGAAATTAGAGACATAAGAATAAAAAAACAAAAAGAAAGGAACACAATAAAAAAATAGGAAAAAAAAGAAGTAAAAAATGAAAATAGGAAAAGAAAAAATGAGAAAGAGAAAGAATCCAAAAATAAAAAGGAAGAGAAAAAAAGAAACAGAAATAGAGGATAGAAATAGTAGAGAAAAAAAATCAAAAAAACAAAAAAAATAGAGAAGAAGAAGAAGAAGAAGAAGAAGAAGAAGAAGAAGAAGAAGAAGAAGAAGAAGAAGAAGAAGAAGAAGAAGAAGAAGAAGAAGAAGAAGAAGAAGAAGAAGAAGAAGAAGAAAACAGGAAAAGAAAAAAAAAAGAAAAAGGAAAAAAATAAAGATAAAAGAAAATGAAAAGAGAAAGAGAAAAAGGTGAAAAGAAAAAAATGAAAAAAAAAGCTAAAAAGATTAAAAAAGAAGAAAATGATGAAGAAAAAACAAAAAGAAAATAAGGTTAAGGGAGAGAAAGAGAGAAAAATAAGGGAGGATAAGGAATCACCAAAATATTGTTATTTTACTTCCCACTTACTTTTTTTAAAGTGTTGCCATTTAGCTTAATCGTGGACTTAAATTTTCTAGTCTCTATACTTTGTACCAAAAAAAAAAATTAAACTTTTTTTACACCACCACCCACACCTCCGAACCCACCGTCCACTCAAGGACCTACTCATTATCATTAATTTGTGTATATAATTTTCTTAAAATAATAGCATGTGTTTGCAATCGAACACAAAAAAAATAAGTAGAAAATATTTTATCCATACAAACACACCAATAGTATAAACTTACAATCCTAGCAAATGGAAAGAAAAAAAATACCATATCAGACTTTTCTTTCCGCACAAGTAGAATCAATCCTGACAAAATAAAATCAATTGCAAAAATGTAATTTTGAAATTTTTCTGCTAACTGATTATATATATTGCATACACTATATATATATACACACACACACGTCTTAATTTTTTTTAATTATTGAATATATTATCTTGCATGAAATTAGTTTTTTTCATATCTTGCATGAAATTATGAGTTGAAAGAAAAGGAGAGGCAATACTAACAACACTAATAGTGAGATGTGTTAGTTTGGGCTAACGTCATGCTTTTATTTGGGTTGTTCAAA
Organism: Capsicum pubescens; assembly: GCA_030864215.1. NCBI lineage: Eukaryota > Viridiplantae > Streptophyta > Magnoliopsida > Solanales > Solanaceae > Capsicum > Capsicum pubescens. The sequence goes on from CM061548.1 coordinate 190,678,514, forward strand.
ATAAGGCCAAACAACATAAATCTCAATAATTTGGAGCTTAATTACACAAAAATCTGATATTTTGCATAGATACTGAAAATTCTAAATTTTGATCTGTCGAGATACATAATTAGCTCTCGATATATCCAACGAAGATATATTTTTTCTTTATAAAGATACATAATTAGATTTTGGTACGTTTTTTTTATTTTAAGTCTGTCAAGATTCATAATACATCCAATAAAGATATAATTTTTCTTTGTAAAGATACATAATTAGCTTTCAATATATTTTTTTATTTTGGGTCTGTCAAGATACATAATTCGCTCCTGATACATTCAATGAAGTACATAATAAGTTGAAATTTTTGTATTTACTTTATAAGGGTGAGAATTTATGTAAATATTGTAACCTAAGATGTATGTTTATGTTATTTTTCCTATAAATGAGTTAAGTTGGGCTTGCCAAAATCTAGCCCATCTAAATTGTGTGCCATGCCCAACCCATGAAATCTACGGGAATTGGACGGGTTATTTGGGACTGGGTTGAATTTGCCACCCGTAATAAAAAAAAAAAACTTTAGCATTTTCTCACTTTATTCAATGACCATTTAATATTAATATTTAATAGCATAAACATTAGTTACACACGAGGTAAACCTTTTCTTTTCTATAATATCCTTCAAAAATACCAAAATATGATTAACAATAAAATACGAGTTACCGAGGTTGTACATATTCTTCTTTTACATGGAGATAAGGCATGAAAAAAACTATACTATGGTTAAATTGTTTATTATACACATAAACTATTTAGGGGTCTTATACCCTCTTGCATCTATTTTTTGGTATGATTTATATCCCCAAATTATGCAAGAATCTAATCACCCCTAAATAATGACGATTTTGTAACCTCCTGAATTTAATTGTCAAGAATGCACTAGTTTTATGTTTAACATGTCATCGCATTAAGATGATGTTATTGCTTAGTTAATTGCACTTTTATGTTGATATTTGCATCTATAAAATTGTATCATTGGTTTTGATATCTGTAAAATTGTTTTGATATTTATACAATTTTTCTTATTTATTAAGCTGCATACTTATGACGTCTATAGTTTTCATAGGTGTCTATCATTTATTTAATGCATAAAACTTATAATTTCTTGTTCTTGTTCATACCATTGAATCAAAACTGGACCCAAATTGTGAGAAGGAAAAAAGTTGTACCAATATAACAATCAAACTTAGACCAATAACTCATCAAAATTTGTATTAAAATTGGACTAAAAATTGCACTTAAAGAACATCATACATGATCAAACAATTGAGGGGTTTAAACAATACAAAAAAAAATGGGGGAAAGAAAGGTAATAGGATCCACACATAGTTTAGGGATGTAAATAAAATAATAAATTTAAGTTTAGGGTGTAATAGGATCCTCACATGGTTTAGAAATATAAAAAATACAGAAAATTTAAGTAGGAGTAGAGGTTGGGCGTAATAGGAGTTGAAACTTAGACTTTTCAACGTTGAAAGTTGAAACTTTGACTTTTCAATGTTGAAAGTTGAAACGTTTGACCAAAGTCAACATTAGATGAAGATGAGGTCAAAATAGAATTCCAACAATTTCATTAAGTAGCCAAGATTATTTTGTGTTATAAGGACTGTTGGTTTGGGTCCTGAGGCGTTAATATGCTATTCATGTCATTAATTGGAAATTTAGAACTTAAGAATTAACATCGGTCAATATTTGGTCAAGACAACGTCTGATGAATGCTTTGATAATTCCAAAAGGTCCTGAATATGTTTTATGATCAATTTATACTATCGATTTGATTTTGGAGGGTCTCAAATGAGTTTTGAGTGTTCATTTAGAGTTTAGTATTTTGTCTTCGTTGTATTTTTATGGCACCACCTAAAGCAAATGAGCTCCGAATGGTGTTTTGATCCAATCATTAAATCTGTAACATAATTTTAGTACCTTTACAAAAAGAATAGTCGCATGTCAAGGTTGTATAAAGCATATATATATGACCTTTTACAATATCAATCTAGTATTAGTTCAACTGAAGTCGCGATTGCAAAATAGTTTTTCTCTACCACAAGAGTCATCAATAAATGAGGTAGCGATTGTGAGCCATTTGTTGCAATCACAAAGAGTCACCACGTAAAACGTCCCAATGATTTTATAAAAGGATATACCTTGAGGATTTCATATTTTTGACATTTTGGGAGTTAGAAAGCTTCGATTGAAGGGATTTGCGTTCTTCTCATATAAGTGAGTACGTGTTTTGACCCTCATTTTATTCATTTTCCATGAATATTTGTTGCGTTTCATGATTTTGATTCACAGAGTTGATATTTGAAACACAAAAAATAAGAAATCAAAAGTTTTTAGTTTGAGCATTAGTTTGGGATGGGTTTCATTTGAATTTTGGAAATTAAAGTTCTTTTAGTACAGTTAAATATATATATATTTCGGTATCAATTTATTAATTTATCAGTTATTTCATCATTTTAAACCATGTGTGAACATGAAAACTAGCAATTTTAGGTCTAAAGTTAAGAAATCATATATTTTGATGATTTGAGGGTTGATTTAAATTATTTTTTTGATAAAATTTTATATTTGAGTTCCTTAAATTATGTATAAACCAATTTTAATATAAAATTATTCCTTTTCCTTGTCGAGGTGGACTATTGCTTGACTTTTAGACCTGTAATAGAAGTATAACATATGGGTATCGATAGAATTATATTCACTCGTAGATCATATTTATGATAGATTATGCGTGTTTTTAGACTATTTTGAAAGAAATGGATAATTATGATGGTTGGTGCATTTGCTCGGCATTTGAGGTAGGTTATGAATTATCTTTTTTTTAACTAAGTTAGGTGGAAATTAACAGTGTAAAATAGTTATGATTTGGAGAAATATTGGGTTGAAATAATTAATATGATGATTTAATATTGTGATGCTCGAATTGTACTTTATGCCTATGAATGAATTGAAAATTGAAAGTATTATTTTGTACGTTGTACTTTGAGTTGTTTTATATATTATTACACATATGAGGTATTGAATTTCATTGATGGACACGATATGGGAAGTAATGAGTTAATAGAGAGATTAGTCTTCAGGCAAGCTTGAGGAAATTTTATCAATAATAAGGCTTATAGTATATGCTTATGAGTTTAGCATTGCTGTAACGCCCCGAAAACGGGTCCCAGAGCATCACACCGTGCTTGAGGCTATGAGTAGCCCCAACCTAACCCTTTGAGCCATTTTCATTCTGTTCAACACAAATCAACGAGGTTTCCATAAATAACCCTCAAATATCAACAGAGTAATCATCATCCAAGAATAAAAGAATTTTAGAAAGATAACAAAATACGACTTATTAGTCAACTCCCAACATCTATACTAGTCTGACAAGCCTCTAAGAAAATCAATAAAACCAGCGAGCCATTGAGGCATGCCCCAACTGACTCATACTCAGTTATCAAATGTAAATAATTCCGTGAAACCAACATCAGACATCACATCCTCGGAACATGAGGACTCACCACAACAGAGGATATAGAACAGCGTGCCCAAAAAATCACTGTCGAACCTGGAACTGAGCACCTGAACCTACATTCCGAGAAAATGCAACCCACATCCGAAGATGTGGGTCAGTACCATGGAAAGGAACCGAGTATATGGGGGTGTATGCAGTTGTATAAACATCATCATCATAAATATTTATAAGAAATATGCAGGATGTATGAAAGACTCACATAGCCCAAAGAAAATCATCATAATCATGAGAGGATGAAATAAGTATAATAACACATGTGAGTCATCATATAATTTGTCAATCACTTTCAGTTCATCAAGAATATCAATTCTCATGATGTAAATATCATTTAAATCTTTCGAAAGAATAACTTTCACAATTTCACTTTCAAATCACTTCACCATTCACCATAGACACAAGGAAACACACACACACTGGGAGATCCTATAACCGACATAAACCATGTGAGCTACATGGAGTCCAACGTACAACCCACGTTGGGGAGAGCCGTCCTATCTTTGCCATCGGAGTAGGACTATCGATATCAAATCCACACAAACTAGTGATCACTATATAAATCAGCCTCAGGCTCACTCCTACGGGGGCACGTAGTTCTAGGGAAGTAAGGTCGCTTTATACCTCCCACTCGGTGCTAAAAATTTCTCCCGAACTTAGCTCAGATCATTTTAAAGACAATCCATAACAAAATAATTTCAGTAATATATAAATATACATCGGGAGCCATCATGCTTCCCATCTATCAAAATCAACCACGTTGTGGATTTCTTTCACACTCGAGTTCAAAATAACTCCATTAAGACCAAAAGGTCAAATCATTCAAAATATCTCAAATATTCAACATCAACATGCTTATAACACACACTTTCTCAAAAAAACACAATTTCCAATGGGGATTCACGACCGAAATATCAAAATCATGATAAATATCGTTCAAGATTCATGTTTTATATCACCACACATGTAAATTCATCTTTCAAAATCATAAACATCAAGATTTCATAATAATCATCATAAGATATGGGTTCATGCTTCAAATTCATAAAAATCAAAAAAAAATCATGCCTTTGTAAAGAAAATTACTTTTGGGCACAAGAACGAAAGAGAGTTCTTGTTGAAAAACCCCACATACCTTGAATGATGAACTTTTGATCGATACTCATTTTTGAGATGTTAATCGTGCCTTTGAATGATGGTTCTTGGAGTTCTTGAACTAGGAACTTGGAATCTTGAATAAATTTGCAGAATTAATGGTGAACTTTGAAGGTTCTTGAAGTTGGATGTAGGAGCTTAGGGTTTTCTTTTTGAGGGAATTTGATGAAATATAACATATAATGCTTCTAATAGTCTTTAATATTGGTTTTGGACAGATTTTGGGTGAGGGAGAATGACCAAAACGCCCCTAAAAATCAAATAATTCTCGAATCTATCCTTTGGTGGACTGTTTTGATAGTCTGAAGTAGATCAACCATAACGTTTTACTCCGATATCCAAATTGGATGAAACTAATTTCATTAGAAAGAGTAATCTCATATCTTTCCGTTGATATATAGTATCTCACCCAGATCATTGTGTACGAGGAGTTATGATTGTTTGAAGTTGAATCAAAAATTCACTTTTGATAGGCTGAAGTAGATCGACCATAACTTTTTGCTCCGATAGACAAATTAGATGAAACCAATTTCATCAGAAAGAGGACTCGCAGATATTTCCGTTGATATGTAGTAGATCACCCAGATCATTATGTACAAGGAGTTATGATCATTTAAATTTGGAGCAAAAATACGCCAGGCCTCAGTACTTTTTCCTGCACGTTTTACTGTTCACTACTATTCACGGTTCGATCGGAATGTTCATAACTCGTCGCTCGGGTGTCCGTTTTGGATGATCCACATATCGTTGGAAAGCTTATTCGATAATCTACACAATGGTGGGTCATAATCTAAGACATTCCACACGGAAAATTTATAATCCATTCTAGAAGATAGAACCCAACACGTTTACCCATAAAATTTCAACGAAAAATTTCCCGGGGTATTACATCATCCCCCCTTGGAAAAATTCGTCCTCAAATGACGCCAGACATGCCAAGATTAGATAGGGAATAGAGCATACATCTGAAAACATTCGTTAGACTCATCACCACATCGTTTCTCACTCCGAATGCAACATGGAACGCATAAATTCAAGAAACTACAGCTGAACACATAATAAATGACAGCTGAACTGCTGCAACTTTTATCAAAAGTGCATGATTTAGGAAAGAACGGTACCTTCGGCTTGATCGGAGTTCGCGGAAAATAGGTGCGGGTACTTGGATCGCATATCCGCCTCAGCTTCCCAAGTTGCACCCTCAACAGATTGGTTTCGTCAAAACATCTTGACCAAGGGAACTTCTTTGTTCCTTAGTCTTCGGACACTGAAATCAAGAATCTCAACAGGAATCTCATCAAAAGAAAGATTTTCTTAAATGTCAGCACTCACAGAGGAATCCACTACCACAGCATCGTTAATATGCTTTCTAAGCATGGAGACATGGAATATTAGATGAACAGAGGACAACTCGGAAGGCAACTCGACCTCATATGCTACCTTACCAACACGACTAAGAATTTTGTAAGGACTAACATAACGGGGACTAAGCTTCCCCTTTTTTCTGAATCTCTTCACCCCCCTCATGGGTGAAATTTTTAGATACACTAGGTCACCAACTTTAAACTCAAGGTCTCTCCTTCTAACATCCACATATGACTTCTGACGACTCTGCGCAGTTTTCAACCTTTCCCTAATCAACTTAACTTTTTCCATAGCCTCAAATACCGAATCAGGACCACTCATAGCCGCTTCACTCACCTCGAACCAACGTATGGGTAATCTACACTTCCTCCCATATAAGGCTTCAAATGGAGCCATGCCAATACTAGAGTGGAAACTGTTATTGTAAGCAAACTCTATCAACGGTAAGTGATCATCCCAACTTCCTTTAAATTCAAGTGCACAAGCTCTCAACATATCCTCTAAGGTCTGAATGGTCCGCTCAGCCTGACCATCGGTCTGTGGATGAAAATAAGAACTCAAAAGCACTTGGGTACCAAGGCCCTTCTGAAAAGCTTTCCAAAATTACGAAGTGAACTGAGTACCCCTATCCAAAATGATAGACAAAGGAACTCCATGCATTCTGACTAGCTCTCGGATATACAATCTAGTGTAATCCTCAGCAGTATATGAATTATGAACAGGCAAGAAATAAGCAGACTTAGTCAATCTATCAACCACAACCCAAATGGAATCATGATGGCGTCGGGAAGGAGGTAAACCAATCACGAAGTCCATATTTATCTCTTCCCACTTCCAGGTGGGAATACTAAACTCTTGCATCATACCACCAGGTATTTGGTGTTCAACCTTAACCTGTTGGCATGTTGCACACTTAGCTACAAACGTTGCTATATCTTTCTTCATGCCACTCTACCAATAGATTTCCCGCAAGTCTCAGTACATCTTGGTGGCACCAGGATGAATAGAATATCGCGCCCCATGCGCTTCAGCCATAATCCTCTGTCTCAGATCATCAACATTCGGGACACACAATCTACCCTGCAATCTCAACACACCATCTCCCCCTTGGGAGAAAACCTCTACTTTTTGGTCCTTGACTGACTCCTTCAGTCTGACCAAACTAGCATCTAAGTATTGTTTTTCCTTCACTTCTGAAACCAAGGAGGATTTGGAACTACTCTGAAGCCCTATACTACCTTCAGCAGAGTCAAACAACCTAACCCCCAATCTAGCCAAATGATGTACATCAAGAGCCAACTCTTTCTTACCTTCTACCACATGAGAAACACTACCCATGGACACTCTACTTAGGGTATCCGCCACAATATTAGCCTTGCCCGGATGGTACAGCACACTCATATCATAGTCCTTTAACAATTCTAACCATCGTCTCTGCCTAAGATTCAATTCTCTTTGGGTAAACACATACTGCAGACTCTTATGATCAGTGAAAACATCAACATGGACACCATGCAAATAGTGTCTCCAGATTTTCAAAGCAAACACAACAGCAGCCAACTCAAGGTCATGGGTGGGGTAATTTTTCTCATGGGGTTTCAATTGTCTAGAAGCATAAGCTATCACCTTACCCTTCTGCATCAATACGCAACCCAACCCAACTCTCGAAGCATCACAGTACACCACAAAACCATCAACAGCATCAGGCAAAGTCAAAACAGGGGCTGAAGTGAGTCGAGTCTTCAACTCCTGAAAACTCTTCTCACAAGATTTGGACCATAAGAACTTCACTTTCTTTTGGGTCAACCGATTCATAGGAGACGCTATAGAGGAGAAACCCTCAACAAAATGGTGGTAATAGCCAGCTAAACCCAAGAAACTTCGGATATCAGTCGGAGAAATAGGTCTAGGCCAATTTCTAACAGCTTCGGTCTTTTGGGGATCAACTCTAATACCCTCGGAAGAAATGATATGACCCAGAAAAGCAACTGACCTTAGCCAAAACTCACACTTACTGAACTTGGCAAACAACTTGTGATCTCTAAGGGTTTGCAAAACAGTTCAGAGATGATCAGAATGTTCATCCTCACTACGGGAGTACACCAGTATATCATCGATGAACACTATGACAAACATATCCAGATATGGTCTAAACACTCGATTCATGAGGTCCATGAAAGCTGCTGGGGCATTAGTTAACCTGAAAGACATAACAAAAAACTCAAAATGTCCATAACGAGTTTGGAAAGTGGTTTTCGGGATGTCACACTCCCTAACTTTGAGTTGATGATAGCCGGAACGAAGGTCTATCTTTGAGAAATAACTTGCACCTTGCAATTGGTCAAATAAATCATCTATTCTCGGAAGGAGGTACTTATTTTTTATGGTGACTTTATTCAGTTGGCGGTAATCAATGCACATACGTAAAGAGCCATCTTTCTTTCTCACAAACAACATAGGAGCACCCTGATAACGCTCAATCTACAGCTCTCGTAGGAGTGTAAAGCGGTCGTTAGCAAATATAGAACCCAACCTGGGTTGGGTATCGATCCCACAGGGAATAGCTTGGTCAACAAGTAAGCAACGATTACTAGACTTTTAGTGCAAGTCTCGTAAGAAGGGGGTTTGTAATGTGTAACCAAATTATTAAAGCAAAGACTGAAAATAGCAAAGTAAAAAGAAAGAATGTTTAGTAGGTTGTGAAACAATGAGAATTGAGGATTTGGGGTTATGTCCACCTTCTGAGTTATACGTCTCTATTGACTATGAGTGTGTTGAATTCAGACATGCATGTGCTTATAGAGAATTGTATTCGATGGTAAATCCAGGCGTCTTTCAACTTATTCGAGGATTATTTCACTTTAACTCTTTCGAGCTTAAAGCGTGTCTAATGGTACAAATTCTCCAAGAGGTTAATCCAGTTACGGCACTAACTTTTTAATAGGGGATGGGACCCTACTACCTTGACATTATCTCTTTTCCAGACAGATAACCTTTCTTTCGAACAAGTTAAATGTTATACTGGCGTATTCTTGCGTTTGCAACCACAAAGAATTTAGATTAAGATGAAGAGAATAATGATATAAGCAACATACGTGTCACGAACTCACAAACTCACAGCAATAGATAGTATCTCATTCGGCTTCCATAACCCCAACAGAGAAGTTTAGTTACCCATGAGTGCGAAGGAAATCACAATTGACATTGTTATTATACCACAATAAAGATTTCACGTTTGTAATGGTGTGGTAGGCGTTAGGCGTGAATCCTTTAGCAAAGTAACGTTTCTCTTGTTGTGGAATTTTAGAATAGATGAATAGAAGAAGAAAAATAGAATTAATGGAAGAATGATTGTTTAGAACTAGAATGTCTTAGAAGTAGAATAGAATAGAATTGAATGTAAGTAGAAGTCCTAAAATCTCTAGCAAGATAGGGTATTTATAATACCCATATCCTATTCCTACTAAGCTAATGAATTGGTTAACCAAATCCTACTAAGCTAATGAAATACTTAACCCAATTGTACTAGGTTAATGTATCATTATCCTAATCCTAACAAGCTAATGTAATACTTAACCCAATTGTACTAGGTTAATGTATCATTATCCTAATCCTAATAAGTTACTGCTAGTCCCCAAAGTCTTCAGAAATGTTGTTTTAGCCCGGGACAGAATTTACATGCGCCATCTTTAGTCCTTGGCGTCCAAGATTGGCTTTTCTCCTTTCGTGAAGCTTTCTTTGGCGTCAAGTTATCCATGAAATGCTAAATTCTGCATCATTTATACCTGAAACTTTGCTAATCATGTTCGTTAGCTCACTTATAGGAAAATGGACTAAAAGTGCATGAAATATATAATTTATTCTCAAAACTAGGCTAAAATATGGGCAAAATATAGTGCTATAGGCGTGTACATTCGCCTATCATCAACACCCCACACTTAAAGCTTTGTTCATCCTCGAACAAAATATCATGTCCCTCTAAACATCAACTTAGGGTTTCACAGCAACAACACAAAATATTCATCAAGACAAGCACAATAATTATCAACAAAGAGTAGTTTTTCGATCATTAGTAGAAACAGTTTAACCTCTAGCATAGACTCGTGATGGTGGTCAACTCATATTCAAAGGTTAAGGCACAAAGAATCATACACGACTACCCAAAACTCATCAACCATGTGTGTCTCACAATATATTACCCATAATCACTCACAAGTATAGCATATTTTTCAAACATGGGTATCAAAATATCCTTGCTCTTACTCTCACAAAGAATTCATATGTAGCAACTGATGACCATAGGCTTTCCCTTAGTGTAATGCTCCACTAAATGTCAGAATGCTAAGCTTAGAATCAAATAGGTCTTTTGATGGTTGTAATGTAGGCTAAGGGACGGGTAGGACTATTTTGGCCAGAAATAGTGACTATGTTCCTAAGCGCTTTAATACATCACATTATATCATTAACACTTTTCTTTCAAACAACCTCTCTACTTTCTTTTAATCTACCACCCTTTTCTCCTCTTTTGTTTTTCAATTTTAAACATAACCAACTTTTTAGTTTTCCTTTCCTTTTTCTTTTCATAACATACCTCTTATGATAGCACTTCTTTTTCATAATGAATTCAAGCACCCATACATTCTAAAGCATCATATTCACCCAATCTCCTCTTATTTTGTCACATAACTTTACACTTTAAAGCACTTAGGAATTTGGATCAAATTATGGTTTGAAAAAAAATGGATTAGGCTTACATACGAGGTTTGTCAAAGAAAATAGGCTAAAGTCTCAAAAGGGTTTAACTAGGATGATGTCCATGGGTAGGTAAAAAGAAGGTAAATAATCATAGGTTGCCAAAGAAATGCCTAAATCATCTCCTAAACTTGCACTCTTTATTTTTGCTTTACATACATACCAGGCAAGTTCTAGCATCAGCCACAAGCACAGAATATACTATTATCTCACACACACAAGGCACATGGTCGACTTTATTGGGAGTAGTATAGACTCTTGACCCAACAGATGAAGGAATTAAACCAAACAATATCACATAGTGAGTCACAATTAGAGCCTAAATGTCTCAATAGTCATGATTTTAGCACAAACTCTTGTCATAATCTCATTCTGCCTATTAGAATAATTTCATGCGAAGCTAAGCTAAAAAAAACAATTAAATACAAACAAACATAAATAAATGCAAATGTGGATGGAGAAGTATAGCATGCAAATACCAGCACCCCACACTTAGACGGGACACACTGTCCTCAGTGGAAAATAAATAAGAAGAACCTGGTCAGTCGAACTCCTCCTCAATGTCGGGGGTCATACCCCCTTCATCGGAATCATCATCAGAGTCGTCGCCATCAGAGTTCTCCTCCATGTCGGAGTTTGGCATTCTGCGATTATCATCGGTTGGCACATCGTCATCAAGAGGTTCCTCAAAGTATACCCCTACTCCACACATGGCCTTCGCATGCTCATTCATTGGGTAGTCATAGTCCAGCTGTTGGAGCTCTGCAGCAGTTGGAACACGACCTCCGCTCATCATTGTAAACCTCATCATGTCGTACATATGGCGGGAGAAACTCTCATCCCGAGCATGTCTCTCTGCCGTAGTAAGGTTGATGCCATGTGTTGATTCAGCATCTTTGACCTTTGTGAGGTCAACCTTCTTCGGATTGTGTGGGAGTTTATGATCGGCTGGTTCCTCTTCGATGTCTTCCTTCCTCAAGATTGCAGTCAACAGATTGCCGAAGCTGAAATGGGACCGTTTATGTAGCCTAGCCTTCCGCATTGTAGATCGGATGATTAATCCAATGTTGATAGGGACATTCGTCATCAATGCGTATACCAAGCACACTCTATCTCTTGTTATTTTTGTGTATTGCATCCCTGGAATGAGGCAAGAGTTGACAATACACAACCATATCCTTGCTTCCCTATTCAAAGGAGCATAGGGGAAGGTGTTGTGTCGCCCGGTGTCTTTATGTCTGCTCCACCTTGCCATGGATCTACTTCCACAAAGTGTGTGTCGAATTTCTCTATATGGAGGTCTACTGTACAGCTCTTTGAATGGTGTTGGATCGACTGAAGGCAAGCCAAGAAAGGAGTTGATGCAATCCACATTGAGTTGCAAAACTTGGCCCCAAATCTTGACTTCGCTGCCTGTGGTTTTCGGCGACCAGTTGGCATAAATTCCCTTGTCAAATCAAGATTGCATTCTCCCATGTCTCGAAAGATGAAATCCAAAGGTAATGTCATGATCTTTGCCAACATGCGCGGCTCCTTCTTCGCTAGGCTTTCCTTGTTGATCAGGTCCACATGAACATATTTTCTTTCTTTGTTGTTCCTATACCATTCCTTCGCTTCCTCCTCAAGAACCCATTTTATTCCAAACGTGTGGCGTGGTAATTTCATTGAGGATGATTCTCCTTGCTCCTTGCGACTTCTTTTCTTGCTCTTTTGGGAAGTGGTAGCCTTATCTTTGCCTTGTCTTTCTTTGGGTGCCATTGTACCTGAGACTTAGAACAATGTTCATGTTAGCATCAGCTCAATGGATACAATCTATACACAAGAAGTAGGGGTACCACCCCACACTTAGTTTGTTGATATGAATTAGTGAAGTGAAAGTGGTCGATTACTTAGACTTCATTGACATACGTTGTAGGAGCTATATTCCAACAAGAAAATCAAAGATGTATCACTTCTTGCAACCTTTGCAATATTTTCATGTTAGATATATCAAGACTACTACATAGGGATTACATCATGGTATTGTTTCCATCAATAATCACAACCTCCTATGTCGGTAGGCAACTATAAGTCTTATTCCGATGAACAGGACATTCTAACATGTAAGCATTCTAGTGACAAGATTATGCAATGTTCATGACTATAGTAATTCCGCAAGTAGTATAACAATGTATCAAAATCAAATTCAAGTCGGAAACAAGTTAAGAGTATCCTAACGTACATGTTCACTCACTTGGTTTTGTATCAACAATTCAAACACATTAACATCACCAATATTTCTTCAAGATGTAGCAATTCATAATAGACATAGCAACGTAGCACTTACGAAAAATAGATGAAGAACAAAAGAGTACTTACGTGATTGAAGCCTTTGGAGATGTTCTTGTGAAGTGGGAGAGCAAAAAGAAAAGTTTTGAGATGATTTGGAGAGTATGTGCGGCGCCTAGGTCAAGTTTGCAATGTGTTTGTGTTTCAAGACTAAGTCTCCTTTATATAGGAAAAGAATGGGTCGGGTTTTGACCCATTTAAAAATGGTTTTGGAGACAAAAAGTGACCATAGGCGGCGCCTAATGCAAAGCATTTGCTAGCATAGGCGGCGCCTAGTTCAATGCCTATAGTGACCATAGGCGGCGCCTTTAGCATGGCATATGAGATTCAGAGACCAAATGCTTTAGCATAGGCGGCGCCTATGCTATGGCATACTTGAGCATGGGCGGCGCCTATGCTATAGCACACTAGATTCTGAGACCTTGAGCTATAGTATAGGCCATGCCTTGTTCGTGGCCTAGTTTTACCTAGGCCTAGCCTTGCTCGATGCCTATATTTTCATGAGCAATGCTCAATCCATAACCTTTTGCTTCCTCATTCCTAACTTACCACCTTTAACATGCAACACGTCCAAATCGAGATTTGAAACCAATCTCCTCATTTTACACCTCTTGCACCTACATTTGCTCAAAGAAAATAAAAACGATTATAACGATGGGTTGCCTCCCATCAAGCGCCTTAGTTTTAGTCGTGGCACGACTCTTATTTTTGGATTTTTATTTACCAAAAGCAAACACGTAATAGAACGAAAGAAAAATGAAAAACGATAAATGATGGGTTGCCTCCCATCTAGCGCTTGATTTATTGTCGCGGCACGACATAGTTACCTCGAGTACTTAGACTTCGTCGAGATAGATGGTGGATCGTTTTCTGAATGGATTCAGACGATAATGAGGCTTACTTGTAGGCATGCAATCTTCTTCGAGATGACCCTTGTGCATGCCTATCCCAGGAGGGATACCAATTATATCATCAATAGTCCAACCCATAGCTCTCATGTATCTCTTCAGAGCAGAGATGAGAGCCTCCACGTTCTGTTTACTTAAATCATCCGCACTCACCGGAAGTATATTTATACTTTCCAAGAACACATACCTTAGATAATCGGGGAGCTCTTTCGATTCTAGTATTGGTGGCTCTTCAATAGATGGCTTGGCTGGTGGTGTGGGTCGATTTTTGAGATCGAGGTCCAGCTTCTTGGGAGTATGGCGATATGTCCCTAATCCTGATAGAGCACAAATAGCTTCTTCACAATTTTCAGCATCCTTACTCTCTTTATTCATGAGCACAACCGCCACTGGGTCATCAATAATTTGCTCTTCTTCAAGTAGTTCTTTCTCATCATCAAAGTAAACATCAGCCACCGAGAATACGTTCAGCTCTTTGGGTTGCTTCATTGATTTGCACACATCAAAGCGAACTACTTCGTCATTTATTCGGAATGAAAGCTCATTAGCTCTCAAATCAATAAGCACGCTTCCTGTAGCAAGGAAAGGGCGCCCCAAGATTATGGGAACTTCTGAGTCTGCTTCACAATCCAAAATAACAAAGTCTGCCGGAAAGATGAATGAAGAAACCTTTACCAATACATCACATAGAATCCCAACAGGTCGTTTTACCGACCTATCCGCCATTACGAGCCTCATATTGGTTGGAGTAGGATCATCTAACCCCAACTTTTTATAGATAGATAATGGCATCAAATTGATGCTGGCTCCTAAATCACATAATGCCTTGGCAAAATTCAAAGATCCAACAGTGCAAGGAATAGTGAAAGCTCCGGGGTAAGCCTTCTTCTGAACTAGTGATCGGGTAGCGATGGCGCTGCAGTGATGAACATTATCTTTCAACTCATAGCTTGCTGCCCGCTTTTTCGTCAAAAGATCTTTCATAAATTTCGCATACCCAGGCATTTGTTCAAGTGCCTCCACCAATGGAACATTAATGGTCAGCTGCTTTAACATAGTCATGAATTTGCTGAACTTTGTATCGTCCGCCACCTTCTTCAATCTTTGAGGAAAAGGTGGTGGTGGGTATGGAATTGTTCTCTCCACGGATTTCTTCTCCTCTTACCTTCATTTTTCAGCCTTTTCAGGCTGCAACATACTCGGTGTACCGTCATGGACGTCGTGGGTGGATTCTACGGTAGCTTCTTCTTTTGCCTTGTCATCAATGTCTGCTACATCGTCGACCACTTGTTTTCCCTTAGATGAAGTTTCCAGCGCCTTACCACTTCGAGTAGTAATAGCCATGCATGATCCCTCATTCCTTGGATTTTGCACAGTGTCGCTAGGTAAAGTGCCAGCCTTTCTTTGATTGAGTGCTGCTGAAAGTTGGCTCAATTGCTGCTCTATTTGCTTGATTGAAGTGGAATGTGAATCAACTAATTTCTTCATAGAGGACAAATCACTTATTACCTCTGTTACTCCCACGCTAGTTGTTTCCACTCCTTGCAGTAGTTTAGCCATCATGTCTTCCATACTTCCAGAACTAGATGTGGTGGCTTCACGTCTTCCAGGGGGAACATACAAACCACTACTGTCATTCTTGTTCTTCCAACTAACTTGGTCCTTGTTTCCATATTTATCATAATAGTTTCGACCTTGGTTTCCTTGGGTATTACCTCGGAAACCCCCCTGATTGTTTAAGTAGTTGGCTTCTTCTTCCGAATCAGATTCGTTTTTTCCTTTTGATGCAACAGCTTTGACTTTTTCGGTCTTCCCTGATAATAGATGCTTTGTAAGAAGATCCACTTGTATTTTCATGTGCGTCATATCTTGATCACGTTCTTCTTCTCGTCTCCTTTGGTCTGCAGTGATGCCAATAGAAAAAGTGGGGCTTGCTACCACAGAATCCCTGGTATGCCAAGCTCTACTTTGCTTCGTCATACGATCTAGCATATTGCTTGCCTGACCAAAGGTGAGATCCATAAAAGATCCTCCGGCCGCATTATCCACCACTGGTTTAGTTATTGAATTCAAGGCTCTATATAGTATCTCCATTAGGTGAACATTAGTTATGTGATGGTTTGGGCACCTCATTAGCTTTGTCTTGAACCTCTCCCATGTTTCATGAAGGGCTTCAGTTGGAAGCTGACGAAAGTTGCTGATTTCATCTCTCAATTGTGCTCTTTTGGATGGCGGAAAGAATCTTTCTAGGAAAGCGTCTCTTAATTGCCTCCAATTTGTAATAGAATCAGGAGTCAGCCCATTCAACCATAGAGTTGTCTCCCCAGACAGAGACAATGGAAATAGACATAATCGAATTGCATTCTGACCAACGCCAGGATTGTCAAACGACTTGCATGTAGAAATAAAGTTGATGAGATGCATATTTGGATCATTGCTTGCTAGTCCACCAAATAATCCCTTGAGCTGCAATAGCTGAATCATGGTGCTTGTGATGTTGAACTTGGCTCCAGGTGCCAATGGTGGAGGAATAATGGCTCCTGTGGCTCCGGCTCCATCAAGATCATCATCATCATTGTCAAAAGCTGGTTGCATAGCTTGGCGTTCAGGCCTAAACCTAGCTTGACGATCTCTTCTGTTGGCAGGTGTTGCGATCTCAGCGGCATGCCTAGGGTTTAGTAGCTCATCATCACCTAGATCTTCATCGTCAGGATTTGTTGCTCGCCCAGGGTTATCAATATTCTGTTGATGCACTTGAGCGGTGGCTAGTGCAGCTAGTCTCGCCTGTTCCTGTTGAGCAGCCATCCTTTCAATTGCGTGTTGTGCCTCTATGCTGCGAATACGTTGTGGTTCAGGATTGATAGGTAATAACGGTTGACTAGAACTTCGGGTATGGGGCATGCACTGAATAAAAACCTGCAGTAAACAAAAACAAAAACTAAAAGTAAAAGTACGAGAATCTTTGACCAAAGGGTCTAGTAATTATTACGAACTTAATTGACACTTGTATTCCCCGGCAACGGCGCCAATTTTTGATAACGCTCAATCTACAGCTCTCGTAGGAGTGTAAAGCGGTCGTTAGCAAATATAGAACCCAACCTGGGTTGGGTATCGATCCCACAGGGAATAGCTTGGTCAACAAGTAAGCAACGATTACTAGACTTTTAGTGCAAGTCTCGTAAGAAGGGGGTTTGTAATGTGTAACCAAATTATTAAAGAAAAAACTGAAAATAGCAAAGTAAAAAGAAAGAATGTTTAGTAGGTTGTGAAACAATGAGAATTGAGGAGTTGGGGTTATGTCCACCTTCTGAGTTATACGTCTCTATTGACTATGAGTGTGTTGAATTCAGACATGCATGTGCTTATAGAGAATTGTATTCGATGGTAAATCCAGGCGTCTTTCGACCTATTCGAGGATTATTTAACTTTAACTCTTTCGAGCTTAAAGTGTGTCTAACGGTACGAATTCTCCAAGAGGTTAATCCAGTTACGGCACTAACTTTTTAATAGGGGATGGGACCCTACTACCTTGACATTATCTCTTTTCCAGACAGATAACCTTTCTTTCGAACAAGTTAAATATTATACTGGCGTATTCTTGCGTTTGCAACCACAAAGAATTTAGATTAAGATGAAGAGAATAATGATATAAGCAACATACGTGTCACGAACTCACAAACTCACAGCAATAGATAGTATCTCATTCGGCTTCCATAACCCCAACAGAGAAGTTTAGTTACCCATGAGTGCGAAGGAAATCACAATTGACATTGTTATTATACCACAATAAAGATTTCACGTTTGTAATGGTGTGGTAGGCGTTAGGCGTGAATCCCTTAGAAAAGTAACGTTTCTCTTGTTGTAGAATTTTAGAATAGATGAATAGAAGAAGAAAAATAGAATTAATGGAAGAATGATTGCTTAGAACTAGAATGTCTTAGAAGTAGAATAGAATAGAATTGAATGTAAGAAGATGTCCTAAAATCTCTAGCAAGATAGGGTATTTATAATACCCATATCCTATTCCTACTAAGCTAATGAAATGGTTAACCAAATCCTACTAAGCTAATGAAATACTTAACCCAATTGTACTAGGTTAATGTATCATTATCCTAATCCTAACAAGCTAATGTAATACTTAACCCAATTGTACTAGGTTAATGTATCATTATCCTAATCCTAATAAGTTACTGCTAGTCCCCAAAGTCTTCAGAAATGTTGTTTTAGCCCGGGACAGAATTTCCATGCGCCATCTTTAGTCCTTGGCGTCCAAGATTGGCTTTTCTCCTTTCGTGAAGCTTTCTTTGGCGTCAAGTTATCCATGAAATGCTGAATTCTGCATCATTTATACCTGAAACTTTGCTAATCATGTTCGTTAGCTCACTTACAGGAAAATGGACTAAAAGTGCATGAAATATATAATTTGTTCTCAAAACTAGGCTAAAATATGGGCAAAATATAGTGCTATAGGCGTGTAAATTCGCCTATCATCACACCCCAAGGAGAAACATTGGGCCTTATGAAACCCTTATCTAGTAGATCTTTGAGTTGTTCTTTCAACTCCTTAAGTTTTGTAGGGGCCATACGGTAAGGAGAAATAGAAATGGGCTGAGTATCGGGAAGAAGATCAATCCCGAACTCTATCTCTCTATCAGGAGGTATCCCTGGGAGATCATTCGGAAAGACATCAGAAAACTCATTGACGACGTTAACAGACTGGAGAGTTGGATTCTCAAACTTAGTGTCTTTGACTCTAACCAAATGGTAAATACACCCCTTGGAAATAAGCTTTCTAGCTTTGAGGTAAGAGATAAAATGACTCTTTGGTGACACAGAATTCCCAGACCACTCAAACACAGATGCACCCGGAAACTAAAACTTGACCATTCGGGTCTGACAATCAATAGAGGCATAAGAAGAATACATCCAGTCCATACCCAGAATCACATCAAAATCTACCATGTCTAACTCAATCAGATCAGCCAACAAGACTCTATGAAGAACAGTAACAGGACACTTTTTATACACTTTCTGGGCAACATTCGAATCACCCACTGGGGTAGAAACTAGGATAGGATCAGGAATAATCTCAGGACTCATTTCAAAATTCACAGCAATCAAAGGTGTAACATATGAGAAACTGGATCCAGGATCCAACAAAGCATACACATCAAACTAAAATATACGAAGCATACTAGTAACAATATCGGGAGAGTCCTCATGTTCCTGGCGGGACGGTAAAGCATAGAATCTATTCTAGCGCTGCCCGCCAGCATTGCTAGAAGAGACGCCCTGAGCTGGGGCTGGGCGAGTCGCTAGAACTGGAGCACTAACAGTCTGAGTCTGGGTCTGAGGGCGATAGTCACGACGCCCTTGTCCATCCTATGGACAATCTCTAACTCTGTGACCCATGTCACCACACCGAAAACAACCCCTCTTCTTACCCCAACACTCACCCGAATGATCCCTACCACACTTAGGACACAGGGGATGATTTGGCTTACTGCCAACATTGTACTGGGACCTGGATGCATATGACCTGCTACCTTGCTCCTGCCTACCTCTAAGCACAGGAGTACTAGACTGTTGTGGAGTATGAAGTATATTTCCATGCCTTGTCTAGATATTATTTTACCAGTGTTGCCACCGAGTCTGAAAAGATTCTGAAGTTCATGAAGGGATTGGATGTTTCACTTCAGTTAGCTACTGCCCAGAGGTAGTGTTAGGAGCATCATTTTAGAATAAAGTGGATCATGTGAAGATGACTGAGTCTATTCTTTAAGCTTCTCAGGAAGGCGCCGTAAGGTGAGTTTATTAGTTATACCCCTTGAGGCAGAGATTTTAGAAGTTCCTATGAGTATCATGGTAGACCGGTGCAGGCAGTCTTATAGGGTTAAAGTAGTAAGTTTTCTAGTTCAGCAGTGTTAGGTAGTCCAGCATCATTTCAAAGTGGTCAATCTAGATCAATTATACCTCATCCTATAGAGTTGGGCTGCAGAGTTTGCTATGTGTTTGATGAGTTTATCATCTGTCCAAGGACTATCCTCATTGCATTTTCAGGATTGCTCCTATATCAACGACAAGAAGTAATTCTCACAGAGATAGAGGTACTACTAGAGGTGTGAGAGTTAGAGGTAGTGGTTCCCATGGGGGTATTTATGGGTCTACTCAGTCAAGAGGGGGATGTTGACAATGCTATGCTATTTCTTTCATACTAAAGGTAGAGGATTTTGATGCTATTATCGTAGGTATCATTCCTATTTACTTCAGATATGTATCTATATTATTTGATTTGGGGTTGACTTTCCCCTATGTGTCTGCATATTTTGCTTTGAATTTTGATAGTAATTCTTTTTATGTCCTATCCATGTATCTACCACTATTGGAGACTCTTTAGTGGTGGATCAGGTATTTGTGACCTTCACTAGGTATGAGACTTAGATAGATCGTATCATCCTAGACATAGTAGATATTAATATCACCTTGCGTATGGATTGGTTAGCTCCTTATCATTCTATTATAGATGTTATACTAAGACCATGACTTTAGCTCCGTCAAGTGTTCCAAGGATAGCTTGGAAGGGTGCTCTTTAATCAGGTCCCAAGAGAGTTATATCATTTCTGCATGTTCATCGCTTGGTTGAGAGGGGATATTTTTTTTGTTTAGCCCATATTCGTGATACTAATGTTACTTCACCACTTTTTGAAATTTTTTCTATTTTATTCGTAAGTTCATGGATGTTTTCCTATGGATTTTCCTGGTATACCTCTGGATCATGATATTGACTTTGCTATTGATATTGAGTGAAGCACCAAGCCAATCTCTATTTCTCCTTACAGGATGGCCCCAACAGAGTTGAAGAAATTAAAGGATCAATTATAAGAGTTGTTGGATACAGGATTTATCTAACCTAGTGTATCACCTTAGGTGTGCCTATCTTATTTGTAAAGAAAAAAGATGGGTCTATGCATATCTATATTGATTGTCGGTTATTGAACAAGGTGATTTTTAATAATAAGTATCCTCTTCCTCGTATTGATGATTTGTGTAATTATCTTCAAAGTTCTTTGATATTTTCGACGATTGATTTGAGTTCTGGGCATTACCAGTAGATATTTCAAAGAAAATTTTTTTGACGCGATATGGTCATTATGAGTTCTTGGTCATGTCCTCTGGGTTGATCAATGCCCCAGCTATACTTATAGAATTTTTGAATGGAGTACTTTGATCGTATCTTGACTTTTTTGTCATTGTATTTATAGATGTATCTTGGTATAATCCAAGAGTGAGGCCAATCATGAGAAGCATTTGCAGATTGTACTTCAAATATTGAGAGATGAGAAATTGTATGCTATGTTCTCCAAGTGTGAGTTTTAGTTGGAGTTTCTTTCTTTCTTGGGTCATGTGGTTACCACGGATGGTATCATGGTTGATCCAGCCAAGGTTGCACCAGTTCGTGATTGGGCTAGGCCTACTTCTCCTACTGAGATTTAGAGTTTTATTAGTTTAGCAGGATATTATCGGTGCTTTATTGAGGGTTTTTCCTCTATTGCGACTCCTTTGACTAAGTTGACTTAGAAATAAGATCTTTTTTCAGTGGTTCGATGATTGTGAGGAAAGCTTTCAAAAGCTCAAGGATTTGTTGACATCAGCTCCTATTTTGACTTTGCCCAAGAAGGACGTGGGTTTTATCGTCTTCTATAATATTTTTAGTGTGGGGTTAAGTGCTATGTTGATGCAGAAGGGTAAGGTTATTGTGTATGCTTCTCTTCAGTTGAAGCCCCATGAGAAGAATATCCTATCCACAATTTGGATCTGCACATATTTGTATTTGCTTTAAAGTTGTACAAGCACTACCTGTATGGAGTCTGTTGTGAGATCTTTTTGAATCATTATAGCCTTCGGTATTTCTTCACCCAACGGGATCATAACATGAGGCAACGTCGTTGGCATGAGTTGTTTAAGTATTATGACCTTACTATTTTCTATTATCCATACAAGGCTAATGTAGTTGCAGATACCTTGAGCTGGAAGTTAACTAACAAGGATAGCTTGGCACATCTTTTGACCCAGGAGAGGCCTTTAGCCATAGAGGTTCAGTCTTTGGCTCACCAGATGGTTTGGCTTGATTTTCAACACCTGGGTATGTCTTAGCATTTGTGGAGGCTAGATCGTCTTTGATGGAGATGATTTGGGCTCATTAATTTAATTATGCTAGATTGAGAGTGATTCAAGATAAGGTGTTATGTGGTGCGGCTAAGTTATTCTCTCTTGATCTAGATGGTGTTTTGAGGATTGGAGGACGAGTTTGTGTGCTGAGAGTAGGTGATTGGGTGAGGTTGATATTAGAGGAGGCTTATTGTTCTAGGTATTCCATTCATCTAAGAGTGATGAAGATATATCATAATTTGAGATGACTCTACTAGTGGAGTGGTATGAGAAAGGATGTAGCATATTTTGTAGCTCGTTGCCTAGGTTGTCAGCAGGAAAAGGTCAAGTATTTAAGGCCTGGTGGCTTGCTTTAGAAGTTACCAATTCCTGAGTGAAAATGGGAACAGATCACTATGGACTTTGTGACTAGGTTGCCTCGTACTTGTTATGGTTCTGATAGTGTTTGGGTCATAATGGATCGATTGACCAAATCAATTCATTTCATTCTTGTACAGGTTTTTTTCAGTGCTGAGAGGTTGGCCCTATCTACATACATGAGATAGTTTGTCTCTATGGTGTACCAATATCTATTTTCTAAGATCGAGTTTTTGTTCTCACTTCTGGAAGGCATTTCAGAAGGAGTTGGGTATCTGAACTGATCTTAGCATAACTTTTACCCCATACTGATGGTCTATCAAAGCGAACTATTCAGGTTTTGGAAGATATGCTTCACACTTGTGTTATAGACTTTAGAGGTCAGTGCGAGCAGTATCTAGCTTTGGCAGAGTTTGCATATAATAATAGCTACCGTTCTAGTATTGAGATGGCTCCATTTGAGGCTTTGATTGGTAGATATTATTGCTTCCTAGTTGGTTGTTTTGAGGTTTCTTAGATTAGACCCTGAGGTACGAAATTGCTTCGTTAGAGTTTAGATAGAGTTTGAGTCATTCAGGATAAACTTTGAGCAACTCAAAGAGGGTAGAAGTCTTATGCAGATCGTAGACTTCATACCTTGAGATTTAGTGTTGGTGATCGAGTCTACCATCGTGTATCGCCCATGACGGGCATGAGGAGGTTTGGGAAAAGGGGCAAGTTTATCCCTAATTTGGACCCTTCAGACTATTGGGGATGTAGCTTATGAGTTAGAATTTCCCTTAAGTTATCTACTGTTCGTCTAGTTTTTCATGTATCCATGCTATGACGCTACATTACGGATGAGTATCATGTCATTCATTTGGATTCAATGCAATTGGATGAGAGGTTGTCCTTTGTTGAGGAAACCATTTTTATTTTGTCCCAAGATGTTAGACCGTTGCGTTCTAGATATATTCTGAGGGTTACGGTCCAGTGGAGACATCAACCTGTACATGACGCCTTGGGGTGTCCTAGTGTATTGCCTTGGGGAGATCTAGTGTTGTGTGTTAAGAGAAAGAATGGTAATATGAAAACGTGTATAGACTATCGATAGTTGAATAAGGTGACCATTTAGAATAAGTACCCATTATAATGAATAGATGATTTATTTGACCATTTGTAGGAACTCATAGAATTTTATAAGATAGATTTGAGGTCAAGGTGTCATCATTTAAAGATTCGGCTTGAGGATATTCCTAAAATCAACTTTTAGGACTCGTTGTGGGCATTATGAATTCTTAATAATGTCCTCAGGGTGGACGAATGTGCCAACAACTTTCATAAGTTTGATGAATGGTATATTCAAATATTTCTTGGATTCATTTGTTATTGTATTTATTAACGACATCTTCACTCCATGAGTAAGGGGGAGCATGCAAGTCTTTTACGCATAGTGTTGGGTATTTTGAAGGAGAAACAGCTTTATGCTAAATTCTCTAAGTGTAAGTTTTGGATGTCATCCATGCCATTTTTGTGCATGTGGTTTATTAAAAGAGGGTGATGGTTGATCCTCAAAAGATTGAGGCCATTAAGAATTGGGCTCGACCTAACTTTATGACTGAAGTTCGAAGTTTTTTGGGTCTAGTAAGCTATTACCAAATATTTTTCAAGAACATTGCTTCTTTTGCAACTCAAGCGTGTACATAGAAGGAAGTATCGCTTTTTTTGGTCTGTCAAGTGTAAAGAGAACTTTCAAAAGCTTTATTCTCTTTTGACCACAACTCCCATCCTTGCTTTTCCAATTAAAAGTAAGAAGTTTACAGTATTTTGTGATGCTTCATGTTCTAGATTAGGTGTTATGTTGAAGCAAGGTAGAAATGTGATAGATTATGCTTTAAGAAAATTGAAGCCTCATGAGAGGAATTATCCAACTCATGACTTAGAGCTGGAAGCAGTGATTTTTGTACTAAATTAAGATATATAGACACTACCTTTATGGTGTTAAATGTGAGATTTTCACAGACCATCACAATTTATAGCATTGTTTTACTTAAAGGGATTTAAATCTGGAGTAGAGGTGGTGGATGGAGTTAATAATGGTTTATGATATGACCATCTAGTATAACTTGGGAAATACCAATGTGGTGGAAGATACATTAAGCCAAAAATCTGTAAGTATGGGCAGTTTGGCTTATTTGAGAGTAGTAAGACGACCTTTGTCTAAAGAGATCTTAACTCTAGTAATGTAGTTGATGTAATTTGGTATTTCTGAAAGAGGTAGAGTATTTACTAGTGTTGAGTTAAGGCCAATATTCCTTGATCAAATTAAGGCTAAGCAATTCGAGGATGCAAAGTTCAACAAGATTCGAAACAAAGTGGTGTATAGTGAGATCCAAAAAACCACACTTGATGTTTATGGTGTGTTGAGGATGAGGGGGGCCACTGTGTATGCCTCATGTTGATGATGTGATTCCTAGTTTTCTTGTAGAAGTTCATGGTTCTTGATATTCTATATATCTGGGTGCAACCAAGATATGTCGTGACTTGAAACAACTCTAGTAGTGGCCTCTAATAAAGAGGTATATAATATAATATGTGGCCAACTATTAGAATTCCTAGTAGGTGAAGTATGAAGATCAAAGGCATGTAGGTTTTCTTCAAAGGATGCCCATTTCTGAGTAGAAGTAGGAGAGGATTGCTTTGAATTTTATGGTGGGTCTTTCTAAAACCTTAGGACAGTATGACTCAATTTAGGTCACTGTTAATAGGCTAACAAAGTTAACTCATTTCATTCTTGTTAAGGTGACCTACAACTCAGAAAATTTAGCCAAGATTTATGTTAAAGGGATTTCGAGATTGCATGGGGTTCTAGTATCCATCATATTCAATAGAGATACATAGTTTAAACCAAATTTTTACACAAATTGCCTAAGGAGTTGAGCACAAAGCTTGACCTTTTCACTGCATTTCATCCTCAAACCAATAAGCAATCTAAGAGGAATGTTCAAGTGCTCAAGGACATACTATGAGCATGTTTATCTGACTTTGGGGGTCACTGAGATTAGTTCTTACCATTATGTGAATTATCATACAACAATAGATATCATTCGAGCATTGACATGTCCCCATTTAAAGTCCTTTATGGGAGAATATGTAGATCACCCATAGGTTGGTTTGAGGCTGGTAATGTGAAATCTTTGGGCACAGACTTAATAAAGAAAGCTTGAGAGAAAGTGAGGTTCATTCAGGAAAAGTTGTTGGCATCCTAAACTAGACAGAAGGAATACATCGACTATAAGTAAGTGGTGTCTACTTTAAGTCAAATGAGCATGTATTGTTAAAGGTATCTCCCATGAAGGGAGTTATACAATTTTGTAAGAGGGGTAAACTTAGCCCCAGATATATTGGTCCATTGAGATTCTTGATGATATGGGTTCGGTATATTATAGACTTGCATTTCCTCCAAGCCTATTATGAGTCCATCCGGTGTTTTATGTATGAAACACCCTGGGTTTTAGTCCTTACAAAATTTCCTGAGTCTTGGACATTCTGTACATCATACAACTCACCATACCACTCTTATAGTTTGATACAGGTCAAGGACCTTAGTTGTGTGTTTGTCAATGTCACATTGACCAAGTTCTATTCTTGATATGAGAAGGCATCATACGAGTCGTAAGATCATGATACGAGTGGTAAGTTCCAAATCATATGTTGTTAGGTGTCTGGCCTTGACATTTTGCTTAGGGTACGACTTAGAAGGTACTAGTCGAATGGTTGGGTACGAGTGAGGTCAATGAGTCATATATTGGACAGAATGTGATGTCCAATATTCTGATCAAGGTACAAGTAAAGGGTACCACTCGTATGATGTAGGTACAATTGAGGGGTCCAAACCGTACCCACCTGTATTATTTTTACACCTTTTAAGCTGAGGGAATTCTGTATATTTCCCTCCCTAAACCCTTAAGACCCAGTATCTTATAACACTTTTTGGCCTCTCATTACTCACTTTAGAAGATCAAAACACTCTTAAATCTCTCTCAAGCTCTTGTTTTAAAAGGAAGCTAGGGTTTTCTCAAAGTGGTCAATTAAGGCTCTCAAGGGTGTTTTCTCTCCGTCTTATTTGGTATCTAAGGCATGTTACTCCTCCCTTAATTTTAGTTCAAATAAGATCATGTTTTACTTAATGGTTTCTATGGCATTATTGTGGGTTTGTGATGGTTTTGAAATATATGTTGGGGGTTTTGGTTACTAATGGTTGGATGATGTTTTCCTATGTCTTATTTATGTTTTTTTATGTTATAATATTGTTTTAAACATGTGGTTGCATGGAAATTGTTAATTAGTTCTTGGTTTTGGGTTTTGGAAATAATATGCCCTCAATATGTTTGATAAAATGCCAATTAGAATGTTTTTGTCACATAGTTTGACTTTTATTGAAAACCTTGCATTGCATAATATGATAGTGGAACCTAAATTGGTTTATATGGTTTTAAATGGATTGGAAAGTTTGTGGTGGCCGTGGCTTAGTTTAATTGGTATACTTGTGGGGTACATGGGAATCCCTTAAGTGTTAGCTAATGACATTGCTTGCAAGCTATAGTCAGTATGACGATACCACTTCATAATGTCTTGGTAATTAACACATGGAATTGGTGGTTTGTATGGTGTTATAAAGGTATTAATTGAGCAATAATTGTGGGTTATGATAGCTAACTATTAAGATGTGAGTCCAAGGGACAGACACTGAAAACTTATGTTTGCCGACATGAGGGTTGGTCATGGTGACCATGTACTTGTAGGGTACACGGGAATCCCCTAAGTTGGTACTTGTATATATGTATCATAGAGGGTGAAGGGTACACGGGAATCCTTGACCCCTATGATATCTCCGATTAGTGCGGCTACATACACTGGCCCATTCAGGGGGTATCACTAGACCTATACATCCCGTGGGTGGATTATGAAGGTTAAGATACACAAACCCAGGTTAAAGTTTTAAATTTATGCTAAACTCGGTTCCCTTCCCCGGCATAATATATATAAGTGTATAAATGTGCTTGCACTTGGTTATTTACTTGGTTTTACTTATTGGCATTATTTTATCCTTACTCCTGAGTACATGCTAGTATTCACACACTAACCCATCTTTGGGCGTTGTAACCCCACGCGATGAAGGAACCGACCATACTACTCCTCCTGCTCAGTGATCTTAGATTCAGGAACAACTATGTGTTAGACTGAAGTGGTGAACTTCCATTCTCCGGAAGATTCCATTTCATGATTATGGACTTTTCTACATACTCTTGTCATTTCTTAGACTTTGGGTGTTGGCTATGGTCGGCGGCATGTCCCGACCATATATGGTTTTGATTTTGGATAGAGGCTTTGTGTGACTACTTTAGGCATGGGCGGTGTCAGTATTGGAGTCAGCCTTGGCATTGGTATTGGTATTGGACTGACACTATTTAGATAGGTTTATATACTTTAATTAATTTATTTGATTTATGATTGTTCTACCTTATTATATGTTCAAAATTCATTCGACATAGGGTGTAGGGCAGTTATGGTTGGGTATTGGGGGTGGTCTCTTATCTAGATTAGGCTTGAGGCACCCGACATGACTAGGCCCTAGTTCAGGTCGTGTCAATATACCTATGCTTAAGAAATACCATAGGAATGGTGATAACATAATTAAGTGGGACCCGATATTACTCGACAAACATCTTTCTTACAAAGAGAAACCATAACTATTCTTGATCAAAATGTTAGAAAGTTAAAAATCGAGGAGATTAGATCAGGCAAAGTCCAGCGAAAGCACCCTCCAGTTGTGGAGGCAACTTGAGAGACTAAGTCTGATATGTGAAATAAGTACCCTCACTTGTTTGAGAATTCAGGTACTTTCTTTGTTACTTTTCCCTCTTTTTTCTTAATTTATCATTCGGGGATGAATGATAGGTAAATTGATAGTTGTTGTTACAACCCTTTCCATTATTGTGGTATAGTCTAGCTCGCCAAAATTTGGGTTAGTATTCTCCTCAAATAAAGTGTTAGAAATCTTAAGTTATGCTAGTCTTGAATGAATTACAAGTGTGTTGTGGTCTAGGTAAATTTATTAATGAATAGGTTGTTGATGTAAATTGAGACCATGATATGATAGCTAAGGGGTTAAGGAGTTTGTAGAAACTTTCTGAATTCAATTTGGGTAAGTAGAATTCCACATATAGCATTTTACATAAAGGGGTTGGTTTTGGATGTCAAAATCTAGAAGTGTGTTACAAATTTGGCATAAATCATGGCTTGTCTGAAACACCCTAAACCTTGGCCTTTGCAAAATTTCTCAAGTTTTGGGAATTCTGGGCAAGGTACGACTCATGCATACAAGTTGTATGCTAGGTTACGACTATGGCCCCTCTCCCATATGTTAGGCAGTGTGTCTTGGTTGGTTTCTGTCCAAGATATAACTAAGAATCATACTAGTCATATGGTAGGATACGAGGTGTATGATGCCAAGTCGTATGATGGACAAAGTTTGGTCTAGTTGAATCTGTCCAAGGTTCAGTTTTAGGGTACCATTCGTACCCTAAGGTACGATCTATCCCTAGGTGGTCATATGATGGTCAGTATGGGGGTACAAGGTGGGGTCTAGGGTATGACTTAGGGTTCTACTCATACCCTAGGTTACGACTAAGAAGGTGTGGTCGTACCCTTCTAGGAGTTAGTTTTCAACTTTTAAGTTGAGGATAGTCTGGACATTTCCCATCCCAAAAACCTTAGGTACTCATGTTATATATCATGTTGTGGACTCTCATAACACTCATTGGAAGATCAAAACATTCCAAAAACACTCTCTAACTCTCTATTAAAGATTGAAAGCTAGGGTTTCAGGAGGTGTTCATCTAGAGGCTAAAGGGGTCAAGTTCTTTCCATGAATCATCTTGTATAAGTAAAGTTACTCCTCCCTCATTGTTAGTTCCAGCTAAAGGCGTGTTTTAATGTGTTGTAAACATTGATTATGAATCATAAGTGGTGGTTTTGAAAACCAATGTTGAGGATTTTGGATGCATATGGTTTAGTATTGATTACTCTTGGTTTAAATTATGTTTTCACATGTTTTTTTGTGGTGGTTTGCATATGTGGGTGCTTGTTGATTGTGGTCAAATAAATGGGTCATGGGTAACCCTAAACTTAATCATTTATGATTTGGTTTTGGTCTTTGTAAAGTTATACCCTCAACATGTTTGATAAAATACCTATGAGAACATTTTACTCTATTGTTGAACTTTCATTAAAGCTATTTGTAACGCCCCGAAATCGGGTCCCGAGACGTCACACGGTGCTTAGGGTCACAAGTGACCCCAAGCTAACCCTTCTACTGGCATAACTCATAAGCAACTGAATAAAAATACAAATCCATACAAATCAGCAGAAATTAACTCTTTTCTGAATCTGATCGATACAAAAATGGAATTTTACAGGATTACAATTCTACCTTTACAACCAAAATTGAAACAAAATACATCAACTTCTATTGACTGTCTATGAAGCCTATACTAGTACTGACTGTAGGTAGACGGTTCATGACTCCCGACTACCCCAACTCAATACGACTGAATAAAGAAAATACAACACTATAAACTCTGCATAACTAACCCAAGCCCTTGAATCAAAAGGACTCATCACCTATTAACTGGATACCACGAACTGACTGGATCCGAAGGTGCAACTATACCTTGTACCTACATTCCGATAAAATGTAGCCCACATACGAATATATGGGTTAGTACCATGGAAAAATACCTAGAACATGGGGGTGTATGTAGTTGTATAAACATCATCATCATAAATATTTATAAGAAATATGCAGGATGTATGAAAGACTCACATAGCCCGAAGAAAATCATCATAATCATGAGAGGATGAAATAAGTATAATAACACATGTGAGTCATCATATAATTTGTCAATCACTTTCAGTTCATCAAGAATATCAATTCTCATAAAGTAAATATCATTTAAATCTTTCGAAAGAATAACTTTCACAATTCCACTTTCAAATCACTTCACCGCTCACCATAGACACAAGGAAACACACACACACTTTGGGAGATCCTATAACCGACATAAACCATGTGAGCTACATGGAGTCCAACGTACAACCCATGTTGGGGAGAGCCGTCCTATCTTTGCCATCAGAGTAGGACTTCCAATATCAATCCAAAAACACTAGTGATCACTATATAAATCAGCCTCAGGCTCATGTCCTACGGGAACACGTAGTTCGAGGGAAGTAAGGTCACTTTATACCTCTCACTCGGTTCTAAAGATTACTCTCGGACTTAGCTCAAAAATTTAAATCAGCCTCAGACTCACATTAAAGAAAATCCACAATAAACACTTCAACAACTTTCATCGGGAGCCAATTTGCTACCCCTTTATCATAATCAATAAAAACGTGGATTTCTTTCACAGTCGAGTTCAAAATAACTCATTCATGACCAAAAGGTCAAATAATTCAAAACATCTCAAATATTCAACATCAACGTGCATATAGCACACATTTTCTCAAAGACACAATTTCAAATGGGGTTCAAGACCCAAATATCAAAATCATAGTAAATTTCTTTCAAGCATCATGCTTTAAGTCATAATTTCATATAAATTTGACTTTTCAATGTCGTAAACATCATAATATCAAGATAACCAAGATAGAATATAAGTTCATGCTCCAAAATCATAATAAACATATAAAAATCATATCTTTGTAAAGAAAATTACTTTTGGGCACAAGAACGAAAGATTGGTCTTGTTGAAAAACCCCACATACCTTGAATGATGAACTTTAGATCGATACTCATTTTTGAGATGTTAATCATGCCTTTGAATAATGGTTCTTGGAGTTCTTGAACTAGGAACTTGGAATCTTGAATAAATTTACAGAATTAATGGTGAACTTTGGAGGTTCTTGAAGTTGGATGTAGGAGCTTAGGGTTTTCTTTTTTAGGGAATTTGATGAAATATAATATTTAATGCTTCTAATAGGCTTTAATATAGGGTTTGGACGGATTTTGGGTGAGGGGAAATGACCAAAACGCCCCTAAAAATTAAATAATTATCGAATCTGTCCTTTGATGGACTGTTTTGATAGTCTGAAGTAGATCAACCATAACGTTTTACTCCGATATCCAAATTGGATGAAACCAATTTCATTAGAAAGAGGACCCTCATATATTTTCATTGATATATAGTATCTCACCCATATCATTGTTTACGAGGATTTATGATCGTTTGAAGTTGACCCAAAAATTCAGTTTTGATAGGCTGAAGTAGATCGACCATAACTTTTTGGTCCGATAGAAAAATTGGATGAAACCAATTTCATCAGAAAAAGGACTCGCAGAGATTTCCGTTGATATATAGTAGATCACCTAGATCATTATGTATAAGGAGTTATGATCATTTAAAGTTGGAGCAAAAATACGTCAGGCCTTAGTACTTTTTTTCCTGCATGTTTTACTGTTCACTACTATTCACGGTTCGATCGGAATTTTCATATCTCGTCGCTCGGGTGTCCGTTTTGGATGATCCACATATCGTTGGAAATCTTATTTGATACTCTACGCAATGGTGGGTCATAATCTAAGACATTCTGCACGTAAATTTTATAATTTATTCTAGAAGATAGAACCCAACACATTTACGCACAAAATTTCAACGAAAAAATTTTCGGGGTATTACACTATTACATAGTATGGTTTGGTAATTGAACCCTAAATTGGTTTGAATGGTTTTTTATGGGTTTTAATGGTTTTTTATGGGTTTAAATGGTTTTGTATATGTTTGAATAGTTTTGAATTGTTAAAATGGTTTGGAACGGTATGCATGGTTTGGAATGGTTAAATGATAAAGGCTTGGTAGCTATGAAATTGATTTGAATGTAAACCTTTCAGGGTACACGAGAATCCCCCAAATGAATGCATAATGAAAATGGTTTAAATAATGAACGTCTTGTGGAGTACAAGGAAATGATATACTTGTGGGGTACATAGGAATCCCCCAAATAAGCATAATAATGATGTACTTGCGGGGTACATAGGAATATCCCCAAGTAAACTTAATAATGTAACCTATGGGGTACATGGGAATCCCCTAAGATTGGCTAAGGACATTTCTTACAAGCTATAGTTGGTATGACGATACCACTAATCATAGCCTTGGTTAATAATAAATGGATTAATGGTTTGGTTGTGTGGTAATGGTTTTAATTGAGAAATAATGGCGGGGTGTGATAGCTAACCGTAAAGGTGTGAGTCCAAAGGACGGACACTGGAAACTCATGTTTGCCGACATGAGGATTGGGCATAGCGACCCTATACTTGAGGGGTACTTGGGAATCCCCTAACTCTTGTATATATGTATCATGGAGAGCAAAGCGTACACGAGAATCTCATACTCCTATGGTATCTCCAGTTCGTGCAGCTACACACATCGAGGCCCATCCAAGGGTGACAGTGGACTCATATAGCCCGTGGGTGGATTATGATGGTTACGCTACACATACCCAGGTTAATGCTTTTAAAGGCATGTTAAACCCGATTCCCTTTCCCGGGATGGATATATACATATATATGTATGGTTGTGAATGCATATGGTTGGTTTTCTTGGTTTTTAAGGTCGGCATTATTTTATCCTTATCCTGAGTACTTTCTAGCGTTCATCCTCTAACCCATCCTTGCGCGGCTGTATCCACACGTGATGCAAGAATCGTCCATACTACTCCTCCTTCTCATTGATCGAATTCGGGGATAATCGGTGTTGGATTGAAGTAGTGAGCTTCCATAGTTCGGAAGGCATCTATTTCATTTCATATATTAGTTTATATACTTTTGTATTTTCATAGACTTTGGTTTTTGGCTATGGTCGGGGGCATGTCCCGTCTAGATACTCTTTGGTTTGGTTTAGAGACTTTGTATAGACAACTGTGGACTTGGGTATGGATTGGTCATGATATATTTATGTATATATATCGGACTATCATTTTTGGTTTGGTTGGTTGGTTATTGTATGAATTGAATTGGTTGGGTTGGTCTCGGATATAGACTTATCCCAAAGTCATCACATTGGTAAATACATTATTTTGTTATATGTTTGGAATTCATCCGGCATAAGGTTTATGTTGGTTGGTTCGATTGGGTATCGGGGGTGATCTTGAGTCCCAGTTGGACTTCGGATGCCCATTAAGACAAGGCTCCGGTTTGGGTCATGTCATTGTTAGACTTTTTGCCTTATCTAGGATACCATAGGCCCACTATAGAGAATAGTTTCACTATAGCAAAGTAAAAGTTGGTCAATACCACCATATCGGGGAAATTCTTCTATAGCATAGCCGTTGTAGTGGAATCGGGCAGCTATAGTGGGCTACGTGCAGTGAAATACAGTTCTTAGACTTAATATGTATTTGTTATTCCTAACTCATTCAAGATCAGGAAAGGAAAATTTAGGGCGATTTTCATCTATTTTCACCCAAATTCCTATACTGAGGTGAGTTAATCCACCTTTTTAACTAGTTTTTCGATGATAATCCTTAGAATCACTAGGTTTTGATCGTAGAGTAATTAACTTGACCTAGGTTGATTTTTTTATGTATAGTAATGAAAATAATGTGTAATCCTTTGGTTTTGTTCAAGGGTACATGAGTTTATATTGTGAGATGAACCGTTAAAGGTTGATTATCATGGACTTTGTAGATTTTAGGGATTATACGGGTGGGGACGTTGGAATAAGCATAGTATAACACTTAGTTTAGGATAAGGGTGCCAGACACTAGTTGTGTCACGACCCAAATGTTCAAGTCATGATGTCACCTAACTCAACCCCGCCTTCATAGGTAATCTAAAGACCCACAACAGATAAGAAAAACAATAAAAGAAGAGGAATGATATGAGACTTCTAGAACGAAGTTAGGCCATAGTAATCATAATACAAAGTACGAATGAAAATACAACCAAGTCCTAAAACCTGGTATCACAAGTATAAAAAATATCTAAAACAATTCAGAATCTTAAAACTACATCATTATTTATGAATACAAGTAATGATATAAATGATAGATAGAGACTGGAACAAGGCTCCAAAGAGGAGTTCACCGGGTACTCCAAAAATTAGTTGACACTGCACAGATCAGCTACCACAACTTATACTAGTATATTCACTGAACAAGATCAGTAGGAGTGAGTACGGTTCACTTGTACTCTATAGGTATCATAGGCTGACTGATACCATCTTCATTAACCCTTCTACCATATAAATACAGTAACAGAAACTACATAGAGAATATAACTAGGGAATCTAACAACACAACAACAATATGTAAGTGAAATATAATGATACAATGCAATGCAGTGATGATGTGATGATGATGAATGTAAGCCATCACATGGCTCTTCGTATACACCTTTCAAGCCTCAACACTTCAAGACAGGATTCATAGGGATTTATAACCTATATACTTTCGCATATATTAATCTTATATCTCAATTCGCCTCGCCTACTAGTGTTCACAATCAAGGATTATATAAGGTATCTCACTTTCTTTCAAAAATCAATGTTTCTCAATGGTGCCAGTATCTCATGAATATGTATGTATGAACTGAGGATGAAATTCCCACAACCAATCAGTATAAAGATAATGATCAAATAAATATAGGCATAAATGAGCCAAAAAATTAACTCAGCGTGTCAATAATTCATGAGATTGGCCCTCCTCAACACCACTAAAATAAATAGTAATGTAAGACATTAATAATATAATTCCAAAAAGCTCTCTCTCAGGTATTACTATTATGATAGAGGTAAATAATATTCAAAAATCCCTATAAATCTATCCAAGCCCCTGCATGCGTAACACAACAATAATAGTGGCATTTAATGCACAAATAAGGCCTATAAATATAAAATAAAGCCTCCACAAGGGAATCACAACAAATATAACCTCTCAAGTCAACAATAATATTCATATAAGCCACCACACAAGTAATATGATAATACAAATAACCTCGAAATATGATTTTCCCTATCCAGCTCCCCAATACATAGCATGTTGTACAAGAATATTAGCTACCCAGCCCAGTTTGAAGAAAGTTAAGTCGTAACCTACCTTGAGGAGCTGAAAATCCAAGCCTAGACCTTTATGTGAAGTCGTTCCTGCACAAATAGCCTCAGACTTAGATAAGCCTCAGAATGAGCTAAGTCTATCAAAAGCATAATCTACATATCAAAAAGAAGCTAATAATTCCCATATTAGCTATATTTGAATTGAGTCCAAAATTAGTTCAAAAAAAGGTTCGACATTAAAAAGAGTAAAATAATAATTTTATTTTAGAAAAATATTCCCCATCTCAAAAGGAATCTATATTTGAAAACTCATGTGAAAATGAGTTGAAACCAATGCTTAAATCGATGAAATGTCAATTTAAGAATTTATCAGAAAAATCCCTAAATTCTAGTTTGGAAACAAGATTAAAAGGTGTTTTTGATGATATAATCAATGGGAATCGACGTAAATAAGAGTTTAGAGCTTACCTAAGCATGAGTGATGAATAAAACCCTAGAAATCACCTTTTTCAAATCTCCCAAGTCCAAAAATAGTGAAAATTACAAGAAAAAGAGTTTTATACTATTTTATAAATAATACTTCACTATCTCGGCCCCTACCTCATAATTGTGAGGATCAATATTGACCTAGACTAGATATTTATCAAAATCATGGGAGGCGGGCCTTACAACTGCGATAAAGAACCCAACTTGGTCCACTAAAATACCTTATGTGATAGTGGTTAACCCACCACACAATCATGATGAACAACTTCATCGAGCTTCGTGATCGTAACACCGAGCCTCTTGACTATGATGAAGTATCAGGGGTTGCACTAGTTAACAGCAAACCAGCTAAAACATTATCCGAAAATCCTCTAACAAACCCTCGGGATTCGTTTGGGACCCTATAGGAATAAACCAATACTACTACTAGGCTATTTTTAATGGTTTGAACTTAATAATACCATCAAACTAACAAAAAGAGGTCGTTAACAACAAATTAGCCCCCATGCCCCTTAAAAACTTATTTTAACTAGTTTTTGAACAAAGTTTCAAATTAAAAAATAAAGGCTCAGGACCCATACTAACTATGCTTTTAACCTAAAATCATTTCAGATTTTATGAAACTGTCCAAATTGACATCATTTGCTCAAAACACAAAATGTTGACCGAAATCAAGATCATAGCTTTTTAATGCCTCTAAGAGTCTCAAAGTCTCCCAAATCACTCCCAAATGAATTTAAGACCATGTCAACTATCTTTACAACTCACAAATAGCATGTAACAACTACGGACAAGGGAAAAATAGTCAAAATATATAAAATGGAAAAATTATAACCATGGTTATTACAAGTTGCCTGAATTATTTGGTACATGGACTGAGATCGTCCCCTGAAAGTTATGGATTATGGTATTTATAAGATCCATAGCATGTTTGTACATAGTGTTGGTGAGTTTGACAGTTCCATGAGTGAATCGAATTATATTGTGGTTGTTATTTTGGTTCTTTGAGTGATTTGGGTTATATTGTTGTTGTTATTTAGATACAAGAGTAGTATGGGCTGTTGAAATACTTGAATTAAGTTGATATTGTTGAAGTTCAATAAAGAGGAAATTGTTTGAGTTAATTATTCATGTGTAATGGTATTTGACTGGTTTGAATATTTGTTCGTGTTTTATACTTTCTAGTTTACTTGGTTATTTGCTAAGGAAAGACAAAGTGATGGCACATTTTCTAAGTGTTACATGGTTTCTTTTGTTTAAAAATTGTTGTTTATATGTTCATATTTATTAAGTTAAGTCGGTCTATGGACCTACTATTACCTAGTGATTTTGTATTGATACTACCAGTGCTCTTCTTTTTGTTGAGTGCAGAGCATAATCCAGTGGCTCAGGCGAGACCTAGGTTGTAGATAGTGAATAAATTCTAACTCAAGGTTAGGCTTCATCTTCCAAGTAGTCATGGGTCATCTTATACTATGTTTTTGTCCACTTGTTTCGGACACTAACAGTTTAGTTGTCCTAATTTTCTGGATTGTACCCACATATTATTTTGTTAAGATGTTTTGTTAGAATGACCTTTAGTTTCTAGGGGCATTTTAAACATTTGATGTTTTCCGCAATATTTTATTTTTTAAACTATTCAAAATATTATTTTGATTATAGAATTGTTTTATCTTATTTAAAATTGGTTAAGTGTTGGTGTTGGATATTTGGATTCGATGGCTCTCCCATTGAAGGATTAGTGTAGGTGTCAGTCGCGATGGGATTTAGGGCATAACCTCATATGTAAGTCCTCATTGGCTTTATATTTCAAGAAGCAGCCATCCCTCTTTAAGTCAACAAACACATAATAACCCTCATTCCAAAGAGCAATTTCATAAATAAGGCTAATCCAAGTTAAGACTCTACCCAATGCACTAGCCATCATCAAGAATGGGATTACTCCCAAGTCATCATCAAGGTCAAATACAAATGCATGTCCTAAACAAATGGGCACACATATCACATGAAATCTCATAATGAATTGATCTAATAAAACCAACCAAGAATCACATAAATGAAAAGAAGTGTTACTACTATATTCATCACATGAAGATGTTACCTCCATTGCATTAGAGAAACCCAAGAATAAGTATGAGTCATGCATACATACTTCCTTTGAGGGAAATAAAAGCATTAACTTCATACCAAACCATTGTACCATGGATCCCGTAAATCAAACCACTACAACTTTAACATTCACCAGTGTTAAAAGAGAATGGTACCCCAAAATCAAGAACTGTCAAAAGTATATCATTACACATTTCTAATAACATCATTAAGTAGTAATAACAAAAGATCAAATCAGTGCTACAAAAAAGTTCAAGAGTATTAGATTTAACCTTCATGACTTTTGAAAGATCAAGAATAAGTACAAGTCATAAATACATACCATCTTTAGGCTTATGAACATATAAAGCACTACATCGGATTTGTTCTCAAGGTGTCTTATTCCATTGGTCTTCCTCTTCAAGAATACACCTTTGATAGGACTTCACAAACATATTAAACATATAATAAAGTCAATCAGGAGAGAAAATTGTATCCTTAAGATCATTGGTCCAATGCCAAGCTTCAAGTAACCTTTCTCCACCATTTAGGTTTGAAGTTTTAGTATAGTACACATTAAGTGAATGATTTTTTACCATCTCATTGTTCCCCTTCTTTGAAGATATTTTTTCTTTATTGAAAATTTTTCCAATACTCAACTTTGGTCCATCAATAGGATTATAAACCCTCAATAAAGACTTTTTTTCATAGGCAAGGGTGCCAACGACTTTACTCAAGTCTTGCTTGTCTTGACCAAACTAATCACCACAATTCACGTGGACACCGGGGTTAAATGGGAAGAATATACATAAACATGGGTAAAAGAAACACCCATTTATCCCCAATAGTACTCCTATAATAATAACAAATACTCTCTTCACAAGTATGAGCATTTTTATATGCAAATAGAGTGTAAAAAAAGGTGTCACATAAATTAACTTCACCTAAGGTGTCCTCATGTATATGCTCACTATTAGATTTAAGATCATCATCAGGAATAGTCTCAAGAATTGAAACACATAAAGAAGAAGTAGCAAGTTGAAAGAAAAGAGTACTTTCTTTTTCAACATTCCATTGTGAGTTATCATAAAAGATATAGCCAGCAAGAAGAACTATATTACTTCACAATTCACACCACTACGAATCACAAGTGAACTCATCACCATTGAACAAGACATTGTACTTAAACATAGATCTATCAATCAAAGATAACGAATTAAAGTATGCATTCTCATTCTCAGTAAGTTCATTTGATTTTAATCTCATGAGTTCTATGAGGAAAAAAGTACTAGAATCTTCTACCAAAGACATGCTCATAAATCACTTTTTTGTAAATGATCAACTTTATTAATTTCATCACCAATTTGAGGGTCATTAATTACATTACAAACTTCCTTAATTAGCATATTAGAATCTTAAATAATTTGATCAAAACAATTATCATGTGAGAATGTACTATCAATCATATCACAACGTCAATACTAGGCGGACACAAATTGATCTTACAAGAAAAATCAACTTGGTCATGAATAGAATCAACTAGAGCATGAACACTCTAATCAAAGACATTATCATTAAATAGTAAAGAGTTACATGATAATGTACTATCATTCAAAATACAAGTTTCAAAACTAGGTGGATACAAATAAATATTACAAGAAGAATAATTCAGTCATCAATATGATCAACTAGTGTACGAACACTCCCTATCAAGACATTATCATTACATGGTAAACAATCATTAAGATTATATGAATACAAGATATCACTCACACTTTGATCGTGGAGAAACTTTAAAGTATTAAGTTTAGATATTTTACCTTGAAACTCGTAAGAAAAATATTCTTTACATTGGGATGAAACTCCCTCAAAATGTAGGAACATACTTTAAGTTGTTTGTACAAGGAGTCAACCACAATCAAACATACTTTATTAATAGTAATCTCCTTGTTGGAATTTTATTTCCCTCCGTTTGCCAATCTTATACCTACATAATTATTCTTACAATGAGAAGGACAACTTAGACTAGTTTTGTCGTGACCCCCTTACTTCACTTCTCACATCCTCTATTTTTTCCACTTTAAGATTGTCACTTTGCACTCTCTTACTCCTCTCAATTTTTTGTCTCTCATATTCATATAATTGTAATACGGTCTTTTATTTCCTTAATAAGAATTTGGAAAGTAGATGGCAAGAGATGTTTTCCCCTTTGATCTATGGCATACTTGAACCATTTTCACTCATTTACAACGTCATACATGTTAAACCAATTGACTTCCAAACATAAGTGACAAAAGTCCATGGAAAAATATATCACACTAAATCTCCTCATAGTATTACCATATGAAAAGGAAATCTTTACACTCTCAGTAACTCAAAATCCCTCCAGGTATATGAATTATGCTTCGGCACACCAGCTATCTCAAGTATTCTACCATAAAAAGAGTGACATAGTTCTTATATCACCAGTCATCAAAGACAAAATAGAATCTCAAAGACCCATAAGTATCCACCTTTGTTTCAAGAACTTGTCAAATTGGTTATCATTATAAAGCTTCATGTGTTGTTCTTACTTATACCCTTTTGGTATATATCAGAATCTTACAAGTATCTTTTATGCACTCCATGTTTGGGTTTTGCCATCATACTTATTCTTTTGAAATCCACTCATGGATTCCCACCAAGCAGAAGCAAATCTTTCAAATTGTCCAATAACATATGTGACTTTTTTTTACTATTGTAAAATCATTAGTTTGAAATATCCGTTCAAATTGCAACTCCCAATTAAGGTAAGCTTTAGGATAACTACCTCCTAATTTCCACCTTAATTCTCATATCTCGACATATGTTTATTGGAATAAAAAAGATAAGATGTAGTAGCTTTTAGACATTGGAAATGCTCACTCTATTCTTCTTATTAGATGACTTTAGCTTGAACTAACAAAGCCACACACACCATTTTGATAAGCATAAGAAACCACAAGGCAACAAATATGAATTCAAGCTATCTTTATAGGTGTTTTCATTATGAGACGTATATGGTTGTATCCCTGGGAGTACACCATAGATTCCACACGATACTTACAGTCATAAGTGACCACAACCTAACCCATGAGCCAGTACCTGCTGTGAGCACTGAAAAAAATTGCTAATAAAAGATACACATATGCGGAATAACTGAATTCGCCATAAGGTTTTAAATCCAAAAACATTTCTAAGTCATAAATCTCAAATCAACTGTCGGAAAACATTTATCTAAAAATTAAAAAAAATAATGGCAAAC
This sequence comes from Capsicum pubescens, assembly GCA_030864215.1. NCBI lineage: Eukaryota > Viridiplantae > Streptophyta > Magnoliopsida > Solanales > Solanaceae > Capsicum > Capsicum pubescens. The sequence continues at coordinate 190,720,055 of CM061548.1, forward strand.
TGATTAACTGTCTGAAGTGTATGAAAGCCTCTAAAATTGACTGACTGTGGAGTTGATGGGACGAACCCCCAACTAACTCTGACTGACTAAATAACTGAACTGCTGACATAATTAATTATAAGATAAACTCATCCTAGAAGTATGAGGACTCACTGCGAATGTTATTGCTGATGTACTAAAATGTCTAAGTGCAATCGGGAACTTGAGTGTCCGAACCAATGATATGAGACATCATAGCGCAAGAAATGAGTATTTGATCAGTACTTTAAATGTACTAGTATGCTCGATGAGGTTAGGCTGTTATGCATAGGTTATGTACATGAGTAATAACTGACTGAATAAGTAGCATGAGGTAACTGAATAACAAATATAAAAGCATGAATGCTGTAAAATTTGAGAATGCATGACCAAGTATATAACATGATTCTAAAATAGTCTATAAACTAAAATACTGAAATCTGGTAACTGAATACTTATAAACTGTATGCTATGGTCAAGCAAAACTGAACTGAATTCTGTACTAAATATTAAAACTAAAACTGTGGGAGGTATCAACAAACCGACATGCCTCAAAGCTAAGTTGATCGGGGTCCAACCTGTGACCCCAGTTGGAAGGGTACTAGTACTGTGCCATGGGTACTAACAATGGTTGTGTCAATCCTAAACTAGAAAGAAGACATCTTGTCAACCCTAAACTAACAGAAGACTCATGAGATATGTGTCAACCCTAAACTAGAAGGAAGACATCTCAAAACTACACTAACTACATAGTTCTATAACTCAGGGATTGTTACTAAGGGTCAAACCCTATACTAATAGGAATGCTCGCATCCTTAGGTTCACTCGGTACTGAATCCTACTCCCAACTGAATTGAAACTGATTATGGGACTGAACTAAGTTTAATTAAAGAAGGAACTGACTCAAATTACTGAGTTGATCTAAGTTTAACTGACATGATAACTGGCTAAACTGATAATGCTCATACATGTCTGAAACCATTTTGAGAATACTGAGACAAAGTAAAAAACTAAATTTTGGGTATTCATAACCCCCAGGACTCGATAGCAATAACAATAAACATATATGAAAGCATTCAAAACCATGGAAGGGAAATCACTGTTCACAATTATTCGCTTAAGCATTTCATCAAAAACACATGGGAGACGTGAATTTAAACATGGGAATACCTTTAAACATGATGAGATAGCACAATCACATGACAAGATCATAAACTGAGCATTTATTCTGAATTCTCATTAACATGATATGGAAACGATCATATTTAAAACATTTATAATGCATTCCACTTGAAAAAAAATTTAATATTAACTTGAAATTTAAATGGTAAGAAATTCATGGACTTAAGCTTGGGAATAAGTGAAACATATGGGAATAGCATAATTGCAATACTAAAACCATACTTGGGGATTTAACAATGAAATTTCATGCTTCAAATGTATAAGGGATGCTTTCAAAGAAAATTGTTTCTAAGCATCATGTATAATCGGAATTCATAAAGATTCATGGAGATAAATCATTATAAACATATAATTTCATAATTTAAAAATAAAATATGGATTCTTAGACTCCATAGGTGAAAAGGGCCCATGGATAAATATCTAACATACCTTAATTGAAGAATTCTTAAAGGTTCTTAGTGGTTTTCTTGAACTTGAGCTTGAATCTTGATAGGGCTAGGGTTTGTTCTTGAGAAAAAATTACTTTCTTGGAGAGAAATTATGAATAATGGGGCATATAATGCCTCTTTATGGTTTTAATTTTGTGTTTTGAACGGATTTAGGTGATGCAAAATAACAAGACTACCCTTGGAAAATTAAAATTCATAACTGAAACCCAAAATTGACCCTCACCGCGACGCATCAAGGATGTCATTGCAATATTCACCGCTAAACTAAGCTAAGTTAAGAGTCCAAAAATAAAACTAATTCTCCAACACTTAGCTAAATTTTCAGGTTCTAAGTCTCTTATACTTGCACTATGAGCTGAACTAAGCTAAGAAAAGTACGGGGTATTACAATATCTCCCCCTTAGAAACATTTATCCTTGAATGAGACTGGTTAGACTGAGAGTACTGATCTAAGGCAACTGAGATCACATATTGAACATGCTTGACTGGGAACATGATTACATGACTAAGTTTGAAACATCTTGATTAACTGAACTAATTCATGAATGCATATAATGACATGAAGGTGAGTAAATGACTGAGATAGAAATAAAAGAGTCAACTTATAAGTAACCACTGCCTCAGGATGGATCTGGTTTCATGAAGAAAAGTTGAGAGATTTAGTACATGAAAACTCGAGGGTGTTACAACATCTCCCCCTTGGGATAGTTTGTCCCCCGAATGATACTGGCTTGATTGAAATACTAAGGAAAGACTGAGATAATGCGCAGGACTCTTACGAACTGAATCATGACTGAATATCTAGAATCTGAAACTAAGATTTGAGGAATAGAGGTTCAATGACATGAATTCATTAAAGAGGTTTGAACTGAGGACATGCATGACATGAATCTAAATTTCGCTGATTATTAAGAGTGTAGCATGAGTACTAAAACTGAGCATATTGTAAATCATGAGTACATGAGTCATGAGCTACATGACCTGAATTTGGAGTTCATAAATTTATGGAACATGATCCGTACTGCTGAGCAAACTGGAACTCCTTATACTAAAAATTAGAAGAGCACATAATTTTTTATAAGATGCACGAATATGAGCTATGATCATTGAGATGACATGTAAGGCAAGAGTAGATATCATGATAACTGAAGTACAGATACTAAAATAAGCACGGGTCGGGCATCTTCCTCCCTAGTGTTGTTCTACAACACACTGGCATCACTACTAGAATATGAGAACCTGACCTGGTTTTCTTGTTCTATCATATCCCTCTTAGCTTTAAGCCATTACTCTAAGTCTGTGGTACTAGACACTAAGAAGGGCTCTACTAGAGTTTCGGGATAGATGCCGAATTTAACCACTATTTAGGAGGTCATAAAAAGAAAGTGAAGTTTCAGGGTCTACTAAAACATACACACGAATATGAAAGGCTTGTAACATACTTGTAACCACATCAGGAGAACTTTTCTGATCATGTCGGGACTGGAGTGCATAAAGTCTGTTCTGGCATTGACCACTGATGGCACTGGAAGTGGTTCCCTGCTGAGTCGGGTGACCTACTGGAGCTAGAGGACGACTGTGCTAAATTCGTGGACCAACCTTAGGATTCTCTAATTCTGTGGCCTGGCTCACCACATCCAAAATACATATCACTGCCATCTCTACACACACCTTTATGATTCCGACCACATTGACCGCAAAATGGATGGGTACAACCACTATTCTCACTAATCGGGTCTTAGAACCTGGCGCCCCATCCCGATTATCATTCCTAAACTTTGGTACTAGAGCACTAGATGGAGACGGAATTGGGGCTAAAAACTTTTGACTGAACTAAAAACAGCTACCACCCTCTGACCTTAGTTGAGAAAAATTAAAACTACCTGTCCTAGCCCTCTTATTCTCTCTTTCCTTCTCCTTAGCTTTCTTCTCCTCAATCTGCTGAGCATGAACCATGAGCCTAGACAAGTCCATCTCCTTAATCAACATAGCAGTCCTACACTCTTTGACTACACTATCAGTTATACCAGAAATAAACATACTCATTCTAGAACAGTTATCAGACACCACATTAAGAGCATACCTAGCCAACTGGGTAAACTTAAGTGAATACTCCCTCACACTCATACTACTCTATTTCAAATTAATAAACTCCTGCATATTAGCTTCCCTTAACTCCAAGGGAAAGAACCTATCTAAAAAGGTTGTAGCAAACTCCTCCCACTCAACAGGTCCTACATCTGTGTCTCTATCTCTCTTTCACTACTTATACCAGGTGTGAGCTACATCCTACAACTAGTAAGCACCTAACTCTACACTCTCACTAGAAGTCACACCCATAATGTTAGTTACTTTCTGAACCATGTCGAGGAACTTCTGCGGATCCTCAGACTTGGATCCCAAAAATAATTGAGGGTTCATTCGGGTGAAATATCGAATCCTAGCTGCGTCAGCATTAGCCACTGGATTGGCTGAGATAGCAGCCTACTGATTATTCTAAGTTGTTACTGAGTGAGCTAGAGTGGTGAATACAGTTTTGAATTCAGCATAAGAAACATGCTCGTTCAGGGGATCTTCCTAAACAGATAGAGGTATGGGTTGATTCTTTTTTCTCCTTCCGTTAGTCTTTTTGGGAGGAATCTTTAATAAATAGGAAGAAGATTGAGTTAGAAAGAGATCTTAAATTGAGCTCATGCTAATTCACACGACATGAATGCTAAAAGAAGGGAAATTTTCCTAAAACATTTTGTAGACTCTTGTCCATAAGTGTGGTGCGCTTCACACCTATGAACAAGACTCTACTCAATGCAGTTTTCAGACTCCCTAGAAAACTTTAAAACCTTAGGCTCTGATACCAATTTTGTAATGCCTCAACAGTACACCCTGGACGCCACATGGTGCTTACGGTCACAAGTGACCATAAGCTAACCCATGAGCTGGTACCTTCTGTGAGCACTGAACAAAACTGCTAATAAAAGACACACATATGTGGAATAACTGAATTCTCCATAAGGTTTTAAATCCTAAAACATTTCTGAGTCATAAATCTGAAATCAACTGCCGAAAAACAACTGTCTGAAAATTGATAAAAATAATGGCAAATTGATTGACTGTCTGAAGTGTCCAAAAGCCTCTAAAACTGACTGACTGTGGAGTTGATAGGAAAAAACCCCAACTAACTTTGACTAACTAAATAAATAAACTACTGACATAACTGAATATAAGATAAACTTGTCCTCGAAGTATGAGGATTCACCATGACTGTTGTTGCTGATGCACTAAAATGTCTAAGTGCAATCGGGAACTTGAGTATTCAAAAATATAATATGATACATCATAGCGCAAGAATGAGTATGCGATTAGTACTTTGAATGTATTAGTATACTAGATGAGGTAGGCTACTATACATGGGTTATGTGCATGAGTAATAACTGACTGAATGAGTAGCATGAGGTAACTGAATAACTGATATAAATGTGTCAATGTTGTAAAATCTGAGAATGCATGACCAAGTATATAACATGATTCTGAAATAGTTTGTAAACTAAAATACTAAAATCTTGTAACTGAATACTGATAAACTGTATCCTATGGTCAAGTAAACTGAACTAAATTCTGTACTGAATACTGAAACTAAAATTGTGGGAGGTATCATCTAACCGACATGCCCCAAAGCTGAGCTAATCGGGTTCCAAATTGTAACCCCAGTTGGAAGGGTTCTAGTACCGTGTCATGGGTACTAACAATGGTTGTGTCAACCCGAAACTAGCAGGAAGACATCTTGTTAACCCTAAACTAATAGGAAGACTCATGATATATGTGTCAACCCTAAACTAGTAGGAAGACATCTCAAAAATACACTGGCTATGTGGTTTTGTAACTTAGGGATTGCTACTAAGGGTCAAATCCTATACTAACAGGAATTCCCCCATCCCTGGGTTTGCTTAGTGATGAATCATACTCCCAACTGAACTAACACTGATTATGGGACTGAACTAAGTTTTACTGAAGAAGGAACTGACTCGGATTACTGAACAAATCTAAGTTTGACTGACATTATAACTGACTAAACCGATAATGCTCATACGTGTTTGAAACCATTTTGATAATACTAAGACTAAGTAAACAGCTAAATTTTGGGTATTCATAACCCATATGACTTGATAGAAATATCAATAAGGACACATGAAAGCATTTGAAACCATAGAAAGGAAATCATTATTCACAATTATTCACTTAAACATTTCATTAAACACATGGGAGACATGAATTTAAACATGGGAATACCTTTAAACACGATGATATATCATGATCACATGACAAGGTCATAAACTGAGGAGTTATTCTGAATTCTCATGAACATGATATGGAAACCACCATATTTAAAACATTCTACAATGCACTCCACTTATGCTTACAGTCATAAGTGACCACAAGCTAACCCATGAGTTGGTACCGGCTGTGATCACTAAACAAAACTGCTAATAAAATATACACATATGCAGAACAACTGAATTCGCCATAAGTTTTTAAATCCTAAAACATTTCTGAGTCACAAATCTGAAATCAACTGCCGGAAAACAATTGTCTAAAAACTAATAAAAATAATAGCAAATTGACTGACTGTCTGAAGTGTCCGAAAGCCTCTAAAACTGATTGACTATTGATTTGATGGGACAAACCCCCCAACTAACTCTAACTGACTAAATAACTGAACTGCTGACATAACTGAATATAAGATAAACTTATTCTCAAAGTATGAAGGCTCACCACGGATGTTGTTGCTGATGCACTGGAATGTCTAAGTGAGGTCGAGAACTTGAGTATTCAAACCTATGATATGACACATCATAGCACAAGAAATGAGTATGTGATCAGTATTTAAATGTACTGGTATGCTAGATGCAGTTAGGCTATTATGCATGGGTTATGTTCATGAGTAATAACTAACTGAATGAGTAGCATAAGGTAACTGAATAACAGATATAAATGCGTGAATACTGTAAAATATTAGAATGCATGACCAAGCATATAACATAATTCTGAAATAGTCTGTAAACAAAAATACTAAAATCTGGTAACTGAATACTGATAAACTGTATGCTATGGTCAAGTAAAATTGATCTGAATTCTGTATAGAATACCGACACTAAAACTGTAGGAGGTATCATCTAACCGACATGCACCAAAGCTTATCTGATCGGGTTCTAACTTGTGACCCCAGTTGGAAGGGTGCTAGTATCGTGCCACGGGTACTAACAATGATTGTGTCAACTCAAAACTAGCAGAAAGACATTTTGTTAACCCTAAACTAACAGGAAGAATCATGAGATATGTGTTAGCCCTAAACTAGCTGGAAAACATCTCAAACCTATGCTAGCTACGTAGTTCTATAACTCAGGGATTGCTACTAAGGGTCAAACCTTATACTAACAGAAATGCCCCCATCCCTGGGTTTGCTCGGTGCTGAATCCTACTCTGAACTGAACTTACACTGATTAGGGATTAAACTAAGTTTAACTGAAGAAGAAACTGACTCGGATTCTTGAGCTTATCTAAGTTTGACTGACATGATAACTGACTGAACCCATAATGCTCATACATGTCTGAAACCATTCTGATAATACTGAGACTAAGTGAACGGCTAAATTTTAGGTATTCATAACCCCAGCACTTGATAGGAATAACAATAAGGACACATGAAAGCATTCAAAACCATGGAAAGGAAATCATTGTTCACAATTATTCACTTAAGCATTTTATCAAACACATGGGAGATATGAATTTAAACATGGGAATACCTTTAAACATAATGAGATAGCACGATCACATGGAAGAATCATAAACTGAGGATTTATTCTGAATTCTCATAAACATAGTATGAAAACCACCATATTTGAAACATTCTATAATGAATTCCACTTGAAACAATTTATTATCTTAACTTAAAATTTAAATGGTAATAAATTCATAGACTTAAGCATGGGAATGAGTGAAACATATGGGAATAGCATAATTGCAATACTAAAACCATACTTAGGGATTTAACAAAGAAATTTCATGCTTCAAAAGTGTAACGGTTGCTTTCAACGAAAATAGATTGTTAATATCATGTATAATCGGAATTCATAAAATCTTCATAGAGATAATTCATTATAAACATGTAATTTCATAATTTAAAACATAAAATATGGATTCTTGGACTCCTTGGGTGAAAAGGGCCCATGGATAAGCATCTAACATACCTTAATTGAAGAATTCTTGAAGGTTCTTAGTGGTTTTCTTGAACTTGAGCTTGAATCTTGAAGGGTCTAGGGTTTGCTCTTGAGAGAGAATTATTTTCTTGGATAGAAACTATGAATAATGGGGCATATAATGCCCCATTGGGGTTTTAATTTCGTGTTTTGCATGGATTAGGGTGAGGGAAAAATGACAAGACTACCCTTGGGAAATTAAAATTCATAACTGGTACGGTGAAATCGCAGTGACTTGCTGGAAGCTGACAATTGTCATTTTGGACTTCACTACGACGCGGTGAAGTGACCACCTCTATATCAACTATGATGCGGTGCAATCGCGGTGAGCTGCTGATTTGGAAATCCAAACGTGGTACAAAGCTCATTCTAAAAATCTGAAACCTACCCAGGATACGCTACTTACACCCCTGAATATGAATTAACTTAGAAAACATTGTCTCAGGGTCGGGAAGGTCACTTTAAAAATCATCAAAGTTAAGAGGCCAAAAATAAAACTAAGTCTCCAACACTTAGCTAAATTTTCAGGTTCTAAGTCCCTTATGCATGCACTATGAGCTGAACTAAGCTAAGAAGAGTATGGGGTATTACAATGGTATGTATGAGAAAGAACTCAAGTCATTTTCATCCTCATAGTGGGAAACGTAAGACCCCTCACATGCTCCATTAAAAATCATCACAAGGCTCTTTAATATCACCATCCTCATCATAAGATTTATGATTATCGTTTCCTAATATTCTCCTCCAGAATACTAACTCTCATGTCCATATGGATAATGATCATATCTATTTTCATTACCTACATAATCATCATCACCATCATACTTATAGCCTCCATCACTACAAGCATAGTCTCCTATTTCATAGTCATAAGAATCTAAAACTATTGATGACATACTTTCTGATAATTTATTTGTACCAACAAAATGAGCAAACTAGGTTAATAATCCACTTATATTTCTCACCTTTGATTGCCTCAAAAATTGACATGGATAATATTGATGATACTTTAAATCCAATTTTATGCAAAGTGTCAATTATTTATCTTGGACAAAGTGAATCTTTCTCAAATAAAATAACAGACAACTCAATTAAAAACTAATAGACTTGAATCACGAAATTAACTCACAAAGAATTAGCATGAATATATGATACACTCAAGAACTAAGCAACAACCAATAGGTCGACTACTAGTTGAGGATTAATGTAGGACTCAACTAAGGGATTATGAATCAAAGTAATGAAACTAGGAAGTTAGAACATAAGGTTCATTAGAGAGAAAAAGTATTCTTATCTTGTTTTGTGGAAGGAGTTTGTTGGTCATGTTTTAGATGTGATCCAATCTGTGTGAAAGCGGGTCTAGTTCATTTGCACACTATTTTAGGATGCATTACAAAATACGGCAGTAGGTTGGCAAAATTGGAGTATTTCAATTATGGACACTACTGTGCGAGATAACCTAAACTTCTGATTTTTGGTACTTTTGACTTTTTGTACTTTATTCCCTTATAGAGTTGTCCTTTTTCCGTAATATTCCTTGTACCAAAACTTACATACTTTATTTTCACTTCCCTTTTAGTTCAAACACTAGTTTTTAATTTTCTTCCTTAACAAGATATACAAAATACCAAAAACACCTTATGAACTTCACATTTTGGAAATTCTTCTAATCAAATTAGATTGATCCCAAATTTTAGCTAGCTTCTCCTCAAGTTAGAGAACAGATCCTAGTAAAAAATTAGGATCAATCAAACACCAAATTGAGAAGATCCAATTTCTTATTTTTCAAACCTCCAAAGTTGAAAAATGGTAGTTCCTTCAATTCAATTCTAAATTTAACAATTTTTAAAATTCAAGCTCCCCTAGCTATGGAGAACAATCCCCAATACATTTGAAGCTTTAATTACAACATAAAATTTTTGTATGTAGGAACCCACTTGTTTGTTCCTCAAACCCTTTCACCCAACAATGTGAAATATTCAAATTTTGTCCAAACAAGATGAAATCTTATATCTAGACTCAATAAATACTAAGAAATTCAAATCTAGTAAACTTCAAACAAGACACAATTCAACCCTATTTTTGAGATTTTTTATTTTGATTTTTTAAAACATTTTCCTCTTTTTTTGTAGTAACAAATTCCAAGATAGATTCATGAAAACAAATCTAAACTCGGTTGTCATACCAATTTGATGCAATATGAAAATGGAAATGAAAAGTAATGTGAAAATTAGAGATACATAGATAGAAATAAGAAAACAAAACTGAAAGCAACCAAAGAGTATATTAAAACCTAAGACCTCAATAAGTTGATTCAAATCAAGAACCAATATCTTACGAAGACCAACAAAAGAAATCGATTACCTTGCAACCCCTATTTCTAAACAAGATTCAAGAGAAGATTCATCAACAAGCTATCAACTCTCAACAATGAGAATAATTCAACAACCATCAAAAATTAAGGAATAAAAGACCTATTCTAGCTATTTATATTCTATTCTAATTATTAAATAAAAAGACCCAACATAACCATTGAAAAAATAGCCAAAATAATTTGTCCTGCCCATTATTGGGCATTTTATAAGTATATATGGTCCGTGTATACTAAGGATGCCCCAGTCATTGTTATTTTACCTTTCTCCTCATCTATCTTGACCTTTACTCATTATATATCTCCATTTGAGTCATTTCAAAAATCTCCAAAGCTTTCTTCTTTATAAACATAATTTGTAATTCTTAGCGTCTAGTGACTTGGCTATATGTGAATGATTTTGAGGTGGTTGTTATGAATAGGGTCTTATCATAATCAGTAGCCATACCATATCTTGCTAATATGTACTCAACCAAGGTATTATCAGAATTAGTAGCCATACCATATCTTTCTACAATCTCAACCATTGAAACTTTTTGTTTCCATAGTCTCTATAGGAAAATGATATCTTAATTGAAACTCCATTGACTCACATCATATTATAGAACCACTATTTTAGTTTTCTTTGTCTCATCACCTTCTATTCACTCTTCATGAAGAACCTTTCTAACTTTAGAGGCAATCCACCAAGGATAGTCCCACAAATCTCTTGAATTAACAATTGTCAATTATGTGCATATGTAAGCAACTATATCACTAGGCAAATAGTAATGTACAAAAAGTTGCTTCTAGTTACCATTCTTTATTAAGTAGCTTAAATCTATAATTCTCTCATCAAACTAAAAATTGGTAGGCAAAACCTGGTAGGGGCTAAGCCTGGTTCAGTTGTCAAACCACAGATAGAAGAACCAATTTTAGGTTCCCACCACGACTCCTTCTCTATCTCAACTCTAGTTGTCGATATCCTTTTCCACAGTTTTGACTATCCCTTTCTTTGAAGTTGGTCCATAGGGTTCTAATGGTCCTAAATTCTCACCAAGGTTCTATATAGAGAGCTTTAGAGACATCAAACAGAGATCTAAAGCCTAATCCACCCTCTGCTTTAAGGTAGAAAATTTTCAAACATTTAATCCAATGTTTAGTCTTACCCTTTTACTTATTACTCTAATAAAACTTGACAAACATCTTGTGTAATTCATTGATATCTTAGTGTACGTAGTAGGTGCCAGAGCTGATAACATATAGATAGGCAATTTTGAAGCATACTATTTATCAACACAACCTTATTACTATATGAAATAAGCCTCCCCTCCAAATTTTGAAGCCTATCTTTAATCTTTTTTATTATATTATTATAGTAGGCTTTCTTATTTCTGATGTGAAAAATATGACAACTTAGATACTTTAATGGGAAAGTACCTTTTACAAAGCTAGTCTATTGTGCAACCTCATGTACCAAAGCATTAGAAACATTTATGAATATGTGTTTGTTAGTATTGCCCTAAAACCTTCTAATATTAATTTAAGTTTGTGTATAACCAACTCAAATGATTGCTTGTTAGCTATTGCGACGATAATAGTATCATCTACATAAGCAAGATGATTCAGTCTTGCATTTCACTAAGACATTTCATAATCAGTCTATGATAGGAATTGTACTATGGAATCTAAGGATTGATAAAAAAAAAGGATAATCAATAAAGATAGATAATTAGATACAAGAAAAAGAAGTAAATAAGAACAAAAGAGTGTATTAAACTCTAATACCTTAACTACAATCTTAATTAAACATCTAATTCTTACAATGACCAAGAGGGAGATGATTATCCTCAAAACAATATTTCTAAACCAAGTTCTATACAAATTTACCAATTCTCTATCTCAAAGTATAAACAATCATCAATAATAAAAAAAAACTAAAAAATAATCTAGGCTCCCAAGTATTTATAGTTTAGGGCTAATTATTACACATTTAGGGGCCCAAAAGTGACCCAATTGCAAGAAAAGTCCCATACGCTTGAGCGTGTTTAGAGAAATGAGGTGGAACCCAGGAGCTACTCAAGTGAAATACGAATTGTTTTGACCTACTCTTGAAATGATAGAGCAGGTCCGAAGCAAATCCAAAGTGCCTTGGGTGCATGTCCCTCCCTAGGGGCTTTCTAGCCCCACTTTGCATTCCCTCAACTCCTCCAATGATCCTTGGTCCAATGTGTGCAATCATAAAATGACACCCTCTTGATTGTAAGAAGACTTCTTCAAGTACCTCTTATTTCATGAATAATCCTTGAATCTTTTGGAGCTCTCGGGCTTGACTTCTAGTAAATGGCTTGGAGCTAATTCAGACTGTATCATCCTCTACACCTTGAGAAGAATTTGACCTCAAATTAAAGGGTTGATCAAATTCTATCATGTCAAACAGTGAAATATTGCACACATTTAAGGTATTGTGCACTTGATATTACAGAGGACGTTCAATCTTATAGGGAGTTCAATGATGAAAAGGATTTCAGCTTGTGAAATAGCTAAGAAAATCTGGGACTGCTTGAAGACTGCTCATGAGGGAACTAGGATGTGAAAGATTCTAAAGTTGATATGCTGACAACATAGTATGAAACCTTACTATGAAAGAAGGAGAGATAATACAGGAAATTCATACAAGATTCACTTCCATCACAAATGAGCTTTACTGCTTAGGAGAAGTGATTCCACTGTATAAGCAATTGAGGAAGATTCTTGGTGTTCTTACTAAGTCATGGTAAAGTAAAGTGGATGTCATAACTGAGGCAAGAAACCTGAAAACCCTCACTATGGATGAACTTATTAGGAACCTGAAAACCCATGAACTGAAAAAATAGTAAGGAGAAGAGAAGAAGAAAGTAAAAAGGAAAAAATCTTTGGCTTTAAAAGCTTTAAAACTAGATCCAAATGAAGAAAACACTAATGTTTTCTACTTTTCAAAAAGAATTGCTAGAGCTATGATGAAAACTGGCTAGTTCCAAAGAAGTGGAACTAGCAGCAGAAAAGGTGTCACTATAGAGGTGTATTACAAATTTGTAAGTCCTGAGCATTTCATTAAGAATTGTCCAATGCACAAACTAGACTATCATGAATATCTCAAGATAGGTGGTGACAAAGGAAAGAACAGGGACCAGGTCCCTGTAAAATTAAGCAAAGAGATTGCAGTTGATTATGCAGTAAGCAAAGCTTTAGAAATATGGGGAGATTACTCTAGTGAATCTGAGGAAGATAGGAAACAGGAAGATGCTTCCATGCTGGCAGTGGAGGATGAGAAAGTGACCTTTTATTCCTTATTTTCTTTTATGGCAAACACTAAAAATGAAGTAGAAAATGAGGAAACACTTTCTGATATTAAAGAAAACTTAGAGAATTACTCTACTAGAAATATAAAAAGGCTTACAAATGTATTGATTAACTCATGTGTAAATGGCTGAGAAAAAATTTTATCTAGAAGAAAAAGTGAAAAGTCAAGAGCTTGAGTTAATTTGTCTAACTCTCCAAATATCTAAAACTGAAGAGTATGTTACTAAGTTAAAATTAGAAAAGTTTAGTTAATCAACTAGAGAAATATAATAGTGCCTATGATGCAAAAAAAACAATGCTCTAGAAAGAAAAAAGATTGAAGTTTTAATTGATAGCTTTGACTCTCCAGATATCTGAAACTGAGCAATAAGTTGCTAAGCTCAAATTTGAAAATTTGAGCTTGGTAAGTCAAGTGGAGAAAATAGATGATTTTGAGTGTAAAAAGAATAAAGAAGCATCAAAGTTTCAGGTTGAGCTTGAAGAAAAATTAAAGGATTCCCAAAAGTATCTTATGTATGCACTCCAAAAGAATAAAGAGATGGAGAAGAACCTGGTTTATCTGAGAGAAGAACTTAGAAATCCCTACAATTGACTACATACTATCAAATCCTTTTTAACTTAACTAGTAAAGGTGTTAATAATGAGAAGGGTCTTAGTTATCAAGAAGGAACCCAAGTTCGTAGGTCTTAAGAGAAGGTTGCTCAAGATGCTTAGAACAAGGTCTACAAGCCTCTATGTACTAATTGTGGAAGAGATAGGCGCATAAAGGAAAATTGTCAGAGTAGGATTAGAGCTAGAATGAATAGTTCCAAGTATATTTAGCAAGGGAATGCACATTCTATGGGTTTCAAGCTTCAGCAAATTGTGAAAAGGAACTCTCTACCTAGATGGTACAAAGGGATTTGATCATACCATTGTCCTCCTATTGGAAACTCAAACTTAAATGTGTTCCCAAGTCTAACAAATGATCATAAGTGCAAGAGGTAGAAATGGTTTATAATCAGATCAATCTTCTTGATATGTAATTGCTCAAGTCTAAATGGAAGGTATGATTGTATTATTTTTGTTGAGACACTTCAAGGTAAAGGTGTCTTATGTGATTGGCAATCCTATCCCAAGAATGAGCTCACAAAGATATGAAAGAAGTTGGCAAGTTCAAAGTAATACAAAAAAAACTCTAGACATTTGAAGAATAACAAGTATATGATTAGTCCTTAGACCTATTTCTAGAACAAGTCATGGTATAATGTGGTGTAATGAATCTAACAAAATGAAGCTGGGATTGATCAGATTAGCCTGACCTACTATCAAGTGAATTAGTTTCTCCTTACAAAATTAGTTATGTTCAAGAGGCAGGTATCCTTGGTAAATTAGGTATATTTTGGTCTAACTCAGTACCATAGCTTTGCAGGTATACACCCATGGGAATAGCTTTAGAGGCAAACAAATGTAACGAGCATAAAGTGGAAGATTCACACAAACTGGAGAGGGACCTGGTCCCATCTCTCAAGTTTGTATCTTGTATGTGCAAATTAATATTATGTCAAGAAAAAATCCATGTCCTCTCAGTCCTTATGTTGGTAAAAGGTTGTCCTATTCTAAAAGGAAAGGTGAGTCACCTAAAATCTGAAATTGATCATATTTTGTTCCCATAAAAAAACCATCCTTGTGCTCATTGTTTCCTTAAATCTTGTTATACCCACTCCTTCTCTTATCAAAAAGGAAAATCCTAATCCCAAATAGCCCTTCTAAGAAAAAGAAATTCTTGATGGTTTTAGCTTTCCTATTTTTATGTCCTTTAAAGGATTCTGAGCTTAGTATAGTTAAAAATTTCTTCCCAACCATTCCTTAAAAACATCCTTCTTCTCTTAATCTTCCAAATCCTACCACCTTCATCACTCAACCTACTGATGAAGAATCATCCCTGAATCCTTAAAATTATTCTGATGAAGTTGTGGTGGATGAAACCTGAGTTGCTGAAAACCTCATTTTATTGCCAAATAGCCCAAGAAAGAGCATAGTTGATCACAGGAAAAACCAATGTCAGTAAAACACTAAGAATTTTTTTAAAATGGTCAAGAAGTTTTACTGAGAAACTACTGACATGTGAGGGACTTGGTCCCATGAAAAGGAAAGTAACTAAAAAAGAATATGCGATCACTTATACTAGAAGAATGAATGGGGAGAACAGTAAGGTGGTATCCAAGGAAGTTAGAAACTGGTTCTTGAAAAATCAAAAGGTGTTAATTGGAAGGATTTTTAATTCAAATATACTAACAGAATCTGGTATGATGGAACTAGTTGAGTTGGTAAAACATCAAGGTTGGATGCATCTCATGAAAAGACCTATTCCGACTGTTTTTGGTGAGATAATCAGGGAATTCTATTTTACTTTGGAATTCTCAAAAGATAGGTTGAATCTGACTGCATAAGTCCAAGGAAAGAAAATAAAGTTAAATGAAGAAACACTTAGAAGAATTCTAGAAGTTACTATATATGGTGTGAGAACTGCTCAAAGCAGTTACCTTCAATAGAATTCTTAGCTAATGCATCAAAGTCAAAGGAAAATTTGTGGCTACAGTCAATAGGAAATCACTCAAGAGTGAGTTTCAATTGGTCTTTGACTTTGTGAACAAGGTGTTTCTGCCTAGATCATAAAAGAAAAACATTGCCTCAGCCAATGATTTGTATGTGATGGAATGCCTTAGTAGCTTTGAATTCATTAATCTACCTGCTTTAATGATGGAACACATTCACAAAGTAGTTCTTGAGAAGAATAGAAAACATGGCATGTTTTATGGATATTAGTTGAACAAGGTATTTAACCAATTTGGTATTGTCTGTGAAAATGAAACCCAAGGGACTATGCTACAAATACTTGGCATGAACACATTAGTCAAAACTGAATGTGTTAAATTGGGTAGCATTTCTCAGAGGGAATTCAACTAGGAAATAGAAGAACTGAAGTTCAACCTAACTGTCAAGGATGAAGAAATTAACAAACTCTAGGTGACAATTCCGTATCTCTCCAAAAAAAGCCCATGTGTCTCTAAAATGCTTAGAATTGAGAATGTTGAACTGAAGAAGAGGGTGTCACTCTTAACTGATGAGGTCCTTAGCCTGAATACAGAGATAAGGCATCTTAACAATAACCTAACCATACTCCTTCAAAATCTTTTTCAAAATTATTCAGTTGTTAATCCTTCTTGATTCCTGTGTCTTTTTCCCTAGAACATTTAAATTATGCACTATAATGATACTTATACTCTACTTATAAATGAATCTTTGCTTTATGTGTTCTATTTGTTCCCTTTAAATTACAAAGTTATTCTTCATGTTAATAATGCCCCAGTGTCCATAAGTTAACTAATTTGTGCTTATTTTACTCTTGATTTACTGTACTCATTTTTTAATGATGACAAAAGGGGGAATACTGAGTTCATATAGAAGGGACCAGGTACCAAGCACAGATATAGTGCAACTGATGAAGTGCTTATGATGAGTTTAGTTACAAATTTTATGAGTTGCAGATTTAAATGGCATGTTGATACTGGGAAGTAAGTGATGTGCTAAATAGATGAATGAAGAAAGATAGAATGACTGGGAGAAGTATGCAAATGCACTAAATAAATAATGGTGCATAATGACAGGGGGAAGCAACAAAGCAAATGTGCCCATGTGATCAGAGTTTTTGCTGCAAAATAACATCAAGGGGACAGGTCCCTATGTTGCATGATGGTGGAAGCTTGATAATAGGGAGAACATTCATCTTAAGAGTGGTAATCACACTAATTAAATGTGATGGATGTATATTGATGCTCAAAGATTTGTTGTTGGTTTGTCATCATCAAAAAGGAGGGAAATTGTTATATGTAGTTTTGATGATAGGCGGATAACTACAAGGGACCAGTTCCCTGGATGTTCAAAATAATAGTACAGTTGGCACACGTCTACACAGCCTTGTCCATTTGTGTAACAAACTGGCAGGTGTTTCTTGTACTAATTAGGACACCTGGTCTAATAATATTTCAATCCTAATCATCACTCATCTATAAAAGGAAAAATATGGTTCTTCGTCAAATGAGTTTTAGCATATTCCAAATACGAGAGCTAAAGAGAGAAAAAGGCAAAAACTCAAGTTTAACTCAAGTTTTTATGCTAAATTAGAGAGTATATTGAGTGAATTCTAATTTGTAAATTAATTACTCAGTCTATAAGAGTAATGAACTTTTCTCTATGTTTAGAGAGTGCTTAGGTAGAGTTGTCTATGTTTGATACTGATTAGAGTTAATCAATTTAGAGAGTGTCATGGCAGAGATGTCAAGATGAGTTTGTAGTAAAGTTATTACAAGTGGAAGGATCCTAGAGTTAGGTTCATTCGAGGCTATAATCAATAGTTTGATTATAGTGGATTTGGAAAGATTGTGAGGTTAAACCGTGGTTTTTCCTTCCTTGAGCAAGGGGGTTTCCACGTTAAAATCTTATGTTTTTATTCTTTATGCACTGTCTCTTACTTCTTGGTTTCTTTATTGTGTTTTGTCTGTGATTGACTTTGAGGGACCTGGTCTCTCTCTATGTGGTGCAACCCTCAGGGTTTCTATATGATTCTTCTCAAGGCGAATCCTCACGTTCTCATGCATCTTCTTTATGTCTTCCACCATCTTTTTTCCATCTAAGCTTATCATAGCATCACTAGGCAAATGAGTGAGATCTAAAGGGGTAAGGGGGTTAAAATCATAAGCACATTCAAAGGGATTCATAATAATAGTTAAATAGATAACACATTATAAGCAAATTCGACTAAAGGTAGTGGTTCTCCCGAAAGGACAATTTCCCTCAAACTAAAGTGCGTAACATAGAACACAAGTTCCTATTTACCACCTCCATTTTACCATTAGTTTGTGAGTGGCATGATGTTGAGAAAAGAAAATTGGTGCCAAGCCTACCCCACAATGACTTTCAAAAGTAACCAAGGAACTTGGAGTCCCTAATACTAATAGTGGTCCGAGGGATTCCATTCATTTTGACAACATGATCAATAAACAAAGAAGCCACAACAAAAGCATCATCACTTTTATGACACGGAATGAAATGGTCCATCTTAGAAATCCGATCAACAACAATAAAAATGCTATATCTACCCCTTTTTTCCTTAGCAAACCTAAAATAAAATCCATAGATATGTCAAGCTAAGGGCATTGGGGAGTAAGAAGTGAGATATACAATCCAGGATTTCACTTTTCTACAATCCATACATTGGCCACAAATTCTAGCAACATCTTGATGTATTTTGTGCTAATAAAATTGTTCCTCTAGTATTCCAAGGATCTTGTCACCTAAAAACTGATCGATCATACCTCCATCATGTGCCACTCTTATAGATAATTCTCTCCATGAACCTAGAGGGCACACACAACCTTCTTCCTCTAAACAAGAAACCATCAAACTTGGAGTAGGGCAAAGAATCATTATTTGAAACACTCCAGGTTTTGGTCCTTGAAAAACTTTTAAGCTCACTGCCCTGACTACGACTCTCTCTATGGGTCATAAGGTGTTATTATAGGTCATAGGACCCAAGTTGTAGGGTAACCAGTGGAGGTTGCCCTTGGTTTCTGCTATGATTACAATTGGCCCCTAGAGAGTCGTAAAGACTCATTATGAGTTGTGTTGTACAGGTTGTTGGGTGTCCACTATTTTCCTAAATAGTTTTTGTGTTGACTACGACAGGACTCTATGAGTCGTAGGGTCTCATTATAAGTTGTAGGGCTCAGGACGTAGGGTCAATAGTATATAAGCCCAGGGATACTATCCAGCCTACGACTCAATAATATGGGTCGTAGGGTGACCCTACGAGTCATAAGGTCACCCACAGCGACTGGGTGACAAATTTTAATTTTTTTTAAGGGCACTTTGGACATTTCCCCTTTTCCCCAAATTATAACCCATGACTTAAAACCCTTTTATGGTGTCATTATCACTCCAAAAACAATTGAAATAGCTTCTTAAACTCTCTCAATTCTTCAAGGTCAAGATACTTAGGGTTTTCAAGAATTTGATCTATTAGGGCTTCCTAGGGAAAATTCTCTCCATAACTCTTGATATGTCAGGCATGTTACTATTCCCTAATTATTACTTTATCAAAAGCATGTGTTTATAATTGTACCCATGTAATTAAATTATGGGTTGTGAATACGGGTTTGAGGGTTTTGGAATAAATATATCTTGAATTGATTTCCCACGGTTTTAATACAATTGTTCATGCTTTGTTTTCATGTTTTGAACTAGTGGGATGCATGGGTGTGGGAATTGGAATGGGGGTTGAGGTTTTCCCCCAAATTGATGTTTTAAACTTGGAATTGGTTTTGAATAATTATGTTCCCTCAACCCACTTATGTAATTGTCCTTGAATTATGAAATTGTCACTTGGTTTAACTTACTCACTAATGATATTGCACTGCATAAATAGTTTAACAATGAACATGGATTTTAAAAGTTGTGTTGGCTATGTTGGATTTAATAAAAAAAAGGGGTCGAGGCATTCCCCCGAAAAAATGTGTTTTTTATGGTATAGAGATAAGTTTCCAAGTGTAAGGGTATGACGATACCTAGGGTGTGCCTTAAAGATTGATTCCAATTGTTATACTTTGGGCTTGATGGGGGTTATGTAGCTAAGTCATAAAGGTGTAGGTCTTGAATGACTTATATTGGAAACTCTTCTTTACCGACATGAGGTTTAGTATTGATTACCATGTGCACAGTTCACACTAGTGATATATATATATATATATATATATATATTTGTATATTGGATTGACGTGGGGTCAGGGCATTCCCTAATTGTAACACCTCGAGACTACCCCTAGGCGTCACATGGTGCTTAGGACCACAAGTGACCCCAAGCTAACCCTTGTACTGGCATAACTCATGAGAAACTGAATAAGATACATAAATCTTGAAGAAATTAGTGAAAGAAAAGTCTTTAGCTGAATATCTTCAAAACAAAACTATTAAAACGATTACAACTCTGGTTATACAAGACAAAACTGAAATCAAATACATTAACTCTACTAACTATCTATGAAGCCTCTACTAGTATTAACTATATGTAGCCGGGACATGACCCCAGCTATCCTGAATCAATAGGACTGAATAAAGAAAACAAGATGTTACTCAAACTATGATTGAATCGAGCCCTTGAATCAAAAGAGACTCATCACCTAATGACTGGAGGCTGCAAACTGTCTGATTATGATGTGTGCGCTACAACTTGTACCTACATTATGAGAAAATATAGCACATAGACATATATGCGGATCAGTACTTCTGGAATGTACTGAGTATGTGGGGGTGAATGCATAAGTAAAATAATATCATAATATATTCATAGATTTTCAAATAATTCATGCTAAGTGTAAGTGACTCACCTTGGGCTTGAATAAAACTGAAAGTTAAAAAATCATAAATCATGAATAATAAGCATACTGAATAAACTTTGTGAGCTACACACTTAGTTTCTAAAATGTTTACTTTTAATCTTTCTTAGGAAGGTTCTTCTAACCGAAATACACTATGTGAGCTATCATGGAGTCCAGCGTCTTACCCCCGGAGGGTAGAACTCACGCTGGGGAAAGCTGTCTTATGCTTGCCATTGCAATAGAACCTAAACTTGAATGATCACTATACTGAACCCACTTATGGATATTAAAACCCACGGTGGCACGTAGTTCTGGGGTATGAGACCTTGGAATCATACACAACTCGGTGCTAAATACTACTTTCTTACTTATATGCTCATACTATAGGAAATCCACCTTAAAATAGCATAAGGGTTTATAATGAAAACCAGTTATGCTCTTTTTTTCTTAAACTAAAATCAAGATAAATAATCGTGCATTCTATATCTTAGCTAAGGATCAAAAGATCCATCTTTCTTTAAATCTTGGTATAAAACCATCAAGAAATTTAAGATCATAATCTTCTTGAAAACTCAACTCATTCTTGATACAAACTTTTCAAATAAAACTTAAGAGCATGATCGTCTGGAAATCTCAATACTTAAACTTAGGGCTTAAAATCCATGCTTTAATCTCAATTTAATACATAACAAAACTTCATGCTCAATAACAATCTTGAAATACTTCAACAATATCAAGTCAAGATAGTGCAATCTCATGCATGATAGAAATCTCATAAGATAAAACATAAACATAAGCACTTTATGATCAACTTAAAGCTTTAAATTTCATAATAATTACATGATTTCAAGAATATGTAAACTTGGGTATAAACCCTACTTCAAAATAAGGAAATAAATCTTAAAATCATGCAATTTGGGCACAAGGGTGAAAGAAAGCCCTTATTTATAAGCCCACATACCTCATTAGGCTTAATTTGATATATAAACTTGACTTTGAACTCTTAAAAATGTCCTTGAAGTCTTCTTATTAGAGTTCTTGAATTTGGAAACTTAGATTCTTGATTGTCTTGAAAAGGATGCAATGGAGTTTTGGATTTCTTGGAATTAGGTTAGGGTTTATTCAAAAGAAATTTGATAAAGAATGAGGGTATCATGCTTAAACCGACATTTAATCTTCTATTTTTATGACTTGGGGTGAGGGTAAATAACTTAATTGCCCCTCTGGAGAATAAAGTCGCAACTGGAATATCGTTTAGGGGCTTGGCACGATGCGATGACATGTTCATTGCTATACTCGGTGCAACTGCTGGAATTGAAATCCAAACACAACCAAACCCTCATCTAAAAAAATAGAAACATCCCGAGACATGCTCCTTACACACCTGAACATGAATCAACTCAAAAACCATCATCTTGGAGCCCGAAAGGTTAAGTTAAAAATCCTCGAAGTTAAGTGGTAAAAATAAGGCTAAGTCTCCAACACTTAGGTAAATTTTTAGGTTTTAAGCCCCTTATGTAAGCACTGGAAGTTGGACTGAACTAAGTATAATACGGGGTATTACATTAGTATTCCTTGATACCTCTAGTTCGGGAAACTAACATGCACTGGGTCAATATTAGTAGGGGGGTAAACCCATATAGTCTGTGGGTGCCTATTTATGACAATTAAGCTCTATAGTCTAGGATAAAGTTTTAATTTATGTTGGGGGAGCTAAACTCATTTAGCCTGTGAGTGCCTATCTATGATAATTGAGCTACATATTCTAAGATAAAGTTTTAATTTATGCTAAGACTTATTCTCTTTCCCAGCATGACATGCATATATATACACATATGATTATGTGCATTGATTTTGGAATGATTTTGAAATATGGACCATGGACTTATTTTATCCTCTATCCCTAAGTTACATGCTAGTGCTCAACCCACCAACTGTCTCTAGACATTGTATCCCTATGTGATGCAGGCATCGAAGATACTTCTACTTTTTGTGTGCAGTATTAGGTGGATCAGTTCAGTTCACAGATTATTTGCAGTGAAGTGTTGAGCTTTCATTCTTCAAAAGACCTGATCATTCCATCGATTTTCTTTCATAAACTATAATTGAAGAGTTCACATTAACATTATCATTGGCATTATCATTATTAGAGTCAAGGGCATGTCCTGACCTGAATTGTTTTTGGAATTAGTAGAAGCTTTGTGGATATTACTGTGGACATTAGTATTGGTGTTGATGTTGGTTATTAGCATCGGTTGTCGGATATTGATTTGTCTTAGATTCTTATAAGCTTTTATATCCTATTTTGTTATATGTTTAAATTTTTACCATTGCTAGGTGTGTTATATTTTGTTTGACTAGGCAATGGGGGTGGTCTTCCATCCTCGGTGGACATGAGATACCTGTCACGGCTAGGACCTAGTTCAGGTTGTGACAAAGTTAGTATTGAAGACTAGGTTTAGTGTTATTGGGTGTCCACAAAGTCATGTCGAGTACAGTTTTTTTTATGGGTGTGTAGTACGCCACACTTATAAGAGAGAGGCTTTGAGACATTTATTTAGAAATGTTTTCCTTTATTGTTATTGACTTTTGGGATATAGAGTCTAGGGTGTTGAAACCTCCTCTAATTCACATTTGTTCACTTTTCAGATCTTGTCTCCCAAAAGATTTGACACTCGTAGAAACTACTCTATCCCATTTGAAGACAAAGTGGGTGGGACTCGTCCTACTCATGGAGTTCAGACCCAATCTAGGGTCGTTACTTTTGATTGCCCTTGTGGAGTTCCACCAATCCCCACTGATCTTTCTCCCACTGGTGGCATCCCTGCCCAGTCACCTCTAGGATATATTACTAATGCTTAGTTCTGTCATTCTATTTATTTGTTGACCCAGTTAGTGACATCTTAATCATGTCAGCCGGGTCCTGCTGGAGTTGTTGTGAGTTCTTCTAAGGCCACTAGAGTTAGCCAGTTTATGAGGTTGAACCCTCTGGTTTTCACTGGTACTAAGGTTGAGGAATATCATCAGGGGTTCATTAATGAGATAGAGGAAAAAAAACTTAAGATGCATGCTACTAATGTGGAGGGTCTGGTGTTTGTTGTATATCAGTTGAAGGGTGTGGCATATCAATGGTATGAAGAGTAGGATCAGTCTAGGGATGATGAGGCTGAGTCAACTTTATGGGATAATTTTTTGGGTGCCTTTCTGTATTAATTCTTTCCACAATAGTTGAGGGGGGCAAAAGTTGAGGAGTTTGTAAATCTAAAATAGGGTAGGATAATGGTGAAAGAGTATGCCCTATAATTTCATCAGTTGTCCTATAATGCTCCAGATCTAGTATCGACCATGAGAGCTAGGATGAGGAAGCTTTCTTTGGGCTTGTCTCAAGACTTGGTGTTGGAGTGCAAGGCCACCTTGCTGAAGAGTGACATGGACATTTTGAGGCTTGTGGTGTATATGCAATAGGTCGAGGAGGAAAAGAAGAATCAAGTAGAGATGGGGGAAAGTTAGAGTAAAAAAATGGTCTAAGAAGAAGTGGGGCAATTCTGGTTCCTATTCTACAGCTAGTGCTCCATATCCTAAACCGTCTTGTTATCTCTATTTCTAGAGCAACAGTGGATTTAAGGCACAAGGTTCCTAATTTCAAGATAGTGGGGCTCAATCAGCTCTATCCTATTCTCTTTGTAAATTTTGTGGACAGTTGTACCATGACTTTGTGATGAGGGGAGGAATAAGTGTTTTAGATGTGGTCATCCTATCCATATTCGGAGGAACCATCCTTTAGTAAACGTTATTATTGGAGCTAATAAGGTCCTGGTTGTTGCTTCTTCAGCTCCTGCCCCAAAGGGTGCTACTTCCAGATCTAGCACTAGTCAAAATCATTTGTATGCTCTTCCTACCTATCAGGATTTGGAGACGTCTCCTGAAGTTTTTACGTATGCTAAAACCTTCTCTCATGATGTATGTTATCTGCTTGATTCTGAGTCTATACTTTATTATGTGACCTCTTATGTGGCTATTCATTTTGGTTTTGGTCCTAAGTGTATTCTTGATGATTTTTCTATTTCCACCCCGGTGGGTGACTCTTTTGTGGTTTAAAGAGTCTAAGGGGTTATGTGGTATTTGTCTTTAGTAGGGAGACGCTAGTGGATCTGATAGAATTGGACATGTTAGATTTTGATGTGATTTGGGGAATAGATTGGTTGCACTCATGCTATGCTCCTCTTGATTATAGGACTCGAAAGATCAGTTTCCAATTCTCGAATGAACTAGTGATTGAGTGGAAAGGTAGTACCTTAGTGCCTAAGGGAAGGGTCATTTCTTATCTTAGATCCCGAAAAT
Source organism: Capsicum pubescens (assembly GCA_030864215.1). Classification (NCBI taxonomy): domain Eukaryota; kingdom Viridiplantae; phylum Streptophyta; class Magnoliopsida; order Solanales; family Solanaceae; genus Capsicum; species Capsicum pubescens. Next base: position 190,745,406 of record CM061548.1, read on the forward strand.
TGATTTCCAAGAGGTGTCTTTATCATTTGGTTTACAAATTCTAACTCGGAGGGTCCTTCATTATTGTCCATTCCCATGATTAATGAGTTTCTCGAAGTGTTCTCTGATGATCTTCCTGGTGTTCTCCCGATAGGGGAACAAATTTTGGTATTGATCTCCTATCGGACATCATCTTATCTCTATCTCTCCTTATAGAATAGCTCTGCATGAGTTAAGAGAACTTAAGTAATAGTTGAAAGATCTTCTTGAAAAGGGTTTGTCCACCCTAGTTTTTCCCCGGGGGCTGATCCGATGCTCTTCGTGCATAAAAAGGATGGGTCCTTTTGGATGTGTATATATTACCTCTAATTGAATAAGGTAACAGTAAAGAATAAGTATCATCTTCCTAGGATAGATGACATATTTGATCAGCTTCAGGGAGTTGAGTACTTTTCTAAGATTGATCTTCAGTCGGGCTATCATCAGTTAAAGATAAGAGAGGTGGATATCCCTAAGACTGCTTTCCAATATTGGTATGGTCATTTCGAGTTCTTGGTGATGTCTTTTGGTTTGACTAATGCCCCATCGGCATTTAGAGATCTGATGAATCGAGTATTTTGGCAGTTCCTAGATTTGTTCGTAATTATATTTATTGATGATATTTTAGTGCGCTCCAAGAGTGAGGCGGATCATGTTGATCACCTTTGCATTATGTTTCAACCCTTGAAAGATCAGCAGTTGTATGCAAAGTTTTCTAAGTGTGAGTTATGGATAAATGTTGTTACTTTTATGGATCATGTAGTTTCTAGTAAATGGGTCATAGTGGATCCACAAAAGGTCTCCACAAAACAAAGCTTGTATGGTGTGGCATGTTTGGTAGTGGGCAATTTTAAGAATTCAACCATGGTAGCACTAGCCACATTAGCACAACTCCCACTATCAATGATCAAAGAGCGCACGTTGTCCTTCATAAGGCAGTTAATATGGAATAGATTTTCCCTTTGACTAGGATCATATATTGCCTTACTAATCACTGCATGCCTCATAACAAAGTTAGAAACCTCAAACTCTCCATCTTGAGGCCAAGCATCTTCATTTATCTTCTTCCTTTTGTTTACCTTCTTCAGAACCCTCTTCATTTTAGGCTTTTTCATCATTCTCATCTTTCAATCCCACCTCTTTTCTAAGGTAATACTACTTTCCTTCCAAAGGATCATATTTCTCCGATTGGGATATTCACTTGCTTTAGGTCCCATCCTTGACATTTAAAACATTAAAAACTTTTAGGATTGGGAGTAGGATATTTGTTACCTTCATTCCTTGGTGGGTACTTTGGAGTGGTCTTCTCTACGGGGTTCTTGTCATTGGACTTGTAGTCTTTGTTATTGTTCCATATCAATGAAGATTTATCTACCTCTTTATTCTTACTCCAAGTGTTGGTAGATGAGTGCCCTTTGGTTTGTAAGTTACCCTATCCTTGATATCCTTCTCAATTTTTAAGGTCGCTTGGAAGATTTCTTCTGTGGTTTCAAACTTGTGGATGGCCATACATGAAGAGATTTCTTTATTCAATCCAACCTTAAAGCGTATGATGTGATCGTTCACGTTCTCACAATACTCGATCTTCAAGATCAATTATTAAAATTCATCATAATTGGCTAAGACACTCTTTCTTCCTTGTCTCAAGTTATATAACTTGGCAAGTGACTGATGTGTATACCTCTTTGGCATATATCTTTGTCTCATCAATCATTTTAATGCATCCCATGGGGGTGGTTGTCCGTCATTCAATGTTTTTCCAAACCTCTTGGAATAATTCCACCATATATTGGTATACCCTTTAAAGTGGTTTATGTCTTAGCAACTCTTATTCTCATAAGAGATATGATTGACTTGAAAGATCCTTTCATAAAAAGACTCTCATGTGAGATAAGCTTCGGGATCACTCTCACCTTTGAAAGTTGAAAGACAAACCTTGATTGAATTGATATCCATATCTCGATCCCTATTACCTTGTTGGTTTCCCTAATCATAACCTTGGGGTAAATTTTTCAAGTTTCTTCTTCCATTACCACAATGTTGGTTTCATTGATTATGACCTTGGGGTTGGTTTCCCAAGATTTCTCTACCATTAGATATCGGACCAAATCTTTCTCCTCGACCTCGATAACCTCTTTGATCCACTGGTCTATCCCTTATTTCACCTACCAATATGTCGTCTTCATTGAATGCTTCAAACTCCTCTTGTTGTTCCTCCTTTTCTTCATCTTTTATTTTGATGGGTTAGTTTCGGTTAAGGGGTGCTTGGAATAGGGGAATTTGGTTTAGTGGAGGTTCAGGTATTCAATTTTGGGATTCGTCTTGTAGTGTTTGGTTTAATTGAGATTGGAGAGGTCGAACGGGATTTTGGTTTAGTGAATATGTAGTGGATTGAGGAATGGAATCATGTTCTTGTATTGGTGGATTGATCATTTGGTGAAGATTTTTGGGGAAATATGAACGGAAGGATTTAGATCATGCCCACTAGTCAAGGCATGATAGTGTTGAGGTGTGGATTGGGATGAATTTAGTCGACCTTCCATGCTATCCACTCTTCCGCCTATGTTGGAAATACTCCCTTTAAGTTAATCCATCTTACGGTTAAGTGATTCCTATCTTAGCATCCATGGACTCAATTGTATGAATGAGAGTTTCAATGACCGCTAAAATAACATTTGTTGAGTGTTTTTCATGATTTGTGAAGTTTCGCCTTCCATAGACATTGTACCTATGAAGAAAGATACTCACAAAAAAAAAACACGTTAGCGTTAGAGAAACTAACCTCACAATTCTTCACACCTTTGTTTACCTCACACTTGGTGCACTAATGTTGAAAGTGGTTTATACTCCATATAGTAGTCGAGGTGTCAAGTGCTACTTTTGATCGGATTGGATTCTTGTTTAAGAGACTAAAATAAATATGTAAGGATTTGGATCGAGAACTAACAATGATATGAGAAAGAGAAAATCTTGAAAAAAGTAGGACATTGAAAGAATTCGGACTCAAGAACTAATCAGCCAACTTAGTAGGTGAATTACTAGTTGTTGAGTAGTTTTAAGAATCAAGGAATGAAACTAAGGAATCAAACCTGAGAAAAGAAGTAATTAAAGTGTTAAATAAGTTTGGAGACTTGACTCAGTGTTAGAAAACTTTATATGTATTGGAGGTGGGCTGATCTGCGTTGAGTGGGAAAATCTGTGTTGGCCAGCCTGCTCTAGCAGGTGTGGCACATATCCAAGGTATCCTGGATGCAAGAGGGATGCCCATCTACTGGTTTGACCTGCGTTAGAAGGTCTGGAGCAGTTGCAACGCAGCTTGGGCGCAGGTCACACACAAGTTGGCCGCCCCTCCCTCTTGAATGGTCCAAATTTCCCTTCTAGAGGTTCCCCAATGCCCTCTTCTCTTAGAATATCCTTGGAATCTTTTGCTCTAGTACAAACACTTTTCGCTCTTTATTTTTCCTTCTTTTAGGATCAAACAACCAATTTAGCTGAAAATTCTTCTTGAATATAATAATTTCTTCAAGAACACCAACTTTTCTAACTTTTTCTTCTTAGCTCAAAATAAGTTGAAATTTCTAACCTAATCACTTTTCAACATTCAAAACTCATTCCAAACATTATTTTGCTTACATTTTTCACCAAATGTTCCAGTCTTGCAATCCAATTCAAACTCTTCAACCCAAACTTCCAACAATAGTAGAATCCTCAATATAACTTCGATTTGATTCAATTTTGATTTATAGACTCCTATAGTGTTAGAGAACACAAATCTAACACTAGAAACACAAGAAGACTCAATAATCAAAAACTCAAACTTGAAAAACCCTAAAAACACTTTGGGACTCTTTTTCTTTTCTTTTTTCTTTTTTGATTTTCTATATAACAAACCCAAGACTAGAATCGTGGAAAAGATCCTAAGCTCGACTATGATACCAAATTATAGGAATCAAACTATGAAAACTAAAGAATGATATGAAAAAGTAAAGATAATCGATAAACATAGATAATTAGACATAAGAAAAAGAAGTAATTAAGAACAAAAGAGTATATCAAACTCTAATACCCTAAACTACAATCTTAATCAAACGCCTAATTCTTATGGTGACCAAGAAGGAGATGATCGCCCTTAAAACCAACGTTTCTAAACTAAGATTCAACACAAGTTTACCAATTCTCTCTCTCAAAGGAGAAGCAATCATCAATAATCAAATAAAACTAAGAAAATAAGCTAGGCTCCCAAGTATTTATAGTTTAGGGCTAATTATTACACATTTAGGAGCCCAAAAGTGACCCAATTGCAAGAAAAGACCTACATCATCCGCTTGAGCGGATTTAGAGAAGATCGGGTGCACCTCAAGTGTAATAGGGACTGTTTTGACCTGCTCTTGAAATGCTAGAGCAGGTCCAAAGCAGATCTAAATCGCCTTGCACGCATGTCCCTCCCGAGGGGCTTCTAGCTTCGCTTTGAATTCCCTTGACTCCTCTGATGATCCTTGGTCCAATGAAAGTGCAATCATCATTAGATGACACCCTCTTAATGGTAAGAAAACTTCTTCAAGTACCTTCTGCTTTATGAACAATCTTTGGATCCTTTGGAGCTTCCAGACTTGACATCTAGGAAACAGCTTAGATCTAATCCAGATTGTATCAGCGTACACCTATTATTGAAAAGAGAATTAAAATACCTTGTGAAAACCTCGATAACTAATACAAAGAAGATTGGAAAGACGGTCACTTTTCTTAATCCCCCGACAGAGTGAAAGTAACTTTACCCATTGAATAACACTGAATAACAATTATTGACAAAACAATATCCAAATTTGGTCTGCAAAAATTTCTAAGAACCTCATTTTTCTACAATAGTTGATGATTCACGAATTTATTACCTGATATATACAAAAGAATTTAAACGGTTAACCTTGAAGAATAAAAGGGCTTGGACAAATGCATCATTATAGCTACTTTAAAATTTTGATACAAAATTTATGATCCCAAATATACTTTACAAATGTGTTAGGAAAATTACAATTATATTGATATATACATGGAATTAACAATAGTATTAAAATAGTCACAAATACTGTGTCGTGGCAAGCCACTACCTTGAAAGCAATTTTGGTCTGACTCTGGTGCAAATCCTTCTAGTCGGTCGCTCTCCAAGGTTCCACAGCTACTTTAAAACACGTACACTCATGACTGAAAGTTTGGAGGTTGCTCAAACCAATTTCTCAAAATAATTCAAGAAGAGGAAAAGAGGAAGACTCTTTTTCTTTTCCTTTCTATTTGTTGTATTTCCTCTTTTTGGTATGTTTTTGTTCTCTAAAGATATATGATTATATAGTGATATCAAAAAGTGGTTTGCAAGATGAGAATTAATGGTATTACAGTACCATTAAACCAAAGTGCAATTAAATCAAGTGTTACAATTTTTTGTTGTTTTCATTTGGAACGGATATGTATGTTCATTTTATTTGAAACATACTTCTTTAGTTATTGCATTACACAAAATGCTTTAAGAAGCATTAACTCCACAATCCCCCACTATTGCAAAGATAAAGAATATGAATAATTTTGGGCAAAAGGAAGGAACATGTACTTAAGTGTCAATATCTTTCGATTTGAATTGACACGTAGTGATATAAGGCAACAAAAAATATCCAAAAAGTGAAATACTCTTGAACTAGATGGACATAAGTTGAGACCCTCACAACACATATCATATACTTGATTTTAAGCAACTTCTGTGATACTATAAAGTGCTTTTATGGTCATGCACACAAACCTTGGGTCTCATGAGTGCTCTAGAAAGATAACCCAAGTTTTTCATAAAAAGGTGACCAACCTTTTACACTCACGTAGGTGATCCATCGAGTCTATCTCATAGACCACCTTAAGGCTATGGATCATTAAGAGGAAAAATAAGCTCAAACTTATAATACACTACCTCATGCCATAGGGATATGATATGTAGTGTTTATTGAAGGCCTATATGGCTTCGTTTGACCACAAATGGGTATCCATCATATTACCTCAATCCATGGGCTTTAGCCCCATCCCCCTCGATGATTTAAGGACTATTTTTCTTGTCAAATCCTTGGTCATAGAATCCGCCAAATTTCTTTTGAACCTTATATATTCCAAGGAAATAACACCATGTTTCAACAATTGTTTAACTACACCATGTCTGATGCGAATATGTCTCTTTTTACCATTGTATACTCTATTTTTAGTAATTCCAATTGCCACCTGTGAGTCATAATGTAAAGAGACTGGTGACACTTTTCTTCTCCATAAAGGCGCATCTGCCAAAAGATTTCTCAGCCACTCAGCTTCTTGCCCTGCCAACTCGAGAGCAATGAATTCAGATTTCATGGTAGAACGTTCTATACAAGTCTGCTTTAAAGACTTCCATAAAATAGCACCTGCACCTAAAGTAAACACATAGTCACTGGTAAAGCTAACTTTATCATTGTCAGTTACCAAGTTTGCATCACAAAAAACTTCTAAAATAGCAGGAAATTTATTAAAATACAAACACCAATCTATAGTACCTGGCAGATACCTTAACAAGCAGTGAAGAGCATTCCAGGGTTCACTACTGGAATTATGAGTATATCTACTAAATTACTAATAGCATAATCTATATCAGGCCGAGTATAGTTCATGAGAAACATTACACTCTCAATTATTTTAGCATATTCAGTTTGAGAAACACCAGAATCTCTATTATTTTTTCAAGTATATGTTAGGATCATAAGGAGTTCTCACTGAAATTACATCAAAACAATCAAACTTTTTCAACATCTTTTCAATATAATGAGACTGACATAAAGAGAAACCATTAACAGTTCTTTTGGATTTTATCCCTAAAATGACATCAGCTTCTCCAAGGTCTTTCATTTTAAATTTAGAAAATACAAATTTCTTAGTCTTATTTACAACATGTCATCCACATATAAATATATAATCACACAATCTGATCATATCATTTTAGAATAAACACAGGTATCAGATGAATTAATAATAAAACTATTATTTATTAATATGAAATTAAATTTTTCATATCACTGCTTAGGTGCCTGCTTAATTCCATATAAGGACTTTCTCAATTTGCATACTTTATCCTCTTGTCCTAAGACCACAAAACCCTCAGGTGGAGTCATATAGATTTCTTCCTCTAAATCACCATTCAAAAATGCAGTTCTGACATTCATTTGGTGTACCACTAAACTATGAATAACAGCTAGAGTAATAAGAGTCCTAATGGTCGCTATTTTAGTCACAGGAGAATAAGTATCAAAATAATCAACACCTTTCTTTTGGTTAAAACCCCTAATCACAAGTCTAGCCTTATATTTATCAATTGTACCATCAGGCCTCAATTTCGTCTTAAATATCCACTTAATATTTATGGGTTTACAACTTTTAGGAAAATCATACAAGTCCCATGTGTGATTAGAGACTATAGAGTCTAATTCACTTTTAATAGACTCTTTCCAAAATATCACTTCTATTGAACTAATTGCTTCATCATATGTCTTAGGTTCTTCTTCTATTAAGTGGATAGACATTAATTCATCATTTAAAGTATCGATATCAAAATCCTCAGTTAAAAAAGTGGTGATAAAATCAGGTCCAAAATTAGTCTTAGTTCCACGTCTTTACTCCTAAGTTTATTTTCATGCTCATTAGCAATAACATCAGATGCAGGCAATACTTGAGAGTTAACATACATAGATATAGAAGTATTATTTTGCACATCAACAGGCACATCATTTTTCAAAGGAAAAACATGCTCAAGAAATTCTGCATATTTAGATTCACAAATAGAATAATTATTTAATGACATAAATGTATATGCAATACTATTTTGAGCATAACCAATAAAAATAATGTCAAAGGTCTTAGAACCTACATTTACTCGTTTAAAATCAGGTAGACCAACCTTATCCAAACACCCCTACACTTTCAAAAATTTCAAGTTAGGAACAAATCCTTTCCACAATTCATATGAGGTCTTGTCTAACTTTTTATGAGGGACTCTATTAAGAATATAACATGCAGATAAGACAGCTTCCTTTACATATAGTCAGGTAGACCCAAGCTTAAAAGCATAGAATTCATTCTTAAGTGTTCTATTCTTTCGTTCGGCTACACCATTTTATTGGGGAGTATAGGGAGCACTAAACTCATGAATAATATCATTTTTCTCACAAAAATCTTCTAGAGTTTTAGTACTATATTCACCGCCCCTATAAGATCTAAATCTCTTGATTTTCCTATTTAATTGATTTTCTACTTCTGTTTTGAATTTTAAAAACATGCTTTCAGCCTCATCTTTAAACTTAAGGAGGTATACCTTAGTGTACCTAGAAAAGTCATCAACAAAAGTAATGTAATATTTCTTTCTACCTTTACTAATAGTATTCTTAAAATTTGTTAAGTTTGAATGTACTAGTTCAAGCAATTCGGTCTTTCTACTAGTAACATATTTAAAAGGTTTCTTGGCATGCTTTGTTTCTGCACACACAGGACATTTAGAAAAATCATCAATATTTACTGTGGGAATTAATCTCATTTTTCTAAGTCTTTTAATAGAAGCAATATTAACATGACCTAGTCTACCATAAATTAATAGACTCAGCAATATAAGCAGAATTAAAAATATTGCATTATTGACAATCTCTTGATCAATGTTCAGTACAAATAAGCCCCCACTAAGGTATCCCTTCCCAACAAAGTTTCCTCCACGGGAGATAATTATTTTATCAGCTACAAAAATAAGTTTAAGGCCTACTTTGTTGAGAAGTGCTCCAGAAACTAAGTTTCTACGAAGCGAGGAAACATACAGAACATTGTTCAAGGATAATATTTTTTCAGAAACTAATTTAAGTAAAAAATTTCCTTTACCCAAAACTCCAGCAGTAGTAGAGTTACCCATGTAGACACACTCGCCATTGATGGATTCCTCAAAGTCATTATCGCGCCTAATTTTTCTCGCAAAAAGCGGGATTCAATGTGACTACTCTTTTTGGGATAGTTTTGAGGGTATGAATGTGAAGAGTCGCCACCTAACGAATTAAGGTGTATTAGGGCACCGGTCTAGGCTACTACGAACCTATTTTGTTATTTAGTCTCAGATTGCCAGAGATTCGGGTAAGGGTTCAAATTACCTCAAAAGAAAAGTGTTAGTTACCTTTCGAGGTCCACAAAGATGGTTCCCGACCGAATTCCTATTTTACGTGGGGATGCTACGTGTTCAAATGAAAGTCTCTTATTTTAACTTAATTATTAACTAAGTGACACAGTAATTAATAAACGAACACATGTTATTTGATTATTTCTAATTGTTGATTATCTAAGTGATAAAAGTCAATAAAACATGTAAATAAGACAAGCGAGGGAAAAGAAATGACATAATTTATAATAAAAAGGGACTGCTTATGTATCAAACTAATTACCCCAAATAAATAAGCATGTAAGGTAAATAAAAGAATAAAAAGAATTCGTCAAATCAAACAAAAAAATATTTTTAATCTCATTCGGATCAGAACCCCAACTTGTTTAATCATCATCCGACCCACTGGCCGAACTCTTAGACAAGTCATATGTCTTACCTTTAATGTCTGTTGGAGATCATCACTTTCGAATGACTACCCGCCCCACCCCACCTAGGCTGGCTGTCAAGTCTAAAGGCGTTCTAAGACAAGGATAAAATTACCATCTTTAGTAATACTTATCGTCCCACCTATCGTCCAAGAGGCATTGGACTTTTCTATTTTGGCTTTGTGGTCTAGACAAAAATAAAGCTATGTTGCCTAGAACTCAAAACGCATAACAAGTAGGACGTCACGTAGTGCACAATTATCCCAAATTAGCCTCTTGGTTAATTAAAGTTGATTAATGTGATTAACATGCAAAGACAGACAATTATTTATTTTGATGTCATTAACCTATAGGCATGATATCTAAGTGTTCAATAACTGTCTAATATGACAAAAGATAGTTGTGATTCATAACTAAACAATGTGTTGTCAAGTTGTTAAAAGAGGATGTCAAAGTGCGGTAAATATGTCAAGGAGTTGTGCTCACGACTTTCATTGTGCAAGTGTTATAAACTAATGAGAGTGTAAGAAATTAACACAATATTGAAAATACATTAACATGCTAAGGCACATAATGATGTACTTAATCTAGGATTTAACATGTTGAAAATGCTCAAAAACCTACATTTTTAACATGCTGGCAACTGGGTTAGTGCGCAGGAATTTCAAGTTGACATGCTAAAAATGCAATAACATGCTGAAAAATGCCTACCACCTAATCTTTAACATGCAGAAAATTATATTAATGGTGCAGAAATTTCATAGTAATATGCTGAAAAATGTATTAACATGCTGAAATTTAATAATTTTCACATGCACGAACTATACTGTTTTGCCATGCTGAAATGTATTAACGTGCAGAAGTTCAATGTTAACATGCTCTAAAAAATATTAACATGCTTAAATTTGTGTTTACATGCTAAAACATGTGACAACATAATTAATTTCAGTTTTTGGCAGTTTTTAACATGTTGAAGAATTCACTAACATGCATATAATTAATTGTTAACATGCATAAGATATTAACATGCTTAAATATTGTTTACATGTAGAAAACACGAAATGACATGCTTAATTCGAGTGTCTAAACATGCTAAAAGTATATTAATGTGCAAATATTAATTATTGACATGCTCGCACTATTAACATGTTCAAGCTTGTTTTGATATGCCTAAATTGTGTTAACACGCCGAAACATGTAATGACATGTTAATAAGTAGCAGTGTTTAACATGCAGAAATTTAATGTAGTAGGCCAACGTACTGAAAATATTACCATGCTTAAATTCAATGTGGACATGTCAAAAGAGGCATTAGCATGCATAAACTCAATTTAATATGTCGGATGTTAATTAAAAAACCTTAAAAGCAAGATTTCTAAGCGAGTCAATTAATAAAAATGTCTAAACGATTCATGTGTTAATAAATCCTACTTTTGTGTGCCTACATGATTCACGTAGCATTTAACACACGTAAAAACCTAAGTTGTGCCTATCTACACTATTCATAGAGCACGTAAGTCTCCGCCCCCCGAGCATTTCCCCAAATTTATTGTTACAATAATAATAACATTTATACAAAGTTATTACAACACTATGAATCAAAAATAAATAAATGAACAAAGAAAGAAAAGGTGCAGCCCTCCCCCACGAACTGTTTAGCGACTCTTTAAATACCCGAGACTATCTATTTATACCTGTGAGACAATATGTAATAGCAATACATGTGAGAACATAACATAACATAGACGTAGCAAGCAAACACTGAAGGATTCATCTAAACATGTTTACTAGCATCATCATATAAGGTATAAAAGAAAATTACGTCGATAGGGAACTGACCGATTGATGATAACAAATGATAATAACAACAAGAAAACCAAACAGCCAGAGATCCAAGAATAGATTGCCACCGAAAGGGCAAGATTAATGCTCCAAAAAAGAGTGCCAAAAATAATAAAGTAAAACTGCCTCTTCTTTGTTTTAAGCTTTTAGTAAGAGAGAGTGTATGTTGTATGTTGTAACTTCTAAGTTGTCTGTTCTTGAGAGAAGAGGGAATATAAAATGTCTGTATTTTGTATATGAGAGAATCGAGAGGATTTGAAGTCCTCTTCAAGCACTGAAAAAGATTATTTATACGATAGAAAATGACTATGATAATCAAGGCACAAAATCAATCATGCTATGACAATTAAGGTAAAAAAATATATCCGTTGTCATAAAGTCAATCATGGCATTAAAGAGAGGAAGGAAATTATCAATCACACAATCAGATATGGCAAATTAAATCAATCAGATTGAGGATGGATTAATGTTTACCATAAATAGATAAGTACAAAATCTTTCCAAATCAAAAAGGGTAAGAGGGTAAATAAGGAGACCATGGAATATAAAGATACACATAATTCCAAATCAGTATAATTACCATAATTTCGAAACTCTATTTCAAAATATACCATAATTAAGAGCAACCCTCTAATTGAAATCAACTCTAATTGAAATCAAATCTACATGTTTAAAGGGAGACATCACAATATACCAAAAGATCAATCAACCAAATTAAATTTCTGGAATCAAAGTTATGAGAGTAGGAAATGGAATTGCATGTATAGGGGAATCAGCCAAGGACATATGCATTCCTCCATAAATGTGAATAACAGATTATCGTATAGTAAAGCAACTAGTCCAAATTTCACAAAATTCAAGCAACATATCAAGCAACTAGGCCAAATTATACCAAAATAGTCCAAATACATGCAGGACACTTATCATAATTTAGAGTTCAGGAAAGTGGGAAATAAGCAAGTCAAATCTACTAAACTCCTAACTTAATTTGAGATAGATTGGGGTCCAACAGTCTACAAATTTTAGGGCTTTTAACACGTGTCAACTAAAGAATACAAAAAAACATAAAATTAAAAGAATCAAATAAAAAATTAAAGTTGAATGTCACTAATTTCAAAATTAATAAACTGTTAAAAGAAAAAGAACGAGAGGAAGATGATAATATTAATTTGGGGTACAAGAATTAAACGAGGATACAAAACTGGACGGATTCGTCATGAATCCGTCATGATTCGATGGTGACAAGTAGGGTAGCGGCGTTGGTTTTGGGGCTAGTTTCGCCGGTGAGGCTCCATCAAAAATGGTCTTAGCGGTGGCTGGAGGCTATTTTCTTGCTGCTGCGAGGGAAAGAAGGGGGTTCTCCGGCTGGAATATCTGGTGGTTCCAATGGTATTTGCTGGTTGCGGCGAAGATGGGGGAGCTAGGCGGCGGCTTGGCGGTTGATTTGGGCGACGACTGCGGTTGGTATTTTAGAGAGAAAGGAGGATCGAAGGGAGAGAAGAGAGGCGACGCCAGTGTTGATTGGTCCACCGGAAGCAGTTCGCCGGTGATGGATTAAGAGAGACACAAAGGGAACGAGTAGAGAGAGAGAGGGGTCTCAGGTGCGGTTGATGGGAGCAAAAATGGGGAGTTAGTGTTTTGGTTTTTTATTAAAAGAGAAGAAAACTGGCTTTCATCTCAGCCGTTGATCATATGAGATCAATGGTTGAGATTTAACTTCAACATGGATCAGATAATGGGTTATATTTGAAATCGGGGATTATCAATTTGAGGTCAATTTAGGCTAAAATTGATATAAGTTTGATAAAAAGTGGCTATGAATAAAAGGTATAAAAAATTAAATAAAAATCATTATTTTAATAATAATAATAATGACGTAATAATAATTTAGAATCAACTACCCATGTAAATTTAATATTATGTAAAGACATTATATAATAATAATAATAATAATAATAATAATAAAAGACAATGCATTTGTAAATTGTGAGTGTGTATATTTATGAAAAATAATTTAATAAATATTAATAATATATGTAAAATGTCGTATTTGAATTCATAATTTGTAAAAATGATACTAAAAAGTAATAAGATAATTTATGCATTTTTTAAATCATGAATGTGACACGTCAATATCTGTTTGATACAAGAATAATGTGTAAATAATAATATTTAAAATTAAATAATTTTTATTAAATAATTTTGATAAAATAGCAATCTAAAAGAAGTAATGGGAGGTCAAAATTGGATGTCAACAGCTGCCTCTTCGTTGTTTGAGAATAATGAAAGAATTGTCAAGCAACGAAAGTTGACGTAGTAGTCAATTTTGTCCGATCGAGAAAGATTCATTGGAATTAAACCAACAAGAGGTGGTTAAAAATAGTGTGGTCGAGTCTTCGATTTCAAGTCGCCTACATATCTCTGTTTTACGAGAATCAGGTTGTTTTTAGTTCTAGATTTAGGAACGAACAATATTCCTAAAGAATGTTAAGGATAGAGGATAGGGGCGTCAACAATGATATTGTGGGTTGGTGAGATGATAATGAATTTGATTTGGGAACAATGACGTGAAGAGGGGCATGAAAGCAAAATGTTGGTGAGTTTTGACTTGAGTTTGCGTGAGGATGGATAAATAGGGTGATCTTTAAAAAACAGGAACAAAAATTATTTCTATTTGTTATTCCTTCTCTGTTACCTGTGCCTTTACATCATACTAAATAATAAAGGTTAGACATGTAAGAAATAAACAATTGATAAACATAAAGTGAATATACGAGTAAAGAAAGCATATCTATTGTACTGTTGAATCAGTTGTTTGGCTTCTCGATATGACGTTGGATAGGCTGTTGGGCTCTCCATGTAGCATTGGATCAGCTGTTGGGCTTCTTGATGTGACATTAGAACAGCTATTGGGCATCTCAATATAGCGTTGGGTCAGCTATTGGGCTTCTCGATGTGATGTTGGACTGGCTGTTGGGCCTCTCGATGTAGCGTTTGATCAGCTGTTGGGCTTCTTTATATGACGTTGGATCAACTGTTGAGTTTCTTGATATAGCGTTGGATCAGCTGTTGGGATTCTCAATATGACGTTGGATCGGCTGTTGGGTCTCTCAATGTAGCATTGGGGCAGCTGTTGAGCTTCTCGATATGATGTTGGATTGGTTGTTGGGCCTCTCGATATAGCATTGGATCAGCTGTTGGGCTTCTCGATATGATGTTGGATCGACTGCTAGGCCTCTCGATGTAGCATTGGATCAGTTATTGAGCCTCTTGATATGACGTTGGATCGGCTGTTGGGCCTCTCGATGTAGCATTGGATCAGCTATTGAGCTTCTCGATATGACATTGGATCGACTGTTAGTCCTCTCGATGTAGTGTTGGATCAGCTGTTGGGCTTCTCAATATGACGTTGGATCGGTTGTTGGGCCTCTCGATGTAGCGTTGGATCAGCTATTGGTCTTCTCGATATAACGTTGGATCGGTTGTTGGGCCTCTCATCTATACCTGTTAGTCCTGACACTTTTAGCTCAACTAGATAAAAATGGTTAGCACAGATAGATGTATATGTAGAAGATTAACAATGTAGTGAAAACAACTATAACAATAATGATAAGATGAAATTCAAAAGCGTATCTATCGTACTTTTGAATCAGCTATCAGGTTTCTCAATGTGATATTAGATTAGTCGTTGGGCCTCTCGTGATGGAGTGATTGTTGTCATTTGTACCTGTTAATCCTCTACTCAAAGAAAAGGTGTCAGTCAAAAAGAAATGTGGATTTGTACCATGCTCGAGTCGACTCCTTGGTCATTGTTTTATACTTCGTGAACCGTTAGGATTTGTTCTCCGTCGCGATGAAATTTTTGAAGAATTCTCAAAAAAAATTGCCCCAGTTTAAATGTAAAGGGCCTTTTGCACGTCATTCTGAATGAATATATTGCTTACTCGTGAAATTTTTTGAGGAATTCTTAAAATTTTCTGCCTCTTTTTAGAATGAAAGGTGCCTTCTGCACGTCATTGTGAATGAATATATTGTTTACTTGTGAAATTTGTGAGGAAATCTGAAAAATTTCTGCCCCAGTTTAAAATGAAAGGCGTCTTTTGCACGCCATTGTGAATGAATATATTGTTTACTTGTGAAATTTTTGAGGTTTTCTTGAAACCTCAAAAATTCTGCCCCAGTTTTTGTCTTTGGAGTCTTATATTCCTGCACCACTCAAAGAAAATATTAGTCCAAGAGAAATGGTTGTCCTACATTTGAATATCGTAACCTCAGTTGTAATCTGCCTTTATACGCTCAAGAGTTGGATCTATTATCCTGTCGCTTTAGAATTGAAAGAATTGAAAGAATTGAAATAAAGTAGGGAAAGAAAATGCTTTATTAGATTAAGACCAAACCCAGAGTGGGTTGCCTACGTATACAAATGGAAGTCAGGTCGAACATAGTTCACGAGTATAAAGAAATATAGAGAAAACAAAAAAATATTGCTAGACGTATGGTGGGTAAAATAGTGACGTGAAACAGGAATATCAATTCATGTGATACACTTTATGTTTCTTTTGTGAACGTCTTGGATCTTTTTGGACAGAGTAGGATTGAGCCTTATTTCGAGAGTCTTGTCGGATAGAGTAGGATTGATCCTGATGAGCCTTGTTTCGAGAACCAAAAACAATATGGGTCTCTTCATTATTTTGATTACCTTGCATTTGAGGTATGGAGGGTGATGAATCCTCTTTCTCCCCCTTAGATAAATTCTTCGTTTCATATTCTAATTTCTTTCCAATTGAAATTAGACTCTCAAAGTTGTGACTGACCAGGAAGAACATTTTCTAAAAGTATATTCCATCTAGTGTCTTGAGGAAAATTTGGATCAATTCTTCCTCAGGTACAGAAGAACGTATTTTGGAAGCCTCTAACCTCTATCGAATTGCATATTCCTCAAAAGATTCATAGGTCGTTCTCTTCATCTCGAACAACTCCCGTATTGTTGGACTAGTAGTGATGTTAAACTTGTATTGCCTCATGAAATCTTGAGCCAATTCTTAAGTCTTGTTGGGCGAACCATACGAGTGCCATTCCTAACAAACTCTGAATAAACAATCTCATTAGGAGAGCCCCATTGTGTCCTACGCCAATTAGTCTGCTACAATAGTCCTTCAGGTGTGTGATTGGACCCTATGCCTATCAAATGCATTGAACTTTGGAACTTTGTACCCTGGAGGTAATTCAACCCTCGGATGTATACATAATTTCTCATACCTCAAGTCGTAGATACTGCTAGAACACAGTTCCTCTTTCATCCTCATCTCTAAGTCACAAAGCCTTTTTTAACGTTCATCTAAATTGACCCTTTCACTTCCAGAAGTGTTACGTGCAAAAGAAAATTGCTGAGAAGGGGTATGGGTAAGGCGAGAATAAGGAGTCAGAGTGTTTTGCCTTGGGCGATGAGAAGGAGGACTGAAAACTTTTCGAATATTAAGCATATTTGTCATATTATAGATTGTCACTTGAGTTCGATGTTCAAATGCTAGACAACCTTAAAATAAAGTAACACAAATAAAAATTACCACATAACGCATAAGTTCAAAATATAATAAAATGAAACAAAGGCATTCTAGGATGAAGACTAAGATTTAATAAGTGATCTAGGTGTAAAGATTTGAGCTCTTAATGCACGAAACATGATAGTGATAGAACATAAATGTTGAATTTGCAATTATGAATGTAAATAAGATAAGAAAGATAGGAAATGAGTAAGGTTGACTTTTGTTGAACATTAGATTTTTTGATTCAAAACATCACATTGTTGATTCATCCAACTCCATATAGAAAAGGACAAAATAGAAAATTTTATTATGATGAGACCGAACTCATTAAATAAGCGCCTACGTATCCCTCATATAGGGGAATCAGGTCGACCGTAGTTCACATTACATAGGCAAGAAAAACATAAAAGAAAACTGCCAACTATAAACTTGAATGAATTTCAAATGTTTGAGAGTCTGAAGCGGAGAATCAACATGATATCCTCTACGCCAATGTCGAACCTTTGCAAGTCAAGCCTAGTAAATCAATCATCACGATTCAGCTTCATCACACTTATCACTTTGACATCAATCAGTGCTTGAATTTTGTCTTTCAAAGTTCGACACTCTTCTGTAGTGTCCTTTCATCCCTGAATGATAAGCACAAATTTTAGAACGATCAGCCACGGTGCATATGTGTTCATGATGATTGCGAGAATTGGAGTGATATAGCCAGCCATCCTCAATCTCTTATAAAGTTGAGCTATAGGCTCAACCAAAGGGGTGTACTGTCTTGGTGGATTTTTCTGAAGCTTATGTCGAGATTTGGAGGATCGGGTGGATCGTTGATTTATTGGTGGACTTGGGTAAGAAACTGGAATGTCATTTGATATTGGAGAAACAAATGAAAGTGGGTACCAAACAGTCTGTGGAAGAGGTTTTGTAAAGGAATGTGGATGATAGGCTTGGACATAATTGGAGGTTGGAACTATTTCTGGAGGTGGGTACCATATCAATTGAGGTTGAGGTGCGCTTACTTCAGGCATCGAAGGTTTAAATGTCTCGTCGGTGATCGTTTTTCCCTTGTTCTTGGATTATGTCTTAACCAAATTTACCTCAACTGTGAGCTTCCTTTTTAGCTTATTGTCGAACCACCTAACAAAGTCAGTTGCTAAATAATCCCAAGAAACCCATTTGCTAGTATCATGTATCATTTTCGGTGTACCACATCAATGTTGGACCCTTAAGTGAACTAACAAAGAGTTTCGTCTTCAGGCTATCACTTTGTCCTATAACTGATAGCTTGTCGAAGTACTCCTTCAAATGGGAATGAAGGCTTCCCAACCCATCATATAATGGAAAGTTCCAACCCTCAATTCTCTCTTTGTTCTCTTCTCTTGATTTGGATGACTTATTCATTTTGGGTTGTTGAGACGATCCTACCTCATAGTTAGGAACCTATCCTTCCATCTCCTTATCCTCACTCATATTTATCAACCCAATAAGTGCTTTTAGAAATGCAATTGAAAACTGACTTGGGGACATATGTGTATCACAAATAGGCATAGGTGAAGTTGTCAGTATAGGGGACTTCGTGGTGTGGATGGGAGGGTTGAAGTCTGCTTCAAGTAGCGGCTCTGGAAAACTTGGTGACATCTCAACCAAGCCTCGAATATCAGTCATTATTCCCCTAATTAGCTCTATTCTTCTTCCTAACCTTCTAATGCTCGAAATAGCTCTATTTTGATGCAACCCCAAAATCTCTTGCTCAGCTTCGTTGTTGGCAAGATTGATAAGCATCGCTTGACTGGCCATTTATGTTGTTCAACTTAAGTCAACCTTAGAAGAAAGGATTTATAATTAGGAACAAAGAGCACGTGCGGGAGTCTAGAATAAATATTCTACTTATTTGAAAATAATGAGTTATGCTCATTCGGAGTGAATAGACGTTATGAGGGCTCTATGTAACTTAGAGGTTGTGAAATCTAGAGTATGACATAAGTATGACAATATCAAAAGAATTATGTGGGACAATAGTATGTAAGTACTGGAAGCATTAGGAAAAGGATATCCTAAAATGATAAGTTGCACTAAGAGATTGTGAATGAGACTGAAGCTCTTTATCAAAGCGAGAGTTGAGCCTAGAAATGATTAGTATACTAATGGATGAGTCAGTAGGATAAATTGAAGGTAAGTATTGAATAGGCCCGAAGAGTGTATTGTAAGGACCTAACATGACAAGAATTTTAAGAGTAACAAGATCTAAAGTGAGGAACATTAAATGTAAGGGGAGACTAAGGCAAGAACGGAAACAACAAGATGTCAATACAGACATAAAAATGCAACACATAGCAAGTAATTGTGAGTCTCTTCTAGGTTGTAAAACTCTTTGGACTTTGAATGAGACTAACTTCAACGCGTCAATGGTGCCAAGGCATCTTACGTTGAATGGGACGCACATTCCTTAATAAAAGAAATATGTAGACAAGGTCTAAAGGAAAATAGTGGGTTTGTGACATGGTTCCCTCAAGTGGACAACTCGGGAGTGGTAGAGCTTGTGTCGATGCACCGCTGATCGATCGATCCACAAGATATTTCTCGAAGGGTGTTTTAAGAAAGAACGTTCGTGTACCCACGCAACCGTTCGTAAAAGAAAAATAAAGAAGGTTCCAAGTGGAGAAAAGTATGAGCGGAATGCCAGTTATAAAAGCAGTAACACATAGCACATAGAGAAATACAACATGCTAAACAGTATACATATAGATGAACATGATAACACATAAACAAAAAAGGGGACAGACATGGAGACGCATAAAACACACATAAAAGGGGAAAAGAAGAAAGGACTAATAAATCATAATGTAAGTAAATGATAAAAGAAGAACATATATAAAATATATCAGGATGTCAAACATTATAAAAACAAATAGAGAGAATCCCACGCAAAGCACAAATTCGTAATGGTTAGAATCTAAGGTCCCCAGCAGAGTCGTCATTCTGTCGCGCCTCATTTTTCTCACGAAAAGTGGGATTCAATGTGACTACTCTTTTTAGAATAGTTTTAAGGGTATGAATGTGAAGAGTCGCCACCTAACGAATTAAGGTACGTTAGGGCACCGGTCTAGGCTACTACGAATCTATTTTGCTATTTAGTCTTAGTTTGCCAGAGATTCGGGTAAGGGTTCAAATTATCTCGAAAGGAAGGTGTTAGGAACCTTACGAGGTCCACAAAGGTAGTTTTCAGCCGAATTCGTATTTTACGTGGGGATTATACGCGATCAAATAAAAGTCTCTTATTTAAACTTAATTGTTAACTAAGTGACATAGTAATTAATAAACGAACATATGTTATTTGATTATTTCTAATTGTTGATTATCTAAGTGATAAAAGTCAATAAAACATGTAAATAAGACAAGCGAGGGGGGGAAAATGACATAATTTATAACAAAAGGGGATTGCTTATGTAACAAACTAATTACCCCAAATAAATAAGCATGTAAGGTAAATAAAAGAATAAAAAAAATTCATCAAATCAAACAAAGAAATGTTTTTGGTCTCATTCGGATCAGAACCCCAACTTATTTAATCATCATCCGACCCAATGGTCGGACTCTTAGACAAGTTATATGTCTTACCTTTAATGTCTGTTGGAGATCATCACTTCCGAATGACTACCCGTCCCACCCCACCTAGGCTGGCTATCAACTCTAAAGGCGTTCTAAGACAGGGATAAAACTACCGTCTTTAGTAATACTTATCGTCCCACTTATCGTCCAAGAGGCATTGGACTTTGCTATTTTGGCTTTGTGGTCTAGACAAAATAAAGCTATGTTGCCTAGGACTCAAAACGCGTAACAAGTAGGACGTCACATAGCACACAATTGTCCCAAGTTAGCCTCTTGGTTAATTAAAGTTGATTAATTTGATTAATATGCAAAGACAGATAATTATTTGTTTTGATGTCATTAACCTATAGGAATGATATCTAAGTGTTCAATAACTGTCTAATATGACAAAAGATAATTGTGATTCATGTCTAAACAATGTGTTGTCAAGTTGTTAAAAGAGGATGTCAAAGTGCGGTAAATATGTCAAGGAGTTGTGCTCACGACTTTCATTGTGCAAGTGTTATAAATTAATGAGAGTGTAAGAAATTAACACAATATTGAAAATACATTAACAAGCTAAGGCACATAATGGTGTACTTAATCTAGTGTTTAACATGTTGAAAATGTTCAAAAACCTACATTTTTAACATGCTGGCAATTGGGTTAGTGCGCAGGAATTTCATGTCGACATGCTAAAAATGCAATAACATGCTGAAAAATGCGTAACACCTAATCCTTAACAAGCAGAAAATTATGTTAATGGTGCAAAAATTTCATATTAATATGCTGGAAAATGCAATAACATCCTGAAAAAGTCTAAAATATAATATTTTAACATGCTGAAAATTAATTGTTTTAACATGCATGAACTATACTATTTTGGCATAATAAAATGTATTAACGTGCAGAAGTTTAATGTTAACATGATCAAAAAATAATAGCATGCTTAAATTTGTGTTTACATGCTAAAACATGCGACAACATAATTAATTTCAGTTTTTGGCAGTTTTTAACATGTTGAAGAATTCATTAACATGCATACAATTAATTGTTAACATGCATAAGATATTAACATGCTTAAATAGTATTTACATGTTGAAAACACGAAATGACATGCTTAATTCGAGTGTCTAAACATGCTAAAAGTGCATTAATGTGCAAATATTAATTATTGACATGCTCGCACTATTAACATGTTCAAGCTTGTTTTGATATGCCTAAATTGTGTTAACACGTCGAAACATGCAATGACATGTTAATAAGTAGTAGTGTTTAACATGCAGAAATTTAATGTAGTAGGCCAACGTACTGAAAATATTACAATGCTTAAATTCAATGTGGACATGTCAAAAGAGGCATTAGCATGCATAAACTCAATTTAATATGTCGGATGTTAATTAAAAAACCTTAAAGCAAGATTTCTAAGAGAATCAATTAATAAAAATGTCTAAACGATTCATGTGTTAATAAATCATACTTTTGTGTGCCTACATGATTCACGTAGCATGTAACACACGTAAAAACCTAAGTTGTGTCTATCTACACTATTCATAGAGCACGTAAGTCTCCGCACCTCAAGCATTTCCCCAAATTTATCGTTACAATAATAATAACATTTATTTAAAGTTATTACAACACCATGAATCAAAAATAAATAAATGAACAAAGAAAGAAAAGGTGTTTCCCTACCCTACGAACTTTTCAGCGACTCTTCAAATACCCGAGACTGTCTATGTATTCGTGTGAGACAGTATATAATAGCAATACAAGCGAGCACATAACATAATACAGGCGTAGCAAGCAAACACTGAAGGATTCCTATAAACATGTTTACTAGCATCATCATATAAGGTATAAAAGAAAATTACGTCGATAGGGGACTAATTGGTTGATGATAACAAATGATAATAACAATAAGAAAACCAAACAGCTAGAGATCCGAGAATGAATTGCCACCGAAAGATCAAGATTAATGCTCCAAAAATGAGTGCCAAAAATAATAAAGTAAAATTACCTCTTCCTTTTTTTAAGATTTTAGTAAGAGAGAGTGTATGTTGTATGTTGTAAACTCTAAGTTGTCTGTTCTTGAGAGAATAGGAAATATAAAATGTTTGTATTTTTTATATAAAAGAATCGAGAGGATTCGAAGTCCTCTTTAAACACTGAAAAATATTGTTTATATAGTAGAAAATGACTATGATAATCAAGGCACAAAATCAATCATGCTATGACAATTAAGGTAAAAAAATATATCCGTTATCACAAAGTCAATCATGGCATTAAAGAGAGGAAGGAAATTGTCAATCACACAATAAGATATGGAAAATTAAATCAATCAGATTGAGGATGGATTAATGTTTACCATAAGTAGATAAGTATAAAATCTTTTCAAATAAAAAAGGGTGAGAGGGTAAAAAAGGAGACCATGGAATATAAAGATACACATAATTCCAAATCAGTATAATTACCATAATCTCGAATCTCTATTTAAAAATATACTATAATTAAGAGCAACCCTCTAATTGAAATCAACTCTAATTGAAATCAAATCTACATGCTTAAAGGGAGACACCACTATATACCAAAAGATCAATCAACCAAATTAAATTTCCAAAATCAAAGTTATGAGAGTAGGCAATGGAATTGCATGTATAGGGGAAATCAGCCAAGGACATACTCATTCCTCCATAAATGGGAATAACAAATTATCGTATAGTAAAGCAACTAGTCCAAGTTTCATAAAATTCAAGCAACATATCAACAACTAGGCCAAATTATACCAAAATAGTCCAAATACATGCAGGACACTTATCATAATTTAGAGTTCAGGAAAGTAGGGAATGAGCAAGTCAAATCTACTAAACTCCTAACTTAATTTGAGACAGATTGGGGTTCAACAATCTACAAATCTTAGGGCTTTTAACATATGTCAACTAAAGAATACAAACAAACATGAAATTAAAAGAATCAAATCAAAAAACAAAATTGAATGTCACTAATTTCAAAATTAATAAACTGTTAAAAGAAATAGAACGAGAGAAAGATAATAATATTAATTTGGGGTACAAGAATTAAACGAGGATACAAACCTGGATGGATTCGTCATGATTCGCTGGTGACAAGTGGGGTGGCGGCGTTGGTTTTGGGGCTAGTTTCGTCGGTGAAGCTTCATCAAAAATTGTTTTAGCGGTGGCTAGAGGCTATTTTCTTGCTGCTGCTAGGGAAAGGAGGGGGTCGCCGGCCGGAGCAGCTGGTAATTCCAATGGTGTTCGCTGGTTTCGGCGGAGATGGAGGAGCTAGGCGGCGGCTTGGCGGTTTTTTTGGGCAATGTCGGCAGCTGGTGTTTTAGAGAGAAAGAAGGGTCGGGGGAGAGAAGAGAGGCGACGTCGGTGTTGATTGGTCCACCGGTGATGGTTCACCGATTGTAGATTAAGAGAGACGCAAAGGGAATGAGTAGAAAGAGAGAGGGGGGCTCAGGTGCGGCTGATGGTAGCAAAAATGGGGAGTTAGGGTTTTGATTTTTTATTAAAAGAGGAGTTGATCTCAGCCGTTGATCATATGAGATTAATGGTTGAGATTTAAATTCAACATGGATCAGATAATGGCTTATATTTGAAATTGGGAATTATTAATTTGTGGTCAATTTAGGCTGAAATTGACATAAATTTGATAAAAATGTGGCTAAGAATAAAAGGCATAAAAAAATTAAATAAAAATCATTATTTTAATAATAATAATGATGTAATAATAATTAAGAATCAACTACGCATGTAAAATTAATATTATGTAAAGACATTATATAAAATAATAATAATAATAATAATAATAATAAAAGACAATGCATTTGTAAATTGTGAGTGTGCATATTTACGAAAAATAATTTAGTAAATATTAATGAAATATATAAAATGTCGTATTTGAATTAATAATTTGTAAAAATAATACTAAAAAGTAATAAGATAATTTGTGCCTTTTTTAAATCATGAATGTGACACGTCAATATCTGTTTGATATAAGAATAATATGTAAATAATAATAATATTTAAAATTAAATAATTTTGATAAAATAGCAGTCTAAAAGGAGTAACGGGAGGTCAAAATTGGGTGTCAACGGTCATGAAATAATTCTTTGTTGGCACAAAAATGTCTTGAAACGTCTGTGTCCAGCACCCAATTATTCTTGTTAGCTATCAGATTTGCCTTGATGATTACTGTAGTAATTACTTCATCACCCTTACTAATTAAGATGAGATTAGACAACATCTTTTCCTCCCTATTTTGGCTTTTGTCCTTTTCTTAGATAACACTGGACAGCCTTGTGGCTAAATTTTTTGCAGACAAAACAAGGCTCCTTTGTTTTTTAATTTGACTCTCTGGCTTATTGAAATTATTTTTCTTCTTCACTTGGTCCTTATTTTTGTCATTTTTTTATTTGCTTTCATACCTGTCTTTTGCAATAGTACCAGAAGATTCCACAAGGTTAGCTTTAGAAGAATTAAGAGAAAGATCTTTTATCTTATCTTTAAAACGGTTTGCCTCCTCTGTTCTCATGTAACTGATAAGCTCTTGGAGTGTTAAATTCTTTTTCTTATGTTTCAATTGATTTCTTTTATCATTTCAGGATGGTGAAAATTTTTCAAGCAGAACATTCGCCTAAAGAATCTCACACATCTTCATGCCCTCATTGAGAACATCAATAGTTAAATTTTCATATTCGTGGACTTGTTCCATGATTGATTTATTGTTAACCGTTTAAAATTTAATCCATTGTCCGACAACATATTTTTTCTTTCCTGCATCATCGGCACCATATTTGTTTTCTAAACTGTCTCATATTTCTTTAGCATATTTATAGGTAACAAATAAATCAAACAAATGATTAGTTATATAGTTTAACAAATGTCCTCTAACTATTTTTTTATCCTTTTCGAATTTATTTTTAGCAATATCATCGACCACAACAGTGCTAGATCTAGTAGTAATGTTAGAACCATCAGTAGCAATATCATTAAACAAAACATAATCAACTTCTAATTGTTCGAAGAAAATCAGAAGTTTTTGTGACAACGTTCAAAATTATTTTCGTCCAATGGCTCAAGTTTTGACAAATCAAAAAAGATTTTATTCAAAGAAATAGCCATTTATCAATATTGTATGTAAGTAAAATCGCTTTCAAATTATTTGAAAAATTATTAAAATATTGATATGGACATGGAATTAACAATATTATTAAAATAGTCACAAATACTGTGTCATGGCAAGCCACTGTCTTGAAAGCGATTTCGGTCCGACTCTGGTGCAAATCCTTATAGCCAGTCACTCCCCAAGGTTCCACAGCTACTTCCAAACACGTGCACTCATGGCTGAAAGTTTGGAGGTTGCCTAAACCAATTGCCCAAAATAATTCAAGGAGAGGAAAGGAGGAAGACTTTTTTTCTTTTCCTTTCTATTTGTTGTATTTCTTCCTTTTTGGTGTGTTTTTGTTCTCCAAAGATATATGAATATATAGGGATATCAAAAAGTGGTTTGCAAGATGAGAATTAATGGTATTAAAGTACCATTAAACCAAAGTGCAATTAAATCAAGTGTTTCAAATTTTTTTTGCTTTCATTTGAAATGGATATGTATGTTCATTTTATTTGAAACATACTTCTTTATTCATTGCATTACACAAAATGCTTTAAGAAGCATTAACTCAAAAAATTTACTTAATAGGAATAATTAGAGTTAAGCAATTTAGGTGATTTGAGAAAGTTGTAGTAATGAGAAAGTAGAAGAAGTTATCAATTCGTCCATCCTACTTATTGTAATAATTGAATATTAATTTGTTGCTTAGGTAATTCAAACATAAACTTTTTGTCTTGCAAACAAATATATCTATATGTATTCTATATCGATACTATATTAAAAGTGTGAAGGACATAGAAATATTATTTGGATTTTTTGTCCTTCATTAAAAATCTTTGCTTTAGACAAAATCATTTTTTCACTATTTTTCTAATATTTAAAAGTTAAAAATTAAATAAATATTTATAGTAAAATCTTTCCTTATTGAAGTAATAAGAATTAATACTTCTAATATTTTTTTCATTGGTTTAAGAATTCTAAATCAACTAAAGTTAATTGTAAAAAAAATTAAAAAGTCTAGAAATAACTATGAAAACCTAAGAATAAGAAAAATAAAAGAAATATCAAATTTTTATATGTTTAAGTAATTAATCAAAGATTTTCTAAAGATTTAATTTTAAAAATGAGGAATGATTTTAAATATAGAAAAAATAATCGTACAACAAATATGATTCAAATCGATGTGTCTCTCTTAGCCTCTAGCAGTTAAAAGAAGAGGTACTGCCTGACAAACGCAAAAGCGATGATCCATTAACCACTAGAAATGTACGGTGGTAAAATATATATGTGCTTACAATAAAATATGTTATGTTTTCACTATTATATTAAAGTATGAAGGATCTTTGAGAAGTGATTTAAAATATTTATGGATTCTTATTCCCGACTGTCTATGGATTCTTATTCCCAAGATCATATCTGCTACAGTCGGATTGTTAAGTCATTTTATCCTGGGAGGAAAATTCCACAACCCCGGTTACTTAAGGGAAATTATTTCCTTAAGGACACTCTGTGAATTCGGAGGACTTGGCTTTTTCTGCTTCATTTAATTTTCTTTAAAATACTGAAAACACACTTCTTTGAAAGGTCATTTTTTATCTTGTGTTAAAGGTGTTGAAAACTCCATAAGTGTTCTTGATTCATTCTTGAACTTGTGTTAAAGTTTTTTTGTCAAAATACAATTTTTTTTGTACCCAAAAATAACAATCTTATGGAAATAACAAGAAAAGAAATTAAAAAAAAAAATTGCTTGTTTGGTGAAATGTTCATTTCACTAAAGTTTTTTTTTCGTAATCTGTATTGTTTGGTTTCTGGAGATTAAAGCTTTAAGCTTTCTATTCCGTTTGAACTTAAAAAGTAATTTGAAGAAATAAAATCTTCATCACAAGTTAGAGGTCATTCGGTTGTCGATTGAAAGTCATAAAAACTTCATCATTAAACTAGAAACAGGGGTGTTTAAAGTTGCTACAACTTTATAAGTAGTATTTTGATATACTAAAAATTTATTGTCTTGTTGTGACAAGAAAATGACTACTGACAGTCATGTGAATGATACTGCAACGACTGTGAAAGCAACTAGTGTTACCACAATGAGTCGTACGAATGCTCCGCCGGCAATAGCACCAGCGGAGAAACCCGAAAAGTTCACAGGTGTAGATTTCAAAAGGTGGCAACAGAAGATGTTCTTCTACCTTACAACTTTATGTCTTCAACGATTTACATCAGAAGAAGCTCCTGAGGTGCCCGAAGGAACTTCTGACCAGGAGAAATTTATTGTTATGAAGGCGTGGAAACACTCAAATTTCTTATGGAGGAATTACATTCTAAATGGACTCCAAGATGAACTATACAATGTGTACAGTTGAATGAAGACGGTAAAATATTTGTGGGAGGCGCTGGAAAGAAAGTACATGACTGAGGATGCAGGAACCAAAAAGTTCTTCATTGCAAGATTCCTAGAGTTTAAAATAATTGACAGCAAGTCTGTTATATCTCAAGTCCAGGAACTGCAAGTTATCTCTCACGATCTCCTCGCGGAAGGTATGATTTTGATGAATACCTTAGTTGGATATATTAAAAATATTCTTAATATTCACATGAACTTAATTGTAGGTTTGATCGTGAATGAAGCATTTCAAGTAGCGGAAATAATAGAGAAGTTACCACCTATGTGGAAGGACTTCAAGAACCACTTGAAACATAAGCGAAAGGAGATGTCAGTCGAAGATCTTATAGTAAGATTGCGCATTGAAGAAGACAGCAAAGCCACGAAAAGAAGAACGAAAGGAAACTCTGCAATAAGTGGAGAAAATATTGTAGAAAACGACCACAATAACTCCAAAAAATGAAAGAAAGCTGGACAGGAAAGCAATCAACCTAAGAAGAAATTCAAGGAAAAATGCTTTAACCGTGGCAAGATTGGCCACAAGTCAACGGATTGTCGTTCCCCAAAGAAAGGCAAAAAGAAGGACCAAACAAATATGACTGAATCCAAGAAAGAAATGGACGATTTGTGTGTCATGCTGTCTGAATGCAACTTGGTGGAAAATCCTTGAGAGTGGTGGATGGATTTCGATGCCACCCGTCATGTTTACGCAAATAAGGAGTTATTTATTATTTTTGCTCCGGCTCAAGGCGAAGAAAAGATATACATAGTCAACTTTGTAACTGCAAAAGTTGAAGGGACAGGAAAAGTCTGCCTGAAAATGACATCAGGCAAAGTGTTGACTTTGAACAATGTCCTGTATGTACCGGAGTTGCGGAAGAACTTAATTTCTGTATTACTTCTTGGCAAAAATAGATTCAAATGTATATTTATTTCTGGAAAAATTATGCTTAGTAAAGGAGAAGTGTACGTAGGAAAAGGCTACCTCATTGAGGGCCTATTCAAAATAAATGTAATGAATGTTGAAATCAATAATAGTTTAGTTTCTTCTTACTTGCTTGAGTCTTATGATTTGTGGCATGAACGATTAGGACATGCCAATTATAAAACATTGTGAAAACTGATTAACTTAGAAGTTTTGCTAAGCTTAAATGTCAAACGTGTGTGGAATCAAAGTATGCTAAGCATCCGTATAAGTCTGTTGAAAGGAATTTCAATCCCTCAAACTTAATCCACACTGACATATGTGATTGAAGTCAACACCATCTTGTGGTGGAAAAAAGTATTTTATAACTTTTATTGACGATTGCACTAGATATTGTTATGTCTATTTGCTAAATAGTAAGGATGAAGCAATAGATGCGTTTAGGCTATATAAAACAAAAGTTGAAAATCAGTTAGAGAAAAAGATCAAAACGATAAGAATGATAGGGGCGGAGAATATGAATCTCCCTTTGTAGAAATGTGTAGAGAATGGAATTCTCCATCAAACTACGGCCTCGTATTCACCTCAGTCAAATGGAAATGCAGAAAGGAAGAAACGAACCTTGAAGGAAATGATAAATGTCTTACTAATAAGTTCAAGTTTACCACAAAACTTGTGGAGGGAAGTTATCCTTACATCTAACCAAATACTCAATAAAGTGACCCATAGTAAGACACAATCAATTCCATATGAAAAATAGAAAGAAAGAAAATCCAGGTTGAAATATTTCAAAGTGTGGGGGTGTCTAGCGAAGGCCCAAGTTTCCTATGCCTAAAAAGGTAAAGATTGGACCTAAGACGGTGGACTGCGTATTCATAGGATATGCTAAAATTAGTAAATCATATTGGTTTTTGGTTCATAAAGTCGAACATCTGAATATTAATGAAAATACGATTATTGAATCGAATAATGCTGAATTCTTTGAACATATTTATCCATATAAAACTAGACATGAACAGTCTAGTAGGGGATCTAAACGACTTAGAGATGAACCAAGTGAGGATGTACATAATAATGAGAATCCAAGACGTAGTACAAATCAAAGAACGTCAACTTTATTTGGATCGAATTTTGTAATATTTCTCTTAGAAAATGAGCCTCAAACATTTAAAGAAGTGATGTCATCTTTAGATTCATCCTTTTGGAAAGAGGCAGTCAATGGTGAGATTGATTCAATATTAAGAAACCATACATGGGAATTGATTGATCTTCCTTCAAGAAATAAACCTTTAGGTTGTAAATGGATCTTAAAAAAAAAACGGATGGTACTATTGACAAATACAAGGCAAGACTTGTAGTAAAGGACTTCAAACAGAAAGAAGGTCTTGATTACTTTGATGCATACTCTCCAGTAACAAGGATAACGTCAATTCAAATGTTAATTGCCTTACCGGCGGTATATGGTCTTGAAATCCATCAAATGGATATGAAAACAACATTCCTAAATGAAAAATTTGAGAAAGACATCTACATGGAACAGCCTGAGGGTTTTTTGGTTCCAGGAAAAGAAAATAAGGTGTGTAAACTTGTTAAGTCACTTTATGGACTAAAACAAGCACCTAAACAGTGGCATGCGAAGTTTGACCAAACCATGTTGGCAAACGGGTTCAAGATAAATGAATGTGATAAATGTGTTTACATTAAAGACACTCTAAATCACCAGGTCATTATTTATTTGTATGTGGATGATATGTTGATCATTAGTAGAGACATTTCTGACATAAATGCTATAAAACGAATGCTTAAGAGCAAGTTTGACTTGAAAGATCTTGGAGTTACCGATGTGATCTTGGGAATAAAAATCCACAAAACTCCACAAGGATTGGCATTGTCATAGTCTCATTACATCGAAAAGGTACTAGACAAATTCAAGTATTTGGAATTTGGTATTGCTAAGACTTTATTGGATGTGAGCTTCGCACTTCAAAAGAATAAGGGTGAAAGTGACTCACAGTTAAAATACGCAAGAGTGTTGGGATGTCTAATGTATATCATGAATTGTACATGGCCAGACATAGCATGTGCTATTAGTAAGTGGAGTTGGTACACGAGTAATCCCAATAAAACTCATTGGATGGAAATGAAAAGAGTTTTGGGGTATCTTAAATACACTCAAGACTATTCTTTGCATTATAATAAATATCCCGCGGTACTTGAACGATATAGTGATGCAAATTGGATCACCGGATCGAATGAAGGAAGATACATGAGTGGATATGTATTTACTACCAGTGGAGGAGCAGTCACTTGGAAATCTCCAAACAGACATGTATTTCTTGCTCTACAATGGAATCAGAATTTATCGAATTAGATAAAGACGGTGAAGAAGCAGAATGACTCTGAAATTTCTTGGAAGATATTCCTTATTGGCCTAAACCTGTGGCACCAGTATGTATACACTATGATAGCCAAGCGGCGATAGGTAGGGCAGGGAGCATGATGTACAACGGTAAATCTCATCATATAAGACGAAAACATAATACCGTTTGAGAACTTCTCTCTAGTAGAATTATCACTGTTGACTATGTGACGTTAAAGGATAATATATCGGATCCACTTACAAAAGACCTATCTAGAGAAGAAATTGAGAGAACATCCAAGGGAATGGGTTTACGGCCTAGGACAAGTCATCAGGGCGGTAACTCTACCTAGCAGACTGGAGATCCCAAGAGCTAGGTTCAAGGAGATCAAACAAAGTTGTGTCTGACAGGTTCAACATTGTCAATACACCCAACCCATTCTCATAATGTAGACAATATTTTATATAAGGATAAGACTTATGGAGTGAAGTATTTTAATGATTATCTAAATTTGGAAGATTTGACCAAATAGTGTAATCTACATGATTGAACGTTTAGAAATCACCTATGTAAGGGCAAAGTCGAAGCCGCTTCAAGGAGAATGTTAGTAAAGTTCTATTCTCTAAGCTCTCATGAGATTGTGACGTGTTCATGGCTGAAACGAACAAAACCATGAGAATCATAAACGATAAAAGGATGATTGTGTGACATGTGTTGTCTAGGTGTATATTAAAGCTCGACGGTTTAAAGATATCAAATCTACCGACTAACTGAGTGCATCCGATGCATGTTCACTACGAAAAGTTCAAAGGAAAACCCACTTATCCAGATGCAATCAGTCTTTGCTTGATGATCACAT
This sequence comes from Capsicum pubescens, assembly GCA_030864215.1. NCBI lineage: Eukaryota > Viridiplantae > Streptophyta > Magnoliopsida > Solanales > Solanaceae > Capsicum > Capsicum pubescens. The sequence goes on from CM061548.1 coordinate 190,777,663, forward strand.
ACTTGTCCGTAAAGTTTTACAAAGAGTAGTCATTCCCTATTCATGTGGGGGATTGTTGGGTTCAATTGGTGTGAATGGAAAATAAAAAGTTGCTTGAAAGGGACACAACTCTTCGAGTAAAAGACACACTATTTTGGGAAAAGATATGACTGTTTGGATGGTTGTGGCTATTCGAAAAAGACACACTCTTTCGAATGGACAGACATGACTATTCAAAAAGGATACACCTTTTTGGTGAACCATTGCCACTTTTCGAAAGAGGCACTTAATGCTATATAAACCTGCATTTTTCCACAGGTTTAGTATGAATTTTTCTACACTTGAAAATATTTCTTGTCTTCTAAAATACTCCATGTGATCATCTAACTGTTGAGTGAGTTCGAAGAGAATCCGATCGTTTAAGGTACCATTATAGTCGGATTGTTAAGTCATTTTATCCTGGGAGAAAAATTCCGCAACCTCGGGTACTTGAGGTCGACCTAGTAATAATTTTAGAAGAAACTAAAATCAGCTAGAAAGCAACTGAAAATTTTGAGCTGCTTTGATAACGATGGAAATTGAAAGCTAGCTATACGAAACACGAACATTATGAAATGCAAGATATATGAGAAAAGAAGAAAGCAAACAAATACCATTAATTATACTAAAACTTACAGAAAAGCACAACTTAAGTTTCACTTATTACAAAAAAATTCATCTCTCCAAACATATTACAAAAATTCTATTTTTCTCTAAAAATATATATACATAGCTTTCTAGGTATATGTCGGCCCTGTTATATATATTAATCAGTTTTGTTATGTATATGTCGTCCTTGTTTTGTATATGTCGGCCTTGTCATACTTGTTATGTATATGAATCGACTTTGTTATGTATATGTCAGCCTTGTCATATACAAAGGTTTCTATGTATATATCGACCTTGTTATGTATATGTATCGGAAGAGAGAGTAAAGTAATTAAGAAAGTGGGAGAGAGTGTAAATAATTTTAATAAGATTGAGATTTATGTTATTTTTACTTAATTATATTATCTTGGGTCACAATGTACAATATCTATGACTATGCTTTTTCATTGATAATCATATTTATTTAGCAAGAAACAGCTATGAAGCAATGTAACAAAAGAAAATAAGCAAACATTTTAAACATATACCCAGATAATATATAGTATAAAATTGTCAACATTATTAATGAGAAACAAAATTAAAACACGATAAAGCTTGACACAAACTTCTAAACCAATCAAAACTAATTCAAATTATTTTTTTTTTAATTCATAATTTGTTCAAACACGTGCTAAAAGTTCATGTGATACCATAGTTTTGTTGTCAACTACTGATTTTAGATTTGAAAAACCTAATTAGGTCCACTATTATGAAGATGACCTTAATTACACTTCTCTAAAGGAAATATTTGTTAGAGGTTTATTACACTAAACTAATCTTATAAATTATACTTTAGAAATTGATTTTAGGCCATAATAAATCTTTCTCTTAATAGATCTTTTCTTGTTCCTCAATTTTTAGAGAATACGATAATATATTATTGTAAGTTCTTTATATATATGAGCATAATAATATAAAACAATTACTTGTAATAAATTAACAATAATAAAATAGATTATGATTAAGTAGAAGATGACAACCTGAAATTGAAAATTATGATGGAAAAAAATTGAAAGTCTCTAACATCATCGTAATTTCGACGCAACATCCATCACAATTATAGAAGATAAATAATAAAAAACAAAATTAATTCTTGATACAAAATTTTACATGTTGCAAAAACCCTAAAAAGTAATGAAGAAAGAGTAAAATTTAGAGAAAGTAATCAAGTAATTATAATTGTTTTTATAAAAGTGTAAGGATTTATAAAGTAAAAAGAATTTGAAATGTGACAACATTAGGACATCAAAAATAGTGGGACAAGGATTACTAAATATCAGGAGCTTTTCCCCTCTAAAAACGTTTTTTTTTTCTCCTACTATGACAAAATAAGTTTTTTTTGTCCATAATTTGTTTTCTTGATAAACTCACGAAACTAAACATTCCTACGAAATCAGTATTCTTTGTCTAATTAACCTACTTGCTTTCTTTTTTCCTTTTTATTATGTGAAGTTTTATTTTTACCATATATATTTTATTTTTGTCATATATGTTTTATGATTCTTTAATTTTTTAAGGATTAATTAATTATTTATTTCAGATAATTTTTAAAAATAGTAAATATTAAATTTTGACCTAATTTTTATAACTAAAAACTTCTAAGGGAAGAATTATTATTTCGACTCCGGACTAAGTCTTATATTATGAACACTTCTGAAAATTAACGTCCTTGTTGATTTATATAACCAAAATTTCTGAATATAGTTAGCCTTTTTAGATGGTAAAAATGAAATCCTATTTTTGTGAGGAAAAGTTTTTTCTTGGGTAATATAGTTAATATTTAATATTATTAAAATAATAAAAAATGGTGAAAAGACGATTTTATCTAAAGCGGAGTTTTTTAATGAAGGACAAAAAGTTCAAACAACATTTCTAAGGCCCTTCACACTTTTAATATTAATATATTATAGATTATAGATAGAGATTATAGATATGGGTCAAAATCATTTTCCCTCCCCAACTTTGTCTTAAAAATCAAACACCCCCCTCAACTTTGAAGAATAATCATACTCCCCCTTTATCCTAATTGACTTTTTAAAATTCTCATTTTACCCTTTATCATCAATTTTTTTTTTTAACTTCTTTAAAATCATCATATTTTCATTTTTAAAAAAAATCATATAACAAAATTTTCATAAAAACACAAACATTATCTTCTAGGAAAAAAAAGTAAGAAATATTAATTAAGTATATAAGCTAATGATGATCTTTATGAAGTAAATTAGCATGACAAGAAAATTAGTTTTATAAATAATAACCAAAACTATAATATTTATTTTACAAGTGAAAAATAATAAGTAATACTAATTTTATAAACATATTTCAATGCAGAAAATACAAACAATAAATGAAAGCGATAAGTCTCTAGTACCATTCCGAACTATGGTCAAAGTTGTTACGACACACTCCAACTTCACAGGGGTCCTACTATCCCCTGAACTCAAATTTAGCATGTCATTTTTTGTGCTAATATGACACCTTTATTACATAAAATAGAGTCCACATCAAAGGTGTCACGACATCTAAAATGATTGACAAAGGGTATTACGTTAGCTAAAAAGATTGACAAAAATACACTAAAATTTAGTTTAAGGGGTAATAGGACCCCCGTGAAGTTGACGTATATCGTAGCAAATTTGGTCATAGTTCGAGGGTATTAAATATTTTTGTCAAATAAAAATAAGGTCAAATTTTAAAGATTATATTTATTTATATAAATTATAAAATATGTAATACTCTATTAATGACAATCACAACTTATTTACTGTTATAGACAATAGATGATATCGTTTCCTATCACTTGATTCTCATACTAAAAATAGATGTTTTAATTTATCTGCTCAATTTGTGAAATCAAGACAATTGTATTATGTTTTTCTTCTACCCTTTAGTGTTAAATAACTATATAAAGTAACAGTATAGATAAATTTAAAGTTTCAAATTATCATTAATAAGGTTAATTTAGCAAAATATACCTCTAAGTAAAATTTTCTTAAGGTTTGTGTTATATCAACAAAAAGTTAAGTAAAATATGAAACGAATTTAGTAAGAGAGTGATAAAATACGAAAATATACGCACATGCATGTACATACATATGTATATATACACACCTAGGGGTGGGTTGTTTGAAAATAAGTTATTCCGGGATTAGTTATCACAAAATAAGTTGTACTAACATGTATATGTGATAACTTAGCTCATTACTGTGGTATAAACGGTGCGACAAATAATTTTGAGACTACCTAATACATCTAATTAAACGCAGGATAAAGAGAAAATGGTCAAATACCCCCCAACCTTTACCCCAAATCCCAACTACACAACTATACTTTAAAGAGGTCCTATGACCCCCCTGAACTATTTAAAAATGGAATATATACTCCCCCAAACGCTGACGTAGCAAGAGTGTGCGTTTCACTTTCTTTAAAGAGAGTGAAAACCGAATTTTTTATTAAAAATTTAATTTTAATATTTCTTTAAATATATATATATAATTTTAATTATTATTTTTATTTATTTATTTTCTTTCTCTTCTTCTTCAATTCATTTTCTTTCTTCTTCGTCAATTCTTCTTCTTCTTCTTCTTCTTCTTCTTCTTCTTCTTCTTCTTCTTCTTCTTCTTCTTCTTCTTCACAAACAATGACATCCAAGAACTCATCAGTGACATTTTTCTTTCTTCCTCTTCAATTCTTCTTTTTCATAAACAATGGCACCAAGAACTCATCAATGACATTTCTTCTTCTTCTTCTTCTTCATTTTCTTTCTTCTCTTCAACAAAACACCATGGCTTCTCCCCACACACACACCAAATTCTGAAATTCCATAAAAAATAAATAACTAATTCCATTCCATTTCAAGAACACCCCCCCCCAAATGGGTCTATCTTCAATTCCATCAAAATGACAAAATTAACAATTATTTCAACAATTGGTGCAATAGCTAAAATAAAATTTGGTGGTGGTGTTGCGTCGATTGGTGGTGGACAGTGGCGGCGCCGCCTTCACCGAAGTTCGTCAGCGGCGGCGCTGCGCTCAAATACGATTTCACGACGATTGGAGCATCGGTTTTAGACGATTTCTATTGGGGTGTGCTCGCGTTGAGGTGGCACACCTGTTGGGACTGGTCCGCGACGCCAAAAGTCACCGGAGCTCCGGCGACGGCGGCAGGCAATAGTGGATTCACGATTTGACGGCGGCGACGACGCCAACTTGGTTGATTCAAGTTGAGTTGCTCACATGAATTTTTTGAAATGTGAACATATTCATGAATCAAAATCTGGTCCTTCTCCTCAATTAATCTGGATTCTTGTGCTTCCAAAAATGCTTCCAAAAGGAAAGAAAAATGGGAAATGGAAAGAAAAATTCAAAGAAGAGAATATATATATATATATATTAAAGAAAAATAATTAATTTTTTATATAAAAAAAATAATATTACATGGAAATTAGGTGGCATTACATAGCAGGTGTGTGTTGCTCACTTTCCATTACTCATCTGGGCGTCATCGTTTGGGGGGGTATATATTCCATTTTTAAATAGTTCAGGAGGGTCATAAGACCCCTTCAAAGTATAGTTGTGTAGTTGAGATTTGGGGTAAAGGTTGGGGGGGTATTTGACCATTTTCTCCAGGATAAATAATCATGAACTTTATCCCTGAATTATTATAATTATACCTCACACCAAACAACTCTTTAATGCATATAATACTAAAATAAAGATCTTAAAAAATAACATTGAATTTTGTGATAAATTTATAAAAAATATTTATTTGCTTATAAAGTTAATAAACTTAAATAAAATGCTACAAATATTCATGTTAAAAAAAATTTCATTACATATAATATAAAAAGATATTACATAAATATAGGATTAAAATTACAAGGACAAAATGGGCATTGTATGAAATAAAGGGGGAAGTATGATTATTGTTCAATGTTGAGGGGGGAGTTTGATTTTTTAATCAAAGTTGGGGGGTGAAAATAATTTTCATCCTTATAGATATAGATATAGATATAGATTATAGATGAGTTAGTTAAGCATATTCATCTTCAAGATTTTCTTGGGTTGCATCATCCTTAGCTCGACACGTTTTATTGAATATTTTTATCTATTGCAAATTTTCATAGAACGTGTAGGTTTTCAAGCTTTGTGTCGAGGATCTATAAAAAATAGTCTCTTGTACTTTGCTTAGTGCACTATGTTTAATTGATTGTATATAATTTATTTACGAATGGGAAGTACGATCAAAGGACCTATTTTTTTGTGATATCATTGGCTAATATTTTTGTAAAAAAAAAATATTTTAAAAAAATTAGGAAGTCCGAAAATACTTGGTAAAAGTAAAATATATGATAAAAAGTATTAGGAGAATCAATGATTAAAAAGTCTTAAAATATATGGTAAGATATTTGAAAAGACAAAGAATGATTAGGCTGTATCATTAAGGAAAATAAAATATGTCCAATTATTTTGGTTTACATTTGACCAAAAATAAGGAAAAAAGGGATTGTGCCACTGGTTAAAACAATAAGGAAAATTGAAGAATAAAATTGTGTCGTTTGTCCAATTATTTTGGTTTCCATTTTGCCAAAAATAAAGAACAAAAAGGATTTAATAGGAGAATAATAAGTAGGAATTTATTAGTGGTAAACTCCTAATATATAGAAATTATTCATATGGTTTAGTTTACTCAAAATCTATGTTATTTTAATTATTTATAATCTATATCTCTATCTCTACTATATTAAAAGTGTGAAGGGTCTTAAAATATTGTTTGAATATTTTGCACTCCATTAAAAGTCTCCGTTTTAAATAAAATCGTCGTTTCACTAATTTTTCTAATATTTAAGAGTTGAAAATTAATTAAATATTTATAGTAAAACTTTTTCTTATTAGAAGTTAGCAGAATTAATGATAACTAATATCTTTTTCATTAGTTTAACAGTTTTAAATCAACTAAAGTTGATTGTAAGAAGATTTGAAAAATCTAGAAACAAATATGAAAGTGTCAGAATAAGAAAAATATAAAAGTACCAAACTTTTAAAAGTTTCAAGTAAGTAATCAAAGACTTTCTAAAAATTTAACTTTAAAAATAAGGAAAGATTTTAAATATAAAAAATAAAAGAAATAATAGTACTTCAAGTATGGTTCAAATCGATGAGGCTCTCTTAGCCTCTAGTAGCAAGAAAAAGAGATATTACATGACAAACGCAAAAATGACGATCCATTAACCACTTGAAACTTCTCGTAGTAAAATATATATATGTGCTTACAGTAAAATATATGTAATGTTTACATTATTATATTAAAGTATGAAGAATCTTTGAGAAGTGATTTGAACTCTTTGCATTTCAATAAAAATCTTCGCAATAAATAAAATTGTCTAATTTTATATAAAAGGAATTAAATATTACACGTGTGATTAAACTAGTAATTAAGAAACAAATGAATGACCTTAACATTTACACTTTAGTCTTCTTTCAGACGGAAAAATGTCAAAAATCATCCATTAAGTTCGAAAATTGATTTAAAGTAGTTCTTTAACTATTTTGTACAATTTTTGTTCATTTTTTTTAAAAAAGTAAATAGTTTTGTTTTCATCAAATATTTCAACAAAATTTATTGAAAGGTTCGAGCAAAGGTATAGACAAAATAAAAAATATTAAAAAAAAAAATTTAATAACAATACAAAAAATTCATCAAACATCAAAAACAACGAATATTGCATCTTGAAAGTTATACCAAACATGTAAATAGACAAAAGTAGTAAATCTACAAAAGTGCACCTTAAAATGTGAGATATAACTAGTCTTTTTCTTCACAATTTCCATCAAATTTTACATACAAAATTTACTAAATATATAACCAAAATACAAAGAATATTCACTTTTAACTTATTCACTAGGCTAGCACGGGCCCAATATATGTTATTTTTTACCTCAATTTATATGACACAGATAGTTATTAGATAATCAATCATATTTTTCATATGTTTTTAAATATTTTAAGCTGTTAAATATTGTAATTTATAATACTTTTATATATTTTTTAAATGATATATGTTACTCTCCTTTTTCAATTTTTGTGGCATTGATAGTCAATTATATTTTTAAAATAATTTAAGTTGTTTAATTATTGTGATCTTTAACACTTTTTTCTCTATTTCAGTTTAAGTGACACTGATATAATTTCGAGAGTCGATCAAATATTTTATATCTTTTAAATTTTTTAAATCGTTAATTATTGTGATTTATAGTATTTTCTTACGTATTTTTTGGAAATATATAACAATTTTTTTTTTTTTGATATTTTAAGTTATTAACTATTGTAATTTATAATACTTTTTATGTAATTTCAAATGATATATGTTATTTTTCTTGTCCAAACTTTTGTTGCATTGATGGTCAATTATATTTTAAAATTAATTTAAGTCGGCATGCATGCTGACCTTTTAATTTTTTAGGTTGTAATTATGGTGATTTATAGTATTGATGACTTATAATAATTAATTAAGAGTGATATAGTAAAATTACAGTTGAAGCAACGGCAAAAGACGTGTATAAACGTCAATTTATTTTTGTATTTAAATATTATTAATTTTCTACTCCCTCCGTCCCATTTTACCCGTCCCAAATTGGGATGGAGCAGCTATTAAGAAAACAATGATTGGTAATGTAACTTTATCGTTTTGCCCCTCTTAATTGTGTCTTGTTGTTAGTTCCAATATTGATGAATGATTAATACCAAAGCACCATTTATATTTTTAATGGTGTACTCTTAATGGTACTCTTCTTTGCAATATTTTTCAAGAATGTTAATAACAAGGAGTAATCAATTACACTAAGGGTATAATGGGATAAAAAAATTATCTTGTCTTGATAAATAAAAAAAGACAAGTAAAATGGGACATCAAATTAAGAAATTTGGGAAGGATAAAATGGGACGGAGGGAGTAATATTTAAATGACTTATAATAATTAATTACCTTTTTTGCCCCTATTCGTTTCAAAATTGAATTCCCAGATCCAAAGAATTCTTCACAAGCAAGCAATCTTGAAGACGACGGATTGACGGACAATAGTACACAAATCACGCGTCGGACGAAAGTATCTCTCTCTCCGTCGATCTTGATTAAGGATATCATCAAAGACCTCACAGACGGACTGACGGCATTATGCAAACTGACGGTAATCTCTCTCCGGTGATCTTTCTCCGGCGAACTCGTTTTTGAAAGACCGACCGAATTCGACGTCGGCGATGACGTAGATGCGCCGAAAACAGGTAAAGGGTACTCTCTTTCTCCCTCCATTCTCTCTATCCCCTTGTCTCTTCCTTCTCCGATTTCCCTGTCGGCACTGCTATCACCGACGGGACTAGGGTTTTCGCCGGCTCGACTTCGGTGATGGTGTAAGTGGGCAGCACTGGTCAATATTCAGAAGACGCTCCAGCGACTCTACCCGACGACATTCCGGTGACAACAACACTATTCAGGCGATAATATTTCGGCAACTAATTTCTACCGCAAATTACCAGAATCCAGCGACTCAACCAAGTAAACGGACCCAACCCAGCTTCGATCGGGTGCACTCGATCCATCTTTTCTAGTTGTGTATAGCTCTCTTGATTTTTAGGGTCTGCTGGTAGTGTTACTTACTATTCCTGTTGTGATTCCTGTTTCGTAGCATCTTGGTTGACTATCTGGATTGTGGGTGTCGAATTACTGGTTGATTTTGGTTACTCTGTAATAGTGTTTTAATTGTGAATCCTATTTGTGTTTTTGGTTTTTTATTGTTCTTAGTAGTTTTGGAGTGTGGTACCTTGTCTGATTACTGTTACTTGATTTACTCATATCTATTAATTGTGGTAGTATAGTTCTCGTTATTGACTATTGTTTATCAAAACTTGCGGTATATTATTGGTTTTGTTGCTCTCTATCTATTATAAATTGTTGTTTGTGTCCTTTTAACCTTATCTTGATCCCCTTTTGCTATCTTTCTTCCTTTTTTCTTTTATTATTTTCCCCTATTTTGCGTAGTGGCTGTGATTGAAGATGGTAGACTAGGGTCATGTCATAGGTTGGGGTCGGGGTCGGGGTTGGAAGGGGTTGGGTCTGGGTCGGGTCTAGGATTGAGTTTGGGGTTAGAGGCTAGGGGTAGTAAGGTTAGGTGGGATAAGGAAACTTCTAGGTTGCGAGTTGGGTCTTGGAACATAGGTACTTTGGAGGGTAAGTCTATAGAGCTGGTGAAGATTCTTAGAAAGAGGAGGGTTAGTGTAACGTGTATCCAGAAAACTAAATAGGTAGGCACTAAAGCGAGAGACGTGGATGGATATAAGTTGTGGTACTCGGGTAGCATGAGACATAGAAATGGGGTAGGTATCTTAGTAGAGAAGATCTTAGGGAGCAGGTGGTAGAGGTAAAGAAAGTTAGTGATAGATTAATGTCTATTAAGTTGGTCATGGGAGGGCCTACGGTGAATGTTATTAGTGCCTACGCCCCGTAAGTAGGTTTGGATGAAGGGGAGAAGAAGGAATTCTAGGAGGTTTTAAATGAGGTGGTGAGAAGCATCTCGAGCACTGAAAAGCTTTTTGTGGGAGGGGATTTCAATGGGCATATTGGGTCTTTGCCGAGAGGATATGATGATGTACATGGAGGTTTCGGTTTTGGTGAGAGAAATTAAGGAGGAGTTTCTCTATTGGATTTTGCTAGGCCTTTTGGGTTGTGGATAACAAATTCAAACTTTCTGAAGAAGGAGGATTACCTTATTACATTTCGTAGTTCAGTGATAAAGACTCAGATAGACTTTTTGCTTCTTAGAAAAGGGGATAGAGAGCTACATAAAGACTGTAAAGTCATACATAGCGAGAATATCTCGACTCAGCATAGGTTACTGGTGTTGTACTTGGTTATTAATTAGGGCAATAAGAAGAGAAGTGGGGAGGCTCGGCCCAGGAATAAATAGGGTAGCTTGACTTTGGCTAGTGCTTTGGATATGGAGGAAAAGTTGAAGAGTAGGGGGCTTGGGAGAGTAGAGGGTGTGTGGATAGTATGTGGGAGACGACTGTCAGTTGCATTAGGGAAACCGCTAGAGAGGTATTAGGTGTCTCTAGAGGTCGATTTGGCAAACATCGAGGAGATTTGTGGTGGAACGAAGAGTTCAAGAGAAAGGTGGAGTCTAAGAAGGTGGCTTATACTAAGTTGGTTGGGAGCAAGGATGATAATGAAAGACAGACGAATAAGAAGGAGTATAAGTTAGTTAGAAGAGAGGCTAAGTTAGCGTTACGACGGCTAAGTCAGCAGCTTTTGAGAGCTTGTATGCGGCTTTAGAGGAGAAAGAAGGAGATAAGAAGTTGTATAGGATGGCTAAGGCCAGAGAGCGGAGGGCTCGTGACCTTGACCAAGCAAAGTGCATCAAAGGAGAGGATGGTACAGTGTTGGTTGAGGATGCCCTCATTAGGAAGAGGTGGCAATCCTATTTTTATAAACTTTTGAACGACGAGGGGGATAAAGGTTTTGTGTTGGGAGACTTGGAGTTATCTGAGGAAGGTTGTGATTATAGTTATTGTAGGCGTATTGAGGTTGAGGAGGTCAAGGGAGCTATTCGCAGGATGCGGCGGGGTAGGGCGACGGGGCTAGATGAGATTCCAGTAGATTTTTGGAAGATCACTAGCGGAGCAGGTTTGGAGTTGTTGACAAGGTTGTTTAATATTATTTTTAGGGTAGCTAAGATGCCTGAAGCGTGCAGGTGGAGCACGATGATTCCAGTGTATAAGAACAAGGGAGACATTCAGAGTTGCAACAACTATAGAGGTATTAAATTGTTGAGTCATACTATGAAGGTTTGGGAAAGGGTGACAGAGTTGAGGATGAGGAGGATCGTGACGATCTCCGAGAATCAGTTCAGTTTCATGCCAGGTCGCTCGACCACTGAGGCCATTCACATTGTGAGAAGATTAGTGGAGTAGTTTCGGGAGAGTAAGAAGGACTTGTACATAGTATTTATTGATCTGGAGAAAGCGTATGACAGAGTTCCCAGGGAGATTCTGTGGAGGTACTTGGAGGCTAAAGGGGTGCCCGTGGCGTACACTAGGTCGATTCGGGATATGTATGATGGTGCGAAGACTTATGTGAGGACGATAGGTGGAGATTCGGAGCACTTCCTAGTTTTGATAGGGTTGCACCAGGGATCGACTCTTAGCCTGTTTTTATTTGCCTTGGTGATGGATTTTTTGACGCGACATATTCAAGGGGAGGTGCCTTGGTGTATGTTATTTGCAGATGATGTGGTTCTGATTGACGAGACTCGGGGTGGATTTAATGATAAGTTGGAGATTTGGAGATAAACGCTTGAATCTAAAGGTTTTTTATTAAGTAGAACCAAGACGGAGTACTTGGAGTATAAGTTCAGTGATATGTCGCAAGAGAATGGAGAGGTTGTAAAGCCGGACTCTCAGGTCATTCAGAAGAGGGAGAGTTTCAAGTATCTAGGGTCTATAATTCAGGATAATGGTGAGATTGACGAGGATATCACGCATCGTATTGGGGTAGGGTGGTTGAAGTGGAGGCTCGCTTCAGGAGTCCTCTGTGATAAGAAGGTGCCCCCGAAGCTTAAAGGTAAGTTCTACAGAGTGGTAGTTCAGTCGGCTATATTATATGGAGTGGAGTGTTGGCTAGTTGAGAACTCCCACATCTAAAAGTTGAAGGTGGCGGAAATGTGGATGTTGAGATGGATATGTAGACATATCAGGAAAGATAGGCCGAGAAATGAGATTATTTGGGAGAAGGTGGGAGTTACCTCGGTGGAGGATAAGATGCGAGAATGGACGCTACGTTGGTTCGGACACGTGATAATGAGGGGCCCTGATGCTCCAGTACGAAGGTGTGAGACTTTGGCTATGGATGGTTTTAGGCGGGGTAGAGGTAGACCGAAGAAATATTGGAGAGAGGTGATTAGGCATGATATGGAGCTGTTACAGTTTATAGAGGACATGACCCTTGATAGGAAGGTGTGGAGGACGCGAATTAGCGTAGAGGGTCAGGGGGTGGGAGCGCGCCAGTAGTAGTAGGGGAGCGTTCCTTTGGGGCTGGAGTTTCTGGTTCATAGTATTGTGGCTGTAGTTTTATCTTGGGGCTACTGGTGTTGGTTTATTTTGCATCCCGTACTAGTCTATTATGCATGTATCTTTTGTGTTTATTATACTATTAGTTTGATTTACGTACCATACTAGTTTATATGTGCTTACTTTTTATGTTTGTTATACTGTTATTGGTCCTAAGCTGGGGGTCTATTGGAAACATTCTCTCTACTTTTTCTGAGGTAGTGGTATGGTCTGCGTACACCCTACCCTTCCCAGACCCCACTAGGTGGGAATACACTGGGTATATTATTGTTGTTATAATAATTAATTAAAAATAATATAGTAAAATCACGATTAAAACAGGGCAACACAAGCACACATGTCACCCCCTTTATTATTAAGTAGAATAGAATATTAGTACCAAAACTTTTAAAAATTTATTTAATGGACTACTTTTAAACCCATCTCCAAATGAGGCATCATTTTTATTGTTTGGGATAATATCCACGAAAATACCTGAACTTTGATCGAATTTTCAGTTGAGCATACTGAACTTTGCGGGGGTCCTATTACCTACCTAGATTTTTTTTAGTGGAATTAATTCCCCTCCAGACTTTTTTAAAGTGAAATTATTAACCCCCCAAAATGCAATACCCAGTTTTTGGCAGCTGGAGGTGTAAACACGCGCTCTTTCTTCTCCATTTCATCATTTTCACCATTAAAATCATATTCCTCCTACAAAAAACAATGGTAATACTACAAATAATTCTAAAATATTGGTAATACTACAAATAATTTCATATTTCTCCTACAAACAACACTAGTAATCGTTATTTTTTCACCATTTTCCCACTAAAATCTTGATTCTTAATTCTTGAAATTTGACTTTTATTTAGTTCATACTATTTTTTAAGAGAATTTTTTTCCAAATTTCAAATTCAAATCGAAAACTTTCTTCAATAATTTTATTCAAATCACAAAATCAGTAGTTTATGTTTCCCAGATTCGACTATTGCCGGAGCTCCGGCGAGACCTGACCGCCGGAAAATTGAGGAACGACCTGTTTTCCTCTCTTATTGATGATAGGCGAATTTACGCACCTATATCAATATATTTTGCCCATATTTTAGCCTAGTTTTGAGAACAAATTATATATTTCATGCACTTTTAGTCCTTTTTCCTGTAAGTGAGCTAACGAACATGATTAGTAAAGTTTCAGGTATAAATGATGCATAATTCAGCATTTTATGGCTTACTTGACGCTAAAGAAAGCTCACGAAGAAAGGGAAGGGAGTTTACACGCCTAAGGACCAAAACTGCTGCATGGAAAATCTGTCCCGGGCTAAAACAGCATTCCTGAAGACTTTGGGGGACCAAAACTGCTGCATGGAAAATCTGTCCCGGGCTAAAACAGCAATTCTGAAGACTTTGGGGACTTACAGACACAAAGCTGGATTTTGACAATGATACATTAACCTAGTACAATTAGGTTATGTATTTCATTATTTTATTTGGATTATGATAATGTTACCTTAACCTAGTACATTTGGGTTAAGGATTTCATTAGTCTAATAGGATTTGGTTATTTATTTCATTAGCTTAGTAGGATTAGGATATGGGTATTATAAATACCCTATCATGCTTGAGATTTTAGAGGACAAGGAGGGAGGAAGGAGGGAGAACACAATACTTCCTTCCATCCCTCTCATCTTCTATCATCTTTTTACATCTTCTTAACTTCTCGTCTTACAATTCAATTCTATTTTTCTTCTTCTACTCTTCTATTCTTAAATTCCACAACAAGAGAATCGTTACTTGCTAAGGAATCACGCATCACGCCTATCACTTGATCTACACGCCATTACTCAATATCGTGATATAATAACAATGTCAATCGTGATTTCCTTCGCATTCATGGGTAACTAAACTTCTCTGTTGGGGTTATGGAAGCCGAATGAGTTACTATCTATTGCTGTGAGTTTGTGAGTTCGAGGCACGTATATTGCTTATATCATTATTCTCTTCATCTTAATCTACATTCTTTGCGGTTGCAAACGCAAGAATACGCCAGTCTAACATTTAACTTGTTCGAGAGAAAAGTTATTTGTCTGGAAAAGAGATAATGTCAAGGTAGTAGGACACCCTTTCCTATTAAAAAGCTAGTGCCGTAACTGGACTAACCTCTTGGAGAATTCGTACCGTTAGACACGCTTTAAGCTCGAGAGAGTTAAAGTGAAATAGTCCTTGTTTAGGTCGAGAGACGCTTGGATTTACCATCGACTACAATCCTCTATAAGCAATTGCATGTCAGAATTCTACACACTCATAGCCAATAGAGACGTATACCTCAGAAGGTGGACATAACCCCAACGCTTCAAGTCTCATTGTTTACAACCAACGTAACATTCTTTCTCTTTTTACTTTGCTATTGCCATTTTTAGATCTTATTACTTGCACGACAAGACTCCCCCCTTTTTACGAGACTTGCACTAAAAGTCTAGTAATCTTTACTTACTTGTTGACCAAGCTATTCCCTGTGGGATCGATACCCAACCCAGTTGGGTTCTATATTTGCTAACGACCGCTTTACACTCCTACGAGAGCTGTAGATTGAGCGTTATCAAAAATTGGCGCCGTTGCCGGGGAATACAAGTGTCAATTAAGTTCGTAATAATTACTAGACCCTTTGGTCAAAGACTCTCGTACTTTTACTTTTAGTTTTTGTTTTTGTCTACTGCAGGTTTTTATTTTAGTGCATGCCCCATACTCGAAGTTCTGGTCAACCGTTATTACCAATCAATCCTGAACCACAACGCATTGGTAGAATGGAAGCACAAGCTGAAATCGCAAGGATGGCTGCTCAACAGGAACAAGCAAGATTGGCTGCCCTTGCCGCAGCCCAGGTTCAACAGCAGAACATTGATAACCCTGCACGAGCACCAAATCCTGACGATGAGGATTTAGGTGATGACGAGTTACTAAACCCTAGGCGTGATGCTGAAATCGTAACACCTGCCAACAGAAGAGGTCGACAAGCTCGGTATAGATATGATCACCAACCTATGCAGCCAGCTTTCGACGATGATGATGATGATCTTGATGGTGCCGGAGCCACTGGAGCTATCATCCCACCACCATTAGCGCCCGGAGCCAAGTTCAACATCACAAGCACCATGATTCAGTTATTGCAACTCAAGGGATTGTTTGGTGGACTAGCAGGCGATGATCCGAATATGCATCTCATCAACTTTATTTCTACATGCAAGTCTTTTGACAATCCTGGTGTTGGTCAGAATGCAATTCGATTACGTCTATTTCCATTGTCTCTGTCTGGGGAAGCAACACTATGGTTGAATGGGCTGACTCCTGATTCAATTACAAATTGGAGGCAATTGAGAGACGCTTTCCTAGAAAGATTCTTTCCGCCATCCAAAAGAGCACAATTGAGAGATGAAATCAGCAACTTTCGTCAGCTTCCCACTGAAGCTCTTCATGAAACATGGGAGAGGTTCAAGACAAAGCTAGCAAGATGCCCAAACCATCACATGACTAATGTTCACCTCATGGAGATATTGTATAGAGCCTTGAATTCAATAACTAAGCCAGTGGTGGATAACGCAGCTGGAGGATCTTTTATGGACCTCACATTTGGTCAAGCAAGCAATATGCTAGATCGCATGACGAAACAAAGTAGAGCTTGGCATACCAGGGATTCTGAGGTAGCAAGCCCTACTTATTCTATAGGCATGACTGCAGACCAAAGAAGAAGACAAGAAGAACGTGATCAAGATATGGCGCACATGAAAACACAAATGGATCTTCTTACAAAGCATTTATTATCAGGGAAGACCGAAAAAGTGAAAGCTGTGGCGCTAAAAGGAAGAGACGAATCTGATTCAGAAGAAGAAGCCAACTACTTGAACAATCAGGGGGGTTTCCGAGGGAATGCCCAAGGAAACCAAGGTCGGAACTATTATGATAATTCTAGAAACAAGGACCAAGGTAGTTGGAGAAAAAACAATGAAAAGAGTGGTGTTTATGTTCCCCCTGGTAGACGTGATACCACCACATCTAATTCTGGAAGTATGGAAGACATGATGGCTAAATTATTGAAAGGAGTGGAAACAACAAGCGCGGGAGTTACTGAGGTAATCAATGATTTGTCTTCTATGAAACAACTAGTTGATTCTCATTCCACTTCAATCAAGCAAATAGAGCAGCAACTAAGCCAACTTTCAGCAGCACTCAATCAAAGAAAGGCTGGCACTTTACCTAGCGATACTGTGCAAAACCCAAGGAAAGATGGGTCATGCATGGCCATCACTACCAGAAGTGGTAAGGTGCTGGAACCTTCAGCAAAAGGCAAGCAAGTGGTTGAAGAAGTTGCGGACATGGATGATAACGCAAAAGGAGAAGATGCCGCAACAACCAGTCCTGACGTCAAGGACGTCATGCCCAGTGACGTGCAGCCTAAAAAAATAGAACAGCGGAAGCAAGAGGAGAAGAAAGCCATGGAGAGAACACTTCCATACCCACCACCACCTTTTCCTCAAAGATTGAAGAAGGTGGCTGAGGACACGAAGTTCAGCAAATTCATGACTATGTTAAAGCAGCTGACCATTAATGTTCCATTGGTGGAGGCACTTGAACAAATGCCTGGGTATGCGAAGTTTATGAAAGATCTTTTGACTAAGAAGAGGGCAGCAAGTTATGAGCTGAAGGATGATGTGCATCATTGTAGTGCAATTGCTACCCGATCGATAGTTCAGAAGAAGGCCGACCCCGGAGCTTTCACTATTCCTTGCACTGTCGGATCTTTGAACTTTGCCAAAGCATTATGTGACTTAGGAGCCAGCATCAACTTGATGCCATTATCGATCTACAAGAAGTTGGGGTTAGGAGATCCTACGCCAACTAACATGAGGCTGGTTATGGCAGATAGGTCGGTAAAACGACCGGTTGGTATTCTATGTGATGTCTTGGTAAAGGTTTCTTCATTTATCTTTCCAGCAGACTTTGTCATCTTGGATTGTGAAGCAGATTCAGAGGTTCCCATAATCTTGGGACGCCCTTTCCTTGCTACAGGAAGTGTGCTCATTGATTTGAGAGCTAATGAACTTTCATTCAGAATAAATGACGAAGTGGTTCGATTTGATGTTTGCAAATCAATGAAGCAACCCAAAGATCTGAGTGTATTTTCTGTGGCTGATGTTGTCTTTGACGATGAGAAAGGATGCCGTGAAGAAGAGCAAATTCTTGATGATCCTTTGGAGGTTTTGCTCATGAAAGGAGAGAACGAGGATGCTGAAATTTCTGAAGAAGCTGTTTGTGCGCTATCGGGATTAGGGACATATCGCTATACTCCCAAGAAGCTGGATCTTGATCTCAAGAATCGACCCACACCACCAGCCAAGCCATCTATTGAAGAACCACCCACACTAGAATTGAAGGAGCTGCCAAGTCATCTGAAGTACGCATTCTTAGGAAGCGGAAACACACTTCCAGTCATAGTGGCAGCCGATTTGGGTGAGCAACAAGTTGCAGCTCTTATTTCGATCTTACAAAAATATGTTAGAGCCATTGGATGGACCATTGCGGATATTATTGGTATTCCACCTGGGATTTGCTCACATAAAATTCAGCTTCAAGAAAAGTGCACACCCACCATTGAACATCAAAGGCGTTTAAACCCACCTATGCAAGAAGTGGTGAAGAAGGAGATTATAAAGTGGTTAGACGCAGGAGTTGTATATCCTATCTCTGATAGTACGTGGGTAAGTCCTGTACAATGTGTTCCCAAGAAAGGAGGAATGACGGTAGTCGCAAATGCAAAGAATGAACTGATTCCACTCAGGCCCGTTACTGGATGGAGAGTATGCATGGACTACCGCAAGCTGAATTCGTGGACACTCAAGGATCACTTCCCCATGCCATTTATGGACCAAATGCTAGATCGATTAGCGGGGAAAGGATGGTTTTGCTTCTTGGATGGTTATTCAGGTTATAATCAGATTTGTATTTCTCCCGAAGATCAAGAGAAGACAACGTTCACATGCCCATATGGTACGTTTGCCTTCAAACGCATGCCATTCGGGTTGTGTAATGCACCAGCCACCTTTCAACGGTGTATGATGTCTATTTTCTCTGATATGGTTGAAGACACTTTGGAGGTATTTATGGACGACTTTTCAGTTGTCGGTGAGTCTTTTGAAGCATGTTTAGCAAACTTGAGCATGGCATTGCAAAGATGTGTAGAGTTCAACCTTGTGCTGAATTGGGAGAAGTGCCACTTCATGGTAAAAGAAGGAATCGTTCTTGGGCACAAGATCTCTGAAAAAGGAATAGAGGTTGATCGAGCAAAAATAGAGGTAATTGAGAAGCTACCGCCTCCAATTTCGGTGAAGGGAGTCCGTAGTTTTCTTGGCCATGCTGGTTTCTATCGTAGATTCATCAAAGACTTTTCCAAAATCTCTAGTCCATTGTGCAAACTACTGGAGAAAGATGTGAAGTTCGACTTCAATGACAATTGCTTAAAGGCTTTCGAATGTCTTAAAGGAAAACTTATTGAAGCCCCTATCATGGTATCACCAGATTGGACGCTCCCGTTTGAAGTCATGTGCGATGCTAGTGGTGTAGCCGTTGGTGCTGTTCTTGGACAAAGAAAGGAGAAACTATTTCATCCTATCTACTATGCGAGTAAGGTCCTAAATGAAGCCCAAAGGAACTACACTGTTACTGAACAAGAGCTCCTAGCGGTTGTATATGCGTTTGAGAAGTTTCGTGCCTATCTATTGGGTACCAATGTGATCGTCCATACAGACCATGCAGCTCTTAAGTATCTAATGACGAAGAAGGATGCCAAACCAAGGTTAATTCGATGGGTACTGCTGCTGCAAGAGTTTGATTTCGAAGTCAAAGATAGAAGAGGTTGCGAGAACCAAGTGGCTGATCACCTATCTAGACTTGAGAATGAACATGTGGCGCAACCTAAAATTCAGATTGATGATGCATTCCCTGACGAGGAGATATTGGCGACAAAAATGGAGAAAGTACCATGGTATGCCGACTTTGCAAATTTCGTAGAGAGTAATGTGATACCTGCCAACTTATCTTACCACCAAAGGAGGAAGTTTATGCATGACGTTCAGCACTACTATTGGGATGAACCTTATTTGTTTCGAAGATGCGCGGATGGGATCATTCGACGATGTATATCCCATGAAGAAGTACCTGCTATATTGGAAGCATGCCACACTTCGCAAGTTGGTGGACATCATGCAGGAAATCGAACCGCAAGAAAAGTATTGCAAAGTGGATATTATTGGCCCTCGATATTCAGAGATGCATACGACTATGTGAGAAGGTGTGACCAATGCCAACGTCAAGGTACTATTTCAAAACACCATGAAATGCCCATGTCCAAAATTATGGAGGTAGAACTTTTTGATGTGTGGGGTATTGATTTCATGGGTCCATTCGTGAATTCGTTTGGAATGAAGTACATCTTGGTTGCTGTGGATTATGTTTCAAAATGGGTTGAAGCTGTAGCATTGGCCGACAACGAAGGAAAGCGTGTTGTAGCGTTCTTAAAGAAGAATATCTTCTCTCGCTTTGGGGTACCTCGTACTATCATAAGTGATGGAGGATCTCACTTTTGCAACAAGCTATTCAAATCTGTATTGGCCAAGTATGGTGTCAAGCAACACAAGGTAGCTACGCCTTATCATCCCCAAACTAGTGGACAAGTAGAGGTTTCCAATCGCGAGATTAAGCAAATCCTTGCAAAGACGGTTAATGCAAATAGGAAGGATTGGTCTCGAAAACTAGATGATGCACTATGGGCATATAGGACTGCATTCAAGACACCCATTGGCATGTCTCCTTATCAACTAGTTTATGGGAAGGCTTGTCATCTACCCATCGAGCTTGAATACAAGGCATTGTGGGCATTGAAGCACTTGAATCTGAATTGGAATGATGTGAAGAATCTGAGGTTGGAGCAGCTGAACGAATTAGATGAGTTCCGTCTCCATGCATATGAAAGATCGGATTTATACAAGGAGCGGATGAAGAAGTATCATGATCAGCGGATTGTTCGACGAAACTTCCAAAAGGGTGATATGGTACTACTCTTCAACTCCAGATTTAAGCTATTCCCAGGTAAGTTAAAATCTAAGTGGTCTGGTCCATTTAAAGTTATCCAAGTCTACTCGTCTGGAGTAGTCGAATTGGAAGACAATAAGGGTGTTGTCTTCAAAGTGAATGGCCAACGTGTTAAGCCGTATATCGGTCCTCTTGACTCGATGAATGACATGGCCATCACTTATCTCGACGAAGTCTAAGTACTCGAGATTACTACGTCGAGCCACGACAATAAATAAGGCGCTAGATGGGAGGCAACCCATCGTTTATCGTTTATCGTTTATCGTTTATCGTTTATCATTTTTCATTTCAGTATGTGTTTTGCTTTTGATAAATAAAAATCCAAAAATAAGAGTCGTGCCACGACCAAAACTAAGGCTCTTGGTGGGAGGCAACCCATCGTACTAATCGTTTTCATTTGTTTGAGCGAATATAGATGCAAGAAGTTTTCAACGAGGAGATTGATTTCAATTGACGATTTGGACGCATTGTATGGTAAAGTTGGTAAATTAGGAAGGGTGATGCATAAGGCTATGGATTGAGCCTTTCCCACACCAAAATAGGCTTCGAGGAAGGCTAGGCCTTGGTAAAACTAGGCCACAAACGATGCACAACCTATCCTATAGCCTAAGGTCTCGGAATCTAGTGTGCTATACACTATGCGCCGCCTATCCCTAAGTATGCTTTTGACTATGCGCCGCCTATGCTATGGCATTTGGTCTCAGTATCTCATATGCCATAGACTATGCGGCGCATATGTCCCATTATGCCATAGACAATGCGCCGCATATGTCTACAAATGCCATAGACTATGCGGCGCATATGTCCCATTATGCCATAGACAATGCGCCGCATATGTAGGAATTTTGTCTCCAAAACCGATTTTAAATGGGTCATAACCCGACCCATACTCTTCCTATATAAAGAGGACTTAGTCTTATAAACACAACCACAATAGAAACTACCCTAAAGGCGCCGCATACTCTCCCAAATCCTCTAAAATTTTTCTTCTTTTGCTCTTCCAATTCACAAAACCATCTCCACAAGCTTCAAGCAAGTAAGTGCTCTCTTATTCTTCATTTATTTCTCGTAAGTACTACGTTGCTATGGCTATTATTAACTGCTAAATTATATAAGATTGTTGGTGATGTTCATGTGTTTGGATTGTTGTTACAAAATCATGTGAGTGAACATATACGTAGGTAAATCTTGACTTGTTTCCGACTTGAATTTGGTTTCAATAGCATTATTATGATATTTGCGGAATTGCTATGGCTATGAATATTGCTTAAGATTGTTGTTTGGATACTGACATGTTAGACTATCCCGGCCATCGGGATAAGACTTATAGTGCCTACCGACTTAGGAGGTTGTGATTGTTGTAAGAATAACGATAACCCCCATGTAGTAGTGTTGCTATATTTACCATGAAAGTAGCCCAATGGCTGCAAGTAAGTGATGCATTACTGATTTTCTTGCCGGAATGCAATCCTTAAACGTATGTCAACAAAATCTGAGTAAATCAACTACTTTCACCTCACTGATTTGTGATAACAAAACTAAGTGTGGGGTGGTACCCCTAATGCTTGCTTATAGATTGTATCAAGCGAAACTGTGCTGCAACTAACACTATTTCTAGTCTCAGGTACAATGGCACCTAAAGCGAGGCAAGGCAAGGAGAAGGCGACCACTTCCCAAAAGGGCAAGAAGAGAAGTCGAAAAGACCAAGGAGAATCATCCTCAGCACAACCACCACGCAGAATGTTCGGAATAAAATGGGTTCTTGAGGAAGAAGCCAAAGCATGGTACAGCAACAACAAAGAAAGAAAATATGTGCACGTCGACTTGATCAACAAGGATACCTTAGCAAAGAAGGAGCCGCGTATGTTGGCAAAAATAATGGCTTTGAAGTTGGATTTCATCTTCCGCGACATGGGAGAGTGCAATCTGGATCTAACAAGAGAGTTTTATGCCAACTGGTCGCCAAACACAACAGGCAATGAAGTCAAAATTCGGGGCCAGGTGTTACAGCTCACCGCGGACTGGATCAACTCTTTTCTTGGCTTACCTTCAATCGACGCAGCACCATTCAAAGAGCTGTGCAGCAGGCCTCCTTATAGAGCAATACGACACACGCTTTGTGGAAGAAGATCAATGGCAAGGTGGGGCAGACATAAAGAAACAGGCCGACACAACACCTTTCCCTATGCTCCACTAAATAGGGAAGCAAGAATCTGGATGCGCATTGTCAACTCATGTCTTATTCCTGGGACTCAATACACCAAGATATCAAGAGATAGAGTGTGTTTGGTCTATGCTTTGATGACGAATGTCCCAATCAACTTTGGGGCAATCATTCGATCCACTATGAGGAAGGCCAGACTACACAAAAGGTCCCATTTCACATTTGGCAATTTGTTGACAGCAATATTGCGGAAGGAGGATATCGAAGAGGAACCAGCTGATCATAAACTCCCACACAATCCGAAGAAGGTTGACCTCACAAAGGTCAAAGATGCTGAATCAACACATGGCATAAACCTTACTACGGCAGAGAGACATGCTCGGGATGAGAGTTTCTCCCGCCATATGTACGGCATGATGAGGTTTACAATGATGAGCGGAGGTCGTATTCCAACTGCTGCAGAGCTCCAACAGCTGGACCACGATTATCCCATGAACATGCATGCACGGGAGATGTGTGGAGTGGGCGTATACTTTGAGGAACCTCTAGATGATGATGTGCCGACTGATGACGATCGACGCTTACCAGACTCTGACGAGGAGGAGAACTCTGACGACGACTCTTATGATGATTCCGACGAAGGGGGTATGACCCCCGACAATGAGGAAGAGTCCGACTAACCAGGTTCCTCGTATTTATTTCCACTGAGGGCAGTGTCCCGTTTAAGTGTGGGGTGGCAGTATCGTATGCTATACTTCTCTATTGCATCTATGTTTGTTTGCTTTGTTTTTGTTTCGTTTTTTTCATTTTTTTTAGTAGTAAATTTTTTTTCTAGCTTCGCATGAAATTATTTTGATAGGCAGCATGAGATTAGAACAAGAGTATGTGCTTCAATTGTGACTATTGAGACATTTAGGCTCTAGTTGTGACTCAATATGTGATATTGTGTGATTCAATTCCTTCACTTGTTGGGTCGAGAGTCTATATTACTTCCAAGCAAGTCGACCATGTGCCTTGTGTGTGTGAGATAATCGTATATTCTATGATTGTGGCTGATGCTAGAACTTGCCTGGTATGTATGCAAAGCGAAAATAAGGAGTGTAAGTTTAGGATATGATTTAGGCATTTCTTTGGCAACCCATATTTGTTTACCTTCAGTTTTACCTACCCATGGACATCATCCTAGTTAAACCCTTTTGAGCCTTTAGCCTATTTTCTTTGACAACCTTGTATGTAAGCCTAATCCATTTTTTTTCAAGACCATAATTTGATCCAAATTCCTAAGTGCTTTAAAGTGAAAAAGTCATGTGACAACATAAGAGGAAATTGGGTGAGTATGATGCTATAAATTATAATGGTGCTTGAATGTGTTATGAAAAAGAAAGTGTTATCATAAGAGGTATGTTGTGAAAAGAAAAAGGAAAAGAAAGCTGAAAAGCGAGTTGTGCTTAAAATTGAAAAACAAAAGAGGAGAACAAGGGTGGTAGAATAAAAGAAAGAAAGGTTGAAAGAAAAAAAAAAGTGTCAATGATACAAAGTGATGTATTAAAGCGCTTAGGAACTTAGTCACTATTCCTGGCCAAAATAGTCATACCCGTCCCTTAGCCTACATTACAACCATCAAAAGACCTACTTGATCTTAATCTTAACATTCCAACATTTAGTGGAGCATTACACTAAGGGCAAGCCTATGGTCATCAGTTGCTTCATATGAATTCTTTGTGAGAGCGAGAGCAAGGATATTTTGATACCCATGTTTGAAAAATATGCTATATTTGTGAGTGATTATGGGTACTATATGGTGAGACACACATGGTTGATGAGTTTTGGGTAGTTATATATGATTCCTTGTACCTTAACGTTTGCATGCGAGTTGATCACCATCACGAGTCTATACTTGAGGTTAAATTGTTTCTACTTATAATCGGAAAGCTACTCTTGGTTGATAATCGTTGTGCTTGTCTTAATAAATGTTTTGTGTTGATTCTGTAAAAACCTTAAGTTGATGCTTAGAAGGACATGATATGTTGTTCGAGGACGAACAAAGCTCTAAGTGTGGGGTGTTGATGATAGGCGAATTTACGCACCTATATCAATATATTTTGCCCATATTTTAGCCTAGTTTTGAGAACAAATTATATATTTCATGCACTTTTAGTCCTTTTTCCTGTAAGTGAGCTAACGAACATGATTAGTAAAGTTTCAGGTATAAATGATGCATAATTCAGCATTTTATGGCTTACTTGACGCTAAAGAAAGCTCACGAAGAAAGGGAAGGGAGTTTACACGCCTAAGGACCAAAACTGCTGCATGGAAAATCTGTCCCGGGCTAAAACAGCATTCCTGAAGACTTTGGGGGACCAAAACTGCTGCATGGAAAATCTGTCCCGGGCTAAAACAGCAATTCTGAAGACTTTGGGGACTTACAGACACAAAGCTGGATTTTGACAATGATACATTAACCTAGTACAATTAGGTTATGTATTTCATTATTTTATTTGGATTATGATAATGTTACCTTAACCTAGTACATTTGGGTTAAGGATTTCATTAGTCTAATAGGATTTGGTTATTTATTTCATTAGCTTAGTAGGATTAGGATATGGGTATTATAAATACCCTATCATGCTTGAGATTTTAGAGGACAAGGAGGGAGGAAGGAGGGAGAACACAATACTTCCTTCCATCCCTCTCATCTTCTATCATCTTTTTACATCTTCTTAACTTCTCGTCTTACAATTCAATTCTATTTTTCTTCTTCTACTCTTCTATTCTTAAATTCCACAACAAGAGAATCGTTACTTGCTAAGGAATCACGCATCACGCCTATCACTTGATCTACACGCCATTACTCAATATCGTGATATAATAACAATGTCAATCGTGATTTCCTTCGCATTCATGGGTAACTAAACTTCTCTGTTGGGGTTATGGAAGCCGAATGAGTTACTATCTATTGCTGTGAGTTTGTGAGTTCGAGGCACGTATATTGCTTATATCATTATTCTCTTCATCTTAATCTACATTCTTTGCGGTTGCAAACGCAAGAATACGCCAGTCTAACATTTAACTTGTTCGAGAGAAAAGTTATTTGTCTGGAAAAGAGATAATGTCAAGGTAGTAGGACACCTTTCCTATTAAAAAGCTAGTGCCGTAACTGGACTAACCTCTTGGAGAATTCGTACCGTTAGACACGCTTTAAGCTCGAGAGAGTTAAAGTGAAATAGTCCTTGTTTAGGTCGAGAGACGCTTGGATTTACCATCGACTACAATCCTCTATAAGCAATTGCATGTCAGAATTCTACACACTCATAGCCAATAGAGACGTATACCTCAGAAGGTGGACATAACCCCAACGCTTCAAGTCTCATTGTTTACAACCAACGTAACATTCTTTCTCTTTTTACTTTGCTATTGCCATTTTTAGATCTTATTACTTGCACGACAAGACTCCCCCCTTTTTACGAGACTTGCACTAAAAGTCTAGTAATCTTTACTTACTTGTTGACCAAGCTATTCCCTGTGGGATCGATACCCAACCCAGTTGGGTTCTATATTTGCTAACGACCGCTTTACACTCCTACGAGAGATGTAGATTGAGCGTTATCAAAAATTGGCGCCGTTGCCGGGGAATACAAGTGTCAATTAAGTTCGTAATAATTACTAGACCCTTTGGTCAAAGACTCTCGTACTTTTACTTTTAGTTTTTGTTTTTGTCTACTGCAGGTTTTTATTTTAGTGCATGCCCCATACTCGAAGTTCTGGTCAACCGTTATTACCAATCAATCCTGAACCACAACGCATTGGTAGAATGGAAGCACAAGCTGAAATCGCAAGGATGGCTGCTCAACAGGAACAAGCAAGATTGGCTGCCCTTGCCGCAGCCCAGGTTCAACAGCAGAACATTGATAACCCTGCACGAGCACCAAATCCTGACGATGAGGATTTAGGTGATGACGAGTTACTAAACCCTAGGCGTGATGCTGAAATCGTAACACCTGCCAACAGAAGAGGTCGACAAGCTCGGTATAGATATGATCACCAACCTATGCAGCCAGCTTTCGACGATGATGATGATGATCTTGATGGTGCCGGAGCCACTGGAGCTATCATCCCACCACCATTAGCGCCCGGAGCCAAGTTCAACATCACAAGCACCATGATTCAGTTATTGCAACTCAAGGGATTGTTTGGTGGACTAGCAGGCGATGATCCGAATATGCATCTCATCAACTTTATTTCTACATGCAAGTCTTTTGACAATCCTGGTGTTGGTCAGAATGCAATTCGATTACGTCTATTTCCATTGTCTCTGTCTGGGGAAGCAACACTATGGTTGAATGGGCTGACTCCTGATTCAATTACAAATTGGAGGCAATTGAGAGACGCTTTCCTAGAAAGATTCTTTCCGCCATCCAAAAGAGCACAATTGAGAGATGAAATCAGCAACTTTCGTCAGCTTCCCACTGAAGCTCTTCATGAAACATGGGAGAGGTTCAAGACAAAGCTAGCAAGATGCCCAAACCATCACATGACTAATGTTCACCTCATGGAGATATTGTATAGAGCCTTGAATTCAATAACTAAGCCAGTGGTGGATAACGCAGCTGGAGGATCTTTTATGGACCTCACATTTGGTCAAGCAAGCAATATGCTAGATCGCATAACGAAACAAAGTAGAGCTTGGCATACCAGGGATTCTGAGGTAGCAAGCCCTACTTATTCTATAGGCATGACTGCAGACCAAAGAAGAAGACAAGAAGAACGTGATCAAGATATGGCGCACATGAAAACACAAATGGATCTTCTTACAAAGCATTTATTATCAGGGAAGACCGAAAAAGTGAAAGCTGTGGCGCTAAAAGGAAGAGACGAATCTGATTCAGAAGAAGAAGCCAACTACTTGAACAATCAGGGGGGTTTCCGAGGGAATGCCCAAGGAAACCAAGGTCGGAACTATTATGATAATTCTAGAAACAAGGACCAAGGTAGTTGGAGAAAAAACAATGAAAAGAGTGGTGTTTATGTTCCCCCTGGTAGACGTGATACCACCACATCTAATTCTGGAAGTATGGAAGACATGATGGCTAAATTATTGAAAGGAGTGGAAACAACAAGCGCGGGAGTTACTGAGGTAATCAATGATTTGTCTTCTATGAAACAACTAGTTGATTCTCATTCCACTTCAATCAAGCAAATAGAGCAGCAACTAAGCCAACTTTCAGCAGCACTCAATCAAAGAAAGGCTGGCACTTTACCTAGCGATACTGTGCAAAACCCAAGGAAAGATGGGTCATGCATGGCCATCACTACCAGAAGTGGTAAGGTGCTGGAACCTTCAGCAAAAGGCAAGCAAGTGGTTGAAGAAGTTGCGGACATGGATGATAACGCAAAAGGAGAAGATGCCGCAACAACCAGTCCTGACGTCAAGGACGTCATGCCCAGTGACGTGCAGCCTAAAAAAATAGAACAGCGGAAGCAAGAGGAGAAGAAAGCCATGGAGAGAACACTTCCATACCCACCACCACCTTTTCCTCAAAGATTGAAGAAGGTGGCTGAGGACACGAAGTTCAGCAAATTCATGACTATGTTAAAGCAGCTGACCATTAATGTTCCATTGGTGGAGGCACTTGAACAAATGCCTGGGTATGCGAAGTTTATGAAAGATCTTTTGACTAAGAAGAGGGCAGCAAGTTATGAGCTGAAGGATGATGTGCATCATTGTAGTGCAATTGCTACCCGATCGATAGTTCAGAAGAAGGCCGACCCCGGAGCTTTCACTATTCCTTGCACTGTCGGATCTTTGAACTTTGCCAAAGCATTATGTGACTTAGGAGCCAGCATCAACTTGATGCCATTATCGATCTACAAGAAGTTGGGGTTAGGAGATCCTACGCCAACTAACATGAGGCTGGTTATGGCAGATAGGTCGGTAAAACGACCGGTTGGTATTCTATGTGATGTCTTGGTAAAGGTTTCTTCATTTATCTTTCCAGCAGACTTTGTCATCTTGGATTGTGAAGCAGATTCAGAGGTTCCCATAATCTTGGGACGCCCTTTCCTTGCTACAGGAAGTGTGCTCATTGATTTGAGAGCTAATGAACTTTCATTCAGAATAAATGACGAAGTGGTTCGATTTGATGTTTGCAAATCAATGAAGCAACCCAAAGATCTGAGTGTATTTTCTGTGGCTGATGTTGTCTTTGACGATGAGAAAGGATGCCGTGAAGAAGAGCAAATTCTTGATGATCCTTTGGAGGTTTTGCTCATGAAAGGAGAGAACGAGGATGCTGAAATTTCTGAAGAAGCTGTTTGTGCGCTATCGGGATTAGGGACATATCGCTATACTCCCAAGAAGCTGGATCTTGATCTCAAGAATCGACCCACACCACCAGCCAAGCCATCTATTGAAGAACCACCCACACTAGAATTGAAGGAGCTGCCAAGTCATCTGAAGTACGCATTCTTAGGAAGCGGAAACACACTTCCAGTCATAGTGGCAGCCGATTTGGGTGAGCAACAAGTTGCAGCTCTTATTTCGATCTTACAAAAATATGTTAGAGCCATTGGATGGACCATTGCGGATATTATTGGTATTCCACCTGGGATTTGCTCACATAAAATTCAGCTTCAAGAAAAGTGCACACCCACCATTGAACATCAAAGGCGTTTAAACCCACCTATGCAAGAAGTGGTGAAGAAGGAGATTATAAAGTGGTTAGACGCAGGAGTTGTATATCCTATCTCTGATAGTACGTGGGTAAGTCCTGTACAATGTGTTCCCAAGAAAGGAGGAATGACGGTAGTCGCAAATGCAAAGAATGAACTGATTCCACTCAGGCCCGTTACTGGATGGAGAGTATGCATGGACTACCGCAAGCTGAATTCGTGGACACTCAAGGATCACTTCCCCATGCCATTTATGGACCAAATGCTAGATCGATTAGCGGGGAAAGGATGGTTTTGCTTCTTGGATGGTTATTCAGGTTATAATCAGATTTGTATTTCTCCCGAAGATCAAGAGAAGACAACGTTCACATGCCCATATGGTACGTTTGCCTTCAAACGCATGCCATTCGGGTTGTGTAATGCACCAGCCACCTTTCAACGGTGTATGATGTCTATTTTCTCTGATATGGTTGAAGACACTTTGGAGGTATTTATGGACGACTTTTCAGTTGTCGGTGAGTCTTTTGAAGCATGTTTAGCAAACTTGAGCATGGCATTGCAAAGATGTGTAGAGTTCAACCTTGTGCTGAATTGGGAGAAGTGCCACTTCATGGTAAAAGAAGGAATCGTTCTTGGGCACAAGATCTCTGAAAAAGGAATAGAGGTTGATCGAGCAAAAATAGAGGTAATTGAGAAGCTACCGCCTCCAATTTCGGTGAAGGGAGTCCGTAGTTTTCTTGGCCATGCTGGTTTCTATCGTAGATTCATCAAAGACTTTTCCAAAATCTCTAGTCCATTGTGCAAACTACTGGAGAAAGATGCGAAGTTCGACTTCAATGACAATTGCTTAAAGGCTTTCGAATGTCTTAAAGGAAAACTTATTGAAGCCCCTATCATGGTATCACCAGATTGGACGCTCCCGTTTGAAGTCATGTGCGATGCTAGTGGTGTAGCCGTTGGTGCTGTTCTTGGACAAAGAAAGGAGAAACTATTTCATCCTATCTACTATGCGAGTAAGGTCCTAAATGAAGCCCAAAGGAACTACACTGTTACTGAACAAGAGCTCCTAGCGGTTGTATATGCGTTTGAGAAGTTTCGTGCCTATCTATTGGGTACCAATGTGATCGTCCATACAGACCATGCAGCTCTTAAGTATCTAATGACGAAGAAGGATGCCAAACCAAGGTTAATTCGATGGGTACTGCTGCTGCAAGAGTTTGATTTCGAAGTCAAAGATAGAAGAGGTTGCGAGAACCAAGTGGCTGATCACCTATCTAGACTTGAGAATGAACATGTGGCGCAACCTAAAATTCAGATTGATGATGCATTCCCTGACGAGGAGATATTGGCGACAAAAATGGAGAAAGTACCATGGTATGCCGACTTTGCAAATTTCGTAGAGAGTAATGTGATACCTGCCAACTTATCTTACCACCAAAGGAGGAAGTTTATGCATGACGTTCAGCACTACTATTGGGATGAACCTTATTTGTTTCGAAGATGCGCGGATGGGATCATTCGACGATGTATATCCCATGAAGAAGTACCTGCTATATTGGAAGCATGCCACACTTCGCAAGTTGGTGGACATCATGCAGGAAATCGAACCGCAAGAAAAGTATTGCAAAGTGGATATTATTGGCCCTCGATATTCAGAGATGCATACGACTATGTGAGAAGGTGTGACCAATGCCAACGTCAAGGTACTATTTCAAAACACCATGAAATGCCCATGTCCAAAATTATGGAGGTAGAACTTTTTGATGTGTGGGGTATTGATTTCATGGGTCCATTCGTGAATTCGTTTGGAATGAAGTACATCTTGGTTGCTGTGGATTATGTTTCAAAATGGGTTGAAGCTGTAGCATTGGCCGACAACGAAGGAAAGCGTGTTGTAGCGTTCTTAAAGAAGAATATCTTCTCTCGCTTTGGGGTACCTCGTACTATCATAAGTGATGGAGGATCTCACTTTTGCAACAAGCTATTCAAATCTGTATTGGCCAAGTATGGTGTCAAGCAACACAAGGTAGCTACGCCTTATCATCCCCAAACTAGTGGACAAGTAGAGGTTTCCAATCGCGAGATTAAGCAAATCCTTGCAAAGACGGTTAATGCAAATAGGAAGGATTGGTCTCGAAAACTAGATGATGCACTATGGGCATATAGGACTGCATTCAAGACACCCATTGGCATGTCTCCTTATCAACTAGTTTATGGGAAGGCTTGTCATCTACCCATCGAGCTTGAATACAAGGCATTGTGGGCATTGAAGCACTTGAATCTGAATTGGAATGATGTGAAGAATCTGAGGTTGGAGCAGCTGAACGAATTAGATGAGTTCCGTCTCCATGCATATGAAAGATCGGATTTATACAAGGAGCGGATGAAGAAGTATCATGATCAGCGGATTGTTCGACGAAACTTCCAAAAGGGTGATATGGTACTACTCTTCAACTCCAGATTTAAGCTATTCCCAGGTAAGTTAAAATCTAAGTGGTCTGGTCCATTTAAAGTTATCCAAGTCTACTCGTCTGGAGTAGTCGAATTGGAAGACAATAAGGGTGTTGTCTTCAAAGTGAATGGCCAACGTGTTAAGCCGTATATCGGTCCTCTTGACTCGATGAATGACATGGCCATCACTTATCTCGACGAAGTCTAAGTACTCGAGATTACTACGTCGAGCCACGACAATAAATAAGGCGCTAGATGGGAGGCAACCCATCGTTTATCGTTTATCGTTTATCGTTTATCGTTTATCATTTTTCATTTCAGTATGTGTTTTGCTTTTGATAAATAAAAATCCAAAAATAAGAGTCGTGCCACGACCAAAACTAAGGCGCTTGGTGGGAGGCAACCCATCGTACTAATCGTTTTCATTTGTTTGAGCGAATATAGATGCAAGAAGTTTTCAACGAGGAGATTGATTTCAATTGACGATTTGGACGCATTGTATGGTAAAGTTGGTAAATTAGGAAGGGTGATGCATAAGGCTATGGATTGAGCCTTTCCCACACCAAAATAGGCTTCGAGGAAGGCTAGGCCTTGGTAAAACTAGGCCACAAACGATGCACAACCTATCCTATAGCCTAAGGTCTCGGAATCTAGTGTGCTATACACTATGCGCCGCCTATCCCTAAGTATGCTTTTGACTATGCGCCGCCTATGCTATGGCATTTGGTCTCAGTATCTCATATGCCATAGACTATGCGGCGCATATGTCCCATTATGCCATAGACAATGCGCCGCATATGTCTACAAATGCCATAGACTATGCGGCGCATATGTCCCATTATGCCATAGACAATGCGCCGCATATGTAGGAATTTTGTCTCCAAAACCGATTTTAAATGGGTCATAACCCGACCCATACTCTTCCTATATAAAGAGGACTTAGTCTTATAAACACAACCACAATAGAAACTACCCTAAAGGCGCCGCATACTCTCCCAAATCCTCTAAAATTTTTCTTCTTTTGCTCTTCCAATTCACAAAACCATCTCCACAAGCTTCAAGCAAGTAAGTGCTCTCTTATTCTTCATTTATTTCTCGTAAGTACTACGTTGCTATGGCTATTATTAACTGCTAAATTATATAAGATTGTTGGTGATGTTCATGTGTTTGGATTGTTGTTACAAAATCATGTGAGTGAACATATACGTAGGTAAATCTTGACTTGTTTCCGACTTGAATTTGGTTTCAATAGCATTATTATGATATTTGCGGAATTGCTATGGCTATGAATATTGCTTAAGATTGTTGTTTGGATACTGACATGTTAGACTATCCCGGCCATCGGGATAAGACTTATAGTGCCTACCGACTTAGGAGGTTGTGATTGTTGTAAGAATAACGATAACCCCCATGTAGTAGTGTTGCTATATTTACCATGAAAGTAGCCCAATGGCTGCAAGTAAGTGATGCATTACTGATTTTCTTGCCGGAATGCAATCCTTAAACGTATGTCAACAAAATCTGAGTAAATCAACTACTTTCACCTCACTGATTTGTGATAACAAAACTAAGTGTGGGGTGGTACCCCTAATGCTTGCTTATAGATTGTATCAAGCGAAACTGTGCTGCAACTAACACTATTTCTAGTCTCAGGTACAATGGCACCTAAAGCGAGGCAAGGCAAGGAGAAGGCGACCACTTCCCAAAAGGGCAAGAAGAGAAGTCGAAAAGACCAAGGAGAATCATCCTCAGCACAACCACCACGCAGAATGTTCGGAATAAAATGGGTTCTTGAGGAAGAAGCCAAAGCATGGTACAGCAACAACAAAGAAAGAAAATATGTGCACGTCGACTTGATCAACAAGGATACCTTAGCAAAGAAGGAGCCGCGTATGTTGGCAAAAATAATGGCTTTGAAGTTGGATTTCATCTTCCGCGACATGGGAGAGTGCAATCTGGATCTAACAAGAGAGTTTTATGCCAACTGGTCGCCAAACACAACAGGCAATGAAGTCAAAATTCGGGGCCAGGTGTTACAGCTCACCGCGGACTGGATCAACTCTTTTCTTGGCTTACCTTCAATCGACGCAGCACCATTCAAAGAGCTGTGCAGCAGGCCTCCTTATAGAGCAATACGACACACGCTTTGTGGAAGCAGATCAATGGCAAGGTGGGGCAGACATAAAGAAACAGGCCGACACAACACCTTTCCCTATGCTCCACTAAATAGGGAAGCAAGAATCTGGATGCGCATTGTCAACTCATGTCTTATTCCTGGGACTCAATACACCAAGATATCAAGAGATAGAGTGTGTTTGGTCTATGCTTTGATGACGAATGTCCCAATCAACTTTGGGGCAATCATTCGATCCACTATGAGGAAGGCCAGACTACACAAAAGGTCCCATTTCACATTTGGCAATTTGTTGACAGCAATATTGCGGAAGGAGGATATCGAAGAGGAACCAGCTGATCATAAACTCCCACACAATCCGAAGAAGGTTGACCTCACAAAGGTCAAAGATGCTGAATCAACACATGGCATAAACCTTACTACGGCAGAGAGACATGCTCGGGATGAGAGTTTCTCCCGCCATATGTACGGCATGATGAGGTTTACAATGATGAGCGGAGGTCGTATTCCAACTGCTGCAGAGCTCCAACAGCTGGACCACGATTATCCCATGAACATGCATGCACGGGAGATGTGTGGAGTGGGCGTATACTTTGAGGAACCTCTAGATGATGATGTGCCGACTGATGACGATCGACGCTTACCAGACTCTGACGAGGAGGAGAACTCTGACGACGACTCTTATGATGATTCCGACGAAGGGGGTATGACCCCCGACAATGAGGAAGAGTCCGACTAACCAGGTTCCTCGTATTTATTTCCACTGAGGGCAGTGTCCCGTTTAAGTGTGGGGTGGCAGTATCGTATGCTATACTTCTCTATTGCATCTATGTTTGTTTGCTTTGTTTTTGTTTCGTTTTTTTCATTTTTTTTAGTAGTAAATTTTTTTTCTAGCTTCGCATGAAATTATTTTGATAGGCAGCATGAGATTAGAACAAGAGTATGTGCTTCAATTGTGACTATTGAGACATTTAGGCTCTAGTTGTGACTCAATATGTGATATTGTGTGATTCAATTCCTTCACTTGTTGGGTCGAGAGTCTATATTACTTCCAAGCAAGTCGACCATGTGCCTTGTGTGTGTGAGATAATCGTATATTCTATGATTGTGGCTGATGCTAGAACTTGCCTGGTATGTATGCAAAGCGAAAATAAGGAGTGTAAGTTTAGGATATGATTTAGGCATTTCTTTGGCAACCCATATTTGTTTACCTTCAGTTTTACCTACCCATGGACATCATCCTAGTTAAACCCTTTTGAGCCTTTAGCCTATTTTCTTTGACAACCTTGTATGTAAGCCTAATCCATTTTTTTTCAAGACCATAATTTGATCCAAATTCCTAAGTGCTTTAAAGTGAAAAAGTCATGTGACAACATAAGAGGAAATTGGGTGAGTATGATGCTATAAATTATAATGGTGCTTGAATGTGTTATGAAAAAGAAAGTGTTATCATAAGAGGTATGTTGTGAAAAGAAAAAGGAAAAGAAAGCTGAAAAGCGAGTTGTGCTTAAAATTGAAAAACAAAAGAGGAGAACAAGGGTGGTAGAATAAAAGAAAGAAAGGTTGAAAGAAAAAAAAAAGTGTCAATGATACAAAGTGATGTATTAAAGCGCTTAGGAACTTAGTCACTATTCCTGGCCAAAATAGTCATACCCGTCCCTTAGCCTACATTACAACCATCAAAAGACCTACTTGATCTTAATCTTAACATTCCAACATTTAGTGGAGCATTACACTAAGGGCAAGCCTATGGTCATCAGTTGCTTCATATGAATTCTTTGTGAGAGCGAGAGCAAGGATATTTTGATACCCATGTTTGAAAAATATGCTATATTTGTGAGTGATTATGGGTACTATATGGTGAGACACACATGGTTGATGAGTTTTGGGTAGTTATATATGATTCCTTGTACCTTAACGTTTGCATGCGAGTTGATCACCATCACGAGTCTATACTTGAGGTTAAATTATTTCTACTTATAATCGGAAAGCTACTCTTGGTTGATAATCGTTGTGCTTGTCTTAATAAATGTTTTGTGTTGATTCTGTAAAAACCTTAAGTTGATGCTTAGAAGGACATGATATGTTGTTCGAGGACGAACAAAGCTCTAAGTGTGGGGTGTTGATGATAGGCGAATTTACGCACCTATATCAATATATTTTGCCCATATTTTAGCCTAGTTTTGAGAACAAATTATATATTTCATGCACTTTTAGTCCTTTTTCCTGTAAGTGAGCTAACGAACATGATTAGTAAAGTTTCAGGTATAAATGATGCATAATTCAGCATTTTATGGCTTACTTGACGCTAAAGAAAGCTCACGAAGAAAGGGAAGGGAGTTTACACGCCTAAGGACCAAAACTGCTGCATGGAAAATCTGTCCCGGGCTAAAACAGCATTCCTGAAGACTTTGGGGGACCAAAACTGCTGCATGGAAAATCTGTCCCGGGCTAAAACAGCAATTCTGAAGACTTTGGGGACTTACAGACACAAAGCTGGATTTTGACAATGATACATTAACCTAGTACAATTAGGTTATGTATTTCATTATTTTATTTGGATTATGATAATGTTACCTTAACCTAGTACATTTGGGTTAAGGATTTCATTAGTCTAATAGGATTTGGTTATTTATTTCATTAGCTTAGTAGGATTAGGATATGGGTATTATAAATACCCTATCATGCTTGAGATTTTAGAGGACAAGGAGGGAGGAAGGAGGGAGAACACAATACTTCCTTCCATCCCTCTCATCTTCTATCATCTTTTTACATCTTCTTAACTTCTCGTCTTACAATTCAATTCTATTTTTCTTCTTCTACTCTTCTATTCTTAAATTCCACAACAAGAGAATCGTTACTTGCTAAGGAATCACGCATCACGCCTATCACTTGATCTACACGCCATTACTCAATATCGTGATATAATAACAATGTCAATCGTGATTTCCTTCGCATTCATGGGTAACTAAACTTCTCTGTTGGGGTTATGGAAGCCGAATGAGTTACTATCTATTGCTGTGAGTTTGTGAGTTCGAGGCACGTATATTGCTTATATCATTATTCTCTTCATCTTAATCTACATTCTTTGCGGTTGCAAACGCAAGAATACGCCAGTCTAACATTTAACTTGTTCGAGAGAAAAGTTATTTGTCTGGAAAAGAGATAATGTCAAGGTAGTAGGACACCCTTTCCTATTAAAAAGCTAGTGCCGTAACTGGACTAACCTCTTGGAGAATTCGTACCGTTAGACACGCTTTAAGCTCGAGAGAGTTAAAGTGAAATAGTCCTTGTTTAGGTCGAGAGACGCTTGGATTTACCATCGACTACAATCCTCTATAAGCAATTGCATGTCAGAATTCTACACACTCATAGCCAATAGAGACGTATACCTCAGAAGGTGGACATAACCCCAACGCTTCAAGTCTCATTGTTTACAACCAACGTAACATTCTTTCTCTTTTTACTTTGCTATTGCCATTTTTAGATCTTATTACTTGCACGACAAGACTCCCCCCTTTTTACGAGACTTGCACTAAAAGTCTAGTAATCTTTACTTACTTGTTGACCAAGCTATTCCCTGTGGGATCGATACCCAACCCAGTTGGGTTCTATATTTGCTAACGACCGCTTTACACTCCTACGAGAGCTGTAGATTGAGCGTTATCACTTATTTTCTCTCAATTTCTCACTGTCTCTCTCGATTCTCTCTCCCTCTCGATTCTTCCCTCTCTCAATTCTATGGCAGTGTGTGTGTATGGTTAGTGGTCTTCATTATATGTGGAATAAAGACAATGATTATGTGAGTATTATTTTAAGTATAAATAACATAAATACCAACCCTTTTGAACTAATTACACTCTCTCACCTTTTTAATTACTTTACTCTCTCACCCTATTAATATACAAACATAGCCGACACATACATAGCATTCTGTGTATATATTGGGATTTTTGTAATATATTTAGGGAGTTGGAATTTTTTGTAATATTAGAAACATAAGTTGTGTATTTGTGTAATTTTCAGTTATTTTAATGGAAAAAAATTAAAATAAAGGTTTATATTTAACTAAATAATTAGAGTTCCGGAACTAAAAAATTGAACTAAATAATTTTATTCAACAATGGAAATACGTTATAAACTTTCGGAATACATTGAACAATTGAAGACTTCCGGAAGAAATTTTATTAAAGTCACTTCCTCGATAAAGTTGAAATTGAAGTGTAGTACATTGTTCAATTTCTATTCAACAATAGAGCAACCATTGTTGAAGAAAAGAAAGAAAGAAGAGAGAAGAGAGAAGTGAAAGAATGAAAAAAATAAAAAAAATATTAAACTTTTAAAATTAAAAATTAAGGGGCTGTT
Source organism: Capsicum pubescens (assembly GCA_030864215.1). Lineage (NCBI taxonomy): Eukaryota > Viridiplantae > Streptophyta > Magnoliopsida > Solanales > Solanaceae > Capsicum > Capsicum pubescens. Next base: position 190,816,350 of record CM061548.1, read on the forward strand.
TGGCAAAAAATAATAATAATTTTATAACGTTTTTAACACTTTTCATGCGCTCAATACATGTGACTAACACACAATGGGCCAAGTAGCAGATATATGCCATTAAAATACCAAAAAAAAAAAAGTTTGGGGCAATAGGACCCTACAAAATTCAGTATACTCAACTGATAATCCGATCAAACTTCAGATGTTTTTGTGAGTATTCTCTTGTTTTCTCTCTTTAGTAGTAGTAGTACTAAGTAGCCGTTTGACCATGAAAACTAAAATTTTTCGGAGTTGGAGTTGAAATTGGAGTTGGAGTTGTGTTTGATCATGTCTTTTTTGAATTTTTTTTTTGACTTTTGAAAAAACTTTTTTAAATATGATTTTATGCCCTAACTTTTATAAACTATCAAAATCACCCAACTAAAATTTACCTACTAATGAAAAAAGAACACAATTAGCCACTATTATAAAAATAATTACATATACATGGTCATATTTAATGAATTTCAATTATGACATATATAATATTTACATTAATAGCCGTTTTCTCATATTTGAAAATTTTAAATATGGATGTTATATTAACAGATCACTGCTTCTTGTTTTTAGGTAACAAATATTATCTTTCAAACGAATTTATTTTTTTAGGAATTTATTTAATTTATTTCCTTCATTTTCCGTTCTTAAAAATTAGAAAATGATGAGTTGTTATTAAATTTTAGGGTGCCGCTAATTTATTTCTTTAATTTTCTTATACATGAAAGATTTTACTTTGTGTGAATAAATTATTTCTATGTAAAACATGCTTTGATATTTATGGTATATTATATCATATACCATAAATATATAAATATGCTTAGTATGTTTCTTTATACTTTGTATTTTTATATATGTGTGTATATGGTATATACATGATATAAACTTCATATATAACATACTTTGTATATTTATATTATAAATATAATACTTTATATATTTATGGGTATAAATATAAATTAACAGTAAAATAATGTCTTAAATAAGAGAGAAAATTAAATAAAGGATAAAAATAATGATGAGAGAGAAAAAAAGATATATATTAATTAGGATAACATTAAGTTTGAAATTATAATTATCTTATTCTTCAAAACTGCTATATATGTAATATTGAAAAAATAATATTATAAGGAGAATTTTATGTAAAAATTTAAAAGATTGAAATTATATGTAATAATAATTAAAGTTGGAATTGGAGTTGAAAATTGTGAAAACAACAAAAATCTGTTTTCTCTTTTCAGAATTTTTTTTCAAATTTTGATGATCAAACACCACAATTTTCAACTTCAAAATTTTTTTTCGGAGAAAAGGGAAAAATTTCCATGGACAAACAGGCCCTAATAATACTTGACTACTAGAATGAGATTGAAGGTTACGTGGCAGACTTTCATTGGTCCGAACACTCAATACTGACGTGTTTCTTCCAACAAAAAGCCTAAACCCTTATTTTATCAGCACCAACACAAAATAAAAATAAAAAAATCAAAATTCCCAAATCCAAAAATCTCCCCGATCTGCGTGCTTGGAGAAAGACTGAGGGGGAGGGAAGCGTACATCAGTTTTTATTTTCCTTGTAAGGTAAAGATGAATATATTTGCGTCAAGACTAGATTTTTTTATTAACTGATTTATTGAAATATTGAAGAATTTGTTTTTTCATCTGATTGGTTTCAATTTAAATGTTTTTTCTTAAAGAGAAATGGGTTTATGTTAAAATGGTCGATTCCGGTGTTTGACTTTGTACTTTTTATGTATTAGGCAGGCAAAATTTCCATTGTGATTTAATTGGGGTTACCTAATCTGTGGAAATCTTTTGGAATGAATAAATGATTTTTTTTGGAGGTGTTTGATTGACAGATTTTTTACTTTAGATAAAAATGTGTTTGACAAATATGACTTTAAAAAGATATAAAGTTTGAAAGTTGGGTGCTCATGTTGTTGGTTTTCCTATAGGTTCCTCTTGTTGGGGGAGTCTGAAACCGGAGTCGACTTCTGAATTTTAGAACCTTTGAGAATGAAGAATATGGAAAGTCTCGCAAATGTTGCTTTATTAGGTATGGTTTCCGTTGATTTTGATTCATGCATTATTTCTTTTGATAGCTGAATTGCATAATACGCTTGTTTGATGTAGATTTCTTATGATATCTAGACAATAAAGTAGTCTTTACTGAATGCTTAAGTTTATTGTGGTAATTCTTTGTTGTTGATTGGAGACACAATGTAGGCAAATATGTGGTTTCTTAATCGTGAATGCATTCTTTTCTTATTTAATAAACTTTGCAACATGAGTCATGCAAAATATTAGCCTTAATTTTGTAACCAAGAGTTTGGTATAGTGGTCAATGAAGTGGCTTTGGACCACATGGTCTCAAATTCAAATCCCAGTAGTGCAAACAGACTAGGCAATTTGAGCCTTAAAAAAATTACTAACTTTGATACCTATGCCGGTGGAAGGTAGCAGGTGCGTGCAAGTTGGCCTGACCACCTTGATTATAAAAAAAGTAACTTAATTTTTGTAGGAGGGCTTGGGGCCCCCCCTCTTTTTTTTTTTTTTTAACTTCTCTGCAGTTGCATTTTCTATGTTTGTGTTGTTGGAATTTGAGGTGTGATTGATTATGACACTAAATATCCAATTGATTAGAGTAAATTCTATAGCGGTTGAAATGGATATTTAAATCTTTTAGGCAGTCATATTACTACTGTCGCCATTTTCCTATATGGTAAAGTGGGTCCATTCCACATATCCAGTTCATTGGGTAGACATAGTTCATTGGATAGACATAGATGACCAAATGGGTTCCTTGTAACATTTTTGGCTGAATGAAAATACATTCTGATCAAAATAGAAACTTTTTTTTTTTAGCATTTTCTTATGTATTCGATTTTTTCAATCATTTTGCTTTCTTGAGAGCATTACCTGATAGTTAGCTATGCCGATATTCAAAATTTACATGCACCCTCAAGGATAGTTTTGTGATAACCACTTTTTCTCTTTTTCTAAACCCCCTTTCAATGCTTGTCCATGCTCGAATAATATATGTCCTCTGGATAATAGAAAGTATAAATAGGTGGTCATTGAAATTTCAAATCACTTTCTAAATTTTATGTTGACACAGTTACCGTGAAACTTTTGCTTTTTTGGTGGTTTTAGGTTTGAGTATGGCACCACTAGTGGTGAATGTGGATCCAAATGTAAATGTTATAGTAACAGCCTGCCTTACTGTCTTTGTGGGTTGCTGCCGTTCTGTCAAGCCTACTCCACCTTCGGTATATCTTCTGGAATCCAAGTTGCAGCTTCTCTTTTTTTGTCCTCAATCTTATCTGTTTTGATACCACCTAAAAATATTCGATTACTGTTTTCCAGGAAACAATGTCTAATGAACACGCAATGAGGTTCCCCTTGGTTGGAAGTGCAATGCTCTTGTCATTGTTCTTGCTTTTTAAATTCCTGTCTAAAGACCTGGTTAATGCTGTATTGACGTGCTACTTCTTCGTACTTGGCATTGCTGCACTTTCGTATGTTCTCTCCGTATGGATCATTCTGCTATGCTTAATATTTTCTATTTCAAGTTACTGAACTGTAGTTTTTCTGTGCGTATGCTTTATGCATCTTTTTCTTTATGGTTTTACAGGGCGACATTGTTACCTGCTATTAAACGTTTCTTGCCAAAAAAGTGGAATGACAATCTCATAATTTGGCACTTCCCATATTTCCGCTGTAGGGACCACTCTCTTATCTCTTCTGAAAATGCCAATTGATCCTTTTAGAATCCTTGGGCGTCCATTTTTCATTTTGTTTTTTCTTCGTCTCTTTTTCAGCTTTGGAGATTGAGTTCACAAGGTCTCAGATTATTGCTGCAATTCCCGGAACCATTTTCTGTGTGTGGTATGCTAGACAGAAGCATTGGCTAGCTAACAACGTTTTGGGCCTTGCCTTTTGCATTCAGGTTTGTCAGCATATCTATCTATCTAAGTTACATTCTTCATTTTTACTGGATCACCAAATATTTTTTTCTTTCTTCCTTCTTTCAACCTGTTTTGGATGAGGCATAGCTGTTGTATCCCTTTTTCTGCTTGCAAAAGTCAAATGCTCATTTAAATACACATCTCTCTTGTGTTTAAGATTTTGCAGCTGTTATTATTCCAACCTTGTTATTCCTTGTTAACAAAATAATATTCCAACCCTGTTATTCCATATTAACAAAATAATCTTGTGTGGGTGCCCTCATATTGAGTTACCACTGTGTGCATGATGAGTTCCCAAGCCTTCTGGTAATAGTGGGTTGATGGCTAATATGGTTCCTGTGTCATCATCAATTTTATCTAATAAATAAAATGCTTATCATTTGTTCTAAGAAAATGTCCTTTAGTACTACTCACTAGTCCAATGCCTGTGGTTGTGATGTGAAGATCTTCTCTTTTGCTGGTTGGTTGTTTATTGCATCATTAATAAGCTATTGCATATTTGCCAATCATATAATTTGTGAGCTTCATGCTTCACACACAGTTTGTGTGACTTGATTGTGTGAGTATGTCCATTTGTCCTGACTTATACAGTCTTAAATATTGTCACTTTCAAAGGCCAAACTAACTTGGACTTCTTATTCTGAAAATATGTTTAGTTTGATGGATTCTATATAATTTAGGTAGAGTATATTGTATACTTCCTCTGTCCAATTTTATATAGTTTGTTTTGATCAGATCATGATTTTAAGATGTTATGGCATATTTTAAAATTCTTTTATTACAATTCATGTGATGCATTTTCCTATTTGGTCTGTTTAAAAGAATGATATTTTTTTTTCTTTAACTTTAAACTTTTCATTTTACCATTAGTGAGATGATTTATAGCCCATATCTATGGTTTTTTTATAAAAGACAAGTTTCAAAAGTTTTTCCTTCTTTTTAAAAATCCATGCCTAGTCAAAGTGAATCACGTAAAATCGATGGAGGGAGTAATATTGGGATAGTGGAAGAATAAGCTACTAGTGGTTTAATAGTTAGTTTTACACTGAAACATCTTATAGAAGTTAAAAGATTTTTAATTTTTCCCATGTTATAAAATTATTTTACCTTGCTGAAAAGACCTGAGAATTTTCAATAGTAAATCAATTTGAATGTTCTGAAAAGTTGTGTAAGATAGTACCATAAGTGCCGTGGTATTAATTCAAATATGTATTAGTGCAGTGGTTTTGGATATGCAATGGTTTTGTACTGTGTGCCTTACCCACATCCCACATTGGGTCCTTACATTGAACTAATATTACTTGTTATTGTCTATTGTATGCTTTTGAATGATTGGAGATCCTTGCAAAGGTGAATAGTGTTTGGTCCTCTCTTAAGTCTCATCATGTCTACCTAGATGAATGATATGGATTTCTGTTTGCCATTTTGATTTCAGGGTATTGAGATGCTTTCACTTGGATCATTTAAGACTGGTGCCATCTTATTGGTAAGGGAAGAAATTAGTGTTATATATGTAACTCTACGTGGTTCATAGGTATCATTCTGTTTATGTTTTTGGCCTTAAACCAAATATCCCTTTGTTCTTTCTTATTTGGTTTTTGCCAAATATCACTTTGAGCAAGTGGGAAAAGAACTTCATTAGCTATTTCTTATGATTTTACCGACACAACTGCATCCCTTTTTCTTGGATTTATATTAACACCTAATGGTAGTGTTTTTAGCCTTCTTTGCTGTATAGGCATTGGTACTTGCTCGTGCAACTTTCTATAATCATTAACTAGTGGCTGATGCGGAATGCCCATGGCTTTCGAAAATGCAGGGAGGACTTTTTGTGTATGACATCTTCTGGGTCTTCTTTACACCAGTGATGGTCAGTGTAGCCAAATCTTTTGATGCTCCTATCAAGGTGTGCGTGCATAGTGAACTTTTTTATGTCGTCGATTCTTTAAAATTTCCCATTCCACGCCTTTGTTAGTCACTGTGTCCTGATTACAGAATTGCTTTGTCTGCAGCTTTTGTTCCCCACAGCGGATGCTAAACGCCCCTTCTCAATGCTGGGTCTTGGAGATATAGTTATCCCAGGTATAACCTCTATTTTTAGAAAATATTATTTCTGTTTTTTACCTCTGCTATTTGTAAATGGCTATGGAAGTAACTTCACAGATTATTAGCATACTTTTTTTTTACCAGAACAGAGGTTAAGATAATGGAGGGATCCTCCAGCTCTAACCATTAGATGTTTCGGGTTTGAGGCAGTAAGAGGAAAAATTGGAAAGAGACACTGTTGGTCCCTCGTGAACGAAAGAGGGATGTGGTTTACCATATTAAACAAAAGTTTTCTTTCTTTTACTGGCCAGTGAACTTATATTTTTCTTTCACAAATGCTTATTATTTGCTATTGCCATGGTCTTGCATCATTTTCCTTTGCACCTTCTTCTTTGCTTGAATAGACACACTTGGTAATATTTGATCACTTCCATCTTTCAGGAATTTTTGTTGCATTGGCCCTCCGTTTTGATGTCTCCAGGGGGAAGGAGCCCCAATACTTCAAGAGTGCATTTTTAGGATACACATTTGGTTTGGCACTCACAATATTTGTTATGAACTGGTTCCAAGCTGCACAGGTTGGTGTCTGTATAAAGCATTTACACTTTATTTCCCTTTGCTAGAAACCGGTGCCCTTAATGTTGTCTTGACATTTGTTTCTTTTCAGCCTGCTTTGCTATATATAGTTCCAGCTGTTATTGGTTTCTTGTCAGTACATTGCATATGGAACGGGGATGTGAAGCCTGTACGTTTTCTCGACAATCTGTTTTTCCCAAGTCTACTGGCTGACTTTGCTGTTTATGGTCCTGACTTGTATTATGCTGCTTACCCCCATTTTTTTTAAGCTATATACTATATGGATATTAGATTTCCTTGTCAGATGTTTTTGGGAAACACTTCTTCTAGGAGTTCAAAGATATGAGAAAATGCATCTATTTTGGTTGAAAACTATTTGAAGTAAGAGAAAGGAAGGGAACAGAGGTTTCTTGCTGTTTTTAAGAGAAGCAAAAAAGGATTAAAACTTGCTTTGTGCCGTTTGAATTGATGATCTTTGATAGAGTATGATCCTTCACTACCTTTTATATGGAGGAATAAGCCTTGGTATCTATAATCAAGTAGTAAAATTACATTTCCGTTTCAAACTCTGAAGCTATATTCTTGTTTCTTTTTTTGTTGAGCAGTTGTTGGAGTTTGATGAAGGAAAGACTAAAGGCGCTGAAGAAGCAGAAGCCAAAGAAAGCAAGAAGGTAGAATGAGGCCAAGTAGACAGACTGACATTAAAGAGACGATGACCTTTCAATTAGGTTATGTATCACCGTGGATTAATAGTCACCCGAGGCAACAGAGATTGTTGGTTAAGCAACAAAGTTGGTTGTATTAGATTTTTGAGACTGACCATCAATAGTACTGGCCTTTTATGTTACACCTTAAATTGATATTATTAAATGTCAATTTTTACTTTCATTTTCGGCTGACTTTTTTCACATTTCGTTGCACTTGCTAGATTCTTTGAAATGCTCAGGCGATTTCAGATTTTTCAGATTATAAGTCAAGATTCTTTGAAATGCTCTGCTGATTTCAGATCACAAGTCTTTAATGAACATAGCATCTGGTGTAAAGTCTTTCAACATATGGCGAATTTGGTGTTTAATTATTGAAAGCATTGAATAGCACCAGCTCTAAGTGTTCTTTGTTTGGAAGGGAAAGGAAAGGAGGACGAGGGACAATAATAAAGGGGAGGAAATTGAAGAAAAACCAAGTATATCGTCTCTCCTTTGGTTTGGAGGGATAGTGAGCATGAGTTGAAATCTATTATCATTTTATGCTGGAGCAAAAATCTAGAAGGTTGTATTGGTACGGAACAAAAGGGTTGTCCTTTACACTTTTTTTTAAAAAAAGATATCCTTAACTTCATTACCTTTTTGTACGCTCATCTTTAAAATGTTTGATCAATACTTTATATTAAAATTGTACATTTAGACACACAACATTGTTGTTCTTACCATGAATAGAAACATAATGACAAACTCGATTTATGTTATGAAATAACTAAGAATAAAGAAGAAGAGTAGAGAGAGAAGAGGAGATTTTTTTATTTCTCTTAGGAAATTGAGGTTGAATTACAAGGGAAGAAAACTCCTTTATTTATAGGGGAAAATTAACCTTGAGGTTTCTAACTTTTCTATAAATAGACATTCTATATATGATAAAGTAGACATTCACTATATATGGTAATATATTTATAATACTCCCTCCTGAATGTCTAATTGATAGATAATGTGAAATTTAGTGAAAAAAAAATCTAGTGAAGGAAAAAGGGTATACATTTCTAACAATACGCATATAGACTGCCTCATTAAAAATCTTACAAGGAAAACCCAGTGGGACAAAAAAAGAGTACAACGCGTATTAACTCCCCCTAATGAGAACATCCTTGAACTTTTGTAATCCGATCTTGTGCACCATCTTCTTGAAAGTTGCAATTGGAGGAGACTTGGTAAATAAATCAGCCACATTGTTACTTGAACGAATCTGTTGCACGTTAATATCACCATTCTTTTGTAGTTTATGTGTATAGAAAACCTTTGGCGAAATGTGCTTCGTTCTATCTCCTTTTATGAATCCTCCCTTAATGATACGATTCAAATGGCCGCCTTAACTTTCAATGACATCATTCGAAGCCAGTACGTGGGGCATCAAGTTTTGGTCACATTAAGGAAATGAGATCCTACATGGAGGGGCCGATTTGAGTACACCAAAGAGTAATCCCACGTGTGAAAGATTGCTTGGAGCATGGAAGATTGAGGACTCACGATTTTGGACCTTCATTAAGGACATTTTGGTTACTTAGCCTTGTTCAAGTAACACTCTATGACCACCCTTTTTCATTAAGGGTATTGTGGTCATTTTGTTATGTAATAAGTTAGACTATAAATAGGTTCTATTAGTTCATTTGCTAGTTAGTTTATGAAAATGAAAGATTGAAACACTTGAAATCCTCTCTCTTGAGAGTATACCACCTTAGTATAGTCTTAGTTAGGACTTGGAAAAGTCATCCTTAGTATAGGGCTTAGAAAAGTCAATATTGTTCTTTGCTTGGAAACGGTGGATCTTGAGGTGAGTCGATTATCTTGGCGGTCACCGTAAGAGTGTGGTTTTGATTATTACATATATTAGGGGTTAATGTTGAAATATACTTGGTTCTTAATCTTGTAATAATCTTGGTCTCACTATCTATCCTTTCATTATTTTGCAAATTCGTGTGTTTTTGTATTTGTCATCTTGTATCCCTTTGTGTTGCTTGATACGGGAATTCCTAGCTCGAGACCTTTCACACGAAGCCAAGCACGTGAGTTGCAACGACTCCAAGCCTTGTTCACATTCTTGGCCATGTGTGAGGCCCTTGTGAGCCCATCTAAGGGCCTATATTTAATAAAATGTAAAGAGGCCCACCAAGACACCCCAAATCCACCCACTTAAATGCCAAAGGTAATTTAGTCTTTGTTCCTCTTTTCTAAGTGACTATATAAGCCATGTAATAGGGCTAGTCTTGCTTTAGTTCATTCCTATTATTCAAGAAACAAAGACTTGTAAATTTTTGACTTCTCTTTCTCATCATTTGGAGAGGCCAAAACCAAATTCTCACTAGTAGAGTGATACTAGTGTTGTATCTTGGCTAGAAACTAGGTTCTTGAGGTTCTTTGAGTTTCTCTTGGTCCAAGTAAGAACTTGGTATTGATATTTATTAGTCTTAGGGTCCTTTCTCTTGTTAGGGTTCTTAGATTAATGAATATTGTGTGTCAAGTTTCTATCTCTTTCTTTGTAAATCTTGTTAACATTGTGTTGTTGAATATAAAAGTCTAGTGAAGCCGTGTGAGGCTCTTTCGATTCACTAGCAATATTGTCTTTGTTTTTCTTGTTGTTAAACTCACTTTTCTAGTTCAAACAAAAGTTGCAAGCCTAGTGAAGCCGTGTGTGGCCATTTTCGATTCACTAGCACTTTGTTGTTCATCTTATTGTTCTTGTGTTGGTTGGAATCTCTTGATACACACTTAGCATTGTATCATTTGGTATCAAAGCTCAAGGCTAGGTTTTGTTCTTACAAAACCAATCTTGGAAAGCTCTTACCAAAAAGTGTGTTCTTGAACATTTTGGTAAAAATTTGGTTGTAGATCTACAAAAGTTTTACTTGTTTAGTTGTTTCTTGTGTTGGTTTCTTTCTCATCAACACAAAGGGTGTCTAAATCTAAAGTTGAACTTAATGAAAAAGAGAATTGTGTTGTGAAAAAAATTTAAAAAAAACCTTGGAAGTGACCTTTGTGGTGTATTGTTGTTGTGTTCTTGAAGGTGTTGATGTTGTGTTCATCCTAAACTTCTCCTCATCTTATGTCTTAACTTCTATAAAGATAAATAGATCCAAAAAGGTTGTAAGACAAAATTGAAAATTATTTGTGAGAAGACTTGCCAACATCACCTTTTCAAGACTTGACAACCACTTTTCCTTAAAACAAGGAACCTTGTCTTGTGGTACTAATGAGGTCAAACATCACCTTTTGAGTTTGAAAAAAAGAAGAGGGGTTTGAAAAATGTTCAACACTTTATGTTTTCTATCCCAATAACAAGTCATCCATTACAAAAGATCTAAGGGGACTAAGACTTCAAGTTGATGAGCTGTTTATGTGGACCCGCGACCATTGACATGCTGCCACGTCACCCTAGTTACTGTTCATGTGATAATTAAGCTCAAATTTGGATGTTCTAGTTTCTAATTATTGATTCCTAGTTTCCTCTAATTGACTTGAGAACTAATTAACAAACTAGTACATTCCTACTAGCTTGTCAATTAGTCACTTGAAGCCTTGTGTTCGTGTCAACGTTTGTTTGTGTGCTTTTGTTGTTTGAATACGTTGTAACTCTTTGCTCTAGTCCGACGAGAATTCTTTGAGTTTCAAACAAGAATCCATTCCGGGCAAGAGCATACTCATACCTTACGGATTCACGGGTTCCTAGCCAAGATACAACACTTATGGAACTTGAGTGTGAGTGAACCAAGAGAGTGTGAGTGAGGAGAAGGATTTTAAACTAACTTGTTTGTTGCTTGTGTAGGTGATACCTTGATAATGGAGGGAACCACATCTCAAACCGTGGATTCTAATGACATGGAGAATATGAGGGTCACTCTTGAGGCTATGACCCGAGCTCTTGAAAGGTTGAGTACGGGCTATGACCCGAGATCTTGAAAGGTTGAGTACGGAAGTGGGAGCCATAAGGGGAGAAGTGACAACTATTAGTGGGAGGTTAGAACAAGTGGAGAGTTAAAGGAACTCTTGTCCTTCTACTCCTCGACATGTTTCGTCAAGTGGACATGATAGAAATTCCTCCGCCACCGTTACTCCCGAAACATGGCCACAATTGCCAAATCCTTCACTAGCTCCACTAAATGCCGCAAGCCAAACCACTTATAACCCTCTAAACCGAGACTCCAATAGACCAACCCATTCCCAAACGTCTCAAGTTCCGCAAGAGGTACTCGGATGTCAAATGCCTCCACAAAATCCGAACCCCCTTTCCAAGCTCCACTAAACCAAAGACCACCACCTCCACAAAATCCAATTCCTCCGAATCAAGTTCCAAATGTCCAAAATCGTCCCGTCCACCTTGAGGAATATGGTAGAGAGGATTATGAAGGGTATGGAGCCTTTGACGATGCCTACATGAGGGAGAAAGAGATGCGAGGGGGTCGTGTGGATCCAAGGAGATACCGAGGGTATGGAGAAAGGAGAAACCGATACCTAGAGAGAGACGTAGGCATCAATACCATCAAATTGAGCCTACCTATTTTTAAGGGTGAAAGTGACCCTGAGGTGTATCTTGCTTGGGAGTCAACGTGTGATAAAGTATTTCAAGTGAATGATATCTCGGAGGAGAAGACGAGTTGTTATGCCATAGCTCATTTTGAAGGCTATGCTAACACTTAGTGGGAATACGTCAAGAGGTTCGGCAACGAGTTGGTAGAGGGACAACCACCACCATGGTTTCGGTTGAGGTACCTAATGAGGCAACGGTATCTTCCCAAAAATTATCATCATGAGTTGCTTGCTAGGTTGTACAATTTGCGATAAGAGAATCGAAGTGTGATGGCATACTATGACGAGTTTCAACAACTCATGTTGAAGCTTGATCATCGGGGAGAACAAATTGGCCATGACATCATTTGGTTCAAGTGTGGGTTGAACAAAGAGATCTTCACTCATTTTACGCTTCACAAGTTTGATACCGTTGAAGAATTTTTTCAAGCGACTCTTGAGATTGAAAGAGAGCTTAAAGAGAGGTCGTCGTTCAAGGCAAAAGGACCATCAACCTCAGGTTGGCTGAGGAGCAAAGATATGGTTCAACTATCTTCGGGTTGGCCCAAAAACAAGGACCAACCCGCCTCTACAAGGCTGTCCGAGCCTAAAACAGTCCATAAATTTCCTCCCCGGCAAGAAGCTCACAAGTATCCTAATCCTAAAGGGTTCAAATATTTCAAATGCCAAGGTTGGGGACATAAAGCCAATGAATGTCCAAACCAGCGTAATGTGATCCTAAGGGAAGAGAGATTGTATTACCTTGGTGAGGAAGTGGGTCTTGAAAAAGAAGAGAATGAGGCCGAGCCTTAAGATGGAGAGAAACCCAAATATGAGCCACATGATGATGATGATTGTGAGGATGCTTATCCGCAAGAAGGGGAGTGCGTGGTCCCAAACGTTGTAGTGAGGCGTGCCATGATTAGTAAGGCGATAGATGACCCTAGCCAACGGGAGAATTTATTCCATACTAAATGTCTTGTGAAAGAAAGTGTGTACTATGGTGATAGATAGTGGAAGTTGTGCGAATGTGGTTAGTGTTGCAATGGTGAACTTCTTGAAATTGCCGACTACACCTCACACTAGTCCTTACAAGTTGCAATGGTTGAATGAATGCGGTGAGTTAAAGGTCACAAGGCAATGTGTGATATGTTTTAAGGTAGCCAACTACCATGACGAGGTGCTTTGTGATGTGATACCAATGCAAGCTTGTCACTTGTTGTTAGGAAGGCCTTGACAATATGATAGGTCGACCAAACATGATGGAAGGTCCAATCGGTATACACTTGAGAAGGATGGCCGAAAGGTCGCTCTTCATCCATTATTGCCTTCCCAAGTGAATGAATTATACCAAAAGATGCGGAAATTGAGGGAAAAGGAAAAGCAGGCCGAGAGTGAGGGAAAAAGAGGGGAACCCGAGAGTGAGAGAGTAGGGGAAACCGAGGGGATCTTAATTTCTAAGGGGCAAGGAAGTGTGGTGATGATGTCTAGGAGGAAAGAATTATTTGTGGATCATGACGAGGACACTCCGATGCTCCTCTTGGCTCATTATTTTAACACTAACGCCACTAACATTTCCATTTCTCCTTCTATTTCTTATGTTTTGCAGGATTCCGAGGATGTCTTCCCAAAGGAATTACCGCAAGGATTTCCCTCACTTTGGGGAATTGAGCACCAAATAGATTTTGTGCCGGGTTCACAATTGCTCAACAAACCGGCTTATAGGAGCAACCCGATGGATACCAAGGAATTGTAATGCCAAGTTGAGGAACTCTTCAACAAAGGGCCCTTGTGTGGTTCCGGTGCTACTAGTTCCTAAGAAATATGGGACTTGGTGTATGTGCGTTGATTGCCGAGCCATCAACAAGATAACGATAAAATATCGTCACCCTATTCCTAGGTTAGATGATATGCTTGATGAATTGAGTGGTTCGTGTTTGTTTTCTAAAATTGATTTGAGGAGTGACTATCACCAAATTCGTATACAACCGGGTGATGAATGGAAAACCGCCTTCAAGACCAAATTCGGTCTCTATGAATGGATGGTTATGCATTTCGGCCTAACAAATGCTCTAAGTACTTTCATGAGGCTAATGAATCATGTGATGAAGCCATTTATCGGAAAGTTTGTTGTTGTTTATTTTGATGATGTATTGGTGTATAGTAAGTCCTTAGATGAGCATGTAAAGCATTTACAGTGTGTGTTTGATGTCCTCCGAAAGGAGAAGTTATATGCTAATCTAGAAAAGTGTTTTTTTGGTGTCCATGAGGTTGTATTTCTTGGGTTTGTGGTGAGCTCAAGAGGGGTCGAAGTGGATAAATCTAAGATTGAATCCATTAAAAACTGGCCAACTCCCAAAATCATAGGTGAAGTGAGAAGCTTCCATGGGTTGGCTAGTTTTTATAGACGTTTCGTCAAAGGATTTAGCACCATTGCCGCCCCTTTGACCGAAGGGATTAAAAAGGATCGGCCTTTCAAGTGGGGAGATGAACAAGCTAAGGCCTTTGAGGACTTGAAAGCTATGCTCATCTCGGCCCCTTTGCTACAATTGTCGAATTTTGAAAAGACTTTTGAGTTAAAATGTAATGCAAGCAAAGTCGGCATAGGCGCGGTTTTAATGCAAGAATTGAAGCCTATTGCCTACTTTAGCGAAAACCTCAAAGGAGCAACTCTAAACTACTCTACATACGATTTAGAGTTGTATGCCTTGATTAGAGCCATGACCACTTGGCAACATTATTTGTGGCCTAAAGATTTCGTGATCCGAACAGATCATGAATCCTTGAAGCATCTACGGGCACAAGACAAGCTTAACCGGCGGCATGCCAAATGGATTGAATTTCTTGAAACTTTTCCTCATGTTATTCAATACAAGAAGGGTAAAGACAATGTGGTTGCTGATGCTTTGTCCTAAAAACATGTGCTTGTGTCTACTTTATTGTCTAAGTTGATGGGGTTTGAAAGCCTCAAGTCTTTATATCCCATGGACCCTCACTTCGCTCCTATCTATAGGGAAAATGAAGAGTTGGAAAGGGATAGGTGGGTTATGGATAGGGGTTCCCATCCCTATACCAAATTTAATGTATACTTGTTTAAAGGTAGACGATTGTGTGTTCCCTCAAGTTCGTGGAGAGAATTATTTGTGAGGGAAGCATACAATGGCGGTCTAATGGGCCATTTTGGGGTCGAGAAGACCCTCAGAATTTTGGAAGAACAATTTTATTGGTCTAGAATGCATAAGGATGTGACCCGGATTTGCGGCCAATGTGTTGAGTGCAAAGGAGCCAAGTCACGGCTCCAACCCCACGGGTTGTACACCCCATTGTCCACTCCTTTGCGTCCTTGGATTGACATATCAATGGACTTCGTGTTGGGATTGCCGAGGATTAGAAGGGGGTGGGATAGTATTTTTGTTGTGGTGGATCAGTTTTTCAAGATGGCTCACTTTATTCCTTGTTCTAAATGTGATGATGCACCTAGCGTAGCCTCTTTGTTTGTTGATAATGTTGTAAAACTTCATGGTGTTCCGAGGACCATAGTGAGTGATATGGATTCTAAATTCCTAAGCCACTTTTGGAAGTCCATGTGGGGTAGACTCGGTACTAAGTTGTTGTTTTCGACTTCATGCCACCCACAAATCGATGGCCAAATGGAAGTAGTAAATAGGACCTTAGGGTCTATGCTACGGTCCATGGTTAAAGGAAAAATGACTTCTTGGGAGGAGCACTTACCGTTGATTGAGTTTGCTTATAATCGTGTTATACACTCGAGCACGGGGATGACACCCTTTGAGTGTGTATACGACATCAACCCCCTCACCCCTTTGGATTTAACCCCTTTGCCAAGTGATCTTGTGATAAGCTTAGATGGAAGCAAACGGGCCGAGGCCATGAAAAAGCTACATGAGAAGGTGAGGTTGTGGTTGGAGAAGAAAAACCAAGAAGTTGCGAGGCGAGCCAACAAAGGAAGAAGAAAGCTCATTCTTGAACCGGGAAATTAGGTGTGGGTGCACCTAAGGAAGGATAGATTCCCGTCTTAAAGGAATGCTAAGTTGATGCCACGGGGTGATGACCTATTCCAAGTATTATAAAGGATCAAAGATAATGCCTACAAGATTATTCTATCCCCAAAATATCAAGTACACAACACTTTCAACGTGTGTGATCTCTCTCGGGTGGAAATGGTGGAGGATGGAAATGATCCAAATTTGAGGACAAATTCCCTTCAAGATGGAGAGGATGATACGGGAATTCCTAGCTCGAGACCTTTCACACGAAGCCAAACACGTGAGTTGCAATGACTCCAAGCCTTGTTCACATTCTTGGCCATGTGTGAGGCCCTTGTGAGCCCATCTAAGGGCCTATATTTAATAAAATGTAAAGAGGCCCACCAAGACACCCCAAACCCACCCACTTAAATGCCAAGGGTAATTTGGTCTTTGTCCCTCCTTTCTAAGTGACTATATAAGCCATGTAATAGGGCTAGTCTTGCTTTAGTTTATTCCTATTATTCAAGAAACAAAGACTTGTAAATTTTTGACTTCTCTTTCTTATCATTTGGAGAGTCCAAAACCAAATTCTCACCAGTAGAGTGATACTAGTATTGTATCTTGGCTAGAAACTAGGTTCTTGAGGTTCTTTGAGTTCCTCTTGGTCCAAGTAAGAACTTGGTATTGATATTTATTAGTCTTAGGGTCCTTTCTCTTGTTAGGGTTCTTAGATTAATGAATATTGTGTGTCAAGTTTCTATCTCTTTCTTTGTAAATCTTGTTAACATTGTGTTGTTGAATATAAAAGTCTAGTGAAGCCGTGTGGGGCTCTTTCGATTCACTAGAAATATTGTCTTTGTTGTTCTTGTTGTTAAACTCACTTTTCTAGTTCAAACAAGTGTTGCAAGCCTAGTGAAGCCGTGTGTGGCCATTTTCGATTCACTAGAACTTTGTTGTTCATCTTGTTGTTCTTGTGTTGGTTGGAATCTCTTGATACACACTTAGCATTGTATCATTGCTTGTTCTTCTCATATTTTGTGGATTGTTTTGGCATCTTAGTGGACTGATTTATATCATTTGGAATCATAGCATGGCTTGATCTTGTTCCCACGAGATCAATCTTAGGATCGTAAACTTGAAAATAAAAAAAAAGTGTTAGAAAACTGAAAAATTAAAAAAAGACAAATCTATCTATTTTTTGTGTTCTTGGCCGAAATTGTGTTCTTGTTGTTGTTGTTGTTGTTTTGAACGAGATTTGTGTCTATATTTAGGTGTGTTTTGATTGTCTTAGTTGTTTCTAAGTGTTAGTTTTGTATTCACTAACACCCTTGAGTCTAGATCCAAGTTGAGCTTGAACATTGTTGTTACGGTTTCAAGAACTTGAACATTGTTGGTGTTGTTGTGTGGACCAAAACTTGAAGATGGTTTGAGCTCATGTTGTTGGTATTTTGTTGCGGTTTTTAAGCTTGAAAAAGGTGTTGTTTATTGTTGGAGGTTCAACGTGAGGCTAGGTTTTCAAACTTCTATTGGAAGTTCTTCTTGTTCTAGACTATCTTCATGTCTAGTTGCAACAAAGCTCTTCAAAAGTGATGTTTAATCCAAAAGCCAAGTGGAAAGAAGTGAGGCCTTCGTTAGTCTTTAAAACAAATCCCAAAGACCTACCAAAAGGAAAGGGGGACAAAACTATCTACAAAAAACTTGGTACTAAAAGAGAGAAAAAACACTTTTCTAGGTGTCCAAAAGAGGAAAGGGCCACCAACCCTTCAAAAAGGTGTCTTGCCCAAAAGGTGTAAGACAAGTCAAACCTTTTTGAATGTGAAAAGGGGCTCCAATCTTGATATTTTTCTTCCCCAAGTCCGAAATACACTTCTTCAAGAATTGAAAATTGAACTAAAATTTCAAAGTTGGAAAAAATAAGAATCTTTCAAAAACCGCAACCAATCCTAGACCGCCTAATCACCAATTTTTGTACAATACCGAAAGTTAGGGCTCAAAATCTTGGATTCTTAGTTTCTTATTTTTGATTCTTAGTTTCATTTTTTTATTCTTATACTAATTGGCAACTAGTAAATACCTACTAAATTGTAAATTAGTTTTTGAATACGTTTCTTTCGTGTCTTCGTTATTTGTGTGCTTTTCTCATTTGTAACTCATAGTAACTTCTTTATTTCAAGTTCATAAGTGAATTTTATTTTGTGTCTTGAGTCAATCAAAACAAGAATCCATTTCGGCTGCCAAGTAGGATTGACATCTTACTGACTACCGGAGTATAAGCAACTTTCAATATTCGCCGCTCCAATTATGAGAATCACAAAGGTGAGTGTATCGAGTGTTGGTAAGGAGATTTTTTTTTCTTTTTTTTTGTTAGGTACCATGGCTGCACATAATTTCAAGGCCACGTGTGATCTCCTCCATGACGATCTTGAAAATATGCAACAACACATTAAAATTATACGCCAATTGTTACCCAAAATCTTCCCTCAAAATCCAATTGTCCAAACAACTTACGATAAGATCTTTCTGAAGAGAGTTTCTACCCAATCTTGTGATGGATTTTCACACCGAGGTAAAGGAATTTCACACCGAGGTAAAGACGAACATACTCATGAACGTTAGGGTAAAATAGCTAACCCTTACACTTTTGTGCATGTGAATGATAATTGTGTGGCTAGTAGCCCATTGAGTGTGAGTTATAGCTTGCCTATATGTGAGTCTATTGTTTCGTTGCCACTTGATGATGATGTACTTGTTGTGAGTATGGATACACTAGTTGATACTATTGACGACCGAATCGACTCTTCTTGTAAGATCGATCATGTCCACCTAGTGTTGAAACTATTGTGTTGAATGAAAGTACATCGTCTTGTGAAATTATTATTGATCAACTTTTGTGTGAAAATTTCCCACCTCTTGAGGATGTGTGTGATGTGATTAATGAATCTCAAGTGTGTGATGATGTTGAAAATATTGATAAAAGGAATAGGAGTGAACCCGAGAGCTATTCTTGGGATAATCTTGCACTTGAAATCTCTTTGAAACTTGCTATTGATCTTTTAGAAAGTGATGAACGTGTTTGTTCCGAATTTGCCCGTGAAATAGATCATGCTCTCTTAAGGCATAATGTCTTGTTTGAAGATGATATAACCACTCCTAATGAACCTAGTGGTGGAAATGATGGTATAACTTGCCTTAAAAGCTATAGCCAATATGCTAACCCACTATGGTGTGACAACATTCCTCCTAAAGATGGAAATTTCTTCTTGGAAGATGAGAGTACTCTTAAGGGTAAGTGATGTGTGGTTTTGGAAACTACTTCTCCTTCTACTTTTTGTGACTTTATTGTTGAGAGTAATCATGGTGATGATTGTGAAACTAGTAGTGAGTACACACATGAGGGCACCTTAGTAGAAGTCGACTTGAGTGATACCTTTCTCTACTTTCTATTTGCTCTGGATAATATGTATGCTATTGTAGAGATTATGCCATTTATTTTGGGTGGAGACCATGGGAAAGGAGAGTGTTGTCTAGACCCGTGTCTATGGCCACTCTTCCCGTTTGACCCCGGTGCCAAATATAGAATTGGTGATGATGGTGCACCCAACTTGTTACTTGGTTTACATGACAAGGAAAGTATCATTTTTGGTGAATTCTATAGCCAAATCCTTTGTGCATTTTTCATTAATTATGTAATATTTAGTTCAAAGGATCCTTAGTTATATTCTAAATATGTGCAACCTTGGCATGTTGAGGTGATTTGTCGTGCTTACTCTAACCCTCATGCCATGAGGAGTTTGTATTTGTGTGCCCTTTCTTTGATTTTGCAAGGTTTGGATTCGAGGTCGAATCCTTTTCAAGAAGGGGAGGATGATACGATTCAAATGGCCACCTTATCTTTCAATGACATCATTCGAAGTCAGTACATGGGGCATCAAGATTTGGTCACATTAAGGAAACGAAATCCTACATGGAGGGGCCGATTTGAGTACACCAAAGAGCAATCCCACGCGTGAAAGATTGCTTGAAGCATGGAAGATTGAGGACTCACGATTTTGGACCTTCATTAAGGACATTTTGGTTACTTAGCCTTGTCCAAGTAACACTCCATGACCACCCTTTTTCATTAAGGGTATTGTGGTCATTTTGTTATGTAATAAGTTAGACTATAAATAGGTTCTATTAGTTCATTTGCTAGTTAGTTTATGAAAGATGAAAGATTGAAACACTTGAAATCCTCTCTCTTGAGAGTATACCACCTTAGTATAGTCTTAGTTAGGACTTGGAAAAGTCATCCTTAGTATAGGGCTTAGAAAAGTCAATATTGTTCTTTGCTTGGAAACAGTGGATCTTGAGGTGAGTCGATTACCTTGACGGTCACCATAAAAGTGTGGTTTTAATTATTATATTCATTAGAGTTTAATGTTGAAATATACTTGGTTCTTAATCTTGTAATAATCTTAGTCTCACTATCTATCCTTTCATTATTTTGCAAATCCGTGTGTTTTTGTGTTTGTCATCTTGTATCCCTTTGTGTTGCTTGTTCTTCTCATGTTTTGTGGACTGTTTTGGCATCTTGGTGGACTGATTTATATCACTTAAGTTGTGCTATGCATGCTGTATTATCTTCATAAAAATCATGGATACTTTGTCATATTTCAAACCACATTTTTCTCGAATGAGATGTATCATTGACCTTAACCATACACATTCTCGGCTAGCTTCATAAATAACTATTATCTCATCATGGTTCAATGAAGTGGCTAGATAATACTACTTTGTATATCTCCAATATATGATAGTACCACCACATATGAACACATAAACTATTTGAGATCGAGCTTTATGTGGGTCAGATAAGTACCTAACATCAGCATGACCAATAAGATGGGACTGCAATCTTTGGAAAATAAAATCATGCGTTTGATCCCATTTCGATGTCTCCTACTAGGAGCAGAAATATACCTTGCTAATAAATTAACCGAAAAGGCTATAAACATGGTAGTATTTGCAAGATACATGAGTGCACCAATTGCACTAAAATATGGTACTTCATAATCAATTCAAATTGGTATATTTCTCATTTCAGCAAATAATCTATTGTTTTTGAAAACTCTCTAAGAGTTTCAATAATTTTCAAGTTGTAAGCTTATACAATATAAGGATTATATATAAGTTTCCCAGAAATTTTTATATGCTTCAAACATTTTGAATCCTTAGAAAATTTTTATATAAATTTTGTCAAGTGACAATATTCAGCATTTAATGAGTGACATCTTCAAGTATTTGGACTACAAATCAAATAAGTTTTATTCTTACCAAGATGCATCCTTTTATGTCACTTGATAAATATTTCTACGTCAGCATGCTTAAATAAACGTAGAATTCAGATCCTCGTGATCTTTCACAATATTGCGCCAATATTGTATCAAAGATATTGATGATATATTGGTTTTTATCATTCCGTATCGATTCACAATACGACATAACATTTTGAGAGCTCAACATATCATTATTTTCAGGTACCTAAACCTCTCATAAGATTTCATGAAGTGTTATGTCGTAGGCTCTTCAAGAGCACATCGTCTTCTTATTATGATTATCTGCTCCTTATCCCTTTCTTTCATTTAGAACCGATTGGTCTACCATGCTTCATACATGTGTAGACTTTGTTCTTTAGGGATACAAAATAGGAGCACTTGCAGCTTAAATATGAGATGTTTCCGGCATTTGACTTGAATTATCTTTTGAATGAAGATTTGATGATAATTCCTAACATTTTTCATAGCCGCTTATAATCTCCCCCTTTATGTTAGGAAAACTAACATACATCCTCCATCTTCTTTGAGGAATCCATATTTGTGCATCATGGTATATTCATTGATCATATACCACACATCAAAACTATTAGATGGAATAATTGATTCCTGACCTTGAACCAATTGAGAGGAAAAAAATAATCATAATTTATTGGTCTAATGCATACAATTGCTATTGTATGCAACATATCATATTTCAGACCAATACATGAAGCTTTGTTCTCATTAGTAATGATTTAGCTATTTATCGAAGGCATTCAATGCCAAACCATCATCATCAAGATGAATTGTCTTGATTACACAATCTGAATGTTATGCTATTAACTCAATTTTATTGAGCAAGCAACTTTATGAATGTTTGTACATGTGATCATCTTATTGATGCATCTTAATAGATCACATGATAGGTGAACGAGCCCTTATTCACCTTTTATACTTTTCAGATTTTGAGGGATCCAATCCCAAAATTAGTTGGTCCAACCAACTTATCATGAGAACAAGCAACATAAATAATTCTTGAAGAATCTTCTATTTCTTCAATACATGTCTAATACTCAATATGCACATCTTTGAGATGTCATAATCGTTCATGTCAACTTATAAACTTATTTATAGTACATTAAACTTCAAGTTTACTATGACATGTATTTTTTTTCCTCTAGTAAATTTCAGATTTACTATTACATGAATAAATTTCAGATTTACTACTTTATAAGTAGATTTCAAAATCACTCTTCTCAATTATTCAGCCTCTTTCAGAGGTGAGTTGTGATATCATCACAATCAAGTGCACGTTCGCATTAATAAGCTTCTCATTCCTCAGGAACGGAATATAATCATGTCTTAAACCTATCAAATTATGATAGCTTATAGCCTCTTTTAAGATATTGCTAATTCATGAGCAAATCGAGGCATACATATGGTTGTAGAGAAATTTTCTCTAACATATCTTATAGTCATAATAAGCGTGTGAATATATTATAACTTTTGATGATTATTATCATATTGTCTCTTCACGTTTATATTCATACATTCAATCACTTGTCTTCTTTCAGACTTATGAACTGCTACCATATTCACTTCACGGTATAGAGCATATCAATGAGACATGTTTCATGAATTTTCATCAAGCATCCATTATTTTTCCTTAGCCATCATAATATCATCAATATAGTGTATTGAGATTAAAACTCAATATCTTATCCATATAAAAAAGCGTTTTAGGTTGTAACTCGATGGGACTTAAACCCAACATCTTATTTTCATGGTGCATGCATTCATATTGTTCTTTTGGGAGAATAACCATCTTTAAGTGGTCAAATCTTTCTTTTAGGCTATTCCACAAAACAAGGGGATCCTTAGTAGTAAGGTATTTAAATTTCAGAATTTTGTCAAGATGATGACGTAAGAAAATCATAGCCTTAGCACGATTTTGATTAGATGTTGTATTTTATTTCTTTATGGCGTCTCCAAGACCCATAGCATCTAATTGAATTTCAGCATTCAACACTCATGAAAGGTAGTTCTTGCTCGAGGCAAAGAACTCAGATTTTGTAAGATTATTAGCAATATAAAAAGAAAGAAGATAATATCTTAGCCTTTAAATTTGAGATGACAGACTCTCGTGCTGATAACGTGTTATGAAATAACTAAGAATAAAGAAGAAGAGTAGAGAGACAAGAGAGGAGACTTCTTTATTTCTCTTGAGGGATTCTTGAGGTTGAATTACAATGAAACAAAACCCCTTTATTTATAGGGGAAAACTAACTTTGGGGTTTCTAACTTTTCCATAAATAAAGATTCTATATGTGGTAAAATAGACATCCACTATATATGATAAAGTAGACATTCACTATATATGATAATATATTTATTACAATTTAGTAGTATTGAGTTTAACTCTTGTGACAATTATTGCTAACACGACTACCACCGTATTTGTATATAATAAAACTAGATATAACAAGCACGGGCCCAACAAATTTAGCATGAATGTATTAATTGTTATTCCTTATGGCATTTAAAAATTCAAAAGTTATTGTCATTTCATGAGTAAAAATTGGCAAAACATAAATTAAAACCAGTGTAAACTAAAGAGAAAAGACATCTTTTCCCTCCTGAACTTGTCCTCTCAACTCACTTTAGCACTTAAACTTAACTTCCGTTTATTTACCTCCTTAACATCTTTAAATTGTATTGTTTTCACCCCTCAAGCTGACGTGATTTTTTTATTTAAAAATAGATATGGCGCCACTTTTTAATATATATATATATATATATATATATATATATATATATATATTACTATTAATATTAATAAATTCTTTTATAAAAACACACCTTCTTCATACCCCTCTACCCCCATTTCCCATCTTCTTCTTCTACCCCCACCCCACCATAATTTTTTCTCTCCAAACTTTCCACCACCAGCCTCTCTCCTCCTCCAACCACTAATTTCACCAGCCCCACCACCAGCCCCACCCCTCCCCTCTAAACCCTTAATTTTTTCTCGTTCAATTACCAAATTTTTCACCCCACCTTCAATTTCTCTTTCTTAAACCCACTTCAGATCATTAGAAAAGAATTGAAATTGAATTTCTAAAAGTAATAGTTATCTTCATGAATTTAAAAATTTAAAATAAAATTGAAATTGAAGAAAAGTTATTAGCGGCGGTGTTAATGGTAGTGGTGGTGTTAATGGTGTGCGTGTATTATTTTGTGGGTTTATTTTAATTATTTTCCGGTGAGTTTTGCCGAAATATGTCGGAATGAAGAGTTTTGAATTGGGACGTGGTGATGCTATTGCATTGTTGTTTCTTGAATTGGTGGTTTGATGAATGAATAATTCATAATTTTTTTTTTGTTTAAAGGAAAACAACAATGGCTATAGGTCATATATTTTTAGTTTGAAGAAGATAAAAAATGGAGGAGAGGGGAGAGGTGGGGTGGTTTGAAGAAGATAGAAAAGGGAGAGAGAGGGGGCTACATTGCAGGGTAGGGGAGGCGTGGGTGAAAGGGTTGTGAAGAAGAAATAAAATGAAAGGGGAGGGGGCTGCGTTGCAGGGTAGGGGGCGGGGTGGGTGGAGGGAGTGAAGAAGAAAGAAAATGGGGGTGGGGGTGGGGGTTCGTTTTTAATCTAATATATATATATATATATATATATTTAAATGTATATATATATATTTATATAAATAAAATAGTAAATATATATTTTTATTTTTCTTAAAAAATATATAAAAATAATATGTGGGGGATTATTTTTTTTTTAGAAAAATCAAACTTCTTACGTGGCAATGACGTGGCGTTGATGTGTAGGTGAGTGTAACACACTCTCCTTTGTGAGAGTGATATTCAGTTTTGAGGGGTAAAAGTAATATAATTTAAAGATGTTAAGGGGGGGGGGGAGGAGGTAAATAAATGGAAGTTAAGTTGAAGTGCTAAAGTGAGTTGGGAGGACAAGTTCGGGGGAGAAAAGATGTCTTTTATATAAAATAAAATTATACATAACTCATATATTTTATGATGTCAACACACCATAAAAATATTGGGGAAAGATATAGCAACCATTACTTGATGAGAAAGAAACAAACTTTTAATTTAATTATGGGGAGAATCACCCATGATCATGAGGAAACCAAGTCTGTTATTCACAACTAGCAAGGAAAACTCAACATGACACAAGATGCTTCTTTGTAGTTATAAAATAAGATTACTGTACTGAAATTTGAAAGTCCTTAACTGCACAGAACATGATATAAGACACTCTACTGCTAGATTGCCAGTCAAGATTGTTTAACATTGAAATGAAGTTCATTTTCTTCGTTCTCTTTTTATTTCTTGAAACTAAAAGTTGAGTAAAATTATTTTGCCTTTTACTTTCCAATGACACAAATCTCTTAATTGAGCAATAAAAATAAGTTTTTCACAAACAAAAACTCCACTTCATAAATTAATGAAAAATTTATAACTTCTATCAGTTAGACTTTTACAATACTAAAAATGTCTTCTCTAGAAGTGAACTTTAGGTATAATCTTTAGAATTCATTACATAAATTACATGTCTGAGGCACGTGACACAGAGACTAGTATTATATTAGAAATACGAACCACCTCTTTTTTTTAAAATATTTTTAAATAGGCTTTACATTAGAAAAAAATAATCATTTAATTATTTTTCTAATATTTATGAGTTTAAAATTAGCTAATATTTTAGAGTAAATCATATAGTACCCCCTTAACTATGACCAAATTTTCTACAACTCACTCCTAATCTTAAGTGGATTTATGCACCTAAGTGTTGTTATCTACACTTACTTAACTTAGTTTTGAGGATATATAGTGTGTGTAATGATGTAATCTTTGTATAAATGAGCATCTAAGTATTTAGTTGTGTGTTCGTAGTGTTTAAGGTGTGTTCATAATAATTCTAAAGTCAAAACACTAAGTTAAAATTCAAACGCAAAAACTAGTACTCTTAGCTTAAGCGATGTTCATTTCTAGTTCAACGAGTTGGATTCTATATTGTTTTGAGCTCTAATTCATGGTGTGTATTGTTATAGGAATCTTGATGAGTTGATAAAGATAATGTATGGATGATATACAAGATGGAATTGAAGAGGAAACATGACCACAAAGCTTGGACTGGAAGGCCAAATGCATTAGACTAAGCTTGACAAAATCTGGAAAAGTTGGATATATTAGCATGCCATGCTGCCTAGATGCCTCCATAAGGGGATTTCACGTATTTGGTTGCACTGTGAATTAGCCAAACTAGTATACCTCCACGATATTGGCATGCCATGTCACCTAAGCCACACGATAAGGTCATGGCACAAAAGCTAAGTAGAATCGAGCAACTTTGTTCCTATTATAAATAGGACACTTAAACTCTATTGAAAATACCTTGGATGACCTTGGTACATTGAAATATGATTGAAGAGACTTTAATTAGGGTTTTTATTCATTTACTTTAATTTATTCATGGATTCATGTATTGTGATTACATGTATGTCCATGAGTGGCTAAACACCCTCATCTAAGTTTAAATCCATGAACATGAGTACATATGTAATACCCCAGGTTTTGAACTCTAAAATTTTCTGGTATGATTGTGCTCACTGTCCCAACTACAACTTAGGTGATGAGTCATAGTCTGTTTTCACGAGTCGTATAGTGTCGGTCGTAGTCGGACCAGGAAGATGGTCCATTGTTTCTATTGTGGTTACGACATATCCCTCAAGAGTTGTGAGGTTCAATACCCCGTACTTTTCCTAGTTTAATTTAACTCCTAGAATATCAAGGATCAACTTAAAAAATGAATAACTCTTGATACATGTAGAATTTTCCAGTTATAGACCCACCAAGTTGTATATAATTGAACCAGCTTTCCAACGATACCAATTTTTCCTTAATCCGATACTCGATTGAGAAATTATGGCGATTTTAGTGCAAATAGTAAGGCATTCGATAGGCACCGCATCGCGGTGAAGGAAAAAATCACAATTGTTCTATTCCAGTGAAGCACCGCGATTAACCCGCATCACAGAGAAATTTCAGTTCCCGTTTGTCCCATTCCAGTAGCTCAACGCGATTAGCTTGTATCGCATCAAAATTTCTAATTGGACAGACACCCGTCGTGGTGGAGTGCAAAATGGCACTTGTTCTTTCCTAGTGACACAATGCGATTTCACCGCATCGTGCCACAGGCCAAAATAACAATTTTCCCTTTTTAGTAAGGCACCACGATAGCGGTGCATCGCGGTGGGTGGCAAAATCGAGATTTCCAGTTTCGAGTAAAAATTTAAAGGGGGTATCTAGTCATTTTCCAAGCCCCCAAAATCGTGTAAAATACAGAATTAATCCTATTCTAACCATTATATATATATTTTCATCAAAATTACTCTCTAAGGAAACCCTAGAATTCAAACCTTCATCTCCAAGGAATCCAAATTCCACCATTCTTTTTTCAAGATAGCTCAAAATTAAGGATTTCCAATTCAAGAACTTCAATAATCTATCTTCAAGAGCACAAATAGGGATTCAACATTCAAGTTTCTTCATCTAATCATCAATTAAGGTATGTGGGTTTTTCAACAAGGATAATCCTTTCATCCTTATGCCAAAATTAGTTTTTGAAGTTAATTTTATATGAATTTACATGAGTTTTGAATTAAGGTTTATAACCAATATTGCTATTTGTACGATTATGTGTTATCAAGTGAATTAGATGTTGAATTCATGTCTACTTTTATATTTTTATGTGTATTGTAGAAATTTCCAGATTTAGACTTGAATTATCAATATTTTCATTACTTAGCATGAGTTTTATGATGATTTGACATAAAATGGATTCATGGGTTATTAGCCTTAGTTTGAATATCGTTATTTCAAGAAGATTATGCTATTAAGCAACCCATGATTTGTTATATTCAGATTTTTAAGAAAGATTTGATCTTTAGATCTCAGCTTAGACATGGAATCCACTTTACAGTTTCAGTTACAGTTTAAATTAATAGATATACAGTTGGTTTCCATTATAAACCATTATATTAGTTTTAAAAGTGGATTTCCTATAGAATGAGCATATAAATTAAACGGAGTAGTATTTAGCACCTAGTTGGGTATGTTTACATGCCCCAGAACTACGAGTCAACATAGGTACAGATTATCATATTACTCCCATTTCTTTATAGATGACATATATAGATGTGATCACTTAGATTAGGTTATACTCCTTGGCAAGAGTATGGCACCTCACCCCAATGTAAGGTTTTCCCATAAGGGAACTAGACGTTGGACACTATGATAGCTCACATAGTGTATGTCGGTTAAAAGAACCTCCCTAATAGAAAAGACTATAGAATAATCATAACAGAACAACTTTCAGAAACTAAGTGTAAGGGCTCACGATTTTATTCAACATACTGTTTTATATAAGTCATTAGCTACTAGATTTCAGACTCCAGATTTTAGATATACAAGTGAGTCCTTTCTACACTTAGACAACATGATTAATAGATAGAGTACAAATACAACTTTTTGAAACTAGATGTTATGACTCACTAGATCTATACAACACGTTTTGCTATTCATGATTATGATTTTCAGCTTTCAGACATTCCAGCTTATGTGAGTCATCTACCTTTAGCCTGCATACTTTTACAAATTTATAATAACATTGAGATATTGATTTACTTATGCATTGAACTCCATATGCTTAGTGCAATCCAGAAGTACTTATCCGCATATACGTCTATGTGCAACTTTGTCTCATAATATAGGTTCAGGTGCTCAGTTTCAGCAGCGTGATCCATCTACATCCCGACAGTTGGTGAGTCCTCATATTTTGGGGACTTAGTCATTCGGTTTTCTTATCTTATTAGTATAGATGATTTAGTATTTTTACACAGTTCCAGTCAGCTGGGGGTTTGTCCAGTGACTCTCTAGTATTAGTAGTAGAGGCTTGTCAGACTGCTAGATATAATTTAGATTTTCAATTTTGATTGATCAGACTCTTGATTTTAGT
This sequence comes from Capsicum pubescens, assembly GCA_030864215.1. NCBI lineage: Eukaryota > Viridiplantae > Streptophyta > Magnoliopsida > Solanales > Solanaceae > Capsicum > Capsicum pubescens. The sequence continues at coordinate 190,845,552 of CM061548.1, forward strand.
ATTTTCCAGATATTATATTCAAAATGTTTCAGCTTAGCTCATACATAATTCCATATTTTAGCTTTGATTATATATCTATACTTTCCTATTTTGAGTTTCAGATTTAGTAGATGACTTACAGGGTTAGCTTAAGGCTACTCATAGTTTTCAGCACGTGTGACATCTCAGGACCCATTTTCAGGGTGTTACAAACTTTGTATCAGATCCTAAGGTTATAAGAGTCCTAGGGTGTCAGACAAGCCACGTTACATAGAGTCTTTATCATGGATGTAAAGCGTGCCACATTTATGAGTAAGAGGCTACGAGATATTTTTAGGAAATCATTTCTTTCTTTCATGATCTATCGTGCTTATAGTATCTCTATCTTCTTTTAACTCATGCTCTTATGTAAAATTTGAATATGCCTTCCCTTCAAGATAACGCCCGTAGAAATGATAATCAACCACCCTAGCCTGCTGACCCTCTGAATGAGAATTTATCCCATGCTGAATTTTGGGCTGCCTTTCAGGCGTTTGCCCAATCTGTGACTACTAATGTTTAGGGCAACCATCAGGCGACAGTCCCACTTCAGATGAATAGTGATTTAGCAATAGCCAAAATTCGTGACTTCATGAGAATGAACCCGCCAGAGTTCTTTGGGTGAAAAGTATGTGAGGACCCACAACTTTATTTAGATGAGGTGAAAAAGATCACCCAGATTATACATGTTTTTAAGAAGGAGAGTGTAGTGTTAGCATCCTATAGATTGAAGTATGTGGCGTATGATTGGGATGTTATGTGGAAGAATGGTAGATGTGAGAATGCAGCTCCTATGAGTTGACAGGTGTTTCAAGATGCATTTCTAGCTAGGTTCTTTTCGCATAAAATGAGAGAAGCTAAGGTAGAGGAGTTTGTGAACATGAGGCAAGTCTTGATAACAGTGAAAGAGTACTGCCTTAAGTTCAACTAGTTATCTAAGTATGTCCCTGATACGATGGCTGACCCTAGGGCGAGTATGAGTATGTTTGTTATTGAAGTATCCAGTTTAGTAGTCAAGTAGTATAGGACTGCCATGCTTATTGGGGATGTTTATCTTTCTAGGATGATGATTCATGCTCAATAGATTAAGGAAAAAAAGTTGAAATAAAGAGAGATGGGAAATAAGAAGGCTAGAACTGGGCAGTTTGAGTATTGCCAGACAAAGTATGGAGGGGAAAATCGTTCGCAGTTTTAGAATCATTCATCTATGCCAGTTCCATCTATAGATAGTGCTCTCGCTCCCAGAGCTAGACAGGAGTAGTGGGGTAAGACTTCTATGTTCAGATCTTAGAATAATGTGAGTGGAAAACCCAATTATTCTCCTTGTTCTAAGTGTGGTAAGAATCATCTTGGTGAGTATTTGTCAGGATAGAAAGGTTGTTATGGTTGTGGTAAGTTGGGACATGGAATCAAAGAGTATCCGCATTCTAAGCAGGGAAACAGGGATATTCATCCCCAAACTCTGGCTACTAGCGCACCAACCCTTCTAGGTCACCCAATCCCTCCTCAAGGCGCATCATTCAGTACCGGTGGTGATCAGTGCCAAAATTAGTTTTATGCTTTACATTCCCTTCAGGAGAAGAAGAATTCACCAGATGTTGTTACTGGTATGCTTCATGTCTTTCATCTTGATGTTTATGTGTTGTTAGACCCTGGGTTGAATTTCTCTTATGTGACCCCACTAGTTGTAGTAAATTTTGAAATAGGTCCTGAAAATATCCCTAAGCCCTTATTGGTTTCTACCCCAGTGGGTGAGTCAGTTATTTCTAAATAGATCTATTAAAAGTGCCCTATCACCTTCCTTCATAAAATCATATTAGCTGACTTAATAGAGTTAGATATGATCGACTTTGACCTTATTCTTGGCATGGATTTGCTTTATTCTTGTTACTCATCTATAGATTATCGCACTGAGTGGTGAAGTTTCAGTTTCTAGATGATCCAGTCTTTAAATGGGAAGGTAATTCAGTGTCTCCCAAGAGTCATTTCATATCCTATCTTAAAGCCAGAAAGTTGATCTCAAAAGGTTGTATATGTCCTCTAGTTCGAGTCAAAGACACTAAGTTTGAAACTCCAACAGTTTAGTCAATCAGTGTAGTCAATGAGTTTCCTAATATCTTTTCCAAAGATTTTCTAGGGGTACCTCTTGATAGGGAAATAGAATTCGGTATTGACCTTCTTCCATCTACTCAGCCTATCTCTATTCCTCCATATTATATAGATCCATCCGAACTTAAAAAAATTAAAAGAGGAGCTTAAAGATCTTTTATATAAGGGTTCATAAGGCACAATATTTCTCCATGGGGCGCTCCCGTCCTATTCGTGCGAAAGAAAGATGGTTCTTTGTGAATGTCCATTGACTATCGTCAGCTGAATAAAGTCACAGTAAAAAACATATATCCTCTTCCTAGGATTGATGACTTATTCGACCAACTCTAAGTTGCAAGTTACTTTTCAAAGATAGACCTTAGATCCAGCTATCATCAGCTTAGAGTAAGGGAATATGATATTCCAAAAATAGCTTTCAGAACTCATTATGGTCATTTCGAGTTTCTAGTCATGTCATTTGGTCTTACCAATGCCCCAGTAGACTTCATGGACTTGATGAATAGAGTGTTTAAACAGTATTTGGACATGTTTGTCATAGTCTTTATCGATGATATTCTTGTCTATTATCGTAGTGAGGATGATCATGCAGACCACCTTATAATTGTGTTGCAAACTCTTAGAGATCACCAGTTGTTCGACAAATTTAGCAAATATGAATTTTGTCTAAGATCAGTAGCTTTCGTCGGTCATATTATTTCCATTGATGGTATTAGAGTTGATCCCCAAAAGACAAAAACAGTAAGAAACTGTCCTAGACCTATTTATCCGTCAGACATTAGAAGTTTCTTGGGTCTAGCTGGCTATTATAGACACTTTGTTGAGTGTTTTTCTTCTATTGCGTCCCCTATGTCTAGATTGACTCAGAAGAAAGTTAAGTTTCAGTGGTCAGATTCCCGTGAGAAGAGTTTTCAGGAGTTGAAGACTCGGCTCACTTCAGCCTCAGTTTTAGAACTACCTGATGGTACAAATAGGTTCATTGTCTATTGTGATGCCTCTAGAATTGGCCTAAGTTGTGTTTTGATGCAGAGAGTTAAGGTTATAGCCTATTCCTACAGATAACTTAAGTCTCACAAAAAGAACTACCCTACCCATGACCTTGAGCTAGCTGCTATTGTGTTTGTATTGAAAATCTGGAGGCACTATCTTTATGGGGTGCATGTTGATATGTTTACGGACCACAAAAGTTTGTAGTATGTATTTACTCAGAGGAAGTTAAATCTTTGTCAGACAAGGTGGTTAGAATTGTTGAAAGATTATGATATGAGTGTGTTGTATCATCCGGGCAAGGCCAATGTAGTGGAAGACGCCCTTAGTAGATTGTCTATAGGCAGTGTTGCTCATGTGGAGAATGATAAGAGAGAGTTAGTTCAGGAAGTTCACCAGTTAACTAGATTGGGTGTGAGGTTGGTTGACTCAGCTAAAGGAAATGTTTGGGTTCAGAGTAGTTTAGAATCTTCTCTAGTGTCTGAAGTGAAAGAGAAGCAGGATAAGGATTCTAGTTTGGTCAAACTGAAGGGTTCAGTTAAAGACCAAAAGGTAGAGGTTTTCTCCTAAGGGGGAGATGGTGTGTTGAAATACCAGAGTAGATTGTGTGTGCCATGTGTTGATGATTTGAGGCAACAGATTATGGTAGAAATGCATGATGCGTGTTACTTCATTCATCCAGGAGTCAACAAGATGTACCGCGATCTGCGGTAAGTCTATTGGTGGAGTGGTATGAAGAAAGATATTGCAGAATTCGTAGCCAAGTGTGCAACTTGCCATCAGGTTAAGGTAGAGCACCAAAGACCTGGTGGTACATTGCAGGAATTTGATATTCCTACTCTGAAGTGGGAAGAGGTGAATATGGATTTTATGACTGGATTACCCCATTCACGTCAAAAGCATGATTTGATATGGGTTATTATAGACAGATTGACCATATCAGCCCACTTCTTACCAGTTCATAGATCCTACACAACTGAAGATTATGCTAAGCTGTACATTAGAGAGTTGGTTAGATTGCATGGAGTTTCTTTGTCCATCATTTCAGATAAGGGTACTCAGTTTACCTCCAGTTTTGGAAAGCCTTTTAGAAGGGTCTTGGTAACCAAAATTATCTCAGTTTATCTTTTCATCCACAGACAGATGGTTAGGCAGAGAGGACCATTCAAACCTTAGAGGATATGTTTAGGGCATGTATTCTTAATTTCAAAGGCAGTTGGGGTGACCACTTGCCGTTGATTGAGTTTGCCTACAATAATAGTTACCATTCTAGTATTCAGATGGCCCCATTTGAAACTCTTTGTGGGCAAAGGTGTAGATGACCAGTAGGTTGGTTTGAAGTTGATGAGGCCGCTTTAATTGGGCCATATATGGTATTTAAAGCCATAGAGAAAGTTCAGTTGATTCGAGAGAGATTAAAAGAAGCTCAGAGTTGTCAGAAATCTTATACAGACGTAAGAAAAAGAGATCTTAAGTTTGAAATAGATGATCTTATGTATTTAAAGGTTTCACCCATGAAGGGGGTGAAGAGGTTTCGCAAAAAGGGGAAGCTTAGTCCCCGATATGTAGGCCCCTTTAGGATTTTGATTCATTTTGGGAAGGTAGCATATGAGCTTGAGCTACCCGCAGACTTATCATCAGTTCATCCCGTGTTCCATGTGTCCTTATTGAAAAAGTAAATGGATGATTCAACTGTTGTAGTCCCTATAGAAAGCACAAATAGTTAGAATAGCCTTTCTTACAAAGAACTTCCAGTAGAGATCTTGATCATCAGATTCGTAGACTAAGGAACAAAGAAGTTCCATTAGTCAAAGTTCTACAGAAAAATCAGTCTATTGAGGGTGCCACTTGGGAAGCAGAAGCAGACATGAGTCAAGTATCCTCATATCTTCTCCACGAACTTAGATTCAGCTGAAGGTAACAATCTTCTTTAATTAAATTCTTTTCCAGTCTCAGATTCAGCCATATAACTATTTTCTTGTAAATTCATGCATTCACAGATTAGTTCAGTCGCTTAGTAAGTTTTAGATTCAGTCATGCAGCTTGTTTCAGTTATGCATGCTAGAATATAACCTCAATTCCTCAGTATCTTCAATTTAACTAGTCTCATTCGAGGACGAATGTTCTCAAGGGAGAGATAATATAATACCCCATACTTTTCCTAGCTCAACTTAACTTCTAGAATGTCAAGGGTCAACTTCAAAACTGAATAACTCTTGATACATGTAGAATTTTCCAGTTATAGACCCACCAAGTTGTAGATAATTGAACCAACTTTCTAACGATACCAATTTTGCCTTAATTCGATACTCGATTGAGAAGTTATGGAGATTTTAGTGAAAAAAGTAGGGCATTTTGACAGGCACCGCATCGCGGTGAAGGAAAAAATTGCAATTGTCTGATTCCAGTGAAGCGCCATGATCAGCCTGCATCACGGATAAATTCCAGTTCCCATTCCAGTAGCTCAACGTGATTAGCTTATATCGCGCCAATTTTTCAATTGGACAGACACCGTATCGTGGTGAAGTGCAAAATGCAACTCGTTCTTTTTATATGACGCAACAAAATTTTACTGCATCGCGCCAGAGGCCAAAATGACAATTGTCCCTTTTCCAGTAAGCCGCCACGATAGGAGTGCATTGCGGTGGGTAGCAAAATTGGGATTTCCAGGTCCAAGTAAAAATTTAAAGGGGCAATATAGTCATTTGCCAAGGCTCCAAAATCGTGTAAAACACATAATTAATCCTATTCGAACCATTATATGCATATTTTCATTAAAATTACTCTCCAAGGAAACCCTAGAATTCAAACCTTCATCTCCAAGGAATTCAAATTCCATCATTCTTTTTTTAAGATAGCTCAAAATTAAGGATTCCCAATTCAAGAACTTCAAGAATCTATATTCAAGAGTACAAATAGGGATTCAACATTTAAGTTTCTTCATCTAATCATCAATTAAGATAGATGGGGTTTTCAACAAGGATAATCCTTTCATCCTTTTTCCAAAAATTAGTTTTTAAAGTTAATTTTATATGAATTTACATGAGTTTTGAATTAGGGTTTATACTCAATATTACTATTTTAAAGATTATGAGATTTCAAGTGAATTAGATGTTGAATTGCATGTCTACTTTCGTATTTTCATACGTATTACAGAAATTTCCAGATTTAGACTTGAATTATCAATATTTTAATTACTTAGCATGAGTTTTATGATGATTTGATATGAAATGGATGCATGGGTTATTATCCCTAGTTTGAATGTTGTTATTTCAAGAAGATTATGCTATTAAGCATCTCATGATTTGTTATATTTAGATTTTGAACAAAGATTTGATCTTTTGATCTCATCTTAGACATGGAATCCACTTTACAGTTTCAGTTATAGTTTAAATTAATAGATATACAGTTGGTTTCCATTATAAATGATCATATTAGTTTTACAAGTGGATTTCTTACCGAATGAGCATACAAATTAAAAGGGAGCAATATTTAGCTCTGAGTTGGGTATGTTTACATGCCCCAGAACTATGAGCCAACGTAGGTACAAATTATCAGATTATTCCCATTTCTATATGGATGACAGATATAGATGTGATCACTTAAATTAGGTTATACTTCTTGGTAGGAGTATGCCACCTCTCCCCAATATGAGGTTTTCCCATAAGGGAACTAGATGCTGGACACTATGATAGCTCATTTAGTGTATGTCAGTTAGAAGAACCTCCCTAATAGAAAAGACTATAGAATAATCGTAACAGAACAACTTTCAGAAACTAAGTGTAAAGGCTCATGATTTTATTCAGATAATGTTTTATATAAGTCATTAGCTACTAGATTTCAGACTTCAGATTTCAGATATAAAAGTGAGTCCTTTCTACACTTAGACAACATAATTTATAGATAGAGTACAAGTACAACTTTTAGAAACTAGATGTTATGACTCACTAGATCTATGGAACATATTTTACTATTCATGATTATGATTTTTATTTTTTCAGACATTCCATCTTATGTGAGTCATCTACATTTAGCATGTATTCTTTTACAAATTTATAATAATATTGAGATATTTATTTACTTGTGCATTCACCCCCATATGCTCAGTACAATCCAGAAGTACTGATCCACATATATGTCTATGTGCTACATTGTCTCATAATATAGGTTCAGGTGCTCAGTTTCAGCAACTTGAGTGATTTCGAGCATCTTCATCTATATTTTGATAGTTGGTGAGTCCTCATAGTTTGAGGATTTAGTCATTCAGTTTATTAGTATAAATGAGTCAGTATTTTCAGACAGTTCGAGTCAGCTAGGGGTTTTCCTAGTGACTCTTTAGTCTTAGTAGTAGAGGCTTGTCAGACTGCTAGATATGATTCAGATTTTCAGTAATGATTGATCAGACTCTAAAGTTTAGTATTTTTCAGATCTTACATTCAGAAAGTTTTAGTTTAGCTCATACAAAATTCTGCATTTTAGCTTTGATTATATATCTATACTTTCCTATTATGAGTTTCAGATTTAGTAGATGGCTTACAGGGTTAGCTTAAGCTACTCGTAGTCTTGAGCACTGTGTGATGTCTCGGGACCTATTTTTGGGGGGCGTTAGATAAGGTTTAGTCAAGACTCGTATGGTGTGAATCGTGACCATACCATTGAATGTGACCAAACTCTATGCTTAAGCTACGAGTCTAGATAAGGAATCGGAGTGTCATTATGAGTCGTCACATGACCTGTATTGATTACGATCTATTTTCCTGCATTTTTATTTAGGGGTACTTTGGTTATTTCCCTCTCTTTACACTTGAAAATCCCGACCTTAACATACTTAAGGGACCTTATTTTCACCACTTATCAAATCATAAATACTTTTTTCTCTCTCAAATTTCCAAGTCAAGAACAAATCTAGGGTTCTAAGGATTGAGCACCTAGGGTTCAAATTGTGGTCTCCTTCTCAAATCTCTTGGATTTTTCAGGCATGTATCTCTTTCCTAACTTGTTTTTTCATAAACACAAGTGTTTAATCACTATTTATATGATTTTAAATTATGGGCATTGAATAATGGGTTGAGTGGTTTGAATGGTTGTTACTTGAATAGTTTTCCCATGGTTTTGGAAATGTCATTCATGCTTTAACTTATGGTTTTTGAACTAATTGGATGAATGAGTATGGTGGATTGGATTGGGGTAATGTGCTATGTATTTATAACACTTTCAATGCTTAAAACTATAAAAATATGCAAGTTTCTTAGGTTGTTTTGTGAACTATGTTGTGTTTTGGGTTTGTTTTGCAGGAAATTAGGTTTTGGATACTAAAATGAAAAAAAGATGAAAATTGAAGTTTTTGGCTACTTACTGAGGAAATTCTGGGCATATGTGTCACTTACCGGGCGTAGGTGACTAATGTAAGTGTCAGACCTTGGAGTCCAGAGGCTCAGAAACAAGAAAAAAAAGACTCTGTCACTTACTAAGGGCATATATAGTCCGTATGTGGTATATACGGTCCGTATGTGACCAGAGTAAGTTACAGAAGTCCAAGTTTAGAGAGTTTCAAGAGTTGTGTAGGAGTTCTGGTACTTACCTAGGACTGCATATGGTCCGTATGTAGTACATACGGTTCGTATGTGGCCTAAGTAAGTGGCCATCGACCTTAATTTTCCTTTCTCATTTGATTTTTGATTTTTAGGGTTTCCTTGTATCCTATAAATACCTTTTTGACATTTTGTAGTTATATTATTCTCTCGTAACACTTACAAACTTATATTTAATTCCAAAATTCAAATTGATCTTGGGATTACTTTATTCTTATTTTTCATTGATAATTTAGTTGTTGGATTTGGGTTTTACTTGTTTATCTCATTATAAATTTTGTTGATCATTTCACAAGCATGAGTGGCTAAATCCCTTTGCTAGGGTTGTGGGAACCTTGGCATATTGACGAAGTAGGGGAAGTGCTAAGTTGTTATGAACCAGTATCGTTGCATGTATTGTATTATCTTTGTTTTGATAAATGTCTGAGCAGTTGCAAATGGTAAGATCCCGCCTAGAATATCACTGCTTCAAAAGAGGAGTAGTGAGTAGGAAAAGATAATTACTACAGTAATTTGAAGATTAATTTTTGATCTAGGCTAAATAGTATCATCTATGTAAGATGGTTATCTATCATCTAATAACTTAAGACTCAAAAGGTAATAGTTAACTAGAATCTAAGATTAGGATTAGTAATGTGACATCCTGAGACTCAAAAGGTAAAGGATAAAATTCTTCAATGAGTCCACAAGACATTTGATGGTATATAACTTATCTGTTTCTACATGCAAGGTACTGGGTTGGTTCAATAAAGCATGATAGGCCTACTGAGTTGAGAATTGTAATACCCCGCATGTTTCTAAGCTAGGAAGTGAATAAGTATTCCTACGTATGAAATCTCCTATCCTGTGATTCATACTTGCATACATGACTTACAATGAATATCCTAGATATAGGATAGCTTATGATGCATTAAGCATGTTCATATGAGTCACTTAAGGTAATACAAGCTAAGAGTTTTTGAATCCATCAATTTTTAGTGATCGATTTTGCAAGGGTCATCTTTGAACGAGTATAACTCGATGTTAATGTGGTATTTTGGCTGATTTATACCTACCAAATTGTAGAGAATCGAATTATCTTTCCAACGATACCAATTTTGCCTTAATCCAATACCCGAGCGAAAAGTTATGGCCATTTTCGTGAGAAACAATAAGCATAGGCGATTGGTTAGGCGCCACCCAACCCAAGCATAGGCGATTGGTTAGGCGCCGCCCAACCTAGCTTAGGCAATCACTTGGGCGCCGCCTAAGTCAGTTCCAAGTGACAACAACACTCCGTTTTGAGTTATTTTAAGGGTAATTAAGTCTTTTAACACTCCTTACACGTCCCTAAACTTAACCCTATGAAATATATAGCTTCTAAACATATTACAACCCTATTATCATCTCAAAGCTCATCATCCAAGGGCACTAAGAGAGAAAAAACAACTAAGGTTGCATAACTAAGCTTGAAGATCCGATTTCAAGGAAATTCCTCCGTCAATCATCAAGAATCTTCCTTCTAAGGTATGCGTGAGTTGATTTATGGATCCCTTTTATCCATAAAGCTCAAAAACCCTTTTTTTCATTATAAAGTATGATTTCTATATTGTTGGGTGTTGATGATCATGTTGTTGATATTGGGTGATTCCCAAGATGGAATCTTTATATGTTTTTATGAATTCATGATATCATATGAGTTGGAAACATGTAAATTTGGTTGTTCATGATGTATAATTTGATGATTTCACCTATGCTTAAGATGTGCATGTAAGGTGTTTGATAAAATGCCTAAGAAACTAGAAATCATGCAATATAGCTAAATTGTGACTAAGTGAAGGATTCATGATATGCCCTTACGTTCCAATGACTTCTATGTTGATAACGTGCCTTGTAAATGTTGTTGGAATACTCATGAACTATTATTATGAGATTATACTATGTTTACTTGCAAATCCTACTATGAACAAGATGTATGATAACCATGCAATCCACATGAACTTCTATGCTATTGGTATGTGTTGCCAATATGATTATGCAATGAACATGATATTAAGATTGTGCAAGTACTTCCATGTGATATGAAATCCTTTCCATGCAATACATTGTTGATAACCATGCTTAGTATGAGATCCCTACTTATGATATTATAGATTATGGACTTTACTATTATGATCAAGTCAGTCGTGTGTGTCAGTTTCTTTCCATCGAGTCCTGGGGGTACTTGTACCCAAAAATTATAGCTGTGTGCCTAGAGCCATGTCATGTTTCACAATATCCGAACTCAAGCTATGATTCCACAGACTTCAGTCAGTCATGTGACTCAGGAAAACCTTATGATCTTAGTCAGTTATCAGTAACATTCTGTTAGTCAATGGAATTCAGTAAGATTAAGTCATGCACAGTCAGTTATTCATGTCCAGTCCCTCCAGATGGGAGTAGAGGTTAGCACCGAGTGAACCCAAGGATGGGAACTCACCCGCCAGTTCAGGGTGTGATTCTTAGTAGTCATCCTTGTGTTCCAGAACTACGTAGCCATTGTAGGTTGAGACATCTTAACCCGTCAGATTAGGGTTGATGAGGTGGCTTAACCCATCAGTTTAGGGTTCCCATCATTCTCATTGAGTACCCACCAGATAAGGGTCACTCACAGGCTGTCCTTACCCGTGGCACAGTATTGACACCCCTCCAGTCGGGGCAGATATTGGACCCCAGCTTAGCCATAACGGCATTCATGGGGCATGTTGGTTAAACACTACTTCCCACAGTTTTAGTATCAGTCTCAGTAAAAGAACTCAAGGCGTTCTTCAGATTTCAGTATATACAGGACTGTCAGATACAATCGTCTATATTATCAGTTTTAGTACCAATCATGACAGTTATTAGTAAACCATGTATTAGCTTACAGGTCATGCTATCACGTGTTCACGGTCCCAATTTCTATATATGTGTGTTTGCACTCCCACGTTCATATTAGTCAGTCAGTGTTGTTCATGCATGAAACCCTTTATGTTCAGCCTACCTTCCTCGTATACTCAGTACTCCAGTTGTACTGATGCATTTGCGCTATGGTTCTTTTTTTTCATGTTACACCATAGGTTCCGAGACATGAGCTCCAGCCCAACAGTAGCGGTAGCATTCCAGTCGTAGAGACACAGTGAGTCCTCCTTGACTCGAGGACAATATGATTTGATTCTTTTATTTATTTCTTTAGTTCAATTTTACGGAGTTAGTTGAAGACATGTTCCTTCAACTCCTTATTCAGATAGTTTAGAGGCTTTCAGATTTATGTTCAGATTTACATTCAGATTGAGTTGTTTTGGGTATTTTCACCCACATGGTTTTATTCAGTTGAACCTTATGGCCTTATAGTTCTATGTATTCCTTATTATATCATGATTTGTAGTATACAAGTACAGATATCAGTCATGGGTTAGCTTGTGGTCCCTCGGGGTCATGAGCACCGTGTAGCATTTTGGTTGAGCGAATCGGGGTGTTACAAGAATCCAGAGGGAAAATAATCATAGTGTTCATCACCGATTGATTACAACCAAAGTTGACATTTGCTACTTGTTCGTGATTACAACAACAAACCCCCTATTTATTTTTTGATCATCCCATTGAGTTAAAAAAACTAGAGATATAAATCCGCGTCTTCCCTGCGAGTTCTGCCCCAACCTAGTTGGGTTACTTTACTTGAAAACGATTAATTTAACCTCAATTGGAGGTATTGTTTGGGCGTTGATCAAAATTTTGGCACCGTTGCTGGGGAAGGTGTTATTCTATACCTCATATCATTCTACAGTATCATTGACTATGCTGAAGAGTAGAGGTATTTAGAGGTATACTGATTAGCCCCAACTTGAGTAGACGCTTGTAAGAGGGATTATGGTTGATATTTTAGTGGCGACCATCCACCGAGTTCTCTTTGGGCTAGATTATATTTCTCCAGTGACCACAACAGAGTGATTATAGATTAAGAGTTTTATGAGACAATCATATTATGTGTGATGCTGAGCATAGGAGAGAGAGTTGAGATGGAGAGATAGATCTCCAACTATATTTCGCCTCTGGGTGATGATACCCCTTAAATCGAGGAGTAGTTATGATTAAGAAACCGACATCGACTTTTACTGAGAAGTTTTGGTGGTTGCTCATTTGATATACATTGTGTCCGACTGCTGAGGACAATGTGTTGACTTGGGATAGAGCTACACTGACTGCTAGTATGATGGCTGGATATGATATTGACTTTGCAGTTTTTTTTCGGCATAAACTTCATGAGAAAGTTTTTGGTGAGACTATGACTTTGCCGTTCCCATGTCTTGTCTCGAGGTTATGTGATGAGGCCGGTGTGCTAGAGGTACTAGGTGTAGATGAGAGAGTAGTGGCGTTGTTTGTGGCACAGACTAAGACAATGAAGGACCCGACATACCTAGCCCTTCCCAGGAGACCTTGTGCACCCACTATAGTGCCTCCGGTCCCGTCTGAGGGCCCATCAATTCCTACAGATCCTATTGATACACAAGGAGGTGATGTGGGATTTAGTATGGAGTTTAAGATAAGGAATAAGAGAAAGGCCCCCGAGTTGAGTACGCTGGGTTAGAAGACCCCAACTACAACTATATCATCCCCGATTTCTACTTCAGAGCCGGTAGGTGCATCTTCAGTTCCTCCTCACCTGGCCACTTCAGCTGCTGTATCAGGTATGATATTAGTTTTATGTGAATTTTTGCAGAGATTAGTGGACAGTCAGAGAGTCACTGACACTCGGCTACAGAATAACGAGACCAAGGTGAAAATTTTATATGGACAGATCCGGCCATGGGTCCGGACTACACTATAGTTAACAGAGGCTAGAATGGAGCCTGTACACTAGGATTCTATGTCAAAGCCTGCACAACCTCATCTATTTGAACATCTTGGTGAACATAACTCTAGTTTGTTTGTTCTCATTGAATTAGTACTTGCAATAAAACTCGCTAGCTGGAACACTATTTGTTACAACCATTTAAATATTGTTACTAATGCAAAACCCCCTTTTAATCAAGAACCTTCAATCAACAGTCAGTTAACAACCATAACACTTAGTTTGCACAATATTCCCTCAAGGAATTGGACCACAATCTAGTTGGGTTCTATATTTGATAGTGGCCGCTTACACTTTCTAACGAGAGTTGTAATTTGAGCGTATCAAATTTTGGCGCCGTTGCCGAGGAATATGGTTGTCAATTAAGTTTGTGATTGTTAATTGACCTTTGGTCAAGTTTCCTATATTTAACCTTTATTTGTTATTTTTGGTTCATTATAGGCTCATTGTTGTTATGCCACGCACTAAAAGTTCAGGAGAATCGCTATTACCCTTCAATCCTGAACTATATCTAATTGGTAGAATAGAAGAATAACAAAAAGCTGATAGACTAGCCACCTTGGCTAGAGCACAGGTTAACCGATAGAATATTGGTCAACCAGCTCATGACCCTAATACCGATGATAAGAATTTGGGGGATGATGATCTGATCAACCCAGCAAATAGGAGGTGTGTGAAGAATATAGAGATGCCTGCAAACAGAAACTAGGCAGCTAGAGGCAGAGCAAATCGCCAACCTTCTGTACAGTTTGCACCTAATGAGGATGATGAAATAGATTTAGATAAGGCTGGTGTGATCGGAGCAATCATCCCACTACCATTAGCACCTAGGGTGAAGTTTAATATCACTAGCACCATGATACAACTGCTCAATCTCAAGGGGTTGTTCGGAAGACTTCCAGGAGATGACCCGAACATGTATTTGGTGAATTTCATCAACATCTGCAAATCCTTTGACAATTTGGGTGTTGGAAAAAATGCAATTCATCTTCGGTTATTCTTGTTATCTTTGTCTAGGGAGGCAACCATATGGTTGAGTGAGTTGGCACTCGATTTGATAACAAACTGGAGGCAACTGAAAGGAGCTTTCCTAGAAAGGTTCTTTCCACCCTCCAGGATGTTACAGTTGAGGGACGAGATTAGCAGCTTCAGACAGTTACTGAATGAGGCACTACATGAGACTTGGATGCAATTCAAGAAGAAGCTTACCCAGTGACCAAACCACAAGATGATCGATGAGCATTTGATGGAGACATTTTATAGAGCCTTAAACTCTATCACTAAACCAATGATAGACAATGCTATAGGAGGAGCATTCATGGAGATTACATTCACTGAGGCAACAGATATGTTGGAGAGGTTGACTAAGACGTGTAGAGCTTGTCATACTAGGGATTCTGTGGTAGCAAGCCCTACTATATCTAGTGGTATATCTACAGAGCAATATCGGAAAGAGGAGGAGCATGACCAGGATATGGCGTATATGAAAACCCAGATGGATCTGCTTACTAAACACTTATTATCTGGGAAGACAGAGAAGGTAAAGGCTATTGGGTTGAAAGACAGAGCTGATTTTGATTCTGAGGAGAAGGCGAACTATCTAAATGATTAGGGGGGTTTTCGAGGCAATAGCCAAGGGAATCAAGGTCGAAACTATTATGACAAGGCTGGTTACAAAGATAGGGACCAAGGGAGTTGGAAGAACAAAAATGACAGAAGTGGACTGTATGTACCTCCTGGAAACCGAGATAATGCTACTACCAGTTTAGGTAAGATATCCATGGAGGACATGATAGAGAAACTATTAAAGGGAGTTGATGCGACCAATGCTGGGTTGACGACAATGAAAAATGACTTATATCCATGAGCCAGTTAGTAAATTCACACTCAACTTCTATCAAGCATTTGGAGAAGTAGATGAGCCAACTCTCGACAACATTTAATCAAAAGAAGAACGGTACATTACTGAGCAATACAGTGCATAATCCTCAGAATGATGGCTCTTGCTTGGCAGTTACCACTCGGAGTGGAAAAGTATTACCTGGCCCTTTTGTGGGTAAAGTTGTGATTGAGGATGTCATTGAAGAAGATGTAGAAAATAATGAAACCCATCCAGTGGAGTCTGAGAAGCTGGATAGTAGTAAGGGTAAATCTAACCATCAGTAGGTTGATGAGTTGGAGAAAGAAAAGAAAAAGGGGAAGGAGGCAGTGGTTACTACTCTTCCAAAACCACCGCCGCCCTTTCCCCATCGATTGAAGAAGAAAGTTGACGACACAAAGTTCAACAAATTTATGGAAATGCTGAAGCAACTGATGGTGAATGTGCCTTTAGTGGAGGCACTAGAGCAGATGCCCGGATACGCCAAGTTTATGAAGGATCTCGTGATGAAGAAGAGAATAGCTAGCTATGAACTGGTGGATAATATTCATCTTTGTAGCTCCATCTGGAAAAAATCCTTGGTACAAAAAAAACAAACCTAGGAGTATTCACCATTCCTTGTACTATTGGGTTACTTGACTTTGCTAAGGCCTTATGCGATCTCGAAGTGAGTATTAACTTGATGCCACTTGTTTTTTACAAGAGGTTAGGTTTGCAGGACCCTACACCCACAAATATGCGATTGGTAATGGCTGACAGTCTATGAAATAGCCAGTGGGGATATTTTATGATGTGCTAGTAAAGGTGGCTAGTTTCATATTTCCTACGAACTTCATTATTTTGGATTGCGAGGTGGATTTTGAGGTACCCATAATCTTGGGTAGACCTTTCCTATCAAACGAGAGTGTCCTTATTGATTTGAGGGCTAATGAGTTACTGTTCAGGCTTAATGATAAAGTGGTTCACTTTGATGTGTGCCAATCTATGAATCAACCCAAGGAGATAAATGTATTTTCCATCATTGATATTTATTATAAAGACAAGCAAGAGGTTCCAATTGATGAGAAATTTGTTGTGGAAACTCTGGCTGCAATCTTGATGAATTTTGATGGTGAAGGCATTGAGGAGTACGAAGAGACAGTGTGCGCTTTGATGGGAATGATATCCCATTCATATGCTCCCATAAAATTGGACTTAGATCTGAAAAATTGACCAACACCTCCGGCTAAGATATCTATTGAAGAACCACCAGTGTTGCAGCTGAAAAAGTTACAGGACACTTGCGGTACATGTTTCTAGGTAGTGGAAACACTTTGCCTGTAATTATTGCTGCTGATTTGGGTAAGCACCAGGCTGAGGCACTTATCTCTGTGCTCAGATGATATAAAAGGGCTATAGGCTGGACTATTGTTGATTTCATTGGTATTTCTCCCAATATTTGCACTCACAAGATTCATCTTGAGGAATATTTCATACCAACCATTGAGCATCAACACCATCTTAATCCACCAATGCAAGAGGTAGTTAAGAAAAAGATCATTAAATGGATGGACGCGTGAGTTGTATATCCAATTTTTGATAGAAAATGGGTAAGCCCCATCCAATGTGTGCCCAAGAAAGGGGGCATGACTGTCATGACAAATGAGAAAAATGAGTTTATTCCCCTTAGACCTGTGACTGGGTGGAGAGTTTGTATGGATTATCGTAAGCTCAACTCATGGACTTTGAAGGACCACTTCCCAACGACTTTTATGGATCAAATTCTTGATCGGTTGGCGAGAAGAGGTTGGTATTATTTCCTGGATGGGTATTCGGTCTATAACTAGATTTTTATCGCCTTAGAGGATCAGGAGAAGATGACGTTCACTTGCCCATATGGTACTTTTGCTTTCAAGTGGATGCCATTTGTCTTATGTAATGCACCCATCACATTCCAATGGTGCATGATGTCTATATTCTTCGACATGGTGGAGGACACTTTGGAGGTATTTATGGATGAGTTTTTCAGTGGTGGGTAATTCTTTGGAACTATGCGTGGTGAATCTGAGTAGAGCATTGCAGCAGTGCGAGGAATTTAATCTTGTGATTAATTGGAAAAAATGCCGCTTCATGGAGAAAGAGGGAATTGTTCTTGGTCATAAAATTTCTGCAAAAGGGATTGAAGTTGACAAGGCAAAAGTAGAGGTGATAGAGAATTACCCCTCCCATCTCTGTGAAGGGAGTACATAGTTTATTGGGTCATGCTGGATTCTACCACTGGTTTATTAAAGACTTCTCCGAAATTGCAAATTCACTATGAAAATTGTTAGAGAAGGAAGCTAAGTTTGTATTTGATGATGAGGGCAAGAAGGCATTTGAATGCCTTAAGGAAAAGCTTGTTGCTACCCCTATTATTGTTTCTCCAGACTGGTCTAAGCCTTTTGAAATCATGTACGACGCAAGTGGAGTAGCACTGGGTGCTGTGCTTGAAGAGAAGAAAGAAAAATTGTTCCACCCTATTTATTATGCGAGCAAGGCATTAAATGGGGCACAGAAGAATTACACTATTACTGAGCAGGAACTTCTCGTAGTTGTCTATGCTTTTAAGAAGTTTTGTGCTTACTTGTTGGGAACTAAGGTGGTGGTTCATACAGACCACGCTGCCTTGAGATATTTGATGGCAAAGAAGGATGCGAAACTAAGGTTAATCAGATGGGTGCTTCTTCTACAAAAATTTGACTTCGAAGTCAAAGATCGAAAAGGATGCAAAAATCAAGTTGCGGATCACCTTTCCAAACTTGAGGGTTATCAAGTGGTCAAGGATGAGTTTAAAATTGATGATGCATTTACGAATGAGAAGGTCTTAGCTGCTGCACTTAAAAGAGTACCTTGGTACGCTGACTTTGCAAATTATGTGGTAAGTGAAGTCATCCCAGAGAATCTGTCTTTTCATCACAAGAAGAAGTACCTATATGATGTTACACACTACTTCTGGGATAAGTCATATTCATTTCGGTGATGTGTAGATAATATCATCAGATGGTGTATTCCAAAGGTGGATATGTTGAATATTTTGGAAGCTTGTCAGGCATCTTCGATCAGGGGTTACCATGCAGGTGGCCATACTATGAGAAAAGTGCTACAAAGCAATTATTATTGGCCAAACTTATTCAAAGTTACCTATGAGTTAGTACGAAGATGTGACCAATGCTAGAGACAAGGGTTAATCTCAAAGCACCATGAGATGCCTATAATAAAAATGATGGAAGTCGAGTTGTTCGATGTATGGGGCATTGATTTCATGGGGCTCTTTGTAAGCTCTAATGGATTGAAATACATATTGGTCGCCTTTGATTATGTGTCAAAATGGGTTGAAGCTGTCGCTTTGGACGATAATGAAGAAAAGAGAGTGGTTGCATTCTTTAAAAAGAATATCTTCTCTCGCTTTGGGGTACCACATACCATTATAAGAGAAAGTGGATCACACTTTTTCAACTGAGTGTTTTGGGATGCCTTGGTAAAATACGGTGTTAAGCAGCACAAGGTGGCAACTCAATACCACCCATAAACTAGTGGGCAAATGGAGGTTTAAATCGAGAGATTAAAGCATTATTAGCCAAGACAGTGAACGCGAGCAGGATGATTGGTCTCGAAAGCTTGATGATGCCTTGTCGACATATCAAACAGCTTTTAAGACACCTATTGGGATGTCGTTGTATCATCTGGTTTACGGCAAAGCATGTTACCTTTTGATTGAGATGGAATACAAATCTTTGTAGGCACTCAAGCGGTTGAATCTAGATAGGAAGGAAGCAACAAAATTTAGATTGGGGCAGCTGAATGAGATGGATGAATTTTGTCCTGATGCATATGAGAGGGCAGATCTATATAAAGAAAAAATGAAGAAGTATCACGATTGAAGAATCAAAAAGCATGATTTTCAAGTAGGCGATTGGGTAATACTCTTCAACTCTAGACTCAAGCTCTTCCCAAGTAAACTCAAATCTAAGTGGTCTGGCTCATTTAAAGTCACCCAAATCTACTCATCTGGAGTAGTTGAGCTTAAAAATAATGATGAAAGTGTCTTTAAAGTGAATGGGAAGTGAGTCAAGAAATACATCCGTCCTATGGACTTAGTGAAATATTTAAGTACAGTTTATCTTGATGAAGTTTGAGTAATCAAGAAAACTGAGTTGTGCCACGACAATAACCCACAAAGTGTTATTGTAACCATAGTCAGAGTTTATTTGTTGTTTTGTGCAATTTGATGTATTTGTGAAGTGTGTAGGACTGAGAATGTCGGAAGAAAGGATTTTCCCCAGTTGAAAAAGGGTGACGGGGATTCTGACAGACCGTCAAGGCCTCGACGATTCGTCAATGGAACTGTCACGGCCATAGGTAAAAAGTTGACATTCTGGATAAGGCCTGACGATTAAGTTAATGGACCGTCACATTACCGATGGGCCGTTAGGGACTCCGTCAACCTGAAGCTAAAATTCAAAGGTTTTGGAATGAATTGACGAACACCTCGATGGACCATCACAATCCTGATAGACCATTGGATCAACTGTCGCAGAAAGGCAAGCTTGAGATCATTCTGGTAAGTCGCGATAGTTATCTTGAAGGACCAACGGAGTCCTGACGGACTATCAGGTCAACCGTCAAGCTAACCCTAGCTGACGGGTCGGGCCGGTTAAGTTTAAGGCCTATTTAATTGTCTTTATTTGACACAAAAAAATTTTAAAAGATAAAAAAAGCAGTTTCATATGTTACCACCCTTTCAAATCCTAAAACTGTTCAACTCCTTTTGCATTCAAAGTACCCAGTGTCAGTTATCTCCACTTAGGACTCTCCCTCTTTCTTTTTGTCTCCTATTTAAACAACCCCCTCCCTCTTTTCTTCACATAAGAAAACAAGTTAAAAATCTCTAATAAAGGCTTTGAGTTTATTTTATTCCAAGTTTGCAAGTCAGAATAGTCAAGTTTACTACAACATCAAGGTATGATCACAACCTTACTCTTCTTTTTGAATTGCTAAACTTGTGTTATGGAAGTTGTTGGTTGTTTGAAAGGAATTCCATCTTATTTATATTTTGTGTCAATTTGATTCTATGTCAAACCCTGGTGTGCATTGCTTTGGGTGAAGTCTGATTAACCCATGAATCAAAAGTGGCAAAATTAGTGTTTAATCACTAAATTAAAGCCACAATTATATGAAATACAAGTGATAACACACCCGGTGTTCGACAAAATATCAAAATGAAGTTTTAAAGTGCAAAGTGATACTGACGATCACCTTGATGGATCGTCGGATCTGCGATGGACCATTAGGTAGACCGTCACAAAGTTACCTGAATTGATGCTCACTGGATAAGCTGCGACGTGTGACTTAATGAACTGTCAGATCAACCATCGCAAGGCTACTCAATAAGGGAGTCACTGGATAAGGCTTGACAGAAAGGGTGACGTACCATCAGGTCAACCATCAAGCCAATATTATAGTTTCTGATCTTACTATTTTCTTTATATGATATTCAGGCAATATAGCAAGAAAACTTCCATTGACAAGAGACGGTGGACGATCACAATGGGGAAGAGGTGAACAGGCTCTAAGTGAGGAATCCCTGGCCTTCAAGACTAGGCAGAGGGATAGAATTAATTAGGCACTCTCCCAGTCTAATAAAGAGAGTGACAGAGGCACTAGTAGCACCTGTTCGAGCCCCAATGAGGAAGAGGTCAATATATCTAACCCCAACCCAGTTGAGGTGGAAACTGAGGAGGCCAATATGATTAAGAGCAAGGATCCATAAATAAGGGAGGCACTCAGATGGAAAGTTGAAGGTGCAAGGGACAAATACTTTAATGGATTGGAACCAACTGCAACTAGGCCAATCAAGAGGCTAATCATTAAAGAGTATCAAATAGTGACCTCCGAGTTACACGAGTATCCAAAACTTGAGTGACAATTCAATAAATATAAGCTAGCATGGATGAGAAAACCACTCGGGGCATATCAATCGACTCTTGTACGGGAATTTTTTGCCAATTATTTGGCACTGGCTGAGAACGACTATCCCAAGGGCTCAAAATTTTAGATCTACCCAACAGGGATTCAGTTTCAGTTAGAGGGGTTACTATTAACATATCGGCCTACATAATAAAAAGGAAGCTATTTGGGCCAAACTATGAGGCACCGACTATATTTCCAGAGCTCGGGCATCGCATGACCACAGCTTCCACTCAAAAACCTTGGTTGGCACAGCTTCTTACTAATGATGGAAACCCATCCTAGGCACTCAACCCGTAGGAGCACATTGCTAAGTCCTCTCGTAGTTTTTGGGCTAAGTCTTGGTGGGCTATTGTTCGATTAAGATTGATGTCGACAGGTGGAGACGCTAATTTGGAAAGTCATAGGGCTGCGTTTGTGGCTAGTCTGATTCTTGGGCTGAAGATTGATTTATGCCAAATTATTGCAGATGAAATATTTCTTTGGGACCATAAAGTGGTAAGAACTTTACCATTTTCGTGCTTTATTACAGAATTATGTAGGCAAGTAAATGTGCCTTTGATTCGAGGTGTTGATAATAATGTTTGGGCTACTCATAGGAAGGACATTGAAAAATCGAAGGATGACTTAAAGTTTGAAATGCTAGTCAACAAACCTCCTACCTATCAGATGTAGTCAACGCTAGCCCCCGATACTTCCGAGATCCCTATAGATTTGCCATTACTAATCACCACTTATGTGCCACCCAATTATATGCCATTGAGTACTTTCGTAGGTTCTGCATCAATGCCACAAATGGGTGGGACTTCAGACACAACATCTGTTCCACCCCAATATTCGGAGCATAGGTTAACACAGGAAATTTTTTCCAAGTCTGTTAAACTATAAAAAAAGTTCCAGAAGCTGCTAGACACATGGGCTTTGTAATTCAAGCCTTTTTTTAACCATATTATAGTAGAGGAAATCCATCCCTTCCAAAACATTCAGACTAGGATGGACCATGTGGAGGAGCATATCAACAAAAGGCTGGATGCGATGTCTATTCTAGATTTTGCTAAGTTCCTGGTAGAATTAAAATAAGCACATGCGGACATAGCAGATCTGAAAAGCCAACAGACACAGCAACCCGCATTTGATCCAGCTTTAGTCATTAGTGATAAAGATGAAGATATTGTTTACTTGATGGGGAAGTCATTGAAAGACAAAGGCAAGCAGGTCGATGAAAGTGCAGGTAAAAGTAAGGATAGAAAAGCTGCCAGAAAAAGAAGGTGAGAAATAATGACACGAAAAGAGAGAGAATAACGAGATATGATAAAAGCAACAAAAATATCATGCAGAGATAAAAAGAAGAGATAGAAGAAGCTTTCAGATAAAGCTGCAGGAGTTTCCACCAATTCTGCCCCAGCTAGGGGGCCCATTTCAGACCCAACTCATGTTTACATACCTATGATTTTGGAGGAAGATATAATGAGTACCCCTACCACCATAGGGGTTAACATTTCTATAGGTAAGGCCCATGAAGCCTCACCATATTTGACTGATGCTTCATCTGAAAAAGAGGCTTTACAAGTATTCCCCTCCTCTGTACTTTACTCATATGCATTGAGGACAATGCATTTATTTTATGTGTGTGTGGGGGGTATACTTGTACCACGGGGGTTTTTCTTGACTGCATTCTTTTTCTCCCATGTGCTATCTAGTAAAACCGATATGTCTAGGTTGTATTTTCTTTTCCTAAGTAATTGTGATGTAAATATCCATGATTGATGTTATTTATGAAAGTGTCTTTTCTTTTAGTATCTTTTTGTATATATGGATGATGTATGACGGTGGCATATGACTATGAACATGTTTGTATGACTATTTCCTCTTGTCAATCAACATATGTTGAGCAACCATTGGTAGAATAAGTGAAACTCATATGCCTGTGTGTGCGAGCATTTGTTTTAGTTCTTGCATAGTTATACACATAGAACTGCCCAGTTCATTGATGATATTTTGTGGTTTATTCAATTAGAGATGATAGCAGGCCTCCTTGTACTTTCAATCCACTTAGCCAAAATAACTGACCCATCTAAAAGATTTTTCCAGTTTTGAACCCTTTTTGAGCTAAAATGAAGCATCCGACCCTGATCTTTTTAAGATATTATGCACCTCAACTGACTACATCAGTATAAGTTGAGGGTGGCTGATGCTTATAAAATAAAAGAAAAAAGGGAGGGTTATGGCAAAATATGAATGAATGATAGAGATTGTAAGTGAGATTGAAAAGAAGTAGCCTTGGTGAGTAGAATTCAAGGGCAAAGAGAGTTAACTCTGGACATTGAGTTACTTTTCCCAAAAATTTATCCATACCTACCCTTGGAACCTTTTTCCAGGCTTGAAAAAGACCTGATTGGTCTTTGCGAATCAACCACAAGGGAGTATTAGATGATAAGGGCAAACCTATGGGTGTATATGCTATGTTTGTATCTTCTTTGATGAGTGTGAGAGTCTTGATTTGCGTCCACAAGATATAATGAGTGGTGTACTTTATTGACTGTGAGGGAAACTTGAGTTACACCTAATTTTGTTGATCTTTGTAGGATATTATATTCATATTTGTGTATATGTGCTAGATTATAAACAATGCCAGTTGTAGATCCTAATGTGTTGAGCTCTTATGAGTAAAAAGGAAAGTGAATGGTTGTGTGAAATCTAGTCCAGTAGTCAATTACCAGTCATTGTATTGTTCATGTATGCATTTTAGTGCTGAGTTGCTTGAGGACAAGCGATTGTCTTAAGTTGAGGATGTTGATGTTCCGACTTCTGATGAAACACTTTACATCTTTTTCAAAAGATAATTTTATGTTTTCAAGAAACTGATATTATATTTAATACTGGATTTTAGTGTTTTCTGGTCAAGGAGTTAGCTGAAGAAGAAACCCGGAAAAGTAGAAGAAAAAGTCACTGATGATTAAACTGGCGGACCGTCTTCCATGTGACAAATCGTCAGGGTGACCGTTAGAGTCAAACAAAAAGGAACAATTTAGTGACTCTTGCGACAATCCAAGTGACGGATCGTCAGATCACCTACGTACCACCAACTTGGTTGTCAGGCTGAAACAGAGAATGGGTTTCTGGAGGATCAAGCGACGACCCATGTGACGGACCACCATGACAACGACGGTCCACCAATATGACCGTCAGCCCTTAACCAGAATGGAGCACTTTCGTTCCATCAGGACGGTCTACGTGATGGACCATTAGGCTTCTGAAGGTCCATCAACTTCGATGCGACTTTAATAAGTTCAAATTTTAAATCCTTTGTACCTGGGAACATATAAATATCCAGTTTAGATTTTATTTAAGTATCAGTTTATCATATTTTCCATCTAGAAAACTTATTGTACATATTATTCTCTGGGATTCAAGCTACAATTGTGGATCTAGTTATCTTTATTCATATTCTCTATGAAGATTCAAGAATAATTATTGTAACCTTTGTAAGTAATTCTTCAAATCCATTTATGAAGAACACAATGATTTCCTCTTCTTCTTCTCTTGAGATGTCTGGCTAAACTCCCATAACTAGGGTTATGGGAACATTGACATGAATAACTAATTGGGGTTGTGAAAATGCTTAATTCCCGTATGTAATTGAGATTATATAAATCCTTCTTCACATTAATGACCTTTCTTGGATTTAATAAGTTTAAATTTTAAATCCTCTATACCTGGGAACATATAAATACCCAGTTTAGGTTTTATTTAGGTATATTTTTATCATATTTTTTATGTAGAAACCTTATTGTACGTATTATTCTTTGGGATTCAAGCTATAATTATGGATCTAGTTATCTTTATTCATATTCTCTGTGAAGATTCAAGAACAATTATTGTAACCTTTGTAAGTAATTCTTTGAATCCATTTATGAAGAATACAATGATTTCCTCTTCTTCTTCTCTTGAGATGTCTGGCTAAACTCCCATAACTAGGGTTGTGGGAGCCTTGATATGAATAACTGATTGGGGTTGTGAAAATTCTTAATTCCCATATGTAGTTGAGATTGTATAAGCCCTTCTTCACATTAATGACCTTTCTTGGTTGCAAACTTGAATGGTGAGTTCAAGAACATTACTTGTCTGAGAAGAAAAGTATATGTTGGGGAAAAAAGGAGGCCTTACCCTTTGGGTTATGAGTTGATTCCTTAACAAGGGTTGACTCACATGAGAGATTATTTGAATAAATTCATATATTCTTTAAGTTCGAAAGAATTAAAGGGTAAACTACTCATTTAGGTTGAGAAACAAATGGGTAAAACTTTAGAATTCAATAACTCTTGCAATTGAATTTGTAAATCTGAAATTTATGATAATTCACAACCTCATCTATTTGAACATCTTGGTGAACATAACTCTAGTTTGTTTGTTCTCATTGAATTAGTACTTGCAATAAAACTCGCTAGCTGGAACGCTATTCGTTACAACCATTTAAATACTATTACTAATTTAAAACCCCTCTTTAATCAGGAACCTTTGATCAATAGTTTGTTAATAACCATAACACTTAGTTTTCACAATATTCCCTGTGGGATTTGACCCCAACCTAGTTGGGTTCTATATTTTATAGTGACCTCTTACACTTTTTAACTAGAGTTGTAATTTGGGCGTATCACCTGCAAGATCCTAATATTCCATTTTACCAAGCCCTAAAGTAGGCCATACATGACTCACAGAAGACTACAACGACTAATAGGCAGAGGCATATCCAGATAGCAGCGGGTGCATCTTCTAGTAGTGCACCATCACCACCACCGCATCCGCCAATGTAGGTTCCCCCACCAAGGTACGAGCATGACACAAATGCCTAGTGAGTCCCAGGTTTGTCCTCATTCCCTTGTTTTACATTATTTTCACGCATTGGGGACAATGTGCAGTCTTTATTTAGGGTGGTGTATATCATAACCGTCGTGGATTTTTGTTGCCGTGCTTTTTTTCTTGTCTGTCATGGTATGGTTGTAGAACTGATATATATAGGTTAAAATTTGTGTTGTGATGAGTCTTATTTCATATTGTGTTTATTTTTGTGTAATTAGGAGATTTTTGAGTATTTAAGGCAGTTGTCATGTTCTTTTAATTTTGAAAAAAATGATACCCCTCCAATTTTTTGTTTTTGAACTGTGTGAATGTATTTATGTATGGCCATTATGGATCTTGTTATGGAATTAGATTAGGGACATGATAATCATAGTTAACTTGTGCATGAACCAGATAGGTAGTAGCTTGTGATATAACTCTATGCCATGTATGAGTGAGATGTTACTTAGTTCCTTTTGTATGTTAAATCCAGAACTTTTCTAGTTAATCTTGCCTAGGTTATAGGATAGTCGGTTAGGAAAATATCCTAGGCCGTTCTTGATATTAGTCCACTTTTATCCTAAATAGCCTCCCCAATATGAAAGAGTATCCCTTGATCTCGATATTTGAGCCTTATAGCCTATTTCTTTGTTTCACCTTTTACCTTCCCATTTGTGTTACAATGAACCTGTTTTGGCCCTGGTCCCTCTTGGACATTATGCACCTCAACTCAGACAAATTTTCTAAGTTGAGGGTGGCTATCACAGGGGTGCGTAATATAAAATGGGTATGAAGAAGAGTAAAATAAGAGAAAAATGATAGTAGGGCTGGGTGTGGTAGAAAAAATAAAAGAAAAATATGAAAAAGAAAAAGAAAAAGAAAAAAAGAAAGAAAAAATAAAAAAACCCACACCCAACCTAAATGTACATTAAAGAATAAAAGGGAGAAAAAAAGGTAGAATAAAAGGAAATTAGTTAAAGTGTGGACCCCAGAGTTAGTGTAGTGCCAAGGAGGCTTATTCACTTAATATATCCATATGTACCATACCATCCCCCCAAGCCTACATTACAAGACGAATAAACTCCTGTAGTGATCCTAACTTGATTGTCTGAAAATCAATGTAAAGAAAATAAAGGTAGGCCTATGGTATTTGATGCGCATTGGTAGAACTTCTTCATTGAGCATGAGTGTATATTGACCTTCCCTGCATTGGCATGCAATATTTTATAAGTGGGTGGGACTTCTTTGTTGTGAGGATACATAGGTTGTATTGTTAGCTACTTACTTGTTTAGGTAGTGTAACTTATATATATGCATGTTTATTTGTGACTAAGAGGAGTAGTGACTAAGAAAAGATAATTACAATAGTAATTTGAAGATTAACTGTTGATCTAGGATAAATAGTATTATCTATGTAAAATGGTTATCTATTATCTAATAATTTGACACTCAAAAGGTAATGGTTAACTGGAATCTAGGATAAGGGTTAGTAATGCCACATCTTGAGACTCAAAAGGTAAAGAATGTAATTTGTCAATGAGTCTAAAAGATAGTTAATGGTACTTAACTTATTAGATTCTGCATGCAAGGTACTGGATTGGTTCAATAAAGTACAATAAGCGTACTGAGTTTAGAAGCCAGGGGGAACACAATCCTAGTGTTTGTCACCGACTGATTACAACCAAAGTTGAGATTAGCTACTTGTTTAATATTACAACAACAAACCCCCCATTTACTTTCTGTTCAACCCGTTAAGTTCAACAAAATAGAGATACAAATCCGCATCTTTCCTGTGGGTTTGACCCATCCTAGTTGGGTTACTTTACTTGTCAACAACCACATTATCCTCAATTGGAGGTGTAGTTTGGGCATTGATCAGGGGGTCATGGAATTCCCTCAAAATTATTATTTTGGTTTGGAATTGGTATTAACCTCAACCCACTTACATAATTTATTTTGAAATATGGACAATAACATGGTTTTGCTTACTTTTCTAAACTATTGCATTACATTAATGGCTAAATGGATAAAAATGGTTTTGGAAGGCCTTGGTGGCCATGGTTTGGTTTTAAATGGTTTTTAAAAGTCCTTGGTGGCCATGGATTGGTTTCTAAATTGGAACTTTTGAGTCTATTTGGCTAATTAGTTTGGAATAGCATAATGAACATGACTTGCAAGTTCAATTGGTATGATGATACCATTTGGTAAATGCCTTAATGGATGACTCCTTGGTTTAATGGATGGGTTATGTGCAAATATTTTAATTTGGGATTAAAGGGAGTTGTGTAGCTCATCGTGAAATGTGGAGCTCCTGAGGGGACCAATACTGGAAACCACGTTTGACAGTGTGAGGGTTTTGGTGACCATGCACATAGTTTACACTTTATATATATATATATATATTGTTAGAATGGCTGGGGTCATGGATTTTCCTGGCTCTTCCTCAGATTTTCCTAGTTTGTGCAGCTAATACACGCTGGGACCCTTTTATCAGGGGAGCTAAATGCATATATCCCATAGGTTCCCTTAGGATGGTTAGAGATACATAGTCTAGGTTAATGGATTTAAGTCTCATGCTAAACCCGGTTCCCCACCCCAAAATCTTATATGTATATATGTATATGAATGTGTGCATTTGGTTTTTGGACTGATTTGTACTTGCCATTATTTTATTCCTCCCTTGAGTTACATGCTAACGGTCAGTCCTAGGATAATGCATTATTTCATAATATAGGGTCCGAAGACACCTCTTTTACCCCTGCATAGAGTTAGATGGATTAACACGCATGATGAGTTGTGTTGAAGTGATGAGCCTTTATTTTTTGAAAGGATGGACATTTCACTTCTTTCTTTATGAGTACCTAAATCATATTTCTTTTTATATTTTAGATTCCCTTTTTGGCCATGGTCAGGGGCATGTCCCGACCTAACTTGGTATTTTGATTTAGAGGCTATTATGGACAAAGTATGGGAAGTTACTATTTATTGATTCTTAGTTGGTATTGAGTTATCTATTTATCTTACATGTGCTCATTTGGGTTGCTTGCGCTATTATATTATATTATGTTCTAGTTGGCTAGGCTAAGGAGGTAGCTCCAACTCTCGGTGGGCTTGAGATACCCATAATGACTAGGCATGAGGTTGGGTTGTGACAAGCTTGGTATTAGAGTATAGGTTCAGGGTCTTTGGGTTTCCACAAAGCCGTGTCGTGTAGAGTCCCTTTTATGAGTGTGTAGCATGCCACACTTATAAGAGGCAGGATAAAGGAATTTAGGAAAGTTTTCCTTTCTTGTCTTCTATTTTGGGCTATAGAGCCTTCTAACTCTGAGTTTGCTCGCATTTCAAATCATGCCTCCTCATAGATCTGATCTTCAGAGAAACTTTGTGGGAACCATTGTTCCATCTAAGGGAAATGTTGAGGGACTCATTTGGTCTATGAAGTACAGACCCGGTGTAATACCCTGCACTTTTTGTAGCTCAAATTTAGTTTCTAGAGCATCAAGGGCTAGATTTAAAAGTGCATAACCTTTGATACATATAGAATTTTCCAGATTTAGACCCTCCATTGAGTAGGAAATTGAATTAGCTTTCCGTCGATACCAATTTTGCCAAAATCCGATACTCGGTTGAGAAGTTATGGCGTTTTTAGTAAAACAGTGTGCCAAATAAACCAGCACCGCATTGTAGAGAATGCCAAATTGGCAATTGTCCGATTCCAGTGGGCCTCCATGATTTGCCCGTGTCGCGGTGAATCCCCATTTCCCAATTGTCAAAATCTAGTAGCCCAACGTGATGGTACCACATCGTGGTAATCCCTAAATTGGCATTTCAGTAACTTACCGCGATAACACTGCATCGCGGTGATCTTCCAGTTCCCACTCGTCCTTTTCCAGTGAGCCACCGCGATAGTGGCGTATCGCAGTGGCATGTAAAATCGTGAAAAAATTATTGTTTCCAGTTCCGATTAAAAGTTTAAAAAGGTCACTTTGGTTAATTCCCAAGCCCCAATTCATGTAAAACACAAGATTTAGCTTATCCTAAGCACTTTATACCCAATTTTCATCCATTCTCTCTCAAAGAAAAATCCTAGAACTCAAACCTTACTCTCCAAGAAATCAAAATTCTTCCATTGTTTCTCCAAGAAAACCCAAAAATTGAGGATTCCCAAATCAAGATAACTAAGAGTTCATCTCCAAGAGCACAAATAGAGATTCAATTACAAGCTTTCTTAGAGATTTCATCAATAAAGGTATGTGGGGTTTATGAATAAGGATCCTCTTCCATCCTTGTGTCCAAAACTAAGTTTTAAATTACAAATTCATATGTTTTGAATGAATATACATGAGATTTGAATTAGGTTTCATACCCATTATTGCTATTTGTAAGATTATGAGTTTTTGAGAGATTTAGAAGATGAATTGCATGTTTCTTTTCATATTTTCATGCCTATTGCATTAAATTCTAGATTTTGAGATGAATTATCATTATTTTCATTATTAAGCATGATTATTATAATGTTTTGACATGAGCTTGATGCATGGGTTATTAAGCCCAAGTTTATATTTTGATATTTCAAGAAAGATGATGCTTTGAGCATCTTATGATCAGATTAATTATAGATTTTCAGTAAAGCTTTGATCTTTTGATCCTCAGATACAACAACAACAACAAACCCAGTATATTCCAACATAGTGGGGTCTGGGGTTTTTGATCCTCAGATAAGATTTGGAATCCATTTTTATAGATTACAGAATTCAAAACAACTTTATTTATAGATATAATAAGATAAATGCATAATTGTTTTCAGAATAAACCCTTATGCTAGTTTTTAAAAGAGGATTTCCAATAGAATGAGATTATCGGATTATTCCTATTCTAATATAGGTGATAGTTACAGATGTGATCACTTAGGTCAGGTTATACTCCTTGGTAAGAGTATGACACCTCTCCCCATAGTGATGTTTTCCCCTTAGGGGAATGTGACGCTGGACTCCATGTTAGCTCACATGGTTTATGTCGGTTAGAAAAACCTCTCTACAGACTACAAATAGCAGAAAAGAATAATAGAAAAGATTTTAGAAAACTAAGTAAAAAGGCTCACAACTTTACTCAGATTATGCTTTACAGAAAGATAATAGTTATAGATTTCAGCTTTCAGATTTCAGATTCATAAATGAGCTCTTTTAAACTTAGACAGTATGATTTACAGACAGAATACTAGTACGGCTTCCAGAACAAAATGTTATGACTCACTAGATTTATAAAGTATGATTTGCTACTCATTATTATAGATTTCAGTTTTTAGATATTCCAGCTTATGTGAGTCATCTACATTTAGCATGCATTATTTTACAAAATTATGATGCTGCATAAATACAATGTTTTACTTATGCATTCACCCCCATATAATCAGTACATCCTCAAAGTACTGTTCCATATATATGTCTATGTGCTACATTGTTTCATAATCTAGGTACAAGTTGTAGTATATACAGCCAGATTCAGACAGTTGTAGATTCCAGTCAGCAGATGATGAGCCCTCTTACTTTGGGAAATTTAGTTAGATATTATTTATGTACTTTACTTTATTAATCATATGTATTGATTAGTGGTAGTAGGATTTGCGTCCCAACTATCTATAGTCAGTATAGTAGAGGCTTCACAGATGTCAGTTAGAGTCAGTCAAGTAATTTCAGTTCCTCTTTTCAAAATTATTAGAATGTAAAATTGTATTAGTATTATAATTTCATAGATTCCATCATTATTATGATTCCCATAGTAAACTCAGTCATTTTATACATATTTAATAAGTTGTTAATAGTATGCCAGTCCATGGGTTAGCTTGGGATCACTTGCGGTCCTAAGCATCATGTGACATCTCAGGACCATTTTTGGGGCATTATAAACTTGGTATCAGAGCACAGAGTTCAAGTGTCCTAGAGTGTCTGTGAAGCCGTGTCTAATAGAGTCTTACAGAATGGTACAGAGACATCTGTACTTTTCTTCAAGAGGTTACAAGGCATTTAAGAAAAGTTTTCCTTTTTTCATACTCTAGATCGTGCTGTAAAGTTGATTCCTTAATAAACTCCTATCTACTCGTGTGTTACCCTAAAATTCTTCATTTATGGCTTATTCTTGAGATAACATGATCAACAAGTTCTAATTCCTCTCCAAATAATGCTCTCAGATTTACTAGCAGAAATTTCAGAAGTCACACAAAGGGATTGAGAGGAGCTGTCTAGTGTGTCATATGTACCTCAAGTTAAAAGTTATGTCCTCATCCTTATGAGTAGTTCAGTTGAGACAGAATTAGATATGTATTCAGATTGCCCGATAACTCTTTTAATACAGATAATACTCATGAGAGAAGATGGTATGAACCTAGACTGTTAAATGTAGTATAGATTCGAGGGATATTATGAACTTCAGTGTTATGGTTTATAAATAGTAGAACCTTATTATAGTTGGAAGTATGTGTATAAAAGAGTTGTGACAAGAAAAGTGGGAATGACGATTGATAGAAAGTATAGAGATAAGCTGATGCATGTTATCAAGATGTGTAAGGTAAGATGTTCTTGTGTGTTAGTTTAGTGGAGGGAGAAGAAAGAGTTATTAGTTAAAGTTAATTATCATTTGCTTAAAGTAGGAAGGAGTTATTGATGGAATTTATTGTGTTTGAAAAGTATAGGATATTAATGAAGTGTTTGGTAGTTTAGTATCGTTAATTTAGGGTTACTTTGAGGGTACAAAAAAATGAGTTTAGTTGAAACTTATAGAGTTATGATAGTAATTTAGGTGTATAGAAGGGTAAATAGTAATGATGTGTAGAAGGAGGATGTGTTAATGGATTATAAATGAGATAGGCCATATGATTTTGATCGATGGTTATTATTGTGAGGTTCCACAGGAATAGTGTTTCCTGATGTGTTATTTTATAGTTTTTAAGTGAGAATAGTATGTAAGGTTGGGTTGTTAATCATGTTTAGCACTATACGTTAAGTTTGAACTGTGGATGACTATCGAGGTGGAAATAATAATTTCATGGCTAGTGCGGCTAGTTGTATGGAAGTGAACTAGTAGACTTGAATAGTGTGTGCAAGAGTTTAAGTTCAGTTATTCATAATTAAGTATGATGTTGTAAGTATAATGTAAAGGAGTGCCCAAGGTTATATGGGGCTACATTATTAGTCGAAGATTATTGTATGTTTTGTGTGGTTGGTAGTACTGCTGAGTTGCTAAGTGGAAGGGGGATAGTTATATGGTATATGGAATTTCAAATAGCTAAGTTAAGGAGTTTTGATTGATAATGTTGAACCTTTTGATGTGATCTTGATTATCATGGTTTAGGAAAAAATATAAGCTTAGCGATGCAACATTAGTAGGCTATGTTAGAAGTAGTATGGTTTATTAAAGGTTGAGGATATCCATGTTAAGTATTAGAATCTAAGCTTGAATCTTTGAGGATTGACCAAATAGAAATAAGAGTTGAAGCTCTAGATGGTGTGAATTCAGGATATGGTGATACTCATGAAGATTCTAAGTTGATAAGTGTTTAAGTAACTATATAATGACTATTGGGCTACAGAAAGATAAAGTTGTATATTAGAAGGAAGTATTAGAAGTAGGTTTTACATGTTCAGTTGTAGTGTTTCAGGGTAAGTTTATTATGTACGTTTATTGTTATATTCTAGGCTCCAGAGTGTAGTGAGTGTAGTTCAATTTAGAGTTTAGTAAAGGGGGTCCCCAAACTTAGAATAATGGCTTAAATCTAAGGGGGATATGATAGAACGAGTAACCAAGTAAAGCTCTTAGATTCTAGTAGTGATGCCAGTATGTTATAGAATATCAGAAAGAGAGAATGATGCCCAACCCATTCTTATTTCAGTAATTTACTTTAGTTATTCCGATATTTACTCATGCCTTATGTGTCAGTTCCATGATCATAGTTCATGTTCATATACGTAATAGAGATTCATGTACTCTCCCAGTTCCTAGTATGAGGAGTTCCAGTTCATTCAGTAGTCGAAATCACATTCCATAAAGTTATGAACTCCAAAATTCAAGTTATGCAGCTCATGACTCACGCACTCATGCTTTACAGTATGTTCAGATCCAGTACTCAGGCAAACACTCTTAACGATTAGCAAAATTCAGACTTATATCATGTACGTCCTCAAATTAGATATCTTTAATGAATCCTTATTGTGAACACTCTATTCCCCAGGCCTCGGTAAAGTCTCAAGTTATGCCTAGTATCCCTTCATGTTTCAGGCCCTGGTATTCCAACCTTCCAGTGACCTTCCCTTAGGTTAAGATAGTGATGATAAAAAGTTGCATAAATGGGAGAGAGTAAATATGTTGTATTGGGAAATATGGTTGTATGCTAGTTTTATGTAAGTCTATAAATGAAGAAATATTAAGGTAAAGCTTTTTGTGTATAACTTGGTTAATTGAGAATATTTCTTTACCAGTCTTCCTAGGATTAGCACATATAAGTTGCTATTGATGGAGGTATTAGAGAATATGAGAAAGATGCTTTATGGGTGTTTGCTTAGAAGTGCATATGTGGTTATGAAGACAGGCTTTAATGCCAAGTTGGTATGGTATGTAAGAGGATAGGTGCTTTGTGCACTAATGAATTTCTAGTAAGAGGTTGAATTTAGTTGTTAAAATGGTAAGAAGAATTATACTAGAGGTGAGTAGTTATGACAACACTTGGGGTATATAATTCATGGTTTAGATTTGTATTATGGTGTGGTGATATGTGTAGCACCTTGTGATTTCGAGTTAGGCTTGATCACGTTAAGGGAATTTAGTTCACTTCAAGTTTTCGTAGAGGGAATTATCAAGGCCCCTGTGAGAATTATAAGTAAATCAAGCAACTATGGTATTTAAGGGGAATAGTATACTTGAGGGAGTATTTGAGAAGTATTACTAATCTTGAAGGTACGAAGTTACATTGCCTAAGGCCCAAAAATTCTATCTTGGCTTATGATTTTTAGGTCTATGTCCCATGCTATAGAGTTGTAGCAATGTTGTAATTTTTTATTCAGATGTCTTGTTCAGATCATGCCCAGAGTTCCTCGCTCCCTAATATCGTTAGAACTTCCTTGAAGAGTGTTAAAGAAATACCTCATTTGGGCATGAGCATTCAGTATGATCTAGTCCATGTGGCCTGCAATCCAGTTTAGCAATCAACAGATAAGCTCCTATAGATTGCCAACTTTCCATCTGGTCGTATTACCCAAAATTTCATGAGTAAGGCCATTCCATGAGGTAAAATATTTGAATATGTACAAATTATGAATTTAGCCCAGTCTAGGCATCAGGCATCAATTTCAGATTCAGATAATTAGTCATGATTCAGTTCATAAATATTCAGTGAATGATCTTAGTTTTCTAAGTATTCCAGCTCAGACAGTGTAATACCCATTACATGATCTTAGCCTCGTTGTCTCATGATTCGGGCATGCATAAACTATCACTTCAAAGTTATATAGGTAAGATTGTACCATGAACACTTCAAGCGAATTCCAAACTCTCAGCATGAATCAGCTCCTTGTAGTAACTAAAGGCAAGTCAACTCAGAAATCAGCTTCATGATAGAGGTTTTTAGTGTTACAGACTTAGTCATCTCCAGTATGTGATCCCAGTTGCATTAGTTTAGAACTCTCAGTCCAATTAGTCTTCCTTCAATCAATTCCTTTCTAGTCTCAGATTCAGCTATATAACTATCCTCATGTAAATTCATGCACTCACAGATTAACTCAGACGTTCAGTATGTTTTAGACTCAGTTATGCAGTTGTTTTAGTTATGCATGTAAGTATATAACCTTAGATTCCTCAGTATTTTCAGTTTAGCCATCCACATTTGAGGACGAATGTTTCCAAAGGGGAGATAATATAATACCCCACACTTTTCCTAGCTCAAATTTAACTTCTAGAGCGTCAAGGGCTAGCTTTAAAAGTGCATAACCTTTGATACATATAGAATTTTCTAGATTTAGATCCTTCATTAATTAGGAAATTGATTAACTTTCTATCGATACCAATTTCGCCTAAATTCGATACTCGGTTGAGAAGTTATGAAATTTTTAGTAAAGCAGTGTGCCAAATAGACCAAAACTTCATTGCAGAGAAGGCCAAATTGGCAATTGTCCGATTCCAGTGACATCCATGATTTGGCCACATCGCGGTGAAGCCCCATTTCCCAATTGTCAAAATCCAGTAGCCCAACGCGATGGTATCGCATTGCGGTGTTGCCTAAAATGGCATTTCAGTAGCTTACCGCGATAACTCCACATCGCGAAGATCTTCCAGTTCCCACTCGTCCTTTTCCAGTGAGTCACCATGATAGTGGCGCATCACAGTAGCATGTAAAATCAGGAAATTTTTATTGTTTCCAATTTTGATTAAAAGTTTAAAAAAGGCACTTTGGTCAATTTCCAAGCCCCAATTCGTGTAAAACACAAGATTTAGCTCATCCTAAGCACTTTATACCCAATTTTCATCCATTCTCTCTCAAAGAAAAACCCTAGAACTCAAACCTTACTCTCCAAAAAATCAAAATTCTTCCATTGTTTCTCCAAGAAAATCCAAAAATTGAGGATTCCCAAATCAAGATAACCAAGAGTTCATCTCCAATAGCACAAATAGAGATTCAATTACAAGCTTTCTTAGAGATTTCATCAATTAAGGTATGTGGGGTTTATGAACGAGGATCCTTTTCCATCCTTGTGCCCAAAACAAAGTTTTAAATTACAAATTCATATGATTTTGAATGAATATACAGGAGATTTGAATTAGAGTTCATACCCATTATTGTTATTTGCAAGATTATGAGTTTTTGAGAGCTTTGGAAGATGAATTGCATGTTTATTTACATATTTTCATGCCTATTATAGTAAATTCCATATTATGAGATAAATTATCATTATTTTCATTATCAAGCAGTATTATTATGATATTTTGACATGAATTTGATGCATGTGTTATTAAGCCTAAGTTTATATGTTGATATTTCAAGAAAGATGATGCTTTGAGCATCTTATGATCAGATTAATTATAGATTTTCAATAAAGCTTTGATCTTTTGATCCTCAGATAAGATTTCGAATCCACTTTACTGATTTAATATAGATTACAAAATTCAGAACAACTTTATTTACAAATTTAATAAGATAAATGCATAATTGGTTTTAGAATAAACCCTTATACTAGTTTTTAAAGGTTGATTTCCAATAGAATGAGGTATATTAAAGGGAGTAGTATTTAGCACCGAGAGGGAAGTGTGGGATTAGCGTGCCCTATCTTCTATAGAACTACGTAGCCAACATAGGTACAGATTATTAGATTATTCCCATTCCAATATAGGTGAATATTACAGATGTGATCACTTATCTCAGGTTATTCTCCTTGGAAAGAGTATGAAACCTCTCCCCATCATGAGGTTTTCCCTTTAGGGGAATGAGATATTGGACTTCATGTTGGTTTATGTCGGTTAGAAGAACCTCCCTACAGACTACAGATAACAGAAAAGAATAACATAAAAACTTTTAGAAAGCTTTTAGAAAACTAAGTATAAAGGCTTACAACTTTATTCAGATTATGCTTTACAGAAAGATAATAGTTACAGATTTCAGCTTTTAAATTTCAGATTTAGAAGTGAGCTCTTTTACACTTAGACAATATGATTTACAAACAAAATACTAGTACATCTTTCAGAACTAATTGTTATGAATCGCTAGATTTATAAAGTATGATTTTCTACTCATTATTACAGATTTTAGTTTTCAGATATTCCAACTTATGTGAGTTATCTACATTTAGCATGCATTATTTTACAAAATTATGATGATGATTGAATACAATGTTCTACTTATGCATTCACCCCCATATACTCAGTATATCCTCAAAGTCCTGATCCACATATATGTCTATGTGCTACATTGTCTCATAATATAGGTACAATTTGTAGTATGTACAGTCAAATTTATACAGTTGAAGATTACAACCAGCAGATGATGAGCCCTTCTACTTTGAGGAATTTAGTTAGATATTATTTATGTATTTTACTTTCTTACTCATATGTATTGATTAGTGGTAGTTAGATTCGCGTCCCAACTATCTATAGTCAGTATAGTAGAGGCTTCACAGACATCAGTTCGAGTCAGTCATGTAATTTCAATCCCTCTTTTCAGAATTTATTTGAATGTAAAATTGTATGAGTATTATTCTTTCAAAGATTCCATCATTATTATGTTTCCACACAGTAAACTTAGTCATTTTATACATATTTAATCAGTTTCTTAATAGTATGCCAGTCCATGGGTTAGCTTGGGATCACTTATGGTCCAAAGCACCGTGTGATATCTCGGGATCATTTTTGGGGCGTTACACCCGGTCTAGGGTCCCTACTTATAAGACCCCCACAAAATCCTAAGCTTGACTCAGTCCTTTAAAGCTTTTTAAGGGGTCCCAGACTTAGAAAATTTTAGCTAAGTATTTAGACTTAGTGTTATTTTAGCCTTCATAGGTTGGCGACACTATTTAATGACCCTTATGACCTTAAAGTAATAATTTTTAGGTTGAATCATGATCAGGAATGTCAATGGGTGCTCCAGACAAGTTTTAAATTTTTTAGACTTCATTTAGATCACATTTGAAAGCTCAAACCAGTGGATCGACGAGATCTCGACGCGCCGCATTGCCCATCGCATCGATGAATATTTTCCTCCAGTTCCCAGTGTAAATTCCAGTGAATTGACGTAGACTTGACGCGACACATTGGCCATAACATCGATGCCAATGACACAACGCGTCGGTCTGCACATTGCTAAATTAGTTTTCATCTTTCTCAAAATTTCTCAAGAAGTAAACCCTAGGATCCCCCATTCAAGATTTAACCTTCAAGAACACTCCATCATTCTTTGGAAATTTGAATACCAAGGTATGTGAAGTGTTTATCCAAAGGTTTCCTTCCACCCTTGGAGTTCAAGAAACTCTTTTAAAATACAAGTTAATTGATTTTATGGAATTCATGTTGGATCTTGAATGTATTAATGATTATGATGTTAATGGTGATCTAATTTTAAGATTTGTCCCAAGTTTCATGCAAACTAGTTTAATTATAAATTGAATTTTGTAAACTACAAATTCTTGAATTGTAAGTTGAATGTAGAATCCATGATATTACTACATGTTTAGTGATATGTGAAATACCCATGCTCCCCAAGTGTTTGTCAAAATATTTATGTGATTTGACTAGTCTAAGCATAATATGTTATTGTGTGATTTCAATCATGCACAAGCTCATGTATATCAAGTGTTTGACAAAAATGTCTAAGTTAATGTATTATTAGCAATCTAGTACCATTATGCTACTAAAGTCATGCAGTGATTTACTTTTCATGCTATCAAGTCCTAGGGTTCAGTAATCAGTTCAGAACTCAGTTAGTAAATAGTTTGGAATCCAGTGAACTCAGTTCAACCCAGTCAATTAACATGATCAGTCATAGTTTAGTCTAGCCTAGAAAAATTTAGAATTCAGTCCAGTGTCTGTTCAGTTGGGAGTAGGATTCAGCACTGAGTGAACCGAAGGATGAAGACTCACCTTCCAGTAGAGGGTGTGATCCTTAGAATCTATCCTTGTGTTCCAGCACTACGCAACCAATGTAGGTTGAGACATCAACTTGCCAGTTGATGGTTAATAAGGTGTCCTACCTGTCAGTTGAGGGTACCACCATTCTCATTCAGAGCACCTGCCAGATGAGGGTGACTGAGCTTGTCTTTACCCGTGGCACGGTACTGACACCCTTCCAGTTGGGGTTACAGGTTGGACCCCAATCAAATCAGAGAGGGGTATGTTGATTAGATGATTACCTCCCACAGTCCCAGTTTCAGTCTTCAGAATAGAACTTAGTTTAGTTCTACAAAAATCTGGACTGTCAGACACAGTCACTCAGTTCAGTATAGAACTCAAAATAGTTCCACAACATCAGGACTGCCAGATACAATCACTCAGTTAATAGTAATAAAGTATTAGTAAACTCAGCTATTAGTAAACCAGTGATTCAGAACTCAGTATTCATTGTTACCATGACTTCAGTTACAGTTTACGTATTCATGCATGCATTTTTATTCAGTTATACTCATATTACTCAGTCAGTATTGTTCATGCATATGAACCCATCCATATCAACCTACCTCACTTAGCATACCATTACATTCAAAGTACTGATGCATACCTTTCTTTTGC
The DNA here is from genome assembly GCA_030864215.1 of Capsicum pubescens. Classification (NCBI taxonomy): domain Eukaryota; kingdom Viridiplantae; phylum Streptophyta; class Magnoliopsida; order Solanales; family Solanaceae; genus Capsicum; species Capsicum pubescens. Next base: position 190,886,062 of record CM061548.1, read on the forward strand.
ACTATGATGTCTTATATTATAGGTTCAGACACATGGGCTCCCGATCATACTTAGTAGCCCGATCCATCAACAACAGACTAGTGGTGAGTTCTCATTGTTCGAGGATAGATTTTTTATTCCAGTATTTTAGTACTCAGTTTATTTTAGTAGTCGGAGTTAGTTGGGGACATGTACCATCAACTCCTTGTTCAGATAGTAGAGACTTTTCAAACTAGAGCAATTTTTCAGAAAGATGTTCAATTTACAATATTGATTTCAGTATTTAGTAATTGATTTTCAGTTTTGAACCTTATGGCTATTTTCGCCTACATTTTGCATTTTACATTCTTGTTATTCAATTATTACAGCAAGTACCAGTCATGGGTTAGCTTGTGGTCCTTTAGGATTATAAGCACAGTATAGCGTTTAGGGTACAGACTCGGGGCATTACAAACTTGGTATCAGAGCCTAAGGTTTAATAGAGTCCTAGGAAGTCTAAAAGCCACATCTATTAGAGTCGTGTGCATGGGTGTGTAGCGCGCCACACTTATGGATAGGAGGCTATTAGATGTTTTAGAAAATTTTTCCCTTCTTTCAGTATTCATGTCATGCGAGTGAGCATGATCTCAAGTTAAACTCTCAGTCTAATCCATTATCTCCTTTTTGTTTATAGAACATGCCTCCCAAAGAGACTAATGAAAGTAGAACCGAAAACTAGTCAGTACCTCAGCCCATTCAGGCAGATCCCCTAGACGAATATGTCTCAATCGCTGAATTCAGAGCAGCTTTCACCACCCTAGATCATTCTGTGGCAGCTTAAAATGAACATCCAACTGCTGTTTTAGCCAACCCAGTGGCTAATACTGCTGCATCCAGTATTCAGGACTTCACCCGAATGAATCCTTTATCTTTTACTGGGTCTAAGTTAGATGAGAACCCTCAGGAATTTCTTGATTAAGTGAAGAAAGTTAAAGATATTATGGGGGTGAAATCTAGTGAGAGTGTTGATTTAGCTACATATAATTTGCAAGATGTGGATCACTCATGGTTTAAATAGTGGAAAGCCAAAAGGGCCGCAGATACAAGGCCCATAGAGTGGGAGGAGTTTTCCATTGCTTTTTTGGATAGGTTTTTTCTGTTGGAGTTAAGGGAAGTGAATGTTATAGAATTTATTAACCTGAAGTAGGGTAACATGACAGTGAAATAGTATTCTCTTAAGTTTACTCAATTATCTAGATACGCTCCTCAATGGTGGTAGATAGCAGGTCCAGGATGAGTTTGTGTCTGGTATGTCTAATAGTGTAGTCAAGGAGTGTAGGACCGTAATGTTGATTAAGAAGATGGACATATCCAAGATCATGGTCCATGCTCAAAATTTAGAGTAGGCTAAGAATAGGTAGAAGGAGAGAGAGAATAAGAGAGTGAGAACAGGTAGTTTCAACTTTGCTCAGCCTAAGTCAGAGGGTAGGAATCATTCTCATTTCTACCTGAAATCCTCAGTTCCGTCCTCGTCCTCAGCCAGTGCTCCCGTGCCAAAATTCAAAGATGACAATAGAGATAGGGTATCAGTCCCTAAACCCCAGGGTAGTGTTAGCAGTGACGAATAAATTCTCTCAGCCAAACGTGTGGCAGAAACCATCAGGATGTCTGTAGAGCTATGAGTGACGTATGATTCAGATGTGGCAAGGTAGTCCATAGAGTTAGAGATTATCCCCAGTTAGGTTCTCAAGGTCAGCATAACCGTCCCTCAGATCAGTCCGATCGCCTGAATCAGCAGGGTGCCGCTTCCAGTGGTACCATAGGGCAACGCCCAAATAGACTCTATGCTCTTCAGTCCCGATAGGATTAGGAAAGTACTCTTGATGCGTTCACTGGTATGTTATAAGTTTATCATTTACATATTTATCCTTTTCTAGATCCAGGAGCTTCTTTGTCCTTTATTACTCCTTATATAACTGTTGATTTCAGAGTCAGTCCTAAAATTCTAGCAGAGCCTTTCTTAGTCTCTACCACAGTGGGTAAATATATTATAGCCCGATGGGTATATGGGAACTGTCTGGTTATGGTATTTTAGAACGTCACTTCAGCAGACTTAATTAAATTAGAGATGACCAATTTTGATGTCATTCTCGGCATGGATTGGTTTCATTCCTACTATGCCTGATTCGACTGCAGAAATAGAATTGTCCAATTTTAGTTTCCGAATGAGCCCATCCTAGTGTGGAGGGGTAGTACTTCAGTACTTAAGGGTCAACTTATTTCCTACATTAGGGCAAGGAAAATGATATTTAAGGGATGTGTCTACCATCTTGTATGCGTCTAAGACTCTAGCTCAGCAACCCCTACTCTTGAGTCAGTATTAGTAGCATGTGAATTCCCAAACGTGTTTCCTGAAGATCTTCCCTGAGTTCCTCCCAAAAGGGAAATCGACTTTGGAATAGACCTTCTTCCAGATACTCAGCCCATATCTATTCCTCCATACAGAATGGCACCTGCAGAACTCAGAGAATTAAAAGAACAGTAGAAGGATCTCCTAGATAAGGGATTCATCAGACCTAGTATGTCCCTGTGGGGCGCACTAGTTTTGTTCATACGTAAGAAAGACGGTTCTCTTAGAATGTGTATTGACTACTGTTAGTTAAATAAAGTCATGGTCAAGAACATGTATCCCTTCCCAGAATATATGACTTATTTGATCAACTTCAGGGTGAAAAATTACTTTTCTAAGATAGACCTTAGATTAGGCTATCATTAGCTTAGAGTCAGAGAATGTGATATTTCGAAAATAGCTTTTAGAACTCGATATGGTCATTTCAAATTCTTAGTTATGTCATTCGGTCTTACTAATGCCCAACAACTTTCATGGACTTGATGAACCGTGTGTTCAGGCAGTACTTGGACATGTTCGTCATAGTCTTCATAGATGACATCCTTGTCTACTCTCACAGTGAGCATGATTATGCAGACCATCTCAAAATAGTATTATAGACTCTCAGAAACCATCAGCTATTCATCAAATTTAGTAAGTGCAAAATTTGGATAAGGTCAGTAGCCTTCCTCGGCCATATCATTTTCGGTGATGGCATTAGAGTTGGTCTCCAAAATACTAAAGCAGTGAGAAACTGGCCCAAACCCATCTCTCCATCAGATATCTAGAGTTTCTTAGGATTGGCCAGCTATTACTGATGGTTTTTTGAGGGATTTTAGTCTATTGCATCCCCCATGTCCAGATTGACTCAGAAAAAAATTAAGTTTCAGTTGTCAGATTCAGACGACTTTGTTGTGTATTATGGTGCTTCCAGAGTTGGTTTAGGGTGTGTTTTGATGCAAATAGGTAAGGTCATAGCCTATGCCTCTAGACAGCTTAAGCCCCATGAAAATAACTATCCTACCCATGATCTTGAGTTAGCAGCAGTAGTACTTGTCTTAAAGATTTGGAGGCACTATTTATATGGAGTGCACGTTGATATGTTCACTGATCATAAGATCCTGCAGTATGTATGCTCTTAGAAATACCTAAACCTCTATCAGAGAAGGTGGTTGGAGTTGTTGAAAGACTATGACATGAGCGTCCTGTATTATCCGGGTAAATCCAATGTAGTGGCTGATGCTCTTAGTAGGATGTCTATGGGTAGTGTTGCTCATATGGAGGATGGTAAGAAGAAGTTATCTTAGGAAGCTCATTAGCTTTCCTGACTAGGTGTTCTCCTAGTCGATTTAACAGAAGGTAATATATGGGTGCAGAGTAGTTCAGAATCATCCCTGGTTTCTGAGGTAACGAAAAAACAGGACAGGGGTACCAGTCTAGTTAAGTTGAAAAAATCAGTCAGGTATAAAAAGATAGAGGTTTTCTCCTAAGGGGGAGATGGTGTATTGCATTGTCAGGGTCGTCTATGTGTGCCAGGTGTAGATGACCTAAGACAACTGATTCTTGTAGAAGCGCATGGTGCGCGTTACTCTATTCATCCAGGGGCCACTAAGATGTACCATCATTTTCGGGAGATCTATCGGTGGAGTAGGATAAAGAGAGACATTGCAGAGTTTATGGATACGTGCTCAACATGTCAGTAGGTTAAGATTGAGCATCAGAGTCCAAGTGGTTCCATGCAGGAGTTCAGTATTCCCACCTGGAAATAGGAAGAAGTGAACATGGACTTTATGATGAGTTTTCCTCGTACCCATTGTCAGCACAATTCAGTTTGGGTCAATGTAGACAGGATGACCAAATCAGCTCATTTTCTACCAGTCCATACCTCTTATTCAACTGAGGACTATGCCAAGCTCTATGTTAGAGAGTTGGTCAGGTTACACAAAATTCTATTGTTCATTATCTCAGATAGAGGTACATATTTCACCTCTTATTTTTGGAAGACATTCCAAAAGGGTCTTGGTACCCAAGTCCACCTTAGTACAACCTTTCACCCTCAGATAGATGGTCAAGTAGAAAGGACCATTCATACTTTAGAGGATATGCTGCGAGCATGTACCATTGACTTTAAAGGTAATTGGGATGACCACTTTCCTTTGATTGAATTTGCATATAACATCAGTTACCATTCCAGCATTCAGATAGCTCCATTTGAGATGCTCTATGGAAGGGGAATTATATCTCCCATTGGTTGGTTTGAAGTGGGTAAGGCTGCAGTGGTAGTACCTGACTTGGTGTTTGACACCTTAAAAAAGGTTCAGTTGATCAGGGAAAGGCTTAAGACAACTCAGAGTCGACAAAAATCATACGCAGATATGTGCAGAAAGGATCTTGAGTTCGAGATTAGTGATTATGTGTATTTGAAAATCTCTCCTATGAAAGGGGTGAAGAGGTTTGGAAAGAAGGGGAAACTCAGTCCCTGATATGTCGGTCCTTACCAAATTCTCAGCCGTTTTGAAAAGGTAGCTTAAGAGCTTGAGTTGCCTTTAGACTTAGATTCAGTACACCCAGTGTTTCATGTATCCTTGCTTAAGAAATGTATAGGTGACCCAACAGCCATAGTCCCTATAAAGGGCATAGATGTTCAGGACAACCTCTCTTATGAGGAGATTCCAATTGAAATCCTGGATTATCAGATTCACAGACTGAGGAACAAAGAGGTCCCTATAGTCAAAGTTCTTTGGAGGAATCAGTCCGTTGAGGGAGATACTTGGGAAGAAGAAGCAGATATGTGGACCAAGTATCCTCACCTATTCCCCGCCAACTCAGACTCAACCCAAGGTAACAGTTTTTCCTTGAACTTACTCAGTTCCATGCTCAGATTTTCCTTTATAGGGTTGGTACCAGTTACCATTTCATATTCAGTTGTGACTTCATTCATCAGATATGCATGTTCAGTATGATAAACTCAGCTAAATCATGTTCAACTATGTACTCATGCATCAGATATGCATGTTCAGTACAAAATTTCAGCATATCAGTAGTGTCAGTTATGAAATCATGTTGCAGTTGTGCATATCCTGTATCTAAGTTTAGTCTATTAGTATTCCCAGCTTAGTCAGTCTTATTTGAGGATGAATGTTCCCAAGGGGGAGATATTGTAAGACCCCACAAAATCCTAAGCTTAACTCAGTCCTTTAAAGCTTGTTAAGGGGTCCCAGACTTAGAAAATTTTAGCTAAGTATTCAGACTTAGTGTTATTTTAGCCTTCTTAGGTTGACGACTCTATTTCACAACCCTCATGACCTTAACATAATGATTTTTAGGTTGAATCATGATCAGTAATGTCAGTGGGTGCTCCCAGACAAGTTTTGGATTTTTCGGACTTCGTTTGGATCACTTTTAAAAGCTCAGACCAGTGGATCAATGCGATCTCAATGCGCTGTGTTGCCCATCACATCGATGAATATTTTTTTCCAGCTTCCAGTTCAAATTCCAGTGAACCGATGTAGACTCGATGCGGTGCATTGACCATTACGTCGATGCCAACGATGCGACGTGTTGGTCTGTGCATTGCTAAATCAGTTTTCAACCATTAAAAAGCTGGATCCTCAGGGGTAATTGGGTCTTTTCCCACCCTATGTCAGCCCCCAAAACACGAGATTAAGCGCCTTTAGAGGAAAAATCCATTCATTTTTCTCAAAATTTATCAAGAAGTAAACCCTAGGATCCCCAATTCAAGATTCAGCCTTCAAGAACACTCCATCATTCTTCGTAAATTTAAATACCAAGGTATGTAAAGTGTTCATCCAAGGGTTTCCTTCCACCCTTGGAGTTCAAGAAACTCTTTAAAATACAAGTTAATTGATTTCATGGATTTCATGTTAGATCTTGAATGTATAAATGATTATGATGTTAATGGTGATCTAATTCCATTATTTGTCCCAAGTTTCGTGCAAACTAGTCTAATTGTGAATTGAATTTTGTGAACTACATGTCAAAATCTTGAATTGTAAGTTGAATGTAGAATTCATGATATTACTACATATTTAGTGATATGTGAAATACCCATGCTCCCTAAGTGTTTGTCAAAATATTTATGTGATTTGACTAGTCCAAGCATAAAATGTTATTGTGTGATTTCAATCATGCACAAGCTCATGTATATCAAGTGTTTGAAAAAAATGTCTAAGTGAAAGTATTATTAGCAAGCTAGTACCATTATGCTACTAAAGTCATGCAGTGATTTACTTTTCATGTTATCGAGTCCTGGTGGGTATTTAATACCCGACAATTTAGCTGTATATCTAGAGCCAGTGTCAATTACAGAATAGTATCAGTTATATCATGATCAGTGGTTCAGGAATCAATTCAGAACTCAGTTAGTAATTAGTTCAGAATCCAGTGAACTCAGTTCAGCCCAGTCAGTTAACATGATCAGTCACAGTTCAGTCTAGCCTAGAATAATTTACAATTTAGTCCAGTGTCTGTTCAGTTGGGAGTAGGATTCAGCACCGAGTGAACCCAAGGATGGGGACTCACCTGCCAGTTGAGGGTGTGATCCTTAGAATCCATCCTTGTGTTCTAGAGCTACGTAGACAACACAGGTTGAGACATCAACCTGCTAGTTGAGGGTACAACCGTTCTCATTTAGAGAACCTGCCAGATGAGGGTGACTGAGCTTGTCATTACCCGTGGCACGGTACTGACACCCTTTTAGTTGGGGTTACAAGTAGGACCCCAATCAAATCAGAGAGGGGCATATCAATTAGATTATTACCTCCTATAGTCCCAGTTTTAGTCTTCAGAATAGAACTTAGTTCATTTCTATAGAAATCAGGACTATCAAACATAGTCACTCAGTTCAGTATAGAACTTAGAATAGTTCCACAGAATCAGAACTGTCAGATACAGTCACTCAGTTGATAGTAATAAAGTATCAGTAAACCAGTGATTCAAAACTCAGTATTTATTGTTACCATGACCTCAGTTACAGTTTACTTATTCATGCATGTACTCTTATTTAGTTATACTCATGTTACTCAGTCAGTGTGATTCATGCATATGAATCCATGTATCTCAGCCTACCTCACTTAGCATACCGGTACATTTAAAGTACTGAACCATACCTTTATTTTATTCTATGATGTCTTATATCATAGGTTCAGACGTACGGGCTCCCAATCTAACTTAGCAGCCAGCAACAGACTAGTGGTGAATCCTTATTGTTCGAAGACAAATTTATTATTCTAATATTTTAGTACTCAATTTATTTTAGTAGTCGGAGTTTGTTGGGGACATATCCCATCAACTCTTTGTTCAGACAGTGGAGGCTTTTCAGACTAGAGTAATTTTTCAGACAAATATTCAATTTACAGTATTATTTTTAGTATTCAGTAATTGATTTTCAGTTTTGAACCTTATGCCTATTTCTGACAAAATTTCACATTTCACAGTATTGTTATTTAGTTATTCCAGCAGGTACCAGTCATGGGTTAGCTTGTGGTCTTTTGGGATTATATGCACCGTGTAGCGTCCGGGGTACAGACTTGGGGTGTTACACTGCTTTTGATTATACTACTCCACTTGGGGTTCCACTAGTCCCCACCAGTCCTTCCTCGACTGATGACACTCATGCTTAGTCACCTTAGGGAGATATTTTTAATGCAGAGTTCCATCGATCTATTCATCATCTTAACCATTGGTGGCCTCTCAGTCACTTTAGTCTGGTCCTTTTGGTTCTGTTGTAGTTTCATTTGAGGTTACTCGGGTTGTTTAATTTATGAGGTTGAATCCCTCAACCTTTACGTGCTCTAAGATTATGGAGGATCCTCAAGAATTCATTAATAAGATGGAGAAAATTTTCTAAGTAATTTATGTTATTGATATAAAGGGTGTGGAGTTTATTGCTTATCTGTTGAAGGATGTTTCTTATCAGTGATATGAAAGTGGGTTCAGTTAAGGGGTGATGATGCCGCGCGTGCAATGTGGGAGGAATTTTCAAGTGTCTTTCTTAATTATTTCTTTACTCAGGAGTTGAGGGAGGCCAAGGCCAAATATTTTTTAAACTTGAGGCAAGGTAGGATAAGCGGGAAGAAGTATGCCCTGAAGTTCCATCAGTTGTATTGTTATACTTCAGAGTTGGTGTTTTGTATGAGGGCTAGGATGAGGAAGTTTGCTTCTAGTTTGTCTTATGACTTGGTATTGGAATGTAAGGCTGCAGTATTGAACAATGATATGGATATCTCCAGGCATGTGGTTTATATGTAATAAGTTAAAGATGAAAAGAGAAAGCATATTGAAATAAGAAAAAGACAGAACAAAAAGTTTAGGAATTAAAAGTAGGGGACGAATTAGTTGAATAGTAGGAGAGATTGTAGGCAGTAGACTAAGAAAAAGGCTTGGGGAAATTCCAATTCATATTCATCAGCTAGTGACCCGTATTCTATGCCATCTGATAATCATTGATTTCAGGCTAGTAGTGGTCATATGTCATCGGGTTCCCAGTCTCAGGCTAGTGAAGCTCAGTCAGCCCCACCTTATCCTCCTTAGTAATTTTCTAGAAAACATCACCGTGGTTATTATGATGAGGGAAGTAACTTGGGCTTCAATATAGTTAGTCTGTACATATACAGAGGAACTATCCTGTAGCTAAAGTAGCCACTGGGGTTAATAAGGTTATGGTTTCCACATCTTTGGCTCCTGCACCAAAGGATGCAACTTCTGGTACCAACATTGGCTGGAATCATCTTTATGCGCTTTCACTCATCAGGAATCTGATGCATATCCTGATGTTATCACTGGTATATTACAACTCTTCTCCCGAGATGTGTATTATTTTATTGATCTGGGGTCTACCTTCTCGTATGTGACTCCTTATGCAGTTGTGTACTTTGGTTTTGGTCCTGAAACTATTTTTGACCCTTTCTCTATTTCTACTCTAATGGGTGATTCTGTTGTGGCTAGAAAAATCTATTGGGGTTGTGTGGTGTCTATCTCTCTTAAGGAGACCTTGGTGAGTTTGGTAGAACACGACATTGTATATTTTAATGTGATCTTGGGGATGAATTGTATTTCATTCATGCTATGCTTCTTTAGATTGTAGGACCCAAAAGGTCAGGTTCAATTTCCAAATGAATCTCTAATCAAATGGGAGAAAAAGTTCCATAGTGCCTAAAAAGAGATTTATTTCTTATCTCAGAGTCCGTAATTTAATTTCCAAGGGGTATCTATATTATTTTGTTTGGGTTAAAGATTCTACATCTGAGGTTTCCTTTTTGCAATCTATCTCAGTGGTGAATGAATTTCTTGAGGTTTTTTCTGATAACCTTCTTAGGTTTTCTTCCGATAGGGAAATAGATATTGGGATTGATCTTCTATAGGATACACATCCTATTTTCTTTCCTCCTTATAGAATGGCTCTAACTGAGCTAAAGAAGCAGTTAAAGGATTTTCTCAATAAGATTTTTATCTATCCTAGTATTTCTCCATGGAGTGCTCCCATTATTTTTGTGCAAAAGAAATATGGTTCTCTTCAAATATTTATAGATTGTCGCCAGTTGAATATGGTGACAGTGAAGAATAAGTACCTTCTTCCTATAATTGATGGATCATTTTGACCAGCTTTAGGCTGCTAGATGATTTTCTAAGATTGATCTTTATTTGGGCTATCATCAGTTGAAGATTTAGGAAATTGATATTCCCATGACTGCTTTTCAAACTCGATATGACCATTATGAATTTTTGGTTCTATTATTTAGGTTGACTAATGCTTTGGCTGCATTTATGGATCTGATGAATTGGGTGTTTAGATAGTTTTTGGATTTGCTTGTGATAGTATTTATTGATGATATTTTGGTGTATTTTAAGAGAGGAGGATTATGCCAATCTCCTCTAAATTTTGTTGCAGTCTTTTAAGGATCAAAGGTTGTATGTTAAGTTTTCTAAGTGTGAGTTTTGGCTGAATGCTGTGACTTTTCTTGGACATATTTCTAGTGAGGGGATCAAGGTAGATCCAAAGAATGTTGAGGCAGTTAAGTAATGTCCTAGACCCACGACTATAATCGATATTTGGAGATTTTTGGTCTTATCCGGGTATTATAGGAGGTTTGTGGAGAGCCTTTTGTCAATTGCCACTCTGTTGATGAAGTCGACTAAAAAAAGGTGAAGTTTTGTGGTTCGATGCTTTTAAGTGTAGCTTTGAGAAATTAAAGGATAAATTTGAATTCTATGCCAGTTTTGACCCTGCCCGAGGGTAATAATGGATTCGTGGTGTATTATGATAAATACCGTGTAGGATTGTGTTGTGTTTTGATACAACATGGAAAGGTTGTGGCCTATGATTTTAGGCAGCTTAAGGTTCATGAAAGAATTGTCCGACTCACTATTTAGAGTTGGTGGCTATGTTTTTTGCTTTAAAGATTTGGCATTATTATTTATATGGGGTACATGTGGATATTTATTCTAAGCATAAGAGCTTGCAGTATGTGTTTACTCAGAAAGGGTTGAATCTTAGGAAGAAGCAGTGGCTTGAGTTACTTAAGAACTATGATATGAGTCTTTACTACCATCCAGGTAAAGCTAATGTGGTTGCTGATGCTCTTAGCAGGTTGTCCATAGGGAGATTATCTCATATGGATGAGGAGAAAAGAGGGTTGGTGAAGGATATTCACCTATTAGAATATTTGGGAATTATCTTTTGGACTCTGAGGATGGAGGGGTGATTGTTCAAGAAGTGGTTAAATCATCTCTTGGTGTTAAAGTGAAGGAGAAGCAGGCTTTGAATCCCATTCTTATTCAGATTAAGGATGATGTGGGATAGCATAAGGTTATGGTTTTTGAGATTGGGGAAGATGGTATCTTGAGGTATTAGGGTAGGTTGTGTGTTCCTAAAGTTGATGGGCTGCGAGAAAGGATTTTGGTTGAGGCTCATGACTCAAGGTATATGGTTCATCTATTTTCTACTAAGATGTATCATGATTTGTGGGAGATTTATTAGTGGAATAATATAAAAAGTGATGTAGTAAATTTTGTGGATAAGTGTATGGTCTGTCAGCAAGTTATGGTAGAACACTTAAGGCCTGGTGGTATGTCTCAAAAGATAGAGTTTCCTATGTAGAAGTGGGAGATGATTAGTATGGATTTCATTATAGGTCTTTCGTGGTTTCATAATTAATTTGATTCAAGGATGACTAAGTCTGCTCACTTCTTGCCTAAGAGGACTACCTACTTTAGAGAGGATTATGCTAAGTTATTCATTGAGGAGATAGTTAGATTACATGGAGCATTGGTGTCCATTATTTTAGGTTGAGCTATAAAATTCTCTTCTCACTTTTGGTGTTCATTTAGAAAGGTTTGGGGACTAAGGTGACCTTAGCATCACTGTCCACCCTCAAATAGATTGATAAGTAGAACATACTATTTAGACTTTGGAAGATATGCTAAGGGATTTTGTGATTGACTTTAAGTGAAGTTGGGTGTATCATTTACCTCTTATTGAGTTTGCATATACTAATAGTTATCATTCAAGTATTCAGATAGCCCCATTCGAGAATCTTTATGGTAGGTGATATAGGTTTCCTATTGGTTGGTTTGAGGCCGGTAAGGCTAGGTTGTATAGTCCTTACTTGGTTCACCAAGCCATGGATAAGGTGAAGGTTATAATAGAAAGACTTTAGACTGCCCAATGTCGCCAAAAGTCTTATGCACAAATGATGCAAAGGGAGTTGAGTTTGATATAGGTGGTTGGGTGTTTTTAATGGTTTCTCCTATGAAAGGAGTGATGCAGTTTGGGAAGAAAGGGAAGCTTAGTCCCTGTTATGTTGGTCTATATAAGATTTTGAGGAGAGTTAGGAATGGTGTTTATAAGTTAGATTTGCCTTTAGTTTAGGTTTCATTCATCTGGTATTCCATGTGTCAATGTTGAAGAAATGTGTGGGTGATTCTTCGTTGATTGTCCCTACGGAGGATGTTGGTATTTTGAATTCCTTGTCTTATGAGGAAGTCCCAAGTGAGATTTTGGAAAGATAAGTCCGTAGATTGAGGATGAAGGATGTAGCTTCGGTGAATGTCCTTTGGAGGAATCAAAAGGTGGAAGAAGCTACTTGGGAAGCTGGAGAGGACATGAATTCCAAGTATTTATTCTTGTTCCCCACATTGGATAAAAGTGTTTGAGTTATGAGTTCCTTTTTTCTCTTATCACTTTCCAAATTTTATTCATGGTTTTGTGGTTGTCTTATGTCTTGTATTCATCCTAATAGGCGCCTTGGATCCTCATACGAGGATGAATGATCCTGGGGGGGGGGTGTAATGTAATACCGCAGGTTTTGGACTCTAAAATTTTCTTATGTGATTGTGATTACTATCCAGACTATGACTGAGGTGACGAGTTGTAGTCTGTCTACACGAGTCATATAGTACTGGTCATAGACCGACGAATAAGATGGTCCATTATTTCTATTGTGGTTATGAGTTATGCCTCAAGAGTCGTAAGGTCAGGTCACAAGTCATAGGGTGTGACTTGTGACAATAGCAATGAAGGTACCCAAACTCTCTGCTTAAGCTACGAGTCAAGGCAATGACTCATAGCCAGTCATTATGAGTCATCACCTGAACCGTAACGACTGAGAGCTATTTTTTGCACTATTATTTTGGGGCACTTTGGTCATTTCCCTTTCCTTACAGTTGAAACCCCCGACCTTGAAACACTTACGGGATTTTATTTTCACCCCTTATAAAATCATAAACTACTCTTTTCTCTCTCAAATTTCTAAGTCAAGAACAAAGGCAGGGTTTCTAAGGATTGAGCACCTAGAGTTCAAATTGTGGCCTCCTCCTCATATATCTTGGTGTTTTAAGGAATGTATCTCTTCCCTAACCTATTTTTTCATAAAGTCATGTGTTTAATCATTATTTATGTGATTTTAAATTGTGGGCTTTGATTGATGGGTAGGTTTTTGAATGGTTGTTACTTGGATGGTTTTCTCGTGGTTTTGGAATTATCATTCATGCTTTAACTTGTGGTTTTGAATTAATTGGATGGATGGGCATAGTGGATGGGATATTGGTCATGGCATTCTCCCAAAATTATGGTTTTGGTTTTGAATTGGTATTAACATCAACCCACTTGCATAATTGGTTTTGAAATATGGACAATTACATAGTTTTGCTTACTTTTCTAAAATATTGTATTGCATTATTGGATAAATGGATAAAAGTGGTTTTGGAAAGCCTTGGTAGCCATGGTTTGGTTTTAAATGGGTTTTAAAAGGCCTTGGTGGGAATTGATTGATTTCTAAATTGGAACTTTGGAGTCTATTTGGCTAATTGGTTTGGAATAACATAATGGAATTGAATTATAAATTCAATTGGTATGACGATATCATTTGGTAAATGCCTTAATGGATGACTTCTTGGTTTAATGGATGGGTTATGTGCTAATGTTTTAATTTGGGCTTAAAGAGGATTGTGTAGCTCACCGTAGAAGGTGGAGGTCTTGGGGAAACCGATACTGGAACTAGTTCATGTGGCTAACACGCGTTGGGACCCTTTCAGTAAGGAGAGCTCAACCCATATTGCCTGTGGGTGCCCTTATGATGGTTAGAGTTACATATTCTAGGTTAATGGTTTTAAATCTCATGCTAAACTCGGTTCTCTATCCCGCATCTTATATATATTTATATGAATGTGTGTATATGGTTTTTGGAATAATTTGTACTTGGAATTATTTTATCCCTTCCCCGAGTTGCATAATTGTGCTCACCCCGCTAACTGTCCTAGGACGTGATATTGTTTCATAATGTATGGTCCGAAGGCACCTGTTTTACCCCCATGCAGCGTTAGGTCGATTAGCATGCCTGTCGAGTTGCATTGAAGTGGTGAGCCTCCATCTTCTGTAAGGCCGGATATTTCATTTCTTTCTTTATGAGTATCGAAATCCCATCAGTTTCTTTTTATATTTTGGATTCCCTTTTTGGCTATGATCGGGGGCATATTCCGACCTAACTTGGTATTTTGGTTTAGAGGCCTTTGTGGATAAAATGTGGGTGGTTATTGTTTATTGATTCTTAGTTCCTATTGAGTTATCTATTTATCTTCCATGTATGTTTTTGGGTTGCTTCCATTATTTATTTTATTGTGTTTTTGGTTGGCTAGGCTAAGGGGATGGTCTCCAGCTGATGGTGGGCTTGAGATACCCATCACGACTAGGATCAGGGTTGGGTCATGATAACTTATGCTTCTTAATTGAGTTGGTTATTGTTTTAATCATTGTTGGTTGTTCTTTCATCCTTGTGTTAACTATATTAAGGATTTGCGTCCCTTAGAATATATGAATAATTTTGTCATGAGTCCGGAAGGAGGAACAATAGGATAGAACATGGGATAGATGGAATAGGATTGTAATCTCTCAATTGAATAAAGTTATGATTTGCATTTAGGATAGAAATATACCTAAGTGCCCTATTTGGTTCAATTACGAGATCAAATATGAGTGCATTTAACTTAGGTCTTGCATCCTTGCTCAACGATGTAGTTGTAGGGCTAAGTTTGATAGTTAATTAGAGGTTTGGAAGGCCAAAGTCATAATATCAACCCCCGGAACCAACAATCAAGATAATTAACCTAACCAACTAAGTTATATAGCTTTGTATGATTGTTTGTAGTGCCTTAACCCTGGGTTTCTCCCCATTGTTGTTCAACAACCTTTAATTTATCATATTTTTTACTTTACTCTTAGTTTATAACTCTCAAATTCTTTACCGTATTGTTTACTTAACTCTTAGTTTATATCTCGCAAACTCTTTTGGTTACTATATCATTTGTTTAATCTTGATATTTGAACTAAAATTGGCTAGTTGTTTAACATAAGTCTCTGTGGGATCGATACTTGGCTTGTAAAATGCTATTTTACTATTTGGTGGACCATATACACTTATGTGTATGCTTGGGTGCAACAATCTTTGGCGTCGGTGCTGGGGACTTGTACATTGGAAACTTCTTTAGTTTTAGTTCTGCCTTTTGATTTCATAAGTGCTAATTACTTGATCTTATCTTTTGAATTTGCAGGCACAGGTTTGAAAAGTTAGTATGCTGGCAAGCGATAGGGAGTTGGTTGAACCATATCCCAAACCCAAGAAATTCTTACACCAATTGAGGAGAGAAGCAATCCTTCTCTACCAAATCTAGCAAATTCACCAAGAAGAAGAAGCTATTCCTGCACCCATGGCTGAAGATCCTCCAGCCCGCAAGACAGTTCGTGAAGTAGTAACCCCACTTGCGACAAATATTACTTTCGCCATCCGATGATCTATTGCAGAAGGTAGATTGAATTGAAACATAACATGGTGCAACTTTTGCACATAAGCGGGCAGTTTACCAACTTGTCACATGAAGATCTACACGTTCACTTGCACAATTTTTTGGAGATTAGTGGAACATTCATACCCACTGGGATATCCACTAATTTTGTGAGCCTGATACTCTTCCTATTCTCACTTTTGGGGGAGGCAAAAAGGTGGTTAAATGTTAAGACGAAAGGTTGCATCACTACATGGGATGACTTAGTTCAAAAATTTATCTTTCATTTCTTCCCATCCAGCAAGACTGCAAGATTACGAAGTGAGAACCTTTATCATGCTTGACAAAGGTTCAAATATCTTCTCTGGGACTGTCCACATCATCGACAGTTCAATGAGGTATTAACTTGCACCTTTGTCTATGCTCTCGACCATAATACAAAAATTTGGCTAAATTTAGCTGCAGGTGGTCAGGCTTTGGATAAAACATATGATGAGCTTTATAACTTGTTGAACTATATTGAAAAGGGAATCCAGACTGGCACGATGACAGATCTAGGAGTGCAGTGAAAAATTCTATGAGGCTGATTAAAATTGATAGCGTCACAACCATAGCCGCCCAATTGGATGCCCTTCAGAATAAAAAAAATGACACAATTCATCAAATTGGGTGTCAATCAGTCCCAGGCTCAAGTGAATGCAGTTCATCAGACCCCATCTTGGTGTGAAATATGTGGAAACAATGGTTATTCTTTAGACTTATGTGCTGTAAATCCTGAATCTTTGAACTTTATAAGCAATGCACATAAGCCAACTTATGGTAATGGCTACAACCATAAGTGGCAGACTCAACCAAATTATGCATGGGGTGCCAATTAACCTCATCAATTTTAGCAGCAACACAATACACAAGCCAACAATATTAAGGAAACCTTGAAAAAAAATCTTGGCAAAGAAAGAAGAAATAGCTGCCGAAATATAAAATCAACAAGTGGCTCAACAGAAGTTGGAGCAACAGTTGGGGAAATTTTCTTAGGCACAAAATACTAGGCCCCAACGTGGATTGCCAAGTTATATAGAATATCCAAAGTAAGTTATGTCAATAACCTTGAAGAGTGGTAAAGAACTCATTGATACGCCTCCAAATAAAAATAAGGAGGTAGATGCAGAGTTGGTCCTCAACAGTTTGCAAGTACAGTTGCTAAAAATATAGGGAAGTCTGAGTACATGAAAGCAATGGTTGCTGAGAGTGTACGGGAAAGACTACCACCACCATTCCCTTAGAGGTTAAGGCCAATGAGGATACTTTTTTTAAGAAGTTCTTTGACACGTTCAGAGAACTTCACATTAATTTTTCTCTTTAGATATTTTCCAAGGTATGCCCAAGTATACTAAGTACTTGAAGGATGTGATGACATACAAGACAAACCTACAGGACATTGAGATGGTGGAACTTACTGAGGAGTGCAGTTCAGTGGTGATGAGGAAGATGCCCAAGAAATTGAAGGACCCAGGGAGTTTTACCCTACCCATACAAATTGGTGATAGTGATGTGGTCCATGATTTGAGTTATTTGGGGGCAAGTGTAAACTTGATGCCCCTGTCAATATTCAATACTCTGGGTTTGGGAAAGCCAAGGCCAAGCTCTGTGGTGCTATAAATATATGTCCAAACCAGAGTCCAACTCGAAAGAATCATTAAGGATGTGGTCATTAAGTTTGGTAAGTTTATTATTCCTGCTAGCTTTATTATTCTTGATTATGATGTAGATGACAGGGTGCCGATAATTTTGCGACGTCCATTCATGGAATCGAGAGGAGCACTGATTGATGTGAGAGAGGGAACTATCAAAATAATATTGGATGATAAAAAGGTAGTTTTAAAACTATACAAACCACTAAATCCATCTTTCCATTTTAAAGACTTGTTCATAATTAACACCATAGAAGTGGATAAGTATGGGGTGGTGGAGAGTGAACCATAAAAGGCATATTTAGACTCTCTTAGAGTTTTCTAATCCCCCAATTATTCTTGAACAAGTAAAGTTAAAAGAAGATCCTGAAAAGGCTGTTGATGGAAAGAATGAAGACCTTGAAACTGCACACTCAAGAGGTCAGAAAAGAGTAAGAAAATGACTTGCAAGTAGGAGGAAGATGATGAAGAAAAATGGTTGAGATGCTGTAATGTAGGTCATCTTGGGACACTTAATCAGGCACTATTTAGGAGGCAAACCAAGTTAAGGTAGATATTTTATTTTACTATTTTTAGTTTTTACTTCACGTAGTTTTTGTTCTTATTGAGTCACAGGTGGATGGGAAGTCTGAGTACTAGAGACCCGAGTTAAAAAGCATGGAAAAGACTTAGTGTGAGGTCCAACCAACCTCATTAATGTTGAAAGATGCTACTAGCTAGTCCTAGAGGTGTAACAGAGTATTTCTATCCTTACTTTTGAGTTTACTTTGGGGACAAAGTGAGTTTTAAGTGTGGGGTGGAGAAATTCCCATGGATCTGGGTGAAATTATGTTATAGGGTAAAGTTGAAAAAAAAGCCTAAAATGTATATTGATGTAAGAAATGAAGACCTTGAGAGCGCATACTCAAGAGTCTAAAAGAGAGTGAGAAGATGGCCTCCAAGTTGGAGTAAGAAGATGAAGGAAAATGGTTGAGAGGTAGTGATGTAGATCATGCCGCGACACTAAATTAAGCGCTGCTTGGGAGGAAACCAAGTTAAGGTAGGTATTTCATTTTTGTAATTTTAGTTTTTACTTCATATAGTTTTTGTTTTTTGAGTCATAGGTTAATGCGAAGTTTGAGTATCAAACACCCAAGCTAAAGAGCATGGCAAAGACTAGGTATGGGGTCCACCTAACCTTATTGGTGTTGAAAGATGCTACTAGCTAGTACTAAAGGCGTCAAAGAGTATTTGTATCCTTACTTTTGAGTTTACTTTGGGGACAAAGTAGGTTTTTAAGTGTGGGGCAGGGAAATTCTCATTGATTCGGGTGAAGTGATGCTATAAGGTTTGTTCTTATGTGTTTTCTTAGTTTTTGACTAAATTTAAAAAGATTATAATAAAAGATTTCTATTTGTTAGTTTTTAATTTTTGGTGTCAGTTTAGTAGGTGCACACTTCACCCACTCTGTGGTTGTTCTTTTTGATTTTTTTCTATGAGGGTACCATTTGAACCCAGTATCCCTTTTTCTTTTTAGGAGTAAATGTTAAAAGTTTTGTGTTAGGAATAAGTGAGATATTCTTGCTATGTGCTATGTATGATTACATGATGCAAATGGGTTTAAATGTAAAAACATGTTGTTCGTGGTAAATTACTACTTTTAAGACTCCAAGGCTTAGGTTCATGAATCATATATGTTGTTGGATTAAATCTACACTTTTGTTATTATTTGGTTGAGAGTCTATGATGATCCTACTTGATTTGAGCATGTATGTGTGATTGACAATTATGTGTATTCCTTATTGCATACTGATGTGTAGAACTTCCTTGGTGTATGTGCAAATCAAAATAAAGAGTGTGGATTTAGGACATGATATAGACATTTCTTCGGTAGCCATATTTCATAGACCCTCTCTTTTATCTACCCTTATGTATAATCCTAGTTAGCCTCGTTGAACCTTAGCCTATATTCTTTGGCATCCTCATATGTAGCTTGTTCCTTTTCTTTGATTGACCTTAAATTGATCCAAGGCTCCTAAGTGCATTAGTTGAAAATTAATGAGGTTAAGGCATGTAAAACCGAAGAAGAAAAACGTGAAGGTGAAACCCCAAAGTATATAACTATTGATGTTGACAAAGTAATGTGTGTGGTTGGGAGGAATGTAATGAAAAAAAAGAAAAA
The DNA here is from genome assembly GCA_030864215.1 of Capsicum pubescens. Classification (NCBI taxonomy): domain Eukaryota; kingdom Viridiplantae; phylum Streptophyta; class Magnoliopsida; order Solanales; family Solanaceae; genus Capsicum; species Capsicum pubescens. Next base: position 190,905,557 of record CM061548.1, read on the forward strand.
TTTATTCTTAAATTTAATCATGAGTTGATAATGAATACTCCCTCTACATTAAATATGAACTAGCTTAATGAGATGGGGTAAAACGAAAGTGAATGGGAAGGTTGAGGTTGTGGAACTGTGGTTGTTTAGAGATTGATCTTAATGTATAGTGTGATGTATTTAAAGCGCTTAGGGAAGATAGTCACTATTACTGGACAAAATAGTTCCTACCCATCCCTTAGCCTATATTACAACCCTTAAAGTCCTATTGGATCCTAAGCCTAAACATTCTAATATTAGTGGAGTACTACACTAAAGGCAAGCCTATGGTTCATCTTGTCCACCTTGTGAATTCTTTGTGAGAGTGAGAGTAATTTAATTCTTATACCCAATTTTGTGATAAATTGTATCTATGTGAGTGATTATGGGTAACTCTCTTGTGGTGAGGGCACATGCTTGAGGATAGTCGGTGACTTATATGATCTGTATAATTAATCAATAGGCATCATCTTTCCAACTTGGTGAGTCAATTCCCGAGGTTATAATGTTTTGAAGTAGTGTTCTTGAGCTCTCAATTGTATATAACATGCTTGTGTGTGAAACTTGTTATCTGTGCAGTCATTGTCGTACTAGCTGTAGTATCTTGCTTATAGTAGTAAGGTTGGAGTCTTTCTTGTATATGATTCTTAAAGAGAATAGTTGTTCTAGGATGAACAAGGCTTTAAGTATTGGGTGATGATCTTAGGTGGATTTATGCACCTAAGTGTTATTATCTACGCTTACTTAGCTTAGTATTGAGGACATCTCACGTACGTAATAATGTAATCTTTGTATAAATTAGAATATAAGTAATTAGTTATGTGTTTTCAGTGTTTAAGGTGTGTTCATAATGAGTTTGAAGTCAAAACACTAAGTTAAAGTTTAAACGCAAAAACTAGTACTCTTAGCTTGAGCTATGTTACTTTCTAATTCATCGAGTTGGATTCTATGTTGTTTGAGCTCTAATTAGTGGTGTGTATTGTTATAGGAAGCTTGATGAGTTGATCAAGATTATTTTTGGATGATATACAAGCTGTCATTGAAGAGGAAACACAACCACAAAGCTTGTACTGGAAGGCCAAATGCATTGGATTAAACTTGACGAAATCTGGAAAATTTGGACACATTAGCGTGCCATGCTGCCAAGATGGCGCGATAAGGGCATGGGACATCTTTGATTTCATTGTGAATAGGAAAAAATAGTATCCCTACTTGATATTTTCATGCCACGGCCCCTAATCCACACGATAAAGGCGTGGCACAGAGGCTAAGCAAAATTGTGAAGCTTTATTCCTATTATAAATAGGACACTTAAACTTTATTGGAAACACCTTGGACAAACTTGGGGAATTTTAACACGATTGAGGAGGCTTCAATTAGGGTTTTTATTCCCTTACTTTAGTTTATTCTTGTATTATAATATGGATTAATCTATTGTGATTACGTGTATGTCCATGAGTGGCTAAACACCCTCATTTCGGGTTAAGGCCATGGACATGGGCACTTATGCTTCTTCATTCAGTTGGTTAATTTTTATATCATTGTTGGTTGTTATTTTATCCTTGTATTAACTATTTTAAGGATCAACCCTTAGAATACATGCATAATTCTATCGTGAGCTTGGAATAAGGAACGATAGGATAAAACATGGGATAGATGGAATAGGATCGTAATCTCTCAATTGAATGTAGTTATGATTTTCATTTAGGATAAGAATATACCTAAGTGCCCTATTTGGTTCAATTACCGGATGAAATATGAATGTATTTAACTTAGTTCTCGTATCCCCTCTCAAATATGTAGTTGTGGGGTTAAGTTAATATTTGATTAGAGGTTTGGAAGGCCATAATCAAAATATCAACCTCGGGAACCAAAAATCAAGATAATTAACCTATCCAAAAAAGTTATATAGCTTAGTATTATTGTTCGAAGTGCCTTAACCCTGGGTTCCTCCCCACTGTTGTTCAAGAACCTTTAATGTACCGAATTATTTACTTTACTGTCAGTTTATAACGCTCAAACTCTGTTGGTTACGTAAGCATTTTCTTAATTTCGATAGTTGAACTAAAATTTGATAGTTGTTTAACACGTCCACGTGGGATCAATACTTTGCTTGCAAAAGGACATTTTACTATGTGGTGTACCACTTACACTTTCTTGTGCACTCGGGCGCAATAACTCCAACTTCAAGGGGTCCCTATTACCTACCGAAACTAAATTTTAGCGTATTTTTGTCATTCATTTTAACTGACATGACATCTTTTGTCAATCTTTTTAGCTGACATAGGTCCTATTTTATGTAGTAGAGGTGTCATGTCAGCACAAAAGGGTGACAAAATATGCTAAAATTAAATTTAGGGGGATAATAGAACCCCTTTGAAGTTGGAGTGTGTCATAGCAATGTTGGCCATAGTTCGAGGGGGTACTGGATGCTTATCACAATTTTTTTACTGAGTTTTTTCTTATTTGAGTTATGTAAAAGATCCTAGTATTTAAAAGTTGGGTTAAACAATAAGCATATGAAATTTACCATAATTAGTAATATAGAGTCGTAAGGTCCTATACAACTCAATTTGCGTCTTTTTAAAAAAATATCTAGTAAAAATTTCTCCCTCCATTTAAAAAAAAATGACCTAGTTTGACTTGACACGAAATTTAAGAAAGAAAGACTTTTGAATCTTGTGGTCTTAAATTAAAGATATGTCAAATGTACCAAAATGTCCTTCAATCTTGTGGTCTTAAACATGCCATGTGGAAAGTTGAAATTAAAAAGTTGTTAAAAAAGGAAAGGGGTCATTCTTTTTGATACGGACTAAAAAAGAAAGTAGGTCATTCTTTCTGAAACGGAGGAAGTATTAGCTTATTCACTTTTAAATTATAAGATTAATCAATTTTTGTTGCATTACATTGACATATTTCAAAAGTCAATCATTTCAAAAAAACATATTTCAAATGTCCATGAAATATTAAAAATAATTGTTAATAGTGAAATTACAACTATATTTAATAACTAATACCAATTGCAATTAGTTTAGATGTTTTGATATGAAAAGAACATTAATTAGTATTTTCTTTAATCATATTTTGATCCTTTGACTAATTTTTAAAAATAATAAAATATAAAATATAAAATAATTATTAATTTTATTATTGGACTTTTACCTTTGTAATTTTAATCAGTTAAGACATGTAATTATATTCCTTACGGTCCATTTCAAGTTCAATTTTCTTTAGTCTATCAATCAGTTCAACAATAACTACACTATTTTTTGTTAATAAAAATTATCTTTCAATTTTATTTCAAACACTAAAAGTACTTAATTATGTCAATTAAAAAACTTCTAATTCCGAAATTTAAATTTCACAACGTTCGGTTCAAAATTAAGCACATATAATTTATTCTTTTAAACTTTCAAACTTTGTTCTATTGTTCATAATCTTTTCATTGTTTAATTCCATCATTAATATCCTTAAGTATTTTGTTTATACTTATATAATATCTTCTAAATTAATCCAATTAAAAACTTTCTCAAAATAACCCTTCTCATACACATCCCTCACCTTTACCCCACCACCCCATCACCTCGCCATTTTTTCTAACTTTTTATAGTTTTTGTTAAGAAATTTTCTTACCCCACCAACCACGCCGTCTCCAAACCAAAACTAAATAAATTTAGTTTTTTTTTTAAAAACACTTTTCTTCTTTACCTTACCTAACACCTGCCCCTGCCCCCTACTAAAAATTTAAATTTTTTCTTACTCCGGCCCTATCCCCTACTCTTACCTCAAAAAAAGTTTTAAACTTTTTCAAATTTTTTTTCTACTCTATCACGACCCAAAAACTCAGGTCATGATGAGACCCAAAAACTCAGGTCATGATGACACTCTTCGCGGTTAAACTTTGATAAGCAAGTCAATTGCCCCAACTGATACCAAAGAAGAAAACAATACAATAATTATCAAGGTGAGACTTCTAGAGTGAAGTCAGACCCATACAAGTACAACAATGGCAGAAGTCTGAATAATAAAGATACAATGAACCATCCAAAAATATGGTGTCACAGTGTAAGAATAATCTAATTACAACTCAGAATTGAAAAATACAACTGAATTAAAAAAACTACAAGTCTGCCTCCGAATACAAAATAAAGACATCAACTGGATTGGATGAGGTTTGAGGTTGACTCTTAAGACATACAACGACCACTACCTCGAACGTGTCAATAACCAATCGCACGATCTCTCCTGCGGCGTGATGCACTCATACTTGGATCTGTACTAGAAAGGCATAGTAGGGGTAAATATGGTCCACTTGTACTCAATAGGTATCATAGGACAAATGAGCAAAGTAGAAAATAAGATAAATAGAATACATACTATTAGCACGACACAAACAATTAGAAAATATCCCAAACGGTAGCTCATACTGTCACGACCCAATTTCTCAGGTCATGATGGCGCCTACTATAACCTACAGTAGGCAAGCCAAACCCGTAGTTCGGAATGTCTAGTAGCGGACTACCAAAATTAATAAAGGAAACAATACAGAATAGATATAATAAAAGATCAAATACATAATATAGTCCCAAAATCTGGTGGTATCAGTACAAGAGCTTCTAATATAATAAGAGTACAAAAATGAAATACCAAGGGAATTACACCATTATAACTCATATTTGAATACAACATAGAGACTGGTCTAGTATATAAGAGGGAGGAAGGTAATACTCTGAATGTTAGGAGCTCACCCTATGTCTCCGAACTATGTATGCTCTATACGACGCACACAACACTAGAGATAACCCTTACTATGATCTGTAGGATGCAAAAGTATAGTATGAGTACCAAACACGTGGTACTCAGTAGACAACTGTCGACTGAGCTCCAAACAGGAATGGAACAACACCCAAATATCCAACAATAATATAATAAAGCTAGTGAGATAGTAAGGACAACTATTCTACTTATAGCCAATAAACTAGCATAATATGTCACGACCCGAACAAGGGCCTGGCTGTGACGAGTATCTCAAGTCTACTGAGGACTAAAGACCTCCCCCTTTTCCTAGCCAAACAGAACACAATATAACTAGTAGCGGATGAAATCCGAACATATAACAAGATAGAGTTGGGTTTCAAACATATAACAAGATAGAGTTGGGTTTCAAACATATAACAAGATAGTTAAGAACCTTGCTTAGAAAAAATCTAAGAACTGTAACATCCATCCCAATCCACAGTAATCCACAAAGCCTCTAGTAATCAAGGACAACCTAAGTTGGGACATGACCCCGACCATAGCCAAATGAGTCCAAAAGGACTAGTCCAAAACATAAAAGAAACAAGACCATGAAATAAGGGTTTTCTAGAGAATGGAAGCTCACCACTTCAAAGCTGAATTATGAGCTATCTAGAAATCACCTATCACCGTGCAGGGAAAGTAGAAGTGTCTCCGTTCTTTGCATCGCGTGGGGATACAACATCTAGAGATAGTTAGCAGAGTGAGCGCTAGCATGTAACTCAAGATAGGGATAAAATAATGCCAATTCAAAATCAAGTTCAATGTCAATTTACATGTTCACATACATGCATGAGTTACATGTATATATATATAAAATATGCTGGGATAGGCAATAAGGTTTGGCATGAGATCTAAAACCATTAACCTTGATTGCGTAGCTCTAACTGTCCTAAGGGCACCCACGAGATATATGGGTTTAGCTCCCCCTGCTAAAAGGGTCTCGGTCATATATATAAGAGAAGTGTATTTTGAGAGAAAAAAAGTGTATTTTGATCTTTTGTAGAGTGATAATAAGACCCTAAAGTGTTTTTAAGTCGGGGGTCGCAATTGGGGAAAGAGGGAAATGACCAAAGTGCCCTAAATTAAAACACAAGAAAAGCTGTCACCAGAGACTACGAGTCACATCACAACTAATGACATCTGGTTATGAGTCATCGCGACGTCTCATAGTGTAGGACATGGGGCCTACTCATTGTTTACCTTATGAGTCCTACCTTATGACTCATACATGGACCTGTGACTCATAGGGTCCTAGTCGTAACTACAATAGTGACTTGGGCACCTACACTGGCTTGACTATAGAAATAACCCTATGACTCATAAAGAGTCATTATGACTCATCACATCCCAGTCGTAGTCACTATAGAAACATGGACAACCCTTACTGGTAACCCAACGACTCGAGGACTGCGACCCGCAAGGAGACCATACGACTCGTTAGAAGAGCCGTAGTCTGAGCAGTTAGCACCAAACTCAAGAAATTTTTAGAGAAAAAAATTTGGGGTGTTACATAATAAGGCTAAGGAAGTGTGAAGGATTGACTATCCTACTTCATCCATACTCAGGAATCTCAACACTATACCGTATATCATCAATTAATATACGAATAAAAGGGCGAAAGAAAGATATATAATAGTATACAAGGCCAAGAAATGAAGAGAAGTATTTTGATTTCTTTCAGAGTGATAATAAGACCCTAAAGTATATTTAAGTCGTAGGTCACAATTGGGGAAAAAGGGAAATGACCAAAGTGCCCCTAATTAAAACACAAGAAAAACTATCACCAGTGAATATGAGTCACATCACGACTAGTGACGTCTGGTTATGAGTCATCGCAATGACTCATTATGCAGGCAGACACATAGGGCCTCCTCACTGTTTACCCTATGATTCATACCCTATGACTCACATGGACCTGCGATTCATAGGGTCCTAGTCGTAACTACAATAGTGACTTGGGCACCTACACTGGTTTGACTACAGAATGAACCCTACGACTCGTAAAGAATCATTATGACTCATGACATCCCAGTAGTAGTCACAACAGAAACATGGGCAACACTCACTGGTAACCCAATGACTCAAGCCCTGCGATCTGTAAGGAGACCTTACGACTCATTAGGTGAGCCGTAGTCTGAGCAGTGAGCTCCAAACTCAAGAAAGTTTTAAAGGCAAAAATTTGGGGTGTTATATAATAAGGCTAAGGAAGTATCAAGGATGAACTATCCTACTCCATCCATACTCAAGAATCTCAACACTATACCATATATCACTGATCATATACAAATAAAAGGGCGAAAAAAAGATATATAACAGTATACAAGGTCAAGAAATAAATATACAATCTGAATAAATGAAGGAAAAAATGGATATACAGTAATACCTCAGCTATATATAGATATATATATACATATTTATATATAAACAAGGTCAACTCAAAGTACAACCTAAATCATCAGACTAGGATTTCAAAACCTCAAAATCATAGCAGAAACTAGTGCTAGTGTACTCAGGGTTTCTAATCCATACCTTTAATCATGATTTAATCATGCATAATAATGAAATCGTAAGATGGAAGAGCCATAATCATACCTTAAATCTTAATATCGAATCAGTAAACAATCTATCACAAACTAGCCATAACAATGATCATAACAATAACAATAACAATATCAATGACAATGCGAGTAACCAGCTAGTCCGGACAACAACTACATAGTCGAGCCTTTCACGTACCCCCACCACCCCAGGTTTAGAAGGTTCAATCAACATACAACACACAACAAGGCATAATCATCACCCATACCTATGCAAACCCCCATAATGTTGATAGATATAGGCACATAGTGGTGATAGGCAAGCACATGCAAAAGTGAATGCAAAATAAGTAACCAATATCACAATCATCCTCTAGAATCGAACCGAGTATATAATAAGAATCAAAATCACCCTCCAGCCTTGTCGGGTATATATGCATATCATCATAATCATCCTCGGGTCTTACCGGGTATATAAGCATATCATCATAATCATCCCTCGGCCTTGTCGGGCTTATCATCATAATAATCCTCCGGCCTTGCCAGGTATTTAAGCATATCATCATAATCATCCTTTGGCCTTGTCGGATATATAAGCATATCATAATAATCATCCTCTGTCCTTCCCGGTTATATAAAAATATCATCATAATTATCCTCCAACTTTGTCGAGTATATAAGCATATCATTATAAATATAATAATCAATATCCACAACATCATTAACATATCTATAACATCAATACTATAATTTATCATCAGATTTTTCTTGAAATTCATATCATTAATATCACCATCCTCCCCCTGTCCCATATCAGAGAGATGTGTATATTGTTATATAATAGGTGCATGAACTTAAGCCATGGATAAAAATAGTATAAATTCATAAATGCATTAACCAAAGTAAACTTAGGGACAAAATCATTATAAAAATTCAGAAAGGGTTGAAACCTCTCACGAACGGAGTAATTAGTAGTATCAAATAATAGATTGAAATTTGTTTTAGTCAAATCTTTAAAACATCATTATTAGTCTCTTACACATAACTTATTCATTAAGACAAATATTTTTTATTATGAAGAAATCCATTTTAAGATGAAAAGTGGGCTTTAACCCTTATTTAGGAAAAAGAATAATAAGATAATATTTTAGCTAGAATCACATCATTTACCGATTTAATGATCATGAATGTACCGAATCTATGCATACCATCACCAGTATTCAGACAACGGAACCATAATCATCAATATATTCATAAACTACAACCGCAACCTTTACAAGGATAAACACTTCTCGGATGTCCAACCTATATCATAACATGACCTTGGGCTCAATAATGTGTCCAGAATAGTTACAACATCATAATCACGACCTTAGGTGCACATACGTATCTGGAACTCATATCAATAATCATATTTGAAAGACATCTAGTATCTAGAATCCATAGCATAACTATGAGGCATATCTTCTCTATAGGCCATCAATCGTATGTACGAGGCATATTGTATCTATAAGCCATAAATTTTCTCTGAGGCATCTCATATCTAGGAGGCATAATATATCAATAAGGCATATAACATCTAGGAGGCAAAATATATCAATAAGGCATCTCACATCTAGGAGACATAATATCAATAAGGCATCTCACATCCAGAAGACCAAAATGCTAATCAAATCGAAGGTCTATCATGGCTATGAGCTATTAGTCATAGTCAAGGAAAACCATCAACATTCATCAAGTCATGAAGTAGCTTTACTAAAGGCTCAATAGTCTCAACTATGCCTAACATCCGCAACTAAGTACATAAGGGCTAACACAAATATTGGCCTAAGATGGTCTGGAAGAACCCACTTCTAATCATCGAATTCCATATTTAGTTAAATTCTACCCCAGACTAGGCTAAGGTGTCTATATTGATTTCTAGATGGTACATAAACCATAATTATCCCTAAGATAGCAATTCCACCAGGAACATGAGCAATTAAGTCAACTCTACCTATTATATGATTTCAAGATCACTAAAATAGTCCAAATAAGGTTAATTGTGCTAACCACATTTCCAATACTTAAACCACATCCCAAACCTAGTATCATATCATATCATATCATATCATATCATATCATATCATATCATATCATATCATATCATATCATATCATATCATATCATATCATATCATATCATATCATATCATATCATATCATATCATATCATATCATATCATATCATATCATATCATATCATATCATATCATATCATATCATATCATATCATATCATATCATATCATATCATATCATATCATATCATATCATATCATATCATATCATATCATATCATATCATATCATATCATATCATATCATATCATATCATATCATATCATATCATATCATATCATATCATATCATATCATATCATATCATATCATATCATATCATATCATATCATATCATATCATATCATATCATATCATATCATATCATATCATATCATATCATATCATATCATATCATATCATATCATATCATATCATATCATATCATATCATATCATATCATATCATATCATATCATATCATATCATATCATATCATATCATATCATATCATATCATATCATATCATATCATATCATATCATATCATATCATATCATATCATATCATATCATATCATATCATATCATATCATATCATATCATATCATATCATATCATATCATATCATATCATATCATATCCATTCTATGGATTAGATCAATTTATGAAAAAGATCGTAGGGTCCTATAAATATAACAAGTATTTCTCCTTACGGGTAAAATCCCTCATCAGATCCCCAAACTTAAATAATCAAGTCTAAGTCACGGTTCTCCATAATTAATCTTAGAATTCACATTCATATGCAATATATAATACAAATCATATTACAGAGAAGAGTAGACAGAAGACTACCTCAAAATCGAACCGCAAATTCTTGAATCATCCACCAAATGTCCGTCTTCACTCTGTGATCTTCAAATGCTGCTACACTATCAAAATCATGATTTATGCGCTATTAGGAGTAAAACAAGACCAATATTTCCATATGATGGGTCAACTCAAATTTTGGGTCAACAGGCCTGCTAATGAAATCCAAAATTGAAACTGTCACGAGGTCCCTCGAAGGATAAGGAATTTATGCTCAAAAGTTGAGAACAAACAAAGCACAAATCAGGTCTCAAATCAACCCTTAAATTTTAGGAATTCAAAGCCCTAATTTCTAAGAATTTATCAAGATATTGAAGGAAACTTACCATGAATTCGAAGAAAATCATGGAATAATGGATAGCCATGCTCCCCAAACAATCTACAAGCTTAATTCTAAGCTTTGCCTCCATTTTAGGGTTTTAGCTCTCAAGAAATAGGTGAACAATGAGTTAAAATAGTGGAAAAGATGGCTTTCTATACCTACACCAAGTAATCAGAAGTCGCTATCACGACCAACAGGTGTCCGATCTCACCAACTTGGCGACTGCACATCGAGTCGCGATCGCTGCCCCTCTCTGCGATCACACTTTCTTGTCTACCAAGGGAACCGCGATCGTGACTCATGGATGGAGATCACCATATACCAGCTGACAACAGTGGACTTGGAAATTCCAATTCCCCACCAATCCCTCGGGATTCATCGGAACTCCGTATAAGCAAATAAACTATATAACCACACTAAATTTGATGTTCCAGACTCAATGGAAGCCAAATTTTCCATCCGAGATCATTTTGACCAAATATAGGTCTTACACCCAAATTTCTAATTTCTCAAATTTCTGACTAATAGGTCGAAATGAGCTAGGGTGCATCAAGACCCGAACAAAAGGACTACCTAGCCTAAAATTGACATTCCGGAGCTGATGGCGCTATTGGTATTCTCATCTAAGGTCATCTACTAGGTGTTTTGGTACAAGCCCAAATCCTAAACAATAAAAGCTCCAAAATAGGGAAATGAGCCTAAAATCCAAATGAACTGTCCAATCATCGAACCGACAGTTTCAGCAAGTTATATATGATATGTAGCCATAGTGGGAAGGCTCGAAACATTGGAAATATACACAAATCAAGAAAATGACATGGATTACAATTTCACTACTAAAAGAACTTTTGTCCGCAAAAGTCAATGGATAGAAAGATCTCCAAATCTCAAAAGAACAAGGTACTGGGCTCACATGATTTGAACATGACTTCCCAGATAACCTCAACAAAGAGAGAACACTTCCAAGGAATTTTGCCGCAAGTTTTTCTTTATTAACCAGCTCTCTCACTTCACTTCCAAACAACCAAAACTCAACTTCAACCACTAATTGGCCTCCAACTGAACCAAAAAAGGCTGATGTACGCAAATCCGAACCACGACACACTAATACCATCTCGTTTCCCACATAAATCAACAAAGGCCCATCTAAACCAAAACCAACCCAAGGCATGAGTCATATAACCGACTCTAAATCCAAATATAACCTTTCTTTACCATTCCACACTCGCTATCTACTCCAAACCAGTAGGAATGTAACCAGAGTATTGTCCGCGCAATCTTATCACAGAGAACTCAAAGAACCAAAGATGATCCACTAAAAGTCCATACAATAAATATGAGAATAAGCCCATAAGGCGCTATCTAGGCACACAAATTGAGATAATCAAGGAGTTCAATCTATGCCAATACTAAAACTAGTTCAGATGGTATTCAAAACTGAAATCTAGAAGTTCAAAGCATAACTACTCATTACTGAACAAACCACTCCAGGATGTCCTATCAACCGAGAATGAAAACATACTGAATCCAACTCAAGTATACTACTCTGGTTGAGTATATCATCAAAAATTCACAAAGAAAGCTAAAGACCCATGGTTAAAGCCAAATGGACCGATGCCAGGTCCATGGGTTATTATCTGAATACTTATCAACTATAATCTATCCAAAGTCGAGAAGACCAAATAGGTGACCACGAAGTAGGCTCAACCAGCCTATAAATGAAATCCAATCTGAGATAACTCTAAAAAAAGGCCGCACTCAAGCTCTACAACTCCAAGCTAAAATCTCAATACCAAGGCTAAATTAATTGATCTCAACTGCCCAAACCAAACCTAAAGATGGGTAGGCATTCATAATTCAACTCTATCATAATTTCCAAATCGCCATCCCAAGGCGTCAAATCTAAAATTGAGCCAACAAATCCAAGATGAGGTCAAATACTCACATCAACCATACTATCCAAATCAGACACATTTATGCTAAATCATGCCGAGTCAAAATCAAAAACTAGATAAAGAACAAAATCGCAATAGAGGGTAAATCACCGACTAAAAATACAGGAAATCAACTCCATATCTGCTGGAGGCATAAACTACCAAAACATGCTCAAAAACTCCCCAAGGTTGCAAACTACACTAGTAATGGAAAAACTCTAGCAACCCATAGAAATACAACTTTTGTTGAAAAATAATCAATCCAACATTCCATATCATCAAAGAATAGTGATAGGCATATATTATCAAGGAAAAGCATATCACCAAATCTTATTAGGCCTAACGAACTCTGAAATAGGGATTTTTTGAACCTGCCCAAGTAGGACAATCATAACTCGATCAATCCATGAATCACATCATTGAGGAAGAATGGACAAATCTTGACACCAATGCTAAGGTCAAGACCACTAACAGAAAATAAACCAAAAAACTCAAGATAAAGAATTTCTAATTTACCAACTTAAGATCACAGGAACTATCACCTATCTCTAACTCTTTAACTCTACTAGAATGAGAATCGCATCACGGTGAGAATGAGGCATCCAATTCCACACCAATAACGAGGGTAAGCCAATATTAGAAGACGACCCCAACAACTCTAAGAGATAAATCTAAGATCTCCCGATATCAATAACAAGCCACTATCGAGCAATCAAATAGTCATAAATAAAGAACGGATCCCAAACTTGTCAATCTGATAAATGGACTATATAGAGAGGGATAGCCAATACAAAAACCTTTGTACCTCAAGAGACAAGTCTAACAATCTCAAACCCAATAACATGTAATATAAATAAATTGCAAACTCTAGAACCATACAGAACCATAAAAGGTCAACTTACCTTTGATATCATATTTGACTCCACAATCAATTCAACACAACCAAAAAAGGAGGAAAATAATCAACTTCGCCTTGCTATAAGGAAGAAATTAGCAAATTGGGCAATAACTGCTCAAGCCACTAAATGAGAACCCTAAGGACTAAAATTCTAACTAGATAACACTAGTCTAAACAGTTACCCAATAAGCATCATTAACATGAAGAAATGATAACAATAGCAACCGCAATATCAACATCAATATAATGAATAGGCGACATCAATATAATGAATAGGCGATGACAAAATAAAATTCAATAACAAGTACCACTCAAGGGCCACAATAAGGCAAATGTACCAAGATAAATGGGACTTAAACCCAAATGCTACACCCATGGAGAGAAAATAATAATATAGATCTACACTACTAAAAGAAATAAACCACGTAGTAGTCATATAATCATGAATTGAATAACAAGGCACATAATAACAAATATGAACTCATCAAGGCATGTAATGATCAATGGGTTTAAAAATCCTAATATACACAATAAAAAAGGAAAATATATGGAAATAAAAGTACATCAATCACTGTAAAATCCACAACCACATACCTGATAGATCTATGAGAGAATAAATCTGAATGGATCAAAACTCAAACTGACTGATTGAATTATTAATCGTGGTGCCAACCAGACTATTTTTAGCTAAAGGTGCCATAACATCACGAGGCTAATCCCTATTTCAATGATTTTACTTCGATCTTGTCATCTAAAGCTCATTAAAATACAATTTCAAAAGTGAAATTTGAGAATTTTGACCCGAAAGGCCTAAAATGGTTTTCTACAAATTTAAACCTCGTTTTTACCTATTTTCACTTGGGTTTTCTTCTATATCTTCCTTTAATCACGGGTAATATATTTGCAAACTAAAATTTTAGTTTTACCCTTCTCTTTCAAAAACCTATTTTGGGGGTCCACTTTGACCTCGACTCAGAAATAGGTAATATGGGTATCATTGTCTACCTCTTAATGCGAAAAAGTATGTCTTAACTTTATTCAGACTATAATGATATTTAATATCCTATTTAAGAGAATGCTATAGGTATGGGAATGATTTATAATTTTTTTTTTAATACTATTATGTGACCATGTGGAGGCTTATGTGTTGTTATTGGTGGATTGAAATAATAATTGCTATATATGCAGCTCATGTAGGGGTATTATCTGGTATTGTTGGCTTTATGTATACATTTGGTGGTTCTTCTTGGTAGAAATGTCTAAGTTGGGGTTTAGGTGGTATCCGTTATATATTACTTGCATTTTTCACTCTATTGGTACATGGCTTATGATGGATCATCTATGATTGCCATATTGAGTGAACTTTTGGCTCACTGATGTGTCATGGTTTCATGGCACTTTCCATTCATAAAATGATAAAAATATGCAAATACTTAGGCCATTTTTTTAGATATGATATGTGTTTTGTGTGTGTTGCAGGAGAATTAGGTTAGAAGTGAAGTGGACAAGAATAAGATGAAAAAATTCTGAAAATCAAAGTCGCATGATTATGAGTCATTGGGTGACTATATGACTCATAGCCCAAGTCATGGTGATAACAGTGAAGGTTGCTGAATCAAGGGCTAAAGTTAAAGCTGGATACTACTCATTAAGTGTTACAATAAGTTGTATTATGGAATCATACTGAGCAAATCAGCAAAATTTCTGAAGATAGCCAAGTGAAGCCCTAATGGGAATGGAGGATTACTATAAGTCGTTATGTAGGATACGATTCTTTCTAACAATAGAGAGAAAAGTCCTAAAAGATGAAAATACACTGGAGTGACAACGAGTCCTAGGGACTAACTACGAGTCATCATCACTGAGCGCAGAATAGAGATAATGGAGTTGACAAAAAATTGTCATCAGTCCAGTTAACACGTTGGCTAAGGCGTAACCACTGCCTATTTTATTTTTCTATTTTGTTTTGTTTAGTTTTTTTTTTATTTTGAGAAACTAAAAATACCCATTAGATACTCTTGTAATTTTTTATGCACTCTTTACTCTTACAAATATATTTTGATTTCAAGATATTTTTATCTTGTAATTCTCTTGTTTGTGATTTTTGGTCTATTAATTAATTTGAGACTTTAGGGTTTCTTCGTTAATTAATGTGAGATTATTAATATATTTTATTTATTGAATTCCATGGCATTTCTTGCAACTATGAGTGGCTAAATACCTTATCTAAGGTTGTAGGAACCCTGGTAGAATGACAAAGTAAGGAAAGTGTGAGATTTGCAAGATCATTGTTTATACTTGCATTGTGATCTTCTTCAGTTAATTATTTTCTTAGAGATGGCCAATACTGAGAACTTGTCTTATTTGAGATCATCTTCACAAGAGAGATTGAGAATGGAAAAAGAAGATTACAATAGCGGTTTGAGGCTATCAATCCTCGTCTAATAAATTTATACCCAAAAGGTAATAGTTAAATTGGGATCAAAGACAAGGGTTAGTAAGGTGACACCCTGAGACTCACAAGGTAAAGGTTGAGATTTATCAAAGCATTCAAAAGAAGGTTAGTAATAACTAGCTTGTTAGATTCTGCATGTGGGGTAGTGAGATAGTTGGATTGAGCACAAGAAACCTATGAAGTTAGGAATCCAGGGGGAACACAATCCTAGTGTTCATTTCAGATTGGTTATAATCGAAGGCATTCAAGACTTGTTATGTTTTACTGTGAATTTTCCCCAGTTACTTTCCTACACTTTTGGCTACTTCAGCTAGTTTGAGATGCATCTTCGACCTATTCCATGTGGGTTTTACCCCAACCTTATTGGGTTACTGATTTGATAGTGAACAAATTGTATCTTCATGGAAGGTGTAGTTTGGGAGATATAAATTTCTTATGCCATTATTGAGGAATACGATTGCAGATTTATTGATCAAGGTTGTTGAGGTTTTTGACTATTACTTTTATGTTCTCCTTGAGGTGTACGTTGGTGTATGCCTATCACTAAGATTCAAGGTAATACCTTAATCCTATATGATCCAAATCCAGAAATATTCGTATAACAAATTCATAGAATGTCACAATCCGTCATAAAGCTCACAGTGAGGTGCCTCAAGATGATCCATAGGACTTGCCTCCCCCACCTCCTATGGAGATAACACAGAAACTACTGTGTGGTTATTAGAAAAAGCAAATACAAGGAGGGTAATGTGGCTGCTTAGAAGGTAGCTCAAGAGGAAGAGAGAGCGAGACAGAGGCAAAAAGCTGATCATTGAGCATAACTCAATAGAGGTATAAGAAATAGAACTCTATTATCCCCTAACTTTTCAGTATTTTCCAACATATGAAGATCCAAATGAAGACAATAGGGTATGTAGAGCCTATTACGATAGGAGCCATCATTCTTCTTGAGTTTCCCCAGGGTGTAAAGTTTGACATTACTAGTGCTATGATCAGTTACTGAATCTAAGAGTTGTGTTTGCTGGCCTACCGACTGATAATGCAAACATGTACCTCATTGTTCCTATTTCCTCTAACTAGTGAAGTGACATTATGGTTAGGGGAACTACCTCATAGGTTCGTTACTACTTGGAATGAGTTGCGATAGTAGTTTTTAGACCATTTCCTCCCTCCTCCCAAAATGCTATAATTGAATGATGAGATCTATAACTTCAGGAAAATGCATTATGAACCAATGTATGAGGTATGGTTTTGGTCTAATAAGAAGTTGATGATGGTGCCTAATCATAAAATTTTGAAGAGAAATCTTTTGGATATTTTCTATTATGCCCTAAATACCAGTTCCATAGATATGGTGGATACTATTACTGCGAGAGCATTCATGAACCTATTTTGGGAAATAGAATAATATATCTTAGATTAAATCTCTCTTACCAATTGAGGGTGGCATGCTTGAGAGATAGAGAGAGGTGACAACACTTATGCCATTAGTGCTTTCGATGAGCATAGTATTGTAGATAATTTAGTGTCTTAAGAGGTTGTAAATCTGAGGATAGAGATTGGATTACTAAAAAATTAGTTTGCAATTATGAATTCTGAGAAGTTGAATGCTGTGGGCGAATAAAGAAAATATTTTAGGTCATATGATTTTGATATGAATGAAGAGGTAAAGTATCTAGATAGAGAGTTAGAGGATTCCACGCAAGGAAGAATATTATACTCAAGATAATTGGAACTCGAGGTAAGGGAATCAAGGTCAGAACTACAATAGGGATAGATACAGGGATCAGCGAAGAGAGACAAATGGTGACTGGAGACGCAAAGATGATTATAAGGAGAAGAGTGGTGTATATGATCCATCGGGGAGCCATGACACTAAGTCAAGGATGGAGACATTAATCACTAAGCCAGTTAATTGTTCAGAAATTCAAAAAGATACCTTAAGGAGATTAAGGCAAGAATTTAAGGTTTGACCTAGAAAGTGGAATCGCATGCTACTGCGATCAAGCAACTTGAGCAGAAATTTTGTCAGATGTTAGCGACCTTGAATCAGTATTAACTGGGCACTTTTCAAAGTAATATTGTGTAAAATACTAAGAATGAAAACTATTAATCCTCCCATACATGTAGTTGATGAATCTAGGGATGATAATATTGATGTAGATGAGGCACCCAAAGCGTAATCTGAAAAGTTTATGACTTGTTTCCATTTATCATAAAAATCAATAGGTACTGATAAAAGAGTTGAGAAGAACTATGGTAATAGTAAGGAAGTTAAGCCTGTACTAAAGACCATTCCACGACCTCTTCTGCCTTTTTCTTAAGGACTGAAGAAAAAAAAGATAAAGAAAAGTATTAGAAGTTCTTATTGATATTGAAGGATCTGTTGTTAATATTCCCCTTGTAGAAGTATTGGAGCAGATGTTTGGCTACACTAAGTTCATGACGGATTTGGTTACTACAAAGTGGATGGTAAGTTTTGAGCTCACTGATAATTTTACTCATTACAGTGCCATTGCTTCCCAATCGTTGGTTAAGAAAAAGGAGGACCTCAAAGCATTTAGTATTCTATGTACTATTAGGTCCTTTAATTCTCTTCAGATTTATGTGATTTGGTAGATAGTAACAGTATGACGCCGTTGGTAGTATACCAGCAGTTGGGTTTAGGGTTACCCAAACCTATATCCATAAGATTATTGAAGGCTGATCGGACTGTGAAGAAACCAATTGGTATTTTGTATGATATTTTGGTAAAGTTGGCATCCCTTATCTTTACAATTAATTTCATAATCCTTAATTGTGAGGTGAACTTCGAAGTCCCTATTATCTTAGGAGGACCTTTTCTAGCTACGAAATGGGCCTTGGTTGACATGGAGATGGGGCCGATGAAGTTAGACTCAATAATAAGCTTGTCTATGTGGTAATCAAAGGATATGATCTTAGTGTCCATGATTGATATTGTTGATGAGTGATGAGTGGTGAATTTACCACTTATTTGCACTCAACATTCGTGCACATTACTATGTTTCAAATGAATAAGTGGGACATATTTATGATTAAGTGCACTAGTATCCACATTTTGCACGAACGCAGGTAATGAAATGAAGATATGTGGATACAAGCTAAGAAAGTTCGAAATAAGGAATAAAGTGTAGTTTGAAGACCTGGAGAAAATGTAGCCCCAATTACCATGATAGTAGTCAGTCAAGAAGGTCAAATATACCATGATTGTGTGGTGCTAGCTACGGTCGCAGTAGCTACAAATGTGGACAAGATCCCACGATTGCAACCTAGAAGAAAATGCAATCTATGGGAAGAAACGTTAATGCACATGACTGATCCCAAATGTCCCCATCTAGACTCAACATCCTATCTCTTTAGACATTATTGAATCCATTCTAAATTATTGGAACTTTCTCTACTCCTTAGTTTCCATTTTTGGACGACAATTATTGAATTAATTTTAGGTAAAGAATACATTAGAGTAGCTTCAAAGTGAAGGATTAGTTAAATCCTATTGAAGATTTGTTGAAGTTCAAAGTTTGAAGTAATAGTCACTTAGTCTTTCATAAATCTAATCAGTGGAGATTATTGGGGATATCTTTCATATTACTCTTATGGGTAGCAAGTTTTTTCTCTTGGGATTATGTTAGAATAGGGTGCATTTATGTGTGGGTTGTGATTCATTTGTGTATATGCTAATGTGTTGGTGTTGGGTTCTACTATTTCTTGAGTAAATTGATTGGGATTTATGGGTGAAAGGCCTAAATACCCAAAATGGCTTTGTGGGTGAAAACTTCAAGCTCTAGAAAGCCCATACCATCCTTGAAAGAGTGGTTTGGGTGAACTTAAGGAACCCTCATCATCCTTGAAAGAGGGATATGGGAACCAAGGCAATAGTAGATAATAATTGGGTTTAGTTTTCTAATTTTCACTATCTTAGAAATAAGGGTGATTATTAGGTTGACTATTTCTTGGGTACCATCCTAGAAATAGGGGTGCCTAATTGAGGTATTGAGTGGATTTAATTAACCCACTCGTTAGGTACTCAAAAGATTTAATTAGTAATATCTTTGAGGTTTTTCAGAAGAACTAACCTCAAGGAATTTAAACCTAGCCTACCACATCACCAACGATTAGAATTTGCACCAAATCATCATGTTCCCATGCATAACTTTCCCCTACGAAAGTATAATACCAAGTTCCATTTTAATTGATTATACTCTAATTATTCATTGCTCATTAGCCCTTTAAAAGTCCATCTATATATACTAGTTTTGACACTCGCTCAAATCCCTCCTACTTTTTTACATATTTGTATCTTAGGTTTGAATTTAGTAGGAACTTACTCATTGGCCACTCACATTGTTCCTTGTGGATTGGACCCTGACTTTGCTGGGTTATTATATTGACAACAACCGCCTTACACTTAATTTGACATGTAAGTTGAAAATTATCAATGAGGATGCTGGGACTATGATCGTTAAAGAGATACTTGGGGTTAAGGCATTACCAGGGGTTATCATGAACTTTGACAACAATGGTGTTGATGAGTATGATGAGAAGGTGAGCATGTTGTATGGTAGAGTCTTATAATTATGCTCCAAATAAGCTAGATCTTGGTCTAAAGAATAGAACCATTCCTCCAGCTCCACCATCTATTGAGGATCCACTAGTCTTGGAAATGAAAACCCTCCCATCTCATTTGCGTTATGTATTTTTGGGGGCCAAAAATACCTTGCCGGTTATTATTGTTATTGATAGTAGAGTCATAGGTTGAAGTATTGATTTT
Source organism: Capsicum pubescens (assembly GCA_030864215.1). Taxonomy (NCBI): domain Eukaryota; kingdom Viridiplantae; phylum Streptophyta; class Magnoliopsida; order Solanales; family Solanaceae; genus Capsicum; species Capsicum pubescens. The sequence continues at coordinate 190,926,276 of CM061548.1, forward strand.
AGTGTCGTAGAGGTTCAAGAGTATCATCGGATGGACTATGACAGACATTATGAAGATTTCACCTGATATTTGCACTCATAAGATACAACTTGAACCAAAGTGTATACCCAACATCGAGAACCAACATTGGTTGAATCCTCATGTGTAGGAGGTAGTGAAGAAAAAGAAAATCAAGTGGTTAGATATTGGAGTGGTTTACCACATTACGGACAACAAGTGGATCAACCCGATTTAACATACCTAAGAAGGATGGGATGGATATGGTCCTAAATGAGAAGAATGAATTGATACCTATAACACCGATTAATAGATAGAGAGTATGCATGATTATAGGAAGCTGAATAGTTGGACTCAAAAGGACCATTTTCCTATGTCGCGCATGGATCAAATTCTTGATAGACTAGTAGACAGAGGTCGGTACTATTTTCTTGATGGATACTTAGGATACAATCAAATTTCTATTGCTCTCGAGGATAAGGAAAAAATAACTTTTACTTGCCCTTATAGAACATTTTCATTCAAGAGGATGCCGTTTGGACTATGCAATTCTCCTTCCACCTTTTAGCGGTGTATGATGTCGACTTTTTTGACACAGTGAAGGACACTATAGAGGTCTGCATAGATGAATTTTTGATAGTTGGGGACTCCTTTGATAATTGTTTGGCCGATTTGGCCAATGCACTCTAAAGATGGTGCTGAATTAGGAGAAATGCCATTTTATGGTGAAGGAAGGTATTGTTCTCAGTCACTAAATCCCAAAGTAGGGTATTGAGGTAGATAGAGTAAAGATAGAGGTAATTGAAAAATTACCTCCTCCAGTCTCAGTTAAAGGTATCCAAAGCTTTTTGGGTTATGCTGGCTTTTAAGGAGGTTCATCAAGGACTTATCTAAAATTTCTATTACTCTATGCAAGCTTTTATAGAATGAAGTAAAATTTTTACTTGATAATGCATGTCTCAAGGCCTTTGAGTGCCTTAAGGAGCGGTTGATATCGGCTCCCTCTATTATGTCCCCTAATTGGTATTTACTGCTTGAGGTTATGTGTGATGCTACTGGAGTGGCTTTGGGTGCTGTCCTAGTCCAAAAATATGAGAAAATCCTTTACCTGATCTATTATGCCAATAAGGCATTAAACCCCGCATAAAATAACTATACAATCATTGAGAAGGAGTTACTTGCGGTGGTTTTTTACCTTTGAGAAATTCTGGTCCTATTTAATAGGGACCAAAGTCATAGTTCATATATGTCATGTAGCTCTGAGGTATCTAATGTCAAATAATGATGCAAAATGAGGTTGATACATTGGGTCCTCTTATTGCAAGAATTTGACTTTGACGTGAATGATAAAAAATACATTGAGAATCAGGTTGTTGATCACTTATCTCTCCTGGAGAAGGAAGCAATGCAGAAGTTAGTGGATGAGCTTGATATAGATTATACTTTTCTAGATGAGCATGTATTGGTAATATCTCAGACTTAGTACCCTGGTTCTTTTTGGCAAGTGATCTTATTTCAAAAGACTTGTCATTCCAGCAACATAAGCAGTTCATACATGAGGTGAAAAAATTCTTTTGAGATGATCTTTATCTCTTTTGGATTTATGCGGATGGAGTGATTTGGAGATGTATTACTTAGGTAGAGATGATGAGCATTCTTGAGGCTTGTCATTCATCGCTAGTTGGGGGTCATTATGGTGGTACCTACACAACCCATAAAATTTTATATTATGGGTATTATTGTCCAACTATCTATAAGGATTCTCATGACTATGCTTAAGCTCATGACAGTGTTATATATAAGGCAATATATTTTAGAAACATGAACTCCCCATGACAACTATTTTAGAGTTAGAGTTGTTTGATGTATGGGGAATTAATTTCATGGATCCATCTGTGAGCTCCTATGGGATGAAGTACTAGTGGCAGTCGACTATGTTTCAAAGTGGGTGGAGGTAGTTGTGCTTCCCAACAATAAGGGTCAATGTATCTCTGTGTTCTTGAAAAAGAATATCTTTTCTCGGTTTGTCACTCCACGTGTGATTATTAGTGATGGTGGGTATCACTTCTGAATTAAATTTTCAAGGCCCTTCTTGAAAAATATGGTTTGAAGAATAAGGGGCAACACCTTACCATCCTCAGATGAGTGGGTAGGTTGAGGTCTCCAATTGGGAGATTAAGTCCATATTGGTGAAGATTGTAAATGCCAACAAGACTGACTTATCAGGGAAGAAGATAATGCTTTGTGGGCCTACCAGATAGCTTTTAAGAACCCTATAGATGCCTCTCCATATCATATTGTGTATGGTAAGGCATGCCACTTGCCAATTGAACTTGAGCATAAGGCACTATGGGCATTGAAAAAGCTCAATTTTGAGTGGCATAATGCAGCTAAGTTGAGAATAAGTAAGGTGATGAGTTGAATGAATTCTGACTCCGTGCTTATAAGAGTTCACTCCGTACAAAGAAAAGATAAAGCTGTAGTATGAGAAGAAGATCGAGAAATAAATATTTGAGCCCCGTGATTTGGTCTAGTTGTATAATTCAAGACTTTGCTTTTTTCGTGGAAAGTTGAAGTTTAGGTGGCATGGACCATTCACCGTGCTAAGGGTGTTTCCACATGGTGCTATTGAGCTGAAATGTGATGGTAAAGCCCTATTCAAGGTGAATAAGAAGCAGGTGAAGCACTATACAAAAAATCCTGATGAGGTGAAACTATGTGTTGCTATAAGCCTTAGTGAAACCTGAGTAACCAAGGCAAATACATCGTGCCTTGATGTTAAATCAGGAGCTGCATGGGAGGCAACCCATAGGCTGGTTGGTGAAGTCTAAGTATCCAACTTTGCCTTATCGTGCCGCAATATTAAATCAAGCAATGCATGAGAGGCAACCTATGTTTTGTACTTATTACATTATAGGGTAACTTGTGTGTTCAGTGTGCAGGGCTTGAGATTGCATAAAAAGACCAAAAAAATTTCTTGGAGCCAGGTCCCTAGGAGAAACCCTAATATTCGTAGGGTCACCCTATGACTCATCACCAGAGTCTATGGAGCAAGATCCCAAACCAATCCCAAGTAAAAGTTCTCTAGAGTCATAACGACTCTTTGAAATGAGTCATTGTCAGGGACAATAGCTCGTCACCCTAAGTTATCATGACTGGAGAACCCAGGTAAGGATTCAATTATAACAGAGGGATTCTATGACTCATAGCCAATGGATACTAGTCATTACCACGATATGTTGTTGGACCCCACATCATGGTCCCAATGGGTCAACTTGACCCAATTCAACCAAAATAAATGGAAATTAATCCCATTTATGATCCACATTTCATTTTTAAATTGACATGACTCCTTCCATTCCCTTAACCAATCCATAAGTACTTAAAATACACTCTAAATTCATCCCTCAACATCACAATCACATTTCAATCACCTAAAAAGTTGTATCTCTCAAGAACTAAGGCAAAATTCAAAATCTTCTAAAGGGTCCAAGCAAGTTAATCTAATTATTCAAGTAATTATTGTGCTTTAATGTTCTATCTCTTAACTTGATACGAACTATGGTAGATAATACTTGAATTACTTGGTTAAATATGTGTACAGGGTAAAAACCAATGAACTTGTTCTTGAGAAGTATGATTGTTATGAATAGAAAGAGGGATAAAATAGAATTTGTCCTTAAAATTTGATATGGGGATGAATTAGGAGTTCATTATAGATGTCAAATTCATGGGGAAGTCTGAGTACCCATTGAGTATATGGAATTTGAAAAGTAAACACCTGAAGCACCTTTGTTATAGTCGCTATGGGACGTGTAATGACTCGTAGGGTGACTTAATAAGTCATTAGTGAAAATAGGTGACTGGTTTTTGGTAACACTGTGACTCACACTACGATTCGTTGTCTCATCATAGGACTCATAGTGTGGACTCATAGTGACTAAGATAGAGAATGCATTAAGAAAATGTTTATGGTCACACTACGAGTGTTAGTGACAAGTCATTGTCTAACCTAATGACTCGTTAGAAGGACTTATAGCCTGACCAATTAATGATCATATACCTCCTTTCACCCTACGAGTCTCAGGATGCCCCGTAGCCTCTAGTAATAAATCATATCCTTGACTCATAGGGTGCCCAACTACTGTAACATACTTGTTCTTTTTTCTTGTTTTCTTTCCTTTTACTAAGAGTAACTAACGTGTATGCTTCAAGATGTACAAATGGCACCCAAGGATGATTTTAACAAGAAGAAAACAACAAAGAAACAAGCCTACCTCTCCACTCGATATCACAGGGATGAGGCCATTGATAATGAGTCAAGTGTCTCCTTCGAAGAATACCCACTAAAAATGGTGCTGGAACTAAGGAAGAGCATACCTCGGGGCTCTAAAGCTTCTCTATATAAAGAATCACCTCCAAAGTAAATGCTTAGAATGAAGAATCCTATCCAATCACCACCACACTCATAGTACCAATTTGAAGAGGATAGGAGAGTCTGAGTCTGGACTTTAGGGTGAGGACGAGGTTGAAAATGATGCAAATAATAGGACAAAGAATAAGGAATCTGAGCATGAGGGGTTGGATAATAAAGAGGAGGAGGAGAGTGAGTTAAGTTATATCAAGTTGAGATACCACCTCCTCCCCCACCTAATGAGACACTACTAATTTAGATTGCCTCGGTGCCCATCGTCAACCGATGAGGGTACCCCAAGATGCAGGAATAATATTAGAGAGACTGTTCCATCACCCCTGCCACCTTAATCAAAGAAAGAGTTCTACCTAGAGCCAAAGTAAGCACGATGGGTATGTCAGAAATGTTAGAGTTTAAGGATCACTTCTGACAACACCAATTTGAGTAGATGACTAGGGCTTTAGGATTATATAGCCCAGTATTGGTCTGAGAATTTTATGTTGCTTATCAAATGGAGCTAAAACGGCTTTATCTGTAGGGGAGATTATGGAAAGTTGGTGACCCCCAACTTTTAGTTTTGATTCAAGGTGTTCAGCTGAACATCTCAGCATATACTATTTCCAAGTTTTTTTATGGTTTAGATTTCCAGCTGCCAACCAACATGTGGAAATTGATCACTGCATGAATAAAATACAAAAAGTAAAGACAAAATAGATTGGTTTAGATGATAAGTTCACTAACTTTAGGTGGATGTATGGTATTATTTCTATGATGCAAGAAGAGGCACGTTGGGTGGTTGGCCCTTTGACATGGATCAAGAAGAATATGCTAAATTATACTGTGAAGAATTGGTAAACGCTGGTGCGCCATCATTTGAGTCCTACAAAAGGGACAAAGTGATCAGTACTGACTGAGCTGCCTTGGTTGTAGGAATCATAGAGGACTACAAGATCGACATAACTAAGATTATAGATCGAAAGATTTGTGACTGAGGAGTGATCACGGGCACTACCTTAGACTTCTCATTCCTGTTGATGCAGATTAATTTGGATCAGAGTGTACTAAAGATCCAGGGTGTGTATAAGTTTTTTGAGGTTTGGAGGACCATCGATTTGGGTTTGATCTAAGACTTTGCTAACCCCATCTCAAAGGAAAAGGTGGGGGCTACTTTACTTCAAAAGGTATTTTAGGCCGGAGGGCATTATATTGACACTCTCAGTTTTGCTGATATTGGTGAAATCCATACTTAGACTGCGCAGTCCAAACTTTATACCTTTAGAAATGCAACTGGTACTTTTTAGACTCCGACCTCACCTCTTTCTATAAGGCTATTCACTTCCAAGCGAGCTTTTGCTGGCTATGCTCTAGTCTCGTAGACATTCCTAACTAACATTCTGAAAAGATTAGGCATACTTGAGTGTAGGATGATGAACATTAAATAGGGAGTGCAACCATGGGTAAAGGGAGAGATTTAGAAGGAGATTTAGAGTGTGCAGACCTGATTTAATGGGTTTAAGTGGTGGATTAGCTAGAATTTAGCGGGCATTCAGGCCCCAAATTTGGTGGGTATGCATGAGGAGTTGGATGTGATCTGAGATGTGATAGAAGATATGCATATGAGTCCGTTCCCTACTTATCCTATTATTAAAGAGATCCTAATTGAGGAGGTGTCAGATATTTAGGACATAAACGGGAAAGAAAAAACTATTTAGGGATAAGGTGGTGAGAGACTAAAGAAGAACCAAAAGAGAAGAAAGAAGAAAAATGATATTAAGGTAGCCAAGGAAGCCAACGTTCAGTCCGTACATGACCACCAAATGAGGGTTCATGAGATAAGGGCGAGAGCCAGTAGCTCCAGAGTGATTGATATGATAGCTGCAGCTACATAACTTTTTTGTAGGAGTAGTGCTCTGCCTCTAGAGATATCATTAAGATCATTGAAAACTATTGGTTCCATTGTTGATATGATTGTCCAGGTCACCACTGGGAGCACGCCTGATGAGAGTGGGGCCTATTTTGTGCCACCCATGTTGAGATATCATGAGCCGATGCCTAGTTCACCCAAGTATGTCTTCACTCTCTATTTTTACTTTTTAGATGCACTGGGATCAATCCATATGCTTTATATAAGGGTTGAGGGTGTACCACAACAACTATAGTTTTTTATTACCATGCTTCTTTTCCTATCAGTCATGGTATAATACTAGAATTGGCATGTCTAGGAAATTTTGTGTCACATTGTATGTGTTTCTGATGTGTTTTTTTTGTTATTTAGATAGGAGAAAAATAAGTACCTCAGGTAGTTGATTTATTATATTTTCATTGTGGTTAAATGTGTTAGAAATATGAAATCCCTAAAACAAATATGTTTTGGACTGTGTGATGTGTATATATATGTGACCATTGTGAACCTTGTTAGGGCTTTAGGATTAGGGATATAATAATAAAAACCAATATTTGCATGAACCAGATAGGTAGTAGTTTGTGATGCAACCCTGTGCCATGTGTGTGTGAGATGCTTAATTAGTTCTCATTTTTTTTTTAATCCCAAACTTGATCGGTTAGTCTTCCCTAAGTTGTAGGATAAAAGGATCATAGGCCGTTCTTGGAATTAGTCCACTTTTAGCCTAAATGACCTTTCAAATGAGAATAAGTATCCTTGTTCCCTATTGTTGACCCTATATAGACCTATTTTCTTATATACACCTTTCACCATCCTAGTGTAATTATAATGAATTAGTTTTGGCCCTAGTCCTCCTTCGACATTTTACACCTCAACTCAAATAAATCATGTAAGTAAATGGTGGATATCATAGGGGTGCGTGGTTAGAATTGGGTATGAAGAAGGGAATAAATATGAGAAAAAGAAATTAGGGTTGGGTGTGGTAAAAATAAAAAAATGTGAAAAATAGAGAGAGAAAATCAAAAAAAAAAAAGAAAGAATAAAAGAAACCGCACCCAACATGAATAGCAAATCATAAGAAAATGGAAGAAATAAGAGAGGAATAAAAGAAAAGATTGGTTGATAAGTGGACCCCTAACATAATTGTAGTTCCTAGGAGGCTTAGTCACTAAACTCCTAAATGTACCATACTAGCCCCCAAGCCTATGTTACAAGCCGAGTAAGGTCCTATAGTGATCCTAAACCGATTGTTTGAAAATGAAGGTGAAGAAAATAAGGGCAAGCCTATGGTCTTCTATGCACATTGTTGGAACGTCTTTATGAGTATGAGAGCATCGTGATAGTCCATTCATTAACATGCATGATTTATCTGAGTATGTGGGACTTTTTTGTTGTGAGGGTATATGGGTTATGTTGCTACCTGCTTATTTGTTCAGGTTGTGTAATTTTCACATATGCGTGATTGTTTGTTGCTAATATAATGCCATACCTTGATTCGTTTGCGTCCCATTTTTGTGCTACATAGATTCACACAGTTGCTTTTGAAAAGTAATTGTAGGAGGGGATGATGTTTTTGAGCTGAATTTGAGATTGACTACCATAGGTACTTAGGTTCTTCTTGGTTAATAATTGTGTTGTGTTTTGTTTTCTGGGGACATGCAAATGTTCTAAGTTGAGTGTGTTGACGTGCCATGGTTTTATGTCACTTTCGATGTTTAAAATAATAAAAATATGCAAATACTTAGGCTATGTTGTTAGATATGATGTGTGTTTTATGTGTGTTGTAAGAGAATTAGGTTGGGATGGTGTGGATAAGAATGAGAAGAAACAACTCTAAAAATCAAAGTCACTTACTGGACTACGAGTCGTTGGGTAACTAATCGGCTCATAGCCCAAGTCGTGGTGATAATAGTTAAGGCTGCTGAATCATGGGTTAGTGTTAAGGCTGGATATAACTCATTGGGTTTAACAATGAGTCGTATTGTGGTTTTGTACTGAGAAAATTAGTAAAAATTTGAAAGGTATCCAAGTGAAGCCCAGTAAAAATGAAGGATGACTATGAGTCGTTATGACAGGATATGACTCATAGTGAAGTTTCGTTCTGACAACAGAGAGAAAAGTCCTAAAAAGTTAAAATCCACTGGAGTGACAACGAGTCCAGTCGACGACTCATAAGGCCGGACTATGAGTTATCACTAAGTGTAGAATAGAGGTAATGGATTCATCGTTAGTCCAGATGACTTGTTGCCTGAGGCATAACCATTGCTAACTTTATTTACCTATATTATTTTGGTTAGGTTTTCTTTGCTATTTTCAGAAACTATAAATACCCATTGGATACTCTTGTAATTATTTACGCACTCTTTACTCTTACAAATATATTTTGATTTCAAGATTGACTTTTGATCTTTGAATCCTCTTGTTTGTGGTTTTTGGTTGATTAAGTAACTCGAGACTTTAGGGGTTCTTCATCAATTATTGTGATATTTTTCATATGTTTTCTTTATTGAATTCCATGGAGTTTCTTGCAACTATGAGTGACTAAATACCTTAGCTAGGATTATAGGAACCCCAGCAGAATAACGAAGTAGGGGGAAGTGTGAGGTTCTTCTAGATTATTGTTTACACTTGCATTATGATCTTCTTCAATTTAATTGTTTTCTTAGTAGTGGAAAATGCTGAGAACTATCTGTATTTGAGATCATATTCATAAGAGAGATTGAGATTGGGAAAAGAGATTAAAATAATGATTTGAGGCTATCAACCCTTGTCTAATGACTTGATACAAAAAAGGTAATGGTTAGATTGGGATCAAAGACAAGGTCAGTGAGGAAAAATCTTGATACTCATAAGGTGAAGGTTGAGATTTATCAAAGCATTCACAAGACGGTTAGTACTACTTAGCTTATCAGATTTTGCATGTGTGGCAGTGAGATAGTTGGATTGAGCATGAGAAACTTACAAAATTAGAAAGTTGGGGAGAACACAGTCTAGTGTTCATATCAGGGTGGTTACAATTAAAAGCATTGAAGAGTTGCTACTTTTTACTGTTAACTGCAAATTCCCCTAATTTGCTTTCCTGCACTTTTGGTTGCTTTAGTAAGTTCAAGAGAAAGATTAGACCTATTTCCTGTAGGATTGCCTCAACCTAGTTGGATTACAATAATTTGACAACAACTGTATTGTATCTTCTTGAAGGGTATAGTTTGGGTGACATCACTCACATACGTGATATTAGTTGGATTGGAAATTTTTATTCTGGTTTGGTTGTGAGCATTAGATCCTCATATCATACATACATTCATGATATATTGGTACTACTATGGAAATACTATTTTTTTTGAATGAACTATGACACCTTAAAAACCCTCTGCCAAAGTTCATGAACTAGAGATGATATATAGATATTTGACTGAATTGGTTATTGAAATTATATATGGGTTGTGAAACCTTGTAGATCCTGCCTCGGGATTAGTTCTCGGTAGGTGTATACAAAGGTTGTGTGACAACATTGGACATATCACATCACCATCATCACCATTATCATTCTCATAGTATTTCATACATTATGCACCATTTATGTTGTACTTTCTTGCTTGATTTGATGTCTATCTATTCTGTGCTTCTTTTCGTACTTGTACTTGGTTTATGTGTTATATATTAGAACTATTAGTGTAGACAATGTGTTCTACCTTTTAGGATATTTTCTAGTTACAAGTGACGTGCCCACAATGTGTATTGATATACCTTATTTTCTACTTTGCATATTCGACCTATGATACCTACTGAGTATAAGTGGACCATCTGTACTATGCCCTTTTGGCACATATCCAGTATATATATGTTGAATGGTAGTTGATTTTGAGTGGTGATTTGACATATTTGAGGTAGTGGTCACTTTATGCTTCTAGAGTCGACCTCCTACCCCATATTATCTAGTTTATGTCTTGTTTTGTATTCAGTGGCAGACTTGTTCCTTTTTGGACTATCAGTTGTATTTTTAGACGTCGAGTTGTATGTAGATTGTTCTTATATTGTGACACTAGGTTTTGGGATGGCTTATGGTATAATTATTATGTTTGTTTTTGCTGTTGTTGTATATGTGTGGTTTAACTTTGTTCTAGAAATCTTGCCTTGGGATTTTGGTGTTGTCTTCTCATTTCATATTAACATGGGTGATGAGCATACTTATCAAGGCTTAGACTCGACAAGTGCCATCATGACCCTTAGTTTTTGGGATGTGACTAATTGGTATCAGAACAACCAGGTTCATTGGCCTCATCAACATAAGAACAGAGTATCTGGTAAAGTCTCGTGGATCAATTTTTAGACGTTCATATCTATCATTTAGAGACTATAAGATATCTTTAAAAAACTTTCTTTTTTTGTTCCTTTATCATGTGGATCTTTCATAACTTGTGTTCTAAATCAAGTCTCACTCTTTATGCATAGATGGTGTTGACTAGATCTGCTGAGACTAGAAATGTTGAGCTATCGAGCAGAGAGCCCAGACTAGGGGCGAGTTATGAGATATGTAATGGACCAAGGTAGAGGGAGGAAATAAGGATCTGCCCCTTCTAGAGGTAGTACTAGGGAGATCTCCCCCAAACCTCAGGTTGAGCATGCTAGGGAATTGGGCCTACTCAGGTTTTGCAAGTTCGTCTACCCCTATTTTGGAGGGGTTATTGATTTATTTGTTGAATTATTTGGATAGTGTTCCTTAGAGTGCACCAGGATTTGCTCATGCTTTGAGTATTGTACCTGCATTTGTGCCAGAGTCTGCCTATGGATTTCATTTAGCTCTGAGTATAGTCTTCCAGCACTTCTGACATTTGCTTATGGTACTGCATAAATTTCGAGTGTTATTCCTCCTTATGTGCCAGTATCTGAGTACGGTATTTTGAGATCAGGAGTTCAGCCTTTATCTATGTTACCCCCTCAGGCTGGATCTCAACCAGCCAAATTTACTAAATCTCCAATTATTATAGGTAGAGTTATGTCTTCTGAGGATTAGAAGAGGTTTGAGAGATTCACTCGCTTGGGTCCACCCAAGTTTACTGGTGTTGTGGGAGAAGATGCCTATGAGTTTTTGATTTATTATTGAGAGAAGTTGCATAACCTTAGATTGCTTGAGTTGCATGAGGTTGTTTACACTTTCTACCAGTTGAGAGATGTAGCTAGAGATTGGTGGAGGTCACTTGTTAGTTGTAGACCTATGGGTTCCACAGAGATGACTTGGGATCAATTTCCTAAGGCCTTTTTGGATAGGTTTGTTCCTTAAAGTTTGAGGTATTAGATGAGAAATAAGTTTGATCACTTAGAGCAGGCTCCATGACATTTGTAGAGTATGAAGCACAAGCACGTTTCTATGTATTGTCTAGATATTCTATTGACAGTATTGTCACCAAGTCTGAGAAGATTCAGATATTCATAAAGGGATTAGCTATTTCACTTTGGTTGTACACCGCCCAAATGGTAGTGTCGAGGGCATCATTATAAAGTATAGTGGATTATCCGAAGATGATTGAGTCTATTCTTTGAGCTTCTTAAGAGTTGCCAAGAGGGTGCGCCGTTCGGAAGAGTTCATTAGTTGCACAACTCAAGGTAGAGATTTTAGAGATTTTTATAGATATCATGACAGACTAGTTGTAACATCCTCAGACTACACCCTGGACGTCACACGGTACTTAGAACCATAAGTGATCCTAAGCAAACCTATCATACTGGCATAACTTATAAGCAACTGAATAAAATACATAAAGCTAGAAATAATAAGTGGAAGAGATGTCATTAGCTAAACTTGTTCAATACAATACAATTTTAAAACATTTACGACACTAATTATGCAAAAGAAAACATAAACTAAATACATCAACTCTGATTGGTTGTCTATGAAGCCTCTACTAATACTGACTAAAGATAGCCGGGAGATAACCCCCAACTATCTATAATTAATACAACTGAATGAAATATATAATACTGGAATTATAGTTGAATTGAGTCCTTGAATCTAGAGAACTCATCACCTGTTGTGAACTGTCTAACCATGATGTGTGGGCTATGACTGGCACCTACATTACGAAACAGTGTAGACACACAAACATATATGTGGTCAGTACTTCTGTAATGTACTGAGTAAATGGGGGTGAATGTAATAAGTAAAATTGAAGTCGAACATACTTTAAAATCATGCATGCTAAGTATAAAGGACTCACCTTGATCGTGAATAAAACTGAAAGCTGAAGTATCATAAATCAAGAATAATAAAACATAATCTAATAAGCTTAGTAAGTCATTACACTTAGTTTCTAAAATCATTACTTATGTTTTCTTTGTGGGAGATTCTTATAATCACGTGAGCTATCATGGAGTCCAATGTCTTACCCACATTGAGGAGAGATATTCTACACTTTCCATCAGAATAGAACCTTAACTTAGAGTGATCACTAGACTTAGCCCATATTGGGTAAGACAGGTGACACTCTTTGGCGAGGCCCCAAAACATAAACCTATGGTGGCACGTAGTTTCTGGAGAATACGATGCACTAAACCCACATTTCCCTCTCGGTGCTAAATACTACTCCAAAAACATATACTTATAGGCTCATAGTTATGAATCCATCTTAAAATAGCATATGAGTTTATAAACTAAAAACCAACTATGCTTGTCTTACTTAAATCATGTTTATGAGGAAACTTGTAGATTTCATGTCTTATTTGAGATCATAAGATCAAACCTAAGCTTTAATAATGATGTAAATCTTGTATCTTTAACTTATAAGCTTGAAATTCTTGTAAACTTGGTAACCTAAGATTAAACTTGAAATCATTCATCATCTCATAGAAACTTCTTATAAAAATATCAAAATCAATGCTCAGATTGAGATCCTTATCAACTCATCAAAATTCATGTCAAAATAATGAAATTCATATCATCATAGAAATCATGTAAGTAAAAACATAAGTAAAGGTAAATTCTTATACAAACTGAACTTTTAATCACATGATTATGCCATAATATAAAAAACATGAAAATTGGGTTTGAACCCTAACTAAAGTTTCATGAATTTGATTGAAAAAACCAAAGATTTTGGGAACAACGATGAAAGGTTATCCTTTATCAAACCAAACACACCTAAATTTCTTAATTTTTTAAAGGAGATCCTGGATTGGATCCTTGAAAGTTGAACATTAGGAAGAAACCCTATCTTTTTTCTCTAGAGAATGGAGAAGAGAATGAACATTGAAAATTGATAACTGATGAATATATAACATTAATAAGGTTATTTATGTCGTGAGGGTAGGGTTTGAGGTGAGGAAAATATCAAAATACCCCTAAGGAAACAAAAAAAAGTCACAGAGATTCTTTAACTGAAAATTAGGTTGACAAGCCGTCAGTTTGGTGATGAATCTCTAACTGAAGATTAGGTTGACAAACCGTCAGTTTGGTGACTTCTTGTCACCATAGTCATCATCTCTAGCTATATTTTTCAATTTTTTGGTTAAGGATGATGAATTGGGTTGAAGTCTCATCACCTTAGTCATCAACTAGTTGACGTCTCATCAACTTAGTCATCACCTTTTGGCAGACAAACACTCCAAAGTAAAATGAGTATAACTTTCTACTTCGATATCAGATTAATGTGAACTCAGATGCTATGAAAAGAACACTCAAAGATCTCTTATTTTTTTTATAGTAGGACACTTAAATCATTGTATTATAGGATTTATAGTCATTTAAATTTAACCCTAGTAGGATCAGATACTTAAACTCAATCGATACAAGTGTTCTCAACTCGACTTTGCTCTAAGTGCTTCCTATGACCATGATTCGTATCGAAAACACTTTACACACAAGGTGAATGATCATGACACTTATCTATGGTTTAAAATAATCACTTAGGGTCTTTTAAACATAGTATGAATAGTTGAAAACTTATCTAGGAGCTTGTGCGGTATTACAATATCTCCCCCTTAGGATCATTCATCCTCGATTGAAGACTGGGATTCACAAGAAAAGATGTAGTTACTATCTTGAAACTGAATTTTCTTAAATTTATCATATGTTATAACTAAAATCACCTCTTGATAGGGTACTGACTCAGCTGATACATAGGTAAAAGGAGCATATACATAGGAATCATATGGAATAATGTAGACATAATATGTCTTCTAATGAATGATATAGATAAGCTGAAAAAATAATACTTCAATTATAAAACAAATTTATTATCTGACTTGATTGACTATAAGGAGAAAATTCATGATACGAGTTGATGACGTCCAAGCTATACCTCCTTTCAGAAGATGATATGGTCGCTGTCAAATATAGTAACCCAACAAAGGTTGGATTCAAATTCCAAGGAAGCACGTGGAATCGTAGATCTCAGCAGTTGTAGTCAACGGGCAAAACTGGAAAGTAAATAGGGGGATTTGTTTAGTAATCTCGAGCAAGTAAATATATAAACTTTGGTTATAATCAGTCGTAGGTGAATACTAGGATTATGTTCCCCCTGTCTTATAAACTTCGTAGGCTTATCGTTCTTTATTGAACCAACCTAACAATTTTCATGGAGAATCGATAAGTTATGTACCTTCTACAGTCTTTTAGACGAATAGAAGGATTTCATCCTTTACCTTTTGAGTCTCATAATATCGCCTTTATAACCCTTATCTTGATCCCAATAAACTATTACCCTTTGAGTCTCTAGTTATTAGATGAAATCTAACCTTCTTACTTAGATAAAACCTAGAAGTGTGGATCGATAGTTAAACTCCAAATTAATGTTGTCTTTATCTTTTTCTATTCAATACTACTCTTTTGGAGTAAGTATCAATATCTAGGCGGGATCCTAACATGGGCACCCGTTAATAAAATTATTATAATCAAGATAAAGCAATACATGCATGGGTATCAGTTCAGGACAACAATAACACTTCCCCTACTTCGTCAATCATCAAGGTTTCCACAACCCTAACTATGGGTTTTAGCCTCTCATATTTGTGAAAAAATCAATAACATTCATTAATGAAAAAATAGATGAAATCACAATAATAAGAAGTAGAAAATCCATAACCGTAACTGAATTAATCAACTGAAGTCAATACAAGAGAATCCCAAGATCAAAATTGAATCTTGGAATCAAAATATGTTTATGAAAATCAAAAGTACATTATTTAACTAAAAAAACACATAAAGGGTATTTATAGTACATGAGAAAACCCTAAAAACAAAGCACGAACAAAATAGGAGAGAACAAAGTTGGTGGCCACTTATGGTCTGCATTTTTGCCCTGACCCTAGGCGCAGGTAGAACTTGCGGTCAGTAGGGTGCGTACAAGTGCAGGGCGCAAGTGACAGGACCTAAAAATCTTGTAGGTTAGCTCTCAAGATTTTGGACTTCTGGCACTAGCTTTTCCCACTTACAGTCTACATGTCCTATTTGCGGTCCACGTGTTGACTTAGTAAGTATTGAGAGTCATCTTTTTAGCTCTTTTTCAATTCCCAAACATTCTTTGATAACGAACAAACCGCATAGTGTCTCAAACATTGATAATTCCTCCAATAAGTAGCCAAAACACTTGACAGTGCCCAAGTACACACGCAAGTGTATGTGGTCTACCAAGTAATATAGTGGCCATCGAGAAAGCCGAATATCGATCCCACAGAGACTAGATGTGGCAAAATTTTTATTTTAGTTCACAATTTAGATTAGTTGTGTGTAAGAGTAGCCAAAAGAGAGATTGGAAATTGTAATTGCAATTAAAATAAATAATGGGGAAAGTAAAGATCTTGAAACAATCAATGGGAGAAAACCCAGGGATAAAGCACTTTGGCAATCATACTATGCATTGAATTTCATTTATTAATTCACTTATCTTGGTTGTATATTCGTAGGGTTAATTGCACGATTATGGTTTCCCAACCTCAAATCCTTTACCTGAATTGAACCTTACAACTACATCATTGAGCGGGGATGTAATGATCTAATTAGGTTATTTAAGCTATCATCCTACGTTTGAATCAATTAAGGATCCTAAGTACATCCCTGTCCTAGGTGCTAAGTTCAATTATTTATTTTATAAAAGAATAAAACCCATACTTTGTTCATCTCCATATTATATCCCCTATTCCCTCTCTCGAGATCAAAAGGTAGACAATTGATGTATTCTAAGGGTCACAAATCCTTAAAATAATTAAATCAAAGATGAACACACAATCAATAATGATAAGAAAAATTAATGAACTTAATTCAAAACAATATTAATCACGTCTTTGTCTTTAACCTCGGAAAAGAGCGTTTAGCCACACAGTCATAATCGTAATCACAAAATTGTAATTAACAACTAAAAACATGAATAAACTAAATAAAAATAATAAAAACCTAATGAATAAGTTGTATAAGACCCTTGATCTTCAAAATATTCTAAAATATGTGTAAAAACGTGATACAACATGTATTTATAGTATAGGAGTAAGCCCATTTAGTGTTGGACAAGAAAACCTTCAGCTATTGAGCCCGGGACTAGGTGGGGCGTCGCCTTGGGTTTAGCTCCACTCTAGGTGGGGTATCACCCAGGGTTTATCCCTGCTCCAGGTGGGGCTTCACCCTGGTTAGAGTATCGCTCTAGGCAAGGCTGCGTCTCCAAATCGCCCTGCCTCTTTGGAATTTGCTCTTAGAAATTTGGTTAAGTGTTGAGTCTCCCCTCTTGATCCCTTGTCTTGTGGCATCTTTCCCATGAATTACAAGCCTTCTTAACATCAAAATATTATCATATTCAGATAAAATATCATCCTACACCATCAAACCACACGAATTAAGATAAAAACATAACACTACATCCATAACGACGAATCAAACAAGAGCTAAGCTAAGCTAGTTCGCACTGATCTTTCACTTATTGTTCCAGCTGTACACTCATTTAAATTGAACTTTAATCATTACCAAGAGCTTATTCCACTCATAATCACCCATAAAAACCATTTGGAACACTTTAAAAACCATAGAATCTACCAGAATCAACTAGATAAGCACCTAGCTCAAGCTAGAAACGCTAGTTTTTTGGGTTGAACTCTAAATGAATCTTTTAAGTACAAAATTGTTTGGAACTCACATTAAATATCATAAACACATGCTTTAACACTTTGATACACATTTATCTCATTATTAACCCATATAGCACATGAATAATCCTCAAAACAAGGCTAAAAAGGCTAGAATAGTGACACTAGAATGCATAAATGCACCCAACATCAACATCTTTTTCATCCTTTTCACGAATTTGGCATCCAAAACGTGATTTCCTGCAGAACATACCCGAAATGCATCATATCTAACAAAATAATCTCAAAAACTTGCATATTCTCCTCGTTTTAAGCGTCAAATGTGTTATATTTTATAACGCATCAACGCCCTTAACTTAGAACATTTGCATGTCCTAAGGCAACAAAATACAATAAAACAAAAACGATGCTTAACTAGGAGAATCTAACCTATTCAAGGCTGTCTGCCAATACTTTAAGCCTGAATTATAGCACCTCTCCTATCTCACTTTTTAAGACCAACTGTGTATAAACATGAAGTACATAAATGTGACATAATGGGATCAAGAGATGGAATTACATTAGTAACAGACAATCAAGCATATGTACAAATTACACTACTTGAGACAAGCAAATAGCTAGCAATGTGATTCAAGTACCCTCGCAAAAAAAATGTCCCGCTTACTCATGTGAAATAAGGCATGTCAATGCAGGGATGGTCAAGAGATACTCATAATCAAAAGAGAAGTTCCAATTGAATTGCGTTAAATACCATAGACTTGCCCTTATTTTCTTTACCTTAGCATTCAGACAGTCAAGTTAGGATCACTATAGGACTTTTCTCGACTTGTAATGTAGGCTTAGGGGCTGGTATAGTATATATGGACATATCAAGTGACTAAGCCTCCTTGACACTACACTAACTTCTTGGTCTCACTTACTAGCCAATTTTCTTTTTATTCCACCCTTATTTCTCCCTTTTTATTTTAATGCACATTCACGTTAGATGTGGTATTTTATTCTTTGTTTTTCACTTTTTCAGAATTTTTCTTTTCTTTTTCTTTTTCTTTTTCTACCATACCCTACCCTACTAATTTTTTTCTATTATTTTACCCTTCTACATACCCACTTTACACTACGCATCCCTATGATAGCCACCCTCAACTTAAGCATTTTGTCTGAGTTAAGGTGCACAATGTCGAAGGAGGACCAAAGCCAAAATAGGTTCATTGTAATACAAATGGGAAGGTGAATATGTGAAATAAGAAAAATAGGCTATAAGACTCAAAATAGGGATCAATGGATATAATTCACACATGGAAGGTCATTTAGGATAAAGGTAGACTAAAACAAAAAACAACCTATGATCCTTTCCTAACCCAACTATCTTTCCACCTTGGTAAGATTAACCAGGAAAGTTTTGAATTTAACAAAAAAAGTGAACTAGGTAGTATCTCATACACACATGGCACAAAGTTAATATTACCAACTACTACCTATCCGATTCATGCTATTATTTAGCAAGTGATTATCATGTCTCTAATCCTAATGTCATAATAAAATTCACAAAGTTCACACATATATACAGTCACACAGTTCTAAAATACAAATTTTGGAGGTGTATCATTTTTCTCAAAAATTTATAAAAAACATGACTATCGCCCTAAACACTTAAAATATCCTAATTACACAAAAACACAACACAATACGACACAAAACACAATACAACACAAAATTATCCTAGACATGTTGATTCTACAACTATACCCGACCGATAGGAAAAAAAATATGATAACAAAAACCCATATAAGCATGGTTTGCCCACCGACAACTAAAAACTATGCACTATACTTAATGAATTAAAATAAAGTAAAATAGAGAGAAGTGAGAACATACATGGGCGCACTAGGCGTATGAGTCATTAGCATCCCCAAATGGGGGAGATCAGTTGGCGAAGGTGATGGTGGTGGCAGTTCACTGCTAGAAGATACACCTACTACTGTCGTTGCATACCTCTACTTATCAACGATTGCAGTCTATATTAAATTATGTCTGGCCCTTTTAATTGCCTGGTCATATGGCATATCATAATCTTGTAAGGCTCCTAAATGACCTCTCTCGGTCTCAATTTCTAGGACCTCCTGATCATTCTCCATGAAGATATCAACCTGTCTCGATGCACGCAGAGGTGGTATCTAGACTACTAGGGGTATAACTAGGGAAATAGCTGCTACACGGCTCTCTATAAGAGAGCATACCTTTTCTCGTATATCTCAAACTCATCAAGATGTAACCTATATCTAAAACTCATTAAGACGTTTGTGGAAGTCAACCCATAGCTCAGGTAGTACAGCTCTCTGTACGACCTCCCATCTGGCCTCTGCCTGCTTGAATCTGGTCCGAACCTCTAATCTTATCTGCTCATAGAGGGTAGTCATCTCAGTTTCAGAAACCCTTAACTGAGCATTAATATCCCTCTGACTGTCCCCTAAGCTTTGCAAAAACTCGCTAGATATAGTGATCATACGTGTAGTAGGAGCTGTTATGGATAGGTGAGTAGGTTCTAAAGAAATGACAATCAACTTTAAGATCAAAGCCAGGGATAATGAAGAATTAGATGGTGTGCCCTCGCCCTGCGTACTCGAATCTGGAGCCACTCACTGCTTCCTTATCTCCATATCAATACCACTATCCACGTCGCCTCAATGTGCATCATTAGGCTCTGTGGAAACTGTTGGGCCCTCAGTCTGTGCCTGAGGTACTGCTGTCTATTCTCTAGATCTCCTGGGAAGGCCTGAGGGTTCTAGACCCTTTATACTCTTTGTCTGTACAACAACCATCGTAAGTACCCTCTTATCTAAGCCCGACATCTCGGGTACACCAACCTTATCATACAACCTCTGATCATGTAAGGGAATGACAAATTAGTCAAATCCACAAATGCTTTATCGTGGATCTCATATTGGAGAATGACAGCAAAATCAACAGCATATCCGACCATCAAACAAGCAACTAGGGCAGCTCCCTCTTATGTTAACAAATTATTTTAAGTAGTGGGAAACAATTGATATCTGATCAACAACAACCAAAACTCTGCCTCAAATTCTAATAGGAAATTATTGATCATATCATGACCCTCAATCCATAGGGGCATCACCCAAAAGTGAAATATAATTGTTATCTACCTATCCATCTAAACCCTCTGTCATCTATGCTCTACCTTCTAGATGATGTTTCTATCACGTGTGACCCTCAATCTATGGTCGCACTCAGCTATGGATACAAGAGTAATGTAATTTGGGATGAAGATAACTCAGTGGATAGTCTCTGATGAAATATTAACTTTGACCCCTCTCACAAGTGTATGATCAAGATGTGGCTGCTCCACAAATTTTACTAGGCCTGGGGATTTACACATAGAAAGGACTAATATAGGTTTATAGGATGCATAAAACTCATGTACCATAGATGGGTTGTAATAATTGAGTGATTTGGTCATCCACTCTAACCGATATCGATCAAATATGACCCATAACTATGGTACTTGACTCATCCAGATAGATCAATTCGGAACTCCTCATAAATAAACCTCTTGGGCTTCCCTACCTCTTAAATATGACTGTCCAAATCAAATATCTTCTGTATCCCTTCCACACACCACTTAGGATATGCCTCCGTTGCCGGTGTGGGTGTAAGACTCTGCCCCTGTTGTACTGATGCATCGTGGGAAGGATACTCTGTACCCTTCTCAGAATGGGGTACATCTGGATATTGTACATGATTAGCGGTACCTTTCTCAGACTGAGGCACCGCTGATGATTCCTCCTGCTCTGCCACAAAATTTGTTAATGTGTAAAATACACCTCCAATTAAAGGATAAAACAGTCAATGTCAAATATAGTATCCTAATAAAGGATGGGGTCAATCCTATAGGGAATATGCCAAAAATCTGTCTCAAACTTATTGAAATCACCAAGCAATGCGAGAAGGTAAAAGGGGGGATTTGTTTAAATAGAAAAAGGAAAAGAATTAGTTGCTCTTTGTTGTAAACAGTCTAAGACGAACACTAAGCTTGTGTTTACCCTAGATTCTCAACTAGTAGACTTATCGTGCACTGTCAAACTATTCCAATACCTTACATATAGAATCTGATAAGTTATGTACAGTCAATAGTCTTTTGGATGAGTAGAGGGATTTTACCCTTTACCTTTTGAGTCTTAAGATGTCACCTTACTAACCCTTATCCTAGATCCCAGTTAACTATTACCTTTTGGTAGTTATTAGATGATAGTTAACGATCTTACATAAATAATACCTAGTAGCATGGATCAACCATTAATCTTTAAATTACTGTTGTGATATTCTTTTCCTAGTCAATAATCCAATTTAGGAGTAAATATCAATAATCTAAGTGAGATCTTAATATTGGCCACCGCTAAGAAATCAATAAGAACGAAAAAAACCCAATACATGCTAGAATCTTTATCTAGAATGACTTGGTACTTTCTCTACTTTGTTAATCTGCCAGGGTTCCCACAACCCTAGCTAAGGGAATTAACTGTTCATAGTTGTGAGATCAATCATGGAATCCATAGAAAAAATAACAAAATCAATCTCACAATAATAAAAGAAGAAATACCAAAGTCTTAAATTGAATAACAAACCAAGAAAAATGAGAGTATAGGAAATACCCTAAAGGCCTATCCCTGAATATGTGAATGTATTTTTTTGAATATATGAAAAAATAAGGACTAAAGGGTATTTATAGATTACAAGAAACCCTCAAAATCAAATCCTAATAAAAATAGGAAAACTTAATTACCCATACATAATCGGACTTAAAAACATTATAGGAGTTTAATTGGGATACAAAAAAACCCTAGGAAATGATTTTGGAACTATCTAGAAAATCACCATTGAAGGCCACATACTTAGGCCACTTACGGTCCATAGGTGGACCTAGTAAGTGCCAGAACTTTTTCCTGCAGCTTTTTTATTTTTTGGATCTTGGCTTCTGTTACTTACTTTAGGTACTTGAAGACCACAAGTGCTACTTGTGGACCGTAAGTAGACTAAGTAAGTGTAAAGTCTCCACCATTAGATAGATAATTGAATTAGCTTTGCAATGATAACCAATTTTGTCTTAATCTGATATCGGGGTGAAAATTTATGGACAAATTACTGAAGCACTATCAACTCTTAGGATCTTCAAATATGTCACATACCTTAGCCACATACGGACCATATGTGCTTCAAATGGACCATAAGTGGCCCTAGTAAGTGGCAGGGTCTTTAAATTACTGAGGTATCTTCAACCAAAGTACCACATATGCCCAAAGTGCCTCTAGACTTTATGTTCTGGTACACACTTTGGTCACATACCCTAGGTAAGTTCCACATATGCCCAAAAATGCCTCGGTAAGTAGAAAAAAACTTGAATTTTCATATTTTTCTTCAATTTGGCATCCAAAACCTAATTTCATACAAAACACTCCAAAAATACGTCAAATCCAACTAAATAGCCTTAAGTCCATATGTATTCTCTTAGTTTTAAATGTCTAAAATGCTATGAATTTATAGAATATCAACACCCTCAACTTAGAATGTTGCATGTCCTCAGACAATAAAATGTAACAAAACAATCCAACGATGCTTAACCAAGAGAAACCTAAGATACCTATGGTAGTCAATCATCAATTTTAAGCTCAAGATCAATACCCTCTCTAAGTTCAACATTTTAAAACCAACTGTGTGTATTAATGAAGCAAAACAATATGAAACAAAGGAATCAAGCTATGGAATTACATTAGCAACAAACAACCATGCATATATACAAGTTAACTACCCAAACAAGTAAGCAACTAGTAATACAACCCATGTTCCCTCACATCAAATGAAGTCCCACTCACTCAATGAAATAATGCATGTCCATGTAGGGACAGTCAAGAGACACTCATACTCACAAGAGAAATTCCAATCAGTGTGCATCAAATAACATAGACTTGCCCTTATTTTATTTATCTTAGTTTTTAGACAGTCTAGTTAGGATCACTCTAGGACTTTATTCGGCTTATAATGTAGGGTTGGGGGGCTGGTATAGTAATTATGGATGTATCAAATGACTAAGACTCCTTGGTACTACAATTAATTTTGGGGTCCACACTTTAACTAATTTTTTCACTTTATTTCCGCCTTTATTTCTTCTTTTTTATTTTTTATACACATTCTGGTTAGGTGTGGTTTATTTATTTTTTCTTTTTCATATTTTTCCTTTTCTTCCACACCTACTTTCTTTGTTTCTTTTATTTTTCCCTTCTTCATACCCACTATACATTATGCACCTCTATGATAGCCACCCTCAACGTAGGTGTTTTGCCTGAGTTGAGGTGCATAATGTCCAAGGAGGACCAGGGCAAAAATAGGTTCATTGTAACATAGATGGGAAGGTGAAAGGTAAAAACAAAGAAATAAGCTATAAGTCCCAAAACATGGATCAAGGGATACTAATTTCCACATGGAAAGTCATTTAGGCTAAAATTAGACTAACATAAATAATAGCCTATGATCCTTTCCTAACCAACTATCTTATAGCCTAAGGCAAGACTAACTGGGCAAGTTTTGAATTCAAAACACAAAGGGAACTAAGTAGCATCTCTCACAAACATAACATACAGTCAATATTACAAGCTACTACTTATCTGGTTCATGTAATTTTTAGCAAGTGATTATCATGTCCCTAACAAGATTCACAATAGTAACATATATATACATATCACACAGTTAAAAAACAAGCTATTGAAGGGGTATAATTTTCAACACATTATCTCAACTGTCTTAGATACTTATTTTTATCCTAGTTAAATGACACAATATGAAACAAAACACAATTTTCCTAAATATGTTGACTCTACTAGGAACAAAACTCGAGGAAAAGAGACATGAAAACAAAAAACCCAAGAGGACATCAAGACCTACAAAAACCCCCACACCCAACTTAAAATCATGCATTATCCCCAATAAATCAAACTACTACATAACAAGAGAGTTAAGAACATACCTGTGGAACCATAGGTGTGGAGATCTGACATTAATCACGAATACAAATACAAATAACAAAATACCTTGGGTTGACTCCCAAGCAGCACCTGATTTCACATTGCGGTATGACGGGGCATACTTGGGTACTCAAACTTCCCCAACAAGCCCATGGGTACCTTGATTACTCAGGCTTCATCAAGAAAGCCCAAGAGTTGGCCTCCAACTTTCTCTTTCCACTTTGAACTAATGAACTACAGCCCTAATTGTTTTTCTAATTTCCTATTATGCTCATTAGGTGGTGATATAAAAATAAAGGTCTCAATAAGTAGATGTGGCATGCTGTAGTTCTTGGCCCTTATGAGACAAATGTAGTTATTTGATTCTGGCTCAGTAAATTCAAGAATATAGACATGTATTTCCTCCTTTTTGCACTCTTCTTTAGGCTCAGATTGCTCGATCAAGATCTGACTATCCAAACACAATGTGAAAAATGCTTTGAATGAGATCCAACATGACCTAACTCAGGATTTAAAGTCTTCCTTACAACCCCACATAACTCTAGTATGATCTCCTTAAGAGTGACACAATCTATATGTTATTTGGTGATATCCATATAACTCTATATAACTAACACCACCCTTATAGTTTTAACCATATAAAATGCTATGAATTTATAGCACATCAACACCCTCAACTTAGAATGTTGGATGTCCTTAGGCAACAAAACATAACAAAATAATATGATGATGCTTAACAAAGAGAAACCTATGATACCTATGACAGTCAATCATTAATTTTAATCTCAAGATCATTACCCTTTCCACGTTCAACATTTTAAAACCAACTGTGTGGATTGATAAAGTACAATAATGTGACACAAAGGAATTAATCTATGGCATTACATTAGAAAAGAACAACCATGCATATATACAAGTTACACTACCCAAATAAGTAAGCAGCTAGCAATACAACCCATGTTCCTTTACATAAAAAGAAGTCCCACTCAGTCATATAAAATAATACATGTCAATGCAGGGACGGTCAAGAGACTTTTATACTCACAAGAGAAGTTCCAATCAGTGTGCATCAAATAATATAAGCTTGCCCTTCTTTTCTTTACCTTAGTTATCAGACAATCCAGTTAGGATCACTATATGACTTTATTAGGCTTGTAATGTAGGATTGGGGGGATGGTATTGTACATATGAATGTATCAAGTGACTAAGCCTCCTTGGCACTACAATTACTTTTGGGGTCCATACTTTAGCAAAAAAATTTCACTTTATTTCTGCCCTTATTTCTCCCTTTTTATTCTTTATGCATATTAATGTTGGGTGTGGTTTCTTTATTCTTTCCTTTTTATAATTTTCACAATATGTTTTTTCTTTCACTCCTAGCCCTACTTTATTTCTTTATTTTATTTTTCCCTTCTTCATACCTACTATACATTATGCACCCCTATGATAGCTACCCTCAACTTAGGCGATTTACCTGAGTTGAGGTGCACAATGTAATTTTAAGTTTATATGTCGATCCACGCTTCTAGGTTTTATATAAGTAAAATAGTTAGTTTTGATCTAATAACTACAGACTCAAAAAGTAATAGTTAATTGGGATCAAGATAAGGGTTAGTAAGGAGACATCCTGAGACTAAAAAAGTAAAGGATAAAATTCTTCTGCTCGTCCAAAAGACTATAGAAGGTACTTAATTTGTTGATTCTGCATGCAAAGTATCAGGTTGGTTCAACAAACCATGATAACACTATAAAGTTGAGAAACCACAGGGAACACAATCCTAGTGTTCACCTACAATATCAAGAGGTCAACTCTCGGGATTTTGGACTCTGGCACTTGCTTTGCCCACTTGTGGTCCACATGTCGTACTTGAAGTCTATATGTTGATTTAGTAAGTGTTGGGAGTCATATTTTCATCTCTTCTTCAATTCCCGAACATGCTTTGATCACGAACAAGCCTTAAAGTGTTTCGAACATCCATAATTGCTCCAATAAGAAGCCAAAACCCCTTTTTTCATCTTTTCATGAACTTAGCATCCAAAACATGATTTCCTACAAAACATACCCAAAATAAGTCACATCTAAAAAAATAACTCAGAAACTTTCATATTCTCCTTGTTTTAAGCATCAAACATGCTATATTTCTATATCGCATCAATATTCACCTTTGACTGATTACAATCGATGTTGATATAGTTACTTGCTCGAGATTACTACAAAAATCCCCCCATTTACTATTCTAGTTCATCCCATTAACTACAACAATTGAGATCCATGATTCTACGTATTTCCTTGGGATTTTACCCAAACCTTTTTTGGGTTACTATATTTGACAGTGATCGTATCATCTTCTGAGAGCAGGCATGGCTTGGACGTTATTAAATTTTGGCACTGTCATTAGAGAATACAATATTGATATGTAAATTGAAGTTTTTATAGTATTTGGGTTTTTCTTTTTGATTTTTATTATTAGTTAGGAATACACCGGTGTATGCCTAGCTTACGGAGTAGAGGGATCCCTTACTACTATTGAATTCAAACTAGAGAGGATCCTACAAACACCTAGTAGGATTTCAGAGAAAGAAAAAGATGTTAATTCTAAAGGGGTTCATGATGTTGTATCTCCCCCTCCTCCCAAAAGAGTACATGATATTATTGATCGTTACACTGATGAGCTGTTATGTCAAGATAAAACTGAGAGAAGGGAAATGAAAGAAGATCAGAGGGTACTTAGGATAACAGAGCTAGCTAAGAAAATACAAGCAACAAACCATCAAACTATACTCTATAGAAATCAGAACAATGCTGGGGGTTCCCGTGTTTAAGTTAACCCAGTATATCAGTATATACAGCCATATATAGATGATGAAGAAGATTTAGGATACATTGATTCGGCAAAGATTGGAGCCATTATTCCTCTTGTTTTACCCCAGTCATCAAGTTTGACATCACAAGTGTAATTATCGAGCTCCTAAATTTAAAGGGTATGTTTTCAGGTTTGCCTTCAAATGATGAAAATATGTACCTTGCTAATTTCCTCGATATTTGCAGTTATTATACCATTCAAAAGGTAAATTAGGAAGAACTTAGACTGAGGTTTTCCTCTTTACACTTATAGGAGAAATATCTTTATGGCTAGGGGAACGGTCAAGAGGATCTATCACCATGTGGAATAAGTTACACAAACAATTCTTGAACTGATTCTTTCCTCCATCTAGGGTGTTGTAGCTCAAGGATGAGATCTATATTTTTAGGCAGCTGCAGTCTGAGTCCACGTATGAGGCTTGGTTAAAGTTCATGAAGAAGCTGAGTATGGTTCCCAACCATTAGATTTCAGGGACAAACTTATTGGAGTTATTCTATAAAGCCCTGACCATAAGTTATATAGCTATGGTCGATACTATCTATGGAGGGGAATTTATAAGATTGCGATGAGATATAACTTTTAGTATTATGTATCACATCTCGCTCACTAATTGAGGGTGGCAGAATCGGTAGGTTGAGAGAGGTTATGTTACTTACTCTATTAGAGCTATTGGTGACCAAAGAGTAAGCTAATGATTTTGTAGCATAAGAGATTATGCTACTAAAGACTGATATTGGTGTGTTGTCAAAGTAGTTCACGACCATGAATTCCAAAAAATTTCATGTTGTAGGAGAACAGGGTGTAACTTCTAGAGCTAATGAGTCTAGATTAAAAGATGTGGCTAGATATTCAAATCGTTACTTGAAGGGTTTTCGAGCTCAAGGGCAAGGAAACCAAGGTTGAAACTATTATGATGACTAATATAGAGACTGCAGTATAGAAAAAGATGGTGACTGAAGATAGAGATATGATTCCAAAGAGAAAGGAGACAAGCACATTCTGCATAGCAGACGAGATATAGAATCAAGAATGGAAGAAATGCTGACCAAACTGGTGAAGGGGAAAGAAAGTCAGGAGGCTAGCCTTAAGGAGATTAAGGATGACATTTCAGCTTTAACCCAGAAGGTTGAGTCTTATGCAATGACTATCAAGAAGTTAGAACATCAGTTTGGGCAGATGTCTGCTACTTTGCATCAAAGGCAGCCAGGTACCCTCCTGAGTAACATAGTGCAGAATCCTTCAAACATCATTCATTTTCTAGCTATAACTACTAATTATGGTGCCACTAATAATGACCCCCCTATATATACTATTAAGGAGTTAAAGATTGATTGTACTAAGAGCGATGAGACACCTAAGGCAGAGTCAGAGAAGTTAACATGAGGTGATGATGATTTTGAGTATAATAGTGGCGAAGATTGGGTTGTTGAGCTGAATAATCATGTGAACCATTATAGAGCGACCCGTTTTATACTGTTAGTAGAAAAGAAGGAGGATCCCAACGCAGTCAATATTTCGTGTTCTATTGGTCCTTTTAATGTCAAGAAGGCTTTATGTGACTTAGGATCAGGAGTAAATGTGATGCCACTAGATATGTACAAGTTGTTGAGGATGAGGGAACTCAAACCTACATCCATAAAACTATTAATGGCTAACTCATATATTAAGAAACCGATGGGTGTTTTGTGTGACATAGAAGTAAGGGTGGTATCCCTTATATTCCCCACTGATTTCATGGTTCTTGATTGTGAGGTGAATTGGAAATCCATTATTATATTGGTTCGACCCTTACTATGCACTTGTAGGGTGTTGATTGATATGGATTTAGGGGATATCATCTTTAAACTGAATAATGAACAAGTAGTGTTTGATATATGTATGACAATGCAATAGCCAGACGATATGCAAGTGGTATCTAAACTTGACACTATTGATGAGGATATTGTTGTAGAGGTCAGTGTACAAAATACACCAGGTGTTGATGAGAGATGTGTGGTAAACCGATTTTCAGAGATTAAGATACTAAATCTAGGACATAGAAGGGAGAAAGTGGATATCTTATGATCAGATATGTGATCTCTCACTAAGAGCCACATATTATCCATCCCTTCAGTTGTATCCCTAATTATTAATCCATCACCTTTGCGTGATCCCAAACACTTTGATTTATTCATGAAGGATGATGTGGCGATCCCCATAATTGGGACCAAGTGAGGCCGATTGAGGGAATTACAAAATCCAGACAGGACATATAAGTAAGCCCTAAAAAGGGCCACCCATGATTCGATGGAAACTATATTTGTTAATAGGAAGAGGCCTGCCGAGCTAGCTGCAGCTGCATCTTCTCATAGTGAACTGCCACTACCATCGCCTTCCCCTATAGATATACCCTTACCTAGGGATGATCATGACACAGACACTTAATGTATCCCAGAGATGTCCTTATTCCCTTTGTATTATATTATTTTAGCTTATTGGGGATAATGTATAATTTTTAGTTGGGGGTAGGATGTACCATAGCCGCCGCGGGTTTTGTTGTCGTGCTTCTTTTTCTGTCGACTATGATATGGTTGACAAACCAACATGTCTAGGATAAATTTGTGTCATATTGTGCTTTATTTTGTATTCTTTTGTGTTTTTGTTTAATTGTGAGATTGTTAACTATTTAGGGCAGTAGTCATGTTTTTTATTAATTCTTGAGAAAAATGATACCCCTCCAAAATTTTATATTTTAGAACTGTGTGAATGTATATATATGTGAACATTATGGATCTTGGTATGGAATTAGGATTAGGGACATGATAATCACTTGATAATAATTGCATGAATCAGATAGATAGTAGTTTCCAATATTGACTCTGTGCCATGTGTGTATGAGATACTACCTAGTTTCCTTTCGGTGTTGAATTTAGAACTTTCCTGGTTAGTCTTTCCTAGGTTGAAAGATAGTCGAGTTAGGAAAGGATCATAGGCCATTTTTAATTTTAGTCTACTTTTAGCCTAAATGACCTTCCATGTGTGAATTATATCCATTTATCCCTATTTTGAGCCTTATATTCTATTTTTCTTGTTTCACCTATTCACCTTTCTATTTGTATTACAATGAACCTACTTTGGCCCTGGTCCTCCTTGGACATTGTGCACCTCAACTCAAGCAAAATACTTAAGTTGAGGGTGGCTATCATAGGGGTGCATAGTATAAAAGTGTGTATGTAGAAAAAGTGTGTATCATAGGGATGGGTGTGGTAAAAAAGAAAAAGAAAAGAAAAATTGTAAAAAAGGGAAGAAATAAGGGTGAAATAAAAAGGAAATTGGCTAGTATGTGAGACCCCAAATTTAATGTAGTGCCAAGGAGGCTTATTCACTTGATATGTCAATATGTACCATAGCAACCCCTAAGCCTACATTACAAGATGAGAAAATTCCTATAATGATCATAACTTGACTGTTTGAATGCTAAGGCAAAGAAAATAAGGGCAAGCCTATGGTATTTAACACACATTGATTGGAACTTCCCTTATGAGTGTGAGTGTCTCTTGACCGTACCTACTTTGAAATGCATTAATTAATATGTGTAAGTGGGATATATTTTTTGTGAGGTCACTTGAGTCATATTTCTAGCTATTTTCTTGTCCCGGGTAGCGTAATTTGTACGTATGTTTGGTTGTCTGTTACTAATGTAATGCCATATCTTGATCCCATTGTCACATTGTTGTAATTCATGTTCATACACAATTGGTTTCAAAAAGTGAGATAGGAGGGGGTGTTTTGATTTGAGCTTAAAGTGTTGACAGACTGGCTTAAATAGCTTAGATTCTCCTAGTTAAGTGTCGTTTTTGTTTTCTTGTGTTTTGTTTCCCGAGGACATAAAAACGTTCTAAGTTTAAGGTGTTGATGTGTTATATAAATATAGGGTGTTGAGGGTGTTTTAGGTCATATATATATGTTGACGGGCTCACCAACACATATATATGACCTAAAACAGCCCCTACCTATGTTTAAACATCCTTAACCTCTTTCTAACTCATTCAAATCCTCTAAACTTCACTTTTTTCTTTAAATTCAAACTTCCCACTTTAAACATAAACTAACCCCACACTTAAGTATAGGCTAAATTGACACTTGTTTGAGATACCAACTTGTCTCTGCACACTAAAAATAATTTCCAACTTTGATTTTGCTTGACTTCTTCATTGTTCACTTCCAGTTCTTCATAAAAAAGGTAACTTTCTCGGATCCTAATGGTTATGTATTGATCTATTCATTGTTTAAACAAGTTGATATGTGTATTATATTGCAAAATATATAGAATCTATCATGCTTGTATATAGTATCCTTCAAGTAACCTAAAATCTTAATGAAGGGCCTTGTTTTGAATTAAAATATAATGTTAGGCCCCAACCAGAAGTTGAACATGAATAAGTAGACTAATATCACTATTTGAACATGTTTGTTTACTTTGAAATTCATGATTTTTGATAGGTGTGTGCATATTGGACTTTTTGGGATTTCAAATAGGTTATAAGGGTGTGAAAATTGAGAAAAGATTCAAACTTTTCAAATTTTGAGTTTTTCTTCAACTTTTGTTATCCCTCATTCTTGTTGAAAACTAATGACTACTTTTTCAGGAACACATTGAACCAAAAGCTTAGGCAAAGATTGTTGATACCTTGAGGAGATAGGAAAACTCCCCCAATCCTAGTGGTTCGGTGGAGGAGTACCTAATTCAGTAGAGAAAAAAGGCGACAACTGGGGTAACACATAGAGTTACTAGAGGACAGATACATTAGGATGCTAAGGCAACTATAGTTCGGCAAAGGATAAAGTCAGCACGAGTGTCTTGCCTACTCACTCTTTTAACTGATGATGATGATAATTAGGAGGAGACAAATTCTGAGACTACTCTATAGGTTGCTGCTCAGGACCCCCAGTCTAAGGATGAGCCCCAGGATTCATCCAAGGAGGCAGAGCAGGAGAAGTCATCAACGGTGCCCTAGTATAAGGAGGGTACCACCATACATGTACAACAGTCAGATGTACCCTAGTATGACAAGGGTATAGTACAGCCTTCCTATGATAATTCAGTATAGTAGGGGTAGAGTCCTTTACCCACACAAGCAATGAAGGCACCTCCAAGGTGGTGTGTAGAGGATATGAAAGCAGTTATGATATAGATAGTCATCTCTTAGATATTGGAAGGCCTAAGAGACTTATTTATGAGGAGCGCTGGATCGATCTATCTAGACTAAGTTGAGCACCATAACTATGAGCCGTATTTGATCGATATCGGATAAAGTGGATAACTCGACCACTTGGTTCATATAGCTCATCTATGGTGCATGATTTTAATGCATCATACCGAGCTATAGTAGATATTCCTATGCACAGATTACCAGGATCAATGGGGAATATGGAGCCGACACATCTTGATCATACACTTGTGAGAGGGGTCAGAGTTTATATTTTAGCAGAGACTATTTGCAGAGTCATCTTTGGCATAGATTACACTACTCCTGTATACATAACTGAGTATAACCATAGACTGAGGGTCACATGTGATAGACATATTATATGAAAGGTAGAGCACAGATGAGAGAGGGTTGAGATGTCTAGATAGATAGCAAGTCATATTTCACTTTTGAGTGATGCGACCTTACGAATTGAGGGGCATGGTGTGATCACGAAAGACCTGTTGACATTTGAGGCAAAGTTTTGGTGGTTTCTAATTAGATATCGATTGTTTCCCATAGCTTTAGATAATTTGTTAACTTGGGAGAGAGTAGCCCTAGTTACTTGTTTAATGACCAGATATGTTGTTGATTTTGATACCACTCTACGACATCGGATCCACGATAGAGCATTTAAGAAGTTGACTAATCTTTCATTCCCTTGGATGATTTAGAGGCTGGGTGATGAGGCTGGTATACCTGAGATACCGAGATTAGATGAGAGGTACTTGCAATGTCTACTGCATAGATAAAGAGTATGAAGGGTCTAGCACCCTCAATCCTTCCCAGGAGATACAGAGAGAAAGGAACAGTACCTCGATCCCTGACTAAGGGCCCAATAGTTTCTGCAAAGCCTAGTTATACACATCGAGGTGATGTGGGTATTTATATTAATATAGAGATAGGGGAGTAGAGAGAGGCTCCAAATTTGAGTACATAGGGTGAGGGTACACCAGCCTCAAATTCAACCTTAGAGTCGGTT
Organism: Capsicum pubescens; assembly: GCA_030864215.1. Classification (NCBI taxonomy): domain Eukaryota; kingdom Viridiplantae; phylum Streptophyta; class Magnoliopsida; order Solanales; family Solanaceae; genus Capsicum; species Capsicum pubescens. The sequence goes on from CM061548.1 coordinate 190,959,762, forward strand.
GGTGTATCTTCAGGTTTACTCACCCATCTATGATAACTCCTTCTATAGGTATGATCACTATATGTAGCGAGTTTTTTCAGAGCTTAGTGAATAGTTACAGGGCTACTAATTCTCGATTAAGGGTTGTTGAGATCGAAATGACTACCCTCTATCGACATATGAGATCAGGGGTTAGGACTAAATTAGAGTAGGTGGAGGCCAAATGGGAGGCCGCACAGAGCGCTGCACTATCTAAGATATGGCTATCTTCCAGACACATCTCGATAAGTTTGAGAGATGGGTTACATCCTGATTCACAAAGACAAAAAAGCTAGATCTAGCCCAAATGAGTGAGGATTTTGATATATTATGAGCAGAGGTATGCTCTCTTATAAAAAACCGTGTAGTAGCCACTCCCTCGGTTATACCTTAGTGGTCCTGATATTACCTCTGCATAAATTGAGACTATTTGATTTATTTTTAGAGGATAATTAGGAGGTCCCAGTAGTTGAGGCCAAAAGAAGGCACGTTGGAAACTTACAGGATCCTAAGATGCTATATGACCAGGCCATTAAAAGGGACAAACATGATTCGATGGAGACTGCATTCATTTATAGGCAGCGACGTTCAACTATAACGTTGGGTGCATTATCTAGTAGATCACCGCCACCACCACCACCTTCGCTGGATGATATGTCCCCATCTAGGGATGCTCATGACTCGGACGCGTAGTACATCCCAGGTATGTTCTCACTTCCCTCGGTTTTACTTTATTTTAGGCATTAAGGACAGTAAATAGTTTTTAGTTGGGGGTGGACATACCATGCCGCTATGGGTTTTTGTTGTCTTCCTTCTTTTCTTCTCGGCCACGGTATGGTTATAAAATCAGCATGTCTAGGTTAACTGGTGTCGTATTGTGTTGTGTTTTATTTAGTATTGTGTTGTGTTTTTGTGTAATTAGGAGATTTTAAGTATTTAAGGAAGTAGTCATGTTTTTCACTAACTTTTGAGAAAAATGATACCCCTTCAAAAAAATTTGTATTTTAGAACTGTGTAAATGTATATATGTGTGAGCGTTGTGGATTTTGTTATGGCATTAGGATTAGGGACATGATAATCACTTTATAATAATTGCATGAATCAGATAGGTTGTAATTGGTATTATTTACTCTGTGCTATGTGTGTGTGATATAATCCCGAGTTCCCCTTGTATATTGAATTAGAACTTACCTGGTTAGTATTGCCTAGGTTGAAATATAGTCGAGTAAGGAAATGATCACAGTCCGTTTGTGATGTTAGTCCACTTTTAGTCTAAATTAATTTCCATGTGTGAATTATATCCATTGATCTCTGATTTGAGCCCTATAGCCTAATTTTCCTGTTTCACCTATTCACATTCCCATTTGTATTAAAATGAACTTATTTTGACCCTCGTCCTCCTTGGACATTGTGCACCTCAACTCAGACAAAATGCTTAAGTTGAGGATGATTATCATAGGGGTGCATAGTGTGAAGTGGGTATGTAGAAGGGTAAAATAAGAGAAAAAACTTAGTAGGGCTGGGTGTGGTAGAAAAGAAAGAGAAAAAAAAGAATTTTTTTTTATGAAAAAGTGAAAAAGAAAGAATAGAAGACCATACCCAAACTGAATGTGCATTAAAATAAAAAGAAACAAATAAGGGTGGAAATAAAAAAAAAATTGGCTACTAAGTGAGACCCCAAAGTTAGTGTAATGCTAAGGATATTTAGTCACTTTATATGTCCATATGTACCATACCAGCCCCCTAGTCTGAGTTAAAAGCTGAGAAAGTCCTATAGTGATCCTAACTTGATTGTTTGAATGTTAAGGTAGAGAAAATAAGGGCAAGCCTATGGTATTTAACGCACATTAATTGGAACTTCTCTTTTGAGTGTGAGTGTGTCTTGATCGTCCCTGCATTGACATGAATTATTTCATATGAGTGAGTGGGACATCTTTGTTGTGAGGGCACTCGAGTCATATTGATAGCTATTTGCTTGTCTCATGTAGTGTAATTGTACATATACTTGGTTGTTTGTTACTAATGTAATGTCATCTCTTGATCCCATTATGTCACATTGTTGTACTTCATGTACATACATGGTTTCAAAGAGTGAGACAGAACGGGGTGTTATGATTTGAGCTTAAAGTGTTGACAAACTACCTTGAATAACTTAGATTCTCCTTGTTAAGCGCCATTTTGTTTTGTTGTGTTTTGTTTTCTGAGGACATACACACATTCTAAGTTAAGGGTGTTGATGTGCTATAGCAATATAGAACTTTCGATTCTTAAAATGAGGAGAATATGCAAGTTCCTGAGTTTATTTTGTTAGATCTGATGCGTTTTGGGTATGTTTTGTAGAAAATCATGTTTTGGGACACTTTTAAATTTATTTGTGATGCGACTCGACCGGGGGCCTTTTCGTAATGGGCGTCCCAAGTTCGACCGGAACTGAAGACCACCCTCATTACCCAACCCAACCTCCAGCCACCTGCCCTGAGTTGGCTGAATTTTGAGCATGTATCAAGATAGTGCAACAAACACATGAAGACTCTGGGATAAGATGACAACCGTGACCGATCCAACCGAGTCCAACCATCCCATACCCACAATCCAACCATACCAAATCTATACGAAAACAAGGATCATAAACTAGGCCAAAACCAAGGATGTTCCAAAACATAACATAATTAATCCCAAAATGAAATATGATGGAATACTGAGAAATTATGTCCGATGATGATATCCTCAATACCAATACCAATGCTAAGGCTGACAACTATAATGATCCCACCTATTTCAACCCATAGAAGTACCACAAAGCCTCTAACCAAAAAAGTAATAAAAATCCGCTTGGGACATGCCCCCAACCATAGCCAAAACCACTATCCAAAAATAAACCAAAGTGTCTAGAAATATCCATAACATGAAATGGAGCCTTCCAAAAGGATAGAAGCTCACTACTTCAGTCCAAATGCTGTCCCTGAGTCAATCACTATGTAGGGGGAGTAGAACGGCTGGTTCCTTTATAGCATGGGTATACAACCGCCAGTAGATGAGGTCCTTTATGAAAAGATCGCAAGAAGTGAGATGTAAAATGCGTGCCACAATAAAAAATAATCAAAACAGGCACCCCATGTTGCTTCGCAATCTCCTGAAGATACAGCTTCACATAATCCTCCACCGAGAAGGTAGTCCGCACTAGCAAAAAGTGCTTAGACTTAGTCATCCTATCCATGACTATACAAATCAAATCATGTTGACTTCTATATCGAGGAAGAACGGTAACAAAGTCCATATTAATCACTTCCCACTTCCATTTGGGGAAATCAATTTCTTGATACAACCCTGCTGGCTTTATGTGCTCAACCTTAACCTGTTGACACACCATGTACCTGGCCACAAAATCAGCCACATCCCTCTTCATGCCATTCCACCAATAGATCTCCTTGAGATCATGATACATCTTAGTAGAGACAAGATGAACAACATAGCGCGCCTTATGCTCTTCAACTAGAATACTTTGTCGCAAACCGTCGACATCAGGAACACATAACCTCCCTCGGTACAGTAAAGTACCATCACTATCGATCTCAAACACCACTACCTTTTTCCCACTAACGTCACTCTTGATTTTCATCAAGATAGGATCTAACATATGCTTCTCCTTAATCTCCAAACGAATAAACGATTAAAACACTTCTTGTACCCTCATACCACCATCCTTGGAGTCCAACAGGGGAACTCTAAGATTATCCAAGAGGTGAATATCCTTCACCAATTCCAGTTTTTCTTTCTCCACACGAGCTAAACTCCCCATAGCTAACCTGCCAAGAGCATCGGCACCAAGGTTAGCCATACCAGGGTAATAGTAAAGACTCATATCATAGTCCTTGAGAAGCTCAAGCCATCTCCTTTACCTAAGATTAAGCTTTTTCTTAGTGAAATTATACAATAGACTCTTATGACTAGAAAAGATATCCACGTGAAGACCATACAAATAATGCATCCATATTTTTAAAGCAAACACAACCGCAAACAACTCCAAATCATGAGTAGATAATTTATATCATGCACCTTCAACTACTTGGAAGCATAGGAAATCAATTTCCCATGCTGCATCAAAACACAACCAAGGCCTACCCGAGATGCATCATAATAAACCACGAACCCATCATTTCCTTCTAGCAAAGTTAGAATTAGAGCCGAAGTTAACTTATTCTTCAACTACTCAAAACTCCCTTCACAAGTATCTGTCCAAGAAAACTTAACCTTCTTTTGAGTTAACTTAGTCAAAGAAGTAGCTATCAACAAAAAGCTTTCCACAAACCACCTATAATACTCGGCTAAACCCAAGACGCTCTGAATGTCGGATGGAGTCATGGGTCTAGGACACATTTTCACCACAACAACCTTTTGCGGATCCACTATGATCCCTTCACTAGAAATAATATGACCCAAGAAAGTTATAGCGTTCAACAAAAACTCACACTTTGAGAACTTGGCATACAACTATTATTCTCTCAAGGTCTACAACACCACACAGAGGTGAATAAGTTGATCGACCTTACTCTTCGAATGGACCAGAATGTCATCAATAAACACAATAATGAAGAGATCCAAATACTAACGAAAAAACTCGTTCATCAGATCCATAAACGTCGTTGGAGCATTAGTCAACCCAAATGATATTACCAAAAAATTCAAAGTGTCCATACTGAGTATGAAAAGCTGTCTTAGGGATATCCACCTCCCTAACCTTTAGCAGATGGTACCCATACCGAAGATTTATCTTAGAAATAAACTTGGCACCTTGCAATTGGTCAAACAGATCATCTATCCTTGGAAGATGATACTTGTTATTGACTGTCACCTTGTTCAACTTCTTATAATCAATGCACATCCGAAGGGAACCATCCTTTTTTCAGGTAAACAACATCGGTGTACCCCAAGGAGATACACTTGGATTAATAAACCCCTTATCCAGAAGATCCTTAAGTTTCTTCTTAAGTTTTCTCAACTCATCCAGAGCCATTCTGTATGGAGGAATGGAAATTGGACGAGTGTCCGGAGCTAGATCAATAACAAATTCTATTTCCCTATCCGAAGGAACACCAGGAAGATTAGATGAAAAGACCTCTAGAAACTCATTAACCACTGAAACTGACTGGAAAAAAGGACCTTCTGAGTTGGAATTTATAACATGGACCAAGACATAAATACAACCTTTTGAGATCAACCTCCGAGCTCTAAGATAAGATATAAATTTCCCCTAAGATCCAAAGAAACACACTCCCACTCTATAATCGGTTCACTAGGGAACCTAAATATAACCTTACGGGTTCAAAAATCCAAGGACTCATAACAGGAGTGCAACTAATCCATACCCAAAATGATATCTAATTCAACCATACCCAACTTAAATAGATCCACCAAGGCCTGCTTGCCACTAATAGATACCACACACCCTCTATAGACTCTCTTAGTCATAACCGAGTCATATACTAGGGTAGAAATAGAAAAAGGATCCAAAATAACTTCCGGATCAAAACCAAAAGATACAGCCACAAAAGGAGTCATATAGGAGAGAGTAGACCCTAGATTCAACAAATAATATATGTCACCAGAGAAAAGTTATAATGTACCAGTAATGACATCAGGTGATGCCTCAGATTCCTATCGGGACTTTCAAGAATAGAACTTATTCTGACTAACACTAGAACCAGGGGTGATAACAGAAGTAGATGCAGCACCACTAGGTGTAGGAGCAGAAGATGAAGATATAAGAATCTTATTCGCCCCCATAGCAACCTTATTAATCGGACAATCTCTAAGACGATGGTCTTTTTGGCCACACTTGAAGCATTTGTCCTTTCCTTAATTGCAATAATCCCAATAAGGATGACCACAGAATCGAAAAAGAAGGTATAAAGAAACTGACTGGCCTCTGCTTGCCTGAGATTAGGTACCCTGTGCTAGGAAATTATCACCACCATGATGATGCCTGCCGTTCGACTAGTAAGAAGCACTAGAAGAAGAGTAGGAACCAGAACTCCCCCACTTTTTTCTTCCACTTGACACCATCTCCACCACCCTGAGACTGAGCACCTCTCTAGTCATAAAACCTTTTTCTCTCTCTTGCCTATCCCCAAACTCTGATTGCTTCCTCTTTTTATCCTCCACATACTGCATGTGAATAGTTAACCTAGAGATATCCATATCCTTAATCAATAAGCCAGTCTTTCTCTCAATAATAAAATATCGATTCAACCCAGAAGCAAATTTCCTCATTCTAGCTAACATATCAGCCACCAAATCAGGAGCATACCTTGATAATTGGTGAAACTTCAAGGCATATTCCTTGAGAGACATCCTTCCTTTCTTGAGGTTCACAAACTCCTCCATCTTTGATTTTCTCAACTCTTAGGGAAAAAAACAACCTAGAAAAGCACCAGAGAAGTCATCCCATAAGGATAACTCCTCTACATATCCTGTATCCCTATCCCACTTTTCATACCACTAATATGTAGCCTCTTTGACTTGATAAGCTACAAACTTTACCCCTTCCACATTACTAGCCTGCATCACCTAAAATATCTTCTTTATTTCATCCGAGAAGCTATATGGATCCTCCTCCACCTTCACTCCAGAAAAAGTGGGAGGACCCATCTTTATAAATTGGCCAACCCTTGTGGCCTCAGTAGATAAGGCATTAGTCGCACTTTTCTCAGCCTGAGCAACGACCAATTTAGTAATAGCATGAATAGACTAATGAAATTCTGCATTAGTCACCTCACCCTGAGGAAGACTAGTAGTAATTAATGGAACTCTAGATTTATTAGGGATAGAACTATGAGATCTAAGAAGAACGCTTGAAGTAGGATGCACCCTTTTAGCATTACGCCCAGATGGGATAGAAGAATTTCCTTATTTCTAGATCTACGAGGCATGATCTTAAAGACGAACAAACAAGGATTAAAAAATATTCCAGGACTGAGACTCCAAGCTTGAAAATGGAATACCAAGAAAGTGAAACATTCCTAAATGCCTTATAGCCTCTACTTTTTGAGTGTGGCGTGCTACATACCCCTAAAAGAGACTCTATTAAACACGACTTTGTGGACTACCAATCGACCATGGACCTAGGCTCTGATACTAACTTGACGTGACCTGATCGAGGGACTTATCGTTATGGGCATCCCATGTTCGATCGGGACTGGAGACCACCGCCGTTACCCAACCCAACTTCCATCCACTGGCCTGAGTTGGCTGAATTTCGAGCATATAGCAAGATAGTGCAATATTCAACATAAAGACTCTGGGATAAGATCATAACCATGATAGACCTAACCAAGTCCAACCATCCCATACCAACAATCCAACCATACCAAATCGATACCAAAACAAGGGCCATAAACTAGGCCATAACCAAGGATGTTCCAAAATATAATATAATTAATCTAAAAATAAAATATGATCGGATAGTGAGAAATTATATCCAATGATACCAGTTTCAATACCAATACTGATGCTAAGGTTGACACCTATACCTATCCCGCCCATTTTAACCCATAGAAGTAACACAAAGCCTCTAACCAAAATAGTAATAAAAATCCGATTGGGACATGCCCCCAACCATAGCCAAAACCAATATCCAAAAATAAACCAAAGTGTCTAGAATATCCATAACATGAAATAAAGCCTTCCAAAAGGATGAAAGCTCACCACTTTAGTCCAAATATTGTCCCCAAGGTAATCACTATGTAGGAGGAGTAGAACAGTTGGTTCCTGCATAGCATGGGTATACAACCATCAGTAGATGGGGTAAGTGACTGACCGTTAGCTTGATCTCAGGGTAAGAATAAAATAATTTCATTTATATAACAAAGTAAAACCATCCATATACACACAACTATATATATATATATAACCATGTCGGGAGGTTTAGCATTCCCTTAAACATTTACCTGGGTTGTGTAGTTGTACCATCCTAAACCACCCTCGGGATTTATGGGTTTAGCTTCTCTTACTGAAAAGGTACCAGTGTGTGTAGATTCATGACCAAGGAATAAAACCTTGGGATGAATAGTAAATACTCCAAATATAGAATAAAATCATGCACGCGGTCACCAAGACCAACCTCATATCGACAAATATGAGTTTCTAGTTTTGGTCCCTAGGACCTCCACCTTCTACTTCTTTGCTATACATCCCACCATTATTTCCCAATTAAAACTATTTTTTCCAAATAACCAAAACATTTTCCATTTATAAACCAATGCTATTGATATTGGTATCATCATACCAACCCTTACTTGCAAGTATCATCCATAGCCAACCATTTATAGGTTTAAGGGGACTTTTAAGTGCCCTTCAATTTACCATATTAAACCACTTGGGGGATTCTATTTGCCCGACAAGCATAAAAATTTGCCATTTACCATTCCAAGCTATTTAAAACATGCACAATTCCTTTACCAACTTTTAAAACATGCAAGAGTTCCATTAAAGTAGTCAATGCAATGAACATATCTTTATAAGCATTTTGTCAAACACATTGGGGGCATAATATGTCCAAACCAATTTCAATTACCATTAAACCATTCCCATGCAATCCAATTATCCAAAATCACCATTAATGCATATAAAAGCATAATTAAAACTATGGAAAATCTTAACTAACCATTTAATAGCAAAAACCCCAAATCATATTTGAAAACCAAAATCATACAATCAATGAAATCATGAAAACATTCATAAAACCATAACTTTAGATAAAATTAACAATGAAGAAATAGAACATGCCTTAACCTAAGATGATGAAGGAAAGAAATCACCAAGACAAGCCCCATATCAATCCTCTAGTTGAAACCCTAGCTTCCCTTTCCCAAAAGATTTTGAGATAATTTTAAAGTGTTTAGAAAAGTTTCTAAGTGGTAATGAATGGAGTAATAGGGTAAATAACCTTCTAAGTAGGTTAGAAGTCATGGGACTTATTAGGATAAGTAGGGAAGTGGTTAGGTCAATACGCCTAATTACAAACTCTTAATCGGCTCAGATACATGATTCACACTAGATACACTTCCAAGTCCTAATTCTAATTACAAAACTATCACAATATTATATTTATATTATAAATAATCCCAAAATTAGAAAAAAGTAAGGCTAGTCTACCTAGACACCAATGAATGCCTGATTAAGTCAGCAAAATTGGCGATTTCCCTTTTCGATAAGCATTGGCATAATGCCACACTATCAAAAGAGTTATCTATGCATTAATACAAGAACAAGGGTGTGCATATTGAATTTTATACTTTGGCTCAAAAATCAAGAAAAAATCCCATATGGGGCTTACTTACAGAATCACACTTTCAAAATTGTCAATATGTTCCTCTATGCTTAATGATAATTTACAATATAGAATGGGAAAATTTTGAGCTCAAACGATACTAAAATCAACCTAACAAGAATCTAGGGATTTTTGTCTAACTTGAAGAATTAAATCATGAATTATTTGGAAACTTATGAGGATTTTGATGAGAAAATGACTATTTCAAGCTCAAAAACCGCCACGATCTCTGAATATTGACTCCTCTAATATTTCACATTCTCTAGGAATTTTGGCTCTTGAGACTTTTGAAAAATGGGGAGAAAATCAAGCAAAAGAGGCATTTAATGCCCTATAGGCGTCGCTTAAGAAATCACCAATAAAACGATCAATGGATTGCTTAAGCAGTACCCTTCTAGGGCTTGACATCCACTTAAGCGGTCAGGACATCGCTTAAGCGACACATTCTTAAGGAAATAGGAATTTCTTCATGAATCTTGAGAAATAGGTAGAAATTGACCAGGGATAGCCCACTGAGTTTCAACCTCAAAGCTACTATATCAAGAATAAGAGTTGTGTTCCCTAATGTCGAAGTCCCATATCTTTAGTCAGTTCCTTTAGTATGTGATTTTTAAGAAGTGTTCCTTACTAATTTTCCTAGTATGCCTTTGGATTAGGATATTATTGCTATAATGATATACAGTCGGTCACTCGTCCTATTTCTATTTCTCCAAATATGATGGCTCTGGTCGAGTTAAGAGAGTTTAAGGCCTAATTGAAAGAGTTGCTTGATAAAGGTTTTATTTGACCTAGTGTTTCACCGTAAGGTGCTCCAGTTTTATTTATTAAGAAGAAAAATGATATTCCTTGAATGTTCATAGATAATCGATAACTAAACAAAGTTACCATCATTAATAAGTACTTATGGCCTAGTATAGATGACTTGTTTGATTAGTTATGCTACCTTTCTTCTTTCCTCTATAACCGCAATAACTCCTGAATTTATATCCTCGTCTCTTTCAACCTCCACAACTTCACTATTTTCTTTCTCCTCTATTGTAACAATTTTCATGAGCCTTCTTTCTTTCATGGTTGAAGTCTTATTATCATTCATGGTATATTCTGTCATTTTCTTTTTAGAACCTCTTTTAGAATAGGTTCTAGTCACTTTCACCCTAGAGTCTATTTTTACCTCTTTTCCTCTACTTTCTCTTAATTTCTTCAAAGTCCATCTCAGAGGCACTTCATCCCCATCCTCCTCATTTTCCTTATTTGGTGGTAACAATATATCTCTTCCCCCATTTACTCTATTATTAACACTTACTTCTAATTCCACTCTATCAACTAAGTTTTCTTTTGTGTTATATGCAAGCAGGAGTAGGTTTACAAAAACCTAATTCTCATTTGAGGAAATATCAACCCTTTTCATTGAAATCTCTTCACCAAATGGTTGAGCAAAAATAAAGTTTAAATCTGAGTGTGTAGGAGATCCTGGTTCTTTCAAATTCTCAAAAGTATCAACCCTTTTGAGTTCTTCAAACAACAAAGGGATCTGAGAATTTTTTGGTACTTTAGAGTCTTTTGAGGAGTGGGAACTTTTAGTCAGAAAAATTTCTTGTTCGATTGGTGACCCAGAACCTAGATTAGAATCCTCTGTCATGATTGGGTGAACACAACTTTCTAGGGTTGAGGAAGGTTCAACTAGAACTAACTTGTTTAGAGTTTTCAAATTTTGTAATAATGACTTGGTGGGTAAAGTTGACTCAGTTTCTAGTTGGAGTCTCATGATGATGCTTTTTATGACTTTTGTTGTTCAAGGATCAGAGTATTGGGAACGTTCAGCCTGATTTTGGATAGTAAGTCAAATTTATTGAATAAAGATGAGTGAAGATCTATTATGGTGGTTAGTGAAGTATCAGTTGTTAATAAAAGAGGTCACTTTTGAAATGACATATCAAAACTTACTATGTATGACCCTTAATTTTGTACAAAGAAATTGACTGCTTTTGTAGAGGAGGAAATACACATGGCCTATTTAGACAACATTTTATGATTATTTTGAGCGCATCATGTATAGGTACTAACCTGAGATATGGGACTCGATCCCTCTCCTTTGAACAAATCTTTAAGTTGTGCTTGTCACATTTTTCCACTTCTTAAGTTGTTCCCATGTATGTATACCTTCATGGGTATAGTACTGAGTTAGACTCATATGCACCTACTTTACTAAGGATACCGACCTCCTAAACATAGCCAATTTTGAGTGAAAACACTGAGTCAAAAGATAGGCCAGGTGGATTAGATCAATCCTTTTATAGTATTTTGCCTTTGCATACCTTTCTTATTACACAGTTTGTTCTTAATGTATTCCTGAGGATCGGGTCCTAGATTTGACTTTGTTCATAATGATAACAATTCTTCTTCTGAGATGGGTTTCCTAGGGACCATGTCCCTTGAAATCATCTATTTTAAAATGATACACCTCCATCTTGAAGTTTCTTGAGAGAGACAACTCATCAGATCCTCTATCATCGAGGTTTGAACCTTTTCAATCAATGAGATATAACTAAATGCAATCCCCTTTTTTATTCCTGAAATCATGATCATATGTTTGATATCAGAACCCATTTGAGTTTGAGTTCCCAGTAAGAAGATAATGGTGTGATAAAAACACTCTTGGCCCATCAAGGTATAGAATTCTTTTTAATCTTATTCTAATGCTTGAACCCATTTGGTTGTGTATACTCTTGTTGACCATATTTGGATTTGTTTATTTCAACACTTATCAATCTTTGATAATTTCCCTTAGTGTGCCTATAATCCCCATAATTATTGCACATAGGTTTAGGAGCCTTGTTTCTGGCATCATTTATAGTCTTACTTGGCCACCTAGTAGGTTGGAATTCACCTCGATATCCCAGTACTTTTCCATCACTAACACCCTGACTAATCAGATTATAAAGAGTCTGTGAAGAAGCATTCCACTTAAGATTTTTATTCAATTCTTATTTTAAGTGGACAAGGTCCCTCTCTAACTCTTCGTAACTTTGAAGTGCAGACATAAGGTGGTTTTTTAGAATCCCTCTACCTTTTCTTCTTCAGATTACTCATTTAACTCAATTTTTAAGATTTTATTTTTATGAACAATACTTCAGTTCAGAATTTTGTAAACCTGAAGAAATCAACTCATACTCTTGATTCTCTAATTTTTCTTTTAAGGAATTCTTATCAACAGTTAGTTCTCATACAAAGTCAATTAAGACACTAGAAATCCTTTTTATCTTTCTGGCAGTATAATTATCTAGATTGTCCTTAATATCAGAAAAGTTGCCTCCTTTTCTTTTTCATCCTCTGTGTTTTCTATTAATGTAAATAGGGAATGATAGATAACTAGACTGTCTTCTACTTCAATCATAGAAACATCTCCAGTATTTTCATCTTCACCTGATTCACTGGAAGAGTCTCCCCATGCTGCCAAGGTTTACTTTACAACATATTCAGCTGCTTCCTTCCTTCTTGAATTATCAAGAAACTTTTTCCTGTTGTTTTCTTTGTCACCAGTAGTCATAAGGTAATATTGATGATCTACTTTGTGCATAGGACAAACTTTAATGAAATGCTCAGGACTTCCATATTTGTGACAACCTCAACATTGCCATCTTTTTTTACGCTACTTTCTCTCCTTTGGAATTGACCACTCTTCTTCATGGCACTAATAATTGGTTTTGACAAATTGTTAACCTTAGTGTCATTTTAATCAGGATCGTGTTTGGAAGGTTTAATACCAGGGATTTTTTCTTTTTTTGCATCATCCTTGTTGATGATAGGCGAATTTACACGCCTATAGCACTATATTTTGCCCATATTTTAGCCTAGTTTTGAGAACAAATTATATATTTCATGCACTTTTAGTCCTTTTTCCTGTAAGTGAGCTAACGAACATGATTAGCAAAGTTTCAGGTATAAATGATGCATAATTCAGCATTTTATGGATAACTTGACACCAAAGAAAGCTTCACGAAAGGAGAAAAGCCAATCTTGGACTCCAAGGACTAAAAATGGCGCATGGAAAATCTGTCCCGGGCTAAAACATCATTTCTGAAGACTTTAGGGACTAGCAGTAACTTATTAGGATTAGGATAATGATACATTAACCTAGTACAATTGGGTTAAGTATTTCATTAGCTTAGTAGGATTTGGTTAAGCATTTCATTAGCTTAGTAGGAATAGGATATGGGTATTATAAATACCCTATCTTGCTAGAGATTTTGAGACATCTTCTTACATTCAATTCAATTCTATTCTACTTCTAAGACATTCTAGTTCTAAACAATCATTCTTCCATTAATTCTATTTTCTTCTTCTATTCATCTATTCTTAAATTCCACAACAAGAGAAACGTTACTTTGCTAAGGGATTCACGCCTAATGCCTACCACACCATTACAAACGTGAAATCTTTATTGTGGTATAACAACAATGTCAATTGTGATTTCCTTCGCATTCATGGGTAACTAAACTTCTTTGTTGGGGTTATGGAAGCCGTATGAGATACTATCTATTGCTGTGAGTTTGTGAGTTCGTGACACGTATGCTGCTTATATCATTATTCTCTTCATCTTAATCTAAATTCTTTGTGGTTGCAAATGCAAGAATATGCCAGTATAACATTTAACTTGTTCGAAAGAAAGGTTATCTATCTGGAAAAGAGATAATGTCAAGGTAGTAGGGTCCCATCCCCTATTAAAAAGTTAGTGCCGTAACTGGATTAACCTCTTGGAGAATTCATACCGTTAGACACGCTTTAAGCTCGAAAGATTTAAAGTGAAATAATCCTCGAATAGGTCGAAAGACGCCTGGATTTACCATCGAATACAATTCTCTATAAGCACATGCATGTCTAAATTCAACACACTCATAGTCAATAGAGACGTATAACTCAGAAGGTGGACATAACCCCAACTCCTCAATTCTCATTGTTTCACAACCTACTAAACATTCTTTCTTTTTACTTTGCTATTTTTAGTTTTTGCTTTAATAATTTGGTTACACTTTACAAACCCCTCTTCTTACGAGACTTGCACTAAAAGTCTAGTAATCGTTGCTTACTTGTTGACCAAGCTATTCCCTGTGGGATCGATACCCAACCCAGGTTGGGTTCTATATTTGACAAACGACCACTTTACACTCCTACGAGAGCTGTAGATTGAGCGTTATCAAAAATTGGCGCCGTTGCCGGGGAATACAAGTGTCAATTAAGTTCGTAATAATTACTAGACCCTTTGGTCAAAGATTCTCGTACTTTTACTTTTAGTTTTTGTTTTTGTTTTCTGCAGGATTTTATTCAGTGCATGCCCCATACCCGAAGTTCTGGTCAACCGTTATTACCTATCAATCCTGAACCACAACGTATTCGCAGAATGGAGGCACAACACGCAATTGAAAGAATGGCTGCTCAACAGGAACAGGCGAGACTAGCTGCGCTAGCCGCCGCTGAAGTGCATCAACAGAATATTGATAACCCTGGGCGAGCAACAAATCCTGACGATGAGGATCTAAGTGATGACGAGCTACTAAACCCTAGGCATGCCGCTGAGATCGCAACACCTGCCAACAGAAGAGATCGTCAAACTAGGTTTAGGCCTGAACGCCAAGCTATGCAGCCAGCTTTCGACGATGATGATGATGATCTTGATGGAGCCGGAGCCACAGGAGCCATTATTCCTCCACCATTGGCACCCGGAGCCAAGTTCAACATCACGAGCACCATGATTCAGTTATTTCAACTCAAGGGATTATTCGGTGGACTAGAAGGAGATGATCCGAATATGCATCTCATCAACTTTATTTCTACTTGCAAGTCGTTTGACAATCCTGGAGTTGGTCAGAATGCAATTTGGTTACGCTTATTTCCATTGTCTCTATCTGGGGAGGCAACTCTATGGTTGAATGGGCTGACTCCTGATTCTATTACAAATTGGGGGCAATTGAGAGATGCTTTCCTAGAAAGATTCTTTCCGCCATCCAAAAGAGCACAATTGAGAGATGAAATCAGCAACTTTCGTCAGCTTCCAACTGAAGCCCTTCATGAAACATGGGAGAGTTTCAAGACGAAGCTAATGAGGTGCCCAAACCATCACATGACTAATGTTCACCTAATGGAGATACTATATAGAGCCTTGAATTCAATAACTAAACCAGTGGTGGATAATGCGGCCAGAGGATCTTTTATGGATCTCACCTTTGGTCAAGCAAGCAATATGCTAGATCGTATGACGAAGCAAAGTAGAGCTTGGCATACCAGGGATTCTGAGGTAGCAAGCTCCACTTTATCTATTGGCATGACCGCAGACCAAAGGAGAAGAGAAGAAGAACGTGATCAAGATATGGCGCTCATGAAAACACAAGTGGATCTTCTTACAAAGCATTTATTATCAGGGAAGACCGAAAAAGTCAAAGCTATTGCGTCAAAAGGAAGAAACAAATCTGATTCGGAAGAAGAAGCCAACTACTTGAACAATCAGGGGGGTTTCCGAGGCAATGCCCAAGGAAACCAAGGTCGGAACTATCATGGTAAATCTGGAAACATGGACCAAGGTAGTTGGAAGAACAAGAATGACATTAGTGGTTTGTATGTTCCCCTGGAAGACGTGACGCCACCACATCTAGTTCTGGAAGTATGGAAGACATGATGGCTAAACTACTGAAAGGAGTGGAAGCAATGAGCGCAAGAGTAACAGAGGTAATAAATGATTTGTCCTCTATGAAGCAATTAGTTGATTCTCATTCCACTTCAATCAAGCAAATAGAGCAGCAATTGAGCCAACTTTCAGCAGCACTCAATCAAAGAAAGGCTGGTACTTTACCTAGCGATACTGTGCAAAACCCAAGGAATGATAGGTCATGCATGGCCATCACTACCCGAAGTGGTAAGGTGCTGGAAACTTCAGAAAAAGGCAAGAAAGTGGTTGACGAAGAAGCAGAAATTGATGATAAGGCGAAAGGGGAAGATGCCGCAACAGCCGATCCTAACGTCCTTAACGTCACTCCTCACGACGTGCATCCTGGAAAAGCTGAAAAACGGAAGCAAGAGGAGAAGAAAGCCGTGGAGAGAACCATTCCATACCCACCACCACCTTTTCCCCAAAGATTGAAGAAGGTGGCGGATGATACGAAGTTCAGCAAATTTATGACTATGTTAAAGCAGCTGACCATTAATGTTCCATTGGTGGAGGCACTTGAACAAATGCCTGGGTATGCGAAATTTATGAAAGATCTTTTGACAAAGAAGCGGGCAGCAAGCTATGAGTTGAAAGATACTGTTCATCATTGCGGTGCTATTGCCACCCGATCACTTGTTCAGAAAAAGGCCGACCCCAGTGCTTTCACTATTCCTTGCACGGTTGGATCTATGAATTTTGCCAAAGCATTGTGTGATTTGGGAGCCAGCATCAATTTGATGCCACTATCCGTCTACAGAAATTTGGGGTTGGGCGACCCTACACCAACCAATATACGGCTCGTGATGGCGGACAGGTCAGTAAAACGACCTGTGGGTATCTTGAATGATGTGTTGGTGAAGGTGTCTACCTTCATTTTTCCTGCAGACTTTGTTATTTTGGATTGTGAAGCGGATTCTGAAGTACCCATAATCTTGGGACGTCCTTTCCTTGCAACGGGAAGTGTTCTTATTGACATAAGAGCTAATGAGCTTTTATTTCGGTTGAATGACGAAGTGATCCGCTTTGATATATGCAAAGCAATGAAGCAGCCCAGCGATATGAATGTTTTCTCTGTAGCTGATGTTCATCATAAGGATAAGAAAGCATTATCTGTAGAGAAACAGCTTACTGTTGAGCCATTGTCTGCTGCACCACTGAATGTTGAGCATGAGAACGATGAAGATTATGAAGAACTTATGGGTGCTCTAACAGAAATAGAGTCTTATTCCCATACTCCTAATCAACCGGACCGTGATCTTAAGAATCAACCGTCACCAACAGCGAAGACTTCCCTTGAAGAGCCACCAATGCTAGAATCGAAAGAGCTCCCCGATTATCTAAGGTATGTGTTCTTGGAAAGTATAAATATACTTCCGGTGAGTGCGGATGATTTAAGTAAACAGCACGTAGAGGCTCTCATCTCTGCTCTGAAGAGATACAGGAGAGCTATGGGTTGGACTATTGATGATATAATTGGTATCCCTCCTGGGATAGGCATGCACAAGGGTCATCTCGAAGAAGATTGCATGCCTACAAGTAAACCTCATTATCATCTGAATCCATTCAGAAAACGATCCACCATCTATCTCAACGAAGTCTAAGTACTCGAGGTAACTATGTCGTGCCGCGACAATAAATCAAGCGCTAGATGGGAGGCAACCCATCGTTTATCATTTTTCATTTTTTCTTTTGTTCTAATACATGTTTTGTTTTTGATAAATAAAAATCCAAAAATAAGAGTCGTGCCACGACCAAAACTAAGGCGCTTGGTGGGAGGCAACCCATCGTACTAATCGTTTTTATTGGTTTTGAGCAAATGTAGGTGCAAGAGGTATTCAACGAGGAGATCGGTTTCAAATTTTGATTTGGACGTATTGCATAGTAAAGGTGGTAAGTTAGGCATGAAGATGCATAAGTCTATGGATTGAGCATTGCTCATGACAAAATAGGCATCGAGCAAGGCTAGGCCTAGGTAAAACTAGGCCACGAACAAGGCAAAGCCTATACTATAGCCCAAGGTCTCGGAATCTAGTGTGCTATAGCATAGGCGCCGCCTATGCTCACCATAGGCTTTGCATTAGGCGCCGCCTATGGTCACTAAAGTCATTGCACTAGGAGCCGCCTATGCTCACCATAGTCTTTGCATTAGGCGCCGCCTATGGTCACCATAGGCAAAGCTAAAGGCGCCGCCTATGGTCACTTTTTGTCTCCAAAACCGATTTTAAAAGGGTGAAAACCCGACCCATTCTTTTCCTATATAAAGGAGACTTAGTTTTGAAACACAAACACATTGAAAACTTGACCTAGGCGCCGCACATACTCTCCAAATCATCTCAAAACTTTTCTTTTTGCTCTCCCACTTCACAAGAACATCTCCAAAGGCTTCAATCACGTAAGTACTCTTTTGTTCTTCATCTATTTTTCGTAAGTGCTACGTTGCTATGTCTATTATGAATTGCTACATCTTGAAGAAATATTGGTGATGTTAATGTGTTTGAATTGTTGATACAAAACCAAGTGAGTGAACATGTACGTTAGGATACTCTTAACTTGTTTCCGACTTGAATATTGATTTTGATGCAGTGTTATACTACTTGAGGAATTGCTATAGTCATGAACATTGCATAATCTTGTCACTAGAATGCTTACATGTTAGAATGTCCCGTTCATCGGAATAAGACTTATAGTTGCCTACCGACATAGGAGGTTGTGATTATTGATAGAAACAATACCATGATGTAATCCCTATGTAGCAGTCTTGATATATCTAACATGAAAATATTGCAAAGGTTGCAAGAAGTAATACATCTCTAATTTTCTTGTTGGAATATAGCTCCTACAACGTATGTCGATGAAGTCTAAGTAATCGACCACTTTCACTTCACTAATTCGTATCAAGAAACTAAGTGTGGGGTGGTACCCCTACTGCTTATGTATAGATTGTAGCCATTGAGATTGTGCTAACGTGAACTCTATTTCAAGTCTCAGGTACAATGGCACCCAAAGCGAGACAAGGCAAGGAGAAGGCTACCACATCCCAAAAGGGCAAGAAAAGAGGCCGCAAGGAGCAAGGAGAATCATCCTCAATGCAATTACCACGCCGTATGTTTGGAATAAAATGGGTTCTTAAGGAGGAAGCCAAGGAATGGCATAGGAACAACAAGGAAAGAAAATATGTTCATGTCGACTTGATAAACAAGGAAAGCCTAGCGAAGAAGGAGTCGCGCATGTTGGCGAAGATCATGACATTAAATCTGGATTTCATCTTCCGCGACATAGGAGAATGTAATCTTGATTTGACAAGAGAATTTTATGCCAACTGGTCGCCGAAAACCACAGGCAGCGAAGTCAAGATTCGGGGCCAAGTTTTACAACTCAATACGGATTTGATCAACTCCTTTCTTGGCTTGCCTTCAGTCGATCCAGCACCATTCAAAGAGCTGTACAACAGACCTCCTTTCCCATATACTTCTTTAAATATAGAAGCAAGGATATGGTTGCGCATGGTCAACTCTTACCTCATTCCAGGGACGCAATACATAAAAATAACAAGAGATAGAGTGTGCTTGGTATACGCATTGATGACGAATATCCCTATCAACATTGGGGTAATCATCCGATCTACAATGCGGAAGGCTAGGCTACACAAGCGGTCCCATTTCATCTTTGGCAATCTGTTGACTGCAATTTTGCGGAAGGAAGACATCGAAGAGGAACCAGCTGATCATAAACTCCCACACAATCCGAAGAAGGTTGACCTCACAAAGGTCAAAGATGCTGAATCAACACATGGCATCAACCTTACTACGACAGACATACATGCTCAGGATGAGAGTTTCTCCCTCCATATGTACGGCATGATGAGGTTTACAATGATGAGCGAAGGTCGTGTTCCAACTGCTGCAGAGGTCCAACAGCTGGACTATGACTACCCAATGAATAAGAATGCGAAGGCCATGTGTGGAGTAGGGGTATACTTTGAGGAACCTCTTGATGACGATGTGCCAACTGATGATGATCGCAGAATGCCAAACTCCGACATGGAGGAGAACTCTGATGGCGACGACTCTGATGATGATTCCGATGAAGGGGGTATGACCCCCGACATTGAGGAGGAGTCCGACTGACCAGGTTCTTCTTATTTATTTTCCACTGAGGACAGTGTCCCGACTAAGTGTGGGGTGGTGGTATTGCATGCTATACTTCTCTACTCGCATCTATGTTTGTTTGCTTTGTTTTTATTTCATTTTTTTTTATTTTTTTTAAGTAGTAAATTTTTTTAGCTTCACATGAAATTATTTTGATAGGAAGCATGAGATTATGACAAGAGTTTGTGCTAAAATCATGACTATCGAGACATTTAGGCTCTAATTGTGACTCACTATGTGATATTGTTTGGTTTAATTCCTTCATGTGTTGGGTCAAGAGTCTATACTACTCCCAATAAAGTCGACCATGTGCCTTGTGTGTGTGAGATAATAGTATATTCTGTGCTTGTGGATGATGCTAGAACTTGCCTGGTATGTATGTAAAGAGAAAATAAAGAGTGCAAGTCTAGGAAATGATTTAGGCATTTCTTTGGCAACCTATGATTATTTACCTTCTTTTTACCTACCCATGGACATCATCCTAGTTAAACCCTTTTGAGCCTTTAGCCTATTTTCTTTGACAAACCTCGTATGTAAGCCTAATCCATTTTTTTCAAGACCATAATTTGATCCAAATTCCTAAGTGCTTTAAAGTGAAAAAGTCATGTGACAAAATAAGAGGAAATTGGGTGAGTATGATGCTTTAGAATGCATTGGTGCTTGAATGAGTTATGAAAAAGAAAGTGCTATCATAAGAGGTATGTTATCGAAAGAAAAAGGAAAGGAAAACTGAAAAGTTAGTTATGTTTAAAATTGAAAAACAAAAGAGGAGAAAAAGAGTGGTAAAATAAAAGAAAGTAGAAAGGTTGTTTGAAAGAAAAGTGTTAATGATACAATGTGATGTATTAAAGCGCTTAGGAACATAGTCACTATTTCTGGCCAAAATAGTCCTACCCGTCCCTTAGCCTACATTACAACCATCAAAAGACCTATTTGATTCTAAGCTTAGCATTCTGACATTTAGTGGAGCATTACACTAAGGGCAAGCCTATAGTCATCAGTTGCTGCATATGAATTCTTTGTAAGAGTGAGAGCAAGGATATTTTGATACCCATGTTTGAAAAATATGTTATACTTATGAGTGATTATGGGTAATATATTGTGAGACACACATGGTTGATGAGTTTTAGGTAGTTGTGTATGATTCTTTGTGCCTTAACTTTTGAATATGAGTTGACCACCATCACGAGTCTATGTTGGAGGCTAAATGGTCTCTACTAATGATCGGAAAACTACTCTTTGTTGATAATTGTTGTGCTTGTCTTGACGAATATTTTATGTTGTTGCTGTGAAACTCTAAGTTGATGTTTAGAGGGACATGATATTTTGTTCGAGGACGAACAAAGATTTAAATGTGGGGTGTTGATGATAGACAAATTTACACGCCTATAGCACTATATTTTGCCCATATTTTAGCCTAGTTTTGAGAACAAATTATATATTTCATGCACTTTTAGTCCTTTTTCCTGTAAGTGAGCTAACGAACATGATTAGCAAAGTTTCAGGTATAAATGATGCAGAATTCAGCATTTTATGGATAACTTGACGCCAAAGAAAGCTTCACGAAAGGAGAAAAGCCAATCTTGGACGCCAAGGACTAAAGATGACGCATGGAAAATCTGTCCCGGGCTAAAACAACATTTCTGAAGACTTTGGGGACTAGCAGTAACTTATTAGGATTAGGATAATGATACATTAACCTAGTACAATTGGGTTAAGTATTTCATTAACTTAGTAGGATTTGGTTAAGAATTTCATTAGCTTAGTAGGAATAGGATATGGGTATTATAAATACCCTATCTTGCTAGAGATTTTGAGACATCTTCTTACATTCTATTCTATTCTACTTCTAAGACATTCTAGTTCTAAACAATCATTCTTCCATTAATTCTATTTTCTTCTTCTATTCATCTATTCTTAAATTCCACAACAAGAGAAACGTTACTTTGCTAAGGGATTCACGCCTAACGCCTACCACACCATTACAAACGTGAAATCTTTATTGTGGTATAACAACAATGTCAATTGTGATTTCCTTCGCATTCATGGGTAACTAAACTTCTCTGTTGGGGTTATGAAAGCCGTATGAGATACTATTTATTGCTGTGAGTTTGTGAGTTCGTGACACGCATGCTTCTTATATCATTATTCTCTTCATCTTAATCTAAATTCTTTGTGGTTGCAAACGCAAGAATACGCCAGTATAACATTTAACTTGTTCGAAAGAAAGGTTATCTATCTGGAAAAAAGATAATGTCAAGGTAGTAGGGTCCCATCCCCTATTAAAAAGTTAGTATCGTAACTGGATTAACCTCTTGGAGAATTCATACCGTTAGACACGCTTTAAGCTCGAAAGATTTAAAGTGAAATAATCCTCGAATAGGTCGAAAGACGCCTGGATTTACCATCGAATACAATTCTCTATAAGCACATGCATGTCTGAATTCAACACACTCATAGTCAATAGAGACATATAACTCAGAAGGTGGACATAACCCCAACTCCTCAATTCTCATTGTTTCACAACCTACTAAAAATTCTTTCTTTTTATTTTGCTATTTTCAGTTTTTGCTTTAATAATTTGGTTACACATTACAAACCCCCCTTCTTACGAGACTTGCACTAAAAGTCTAGTAATCGTTGCTTACTTGTTGACCAAGCTATTCCCTGTGGGATCGATACCCAACCCAGGTTGGGTTCTATATTTGACAAACGACCGCTTTACACTCCTACGAGAGCTGTAGATTGAGCGTTATCACTTGTCCATCCCTTGTTGCTTCTTGAGCTCATCGTATGGTGAGGGTCTTCAGGTTTATGGCTTCAGTTATGGCATCTACTTTTCTTTCCTAGGACTAAGGAAGAAAACAAAATTTTTCTCACTTGATTATACAATGGAATCACTTCTCCCAGGAAATGAAGCTCATTAGTGATAGAAGTGAATCTTGTATGCATTTCATGGATTGTTTCTCCTTTTTTTATGTTGAAGGTTTCAAATTGAGTAGTCAACATGTCTACTTTAGAATCCTTCACATCAGTAGTACCTTCATATGCAGTCCTCAATCAATCCTAGATTTCTTAGGCATCTTCATAGGTTGAGATCCTATTATATTCATCAGCCCTGTACCACAGACTAGAAATTTCTTGGCCTTATAGTTTTTCTAAACCTTTTTTCTATCTTCATCATCATATTCTCTTCTGCTTTTTACTACCATTCTTAGAATTTCTCTTTTTTTGACTTCTTTAACTAGAACCTGAAGACCATTAATAATTAATTCCATAAGTTACTATCTTCAGCCTAATGAAATCAAACATCCTAGTTTTCCACCACCTATAATACTGTCCATTGAATCTTAGTGGTCTAGTGGTTGATTATCCTTTTTCTAGATTAGGTGGAGTAGCCATACGAACCAGAGTACACTAGCTATGAATTATTTAGAGTGGCCTCTCTATGATACCAATTGTTAGAACCCTTGGGGGTTGTACCATAGAGTAAGGGACCATGTCACTCAAAATCAATAACAAAGTACACAAAAATAACCCAAAAGTAAGAGACAGTGCAGGAAAAGTAAAAACACAAGATTTTTACGTGGAAACTCAGGAAGGGAAAAACAATGGCTTACCCTTACAAGCACCTCAAGTTAAACTATGATGAAACTCTTAATTACAACCTTCAATGAACCTACCTCTAGGTTTCTTTCTTTTGTAATATCTTATCTATAAGCACATCTTGGTAAATCTACCAATGAACCTCTCTACTGATTTACTATAATCAGTCACACCAACTTAGGTAACTCTACCTAAGCTCTCTCAAAAGAAAACACTACTCTTATAACATGAGTAGTTTGATTACAAATCAGTACTCACTTAAGAACAATTTTAATTTAAGCTTAAATAAATAGCTAATAACTTGAGCAACATTGAAATGGGTTTTTGCTCTCTGTCTTCGATCTTTGTGGTTTCCAAAAACTATTTGATGAAAAGAAGTCTCTTTTCTTTTGTAGATGAGTAATGATTAAGGCTAAAACATCATTGGACCAGCTATCCTAATTAGTGTAATATAGCACCTGCAATTTTGTTACACAAGAGGATAAAACTGTGAAGACAACGCATGTCAGTTTTACTGTATCTCGCACATACAAGGACCTAGTCCCTTGCAGTTAGATACTCATCATAAAAATTACATAGAGCACATATCATGTGTATAAACCATGATTTGGATAGTTTTATGGTTCCTTGAGTATATCGAGTATTTTCTATTATATATTACTTTTGGATTCTGAGTATGAATCATTTGTGCAATATTTCCTTGGTTTCTTTTATGGACTATTTCATTTACTTAATATCACTTATTAGTACTTGGTGTGAACTATTTCTTGAGGATTCATTATATAATGGGATTTTCATGATGTAAATGGCGAACTGATTTGGTTGTAAGTTATTCTTGTTTGTAGAATTGAATAGAGCATTAGCATGCATAATTAGGGTCATTGTTACCTTATAGGCTAGGTTTGTATTAATAATAATGTTGTTTTAAAAGGTTTGAAATACATGATTTAATTTACATTATTTATACTTGTATACAAATATTTTTAAAATCTTCATATCGGTTAAGTTGGGTTGGCCTATGATGTCTGCCAGTATATAGTGGTTTTTACTGATACTACCTTGTGATATTTTTTTGTTGAGTAGAGCATATTCTAACCTCTTATATGAGATCTTATTTGTAGGTGAAAACACTTTCCTGATCCAAGGGTGAGAATTCATTCTTTGGTCTACCATGGATCACTTAGACCTAGTCTTTTTCTTAGTTTCGGACATTGACACACTATTTAGATTTGTTGGTTTTTTGGGTTGTACTTGTAAACTTGTTTAGTTAGAGTTTTGTTTGATGACTTTATTTTTTTGGAAAATGTTTTGATAATGTTATTCTCTGCACTAGTACTGGATCTTAATGTTTTAAATTTATAAATGAATTGTGGTTGTTTTTAAAATAAGGTAAGTAATTGTTTTGATTTCAGATAAAATATTTCTCTCATTGGAGAATTAGTTTGGGTACCACTCATGACGGGTTGGGTCACGACACTTCGACTAAAAATTCTTGTTCCATTACAGTGTAATTATGCTAAGTATCATTCAAGGATTTTCTTGAATAGTAAATCATATACAAAATTTATCATGTCTTTGACCATAACGGCACACTTTAGCCCATTTCTATAACACACTAATTCAAAAGGTTTAGATCAATCGGACACACTACAATAGGAGATGTAATAAGGTTTTTGTTTAAGAACTCAAAGGACTTCATGCAATAATAATTAAATGCAAACTTAGTTTGTTACTCCAATAGTTAACTCAACGGATAGGCAATCTTAGAGAAATCATTGATAAACTGCTTCTAGAACCTCTATGGCCAAGGAAACTACGAACTCTTTTGATGGGAATTGGAGGTGGTAAGTTTGAAATTAAATTTATACTATCTTGATCCACTTGAATGTCACTCTATGATATTTCCCCAAGTCTAATAATTCTTTCACCATAAGTGACATTCCTCCCAATTAGGCACTAATCTAGTCTCTTAGAAATTTTTCAAAACATTAGCCAAATCCACCAAACACTCCTCAAAAGAATATAAAACAAAGAAGAAGTAATCCATAAATATTTCCATGGAATCTTAAGCATGAAAGATAAAATGGACATCATCCAGTGTTGGAAAGTAGTTGGTGAGTTGGAAGGCCAAATGGCATTCTTTTAAGTTCAAATATACTATAAGGGCACATGAAGGTGGTTTTCTTTTTATCCTATGGAGTGATCAAAATATTATTATACTTGGACAACCATCTAGAAAGTAATAATAGGATCATCCTACGAGCTTATCAATTATTTGATCCATGAATGATAGAGGAAACTGATCCCCTTTAGTCCATGAGTCCATCTTCCAGTAATCTATGCATAATTGCCACCCAATAACCATCCTCCAAGAAACCAACTCATTGTTATCATTTGGAATCCCAAATATACAACTTTTATTTGATACATATTTCACTATACTCACCTATGCTCTATTCAAAATAGGATTACCACTCTGGCTTCAAATCATTTTATTATCTCATTCTGTAGCACCTTTTACATAGATGTATTCCTTTGATGTTAAATTAAAGGAAAATGCTCTTCGAGTTGGATCTTCTTGGTATAAATACATATGCAAATACCTATGATATTGACAATACTCCATACAACTATATATTTATAACTTCTTAAGATGGATAATAAAGCTTCTACTTTCCAATCTATCATGTCCTCAGAGAGAATAATTAGTAAGGAATCACCCATACCAAGATAAGTATATCTCAAATAGGATAGACGTTCCTTGAGTTCCAAAGTTGAGGACTCAATAATGGATGGTTTGGTTATAAAGGACTCCCTATTTTTCAAATCTACATTAGGATTCTTTGGAGCATAATTTTAGGAAAACAAACCCATCAAAGCATTAAAAACTTCCTCATAATCTTTGATGTCCTCACCATCATAGTTCAATAACACTACGAATAATGACTCCCTAATGCCACAACCTCATTTGTGGTATCGACAACACAGATCATAAGTAAAACACTTGGTTGTTTCATTTACTTACAAATACTAGAAGAGGCTTCTTCATCATTCATTCAAAACATTAATTCCACACTCTCAACATCAACCAAGGCGCTCTTGGTGGACAAAAAAGGTCTCTCTAAAATTATTGGAACTTCAAAATCAACCTCACAAATATAAATCTCAAAGTCAAAGAGGTAAATAAACCTATCAACTTTAATCATCAACACTTTATTGTGAATCCTATATAGATACAAAATATAATGGTGTACCATCAATAATCTCATCTTCATAGTCATTAAAGCACCAAGTCCCTACTTGTTGAAAATGGTGAGTGTCATCAAATTGACGCAAGCCCCCAAATCACATAACACCTTTGCAAATTCATTAAATCTTATTATACAAGAAATAGTAAAAGAACTTGGATCCTCCTTCTTAGGCATTAGATTACTACACATGATGGAACTACAATGGTATGTTATCTCAACTATCTCAAAAGACATGCTTCTCTTTTTAATAACTAAATCCTTTATGAACTTTGCATAACCCAATATTTGGAGAAAGGCATCCACCAATGGAATATTAACTAAGAGTTATTTTGAACATTATAGAGAACTTGTTAAATAGAGTCTCTTCTTTCCTTTTCTTCAATCTTTGGGAAAAGGGGGAAGATATTTTTAAATAGGTATAGGAACTGTAAGAGCCTTGTCCTTATTTTCTTCGTCAATATCAATCACCTATCGTTGAATGGGGAAAAATATTAAAATAGAATAATACCACAATTAAGATAGTTACAAAGCTAAAAATGGTCTAAATAAAACAAAATCTTAAAATCACGGCTATGTTGGTACAAAGACACATAAATAAGCCCTTCATTTCAATTCAATACAACACCATGCTAGTGACATAAAATACCATATTACCCACTATAAGAGGTAGGTGAATTTCACTGGCCATTACTACATGACCAAAATAGTCATTATCCATCTTCCCATCATGTATAAAATTATCACTAGAAGTGTAACTTATGTTGTCACCTACGATAACACAAGTACAACAATCAAACACAAATTGAATAATGTAAGACAAAAGAGAAACACTGCAGTAAAAATTAAAATTCAAAATCTTATTCCCCAATAAAGACACCAAAATTGGTGAAGTCCAAATCCACCATTCAAATAAGAGAAGTTTACACAATCGTTGATATATTTTAAATTTTAACCCAAATAGTGTAAGAATCACTAAATTATTGTATCTGAAGTAATAATAAATTGAGGGGTATGCAAATAAAAGTTGTCTAGAAATTTATTCTGAATCACCACTTAAATTTAGAATTCAAATCAAGAATAATGAACCTATGGATATCTTTGAAATGTCCTAACTATAGTGATTGTAAATTTTGATTCTCTGTGGAATTGATATCGGTATGAGTAGGATTGATTTTAAGAATTCTTCTGATTTATGAATCCAAAAATACTTTCATTTTGTTTTCTCAAACCACGTGGTGTATTCAGTTTTAACCAATCAAATAGATCTTATGAAAATTTTTCTATCTCTAGCAATAATTATTTGATAAAAATTATCCATATCCTTGCTATTAAATCTTTGTTCTAAATCCTCTATCTACTTTTTCAAGCAAGACAAGAGGTAAAGGAATTAACTAGTATTTGGATCTGATAATTTCCATGAAAAAGGAAAGATTCATTAGTCCCAATAACAAATATAAATAATAAAAGTAAATCAATAATACACACTCACTAAATTTGACCCATTAGCACACATCTCTATGTATGGGGTTTATGTAATGACCCTCAAAGTCATTTTATACTTTTCTACTTATTATTGCCATTTAGATCTCTCCTATAACTTCCCTAAGTAGGTTCTAACTTGCGGGAGATGACAACCAATTATTGGTCAGTTTATTTGCTTTTTAGAACCAATTTTCTATTTTGAACTCTTCACTGGTAAGAATTGGCAACCAGGTAAAAAATTCAATTCAATGACCTTATATGCTAATTTTAATAGTCCCATTAGCCACAAAACATTGATTTTAGGGTAAGGGGGGCTTTGGTTTAGGTCTTAAGGCTTCCAGAATCATTCTGAGCTTTTGGCTAAAAATTGATAAAAATGGCACTTAGGTGTAGGGCCCACATTCATCAAAATGATTTTGGACGGAAATTTCAACTGTCACTCATCTTAGAATATTAAATTTGGTAGAGTAACATAGTTTATTTGTGCATACGAGATTCTGAATGAGTCATGAGGGGTCGGTCGATACTTGGATGAATTCTAAGACTCAGCTGGTGCATCCGCTAAGGGATCCCTTTGGTCTATTTCGTAGAGGGTGATTAAATTACCAATTAGGTGCTTAAACAGCCTTGGCCTACCCCAGCAAGTTGCTTTAGCAGCAAGCTAACCACTAAAGAACATATCACTTTAGCAGTGCTTGTCCACTTAAGTTGTATGCCTGTCACTAAGAACGTACTCCTTTAGCGACACTTGGACACCTTAGCGGCTATCGCTTAAGCATCAAGGTGTCTTCTTAGGCGACACCTGAAAGACATTAAATCCCATATCTACTTGATTTTCTCCCGATTTATCCATAAGTCTCTAGAGAATAAACCCTAGAGAGTGTGAAAATTTGGGAGAAACATTTTAGGTATTTGGTGGTGATTCTGAGATCGTGTTTCTCATTTATTCATCAAAATCTCTATAAGTTTGCGTTAATTTCATTTTTAATTTCTTAATTATTTCCTAAAATATCTAGGGTAATGTTGGAATGATTTTAGCACCATTTGATCTTGGAATTTTCACATTCTTGAGGGTAAATGTTCCTTGAGCATAAAGGGACGTGTTGACGATTTTTGAAGTGTGATTCCACAAGTGAGCCCTATATGAGATTTTTATCTAATTTTAGACCCAAAGCATTAAAATGTAATATGGTAGAATTTTTTCTCATAATGATATGTAGATAATCACATTAATAGAATGGCATTATTCGAAAGTTTCTCAAAAAGAGAAAGCATTGATTTAGCAGATTTCACAAGGTTTTCTCATAGTTCTGGTACGCTATGTTTATCTCTCCATTATATTGGGATAAATAATAGTATATTTATCATAATGTTAATATGTGGGTTGGAAATTAGGTCTTGGAAGTATATTTAGTATAATTGGAATCTTTTGTCGTTTAAGAAACCGTAATTAGGCATAATTGACTTAGTTACTCATTTTTAGGTGGAATTTCTATATTAGGACTAAAGTGTGGCTTAATTAATATCTATAATTGGATTTAGATACCTTATACTAGTTTGGATATTATTTTCCTTAGAATAGATTTTGGGGA
Organism: Capsicum pubescens; assembly: GCA_030864215.1. Taxonomy (NCBI): domain Eukaryota; kingdom Viridiplantae; phylum Streptophyta; class Magnoliopsida; order Solanales; family Solanaceae; genus Capsicum; species Capsicum pubescens. The sequence continues at coordinate 190,989,887 of CM061548.1, forward strand.
TTACAATTGGGTCCCTCTAGTCCACCTTAAGCCAAGACTATTGTTAGCTCCTTACAGACTTTATAGTCGTGTTACATCTTCTAAATGTAAACTTTAAATCAGGAGGAGGATATATTTATTATGCTTGATTTTATATTGATACTTGGGATATGATATTAAATTTGGTTCGAGTTAGGAGATTTATGATGTTGAGTTTCGGTCTGAGTAAAGTGATTTATGATGTTGAGTTTTCCTTCAAGTTTCAAACGATTATATGGTTTTAGTTCTAATCTGACATTGAGAGGTTCTTTACGATAGTTATAGAACCATTTTGTGTCCAATGATTACAGTATGGAAAGATTCATTTTTATCATTTCAGGATACGATTATTTAGTATAATTCTGATTGTTATTTTTCTTTAATTGCTCCCTCTAGGCTTATGAGGTCGAATGTTTGGTTATTTACTTTACGACACTTACTATCTTATGGTGAATAGGTTAGTAGTGATAGATATATTTTCTTTATTTTTATTATATCAATTATTTGCCTATAATATTTGGTACATTATTCCAAGTTTTCCCTCTTACCTTTATTTAGTTTATTTATCTCACATTTTTATAATATTTATATTATGATTAATCTTAGTAAGCCAATGATGCCTACTGAGTTCCCCTGGCTTTGGTACTCATACTATATTTTTGTACCTTTTTTGGTGCAGACCTGAGTACTAGTGGTTGCTGTTGACATAGAGATTTATGTGGGTCAAAGTTTGAAGATAGGGTGAGCTCTTAAAGCTAGGGTTAACTTTTCACATTCTTATTTTTTTATTGAGTGTCCTTGTTCGAGGTTGATGTATATTTTACTTGATCGTACTTATATTTTTTGTTTTGTAGCTCTATTACTGATAGTACTTGGCCATGGGATGCTATTATTTCCCTCATTTATCTTTTGAATTATTATTATTATATAATTTATTATGTTTATGACTTTTACTTACATATTTTGGCATTTACGCATTTTCCACAAAATTAGCCCATTGGTTTTAGGTTTGAGCTATGTTTTGGTTTACATACTAGTGGGATGAAGTAGGTGACATCATGACTCAAAAATTATGTTGAGACAAGTTTGTATCATTATATTAGGTTGACCAGTATTTTTGGTACAAGAGCAAGTGTCTAGTAGAGTCCCACAGATCGAAATAATGACATATGTTTCTTATCTTTTAGAGGCTTGAGAATATTCTTAGGAGACCTTCACTTCCTTCACTAAATTTATGGTAAGAGTATGAGTTGGTTTCTAAGAATTCCTTAGTCTTCACTCTTTTATTGATGGCTAGAACGCATGCTACCACTACAGGAGATGAGGACCCTGAGTCAGCAACTAGAGAAATTGTAGCTATTTATGGATGACCTAGGGATCGAGGAAAATTAAGAGATACAGCCCCTGCCAGGGACCAGGATAGGGTTCCTTTACTAAACCCTATACCTTCTCCTACTCTTGAGATTCCTCCACCCCATCCAGTAGTGGGTCAGGGGATAACATAGGCTTAGCCGGGGCTTATTTTTTATTTGTTTCTAAGGATGCATTGGTTCAACTTTGAGGATTTGTTTTTGGTACACCATCTGATGGTTCTCAGTATACGGACCAAAGTGGTACTGAGGAGAAAGCACATCCTATAGTTTTGGCTCCCAAAGTTGAAGTCCCTCCTGAACTTATGGTTGCTCAGCCGGTAGTTGCTCAACTAGTGATTGCCCAGCCTGCTATGTCTATTAAGGAGCAAAATATGTTGGGTAAATTTTTTAGATTGACTCTTCCAAGATTTTCTGATGCACTGAGCGACTATGCTTATGAGTTGTTGGTTGTTTGCATGGATAGGATAATTTGGGTCTAATTGAGACTCATTGGGTGGAATACACTATTTTCCATTGTATTTGGTATCTCGACATTGGTGGAGAGGTTATCTTGATTTTACACAAGTCGGATCTCTTTTTTTAACATGGACTCACTTCTCTAAGATTTTCTTAGAGAAGTATTTGCCTTGATACCTTAGAGATCACCTAAGAGACTATTTATTGAGGTTAGAGCAATGCTCCATGACTATTATAAAGAATGATACATGGTTTTCTGAGTTGGCTAGGCATGCTACATCTATCTTATCGACCAGTATGAGTGGGGTTGGTGTTTTCTTCGGGGATTGAGACTTTCTCTCTATATGGATACGTAGAGTTTGGTTACTATTGGTAGATCATTTTTGAGTTTTCTAACCATGCACACATTATGAATGAGATATACCACGACGCCCAAGGGGAAGCAATAAGAGGCTACAATACTAGGTCAATAGTGGGAGTCGTAGTGGCTCACAGTTAGAAGTAGTAGTTCTTAAGTTAGGTACCCTCCGCGTTATCCTTATCAATATTAGGATTAGTCTAGTAGACCTATTCATACCATAATTCATCTCACTAATAGAGGCTAGTAGAGTCGTAGTGATTATCCTGACTAAAGTAGTGGTTCAATATAGAGGTTTTTATTTTCTAGTATTCTGGACGTGATATTTACTTTAGGTCAAAAATATCTTAGTTTTAGTATAGTTCCCAAGGAGTGTTATGGTTTTGGGATCTGTGGCTATTTATCGAGAGAGTGCCCTAGTCATTGAGAGGTGGTTTTTATGTCTTAAAGTGTTCCACTAATTAGGGAAGTACCTCTCCTAGCTAGAGGTGGTATGCATGGTCATTAGAGTGGTATCCAAGGTGTTGTAGATATCCTTAAGAAGGTAGGATAGAGATTGGTCAGAAGCCCATCTTGGTGGCATGTGCGGTCAGTTATATGTTGTGCCTCGTATACCTGAGGTAGAGTCTTCTAATGTTGTTATTATAGGTACGATTTTAGTAAGCCATCAACTGACCTTAGCTTTATTTGATTTGGGATCCACTTATTCTTTGTATCTACTTATTATGCCTCATAGTTAGAGTTATCTTGGGATTTTTTATCTGTGTAGTTATGTGTATTTACACCCATGGGTGTTTTTTTAGTAGTGGATTAGGTTTATAGATAGCGTGTTGTGATTGTTTGAGAGTTTAATGTTTAGCCTTATCTTATTGTATTAGAAAGGGTTGATTTTGATGTTTCGTCTTTTGACAGAACATTTTACATATTTTTCAAGAGATAATTGTATGTTTTCAAGAAAATGATGTTGTATTTAATACTAGATTTTAGTGTTTTCAGGTCAAAGAGTTCGCTGAAGAAGAAACCTGGAAAAGTAGCATAAAAGGCCACTGATGGTTGAACTAGCTGACAGTCAGCCATGCGACAGACCATCTAGGTGACCGTCAGAGTAAAAAAAAAAGGAACAAGTGAGTGACTCATGCGAAGGTCTAAGTGACGGACCATCAGATCGCTGACGGACAACCAACTTGGCCGTCAGGCTGAAACAGAGAATGGGTTTCTGGAGGATCAAGCGACGACCTATGTGACGGACCGCCAGGACAGCGACGATCCACCAACATGCCCGTGAGCCCTTAATCAGAACGTAGAACTTTAGGACCTTCAGTAACGGTCCATGCGATCGACCGTCAGGCTTTCAACGGGTCGTCGACGTGACCGTCAACTTCGATGCGACTTTTAATGAGTTCAAATTTTAAATCCTCAGTACCTAGGAATATATAAATACCCAGTTTTGGTTTTATTTAGGTATCTTTTATCATATTTCCATCTAGAAAACCTTATTGTAACGTAGTATTCTCTGAGATTCAAACTACAATTGTGGATCTAGTTATCTTTACTCAAATTTTCATTGAAGATTCAAGAAAAATTCTTGTAATTTTTGTAAACAATTCCCTAAATTCATTTATGAAAAACACAATGATTTCTTCTTCTTCTTCTTCTTCTTCTTCTTCTCTTAAGATGTGTGGCTAAACTCCCATAACTAGGGCTATGGGAGCCTTGATCTGAATAGCTGATTGGGGTAGTGAAAATGCTTAATTTCCATATATAATTGAGGTTATATAAATCTTTCTTCACATTAATGACCTTTATTGGTTGCAAACTTGAAGGGTGAGCCCAAGAACATTACTTTTCCGAGGAGAAAAGTATATGTTGGGAAAAGAAGGAGTTTACATGAAATCTAAAGGCCTTAAACCTTTGGGGTATGAGTTGATTCCTTAACAAGGATTGACTCGCATGAGAGATTAGTTGAATAAATTTCCATATTCTTTAAGTATGAAAGAATTAAAGGGTAAACTACCCATTTAGGTTGAGAAACAAATGGGTAAACTTTAGAATTCAATAACTTTTGCAATTGAAGTTGTAAATTGGGAATTTAAGATAATTCACAACCCCCTCTATTTCAACATCTTGGTAAACATAAATCTAGTTTGTTTATTCTTATTGAATTAGTACTTGCAATAAAACTCGCTAGCTGGAATGCTATTCATTACAACTATTTAAATACTATTAAGAATTCAAAACCCCCCATTAATCAAGAACCTTCGGTCAACAGTCTGTTAATAACCATAAAACTTAGTTTGTACAGTATTCCCTATGGGATTCGACCCCAACCTAGTTGGGTTCTATATTTAATAGCAATCGCTTACACTTTCTAAAGATAGTTGTAATTTGGGCATATCGGATTTTAATGTGATTGTGGGCACGGACTAGATATCCCCCTATCATGCAATTTTGTATTATTTTTCCAAGACCATTACCATAGTGATGCTCGTCTACTCTACATTGTACGGGTAGGGTTATATTAGCTGCTACCCAATGGGAATTATTTCTTATGTTCAGGCTAGGAGAGTTATTTTAAGGAGTTATGAGTCTTATCTTGATTATATTCATGATGTTAAAATGGAGAGTCCCTCGATTGAATTTGTTCATATTTTCTATGAGTTTTTAGATATTTTCCCTACCTATATACCTATTATTCCTCCTAAGCATGATATTAAATATGTTATTAATATTGAGTCAAGCACTTAAATTAATTTTATGGTTCTTTTATGAATGGTTCATACTGAGATTAAGGCGCTTAATTATCAACTTCAAGATTTTCTAGTTAAGAGTTTTATTAGATCGAGTATATCATCTTGGTATGCTCCTATCTTGTTTGTGAAGTAAAAAAATGGTTCCTTATATATGTGAATTGACTACTGGCAACTTAATAAGGTGACAATGAAGAACATGCATTATATGCCGCACATTGATGGTTTATTTATCTATATTCAAGGAGCAATGATGTTCTCTAAGATTGATTTGAGGTCCATTATCATCAGTTTAGTATTCGAGCAGAGAAAATCCTGAAGACAGCCTTCAGGACTCATTATTGTCATTATGATCTCCTAGTGATGTATTTTTGGTTGACTAATGCCCCAGATGTGTTCATAGTTATGATGAACAACGTGTTTATACATGATTTGGATTCTTTTGTGATTGTGTTTGTCAATGACATTTTTGTGTATTTGAGGATTAGAGGGGAGTATATGCAATATTATGGATTATGCTCCAAACTTTGAGAGATCATAGGCTTTTTTCCAAATTCTCAAAGTTCAAGTTTTGGCTCAAGTCAACGATATTTCTAGGACATATAGTGTCTAAGGATAGGATTATGGTATACCCGATGAAGATTGAGGCTATTCTTGATTGGGCTAAGCTTACATATCTTTATGAGTTTGTAATTTCATTAGTTTTATTGTTTACTATAGATGGTTCATTAAGGGTTTTTCTATTATTACACCTCCGATGACTAGATAGACCAAGAAGGAGGTTTCTTTCATATGGTCACAAAATATTAGTTGATCTTTAGGAAGCTTAAGGGATTTCTCACTTCATCTCCTATATTGGCTATCCATGTTAAGGGTAAGCAATTCACTATATATTGTGATGCTTTTGGTATTGGTTTAGGGTATGCATTGATGCAACAAGGTTGAGTTATTTCTTATGCAGCTGAAGGTGCATGCGCACTACTACCTAACTCATGATTTATAGTCAGTGGTGGTAGTTCTTGCATTTAAGATTTAAAGGCATTATCTATGGCATGCATTGTGATATCTACATGAATCATCATATTCTTCGGCATCTTATGACCCTGAGAAAGCTTAATTCTAGCAGCTAGATAGATGGATTTTGTTAAGGATTATGACTTCTCAATCTTATATCATTTGGGTAAGGAAAACATAGTTGTAGATGCCTTATGCCAGAATACATTTAGTATGGGTAGTTTGACTTCTATCTCAGTTTCTGAGAGGGCTTTAGCATGGAACATCTAGTCCTTGGCCAACTTGATGGCGCGACTCGATATTTCTTACCCGGGCAAATTCTTACTAGTGTTGAACAAGGTGTACATTATTTGATTAGATTCAAAGTCAGTTCGAGGATATAAGTCTTTGTGTCATCCGTGATAAAATGTTAAGTGGTGAAGCAAAGAAGGATATAATATATTCTTAGGGTATTCTTAGATTTGAAGGTTGCATTTATGTTCTGAGGGTTGGTAACTTGATGCAGTTGATATTGCATAAGGCTCACAACTCTAGATATTCTATTAATCGGTGTACAACTAAGATGTATAGATATTTAAGGCAACATTATTAGCGGAGTAAAAGGAAGAGATATGTCACATACTTTATAGCTTGTTGCCTATGTTTTTAGCAGGTAAAGGTCTAGCATTAGAGATTTGGTGGCTTGATTCAGAGATAGCCCATTCCCAAGTGGAAATGGGAGTGGATCACCTTGAACTTCATTAGTGGTTTACCTCGCACTATTTGTGGTTCTGATGGTATTTGGGTTATTTTATATTGGTTGACCAAGTTGGCATATTTTATTCCTATTCAGATGTTCTTCAGTACTGAGAGGTTAGCCTAGATCTATGTTTGTGAGATAAATTATTTACATGGAGTGCCTATTCTATTTTTTTAGATTGGGGCTCAGTTTTTACTTCTAGCTTCTAGAAAGCTTTTCAGGAGGTTTTAGGTATTTAGTTGGATCTTAGGATAGTCTTCCACCCTCAAATCAATGGGCAATCAGAGTGGACTATTTAGTTCCTCGAGGATATGGTATGAGCCTATGTTATGGATTTAGAGGTCAGTGAGAACAACACTTAGCTTTAGCAGAGTTCGCATATAATAATAGTTACCATTCGACTATTAATATGGCATCATTAAGTAATGATATGGAGATGTTGTTGATTTCTAATTGGATGATTTGAGACCTTTGAGATTAGACCCTGTGGTATTGACTTGCTTCATAAGTCATTGAATAGAGTCAAGGTGATTCAAGATATGCTGAGTGAGGCTTAGAGTTGGAAAAAGGATTATGCAGATATTAAACTTTATGCCTTGAGATTTGGAGTTGGAGACCAGGTATTTCTTTGTGTAACGCCTATAAAAGGTGTGATGAGGTTTAGAAGGAAAGGTAAGATTAGACCCAGATATATTGGACCTTTTAAGATCCTTTGCATAGTTGGTGATATGGCATATGAGTTTGCCTTACCCCTAAATTTTGTTGTTGCTCATCCAGTTTTCTACGTTTCTATGTTGTGGTGGTACATTCCTGATACATCTCACATGCTTTGATGGAACTCAGTGTATTTGAATTAGAGATTGACCTTTGTAAAGAAGCTGATGTTCATAGTTAGGGATGTTAGGTGGTTGCACGCTAGAGATATTCCAATGGTTAGGGTTCAATAGAGACACCATCAGGTAGAGGATTCAATTTAAGAGATCAAGAGTGAGATGCAGTCCAAGTATCCTCACCTATTTGTGGTTTCAAGTACATCCTAACCCTTTACTTTCACAGATGGATGTTCTTTTAGTAGTAGAAATTGTAATGACCCTAAGGTTATTTTCTATTTTTTCACTTATTTTTTTATTTAGATCTTTCCTATTACTTCCCCAAGTTATTTATGACTTTCTGTAGCTGAAGGTTTAGTTAACGGTCAGTTTGTTTGTTTTTTAGAACGATTTTTTTGTGTTTAACTCCTTGATGGTAAGAATCAGATACCTGTCAAAAAAATTGTTTAACAACCTTGTATTCAAATGTCGTTAGTCCCATTAGCTCCAAAATATCAATTATAGGCTAGATGAATCTTTCATTTGGGTCCCAAGGCTTCTGGACTCAGTCCAGGCTATTAGATGAAAATTGAAAAACATGGCACTTGGGTGTGGTATCCGTTTTTCATCAAAATGACCACGGATGGAAGTTTTGAATGTAACATTTAGTCCGAAATGACTAATTTAATAGGGTAGAATAGTTTGTTTGAACATACGAGATTCCAAACAAGTCCAGAGGGGTCTGTGGATGATCTTAGGTGGATTTATGCACCTAAGTGTCATTATCTATCGGTATGTAGCCTAGTTTTGAGGACTTCTTATGTGCTTAATGATGAGTGGTGAATTTACCAATCATTTACAGTCAATATTCATGCACACTACTATGATTTGAATGTCTAAGTGAGACATATTTATGCACTAATTCCCATATTTTGCAGGTATACAAGTGCTAAGAAGCAAAGAAGCAACTTTGAGCTAAAAAGGATCAAAAAGGGAATAGAAGTGCAAGAGATGGACAAGCTGTAAAAGAGAGTAGGATCTGACCCTCAGTTACCGCGAACACAGGAAGAGGGTCGCGATCTCAATCAATCGAGCTAGTCAACAAACGACAATCGCGATCAGTCCTCCACGATCGTAGTAGGTACAAACACGATCAAGCCTTCACAATTGCATGGGAGCAGAAAATGACCCAGGGATAAAAACATCATTTGGCCAACTGACCCTAAATCCCATTTAAGTCTCAATACCCATTCATTCTAGGGATCATCATCATTATACCATTCTACCACCCATCCTTAGTTTAGGGTTTTGTAATTTTTTAATGATTGGAGCTTAAATTTACACTAATTTGAGGCAAGATTTAATTAGAGGAACTCTAAAGTGTAGATTTTGCTTTGTCTATTAAAGATTTATTTGAGTCTAAAGTGTGGTTTGTCCTCTATTTTTTTTATGAATAACTTTGATTGGCATCTTGGTCTATTTATTTTTATTATCCTTATGATGTGCTAGATCTACCTCTTGGGGTTGTGCTTGATTAGGGTGCAATTGTGTATGGGTTTTGATGTATTTGTCCATATGATAGTTTATTTATGATGGGTGATACTATTGCTTGGTTAAATTAGATGGCATTTGCGGGTGAAAGCCCTAAATACCCAAATGGTCTTGATAGGTGAAAATCCCAAGCTCTTGAAAGCTCAAACCATCCTTGAAAGAGGGGTTTGGGAAAACTTTTGGAACACACCACATCCTTTAAAAAGGGATGTGGAAACCAAGATTATAGTGGACAATTTATGGGCATATTTTGCTAATTTTCATTGTCTTAGACATAAGGGTGATTATGAGATTTACTACACCATGGGTATCATCTTAGAAATATGGATACCCAATTGAGGTATTGGGTGGCTTTAATTGACATACTCATTAGCTACTCAAAGGGGTCAATGAGTGATATCTTTGAGAATTTGTTGACAAACTAGCCTCAATAACCTTCACCCTAGCCTTCCACATCATCACGATTAGATTTTGCATCGAGTTATCATGTTCCTAAGCATAACTTACCACTATGATAGCGTAATCCCAAGATCCGTGCCTAATTGATTACACTCTAATTTTTCTTAGTCTCGAATTAGTTCCTTAAAAGCCCAAGAATTACCTTCACATTCGAAAACATTAAAAACCCCCAAACCATCTTGTACCATAGGTTTGAAATTAGCGAGCAACTCTTACTTCGAACATACTCAATCGCCACTCACATTGTTCCTTATGGATTCAACCCCAACTCTTGTTGGGTAATTATATTGAAGATGGTCGCCTTGCACTTAAATTGACGTGTAAGTTGAGCGTTATAAAAAATGGTGTTGTTATAGGGGAATACTTTGGTATATTAAGTTAGTTTGGAATTTAAGCTTACTTGCTCTGGTCCAAACTTATAAATATTTCTTTGTGTTTTTCTTGTATTTCTTATGTTAGGTAGTTTTTTTTTGTTTTTCTTTATTTGTTACCATGGATCTTGGAATGAAAGTGAGTTCGGTGGTTGGAGATCCCATCATGAGAATCTATGTCCATATTGTAATCGACCATACATTTGGAAAAATTATAGATATGCTCCGAGAAGAGAGATGTGTGCACCATCTGGATCTTATATGGAGTATGGTTGTTCTCTATATGGTGGTCGAGATGTACATTCGAGTGATTGTCCAAATGCCCCTATCCACATAATGCTAACCTAATTTCTAGTTCGTCTTATTATTTTGAAAGGCCTTATGATCAAGAAAAGGAAGAACAAAGCACCAGAAATAGTGGTGTTGAAACATTCCTTCAACTTATCTTGGATCGGGTGAAATTAACGGGGGATAATATACATCTCATGCATCAATCCATGGGGGCATATTACAAGGAAATCGCAAAGATAGAAGAAGTGGATGTGGAGGCTAATCTCTTAGATACCATAAGTGAGCCCACTCTTCAAAATGAGCTCAATGTTGATGAATCCTTAGTGATTTCCCAACCAACCGAACCAAACATGAGAGAAGATGTTGAAGTCAAGGAAATGGTTCTAGAGTCAAAAGAAAAACCAAGCCAATCTCTTATGACGACTCTAGTTCTTTTCAGGGCAAATATGCAAATGAGGATGCAACTCCAAAACTACGGTATAGACCTCATTCAAAAAAAATTTCAACATGGTACTTAAAGGATGTGATGAAAGTCTATCTACCTAGGCAAATAAAGGATCATAGGAATAAAGAGCACCACCCCTACGTATTGAAGTTTGATATTCCAAAAGAGCATATGGGAGACCCACACTTGAAGGCCAAGGAGCACAACTTCCAATGCTCCATTAGTGGAAAATTGATGTTCACACCATTACCCCAGGAGCTAAACCAAATATTTGATGTGAAATTGTGTAAAAGATTCAAGTTTTCAAAGTAGTGAATTGAACATGCATCATTACATCCCTACTTTTGACCGAAGATCCTTGAAGATGAAATGAACAAAAGTTGGGAAAAATATTCAAATCCTCTAAGTGGATACATAAATAAGGATTAAAGAGGCGTCGTACCGCAACGTTAAACTAAGCGCTTGATGAGAGGCCACCTATTGTTTTTATGTTTACATTATTTATTTTTGAATAAGTCACATAATTTTAATTTTAAAGGTACGTTGGACAGGATTGGAAGCCAAAAAGTGGGGAGAACCAAGCTTAGAATTGTAGCATCCATACGGAAAAATAGGGCAAAATAGAGAAGCTAAAGGCCTCAGTTACCGCTATCGCAGACTGAGGGCCGCGATTGACCACCATGCCAACTTTCATAATGGTTATCAATGCAGATTTAGGGATCCTTTTGATCCTTCTTATGTTTTTGTGTTATGTAGTGAGGTCACTATACTTCTTTTTATTAGGGGTATGTGGCCCTGCCCTTGTGTGAACACACATTGTCTTGCAATACTTGAATTTAGTACACACGAAGCATGGAAATTTTGTGAATTGATTGTTTTAATTTTTAGTTGTTTATTTCTTTAAATAATGGTGTTGGATGAACTTTTCCTATAATATATTGAGTGATGATATTCTTAAGGGAAACTCGTCATTACTGGGTCTTGAGCCACAGATGCAGGGGAAGTCTGAGTACCTGTGGCATTGTGGGTTTGGGGTTGTACTCATACCATTGTCAAAGTCTTAGTAGCCATATGGTTGGATTTCCCATATAAAACCAAAATGTGAGACTAAGACTTTGGTTGTTTCTATGGTTAGCAAATTCTGCACGGTACAAATACAAAGCAAACACCCCCTTCTGTCCAAAAATTCTCAAAAATAAAGGGATTGGATGTGAGCGGCATTGTAAAAAATCTTTTTCTCTTTTTGTGACTCCAAATTTTTGTTTTGTCAAAATTTGTAGATACTCTATTTTTGCCTCTAGCGGATGGGGAAATTAAGCCTCCTTGGAAAATTTGCATGCCATGTGAGGTGATCTTATTGGTCTAAATCTCATGTATACTTGTACCATCTATAACTTGCTTCATTAGTCTCTCAAAGCTAATTTTGATTGTACTTGGTTGGGAAGATTTATCTTTAGCCGAGAGTCTACCGGAAACAACCTCTCTACTTCTTCGGAGGTAGCAGTATGGACTGCGTACATCTTACCCTACCCAGACCCTAAGCTGTGGGAATACACTGGGTTTGTTGTTGTTGTTGGTTGGGATGATGATCTTAGACCATCTTTGTGACTTTGGAAGTCCACTTTAGCCTAAAAACCCTACCCTTGCATAGATGTTATCCCTAGTCACCCACTTTGAGCCTTTATACCATTCTTTGACAAATGCATTGCAAGTCGTGATCCTTTCCATTCTTATACCTCTTTTGAATCCTATCCTCTTTGGACTTAAAAATGCAAATTGAGGCTAAAATCCTAAGTTAGGGGTGGTGAAGATTTGAAGAAGTAACTTTGGGCCATGAGAATGTAAGTTAGTGCCTAAGATCTAAATTTTTAAATCAAATGGATAGGAAAAAGAAGGGACCCAAGAACAGAAAGAAAAGCATGAAATGTACAAGGTAAAGAGGTGAAAAGAAGATGCTTTCTAAATGATGGGTGAATAAAGGTAGTAAAAGTAGGTGCATGTTTAGAGAGTGAAAACAAAAGAAGTGACCTATGGTAAAATTTTTGATGAAAAAGAATAATGTAGATGTTCAAAAAGGGTATAGTCACTTTGTTCCCAAATTATATCTTACCCTAACCCGAACCTACATTACAAGCACAAAAATACCTTTAAAATCTCCAACCAAGTGCATTCATTGTAGTGGCGATTGAAAGTAGGGGCAAGCCTATGTCATGGTACTAGTTAACATCGAGAGTTCTTGAATGAAAGAGAGTTTCGTACTTAAATTCCTTGTTGCATATTTGATAACTTGGTGTGTGGAATTTTCCTTCTTGTGAGGAGGCATGTAAACAAATTGAGGTGAGTAATTTTGTCATCTCCCAAAAAATGAGAAAAAGGAGTATAATGTTGATTAGATCAAAGAGGAGTCATTTCTTGAGTATTAGTGATTGTTGCATAATTGCGATTTGAAGTCTTTTGCATCTTTGAAAATTACGTGTTATGTTGAGGGGTGTCGTGAAAATAGTCTTTCCCATCTTTGAAAAGCTATATGTGGTAGTAATCAACTTGAATTCATCATGATCATTTGGGTCATCTAATTTGGGCATAAAAGTTCATTGTCTCATGGTAAAAGGTAGTGTTGCTTGAGGAAAAGAAAAGGTTTAAGTTAGGGGTGTTGATGAGTGGTGAATTTACCACTCATTTGCACTTAACATTCATGCACACTACTATGATTTGAATGTCTAAGTGACACATATTTGAGGTTAAATTTACTAATTCCTAAATTTTGCAGGTAAACAAGTGCTGAGAAGAAAAGAAGCAACTTTGAGCTAAAAGGGATCTAAAAGCGAATAGAAGTGCAAGAGTTGGACAAGCTAAAAAAGAGAGCAGGATATGTCCCGATGTTACTGCAATCATGGGATGATGCCACGATAACAATCAGTCAAGCTAGTCAACCAACAGTGATCGAGATAAGTCCTCCGCGATCGCAGTAGGTTTGATCTCAATAAATCCTCCGGGATTGCGTGATAGCACAAAATGACCTAAGGGAAAAAACTTTATTTGTCCAGCCGACCACAAATCCCATTTAACGCTCAATACCAATTCATTCAAAGGGTCATCATAATTGTACAATTCTACCACCGATCCCTAGATTAGGGTTTTGTAATTTCTTGGAGCTTGGAGCTTAAATTTACACTAATTTGAGGAAAAATTTAATTAGAGGAACTCTAAAGTGTAGATTTATCTTCGTTTATTGAAGATTCATATGATTCTAAAGTGTGGTTTGTCCTCTCTTTATTTTTCTTATGAATAACATTCATGGACATCTTGATATATTTGTTTTCATTATCCTTATGATGTACTAGATCTACCTTATGTTGTTGTGCTTTATTAGGGTGCAATTGTGTATGGGTTGTGATGTATTGGTGTAGATTCTAGTTGGTTGATGATGAGGTCTACTATTACTTGAGTAAATTGATAAGGATTTGTGGGTGAAAGCCCTAAATATCCAAATGTGTTTGAAGGGTGAATATCCCAAACTCTTGAAAGATCAAACCATCCTTGAATAAGGGGTTTGGGTGAACTTTTTGAACCCACATGTAATACCCCGATCATTCCTTAAGCCTAAATCCATCTTTTGAGTGAATGGGAAGACTTCTAAAGTGATTTCTTACCGTATTTTTGTCACGTGGAGAATTGAATAAGATTTCCATCGATACCAAATTGGCCCAAATTCGACAGTCGGGTGAAGAGTTAGAGCCATTTTAGTGAGACAGTGTACCACCTGGCACTTTAGCACATCGTGGAGACAGCCAAATAGTCATTTTCCAGTGAGCCTTCGCGATATTGGTGTGTTGTGCCATGGCTCAATATCAGAATTGTCAAATTCCAGTACACCAACGCGATTCCACCGCGTCGCGGTGCCCTTCTAGGTCACGACCAAGGTGGCAAATGAGACTTCACCGCATCGCGCCACTGAGCAGTTTCCTTATTGTCAAAATTCAGTGAAGGTCCGCGATTGGTATTTTGCTCCAGTTCTAGAATTTTCTCAAGGGTATTTTGGTCTTTCCACCAGTCCTTACCCACTATATATATAGAAATAGAGGAGAAAATCCTCATTTTCCTCTTCCATTCCATCCAAAAGCTAGGGGTTCTCTCCAAAATCCCATCTAATTCTTATCTAAACATCTCAAAATTGAGCCGTAGTTTTCACAAATTAGTTCAAGATTCAAAAATTCTGAGTCAAGAACATCAAGAACCCTAACTTAAGAAATGGGAAAAAAAAGTTCCAATCAAGTTTCTTCATCTCAAAATCATAATCAAGGTATGTAGGGCTTGAACAAGAATATCCTTTCATTCTTGTGCCCAAAGAATTGATTTTTACTATTGGAATTTCATGATTGTGCAAAGTGGGTTTATACCCAAATTACTTTATGATTGAGTTATTAGAATTGAGCTATTCAAGACTAATATACATGACTATTTCATTGTTTTATTTCCTAAATTGAGAACTTATGCTATGAATTGTATATTGCTACTATGAATTAGAATTGATGATTTCCAAGTGATAAATGATAAGAGTCATGATTTTAAGCTTATCCATGGGAAGTTGATTATTGAATATATATATTGACGTTTAAGTTTAAGAGTCAAGAATGAATCTTGTGATGCTTTCTTGAAGTTTTTACATTTGATATGAGTTAATAAGCAAGTCCACTTGATGTTGAGAAAGATTGTTTTGAGTTGAGTCGAGTTAGGAATCCAAAAATTATTTATGATTTAACGATGAGATATATTCATGATTTTGGTCTCTATGGTAGACCCTTGAGTTGATTAGGGTGGATTTCCTAACGCATTTTGAGCTTGAGTCTGGGAGTAGTATTTAGCACCGAGCGGGAAGTGTGGGTTAAGTGCATCCTACTTCCCCAGAACTACGTGCCACCATAGGATAAAGATTAAGGGCTAAAGTCTAAGACAGTGATCACTAAAGTTAAGGTTTTACTCTGATGGCAAGGATAGAACAGCTCTCCCAAACGTGGGAAAGACGTTGGACTCCATGTAAGCTCACATGGTTTATGTCGTCTATAAGAAACTCCCAAGTCCGTAAGAGTTTACGTTTCTGGAGCCACCAAGTTACTCTAAGTCTTGAGTTGAAGAGTTTGAGTTGAGTATAATGATTTATGAGATTTACAATGCTTGCATTACTATTGATGATTTACAAGGAATATATTTTAGCTAATTCAAGAGAAGAGAGTCATTATTGATAGCATGAATAATTTTCTTATATATTTATGATAATGTTTATAATGCTGCATACACCCCCACATACTCAGTACATTCCCAAGTATTGATTCCCTTACTCTTCTGTGTTCTTTATTTTTCCTCTTGATGTAGGTTCGGGTGCTCAGTCTTAGCAGCGACAATGATCTTTGAGTACCTTTATGTACATTTCTGCAGTTGGTGAGTCCTCACGGTTCGAGGACCTATGTCCCTGATTTTGCCTTGTTAGTAAATGGTTGTTTCTTTTCAGTTCAGTATGAGTCAGTTGGGGATCTGTCATAATGGCTCCTCAGTTTTATGTAGAGGCTTTTGTTAGACTAGAGTACCAGTATGTACAGAAATTTTAGTATTTTATTTGTACAGGTCAGTATTTCTCCATAATTAAGTATGTTCAAGTTCATGACATGATTATTCTTCCGTATTTTAGCATGATTAGCGTTATAGTGAGTTCTAAAAGATATGACAGTCTTAGAGGGTTAACTTAAAGCCACATGTGGCCTTAAGCACCGTGTGATGTCTCGGGATAGGTTCTTGGGGCATTACACCACATCATCCTTGAAAAAAAAGATATGGGAACAAAGGCAATAGTAGACAATTTATGGGAATACTTTGCTAATTCTCATCATCTTAGACATAAGGGTGATAAAGAGGTTGACTATACCATGGGTATCATCCTAGAAATAGGGATGCCCAATTGAGGTATTGGGTGGCTTTCATTGACACACTTATTAGTTACTCGAAAGGGTCAATAAATGATATCTCTAATAATTTGTTGACAAACTAAACTCTAGGACTTTAAACCTAGCTTACCACATCATCACGATTAGATTTTGCACCAAGTTATCACGTTCCCATGTATAACTCACCCCTAGGGTAGCATAATCCCCAGATTCGTTCCTAATTGATTACACTCTAATTATTCTTAGTCTCAAATTAGTTCCTTAAAATCCCAAGAAGTACCTTCACATTAAAAAATATTGAAAACCCCCAAACCATCTTGTACTATCATTTCCAACTTACTTAATCGCCACTCATATTGTTCGTCGTGGATCCAACCCCAACTCTTGTTGGGTAATTATATTTACGATGATTGCCTTGCATTTAAATTGACATATAAGTTGAGCATTATCAAAAATGACGCCATTGTCGGTGAATAATTTGGCGTATTGAGTTTGTTTGAAATTTTAGGTTACTTACTTTGGTCCAAACTTGTAAATATTTGTTTGCGATTATTTTTTTGTGTTGGTTAGATTTTTTTCATTTATTTGTTACCATGGAATCTTGGAATGAAAGTGAGTTCGGTGGTTCGAGATCCTATCGTGACAATCTATGTCTATATTATAATGGACCACACTTTTGTTAAGAAAGTGGATATGCTCCCCAGAGAGAGATGTGTGCACTATCTCAATCCTATAGGGAGTATGGTTGTTCTATATGTGGTGGTCGAGATGGACATTAGAGTAATTGTTCAAATGCCACTACCCCAGTTATGCTAGCCTAATTGCTAGTTCATCTTATGATTTTGATATGTCTTATGATTAAGAAAAGGAAGAACGAAGAACCAAAAATAGTGGTGTAGAAGCAATGCTTAAACTTATCTTGGATCTGGTGGAATCAACGGGGGATAATATACATTTCATGCACCAATCCATGGGGGCATGTAATGAGGAAATCACAAGGATAGAAGAAGTAGGTGTGAAGGAAAATCTTTTAGATACCATGAGTAGGCCCACTCTTCAAAATGATCACAATGTTGATGAATCCTTGTTAATTTCCCAACCGACCAAACCAAACCTGAGAGAAGATGTTGAAGTCAAGGAAATGGTGCTAGAGTCAAAAGACGAAACCAAGAGAATCTCCTATGATGACTCTAGTCCATTTCGGGGTAAAGATGCTAATGAGGATAGATCCCTAAACTAATGGATAAACCTCATTCAACCCATATTTCAACATTGTACTTAGAAGATATGATGAAAGTCCATCTACATAAGCCAATAGAGAATCATGGGGAGAAAGAGATCCACCCCTACTTTTTGAAGTTTGATATTCCAAAAGAGTATATGGGAGCTCCAGACTTGAAGGCCAAGGAGCACAACTTCCGATATTCAATTAGTGGCCTATTGATATTTCCATTATTACCTAAGAGCTAAACTAAAAATTTGATGTGAAATTGGGTAAAAGATTTAAGTCTTCAAAGAGGCGAGATCGAACATGCATCATTTCACCCCTACTATTGCCAAAAGAGCCTCGAAGATGGAATGATCAAAAGTTTTAATAAATGAGAATTAAAAAATCCTCTACGTGGAGAAATAAATGAGAATTAAAAAATCGTCATTCCACAACGTTAAACCAAGTTCTTGATGGGAGGTAACCCATCTTTTTTATGTTTACATTATTTATTTTTGAATAAGTCACATAATTTTGATGTTTTGTAAGTGCGTTGAACAGGATTGGAAGCCAAAAATAGGGGAAAATCAAACTTAGAAGTATAGCAGTCATGCAGAAAAATACGATAAAATAGAGGATCAAATGGCCTCAATTACCACAATCATGAACTAAGGGTCGCAATCGCGACACTGCGATAACACCAACCATGTCGTGATTGCACCACTATTCCATCTTTCAACATGGTTATCAATGCAGTTTTAGGGAGCTCTTTGACCATTCGTATGTTTTTGTGTTATGTAGTGAGGTTACCATAATTCTTTTTGGGGGGTATATGTCCCTACCCTTTTGTGAATACACTTTGGCTTGCAATACTTGAATTTACTACACACGAAGTATGGAAATTTTGTGAATTGATTATATCGATTTTTAGTTGTCTATTTTTTTTAATAATGGTTTTGGACGAGCCTTTCCTTATGATAGATTGTGTGATGACATTCTTAAGAGAAACTCATCTTTATTGGGTCTTGATCCATAGATGCAGAGGAAGTCTGAGTACCTGTGGCATTGTAGATTTGGGATTGTATTCATACCATTGGCGATGTCGGAGTAGCCATATGGTTGGCTTGCCTATATAAAGACAAAATGTAAGATCGAAACTTGGTTTGTTTCCATGGTTAGCAAATTCTGCGTGAAGCAAATACAAAGCAAACACCCCCCTCCATCTAAAAATTTACAAAAATCAAGGGCATGGATGTGACCGGCATTGTAATAATTTTTTTTTTTTGTGACTCAAAATTTATGAATTTTGAAAATTGCCAGATACTCCATTTTTGTCCCTAGCGGGAGGGGCAATTAAGCCTCTTTGGAAAATTTGTATGCTATGTATATGAGCTTATTTGTCTAAATCTTATGTATACTTGTACCATCTAAAACTTGCCCCATTATTCTCTCAAAGCTAATTTTGATTGTACTTGGTTGGGGAGATGATCCTAGGCCATCTTTACGACTTTTGAAGTCCACTTTAGCCTAAAAAAACTACCCTTGCATAGATGTTATCCTTTGTCACCCATTTTAGCCGTTATTCCTTTCTTTGGTAAACATATTGCAAGCTGTGAGCCTTTTAATTCTTATCCATCTTTTGAACCCTATCCACCATGGACTTAAAAATGCAAATTGAGGCTAAAAGCCTAAGTTGGGGTGGTGAAGATTTGAAGA
Organism: Capsicum pubescens; assembly: GCA_030864215.1. NCBI lineage: Eukaryota > Viridiplantae > Streptophyta > Magnoliopsida > Solanales > Solanaceae > Capsicum > Capsicum pubescens. The sequence continues at coordinate 191,009,380 of CM061548.1, forward strand.
GGTAACTTTGGGCGACGAGAATGTAAGTTAGTGCCTAAGATCTAAATTTTGAGAACGAACATATAGGAAAAAACAAGGTACCCAAGAAAGGAAATAAAAGAATAAAATGTACAAGACAAAGAGGTGAAAAAAAGATGTTTTCCAAAATATGGGTGAATCAAGGTAGTAAAAGTAAGCACTTGTTTAAGGAGTGAAAACAAAAGAAGTGGCCCATGGTCAAAAATTGGATGAAAAAGTATAATGTAGATGTTCAAGGAGGGTATAGTCACTTTGTTCCCAAATAAATCCTACCCTACCCCGAACCTACATTACAAGCTCAAAATACCCTTTGAGATCTCCAACAAAGTGCATTCATTTTAATGGCGATTGAAAATTGGGGCAAGCCTATGGCATGGTACTTGTTAACATTTAGAGTTCATGAAAAAAAAGAGTTTTGTACTTAAATTCCTTGTTGCATATTTGATAACTTAGGGTGTGTATTTTTTCTTCATGTGAGGAGGCATGTAAACAAGTTGAGGTGGGTGATTTAGTCATCTCCTGAAAATGAGGCAGAAGGAGTATAATGTTGTTTAGGTCAAAGAGGAGTCATATTTTTAGTATTATTAATTGTTTCATGATTACTCCTTGAAGTCTTTTGCATCCGTTAAAATTACATGTGATGTTGAGGGGTGTCGTTAAAACATTCTTGCCTATGTTTGAAAAGCTATTTGTTTTAGTAATCAAGTTGAAGTCATCATGATCATTTGGGTCATCTAATTTGGGCATAAAAGTGCATTTTCTAATGGTAAAAGGTAGTGTAACTTAAGGACATGCAAAGCTTTAATTTGGGTATTGATGAGTGATGAATTTACCACTCATTTGCACTCAACATTCATGGACCATACTATGATTTGAATTTCTAATTGAGACACATTTGTGGTTAAATTCATTAATCCTCATATTTTGCAGGTATACAAGTGTTGAGAAGAAAATAAACAACTTTAAACTAAAAAGGATCAACAAGGGAAAAGAAGTGCAAGAGCTGGGCAAGTTGAAGAAGGGAACAAGAAATGGATCTTTGTTACCGCGATCGTGGGATGAGGGCCATGATCATAATCAGTAAAGATAGTAAACCAATGGAGATCGAGATCAGTTCTCCGCGATTGCAGTAGATCTGATCGCAATAAAGCCTCTGCGATCTCATGAGAGCGAAAAATGTCCCAGGGGCAAAAACTTCATTTGGCCAGCCGACCCCAAATACCATTTATGGCTCAATACCCATTCATTATAGGGATCATCATCATTCTACAATTCCACCACCCAACCTTAGTTTTTGGGTATTGTAATTTCTTAGTGCTTGGAGCTTAAATTTACACTAATTTTAGGCAAGATTTAATTATAGGCACTCTAAAATCTAGATTTGACTTTATCTATTGAAGATTCATTTGACTGTAAAGTATGGTTTTTCCTCTCTTTATTTTTCTTATGAATAAATTTTATGGGCATCTCGGTATTTGTTTTCATTATCCTTATGATGTATTAGATATACCTCATGGGGTTGTGCTTGATTTGGGTTCAATTGTCTGTGGGTTGTGATGTATTTGTGTAGATTCTAGTTTATTGATGATGGGTTCTTCTATTGCTTAGTTAAATTGGTTGGTATTTGTGGGTTAAATCCCTAAATATCTAAATGGATTTGATGGTGAAAATCACAAGCTCTTGAAATCTCAAACCATCCTTAAAATATGGCTTTGGGTGAACTTTTGGAAATTACATCATCCTTGAAAAAAGGATGAGGGAACATAGGCAATAGTAGTTAATTTTTGGGCATAGTTTACTAATTATCATCATCTTAGACATAAAGGTGATTGCGAGGTTTACTATACCATTAGTATCAACTTAGAAATAGGGATACCCAATTGAGGTATTGGGTGGCTTTAATTGACACACTCGTTAAGTACTCAAAAGGGTTAATAGTGATATCTTTTAGAATTTGTTCAAATACTAGCCTCAAGGACTTTCAACCTAGCCTACCACATTATCACGATTAGATTTTGCATCAATTTATCACTTTTCTATGCATAACTCACCCCTAGGAAAGCATAATCCCAAGATTCGTGCCTAATTGATTATGCTCTAATTATTCTTAGTCTCGAATTAGTTCCTTAGAAGCCCAAGAATTACCTTCACAATCGAAAACTTTTATAACCCCCAAAGTATCTTGCACCATTGGTTTGAACTTAGCGAGCAAAAACTATTTTGAACTTACTCAATCGCCACTCACATTGTTCCTCATGGATTCGACCCCAACTCTTGTTGGGTAATTATGTTGACGACGACCGCCTTGCACCTAAATTGAAATGTAAGTTTAGTTTTATCACTTAAAAAACTTATATTCATATAATTTAGCATTTAAGTGTTTTAATACATGTTTATAATGTTCAAGCTGTATTCAAAAAATGTTTGTAATGAAAACGATCACTTAGATTTAAACAAGAAAATTAGTGTGACTAGCTTGAGCTATGTGTTGTTCTAATTGATATTATTGGATTCTATTGTGTTTAAGCACTAATTGGTGGTGTTTTCTGATATGGGAAGCCTTGTGAGATGTGAAACTCAATGATGGGATACAAGTTGAATATCAAGTGGAAATACAACCACGAAGTGAGGAACTCAAAGCGAAATGGATTGAGAAAACATAGATGAAATCTTGAATTTCTAAGAACAAGGGCGTGGCATGCACTCTAACCTCTGAGATAAGGCCATGACAAGACCTTACACACAAAACAAATATGGAAAACCAGTGAGAATTTTCAATGAGGGTGTGTCACGCCCTTATCGTGCTAATGCAAGAGCACGGAACACCCAAGACTTCAAAACGGACCCTTGGTTCCAATGATAAATAGAACACTTCTATCATGTTATACATACCTTGGACAACTTTGGGTATGTAAATACACTTTGGGAGGCTGTAATTAGGGTTCCTAATCTTTCCTTTAGTTTTATTTTGATTTGTATAGATGAATTTCTTCGTTGTGATTCGTTGTAAATCCATGAGTGGATAAATAACCTCATCTAAGGTTGAGGCAAAGAACATAATAACTTGGCCTTATATTTGAGTTGGTTTATGTTGATTACCATTATTGGTTGTTCATATATCCTTGTAATTACTATACTACATATTTGTGGACCTTAGGATAAATCTATATTTCTATTGTGAGAGCAAAAGTAGGAATAATAGATTGGAATATGGGATGTGTGGAGTGGGATCTTATATGGAGAGAGATTGAAGTTATTATTTGTGTTTATGATAGGAACATACCTAATTTTCCCCATCTATCTCATATAACGTATGAAATATAAATGTCATTTAGTTCTTGTATCCCTGCTCAACAATGTAGTTGTGGGGCTAAGTTAGATAGACAATTAAGGGCTCAAAAGACCATTGTCATGTTATCAACCCCGTGAATCAACAACCAAGATAATTAACTAAACCAACGAAAGTGTATAGCAAAGTAAGATTCTTTGTAGTTCCTTGTTTCTCTAACATGTTATCTTATCGCATTGTTTGTAGTTACTTTATTTTTTCAAATCTCAAACAATATTGGTTACTCTTGCACTTGTTTAATCTTCCTAGTAATACTTGAATTATTTTGTTTTTGAGTACAAGTATCTGTGGGATCGATAATTGGCTTTGAAAGACCACTTTACTACTTGAGTGACCATGTACATTTGTGTGTGCACTATGATGCAACAAGCTTTTTATGCTATTGTCGGGGACTTAAAATTGGCAACTGTCTTATTTTTAGTTTAGATATTTTGTTTCATAAGTTCTATTAACTTGATATTAGCTTCTGAATTAGTAGGTACAGGTCTAAAACATTAGTAAGATGGCAAGAGAAAGGGATTGGTTTTACTCCTATCCTGAACCTGACGCTTACATCAGTTGAGGGTAGAAGTAGTACTTCTCTATCAGATACCTCAAATTTATTGGGAACAAGTTATTCCCACACCAATGGTTGAAGATCCACCAGCCCATAGGATAGTACATAAAGTTTCCATCCCACTCATAACTAATGTTACCTCTGCCATCCAAAGACCTGAACCTAGAGATAAATTTGAGCTCAAACAGAACACAATGTAATTGTTGTACAGTAGTGGGCAATTCACAGTCCTGTCACATGAGGATCCACATGTCTATTTGCAGAATTTCTTGGAGATTAGTGACACCTTTATCCCCACTGTAGTCTCTACAGATATGTGACGCTCACTATCTTCCCCTACTCACTTTTAGGGAAAACATAAAAATGGTTGAAAGCATAACCTTTAAACTCCAATCACTACATGGTATGATCTTGCAATTAAGTTTCTCATTTGGTTCTTCCCACCTAGAAATAATGTAAGGTTACATAGTGAAAGTTTGAGTTTTAAGAAGAAGCCAAAAAGGAACTTATATCGTGTATGGAAAAATTTCTTCTCAAAGACTATCCACATCACCAAAAGACAACGAGGTATTAGATTATTCTTTTGTTGAAGCTCTTGACCCTAAAATTTTTTTTGCTAGATTTAGTTGTAGGTGGTCTAGCTTTAGAGTAAATATGATGATCTTTATACTATCCTAAATCAAATTATACAAGGTAATCTTTATTGGCATAATCATATTTCTAGAAATATAGTGAAAAACCTGTAGGTATGATTGAGATGGATAGTGTCACAGCTTTGGCAGCACAATTGTCACTATTACAAAATAAAATGATGACATAGAACTATCTTGATGTGGTATTAGTGGTCACTCTACAGAGTAATGTGGAGAAAATTCAAAGTAGGTAAATTTTATAGGCAATGTACAGAAGGGAAATTATGGTAATTCCCGCTTTCACAAGTAGCATAGTCAGCCCAACTATTTATAGGGCAACAATAAAGTTCAGACTCAGCAGTTTCAGCAATATCAAAACATGCAGGACAATAATTTAAAGAATCATTGAAAAAGATCTTGTCCAATCAAGATCAAATGGATGCAGAGATTAAAAATCAGCAAGTTGCTCAAAAGAATCTAGAGACATAGTTGGGGTGGTTAGCTCAGGAACTGAATTCCAGACCTCAAGGGGGTATTCAAAGTGATATAGGGAATCTGAAGCTATTAATGCCAATCATCTTGAGGAGTGGCAGAGATTGGATTGACAAGACTTCTAAAGAAAAATCAGGAGGTACAAGAAGAATTAGTCATAAAGTAGGTAGAGGATAACCAAGTAGCAGCCAAAGATGCTAAAATTGTGAGGAAGTTTGAGCACCTATAAACAAAAAAAGTGGTACTATTAAAAGAAATACCATTGGCATTATTACCTCAAAGGCTTAAAAAGTTTAAGGAGGATGCATGTTTCAAGAAGTTTGTTGACATGTTTAGAGAACTTCGTAATAACCTCCCATTATTAGATGTTTTCCAAGGGATGCCTAATTATGCCAAGTACTTGAAGGATGTAGTAATTAATAAGAAAAAGTTGAATGGCACTGAGATGGTGGCACTTACTGAGACGTACAAGTCAGTTGTAATAAGAAAGATGTCGGAAAAGCTAAAGAAGCATGGGAGCTTCACCCTCTTCTTACAAATTGGTGATAGCAATGTGGTGTATGCCTTGAGTGACTTGGGGGAAAGCATAAACTTAACAGACCTATATTTTTAAAATGCTCTTTGGGTAGGAAAGTCAAGGTCATGCTTTATAGTGCTCCGAATAGCAATAGAACCAGAGGGTAACCCAAAGAAATCTTAGAATACGTGCCTATTAAGGTTGGTATGTTTATTATTCCTGCTGACTTTATTATTCTTGAGTATGATGTAGATGAAAGGGTATAAGTCATACCAATACATCTAATCTTGGCAACGGGATGAGCACTTATTAATGATAAAGTGGGAACTCAAACAATGAGACTGGATGATGAAGAAGTGGTCTTCAAAGTATAAAAAGGACTTAATCCACCTTTGTACTATAAGTATTTATGCATGATCACAGCTATGAAATTGGATGAGTGTGGGGTGATGGAGTGAAAACTACTAATGAGTTCTCCAAACTATTTTAGAGAGTTTCCCAAGCCACAATTTAAGGTCGAAGCTGAAAAGCTGCAAGAGGAACCTAAAAAGGCTTTTATAGAAAAAGTTACAGAGCTTGAGAGTACACACTCAAGAGGTCAGAAAAGAATGAGAAGATGGACTCAAAGAAGGATGAAAATGTTGAAGGAATATGGATGAAGAGTATTGGTGTGGTTCATGCCATGACTATAAATCAAGCGTTGCTTGAGAGGCTACCTAAGTAATGTAGGTTTTCTATTTTATTGCTTTTGTTTTATATCACGTATTTGTTGATTTTAGTAAGTCACCATTGAAGGGATTTTGAGTATAGAAGACTTGAGCTAAGGAGAATGGCAAATAATGGGTATGGTGTCCACTGAGCCTCATTGATGATCAAGATGTTGCTATCTAGGCCTAGAGGCCTTAGGGACTATTTCTGTCCTTGTTTTTTGAATTATAATTTGATAAAAAAGTGTGTTTTTAAGTGTGTGGTGGGGAATCTTCCCCTGGTTTTGAGTGAAGTGTTGCTACATGATTTTGTTTTATTTATTTTTCTAATTTCGGATTAAATTTGGAAAAGTTACAAAAAGATTTTTTCTGTGTTTACTAATCTTAGCTGGTGTCATTGTAGTGGGAGCAAACTTCACCCACCCCTTGGTTTTTCTTTTAAGTTCTTTTTTAGGGGGCTTCCTTTAAACCCAGTATCTCTTTTTTCCTTTTTAGGATTAAGTTTTTTAAAAAAATTCTTTTTTTGCATTAGAAATAAGTGAGATGTTCTTGCTATGTGCTATGTATGATTAGGTCATTGCAAGTGATTTTTAATGTAAAAGAATGTTGATTGAGGTGAATGACTAATTTTTACACATTTAGGATCATTTATATGACTCTTGTGTCATGTTGGCTTAATTTTGTATTCGTGCTATTTCTTGATTTAGATTCTTTAATGATCCTACTCGATTTTAGCGTATGCCATGTGTGATATGAGGTTTTTGTTGTATATTCCATATTGCATTTTAATGTCTAGAACTTTCTTGGTGTATGTGCAAAGCAAAATAAAGAGTGTTGAATTTAGGAGATAATATAGGCATTTCTTTGATAACCATTTATTTACACCCCCTTTTATTTACCCTTGTGCATAATCTTAGTTAACCCTATTGAACCTTAGCCTATTTTTTGGTAGCCTTTTATGTCACTTTCTTTGATTAACCATAATTTGATCCAAGGCTCCTAAGTGCTTTAGTTGAAAAATAAGTATAGTTAAGGACTGTAAAATTGAAGAGGAAAAAGTTAAAAGTTAAGCCCCAAAATAGTAGATATTGGTGTGTAAAAAGTTTTGTATTGTGGTTGGGAGTAATTTAACGAAAAATGAAAAAATGATCAAAATTGAATCATGGGTTGAGAGAAAATACTCCCTCCTTAATATGTGTCAACTAGCTTAAATAGATGGGGCAAAAAAAGAGATGTGTGAAGGTAGAGGTGGTAAAAGTTTGGTTTATTAGAAACATTTCAATGTATAATGTGATATATTAAAGTGCTTAGGGAAGTTAGTCACTATTATTGCCCAAAATAGTTCCTACCCATCCCTTAGACTATATTACAACCCATAATATCCTATTTGATCTTGAACTTTGACATTCTGATATTAATAGAGTACAACTATAAGGGAAAGCCTATGGTTCATTTTACGTGACATAATAATTCTTTGTGAAGAGTGAGCATAATTTTATTCTTATATCCATTCTTGTGATAAATTACATATCTGTGCGTGAATAGAGGTAAATCTGTTGTAGCGAGGGAGCATGGTTGCTAATAGTGAGGTGACTTATGTGATCTATTTATTTGAGTAATATGCATTAGTTTTTCAACTTGTTTGAGTCAATTCTTGAGGTTAGGATGATTTGAAGTAGTATTCATAAGCTTTCAGAAGTACATGACATGTTTATTTTGGAAATTGTTGTTCTTTATTCATTGTAGTGCTAGATTTAGTGTCTTGCTTATTATAGTTGTGATATAAGAGTATTCCTTACATGGTACTTAATGTGAAGAGATTTTCGTGGATGAATAATGCTTTAAGTGTGGGGTGATGATCTTAGGTGGTTTTATGCACCTAAGTATCATGATCTATATGTATTTAGCCTAGTTTTGAGGACTTTTTGTGTGCGTTATGAGTTGATATTCATATGATTGAGCATAAAAAATTACATGTTAATAATGTTCAAGGTGTGTTCAAAATAAAATAGGGAATGAAAATGATAACTTATAGTTTAGACGAGAAAACTAGAGTTACTAGCTTGAAATATGCATTTTCTAGTTGATCTTGTTGGATGCTATTGTGTTTAAGCACAAATTTGCGGTTTTTAATGATATATTAAGGCTTATGAGATGTAAAAATCAATTATATGATGCTACACAAGCTGAATTTTAAGTGGAAAGATAACCACAAAGTGAGGAACTCAAATCCAAATGATTGGAGCAAACATGGACGAAATCTGGAAATTTTGAGCATAATGGCATGCCACGCCCTCTAGCCTCTGAGATAAGGGCATGCCATGCCATTATACCTGAGACAAAATATGGAAAACCAGTAAGCTTCTAAAATAAAGGTGTGTCACTTCCTTACCACTCCAATGTAAGAATGTGCCATGCCCAAGACTTCAAAATGGGCACTTGGTTCCAACTATCAATAGAACACTTCTATCTTATTGTATACACCTTGGAAAATATTTGGGGATTTAAATATAGTTGAGGAGTCAAAAATTAGGGTTCCTAATTTTTCCATTAGTTTTGTCTTTATACATGAATTTTTTCATTGCAATTCATTGTAAATTCATGAGTGGGTAAACATCCTCTTCTAGGGTTGAGGCCGCGAACATGATTACTTAAGATTATATTTGAGTTGGTTTATGTTGATTATCACAATTATCTATTAATATATCCTTTTATTTCCTCTTATATGGATTCCATACCCTTAGGATAAATCTATATTTCTATTATGAGACCGAAAGGAGGAATAATGGATTAGAACGTGGGATGTATGGTGTGGGATCTAATACATAGAGGGATTGAAGTTAAGATTTGCATTTGGGACAAGAATATACCTTATCCTCCCTATTTGGTTCATAAACTAGTTGAAATATAAATCTTTGTAACTTAGTTCTGGCATCCCCGCTCAACAATGGAGTTGTAGGGCTAAGTTAGATAGATGATTAGAGGCTCAGAAAACCATAGTCATCTTATCAACTTCGTGAATACACTACAAAGATAATTAACTAAACCAAAAAAAGTGTATATCTAAGTAATATTGCTCGAGGGCCTTGACTCTGGATTCTTCCCCATTACTGTCTCCAACACTTTATCTTATCACAGAGTTCGCAGTTACTTTATGTTTTCAAATCTCAAATATTATTGGTTACTCTTGAACTTATTTAATCTTCGTAGCAATATTTGAATAAGATCGTTCCTAAGAACAAGTCCTTGTGGGATCTATTCTTGGCTTTTAAAGGCAACTTTACTAATTGAGTGACCACGTACACTTGCGTGTTCACTAGGACGGAACAATGGAGACTTAGAAAAATTCCAAGTCTTAGATGGTCCACTCATCTGGTGCATCCTCTAAAGAGGACCTTTGGGATCATTAAAGGAGGCCACTTAAGTGTCTATCAAGAATGTTAAATGTCCCTAGCCTTCCCCAGTGATCTACTTTAGTGGTAAGCTGACCAATAAAGTCCATGTCATTTTTGTGCCAGCTTGTTTGCATAAGCGGTATGCTAGGTACTAGGCGGGTACTGATTTAGTGGCACTTGGATGCTTTAGCAGTGATTTCTTAAATAGACAAGTGTCCTCTTAAGAGGCACTTGGAGGACATTAAATCCCCCATCTACCTTATTTTCTCCTTATTTTTCCATAAGTCTCAAGAGTGAAAACCCTAGAGAATGCAGAAAATTATGAGAAGCATTATTATGTAATTTTGGGGTGATTGTTAGCTTGAGTTTCCATTTATTTATCAAAATCTTGATAAGTTTGTGTTAATTTCATGGTTAATATCTCAATAATTTTCCAAAATCCCTAGGTTATTGTTGAAATTATTTTATCTCCATTTGAGTTGGAATTTACCTATTCTTGAGACTAAATGTTCCTTGAGCATATAGGTAATGTAGACGGTTTCAAAAGTGCAATTCCACAAGATGTTCCCACATGGGATTTTTAATTTTGGGCCCAAGGAAAAAAATGCAATATCGGTACCGATGTTCTCGTATTGCTGAGTAGACTATCATTTTGAGAGTGGCCTAGTGCAAAAGCTTTTTTGAAGGGGAAATCATTGATTTAGCTAATTTCGCCGGGTTTTGTTCAACGTCAGGGTAACATAGGTTTACCTCTCTCATACATTGGGAAAAATTATTGTATATTTATGATAGTATAGTAGATGTGGGTTATAAATTAGGTCATTGAAGTACATTAAGTACTATTTGGATCTTTTAGCCGTGAAGGAACCATAATAAGGCATAATTGACTTAGTTCCTCATTCTTTAGGTGGAATTTCTATCTTACGACTAAAATATGGCTTACGTAATATCTAGAAGTGAATTTAGACACCTTAGCCTAGTCAGGGTAGAATTTGGCTTAGAATGTCTAAAATTAAAAATGATCCCTTCCGTCCCACCTTAGGCCAAGACCATTATTAGGTCATTATAGTCTTTATAGGAGATTTAAATCTTCTAATGTATACTTTAGAGCATGAGGAGGCTAGATATATGATTCTTGATTCTATATTTATACTTGACAGATGATATTAGTTCCAGTTTGACTCTGACAATATATGATGTTAATTTTTCGTGATTTATCATGTTGAGTTTTGGTTTAAGTTCGGAAAATAATCATATGAGCTTTTGTTCATGTCAGATATTGAGAGGCTATTCATTATGGTTATGGAACCAGTTTGAGCACGGTGGTCATAGTACGGAAGGATTCACTGTTATGATTTCAAGATATGATTATTTAGTATAATTCCAATTGTTACTTCTTTTTTATTGCTCCCTCTAGGCTCTTGGGGGCCCGTTCTAGGTTATTTACTTTATTGCCCTTACTAGCTTATTGAAGCTAGTTTTGTATTGATATCTATGTTTTCTTTATATTTGTTTTCTTGATTATTTATTTACTAGTATTTGGAGCATTATTCTAGGTTTTTTTCTCTTACCTTGACTTAGTTTATTTATCTCGTATATATTTATATTATGATTTACATCAGTCGACCAATGATGCCTACTGAGTACCCATGGTTTTAGTACTCATACTACACTTCTGTACCTTTTTAGTTTAGATCCAAGCGCTAGTGGCCACTGTTGAGGTCAAGATTTATGAAGGTTAGAGTTCGGAGATAGGGTGAGCTCTAGGAGCAGGAGTTGATGTTTTCTCCAACTTCAATTTTTTTTAGTTAGTCTATTTTAAGATTGATGTATATTTGACTTAATCATACTGAAATTCTTTTTGTTTAGTGGCTCTTGTACCAACACTAGTTCATAGGATGCTATTATTTCCCTCGTTTATATTTTGCATTAATATTATTCTATGCTTTATTGTTTGTAAGTATTTTAGTTGCATATTTGGGCATTTATGCCATTTTCGACCATATTAGCCCATTGCTTTTAGCTTGGGGATGCGGTGTGGCTAACCTAGTAATGGTATGAAGTAGGTCTGACGACTAAAAATTTGGGTTGTGATAGTTTAACTACATAATTAAAGGGAAATAGTGTATAACTAAGTTTTCTTCATCAAAGTCGGCCACTGAATTACTTGAATCAACAAGATAAATACAATAATTTCCCAAAATCTAAAGTATCTGATGAAGTTCGTAAAAGAGAAAGAAATACAAAAGATTCCTTTCAAGTACTCTTAATTTTATATCTTGATATTAATCACAAATCCCTAGAAATGCTATTTAAAATCTCAAAAGTTGGTAAAAAATTATGGATAGTATAACTCCCACACCAGTATTGTTTGGATGCATAACCATGACACAATATGGTATGAGGTCCATATAACTAAAGGCACAATGAGAATTGATCTTCCAGCTTAACGTTGTGTGGACAGTGATCTGTTGCATACTTCATTAGCAATCTGCACAATCAAGTAAATTTCTAGTGATGCAGTCTCCTTTTGGAGGTAGCGGTATAGATTGTGTACACTTTACCCTCCCCAGACCCCACTTTGTGGGAATACACTGGGTTTGTTGTTTTTGTTGTTGTTATTGCAGTCTCCTGTGTACTTTTTTGTGAGTTTCACATAGGAGTTTATGTGGAAGAAAAAAGTGTTGTGCGGCATGCAAAATGTTTCAACTTAGCTATTCTTCCTTCAGCTCATAGACTTTGGTTCATGTTCAAAATTTTTGGCTTCTTTGGCTCCAAATCCCTCATTATCATCTTAACTCCTAAATGCCTATTAAATAAACATTATTTAATAAAATCACTTAAAAATATATGAATCAAGGCAATAATTAATTCGAAAGGAACCAATAAGTTGGTGAAATATCAACTTATTAGTTCTAAGTTGGCATAAGAAAGCATGTCATTAATTAAATAGGAGGAGCCAATCATCGATGCTAGGATGAAGAAAGACATCATTTGAAAATTTGAAATAGTTTTTGGCTTGAAAATTTTGAGAAAGGTTTCTACATTAATAAGTTAGGTTCTAAGCATTGATATATGCCATTGTCTTTAGTAAAAATACTTGAGCATGCTTGAAATTTGTTATTTGTTCTTATTGTAATTTTTAAACTTGCTTGAGGATGAGAAAAATTTTAAGTGTGGGGCATTGATATTCGGCAAAAAGTATATTTTTATAATACATTATTGCCTTAAATCTTAAGTGTAATTGTTCCATTGTATTGTTATCTTAGATATTTTGAGTTTATTATGAGTTTATTTGTATAGGAAATATGTTGGATGACTATAATTAAAATAAGGTAATTTTAGCTTAAATTTAGGTGAAAGAATGATGATTAAAAGATGACAGGACTCATCTAAGGTCCTCGAGAAGCACAATAGATAGATGGACAAGAAGCAACATAAAATTTAGAACTGGATTAGCTTGTCTATAGTTCTTACAATACTAGATAGATAAATGAGCTAAAAAATAAGAGGAGTTTTGGAGTTGGTTAGGATCGTCTACAGTCCTTATGAACCAAGAGTTTAGATAAGAAAGGAAAAATTCTCATTGCAAGTTTCAATAGACTTATTTGAGTTCTTATACATATTAGGCCATATAAATACACTAGAAAACATATTTAAAAGAACACTTGATTTTCTTGAGGCATCACTTTACCACTTTTTCGCAAACCTTCTAGTATGAATAAACAAAGTTATTGCAACTCTGGATGTCCCCAGTATTTTATATAATGGAATTATTGTACTACATATCCAAACTTCAATCATTTTCACCTCCCAAAAAATGATGTAAAATAACCTTGTCAGCTACTCCAAACCTGCCCCACTAGTGCTCTTCAAAAAATCCACCAAAATCTTGTCTGGCCCAGTCACCCTAACCTTACTTATCCTACAAATAGGAGGTCAAGTAGGCTATTCGTAGGATGCGTAAGGGTAAGAAAGTAAGACAAATGATATTCTGGTAGAATTTTTGAAGATTATTAGCAGGGCAGGTTTGAAGTGGCTGACAATGTTGTTTAACATCATTTTTAGGGCAGAAAAGATGCTCGAGGTTTACAGATAGAGTATGACAATTCCATTATATATTCACAAGGGGAACATTCAAAGTTGCAACAACTATAGGGTTATCAAGCTGTTGAGTCATACTATAAAGGTTCGGGAAAAGATGGTAGGGTGGAGGGTGAGGAGGATTGTAACTATTTCTGAGAATCAGTTTAACTTCTTTCCAAGTCGCTTGAAAATAAAGGACGCTCATCTCGTAGGGATATAAGTGGATTATTCATGGTAAAGGAAGAAATACTTACACATGGTGTAAATTGATCTTAAGAAGACGTATAACAAAGTCCCCGGGAATATTTTGTAAAGGTGCTTGGAGGATAAAGGGGTGCCTCTGGCATACACTAAGTAAATTCAGGACATGTATAACGGCTCAAAGACTCATATGAGGATGGTAGGAGGATATTTGGAGCACTTTTATGCTTTGACGGGATGGATCGGCTCCTTGACCATTTTTATTTGCCTTGGTGATGGATGTTTTGACACAACATATTCATGGAGAGGTTCTTTGGTATGTGTTATTTATTGATGATGTTGTAATGATTGATGAGACTCGAGGAGGAGTTAATAATAAGTTGAGATTCAAAGACAGACCCTTGAATCTAAAATATTTTGGTTGAGTAGGACCAATATGGAGTACTTGGAATAAAAGTGTAGTGATTTGTCGCATAAGGCTGATGTTGTAGTAAAGCTTGATTCTCTAGACATTCCAAAGAGGGAGAGTTTCAAGTACCTTGGGTCTATGATTCAAGGGAATGGTAAGATTGAATAGGATGTCAGGCAACGTATTGGTGTAGGGTGATTGAAATGGAGGATCGCATCAGAGGTCTTGTGTGATAAAAAGGTGCCTCTAAAGACTAAAGGTAAGCTCTATAGAGTGGTAATCTGAGCGGCTATATTGTATGGAGTGAAGTGTTGGCCAATTTAGAACTCTGACATCAAAATGTTAAAGAAAATATGAGGATATTACGATGGATTTATGTTCTTACTAGGAGAGATAGGGTTAAAAATAAGATTATTTAAGAGATGGTCTGTGTGGCTTTGATAGAGGACAAGATGGAAGAAGTAAGGTTACACTAGTTTGTGCATGTAATAAGGAGGTACTCAGATGATCCAGTATAAAGGAGTAAAAGGATGCCTACGGATGGTTTTAATTATAGTAGTGGTAGGTAATTGGAGGTAGGTGATTAGGAATTATATGGAGCAGCTATAGCTTACAAGGACATGATCCTTGAAAAGAAGGTATGGAGGATGTGGATTAGGATAGAATGTTAGTGGATTGGAGTTTGTCTGTAACAGTAGGGAAAAGTACTTTGTCTACATCTGGAGTTTCTTGTTCGTGTTGTTTTGGTGATGTCTATTATTTCGAATGGATGGCTTATAGTATTATCTTGTGGTTGTCTTGTTTCCTGTATTAGCTAACAGTGTATATCCCCTTTTCTATGGTCATGAGTTTCAACATTTGTTGTTTCACATAAAACATATTAAAGAGAAACCCGAATGCCCCACTTTTTAAGATCATCAATAATAGACAATCTTTTATGCAGTGCCATCCACATAATAAAGTGGTATCTAGGTATTAAATCTTTAAGTAGGGATATGGCCTTCCATCTAACTGCAGAATATTGCGGAGTCATAATTGA
Source organism: Capsicum pubescens (assembly GCA_030864215.1). Taxonomy (NCBI): domain Eukaryota; kingdom Viridiplantae; phylum Streptophyta; class Magnoliopsida; order Solanales; family Solanaceae; genus Capsicum; species Capsicum pubescens. Next base: position 191,024,781 of record CM061548.1, read on the forward strand.
ATAGGCAAGATTTATATTAAACTTCTCATTCCTGCAGCATCTCCGTAGTGCATTCTATATATCATCATTCCCTCCCCTCAACACCCATTGTCTAGCGTCAAACATTTTTTTCGCAATCCAGCTTGCCTGTTTTGGTGCCTCCATGTCTTGCCAATTACTTTTGTTCATGTAAAATAAGTGTACCCATTGTACCCAAAGAACATCCTTCTTTAGAGCAAATGCCCACAGCAACATACAAAGAGTTTCCTTGTTCCATGTAAATAAGTCTTACATGTTTAAACCACCAGCAACTCTAAGATGACACATAGTAGTACATGCAATAGGTGCTCTATGTAATTGGATATTATTTCATGCCATAAGAAATCCCTGCAGATATTTGTTACCAGTGTTAGAACTTTTTTTAGAGGTAGAAAAACTTGTGCCTATTGCACAGGTTTATATCAGCTTCATCCTCCTTATTCTTATTTTCAACGTCAACCTCTTTTGTTGATAATTTTATTTCTTTATTATATTCTAGTTTAGTTGTTGATTCACACGATGAAGATTTGGGAGAGGGTGGTGGAGTAGAGGTTGAGGAAGATTGTGTCTATTAAAGAGAACCAATTTGGTTTTATGCTTGGTCGCTTCACGACGGAGGCAATTCACCTTGTGCGAAGACTGGTGGACCAGTATATAGAGAGGAAGAGGGATCTTCACATGGTGTTTATAGACCTGGAAAAGGCGTATGACAAGGTCCCTAGGGAGGTTCTTTGGAGTTGCTTGGAGGCGAGGGGGGTTCCGGTGGCGTATATCAGAGCGATTAAGGGCATGTATGAGGGAGCGAAGACTCGGGTAAGGACAGTGGGAGGAGATTCTGAGCATTTTCCAGTCTTGACAGGGTTGCACCAGGGATCAACTCTTAGTCAGTTTTTATTCATTTTGGTGATGGATGTGCTGACGCGGAATATACAAGGCGAGGTGCCTTAGTGTATGTTTTTCGCAGATGATATAGTTCTGATTGATAAATCGCGATAAGGGGTTAATGATAAGTTGGAGATTTGGAGAGATACCATGGAGTCTAAAGGTTTTCGGTTGAGTAGGACCAAGACAGAGTACTTGGAGTACAAGTTCAGTGACTCGAGGCAAGAGGAGGAGGTGGTAGTAAAGTTGGATTCTCAGGTGGTTTGCAAGAGGGATAGTTTTAAGTATCTCGGGTCTACAATTCAGGGGAATGGAGAGATAGATAAGGATGTATCTCACCGCATGGGGGCAGGTTGGATGAAATGGAGGCTCGTTTCGGAATTTTTATGCGATAAGAAGGTGCCCCTCAAACTGAAAGGCAAATTCTATAGAGTTGCAGTCCGGCCTGCTATGTTGTATGGAGCAGAGTGTTGGTCGGTTAAGAGTTCTCATATCGAAAAGTTGAAGGTGGCGGAAATGAGAATGTTACGTTGGATGTGTGGATTCACTAGGGCTGATAGGGTTAGGAATGAAATTATTCGAGAGAAGGTGGGAGTGGTGTCAGTGGAGGATAAAATTCGGAAAGTGAGGTTGAGATGGTTTGGTCATGTGATGAGGAGGGGCACGGATGCCCCAGTTCATAGGTGTGAGAGGTTGGCTTTGGAAGGTTTCAAGCGGTCTAGGGGTAGACCGAAAAAACACTGGAGAGAAGTGATTAAACGTGACATGGAGTAGTTACAGCTGACTGAGGACATGACCCTGGATAGAAAGTTATGGAGGAAAAACATTAGAGTAGAGGGTTAAGGGTGTGGAGGAGTAGTAGTCAGTAAGTAGGTGTACTTGCTATCGTTTTTTGGCAAATTTATGTATTTATCTATTTATTTATGGCTTTAGTTATTGATTTAAGTATGTACTTCTTTTTTCTTTTCTCTAATTGCAAGTGTCGTACCTATTTTATTTGTATCATGTTCTACGATTTTGATGTTTCTGTTTAATGTCTTTTGTCTTGAGCCGGAGGTCTATCGGAAACAGCCTTTCTACCTCCCTAGAGGTTGTGGTATGGACTGTGTACATTCTACCCTCCCCAGATCCCACTATGTGGGAATACACTGGGTTTGTTGTTGTTGTATTCTAGTTTAGTAGTTTAAAACAAAAACATAATATTTATAATTCAATAATTATTTGAACTTATTTTCTTAGTGATATTGAATACTTATTGCTAATATTAGCTCTCCTTGGGATTCAACTCCAGACTTAAAACCAAAATATATTAGTAGCTACCACTTATCATTTTTAGGATGAGTTTTTGGCATGATCACATGGAATAAAAAATATTTATTTATAATGTCAATAATTTTTTAATGAAGAATTAGTTTTAGTAATTTTGGAATACCAAAACCTAAGTTGCATAATTTTGTTGATACTGATCAAAGTTCAACGATTTTGCTACATATTAACTCCGTAAAGTAAAGATGTGAACTAGTTATGGTGGATATGGTTATAGTAAATTAATGATAGCATAATATTACAATAAACTAAAGTTTCTAGTTATGATATAAATTAAGAAAAGCTAACAGACTACATAATTTAAATCTATCAAGAAGTATTAATTGGTTATGGTACATTAAGACTTAAAATATCACTTTCTCTATAAAAATACAAAATTAGTAATTTTTTTCATAAAATTTAGTAATTCTTTGTTTCAAAAATTTAGTAGGATTGATTTTAAGTATGCTTGTGATTTATCAACCCAAAACACTTTCAGCTTTGCTCTGCTCAAACAACATTGTGTATTCACTTTTAATCAACCAAATAGACCTCAAGTAAACTGATCTAACTCTAGCAATAAATCTCTAATGAAAGTTATCCAATTCCTTTCTATTGAATGCTTTTCCCAATCCTTTATATTCTTTCTCAACCAAGACAAGAATTGAAGGAATTAAATAGTGTTTGCAACCACTAATTTCTATTACAACATGAAATATTCATTAGACCTAGGAAAAATATCAATAAAATAAGTAAATGAACAATACACACCAACTAAATTTAACCCACTATCAGACACCCCTACATATGAGGCTTAACTACATGTAATTAAAGGCAAAGAGAGTATACCTTAATTTTTTCCATCAAATTCATCCATTGAATAACTTGAATAAACAAAATAAATTAATAATTCTTCAAAATATAAAGTATCTGATGAAATTCTTCAACGAGAATGAACTACAGAAGGTTCCTTTGAAGTATTTTCAGTTTATGATCTAGATAACAAGTACAAATACTATAAATTCTATTTAAAATTGCCAAAGTCAGTACAAAATAATAGATGAAATAGCTCCCCAACCAGTATTGTGTGGATACATAGCCATGACATACTGTGGTATGAGATCTGCACAACTAAAGGGAAAATGATATTTGATCTTCTAGCTTAACATTGTGCGGATAGTGTACTGTGTCACACTCTGTAATGCGATCAGCCCAATCGAGTCAATTTCTAGTGATGCAGTCTCCTCTATGCTTCTCTGTGAGTTTCATAAAAGATCTTATGTGGCTGCACAACACCACATGTAAAGACCCTTTTCATCGTCATAGAAAATTCATCAAGCAAAAATTTGAGCTATATTTTTCCCGAATTGAAAGTTAAAAATTCAAGGCTAGCCTAGTCTTGAACGAAATCCAAGCTAGGTTTTCTCTAGAATAATCTAAAAATAAACTGGGTAAATATAATAATTTTTTTCATGATTTTATGTTATCTAGGATGATATGGAACCTATATAATTTTTCATAAGTTAATTCAGGTAAGTAGAACTCTCGATATCAAACCTGACATAAAGTGGTTAGTCTGAAATGTCGTAATTTGAGGGTGTGTTGCAAAAACAGAAAAACTGAAAGCAATCCTAAGCTTCCACTCACCACACTCGCTATAGCGGGTGGCAGGATACTATAGGGCTACCACTATAACGAGAGTCAAAGTCCGCTCACCACACTCGCTATAGTGGGTGGCAGGTAACTATGGGTCTACCATTATAACGAGAGTCAAAGTCGGTCAATTCCACTATATCAGGCAGATTTTGCTCTAGCAATGTCGTCTTAGTAGAATCAGGCTGCTATAGCGAGGCAAAATGCTGGTTTATGTAGAAATTTCCCTGAAAATAATATTTTATTTTTAAATTTATTTTATGAAAGGATAGGGAGATTTGGGGTGATTTTCACCTATTTTCTGCCAGAATTATTCATAAAGGTAAGTTATTTACCCCTGTTAACTAGTTTTTTTAGTTCTAAACCATAGAATTACAAGTTTACAGATTTTGGAATTTTAATTTGACTTAGCTGAATTTTTTTAATGCGTAGGCATTAATTGAGTGTAAACCTTTTGACACTTGTGTTTCCTTTATTGAGTGAACTTGTGTTTCCTTTATTATATTGGTTTCTTTATTGAATCGGGCATTAGTGTTTTCATTATTATGTTGGTTATTTGATTGAACCTGGTTATTATTTAACTGCTAAGTATAGTTTCTTTATGTAAATTGGGAGGCATGAAATTTACCTTGTTATTGTTCTTGTGGATCCTTGAGTGCTCTAAGCTAATTTCAGGTTGTGGAATACCATTGTGTTGTCAATTATTGGTGTAATTAGGACATAATTTACATAGTTGTTGCATCATGATTGTTGACTTGGAGTCTTGTTGGTGGTCATAGTTAGACTTGACTTGATATCCATGTTGACTCATATTGACTAAACTTCATGTTGTACTTGTTTATAAGGTTAGTGTATGAGTTACCACTGCTAAAGCCCCAAAATACCTTCTATAAAAGTAAAGCATTTTTGGGGTTTCTTAGATAAAACCATGATTTACTTGTATAGTGGCATTGCTATAGCGACACCTTAATAGCATTGACTAGTTGCTATATTGGGAATTATTTTGCTTTTGGGCATGTCGCATGGATGAGGCAAAAACTTTATTTTCTTCAAAACTCCCCTTTTTTCACACTACACTTTAAACCCAAGACATCACGAACAATCCCCTTTCAAGTAAAGACAAATTCTGGGAGTTCTACTTAATAAAATTCAATATCGAAATGTCCTATGAGTTCCTTATCATCTTAGCTAACTAGAAACTAAGATAAGAACTGCCTCATTTTCCTAATCTATTCTCAAATTTCCCTCGATGATACATCACTCAAATTTTATCTTAGACTAGCTTAACTTGAAAATTATACCTTCAAATTCATGGAGAATGTTAACCTAAACTTTTAAACAAGAGACTTATATGTAACATAAAAAAGTGGCACTACAACACATACTAATTTACCCATAATTCATCCCCGAATGATCAAACCAGAAAATAGGTTTAAATAAGGGAAAAATAGAGTACATTCATCATCAAACAAGTGAGGGTATTTGTCTTACATGTCCTTCTTGGTTTCTCAAGTGAATTATTCAACCAAATAATGCTTTTATTGAACTGTGACCGAACGAATTTCCTTCATCCATTACTTTTAAACATCCCAATATAGAATTACCATCGGTTCCTCCTTATAAGCTGAATCCTTATTTAATAAAATCGAGTCGTATTTAATAGTGTAATCTCTATCCCCATGGTAACTCTTGAGTATGGACAAATGAAACACTGAATGAACTTCCAATAATTCTAGTGTCAATGATAGTGTATCCACAACTAGACCTATATCTATAAGAATCTCAAAGGAATAAATATTTTGAGGGCTAAGATTTGCCTTTTTACCAAACCACATGACTCCCTTCATAAGAGATACTTTGGGCAACACTTTTTAAATAAGCTTAAAAGCTATGCCTCTTACCTTACAGTTTGCAAACTCTTTTTGTCTACTTTGAGTAGCCAACAACTTGGTTTAAATAAACCTTACCTCTTTCTTTACCAAGTCTTTGCCCAAATGTTTAAGATCTTTAGCCTCAAACTACCCAATAGGTGACCTACACCTCCTTCCATAGAGATCCTATAATGGTACCATATTGATACTGGAGTGATAACTGTTGTTGTGTGAAAACTCAAACAATGGCAGGAACTGATCTCAATGACCACCAAAATCAATCACATAGGCTCTGAAACATGTCCTCTAGCAACTATATCGTCTTCTCTGATTGCCTGTCAGTTTGAGGGTGAAAGGCTGTGCTAAAGCTGAGCCTAGTGCCCAACTCTTCGTGTAACATGTCCTAAAATTTAAAAGTATATTTTGCATCCCAATCACAAATAATGGTAAGTGGAACACCATGAAACCTCACTATCTGTTTGATGTAGATTTTAGCTAGTTGTTTGAGTTGTAGTCTACCTGTCACAACCCTATTTATGGATCATGATAGCACCTACTTTATCTCACTAATAGGTAAGCCAAACAGTATCCTAGAGCTATAAAACAATGGGCTAATTTGGGGGAAAATGGCATTAATGCAAAAAATATGCAAGTAAAAGACTTACAAATAATAAATCATAGAATAATAATAATAATAATAATAATACGAAAGATAACAAGAGAAATAATAACATCCCATAACCTAGTAGTGTCAATACAAGAGCCACTAAACTAAAAGAATATGAGTATTCTCAAAGTTAAATATACATCAGTCTCGAATATAGATAGACTAAGAAAAAATAAAAAAAGGAGAAAATGTCTCCAAACTCTGGCCAGCACAAATCTCAACATCAATGGTGGCCATTAGAATAAAAATTTTCACCAAAAAGGAACAAAAGTGTAGTATGAGTACCAAAATCATGGGTACTCAATAGTCATCATTGGTCAACTGAGCTAAATTATAATATAAATATAATAAAAATGTGAGATAATTGAGCTAAGTCAAAGGGAGAGGGAAAACCTGGAACAATACTCCAAATGTTGTAAATTAATAACCAAAATAATAATAAACCAAACATAACTACCACTACAAAGTTGGCCATAATAAGATAGTGAGTGCAATAAAGTAATAACTCAATGCAGGCCCCCATCAGCTAGAAGGGTGAAATCAAGAGAAAAAATAATCAAAATTACACTAATAGTCGTATCTTAAAATCATAACTATGATCCTTTGATATCGTAATTATCGAATTCAAATCGGTCTCAAAGCCGTTATAAATAACATTTCAAAGCCTCAATTAAACCAAAACTCATATCTTCATTTCTTAGACTTGAATCAAAACTCATATCTTTATTTGTTGGACTTGAATCGGAACTCATATCATTAATTTTCAAACTTGAATCAGAACTCAATATCATAAATTACCGAACTTGAATGGGAGATAATATCATCTCTGAAGTATCAATATGAGATAAAACATCATATATCTAGCCTCTTAAAGCTCGAGAATACACATTTAGAAAATGTAACATTCCTATAAAGTCTACAAAGATCTATTCATAGTCTTGGCCTAAGGTTGGCCGGAGGGGCCTACTTTTAATCCTAGAAATCCATTCTAAGGAAATTTCTACCCCGGACTAGGTTAAGGTTCTAAATTTCTTCTAGGTATTAATTTTTAGTTCTAAGATAGCCATTCTGCCTAAGAAATGTGTAACTAAGTCAATTATAACTTATTATGATTCGTTTATCGGCTAAAAAAATCTAAACTATACTAAATATACTTCCATGACCCAATTTCTAACATATGTCTAACATATTATCATAAATATACTGTAGTTTAGCCCAGTCTATGAGAAAGGTAAGCCTAGTATACCTGGAAACTGAAAAAATCTCATTAAAATCAACAAAATTGTCAGTTTCCTCTTTTGGAAGATTCAACACGATGCCACGCAATAATTCAAGGAAGAAACGAGTAATCCAAGCTCACAAACACCCCAAAATCTCTTAATAAATGTCTCCCTAATTTTCTACTGTTTAGGGCTCTAAGATCTTGAACTTCTGGGAAAATAGGGAGAAAATTAAGATAATGGGGCATTTAATAAAATCCAAGTGCTGCTAAAGTGGATACTTGACAGCATAAGTGGTACTCACCATACCTGTCCCTTTCGCTAAAGTGGACGATGAGCCTCTTTAGCTGCCTCCACTTTTGTCGATAGGGATCTGCTTTAGCAGCCCTCAACTGGGTATGGCGACTAGATAGACACTTAAAGGGAGACTGGATAGACACTTAAGACCTCTATTAAAGTACTTAAAGGGCCACTTTAGCAGATGCACCAGCTGAAACTTAGAAAAATTTCAAGTCTCCACCTACCCCTTGGTATTCATCCAGAAAATCATGAATGCAAAGAAACTATGCTACCCTATCAAATTCAACATTCCAGACATACTGTCTTAGTAAATATTTCCATCCAAGGTCATTTCAATGATAAATTGGCCCCACACCCATGGGCCATTTTTATCTATTTCCGGTCAATAGCTCAAAATGAGTTTGGAAACCTTGGGACACAAAAAAAAGGTCCCACAAGCCTAAAATCAATGTTCTAGAGTTGATAAACTATTAGAATTTTTATACAAGGTTTTTAAACTAAGTTTTTTCCTAATAGCCAATTTTTACAAGCGAAGAGTTCAGAATAGGGAATGGCTCTAAAAACTAAACAAACTACCCAGTAACTAAACTTTCTACTCCAGCAAGTCATAAATGACTTGGGAAAACTATAGGAAAACACTAAACTGTGAAAATGAATAGAAATATAGAAAATAAATTTGACGGTTATTACAGTAGTCACTATTAAAAGAACTTTTGTCTGCAAAAGTAAAGGGTTAGGATGTACCTGAAGTCTCAAATAGGTGAGAATACTGGGCCTACATATCACTCTAAATCTCCCAAGTAGACTTCTATAATGAGTGGTGTCACTACTAAACCTCAACTACTAGAATCTCTGTAGAGAGAAGTCACCTGACATCCTTGGCTAATATGAACAAAGGTTCCTCTACGGAGGTCCATCTCTCATCCAACTTAATCGAGTCCTAACGTAGTATATGAGACTCATTAGGAATATACCTCTACAACATAGAAATATGGAAAGCTAGATGAACAACAATGAAATCTATGGGGTAAGGCTAACTCCTAAGCCACCTCTCCAAATGTGTGAAGGATCTAAAAAGGTCTAATATATCTAGGTTGATCTTGCCTTTCCTCCTAAACTTTATCACACTATTCATGGGAGATACTCAAAGGAATACCCAGTTTCCAACTCTAAATCTCAAGGCATGAAGTCTTTACTATGCATTAGACTTCTACCTACTTTGAGCTGCCCTCAACCTATCTTGAATTACCCTGACTCTATCCAATGACTCCTGAAACAAGTCAGTACCAAGGTCCTAATCTTAGAGAAATCAAACTAATCAACCAGAGATTGACAACATCAACCATATAATTTCTCAAATAAAGCCATCTAATTACTTGAATGATAGATATTCCTAAAAGAAAACTTCTCCAAAGCTAAGTGTTGCTCTGACTAACCTCTGAAATCTATAACACAGAACCGAAGCATAATGTGCCATGGTTTCATGGAACTTTCAATGCTTAAAAAAAGGAAATTATACAAGTACTTAGGTTTTTCTTAGATGTAATGTGTTTTTATATTAGTTTTGCAAGAAAATGGAGTTTGAAGTAGAGAAGGAGAAAAAATTAATATAGAGTAGCAGGATTGCTACCTATAAGCCCCACCTACGGACTGTAGGTAGTCCCTATGGGCCTGTAGGATGAGTTCCTAAAGTTTCTAAAAGTTGATGTTATCCCTTAATAATGTAAAGACTACCTACGAGGCATAGGTAGTACCTATGGACCATAGGTACCGGTCATAGTTTGGTGTTTTTCAACTTGAAAGATCCCTCTAATTCCTACAAATCTACTTATGCCTTGTATGTACAACCTACGGCCCATAAGTAGGATCCTAGGTTTGTGCCAACACTAATTTCCTACTTCTTTAAGATAGGTTTTTTGGTGCATCTATAAATATCCATTGGATGTTTCATTATTAACTTTGCACTTTATACACTTATTACATTGTTTTGAGTTCTGAGATACACTTTTTGGAATAATTGTTCTTGATTTTAGGGTTTGATATTAATTTGAGATTTTGGTTTTCATTTTTATTATTCGTTTGATCATTCATATGATTTCATCTAGGAATTCTATGTGCGTTCTTATAATCATCTGCTACTAAAACCCATAATTAGGGTTGTAGGAATCCTAATGGATTGACAAAGTAGAAGAAGTGCAAAGTCATTCTCGATTTGTGTTCTTGCATGTATTGTGGTTTTCTTTGCTTTGATTACTTTCTTAATGGTTGAAAATATTAGGAACTCGCCAGTATCCGATATTAATGAGAGAGAGATAGTAAGATATTCAAAAAAGAAGATCAAAGTTGTAATTTGAAGACACCAATATTTATCTAATTAACTTGAGATTCGAGAGGAGATAGTTAATCTAAGATCCAAAAAAAAGATTAGTAATGTGACACTCTGAGACCGAGAGAAGATGAGTGAAATTCACTCAAACAAAGGTCAAGAGATAGTTAGTTGATACATAACTTGTTAGATTTTTCATGCAAGGCATAGAGATAGTTTGACGAGCATGATAAATCTGTATATATAAGAAGTTAGGGAAAACACAATCCTACTGATAATCTCATACTAAAAACAACCCTATTTTCCAACACTATCATTGTTACTATTAGTTTTACAAAACCCCTTAGTTACTTTCTGCTCTTTCCAACTCTATCAGCAAGCTTGTGATAGAGTACCATCCTATTCCCTGTGGGATTAACCCTAACCTTATTATGTTCTATTTTGGACAAACGCATGTGTTATAATTTTTAGGAGATTTAATCTAGTTAACATAAAACTTTTGCATAGTTTCCAGTGAATATAGTTATGTATTGATTTATTGCGGTTATTGGTTTCTAATTTGCTACTATTTCTAAGGTATACATTCATATATGCCCATTATTAGGAGTCAAGGAAATCCCTTGATTCTATTTAATCCTGAGCTTAAAGGTACCTTATGACAGAATTGTACGATGGAGATACAAAAAAACTATAAGTATGGAGCCCGCCATAGAGAGATTCACCAAAATATGTTGAATCGGACACCTCCATATGGTGTTCATAAAACTACTGAGGAAACTACTAACTGGTTAATAGCTAAAGAGAATATGGGGTTAGCTCTTGCTTGATGTTTTGAGAAAAGGGCTAGATAGAAGGAAGAAGCTAACCGAGTACAACTTGACGGGGATAGACTTAGAAGGGATAAAGTTCAACCACCCACTTAACATTACTTGCCAGATTATGATGATCTAAATAAAGATTTAGGGTTTGTTGAATCAATTGATACCAGAGCTATCATTCCTCCAGAGTTGCACCAAGAAGAGAAATTTTACATTATGAGTGCAACGATTCATTTTCTTAATCTAAAGGATGTGTTTACTGGTCTTCCAACTGATGATCCAAACATGCATATTAGGAAATTCATGATGATTCTCACTTCATATAATCTATTGGGGTGAGTCCACAATCCATGCAACTCTTATTATTCATATTCTCTCTTACAAGTGAAACGGCATTTTGGTTAGGGGACCTGCCTCATGGGTTCATTAACACTTGGAATGAGCTAATGAAATAATTCTTGGACCAATTTATCTTACCTTCTAGAATTCTACAGTTGAAGGATAAGAATTATAATTTTAGGCAGTTACATTCAGAGGCACTATATTAGACATGGTTGAGATTTCAGAAGAAGGTGATAAATGTGCCCAATCACAGGATTTTAGGAAGAACTTGCTGGTGATATTCTATAGAGCCTTGAATATGAATACCAAAGTTGTGTATGATACTATTATTTTTTGGGATTTCATGAGTCTTTGTTAGGAACAGGCTGTGAAAATCTTAGACCAGATCACTAAAACCAATTGAGGGGGAATACTTAGAAGGTGGATAAGGGAATCGATACTTATACTATTAGTGTTTCTATTGATCAAAGAGCCCTACTTGAGATAGTGGCTCAAGAGGTATCACAATTGAGGAATGAGATTGGGTTGTTTATGAAGTAGTTTGCATTAATAGAAACAGAGAAGGGGAATTCAGTCGGTGTGTGAGGCAAATCTTCTAGGCATGATGATTCTGATTTCAAGGAGAAATCTAAGTTCTTAGACAGAGATATGGCGAGTTTCTGAGGAAAGGTCCTAGGATCCAATCAGGACACTTGGACCTTAAGGTAAGGAAATCAAGGTTAGAACTATTATGCCGAAAAATAAAGACACATGAGTAGAGAATGTGATGGTTACTGGATAAGAAAGGATTATTACAAGGAGAAGAGTAGTATGTATGTTCCACCAGGGAACCTTGATGCTGACTTGAGGATAGAAGCATTTCCTGCTAAGATAGTTTAGGGTTTAGATATCCAAGAGAGTTTCATTAAGGAGATTAAGGTATACATATTGACATTGATCCAGAAAGTAGAATCGCATAATACCACGATTAAGCATCTTGAGTAGTAGTTTGGGTATATGTTAGCTACATTGAATCAATACCAATCGAGCACTCTTCTAAGTAGTATCATTCAGAATTTGAAAAATAATAGTCACTGCCTAGCCATCACCATCTTGAGTGGTAAGGCTACTATTAATCCACCTATGCGTATAGTTGATAAGGTGAGGAATGATACTGTGGATGTTGATAATGCGCCCGAAGCTAAAACTTAGAAGTTTGCAACTAATAGCGAGTTATCATAGAAATTAATAAATGTAGAGAAACGAGCTGATAAGGATAAAACAAAGGGTGGGGAGGTTGAACAAGTCTTTAAGCTTATTCCACAACCTCCCCCACCTTTTTCTCAAAGGTTGAAGAAGAAAATAGAAAAAGAAAATTATTAGAAATTCATGTTGATATCGAATAAATTATCTATGAATATCCCTCTTGTAGAAGCTTTGGAGAATATGCCCGGTTATGCAAAGTTCATAAAGTATTTAGTGACTAAGAAGAGAATAGTGAGTTTTGTTCCTTCTTATAAAATGCACAACTGTGGTGTTATTGCTTCCTGTTGTTTGGTTGATAAGAAGGAGGATCACAAAACTTTCACTATTCTATAGACTATTAGGTCCTTAAATTTTGCAAGAGCATGATGTGACTTTAAAGGTAGTATTAATATAATGCCAATAGTTGTTTACAAACAGTTGGGGTTGGGGTTACTTACAACAACCTCTATGAGGCTATTAATGGGTGATTGTACTGTGAAGAAGACGGATGGTATATTGTGTGATGTATTGGTGAAGGTAGCTTATTTTATATTCCTACTTAATATTTCATTCTCGACTTTATGGTGGATTTTGACGTCCCTCATCTTAGCAAGGACCTTCCTAGCCACAGGTAGGGTACTAGTTGACATGGGGATGGGAAATATGAAATTCTGGCTCAATGATGAACATGTTACTTTCAATATGTATCTGTTGATGAGTGTCGCAACTCAATTTACAAGTCATGATGGAACCTACTTTATCCCACTAATAGGTAAGACAAATTGTAAGTTGAAGTTACACATAATGGGTTAACTTGGTGGACAATGCCCAACATAGGCGAAAATCAACAGATACAACTTATAAATAAACATAGTATTAAAATAGATAAAGACAGTCAACATTGATACCATCCCATGGCTTGGTAGAGACAGTACAAGAGTATCTTGCAATAATAATACAACCTAGGTATCTAGAATAGTCAATAATATTTGTCTCGATAGAAAAGACTAAATATAGAAGGATAAAAGGAAATAGATGACTCTTACTTCAAGAGCTCACCCTATCTTTGAATATCAACACGATATGAACGTCGATCAATGTTTCCCCTATGTTCATACACAAGTGTACGTGGTCTCACCAAGTAATATAGTATCCTTTTACAATTCAAATATCGATCCCTCAGAGACTTATGTTGACAACTATCCAATTCTAGTTCACTATTATGTCAATTTAGTGCAAATATAGCCACAGGAAGATGAAAGTTATAAGTAACTGTAAACTAATCAATGTGTTAAATTAAAGGTCATGGACAATCAACGGGGAGAAACCCAGGGTTAAGGCTCTGCGAATAATTATATTGTATTATTGAACTTCATTGGTAAGGTTAATTATCTTGGTTGTTGATTCACAGGGTTGATATTATGACTATGGTCTTCTAAGCCTCTAGTCACCTATCTAACTTAAACCCACCACTACATCATTGAGCGGGGATGTGAGAACTAAGTTAAATGCATTCATATTTCACCTAGTAAGTGAACCAAATAGGTCGCTTAGGTATGTTCCTATTCTAAATGCAAATTATGACTTCATTCTGTTGAATCTTACAATCCTATTCTATTTACCCCATGTTCTATCCTTTTTTTCCTCTTTTCGGGCTCACAAGATGACAATGGATGTATTATAAGGGTTGAAAATCCTTAAAATAGTAATAAAAAGGATAATGAGCAACAAAATATGATAAATAATCAAAAACAAATAAATTCATAACAATAGAACCCATACTCCTGGCCTTAACCCTAGAAAAATGATTTTAGCCACTCATGGATATAGCCGTAATAAAGATAGATGAATACATGATAAAATCAACAAAATTAAATGAATAAGTACCCTATTTGAAGTTTTATCCAGTCTCCCTAAAAGTTTCAAAGTCGTCCAAGGTATTTAGCATTATGTTTAGGTGTCATATTTATAGGAGGACAAAAATATTGGTTTTTAACTAGGGTCTGCATCACCCTTTCCATTGCGGTGCATAGGGTCTGCGTCATCATATAATCATAGATACACATTGTTTTTGATACATTATGTATCCCCCAAGTCCATGTCTTTGACCTTATAGCAGAGGCTAAGCTATGCGACGCACTAGTGACCCTAAATCATCCATTTTTACGTCAAGTCTTGTCTTGTACTTTTGTCCGTCCATTCCAAGCCTGGTGGAGTTGTTTTAACTTGATTTATAGTTTTTTTATCTTCCATATATCATATTAATCAAGTAACAAAGAATCCTATATCATCAAAAACCACAAATTAGAGCTCAAAATAGCACACAATCCAAGACGGTGAACTAGAAACTTAAGCTAAGAACAAGTTTTGTCCTTTTGATATTTAGCTTAGTTTTGACTCTTAGCTTGATTAAATTTAACCTTAAACATTATAAATAAGTTGTTTCACACAAAATTTCACAATCATACCTTTTTGTAACACATTATACATACTAGAGGTCATCCAGATCAACTAGAACAACACATAGCTCAAGCTAGTAACACTAGTTTTCTCGTTTAAACTCTAAGTGACCAATTTAATTCCAAACATATGTGAAGACCACCTTAAACATTTTAATTAATTATCTTAACACTTATATTCTCATTTATACCATTATCAACACATTAAGCACACATAAGGTCCTCACAAGAAGGCAAAATAAGCTCAGATAGCAACATCGAGGTGCATAAATCCACCTTAGATCAATCAATATTGGAAACTAGTACGTGGATCTACATAAATAAGGAACAGAAGTGTATTATAAGTACCAAATCCATGAGTACTCAGTAGCCATCATCGGCCGATTAAGTAAATCATGATATAAGTATGATAAAATGCAAGATAACATAACTAAGTCAAGGTATAGATAAACTTGAATTAACTCCAACGTTGTTGTCCATAAATAAATAAATAAAATAGAATAATAGCATAATGTAACATAAAGCATCAACACATGCAATCATAACTACAAAATTGGCTCCCATATGCCAATCAGTGCAGAAAAGTAAATAACCTATCACAAGCACCCATAAGCCTAGAAGGTACAAACAAGATGGAATAGCCCACCACCTTCATTTATCAACTCTCATAATACAATTGAAATCAATCCAAGTCTTCCCACAATATGACCATCGATTATCCATATGCATCAGTTGTCTATTAATCAACACTTATCAACCATCCATAATATAACAACTAATCCTCATGTATCAATAAATCATCCCTTATTAACTTAACATCACTTATTAAATAATCATTATTTATCAATTGACCAATATTTACCAGCTAACCAACGTTTATCAACTAATTATTATATCACTAGAATCCATTCATATCATACTATATTATAAATATTCCTCTTTCTCATACTTAGATAGGATCATTATTATTAATAGCACACCCTGATATCGTCTCATTATAATAAGTATGACGTCATATTATATATGTTTATATACATATAATTCCAGAATTGAGATGGTATGGATACTCAGAAATATTCTCATAAATATAATCATAGATATCATCCTCCATATCGTCACTAAAATATCATCAATATCATAATCATCCTCCAAATTTCTATCAGGTATAATAATCGATATCATAGCCATCCTATGGATTTCTATCGGGTATAAATAATTTATATCATAGTCAATATGGACAATGGTATAATCATTAGAATATTTAATAGAATAACCAATAACATAGTATATTAAAATGATCAATAATCATAATCAAAATTGATAGCTCTAGCACAATCAATAGCATGATTGCCAATATAGTAAATAAGAACAATCTATAGAATAATCGCTAATATAATCAATAAATATTCTCTTTAGAATAATCCATAACGTATTCACCAATATAGTCAACAAATATGTGAAATTCAAGAGAGGTTGAATTGATCTGTGAGTCGACTATTGGCTCCTCATTGTTAACTCTTCTCCTGATCAGTACATTTCACAAAATAGATTAGGTTTGAATTAATTAAGAAAATAAATAATCAAATTTAGAGTTAAGACACAGATATTTATCCTAGCTCGGAACATCAATATGGTGCCTACTTCCAGTCCCTTTGGGTTTCAATATTTCCTTAGATCATTCAATGTCGGGCTCGAGTATAATGATGGGAAAATAGTTCCAAAGAATTATTTTGCTATTTAGATCTTGTAACACATCTTTAGTTTTTGTTACAAATTTGACTCGATCTTACTCTTTATACAAAAATTGGAAACTAATAGTTACAAAGCTTTGTGAGACTAAGAATGAGACACTTTGAGATTCTACTTGAATTTGTGAAACCTTTGTCTATATTTAGTCTTCTTCTTTTGTAGTCTTCGGTTGCTACTCCTTATAAAAAAACCCAATAGATTTCTTCTCAGTCAAGGAATTGAATTGACTCCTTGATTGAGGAATGTTGCCATATGATATGTCCATATACGGATTTTACTCACATCCATATTAGATATTTTTGTAATCTTTTGTTCCTGTTGTTCTTATAGTGATTGATTCTCTTCTGAGTTTGTTTATGATCTTTTCTTTCTTTTAGTTTATTCTAATTAATCGGATCTGCTGTATTTTTGGGACCGATATTTTTCTTTTGATTGTTTTTGTTTTGATTGATTCACTTGGATGCCACAAATGTTGATTTGACGTCCGTCTAGTCCTATAGCTGGCTTCCTTATTTTCTTCATTTAGTATTTCTCGAATATCCTACAAAGATCCACTCATTAGTTTATTATTATCAAAACTTATTCTTAGGAGTCTAACAATCTCCCCTATTTTTGTAATGACAAATGAGTGTGAACATCAGTTGACTTCCATGTCTGTCAGCTTGCTCCCCCTGAATTGTACACATATCTTGAGTATTAGTCGACTATCATTTATCATCAGTTGACTTGTTCCCCCTGACTGGTAGGCACTTTCTGAGTTCCTAATGTTCATGTCTTTCTCCCCCTTTTGGCATAGTAAAAAAATAAAATAGTAGACATGAAGCAGATATATATAATCTATTAACTAGGCAGAGTAAAATACTGGAGCAGATAGTATGTAACAAATCATCTTACAACCCTTGAACACAAGGGATAGGACCCCCTTTTGAATAAAATAAAAAGAGAGACATCATTGTTCACCTCTTCTTGAGAAAGTAGGTCAGAGTATTATGCATGTTATAATAGAAGGTGTCATATGATTTTTTAACATTTTTTGAAAAAGGAGGAATAGGAATTCTTGATGAAAATAGCTATATCATCATTGGAGGAGTGGACATGGTACTTGAGGAAATCCATTTGAGTGAATATCCGAGTAAACAATTTTATACCTTCTTGTTTGAACCCATCAATAGCCAACCTAACCACGCCTATGTCTGTGCTGGTACTGTCCCCGAATCTAGAAGTTTAGAAGTCAACTCCTTCAACAACATAACACTCTCTTCTATGGCCTTGAAATGATCCTTGATCTTCTCCAATTCCTTCAAAATAGTCCTAATAGGGTTAGAGACGGATTTGGTTACCTTGGGATGTTCCGACCTTGCCCGAGAAGAATCCTTCTTGCACCATTCCTCTACAAATAAGACATACCCCATACTTGAAAACATCTTGGAATTATGAGTGGAATCAACATCCACTGGGTGTGTAAGAAGAATTAGCAATAAAGTAATACTAAAGAATTTGAGTAATGAGCTAGCCATACGGTAAACTAGCAGAGGTATGAGCATCAAATGCATTTTCAAGCATGTACTCATGGATCCATATTGCCCAATTGATTTTGATTTTCTTAACCAAACAATACAGTACAAAAACATCTCAACTGGTGATATTTCTCAGTGCTCCTTTCCGGGGAATCAATGTAGTAACAATTATCTGAGCCATAATACGAAATTTGAAACAGAGGGACAGGGGACTAAAACTGGTCAAAGAAGAGTTAGTGTCTGATAGAAATTTCTTGGCTTCTTCAAAGATGGCCTCAAAATTATCGGTCCAATTATCATTCATAAAATAGATGTTACCAGAGAACTTAGTACCAAATAAATTCTCAAACATAATAGCATTCACAATGATTCTCATGCTAAGTACAAGAGTATCGAGTTCACCACTATTAGGGGAGAGGCAAACATTCTCATAAATCGTGCGAACTGGATCCTCATAGACCATAAGTCCATAGGGATTAAAGACAAGGAACAAATCTTGAATCTTAAAGAAGTCATTGATATTACAAAATTAGTTTTATAATTGACGGATATTGATAATGGGACCGGGTACAATAGAGAGACATTTAAAGGTAAAGAATTTGTCTTTGTGAGAGCATGTCCAGAACTTATGCATGTCCTCTGGAGGGATGGATAGGAGAGCTAGGATAAGGTTTCTTGGAAGAGGGGGAAAGACAGGGATTAGGATGACGTCTCTTGTTGAAAGTTGACTGAGAGTCCGCTGAGGACTCATCAAATTACTCAAATAGAAAAATAGGGCTATCAAGGAGGGATTTGGGAAGAGATTTGGACAAGGTCATGGGAGAAAGGATAAGTTGAATTTTAAAGAGGGCAGATATGGAGAGGAGAGGACGGTTAGGATAACTAGAGAGGGAGTTAGGTGAAGTATGCGACTGTTGGAAAAGATAGATGAGGGGAAGGCAAAGAGGTGTAAGGGAAAATGTGAATGATGAAAGTGAAAAGAGTGGCAGTTGATGAAGTGTTGGGAAGGTAAAGGAGTGCATAGGTGGCAAACGAGGCGTGAAAACCAGTGAGGGTAATGATGAATTCCTTTTTGATTTTTTTTTAAAAAAGTGACCATACAAATAGATCAAAAAAATTTCCAAAAATAAGGATCATAATTCATTAATACTAATAATACCTAGTCTTTTTCTAAGATAACAAAATAATCCTTCTATCAAGGGATTTGTAAAAATATCTGCCAGTTGATTTTTAAAATCAATAAATGTTAACGAAAAATCACCACTTCTTACATTATCACGAATAAAATAATGCTTGATATTAATATGTTTTTCCCTAGAATGATGCACAGTATATTTAGATAGACTAATAGCATTGGTGTTATCGCACATAATAGGGACAAATTCAAAAGACAAATTAAAATCAAGTAGTTGATGCATAATAAAAAATATTTGAGCACCACAACTTCCAACGCCTATATACTCGACTTCAGTTGTTTAAAGTGCAACTGAAGTTTGCTTCTTACTGTGCCATGAAATCAGGGAATCACCAAGAATTTGAAAAGTTTCACTTGTTCTTTTTCTATCACTTTTTATCACCTGCAAAGTCTGTGTCTGAATATCCAATTAAGTCAAAATGAGAAGAGCAAGGGTACCATATTCCAATGTCTTGAGTTCCTATAAGGTATTGGATGATCCTTTTGACAGCAGTCAGATGAGACTCTTTGGGAGTCGACTGGAACCTGGAACACTTACATACTAATAATGCTCAACTTACACGTCCAATTAAGTACACGACAGTCATTGTCAATATAATTATCCAACAAGAGTCGGGGTCGAATCCACGAGGAACAATGTGAGTGGTGCTTGAGTAAATTCAACATAGAAGTACTTGCTAAAAATCAAACCTATAGTACAAAATGGTTTAGGGATTTTCAATCATATTAAATGTAAATGTAAATCTTGGGGTTCTGAGGGACTAATTAGATACTAAGAACAATTAGAGTGTAATCAATTAGAATAGATCTTGTATTATACTTTCTTAGTGGCAAGATGTGCATAGGAACATGACAATTTAATGCAAAATTCTAATAATAGATGACATGGTAGGCTAGGTCTAATGTCCTTGAAGTTAGTTTTTCAACAAAACCACAAGGATTTCATCCATTGGGTCTTTCGAGCACCTAACAAGTGTGTCACTCAAAACCACCAAATACCTCAATCAAGACATCCATATTTCTAGGATGATACCTATGGTATAGTTAATTTCACAACCACCCTTATGTCTAAGACAATGATAGATTAGAAAACTATACACATAATTATCTATCATTGCTTTGGTCTTCATATCCCTCTTTCAAGGATGATATAGATTCCTAAAGTTCACCCAAAACTCTTCTTTCAAAGATGGCCTTGAGCTTTCTAGAGTTTGGATCTTTCACCCATCAAACCCATTTGGGTATTTGGGGATTTCACCCATCAAATCCCAAGAAATTTAATCAAGAAATAATAGAACCCATCATTAACAAACTCAAATCTACACAAAAATATCACAACCTACACCTAATTGCACCTTAATCAAGCATAATCCCAAGAGGTAGATCTAGAAACTCATAATGATAATAAATACAAATAAACCAATATTTACATCAAAGTTATCCATAAAAGAATAAACAGAGGGCAAAACACACTTTAGAATCTAATGAATCTTCAATGGGTGAAGCCAAATCTACACTTAAAAGTCACTCTAATGTCTTGTTAGCTCAAAATTAGTACAAGTCTTTCTCCAAGCTACAAGAAATTACAAAAACCCTAAACTAAGGATGGGAGATATGTGATGGAATTATGGATCTAGAATGAAGGGATTTTGATCTTTAAATGGGATTTGGAGCCAGCTGGTCAAAATGACATTTATGCCTTTGGGCCATTTTTTGCCTTGACACGATCGCAGAAGATTGGTTACGATCGCAGTTTGTCTATTGCGATCACAGTTGGCTGACTATCTTGACTCAGCGTGATAACTGAGGGCTAGATCCTGATCCTGCATCCACTTGTCCAGCTCTTGCACTTCAATTTCCTTTGTGATCCTTTTCAGCTCAAGTTTGCTTCTTTTCTCCTCAGAACTTGTACACCTGCAAAATATGGGAATGAGTACATTTAACTCCAAATGTGTCTCACTTTTACATTCAAATCATAGTAGCGTGCATGAATGTTAAGTGCAAATGAGTGGTAATTTCACCACTCATCAACACCCCCAACATAAATCTTTGTTTTTCCTCATACAACACTACCCTTCATTACGAGACAACATATATTTTATGCCCACTTAGATAACCCAATGATCACACTAATTTCAAGACTAGTAACTACCACAAGTAGCTCATCAAACATGGGCAAAACTATTCTACTGACACCCCTCAACCTAAAATGCAATATCCAAGGATGCATAAGACTTCAAAGAGAAATCCTGCAAAAATCACTAATACTCTAGAAATGACTCCTCTTTGAACTCAACCACATTGTACTCATTTTTCCTTATTTTTTAGAAGATGAAAAAATCACCCATCTCAACTCGTTTACATGTCTTCTCATTAGAAAGAAAATTCCACACACCAAGTTATCAAATATGCAACAAGGAATTTAACTGCAAAACTCTCTCTCTCTCTCTCTCTCTCAAGAACTCCCAATGATAATAAGTACCATGCCATAGGCTTGCCCCTATTTTTAATTGCCACCATAATGAATATACTAGATTGGAAATCACGAAGGATTTTTTGATCTTGTAATGTAGGTTTTGGAGTAGGGTAGGATATCATTTAGGAACATCAAGGATTTACTCTCCTTGAACATCTACATCACACTATTCTATCTTTTTTTTAATCATGAGACACTTCTTTTGTTTTTACTCTTTATATATGTGCCTCCTTTTATCTTCTTGGTGCACCTATTTTTTTTCATTTTTTTTGTGCACACATCATGCTTTTCTTTCCCTTTTTGGGTTTTTTCTTTTTCTTATACACTTTTTCTCAATGCTTAGGATCTTAGGCACTCACTTACAACTTCGTGGCCCATTGTTACCTCCAAACATCACCACCCCCAACTTAGGCTTTTATACTCAGTTTGCACTATTAATTTCAAGGAGGATAGGGTTTAAAAGAGGGATAAGAGAAAGGCTTATGGCTTGTAATATGTATGCCAAATAAAGGCCCAAACGCTCAAAGTGGTGACTAGGGATAACATCTATGCAATGGTAGGCTATTTAGGCTAGAGTAGACTTCCAAAGTGCAAAGATGGCCTAAGATCATCTCCCCAAACAACTACAATCAAAATTATCCTTGAGAGACTAATGAGGAAAGTTCTAGATGGTACAAGTGCACATTATATTTAGACAAATAGCTCCCCACACATGGAATGCAAAATCACGAAGGAAGGTTAATTTCCCCTCCCGGTAGAGACAAAAATGGAGTATCTACCAGTTTTCATAAGTCAAAGATTGGAGTCACAAAAGGAGAAAAAGAATTGTTACAATGTCTCTCAGGTTATGCCCTTGATTTTTCAAAAAGATTTAATGGGAAAGGGGGGAAGGGCGTTGTTTTCTTTGAATTTCCACCATGCACAATTTTCCAACCATGGAAATAATCAAAGCCTTGGTCTCACATTGTGTCTCAATATTGGCAAATCATCCAGATGTTGGTGTATTTATGCATTCTAGTGTTACTATTCTAGTATTTTTTAGCCTTATTTTTAGGATGATTCATATGCTATATGGGTTGATAATGAGATAGTGTTCATATAAATGTTCAAGGACATGTTTTCAATGGTTCAAAGTGTTTCCCAATAAGTTTGTACGTAATTGAGTAAAATAGAGTTCAATAGAGAAAACTATTTTTTCTAGCTTGAGCTAGTTTCTTGTCCAGTCTATCTTGTTTGATTCTAGTATGTTTAATGTGTTACAAATAGTTTTGATTTATTATTATGAAAGGAATAACTTGTTGGTTATGTGAAAAGTTCAATTTTATTAAGTGTAGAAGTGGAACAATAAGTGGAAGATTACAATGAACTAGCCTAGCTTAGCTCTTGTTTTCATTCATCATTATGAGGATTGTGTTGTGTTTATCTCCAATTCCTGTAGTTTGATAATGTAGTATATTTTGTGATCTATTTATTATGATATATGTATTATTTACAGGCTGTAAAATCATTAGAAAGACACCACAAGACAAGGGATGAAAGGAGGAACGACCAATACTTAACAGAAATTTGGGACACAAATTCTGGTAGCATCGTGCGATATGCGTATGTTGCATGATCCATTGCTATGTAATACAACGTGTGTCTCATGATCCATTCATATGGAATACGGCATGCATCTCATTGTCATTCCACCCCTAGACTTTCACGCTGATTCTTTGTCCAACACGGCTTGGGCTTACCCTATTGCTATATATACGTCTTTGTACACATTTTTAATCATCTTTTGACATATTTTGGAGATCAAGGGGCTTCTACAACCTCTTCTTTAGGTTTTTATTATTTTAATTTAGTTCATTCATGTTTTTAGTTAGTAATTATCAATTTATGATTCCGATTATGACTATGCATGGCTAAACACCCAATTTTCAATAAATAGAAGAAGACCAAGTAATTCCTGCTCCAATGGTTGAGTAACAAGCAACCTACAAGACAGTGAGGGAAGTGGCAGTCCCACTTCCAACGAACATGACTTCCCCAATTCAAAGACCGACTGTTGGGGAATTTTGAGTTAAAGCACAACATGGTGCAACTTCTTATCAGTAGTGGACAATTTGCATGGCTTTAACACGAGGATCCACAAGTCCACTTGCATACATTCATTGAGCTTATTGACACCTTCATTCCAACTGGGATGAGTATAGATTATGTGAGGCTGACACTTTTTTCCCATTAACTATTGGGGGAAGCTAAGGTGGTTGAATGCATTGCCATTTAATTCAATCACATCATGGGATGACTTAGCCAAAAAGTTCCTTATCAGATTCTTTCCATTTGGAAAGACTTCTAGGCTTTGCAGTGAGATAGGGAGCTTCAAACAAAAGCCAAATAAAAATCTATATCACACTTAGGAAGGCTTCAAGGCTCTTCTTTAGGATTTTCCACATCACCAACAATCCAATGAGGTACTTACTCATACTTTTGTAAAAGCACTTGATCACAATGCAAAGATTTTTCTAGATTCAGAAGAAGGTGTTCAAGAGGTAGAATTTACTTATCATGAGTTGTACACATTGTTGAACTACATAGCATAAGGAAATCCAGAATGGCATTTAGATTCTAGAAGTGCCATGAAAAGAATTATGGGTTTATTAAAGGTGGACCATTTCACTTCCTTATCAGCTCAGGTTGCAACATTGAAGAATATGATAAACACTTACTTTAGCAGCCTAAAATTGGGAGATCCATAACGTGCCACCACAGTCAATGCCATACAACAACCTGCAGGTTGGTGTGAAGTGTGTGGTAATAGTGGTCATTTAGCGGCTATGTGTGCTTCCAATCCAGAATTGGTGATGTATGTGGGCAATTCTTAAAGGCCAAATTATGGTAATGTCCACAACATGAAGTGGAAAACTTATCCATAGAACACTTCACGGCTACAGACCCAAATGAATCAGTCAACTAGCAACATAGAAGAGTTGTTGAAGTAGCATTTATCTAGTCAGAGATAATTGGTTGTATACATGAAAAATTAGCAAGCAGCTCTGAGAAGTTTAGATATTCAAGTGGGATAGTTACAATAAGCATTCAATACTAGGCCACAAGGTGGTTTTCCAGCAAATACGAAAAATTCAAAGAAGGTTATGAAAAGTAACTTGAAGAGTGGTAAAGATCTTTAAGGATAACCTTCAAATGCAACTAAGGAGATAGATGTTGATGTGATAACTCCATAGTTTTCTGAAGAAGTTGCTGAAAAAACAAGAAAGCCTGAGTACTTGAAAGAAAAAGTTGTTATACTAGAAGTGAAGAAGACACTGCCACTACCCTTTTCTAAAATCACATGAAAGTGGAGGAGGATGAAATGCTTAAGAAGTTCTTTGACATGTTCAGAGGGCTTCACATTAATTTACCTTTGTTAGATGTTTTGCAAGATATGCCTAAATATGCAAAGTAATTGAGGGATGTGGTTGCTAATAAGGTGAAATTGCAGGATGTGGGGACGATAACACTCACTGAAGAGTGTAGCGCTGTAATGACACGGAAAATCCCCAAGAAATTTGGAGATTTGGGGAAATTAACTTTCCCAATCCAAATTGGGAATAAATTGGTCCATTCATTAAGTGGCTTAAGGGGAAGCATAAATTTGATGCCCCTATCTTTGTATGAAACATTAGGTTTGGGTAAGACTAGACTAACCACTATAGTTTTACAGCTCACAGATGGATCCATGGCATATCCGAAAGGAATCATCGAGGATGTCCTCATAAAGGTTGGTAAATTTATTATTCCTGTTGACTTTATTTTCTTAATTTTAAGGTAGGTGAACAGGTACTAATTATCTTGGGGCATCAATTCTTAGCAACCAGAGGAGTGTTGATTGATGTTAGAGAAGGCACGCTCAAAATAAGGGTAGAGGATGAAGAGATGGTATTTAATTTTTACAAAGCACCCATACTAAATTCCCAATATAAAGATTTATGTATGATCAATGTTATTAAACGGTACAAATATGGGATGGTTAGTCCACCAATGACCTCTTTGGACTACTCGATTAAGCAGCCTAAGCTTCTATCGCCTAAGGCTGATTTGATGCTAATTAATCAGCCTGAAAAGGCTAAAGTTGAAAAACCTACTGCTTTAAAAAACTCACATCCAAGAGGGGTGAAAAGAATAAAAATATGGAGACAAAGTGTGAGAAAGTGAAGAAAAGAGAACGACTAAGTCTTTAGTTGGGTCATGCCGCGACACTAAATCAGGCGCTGCTTGGGAGGCAACCTAAGTTATGTTGGTATGTTTTAATTTTAGTTTTTAGGTTTAATTTCACATAGGTTTTTTTGTTTTCATTTGAGTCATAGGTTGATGGGAAGTCTGAGTACCATAAACTTGAGCTAAGGAGCATGGCAAAGACTGAGTGTGTGGTCCTACAGACCTTCTTTATGTGTAAAAATGCTACTATCTTGGCCTAGATGCCTCAGGAAGTATTTTTATCTCTTACTTTTAAGTTCACTTTGGGGACAAAGTAGATTTTTAAGTGTGGGGTGGGGAAATTCCTAAATTTTGGCCCAATTTAAAAAAAATTGTAAGATATTCTTGTTGGTGCTATTTTTTATTACAAGGTGCAAGTTTTTTGTTTTGTAAAAGCATGTTGAATGAGTGAATTGCTACTTTTTAGACTCTTGTACTTTGTGGCTTAAATTTGAATTCATTCTATTGTTTGGTTGAGAATCTATGGTGATCCTATTGAGTCAAGCATGTGCCATGTGTGTGTGAGATTTTTGTATATTCCTTGTTGTATGTGATGTTTAGAACTTTCCCAGTGTATGTGTAAAGCAAAATAAAGAGTGTGGGTTTAGGAGATGATTTAGGTATTTCTTTGATAGCCTTATTTTATACCTTCAATTTGTCCTACCCTTTATGCATTATCCTAGTTAACCCCTATTGATCCTTTAGCCTTTTCTTTGGTAGCCCCATATGTAGCCCAATCCCTTCTTTGATTGACCATAATTTGATCCAAAAATCTCCTAAGTACTTTAGTGAAAAAGAGAAAAAATTTGAGTTAGTAAGGAGTTTGAGAAATTAAAGAACAAAAAGGTGAAATTGATGCCCCAAGGTAAGAGTTATTGGTGTTTATATGTGATGTGTCGTGGTTGGGAGTGATATAAATGGTGTTGAAAATATTCCCATGATTGTAGAAAATGAGAAAAATTGAATCTTGAAGGAATAAACAATATGCCCACCAAGTGTTTGTGAAAATGCTAAAAAAGATAGGGCAAGACAAAAGAATGGGCAAAAATGGTGTAAATTGGTTGTGGAAGATTGGTTTTAAATGTATAATTCAGTGTATTAAATCTCTTAGAGAGGTTAGTCACTATTCCCTAATAGTTTCTACCTGTCCCTTAGCCTATATTACAACGCGAAAAAGACCTAATTGATCCTAAGTTCATCATTCTGATATTAGTAGAACATTACACTAAGGGAAAGCCTATGGTTCAATGTGTGTAACTTGTGAATTCTTTGTGAGAGTGATCGTAATTTAATTCTTGTACAGTGTGACAAATTGCATTATTGTGAGTGATTATGGGTAACTCTCTTGTTGTGAGAGAACATGTTTGATGAATATGGGTGATTTGTATGATGTCCTTGATTGAATGATAAGCATGAGTTTTCCACTTAGTTCAGTCAATCCTTGAGGCTAGGACATTTCAGAGTAGTGTTCTTGAGTTTTCAATTATACATAACATGCTTAGTATTGTAAACTTATATTTTGTGTAGTCATTGTAGTACTAGCTTGAGTGTCTTTCATGTAGTAGAAGTGTAGAGTCTCCAGATCATGATATTTATAGTAAGGATCTGTTCGAGGAAAAACAAGGCTTTAAGTGTGGGGTGGTGATGTTGGATGCTTTTATGCATTCTAGTGTCACTATTCTAGTATTTTTAGCCATGTTTTAACGATGATTCGTATGCTATATGGGTTGATAATGAGATAAATGTGCATATAAGTTTTCAAGGATGTGTTTTCAATGGTTCAAAGTGTTTCACAAAAAGTTTGTACATAATTGAGTCAATTAGAGTTCAATAGAGAAAACTAGTTTTTCTAGCTTGAGCTAGTTGCTTGTCTAGTCTATTTTATTGGATTCTAGTGTGTTTAATGTGTTCCAAATGATTTTAATGTGTTATTATGAGTGGAATAACTTGTTGGTGATTTTTAAAGTTAAATTTGATTATTATTAAGTGTATAAGTGGAACAATAAGTGGAAGATTACAATGAACTAGCCTAGCTTTGCTCTTGTTTTCATTCATTGTTATGAGTATTGTGTTGTGTTTATCTCTAATTCATGTGGTTTGATGATGTAGAATATTTTTTGAGCTATTTATGATGGTATATGTATGATTTAGAATCTGGAAAAACATTAGAAATACACCACAAGACAAGGGATAAAAGGAGGAACGACCAACACTTAACCAGAATTTGGGACGCAAATTCCAGTAGCACCGTACGATATGTGTGTTTCCCATGCTCCATTTCTATGGAATACAGAGTTTGTCTCATGCTCCATTTCTATGGAATACAACATGCATCGCATGCTCATTCCACCCCTGGACTTTCACGCAGATTCCCTTTCCAACACGGCTTGGGCTTACCCTATTGCTATATATACATCTCTGTACACGCTTTTAATCATCTTTTGACTTATTTTGGAGATCAAGGAGCTTCTACAACTTCTTATTTAGGTTTTTATTTTTTAAATTTTGTTAATTCATGTTTTTATTCATTAATTACCAATTTGTGATTACGATTATGACTATGCGTGGCTAAACGCCCTTTTCTGGGGTTGAAGCCAAGAACATGAGTACTATTGTTTTGAATTGAATTCTTTTAACTTTGTTTATCATTATTGGTTTTGTGTTCATATTTTATTTAACTATTTTAAGGATTTTCAACCCTTTGAATACATCAATTGTCTACCTTTTGACCTCAGGAGAGGGATTAGGGGATAGAATATGGAGATTATCAAAGTATGGTTTGTATTCCTTTATGAAATAAGGAATTCAAATTAGTGTATAGGACAGGGATGTACTTAGATACCTTACTTGATTCACACATAGGATGATAGTATAAAGAACTTAAGTGGACTATTACATCCCCGCTCAATGATATAGTTGTAAGGTTCAACTTAGGTAAAGGATTAGAGGTTGGGAGAACATGATCACACACTTAACCCTACAAATCTACAACTAAGATAAGCTAGTTAACAAATGAAGTTCAACATCATAGTTTGATTTTTCAAGGTGCTTTAACCCTGGGTTTTCTCCTATTGATTAGTTCAAGATCTTTACTTTCTGCATTGTTTACTTTTCTACAATTTACAAATTCCAAACTCTTTTTGGTTACTATTGCATCTAATTAATCTAAACTGTGAACTAAAATTGAATCCTTCCTGAATCAAGTTTCTGTGAGATATATACTTGGCTTCTTGAAGGCCACTTTACTACTTGATAATACTATGTACACTTGAATTTACACTGTCACATCCATATGGCTACTTAGACTTCTCTAATGGTAAAAGTGAGATCCCAATTCTATAATGCCATGGGTACTCAAACTTCCCCTGCATCTATGACTCAACACCCAAACACGACGCTTTCCCTTTAAGAATGTCATCACTTAGTCTATCATACAGAAAAGGTCACCCATGTCATTATTAAAAGAAATGGAAAACCAAAAATAAAAACAAATAACTCACAAAATTTCTATGCTTCGTGTGTACTAAGTTCAACTATTTCAAACAAATGAATACACACAAGGGTAGGTCTATACCCCCAACTATATGACTTGTAGTAACCTCACTATATAATTTAAAACCACAAGAAGGGTTAAAGGGCTACCTGAAACTGGATTGATAACTATGTTTAAAGCTGGACAGAGAGGCCTGATCGCGGCCTGATTGGTTCCATCACGGTGTTGTGATCGTGGCCTATGGCCTACGATCGCGGTACCTGAGGTAATCTGCTCCTCTATTTTTCCTTGTTTTTCTGCATGGCTACTACACTTCAAAACTTGTTTTTTTCTTCCAACCTGCCTTAAAGCACCTAAAAAACATTTAAATTTTGTGATTTATTCAAAATTAAATCATGTAAACATGAAAATGATGGGTTGCCTCCCATCAAGCACTTGGTTTAACATCACGGCACGACGCCTCTTTAATTCTTATTTTTATCTCTACTTAGAGGATTTAAACTTTCTGACCCTCTCCTGGTCATTCAATCTCTGAGGATCATAGGGAAAAAGTAATGGCATAGTGATGCATGCTCCATCATGCCACTCTAAAGACTTGAACTATTTTCCCATTTTTTCATAAAACTTTTGTGTGGGCTTGTTGGGAAACAATGAGAGCATTGGAAGGCCGCTACTTGGACATCGATCCTTAAGCTTCTTGGCCTTCAACATTGGGGCTTTAGTATTCCCGTTTGGAAGGTCAAACTCTAAAATATAAGGAAATTGCTCCTTCTCTCCAATATTCATCACGTGCTTGGGTGGATTGACTTTCATCAAATCCACCAAACATAATGTTGAAAAGTAGAAAGAATGGGACTTCTCCTTTATTTTCAAAGTTGTATTCCGTTGGTCATCTTTATCCCAAAATGGTCTAGAGTTTTCATAAGGAATTTGCTTGATTTCTTCTATCGACTGTAGTTTTATTTCCTTTATTCTGGCATCTTCAACCATATTGAGCTCGGTTGGTTGGGAAATCACCAAGGATTCTTCAATGTCAAGCTCGTTTAGAAGCATGGACATGATCGTAGCATTAGAATGATTGATCTCCATGCCCATGTCTTATATATTCTTATTTTCCTCGTTATATGCCCCCATGGATTGGAGTATAAGAGTTGTTTCCTCCTACACCATTGTCATCAACTCCAAGATACGTTGAAGCATTACTTCAATGCCACTATTTTTTGTGCTTTATTTTTCTTTTTCTTCATCATAAGACCTATCAACCCACAAGAAGATCTAGAATTTGGGTTAGCATAACACGAGAAGGGGGTATTTGTATAATCATTCCAATACCGTAAGTCATCTTCCGTTGATGTCACCCGTTCCAAGATATGTTGAAGCATTGCTTCATCACCAATATTTCCATTGCTTAATTCTTCTTTTTCATCATAAGATCTATCCAAATCAGAAGAAGAACTAGCAATCAGGTTAGTATAATGGGGAGAGGGGGTATTTTGATAATCACTCTCATGTCCATCTAGACCACCACATAGAGAAAAAACATACTCCCTATAAGATCGATATGGTGCACACACCTCTCTCTTGTAAGCATATATATAATCTTTCCAAAAGTAGGGTCCATTACAATATGGACATGAATTTTCACGATTGGATT
This sequence comes from Capsicum pubescens, assembly GCA_030864215.1. NCBI lineage: Eukaryota > Viridiplantae > Streptophyta > Magnoliopsida > Solanales > Solanaceae > Capsicum > Capsicum pubescens. The sequence continues at coordinate 191,056,195 of CM061548.1, forward strand.
TCAAACCACCGAACTCACACTCATTCGATGGTGCTATATTAACAAATAAGGAGAACTAAAAATATATCTAAAACAAGAAACAAAAGAAAATAACTAACAAATATTTACAAGATAGAATTTAAGCAAGTAAGCTAAAATTCCAAAGTAACTCAATACACCAAATTGTTCCCCGACAACGACGCTATTTTTGATATTACTCAATTTACACGTTCAATTAGGTAAATTCAAAATAGAAGTGCTTGTTAAATTCAAACCTATGGTACAAAATAGTTTGGGGGGTTTCAATTGTGTCAAATGAGAATAAAAATCTTGGGCTTCTAAGGAACTAATTCGAGACTAAGAACAATTAGAGTGTAACAAATTAGAACGGATCTTGGGATTATACTTTCCTAGGGGAAATATGTGCATCGGAACATGATAATTCAATGAAAATTCTAATCATTAACGATATGGTAGGCTAGGTCTAATTTCCTTGAAACTAGTTATTCAAACAAAAACACAAGGATTTCACCCATTGGCTCTTTCGAGCACCTAACAAGTGTGTCAATCAACACCACCCAATACCTCAATCAAGGCATTCCTATTTTTAGGATGATACCCAAGGTATAGTTAACATCACAACCACCCTTATGTCTAAGATAGTGATAGATTAGCAAATTATACACATAATTGTCTATCATTTGTTTGGTATCCACATCAACCTTGCAAGGATGATATGGATTCCTAATGTTCACCGAAAACCCTTCTTTCGAAAATGGACTTGAGCTTTCTAGAGCTTAGAGCTTTCACCTAACAAACCCATTTGGGTATTTGGGGCTTTCACTTATCAAATCCCAAGAAATTTAATCAAACAATAATACAACCCATCATTAACAAACTCAAATCTACACAAAAATATCACAACCCACACACAATTGCACCCTAATCAAGCATAATCCCAAGAGGTAGATCTAGCAACTCATAATGGTAATAAACACAAATAAACCAATATTTCCATCAAAGTTATCCGTAAGGGAATAAATAAAGGGCAAACCATACTTTATAATCCAATGAATCTTCAATGGGTGAAGCCAAATCTACACTTAAAAGTTACTCTAATGTCTTGTTAGCTCAAAATAAGTACAAATCTTGCTCCAATATCCAAGAAATTACAAAAAACCTAAACTAAGGATGAGATATAGGTGATAGAATAATGTATCTATAATGAAGGAGTTTTGAACTTTAAATGGGATTTGGAGACAACTGGTCAAAATGACCTTTCTTCCCTTGGGCCATTTTCTGCCCTGACGCGATCGCAGAAGATTGGTCGCGATTGCGGTTTGTCCATCACGATCGCAGTTGGTTGACTAGCTTGACTCAGCACGATCGTGGGATAATGCCTGTGATCAAGATGACTGAGGGATAGATACTGATCCTACATCCACTTGTCCAACTCTCGTACTTCAATTTCCTTTTTGATCCTTTTCGAATCAAGTTTTCTTTTTTTCTTCTCAGCACTTGTACACCTATAAAATATGGGAATTAGTATATTTAACCCAAAATTTGTAGCACTTTTACATTCAAATCATAGTAGCGTGTATGAATGTTAAGTGCAAATGAGTGGTAATTTTACCACACATCACATACGTTGAACATGATGTCTAGTCAACTGGTAGTCAGGTAGAGTAGTGATCCTATCATTCCCCTCTATATTTTCTCGTCAACATCCTTACCATACGAGTATGAATCAAGGCTTGCGAATGAACTCATTAGAGTTCCATATGCTCTTTTTTTTCCATACTGAATTTTTTGATGAGTTCCTTCGTGTACTTAACTTGACTAAAGAAAGTGCCTTTGGGAGTTTGTTTGACTTGTAATCCCAAGAAGAATGTGAGCTAACCCATAAGACTCCTTTTGAATTCTCCTTTCATCAAGTTAGCAAATTTCTCACACAGAGAGATATTAGAACTATCAAAAATGATATCATCAATGTAAATTTGAACAATAAGAAGATTTGAATCAAGCTTCTATATGAACAGATTTATATTAATTTTACCCGTTTGAAAATCATTATTTAGTAATATAGTATTCAATCTCGCATACCAAGCCTTTGGAGCTTGTTTGAGGTCATAGTGTGCTTTTGATAATTTGAAACATGGTTTGGATACGATGGATTTTCAAACTCTGGGGGTTGAAAACCATTTAAAAAGGTGCTTTTTATGTCCATTTATATAGCTTAAAACATTTGAAGGCAACAAAAGCTAATAAAATTTGATATGACTCTATCCTTGCAACGGGGGCAAAGGTCTTGTCATAATTAATACATTCTTGTTGGGAATAACCTTGATCTATAAGTCTTGCTTTATTTCTGATAACCTTACCTTCTTCATTCAATTTGTTTTTGTAGACCCATCTAGTTCCAATTATCGAGTAGTTTCTTAGTCTTTCATCCAAGATCCAACCTTGATTTCGTTCCAACTGGTCCAATTCTTCCTTCATAGCTATGACCCATGGTTTATGGTTGAGTTCCTCATCGGTTTTCATTTGATAAATTTGAGATACAAGGGCAATAGATGTTTGTCTTCTCAATAACGCTCTTGTTTGCACTCTGTCTTCTAGATTTCTGATGATAAGTTTGTTTGGATAGATAACATCATGTTTTCATTCTCTTTGAACACTTGGTTTCACTATTTATACTGTGGGAGTCAACTCTTGAGGGGGTGTAGTCGACTCGTCTTGTGATGGCTCAAAGCTTGTGTTGTTATTTACTCCAGATTGTAGATTACTCACCTATTCTTCATCAACACTTATACTCATAGGGGGGTGATTAGATTCATCAAATACAATTTTCATAGATTATTCAACACACAAAGTTCTTTTATTAAAGGCTGTATAAACATGACTAGTGGGAGAGTACCCAAGGAAAATAGCTTCATCACTTCGTGGAATGAATTTTCCCAAGTTATTCTTACCACTGTTGTGAATAAAACATTTACAACCAAAAGAATGGAAATAGTTAATGTTGGGATTCTTTCCTCTTCAGAGTTCATAAGGCATTTTCTTCAAAATAGGCCTGACCAGGCATTTGTTAATGATGTGACTTGTTGTGCTCACTGCCTATGCCCAAAAGTGATTTGGGAGATTATGTTCTAATATCATGGTCCTAGCATTTTCCTGGAGATATAGATTCTTTCACTCCACTACACCATTATGTTGAGGAGATTGAGGTAAAGAAAATTTTTGAGAGTATCTATTCTGAGCACAATACTCCTCAAATGCCTTATTTTTGAATTCTCCTCTGTGATCACTGTGAACATATGCGATGCGGTTTCTAACTTCTCTCTGTACCTTTCTACTAAAAATCTCAAAGTTTGTGAAGGCCTCATATTTATGAGCAAGAAACATCACCCTAGTAAAATATGAATAATCATTAACTATAATGTAAACATATCTCTTTCCACCAATGTTTTTGGTCTTGGTGGGGCCAAACAGATCCTTGTGGATTATTTGAAGAGGTTTGGTAGTAGAGACAATTTCTCTATCTTTGAATGATGTCTAGGTCTGTTTTCCCAATTGGTAGGCATCACAGATGTGATACTTTTAAAATATGAGTTTTGGAAGACCCTTCACCATTTCTTGTCTGGACAACTTCTCAATGATATGCATACTAGCATGCCAAAGCTTTTTGTTCCACAACCAAGTATCATTGGTTGGCACAGTGAGGCAAGTTATGGTACCAAATTTAGGACTATTTAAGACATAAATATTATCAATGTTCTCACTGATAAGAGAGATATTTCTTTTATTGTGTTTAATTAAACAGTTTTTAGCTTTGAAAAAAACTCTAAATTTGGTGTCACATAGCTAAATGTTGCTAAGATGATTGTGTTTAAGGTCATCTACCAGATATACTTCAATGAATTCATATGATGTGTTGAGTTTTACTAAGTTGATTCTAATGACGTTGCCTCTAGCGTTGTCACCGAATCTGACTGATCCCCCATCTAGTTTCATTAGAGTAGAAAAAACTTTTTTTTTCGTATCATGTGTTTGAAACATCTTCTATCAGTGACCCTCATTCCTTTCTTATAGATCTTGAGTACCTATTCCGGCAAAATAAGAAGATTATTTTTTTTAGGTACCCAAGTGGTCTTGGGTACTTACGAGTTAGATGTTATTCCTTAGGTCTTCTAAACCCACACACTTTTAGGCTTATTCCCGTAGCTATAGGATTTGTTCCCTCTCTAACCACAAATAAAATAGACAGGTCCTCGAGAGGAGAAGAAGGTCTTGGTTGATTTAAACGATTCTGATGAGGAACTTGAATTGTTTTTAAAAGAGTTTGATCTCACGAAACTGTGACTTAGTGATCTCTTAATACTTTTTAATTTTATTTTTACATCATCAAGCTCTTTATAAAGTAGGTCAACTTTAATTTTACATGCTTCGATTTCTATTTGATAACTTCTTTATTCCTCTTCGAGTTTTCATTTAATTGTTTCACAACTCTTCTTCTGTTGAGCGAGTTTGTTATATTCATCTATAACTTTTTGAAACTTGTCATTTATCATATCTAAATTAGATTCAAGAGTATTACAATTATGACAATCGTGTAGTGTTACCTCACTAGATTTACCTGTTACCATAAAGCACATATTGGCGACTTCTATTTGTTCTTTGATTATATCTTCATCACTCCATGCTCCAAAATTTTGATTCTTCCTAAATGTTCTTTTTTTAATTCTGGACAGTTTTGTTTAAAGTGGATAGGCCTTCAATAATGAAAACAACGATCATCATTTCCAGTAGAGCCATTATGTTTGGCTCCTTGGAATCTTTGTTGTGTCTATCTCTTGATCTGACTTACTCCACAATTAATGAGGGTCATTCCTTCGTTATTGGCGTCTTAAAAAATGTCCTCTTCTTTAGTTGGAGAAGTGTTGAAGGCAATTGGTTTCTTATTCTCCTCCTTATGGTACCTGTTTATATAATTTCATTCATATGCAAAGAGGTTACCTAGTAGTTCATCATAAGTCATGGTGTGAAGATCCCTATCTTCCAGAATGACAACCTTGGTTCCCAATTTTTTGGGAGACTTCGGACCAGTTTCTTGACTTGTAGGATATATGAATAGATCATCCCCAGTGACTTAAGTTCGCATACGATCTTGCTAAATCTATCAAACATTGTTTTAATGTTCTCATTCTCTTTCATTTTGAACAGCTCATATTCATTGACCAAGGCAACAATCTTTAACTTATTGATTTTGGTGGTTACTTCATAGGTTACCTCCTATTTGTTATACATTTCTTTTGTAGTCTCGCAAGTTGATATCTTATCATATTCTTCTCTACTGACTGTACCAAGAAGTAAACTTATAGCAGTGCATTAGTTTGGATTACCTCTTGTTGTTCTTTGGTGACCTCAAAACTTTTAAGGTCTTCTATGTCAGTATTGTTAGATTCATTGTCTTTGTCCTTTTGCTTCTCTTTGAGTCCTAGAATCAACTTTGGATTATTCTTGATGATAACCCAGGCTTGGAAGTCATTTGATTGGACAAAGATTCTGAATCTATTCTTCCAGTAAGAGTAATGTTGTCCAATGAAGTATGGTGGTCTTATAGAGGAGTGACCATCTTGAAGAAGAGCATCGGTAATTTGATAATTTGCCATTTGATCTTCACTCGCGGTTAAGCAACACTGTTAGTGGGACCCACTCTAATACCAATTGAAATTCAAGAAGGGGAGAATTGAAAATTTTCTATAAGTCGACAATTGGCTCCTCATAGTCGAATCTCCTATAGATCAGTACATTTCACAAATAAGATTAGGTTCAAAGTAATCAAGCAAATAAATAATCAAATGTAAATTGAAGATGCAGAGATTTATCCTGGTTCGAAACACCAATGTGGTGCTGAATTCCAGTACCTTTGGGTTTTAATGTTTCCCTATATCGTTCAATGTCGGTCTCGAGTACAATGATAGGAAACAAGTTTCGAACACTTATTTTGTTCTTTAGATGTTGTGACACAACTTTAGTTTATGTTATAAAGTTGACTTGATCTTACTCTTTTGTAATACCCCCTATTTTCTTCGTGTAATTTATGTCCCAATACATGAGTATTCGTATTTAAAATATTTGAAACACTCATTATTTGTCAGTTTAGAGTCTACTATTGCGTATAAAACTGAATTAGCTTTCCAATGATATAAAATTCTCCCAAATCCAATAAATAGGTAAGAAATTATGGAAATTTTAAGTTTCAGTCATTAAATACCGTTATTTTAACCCTTAGCGCATCGGGGAGAAATTCAAAATGATGATTGGCAATTTTCAGTGAAGGTGCGGGATCTTGACGCGTCGCGCCAAAGGCCAAATTGGCATTTGGCAGTTTCCAGTGTCTCTCCGCGATTCCACCGAATCGCGGTGAGCTTCCAAGTAACAAACAAGGTAGCAATGTGATTATGCCGCGTTGCGCCACCATGCATTTTCCCAATTATCCCTTTCTAGTGGCTTGGCGTGATTGTGGCGCATCGCGCCAAGGGTGAAAATTAGGAATTTTTCCAGTTTTGTGATTTTAAATTACAGGGGTTGTTTAGTCTTTTCCCATGGCCCCAAATCCTCCTAAACACGGGATTTAACTCTAAGAGAGCATTATTTTCTTAGTTTTGCATTATTCTCTCAAATTAAAATCAACTCTCTTCAAGAAAAAGAACCCTAACTCTCAAATTCAGGGCCAAATCTGAAGAACTCTCCATCAATCCTCCTAAATTCATTATCCCAGGTATGTTAGATGTTCATCCATGGATTTATTTCATCCATAGAGTCCATGCATCCTATTTAAATTATAAAATTTTGATCTTTGCAAGTTTAATTGATTTTAAATTATGATTTCACCCATGAATCTCTATGTCCTATTGATTTTACACCATTATTCAATGAAATTATAGTTGTTATTCAATCCTTCATGTTTTAATATTATTATTTATTGAATTAAACCATGATTCAATACTATTTTGTCGAATTCATGCTATTTCTATAAGTTTCATGACATTCCTATGTTTGTTTTAAACCATGAACTACAAGTGTTTGATAAAATACCTACAAGAGTGATTGATTTAATAAAAGCCTTCATGCTTTGTCCCCCAAGCTTTAGTGTCAATTTACCATTGTTTTTTTGAATCCTGGAGTATTGAATACCCAAAAACCATAGATGTTTATGTAGTCTAGTGTCAGTACATTACAAAATAAACTTCAAAACATACTATGAGTATTACCAAAATAGTCAAATATTAGTCAATTAAACTCAGAACAGTCTAGAATTTTAGTGTCTTCCAGTTGGGAGTAGGATTTAGCATCGAGCGAGTGTAGGGATGGTGGCTTCCCCATCAGACTGGCATAGTCGTTAGTAGAAGTCCCTATACTCCAGAACTACGTAGCTAGTGTAGGATATGAGAAGTCACCCATTAGATTAGGCTAGACTATTTCGCAGGGGTCACCCGTCAGTTCAGGCTTGACACCCTTAGTCCTTTGGGATAATACATCAGTATAGTGGATCCATAAAACCAGTGTTAGTATCCGTGGTACGGTATTGATACCCTTCTAACTGGGGTTACAGGTTGGACCCCAATTAGCTCAAATTAGGGAATGTCGGTTAGATGATAGCTCCCACAGTCTCAGTCTAATAAACAGATCAGTAGTTCAGTCTTAGCGTTGTTTGACCAAGGCTTACAGATCTCAGTTATTTTAGTATTTTAGTTTATAGACATCAATTCAGTTCATGCTATGTGCTTTTTCATGCATCCTCAGTATCTACAGACTTTCACGTATCTTCAGTATTTACAAACTTTCATGCATACACAATATTTAAAGATTTTACATATTTTTATTATCTATCGAGTTCGTGCTATCTATTCAGTACTCCATGCTTTACATGTATATTGAGATAAATTATTAGTTCTGTTCATAAAACCATGCATATCATCCTACCTCATTTAGCATACCAGTACATTCAAAGTACTGACCGTAAACCTTTTCTTTTGCGCTATGATGTATTATATGGTAGGTTCTGACGCTCAGTTCCCAGCTCATAATTAGACTTATTAAATCCTCAACAGTAGCAGTGGTGAGTCCTCATACTTCAAGGACATGCTTAATTTACTTCATGTCTCAGTTTAGTCGTTAGTTGGAGTTATTTGGGGTCTGTCCCATCAACACAAAGTCATTTAGTTTTAGAGGCTTATCAGACATTAGAGTCAGTTATTCAATATTCAGACATTGTAGTTAGTTATCTAGTTTATCAGTATTTTATCAGATTCAGTCATTTATTTCTATAAACTCATATTTCAGTTTTGAATTCAATTATTAAAACCTTATGGCATGTTAGTATTTTTCCGCATTTATGATCATGTTATCCAGTGTTCACAGTAGGTACCAGATCATGGGTTAGCTTGTGGTCCCTCAAGATTGTAAGCACCGTGTGACACCCAGGGTGTGCTCTTAAGACATTACAAACTTGGTATCAGAGCCAGGTTTTAAAGTGTCCTGGGAAGTATAAAAGTTGTGTTAAGTAGAGTCTTGTGCATAGGTGTGTAGCATGCCATACTTATGGCTAAGACGCTACAAGGAATTTAGGTAAAAGTTTCCCTTCTTTTAGTATTCATGTCGTGTGAGTGAGCATGAGCTAAGGTTAAAATCCCAGTCTATTACATTTCTTCCTTCCGTTTATAGAATATACCTCTCAAGAAGAATGGAAGAAGAACAGGAAACCAGCCAGCCCCTCAGCCCATCCAGGCAAATTCTCTGGACGAGCATGTCTCTCACTCAGAATTCAAAGCTATGTTTACTACTCTAGCGAACTCCATAGCAGCACAGAATGAATGGTCATTTGCTATTAGGCCAACCTAGTGGCCAATACTGCTGCAACCAGAAATTGGGATTTCACCCGGATGAATCCTTTTTCTTTCATGGGATCCAAGTCTGAAGAGGATCTACAAAAATTCTTAGATATGGTTGAAAATGTGATGGATTCTATGGGGGTGACATCTAGTCAGAGTGATATTTGTCTACATACCATTTGCAGGATGTAGCCCATACTTGGTTTAAGTAGTGGAAGGTTGATAGAGGTGTAGATACCGGGCCTGTAGAATGGGAAGAGTTTACCACAATTTTCTTAGATAGTTTCTTTCTATTGGAGTTAAGAGAGGCCAAGGTGTTAGAGTTTATTAACTTGAGGAAGGGCAGCATGAGCGTGAGGGAGTATTCTCTCAAGTTTACTCAGTTAGCTAGATATGCTCCTCATGTGGTAGCTAATAATAGGTCCAAGATGAGTAAGTTTGTGTCTGGCGTATCTGATAGTGTGGTCAAGGAGTGCAGGACTGCAATGTTGATTAGTGATATGGACTTGTCTCGGATGATGGTCCATGCTCAATAGATAGAGGAGAAGAAGATTAAGGAGAGGAGGAGAGGAAATAAAAGGGTTAGGATGGGTAGTTTTAACTTCAGTCGGCCAAAGTTAGGGGTTAGTTGCTATCCTCAGTTTCATCAGAGGTTTTCATCCCCAGCACTCTCTTCATCCAGTTCTCTCGTACTCAAATTTAGAAACAACAATAGGGATAGAGCACGAGGCTCTAAGTCCCAGGTCAATGTTAGCAGTGCTCGTACAAATCCTCTATATTAGAAATATGGTAGATACCATCAGGGTAAGTGTAGAACGGGTAGTGATATGATCTTCGGGTGTGGTAAGCCTAGATATCGGATTCAGGACTGTTGGGTAGTTTCTTAAAAAGGTAGGGATATGCGCCCATCAGTCTTCAATTCCATCCGGTTGCCCAACTCAGCAGGGTGTCGCTTCCAGTACTACCAGTGGTCAGTTTCTGAACCGATTATATGCTCTTCAGTTCCACCAAGATCAGAAAAATTCTCCTGACCTAGTTACTGGTACGTTGCAGGTCTTTCACTTATATGTTTATGCTTTACTAGACCCTGGAGCTTTTCTTTCTTTTGTAACTCCCTATATAGCTGTCAATTTTAGATTCAGTCCCAAAACTCTAGCAGATCCCTTTTTAGTGTCTACCCCAGTAGGTGTTTTCATTATAGCCAGACAGGTATACAGGAAATGTCCGATCTTAATATCTCAAAAAGTTACTTCAGTTGATCTTGTGAAGTTAGAGATAGCCAATTTTGACATCATTCTCGGTATGGATTGGATCTACTCATGCTATGCCTCAATTGATTATAGAAATAGAATAGTTCATTTTCAGTTCCCAAATAAACCAGTCCTTGAATAGAAGGGTCGTACTACAGCACTTAAGGGTAAGTTGATTTCATACCTTAGAGCGAGAAAGATGATATCCAAGGGGTGTATTTATCATCTCGTTCTAGTCAAAGACTCAAATTCAGAGACTCCAACCCTTGAGTTAGTTTTAGTAGTCAGGGAATTTCCAGATGTGTTCCCTGAAAATCTTCTTGCTGTTCCTCCCGAAAGGGAAATCGACTTTGGAATAGACCTTCTTCCAGACACTCAGCCTATTTCTATTCCTCCGTAAAAAGTTTTTCGAGTTGAACTCAAAGAACTAAAAGAACAGTTGAAGGGTCTCCTAGATAAGGGATTCATCAGACCCAGCGTCTCCCCGTGGGGTGCACCAGTTCTAGTTGTTCTTAAGAAAGATGGTTCTCTCAGAATGTGTATTGATTATTGTCAGTTGAACAAAGTCACCATCAAGAATAAATATCCACTTCCTAGAATTGATGATTTGTTTGACCAACTAAAAGAATCCAGTTATTTTTCTAAGATAGACCTCAGATCAGGCTATCATCAGCTCAGAGTCAGAGAATGTGACATTTCAAAAATAGTTTTCCTAACTCGGTATGGTCACTTCAAATTTCTAGTCATGTCCTTTGGTATCACTAATGCCCCAATATCCTTCATAGACTTGATGAATCGAGTGTTCATGAAGTACTTAGATATGTTCGTCATAGTCTTCATTAATGACATTCTTGTTTACTCCCCTAGCGAAACTGATCATGCAGACCATCTCAGAATAGTGTTACAAACTCTTAGAGCTCATCAGTTATTCGCTAAATTTAGTAAGTGTGAATTTTGGGTAAGATCAATTACTTTTCTTGGCCATATTATTTTTGGTGATGGCATTAGAGTTGATCCTCAAAAGTCTGAAGCAGCGAGAAACTTGCCTAGACCCATCTCTCTATCAGACATCAAGAGTTTCTTGGGTTTAGCTGGCTACTACCATCGGTTTGTTGAAGGATTTTCTTCTATTGCATCCCCCATGTCCAGATTGACTCAAAAGAAAGTTAAGTTTCAGTGGTCAGATTCCTGTGAGAAGAGTTTTCAGGAGTTGAAGACTCGACTCATCTCAGCCCTAGTTCTTACTTTGCCAAATAGTTCAGATGGTTTGGTTGTGTACTGTGATGCATATAGAGTTGGTTTGGGATGTGTCCTTATGCAGAGAGGTAAGTTCATAGCCTATGCCTCCAAACAACTTAAACTATATGAGAAGAATTATCCTACTCATGATCTTGAGTTAGCAGCAGTAGTGTTTGCCTTAAATATTTGGAGGAATTACTTGTATGGGGTGCACGTTGATGTGTTCACTGACCATAAGAGACTGCAGTATATATTCTCTTAGAATGATTTAAATTTCTGTCAGAGAAGGTGGTTAGAGTTACTAAAATATTATGACATGAGTGTTCTATTTCATCGGAGCAAGGCAAATTTAGTGGTTAATGCTCTCAGTAGAATATCTATGGGTAGTGTTTCTCATATTGAGGATGGTAAGAAAAGTTAGCTTAGGAAGTTCATCAGCTTTCCCGACTAGGTGTCCGCTTACACGATTCAACAAAAGGTAGTGTATGGATGTATAGTAGCTCAAAATTATCTCTAGTTTCCGAGGTGAATGAAAAACAGGATAGAGATCCCAGTCTAGTTATGTCAAAAAAATCAGTCAGAGATCAGAAAGTGGAGGTTTTCTCCCTAGGGGGAGATGGTGTTTCGCGTTGCTAGGGTATATTATTTGTGCCTGATATAGATGAATTGAGACAATGAATTCTTGCAGAAGCGCATGGTGTTCATTACTCTATTTATCCAGGGGCCACTACTCTATTGGTAGAGTGGGATCAAGAGAGATATTGCAGAGTTTGTAGCTAAATGTCGTATGTGTCAGCAAGTTAAGATTGAGCACCCGAAGCCTAGTGGGTCCATGCAACAGTTCATTATTCCCACTTGAAAATGGGAGGAAATTAACATGGACTTTGTGACGGGTTTGCGTCGTACTCATCATCAGCATGATTCTAGTTGGGTTATCGTAGACAGGATGACCAAATCAGCTTATTTTTTGCCAGTCCATACCTCTTATTCAGCCGAGGACTATGCAAAACTCTATCTCAGAGAATTGGTCTGGTTGCACGATGTTACCTTATCTGTCATCTTAGATAGAGGTACCCAGTTTACCTCTCACTTCTAGAAAGCATTCCAAAAGTGTCTTAGTACCCAAGTCCATCTTAGTACAACTTTCCACCCGTAGACGGACAATCAAGTAGAACGGACCATTCAGAATCTAGAAGATATGCTAAGAGCATGCATATCTTATTTTAAAGGTAGTTGGGATTACCACTTACCTTTGATTGAATTCGCATATAATAACAACTATCATTCCAAAATCTATATGGCTCCATTTGAGGCTCTTAATAGTAGGAGATGTAGATCTCTAATTGGTTGGTTCGGAGTAGGTGAGGCTACAGTAGTAGAGCCTAACTTGGTGTTTGATGCATTAGAGAAGGTTCAGTAGATCAGAGAAAGGCTTAGGGATGCCCAGAGTTGATAGAAATTATATTCTGATGTAAGGAGAAAGAATCTCAAGTTTGAGGTCGGTGATTTTGTGTACTTGAGAATCTCTCCCATGAAAGGAGTGAAGAGATTCAGTAAGAAAGGGAAACTCAGTCCCTGATATGTCGGTCCCTTCAGAATTCTCAGTCGTTTTGGAAAGGTACACCCACTGTTCCACGTCTCATTGTTGAAAAAGTGTATTGGTGATCCAGCTGTAGTTGTTTTCTTAGAAAGTTTAGATATTCAGAATAGTTTTTTCTTTGAGGAAATTCCAGTCAAAATTATTGATCATCAAGTTCATAGACTAAGAACAAAGAAGTTTCATTGGTCAAAGTTCTTTGGCGGAATCAGTCCGTTGAGGGACCCACTTAGGAAGCAGAGGAAGATATGTGGACCAAGTACCCTCATATTTTCCCCACGAATCTAGATTCAGTATAAGGTACTAATCTTCTTAAGATTTCTCTCTATCATGCTCAGTTTTAGTTGCATATCATCTTCATGTCAGTCGTGCATTCAAGAGTCAGTTCAGTCATGCATTCCATGCATCAGATATGCATGTTTAGTGTGTAAGCTCAGTCCATCAGTTTTCCCTCATCTTAACCAGTCTCATTCGAGGATGAATGATCCCAAGGGGGAGACATTGTAATACGCAGCATTTCCTTAGCATAATCTAAGTCCCAATAAATGAGTATTCATATATAAAATTTTTGAAACACTCATTATTTGTTAGTTTAGAGCCTGCTATTAAGTAGGCAATTAAAATAGATTTCCAATGATATTAAATTCGCCCAAATCTGATAACCAGGCAAGAAATTCTGGCAATTTAAAGATTTAGTTGTTAAACACCATCACTTTAACCCTTAACGCATCGTGGAGCTATTCTAAATGAGGATTGGCAATTTCCAGTGAAGATACGCGATCTTGGCGCGTCACACCAAAGGCCAAATTGGCATTTGGCTATTTCCAGTGTCTCTTCGTTATTCCACCACATTGCGGTGAGATTCTAGGTCACAAATAAGGTGGAAATGCGATTACGCTTTGTCGTGCCACCATGCATTTTCCAAATTTTCCCTTTTCCAGTGGCTTGGCGCGATAGTGGCGCTCGCGCCAAGGGTGAAAATCAGAAATTTTTCCAGATTTACAATTTTAACTGGGGCCGCTTGGTCTTTTCCCATGGCCCTAAATCCACCTAAACACGAGATTTAACCCTAAAGAGAGCATTATAATCTCACTTTTGCATTATTCTCTCAAATTAAAATCAACTCTCTTCAAGAACAAGAACCCTAACTCTCAAATTAAAGGCCAAATATCAAGAACTCTCCATCAATTCTCCTAAATTCATTATCCTAAGTATGTTAGATGTTCATCTATGGAGTTCAAGTATCCTATTTAAATTATAAAATTTTGATCTTTGCAAGTTTAATTGATTTTAAATTGTGATTTCATCCATTAATCTCCATGTACTATTGATTTTATACCATGATTCAATGAAATTATTGTTGTTATTCAATCCTCCATATTTTAATATTATTATTTATTGAACTAATCCATGATTCAATACTATTATGTCGAATTCATGCTATTTTTATAAGTTCCATGACATTCCTATGATTGTTTTAAACCATGAACTACAAGTGTATGAAAAAAAGTCTACAAGAGTGATTGATTTAATAAAAGCCTTCGTGCTTTGTGCCCCAAGCTTTAGTATCACTTTACCATTATTGTTTTTGAGTCCTGGGGGTATTGTATACCCAAAAACCATCGCTTTTTATGTAGTCTAGTCTCAGTATATTACAGAATAGTCTTCAGAACATACTATGAGCATTATCAGAATAGTCAAATATCAGTCAGTTAAACTCAGAACGGTCTAGTATTTAGTGTCTGTAAGTTGGGAGTAGAATTTAGTACTGAGCGAGAGTAGGGATGGAGGCTTCACCATCAGATAGGTAGAGTCGTTAGTAGCAATCCCTATAGTCCAGAACTACGTAGCCAACATAGGTTATGAGAAGTCACCCGTCAGATTAGGCTTGAGTATCTCGCAGGGGTCACCAGTCAGTTCAGGCTTGACACCCTTAGTCCATCAAGACAATACATTAGAATAGTGAATCCACACAGCCAGCATTAGTACCGTTGGCACGGTATTAACACCCTTCCAACTGGGGTTACAGGTTGGACCCCAATTATATCAAATTGTGGAATGTCGGTAAGATGATAGCTCCCACAGTCTCATTCCAATAATCAGATCAGTAGTTCAGTCTTAGTTTTGTTTGACCAAGGCATACAGATATTAGTTATTTCAGTATTTTAGTTTACAAACTTCTATTTAGTTCATGCTATGTGCTTGGTCATGCATCCTCAGTATCTATAGACTTTCACGTATCTTCAGTATTTACAGACTTTAATGCATACATAGTATTTACAGATTTCACATATTTTTAGTATTTATCAATTTCATGCTCTCTATTTAGTACTCCATGCTTTATATGTATATTCAGATAAATTATTAGTTCTGTTCATGAAACCATGCATATCAACCTACCTAATTTAGCATACAAGTACATTCAAAGTACTAATCGCATACCTTTTCTTTTGCGCTATGATGTATTATATCATAGGTTCTAACACTCAGTTCTTGGCTCGAAAGTAGACTTATCAGATCCTCAGCAGTAGCAATGGTGAGTCCTCATACTTTGAGGATATGCTTACTTTATTTCATGTCACAATTTAGTAGTTAGTTGGAGTTAGTTTGGGCCTGTCCCATCAACTCACAGTCATTTAGTTTTAAGGGCTTATAAGATATTAGAGCCAGTTATTCAGTATTCAGACATTACAATTAGTTATCTAGTTTATCAGTATTTTATCAGATTCAGTCAGTTATTTCTATAGACTCGTATTTCAGTTTTGAATTCAGTTATTAAAACCTTATGGCATGTCAGTATTCTTCTGCATTTATGATCATGTTATCCAATACTCACAGTAGGTACCAGCTCATAGGTTAGCTTGTGGTCTCTTAGGACTGTAAGCACCGTGTGATGCCCACGATGTGCTCTAGGGGCGTTATATATTTACACAACAATTGTAAACTAAGAGTTACAAAGCTTCATGAGATAAAGATTGAGACACTTTGAGATTCTTTTTGAAGTTGCATAACCTTTGTCTATCTTTAGTATTCTTTTTTTATAATCTTCGGTTGCTACTCTTTGTAAGAAAACCCAAGATATTTATTCTTAATCAAGGACTTGAATTGATTCTATGATTAAGGAATGTAGCTGTGTGATATGTCAATATACCTCTTTTTACCACGTCCATATCAGATATGTCTGTGATCTTTTCCTCCTTTTGTTCTTGTAATGATTAATGCTCTTCCAAGTTTGTTTTTGATCTTTTCATCCTTTTACTTTGTTTTGATTGATATGATCTGCTGTGTTTTTGGGATTGATATTTTCCTTCCGATTTTTTTCATTTTAATTGATTCACTTGTATGTCGTGGATCTTAATTTGATGCCCTTTTATTCCTGGAGCTGGCTTCCTTATTTGCTTCATTCAACAATTCTCCAATATCCTGCAAAGATCTACTCATTAGTTTGTCATTACTAAAATATAAACTTACGAGGCTAACAATATGATCACTAATATAATCAATATGTATTAGCAAAGCATAGGCAATAACTTATCAATAGCCTAATTAATGGCTTATCATTTGCATAATAGATAGATAGCTTAGAAACCTGATCAATATCTAATCCATGGCATAATTTACAACTTATTCATAGAATAACTAATAACTTAATCACCAATGTATTCCATAAGCATGGCCTCTAGCATGAGCACTAACATAAACACTAATATATCAATAAGCATGCTCACTAGCGTTGTTAATAACTCATTTGTTGTATCAATCAATAGCATAATTTATGGCTTAGTCAATATAATAGTCAAGGTCTTATTCAATAGTATATTTGATAGCCTAATCAATAGCCAAATTATTATTATATTTAGTAGCTCATCATAAGCTTAATCGATGATTCATTCATAGTATATTGCTAAGCATTACTTCCAACGTCACCCATCATAATCATTAAGTAGCAAAGGTGTCTCAATATCATCACAATAAGTATTTTCAAGATATACCCAAGCATATAAATGACCCTTAATAACTATCACAAGTCTTGACCTAAGGTTTGTTGAAGTGCCCATTTCTAAATCCTTAAAATCATTTACCAAGCAATGTCTACCTCTTCCTAGGCTAAGTTATCTTTATCCACCATTAGATATTGAACAAGACATAACTAGCCCTAAGGTAGAAATTTCTCCTAATATAGAGGAAATAAGTTAATTCCTCCTATGGTAATAGCAATTCAGGTAAGTTTTATCCTAATCTTATGTGACCAAGATAATCTGCTTATTAGTTTAGTAACTAAAGCATTTATGACCTAAGCATATGCCTATAGATGTGCTATGAATTTATTGTAGTTAGGATGCATAAACTTGGAGAATATGCATGTAATTAAGGCTATTTTGTTTTATTTGATGTGTTTTTGGAGTGATTTGTAGAAAACTAGGTTTTGGAATGATTCTTGAAAAAAGAGTGAAAATTGGAGTTTTGGCTACTTTTCGAGGCTATTTTGGGCATATCTCCCAATTACTGGGCATATACGATCGAAGTACATATCAGAACTTGAATTCCAGAGGCTCAGAAATAGGAAAGAAGAAAGGGTCGTGGTCACTGGAAACTCTGATAGTGCTTCACTAATTTGGCCATAACTTTTCACCCTGAAATTGGATAAAGGCTAAATTGGTATCATTGGAAAGCTAATTTAATTATCTATTTGATGGTATAAGAATTTAAACATAAAATTTCAACATATAGACCATATGTTCAACATACGAACCATATGTAGACACCATATGTTCTGAAGTGGAAAAATACAGAGAGTTGCAGTTTCAATTTTAGAGGCATGGTACAAACATAGTTAACTTGCAGTCTGTATGTTAAACATATGGTCCATATATAGACTTAGTATGTACTGTATTGCAAAAGTATAGATATTTAAAGATCCAAGATTCAAGGGTGTCAACTTACAAAGTTCAACATACGATCTGTATGTAAAACATATGGTCCATCTGTTGACTTTGTAAGTAGCCACCGACCTCAACTTCTCCAAATTATTTTGGCTTTGTTTCAAAAGGTTTGCATGTAACTTACATACACTAGTACGATGTTTTTAGTCCTTATTATGTACTATTAGTTAAGTTTTCCTATTTTATTTAGGATTTGAATTCTCGAGTTTCTTGTAATGTATAAATACCCTTTTGGAAATGTTTAGATTATTGATTCAGATATTCAGGGATAGGCCCTTGGGGGACATCCTATACTCTTATTGATCTTTGTTTGTTTTGTTTTTTTTATAAAATTTAGGACTTTGGGATTTCTTCCTTAATTATTGTGAGATTGATTTTGTAACTTGGTCTGTGGATTCCATGATTGATCTCATAACTATGAGCGGCTAATTCTCTTAGCTAGTATTGTGGAAACCCTGGCGGATTAACAAAGTAGAGGAAGTGCCAAGTCATTTGAGATAAATATTCTTGCATATATTGATTTTTTTTTCTTTGATTTCTTTCTTAACAGGTTCATACGTTAGGATCCCACCTTGATTATTCCGACTTACTCCAAAAAAGGAGTAGTGATTAGGAAAAGATAATTATAAAAGTAATTTGAAGTTAATCTATCAATCCACACTACTAGTTATTATCTATGTAAGATAGTTAACTCTTATCTAATAACTAGAGACTCAAAAGGTAATATTTAACTGGGATCTAGGATAAGGGTTAGTAAGGTAACATCCTGAGACTCAAAGGGTAAAATCTGCCAGCAAGTTCAAAACACTGTATGGGGTACATAACTTATTAGATTCTGCATTCAAGGTATTGAAATAATTTGATAGTACTTAATAAGTCTACTAAATAGAATAGCCAGAGGGAACACAAGCCTAGTGTTTATCTTAGATTGCTCACAACCAAACGCATTCAATTCTGGTCTCTTTTACTATTTCAATAAAATCCCTCTTTTTTACTTTTCTGCACAGTCCGGGGATTTCAACAATTTCTATAAGGATTCTGATGTATTACTTGTGGTATCTAACTCAACCTAGTTTGGTTACTATATTTTAATAGCGACTGTTTTATCCTTCTAAGAAGGGGTAGTTTGGGTGTTATCAAATTTTGGCACCGTTGCCAGGGAGTATGTTGTTGAGTTGTGAATTAAAGTTGATGCAGTTTCTTATTTCTTATTATTAGTTGGGTGTATGCCTAGAACATGGAGTAAAGGAAATCCCTTACTCCCACTGAATCTGAATCTAGAGAGGATCCTACAAACACCTAGTAGGATGACAGAGACAAACAGAGACGACCTTCCTGAAAAAGTTCATGATGATACACACTAGGTGTCTGCCCCTCCTCCTGAAAGAGTTTAGGACATAGTTGACCAGTAGAGTGAAGTGTTTTTAGAATAAGATACTAATTAGAGGTGGTAATAAGATGCTCAGTGCATAGATCGGGTGGCAGAGTTAGTTATGCAGGGGAAGGAAGTAGATCGCCGAGCAAACTTGGGTGGTAATCAGAATAGAGTTAGGGGTGTTCATGCTCAAGTGATCCAGCCTATTAGTATTTGTAGTTATATGGGGATAATGAAGAGAATCTAGGGTACATTGATCCAGTAAAAATTGGAGCTATTATTCCTCCTGTCTTGCCCCTAGGAATTAAGTTTGACACAACAAATGCAATGATTCAGCTCTTAAATCTAAATGGGGTATTTGCGTGTTTGCCTACTTATGAAGAAAACATTCACCTTGCAACTTTCATTGGGATTTACAGTTCGTATGCATACCCAAGGTTAAATCAGGAGGTGCTAGATTGAGGTTATTTACTTTATCGCTTATTGGAGAAGCATTTTTATCGATAGGGGAACTTTCAAGAGCATCTATCACTACGTGGAATAATTTCTATAGGCAATTCTAGAATAGATTTTTTCCTTCATCTAGGATGAAGTGACTTAAGGATAAGATTTATAATTTCAGGCAGCTACAGTCTAAATCTATGTATGAGTCTTGGTTCAGGTTCAACAAGAAGCTAAGTATGGTGACTAACCATCGGATTTCAAAGATGAGCTTACATGAGATATTCTAAAAAGCACTAATCATTAGCTCAAGATCCATGGCAGACACCATCTCTGGAGGAGCTTTTATAAAACTACGCTAGGAGGTTGCTTTAGATATCCTAGATAAGATCTCTCTCACTAATCGAGGCTGGAAAACTTTTGAGTCTGGGAGGGGGTCTGGCACTTATACTATTGTTTTCTCCTATGACTAGAGAGTAGTTGATGATTCAATAGCAAAAGAAATTGCATTGCTGAGGATCAATCTTAGGTTACTGGTAAAGAATTTTACAGCAACATGTTCTTAGAAAGTTAACGCAGTAAGAGCAAAGGTTTCAGCTTCCAAATCTTATGAGTCAGAACTAGATGAGGAATCAAACTATTGGGATCGTCAGTTGGCCGGTTTCCGAGCCTAAGGGAAAGAAAAACAAGGTGGGAATAATTATGACAGATTTAGAGACCGTAGTAGAAAGAAAGATGGTGATTGGAGAAAAAAGGATGGCTACATAGAGAAAGGGGACAGGTAAATTCAACCAGTCAGCGGAGATACATAATCTAGAATAGAGGCAATGATGACCAAGATGGTCAAAGGTCACGAAAATTAGGATAACAAATTAAGGCTGACATTTCAGGGATGACCCAGACGGTTGAATCTAACACCACTGTTGTTAAGTAGTTGGAGCACCAGTACGAGAAGATGTTAATAACACTAAACTAGAGGCAACCAGGTACCCTTCCGAGCAACACTGATCAAAATCTAAAATAAGATGGTCATGTTCTTACTATTACCACAAATAGTGGTATAACTATAATGGATCCCCCATTATATGTTGTAGAAGCGCTAAGTGATAATGAAGCTGTTGTTTATGAGATACCCATTATGGAGCCAGAAAGGGCAACAGGTAGTAATGGTAAAGTTGGTAAGGACAAAGGTAAGAGCTCGGTCGTTGAGCCAGAAATAGGACAAATTCTGACCACCCCCACCTTTTACTCAGACACTGAATCAAAAGAGAGAGGAAGGTAATTTTAAATGATTCATTGAGATGCTGAAAAGATTGAGCTTGAATATCCCTCTTCTTAAGGCTTTGGAGCAGATGCCTGGATATCTCAGGTTTATGAAGCAATTAGTTACAAAGAAGAAAGGAGATACTTTTGAGGATGTTGGTGGATTGCACCACTGTGGTGTAGTCAGGACTAAGTCTCTAGCCTAGAAAAAGAGTGATCCCGGAGCATTCACTTTATCATGCACTATTTGGTCATCTTGGTTCGCTAGAGCATTATGTGACTTAGGAGCCAGCATAAATTTGATGTCGCTGGCCGTATTCACTCAATTAGGCTAGAGCTCTCCTGAACTAACTACGATGTGTGTGTTGATGGCTAACAATGCTATGAAGATACTTGTGGGAATTTCTTTTGATATGATTATGAGAATCGATAACATTATTTATCTAGCGGACTTTGTCATTTTGGACTGTGAGGTTGATGACGAGATGCCCAGCATATTAGGAAAACCATTTATAGCCACAGGTAAAGTGATGGTTGATATGGAGATGGGGGAGCTGAAGTTCAGAGTCAATTGTAAGGAGGTCACTTTTAACATCTAAAAAATAATAAAACAGTTGACCGGCATAAAAGTGGTGTCAGTGATAGATTGTATTGATGACCCAGGAGGGTATTCCTATGGGTATCTTAATTAATTCTAAGTAATTAAGGTACTCACATCGTTCCAAGACATTAAATAAAGTATTGCATGGGAGGCAACCCATGTTCTTATCGGTGAAGTCTGAGTAACCAACACAGCCACGTCGTACCGCGATGTTAAATCAAGCATTAGGTGGGAGGCAACCCACTACATTAGTGGTAATTTTTGTTTGTTTTGTTTTTGTAGGTACATAGCTTGAGTAAATGCCTATATTGTGGTAAGATTTTATAAATACATCTTCTTATAGGTAAGGGGGCTTAGTGATCATCTCATCATGGTCATAAGTACCACATGGTCCAGGTAAGTTGTGCTTAACTTCAAAAGATAGAATTTTGAGAGGTTTTGGAGAATTTCTGGACTTTAAACTTATGAAATTACTTGCAGGTCCACAAATATAATTTACGACCTTGTAAGTAGAAAAATAAGTGTCAAAATACAAAGTCCAACGAGCAAGGAAAATGGCCAACTTTTGGGTCCTACATACGGTGCCAACATGAAGACCTTATATTTAACATACAGAATGTATGTTGACTCCGTAAGTGGGCACGTGTGGGCCTAAATTTTGTTTAAAATTTTTGGCCCACCAATGCTTAATTAATCCCTAAGTCAGCCCCTTATGCAATATAAATCCCTATTTGCTTATTTTTTGATTACCAAACTCTCAAAATTCCTCTTTAATCTTAAAAACTCAAATGCTCTCTCAAAATTCAAAAATACCCACATTACCACACTTAAGAAAAGACAAAATTAAAACTTATTCAGGGTATCAACCTATCCTAGAGTGCTAAATACAAGATAAATCTTGGGTTTCGCTTTACTTCTTCATAGTTCACTTTCGGATTCTCAAAGAAAATGTAACTTTCTCAGCTCCTAATAGTAGTATCCTAATTTAAAAGTTAAACAAGAAAGTTGATATGTTTATTTTCATGAAAAATATATGGAAAAATCATGCTTCTGTGTAATATCCTTGAAGTAGCCTAATATCTTGATGTAGGGCTTTGTTCTTGAATTAAACTCTAAGATTAGGCCCTAAACAGAAGTTGAACTTGAACAAGTAGAGGAATACCAAAATTTTGGTATGCTAGTTTGCATTGAAAATAATGATTAATTGTATAAATGTGCATATCGGATTTGTTGGGAGTGTGAATAAGTTATACGGGTGTGAAAATTGAGGAAAAATTCAAAGTTTTCAAATTTTGAGTTTTTCTTCAACCTTTGAAATCCCTAATTATTTTTTGACTACTAACACTTGGTTTTTTAGGCACATACGGGCCCTAAGGATTCAAAGAAGAAGGTCATAAATTCTAGGTGATAGGTTGATTCTTCTGAGTGCAGTAGCTCGAAGAAGGAATACACACTTTCCTAGACCAGAGCAGCCCCAGCCAAAGCAGCCTCGACCATAGTATCAGGGCTAGTGACTAAAAGGAAGAAGAAATTTGTTGCTAAGGCTATTATTATGGACATGATGGGTGTACCGATTATAGCAAATTCATAGTGGGAAAAGCATACAACTTCTACTCGATCTATGACACAGAATGAGGCTATTGAGTTCCTAGGTAGGCTAAGGATAAAGATGGCTAGGAGATCACCCCCGTATTCTCCCCAGCTTTATGAGAGAGATAATGAGAAGGAGAACGAGGCTAATTCTGAGTCAGCACTAGTAGAAGATTTATAGGATCTTCAATCCGAGAAAAGTTCCTAGAAGGAGTGAAGCAATAGATGAGGAGCATTCATCAGTAGTACCCTAGTCCAAGGAGGGTACAGAACAGGCTTACCCCTGGTGCCAGCTTCTGATTCATAGGCACCAGCTTAGCAGGATCAGACTTCCAACCTCACGCATGTCTTGAAGGAGCCTATTGATGAGGTAAACTTGAGGTTGTGAGTTGATGGCCTTCAGACCATATTCAAGTAGGACAACACTATTTTGAAAGGCATTGGCCAACCCAAGAGGGTCATTTATAAGGAAAGACAAATTGATTATTTGGGTTTGCCAGAGCACCACAGTTGGGGGAAGTTTTTAAGTAATATTATCTAGGGTGGATGCACACACCCCTAGGTTCTTACAACTTAACATTGGTGAAGGAATTTTATACCTCATACCAGGCTACTGTGAACTTAACTATACCCCAAAGGGTTATTCTGAGGCATGATGAAAAGTCACTAGTTAGAGGGGTTATAGTTGATATATCATCGATATCCATCCATCATATACTCATTGGTATAGATTATGTTGTATTAGAATCCGTAAAAGAGTGTGGTTACATATTATAAGTTGTATGAGATAGATAAATTATGAGGGATGTTGACCGTCAGAGCGAGAAAGTAGAGATGACGAGATGGATCACTGGATACATTTCACCTCTGAGTGATAAGAACCCTTTTATCTAAGGTCATGGTATTATAAACAAGTCAGCATTGACTTTTGCAGCAAAGTTTTGGTGGTTGCTGGTTAGATTTATATTGTGTCCAACTACTTCGGATAATGTGTTGACATGGGATGGAGCTTCTCTAATTTCTAGTATACGGGGGTGATCTCCTACCCGTATTTATCCTCATCCTACCTAATAACTCAATAGCCTCAGTCTATGTCATAGATTGACACATACTATCTGATGTGAGATTCATGAAAGAGCTTTTTGTGTGATGACAACTATGCCATTTCCATGCCTTATCCAGAGCCTTTGTGATGTTTCCAGTGTGCTTGAGATACAGAGTGTTGATAAGAGACTATAAGTGATGGCTAGATCCCAACCTAGTTTAATTAAGTATTCAGTGCGTACTCCCACTACAGTACCTTCGACCTAGTCTAAGGGCCCATTAGTACCTACAGAGCCTATTGAGATGTAGGAAGGTGATGTGGGAGTTAGAATTAATCTTGAGATGGGGGAGTATAGAGAGGCCCTCAAATTGATTAATTAGGGTAAAGGGATACTAGCAACTTCTACATCAACCTCGACTTCTAATTTAGAACCGGTGGGAGTATCTTTAGCGCCCCCTCGCCCATCCACTGCAGTTGTTACTACATTATGCCTATGATATCTCGTGAGTTCTTGCAGATTTTAGTGGACATTCATAGATCCACTAATTCTCTGTTACGGGTTATTGAGATCGAGGTGGTGTAACACTCCATGTTTTTCCTAGATTAAAATTCATTCCTAGAATGTTAAGAGTGGGCTTCAAAAATGAATAACCTTTATTTAATAGGGAATTTTCCATATTTAGACCTTCCACTATGTGGGAAATTGAATAAGATTTCCATCAATATCAAATTCTCCCAAATTCAACACTCGGTGAAGAACTTAGAGCATTTTTAGTAATGCAGTGTCCCACCTGGACGCTCACCGCATCGCGGTAGATGCCAAAATGGCAATCGTCACATTACAGTGGAACTCCATGATATTGATGCATCATGGAGAGGTACAAATTCCCTATTGTCAATTTCCAGTGGTGCAACACAATAGCACCGCGTCACGCCAGAGTGCAAATTCACACTCGTCCTTTTCCAGTAGCTTAACGCGATTTCACCGCATCGCGGTGAAGGTGTAATTGCCATACTCTTAATCCATAATTCAATATCTTGTTTCATAACCTTAAGCCTAAGTATGTGAAGTTATTATTAGGTGAATAACATTCATAGAAGTCACTTAGAGCCAAGTGGAGCTAAGAACATTAGATTCATTCAAAGTTTGGTGTTCAATTCTACAGGGATCAACTTTGAAAGTGTATAACGTTTGATGTATATAGGATCTTCCATCTCAAGACCCACCAAATTGTACATAATTGAATTATGTTTCCAACGATACCAATTTCGCCTAAAATCGATACCCGGGCGAAAAGTTATAGCCATTTTAGTGTGAGGCAGTAAGCTGCCTCGATGGTACCGCATCGCGGCAAAGGGCAAAATGGAGATGCGGGTTACGAATGTCTGCTTTAAATTAATGAGGGACAATGGTGTATTTTCCCCCCTCAACCCAGGTCATAATATAGCAATGTATAGCCACCATTGGGGTATTATTTTGTCCCCATTATCCTACTTTACCCCCAAGAACAAACCCTAATCAATTCTCTTCAAGATTCATCCATTCCATCACTTTCTATTCAAGAAAAAAATCAAGAATTAATCTTTCTATTCCAAGTTTAAGAAAATCACTCAAGAACATTCCCAAGAACATCAATTTGAGTTTTCTTCTTCAAGAAACAATACTCAAGAACACAAATAGGAATTCAAGTCAACTTATTCATCAATTCCCTTTCAAAAGAGAACCTTAAAGCTCAAACTTACTCTCCAAGAAATCCAAGTTTTTCTCATCAATTCTCCAAGATAGTTCAAGATTAAGAATTTCCAATTCAAGTTAAATTCAAATGATTTGCTATTAGGGTTCATACCCAATTTTTGTTATTTGAAGAATATGAGATTTCAAGTGATTGAATGTTGAATTGCATGACTATTTTCATATAATTATGTGTATAATGCAATTTTTCAAATTTTTCCAATTGAATAGAACAGAAATACAAATTTTAGAACTAAATGTTATGACTCACTAGATTTATAAAGTATGATTTGCTTCTTAGTACTTCAGATTTTAGTATTTCAGACACTCCAGCTTACGTGAGCCATTTTATTTAGCATACATTGTTGTTGTTTTTAAAAATTATGATGATTGATATTATATTTTACTTATGCATTCACCCCCATATACTCATTACATCCTCAAAGTACTAATCCACATATATATATAATTATGTGCTACATTGTCTCATAATGCAGGTACGAGTTGTAGCACGCATACCATATTCAGATAGTTTGCATATTTCATCCATCAAATGATGATTCCTCCTACTTTGGGGACTTAAGTTAGATATTATTTATGTACTTTACTTTTTTACTCATAATTATTGATTAGTGATAGTTGGAGTCGTGCCCCAACTATCTATAGTCAGTATAGTAGAGGCTTCACATATGTCAGTTAGAGTCTGTCTTGTAATTTCAGTCCTTTTTTTCAGACTTTATCAAAATGTAAAATTGTATCAGTATTATATTTTCATAGATTCCATCATTATTATGTTTTCACACAGTAAACTTAGTTATTTTATACATATTTTATTAGTTGCTTATCAGTATGCCAGTTCATGGGTTAGCTTGGGATCACTTGTGGTCCTAAGCACCGTGTGATATCTCAGGACAAATTTTTGGGGTGTTACAAATTTGGTATCAGAGGACAAGGTTCAAGTGTCCAAGGGTGTCTGTGAAGCCATTTCTAGTAGAGTCTTGCGGAATGGTACGGAGATGTCAGAGGACAAGGTTCAAGTGTCCAAGGATGTCTGTGAAGCCATTTCTAGTAGAGTCTTGCAGAATGGTACGGAGATGTCTGTACTTTTCTTTGAGATGCTATGAGGTATTTAAGAAAAAATTGCTTTCTTTTCTACTCCAGATCGTGCAGTAAAATTGTTTTCTCATAATCTTCTATCTATTCGTGTGTTACCCTAAAATTCCTCATCTATGTATTATACTTAACATAACACGATTAGCAAGTTCCAATTCCTCTCCAGATAACACTATCAGATTTACTAGAAGAAACTTCAGAAGTCATACAAGGGGCTTAAGAGGAGCTCCCTAGTTTGATAAGTTCCTTAAGTTGAAAGTTATTTCCTTATCCTTATGAGTTTTTCAGTTGAGACAGAATTAGATATGTATTCAGATGCCCATTGACCCTTTTAATACAGGTAGTTCTCATAAGAGAAGATAGTATGAACCTAGATTGTTAAGCGTAGTGTGCATTCAAGGGATATTGTGAACTTCAGTGTTATGATTTATAAAATAGTAGCCTTATAGTTGGAAGTATGGGTATAGAAGAGTAGTGACAAGAAAAGTGAGAATGACAATTGATAGAATGTATAGAGATAACCTTAGGCAAGTTGTCTAGTTTTGGTAAGGTGATATGTCCTTGTGTGCTAGTTTAGTAGAGGGTAGAGAATGGGTTATTAGTTAAGGTGAATTGTTGTCTTCTTGAAGTACGGAAGGAGTTATTAATGGTATTTATTTTCTTTGAAAGGTAAAGGATATTACCGAAGTGTTTGGTGGTTTAGTATCGTTAATTTAGGCTTCCCTTAATGTTACAAAAAGGAGTTTTAGTTGAAACTGAAGGATCTATGATAGTAATCTAGATGTATAGAAGGGTAAATAGTAATGATGTGTAGAAGGAGGATGTGTTAATGGATTACGATAAGATAGGCCATATGATTGTGATCGATTATTGTTGTAAAGTTCCACTGGACTAGTGTTTCTTGATGTTCTATTTTATAGCTTCCAACTGAGAATTATTTGTAAGGTGGGTTGTTTAATCATGGCTAGCACTAGACATTAAGTTTGAACAGTTAAAGGTCATCAAGGTGGATGTAATGATTTCTTGGTTAGTAATGCTAGTTATATGGAAGTAATCTAGTATGCTTGAACGGTGTGCGCAAGAGCTTAAGTTTATTTATTTTCAATTTAGTATAATGTTGTAGGTATGATGTAGAGGTGTGCCCAAGATGATATGGGGATGCATTATTTTCTAAGGTTATTACGTATTGTGAGTTCTTTGTAATACCATTGAGTTGCTAAGTGGAAGAAGACTAGTTAAATGGTATATGGTTCTCTAAATAGCTAAGTTACGGAGTTTTGATTTATAGTGTTGAGCCTTTTGATATGATCTTGATTCTTATGGTTTAGAAAAAAATATAAGTTTTAGAGATATGATATAATGTGTTATTAGTAGAGTATAAAGGAAGTTAGTATGGTTCTGCAAGGGTTTGGAAATATCCATGTTAAGTGAAGATTCCAAGTTAGTGAGTGTTTAAGCTTCAAATTTTAGTGAAAAGCAAAAGTGGGAAAAAACATCCCTCATTTTTCTTCTCACTTTACTTATTTTTTCCTCTTTTCATTCACTCAATTTAGGTTTTCTATTCACCATTCTCCTTCCCAATAGGGAGCCTTTGAAATTAATAAACTCTTATACTCTTTCTAATTGTCCATCAATATGTCGATCAGAGCTTTGAATTAGGAGGTTTGAACGATTTGATTCTTTCCTCAAAAATAAAAATTAGGGGTTCAATTTGTAAGTTGTTTCCATCCTAGATTCAATTTCTTCTAGTTTATGGTTTTGATTTCCCATCTTAAACCATGGTCGTGCTTCTATTACAAGTTTATATTCTAACAAATGAAGTATATTATTGGTTGCTCTATCTTCCTTTCCCTTTTGTTTTCACATCTTTTTATTTTTTTCCTCCTTTTGTTCATTGCAATTAATTGGAATATGTTTTTTTGTGTTTACACTTGGGCTCAATGTTGCATTTGAAAGTTATTGGCTTGGCTTTGATTAGATCGGTAAGTTCTCTTTACTTTTCTCAAACATCCTTCCGAACTTCATTTTTATTGAACATTTTAATATAAAAGATAGTTGTAGTTTTTTTTAAATGTTGAGGACTTGACCCAAGATATGTACGTGTGGAGGATGCAAATTAGGTTAGAGGATTAGTTTGTTGAAGTGAGTCTTAGCTAGTAGATGAGGTGCTTTGTTGTATCCATACTAGTAGTTGTATGCCGGAGTTTCTTGTTCAGGGGGTTTGGGTGATATGTATGCTTTCGGTTAGATGGTGTATAGTACTACTCCATGGGTGTCTTGTTTCTATTTTTATTTATTGGTGTATTATTTCATCTTGTTTTATATTTTATTACGACTCTATATATTATATTTTCCTGTACTGAGTTGGGGCTCTATTGGAAACACCCTCTCTATTTCTTCTGTGGTAGTAATATGGACTATGTACCAGACCACACTCTGTGGAAATACACTAGGTATGTTGTTGTTATTGTTATTGTTGTTGTAGACATTCAAAGTTTAGGGCTTTGATTTTCCATCCTCAATTCTCATGATGGTTTAATTGTGTTGGAGAAGTGAGGAGAACATTTTAAAATTATAAATATTTGTAACTGAAACTAAAAACATAAACTAGAAAGAGTAAAAATTGAGCAAATTGTTGGCTAGGTAGTTTTGTTGGAGTTTGTTTATCTATGTTTTCTTCTGTATTTATTTTACATATCACTCAAATAAATGGTCACTGTAAATGTGGTATGAGCAAGCATCAAGTGTTTGTTTCATGGTAACTGC
Organism: Capsicum pubescens; assembly: GCA_030864215.1. NCBI lineage: Eukaryota > Viridiplantae > Streptophyta > Magnoliopsida > Solanales > Solanaceae > Capsicum > Capsicum pubescens. The sequence goes on from CM061548.1 coordinate 191,086,026, forward strand.
AGTGTTAACTTGCTTTAGTTTTGGTTGTATACTTTCTTATAAATGTTTTTTCTTAGTCTTTTTTGGAGTAAATTTTTCAAATAGCCACTCAACTTTTTGAAACTATTGGCAAAGTCACTTATCTTATTTTTGTAACAATAACATTCAGCTAGATTTAGAATATATTTTTGGGAAAAAATTTTCTTTTTGGATGTTTAGTATGTTTCCAGATAATGTAGAGATAGGCTATAACACATCTAGTCTAGGATATAAGGAAAGAAAAAATAATCCTAAGAATCCATATGTTAATCAAATAGTTTGACTTTGCGTTGGGATTTCATTGTCATTTATCATGCTTGCTTATTTTGTTTTGGACTTTTTTTCCTTGAGCCAAGGGTTTTTTGGAAATAGCCTATCTTCACGAGATAATGATAAGGTCTGTGTACTCTTTATTCACTCCATACTTTACTTTGTGTGACTACATTTGGAATGTTGATAGTTTTTCCAAAATGAACAGATAGAAACGTGAGGATGAGCTAAATAGGGTAATCATGTTTTTTTTCAAGTTATCTACTTGAGACTATTATCTCATTGAATTCATACCTTGTTAAAAATTGCCTTAGGAACTTACCTATGAACGTTTTAAATTAGTTTGACTTTTTGTATGCTTTTCCTATATTCTTTAATTATTCACGTAAGCTTATTAGTTATCTCTTTATTGTCTTCTAAGTGTCTTTAGTTGTTAATTTAGGCAACTAGTCCTCAAACTTGAAGCCAACATGGTGGAGGAAGCTTGAAATCTATGAAAGAGAGGCCCAACTAGCAAGACAAAGATGCATCATAAGGCTCAGCTTTGAAGACTCGGGGCCTGAGGGAAAGATAACAACAGGTATCCATCTATTTATTTCTGCATATTTCTTGTTTTAGGATTTTTTTTGTGTTCCTATTTAGATACAGTTATCATTAGTATAAATTGTCTAACTTTGGGAAAAGGTAAAAACCTAAAGATAATATGTTGTAGTTTATCAAAATTTCTTTGGGTGTGAATTCTTCATGCAGAATGTGAGGATCTAACAAGTACATTCATCAATTAAAGGTTAATGTTGGTGCATAATGTTGGTGCATTCTGTTCTTTCTGAAGTTGTTGTTTGACTAGCTGCCAAGATTAAAGGTGGATCGGTTCTTTGTTCTTCCAATTAATTTTTTTGGACGTGTAACATATGTTTCTTTGATAGGCTCAAATTGGTTTTGATGCCACTAGAAGCAGTAATATTTAGTAAATAATCTTGAATGATGGTTAATTGATCTCGACTTATTTTCTCATTACCTATAGTTTAAAACTTTTATTTATCATAGATTTTATAACTGTCTGAATTTTTATATTGAAGAGAATTGTCGAAAGAAATAGGTGGACTATGGAGAAAGCGATGGTTTGTTTTGAACGAGAAAACTGAAAAGGTCATTAAGTGACATGCTCATCACTTTTTAAATGATAGAGATAAATTGTTCTATCTATCTCCACAAGATAGTGATAAGGTCTGTATATATTTTATTCTCTTCAGACCCCACTTTGTGGGACCATGCTTGATATGTTAATATGTTAATCAATATTGTTAATATCTACATAAGCATGTGCTTACTTCACTTTATATCCTTATTTTTTGTAGGACAAACATGTGCAAATCAAACACAATTGGTTATGTGATACCACAAGTTGAAAGAATATTTGTTGTGTTACCAAGAGAATAGATTAAGATTTTATTGTATTGGATATGATACAATATCTTAGCTTCTTTTGTAAATAAAATTATACTTCTAGGAGTCACATGTATTTGAAACTTGATCTATACATGTATATGATATGTTAATTTGTTTGCATTTAACATTTTGTTCATTTAAAATTTATAACTTTTGTGGGAGTTCATTGAATTATTTAGAATGAAATTGAATTTTGTAATTAACAATTCAAAATATTGTTACGAAATGTAAAAGCACCTAATAATGACAACAAATACTACTATTGACCAAAAAAAATTATTTATTGCAACAAAAGTATTTTGTTGCTAAATAGTTTCTCAAGCTGCAAGTACGTGACTTTTTATCAACAAAACATAATTTATTTGCAACAATAGTTTTTGTTGCATTAAGTTGGCTTTTCACAATTATATTTTTTGTTGTTGCCAAAACTTTTCGCATCGCCTGTTATTGCAACAACATGCAATAACTTTTTTATTGTTGCCAAAAGTACTTTTTGCAACAATATTCAATATATGGCAATAAAACTTTTTGTTGGAAAATGCCTTCTTTCTTGTAGTGTGAACCCTTGCACTCAAACGCCTTCTTCGGGTAACCACCTAACTCTCTTTAAGCACATTTTTTTTAATTCTCTTACAAGAAAACATGCATCATGATTCCCCACCACTCTTTTCTTATTCTGTTAAGGACAGTTCATAATGTGTTATCGTCATACCCCGACATGCAAGTCATTTATATCATATCATTCCACAACCCTTCTCATTCAAACAATTTATAATGTTCTGCTTTAGATTTTTCAACCAACTCAATTATTTGACCACCAAGAAATATTTAACAATGCAAGAGAGTTCTTATTTTCAAAACATATTTCAAACTATGCAGGGATTCTCTCTTTTCAACATTTCAACAAACATGTGGTGGTTAAGTATTTTGTAACAGACCATGCAATCGCTTTGAATCACCACTTTTCATTTATATTAACAAGAATCAGCCTCTCTTCAGTTCATATCCAAAATCAAGGCTTAAATAATAGCAAAGACATTTGAATCATGTTTCTCAATATGCAATTGAATAATTCCTAACATATGTAAAAAAAAAGCTTTACAACAAGACAACAACAACAACAAACCTAGTATATTCCCACATAGTGGGGTCTGGGGAGGGTAGAATATACGCAGTCCATACCGCTACATCCGAAGAAGTAGAGAGGTTATTTTTTATTGACCCCCAGCTCAAGAAAAATGACCAAGACCTTAGTCAAACATCGCCATCATACAACATGATAAAATAACAACGGTACCACAACCATAAAAAGTACATTAACCAACAAAAGGCACCACCCTCCCCCTAACCCTATCACTACCAACCAAGCAACACGAGACTCACCTAATTCCCACCTATGACTTGACCACACCCCTTAGCCCTCTACTTTAATTCTCTTCCTCCAAACCTTCCTATCGAGGGTTATGTCCTCAGTGAGTCGTAATTGCTCCATGGCATGTCTAATCACTTCTCTCCAGTATTTCTTCAGTCTACCCCTACCCCGCTTGAAACCATCCAAGGACAATCTCTCACACCTACGAACTGGATAATCCAAGCCCCTTCTCATCACATGCCCAAACCATCTCAGCCTCCCTTCTCAAATCATTTTCTCCATCGACGCCACTCTCATCCTATCTCAAATAGTCTCATTCCTAACCCTATCAGACCTCGTAATACCACACATCTAACGCAATATCCTCATTTCTTTCACCTTCAACTTCTGGACGTGAGAATTCTTAACAGGCTAACACTTCATGCCATACAACATAGACGGTCGTACTGCAACTCTGTATAATTTACCTTTAAGCTTGGGAGGTACCTTCTTATCATAAATAATTCCTGAGGCGAGCCGCCATTTCAACCAACCCGCCCCAATATAGTGGGAGACATCCTCGTCAATCTCTCCATTCCCCTGAATCATAAACCCAAGGTACTTAAAACTATCCCTCTTACAAACCACCTGAGAATTCAACTTTACTACCACCTTGTCCTCTTGCCTCGTGTCACTAAACTTACACTCCAAGTACTCCGTCTTTGTCCTACTCAACTTGAAACCTTTAGTCTTCAGGGTTTGTTTCCAAACCTCCAACTTATCGTTAACACCTCGACAAGACTCATCAATCAAGACTACATCATCCGCAAAAAGCATACACCATGGCACCTTACCTTGATTACTCTGTGTCAACATATCCATTACCACGGTGAATAAAAATGGACTCAGAGTCGAACCCTAGTGCAACCCAGTAAGTACCAAAAAATGCTCGGAATCCCCTCCCACAGTCCTTACCCAAGTCTTCTTCCCCTCGTACATGTCCCTAATCAAACGAATATACGCCACAGGGACCCCCCACCTCCAAGCATCTCCAAAGACCCTCCCTAAGGACTTTGTCATACGCCTTTTCCAAGTTAATAAACACCATGTGCAGGTCGCTCTTCCTTTCTCTATACAACTCCACCAGTCTCTGCACTGGGTGAATTACCTCAGTCGTCAAGCGACAAGGCATAAAACCAAACAGATTCTCTGAAATTGACACTATCTTCCTCAACCTCTACTCCACCACCCTCTCCCAAATCTTCATCGTGTGACTCAATAACTTAATACCTCGGTAGTTGTTGCAACTCTGAATATCACCCTTATTCTTATAAAGAGAAATCATCGTGCTCTATTTCCATGCCTCAGGCATCTTAGTAGACTTAAAAAATATTGTTGAATAAGTCGGTCAGCCACCTCAACCCCGTCCTACTTGCTGACTTCCAAAAATTCACCGAAATTTCATCGGGCCCCATCGCCCTGCCTCTTCGTGTCTTGCGAATAGCCTCATAAACCTCCTCTACCTTAAAACACCGATAATATCCAAAATCTCGATATTCTTCAGTATGCTCCAACACCCCTAGTACAATGCCTATGTCCCCCTCATTATTCAGGAGCCTATGAAAATACAACTGCTATCTTTTCTTAATAAGAACGTCATCTACCAAAACTCTGTCATCCTCCCCCTTAATGCACTTGACCTTGTCCATATCCCGACCCTTACGCTCCCTATCTTTGGTAAGCCTATACAGCCTCTTCTCCCCGCCCTTCTCCTTTAGTCCCACATACAATCTCTCAAACGTTGTTGTCTTAGCAGCGGTGACCGATACCTTAGCCTCCTCCCTAGGTAACTTGTACTCCTCCCTGCTTACCCGTCTTTCCTCTTTATCTTTACTCTAAACCAACTTTATGTAAGTCATCTTCTTCGACTCCACCTCTTCTTAACTTCTTCATTCCATCACCAATCCCCCCGATGCCAGCCAGACCAACCCCTCGAGGCACCCAAAACCTCTCTAGTTGTCTCCTTGATGCAACTCGCAATCGTATCCCACATACTATCCACGTCCCCCTACATTCCGAAGCACTCATCCCTTCCAATATCTCCCATATCTCTAACGCAGTAGCCAGGATCAGGTCACCCTACCTGACTCTAGGTCGACCCTCCCTACCCCTTTTCTTTTTTCCCTTCTTAATAATCAAGTCCATCACCAGAAGTCTATGCTGGGTCGAAAGGTTCTCACTTGGAAAGACCTTACAATCCTTACACAAACCTTTTTCCCCCTTCCTAAGCAGCAAAAAGTCAATCTGAGTCTTGGCTATCCTACTACAGAAAGTAACCCGATGCTCCTCCTTCTTCAGAAAATAGGAGTTCACTACCACTAACTCAAAGGCCCTCGCAAAATCTAAAAGAGTGGCTCCTACATCATTACTATTCCCAAATAGAAAGCCTCCAAGCACCTCCCTATATACTACCGGTAAAGACCTGATGTGCCCATTGAAGTCCCTTCCTATGAAAATCTTCTCCGATCTAGGCACGCTACTAACCACCTCATCCAAAACCTCCCAAAATCTTCTCTTCTCCTCCTCATCCAGTCCTACCTATTATGCATAAGCACTACAAATATTCACCGTAAACCCCCCAATAACTAACTTAATAGTCATCACCGTATCGCTAACCCTATTAACCTTCACTACCTACTCCCTAAGCTCTTCATCCACTAATATACCTACACCATTCCTATGCCTCTCACTACCCGAATACCACAACTAGTAACCATCCACATCCCTAGACTTAGAACCCACCCTTTTAATCTCTTGGACATACGTAATATTGATCCTTCTCTTCCTAAGGATCTGAACCATCTCCATCGACTTACCCTGAAGGGTCCCTAAGTTCCATGGCCCTACCCTCAACCTATCATCTCTTGAAACCCATCCACTAATACCTTCACCTCTCCACCTGACCCCAACACCGAACCCCAACCCCACAGGACATGACCCTATTCCACCAGTTACCCCCAATGCCACAACTCAATATCGCACAACAAGAAAAAGGTACACAATAGCACTACAGTAAGAGGCACCCGCAAAGCACAGAATAACTCTAAAATACACAAACAACAAATAGTAGGCACCAAATTAATAGGCAGATTAATCAACACCAAAAATATGTGATAAAATAAAAACAAACAAAACACCACCAAAAGAATAAAGGAACAGTAGGAAAACCGTAGGATAATAGTAGTAGGCACGCACAAAACTACACAATAATATCTATCAATAAGCAGACCAGGCACAACAATAATCACAGGAAACCAAAAATTAAATTACAAAGAAACTAGAATGTAAAACAACTGGGTAGCAAAGTTCTGATGACACCGGAGACTCCTACGTATGCTGGTCACGACAAATTTTGATGTCGAAATTGGTTACCGGAGAAAAGTCATCGAAAAATAGGTTGGTTGCACGTCGCCAAAAGGTCACCTGAGTTTCTTCCTAGTTTTGCCGGAAGCTGGTCACCGGTTGATGTCTTACCTCCTGTTTTAAATGGTTTTGACCGATACTTCACAAAGAGAGGGATTTTAATTGTTCATGCTCTCAATTCAATGTTAGAACTCAAAAATGCATACATACTTATATACGAGTACAAATCTAATTTAGGGGAAGCCCTCTAGACCAAAACATTATCATAAAAAGGATTTCTTAATGCATAATTGTAAATGTAAATTTAAAACCCATTGCAAATTCATGATTTATCAACATTTAAACATTATGAAAATGATTTCACCATGCCCATTTAGTTTAGAAAAACCCCACATACCTTATATTGATTAGTTTGAAGAGTGGAAACCTAATCTTGAAACCTTTCTTGAGAATCTTGAATTGGAAGACTTGAATTCTTGATCTTTGCGGAGGAGCTAGGGTTATGTTTTTGAGAGTATTTGAGATGTTTAGTTGATAAATATGAGGAAATTATCACCCCTTCAGGGTTATCAGGCATGGGATGGGAGTTGTAACGTAAGAAAAGACTAAAAAGCCCTTAAAAATATGGAACAAATAGCTGAAAACTAGGGGTGAAGGGGAGAGTGTGTTGCACGCTAATCGTGCAACCTCACTGCCTCTCTCACAAAAATGGATATAACTTTTCACTCGGGTATCAGATTAAGGTGAAATTGGTATCGTTGGAAAGCTGACTCAATTATCTACATTTTGGTGGGTCTTGAACTGAAAAATTCCACGTATATCAAAAGTTTTACATGTTCAAAGACGACCATTGTAGAATTGAATACCAACTTTGGACGAATCAAAGATTCTTAGCTCAACTTTGCTCTAGGTGGTTTCCATGAACATTTTTCACCTCATAATAACTTAATACACTAGGATAAAGATCATGACACAGGAATTTAAATATGATTCATGGGATTTGAGTTTACACACGTAGGAACGACGGTTTGATTTCTAGCTCAAAAATGCAGGGCATTACATTATCTCCCCCTTGGGATCATTAGTCCTCAGGTGATTGGTAGGGACCTTTTGAAGCTCTAAAAGTGTAGAATAAAGAACATAATCTCATATTGAACATCTTTCCCTAACGAAATATGCAAAGGCATCAAACGAGCTTCATGATAACCCCTAGTGAAACATGTAAACATGAAGCGCGAGGTAATGAGACTTTACATAGGGATGATCTTGCACTGAGTTCTATGAAACATAATCATCACAACCTACGACATGGGTTGATTTGGTGATAATAGGCCTGATTTACATTGGTACTAATTATGAAATAAGATTTCGCAAAAGATAGGGATAGAAGCATTCTCCACCTTACAAGATACCACGAATAGACATTACACTTAGAAACACTACTCATCTATTCCCCAAACAACAAATAACATACTTCTTCATTCCCAACTTACAATTCTCCCATAACACGTCTAACCATAATAGTTTGAGTCCCGCCACGTAATACTCCTATGTTGAAGCCTATCTCAGAGAAAAGAGGTGCTAATTTAAGCTATGGGACTCCATATAAGAATATTGCTTCATCTTATCACTACCATCAAACACCATTGGATTTTATTTCTGGGAATACTAACTACATAGTACACGGGTTGTGTTACTATCAATCGCAAAATTCAAGCCTATCATTACTACACCCACTTCATGAATTTTCCCCACTAAGACCAACAATTTCAAACACTCTTACATGGACTTTCACCACATGACTCCTTCCTAACTATTTCATATAGACAAAAGTTCATCTCCTTCTTTCCCCTTCTCTTATAATTTTAGTTAAAGAAATCACATCCAAAATTCTCCCCTTCAAGAACATCTCCTCCTCTACCTAAAACATCACCACCATTATACTAACATACGGAGGGTCATTGAGGGACCCGAGTATAAACATCATAAATGGAAGTAACACTATCAGACCATAACTTATACCCATTGCACTACATAAGGAAGGACGTGTGGTGAAGATACGATAGAGTCGACATGAAGTACTTCATATATCAAGTGTCTGGATCATAAGAAAAGAGTTCGGCATAACCACAACACAACATGATTTCTTAGGACAAACCACAGTGAGAAACATGGGTGCATATATCATGAGTTACATGGCATAAAGTAGAAATTTATGTAGTTAGCAACTACGACAAAGATTGCCACTTGAAGTGATTGATCCTCCTTTAAAAAACCAAAATTTTTCAATGAGTCAGCATATACTTTATAACTTTGGCTAATACCGACGTAAAATGAATCGGTAATGTATATAAAACATAGTTTCTCTGAACCAAGCATTATGTAAGACACAAATTTTTATGGATTGTGAGCAACATAACATAGAGCTTGGATACTTTGAATATTGGATCACTAAGACATCATTGCTTCTAGTTTGGAGGTCAGAACATTACATGAGTTACATACAGAATTCAGACCTTAGACATAGGCAGGACTTGAATACATAAGACATTATTAGATGTCCATTCAAGTCAAAGTAGGAGGAGCTTACTTGAATAGGAATTGATTTAACATGATTCTTACTTGAAACTTGACACCACAAGAAAATTTGGGGGCCACTTTAATCCATCATCTCCCCCTTAGACCAAAGTCACACTTCTAGACTTGCGAACATAACCTCACATCAACATCTATAGCCTTAACTCTCAACACAAAAGAGACATCACCACATACTTAGACTCTAAACTCTCCCTTATGAACTATAACTATACTCTAAAGGCCTTACTTTTCCATAAATGCTACTCTTAACTTTTGGTAGCCTCTATTTCCATCACTCTACACTTCCACTCTCATAAGTGTATGCATCCATATTCGTTATCACAAAAAAGAGGGGTATCAGTATATATATTAACACAGACTCCTCTCATTAATTTCTAATACAAGGACACTAAATTTTTTCAAGTACATCTCTTTTTCAAGGACACTAATCCTAACCTTCTTCAACCCCCAAAGTCATCGACTCATGACTAACATTATCATGGGCATGGATATTCATGCTTCTAATTACTTAACACTCCACTTTCAACTCCTTAGATTACTAACCTTACACCTCTAATCATATAACCTGCGAATTAACAAAATTAGTACAACTACTCCAATGGCGCATATTGACTACCTATATTTCCGCACTTCAACTCTACACAACACCATACAACAACTCCTTAGTCTTTCACATACTACAAAGTCCATGAACATGAACTAGGCACATATGACACTTATACAAATATAAACCTTATCTAACAAGAGGCTACCTGGGGGTGCAACTTACTCGTATATGCTCACACTTTTATCCACTTAATGATTCAACCACAATTTATCAATTTGAATTTTAGTCCTCATGGCTAAATAAATAATACAATTATCCATTCTTTATTCCGCAAGTTGCCAACCTAGGAAATTTCATACTGTATACCAAACCAATTAATTCATTCCCACAAAACATGCATCATTAATCTTAAGCTACTATTCTCACCGCCACACTCCAAATCTAAAATTCAAGCCTATTATCTAACAACACCCATCATATGAAGCATACAACAGACTATACAAATCAATTGAATAGAAATATCAACCTAGGTCTCTTATATCACTTAACTATGGCCCATAAGTTCATCCTCTCCACAACATTACTACTACACCACAAAATCTTCTACATACTTTCTCAGTTGTGCTACTAGTTTACAACTACTAGAGAAAAGACAAATCAAGGGGATAAAGTCACATAATAAGGATAGTCAATCTTAACCTTTTAATATAACCCATTTCAATCTTATCAACCTATTCTAATTTCTCATATCATACATACTTACTCAAGTATACATTTAGACTACCTTCAAATTCCATATACACCAACGAGTCTCTATCCATAACTTATTGACTAATCTACCCCTTGTCATTCACAACCAGCTACTTCCTTCACAAACTACCATAAAATCTACTAATATTGCTACCACATTAGTCTATCACTATAAAATGGCAACCCACTCCTCAATCCACGGTTATATAACTAAAACTATTTATTTATGCAAAAGTCACCATCACTCTGGTTGTTAACCTTGTGACTTCATGTCACCAACTTTTGGACCATCTCACTACCAATAGGCCATGACACTTTAACATACACTACTACTCGGGTGGAAATACAGTTCCAACATTCTGCTACACATCATTACCCTTATGCATGATATCTACAACATGAATTTCGAAAAGGGACAGAATACACTCTGTACCTCATGCTGAAGAGAATGATTTCATTAGGATAAAGGTATACACTTAAATCAATACACCTTGAAGAACTAATGGACTCCTCTCAAGTACTTGTGCTATCTCATAACTTTTATGGATAACTCAATCAGAGAGAACCACCTTATTGGGGCAGTAGGCTCTTAGACTTATATCGCCTCGACAATGAGGCATGGCCCATAAAATTAGAAAAAGGAAGGAATTTTGGATAACTTTCTTATGGACGATGGTATAGCACAAACAAGAGTATGAAAGAATAAGAATAACTCCTAAATGCCCGGTAGCCTTCTAATTATAAGTGTGGTGCACAACACACCCATAAGCAAGACTCTACTAGACATGATTTCATAGATACCCTGGGACCATGAACCTTTCTCTGATACCAAGTTTGTCACGACCCAAACCGAGGCCCTGGACGCGATGGACATCTTTAACTGTGAAGTCCTGACAGCCCTTCTCTAACTAGCAATCATATACACAATTCATATCCTGTAAGAAAAATGCAGAAAAAACATGACAAGATGGAAACATGGTCATTCTTTTACATCAACTAAACAATACAAATATGAGTTTATGAAACATTCAAAAATACCTGACACTAGTCTGCAAAATCTCTAACAACTCAAAAACACTATTGTCCTAATGTTGGAACAAGGCCCCCAGTCGGACCATAAACTAAAATGAAATATCAATGTCAAATCAACAAAGCCTTCCGAAATAAGGGAGGCTCACCAACTAGAAAATTTGAACCACCCAATCTACTGCTTAGCGGGACCTTCGGACTATGTCTCAAAATCCTGAAATATAGGGGATCAATACAGGTGTACTGGTACGCAGAGAAATCCAAAATAATGTATTTATATATAACATAAGTGATAGAAATTGATAAAATATTATACATATAATATATGAAAATACATGGGCACACTTTAAAGACTTTGAAACATTTCTTTGAATCCATGACTCTCTCTTTATCTTACTTCTGAGCTAGGTGGTACACCCTACAAGTCTAATATTTCACGGGCTATATGGAATCCTTCCTTGACTGGCAGAAAAATTCCAAATTCAAGTAGCCACCAAGATTAGAGTAGTGATACCCCCCATGTAAGCACACCACAAGAAATCCCCCCATGGGAGATGTCAAAAAGAAGAAAATGTCCTTTCATGTAGGATCATATATCATAAGTCCCGCATTAGCAACTATAATTTCCAGCGATGAGCCCTTACACTCAAACGCCTTCTTCAGGTAACCACCTAACTATCTTTAAGCCCATTTTTTAAATTCTCTTATAAGAAAACATGTATCATGCTTACACGCCACTATTTTCTTATTCTTCTAAGGGCATTTCACAACGGGGTATCGTCATACCCTAACTTGCAAGTTATTTGTATCATATCATTCCACAACCCTTCTCATTCAAACCATTTATAATATTTTGCTTTTGATTTTTCAATCAACTCAATCATTTGAACACCAAGAAATATTTAACAATGCAAGAGAGTTCTTATTTTCAAAACATATTTCAAACTATGCAGCTATTCTCTCTTTTCAACATTTCAACAAATAGGTGGTGGTCAAGTATTTTGTAACAAACCATGCAATCTCTTTGAATCACCATTTTTCATTTATATTAACAAGAATCACCCTCTCTTTAGGTCATATCCAAAATCAAGAATAATATAATAACAAATACATTTGAATAATGCTTCTCAATATGCAATTGAATGATTTATAACATATGAAAACAAGAGGCATTACAACAAGAGAGGGATTTTAATTGTTCTTGCTCTCAATTCAATATTAGAACTCAAAAATGCATACATACTTATATACGAGTATAAATCTAATTTAGGGGAAGTCCTCAAGACCAAAATATTATCACAAAAAGAATTTTGCAATGCACAATTGTAAATGTAAATTCAAAACCCATTGCAAATTCATGATTTCTCAACATTTAAACATTATCAAAATGATTTCACTATGCCCATATAGTTTAGGAGAACCCCACATACCTTATATTGATTCGTTTGAAGATTGGAAACCTAATCTTGAAACCTTTCTTGAAAATCTTGAATTGAAAGACTTGAATTCTTTATCTTTGGGGGGGAGCTAGGGTTATGTTTTAGAGAGGATTTGAGATGTTTAAGTGATGAAATAGGAGGAAAATATCGCCCCTTGAGGGTTATCAGGCGTGGTCTGGGAGTTACAATATAAGAAGAGACTAAAAATCCCTTAAAAATGCAGAACCAACAACTGAAAACTAGGGGTGAAGTTGAGCGTGTGTTGCACACTAATTGTGCGACCTCACTGCCTCTCTCACAAAAATGGCTATAACTTTTTGCTCAGGTATCAGATTAAGGAAAAATTGGTAGTGTTGGAAAGCTGACTCAATTATCTATAATTAGATGGTTCTTTATCTTAAATATTCCACGTATATCAAAAGTTATACATGTTCACAGCAGACCCTTGTAGAATCGAATACTAAACTTTGAACGAATCAAAGATTCTTAGCTCAACTTTTCTCTAGGTGGTTTTTATGAATAATTTTCACCTCATAATAACTTAACACACTATGATAAAGATCATGACACATGAATTTAAATATGAGTTATGCGATTTGAGTTTACATACATAGGAACGACGGTGTGATTTCTAGCTCAAAAATGCGGGGAATTACAAAAAGTTTCAACAAACCTCCTAAAATACCCAGCCAAGCCCAAAAAGTTCTTGATGTTGGTTTGAGTCATAAGTCTAGTCCACTTCTTAACTGCCTCAACTTTTTTTGGATTGACTTTGATCCCTTCACTAGAAACAACATGACCGAGATAAGTCACAACACAGCTGAAATTCACACATAGAAAATTTTGCATATAATTTCTGGTCCTTAAGAGTTTGTAACACAATTAGGATATGATTTGCATGATCTTCCTCCCTTTTTTAATACACCAAGATGTCATTAATGAAAACTATAACTAATAAATCCAGAAACTGCCTGAACACCCATATTATAAGATCCGTGAAAGCTGTTGAAGCATTAGTCAACCCAAATAATATAACTAAAAACATATAATGGCCATACCATGTCTTGAAAGAAGTCTTGCGAATATCAACCTCTTTATTTTTCAACTGATAATAGCCTGAACAGAGATCAATCTTAAAGAAACACCTAGCACCCTAAAGCTGATCGAAAAGGTCATTAATCCTAGGGAGAAGGTATATATTTTTCACTATAATCTTATTAAAATAAAGATGTAACCTACATATATCCAAGGATAGCTATCTTTATTTTACACAAAAATCATCTTAGCACCCAATGGAGAAACACTAGGACAAGTGAAACCCTTATCAAGAAGATCATTTAACTGTTCATTTAGTTTCTTTAGTTCAGTCAGAGTCATCCTATAAGAATGAATGAAAATGGGATAGGTATCCGATTAAAAGTAAAGTTCAAAGTCTATTTCCCTAGCTGGAGAAATTCCAGGATGATCATCGTGGTAAACTTTAGGAAATTCATTAACCATAGGACAAATTGCAAATAGGGACTTTCAAAGCTAGAATCCTTGACACGAACTAGATGGTACAGACACCCTTTGGATATCATTTTTTGAGCTCTACGATAAGAAGTAAACCTCCCTTTGAGTATTAAGGAACTTCCCTCATATTCAATCACTGATTTATCAAAGAATTGAAAAGTGACCTTTTGAGTCCTATAATCAAGACAAACATAGCATAAATAAAGCCAATACATTCCCAACATTACATAAAAATACACCAATGTCTCCCTATTAAAGATAGACACTATACTACCCCTATAGATTTTTGTTGCAACAATAGAATCACCCACCAGAATAGAAATAGAAAAGTGATCAAAAATATTTTTATGACCAAAACCAAAGTGTATAGACACATAAAGCATCACATAAGATAGGGTACAACCGGGGTCAAGAAAATAATAAACATTAAAATAGATGATCTCTAACATACCAGTGAAAACATCTCTAGGTGCCTCTGATTCCTCATGAGTAGCAAGTGCATAGAGGTGATTTTGGCCATTTCTAATTCTTAAAGTGACACCCTTAGGTGTAGAAGCCAAAGAAATGGTGATCGAAACCTTATTAACTCCAGTGGCAACTTTAGCTATAGGATAATTACACTATAGATGATCACAATAAAAACATAAATTCTTCCCCTCATCATAATATCCATGATGAAGTTGCCCATAATATTAATAATGATGATAAGGTAGGGCTGACTGAGTTCCACTGACTTGAGACTAGTCACCCTGTGCTTTAGGACCATTGCTAGCCTAAAAATGATGATCACCTAAAGTCTTAGGATAAGGAGCACTAGCTATCAAATAATAATTTCCCCAATTCTTCTTTTTTGTTCACTGCCTACTATCTCTCCTATTGTTCTGTTGATTTTTATCCTGCTCAGCATATATAAATTTCTTGATCTACCTTTCTCCTATTTCTTCCTGCTTCTTTTTCTCATCCTCCACCTATTGCATATAATCCACCAACCTAGATATGTCCATATCATTATTAAACATCACAGTCTTACATTCCAACACCAAATCACGAGACAAACTAGAAGTTAAATTCCTTATTTTGGACCTCATATTAGACACCAACTCCAAAGCACAGTGGGATAGTTGCTGGAACTTCAAGTCATACTCTTTAACACTCATCTTACCCTACTTTAAGATCATAAACTCTTTGGCCTAAGCCTCCATCAAAATTTTAAGGAAAGAAGTGATTAATAAAAAGCATCTAAAAACTTATCCCTGGCCATCGGCTCAGCATCATCAACCTTCATCTCATACCACTCTCCATACCATTCGTAAGACACATCCTTTAACTGATAAAAAGTAAACTCCATACCTTCCAAATAAGTAGCATGCATCACCCTAAATATCTTCTTCGTCACATTAATAAACCCATGAGGATCCTCCTAAACCTTAGAGACTTTATAGGTTGGGGGATTCAACCACATAAACTATCCAAACCTGGTGACCTCAAATGAATTGGAAACATGACAATCTTGATCAGATCAATGAGATTGTGATGCCATAATCTAGCATATCAAATGAATTGACTGACTGAACTCTGCATTAGAGATATCTCACTAAGGCAATTGTGAATAAGTATAACCATCATGGGAAGCTTGAGAAGGACTAGTAGGGACTAGTGGAACACCACGTGGAGTAGTACAATCAAGAGAAGGGACCCTAGACTGGGTCGGTACTTCATAAACCAGGCAAGTTCCCCCATATTTTCTAAGGTAAAAAAGAGGTTCCAACAAAGTTTCTAAGACTGTCAGATCTTTGGGGAGGAAAAATATTCAATATGAGTAAAGTAGGAGTTAAAGAAGATTCACATAAGAAAGGAAAACATTCCTAAGTGCCTTGTATCCTCCCTCTTATAAGTGTGGCATGATACACACTTATAAAAGGGAATCTACTCGACACAGCTTTATGGACACCCAGCCACCCTGAACCATGCTCTAATAACTAGTTTGTCATGACCCAAACTTGAGCCTGGTCGTGACGTGGCATCTCAAGCCCATCATGGGCCAAAGACCACTGCCTTAGCCTTACCTCTAGAGCACAATAATAATAAATAGTGGAAACTAACCAAACAAATGATATATAAGTGATCCTAAAATAAAAAATAAATAGTCAAAACAAGACATCAAGAACATCCCAATCCTGCCCACAAAATCCTCTAAACCAAAAATTTCAACTCCGTCAAGACAAGCCTCTTACTATGACAAAAATAATCGAAGAGTACTAAGTACATAAAGAAACCAATGAAATAACCTGGCCTTTCAAAAGATGGACTCTCACTACTTCACAACAGACCAATAGAAGTACTAAACCACATAAAACTGCACAGGAGCAATAGAAATGTCCTATGAGCCTACATTATAAAATAATGCATCATTTGAAGAACGTCAGTGAGGTCAGCATTGATATATAACTAGAGGGGAAGGAATAAAATTGTGCATTTATCAGAAACTAGTCAAAACCACCTGTACAACATTTATATAGACATATAAAGGATGTTGGGATAGGTACAAGGGTTCATTAACATGAGATTATAAACCATTAGACTGAACTATGTAGCTTGCTCCATCCGAAAGGCTCCTACAAGTTATATGGGTATGACACTCTCTTACAAAAAGGCCCCAGTCCATGTTAGCCATATATATAGAGGAAAGGCTAAAGACACCAAGGTTATGTCCATCCAAAATATAATGTATATAAATACACATGGACATATATACCCCCATGTCAACAAATGTGGTTTCCATTATTGGTCTCCCAGGGACTACACCTTCACAGTAAGCTACAAAATTCCTTTTAAGCCTAAATTAAATAGTTTGCACATAAACCAACCAACTACCAAGGAGTCATTATAAAGGCATTTTCTGACATAGTATCTTCTTACCAACATGCTTGCAAGCTAATTCAATTTTATCAAACCAGTCTATTTAACCATTAGACTCCCAAGTTCTATAAAAAAATCCAAAACAATGGCAACCAAGGGCACTCCAACTATATTTTTATTGGTTTATTCTTTAATTCAATGCAGTGGTTTCAAAGACAAGTTAAATTATTCAATTATCCATAATCAAAAATCAAGTTATAATGTGGGTTGAGGTTAATACCATTACCAAGACAAAATTCATTAAATTTAGTGAAACCATGTCACTCATTCCAACCCAAATGACAATGCACAAAATCAGTCCCAAAACCATCAATTAAAGCAAGAATAATCCATTTAAAACATAGGAAAATTAATTCAAGTAATAACAACCAAAAACCCTCAACCCAATTTAAAACCTATTATTAAGAACACATTAATCAAAAGTAAATTTATGGCAAAATGTAAAATAAGAGTTAAGAAAAGAGAAACATGCCAAAAATATAGATTAAATTAAAGATAAATCGAAGCTTGGAGCCCGGAGTAGTGATTTCTTGTAAAACCCTTGAACTTTCTTGGTTTGGGAGTTAAATAGAAAAAGTATAGTTTTTGATTTTTGATAACTGAAGAAAAAGGATTAATTTGATATTTTAAAGTCATGTAAGGGGTAAAGGACCAAAAAGTCCCTCACCCCAAGTGAAAAAAACAAAAACATAATGAAGTTAACATAGAAGTGCGGCATGCAACTATTGTAGTAGGGAGCTAGCGTGCCACACTCTTATCACGAAAGCAAAGTGGCATGACATACCACTATCATGGACCCTCACTGCCTTGGGGTTTTAAAATGACCCCAAATCTATTTTAAAAATTCTGAAACTTTCCTAAAATACCCTTTCAACAACCCTAATCACAATTCAAGTCAAAAATTAAAGTTATGTACCTGAGAGTGTGAAAATAATATTATCAAAGTTTTACAGGGTCTTACAGTTATGTTATACCTACCAAACCAGATGCAGAGGCTTTTGATGTTGTCATCAATATTATCATCCCTATTTGTTTTAGATCTATATCTGTGTTATTTGATCTAGGATCAACTTTCTCTTATCTTCTTGTATATCTTGTTTTGGGTTTTGATTCTACTAGAAAGCCTCTTTCCATGCCTATCCATGTATCTACCCCTAGGACACTCTTTATTCATGGATTGGGTGCATCGATCTTGTGTTGTAAATTTTTCTAGGCGTGAGACTTGGGTTGATCTAATTATCCTAGCCATGGTAGATTTTGATGTCATCTTATGTATATAGTTGTTAGATCCTTATCATGTTGTCCTAGATTATTATACTAAGACCATAACCATAGTTTCACTGGGTGTGCCAAGGATATCTAGGAAGGTTATGCTTCATTTGCGTCCCAAGAGAGTTATATCTTTTCTTAAAATTTGTCGCTTTGTTGAGAGGGAATGTTTGTCTTATTTGGATCATATTCATGATACTAGTACTGCGTCACCTCCTTCTTTAGATTTTGTTCTTATTGTCCGTTAGTTCATGGATGTTTTCCTAATGGATTTGCCTAGTATGCCTTTAGATTGTGATATTCTCTTTGTTAATGATTTTGAGTTAGGTACCAAACCCATTTTTATTCTTCCTTAGAGGATGGCCCCAGAGACGTTGAAGGAAATAAAGGATCAGTTATAAGAGTTGTCGGATAAGGTATTCATTCTACCTAGTATATTACGTTGGGGTGCAGGTGTCTTGTTTGTAAATAAAAAGGATGAATCTATGTATATAGGTATTGATTCTCAGTAGTTGAATAAGGTAACAACTAAGAATAAGTATCCTCTTCCTCATATTAATGATTTTTTTGATTAGCTTCAGGGTGCTTCAGTGTTTTCAAAGATTAATTTAAGGACCTCATATCAACAATTGAGAATTAGAGATTTGGATATTCCAAAGAAAACATTTTAGACTTGGTACGATTATTATGAGTCCTTGGTTATGTCATTGACCAATGCCCCAGCCACATTCAAGGAGATGATTAACCTAGTATTTTGATCGCATCTCAACTCTTTTATCATAGTATTTATAGATTATATCTTAGTTTGTTCTAAGAGTGAGGTAGACCATAAGAAGCATTTATAGATTATGTTTCAGAGGTTGAGGGATGAGAAGATGTATGATAAGTTTGCTAAGTATGAGTTTTTGTTTGATTTTATCTCGTTATTGGGTCATGTGATGACCAATGATGGTATTATGGTTGATCTAACTAATATTTCAGTGGTTCATGATTAGGCTAGGCCTATTTTTCCTACTGAGATTCAGAGTTTTATTTGTTAAGTAGGTTACTATTGGTGCTTTGTTGAAGGTTTTTCATCTGTTGTAGCTCTGTTGACCAGGTTAACTCAAAAGAATATTTCCTTTTAGTGGTTCGATGCTTGTGAGGCAAGCTTTCAAAATCTTAAGGATTTATAGGCATCAACTAGTATTATGATATTTCCTAGGAAGTTCATGGATTTTACCATCTTTTGTGATGCTTCAGGTATTGGGTTAGGTGTTCGGTTGATGTTTGAGGGTAAGGTGATTGTGTATGCTTCTCGTCATTTGAATCCCTATGAAAGGAATTACCCTACCTATGATTTAGAGTATGCATGGTTGTTCCTACTTTGAAGTTGTTGAGGCACTACTTGTGCGGAGTATATTGTTAGATTTTGTTAGATCATCGTAGCCTTCAATATTTCTTCACCCAACAAGATCATAATACAAGACAATGTCATTGTATAGAGTTTTTTAAGGATTACGATCGTACTATTCTATATCATCAAGGAAAGGGTAATATGGTTAAGGATGCCTTGAGTCGAAAGTCGACTAGCATGGGTATCTTGGTATATCTTTTGACCTATGAGCAGATCTTAGCCTTAGAGGTTTAGTTTTTGGATAATAAAATAGTTAGGCTTAATATTTCTACACATGAGTGTATTTTTACATTTTTTGAGGCTAGGTCTTCCCTGATTGAATGGATTCTGATTCATCTTTTTTATGATGTTAGATTGAAAGTGATTCGGGAAAAGGTGTCGAGCGGTGAGTCCAAGGAAGCCTCACTTGATCAAGATTGTGTTTTGAGGATTGGACGCCGAGTTTGTTTACCGAGAGCGGGCAATTGGATTACATTGATTTTGGAGGAGGCTCATTGTTCTTGATATTCCATTCATCTGAGAGTGACTAAGATGTATCATGATTTGAGAAAACATTACTGCTGAGGTGGTATGAGGAATAATATAGTGGACTTGGTAGCTCATTGTCTATGTTGCCAGAAGCTGAAGGCCGAGCATTTTAGACCCAGTGGTTTGCTTCAGAGATTACCAATTCCTGAGTAGAAATGGGAATGGATAAATATGGACTTCATGACTAGTTTGTCTTATACTTCTAGTAGTTCTAATAGTGTTTGGGTTATCATGGATTGATTAATCAAATCTTCTTATTTCATTTTAGTTCAGATTTCTTTCAGTGCTGAGAGCTTAGCCCGTATCGATATCCGTAAAATAGTTCATCTTCATGGTGTGCTAGTATACATCATCTTGGATCGAGGTTTTTTGTTCATAGCTCACTTTTTGAAGACTTTTTAGGAGTAGTTGGGGTACCCGAGATGATCTTAGCACAGCCTATCACCCCATACTAAAGGTTAGTCAAAGTGGACTATTTAGGTTTTAGAGATTGGTGGATGATGTAATGACTTATTCTTTGGTGATTTATGTGAACTATTAATTTTTGTGTGATTTGACCATTTTACCCTTTCCAATAGCTTTTTGGTATTTTTGGGGTTTGGGGATGATTGGTATGGTTCCCAATGCATTTTCGTATCATTTATGAGAGATATTTTTGGTGAATATAAAGGCCTTATAGTTTAGTTCGGTTAATATTTATTAATTTGTGTGTCGATGGCAGATGGACTATGCCAGCTAATCCAGAACATCAATTATAGGTTGATAACTTGGTTGGGGTAATTTTATAAAGATATTTTATCTTATTTCAACACTCAATTTGGAAAGTTGTGAAATTGGGTTTCGGGGGTAAACTTTGTGAAAATGATATGTTTTTTTCAAAACTTTGATATCGCCAATGAGTTTGGAGTGTCAAATTTAGTCTAGTAGCATAGTTCATTTGCATTCTCGAGATTTCATATGAATCTCGAGGGGTCCGCAAGGACTTGATATTCTCCAAGTCTTCTGCTATTGCACCGCTTAAGCGATACTTTGGTCCTTAAGCAACTTGGCTTAACAGCCAAAATATCGGCTAAATGACATAAGGCTCGCCTACGCACTTGTATCTTTAGAGATATCCTGGTCACTTATATATCACTCATGTGATAGGAGGGTATCGCGTATGCGACATATGGATGCTTAACCAATGCTCTCTTAAGAAACTTGGTGGTCGCTTAGGCGTTACTTGAGCAATATAATTTTTTTCATGATTTTTCACTAGTTTTTAGACTTGGAGCATGGATTTTCGATTTGTAAGGAAATGTTTTCCATTTTTAAGCTTGTCTAAGCTCCAAATCCCCATTTCAATTACTTTTCTTTGATTCTTATCATTTAATATCTTTATTATCTTTGAGTAGAATTATTTTACTTGAAGAAGACGTACTGCATCATCCAGAGGGTTAAAGAGATCAGCCTCCTTAATATTGGTGTTTCTCTTTACAGCCAACCACCTAAACATCCTTGGATGAGAAACCTCATCCGGGTAATCCATTAACTGCTTTTGGAGGGGAGGAATGGCTTCAAATGCCCAAGCCTAAAAAGTGTAAATAGGAAGCAAGCAAAAAACAAATCATAATAACTATATTCAATATAAATTAATGAATGAGTAAAATTAGTGATTAATTTTACCATGAAAGCCCAAGAAAATCAGTATAATGTGGTCGTCCCTGAGAATAGATTTGTCAGTAAATATTGGACAATCAAGTAGAAGTTGTCATATCCCCAGGGATAATTGTTGAATTTATCAAAATCCTCAGCACGTGCTAACAAATCATTTTATATGACCTTGTTGACGTCTCTTGCCAATATAACCGAATGGACAAACCAAACTAAGAACAATTGCTCCCTTTATTGCTCTGGTATGGTTTTATCCTCGAGATCTGTCAACAAATCCGATGCTTTGTAGCCACGTCGAGCAATGTCAAACAACCCATCTATTTTTCCCTTGCATTTTATTGCCTTGGATCCTTTGCGGGGTGGTGGTCCTTCTGGACGATGGCATCTCAGGCCCGTCACTATGGCAAACTCTTGCAAGACAAAACAAACAGGCATGCCACAGTAGTTGATCCAGATTTCATCCATCTTCTTTTTTTCCCCTCCTCCAAATCTTTATCATCCCCTATGTACTTGATCCTACGCTTAAGAAGACCATATACCATCATCTTAGGGAAACGGATACGGGCAGAGGGGTCCTCAGGCAGCTCAAGAAAGCATCCAAAGCAGCTCTTCTTAAGAAGTCCACCTATGTTTTCGTTCTTCATAATTTTCATAAAATGTTCAAAAAATTTCCCTATCTGACATTTAAGTACAATTTGACCAGTTAATTATTTTCTTTCTGGGTCATTTATCGGCATCGCAACTTTAAACCTGTCAATACTAAAAGTTTTGACAGGATCATGCACGAATATCGATATTAACTCACGCCCCGTCGATGATCCATTATCATCATGTTGATGATCATCCTCTTTCTCTTTCTGACTCTTCAATTCCTCCTCTTTATCACTTTTATTTTCTTCATCACCATCTACAGTCCCTTGTCCACCTCCCTTAACATTGTTTTCACATCTCTCCTCAGCTTTACTTTTCCCTGACTAAGATTGTTTAGGAAGCTCCTCCGAATCCCTCTGTACTGTAGCCTTTTTTTTAGTGGTCAGACGTTGATCAACTTTCACTTTCTTTTCTTTTGGGAGACATGTTTTACCTACAAACAAAGAACAACAAAAATTACATTACAGTTGATGTATGCATAGATTTTAAAAAATACATTACAAACACCACGAATACCGACACACCAATAGCCACCACCACAAACACCATCAACCAATGCCAACAAACAAATAAACACCACGAATACTGATACCACCACAAACACCACCAACCAATGCCACCACGATGACCACAAATACCACCACCACCACCAACACCATCTAACTATACCACGACAGTCAACGGAACACTGCGACGGAAACTAGGGATTTCTTGAGTTCTTCCTACGATTTTACCATCAAAACTCAAAATTGTAATTCCATTCTCGAAGATAATACAACTAAAAGTTTTATTTTTCATAATTAACTTAAAAGCTCTTATTTTTTAGAAGAAAAAAACAAATATAGAGATCTTCTCAAACTATGTTTCCTATGAAGACAAAGAAAATGACTGATACAAGCAAGAATGATATCGAAAATAACACCTATATGGTCGGAAATGAGAAGAAAAGTGATCTGTTGTGGAGGGTTGAGCAAATTTGTTGAGTAGTTGTTGTTTGTACTGTATTATTGAGTGAGAATGAGAGAGAAAGAGCCAGACCTTGAGATTTGAAATGATGAAACATTTTGTATGAGTTGATTTATATTTTTGAAAAGAATGACAAGTAGTTTTGAAAATGTTAATTTGGTCCGAAATGATCTTAATTATTTTTAAAATCATAAAATATATGCGTAATTTTTAAAATCATATAAAAATAATTGAAGTTGTAGTTGATCGAGTACTCTAGGAGGTAACCTTGTGAAAACTCACCCCTGGTCCTGGATTAATCAATTTAGGAATCTAACATATGAACTCAATTGAAATTGTAAAAAATAAATATTCAATATGTTGCGTCAGATTTCTCATCTGTTGTAAATTATCAATCAGATTAGGTAACAACAAATTACGAATCTGATGTAAATTATCAAACAGATTAAGTCATCTGTTGCGACAGATTATCCATCTGTTTTAAATTGTCAAATAGATTGTCATATGTCGAAACAGATTACCCATATGTTGTAAATTATCAAATAGGCACTGCCATCTGTTGTGGCTGACCCTATGAGAACTCACCTCTAGTCCTAGATTAATCGATAGTTTACCCTATGAGAACTCACCCCTGGTCCCAGATTATTCAATCAAGGTATTAGTACCCTAGTCCTAGATTAATCAATTAAGGTATTAGTCTAACATATAAGGTAGTAAGAATCGGTTCCGCTCTGATTGATCGATCGCCGATTCTGGACGGGAGGAACGCAGTACCATTTCATCATGCAATTGACAAAAGACTCAATTGAAGTTGTAGTTGACCCTATGAAAACTCACATTAAATTAAGGTATTAGTCTAACATATGAACTCAATTGAATTATATATAAACAAATATTCAAGCTATTACAACAGATGTCTTTTCTGTTGGATAAAAAAGATTATGTAATCTGTTGCAACATATTACACATCTGTTGTAAACTATCATACAGATTAAGCCATTTGTTGTGACAGATCACGAATCTGTTGTAAACTATCAAACAAATTAAGTCATCTGTTGCACTTAAATATTTTTTTATCCTTTTTTTTATAAAGCAATTTAGGTATTTCCTTTCCGAGATAAAATAGTTAAAATACTAAGGCGGTAAAAAATATTACTCGGTACAACTTTGATAACTTAAAAATCTCCTGAGTGAGTAGTCTTATCTGGTCTTTTCAATGTCACCGTCTCCTCGTGCCCCTCAAAAGTTATTAATGAATATTTAAAACCCTTCATATCTAGAACTCTCTCTCCTTCAATCATAAAGTAGTCTAGACTAGACTAAACTCATAACTCTTCTTTATTCTTTATTCTCAATTATCTTTGTTGTTTTCTTTTTTCTTCTCTTTTCTCTCTTCTTTCGGATGAGGATCCTTTGGGATCTCAACCAATCAATATATTTTCTCGACTAAACTGGATGTTCTGATCCGTTTGCTTTTTTAACATTGCAGGTATGGTTGAAAGTTGCTCTTTTCATCTCGTCTTCTTCTTTGTATGTCATTTAAATTAGTTATTTACATCTGTTGCTATCAATGATTTACCCATTACCAGTTTGCTATTTATTGAGAAAATTAAATAAAAGGTGACTTTTAAGTCTTGAATGAACGAACCGTTGTTTTTATTAAAATATGCAAAAAAATTCATCTGTTGGGAGAACTTAAAAAGACTTGTTATCAGTATAGTTTTTTTTATGTCTTTTATTTGGTACTTTGGTGGTGCTATTGTTGGGGGTGGTTGTGTTGGAACATGTGATGTTTGTGTTGTGGATGGTGTTGGAACATATTGTGTTATTTTGTTTGTTTATTTGTTGTTGATGTTGTTGGTGGTGGTGTTGAAATAGTTTCCTCAACTATTGTAACTGATGAATCAGCTGTTGGAACAGATGGAGAAACTTTTTGAAGAAATCGAACTGGTAGCAAGGCTGGTTTGATTTATTCCAATAGATGGCCCATCTGTTGCAACATGTCATCCATCCTTTGCAAACGATGCCTCATCGGTTGAACAAATGGGTAATCTGTTGCATCATATTAGTCATCTGTTGATTCGCTCAATTTTGTGTTACCCTTTTGTAATGTTCTTTTTGTTCTTCTCTTGTTTGACATCAAATGTATTTCTCTTGTTTGCAGACAAAAGGAAGTGAAATTTGATCCACATTTGTCCGGCCAGCATTAAAGGCTAGAGTAAAGATGGGTTCAGAGGAATAAGCTGCTTGCAGATGGAACCACTTAATATGTGGGAGGTATGTATTAGTGATCAACCTATCATGAAAACACACATCCAGTACGATGATTTTGTGAATTTTTGTTCTTTACCTATTAGGCATTAATTCTTCAAACAAGATATGGAATTTTACAGTTAAGATTGTTAGGTTCGAACTGGTAAGGCTGAGGGACCAAGACGGTGGTGTCGATATCCCATTATAATTTAATGACAGTTTATGCTCATATTTTTGTGTCAAGTTTGGGAAAGGGTTTAAGTTTTTGGCGGCAGTATAAATATGCAATAGTGATTGGACCAGTTTTAATAGTTCAATGGACTTGTTGAGAGGCCTTCGAAGCCTCGCACTGCAACAAATAATGGTGGATCTAATAGAAATTTCCTTGGTCTAAATTTATATGGATGGGTTGTTGGAGGAGACTATTATACAGCAGAAGGTGTTTGGTAGAAAACCTGTGCGGGAAGAGGGAGGTTGAGAAGGCCATATATCATCTTAGTACTTGTTTAAGAGGATACACAGGGTAGGAAGGAAAGTGTAGAGAAATTAGCTTATGAAATTGACATGAAAAAACTGGATGAGATGCGAATGTGAAAGTGTATCCAAAAATCAAAATTCATCAGTCGTTGAAGAAAAAGAAGAATGGTTAAGAGGAATTGACCCTGTGTATCCTCTTAAACAAGTACTAAGATGATATATGGCCTTCTCAACCTCCCTCTTCCCACACAGGTTTTCTCCCAAACACCTTGTGTTGTATAATAGTCTCCTCTACCAATCCATCCATATAAATTTGGACCAGGAGAATTTCTATTGGTTCAATCGTTGCTTGCTGCATTGCGAGGCTTTGGAGGCCTTTCAAGAAGTCCATTGTTCCATTAAAACCGGTCCAATCACTATTGGATATTTATACTGCCGCCAAAAATTTGAACCCTTCCCCAAACTTGACACAAAAACATGTGCATGAATCATGTCCTTAAATTGTAACGGGGTATCGACACCACCATCTTGGAACCCTTCGACCTTATCAGTTCGCACCTGTCAAACTAAACTGTACAATTCAGGATCTTGTTTGAAGGATCAGTGTCTAATCATCGGTAAAAACTGCATTCACAAAATCGTTGCACTTTATGTGTCTTCACGGTAGCCTGATCAATAATATACATAACTTGCATGCATGAAAATGGGATCCATTGCACGCATCTTATTCTTCCTACCCCATCAGGACATGTCAGTCTTATTTATTCATCTACACGAATATGATGACTATTAAAATTGAGGTGTGAAGAGTCATGACTTTTTATCTTAACACATTCAAAAAAGCTGATGAATCAAAATCTCCATCTGTTGCAACTGACAAATCAGCTGTTGGAAGAAATCAAAACATCTCCTCCAAACATATGGTCCATCTGTCGCAATAGATAATCTATAGGTTGCAACAGATGGTAAATCTGTTGCGATAGACCTAACTTTTTTTTTAATTAATCTGCACGCATGTGATTACTTCTTTCTAAATATGTTTGTTTCAATTTAGTTTTCCTATTTATAAAATCAAGAGAATTTTATTATATTCTTTCAAGATTACCCCTATTATTAAATGGTAACATAAAGTTTATTATTCACATTTATACTTTCTAATCATAATTAATAAGGCCAATTTGGTAAAATAATTACCTAATTTATATTTTTATTAATTGGTGTACCAAGCCCATGGGGCCCAACTAATACGTAACAGAGGGACTATTAAAAAGAGGTGAAGACTTTTTATCTCACACATTCAAAACAGCTAATGAATCGAATACTCCATCTGTTGAAACTGAAACTAATGAATCAGCTGTTAGAAGATATCAAAACATCTCCTCCAACTAATACATACTGTCCATCTGTTGCAACAGATAATACATAAGTTGCATCAGATGTCTTATTTGTTGTATATACAAACCATCTGTTGCAACAGATGGTAAATTTGTTTTGACAGTCGTCTGTTGCACATTCAATCCATCCATCTGTTGCAATAGATGCTAAATCTGTTTAAAATGCTGGACGATCTGTTGCAACAGCTCAATAATAATGGCTTTTATCGAGTCTCAAACCACTATGAAAAGGTAAGAAGTAATTAGTGTAAAAGAAAAAGTCGCGACTTTTCACAGAAAATAAAATGCCACCAGTTTGAATGTAATTAATACAATGGAGCTGAACAATCCTGTCTTGTGGCCTGACACGTCTAGATTATATTATAGGTCCCTCAATCTCCATTCAACTTTATTTATTTCTTGTATTTTTTCCTTTCGTGTGACATCTTCAACCACTTCTCTTCAAAAAGCATATTCCTTTCTCATTGAGGTAAGTTTTTTTCTAGCGTAAATTTACCAGTTGGTCGTATACGTTGTATTACATTGTGAACATTTTTCTTTACATTTGTCAATTCATGTGTGTTCTAGATGTGGCTGATCCTTTTTCGGACATTGCTATTCTACGCAACACAATGTGGTAACTTCAAAGGAAGGTTAATAACCTGCAGAGAGAGTTGGTCGCTGTGAGAGCGACAATATTCAGAGAGATGCAGAGGCTGATGAGAGCCCTGCTGCTGCGAGTTGATTGGTCGGCTGTCATTAATGATAATGATGATAATAATAATTAGAATGTGTTTTTTCTTTTTGCATGTATTTTAATTTTTCTATATTGGATTTATACCTAATGTATTTTATTTTTCATTTAATGAAAATTTTACTTTTAGTCAGACTTTGGCGTTTTAATTCTTATTCAATTTTTATTCTATTTTCTGTTAATCTAATACATGTTAACATGTCGCCGGTTGGAGGCAATGTTGAATCCAGTAGCACTAGAAATTTTGGCTTTTGAGTTCTTTCAACAGTTGGAATCGATTGGTCATCTGTTGGATTTCAACAGATTATCCATCTGTTTTGAGAGATTTTCATCTGTTGGAGGAAAGCATTCCAGTTGTTTGTACAACTATTGAGAATAATTGTGGTCTGCTGTATTATTTAAGTTCATGTTTTGCCTCATTTTATTGATGCACAAGTTATTTGAAAAAAAGACATTTTATATATAATAAATGATAACATTAGGTTCACAATAATGAGAAATATATAAAAGTCCACAACAAACAAACAAACAAACAACAACACAAGTTTCTGCAATTACAACGATCATGGTGGATTATGATTCGGGCATGTAGTTCTTTTGTGGCCAGCGCACTTACATATGGAGCACTTGTTTCTTCTTGATGAAAATGATTCTCCAACTCCACGCCTCCTTTTATATGGCTTTCTCCCCGATTTGATAGTGCTCGGGTCAATATATGGAGGAGGTATTAATCTCCCCATAAGCTCTACTGGAACAACCTAAGATTCTTCGGGAGGCACCGGAGTAATATGCCCACTATATGCTATTTCATATTTTTCCACCGAATAATATTGAGAGGAGTGATCGTAAACTTCAGGTTCATATTTATGGCCGTATTGAGCTCGAAGGGCTTCCATAGCATGTGGACAAGGTATTTTGTCCAAGTCAAAAACTTTACACGTACAAGATCTTGTCTGAAGATCGATCGTGGCAGCATCACCATGAACGATGATACGGAATTTGTAATCTACTATTTTATGAGATAATAACCTATTCCCTAAACTGATGTTTGTTGATATTTTCTTTTCGATTTCGAGAACAAATCGGGTTTTTTTTCTGGGCACTTGAACTGCACACGTCTTTCATTAAAAAAATTATTATATTTCTCACTTATTTTTTCAAACATAGCCTTGATGGGAAATTCTCTTTCATCACCAAACAATGAATTCACCGATTCAGCTATGTTTGATGTCATAATATTGTACCTATGGAAAAGAATCACTTAGTATGACATCAAACTAAACTTGTAAATCAAACAAGACATTAAATTCATAAGAATGTATTTATTGGACAGAATGCCCGGCTCCATCACTCGAAACCGACACGTGCAAGAAATTCTGCTACCTTGGGATTTACATCCTCTATTTGATTAAAATGGTCTAAAAACTCCTCTCTACTATATGTTTTAGATGCTCTATAAAAAAGGGTGACGACTCTTTCGTTGTGATAGTTGTTTCGAATATTCTCTCCAAGATGCCTGATGCAACAACCAAAGTAAGCTGAAGTGAAGAAAAGTGAACCATCTTTTTAATACTTGGATGTCTATCTGATACAAAACACAACTCTTCGGTATCTTCGACGCAACGTCGTAGTTGTTCAAAAAAAAATCCATAAGAGGCATCACATTCCTTGTCCACTACACAAAAAGCGATAGGAAAGATGTGATTCTCCGCATCCTGCACCACCGCCGCTAGCAGAACTCCATTATATCTACTCCTCAAGAAGGTACGGTCGACGACTATGCCTTTTCTCAAATGTCGAAAACCTTGAATCCAAGCACCATAGGATACAAAAAAGTACTTGAACCTTTCGTTTTCATCCAGATGCAATGTCGTCTTACTTTTGGGATTTGTGGACTCAATCATGTAACGGTAAGTATCCAAGACTTCATACCCATGCTCGAATGTCCCTCGAACTAGGTCCTTGGCAATCCCCATGGCCGTATATACCTTCTAATAACTGGCCAGGACACCTAAATCCATAAGGAGTTGATTGGCCATAATCCTTGTTGAAGGGCCTTTGCCATCGGGCAAACTACTCCTGAAATATTCACTGAGGTCCTTTGCCATGGCGTGAGGATTTTGGCCCGATATGTGCTCCAAACCACATGTGTGATGCTTTTCATGTTTATGAATGACGAATCTGTCAGAACTTGCGTACTTCACCACTCTCAACCACCACTTGCAGTTCGAATTAGCACATTTGAAGCAAAAGACACTGCTCGAATTAATCACCTTCTTTATTCTAAAATCTTTTTTCACGCAACAAATAAATAAAGTGTTAGATAGTTCATTCTTGTCCTTGAATGACATTCCAATAAAAAAGCCGGTCCCGTCGTCTTGAAGATTTCTAGATTGTGTCGATTGAGAAGAAATGCACATCATATTGGTCGCATCAACGGGCGTAGGTGTTTGATCATCATCTGGAATATTCATGTCTAGATCATCCAACCCATCATCAAAGAAGTCCTCTTTTTTTTCTTCTTCTTCTAAGTTCTGGTTCTCATTCTCTCTCATCTTTTTCAACCATGTACACCCTTAACACCGGCCTGGTTGAATCACATAGATAAGAACGCAATCGAACCTGATCGGTTATCTTGAAATGCAGTACCCTCTAATTTTCAAAGGAGCTGTGCATGTAGCTGATGACGAATTCTTCCGGTTGAAAATTCAATCCACAAAAGCTGATGATTAAGTTCACAAAATCATCATACGAAACATCACATTGGACTGTCATAGCTATCGTCTCTAGCATTTCACCCTCCTTCCAATGCCATACATATCGATTGCTCTTCTCGACCCAATGACCATGACACTCCACCCCTATTGTTATTAATCCCTCCATTAGTGGTACCTAAATAAAGTCATTTGTTAAAAAAAGTTTATAATGATTTCATAGTGCCGTGAATGAATCCCAACAGATGTGTTATCTATTGCAACAGGTAAGTGATGAGTTGCAATAGATTCTTACCTGTTGGGATTCATGTTACGGGTCTGAATATCTGTTGTAATAGATGAATTGCCTGTTGGAATTGATGTTATAACTAAATCACCTTTGAAGTTGATTCTAACAGATGAGTGACAGTTGCAACAGATAATTAACCTGTTGCGACAGATGACTTACCTGATGCAACAGGTTATTAATCTGTTGTAACCTATGTTGGAATCGTATTCAGGTTCTGTTGCAATAGGTAACTAATCTGTTACAACATAAATGTCAAATATTACAACAGATGAGCCATTTGTTTAAACATGAATCCAACATATCAGTCTTCATTTGAAACAGATGACTCATCTGTCGCAACAGATGATTTATCTGTTTAAACAGATGGATTTTATGTTGTATTCATGATTGGGTTCTATCCATTGTTGGAAAACAACAACACAATAGCAGTTACCCAAATGATAAATTCAACTAAAAATCATAATTTGACTTACCAACGTCTCCTATGAAGTAATGCCAAAGTGGAAAGTGATGTTAGAAACAAAATTTGACCTAAGAAATTGGTCAAATAGCAATAGTAGCGGTAACAACAACAACAACAACAAATGGCCAACAAGAACAAGATGAAGATGATAATGAAGTAGAAGATGATGATAATGAAGAAGAAGATGATGAATGAAGCAGCAACAACAATGAACAACAAAAATCGCTAAGAGAGAGAAATCAACAAAGGGTGAGAAGATAGAGAAAGACACCTTTTTTCCCTCCATTTTCCGTTATATAGGCTAACATTTGGATCAAAGTGTAAATTTAAAAACTTGTGGATTATTTTTAAACTTTTCCAACTTTCTTAATCCATAATAAAGTAATTGTCACCTCCACCTAATAATTAAGACTTGTGTCACTTACACCTCATTTTAAAACTCTTTTGTCACCTGTAGCCCAAACCCCCGAGAAACTCACTATATATTCAAACAATATAGGTTTGAAACTAGAAAATTATTTGTCAAAAATGACTTTAATTGGTCATAGCGTTTTTGTTTCTTGAGAAAAATAAGTTTGCTACTTTAATGATTTCTTTATCCAAATACAAATTTTCGGTAACATAGTATCACTAAATAATGAATCTATTAATAAAATTAAGAAAAATATATCAATTGTTTTGACACAAATAAAAAATAGAAATTGCAAGATCTTGCTTGAGATTATTATGATTTATTTGTTAAAAATTTTAAAATTTTTAGAGATAACTGTTATCTCTTTTCTATATTTGGTATCTTTATGATTCTATTTTGAATTAAATGTAATTGTTATAAATGGTATAGTTAGAATGATAATATTTTTTCTCTATACTTAGACTACTTTCAATATTCGTATATAAGTAAGTATTTTTAAATTAATTTTATCTTCTTTTGCTTTTCACTTTGAAATGATTTACTATGAATTATTTGTTATGAACCATTCAACAACTATAATTGATAGGAGATGGTGACTTACATTTCATTAGTCACTGTTGGTTTATTTATTGGTCAATGAAATATTTTTTTATAATTTTACTTATTTGATAAATTTGTAAATCTAAATTATTTTTTTAATCTATCTCTATTTAGTGATTACTTTTACTTAAATATTATCCACACATCGTGCGGGTACTAATACTAGTTATATAATATAATATGTAATGTAATAGAATTACTACGTAAAATATAGACCAATTATATGCCCAATATACCAGGTTTGTTGGTGTTATATAAATGTACCTCTTATTAATATTCAAAGTATTTTATTGCAATATTTTTTATTTTATTGTTATATCATTAGATATGTCATTATTTTGAATGTTATTGTTTTGTCTTACTTTTCAACTATCAGATATATCATTAAATTAGCAATCTACCCTATTTATACCAGAAAGAAGCTAACAAAATTTAGGTTAGAGATAAAAATAATGGATTTTACTATATCTAACTGAGAAATAAAGTAAGTACATTTACGTGGGTTGAATAAAAAATTACTTAAGTTAAGGAATTATTAATTATAATTCCCTTTTTTGTAGGGGACAAGAGGGATTTACACATTGCACTTACTAGGAGGAATGAGGAAGTAAGGTTTTATTCACTCTATGATATTCTGGAAAATAATGCTAACATTTTTTTTATTATATAGAAAGATGAACATTAGGACGACCAGCATAAATGTAATTTTAGTCCGCTTAAAGTAGGTGTACAAGATGCATTGGAAACATCTAATGCACAATAAAAATCAAATAACTTTGATATAAATACTAACATACCCCTACAGGTCATTAAATTATCACAAGTGTGCAGTAATTGCCACGTGTATGTTTCATCCTCTTCTTCTTCTTTTCGTAAAATTTATCTAATCTAACTAAAAGAATATCTCTATGCATTTAAATTATGCAAGGTTGTTCAAGTTTTTGTGCCCTCCAATTTTAACATTAGCATAATATCCTATTAAAATTTTTAATTTTGCTTCTTTCAACTAAAGTAAATTAAGTGTATTCATTAAAAATATAAAACAAAATTCCTTATTTTTAGATTAGTGTTTTAAAAAATTAATTAAACACAAATTCAATCAAATAAATAAATAAATTTAATTTTTTTGATTCTTTATTAAATATTATTTAATATATTTGAAAGTTTTTAAAAATCTTATGTTGTTAAACTTGTCGAGTAGAATATAAATCAAAGATATGCAAAAGACAAAAGAGTCATTTTACAACAAATTAAAAAGGAAAATAATATATTTGAATGAAAAGGAAGAATTATTGGGTATGTTTATAAATGTTTATTGAATAGTTAAGTTAATCACATAAAATATGTTACCTCATTTAATTATACACATCTACCTCAATTAGAACATGCTTGAGATTTATGAAATTTTAAGACTAATAGATAAAATTAAAAGAGGTGATATATTTTATATTTAGTATTTATGAATATGTACTTAAATTTTGTTACAGAGTTTATGTTTGATAATTTTAAATCGAACAATAAATAATGTATCTTTTAGGGGTCGTTTGGTGTGAGGTATAAGTAATCCAAGGGATAAATTATCCCGGGATAAAATAAAAGATCACTTAAATCCCTTGTTTGGTTGGAGAGATTAATCCATGGTGGGATAACTTATCCCACCATTTTTCTCATAGTGATGGGATAACTTATCCCATATACATGGTGGGATAAGTTATCCCGGATAATCCCGAGATAACTAATCCCGGTATTAATTATCGCAGAATAATAATTTTCCAACCAAACGACCCCTGGCACCTTAAAAAAATTAACAAGGTTTTATTTGATTATAAAAATGAAAAAAAAATTATCTTTATTTTTATATGTTAAATATGATAAGTAAAAATATTTTTTAAAAAATATTAAATAATAGTGAGGAAAGAAAGTTACAATTTAAGATCGTAGGCATAAATGTAATTTTACTCCGCTTAAAGTAGGTATACATGATGCATTGGAAACATCTAATGCACAATAAAAATCAAACAACTTTGATATAAATACTAACATACCCCTACAGGTCATTAAATTATCATAAGTACGCAGTAATTGCCACGTGTATGTTTCATCTTCTTCTTCTTTTCGTAAAATTTGCCTCACCAATTAAAAGAATATCTCTATGCATTTAAATTATGCAAGGTTGTTCAAGTTTTTGTGCCCTCCAATTTTAACATTAGCGTGATATCCTATTAAATTTTTTAATTTTGCTTCTTTCAACTAAAGTAAATTAAGTGTATTCATTAAAAATATAAAAAAAGTTTTTTCTTATTTTTAGATTAGTGTTTTAAAAAATTAATTAAACACAAATTCAATCAAATAAATAAATAAATTTTTTTTTTTTATTAAATATTATTTAATATATTTGAAAGTTTTTAAAATCTTATATTGTTAAATTTGTCGAGTAGAATATAAATCAAAGATATGCAAAAGATAAAAAAGTCATTTTTCAACAAATTAAAAAGGAAAATAATATATTGGAATGACAAGGAAGAATTATTGGGTATGTTTATAAATGTTTATTGGATAGTTAAGTTAATCACATACAATATGTTACCTCATTTAATTATACACATCTACCTCAATTGGAACATGCTTGAGATTTATGAAATTGTAAGACTAATATATAAAATTAAAAGAGGTGATATATTTTATATTTAGTATATATATTTGTACATAAATTTTGTTACAGTGTTTATGTTTGATAATTTTAAATCGAACAATAAATAATGTATCTTTTAATGTTAGTTGTGGCACCTTAAAAAAGTTAACAAGGTATTATTTGATTATAAAAATGAAAAAAATATCTTTATTTTTATATGTTAAATATGAGAAGTAAAAATATTTTTTAAAAAAATATTAAATAAGTGAGCAAAGAAAGTTACAATTTAAGACCGTAACGTTTAGCCCGTTAACGGGCCTTTACATATCTAGTTGTAACTATATATCCCTATATTATAGGCGAACAATCGGACAATCTTTCTCACGTCCCTCCTCCCACCCCCAAAAAAAAAAATCTAAAATGCCAAAAAAGTACTAGAAATCCAAGAGGACCATGCATTAATGTTCTTTAATTTATCGACCTTTGATAATGGACGATGTAAAATTTAATTCATGGCCTTAAAGGAAAAAGGAAAAGACTTCAAATTCACCCTGATCCTTATACTAAACAATTGATTACACACATAAATTATTAAGACGATATACTACACATCTATACTATTTGAAAATAAATTTATTTACACCCTAACACACATACAATTAATCTCATGATGGGAGGTGTTCTACATTCGCACAATATCATCTCCATGTCATGTAAAATTTCAAAATAAATAATTTCATATCATTCATAATTTCATATTGCTTCTTCTTCACTACACACCATCAATTTACCATTAAACAACAACTATTAAAGCTATTGTCACTAAACTCACATCTCAGTCATAAAAATTTCTCACCACCAAGTATCAAAATTTGAAATTACACAATAATATTGTTACTATCAAAAACCGCAACAATATTTTTATTAAATTTCTTAGCTCGTCAAAAATTTTCATTTTGATCATATTTGTTGATCTTCCATGGAAGACAACTTGTTCATACTTATTTTTTTCCTTTTATTAATAAATTATTCATCATTTGTTCCATTACTATCGAAATTACATAAATTTACTTAAAAATTCTCATTTCCACCATAATAATGTTAAAGAAAGCTTAAATCTTTACAAGTAAATTTCATGATAACCCAAGAAATCAGGATCAAAAGTCTCATATTAATTTTCTTCACAAGATTCAGCACGAAAAATACACTACTGCTGTTGTTATTATGATCTAAATTCACAACAACAATCACCAAAAAAAAGTTATATTCACCATCAAAATCACAAGATTGTCATCTTCAATCATCAAAAATAAAAATGTACTCATCATTAATTTTTTTCACCAATCACTAATGCTACCATCAAATAGTGAAAATAAGTACCAAGTAGCGAAAGAAAATAAATGTAAAGAAGTAAAGTGTTAATGATATAAAAAAAAATAGAGAAGAGGAGAGGGGTGGGGTGACAATGGAGGAGAGCATCGAGGAATTTCTTTTTTTTTTCTTTTTATTCAAATACGATAAATAATGTCCATAAAAGATCTGCAACTAATACTCTCCAAGAATATTTATCAAACAGAAAAAGGGATAAATATACCCCTAAACAATGATTAATGGCACGTATATACCCTCACTATCAAAAAGGGGTCAAATTCTGGGGGTTAATTTTATATTTTGCTGTCACAATCAATTTGCGGCAGTTTTTTTTTTACCGCCATAATTAATTTGCGGCGGTTAAATTACGGCGGTCGACCCCCTTTAATCTAAATTTAATCTTTTTTATAATAAATTTTTATTTACAAGTTGCAACGGTTTAAAACTTCCGCTATTTTAAAAAAAAAAATTAGTGGGGCCCATCAATTTCAATTACTAATTATAAATTTTAATTTTAGCTCAAACTTAATTGTTCCTTTAGGCATAACCTACCATCCAAGATTTGTTCAATTCATATATCATTAACACAACATGACTAATTAAATATTATAATTCAAAAATATGTCAAAAATGCATTGAACATTAAACTTCAAAATTAAATATTCAACATTAACATCTTCAAACTCCAATTTTTCAACATTAAGTAGTATCTTTAAACTTCAAAATCAAATTTAAACACAAAAGCTTCAGTGTTCTAAGATTCACTCCAACCACATACACAATTACATCCAAGACATAATTGAATATCCAAGATAATTTGCAATGAAATCAAGAACCGTCATTAGGATCACCATCATCATGTGGTCTTCCTGCATCCATGGGCGAAATGGGTCCACTGATCGCATCACTTGGTTACATAAAAATGCAAAGTATAAAAACCAATCAATAAACTTTCAATCCTTATTACAAAACATTTATAATTGCATACAACTAGAAACATCATGATAAATGTAAATAGATCAATCAACAGCTACTCCATATTACAGTTTCAAACTACTCAATCAGTTTTAAGTATTAAAATGCATCACATAATGCCTTATCCATTTAATACACATGCTTCAAACATGTTATACATTTAAAAAAAAAGAATTCTCTAATTATGAAACCTCCAATACATCAAAATAAGTATCATCTTTATTACAACTTGAAAATGGCAAGATAAGAGGACTCATTTGCAGGCCTAACCCAAAAAAAATACTATGAAAATGAATAATAAAGATGAGATGGAATAGAAAAGTTCCAGAGACAAAAAATTCGTTAATTTATTTTTCACATACTACATTAGTTACTTCAGTTCCAAGAAAAGAAAAAAAAAATTTATCTATTCGTTGGTTCCCAAATCTCCCTAGAAAATATTACCTAAAAAAGACTATAGTGCAACAAAAGGACCTTTGTGTTTATTTGGGTATGAGATTTCTCATAGGTTGGGGTGGATGGTCAAGATTACTAGTATAACGTGTCTAACGCTTGTTATCATGTTATTCTTTCACACAAATAGTTGTTTCACTTCTCTACGTCCTCCTTGAATCATCATAATGGTGTTTCATCTACAACTGCAGCCAAGTATGATGAAAAATAGTCACTCAGTACCCTTCTGCAGTTAAACCTTTTGGGAATAGAAAAAAAGTATCTTTTCAAGCACAAGCCACTCCTATAAGAACTCAGGTACATTCTTGAATTTCTTTTTTTGGGACACTTCCAAAGACCATGCTTGTATATCACAATATATATTTACGAAGGTGTATGGATTTTAATATTGTTGCAGAGGATAATGGAGGGAATTGCAGTAAGTAGGGAGGTTGGTGGGGCTGGTGGTGCATACTCATATAGTGCATTGAAAAGATTGGACCAGCTTTGTTCTAAAATTTGCTCTGCTTCAGCAGGTATCTTAGTCACCTATTTTACCTATAATTGACCATTAATTCCAATATAATGTAAGAACTATTTTTCCTTAAAGATATATAGTGGTAGTCTTACTTAATGCTCAGTACCAAGACTCCACCTTTCCCTCTTTCCAGTTTTGACAGAGACAGTTTGTAAACAGTATCTAATCATAGGGGACCAATGTCCTAACATGAAGCAAACAATATACTTAAATGACAAAGAAAATAGAAGTTGTTAGGAACACCATATTGGTGCAACTACAGGTAAAGATCAATTTGTAACATCATGGTGGAATGAATGGAAAGTAGTGTATAGAAAGTAGAAAGGTAGAAGTTGGAAAGAAAAATGGGAAAGAGAGAGAATCCAATAGAGTACGGTTTCCCTGGTAGTGGATTCACTGCAATGAATACATAGAGTCACTTTATTAAATTCTCTTGCCTGCTAGACGCCAACTAATTTCAGACCTTTCATTGAAGTAAAGAGTTAACAGAGGACACTGCATCTGCAGCTTCCTGTTGCTCACTACCTACAACTTTATACCTATCTATCAAAATTCTAATTTAGTACTATTACTCTAAATTTAAAGTTTATCCTATTCTCTTCTCTGTGCAACGCATGTGAAAAGCTAGACATAATAACAACATACAATCCTATAAGAAAATTTTTTTAAAGGAGTGGTATATACTCAATACACCTTACCTTGTCCGGAATCAGGATAGAGATGTTTTTGATAGACTATCGACTATATATGTGAGAATGTTAATATGCAAAAATCAGCAAAGCTTATTAGTCTAATGGTAGTATCTACAAAAGCGTCTTAGTACAAGAGATGTAGGTTTAATTCTCACTGTCTTTCTTTTTATTTTCTTTCTTCTATCCCAATATAATAGAAATTCTTTCTTTATACACATAACTATACAGAACATGTTGTCTCACTGTTTTACAATAATTTATCTCAATAAGCGTGAAAAGGAGAAATTAAACTATTATCAGTAAAACCAATTATTAACTTTGACTAATAACTCAAAATACTTTAGAGACGTTGGGTCATGCTCTCCATCACCTTTGTCCCCAATATAAAAAGTTCTCACCTTCACACTTTATCAAAAGACAAAAAACAAAACACAGAACAAAAAGAATGGGAAAAGTTTGAAAATTCGTTTCTCCAAAGTTGTTTCTTCCTTCAATTATTGTCGTTCCAAAGAGCCTTTTTCTCTCCCACAAAATCCTAATTTCTACCTATGTAACGACCCGATTTGCTGAACCGGAATGCTACACGGTGCTCATGACCCCGAAAGACCACAACCTAATCCATGACTGATATCTGTACCTGTATAATGCATAAGATAACATAATAATGCAGAAACACGCACTGAAAGTCCATAAGGTTCGATCATGAACATAACTGAATAATGTAACATTTGTGTGGGGTAATAGAATACCTAAAACAAAACTAAAGTCTAAAACATGATAGTCTGTATCTAGTCTGCATCTAGTCTGGAAGCCTATACTGTCTGAAGAATCTGAATAAGGAGTTGATGAGACATATCCCCAACTAACTCCAACTAATAAGCTAATCAATGAGATACTAGAAAATTATTATGTCCTCGAAGGATGACGACTCACTTCTACTCTGACTGCTGAATCTGGAATCTAGTGTTGATCTGGAACTCGTGTCTCTAAACCTATGTAGTAAAATAAAAAAAATACCATAGCGCGAATGCGTCAGTACATATGTACTGAGTATACATGTGAGGTAGGCTATATGCAATGGTTCATATGCATGAATAATACTAATTGACTGTCTAACATGAATGTGAGAATACATGCATAAATACGTAACTGTAACTCACAACGTGATTTCATGATTTCTGAGTCTGTACACTGATAATGCGACATGCTAGTAACTTAGATGACAAAAAATATGAAGGACTATATCTGAATAATACTAATAACATGGGTGAATGTATCTGAGTATAACTGATAACCTGGGTGACTGTAGCTGACAATCATAAATCTGATGGAACTATCTGAGTTCCGTATTGTATCTGAGTTGTTG
Organism: Capsicum pubescens; assembly: GCA_030864215.1. NCBI lineage: Eukaryota > Viridiplantae > Streptophyta > Magnoliopsida > Solanales > Solanaceae > Capsicum > Capsicum pubescens. Next base: position 191,127,135 of record CM061548.1, read on the forward strand.
TATCTGACAGTCCTGAAATCTGAAGAACTATCTGAGTTTTATTACTGAGACTGATTGACTGTATCTGACAGTCCTGATTCTGTAACATAAAACTGTGGGAAGTAGTATCTAACCTACATGCCCCAAATGTGCCATAATAGCTAAGTTGGGGTCCAATCTATGCCCTGATTGGAAGGGTGTCAATACTGCGCCACTGGTAAGGAAAACATGTAAGTTACCCTCATATAACAGGTAAATCTAGCGAGAACGGTGGGAACCCTCACATAACAGGTTAAGCCACCTCATCTACCCTCATATAGCAGGCTACGATGTCTTAACCTATGCTGACTACATAGTTCTGGAATGCAAGGATTGCTTCTAGGAATCACACCCTCGTATAACAGGTGAGTCCCCATCCTTGGGTTCACTCGATGCTAATTCCTAATCCCATATGAATGGACACTAAACATGATTTACTGAACTGAGCATGGACTGAGTTACTGAATTTTGGTGGCTGACGGGAATACTACTGATATCTGACAACTGACTGAGTCATGAGATCATGAAGATTTTTCCTGAGTCATAAGACTATCTAAAGTCTAAGAGTTCATAGCTTGACTAAGAGTATCATGAAAACATGACATGGATCTAGGTACACAACTAATATTTCGGGTACAAGTACCCCCAGGACTCGATAGAAGGAGACTGACATAACATGATTTACTTGAAGACTTGACTATCATCATAATACATACTACCTTCATAGGAGCATTTCATCAATGTGTAATAGGCATGATCTTGTTCATACATGGGGATTTCATGATATCATGCTAGTTAGATAATTTTCCTTCATCTAGGCATTTAATCAAACATATTGTAGGCATAGTACATGTAAAGCACATTATACAATAATTATACATCATGCTTCAATTCCAATTCCATCATACAAGTTTTTAGTCATGAGATTTAGTAAATCTTTATCTATACTAGTCAACCCACATGGAATTTATCATCAAATCATGGAATAGAAATCAATTCCTCATTTATCAATATGAAAGAGAACATACAAAGCATGAAAACATGAAGAAAATCTATAACTTGTAGTTAAAAAGGATTCTTGGACTTTATGAACGAAAGGAGTCCATGAATGAGAACTACGCATACCTTAGATCATGATTTCATAAAGATTGATGGTGAAACCATCCTGAATTTGAATCCCCAGTAGAATCCCCAATAGAATCCTGATAACGCTCAATCTACAGCTCTCGTTTGAGTGTAAAGCGGTCGTTAGCAAATATAGAACCCAATCTAGGTTGGGTGTCGATCCCACAGGGAATAGCTTGGCCAACAAGTAAGTAAAATTACTAAACTTTTGGTGCAAGTCTCGTAAGAAGGGGGGATTCTTGTTTTGCAAGTAATGTAACCAAAAGCTGAAAATAATAAAGTAAAAAGAGAGAGATTGTTACGTTGGTTGTAAACAATGAGAATTGAAGCGTTGGGGTTATGTCCACCTTCTGAGGTATACGTCTCTATTGGCTATGAGTGTGTAGAATTCTGACATGCAATTGCTTATAGAGGATTGTAGTCGATGGTAAATCCAAGCGTCTCTCGACCTAAACAAGGACTATTTCACTTTAACTCTCTCGAGCTTAAAGCGTGTCTAACGGTACGAATTCTCCAAGAGGTTAGTCCAGTTACGGCACTAGCTTTTTAATAGGAAAGGGTGTCCTACTACCTTGACATTATCTCTTTTCCAGACAAATAACTTTTCTCTCGAACAAGTTAAATGTTAGACTGGCGTATTCTTGCGTTTGCAACCGCAAAGAATGTAGATTAAGATGAAGAGAATAATGATATAAGCAATATACGTGCCTCGAACTCACAAACTCACAGCAATAGATAGTAACTCATTCGGCTTCCATAACCCCAACAGAGAAGTTTAGTTACCCATGAATGCGAAGGAAATCACGATTGACATTGTTATTATATCACGATATTGAGTAATGGTGTATAGATCAAGTGAGAGGCGTGAGGCGTGATTCCTTAGAAAGTAACGATTCTCTTGTTGTGGAGTTTAAGAATAGAAGAGTAGATTAGAAGTGTTTGTAGTGGAAGATGAGAGGGATGGAAGAAAATTAATTGTTGAATGATGAATGTCAGATTCATAAATCTCTAGCATGATAGGGTATTTATAATACCCATATCCTACTCCTACTAAGCTAATGAAATGCTTAACCAAATCCTACTAAGCTAATGAAATACTTAACCCAATTGTACTAGGTTAATGTAACATTATCATAATCCAAATAAACTAATGAAATACATAACCCAATTGTACTAGGTTAATGTATCATTGTCCAAATCCAACTAAGTTACTGAAAGTCCCCAAAGTCTTCAGAAATGCTGTTTTAGCCCGGGACAGATTCTCCATGCATCACTTTTGGTCCTTTAGGCGTCCAAACTCCCTTTCCTTCCTTCGTGAGCTTTCTTTAGCGTCAAGTAAGCCATAAAATGCTGAATTATGCATCATTTATACCTAAAACTTTACTAATCATGTTCGTTAGCTCATTTACAGGAAAAAGGACTAAAAGTGCATGAAATATATAATTTGTTCTCAAAACTAGGCTAAAATATGGGCAAAATATATTGATATAGGTGCGTAAATTCGCCTATCATCAACACCCCACACTTAGAGCTTTGTTCGTCCTCGAACAAACTATCATGTCCTTCTAAACATCAACTTAGGGTTTTACAGCAACAACACAAAATATTCATTAAGACAAGCACAACAATTATCAACAACGAGTATCTTTTCGATTATAAGTAGAAATAGTTTAACCTCTAGCATAGACTCGTGATGGTGCTCAACTCGCATGCAAACGTTAAGGTGCATAGAATCATATACGACTATCCAAAACTCATCAACCATGTGTGTCTCACAATATAGTACCCATAATCACTCATAAATATAGCATATTTTTCAAACATCGGTATCAAAATGTCCTTGCTCTCACTCTCACAAAGAGTTCATATGTAGCAACTGATGACCATAGGCTTGCCCTTAATGTAATACTCTACTAAATGTCAGAATGCTAAGCTTAGGATCAAGTAGGTCTTTTGATGGTTGTAATGTAGGCTAAGGGACGGGTAGGATCAGCTATTTCTGGCCAGAATAGTGACTATGTTCCTAAGCGCTTAATACATCACATTGTATCATTAACACTTTTTCTTTCACACAACCTTTCTTCTTTCTTTTCTTCTACCACCCTTTTTCTCCTCTTTTGTTTTTCACTTTTAAGGATGACTCACTTTTCAGCTTTCTTTTCCTTTTTCTTTTCATAACATACCTCTTATGATAGCACTTTCTTTTTCATAACACATTCAAGCACCCTTACAATTTAAAGCATCATACTTGCCCATTTTCCTCTTATGTTGTCACATGACTTTTTCACTTTAAAGCACTTAGGAATTTGGATCAAATTACGGTCTTGAACAAAATAGATTAGGCTTACATACAAGGTTGTCAAAGAAATAGGCTAAAGGCTCAAAAGGGTTTAACTAGGATGATGTCCATGGGTAGGTAAAACTGAAGGTAAACAAATATAGGTTGCCAAAGAAATGCCTAAATCATATCCTAAACTTACACTCCTTATTTTCGCTTTGCATACATACCAGGCAAGTTCTAGCATTAGCCACACACATAGAATATACGATTATCTCACACACACAAGGCACATGGTCGACTTGCTTGGAAGTAATATAGACTCTCGACCCAACAAGTGAAGGAATTGAACCACACAATATCACATAATGAGTCACAACTAGAGCCTAAACGTCTCAATAGTCACAATTGTAGCACATACTCTTGTTATAATCTCATGCTGCCTATCAAAATAATTTCATGCGAAGCTAGAAAAAACAACAAAAACAAAAATAAAACAAAAGCAAACAAACATAGATGTGAGTAGAGAAGTATAGCATGCAATACCACCACCCCACACTTAGTCAGTACACTGTCCTCAGTGGAAAATAAATAAGAAGAACCTGGTTAGTCGGACTCATCCTCTATCTCTGGGGTCATACCCCTTGCATTGGAATCATCATCAGAGTCATCATCCTTAGAAGTTCCTCATAAGTATCCCACTTAATTCCAAGCGTGAGTCGAGGTATTTGCAGCGAGGAGGGTTCTCCTTGCTCCTTGCGGCCTCTTTTCTTGCTCTTTTGGGAAGTGGTAGCCTTTTCTTTGCCTTGTCTTGCTTTGGGTGCCATTGTACCTGAGACTTGAAATAGTGTTAATGGTAGCACAATCCCAATGGATACAATCTATACACAAGCAGTAGGGGTACCACCCCACACTTAGTTTGTTGCTACAAATTAGTAAAGTGAAAGTGGTCGATTACTTAGACTTCATCGACATGCGTTTTAGGAGCTATATTCCAACGAGAAAATTAGAGATATATCACTTCTTGCAACCTTTGCAATACTTTCATGTTAGGTATAACAAGACTACTACATAGGGATTACATCATGGTATCGTTTCTATCAATAAACTCAACCTCCTATGTCGGTAGGCAGTTATAAGTCTTATTCCGATGAATGGGATATTCTAACATGTAAGTATTCAAGTTACAAGATTATGCAATGTTAATTACTATAGCAATTCTGCAAGTAGTATAACAATGCATCAAAATCAAATTCAAGTCGGACATAAGTTAAGAGCATCCTAACGTACATGTTCACTCACTTGGTTTTGTATCAACAATTCAAACACGTTCACATCACCAATACTTTTTCAAGATTTAGAAATTCATAATAGGTGTAGTAAAGTAGTACTTACAAAATATAAATGAAGAACAAAGTAGTACTTACTTGGTTGAAGCCTTTGGATGATGTTCTTGTGATGAAAAAGAGCAAAAGGAAACTTTTTGATAGGTTTTGGAGACTATAGGTGGTGCATAAGCTAGGTTTCCAATGTGTTTTTGGTTCAATACTAAGTCTCATATTTATAAGAAAAGGTTGGGTCAAGTTTTGGCCCATTAAAATCGGATTTAGAGACCAAAAGTGACCATAGGTGGTGCCTAATGCTTTGCCTAGTTGAGCAGAATGCCATAGCATATGCCATGCATTTATTTAAGAATGCCATACACTATGTGGCGCATTGTCTATGGCATTTAGGGACATATGCGGCGCATAGTGTATAGCATTTGAGATACTGAGACCTAATGCTATAGCATAGGCGGCGCATAGTGTATAGCACACTTAAGAATGGGCGGCGCATAGTGTATAGCATACTAGATTCCGAGGCCTTAGTCTATAGGATAGGTTTTGCAATGTTCGTGGCCTAGTTTTACCTAGGCCTAGCCTTCCTTGATGCCTATTTTGGCATGAGTAATGCTCAATCCGTAGCCTTATACATCCTTATGCCTAACTTACCACCTTTACCATTCAATACATCCAAATCGTCATTTGAAACCAATCTCCTCATTGAATACCTCTTGCACCTATATTTGCTCAAAACAATAAAAACGATTAGTACGATGGGTTGCCTCCCACCAAGCGCCTTAGTTTTGGTCGTGGCACGACTCTTATTTTTGGATTTTCATTAATTAAAAACAAATCAAGTACTAGAATGAAAGAAAACGATAAACGATAAATGAAAAACGATAAACGATGGGTTGCCTCCCATCTAGCGCCTTATTTATTGTCGTGGAACGACATGGTTACCTCGAGTACTCAGACTTCGTCGAGGTAAATGGTGGATCATTTTCTAAAAGGATTTAGACGACAATGAGGCTTACCTGTGGGCATGCGATCTTTTTCGAGATGGCTCATACATTTCCCCGGAGAGTCACCAATTATATCATTAATAGTCCAACCCATAGCTCTCTTGTATCTCTTCATAGCAGAGATGAGAGCTTCTATGTGCTGTTCACTTAAATCATTTGCACTCTCCGAAAGTATATTTCTACTTTCCAAGAACACATACCTTAGATAATCGGGGAGCTCTTGCGATTCTAGTGTTGGTGTCTCGTCAATGGGAGTCTTCGCTGTTGGTTGATTCTTGAGATCACAATCCGGTTGCTTAGGAGTATAAGACTCTATTTCTGTTAGAGCACCCATAAGTTCTTCATAATCTTCATTATCCTCATGCTCAACTTTCAGTGGCGCAGCAGACAATGGCTCAACAGTAGGCTGTTTCTCTATAGATAATGCTTTCATATCCTCATGATGAACATCAGCTATAGATAACTCATTCATATCGTTGGGCTGCTTCATGGCTTTGCATATATCAAAGCGAATCACTTCGTCATTCATTCGAAATAAAAGCTCATTATTTCTCATGTCGATAAGCACACTTCCAGTTGCGAGGAAGGGCCGTCCCAAGATTATGGGAACTTCCGAATCCACCTCACAATCCAGAATAATAAAGTCTGCAGGAAAGATGAAGGAAGAAACCTTCACCAACACATCATTCAAGATACCCACAGGTCGTTTTACCGACCTATCAGCCATCACGAGCCTCATATTGGTTGGTGTCGGATCGCCTAACCCCAACTTCCTGTAGACGGATAGTGGAATCAAATTGATGCTAGCACCCAGATCGCACAATGCCTTGGCAAAATCCAACGATCCAATCGTGCAAGGGATAGTGAAAGCTCCGGGGTCAGCCTTCTTTTGAACTATTGATCGGGTAGCGATTGCGCTGCAGTGATGGACATCATCTTTCAACTCATAACTTACTTCCCGCTTCTTTGTCAAAAGATCCTTCATAAATTTTGCATACCCAGGAATTTGTTCAAGTGCTTCCACCAATGGAACATTAATGGTCAGCTGTTTTAACATAGTCATGAATTTGCTGAACTTCGTATCATCCGCCACCTTCTTCAATCTTTGGGGAAAAGGTGGTGGTGGGTATGGAATTGTTCTCTCCATGAATTTCTTCTCCTCTTGCTTCCGTTTTTCAGCTTTTCCAGGCTGCACGTCGTGAGGAGTGACGTTAAGGACATTAGAATCGGTTACTGCGGCATCTTCCCCTTTCACCTTATCATCAATTTCCACCTGTTCGTCAGCCACTTGCTTGCCTTTTTTTGAAGTTTCCAGCACCTTACCACTTCTGGTAGTGATGGCCATGCATGACCCATCATTCCTTGAGTTTTGCACAGTATCGCTAGGTAAAGTGCCAGCCTTCCTTTGATTGAGCGCTGTTGAAAGTTGGCTCAATTGCTGCTTTATTTGCTTGATTGAAGTGGAATGAGAATCAACTAGTTGTTTCATGGAGGAAAAATCATTAATTACCTCAGTAACTCCCGCGCTCGTTGCTTCCACTCCTTTCAATAATTTAGCCATCATGTCTTCCATACTTCCAGAATTAGATGTGGTGGTGTCACGTCTTCCAGGGGGAACATACACACCACTATTGTCATTCTTGTTCTTCCAACTACCTTGGTCCTTGTTTTCATATTTCTCATAGTAGTTCCGACCTTGGTTTCCTTGGTCATTGCCTCGGAAACCCCCCTGATTATTCAAGTAGTTGGCTTCTTCTTCCGTATCAGCTTCGTTTCTTCCGTGTGCTACAATGGCTTTGACTTTTTCGGTCTTCCCTGATAATAGATGCTTTGTAAGAAGATCCACTTGTGTTCTTATGTGCGCCATATCTTGGTCACGTTCCTCTTGTCTACGCCTCTGCTCTGTGGTCATGCCAATAGATAAAGTGGAGCTTGCTACCTCAGAATCCCTGGTATGCCAAGCTCTACTTTGCTTCGTCATACGATCTAGCATATTGCTTGCTTGACCAAAGGTGAGGTCCATGAATGATCCTCCAGCCGCATTATCCACCACTGGTTTAGTTATTGAATTCAAGGCTCTGTAAAGTATCTCCATTAGGTGAACATTAGTCATGTGATGGTTTGGGCACCTCATTAGCTTCGTCTTGAACCTCTCCCATGTTTCATGAAGGGCTTCAGTTGGAAGCTGACGAAAGTTGCTGATTTCATCTCTCAATTATGCTCTTTTGGATGGCGGAAAGAATCTTTCTAGGAAAGCGTCTCTCAATTGCCTCCAATTTGTAATAGAATCAGGAGTCAGCCCATTCAACCATAGTGTTGCCTCCCCAAACAGAGAAAATAGAAATAGACGTAATCGAATTTCATTCTGACCAATACCAGGATTGTCAAAAGACTTGCATGTAGAAATAAAGTTGATGAGATGCATATTCGGATCATCGCCTGCTAGTCCACCAAACAATCCCTTGAGTTGCAATAACTGAATCATGGTGCTTGTGATGTTGAACTTGGCTCCGGGCGCTAATGTTGGAAGAATAATGGCTCCAGTGGCACCAGCTCCATTAAGATCATCATCATCATCATCGAATGGTATTTCACGTTGTGCAACCATTGATGTACTGAACAAAAAACCTGCAGTAAACAAAAACGAAAACTAAAAGTAAAAGTACGAGAGTCTTTGACCAAAGGGTCTAGTAATTATTACGAACTTAATTGACACTTGTATTCCCCGGCAACGGCGTCAATTTTTGATAACGCTCAATCTACAGCTCTCGTTTGAGTGTAAAGCGGTCGTTAGCAAATATAGAACCCAACCTGGGTTGGGTGTCGATCCCACAGGGAATAGCTTGGCCAACAAGTAAGTAAAATTACTAAACTTTTGGTGCAAGTCTCGTAAGAAGGGGGGATTCTTGTTTTGCAAGTAATGTAAACAAAAGCTGAAAATAATAAAGTAAAAAGAGAGAGATTGTTACGTTGGTTGTAAACAATGAGAATTGAAGCGTTGGGGTTATGTCCACCTTCTGAGGTATACGTCTCTATTGGCTATGAGTGTGTAGAATTCTGACATGCAATTGCTTATAGAGGATTGTAGTCGATGGTAAATCCAAGCGTCCCTCGACCTAAACAAGGACTATTTCACTTTAACTCTCTCGAGCTTAAAGCGTGTCTAACGGTACGAATTCTCCAAGAGGTTAGTCCAGTTACGGCACTAGCTTTTTAATAGGAAAGGGTGTCCTACTACCTTGACATTATCTCTTTTCCAGACAAATAACTTTTCTCTCAAACAAGTTAAATGTTAGACTGGCGTATTCTTGCGTTTGCAACCGCAAAGAATGTAGATTAAGATGAAGAGAATAATGATATAAGAAATATACGTGCCTCGAACTCACAAACTCACAGCAATAGATAGTAACTCATTCGGCTTCCATAACCCCAACAGAGAAGTTTAGTTACCCATGAATGCGAAGGAAATCACGATTGACATTGTTATTATATCACGATATTGAGTAATGGCGTGTAGATCAAGTGATAGGCGTGAGGCGTGATTCCTTAGCAAGTAATGATTCTCTTGTTGTGGAGTTTAAGAATAGAAGAGTAGATTAGAAGTGTTTGTAGTGGAAGATGAGAGGGATGGAACAAAATTAATTGTTGAATGATGAATGTCAGATTCATAAATCTCTAGCATGATAGGGTATTTATAATACCCATATCCTACTCCTACTAAGCTAATGAAATGCTTAACCAAATCCTACTAAGCTAATGAAATACTTAACCCAATTGTACTAGGTTAATGTAACATTATCATAATCCAAATAAACTAATGAAATACATAACCCAATTGTACTAGGTTAATGTATCATTGTCCAAATCCAACTAAGTTACTACAAGTCCCCAAAGTCTTCAGAAATGCTGTTTTAGCCCGGGACAGATTCTCCATGCATCACTTTTGGTCCTTTAGGCGTCCAAACTCCCTTTCCTTCCTTCGTGAGCTTTCTTTAGCGTCAAGTAAGCCATAAAATGCTGAATTATGCATCATTTATACCTGAAACTTTACTAATCATGTTCGTTAGCTCATTCACAGGAAAAAGGACTAAAAGTGCATGAAATATATAATTTGTTCTCAAAACTAGGCTAAAATATGGGCAAAATATATTGATATAGGCGCGTAAATTCGCCTATCATCAAATCCCTAGTTTGTTCTTGAGAGAAACTAATATATTTTGGGTGAAAAGTGGTTGAATCACGTGTTAAAGGGATTATATAGGGGTAGGAAGTTGACCCTTTTAACCCTGGACACGTTATTAAATTTTTAGTAAAATTTCCCGAGTTGGGCCCTTGGCGCGGCACTGCGTTATTGCGTCGTGTCACTGGAAATTGACAATTGGAAAATTGCATGGTAGCGCGATGCGGAGCTATCACGTTGCCACCTTGTCTAGGACCTGAAAGTTTGGCGCGACATGCCAGTATCGCGAAGCAACACTGGAATTTGACAATTGCCATTTGAGCTATCTCCGCGACGCGCTGAAGGCTCAGGTCAAACACTGTCTCACTAAAAAGGCTTTAACTCTTCATCCGGGTGTCAGATTTGGGCGAATTATATATCAATGGAAAACTTATTTAATTTCCCACATAATAGAAAGTGAAAATTATGGAAATACCACATGTATAAGAATTCATTCTTATTTCAAAGAAAGTTCTAACATTCTTGAGATGATTTTCAAGCTAAGAAAAAGCACGGGTATTACAATATCTCCCCTTGAGAACATTCGTCCTCGAATAAGACTGACTAAGAGGGGAAACAATGAGCTGAACATGAATAACTGGAACATGATCTTATGACAGACGTGACTGACAAGCTGAACATAACATACTGAACATACATATCTGATGCATGCGTAACTAATTCATAAATGCATAACTAAAAGTTCTAAAGAATTAAGTTTTCTCACAATAAGAATACATGTCTGATGCATAACTATATAACTGATCTGATACATGAATGCATGACTGAATATGCGGTGGTATTTGATACCAAGATTATCATGGGAACATGAACATGAGACTGAATACTAAGTTAGTGATGTATACTAATCATGAAACTGAGCAAGCTTAAGGAGAACTATTACCTTGAGCTTGATCTGTGTTGGCGGGGAAGAGGTAAGGATACTTGGTATGCATATCTGCTTCTGCTTCCTAAGTAGCTCCCTCTACGGACTGATTTTACCAAAGAACTTTAACTAGAGGAACTTCTTTGTTCCTCAATCTATGAGTCTGATAGTCTAAGATTTCAACTGGAATATCTTCATAAGAGAGGCTGTTCTGAACATATATGCTCTGAATAGGGACTACGACTGATAGGTCACCTATACACTTCTTGAGCAAAGAGATATGGAAGAATGGATGAACTGAGGCTAGATCTGAAGGTAATTCGAGCTCATAAGCTACCTTGCCGAAACGACTAAGAATCTTGAAGGGACCAACATATCGGGGACTGAGCTTTCCCTTCTTGCCGAATCTCTTCACTCCCTTCATTGGAGAGATCTTTAGGTAGACATAGTCACCAATCTCAAACTCGAGATCTTTTCTACGAATATCTTTATAAGACTTTTGTCGGCTCTGAGCAGCCCAGAGTCTTTCTCTGATTAACTGAGTTTTCTCTAAGGCATCGAATACTAAGTCAGGACGTATGACTGAGGCCTCACTAACTTTGAACCAACCAATCAGAGATCTATATCTCCTACCATAGAGAGCTTCGAATAGAGTCATCTGAATACTGGAATGATAGTTGTTGTTGTATGCAAACTCAATCAAAGGCAAGTGGTAATCCCAACTTCCCTTAAAATCAATTGGACACGCCCTTAGCATATCTTCTAAATCTGAATGGTCCTTTCTGCTTGACCATCTGTCTGAGGATGAAAGGTTGTACTGATATAAACTTGGGTACCAAGACCCTTTTGGAATGCTTTCCAAAAATGAAAGGTGAAGATAATAGTCAACGGAATACCGGACAATCTGACCAGCTCCTTAATGTAGAGCTTGGTGTAATCCTCGGCTGAATAAGAGGTATGAACTGGAAGGAAAAGAGCTGATTTGGTCATTCTGTCTACAATAACCCAGACTGAATCATGCTGACGATGAGTTCGAGGCAAACCCGTCACGAAGTCCATGTTCACAACTTCCCACTTCTAAGTAGGAATACTGAACTCTTGCATAGGACCACTATGCTTCTGATACTCTATCTTAACTTGCTGATATGTAGAGCACTTAGCCACAAACTCTGCAACATCTCTTTTCATCCCACTCCACCAATAGATTTTGTGCAAGTCGCGTTACATCTTTGTGGCCCCTAGATGAATAGAGTAGCATGTACCATGCGCTTCTGTAAGAATTCATTGCCTTATGTTATCTATGTATGGTACACAAAGATGACCCTGAAAACGAAGAACACCATCTCCCCTATGGGAGAAAACCTCTATTTTCTGATTATGAACTGACTCTTTTAGCTTGACAAGGCTAGGAACCTTATCTTGTTTTTCTTTCACCTCAGAAAACTAGAGTTGATTTTGAACTACTCTGAACACATACACCGCCCTCTGAAGAGTGGACTATGCGAACGCCTAGTCTGGCAACCTGATGGACTTCCTGGACTAACTTCTTCTTACTATCATCAACATGAGAAATACTACCCATGGACAATCTACTGAGAGCGTCAGCCACTACGTTTCCTTGCCCGGATGATAGATGACACTCATGTCATAATCTTTTAAGAGATCTAACCACCTTCTCTGACAAAGACTAAAATCTTTTTGAGAAAAGACATACTGAAGGCTCTTATGATCTGTGAAGACATCTACATGAATTCCGTAGAGATAATGCCTCCAAATCTTTAAGGAAAATACGACGGTTGCTAACTCAAGATCATGAGTAGGATTATTCTTCATATGGGGTTTAAGCTGTCTGAAGGCGTAGTCTATGACCTTACCATACTGCATGAAGACACAACCTAAACCCACTCTAGATGCATCACAATATACAATGAAACCGTCTGAACCGTCTGGTAATGCTAGAACTGGAGTTGAGGTGAGTCGAGTCTTTAATTCTTTAAAACTCTTCTCGCATGAATCTAACCACTGGAACTTGACTTTCTTCTGAGTTAATCTGGACAAAGGAGATGCAATAGAAGAAAATCCTTCAACAAACCATCTGTAATAGCCAGCCAAACCCAAGAAACTCCTGATATCTGATGGAGAAACAAGGAGAGGCCAGTTTCTTACTACTTCGGTCTTTTGAGGATCTACTCTAATGCCATCACCAGAAATAATATGGCCAAGGAATGCTACTGATCTTAGCCAAAATTCACACTTACTGAATTTGGCGAATAACTGATAATTTTTAAGAGTCTGGAGTACTATTCTGAGATGGTCTGCATGATCTCGCTCAGTGTGGGAATAGACCAGAATATCATCTATGAAGACTATGATGAACATGTCCAAGTACTGCTTGAACACGCGGTTCATCAAGTCCATGAAGGCTGCTGGGGCATTGGTAAGACCAAATGACATGACTAGAAATTCGAAGTGACCATACCGCGTACAGAAAACTATCTTCAGGATGTCACATTCTCTAACTCTGAGCTGATGATAGCTAGATCTGAGGTCTATCTTAGAAAAATAACTGGCACCCTAAAGTTAGTCAAACAAGTCATCGATTCTGGGAATAGGATACTTGTTCTTGACTGTAACCTTATTGAGTTGACGGTAATCTATACATATTCTGAGTGAACCATCTTTCTTGCGCACGAATAAGGCTGGTGCACCCCATGGGGAAACATTGTGTCTGATGAATCCCTTATCTAAGAGATCCTTTAACTGTTCTTTTAGTTCCTTGAGTTCTGCTGGTGCCATTCTATATGGCGGAATAGAGATAGGCTGAGTGTCTGAAAGAAGATCAATACCGAAGTTTATTTCCCTTTCAGAAGGAATTCCTAAAAGATCTTTGGGAAAAACATCTGAATATTTATTCACTACTAGGACTAATTCGAGACTGGGAGCGTCAGAACTGGAATCTCTAACATGAACTAAATGATAAACACATCCCTTAGATATCAATTTCCTTGCCCGAAGGTAGGAAACAAGTTGACCCTTCAAAGCGGATACGCTACCCTTCCACTTTAGGATGGGTTCATTCAGGAACTAAAATTGAACTATTCTGTTTCTGCAGTCGACTGTGGCATAGCAGGAATAAAGCCAATCCATGCCGAGAATGACATCAAAATCAGTCATCTCTAATTTGACTAAGTCTGCTAATGTGACTTTCTGAAATATCATAACCGGGCAGTTCCTGTATACCCATCGGGCTATGATGGTTTTACCCATTAGGGTAAAGACTGAGAAGGGCTCTGCTAGAATTTTGGGACTGATTCCGAAATCAACTGCTATATAAGGAGTAACAAAAGACAAGAAAGCTCCTGGATCTAGCAAAGCATAAACATGCACATGAAAGATCTATAACGTACCAGTAACTACATCAAGAGAACTTTCCTGATCTTATCGAGTCTAAATAGCATAGAGATGATTTAGGCGTTGCTCGCTAGTATCACAGGAAGTGGCACCCTACTGATTTGGGAGATCGGACTGAGATGAGGAGCAATTCTGTTGACCCTGAGGACCTAGCTGCGGACAGTCTCTAACTCTATGGCCTGGCTTGCCACAACCAAAACAAATTTCACTACCTACTCTACACACATCCTGATGGTTCTTACCGCAAGTATGGCAAAGAGGATAGGTGTGGGCACTGCTAACACTACCCTGGGTCTTAGAGCCTGGCGTTCTACCTTTGTTACCCTCTCTGAACTTAGGAACTGGAGCACTGGCTGTAGAGGGAACTGGAACTGATGACTTTGGACGAAACTGGGAATGGTTTCCTCCTTCTGACTTAGGCTGAGAAAAGTTGAAACTACCTGTCTTCGCTCTCTTATTTTGTTTCTCCCTATGCTTAATCTTCTGCTCCTCTATCTACTGAGCATGGGTCATAAGTCTAGCTAAGGTCATGTCACTGTTCAGCATGGCGGATCTGCACTCATTAACCATGTTGTCGTTCACCCCTTAAGCGAACTTACTCATCTTGGATATACTGTCTACAACCACATGAGGGGCATACCTGGATAATTGAGTAAACTTAAAAGAATACTTTTTCACTGTCATATTACCCTGCCTGAGGTTGATGAACTCTAGCACCTTGGCTTCTCTAAACTCTTGGGGAAAGAATCTGTCTAAGAATGCAGTGACAAATCCCTCCCAATCTATAGGACCTGTGTCATCTAATCTTTCGGACTTCCACTATTTGAACCAAGCGTGAGCCACATCCTGCAACTGGTATACAACTAGCTAAGCACTCTCAACAGTGGTCACCCTCATGGTGTCTGTCACTTTCTGAACATGATCTAAGAATTCCTGAGGGTCTTTATCTATCTTAGACCTGAGGAAGGTTGGAGGATTCATTCGGGTGAAGTCCCGAATTCTAGCTGCGACTAAGTTGGCCACTGGGTTGGCTGGAATGACTGTTGGCCGTTCATTATAAGCAGAGACTGATTGATCAAGACTGGTAAATACGGTCCTGAACTCCGCATGAGAAATATGATCGCCCAAAGGTTCTTTGGGCTGAGGGACTGACTGATTTCCGTTTCTTCTTTTAGGAGACATGTTTTGTAGAGGAAAGAGAGAAACGGATTAGACTTAGAGACTGACTTGTGATTATGCTCACAGGCACGACATAACTACTGAAAGAAGGGAAATATTTTTTAAATCATCTCATAGCCTCTTGCACATAAATGTGGATCGCAACACACCCAGGCACAAGACTCTACTAGATGCGGCTTTCAAACTTCCAAGGACTTTATTGAACCTTAGGCTCGGATACCAAGTTTTTAACGACCCAATTTGCTAAACCGGAATGCTACACGGTGCTCATGACCCCTAAGGACCACAAGCTAACCCATGAATGATATTTGTACCTATATACTGCATAAGATAACATAATAATGCTGAAACATACACTGAAAGGCCATAAGGTTTGATCATGAACATAATTGAATATCATAACATTTATGTGGGGTAATAGAATACCCAAAACAAAACTGAAGTCTAAAACATGATAGTCTGTATCTAGTCTACATCTAGTCTGGAAGCCTCTACTATCTGAAGAATCTGAATAAGGAGTTGATAGGACATATCCCCAACTAACTCCAACTAATAAGCTAATCAATAAGATACTAGAAAATCATTATGTCCTCGAAGGATGACGACTCACTTCTACTTTGACTGCTAAATCTGGAATCTACTGCTGATCCAAAACTCGTGTCTCTGAACCTATGGTGTAACATAAAAAGAAAGCACCATAGCGCGAATACGTCAGTACATATGTACTAAGTATACATGTGAGGTAGGCTATATGCAATGGTTCACATGCATGAATAATTCTAACTGACTGTCTAATATGAACATGAAAATACATGCATAAATACGTAACTATGACTAACAACGTGATTTCGTAATTTCTGAGTTTGTACACTGAAAACATGACATGCTAGTAACTGATATGACTGATAACATGAAGGACTGTATTTGAATAATACTAATAACATGGGTGATTGTATCTGAGTATAACTGATAACATGGGTCACTGTAGCTGGCAGTCTTGAATCTGATGGAACAATCTGAGTTCCGTACTGTATCTGAGTTGACTGTATCTGACAGTTCTGAAATATGAAGAACTATCTGAGTTCTATTACTGAGACTGATTAACTGTATCTGACATTCCGGATTCTGTAACATGAAATTATGGTAAGTAGTATCTAACCGACATTCCCCAAATGTGCCATAATAGCTGAGTTGGGGTCCAATCTATGCCGTGATTGGAAAGGTGTCAATACCGCGCCACTGGTAAGGACAACATGTGAGTAACCCTCATATAATAGGTAACTCTAGCGAGAACAGTGAACCCTCACATAACAGGTTAAGCCACCTCATCTACCCTCATATAGCAGGCTACGATGTCTCAACCTATGATGCCTACATAGTTCTGGAACACAAGAATTGCTTCTAGGAATCACACCCTCGTATAACAGGTGAGTCCCCATCTTTGGGTTCACTCAGTGCTAATTCCTACTCCCATCTGAATGGACACTGAACATGATTTACTGTACTGAACTGAGCATGGATTGAGTTACTGAATTTTCGTGGCTGATGAAATACTACTGATAACTGACAACTGACTGAGTCATAAGATCATGAAGATTTTTCCTGAGTCATAAGACTATCTGAAGTCTAAGAGTTCATAGATTTACTAAGAGTATCGTGAAAACATGACATGGATCTAGGGACACAGCTAATATGTCGGGTACAAGTACCCCCAGGACTCGATAGAAGGAGACTGACATAATATGATTTACTTAAAGACTTGACTATCATCATAATACATACTACCTTCATAGGAGCATTTCATCAAACATGTAATAGGCATGATCTTGTGCATACATGGGGATTTAATGCTATCGTGCTAGTTAGATAATTTTCCTTCATCTAGGCATTTAATCAAACAAATTGTAGGCATAGTACATGTAAAGCACATCATACAACAATTATACATCATTCTTCAATTCTAATTCCATCATACAAGGTTTTAGTCATGAGATTTCGTAAATCTTTATCTATACTAATTAACCCACATGGAATTTATCATCAAATCATGGAATAGAAATAAATTCCTCATTTATCAACATGAAAGAGAACATACAAAGCATGAAAACATGAAGAAAATCTAAAATCTATAACTTGTAGTTAAAAAGGATTCTTGGACTTCATGGATGAAAGGAGTCCATGAATGAGCACTATGCATACCTTAGATCGTGATTTCATAAAGATTGACGGTGAAACATTCCTGAATTTGAATCCCTAATAGAAACCCTAGTTTGTTCTTGAGATAAACTTGAGAGAAACTAATATGTTTTGGGTGAAAAGTGGCTGAATCAAGCTTTAAAGGGATTATATAGGGGTAGAAAGTTGACCCTTTTAACCCTGGACACGTCATTAAATTTTCAGTAAAATTTCCCGAGTTGGGCCCTTGGCGGGATGCGGCGTTATCGCGCCGTGTCACTGGAAATTGACATTTGGGAAATTGCATGGTAGTGCGACGCGTAGCTATCGTGTTGCCACCTTGTCTACGACCTGGAAGTTTGATGCAACACGACAGTATCACAGAGCAACACTGGAATTTGACAATTTCCATTTGAGCTATCTCCGCGACGCGCTGAAGGCTCAGGTCAAACACTGTCTTACTAAAAAAGCTCTAACTCTTCGTTCGGGTATCGGATTTGGGCGAATTATATATCGATGGAAAGATTATTCAATTTCCCACGTGATAGGAAGTGAAAATTATGGAAATACCACGTGTATAAGAATGAATTATTATTTCAAAGTAAGTTCTAACATCCTTGAGATGATTTTCAAGCTAAGAAAAAACATGGGTATTACAACCCATCAACACATATTACTAATAATTCTAACTTTTATAAAACAAAATATGACAAATAAAAATGAATGAATGGAGTATCATTAAATTAGGATAACCAAATATATATCGCATCAAACATACAACAACAACATACTTACTTTATTTCCACAAAATAAGATCAGATGAGGATAAAATGTATGCAGTCTACACCACTACCTCAAAGTGAAGTAGAGAGGCTACAGTAAACTTTTTAGTTTTGCTTGCTAGCTAGTTTTCTCTTCTTCAACTTTTCTAGTTATTCAAATTTTTTCCACTTTGACTCATTATTTCATTCTACATATGTATGCATTCCTCCTTTTGTTCAAATAGATTATTCAGAACTCTAGATTCAACTATAAGAAAAACTCCTAGAATTTTTTTAAACACATAATCAAAATAAACAGTATTAGTAACTAGCAAAGTTAAGATATGTATAAGCTAAAATTTGCTAACAGAAAGCAAGACAAGTGACTAATGAATTGTTAAGAATGAAAGGCGCATTTCATCAAGATATTATTACTCAATATGGTTTCCCCTTTATGAACTAACGCGTGAATCATTGTCTCCTCCTTCCGTCCCCACCCACTCCACCGCCGCTGCTTCTTTCAATAATTTTTCATTTAACTGACTACGTTAAGATTATGATTCCATATGTGATGGTTAAATATTATATCTTAGTGGAAAATGGAACTATCCTTGAGTCTTATCGAATTCGAACTCTGAAATTAGTATGTCAATAAAATGCAAAAAGTTAGGGATGTGAATTTCAAATACCGTATAGTTATAAACATGAAAAAGAAAGTCCATTAACATCTACAGTTATTAGGAAATAAAACAACTAGACTGAAGATATGATATTTTAATTAACGACACGTTTATCAACTGCTCCACATACCAAGGTCAAGAAAAAGAAAATATCAATGGCATTAGGATTAATATGGCAATAGCCGCATTGTATTATTTTACAACAGAAAAAAATAGGAAGAATCCAGGAATATTTTGACTAGTATTCCCCATTTTTCTCCTATTTTTTTTCACAATCATTAATTATTTAAGTAAGCTTATGGAAATGAGTTGTCAAGTGAACTAATTGGGATGGTTGTGATTCAGGTCAGTCTGTCGGAGCCGAATGTAGCGTGTCCTGATCCATAGGAGTTGGATGGGATGCTGAGTAAACTGGTTGAGATGGTTGAGGTGCATACTGAATTGGCAGAGGCAGATTTGTTGGCAGACATGCTGATTCAGTACCTTGTGATGTAGATACCGGCAAATCTGATTTTTGCTTTTTCTGTGAGCGCTTGAACCTTACCATATCTGCAATATATTGTCAAATATCCATATTTTTGTTACAATTACAAAACAAGAAGAGTGTTATTCATGAAATCCTCACAAGTTTTCTGTTCAGGCCAATTCTCAGAAGTTTCCTACACTACCAGCCTATGTCTTGAATCATAGTAATTTCAAACATTACATTAGAAATGCAGGTGAATATCATGTTGATTATTTTTTAGATGAACCAACTGGCTGCACAAAATGAATTCACAACCAAGCAATCAATGTACAATGAGATAATAAACAACAAACTGGAAACTAGTCTGTAGCTTTTCTAAATTCTTCATGTAGAAGTCATACAAGCCTTCAAAATTAACCTGGAGTTGAAGAAAATATAGGTTACATAAAGCTTCAGTATTCTTACATGAATCACAACATCAACAATAGTCAAATAACAACAACAACACACCTAGTGAAATCCCACAAGTGATTTTGTAGAATCTTACTATTTTGTTTGATGAGTAAAGTATAACTTGTATAATCACAAATAGGGTAAGAGTAAACTTTCAAGATTACCTAATATATATGGTTTTCAAAAATTTGTAAGCTGGTACTTACTGAGCACGAGAAGTATGTGAGAATTAATGTACAATCATGAATAGTGGAAAACTAAATTTTCTAATTTAACTAGGAGCTATGGCCCTTCAAATCTGTGGATACTTACTGAGCAACAGAACCTATGCCCGATTATTTTCTGAACAATTTAGTCCTAAAATCATATTGAAAGAAATCCTAAAAAAAATTTGTGTGCATTTCTGCAAGATTAAATATGTGGTAATGGTATGTGATACTTGAACGTTCAAGATATGATATTTGAATGTTCAAGATCATCGTTAAACCAGAAAATCTTTGAAGAGGTAACAACACATTCTTTTAAACGTGTCTCCTTGGTACTATCTATTTTGCTTGCCTGAACTCCTAGTTCCACAATTCCAATATAACTGCGGTTTCATCTGTATCAAGTCGACAACTAATTCAGAATCTTATCTTGCCTTTTTCATGGTCAGTGAGTTAGTTGTGGTATTAGGTGTACAGTGGTACAATTTTGGTTCTCTTCCCGGTCACCATGTGGGAATACCTTTGTAATTGAGGTGGTACTTGAATTACTAGGTATAGAAGGTGAAGCTTCTATGGAAATCATATTACACCATCTCTTATCCATTAAATACCCAATGTAATCCCATGGGTGGGTTCTGACGAGGGTAGGGTGTACGCTGCCCTTACCCCTACCTCATGGACGTAGAGAGGCTATTTCTAATAGATACTCGGATTTAAGAAAAGCATTCTAACTTTATACCAGTTGACTCCTAATTTGTTTAAACAAAATCTCACCACATGCAACTTGGCATTGTACCGATGCCAATGACTCAAAACCTATTTAGAAAAACACCCAAAGGAAGAATAACACATGTAGTTTATACTTTATACTGCAAGGAAATAATTAAAATTTCACAACGATCTCATCAATGAAATCAGTTAATCACATTATTCAGAGTGAAACTAGTAGCTACCACGGAAAAAAATCAATTTACATAAAACTTTATTCTCACCGGAATCCTATCTGGGTATTTTTCCCTAATCCTAGTAGCTTCAGCACGCCTCTTATCTGAACATTATCCAAAACAACATAGTCAAAAAATCACAAGCACCCATAATTCCTTTAACAATAACAGCAGTACTCCAATTTCCCAAGCTTTTTTGCAATCTCTTTCAATGCTTTCACTGAAAAAATAAGTCAGAATACCGTCAAGAAAATGAACATATTGTTAATTGAAACAAAATAACCAGCAGACTTCAATTTCGGTTCCAAACAATTGAAGTTTTCGATTTGTGCTTATTTATCCTAACAGGCAAGGGCTCAAACTAATGAATCCACAAAGTAAAGAAAGAAGGTCAGAAGCAGCAGAGTGCATTGTCGTACCAGAAATTGGCTAAAATCAGTGGAACAAGCTACAGAGCTTGGGGATTTCCATCTTCCCGTGACTATAGAGCTCAATTGAATAATCGAATTGTACACATATCCCATGACTACAGAGCTCAATGATAGATCCAGTGGCTAAAATAAGTTTTACTATATATTTGGGAAATGAGAGAGAGAAAGTGAGAGGGAAAATGAGGAATTAGGAGTTGCTACCGATTTGGGAGCTGCTATCGAATTGGGAAAGTGAGGAAAATATTTTGCCAATTAAAAAAGAAAGAGGGAAAATTTTTACTATTTTTTTCGATTATAGCGGGATTCTGCAAATTTATATTTTTTTTGCCCAATTATAAAAAAGAGGGAAAATGTTAGGCGGCAGTGGTATTTTTTTCAATTATAGCGGGGGTTTAAAACCCTTGTAAATTTATATTTTTATGGCTTATAATAAGCGTTATTTTTTTCTATTGATAACGGGAGTTTAAAACCCCCGCAATTTATAGCGGGAGTCTAAAACCCCCGCAACTTTATAAATTTTAGCGACAACTTTTTAACCATCGTATTTCATATAATTTTATGGAGGTTAAAGTAACCCCCGCAATTCGACCCATTTTTTGTAGTGCCTCTATCATACTTTGGGTACACATATGCTCCTACCGTTAATGAAATGATACATATATGCCCCCACACTAACGACAGAGGTATAGGTGTATTCAAAGTATGACAAAGGGTATATACATACCATTTATCATAGTTCAGGTGTACATTTGTCTCTTTTTAAAAAAAAATAGTTTAAATAATTAACACAAACCGACAAGCCGATCCAATTCCAATTAAAATTCAAGAGACGCTATCTAACAGGCGTATTTTTTCTACCCCTATATCGGTATGTATACACATAAAATACAGTAACACTCGCTATTATCAATTTTATTTTATTTTAAAAAAATATTAACCCATAACACCCAAAAACAACATCAAATGAATTGAACCCTCACGTTATAATTTCTAGCAAAATTTTATCCGAAAAATACTAACCATCACTGGTAAACACCACATAGCCATTATCTCCGTTGAATTGAAAACACCACACCAGCAAACCATCGCAACGCCTCTAGCTCTGGCCACCTCCGACCTAATCTCAACTCTCTCAACTTATCAACACCAACTAGCAGCAACGATCAATCACAACAATTTGATTGGGGTTCACGTTTAAGAGAAAACAGAGGGATCATCGAATTTGGAATAAAAAATAGAGGTCGGATCAAATTGGTTTGAAATCGAATTCGATGAGTTTATTGGTCGGGTCGGGTAGCGGATTTGTGTTAATTATTTGGGATAAAAAATTAAAATAGAAAACGGACAGATATACGCCTGAACTATGATAAATCTTACATATATACCCTTCATCATACTTTGGATACACATATACTCCTGCCGTTAATGTGAGGGGCATATACGTACCATTTCATTAACAGTGGGGGCATATGTGTACCCAAAGTATGACAGCGGGTATATACATACTATTTATCATAGTTCGGGGTTATATTTGTCCCTTTTCCATTTACCAAATAACAAAGAGATGAAATTTCAAGAATTGAGCTCATATTGATTTCTTACTTTTTAGAATATGAACTTTACTTTGCAACATGTTACTTCTTTTTTTATTGATAAAAAAGTCCACGTGGCTGCATTGTTAAAAAAAACAGAAAAAAGAAAAAACACACATGTTTTCTTTTTATTTTTAATATGTTGTCACATCAACTTATGAGGCGTACAAAAATCACTTTTAAATAGTGTAAATGTATAATAGATCATTTCAATAGTTTGAAAATTTAATCGACTTTTTACAATAAATGTAAGATGCATCCTATGTCTTTTCTTGCCAGGAAAACAAAAAAAGAGACTTGTAAATATCCAAGAGGGCTATATTATTATAGTATTCTTTAATTTAGTGTCCTGGACGATATATTATATAATTATGGTAAAAAAATTGGTTGGTGAACTTTGTTACACTGAAATCAGATTTTTAGTTATACAATAACGTATACAGATACTTGATCATGTACGCTAGAAACCCTCAAGATTTTGTAAAATGCTTAGCATTTAACTTATCCTTTACAGAAATGTTATTATACTTTTCAAAATACATAAGAGTAATAATTATGGTCTTGCAGCAAGGCCTTATCACGTGGTATTCTATGACTAGCTATGGAAGAACATGAATTTTTCTTATCATTAATCATGTCTTCAACAAGAAATTTTTATATAAATGTGGACTTGATTTCTGTAATTAAATAGATTAATCACGTAAAAAACAAATTTAACTGTGACACTAATACCATACCTGTTAGAAGTGCATAATCATCGACTCATGTAGTAATCCACATAGATATTTCCCTCTCCACTCACCCACCCCAATTTAGCCACCGCACCCCTTTAGACCAAGATAGTGTATCTAGCTATATTATATATATGTTCCATATTACAACACTTTTCACAAACATGTACAAAGATCCACTAGTATGAGCTTTATACAAAAACTAAATTTTCTTTCTTTTATTCTCTTTTAATATTTCTATTTGTTAGTACTAGTTCATTTCAATTACAAATATGGCTTCCTTAAGGTTATTGTTGTTATTATTATTGTTGCCATTGATGTTGCTTGAATATTCTTCTTCAAGTTTAGCAATGGCAGCAAAAACAAGGCATTTCAAATGGGCAGTGAAGTATATTCATTGGTCACCAGATGGTGAAGAAAGTGTAGTTATGGGAATAAATGGGCAGTTTCCTGGTCCAACAATTAGGGCGCGAGCTGGGGACATAATTGTTGTTGAGCTCACTAATAAGCTTCATACTGAAGGTGTTGTCATGATGACTATAGAAATTCTCCCAAAGTTTGATCATCGTCTATATCAAATAAAATGACAAAGATTTGGTCTGACAAAGATTTTTCAGCTTTCATCTCTTATGTCAAGAGAATTGGGCCTCCGTTACAAAGCCATCTCTGGCCCAACACTTAACATTACAAGAAGCCCAAGATAATTCATCCTTTTACATCATAACGTGTAGAATTGTCCATTACACCCTTGATAATTGTATAGAATTACTTTGATTCCTTGTTGTTAGCACTCAACCAATAGTGTGTAGGACACCTGTATAGTTAGTTATAGAATTAGAAGCCTCTATCTTATTCCTTTTGGATGTATTTATGGAACATTGTAAAGGAAGAAAATACAATCAGAAAGTTTTCATCTTGTGTGTTTTGTCCTTTTCCTACATGGTATCAGAGAGGTAAATTTTTTTTTTTGATTTTGCTCTTCATCTTATTTCCCAGATCTTCTTTCACACCATGACAGATACTCAGGAGAGTGTGGTTGCACCACCAACAGCATCATCTCATCAGGATTTCTCTAACCCCTTTACCTTCATCCATCTGATTCTCCGGGTATGCAATTAGTAAACTCTATTTTTGATGGAAAAGGGTATGTTGGGTGGAGTCGTGCAATAGTTATAGCACTCTCAGCTGAGAATAAACTTGGTATCATTGATGGTTCACTTGCTGAACCAGTTTCATCTTCACCACAACACCAAGCATGGAGAAGGTGCAATGATATGGTAATCTCTTGGATCTTGAACTCTCTTTCAAAAGATATTGCAGATTCTGTGCTATATTCAAAAACTGCAAAAGAAATTTGGTCAGATCTATCAGCTAGGTTTGGTCAATGTAATGGTGCACAAATTTATCAACTTCAAAAGGAACTCCGTGATACAGTTCAAGGAACAAACGATATTGCTACTTATTATATAAAGTAAAGAAGATATGGGATGAATTAGATGCACTTAATACCTTTGATCATTGTTCCTGCAGCTGCATATGTGGAGGAAAGCTTAAAACCCTAAAATATCATCAAGATAGATGACTAACCAATTTTTAATGGGTCTCAATGAGACCTATTCAGGGGTCAAGAGAAGCATTCTTATGTTGGATCCTTTGCCATCAGTACCACATGCTTACTCTTTGCTCATACAAGACGAAAAGAAAAGAGAGGTTCATATTTATGCCCATACTTCTGAGGCAACTTTCTTGGTAAGAAGCAACAAATTCAACACAAAACCAAGAGCCTCAAACCCTCAAAATTTTAATGGAACAGTGGACAAGTTCAACTCTACTTTTATCAAAGCCAAAGGAGGAAAGTTCTGTACTCATTGCAAGCTCACAAATCATAACAGTGATAGGTGTTATAGGTTAATAGGATTTCCTACAGATTTTAAGTTCACCAAATCAAAGAAAGCTCAATATGGAGGGCAAGAGAGTATTCAGTCCATGGGAAGGCAGGGGAATAATAATACTGGATATCCTATTAATAGGCATTACAACAGTGAAAAGAGTCATTCTATGGGTAGATAAAATAACAATCAGATCTCAGGTTTTAATGCCATGGAGGATACATGTCATGGTAATTATTTCAGTCCTGCACAATATAATCAATTTTGTCACCTTTTTCAAGATATGAAGAATGGACAACAGAGTAACCAATACTCTGAAGCTACTGGTTCTACCAACTGTGCTGGTATTATCACCCCTCTCTTCACTCCTTCCTCTCATTCTTTATTATCTAAGATTGACTCATCCTCTTGGATTTTAGACTCTGGTGCTTTGGAACATATGACTTATGATATCTCTTTCTTAACAAGCATTGCAGCTCTCCCTACTGCCTTATATGTTAATCTCCATAATTCACATAAGTTGAAGGTCACGCATAAAGGCAGTATAGCTCTTTTCTCAGATCTGATCATTCATAATGTCCTTTTTGTCCCAGATTTCAAGTTTAACCTACTTTCAGTCTATAATTTCAGTACACAACATCAATGGTCACTCTTATTTTCCTCTATTGGTGCTATTTTTCAGGCCCCTTCAATGAAGAGGCCAGTGGTTCTTGGGGAGGTTAGAGATGGATTATACCTGTTGAAGTCAAGTCCTACCAAGCCTAGCATATCTTTAATTCAGTGTGGATCATTTTCTTCAAGAAATTCAGTTTTCTATTCTCCTTGTAATCAACCCAGTCTTCAAAATTCTAGAGATATTTCTTTTACTACCAATTGTAATGAATCTAATTCTCTGTCTATTTCTAGTCAATCCATTTCTAATGTCAGCCTATGGCATCAAATATTGGGGTATTTTCCTATTTCTAGTATGAAGCATATTTCTGATTTCCCTGTTACTTCTCTACTTGTTATTGATCTACCTTATGATGTGTGTACTAAGGCAAGGTAAACTAAGCTCCCCTTCCCTATTAGTTCTATTTCAACCAAATCAGTTTTTGAACTTATTCATATAGATACTTGGGGACCTTATAAAGTACCTACTCATGAAGACCACAAATATTTCTTGATCATCGTTGATGATTTTAGTAGGGAGACTTGGTCATACCTTTTGAAAACCAAAAGCAATTCTTTTCATGCTTTACAACAGTTCCTAGCCATCGTAGAGAGACAATTTGACACAAAAGTTAAAATTATCAGGTCTGATAATGCAAAAGAACTTGGTACTGGATTATCTACTTCAGACTTTCTTTCTTCAAAAGGTATTATTCACCAGACCTCTTGTGTAGCCACCCCTCAACAAAATGGGATTGTTGAGAGGAAGTACAAACACTTATTGGAAGTTTGTATATCCCTTCTTTTTTAATCTAACTTACCTATGCCTTATTGGGGAGAGTGTATTTTGACCGCAACTCATTTGATAAATAGATTACCTTCTAGGGTATTAGGTTTCAAATCACCTTACTAGGTTCTTTTCTCTAAATCACCAGATCTTCACTCACTAAGAACTTTTGGTTGTTTATGATATACTAGCATCCTCACTCAATTCAGATCCAAACTTGATCCAAGATCTGTCAAATGTGTTTTCCTAAGGTATCCTTTTAATAAAAGGGGTACAAATTACTGAATCTTGATACTCATAAGATTTTTGTCTCAAGGGATGTTAAATTTTTTGAATCAGTTTTTTCTTTCACTACACCCTCTAGTTCTCCTCTTATTTTTTCTTCTTTTCCTGCTCCCTTCTATCCTGACTATCCTCCTCATATACCTGCAAACCATAATCATGGTTTAGTTTTCACTGATAACACTCTGTCTTCTTGTATTCCTTCATTATCCACTCCTCTACCCTCTGATCCTTCACAACAACCTATCTCACCACCATATCTTATTTCTCCTCTTACCCCTGTAACTACTTCACCTTCTACATCACCACCACCACCTCCTCTCACTATCCCTACAAGACACTCCACTATGAATACACGACCTCCTAAATATTTGGATGACTACTGGTGCAATGCAGTTTATCTCACTATTTTAACTCCTTCTTGTTTTGCCACTCCTTCTACATTTTCATATTTGCCTTCTTCCACCCTTTCTCCTTCTAATCAATCCCTTCTTCACTTATTTTGTCAAACTTCTGAACCTACTAGATTTTCCCAAGCTTCTCTTTACCCTTGTTGGCAGGATGCAATGGAAAAGGAGTTTGCCGCTTTGGAATCTAATCATATCTGGAAAGTTGTATCACTCTCACCTGGAAAACGAGCATTGCCCTGCAAATGGGTTTACAAAATAAAACATCAATCAGATGGGACTATTAAAAGATACAAGGCGCATTTAGTTATACGAGGAGATATTCAAAAGGCAGGGATTGACTATACCGAGACTTTCTCCCCTATGGTAAAAATAACCACTGTGAGATGTCTCTTGGCAGTTGCTATTAAAAGGAATTGGTCTTTGTTTCAATTAGATGTCAATAATGCCTTTTTACATGGTGATCTACAGGAGGAGGTCTATATGAAATTTCCTCCTGGCATGCATACCACTGATCCTTCACTTGTTTGCCGCCTACAGAAGTCCTTATATGGCCTCAAGCAGGCCTCACGCCAGTGGTACGAATGTCTTTCTGGTGCTCTCACTTTCAAGGGTACTCTCACTCCTACAATTATTATTCACTCTTTCTTAAACGGACCTCTTCTGGTGTTTGTATTCTTGCCATGTATGTCGACGACATTATTCTTACCGGTGATGATTTTTCTGAGATTTTTGCTATCAAAGTATTCCGGCACTCAGAATTTCAGATAAATGATCTTGGTTTTGCCAGTTTCTTTCTTGGAATGGAATTGATTCGCGAACCAGATGGACTGATAATCACTCAAAGAAAATTTACCTTGGATCTCTTAGATGAATTCCATTTTCTTGATCAAAATCCTGCACTTTTTCCATTAGAACCATCTACTAATCTTCGACTTGATAATGGCGATTTGTTGCCCGATCCCACTATCTACCATCGTCTTGTGGGAAAACTGAATTTCCTCACCCACACTCATCCGGATTTGAGCTTCGGCGTTCAGTCTTTGAGCCAGTATATGCAGACTCCGAGGGTCCCTCATTATAATGCTGTTTTACATTGTCTACATTATCTTGTTGGGAATCCCAGTTTGGGACTTCACTTTCGATCTGATTCATCATTTGATCTCACTGCTTATTGCGATACCGATTGGGGATCTTTCCCGGATTCATGAATATCAGTCAGTGGCTTCTTCATCAAGCTTGGTTCTTCCCCCATTTCTTGGAAATTCAAGAAATAGTCTTTGGTTTCTTTATCTTCAGCTGAGGCGAAATACCGATCTATGCGGCGGGTCGTTGCCAAGTTGACTTGGCTTGTTCGTCTTCTCTCTGACCTCACCATCACTCTATCTTTTTTTATACCTTTGCATACTGATAGCCAAGTTTCTATCCACATCGCTAAAAACTCGGTTTTTCATGAAAGAACAAAACACGTCGAAATCGATTGTCATTTTGTTCGACAACAATTTTTCGCTGATTTAATTTCTCTCCATTTCCTCCCTTCTCAGTCCCTTGTTGCAGATCTCTTCACTAAGCCTCTCTCCGGGTTTCCTCATCTATCTCTCCTTACCAAGTTGGGGGTTTCTTCACACCCTTCCAACTTGAGTGGGGTGTTGACTATAGAAATTCTCCCAAAGTTTGTCCATCGTCTATATCAAATAAAATGACAAAGATTTACTTCAACAAAGATTTTTCAGCTTTCATCTCTTATCTCAAGAGCATTGGGCCTCCGTTATAAAGCCATCTTTGGCCCAACACTTACCATTACAACAAGCCCAAGATAATTCATCCTTTTACATCATAATGTGTATAATTGTCCATTACACCCTTGATAAGTGTATAGAATTACTTTGATTCCTTGTTGTTAGCACTCAACCAATAGTGTGTAGGACACCTGTATAGTTAGTTATAGAATTAGAAGCTTTTATCCTATTCCTTTTGGATGTATATATGGAACATTGCAAAGGAAGAAAAATACAATCAAAAAATTTTCATCTTGTGTGTTTTGTCCTTTTCCTACATGTCATTCATTAGCATGGAATCCGACAGGTTCCACCCGGTCTCCATCTCTTATCCCATGTCATGATTTTTAAGTGATTCGTCTGTGTAAATATATGTGCTAACTCATGAAAATGATTGAGTCGAAAGTTGTCACTCCGTATGAACCGAAAATCATATGTCTGTATTTTATAACTACAATATAATACTCAAATGCATACTTGACTTTTGTTATGTTTTATTAATTTGCATATTTGTTATGTTTTATTAATTTACATATTGAAAACAATCTTTCTATCTTCACAAAATATAGATAAGGCTACGTACATCTGCATCTTCCACAGACTCCATTTATACGACTAAACTAGATACCTTGTTATTGTAATATACAATACTCAAAATGTAAAAAAGATGAATGTTGTAGAGGTATTGAGTAAATTCTCTTGATGGTAACTCATGTTTGAAAAATTGCCTACAAATATCACTTTTGTTTTATTTAGGACAAGAATATCATCCAACCCTTCCTATTTTCCTTAAAAAATACTTTGCACCTCAAAAATCTTCTCTCTCCTATTTGGAATGTCATGTCATCAAATTTCTTTCTTTTTTTGATAAATAGATCTATTACTTATCAAACTTATTTAACAAAAGTTTTATTCTAATTTAAAAAAAAAATTACACATGATATATTAATCATTGAAGATTAATTTAATTACACCAAAAGCTTGAATTATTTTACCTGATATATACTTTTCAAAGTTCTTTTATTTACTTATTTATTTCACTACTTATTTATATTAGTGAATTCCCCGAATGAAGTATGGGTATAAATTAGCATTTAATTGTATAATAAAATAAAATATAAATATAGTGGTTAAACAAAGTGAAGAAACTACATTAAAAATAATAAATTTTTTTCTAAACTTTTATGTCTTATCTTACGGATATACTTGATTTATTTATGGGCAATTACTTGTGAAAAATCTGCAAGAAAAAAAATCATCTTTTCACTATATATTTATCAAAAATTATCTTGCATAAAAATTTGTAAGTAATAGATGTCCAAATTAAATTTTTCAGGTAATAATACATATTAAAATTTTCTTATTGAATTTTGTTTGGCAACACAAAAGACCATAAGTTTGTCATCGATGTTTTTAAATAACAAATTATATTCTTTTATTCTCTATTACTCTATATTTGAAGGTAATATAATATCTTTGGATTATATTAATTCAAAAATTCTTTTTTATAATTCAAAAACGTGGATTTTATTCTTTTATTCTTATATAAACAATAAATTTAATGTCTAAAATATGAAATCCACCGTTTTTATCACATTTTAAGGATCTTTAATATTTAAAATTAATGACGAAAAAATTAAATGAGTACCAATTCTTATAAGTACTTGAGTGTTAAATACTACTCCCTCCGTCCCAAATTACCCATCCCAAATTGAGATGACACATTAATTAAGAAAAATAATTAATAACATGGCTAGTTTATCATAGTACCCCTATTAAATGATGTTTTACATTTTAATTTGAAGAAAAAATAATCAATGCAAAGGGTAAACATGAAAAAAAAAATTGTCTTTTTCTTGATTAATGAAAAAAAACAAATAAAATGAGAAATCAAATTAAGAAATTTGGGACGACTAATTTGGGACAGAAGGAGTATTAAGTGGTGAAATAAAAAAGTAAATGAAAGAAACTTTGAAAACTACATGTCAAATAAAATAATTCAAGCTTTTGGTGTAATTAAATTAATCTTCAATGATTAATATATTATGTCTAATTTTTTTTAATAAAAAGAATTAGGTTAAAACTTTAGTTAAATAAGTTTGATAAGTTAAATAGATCTATTTATCAAAAAAAGAAAGAAATTTTGATGACATGATATTCCAAGTAGAAGAGAGAAGATTTTTGAGGTGTTAAGTATATTTTAAGAAAAATGAAAAGAGTTGGATGATATTCCTGTCCTAAAAGAAATAAAAGTGATATTTATAAATAAGTTCTCAAACATGAATGACCGTCCAGTAATTTACTCTAGAGGTATTTGTGTAGTCTTTAATTTTCACAACCTTATGTTAATTGATATGTACATGAGGTATTTGTCTTGTCTCCCTCTATAACATACCCCTAGTTATTTTAGGAAATTTACATAACTGGCAGAATATTTTAGATATATATTACTATATCAAATTAATTAGCACATTATTGGAATAACAAAAAATAACATTAAAATATTTGAAATATGGTAATTAACTGATTTTCAGCCTGGTCTATATAGTACATTAGAACTGTAATAAAATACTTTATTATCTTTCTTTTTAAATTTTTTTCCTTTTTCAAATTATTTCACTGAAACCCCTCTTTCCTTCGAGTATATGACTTTTATTTCTCTTTCATTTTTTTTTCTTTTATATTTTAAATTATAGCTTGGAACACCATGGGCCGATGGGACAGCAGCAATATCTCAATGTGCCATTAATAGAGGTGTGCAAAAATCGAACCGATCGATAAATCAAACCGATAAAAATGTTATTGGTTTATTGTTATTGAGTTATTGGGTTAACAATTTTTTAATGGTTTTATAAAAAAAAATTATTGGGTTATTGATTCGGTTTGATTTTTTCTTATTGGGTTATTGGGTAAACCGATAACCAATAAGAATATATATCTATAATCTATAATACTATATTAAAAGTGTGAAAGCCTTAGAAAAATGATTTGAACTTTTTGGCTTTCATTAAAAGATTGTCCTTTAGACAAAATTGTGTTTTCACTATTTTCTTCAATTTATTATTTAATTATTTTTCTTATATTAATTAGACTCCTAAAATATATAGGACTCCAAAAATATATAGAAAAAAATTAATTAATATTTTCCTTTGGTCAATTAAAAAAATACTCCTAAAATAGAATTCTATTAAGATGCACGTTAAACTATTTATGGTAATGCGCAAAATTTTTGGTTTGTAGTCCTACAACTTTTTAGGGATAAAGCTATCAAGAAAAGGAAAAAACAATTTAAGAATCAAAATTTAATATTTTTCTAAAAAAATACACATGCTAAAAAAAGAGCCCCACCACTTTCTAAGGTAAAAATTTTAGGAAGCAAATATATTTTCTTTAAAAAAAATTATTAGATTCAAGAAAAAATTGATAATATTTAACACTTCTATGTCAATTAGAATTTTACCTTATATAAAAAAAAATATCTACAATTCGATTTAAATAGTATTTTTGATAAATTTTACTAGAAACATACGTATGATTCTTCTACTTCTATATTTTCTTTTTATTTTTATTTTGATTTTGATTGATGATTAATTACATTTTTCTTCTTGCATTCATTAGGATTTTCTAGTCTTCTATTGCATGAAAAAAAATTATTTACAACTTAATAAAATAAAGGACGTATGTTTCAAATTCATGTATTTAAAATAATGTGATATGTTCATCTAACTTGATTCAGTTGATGTCTAGATTGGTGGATGCTTAACTTTTTAATCCTCAATTTCTTTATTATTTTTGTCAATATAATAGAATTCAATGTGTGTGTGTGTGTGTATATATATATATCTTATTTGTTTTCATTCAAGTCATTCTTAGAGTCAAAATTTTTGCTCAGACAAGAATTATTTTCATTAAAATCCAAAACAAACCCATTGAGAATCTCTTCCTATAAATAAGGGCAACTAATGGAAATATGCTTCATGTTTTGTAATGTTTGGGTTGTTTTCTACATGTGATCTGGTCGTACAAGTTATCGTTACTTTAGTTGATTAATTCGTTAACTTGAGAAATTGAAAGACTTTATGTTTCTCATCAACAATATTCCTCATCTAAATAGTGCTATCTACTATTTATTTCTTCTAAAATGTAAGCAGGTATCTTATCACATATTCTATATTGCTTAATTCCTTTGGTGGTATCATATCCTTTTATGTTTCACCAGCATACGTATCTCTTCTAGATTTCCTTTTATAAACGTATTCTTGTGCAAATTATTGAGTTCAATATGTGTGTGATTGTGTGTGTATTTGTGTATTTTATTTGTTTTTCTCCTCACAAATAATTGATGTTTTTTATTAAAAAAATATTATTAATTAAGGCAAAATACACGTGCAAAACACGTACACTTGCTAGTATGTATATATATATATATATATATATATATATATATATACATATGACTTATTACATATTTCTCTTAATTTCTCTTTAATCTCTACAAATTAACAAACCTATTATTTCAATTATACAAATTCTTAATTTCTCCTAACAACATTTAGTTCAAACTTGAAGATTCTTGCAAATTAAAACACATTATCGGTTAGTTACTACTATTTCTATTTTATGAGTATTTTCTTATCGGTTAAACCAAAAATCAAATCGTTAAGGATTAAAAACTGATAAACCGAAAATCGATAAAAAATATCTTATTGATTTGGTTATTGGTTTAGCATATTTAAAAACCGATAAACCGAACCGATAATATGTAAAATCGAACCGAACCGACCGATGCACACCCTAGCCATTAATGCTGGAGAGACATTTGTCTATAGGTTTAAAGTTGATAAGGTACATAAAATTCTTTGTTTTCTTGGTGATTGAATTAGTTAAATTTATTCTGAATTCTTCATGCTACTTAGTGGTTAATATTATATTACTAATACCTTCATTTTATTCATAGTAGGTCCAACTATCTAAAAGTTCACTGTCTAGTACTAGTACTAGTACTAGTAGTAGTATTTATTTTCAAGTGGTACCTTTTTTAAAAGAGAAACGTTGTGCCTACTGTTATTTTCCACAATACGGGTACATAGAATCTGTATAATAGAATAACAACTTTAACTCGAGTTCAAGTATGAACAAGAACACAACGAAGTTGAACAAATACCCTCAACACAAGATCAAAATGATCTTTACAAGAGGTGTATTTTATATTTCAGAAATATAGATGAAACAGAAAATGTTAAGGCCAAGTCGTCCGAATTCACGGACTTTCCTTAAGGAATAATTTCCCTTACTGTACCCAAGGTTATGGAATCTTCCTCCCAGGATAAAATGACCTTCAATCCGACTATAGAGGTACCTCAAATAGGCGGATTCTTCGAACACACTCACGGTTTGAATGATCACACTTAGAGTATTTTTAAGAAGAAAAAGCTTGTAATTTTGAAAATTTTCTGTCTTAACCTATGGAAGAAAGCAGGTTATTTATAGCCACAAGATGCCCCTTTGAAAGGTGGCATTGGTTCAATTTAGAGGTGTGTGTCTTTTCCTGAAAATACATATCTGTTTACTTAAACCATTGCAGTAATTTTCTGAAACAGTACACCATTTCGTGAAACATTGCATCAGTTCGAAATAGTGTTGCAGCAGTTCGTGAAGCAGTGCACTGTTCACGCGAAATAGTGCTACTATTCACATAACAGTGCTACAATTCATGTAACAGTGCTACTGTTCACGCGAAATAGTCACTGTTCACGCGTTCCTGCATGTTTTAACATTTCCATTCACACCCTTTCATTACTATGAACCCAACAATCCCCCACATGAATGGGGAATGGTTATTATTTTCGTAAAACTTTTACGGACAAGTATGTGATCATCAAGCAAAGACTGATTGCATCTGGATAAGTGGGTTTTCCTTTGAACTTTTCGTAGTGAACATGCATCGGATGCACTCGGTCAATCGGTAGATTTGATATCTTTGAACCGTCGAGCTTTAATGTACACCTAGACAACATATGTCACACAACCAACCTTTTACCGTTTATGGTTCTTACGGTTTTGTTCTTTTCATCCATGAACACGTCTCGGTTTTCATGAGATCTTAGAGTATAGGCCTTTACTAACATTCTCTTTGAAGCGGTTTCCACTTCTCCCACACATAGGTGATTTCTAAACGTTCAATCCTATAGATTAAACTATTTGGCCAAATTTAGATAATCATTTAAAGACTTTCCGCCTTAAGTCTTATCCTTGTTTACTATACATTGTCTATATCATGAGAATGGATTGGGTAATTGACAATGTTGAACCTGTCAGACACAACTTTGTTTGATCTCTTTGAACCTAGCTCTTAGGATCTCCAGTCTGCTAGGTAGAGTTACCGTCATGCTGACTTGTCCTAGTCCTTAAACCCATTCCCTTGGATGTCCTTTCTACTCCTTCTATAGATAGGCCTTTTGTAAGTGGATCCGACACATTATCCTTTGACTTTACATAGTCTACAGTGATAATTCCATTAGAGAGAAGTTCTCTAACGGTATTATGTCTACGTCTTATATGATGAGATTTATCGTTATACATCATGCTCCCTGCCCTACCTATTGTCGCTTGGCTATCACAGTGTATGCATACTGGTGCCACTGGCTTGGGCCAATAAGGAATATCTTCTAAGAAATTCTGGATCCATTCTGCTTTTTCACCGGCTTTATCCAATGTGATAAATTTAGATTCTATTGTAGAGCGAGCGATACAAGTCTGTTTGGATGATTTCCAAGAGACTGCTCCTCCCCCAATAGTAAATATATATCCACTTGTGAATTTTACTTCGTTAGATCCAGTGATCCAATTTGCATCACTATATCCTTCAAGTACCGCAGGATATTTATTATAATGCAAAGCATAATTTTGAGTGTATTTAAGATACCCCAAAACTCTTTTCATTGTCATCCAGTGAGTTTTGTTGGGATTACTCGTGTACCGACTCAATTTACTGATAGCGCATGCTATGTATGGTTGTGTACAATTTATTATATACATTAAACATCCCAATACTCTTGTGTACTCCAATGGCGAGTCACTTTCACCTTCATTCTTTCGAAGTGCAAAGCTCGCATCCAATGGAGTCTTGGCAATACCGAATTCCATATACTTGAACTTGTCAAGTACCTTTTCGATATAATGAGACTGTGAAAATGTCAACCCTTGTGGAGGTCGGTGGATTCTTATACCTAAGATCACATCTGCAACTCCAAGGTCCTTCATATCAAACTTTCTCTCGAGCATTCGTTTTGTTGCATTTATGTCAGAAATGTCTCTATTGATGATCAATATATCATCCACATATAAACATACAATGACTTGGTGATTTGGAGTGTCTTTAATATAAACACATTTATCACATTCATTTATTTTGAATCCGTTTTCCAACATGGTTTGGTCAAACTTTGCATGCCATTGCTTAGGTGCTTGTTTTAGTCCATAAAGTGAGTTAACAAGTTTACACACCTTATTTTCTTTTCCTGAAACTACAAAACCCTCAGGTTGTTCCATGTATATTTCTTCCTCCAAATCTCCATTTAGGAATGCGGTCTTCACATCCATTTGATGGATTTGAAGATCATATACCGCTGCTAAAGCAATTAATATTTGAATCGAGGTTATCCTTGTTACTGGCGAGTATGTATCAAAGTAATCAAGGCCTTCCTTCTGTTTGAAGCCTTTTACTACAAGTCTTGCCTTGTATTTGTCAATAGTTCCATCTGCCTTCATTTTCCTTTTGAAGATCCATTTAGACCCTAAAGGTTTATTTTCGGGAGGAAGGTCAACCAATTCCCATGTATGGTTGTTTAAGATTGAATCAATCTCACTATTGACTGCCTCTTTCCAAAAGGATGAGTTCGACGACGACATCGCTTCTTTAAATGTTTGAGGCTCATTTTCTAAGAGAAATGTTACAAAATCCGATCCAAACGAAGTTGACATTTTTTGACGTGTACTACGTCTTAGATTTTCTTCGTTATGTACATTCTCACTTGGTTCATATCGAAGTCATTTAGATCCTCCCCTAGACTGTTCATGTCTAATTTTATGCGGGTAAATATTTTCAAAGAATTCAGCATTGTCTGATTCAATTACCGTATTTTCACTAATATCCGAATGTTCAGATTTATGAACCAAAAATCGACATGCTTTACTACTTTTAGCATATCCTATGAACACGCAGTCCACCATTTTAGGTCCTATCTTAACCTTTTAAGGTATAGGAACGTGTACCTTTGCTAGACACCCCCACACTTTGAAACATTTTAAGTTAGGTTTCCTTTCTTTCTATTTTTCGTAAGAAATTGATTGTGTCTTACTATGAGGAACTCTGTTGAGTATACGATTGGCCGTAAGGATAGCCTCCTCTCATAAGTTTTGCGGTAAACCAGAACTTATAAGTAAGGCATTCATCATTTCCTTCAAAGTTCGGTTTTTCCTTTCCGCAATTCCATTAGAATGGGGTGAATACGGGGCCGTAGTTTGATGGATTATTCCATTCTCTACACATATTTGTGCAAAGGGAGATTCATATTTTCTGCCCCTATCACTTCTTATCATTTTGATCTTTTTGTCTAATTGATTTTCAACTACAGTTTTATATTGCCTAAACGCATCTATTGCTTTATCCTTACTATTTAGCAAGTAGACATAACAATATCTAGTGCAATCGTCAATAAAAGTTATGAAATACTTTTTCCCACCACGAGATGGTGTTGACTTCATATCACAAATGTCAGTGTATATTAAGTCTAAGGGATTGGAATTCCATTCAACGGACTTATAAGGATGCTTTGCATACTTCGATTCTACACACGTTTGACACTTTGATTTATTGCACTCAAAGTTTGGCAAAACTTCTAAGTTAATCAGTTTTCGTAACGTTTTGTAATTAACATGGCCCAAACGTTCATGCCATAAATCATAAGACTCAAGCAAATAAGACGAATTCGAACTTTTATTCATTTCAACAGTCATTACATTCATCTTATAAAGGCCCTCCATGAGATAGCCTTTTCCTACATACATTTCTCTTTTGCTAACTACAATTTTTCTAGAAACGGTCACACATTTGAATCCGTTCTTATCTAGGAGTGAAATAGAAATTAAGTTCCTACGTAACTCCGGAACATATAGCACATTGTTCAGTGTCAAGACCTTGCCGGAAGTCATCTTTAGGCAAATTTTTCCTGTTCCCTCCACCTTAGCAGTAGCGGAGTTGGCCATGTAAAGCATTTCTTCTGCTTGAGCTGAAGCAAATGACGAGAACAACTCTTTGTTTGCGCAAACATGGAGTGTGGCACCAGAATCCATCCACCATTTACGTGGATTCCCTACCAAGTTGCATTCCGTGAACATAGCACACAGATCGACATAATCTTTGTTGGACTCAATCAGATTTGCTTGGTCCTTTTTCTTCCCTTTCTTTGGGGCTCGACAGTCTGTGGACTTGTGGCCAATTTTGCCACAGTTGAAGCATTTTCCTTTGAACTTTTTCTTGGGTTGATTGCTTCCATGTTCACCTTTCTTTCTTTTCTTTGAGTTGTTTTGGCTATCTTCTACAATATGTCTCCATTCATTGTAAAATTTCCCTTTGACCTTCTTTCGGCATCTTTATTGTCCTCTTCAATACGAAGTCGAACAATAAGATCTTCAACAGTTATCTCCTTGCGTTTATGCTTTAAGTAGTTTTTGAAGTCTTTCCACAAAGGTGGTAGCTTCTCAACTATCGTTGCTACTTGAAAAGCATCATTCACAATTAAATCTTCTGCTAGGAGATCATGTATGATGACTTGCAACTCCTGTTCTTGAGAGACAACAGATTTGCTATCAATCATTTTGAAGTCTAGGAACCGTGCAATAAGAAATTTCTTAATTCCCGCATCCTCCATTTTATATTTCCGTTCAAGTGCCCCCCACAGTTCCTTTGATGTCTTGGTTCCACTATAGACATTATAGAGGTCGTCTTGGAGACCACTCAGAATATAGTTCCTAGAAAGGAAATCCGAATATTTTCAAGCTTCTACAATAACAAAGCGGTCTTTGTCCGAGGTTCCCTCGGGCACCTCAGGAGCGTC
This sequence comes from Capsicum pubescens, assembly GCA_030864215.1. Lineage (NCBI taxonomy): Eukaryota > Viridiplantae > Streptophyta > Magnoliopsida > Solanales > Solanaceae > Capsicum > Capsicum pubescens. The sequence goes on from CM061548.1 coordinate 191,166,946, forward strand.
TTCGCTAGTGAACCGTTGTAGACATAGAGTGGTGAGGTAAAAGAACATCTTTTGTTGCCACCGCTTGAAGTCAATGCCAAAAAAAAATTCGGGCTTCTCCGCCAGTGCCATCGTTGGCGGAGTATTTGTGCGACTTGATGTGGCAATATTATTTGCCCCGACAGACGTTGTCGCATCCATCATTTGACTTTCAGTTGTCATTTTTCCTGTCATCACAAGACAGAAAACTTAGTATTTTTTAGAATACTATTTATAAAGTTAAATAACTTGAAACAATTCTTCTTGTTTCTAGTTAACGATGAAGTTTTTATTACTTCGAATCGTCAACTGAATGAACCTTAACTTGTGATGAAGATTTTATGTCTTCTAATCACTAGTTAAATTCAAGCGGAGTAGAAAGCCTAAGCTTTAATCTCCAAAAACAAGCAATAGAGATTCTGTAAAAAGTTATTCCTTAAGATTGTTATTTTTCACAATACGGGTACGTAGAATCTGTATAATAGAATAACAACTTCAACTCAAGTTCAAGTATGAAAAAGAACACAACGAAGTTGAACAAATACCCTCAATACATGATCAAAATTATCTTTACAAGAGGTGTATTTTATATTTCAGAAATATAGATGAAATAGAAATTGTTAAGGCCAAGTAGTCCGAATTCACGGACTTTCCTTAAGGAATAATTCCCCTCACTGTACCCGAGATTATGGAATCTTCCTCCCAGGATAAAATGGCCTTCAATCCGACTGTAGCGGTACCTCAAATAGGCGGATTCTTCGAACACACTCACGATTTGAATGATCACACTTAGAGTATTTTTAAGAAGAAGAAGAAGCTTGTAATTTTGAAAATTTTCTGTCTTAACTTGTGGAAGAAAGCAGGTTATTTATAGCCACAAGATGCCCCTTTGAAAGGTGGCATTGGTTTAATTTAGAGGTGTGTGTCTTTTCCTGAAAATACATGTTTGTTTACTTAAACCATTGCAGTAATTTTCTGAAACAGTACACCATTTTGTGAAACATTGCATCAGTTCGAAACAGTGTTGCAGCAGTTCGTGAAGCAGTGCACTGTTCACGCGAAACAGTGCTACTGTTCACGTAACAGTACTACTGTTCACGCGTTCCTGCATGTTTTAATATTTCCATTCACACTCTATCATTACTATGAACCCAACACCTACTTGCATTAGAAAATGCAAAAATCGACAGATTTGATCAGACATGGGAAAATGTTGTCGTATGGTACTAAGAAAAGGATTACTTAGTTCTGATTATTTAAATCGGTGGGCATAATTGAATATAGCATTTGCCAATAAAGATTAAAGGAACAATGAATCCCTATTTTCACCTGTTTATAACTGGTAAAAACTTACACGCATTCGGTGTATACACCAAATTAATATTTTTTATCATGGTTATGTAATTAAATTAAGTAAAATATATATTGATTAATCATGATTAAGTAACATGAACTTTAAATTCAAACACATGACATGCATGTATTGGCTTGGTGTATACACCGAATGCATGTCCACTTTGTGCAACTTATTTTTACTTTAATAAGTTAAGTGGCCAAGACATTGATAACCTACCAAATTTTGAGTCATCATTCTTCTACTCAACCTTTTAGGCAACATGGACCCAACTTGTAGGCATCAACTTACCAAAAATTATACTACTATCTTGGTTTTCATGACATTTCTAGTCCTTATTTTCTCTATTAATATATGTGACACTTTTCTTTATTATTTTGAAATTCAACTTGCATAAACTTTGACCTACAACCTTAAATGTTTTTAGTTTAATTACATTGACATGAGAAGAATTTTTACTTATAATATTTTTTATATAATTTTTGAATATTTACATTCAAATTTTAAATATTTGATTAATTTAAATTTATTAGCTTTAAAGCTTATTCAAATTGACTTGAAAAAGTAAAAAAGTGTCACATAAGATAGCTCAAAAACTATCCTTATTGTCAAATTGACTCATCCATTACCAATGCAACCTGTTTGCTACTTAAGAATCCACTTATAAGTGCACTTAACCCATTAGAGATGATTGTACTGTTAAATTAACACAGAAACACACCACAGATTCACATAAACCAAGAACACCTATAAAGTAAGGAATATGCGAGTAGAAAGATGCATACCTTTGTTTGCCATTATATCACGTAACCGGAGATGGTTTGTCTGCCATTACAACATGTAACTGAAGATGAACAAGGCTGAGTCTTCTTCTCCTTTGCTTATGACGGCTGGCAACATATGGAAATACGTCTTATGTTAAAGCTAGGAGAGGAGACCTAACCTTATATTTATAGGCTTAAAAGTCTTAACCTAGTGCACCTCCCATTATGGGATCACAGGTCTACTTAAGGCCTACACTATTGCCAGCCCACACCAATAATATGATATGGATATAGGCCCATATGGAATCCGAATGAATACACGGCCTGTGTATTGTCCACCAACTAATAACATCAATCCGTTTTACTTTTAACGTAATAAAAAGTTAATGTTAAGTTCATATAAAATAAATAATTCTAACATTCTCTCACCTGGACAACGTTAACTTTTAAAGAAAAGTTTTAGAAAGCTTATTTTTATGAAAATAACTCTCGGAATGAATAGACAGTGGCCATAAACATTTAGTGGTGGAACGTCATTTCCAACATAGTTCAGTCAAGCAAAACATCACTGTTGAACTGCAGCAGTACTTGCATCAACCAACGACACAAGATCAGTCCACAATTACTAACACTGAAGTTTCATAGACATAACCAAATGATGTGGTAGTGTAGCAAGAAATAGCCAACATGAACTCCAAATTGAGGCTATTTCATTGTTAGTCCTTCAAAAAAAATTTCATATCAACATGTACGCTTAAAATCAACATACGTACCATAGAAAAATCATCACCACAATTTTCTGTTACAACATGTGTAAGTACTTAAACAATATGTGCTCCACCAGAAAATCTTAATTTTCAAGGTTCAACATGTGCAACATATTATTTGGTGCAACAACCAGAAAATTCACAAGGTAGAATGACATACTATATATGTCTCCAAAAGAAAGATCCAATAAAACAACAATATGATCTTATCAATATGAGACATAGCCAACACATAAGGCAAAAAGCCTTAATATAACAAAATAATATTAAAGTGTGCACAATAATAATCAACAACATAATAATCAATAACATAAAGAGAAAGGTCATTAATGAACTTACTCCCACTGATCTTGAGATAGATGTAATGATCAATCTTGTTCTCCACAAACCCCATAGAAGTGATAATTTTTTCGAACTTTAAGTACCACTCTCGAGAATCTTGCTTCAAGCCATAGATAGATTTCTTAAACTTACACACAAGATGTTTACTGTCTTTACCAATAAAATTTTAGGGTTGTTGCATGTAAACCTCTTCATTAAGATCATCATTCAAAAGGATGTCTTTACATCCATCAGATGTAGCTCAAGATCAAAGGGTCTCATTTGTTGCCTAGTATCTGCATATCTATCATAGTACTCACCCCTTCGATCAGACATCACTATCTTAATGACCTTTCTCAGTTGTTTCTCTACTTCAGTTTTAAACACTTTGAACATTCAAGAGAATCTAATTTTTTTTTCTTAAAAAAAAGAGGAACATAATCATATCGAGAAAAGTCATCGATAAAGGTGATAAAATAACTTAGTAGAATACAAACCACTTATATCTGTGTGAATGATTTTCAACAAACCAGAACTATGAGTAGCATTTTTTTTTGTTTTAGTCAACTTTCCTCTAATGCAATCAATACATGTTCCTATGTTCTCAAAATCAAGAGAAGGTAAAATATTAGATTTAACCAATTTATCAACTCTATCTTTAGAGATATGACCTAAACTCCTATGCCACAACATGCCTGATTTTTTCATTTAAAACTGGTTCGATTAGAACCAACAATTTCAGAATTAAAAGAGTTATATTCAAAATTAGAAGTCAAGAAAATTTTAAACAAGCCATCAGATAGGATTCCATGACCAACAACTCGGAAGTTCAAAAGCAAATTAACTTTTTCATTAAGAGAATTACAATCATAACCAAATCTGTGTAAAACTAAAATAGAAATCAAATTTCATCTAAAAGATGGGACATAATGAGTGTTTTCAAGAAAAAACTTATAACCAGTTTCTAAGTCTAAAATTACAGTTTCTATGAACTCTACTTCAACTTGGACATCTGTGGCGACTCTAATTTTTTACTCCATTTTTCTTGGGTTCCTTTTATTTTTGAACCCCTGTAAGAAAATGGCAACATATGCAGTAGCTTCTCTATCAAACCATCAAGAATTAATGGGGACATGTACAAAGTGTGACTCAAAACAAACAAGAGCTAGATGATTATTTTCTTTTAACACCTTCTTAAAAGTACGATTATTAGGTCTTTAAAACTTCCTAGGTCCCTGATGATAGGCGAATTTACACGCCTATATCAATATATTTTGCCCATATTTTAGCCTAGTTTTGAGAACAAAGTATATATTTCATGCACTTTTAGTCCTTTTTCCTGTAAATGAGCTAATGAACATGATTAGTAAAGTTTCAAGTATAAATGATGCAGAATTCAGCATTTATGGCTTACTTGACGCAAAACAAAGTTCACGAAGGAAGAAAAGGGAGTTTACACGCCTAAGGACCAAAATTGTTGCATGGAAAATCTGTCCCGGGCTAAAACAGCATTTCTGAAGACTTTGGGGATCTGCAGTAACTTAGTTGGATTTGGACAATGATACATTAACCTAGTACAATTGGGTTATGTATTTCATTAGTTTATTTGGATTATGATAATGTTACATTAACCTAGTACAATTGGGTTAAGTATTACATTAGCCTAGTAGGATTTGGTTAGATATTTTATTTATCTAATAGGATTAGGATATGGGTATTATAAATACCCTATTTTGCTAGAGATTTTACAACTTTGAATTACAACTCTCATTCTACTTTTAACATCATCTTCTTACATCTTCTAATTCTTCCATTAATTCTATTTTTCTTCTTCTACTCTTCTATTCTTAAATTCCACAACAAGAGAATCGTTACTTTGCCTAGGAATTCATGCCTCACGCCTACCACCTAAGCTACATGAAATTACTCAATCTTGTGGTATAACAACAATGTCAATCGTGATCTCCTTCACTTTCATGGGTAACTAAACTTCTCTGTTGGGGTTATGGAAGCCGTATGAGATACTATCTATTGCTGTGAGGTTGTGAGTTCGCGACACGTATACTGCTTATATCATTATTCTCTTCATCTTAGTCTACATTCTTTGTGGTTGCAAACGCAAGAATACGCCAGCATAACATTTAACTTGTTCGAAAGAAAGGTTATTTGTCTGGAAAAGAGATAATGTCAAGGTAGTAGGGTCACCCCCTAAAATTCCCTACTAAAAAGCTAGTGTCGTAACTGGACTAACCTCTTGGAGAATTCGTACCGTTAGACACGCTTTAAGCTCGAAAGAGTTAAAGTGAAATAATCCTCGAATAGGTCGAAAGACGCCTGGATTTACCATCGAATACAATTCTCTATAAGCAGTTGCATGTCAGAATTCTACACACTCATAGCTAATAGAGACGTATACCTCAGAAGGCGGACATAACCCCAACGCCTCAATTCTCATTGTTTACAACTTACGTAACAATCTTTCTCTTTTACTTTGCTATTTTCAGCTTTTATTTAATTGTTTTGGTGACACATTACAATCCCCCCTTTTTACGAGACTTGCACCAAAAGTTTAGTAATCTTGCTTACTTGTTGGCCAAGCTATTCCCTGTGGGATCGACACCCAACCCAGGTTGGGTTCTATATTTGCTAACGACCGCTTTACACTCCTAGGAGAGCTGTAGATTGAGCGTTATCAAAAATTGGCGCCGCTGCCGGGGAATACAAGTGTCAATCAAGTTCGTGATAATTACTAGACCCTTTGGTCAAAGATTCTCGTACTTTTACGTTTAGTTTTTGTTTTTGTCTACTGCAGGTTTTTATTTTAGTGCATGCCCCATACTCGAAGTTTTGGTCAACCGTTATTACCAATCAATCCTGAACCACAACGCATTGGTAGAATGGAAGCACAAGCTGAAATCGCAAGGATGGCTGCTCAACAGGAACAAGCAAGATTGGCTGCCCTTGCCGCAGCCCAGGTTCAACAGCAGAACATTGATAACCCTGCACGAGCAATAAATCCTGACGATGAGGATTTAGGTGATGACGAATTACTAAACCCAAGGCATGATGCTGAAATCACAACACCTGCCAACAGAAGAGGTCGACAAGATCGGTTTAGATATGATCGCCAACCCATGCAACCAGCTTTCGACGATGATGATGATGATCTTGATGGAGCCGGAGCCACAGGAGCTATTATTCCCCCACCATTAGCGCCCGGAGCCAAGTTCAGCATCACAAGCACCATGATTCAGTTATTGCAACTCAAGGGATTGTTTGGTGGACTAGCAGGCGATGATCCGAATATGCATCTCATCAACTCTATTTCTACATGCAAGTCTTTTGACAATCCTGGTGTTGGTCAGAATGCAATTCGATTACGTCTATTTCCATTGTCTTTGTCTGGGGAGGCAACACTATGGTTGAATGGGCTGACTCCTGATTCAATTACAAATTGGAGGCAATTGAGAGACGCTTTCCTAGAAAGATTCTTTCCGCCTTCCAAAAAAGCACAATTGAGAGATGAAATCAGCAACTTTCGTCAGCTTCCCACTGAAGCTCTTCATGAAACATGGGAGAGGTTCAAGACAAAGCTAGCGAGATGCCCAAACTATCACATGACTAATGTTCACCTCATGGAGATATTGTATAGAGCCTTGAATTCAATAACTAAGCCAGTGGTGGATAACGCAGCTGGAGGATCCTTTATGGATCTCACCTTTAGTCAAGCAAGCAATATGCTAGATCGCATGACGAAACAAAGTAGAGCTTGGCATACCAGGGATTCCGAGGTAGCAAGCCCCACTTTATCTATAGGCATGACTGCAGACCAAAGAAGAAGACAAGAAGAACGTGATCAAGATTTAGCGCACATGAAAACGCAAGTGGATCTTCTGACAAAGCATTTATTATCAGGGAAGACCGAAAAAGTGAAAGCTGTAGCGCTAAAAGGAAGAGACGAATCTGATTCGGAAAAGGAGGCCAACTACTTGAACAATCAGGGGGGTTTCCGTGGGAATACCCAAGGAAACCAAGGTCGGAACTATTATGATAAATCTGGAAGCAAAGACCAAGGTAGTTGGAAGAAAACCAATGAAAAGAGTGGTTTGTACGTTCCCCCTGGTAGACGTGATACCACCACATCTAATTCTGGAAGTATGGAAGACATGATGGCTAAATTATTAAAAGGAGTGGAAGCAACGAGCGTGGGAGTTACTGAGGTAATTAATGATTTGTCCTCCATGAAACAACTAGTTGATTCTCATTCCACTTCAATCAAGCAAATAGAGCAGCAATTGAGCCAACTTTCAGCAGCACTCAATCAAAGAAAGGCTGGCACTTTACCTAGCGATACTGTGCAAAACCCAAGGAATGATGGGTCATGCATGGCCATCACTACCAGAAGTGGTAAGGTGCTGGAACCTTCAGCAAAAGGCAAGCAAGTGGCTGACGAAGTTGCGGACATGGATGATAACGCAAAATGAGAAGATGCCGCAACAACCAGTCCTGACGTCAAGGACGTCACGCCCAGTGACGTGCAGCCTGAAAAAATGGAAAAACGGAAGCAAGAGGAGAAGAAAACCATGGAGAGAACACTTCCATACCCACCACCACCTTTTCCCCAAAGACTGGAGAAGGTGGCGGATGACACTAAGTTCAGCAAATTCATGACTATGTTAAAGCAGCTGACCATTAATGTTCCATTGGTGGAGGCACTTGAACAAATGCCTGGGTATGCGAAGTTCATGAAGGATCTTTTGACAAAGAAGAGGGCAGCAAGTTATGAGCTGAAAGACGATGTGCATCATTGTAGTGCAATTGCTACCCGATCGATAGTTCAGAAGAAGGCCGACCCCGGAGCTTTCACTATTCCTTGCACCGTCGGATCTTTGAACTTTGCCAAAGCATTATGTGACTTAGGAGCCAGCATCAACTTGATGCCATTATCGATCTACAAGAAGTTGGGGTTAGGAGATCCTACTCCAACCAATATGAGGCTCGTCATGGCAGATAGGTCGGTAAAATGACCTGTTGGTATTCTATGCGATGTCTTGGTAAAAGTTTCTTCATTTATCTTTCTAGAAGACTTTATCATCTTGGATTGTGAAGCAGATTCTGAGGTTCCCATAATCTTGGGGCGCCCTTTCCTTGCTACAGGAAGTGTGTTCATTGATTTGAGAGCTAATGAACTTTCATTCCGAATAAATGACGAAGTGGTTCGTTTTGATGTTTGCAAAACAATGAAGCAACCCAAAGATCTTAGTGTATTTTCGGTGGCTGATGTTTTCTTTGATGATGAGAAAGAACTACTTGAAGAAGAGCAAATTATTGATGATCCCTTGGAGGTTGTGCTCATGAATGGAGAGTGAAGATGCTGAAAATTCTGAAGAAGCCATTTGTGCTCTATCGGGATTAGGAACATATCGCTATACTCCCAAGAAGCTGGATCTTGATCTCAAGAATCGGCCTACACCACCAGCTAAGCCATCTATTGAAGAGCCACCCACGTTAGAATTGAAGGAGCTGCCAAGTCATTTGAAGTACGCATTCTTAGGAAGCGGAAACACTCTTCCAGTCATTGTGGCAGCCGATTTGGGTGAGCGACAAGTTGCAGCTCTTATTGCTATTCTACGTAAGTATATTAGAGCTATTGGATGGACCATTGCGGATATTATTGGTATTCCACCTGGGATTTGTACACATAAAATTCAGCTTCAAGAAAATTGCACACCCACCATTGAGCATCAAAGGCGTCTAAACCCACCTATGCAAGAAGTGGTGAAGAAAGAGATCATTAAGTGGTTAGACGCAGGAGTTGTGTATCCTATTTCTGATAGTACATGGGTAAGCCCTGTATAATGTGTTCCCAAGAAAGGAGGTATGACGGTGGTCGCGAATGCAAAGAATGAACTTATTCCACTCAGGCCCGTCACTGGATGGAGAGTATGCATGGACTACCGCAAGCTGAATTCTTGTACACTCAAGGATCACTTCCCAATGCCATTTATGGACCAAATGCTAGATCGATTAGTGGGGAAAGGATGGTTTTGCTTCTTGGATGGTTATTCAGGCTATAATCAGATTTGTATTGCACCCTAAGACCAAGAGAAGACAACGTTTACATGCCCATATGGTACGTTTGTCTTCAAATGTATGCCATTCGGGTTATGTAACGCACCAGCCACCTTTCAACGTTGTATGATGTCTATTTTCTCTGATATGGTTGAAGACACTTTGGAGGTATTTATGGATGACTTTTCAGTTGTTGGTGAGTCTTTTGAAGCATGCCTGGCAAACTTGAGCATGGCATTACAAAGATGTGTAGAGTTCAACCTTGTGCTGAATTGGGAGAAGTGCCACTTCATGGTAAAAGAAGGAATCGTTCTTGGGCACAAGATCTCTGAGAGAGGAATAGAGTTTGACCAAGCAAAAATTGAGGTTATTGAGCAGCTACCGCCTCCAATTTCGGTGAAGGGAGTTCATAGTTTTCTTGGCCATGCTGGTTTCTATCGTCGGTTCATCAAAGACTTCTAGAAAATTGCTAGTCCATTATGCAAGCTCTTGGAGAAAGATGCGAAGTTTGACTTCAATGACGATTGCTTGAAGGCATTCGAATGCCTCAAAGGAAAACTCATCAAAGCCCCTATCATGGTAGCACCAAATTGGTCTCTCCCGTTCGAGGTCATGTGTGATGCTAGTGGTGTAGCCGTTGGTGCTGTACTTGGTTAGAGAAAGGAGAAGCTATTTCATCCTATCTACTATGCGAGTAAGGTCCTAAATGAAGCCCAAAAGAACTACACTGTTACTGAACAAGAGCTCCTAGCGGTTGTGTATGCATTTGAGAAGTTTCGTGCCTATCTATTGGGTACTAAGGTGATCGTTCATACAGACCATGCAGCTCTTAGGTATCTAATGACAAAGAAGGATGCAAAACCAAGGCTGATTAGATGGGTATTGCTTCTGCAAGAGTTTGATTTCGAAGTCAAAGATAGACGAGGATGCGAGAACCAAGTGGCTGATCACCTATCTCGACTTGAGAATGAGCATGTGGCGCAACCTGAAATTCAGATTGATGATGTATTCCCGGACGAAGAGATATTAGCGACAACAATGGAGAAATTACCATGGTATGCCGACTTTGCAAATTTCGTGGTAAGTAATGTGATACCTGCCAATTTATCTTACCACCAAAGGAGGAAGTTTATGCATGACGTACAGCACTACTATTGGGATGATCCTTATTTGTTTCGATGATGTGCGGATGGTATCATTCGACGATGTATATCCCATGAAGACGTGCCTAATATCTTGGAAGCATGCCACACTTCGCAAGTTGGAGGACATCACGCAGGCAATCGGACGGCCAGAAAAGTATTGCAAAGTGGTTATTATTGGCCTTCGATATTTAGAGATGCCTACGACTATGTTAGAAGGTGTGACCAATGCCAGCATCAAGGTGCGATATCAAAACACCATGAAATGCCCATGACCAAAATTCTTGAGGTAGAACTCTTTGATGTGTGGGGTATTGATTTCATGGGTCCATTCGTGAATTCGTTTGGAATGAAGTACATCTTGGTTGCTGTGGATTATGTTTCGAAATGGGTTGAAGCTGTTGCATTGGCCGACAATGAGGGAAAGCGTGTTGTAGCGTTCTTGAAGAAGAATATCTTCTCTCGCTATGGAGTACCACGTACTATCATAAGCGATGGAGGATCTCACTTTTGCAATAAGCTATTCAAGTCCGTATTGGCAAAATATGGTGTCAAGCAACATAAGGTAGCCACGCCTTATCACCCACAAAATAGCGGACAGGTAGAGGTTTCCAATCGAGAGATCAAGCAAATCCTTGCGAAGACGGTAAATGCTAATAGGAAGGATTGGTCTCGGAAGCTGGACGATGCACTATGGGCGTACAGGACTGCATTCAAAATGCCAATTGGCATGTCCCCTTATCAACTAGTTTATGGGAAGGCTTGTCACTTACCCATTGAGCTCGAACACAAGGCATTGTGGGCATTGAAGCAATTAAATTTGAATTGGGATGATGTGAAGAATCTGAGGTTGGAGCAGCTGAACGAACTAGATGAATTCCATCTCCATGCATATGAGAAGTCAGACCTATACAAGGAGCGGATGAAAAAGTATCATGATCAGCGGATTGTTCGATGAAACTTCCAAAGGGGTGATATGGTACTTCTCTTCAACTCCAGATTGAAGCTCTTCCCAGGTAAGTTAAAATCCAAGTGGTGTGGTCCATACAAAGTTATCCAAGTCTACTCGTCTGGAGTAGTTGAATTGGAAGATAATAATGGTGTTGTCTTCAAGGTGAATGGACAACGTGTTAAGCCTTATATCGGTCCTCTTGACTCGATGAATTCTATGGCCATCATCTATCTCGACGAAGTCTAAGTACTCGAAGTAACTATGTCGAGCCACGACAATAAAAAAAGGCGCAAGATGGGAGGCAACCCATCGTTTTATCATTTTATCGTTCTTTTTTTTACTTGTTTTGCTTTTGATAATGAAAATCCAAAAATAAGAGTCGTGCCACGACCAAAATTAAGGCGCTTGGTGGGAGGCAACCAATCGTACTAATCGTTTTCATTTGGTTTTAAGCAAAAATAGGTGCAAGAGGTATTTAACGAGGAGATTGATTTCAATTGACGATTTGGACGCATTGTTTGGTAAAGTTGGTAAGTTAGGAATAGTGATGCATAAGGCTATGGATTGAGCATTGCTCATGCCAAACTAGGCATCGAGGAAGGCTAGGCCTAGGTAAAACTAGGCCACGAACGATGCACAACCTATCCTATAGCCTAAGGTCTCGGAATCTAGTGTGCTATACACTATGCGCCGCCCAGTCCTAAGTGTGCTTTTGACTATGCGCCGCCTATGCTATAGCATTAGGTCTTAGGATCTCATATGCCATAGACTATGTGGCGCATATGTCCCTAAATGTCATAGACTATGCGGCGCATATGTCCCTAAATGCCATAGACTATGCGCCGCATATACCATGACTATGCCAAGCATTATGCGCCGCATATGTAGCATTTTTGTCTCCAAAACCGATTGTAAATGGGTCAAAACCCAACCTATTCTCTTCCTATATAAAGGGGACTTAGTCTTGAAACATAACCACACTAGAAATTAACCTAAAGGTGCCGCATTCCCTCTCCAAACCATCCCAAAATTTTTCTTTTTGCTCTTCCAATTCACAAAACCATCTCCAAAAGCTTCAAGCAAGTAAGTACTCTCTTATTCTTCATTTATTTCTTGTAAGTACTACATTGCTAGGTCTATTATAAATTTCTACATCATATAAGATTGATTGGTGATGTTCATGTGTTTTGATCGTTGATACAAAATCATGTGAGTAAACATATACGTAGGAAAATCTTGACTTATTTCCGACTTGAATTTGGTTTTAATAGCATTGTTATACGATTTGCGGAATTGCTATGGTGATGAACATTGACTATCATGTTATGATCTTGTTACTTGGATACTTACATGCTAGACTATCCCGTTCATCGGGATAAGCCTTATAGTTGCCTACCGACTTAGGAGGTTGCGATTGTTGAAAACATCCATACCATGTTACAACCCCTATGTAGTAGTGTTGTTATATCTAACATGAAAGTAGTGCAATGGCTGCAAGTAGTAATACATTACTGATTTTCTTGTCGGAATATAATCCTTAAACGTATGTCGACGAAATCTGAGTAATCGACCACTTTCACTTCACTGATTTGTGTCAACAAAACTAAGTGTGGGGTGGTACCCCTACTGCTTGTTTATAGATTGTATCAACTGAGATTGTGTTGCCATTAACACTATTTCTAGACTCAGGTACAATGGCACCTAAAGCGAGGCAAGGCAAGGAGAAGGCTACCACTTCCCAAAAGGGCAAGAAGAGAGGTAGAAAGGACCAAGGAGAATCATCCTCAACACAACTACCCCGCAGAATGTTTGGAATAAAATGGGTTCTTGAGGCGGAAGCCAAAGAATGGTACAGGAACAACAAAGAAAGAAGATATGTTCACGTCGACCTAATCAACAAGGACACCTTAGCGAAGAAGGAGCCGCGTATGTTGGCGAAAATCATGGCATTGAATCTGGATTTCATCTTCCGCGATATGGGAGAATGTAATCTTGATTTGACAAGAGAGTTTTACGTCAACTGGTCGCCGAAAACAACAGGCAACGAAGTCAAAATTCGGGGCCAAGTGTTACAGCTCAACGCGGACTGGGTCAACTTTTTTCTTGGCTTACCTTCGGTCGACCCAGCACCATTCAAAGAGCTGTACAGCAGGCCTCCTTATAGAGCAATTAGACACACACTTTGTGGAAGTAGATCGATGGCAAGGTGGGGCATACATAAAGACACAGGACGACACAACACCTTCCCCTATGCTTCACTGAATAGGGAAGCAAGAATCTGGATGCGTATTGTCAACTCATTCCTTATTCCTGGGACTCAATACACCAAGATATCAAGAGATAAAGTGTGTTTGGTCTATGCTTTGATGACGAATGTCCCTATCAACTTTGGGGCAATCATTCGCTCTACCATGAGGAAGGCCAGACTCAACAAAAGGTCCCACTTCACGTTTGGAAATCTGTTGACAGCAATCTTGCGGAAGGAGGATATCGAAGAGGAACCAGCTGACCACAAACTCCCACATAACCCAAAGAAGGTTGACCTTACTAAAGTCAAAGATGCTGAAACAACTCATGGTGTCAACCTTACTACTGCGGAAAGACATGCTCGTGATGAGAGTTTCTTCCGTCATCTTTATGGCATGACATGATTTACTATGATGAGTGGTGGACGTGTTTCAACTGCTGCAGAGCTCCAACAGTTGGACCACGACTATCCCATGAACATACATGCACGGGAGATGTGTAGAGTGGGCGTATACTTTGAGGAACCTCTAGATGATGATGTGTCGACTGATGACGATCGACGCTTGCCAGACTCTGACGAGGAGGAGAACTCTGACGACGACTCTTATGATGATTCCGACGAAGGGGGTATGACCCCCGACAATGAGGAAGAGTCCGACTAACCAGGTTCCTCGTATTTATTTTCCACTAAGGGCAGTGTCCCGTTTAAGTGTGGGGTGGCGGTATCGTATGCTATACTTCTCTATCGCATCTATGTTTGTTTATTTTGTTGTTTTTTTTGTTGATTTTTTTTCGTGTTTTAGTTTTTTGTTTTTGTTGTTTTTTCTAGCTTCGCATGAAATTATTTTGATAGGCAGCATGAGATTATAACAAGAGTATGTGCTACAACTGTGACCATTGAGACATTTAGGCTCCAGTTGTGACTCATTATGTGATATTGTGTGGTTAAATTCCTTCACTTGTTGGGTCGAGAGTCTATATTACTTCCAAGCAAGTCGACCATGTGCCTTGTGTGTGTGAGATAATCGTATGTTCTATGTGTGTGGCTGATGCTAGAACTTGCCTGGTATGTATACAAAGCAAAAATAAGGAGTGTAAGTTTAGGATATGATTTAGGCATTTCTTTGGCAACCTATATTTGTTTACTTTCAGTTTTACCTACCCATGGACATCATCCTAGTTAAACCCTTTTGAGCCTTTAGCCTATTTTCTTTGACAACCTTGTATGTAAGACTAATCCATTTTTTTCAAGACCGTAATTTGATCCAAACTCCTAAGTGCTTTAAAGTGAAAAAGTCATGTGACAACATAAGAGGAAATTGGGTGAGTATGATGCTATAAATTGTAATGGTGCTTGAATGTGTTATGAAAAAAAAAAGTGCTATCATAAGAGGTATGTTGTGAAAAGAAAAAGGAAAAGAAAGCTGAAAAGCGAGTTGTGCTTAAAATTGAAAAACAAAAGAGGAGAACAAGGGTGGTAGAATAAAAGAAAGAAAGGTTGAAAGAAAAAAAAAGTGTCAATGATACAAAGTGATGTATTAAAGCGCTTAGGAACTTAGTCACTATTCCTGGCCAAAATAGTCCTACCCGTCCCTTAGCCTACATTACAACCATCAAAAGACCTACTTGATCCTAAGCTTAGCATTCTGACATTTAGTAGAGTATTACATTAAGGGAAAGCCTATGGTCATCAGTTGCTACATATGAATTCTTTGTGAGAGTAAGAGCAAGGACATTTTGATACCCATGTTTGAAAAATATGCTATACTTGTGAGTAATTATGGGTACTATAGTGTGAGACACACATGGATGATGAGTTTTGGGTAGTTATATATGATTCCTTGTACCTTAACGTTTACATGCGAGTTGATCACCATCACGAGTCTATGCTAGAGGTTAAATTGTTTCTACCTATAATCGAAAAGCTACTCTTTGTTGATAATTGTTGTGCTTGTCCTGACAAATGTTTTGTGTTGTTGCTGTGAAACCCTAAGTTGATGTTTAGAAGGACATGGTATTTCGTTCGAGGACGAACAAAGTTTCAAGTGTGGGGTGTTGATGATAGGCGAATTTACACGCCTATATCAATATATTTTGCCCATATTTTAGCCTAGTTTTAAGAACAAAGTATATATTTCATGCACTTTTAGTCCTTTTTCCTGTAAATGAGCTAACGAACATGATTAGTAAAGTTTCAGGTATAAATGATGCAGAATTCAGCATTTTATGGCTTACTTGACGCAAAAGAAAGCTCACGAAGGAAGGGAAGGGAGTTTACACGCCTAAGGACCAAAACTGCTGCATGGAAAATCTGTCCCGGGCTAAAATAGCATTTCTGAAGACTTTGGGGATCTGCAGTAACTTAGTTGGATTTGGACAATGATACATTAACCTAGTACAATTGGGTTATGTATTTCATTAGTTTATTTGGATTATGATAATGTTACATTAACCTAGTACAATTGGGTTAAGTATTACATTAGCCTAGTAGGATTTGGTTAGATATTTTATTTATCTAATAGGATTAGGATATGGGTATTATAAATACCCTATTTTGCTAGAGATTTTACAACTTCGAATTACAACTCTCATTCTACTTTTAACATCATCTTCTTACATCTTCTAATTCTTCCATTAATTCTATTTTTCTTCTTCTACTCTTCTATTCTTAAATTCCACAACAAGAGAATCGTTACTTTGCCTAGGAATTCACGCCTCACGCCTACCACCTAAGCTACATGAAATTACTCAATCTTGTGGTATAACAACAATGTCAATCGTGATCTCCTTCGCTTTTATGGGAACTAAACTTCTCTGTTGGGGTTATGGAAGTCGTATGAGATACTATCTATTGCTGTGAGGTTGTGAGTTCGCGACACGTATACTGCTTATATCATTATTCTCTTCATCTTAGTCTACATTCTTTGTGGTTGCAAACACAAGAATACGCCAGCATAACATTTAACTTGTTCGAAAGAAAGGTTATTTGTCTGGAAAAGAGATAATGTCAAGGTAGTAGGGTCACCCCCTAAAATTCCCTACTAAAAAGCTAGTGTCGTAACTGGACTAACCTCTTGGAGAATTCGTACCGTTAGACACGCTTTAAGCTCGAAAGAGTTAAAGTGAAATAATCCTCGAATAGGTCGAAAGACGCCTGGATTTACCATCGAATACAATTCTCTATAAGCAGTTGCATGTCAGAATTCTACACACTCATAGCCAATAGAGACGTATACCTCAGAAGGCGGACATAACCCCAACGCCTCAATTCTCATTGTTTACAACTTACGTAACAATCTTTCTCTTTTACTTTGCTATTTTCAGCTTTTATTTAATAATCCCCCCTTTTTACGAGACTTGCACCAAAAGTTTAGTAATCTTGCTTACTTGTTGGCCAAGCTATTCCCTGTGGGATCGACACCCAACCCAGTTTGGGTTCTATATTTGCTAATTATCGCTTTACACTCCTACGAGAGCTGTAGATTGAGCGTTATCAGTCCCTTGCAAGAGTTTGATTTGAAGTCATAAGAAGCTAACATGGCAACCTCACCCTTCTCCCTTTAATTTTTCCCTCTTCAACAACACATTTGGAGATTGACCAAGGTTCATACTGAGTATTATAGGTAGTTTTCATTTGGCTAAACTCAGCAGGCAAAGAGTTAAGAGCAGAGTGATCAATGTAAGTATCAGGAAGAGTTATTTCAAAAGTTTTCAGTTTGGACTGAATGTGGACCATCTTAAGTATGTAATCTCTAACACTCCCAGTAAAGTCATACCTTACTCCTGCAAGTTTATTCATTAAATCTCTAGTCTCAGCCTTATTGGATACAAGGTACCTTTCTTCTACTTGGGCAAGAAACCTTTTGGTATTAGTAGTTTCACGCAAGCCACTTTGAAGGTGCTTAACAATCAACCTCCTAAAGGCAAGGATGCATAGCCTATTAGATCTCTCCCACTTAGCATTAAATTCTTTTTCAGCAGTTGTACTAGAATCAAAGAGATCCGGAGGCTCATCCTCACGCAAGGCTTGATCTATGTCTGTCATGCCCAAAGCAAATTCTAGATCTTATTTTCATCGCTTAAAGTTAGAGCCCGATAGAACCACAACTTCAGCATTGTTATTGTTTAAATAAATGATAACTTTTAAAAACATAATATGAATGAATTTATCAAAATATCAAGGCATAAGAATAATAATCTTATCACAATGATGAGTCCCGCAACATCGACAAGCAGCCCCCCTTTGGGCAGGGCAAGAAAATATTTTTAATATTAGAAACCTATCCCCTTTGGGCAGATAAATTTACTAAATGAAAATATTTTCACATAATTAGGCTCACTACAATACTAATTTAAAACATACCATAAATCTCCTTTGGGCAGATCATTGTATATTCTAACTTAGTGATATCCCTGGAAATGAACTAAACAAGTCTCATAAAGCAAGGCAAATAGGTCACTTTGGTGTACACTACATACCCTAATTTATAAAATAAATTCAATCTCAGGGATTCAATATGTCATTGCTTAATTTACTCATGTGACACAATAAGTAACCACAAAATTAAAAATATTATAAATTTGATTTAGTTACAATTCAAATGAAACCAAATTCAAATAGAATAAATAAATAAATAAATAACAATTCGACATCTTTTTATAAACAATAGCTTAAATAAATAAATAACATTTTAGTTTCATGCAACAGTCCCAAATTATTACTAACAAGTAAAATATCATCAACATAAATGATAGCAAAATCTACCATAATATAAATGTCAATTCAAGAGATAATATCACCATAAGCCCGAAATAATAAGACGAGTAGTCTAATGACAAATGAATAATAATATTGTAGACACGTAATTTTGTCCCTTCCAGAAAGTATTTTTACCGTTTACCTGTCTTACCACATATCCTATCCACGTGGTAATTTTCCCACAAGAAAATAAAATAAATAACTACCTCATTATTTTATTTATTTATTTTTATCTTTATCCCATTTAACAAATTCTAACAAATTTTATCTTCTTTTAAACATTCCAACAACCTCTCCAATTAAAAGAGGTCACATAACCCCCCCCCCCAATACCACATGACCCCCCTCCTCATATTTCTTATCCACAAAGAAAAAAAAGAGGACAAACATACACACTATAAAAAGGGGGACCCACAGGGAAAATGGGGGCAACATATCAAAAAGGAGAAAAAGGTACCATCGTCTTCCTCTTTTTTTTTCCTTTTTGAATTCACGATCCGAAGAGCAACAAGCACGCCATTTTTATGACTCCATTCAAACGCACAACTCACCTTCACAAATTCACACACACACTGATTACACCATCACTCTTCTACACACTTAACACATAGATCGAAGATGGAGAAAAAAAAAAGAATTAATAACTGAGAAAAGGAAAATTTGGGATAAAACAGGGAGATCGAGAAGAGAGAGGAGGGTAACACGGAGCTGAGAAAATGAAAGTTTCATGGTTTGGTTCCTGTTTCGGTGACAAATTCGCCGGAAACACGTCTAAGCCATCACAAATCCGTTCAAAACCCATCAGAATATGTCACCACTGGTATTTCTTTGTCGATTTTGATCATCACCTAAGTTTACCAGAGTTACGGTGACACAAAACAGTTAAACAAGCCTCGACCTGCTTTTGACTCTGTCCAAACGCGTAGGAATCAGGTTGAATTTCTCTTATTTCTCATGATTTTTGAGTTCAAGGTTGGGCGGGTTCATCAGAATCTGGTCCGGGTTTCTTTGTTTGGCGATTCTCAGTTTTGAGTTGGACGATTTTGTTCGATTGAGGTTCGAATTGAGGTTTTCGGGTGCAAACTCTCTTTATTCAAGTAACACTGAATTTGAAAAAGCATCAAATTGAGGTCCAATTCTACTCTTTACCTCTTTTATTTCATTGTTGATGATATTTAATGCATTGATTTTAATATTGTGTGTTGATTGATTTGTGATGAAGTGAATTATTGTTGTTTTGACTCGGTGTTTGATTTTCTTGATTATGGATGGGTTATGATTGTGGATTGTTGAAATGGTGATTGCAAATTGTGGAAATTTGGTTTAAAAGAGAATGTGGGGTTGGATGGTAGCAATTGATAAAAATGAATATTGTTTAGTCTTGATTTATTGTCGTTAGTTGTTTTGGAGTAAATACGAATGCTAAACGTGATAGTATCCTAATAGTATGAAATTAGTAGGCAAACGGTAGGGCTGGGTAGGCAAATTTAGGAATAACGATTGGTTGAGTGTTTGAATATGTGTGTGAATGATTTGTTCTATTGCATAAAAATTAAAATTGTACTCATTCGGTCGGGGAATGCCCCAAGAGATTTGTATTGATTTATTCGAGGAATGCCCCGAAGTATCATTACGTAAAAGAGGCTCGTGATCAAGGCCCGAGGCATCGGGTAAAGCATTGGAGAGTAGTTTAGGATTAGTGTAGGTTTACTTTTCAGTATCCTTTTTATTTTGGGCTGTAATAATTAGAATGGACACTATATTTTAGACTCATTTTATTTTGTTTGTTTGATTGATTATTTTGTGTGTTTTGTGTGGTTTATACATTCATAGTGTAAAATTAGCCGATACGTTCCACCAAGCGACCGTGGTCGAACCACGGGATCGAGGGGTGCCTAACACCTTCCCTCGGTCAACAGAATTCCTTAGCCAAAATTTCTGTTCGCGGATCAATTTTAAAGAGTCAAATTATTTCAAAAAGGATCTTTCAAAGGTGACTTGGCACACCGGATTATGTCAAGTGGCGACTCGGAGTTTAAATGTAAATAATCCTTTTTCAAAATAAATTATCAATCCTTTGTCACTTTTAATAATAAAAAACCTTTCGACCCTTAAAATAATTTGTTTTGGAGTTTAAAAAAAAAGGGGGGGGTGACAGCTCTAGCGACTCTGCTGGAGATCTTTCAGAATTTGAGCTTATTTTTTTGGAGTTGTATCGGCTTAGTTTGACATTATGGGCGTGTAAACATTGTTTGTGTTATCGTTTGTTGTTTATTTTATCATTGTTGAGTGCCTACGTGCTCTTTGTTTACAGTTTTTCTCTTATGTATTACCACTTTATAACTGGAATCATGTGCATAACCCGAGTAAATTCTTTTTGCATTAAGTTTTGTAGTACACGTTGTGTACACGACATATAATTGAGTTGCCCTTATTTTAAGAGGGGGAGCCGTCGGCTGGTATGGAGTAGGTGGACATCCAAAGCAGTCACTATCGACCATACGCTCCCCCGAACAGCCTTGTTAGTTAACCCCAGCGTAGGTCAGCCTTTAGGTCATACTTATGTGCATCATATTGAGACCTAGCAGGGCCCATTTGGTCCTTTATAGGAGACTCACCTCTACAGCATCACTATGTGCTAAATGTTGCATCTTTGAGGGTAATGTGGTCATTTCACAAACTGATTTGGAGAAAGTATGTGTTAGAAGTAAAGTGTGTAAGCAGTAGGAAAAAAAAGGTTTGGTAGTTTTTAGGGTTCTTTATGGCTTTTGTTTTTAACAATTCAAAAAAAAATATTTTTTTTACTTTTTGCACTCATTTCCCAAAAAATTAAAAACGTTAAAAAGATTTTCCTTTTATTTCTTTAGTAAGTATTCACAATTCGAAAACTCCAAAAATATTTTTTTCCTTTCAATAGGAGCTTTGTACATTTTTATATAACGAAAATATCAAAAAAAAAAATTCTTTCATAGTTGTTGGTGTTAGTTTCTAATTAAAATCCCAAAAAGATTTTATTCGTCTGTCTTTAGTCGTGTCTCTCAATTTAGGATTTAGTTTGTCATTTAATCCTTAATTGTCCATATGGACGAACTACGCACCCCTGATTCTCCTCTCTCGAGAGTGAGATATGTTGGCAGCCTATTGTGGGTAAATCCAAAAAGATTTTCTTCACTCTTTATTAGAGTAGGTGTTTCATATACATCTTTAAAAGAAAACTACAAAGAATATTTTTCCTTTAATAGGTTCAAGTTTCATTTTCATATGAAATTCAAAATCTAAAACCCAAAAAGATTTTCTTTGGTAATCATAGTCTTTATTTTGTATAGGAATTTGAAAAATTCAAAAAGATTTTCTTCACTCTTCACTTAGAGTAGGTGTCATATACATTTTTTTAAAAGGAAACTACAAAAAGAATTTTTCTTTAATAGGTTCAATTTTCATTTTCATATGAAATTCAAAATCGAAAACCCAAAAAGATTCTTCTTTGGTATTCATATGTTTTCATTTTTATAGAGATTTAAACCTGAAAAATGCAAAAAAAAAAATCGTCAATTCTTTTGACAATTTGTTATTTTCTTTTCTTTTTTAAAGTTTCAAGAAAAAAAAGGAAAAAGAGTTTAATCGACTATTTTGGCAAGACTTCACGAACTACGCACACCTGATTCTCCTCTCTCGGGAGTGAGATACGTAGGCGCTCTTCTTGAGTTCGGTGATCTTTTCTAAAAGAAAAAAATAATAATAAAAGGTTTTGAAAAAAAGGTGTTGAACTCTAACGTATTTGGTATTTCTTTTGTTCAGTTAGTTTAAGGTGGTTGGTTTGTGGAATTGTAGCTGGTCCTCTGCATCACACCAAATCTAAGAAAGGTTTATCTGTGTCCAACAAGGATATAGAGAGTGACCTCATGGATTAAACAAAGAGTCAAGAAATTGAGAGTTTAAAGGAAAAGAATTTGAGACTAAGACAACAAATGATGGAAATGTATCGAGCTTGGGTCAGTGCGCTGCCTCCTCCTTCATTCCCCACTATTGACCCTACAAATACGTTGAGTCTTCCACCAAAATTGCAAAGTCAGTTTTCTACTGTTGTTGATGTACCACAACATGCCTCAGAATCTATTCCACGTCAAATGCACCTCAATACTTCCACCACTCTTTCTTTAGCTCCTCAGTATAAGTCTACCACAGTCACATCACCACATACCGTTTGTGCTTTTGTTGCTCAACCTTCTACTAAGGCTTTCACTTTGGCTATTAATCCAACGATTGTGCTTCCCCAGTCCGCTAGTGAATCCACGTTTAATACTCGTGATGATCACTATTATACTCTTGAGCCTACAGTTAAGTTATGTGGACCACCAAAATTTCTTACTAAGAAGCCTAGCATGCTAGAAGACCCAGAGAAAATGGTTGGGAAAGTTAAGAGTGTAGAAAATTATATGAAAAGTTCCTTGGGACTTGTGGGCTATGAAGATGTTTCATATAAAACTCGGGGCATGTTTTCAAGTGTTAACCTTCCTCCAAGCTTTGAGACATCAAAATTTGAGGAGCTTGGTGGACAGAATAATTCTGTGAAACATTTGGGATGATATTGCAATCAATCAAGGGAAACTGAAGGAAAGAAGAAGGAAAATGCATCTGTTGTCGTGCCTGAGCCAAAGCAGAGTTTGAGAGGTCCAACTCACCAATACCGTCAGCCTCAATCCCGAGCTTACATATCAAATCCACTTATTCATCTGCAATAAGGTTCCTCTTTTCAAAATCCAAGGAGTTCTATTCCACTTTCTCAATGTCCTTTGAACAATACACAATTGTGTACCCATCCATCTTCTTATCCACAATGGCATGCACCTGTCCCTCAACATCGTCCTCGACCCCCACAAATTTACCAAGGAACCTCTAAATTCAAGTTTCATCCGAGGCCAGAGTTCGCAAAGAGGAGGAAGTAAAAGGATAATTTCACTCCTATTGAGGAGTCCCATGCCAGGTTGTTCCAGAGATTGAGACATAGGGGCATGATTACTCTTCTCCTTGGGTATACACCTGACCCATATTCAAGAAATTTTGATCCTAATATATGGTGTGCATATCATTCTGATGTTCAGGTTCATAGTACTGAAGATTGTCGTACTTTGAAAAGAGAAATAGAAAAGATGATTCAAGATAAATTGATTGTGGTGCAAAATATTGGCCCCTCGACCATCCCACAGAGTTCTTCACCAGCATGTGGTACTGCACAATATGTGGGAGGCAATGAGTTAAGCATGGGGATCCAGAACTTATTTGTTGAAGGAAATGTGTCTGACAGTGGTGGAAGCTCTAGTCATGCTGATATGCAAACCAGTGGCTAATATGTCAGGCTGAGCAATTGAGAAGTCACCCATCTCCCTACTAGGAAGAGGTCTGGTAGGTTGTTGTTTTTTTTGTTATCCGAATTATTTCAGGGTGGTAGTTTGGGATCTATCTTGTTTTGTCCCTTTTGTCGTTTATGGTCAAACCTTTTCTATCTTTTGTTTCAACTAAATAGAGTGTCCCTTTTCCCTTTGTGTTTAAATATATGTTATTTGTTTGTTTTCTTTACATAGTACATTTTATGTTGGCTCTAGTGATATGACATGCTGGCAAAATTCTTTGCTAGATCTTAAAATCCAATTTGAGCATGAACTTTGAATCAGAGGGCTAAAGTAAGAAAAAGTATGTGATAAATAGGTAGCGTGTTAAGATATTTGGTGACCATGTTGAAACCTTCTTTCAAAATTAAGGCAATTGTTTTGAGAATCACCAGAATAACTTGGTCATCAATTGTAAGGCATGCCTCAATTAGGTCAAACAGTAGATGTGTGATCTTATATCAAGAGGAACAGAAAGAAAATCAGCTCCACAAAATCATGAGTCATTCAATGTAAGGAATGTACAACAAAAGTGGAGTTGTATGCTAGAAAAGCGCAGAAGAAGTAGTGACGCACAGACTCAGTCAAAGTTAATATTGTAAAAAATGTCGCACATGATCTTCATCTCCAACTTTCAAATTGCATGTTATGTACTTGCATTTTCAAGAATTGATATGACGAAGGCATTTCATTCTGCTATCCAAATATTGTGCCATCCTTTATATACCCCATTTGAGCCTTAGTTTTATTTTCTTTCATACACCTCTTTTAGAATAAAGATAGAGTCAGCAAAGCTCAAAAGAATAATGTCGGGCAAAAGAATAGAGTCAGAAAATTTCCAAAAAAAAGAGAGAAAAAATGTGTCAAAAAGGAAAGAAAAGATGAGTGTCAAGAAAAATAGAATCAAAAAAAAAATCCAAAGAGAAAAGAGCAAAAAAAAAAAAAAAAACAGAATCAAGCAAACGAACAAGCTGCCAGAACTACGCGTGACCTGATTCTCCTCTCTCGGGGGTGATATACGTAGGTGCCCTACTCTAGGCTCAGTCCAACTAAATAAATAATTTAGAATTACCCAGTCAAAAGAAACTGGGGCATGAGTTAATCCTCATTGTTTGAGTCGATTCCAAAAGTTATAAGTCCTACACCACTTCAAGTATCGTTTGGGCCTCATGTCATCCCTTCTTTCTAACCTTATCTAGAAGCCAAGTTACAACCAAAGAAAGACCTTCAGATCAATCTTTGAGAATGTTAAGGCTAAGTATGCAATGGATATGATGATGAATTTTGGGTACTACTTATCTTTCTCAGCATAAGAAATCAGGAGAGAAATAAAAATGAGAGAGTCTAATTGGTGAAAACCCTCACGGGCACCGTAAGGCGATGGTAAGTTGAGAGAAATAAAAATAAGAGAGTCTTACTGGTGAAAACCCTCACGGGAACCATAAGACGATGGTGAGTTGAGAGAAATGAAAATGGTGAAGTCTCATTAGTGAAAGACCTTCGCGGAAACCATAAGACAATGGTGAGCTGAGAGAAAGAAAATGAGAGAGGCTTGTTGGCAAAAACCTTTCAAAGCGCCACTAGCCGAATGAGGTCCCCGAATGTAATTGGCCCAAGGAAGTAACTCAGTTTTAGGGCCATTAACTCAAGAATAATTGGTAGAAAGTTTGGATGGAAAGATCAGGCAGCTTAATCAAAAATGCATAGCATAATCATTAGAGTTTACTGTCTTTTCTAGATAAATGTTCATTTCTTTGTTTCAAATGGGGATATTTATTGTATTTTCTTTCTTCTCTTTATTTTTATTTTATTTTCTTGAGTCAGTTGTCCAAATAAAAATCATTGTCATTTTTCTCTTGTCTTTGAGTTAAGTCCATGTCAAAACAAGTGAGAAAAAATTTCAAAACTGGCAACCAGCTTCTTCAATGGTACAAAGCAATACAGAAAGACCGGCGCATGAAAGAGACATGATTGTGAGCCGAAATAAAGCATGCAAAAAATTTTGTTGATAGACAAGTTCGGGAACTCATGAAAATACCAAGGTTTAAAGGGTTTTTCTGAGGAGCATGGCAAAGTAAAGATACTGTGTTTGTTTCAAAGTCACTCTTAATAATCTAAATTTGGGTCAATAATGTATCAAGTTAATGATATATGCTAATGGTTGGAAGTAAGGTTAAATATGACGACGGGAATAGCGTTTGCCACGAAATCTAAAGCCACAAACCAGCCACCATGTTTTTAAACTCACAACTTTTCTTTGTATGAAATAGGAACACATGTTACCTTCAAATCAAGGACTTCAGAGCATAAATATCAAGGGATGCAATGACTCATTCCTACAAATGCAGGAAACAATATTGATGCACAGGTTGGATGATCAAATCATAATAAAATTCATCATCATATATCTTTCGGAGACACACTTTCTTGTCCAGGGATTTCAGTTTTCATTTGCTAGGAGATACACTTCTTAAATTGAACCTTGATTCCTATAAGATGTACCTTTTAGTCGAGTCATCCCCCTTGATTCCTATAAAATATACCTTTTATTTGAGTCATCCCCCTGATTCCTATAAGACGTACCTTTTAGTCGAGTCATTCCGCTTGATTCCTATAAGACGTACCTTTTAGTCGAGTCATCTCCCTTGATTCCTATAAGACGTACCTTTTAGACGAGTCATCTCCCTTGATTCCTATAAGACATACCTTTTAGTCGAGTCATTTCCTTTGATTCATATAAGATGTACCTTTTAGTCGAGTCACTCCCCTTGATTCCTATAA
The DNA here is from genome assembly GCA_030864215.1 of Capsicum pubescens. NCBI lineage: Eukaryota > Viridiplantae > Streptophyta > Magnoliopsida > Solanales > Solanaceae > Capsicum > Capsicum pubescens. The sequence continues at coordinate 191,193,510 of CM061548.1, forward strand.
GACGTACCTTTTAGTCGAATCATCCCCCTTGATTCCTATAAGATGTACCTTTTTAGTCGAGTCATCCCCCTTGACTCATATAAAACGTACCTTTTAATCGAGTCATCCCCCTTGATTCCTATAAAACGTACCTTTTAGTCGAGTCATCCCCCTGATTCTTATAAGACGTACCTTTTAGTCGAGTCATTCCCCTTGATTCCAATAAGACGTACCTTTTAGTCGAGTCATCCCCTTTGATTCCTATAAGACGTACCTTTTTAGTCGAGTCATCCCCCTTGACTCCTATAAGACATACCTTTTAGTCGAGTCATCCCCCTTGATTCCTATAAGACGTACCTTTTAGTTGAGTCATCCCCCTGATTCCTATAAGACGTACCTTTTAGTCAAGTGATTCCCCTTGATTCCTATAAGACGTACCTTTTAGTCGAGTCATCCCCTTTAATTTTTATAACACATACCTTTTTAGTCGAATCTTCCCCCTTGATTCCTATAAGATGTACCTTTTTAGTCGAGCCATCCCCCTTGACTCCTATAAGAAGTGTCTTTTAGTCGAGTTATTCCCCTTGATTCCTATAAGATGTACCTTTTAGTCGAGTCATTCCCCTTGATTCCTATAAGACGTACCTTTTAGTCGAGTCATTACTCTTAATTCCTATAAGACGTACCTTTTAGTCGAATTATTCCAATTAACTCATAGAAGATGCATTTCTTTATGTGGGATAATTTTCTTTTTAGTTTTGAGGTAATTTCAGGAGCCCGCCTGAAGAACAGGGTGAATACATGAAAAGTCAAGCGACGAGGTGAAGCAGTTGAAAAGCAAGCAACAAGAGGAAGAAAATTGAAAGTCAATAGTTGAAAATGGCAAGTCAGGAACCCGCCTGAAGAACAGGGTGAAGAAATTGAAAGGCAAGCAACAAGTTGAAGAAAATGCAAGTCAGGAGCCCGCCTGAAAAACAGGGTGATGAAGTAGCGAGTCAGGAGTCAAGGAAAGCTGCATAGATAGAGTTTTTGTAATTTTATTTATGTTTTTAAATTGTAATTTTTATTTTTGATGTAATGACAGAGCCGCAGACTGGAACCTCGTGTCACGCCCCAAAAATCCCATCGGGCCGGACTGGCACCCGAAGCCGAGAAGGCCCGGGAGAACCCGTTCAAATACCTGTACTTTCACTTATATGTCACCAAAAATTTGGACAGCACTTCGTTGCATATAGAAGGGTCTAATTATTTGTATCATCACAACACGCACAAATATATATATATAATACTTGGCCGTCGGGGCCACCACATATATAAATATAACATCACTATATAAACTTCCATGACTTTACCCTTCCTTATGTCTACAAAGCCTCTAGGATATACATGACATAACTAGGGTCGGGACAAACCCTCGCCCACACATGACTCCTGTACAATAACAAAACATAAGGAACCAACTCGGAAAGCTCCGAAGCAAACTGGAGCTCACCAACAATAGTTGTATGACCTGGCTCCTACTTGTGCGGTGTATGAGCTGAGGTACCTGTGCCTACAGCATGAAATGCAGGTCCCCGTGGGGGACGTCAGTACGAAATATGTACTGGGTATGTAAAGCTGTAGATAATCAAATATGATATAGGAGATCAATAGAAATCAGAAACAAGTGAATAAATCGTAATAGGAGTGGACCACACTTACTAGAACTTGTGACAACCTGTACATTGTATTTATTCAATCACTTTACCTTCATTCTTATCGTCTTTGTAATCATTACTGTACTGTACTGTGACCATTAGGCTGCCTCCAGTACATATCAACTGGGATCGACCCATGCTAGGCTTATGCCCCTGGGATACCACCCATAAACACATAAATAGGGATCGACCCATGCTAGGCTTATGCCCCTGGGATACCACCCGATAAGAGAGAACTTCCATCACTTAGTTCAATTAATCTTTGAGATTGTTATTTCGGTCGCCACCACATTTTTGATACTTTGAAACAATGATACATCAATAGGCACCAAGTAATAGACCTTCTATACAATAACGATGTAATAAAGACTCATTGGTACATCAACAATGAGTTTCAGAATCATCAATATCACAACAATGAAATAGGAGCCTTTTGGTATATCAATGAAACATTTTGACACTTTATAGGATGGAAACAACTTCGTTGGTAACGTAGAACAATACATGTTTTTGGACAACCTCGGAATCTTACTTGATGGAACATTGGTGTTTTAATGCCAAAGAACATTGTTAGAGTATGCTTTACATACCTCGTCGTAGATTCGGATACCAATTCAACACAACTTCCCACCTTTACAAATCACTTATCTACAATGAAATGTTTGGCATCTAGTATTAGAAACCCAACACCACAATTCTCTTCCATAATTCCATACAACCAATATTTGCATAGCATTCCAAAAACCAACTTGAACAATAGGTTTATGTGTGTGTGTGTATATATATATATATAATCATCATTTCAATACCACATCATCACACCAAATCCCTTCACAATTCAACATAATCCAACCATGCACAAGAATAATCCAACATCATTTCCAATCATCTTTCAACAACAATCAAATAACACACCTCTTATGCTTACATGCATATATATACATATCCATATAAATAACACCAACATAATTTACATCCTTACCATAAAATGGCCCTTTTGATTTCGAAGTCCTGTTGGAACAAATAAGGGGTTCTTCTCGAAGCCCTCGAGACGGTGAACACAACTACGGAATCAATTTGGATTTTCTACGGTTGAATCACAAGATAATTGGAGTTGAAATTTGGCTAGGGTTTCTTATTCTTCAATAATGGATGATAAATAATGGATATGAGGCTAAGTATATGTATATAATGACTAATTTTCGTTCATGAGGTGATGGAAAATGACCATATTGCCCTTAAAATTTTAAGTAAATCCGAATCTGTCCATGGTGGACAGTTTTGACAAGTTAAAGTAGATCGACCATAACTCTTTGCTCTGATATCGTATTTGGGTGAAATTGGTATCGTTGAAAAGATAATTCAAAGGGATTTCATTTCATATAAAGTAGGCCACCCAGTTTGTCCTGTACAAGGAGTTATGATCGTTTGAAGTTGACCCTAAAAATCTATTTTGAGAGACTAAAGTAAAACGAGTATAACTCCTTACTCAGACGTTGGATTTGGATGAAACCAATTGCATTGGAAATAAGACTCAAAGATCTTTCTTTTGATAGGTCGTATCTCTCCCAGTTCATTATATTAAGGGAGTTATGATCGTTCAAAGTTGACCCAAAAAACTGGCAAGCCTCAGTAGTTTGTGTGCAGGAAATTTTCCTGCACATTTACTATTCGCCATATCCCGGCCATTGTTTTATAGTTTCGAACGTGCTCGATTATATCCGAAACTTATCCATTTTTGGAAATATTTATATCGTTGGAAAGCTTATTCAATAACCTTCGTATGGAACCATCGACGGGCAAATTCTGATATAAATAAAATAAAAAAATTAATTTCATATAAATAAGAACAATACACGTACTTGAATACGTTAATACATGTACTTGAATACGGGGTGTTACACCTCGACAGGACCTCACTCAACTCTCCAACTCGGTTGTCCTTCTTCCTTTTGTTTCTTCCTTTGAATAATGGTTGGGTCAAAATTTTATCTCGTTGTCTACTTCTTTGTATGAAAACACTTTGTGTTTACATGTAAAGAGGGGCATGATGTAGACACGTAATGTTGTCCCTCCCCGAAAGCATTTTTACCGTTTACCCCATCTTACCACGTATCCTATCCACGTGGTAATTTTCCCACAAGAAAAATAAAATAAATAACCAGCTCATTATTTTTTTTATTTATTTATTTATATCTTTATCCTATTTAGCAAATCCTAACAAATTTTATCTTCTTTTAAACATCCCAACAACTTCTCCAATTAAAAGAGGACACATCACCCCTCCCCCCCAATACCCTTTTACCCTAACTATCCACGTGACCCCCCTCATCACATTTCTTGTCCACAAAGAAAAAAAAAGGATAAACATACACACTATAAAAAGGGGGACCCACAGGGAAAAGGGGGTAGCATATCAAAAAGGAGAATAAGGCACCATCGTCTTCCTCTTTTCTTTTTCCTTTTTGAATTCACGATCTGACGAACAACAAGCACGCCATTTTTGTGACTCCATTCACACGCACAGCTCACCTTTACAAATTCACGCACACACTGATTACACCATCACTCTTCTACACACTTCACACACAGATCGAAGTTGAAGAAAAAAAGGAGAATTAAGAGCTGAGAGAAGGAAAATTTGGGACAAAACAGAGAGATCGAGAAGAGAGAATTGAGATCAAGAGAGAGGAGGGTAACGCGGAGCTAAGGGAACGCAAGTTTCATGGTTTGGTTCCTGTTTCGATGACAAATTCATCGAAAACACGTCTAAGCCGTCATAAATCAGTTCAAAACCCATCGGAATAAGTCACCACTGGTATTTCTTTGTCAATTTCGATCATCGCCTAAGTTTATCGGAGTTACGGCGATACAAAACAGTTAAACAAGCCTCGACCTGCTTTCGATTCTGTTCAAACCCGTAGGAATCAGGTCGGATTTCTCTTATTTCTCACGATTTTTGAGTTCGAGGTTGGGCGGGTTCATCAGAATCTGGTCTAGGTTTCTCTGTTTGGCGATTCTCAGTTTTGAGTTAGACGATTTTGTTCGATTGAGGTTCGACTTGAGGTTTCAGGGTGCAGACTCTCTTTATTCAAGTAACACTGAATTTGAAAAAGCATTAAATTGAGATCCAATTCTACTCTTTACCTCTTTTATTTCATTGTTGATGATATTTAATGCATCGATTTCAATATTGTGTGTTGATTGATTCGTGATGATGTGAATTGTTGCTGTTTTGACTCGGTGTTTGATTTTTTTTATTATGGATAGGTTATAGTTGTGGATTATTGAAATGGTGATTGCGAATTGTGGAAATTTGGTTTAAAAAGGAATGTGGGGTTGGATGGTAGCAATTGATAAAATGAATATTGTTTAGTCTTGATTTATTGTCGTTGATTGTTTTGGAGTAAATACTAATGTTAAACGTGATAGTATCCTAATAGGATGAAATTTGTAGGTAAACGGTAGGGCTGAGTAGGCAAATTTAGGAATAACAATTGGTTGAGTATTTGAATATGTGTGTGAATGATTCGTTCTATTGCACAAAAATTGAAATTGTACTCATTCGACCGGGGAATGCCCTGAGAGATTTGTATTGATTTATACGGGGAATGCTCCGAAGTATCATGTACGTAAAAGAGGCTCGTGATCAAGGCCCGAGGCATCGGGTAAAGCATTGGAGAGTAGTTTAGGATTAGTGTAGGTTTACTTTTCAGTACCTTTTTTATTTTGGGTTGTAATAATTGAACTGGACACTATATTTTGGACTCATTTTATTTTGTTTGATTGATTTTTTAGTGTGTTTTGTGTGGTTTATACATTCATAGTGTAAAATTAGCCGATACGCTCCACCAAACGACCGTGGTCGAACCACGGGATCGAGGGGTGCCTAACACCTTCCCCTCGGTCAACAAAATTCCTTAGCCAGAATCTCTGTTCGCGAATCAGTTTTAAAGAGTCAAATTATTTTGAAAAGGATCTTCCAAAGGTGACTTGGCACATCGGATTATGCAAAGTGGCGACTCGGAGTTTAAATGTAAATAATTCTTTTTCGAAATAAATTATCAATTCTTTGTCACTTTTAATAATAAAAACCCTTTCGACCCTTAAAATAATTTGTTTTAGAGTTTAAAAAAAAGGGTGTGACAAATATTAAATATTCTCACTAATCCAGCAAATCAAATGACTCAACAACACCCATATTCTGAACATGTTGCAATAAAAACTATGGGTCTTAGCCCCTGGTTAGTGGATTAGCAAGCATCAAATCGGTAGGTATATGTTCAATCACAATGTCCTCCCCTTTAATCATGTTATTGGTCCCAGGATAATCAGTCGATCTTTACCATGCCTTTTGTTGTCCTGACCCTTTTTTATTCAAAAGCATGTTGATGACCACCTAAAATATTTAAACATCACATGTGAGAGTTCTTGTTTCAAAACACATGAAAACTTATGCAAACTACTCCCCTTTTAATAGTTTATTATACGGTGGTCATCTTTTTCATCAATCACATGCAAATTCTTTATTAGAAAATATGAGCATTTGTAAATCAAGGAAGAAACCTCTCATTCATTTATAAAACTATAACAATCCAGAACATTGTTAGGACAATGAGTTGCATAACAAGAGAGGTAATTACGCAAATCATGCTCTGATATAACTTTTTAAACTAATAACACATGTACACATGAAAATAATTCAAGTTTAGGGAAAACAACCTCATAGTTTATATAAAATTTCATTCTAATATGGGGCTTACAATGCATGCTCTTCAACAATTTCAAAACTCATCTAATGTACGAAATTAAATACCTTAAATGCTTGTTTAATCGATAAATTTATCCCACGGAGTTTAGGATAGTCCCACATACAAGAAATTTTGCATTTTACGATTCAACTATTCTGGTTCGCCTTGTAGGACGGTAGAACCCATATCCTTTAGAATAAGCTCGATAACTAATGAAAAAATAACAAGCGAGGTTCTAAATTCAGTTTTATATGTTTTACTTCCGCAGGACATCCCCAAACTCGAAAATAATTTAAACTGGATTTCCTATTGGCCCACAACTCAAAAGGGGTTTTAGGGAGACGATTAAGAATGTACATAGATGTTTTAATAGCTTCACCCAGACGAATCACGTGAGTTAGATCTACTCATCATACTTCTCATCTTGTCTTTTAAAGTACAGTTTCGCCTTTTAAAATAGTGAAAAACTTCTTAAATAATTTTAATTTGCAAATACTAACAATATACTTTAAAACATATTTAGACACTTTTGACAAGGGAATCGTTTCAGATTTAAGTTTAAGACGGAGTGCGTCATGATCATTATTTTCAATTATTTTTCTCATGAACTGAGTAATAGGGTTCAAGATCTATGTGAAAAGCTCTGACACCGTGTGTTAAATTAACACAGAAACATACCACAGATTCACATAAACCAAGAACACCTATAAAGTAAGGAATATGCGAGTAGAAAGATGCGTACCTTTGTCTGCCATTATATCACGTAATCGGAGATGATTTGTCCGTCATTACAACATGTAACTTTAGACGAACAAAGCTGAGTCTTCCTCTCCTTTGCTTATGACGACTGACAGCATATGGAAATACGTCTTATGTTAAAGCCAGGAGAGCGGACCTAACCTTATAGTTATAGGCTTAAAAGCCTTAACCTAGTGCACCCCCCATTATGGGCTCACATGTCTACTACAGGCCTACACTATTGCTAGCCCACACCAATAATATGAAATGGATACAAGCCCATATGAAATCCATATGAATACACGACCTGTGTCTTGTCCACCAACTAATAACATCAGCCCGTTTTACTTTTAACGTAATAAAAAATTAATGTTAAGTTCATATAAAATAAATAATTCTAACATGTACTACTTGATATTGATCTATATTTTTCGATAGAAGTGGCGTGTTTTACCTTTGAGATCAATAATGTCAATTAAGTGCAGTTTACATGTACATAATTGTGACTTGAATAAATCCTGTATGCATTTTTTTAATTAATCGATTGGTTGGGTCCAACAAACAATCAATTTTAACAAATATCTTAATTCTAAACAGGCGGGGACATACTTCTACCATGGACACTATGGAATGCAAAGATCAGCGTGGCTATATGGTTCACTCATACTGGATGTTGCACAAGGTGAAAGGGAACCATTTCATTATGATGGAGAATTCAATCTATTGCTGAGTGATTGGTGGCACAAAGGTTCACATGAACTAGAAGTTGACCTCTCTGCCAATCCTTTTCGTTGGATTGGTGAACCTCAGGTATATACATATATTACTCGATTACTCATTTTGATAGTCTTACTTTTTAAAAATACCACAAAGAAATTTATCATTGTATACATAAATGTATAGGTTAATAGATAAATATTTCGGATTTATAACACGTTAAATATACTCCGCCTCCCCTCCTCATTTTATTAGCTCAATTACGTAACGTAAATTCTCATATTTGAAATCTGGCGCAGCATGGTGCTTGCTTATATTTTGTTTTTCTTCCCTTTTATGTTTTTTTTTTTTGACAAATTAAAGCCCTCTCCTACCATTTTCTATCTTTTATGTATGCACTCCCTGTTAGAATTTTACCAAGTAAGCTGTTATTGTTGTATATATGCACTCCCTCAACTATGAGTATCATCATTTTCATTTGCTAATGGTGTAAAAAAGATTTTTTTTTATCACGTTTAATTATGCAATCATAATATCTTAGAACTTAAATTGTTATAAAAATTACTATACCTTGTTTTACTTAAAACTGTGTGTTCAACGCTCCCATCTTCATTTTTGTACCTTTTGACAAATCCCTGCCCCCTTTCTGTGTGCGCTACCCGTTTTTTTTTGGTCCAACACCCTCCTTTTTTTTGACACGCTTTAACCAAATCACGTCCAAAAAGTTATTTTTCTTTTTTCCATAGTCGTTCACCCATAAGCAAACAGAAACATCATCAAGTGTTTAATTTTCAATGGAATTTTGGTCCCTATGTATGTCTCTTTGAATGATGATGTCTTTTTCGTGCCATTATAGTCCAAAGGCTAAATTCTTCTGGCTAAGGTTTCGGTCGTCTTCTATTTCGATACAATATCTTGTACTATTTTATTATGATGGTCAATTTATTTTGAAACTGATTTTCTTGCTATATATTCTGTAACAATATTTCATTAAATAACAGTCAAAAAAAATCCCCCACAAACAATAAAATTATAAAAAGGTAAACAATAAAATTATAAAAAGGTTTGAGTGTATGATTATAAATGGATTTGTATTGAAGAATTTTACGAGTTAATAAGTAAAAGTAATAACGCTTTATCTTTTGTCTCTCTTAACTTCACTGTTAAGTCAGGGATAGGTCATGCAACATGCTAACCATTGTTCGTTTATTTAGAAACATATCCTTTTAACTTGAATTCATATTATATTATGATCTTCAACTTTGTATATATACAGGTAGACACTTAAATTTGTATAAAATTGAACAAGTAGACACATATATCATATGTGGCGTCCTACATGGCTAATTCTTATCCTACATGATGTCCTGCGTGTATTATGTCACATAGGACATGTGTATCTACTTGTTCAATTTTATACAAGTTTAAATGTATACTTGTGTACATCCAAAGTTGGAGATCATAGATATAATTTGAGGTCAAGTTAAAGGCATGTTTATGTATTATGCCTTTATTTATTAATTGAAATCTTTTTGGTTTTTTTTCCTTCTGTTACAGACATCGAATCTTCATTTTCTTAATCTTAAGACTTTTTGAAGACCGCTTTCAACAGTAATGTCCTTATGTTTATGTTACTTCCTCCATTTAAAAAAAATAATTTATTTTGATGTGACATAAAATTTAAAAAAATAAAGAAGAGTTTTAAATTGTATGGTCGTCAATTAAAGTTATGTTAAATATATCAAAATATTTTTTAATTTTATGATATTAAACACGCTACACGAAAAGTTAAAATTAAAGTATTGTAAAATAATCATTTTTTTAAATGGATTAAAAAATAAAGTAAGTCATTTTTTTTTAAACATAAGAAGTAATATTTTTATATTTATTACTTTTCCCATCTCATTTTATGTGTCATCTTTTGATCGGACATGAAATTTAAAAAATAAAGTGAAATTTTGTGAAGTTTACCAAACTGTCTATTTTAGAAAAGTAAAAAAGAAAAAGAGTACTATCTTTAAAATTAAAAGAAATCAAAAAGGTAAAAGAGAAAATATGACTTTAAATAATTATGAAATAAAGAAACATGATATTCTTTTGGGTATGTATCAAAAATGAAAATGTCACATAAAATGACACAGAGGATGATAAAGTCGACAAAATCTGACCTTTCTTTTCAAGTGGATGAATGATTTGAAAAAAAAAAAAAGTTAAATATTTTAACAAGTTTGTTTAACGTAAAACAACAATGAAATATATATAGTGGATTGGAGGACTCACAAAAGTAACTGTTGTAGCTAATTTAATGACCCGTAGGGGTATGTTAGTGTTTATATCAAAGTTGTTTTGATTTTTATTGTGCATTAGATGTTTTCAATGCATCATGTATACCTATTTTAAGCGGAGTAAAATTATATTTACGCCTACGGTCTTAAATTGTAACTTTCTTTGCTCACTATTATTTAATATTTTTTTAAAAAATATTTTTACTTCTCATATTTAACATATAAAAATAAATATAATTTTTTTTTCATTTTTATTATCAAATAATACCTTGTTAACTTTTGTAAGGTGCCATAACTAACATTAAAAGATACATTAGTTATTGTTCGATTTAAAATTGTGAAACATAAACACTTAAGTACAAATTCATATACACTAAATATAAAATATATCACCTCTTTTAATTTTATATATTAATCTTAAAATTTCATAAACCTCAAGCATGTTCCAATTGAGGTAGATGTGTATAATTAAATGAGGTAACATATTTTATGTGATTAACTTAACTATCCAATAAACATTTATAAACATACCCAAAAACACTTCCTTTTCATTCCAATATATTATTTTCCTTTTTAATTTGTTGAAAAATGACTCTTTTGTCTTTTGCATATCTTTGATTTATATTCTACTCGACAAGTTTAACAACATAAGATTTTTAAAAACTTTCAAATAATATTTAATAAAAAATTAAAAAAAATAAATTTATTTATTTATTTGATTGAATTTGTGTTTAATTAAATTTTTAAAACACTAATCTAAAAATAAGTAAAAACTTTTTTTATATTATTAATGAATACACTTAATTTACTTTAGTTGATTTGATTGAATTTGTGTTTAATTAAATTTTTAAAACACTAATCTAAAATAAGTAAAAACTTTTTTTATATTATTAATGAATACACTTAATTTACTTTAGTTGAAAGCAGCAAAATTAAAAATTTTAATAGGATATCACGCTAATATTAAAATTGGAGGACACAAAAACTTGAACAGCCTTACATAATTTAAATGCATAGAGATATTCTTTTAATTGATGAGACAAATTTTACGAAAAGAAGAAGAAGATGAAACATATACGTGGCAATTACTGCACATTTGTGATAATTTAATGATCTATAGGGGTATGTTCATAGACGGATCTAGAATTTAAAGGTTGTGAGTTCCCAACTTATAATTTTTACCACTAGATCAATAACACACTTTGTTTGTGGGTTTCCAACTTATAATTCTTATATATTTACTAGTTTTTTCAATATAAATTCAAGAACTGGACGAAAGTTATGAGTTTTCGAAAACCCGCACTTTATGTTGTGCATCCGCCCGGGGTATGTTAGTAGTTATATCAAAGTTATTTGATTTTTATTGTGCATTAGATGTTTCCAATGCATCATGTACACCTACTTTAAGCGGACTAAAATTACATTTATGCCCTTGATCGTACTAATGTTCATCTTTCTATATAATTAAAAAAATAAATTTAATTTTTTTTTCAGTCAGATATTTCTTTAGATTTTAACTGAATAATTTTGGCGAGTAGTAGTAAGGTACAAATATTCAAGCACTAGAGGCAAACGCCCGTGTTATTTTATGAAAAGTAAAAATATGCAATTTGATTTTGGTTCAAATAAATATATAATTTATTGATATTTTAATTAAATTTTAAATTTTAAATTTTAAATTTTAAATTTTAAATTTTAAATTATCAAAAAAGTATAGTAAGAGGAAAATCTTCTTACTAAAAAGTTTAACTTTTTATTTTTTATTTAATTTTATAGAAAATGATTCTTTCAATTTTTAAAACTTTATTATTTATATGTAAAAATAATTAAATTTTAAAGATTTTAGTTGATTAATATCTTGTACATTAAAACCTATAGTTATGGATCTAAATATGTTGACATACAACACTTTTCTTTTCAAGTAAAATTCTCTAGTATTTGAAAAAGTGAAAAAAAAAAAATAATGACAATATTTAATCAAAATGCATCATATAAATTTAAATGAAAAAATATATTTTTTTTCAAAGTACAAAACATAATCTAAAATATGAAAGAAGTATATGCTTTTATGCTCTTTCTAATTTATTTTTTAGGCAAAGTTATCTTAATTATTAAAAAGAAATTAAACATGTCATTAAGTTCGTATTCTTTTAATATTAATCATTTTTATTAATATATAATTGATCAGGTGAAGAAAATCTTATTAACAATTTATGCAGTATTATTAAATATATCGGCAATTTTTTTTTCATTTGATCCATATTGACTTGACACACATCTTAAACATTATTTATTAGAAATTTATTTTACTAAATTAATTTTATTAATGTGTTTGATAACTTAAGTTTGATATTTAGTATTTGATATAGTTACTAAATCACAAGGATAATATTAGAAGAAAATAACTAATATTTTTTTATTACTAAAATAAATAAGTGAAAAAACTATTTTCTATATATTATTTTAGTATAAGAATAAAAAGAAATATATAATATTTATTTAAAATTTAAGATTTTAACTAAAATTAATTAATATAAATTATTATGACTTTTCAAAATTACAAAATTTATGTTAGATTTAGAAAAGTTTTGACGGTCCCCACTATATTCAATAATATTTCAGCTTTGATTAATGATACAGATATACCCCTCGTTATATTTTAGGCACAAATATACCTTTATCAATAATGAAAAGGTACATATATACCATTCTCACTAACGATAGGGTACGTGTCTATTTTTTATTCGTTTTTCCTTTTTTAATTTAATCCGTTTAAATTAATTTCGAATCCTATTCTAATTTAACCCACACCCAATTTAAATTATAACCTGAACCCGACCCGATCTAAAGAACCTACAAGCCAGATGCGTCTCCACTCACGCGTCTTCCACTCTCTCTTCCCCTCACACTCTCACTCTCACTCTCACTCTCACTAACACAAAAAAATCCTAAAAAGACTTGGTTCTTTCATGATTCTTCTCATTCTACTATAGAGAATGGAGTCGGAGGGCCTTGTTTGGTGAACATGGGAAAAGCTTTTTCTTCTTTGTCATTCTTCTTCTCTATCTCTTCAAATTAAATCCTAAAATTTTTTCTCTATTCAAGCTTTAATTTTTTATTCTAATCTTCAATTCAAACAATCAAAAATTATTTTTTTGATATAATGGATCAGCTAACCAACACATTTAACCAGTACATGATCCTTTCCTCCTCTGTTATTGTTTTCAGGCCATCAGAAGGACCAGCAGGAATCCAGAATTTTACAATCTTGGCTAAAAGTTTCTCTGCTTTAAGCTTCTTGGCCTGAGACTGTTCATGAATCGCATAAAAACAATTACTAAAAGACAGAGAATCACCAAAATGAAAAATAAAACTAGACTAGGAAAGATAATGCTGAAAGAAAAGATTAACGGAGAAGTTCAGAAACTTCTTCTGGCAGGACATTTTCAGAAGAGCCAAACATTATACGGAAAAAGTCTTCATTTTCCCCTCAAATTATATACGAAAAGTCACTTACGCACTTAAACTAATCAAACGACTCATTACACCCTTATTCTTATTTAAAGTGGAACTAACACCCCCCTTTTGTCTATGTGGCATGTGCGTGCATTCCAAATATATTGGGCGCGTGTATGAATACAATGTAGAAAAAAAATAACTAAAAATATTAAAAGTAAATTTAGTTATACACATGTCATTTTTCTAGCGATTGTTATGAAGTTAATTACCATTAATTGACTAATCTTTGTGGGCCTATTTTCTTTCACATTTTGGTAAAGAATTTTTTTTTCTTCTTTAACTTAATTTTTTGTCTTCCTCTTTTACAATTTTCATTGGGGATTCATTTCAATGTACTTGGTGCCATTAATGGCCACCAAAATGTCCACCAAGATCAACCCCAAAACATTCAGTTTCCTCTGTTTCTTCGAAAATTCAACTGATTTACTTAAAATAGGAAGTGAATCACCAGTCAAAGATTAGAAAATATGGATCTAACAATCGTCGGAAAAGAGTAAAAAACTCATCGCAATTTTGTCGAAAAATTCTATTAGAAAGTTCACGGTACTAACGAAATTTCTTCGACCTCCAAAGCACATAGAAAAACACCTTCCTCAAATCTTTTTTTTTTGTAATTTCATCCCAAGATCTAAAAGTATCGATTGAAAACTTTTACTTTCGTCGGAAAATAAAATTTCGGTGACCCTCACTTTTTTTTTTGCCGCTATCTATTTCACGACTCATCCTTATTGAGAAGCCTTTGAATCTTGATTTGCTTGATTCTCTGTTACTGTATTCGTTTGTTGGTGAAGTTTCCTTTTAGAGGTGATGGGATAGATGAATGGGGTAAGGAAGTTGGACTTGAAAATTTGTGTCTAAAAATAATGTTTAAAATTATTTATGATGTGGAAAGTGATCTGAAAAGTGACGTGGAGCGAGTGGAGTATACTCCACTCATTAAACTTGGGCATGGGTGTCGCGGGGAGATAATAGTTTCACTTTTATATAGTATAGGTATGTAATAGGTCACTATGATAGTTTGAGTGTATCTTAGACTTTTCGTATATAGTTTAAGGTGAAAACGATGACTTTTCTCAACATTATACCAAAGAATGAAAGAAAAATCTGAAAACTACAAAATTTACCAATTTTTTTTAATCAAAAACAATTTTTTTGAATCGAAAATCAAATTTTTAAGAGTTTTTTGTGTTAGTGAGAGTATGATAGGAAGAGAGAATGGAAGATGCTTGAGTGAAAACCCGTTTATCTTGAAGGTTCTTTGGATTGAGTCGGATTTGGGTTATAAGTTGGGTCGGGTATAATAGAATCCAAAATTAATTTAAATAGATTAAATTAAAAAAAAAGGACAAACGAATAGGAAAACATGTGTCCTGTCATTAGTGAGAAAGTATATATATGTACTTTTTCATTAACAACAAAAATATATTTATACCTAAAATATAACGATGCGTATATCTGTATCATTAATTAAAATTCAGAGATATATTCATACTTTTTATTTTTGTAATTTAAATGGGAAAGAGTGGACATTTCTGAAAGGCATGATTTGTAATTTAAATAGAAAAGAATGGGCATTTAATGGTAGTTGCTATAAAATCCAAATTAGAAAAAATAAAAGATATCCTATCTCAACAACATGTTTTTATAAATTATTTTAATGACTATAATACCTTCAACCTTTTGTATAAATAGCTTTAAGCAACCATATTGAAGATGTCCTTTCTAATAGTATATAGAATATGGCGCGATATTTCTGAAGACTATTATTTTGGCAAGTCGGTATTGTCACTTATTATTGCACCTACAAACTTTTCTTTATATTCTTAGAAATGACAATATTTTTTTTTAAAAAGAAAATTTTTATTATTAGATAAAACCTAAACAACTTTTCTATAATTTTATTGTTTATCGGGATATTTTTAGACTATTATCTAATGAAATAATCTATACACAAGGTCCCCTTATACGATTTATTACTTAATCAAGATTCATGACTAATTCATAAGCATTTTTACTTTAATTTATTACTGAGGCTGATTAATTATCTCCCAAACAACCACAAGGGTTGGTGTGGTGGTTCAGCACCTCACCCCTTAAGCAAAAGGTTGGGGTCCGATCCCCACCTCTGGTGAATGGAGAAAACTCTGTAGCCAGTTTCCTACTGCTTAGTGCGCTGACAGTGAAACGGAGGATTAGTCTCACAGCTGCTGGCTGTGGGGATACCTTGGGAAACCGAAAAAAAAAAAAAGATTATCTCCTAAACGTTATTACTATTGTTTGATCGTGTTATTCTGTAATTTTTTTTAAAAACTTTCCGAGAATGATCATAACTTCCTTTTTAATAATTTCCATTCTTATTTTTATTTTGAAACTTTAACTTCACAAGAATGATCACAAATAAGGGCATGACATATATGTGCCTATTAATTCAGATTAATTCATAGGCATTATTACGTTAAATTATTACTAAATCATAGTAAATTAGCAATGAGATTCATTAATTATCTTCCAAACGTTCTTACTTCATTTATTGAGAAAATGGCTAAAAGTCCCTCCAACTTTTACTCTAAATCTCAACTACACACCTATACTTTGCGGGGGTCCTATGACCCCCCTGAACTATTTAAAATAGAAATTAAAACACCCCTAAAAGCTGACATGACAAGAGAGTGTGTTTCACTCTCTTAAAGAAAGTGAAAACGAAAATTATATATTAAAATTTTATTTTAAATATTTTTTATATAAATATTTATAATTTTAATTATTATTTTTTCTTATTCATTTTCTTTCTTCTTCTTCTTCTTCTTCTTCTTCTCTTTCTCAAAACAAAAAAATTTCAGTAACTCATTAATGATTTTCCTCATCTTCCTCATCTCTAATTTCATTATCTTTCTCATCTTTCTTGAACACATTAATGGTGTTTTCTCATCTTTCTGATCTCCAATTTCATTATCTTTTTCATCTTTCTTGAATTCATGTGTTTCCTCATCTTCCTCATCTCCAATTTCATTATCTTTCTCATCCAAGAACTCGACAATGGGCTTAAAACGCAAGGCTAAAGCCATCAATAAAGTGAAACGGAGTAAATTATTCATGATTCATTATTCCAAATTATACAAGGCTAAGGATAGCAGAGTCCAGAAAAACAAAAGTAGAAGAAGAAAGAATTGAACTTTCCACATACCAAGCACATAAATAAATATTTTTTTAAATCCCTCCGTATTGCAGGGGATGTGGCATTGAAGACATCGGTTGGCCATGAAAACCCTGTAACAATTGAACCTTTCCATTACTTGATTGTATCTCAAGGAAATAATTGATAAAATCACTTAGTAAGAGGGCCAAATTCTGCGACCCCTGCTGTAACTATGGCTGAGGCTGGGACAGTTTCTTGCTATATGACCTCTTTTTTTTTTTAATTGCAATCCAAACAAATCGTCACATTTATCTATTTCAAAACAAAATCTGACATTTATTTTGGCAATTCTTGGTATGTAGCTCACAAATACTAAACGATCAAATTTACGGGACCATAAAGCCATGCTAGTTCCCAATTCCCATTTTCTCTAAACATGAAAACGGAAGATATGTAAAGTGGTAAAGGAATGGAAAAGGAAAGAGAAATATTAAAGAAAAAAGAAAAATAATTAATTTTTTATAAAAAAATTGAAAATTATGTGGTAATATTACGTGGCATTACATGGCACACGCGTGGTGCTCACTCCCCTATACATATGTGGGTGTGAGTTTTTAAGGGGGTAAAAAATTCAATTTTAGATAGTACAGGGAGGTCATAGGACCCCCGCAAAGTATAGGTGTGTAGTTGAGATTTGAGGTAAAGGTTGGGGGGGCTTTTGACCATTTTCTCCCTTTTATTTATTACTCCATCCATTTTATAATAGTTGACATGTATACATGGGCGGAGCTACAGTCAAGTAAGGGTGGTCAATTGAACACCCTTTATCGAAAAATTAAACCGTGTATACAAATAAAATATTCAGTAATAGGTGGATATAATGACAAATGAACAACCATTTCATGAATTGAGCGTGGTAATCCAGCGGTAAGGGTGTTCATTTGCAGCCCGTAGTTTTGCTATTCGAACCCCGCTTCCAACATCCTTTTCTCTTTGTGTTTTTTACTTTTATTCTTTTGAGGTGATTTTAAATATGACAAGGCTGACAACCACGTGAATTGTTGGGACCTTCTCATTTCTAAGTTTTACAGCATAAATCAGTCAACATAAAAGAAAAGAAATCAACTATTACTATTTATTTTTAGCTTATCTTTAGATTTTCTTTTATGTTTCATACTTCTTTCTTATTATCTTCTGATATGTTTTATTTATTTTTATATAGTTCCACTAGTAGCTAAAATTATTTTTATTGTTAGTAGTGATTTATGTAATGGATTTGTTTTATATGTAAGTGTTAATATGATTTAGTTACTTGTGAAATTTATTTTTTCTATTTCGTTAGAAGAGTAAATTTCCTCATTTTTAAGGGCCTTGATTTTCTAGAGAAAATATTTTGATCAATCAAATATGAAAAAATAGAAAAATATTTTTCTCAAATATTTTCTCCATGCCAAAAATACTCTAGATTTTCTTTTTTATTGTTTGATTTCTGCTCGAAAAAAAAGCATAGAACAAATTTTGAGTAGAAACAATTATGCAGGCATCCAAGCAGAGTGGGTGCACCCACTCATGACTAAAATAATATATATTTTGAGCATTCACTCGCCTAAAAAAATTATTCACTCTTTTAAAGCTTGAACACCTTTGACAAAATTTCTGGCTCCGCCACTGCATGTATAGACTTTGCATAACTCTTAAGAAAAAAATAAATTAGGAGTGTGATTTGACTAATAATGTATATATATCTTATTAATTTTTTAATCTTTATCTATTTATGCGTCTCTTAATTTTAGAATAATTAATACTAAAGTTAGATTTGAAAAAAAAATAATTAATTATCTGATTATCTCTAGATCTTTAAATGCTTAAATTATTTTGAGATAATTTTTTTTTTCACAAACATGTCACCTATTTTAAAGAGGGAGTAAATGTTAACTTCATGAGAATGATCATAACTTCATTTTTAATAATTCCCAGACATTGTTGATAAATGGGAGAGGTCAATACAATTGTTCAATGGCAGCACAGTTTAGCAAACCGCTGCTTCCACAATGCAAGTTAAGAGGAGGTGAGCTATACGCACCGCAGATTCTCCGCGTGCGTCCCAACAAGACATATAGGCTTAGGTTAGCCAGTACCACTGCATTGGCTTTGCTCAATTTGGCAGTTAAATCTATCTCTTCATTCTAATTATTGCCACTTTCCAAAAAGATAAAAAGTACTACTCCCTCCGTTTAAAAAAGAATGATCTAATTTGACTTGACATGAAATTTAAAAAAATAAAGAAGACCTTTAAATCTTGTGATGTTAAATTAAAGATATGTCAAATGTATCAAAATGCCCTTCAATCTTGTAGTCTTAAACATGTCATGTGGAAAGTTAAAACTAAAAAGTTGTTAAAAAGGAAAAGGAGTCATTCTTTTTGAAACGAACCAAAAAGGAAAGTGAGTCATTCTTTTTAAAACGAAAGGAGTAGTATTATAATTGTGCTATTGGATGGTAGTGCAATGAGTTGTAGTTGTAGATTCTCTACATTCCCCCTACTTTGGAGGTCCGTGTAGGGTAACCTAGGGTGTTGAGAATTTTTAATTTAATTTTTTTATATAACATTGGGGAGGAGGAGGACACTGAGATTAAATACACACACCAAGAAACTCTTATCGGTATATAGCTAAATTATAAATACAATTGCAATGTGTCCACTGTCATAAAATAAGTGGAGTCTAGAAACAACTAGATTATCAATCTCATTATGAAATTTTTTAGATGGAAGTCAGGGTGTCAAGTGGGCCGACCTGACCCGGCCCGGCCCTCGTAACTAACCCGACCCGGTAAGCCCTAGGGCTTTAGGGTTTCGAGTCCCGGGCCGATTATTTTTTTAAAATGGGTCCGGCTAACCCGGCCCGAACCAAACCCGGTCCAGGCCCGCCGATTAATCGGCCCGGCCCGGATATCTTTTTAAAAAAAAATAAAAAAAATTGGGATTTTGGGCCAAACTAGCCGTTGGCCCAACAACTATATAGCCGTTTTTGGGTCCAAATGGCTAGTTTGGGCCCATTTATTAAAAAAAAAAAATTAACTTTAAAAAATATTTTTTAATCCCAAAAAAATTCTATAAATACCCTACAACTTCAAATCATTTTTCTCACAATTTTACACTCTCTCAAATCTCATTCTCTCTCAAATCTCAATTCTCAATTCTCAAATATTCAATATATTTAATTTCTTAAAGTGTTCACTTTAATTTTTTAATTTTTCGTTTACAAAGTACGAGCGGAAGTTTCTAAAGTCGCAACCTTTGGATACTTCCAAAATTTGATATTGTCGTTCCATCTCTTATGTTTAATTTTTATTTATTGTATTAATTGTTTAATATTTAATTTTATTATATTTGTGTATTTTAAATATTTTTAGTTTAATTTAATTTATATTATGGATAAATTAAGAAACCTCGCTACTAAAGGTGTTATAAATTTTTGTCCCGGAAGCGGTAGTGGTAGTAAAAAGCGAATTACTAGCGGTAGAGGTAGTTCAAGTAGTAGATATACCCGTGTGCCTTTGCCTCCGGTACCGCTTGGTACACCTTTTGAGGAAGAAATAGGTGTAGGTGCTCACGATATGGATTATGTAGAAGCTCAGAAAAATTACGGTATAGAAGAAAAAAATAAAGTAGATGCGGTTAATTTAGACGAAGATAATGAAAATATTGCTGAGACACCCGCAGTAGGAGATGCTAACGTTAGATCTAAATCGGTTAATCTCCCTCCCCGTCCTCCCAATGCCCCAAGACCTCGTAAAAGAACTAGTGTTGCATGGTAATTTTTTGAACGTATATCAGATATTGAGGTGCAATGCAATATTTGTCAACAAATATATAAGCATAGAAGTGGAGGCAAGCAAGGGGGTACGGGTACGTTAATGAGACATATAGCTGAAGATCACAAAAGAGAGTTAAATATTGCACAAGGTGGTGGGGATGTTGATGGGCCAACGCAAACTAGAATGGACCCAGCAACCGGTCACGTAGCGAAGAAGTATAATAAATTAAGGGACCGGGAAGAAATAGCTAAAATGATAGTTGTGGGTTGTTTGCCTTTTAGTTTTCCTTCTTCTGATGCCTTTATTCATTATATACAAGCAATTTATAATCCTATGTTTAACGGTATTCCTAGAACTACTTGTCAGTCTGATATTTTTAGACTTCATTCACAATATTATTTTTATTTATCAACATTGTTAAAAAATATTCAATGTAGATTGTCCCTAACTTCTGATCTTGGTCGTGCTGTAATAAAAATGATTATTTAACCGTTACTTGTCATTGGATGGATAGTAATTTCGTGATGCAAAAACGTATTCTTGTTTTTTTATATGATGAAGATTGTAAACATACTGGACAATTTATTGTTGATTCTATTGTTAAAATTGTCGGATATTATGGTGTCGAAAATAAAATTTTATGTATTGCTTTTGATAATGCTTCTAACAACAAGACTGCTATAAGAAAAATTAAAATCTACGCTATCTCCGCCCTTGCCTGAAAATTTTCACATTAAGTGTGCATGTCATATATATAATTTAATTGTAAAAGATGGTCTTAAGTTTTTTGAGCTTTATATTGAAAAAATTCATCTTACCGTTGGTTTTATTCAAGGAAATAATCGTAGATCGAGAATTAGAGAATTTAAAGTTAAATGTCAAGAAAATAGACTTACACCGATTTTGATGCCTGAGGAAATTGATACTAGATGGAATTCTACGTATGAATTTTTAAAAACTTGTTATAAATATAGAATTCGTATTACACTAGCTTTTAACCAACATTGCGATTTATTTGCTGATTCTGCTGATTGCATGCTACATAATTCTGATTGGGTTGTAATTAATGATCTTGTTACGTTTTTAGAAAAATTTTATGTAGCTACGGTTGAAATTTTTGGTGCTTATTATCCTACTGTTTGTAATATTTTGGCATATATTGTCGATATTTCTGATTTGCTCAAAGAATATAAAAATAAAGAAGGTTATAAAGAAGCTGTTGGCACCATGTTTACGAAATTTTAAAAGTATTTTTTCCCGATTCTCCCTATTTACTTGGTTGGTGCTATGCTAAATCCGTGCATGAAATATAATAATATGTGTCACTTTAGTACTCTTATTTATATTAACTTAGAAATAAATACTAACCATGATTCTGAACAAGTACAATCTGATTTGTGGACGGCTACGGTTGATTCAAAGGATTACATAGAAAAATTATATAATCACTATGCTGATTTATTTGATTTAGCCGTACCTACAAATATCACTCCAACTGTCGCTCCTCATCCACCCGATGAGCCATCATCTTCTAAAAGGCCGGCACATAGTAGTTTTCCTGATTCCTTTTATGATTTAAATTATTGAAACAGTGTTGATGAGAGAACTTACACATCAACTTATCGGGAAGAGCTGAAATATTATCTTCGGTCGGCACCAGAGGATCGCAGACGACGGATCAACACGTTGGATTGGTGGAGGAGTAATGAAACACGATATCCTGTGCTTTCAAGATTAGCTAGAGATATCTTGAATGTTCCAATGTCAACCGTTGCACCAGAGAGCGCCTTTAGTCAGGGACGACAGCAGCTTGGAGACAACCGACACTCATTGGAAAGCAATGCAATGAATGTTCTAGTTTGCCTCAGAGATTGGATTAGAGCGGAAAGAAGAAACCAAGGAATGGAACCGGAGCCAAGCGACGAGCTGAAACTTGAAGAAATTATGTCTTCACGGGAGAACTCAGCAGAATCAAGTCCAATGCATGGTTTAGCTCCCGTTGACTTCGACTATCCTATGCAAGTTCCTGTTAATATTAACATGAATGAATTGGAAAAAATGATGCATAATTTGTAGATTTTTCATTCATGTAAATTATAAATTTCGGATTATTTTGCAATCAATAAAATTCACCAAATTCATTCACTCCTTAGTCCTTGCTTTTTATATTTTTTTCATTTAACGATTTAAAAATTTAAATTGAATTTCTAGTTTTCTACTTTAAATTAAAAACTTACTTCTAATATATAATTAATTTACTACCAAATATTATTAATTTATTATATGAAGTAGCATATGTTTTGTATATTTGTGTATCTATCTTCTATAGAAGTGTATATTTAACGTATACATGTGTATATGTTTTATAAATTAGTATATAACTATATCTATATATATTGTAATGTATATATAATGTAGTATATTTTATAAGTAGTAGTATATATACATTGAATGATGCGTATACACGCGTATATATCTTCTATATAAGTGTATATTTAACTTATACATGTGTATATGTTTTATAAATTAGTATATAAGTATATCTATATATATTGTAATGTATATATAATGTAGTATATTTTATAAGTAGTAGTATATATACATTGAATGGTGCGTATACACGTGTATATATCTTCTATAGAAGTGTATATTTAACGTATACATGTGTATATGTTTTATAAATTGGTATTTAAGTATATCTATATATATTGTAATGTATATATATTGTAGTATAATTTATAAGTAGTAGTATATATACATTGAATGGTGCGTATACACGCGTATATATCTTCTATAGAAGTGTATATTTAACATATACATGTGTATATGTTTTATAAATTGGTATTTAAGTATATCTATATATATTGTAATGTATATATATTGTAGTATATTTTATAAGTAGTAGTATATATACATTGAATGGTGCGTATACACGTGTATGTATCTTCTACAGAAGTGTATATTTAACGTATACATGTGTATATGTTTTATAAATTAGTATATAACTATATCTATATATATTGTAATGTATATATAATGTAGTATATTTTATAAGTAGTAGTATATATACATTGAATGGTGCGTATACACGTGTATGTATCTTCTATAGAAGTGTATATTTAACGTATACATGTGTATATGTTTTATAAATTAGTATATAACTATATCTATATATATTGTAATGTATATATAATGTAGTATATTTTATAAGTAGTAGTATATATACATTGAATGGATAGAAGTGTATATTTAACGTATACATGTGTATATGTTTTATAAATTAGTATATAACTATGTCTATATATATTGTAATGTATATATAATGTAGTATATTTTATAAGTTGTAGTATATATACATTGAATGGTGCGTATATATGAGTAATTGACTAATTATGTATATGCGTATATATTTTTTAAATTCTAATGTAGTATATACTATATATATTGTGTATATATATTATTTAACATATTTATGATGTATATAGGTGGGTATATGACTATATGTAATGTATATTGAAAGAAAGCTTTTTTTTAATATTTTTGACCGGGTTTGACCATATTTTTAACCGAGTTTGATCGGATTTTGGTGGGTTTGACCGGGTTGGGTTAAGTGGACCAGGTTAGGGTGGGTTTTAATTTTTTTACTATTGGGCCCGGCCCGGCCCGTCTAGCACCAAAACCGGCCCTCAACCTGGTTAAAATAGAAGGACCGGTTCCAGGTTGGCCCGGCCCGGCCCGGCCCGTTTGACACATTTAGATGGAAGTGAATTAAATAATTAACAAATAGCACAAGATGTAGAAAAGTAGAGATTCTTGAGAAATTATTCCTACTTTGATGCTAATAGATTGTTCATATTTCCGGAATTCAATACTATTAGCTATATACGAACAATGTTCACGAACTGTGTGGTAATTGCCTAATTGGACATTGTTTCATTTCGTGAAACCGAAAAAAAAGAAGCTCTTTTCTTACTTTCTATTTCCTCCGTCCCAAATTTTCTATTGCAATTAATATCTAGACAAGTAACAATTTTTTAAATTTAATTCTGAATTTTTCGAATATATGAATATACTAGAGAAACATGGCCCGTGTCAGCACGGGCCCAACATTAAAATATTTATTTATTTTTTCAATTTTGATATATTTAAATAATTTTTTTTAATAAAAGGATTGCATATGTTTTCTAGGATTCATCCGAAATCTAGCATGAGTTCAGCATATGTTATTTTAATATGTATTTAGATAATTTAAGTTGTTAACTATTGTAATTTATAATATTTTTTTTAATGTATTTTTTAAATTAATAGACGTTACTTTTCTTGTCCAAATTTTTGTGGCATTAATAGTCAATTATATTTTAAAAATAATTTAAGTTTTTAATTATTGTGATTTATAATACTTTTCTTCTATTCCAATTTCAGTGACACTAATATAATTTCAAGAGCCGACCAAATATTTTATATCTTTTAAATTTTTTAAGTTGTTGATTATTGTGATTTCTAGTATTTTTCATGTAATTTTTTTGAAATATATAACATATTAATTTTTTTTTAGTTATTTTAAGTTGTTAACAATTGTAATTTATAATACTTTTTATGTAATTTTTGAATAATATATGCTACTCTCCTTGTTCAGAGTTTTGTGTCGATGATAACTAATTATATTTTTTAAATAATTTAAATTTTTGATCATTGTGATTTATAATATTTTTTCTATTTCAACTTATGTGGCACAATACTTAAATGACCATAATAATTAATTAAGGGTGATATAGTAAAATCAAGACTGAAGCAGCTGAAACAGAAATCAGTCAATTTTAATTTTTTTTGTTAATTATTGTTATTTACAGTACTTTTTATTTCATTTTCAAATAATATGTGTTGCTTTATATCTTCTTCTGTCCCGTCTCAATTTATGTGGCACTAATATAATTTTGATAGTCAATTAAATATTTTATTTTGACATATCATTTTGTTATTCTTATTTTTCTAATACATAAATGACTTATAATAAGGAGTGATATAGTAAAATCATCGTTCGAAAGACGAAAATTTAATTTAAAATATTAAGAGTTAATTTCGCATTTTATGTCTATTTTATTTTTTATTAAATATTATTTATTTTCTTAATACCTAGATGACTCATAATAATTAATTAAGAGCGACTGATTATGCTATTACTATAAAAATTAATATAATTTTATCATATCCAATAGTAGTCATCGATAATTCACCAAAACAGTATATTGATTAAATACAGAATGCTATATTTGCATCTGCAAAAAATGACATTATTAAACATTATTGGATAGTGCATTATATTTATCTTTCACAATAATAAAATTTTACTATATAGTTTTTTATTTCTTTTTAACTTGATACATATTGACCCAACACAAATTCTAAGAAAATATTCATTAGAAATTTTTTTTATTAAATTAAATTTATTAATTTTTTACTTTAAAAATTTAAAGTTCAGTTTAAATATTAGTATTTCTATATAATAAAAAAATAATTTTAAAATTTAAATTTACTAAAATAAATAAATAAATAAAAAGATTAATTTTCTATATAAAAGTCAATTAAAATAATAAAATTGATTTACTTTAAATATTTAGTTGCAATTAATTAAGATAATTTTTTATTTTGTCACGATTTATGCTGCACCGATAAAATTTTGAGAGTTGAATAGAACTTTTATCTATTTTTAAAAAAGTATTTTAACTTGTTAATTATTGTGATTTATAATAATTTTTACATAATTATCAAATAATATATTTACTCCTTGTGTCTCAATTTATGTGGCTTCGATACAATTTTGAGAGTCAACTAAAATTTTTATATATCTTTTAAATATTTTAAGTTGTTAATTATTATGATTTACAATACTTTTTTTTTATCTCAATTTATGTGGCATTGCTAAAATAATGAGAGTCAATAAAATTTCTTTATGTGGTAACAAATTATTATGATTTATGGTAATAAATTAGTTTTGAACATGATAGCTAATTAAATAAATAATTTTTTTTTACTTTCAATATGTAGTTATAGTTAATTAATATAAATTAATAGAATATATTAAATATTTAAATCATTATGACGAAACAATGAAATTATTATATATTGGGGCATGCTATGTAATTAAGTAGGAATAGAGGGGTTTGTTTGGTAAGAGTCAATAAAATTTCTATATGTCTTTTAAATATTTTAAGTTATTAATTATTGTGATTTGTGGTAACAAATTAGTTTTGAACATGATAGACAATTAAATAAATAATTTTTTTTTTACTTCCAATATGTAGTTATAGTTAATTAATATAAATTAATAGAATCTATTAAATATTTAAACCATTGTAATGAAATAATAAAATTATTATATATTAAGACATGGTATGTAATTAAGTGAAAGTAATTGTTTTTTTGGTAATTGCAAGAGGTGGTCGAAACCACCTCTTCTATATAATAGAAATATATTACTAATAAGAGGGAAAGTACACGGCTGAAGCACACAACAGACCGTCAATATATCTGCTTCAGCTGTGTACTTAAGAAATGAAAGCGGTGTCTGGTGTGATGAATGAAGCCACAATTTTCATGTCAAGGGTCTTGAGATCAAACCTCAATAGCTACACTATTTCTTTTTAGTCTTATAATTGGGGTCTGCTATGCTCTGCATCGATTACTTGTCTTTTTAGTCTTATAATTGGGGTCTGTTATGCTCTGCATCGATTACTTGAATTGGCTGTTAGTATATCTCTTTGTTTTTTTTTAAAATATTTTAGTAATTCACAAATTTCTTTCAATTGTGAATAATTATAAATCTTTTATTCCAATTTTGAATAACTCTTAAGTATTTTTAGAGTAATAGAATATAAATATATATTTTTTTCGTTTCAATTTATTTGACATAGTTCAAATTTTGATACTGAAATGTTTAAATTTAATTATGAATTTGAACATAGAATCTTTAAGTTTTTTGAAACAAATTATATATTTGAGTTAAAATGATTGATAATTCAAAATATTTTAAAAAAATAAATGAAATTACTCTTAAAAACAAATTTGATTGGATTTATAAATTCGAAAGCTGTCACATAAATTAAGATTGAGAGTAATATAAAATACTTAATAACCAAATTTACGTAATATTATATCTATTTTTTTTTTTACCTAGTCAATCATTAAGAGGTAATATGGAGAAAAAATGTTTATTATTAGACTAAATAGGTCAAGTTCGCAATTAAAAAGAGCAATTGAGAATGGATGAATATCAACAACATTTAGTAGATTGTAGAATAAAAACAAATATTTCTTTAAATAAATAAATAAATATTATAATTTTATTAGTATTATTATAATATTAATTTAAAATACATATTAGGTCATGCATTGCACGGGCTTCTCATGACTACTGGTATCACTTAGAAAATTGAATTTGATAAAGGCATATATAGTGGAAGAATAACTTAATTGGCACACGTTCACTTGGTGGGAATTGGAACTTCGCGTACACATAATATGTTAAAGTTTGTATCATAGTGTCAAGCACTAGGAGTTTTACTAACACAAAATTAAAGGTAAGCTTTTGGAGAACCAAAAGATGCATTATTTTAGATTCTGCTCTTGACAAATATGAAAGTTTTAGCTACGCTAACGAGTATTTTCTTCAGCAGGACAGAATATGGCATATCAAAGTACTCCTGTCTCATT
Source organism: Capsicum pubescens (assembly GCA_030864215.1). Taxonomy (NCBI): domain Eukaryota; kingdom Viridiplantae; phylum Streptophyta; class Magnoliopsida; order Solanales; family Solanaceae; genus Capsicum; species Capsicum pubescens. The sequence goes on from CM061548.1 coordinate 191,221,861, forward strand.
AATTTTTGTGATACTGTTTGTTTATCGATATCCAAACTATGTAAAGTTTGATCACATTTTAAAATATAATTTTTATTGTATCAACATGAGAATAATTGCTATTTATAGTACTTTTTGTATAGTTTTTGAAGATATAAACTTTAATTTTAAAATATTAAGTTAATCTAATCACTTTAGCTTCAAAAAAATTTCAAATTGACTCTTCCAAACGAAAAAATGTCTCAGAAATTGAGATGGATGGAGCATATTTTACCTTTGGGGTTGATTTTGAAAAAGAAGAAAAGAAATCAAATTTCTCACATGTATACACGTCTATATGTATAGGGTCACAAGATGATGGTGGTAGAGGCAGCTGGAAACTTTGTTGAACCATTTTCGGTACAAGACATGGACATTTATTCAGGTGAAAGCTATTCAATTATTTTTACCACAGATCAAGACCCTTCCAAAAACTATTGGATTTCAATAAGTGTAAGAGGAAGAGAACCAAAAACACCACAAGGCCTCACCCTATTGAACTACCTCCCAAACTCAGCATCCAAAGTTCCTACATTATTAAAACCACCTATTGCACCCCTTTGGAATGATTATAACCATAGTAAGTCATTTTCTAACAAAATTTTTGCCCTAATGGGATCACCTAAGCCACCACCTCAGAACCATCGTCGTATTATTTTTCTCAATACTCAAAATAAAATCGATGGTTACACAAAATGGCTATTAATAATGTGTCATTAGTCTTGCCAACGACCCCCTAGTTAGGGTCCATTCGATATGTCAGTGCTTTCGACACTAGACCTCCACCGGACAATTTCCCTAAAGACTATGATGTAATGACACAAGCACCAAATTCTAATTCTACAGTGGTGTGTATATGCTTAAGTTCAATACAACAATTGACATTATACTACCAAATGCCAATGCCTTAGCTAAAGGAGCAAGTGAAATTCATCCATGGCATTTGCATGGACATGATTTTTGGGTTTTGGGATACGGAGAAGTGAAGTGTAGTGAAAAGGATGTCAAGAAGTTCAATTTAAAGAATCCACCATTGAGAAATACAGCTTTGATTTTTCCCTATGGATGGACTGCATTAAGATTTGTGACAGATAATCCCGGAGTTTGGGCTTTTCATTGTCACATTGAGCCTCATTTGCATATGGGAATGGGAGTAATATTTGCTGAAGGTGTTCATCTTGTTAAGAAAATACCCAAAGAAGCTTTGTCTTGTGGTTTGACAGGGAAAATGCTCATGGCTAGCAAGCATGATTAGTTGTTGCTGAGTAAAAAAATTGCTTTTTAATGAAGTTAAGGTAAGAGGGGTTTTCTTTCCTTTCTTTTCAGTTTTATCTTTTTGATAATTTTTATAATTTAATTCCTACCGTTGAAGGTGATGAGGAGGAAATGCGCAGAAAATGGGGTGATCAATGTGGTTAATCTATTTTTAGCGTCTTGGAAGTTCAGCAAAATTAAAATGTGTGCTAGTAAGAGGTCAAGGGTCTCGATGTTGTTTGTGAATGTATTGACTTGTGCATGATTGGCTGTTGTTCTACGTTTCTTCTTAATTAAGGTTATGTGTTGGGGCGTGCAAAAATCGAACCGATCGATTGTCACGACCCGAACTAGGGCCTGGCCGTGACGGACATCCCGAACCATGAAGGCCCGGAACGCCCTTCTCTATCTGGTAATCATGCACAACATTCATATAATAAAAGAAGATGCGGAAACATAATCTGCTACGGAAGCATGGTCAATTCTGAATTCAACATAAGTATGGGAACTGTAAATCATCTACATCTAAATAACATTTGACTCAGTCTGCGAAATCTCTACTACATGAAAATCTGACAACTGTTTGAAACTGGGACAAGGCCCCCAGTAGACCAAAACTAAAATAAGTGACATAATCTGAAAAGACAGGCCTTCTGGAATAGAGAAGGCTCACCACTGCACAATCTGATCAGCTGTCTGAATTATCTACTTCTTATCTGGACCCCTAGACTGAGTCTCAGAACCTGAGAGGTAGGGGAGAGGGGGGGAGGGGGAGGTGAATACAGATATACTGGTATGCAGAGCATATCCAAAATAACCATTTATTATTCAACATATATGAGAGCAATTTAAAATAGATCATAAGTATATCATATAGTAAGAATTCACATGGGCATTTTAAAGACTTTGTAAAAATCATCTTAACTTTGAGAAATCTGTGTTACTTCAGCGCTAGGTGGTATACCCTACAACTCTGAAAAATTTCATGGGCTATATGAAAACTGCCATTAACTCGGCAGCGAAGCCCCCAACCCAAGTGTGCCGCAAGGGTCGAAGTCTCTGAATCTACTATGCCACACGGCCATCGCCAGCGTACAGTAATAATCTACCCATATCGGCAAATACGATTTCAGGCTAAGAGTTGCTTGAACTCGCGCCTTCTTCGGGTAACCACCTAACCCTCTTTAAGCCCCTTTTTAAAACTCTATCAAAACATACAGTCTCTGAAAACATACTCTGAAAACATGCTCTGAAAAACATAATCTGTTATGGCATAAATACCTATGGTATCGTCATACCATTGACTTGCAAGTCACATCTCTGAGCGATTATTAGTCTATCGTAAATCTCTATTTTCAAAACACAAGTTTTGGGACCACCATTACAATAATTCAATTCCAAGAAACTCTTTCTCAAACCTCATGTAAACACATGCAAGGAACTCATCTTTGTCAAGCATTTCAGTAGTACAGTACAAAGTGGTCATGTCAAAGTTCTCAATTCACATGCAATTCTTTCTCTTAAACAAAAGAACACATTTATATCAAGAAACACTCTCTCAACAATTTCAAATCATGCTCAAATTCTATAATATTTTGAAAACATCTTTCAAATCACAAAATCATAAATCTTAAATTCAATACACGAGAGGGAGTTCATAATTTATGCTCTCAACTATCTTAAATCTCAAATTTCATACATATACGTATACATGTAAATCAATTTAGGAGATAGGACCACAAGGTCAAAACAATAGTAACATTAAAACATTCGGAGTACGTAATTTAGAACATAGATTCCAAAACCTCTTTGAAATTCATGCATAAAAATCTAAAAATCATGCTCTAATGGTTTTAAGCCCATGTAGTTTTTTTAGGATAAACCCCACATACCTCTATCTAGAAATTTAAAGAATTCTTCTTGATGCCCACGACTTCGGGATTTCAAATCTTCAATTTGTTTTGAAAACCCACGGTTGAATCTTGATTTATTTGGATTATCAATATGGAACCCTAGAGAGTGTTCTTGAATATTTTTGGTGAATGTCTGAGTAATATGCTCAATTGGAGTTGAAATTTCGTGTTTGGACTGATAAGGGTGTGGGAAAATACCCAATGTACCCTTAATGAGACCGGTATTAAAATATAACTGGGAGCCCGATTTCATGGGCCATCGCGACGCGCCACTATCGCGGTGGCTCACTGGAAATTGACGAATGGGAATTTGGCCCACTCCGCGATGCGCCACTATTGTGGAGTCCCACTGGAAATTGACCATCGTCATTTACACCCTCTCCGCGACGCGCCAAGGACAGGAATGTCGGTGTTTTACGACTAGGACTTAAATTACCCATAACTCTTTCACCGAGTGTCCACTTTGGATGCATCTTATGTCGACGGAAAACTTATACATCATCTACGAAATAAAAAGTTGAAATCTAAGGGATTCCATCGGAAAAAAGTATAAATCATTCTAGAAACCAATGCTTGATATTTTAAGGATAAAATTTAGCTAAGAAAAATATCGAGGCGTTACAATATCCCTCTTTGGGAACATTCATCACCGAATGTTGACGCGGGATACAGACTAGTATAATTTCAAGCATACTAAGGCATAGAAAGAATAAGGCAACTATTGTGCCTTCCATTTCGTCATCCATTGGATCAGAAAGGTTTGGGTATCTAGCTCTCACGTCAACTTCTGATTCCCAAGTCGCTTCTTCAATTTTCTGGTTTCTCCACTACACTTTAACTGAGGCTATCTCTTTGTTCCTCAATCTTCTAACTTGGCGATCCAAAATCTCTATAGGCTCTTCTTCATAGGATAAGGAGTCTGTCACTTTGATTTATTCGACAGGCAATACTAAAGAATGGTCTCTAATACACTTCTTCAACATAGATATATGAAATACCGGATGAACTGAACCCAAACTAGCTGGAAATTCTAACTCATACGCAACTCCACCTTCCTTCTCACAATCTGATATGGTCCCATATAGTGAGGACTCAGCTTACCTTTCTTACCAAATCACATGACTCCCTTCATGGGAGAAACCTTGAGAAACACCCAATCTCCAACCTCAAACTCTAGATCTCTTCTCCTAACATCGGCGTAGGACTTCTGACGACTCTGAGCTGTCTTAAGTCGTTCTCTAATGACTTTCACATTCTTTATTGCCTGATGAACAAGATCAGGTCCAAATATCTGCGTCTCACCTACTTTATACCATTCTATCGGGGACCTATATCTTCTCCCATACAATGCCTCAAAAGGTGCCATCTTAATATCGGAATGGAACTATTATTATATGCGAACTCTATCAATGGCAAGTGCTCTACCCAACTACCTTTAAAATCAATCACGCAGGCCCTCAACATATCCTCAAGGGTCTGGATGGTGCACTCATCTTGCTCATTTGTCTGAGGGTGGAAAACCGTGCTCAAATTTACTTGGGTACCTAAACCCTTTTGAAATGATCTCCAAAACTGTGAAGAAAACTATGTACCTCTATCAGATATGATGGACACAGGTGCCCTATGCAAATAAACTATTTCTGCAATGAATAGCTTGGCATAATCCTCTCCCAAATAATTTGTCCTGACAGGTAGAAAGTGAGCTGACTTGGTCAACCTATCTACAATCACCCAAATGGAATCATACTAGTTTCGGGACCTCGGAAGTCCTGTAATGAAGTCCATATTAATCATCTCCCACTTCCACAAAGGCAAAGCTATCTCTTGAGAAGAACCACCTAGCCTTAAATGTTCCACTTTAACTTGTTGACAATTCAAACACTTGGCAACATAGTTAGCCATATCACACTTCATATTATTCCACCAATAAATAGTTTTCAAATCCTGATACATCTTAGTAGAGCCAGGGTGAACAACATACCCCGACGTGTGAGCTTCGTCAAGGATTCTCTTCCTCAGACCATCTACATCTGGCACACATAATCTATCCTGGTATAACAAAACGCCATCACCACTAATTTCAAAAGACAATACCTTTTGTTGACCCATATCTTTCTTGATCTGCATCAAGATGGGATCTTCAACCTGCTTCTCTTTGACTTCTGCACAAAGGGAAGATTTAGCTATCTCATGAACAACCACTCCTCCATTCTCAGAATCCAAAAGTTGCATTTCTAGATTTGCAAGTCTGTGAATATCCTTCACTATCTCCCTCATTTCTTCCCCCATATGAGAAACACTACCCATAGATAACCTACTGAGGGTGTCGGCTACCACATTCGCTTTGCTCGAATAATAGTGCAAGCTCATGTCATAGTCTTTTAAAAGTTCCAACCACCGTCTCTGCCTGATATTTAATTCTTTCTGCGAGAAAACATACTGTAAACTCTTGTGGTCAGTAAATATATCAACGTGTACCCCATACAAATAGTGCCGCCAGATCTTAAGTGTAAAAACCACAACCGCTAACTCCAAGTCATGAGTATGGTAGTTCCTCTCATGCATCTTCAACTGCCTAGATGCATAAGCCACTACCTTACCGTGCTGCATAAGAACACACCCAAGTCCCACTCGGGACGTATCACAGTATACAACAAAACCTTTTGTACCCTCCGGAAGAGTTAGAACAGGAGTAGTAGTCAACTTGTCTTTCAACTTCTCAAAACTATTCTCACTAGAGTCAGACCACAAAAAATTCACCTTTTTCTGAGTCAACTTAGTAAGTGGTGCAGCTATGGAAGAAAAACTCTCGATGAATCTTCTGTAATAACCGGCCAAACCCAAAAAGCTCCAAATGTCGGTTGGAGTCGTGGGTCTGGGCCATTTTCTCGTTGCCTCAATCTTTTGGGGATTAACCTTAATTTCCTTACTAGACACAATATTCCCCAAGAACGCAATAGCATTCAACCAAAATTCACACTTGGAAAATTTTGCATACAACTTATGATCTTTAAGGGTCTGAAGGATGATTCGGAGGTGATTGACATGGTCCTCCTCGCTCTTAGAATATACCAAAACATCATCAATGAATACAATGACAAACAGATCCAGAAACTGATGGAAAACCCTATTCATTATATCCATGAAAGCTGCAGGGGCGTTAGTCAACCCGAAGGACATGACTAAGAATTCATAATGGCCGTATGTAGTTCAGAAAACTGTTTTGGGAATATCTGACTCTCAAACTTTTAACTAGTGATATCCCGAACGAAGGTCTATCTTTGAAAAACATTTAGCACCCTGAAGTTGATAAAAAAGATCATCAATCCTAGGAAGGGGATATTTATTTTTAATCGTGACCTTATTCAATTGGCGGTAATGTATGCACATATGAAGGGAACCGTCTTTATTTCACACGAAAAGTACAGGTGCACCCCAGGGAGACACACTGGGGCAGATAAAACCTTTATCTAGAAGATCTGCTAGATATTTTTTCAACTCTTTTAGCTCTGCAGGAGCCATCCTATATGGCGGAATAGAAATAGGATGGGTATCTGGCAATAAACCAATACTAAAATCTATCTCCCTATCAGGTGGTATTCTTGGGAGATCATCTGGAAAGACTTCCGAGAATTTATTCACTACGGGGACAGGCTGAAGAGGGAGACTTTTGGCACTAGAATCTTTAACCCGAATAAGATGATACAAGCAACCTTTGGAAATAAGTTTACGGGCCTTGAGATAAGATATGAAGTGCCCTCTAGGTGCTAGAGAATGTCCCTACTATTCTATCACAGACTCATCCGAAAAAGAAAAGGTGACTCTTCGGGTCCTACAATTCAAGGTGGCATAGCACGAATGGAGCCAGTCCATCCCTAAGATCGCATCAAAATCAACCATATCAAGTTCTATGAGATCTGCCTCAGTATCCCGACTAAAAATAGACACAACAAAATTTCTATACACCCTTTCAGCCACAACAGAATCTCCCACTGGGGTAGAAATCGAAAAAGGTTCAGCAATCACATCAGGCTCAAACCCAAAACCAACAGCCATGTGTAGGGTCACATAAGATAAGGTAGACCCGGGATCAAGTAATACATACACATCACGAGAGAAGAATTGCAATATAACGGTGACTATATATGGTGAGGCCTCCTCTGCCTCATGGCGGTTAGTCAAAGCATACAACCGGTTTTGACTATTTCCGGTGGATGAAGTGGCACCCTTCTGAGGTGGTGGTGCACATGAATTCGTCTGCGACTTGGCTCCTCTAACATTACTCTTTGCTGCTGGACAGTCTCTCTAGATATGGCCTGGCTGGCCACATGAATAACACACCAAAGTGCCAAACTGACATCTTCCTGGATGATTCCTCCCACATCTCCCACAACACAGATAGAACTGAGAGGTCTAGGCTACACTTACCTACGATTGCATACCCTGCATCCTCGGCCCCTGACTAGACTGAAAATTCAAGATACGCTGCTCAGCTGTGGGGCTGGATACTGGAGCAATAGCTGTCGACTGTGCATTACCCCAATTCTTTTTCTTTTGCCATTTTCTGCCCCAATTACCGCTCTGCTGCTGACTATGACTCTGTCCTGTCGCTCTGGCTCTCTTTGCATACCTATTCTTTTCCCTAGATTTAGCTATTTTCTTCTTCTTCTCCTCAACTTACTGCATGTGGACTGACAGTCTAGCAAAGTCTATATCCCTGTTCAACATAGCTCCTTGACACTCAAACACCAGATCATCTGAAAGGCCGAAAGCAAACTTTCTCATTCAGGCCCTCATACTACTCGTTATCTCAGGAGCATAACGGGCCAGCTGTTTAAATTATAAAGTATACTCCTGAATACTCATCTTACCCTGCTTAAGGTTCATGAACTCCTCTGCTTTAGCTTCCCTCAGCTCCATAGGAAAGAATCGATCAAGAAAAGCTTTCACAAACTCATCCCAAACTGTGGGCTCAACACTGTCACCTTTTGCATCTTCCCACTCGTTGTACCATTGGTTCGCTACATCCTTTAGCTGGTATGCTGCTAGCTCAATACCTTCCACCTGATCAATATGCATTACTTTGAAAATATTCTCCATTTTGTCTACGAACTCCTGCGGGTCCTCTTCTACCTTAGCGCTAGAGAATTTGGGCGGGTTCTTTCTCATGAACTGGCCCACTCTAGTAACTTTAGAAGTAACAGACGCAGACCCAGTATCCTCCGACCTCTAAGTTTATGCGGTTACCAGCTGTGCTAGCATGTGAATAGACTATCTGAATTCAGCAGAAGAAACCTCTCCTTCACAAGGTTGAGTGCGATTGGCCTCCATCAGGGAGCTCTGGGAGAACTGGTCGGTACAGAAGGTACTCTCGGAGTAGTAATAGGTTCTGGGGTATGAGCTCTGTTATGGGTCCGTATCCCATGGGTGGGACGGACTTCATCATCCTGAGCATTAACGTTGGTGCGACGGGGAGGCATCGCTGGTTTCTTGAAAAACAAGATGTCATTGATTAGGGGATAGATTAACTCTGAAGCACGAACTAAATCACAAAGAAGATAAACATTCTTAAACTCCTAGTAGCCTCTTGCTTATAAGTGTGGCACGCTACACACCCATAGACAAGACTCTACCCGATGCAATTTTGCAGATACCTTGGGACCATGAACCGTGCTCTGATACCAAGTTTGTCACGACCCGAACTAGGACCTGGCCATGACGGACATCCCGAACCATGAAGGCCCAGAATGCCCTTCTCTATCTGGTAATCATGTATAACATTCATATAATAAAAGAAGATGCAGAAATATAATCTGCTACGGAAACATGGTCAATTCTGAATTCAACATAAGTATGGCAACTGTAAATCATCTACATCTAAATAACATCTGACTCAGTCTGCGAAATCTCTACTATATGAAAATCTGATAACTGTCTGAAACTGGGACAAGGCCCCCAGTAGACCAAAACTGAAATAAGTGACATAATCTGAAAAGACAGGCCTTCTGGAATAGAGAAGGCTCACCACTGCACAATCTGATCAGCTGTCTGAATTATCTACTTCTTATCTGGACCCCTAGACTGAGTCTCAGAACCTAAGAGGTAGGGGGGGGGGTCAATACAGATGTACTGGTACGCAGAGCATATCCAAAATAACCATATATTATTCAACATATATGAGAGCAATTTAAAATAGTTCATAAGTATATCATATAGTAAGAATTCACATGGGCATTTTAAAGACTCTGTAAAAATCATCTCAACTCTGAGGAATCTGTGTTACTTCAGCGCTACACCCCAACCCAAGTGTGCCGCAAGGGCCGAAGTCTCTGAATCTACTACGCCACACGGCCATCGCCAGCGTACAATAATAATCTACCCGTATCGGCAAATACTGTTTCAGGCTAAGAGTTGCTTCAACTCGTGCCTTCTTCGGGTAACCACCTAACCCTCTTTAAGCCCCTTTTTAAAACTCTATCAAAACATACAGTCTCTGAAAACATACTCTGAAAACATGCTCTAAAAACATAATCTGTTATGGTATAAATACATATGGTATCGTCATACCATTGACTTGCAAGTCACATCTCTGAGCCATTATTAGTCTATCGTAAATCTCTGTTTTCAAAACACAAGTTTTGGGACTACTATTTCAATAATTTAATTCAAAGAAACTCTTTCTCAAACCTCATGTAAACACATGCAAGGGACTCATCTTTGTCAAGCATTTCAGTAGTACAGTACAAAGTGGTCATGTCAAAGTTCTCAATTCACATGTAATTCTTTCTCTTAAACACAAGAACATATTTATATCAAGAAACACCCTCTGAACAATTTCAAATCATGCTCAAATGCTATAATATTTTGAAAACATCTTTCAAATCACAAAACCATAAATCTTTAATTCAATACATGAGAGGGAGTTCATAATTTATGCTCTCAACGATCTTAAATCTCAAATTCCATACATATACGTATACATGTAAATC